>OY757236.1:100859837-103852337 GCA_963583995.1 Xylota segnis | reverse complement strand
GAAATTAAACCTTCAGTTACAAAAAAAACACGTTGGGGCGAAGGCTTACGCGATTTAAACGTTAAAAATATGGGCAAACTATAGGAACTATCTATCGATCGCGTAAACCATCGTGCAGACTTTAAGGGCAAAAAGGTACCCTGAGAATTGGGAGCTATCCTTTACAAAAGGTTTTGAGCTCTCTTTTTTAAGGTTTATGGTTCTAGGTTTTAAGGTGAAGAAAGTAAACAATTGGTTCATTTCAGAACGGTGGAGGTCTCACTTCACCTCTTTGTGAAATTGGTCGTTTAAGGATAAGATAAGGATGAGTCTCCAGGCGGTTCACCTGGCTTAACCTGCTTCAAACTCATCCGTCTGGCCTCAAGATACCTGCTTCGTCATCCCCCTCGAGCATATGGGAGCACTGAGTTGGAAACCAACCCAAAAGCGCTCAGTTAATCATCAGCTCTCAGAGAGCGACAGGTCAAAGAAAAAAGCAAGACAAAAAGGTAAATGGGTAGGAATAGGAGGGATTAGTGTTCAGAGCCTGCGGCTTTGTTGTTCCTCAGCTTTTTGATAGCTTAGCCAACTTCTTCAAAAGTGTGAAGGGATGGCTTCTTCATTGATTGGAAGTGGGTTCTCTTCTTACTCTATCACTCTCTCTATTTGATGCCCATTAAGTAGCAGCTGGAAATGCTAATTAAATACATAAGTACATCTAGTATTCACTGTGCTTCGGTGACTAGGTTTCCTTCACTATTTCGAAGGGCCTGCGTTCCGGGCTTAAAGCCAGCTGCCAACTGCTTGGCTTTCTTGAAAAACATCCGGGTGTTGCTCCTGTCGCGAGACTCTTCCCTTGAGCTGGGAGACTGCGTGGGCCCTTTTCTTTTTACGCAGGATCTTTTGCTCCTTCCTTCTTCTGGCTTGATACTCTCCCCTTGCTGCTCTTGTTTTACGCTGCAGCGTTTGTAGGTGTGCATTTTCTGTCACCTTTTCCGACGTACGCATTCATCATCATACCAAGGGCTCCTCCTAGGTGGTGGTTGGTAACCTATGGTGGTCTCGGCTACCTCTTTGATAATGTCGTGGTACTGGTTCCACTGGTTGTTGGCATTTGTGGAAGGTGAATACACAGCGCAGAGTTTCTCACTCAGACGCTCTTTGTAGACTCTGGCTACTCCAGTCGTGCTAAGGCTTCCAACATTGAATTTCTTTTTCTTGGCATTTTACAGATTCTTCTCGTTGGATAGTCGAGCTCTGAATTTGGCTGCAACAAGATAATAGTCAGAGTCGACATTTGCACCTCTAAACGTTTGCACATTTAGAATGCTGGATGCGTGCCTCGCATCGATTAGCACGTGGTCGATTTGGTTGGCGGTTCGACCATCTGGAGATAGCTAGTTTGCTGTGTGGATTCGTAGTCTTTGAAACCTATTTAGTGCTTCTTATCACGGTATTACGAGCTGCTGCAAAGTCGATTAGTCGGAAGCCGTTGTCTGCTGTCGTCTCGTGGAGCAATGTTGCCGCTAAGGTTTGAGAAAAATTTCTCCCCAGAAAAAAGAAAGTATCAAAAGAATTCTGGGAAAAGTACCATTATTATTAACAAAATGACAGTGGAACAGTGGTATATTGCGAAAATGTTATAAAGAGATGCTATTACATCTGTTGTCGAAACTGAAAAGTATCAACATAGCCATTTTAAAAAAAAATTAAGTATGTTTCACATCTAAATTGCCTTGGCAGCACTGTGCAAAATAGCTGTTGTTATGAAAATAATTTTTCCGTGCGATATAGGGTGCATATTGGTGCGCACATGATACAGGATTTGTATGAATTGAATGTCATTTTGGTTAAAAAACATTGGTTAAAAGAGAGAAACCAATAAAAATAAAGTGCACGACTGGGTCGTACGTACTTGCACCGTAATGCTATAAGTGCATAATTTTATCAGGATTAAAGTGCAAGTCTTGCTTATCCCAGTAAAGTAGGCGTGGCATTCCGCGTTTCGATGGAATAATAGTCATAACATTGTAGGAGTTTACTCAATGTTTTTTTTTTAAAAAAACACCTTTAAAAAGTGGGCGTGGCCAGATAAGATGTTCGAGTGAATTATACAGAATTTTAAGGCCTATTACTTTGCTTAAATAATTGTTTCTCAATTTCTAGTAAAAATTTTTAAAAAAAATAAGTTACATAAAAGTGGGCGTGGCATTCCAAAATTTGGTATGCCATCATTTTGTACTTGTCTTATAACCTACAAATAATAATTTTTAGCCCAATCGCCTCACAAATACCCGAGAAACAGCTGATTTTCAATATTACCGTTATTCGAATTTTTCGTGAAAAACGTGGTATGCCACCTCATAGCATATACCCAAACTAACCCACACATCAAATTTTATCGAAATCGTTAGAGCCGTTTTCGAGAAAATCCATTTAAACTGAAATCGGCCTTAAGTAAACTACCCTTAATTTTGAGGTTAGAATGAAAATTCAAATTTCGCCTCTAGGGAATATCCCACAGACCCTATATATGCAGTTTGAAGCAAATCCGTCCAGCCGTTTAGGCTGCAGTCGAATATACAGACAGACAGACAGACTGACAGACAGACAGACAGACAGACAGACAGACAGACAGACAGACAGACAGACAGACAGACAGACAGACAGACGGCATTGGCGGACCTACTTTTTTGGACTTCTCCATTATAGTAATGTCAAGTTTGATTAAAATCTCGAGTTCCAAATTTTGCACGAATACAATACTTGCCCTACAGGTATAGGTGCAAGTAAAAAGGGAAATGGAACGTTGGCCACAGAGGGTAGCTCCGGATTTTCACACCGTATTCACTACGGGGTGGGGCGCGAACAATATCAACGGTAACCGAAATTAAACCTTCAGTTACAAAAAAAACACGTTGGGGCGAAGGCTTACGCGATTTAAACGTTAAAAATATGGGCAAACTATAGGAACTATCTATCGATCGCGTAAACCATCGTGCAGACTTTAAGGGCAAAAAGGTACCCTGAGAATTGGGAGCTATCCTTTACAAAAGGTTTTGAGCTCTCTTTTTAAAGGTTTATGGTTCTAGGTTTTAAGGTGAAGAAAGTAAACGATTGGTTCATTTCAGAACGGTGGAGGTCTCACTTCACCTCTTTGTGAAATTGGTCGTTTAAGGATAAGATAAGGATGAGTCTCCAGGCGGTTCACCTGGCTTAACCTGCTTCAAACTCATCCGTCTGGCCTCAAGATA
This sequence comes from Xylota segnis, assembly GCA_963583995.1. NCBI lineage: Eukaryota > Metazoa > Arthropoda > Insecta > Diptera > Syrphidae > Xylota > Xylota segnis. The sequence continues at coordinate 103,849,104 of OY757236.1, read as the reverse complement.
CCTGCTTCGTCATCCCCCTCGAGCATATGGGAGCACTGAGTTGGAAACCAACCCAAAAGCGCTCAGTTAATCATCAGCTCTCAGAGAGCGACAGGTCAAAGAAAAAAGCAAGACAAAAAGGTAAATGGGTAGGAATAGGAGGGATTAGTGTTCAGAGCCTGCGGCTTTGTTGTTCCTCAGCTTTTTGATAGCTTAGCCAACTTCTTCAAAAGTGTGAAGGGATGGCTTCTTCATTGATTGGAAGTGGGTTCTCTTCTTACTCTATCACTCTCTCTATTTGATGCCCATTAAGTAGCAGCTGGAAATGCTAATTAAATACATAAGTACATCTAGTATTCACTGTGCTTCGGTGACTAGGTTTCCTTCACTATTTCGAAGGGCCTGCGTTCCGGGCTTAAAGCCAGCTGCCAACTGCTTGGCTTTCTTGAAAAACATCCGGGTGTTGCTCCTGTCGCGAGACTCTTCCCTTGAGCTGGGAGACTGCGTGGGCCCTTTTCTTTTTACGCAGGATCTTTTGCTCCTTCCTTCTTCTGGCTTGATACTCTCCCCTTGCTGCTCTTGTTTTACGCTGCAGCGTTTGTAGGTGTGCATTTTCTGTCACCTTTTCCGACGTACGCATTCATCATCATACCAAGGGCTCCTCCTAGGTGGTGGTTGGTAACCTATGGTGGTCTCGGCTACCTCTTTGATAATGTCGTGGTACTGGTTCCACTGGTTGTTGGCATTTGTGGAAGGTGAATACACAGCGCAGAGTTTCTCACTCAGACGCTCTTTGTAGACTCTGGCTACTCCAGTCGTGCTAAGGCTTCCAACATTGAATTTCTTTTTCTTGGCATTTTACAGATTCTTCTCGTTGGATAGTCGAGCTCTGAATTTGGCTGCAACAAGATAATAGTCAGAGTCGACATTTGCACCTCTAAACGTTTGCACATTTAGAATGCTGGATGCGTGCCTCGCATCGATTAGCACGTGGTCGATTTGGTTGGCGGTTCGACCATCTGGAGATAGCTAGTTTGCTGTGTGGATTCGTAGTCTTTGAAACCTATTTAGTGCTTCTTATCACGGTATTACGAGCTGCTGCAAAGTCGATTAGTCGGAAGCCGTTGTCTGCTGTCGTCTCGTGGAGCAATGTTGCCGCTAAGGTTTGAGAAAAATTTCTCCCCAGAAAAAAGAAAGTATCAAAAGAATTCTGGGAAAAGTACCATTATTATTAACAAAATGACAGTGGAACAGTGGTATATTGCGAAAATGTTATAAAGAGATGCTATTACATCTGTTGTCGAAACTGAAAAGTATCAACATAGCCATTTTAAAAAAAAATTAAGTATGTTTCACATCTAAATTGCCTTGGCAGCACTGTGCAAAATAGCTGTTGTTATGAAAATAATTTTTCCGTGCGATATAGGGTGCATATTGGTGCGCACATGATACAGGATTTGTATGAATTGAATGTCATTTTGGTTAAAAAACATTGGTTAAAAGAGAGAAACCAATAAAAATAAAGTGCACGACTGGGTCGTACGTACTTGCACCGTAATGCTATAAGTGCATAATTTTATCAGGATTAAAGTGCAAGTCTTGCTTATCCCAGTAAAGTAGGCGTGGCATTCCGCGTTTCGATGGAATAATAGTCATAACATTGTAGGAGTTTACTCAATGTTTTTTTTTTTAAAAAACACCTTTAAAAAGTGGGCGTGGCCAGATAAGATGTTCGAGTGAATTATACAGAATTTTAAGGCCTATTACTTTGCTTAAATAATTGTTTCTCAATTTCTAGTAAAAATTTTTAAAAAAAATAAGTTACATAAAAGTGGGCGTGGCATTCCAAAATTTGGTATGCCATCATTTTGTACTTGTCTTATAACCTACAAATAATAATTTTTAGCCCAATCGCCTCACAAATACCCGAGAAACAGCTGATTTTCAATATTACCGTTATTCGAATTTTTCGTGAAAAACGTGGTATGCCACCTCATAGCATATACCCAAACTAACCCACACATCAAATTTTATCGAAATCGTTAGAGCCGTTTTCGAGAAAATCCATTTAAACTGAAATCGGCCTTAAGTAAACTACCCTTAATTTTGAGGTTAGAATGAAAATTCAAATTTCGCCTCTAGGGAATATCCCACAGACCCTATATATGCAGTTTGAAGCAAATCCGTCCAGCCGTTTAGGCTGCAGTCGAATATACAGACAGACAGACAGACAGACAGACAGACAGACAGACAGACAGACAGACAGACGGCATTGGCGGACCTACTTTTTTGGACTTCTCCATTATAGTAATGTCAAGTTTGATTAAAATCTCGAGTTCCAAATTTTGCACGAATACAATACTTGCCCTATAGGTATAGGTGCAAGTAAAAAGGGAAATGGAACGTTGGCCACAGAGGGTAGCTCCGGATTTTCACACCGTATTCACTACGGGGTGGGGCGCGAACAATATCAACGGTAACCGAAATTAAACCTTCAGTTACAAAAAAAACACGTTGGGGCGAAGGCTTACGCGATTTAAACGTTAAAAATATGGGCAAACTATAGGAACTATCTATCGATCGCGTAAACCATCGTGCAGACTTTAAGGGCAAAAAGGTACCCTGAGAATTGGGAGCTATCCTTTACAAAAGGTTTTGAGCTCTCTTTTTAAAGGTTTATGGTTCTAGGTTTTAAGGTGAAGAAAGTAAACAATTGGTTCATTTCAGAACGGTGGAGGTCTCACTTCACCTCTTTGTGAAATTGGTCGTTTAAGGATAAGATAAGGATGAGTCTCCAGGCGGTTCACCTGGCTTAACCTGCTTCAAACTCATCCGTCTGGCCTCAAGATACCTGCTTCGTCATCCCCCTCGAGCATATGGGAGCACTGAGTTGGAAACCAACCCAAAAGCGCTCAGTTAATCATCAGCTCTCAGAGAGCGACAGGTCAAAGAAAAAAGCAAGACAAAAAGGTAAATGGGTAGGAATAGGAGGGATTAGTGTTCAGAGCCTGCGGCTTTGTTGTTCCTCAGCTTTTTGATAGCTTAGCCAACTTCTTCAAAAGTGTGAAGGGATGGCTTCTTCATTGATTGGAAGTGGGTTCTCTTCTTACTCTATCACTCTCTCTATTTGATGCCCATTAAGTAGCAGCTGGAAATGCTAATTAAATACATAAGTACATCTAGTATTCACTGTGCTTCGGTGACTAGGTTTCCTTCACTATTTCGAAGGGCCTGCGTTCCGGGCTTAAAGCCAGCTGCCAACTGCTTGGCTTTCTTGAAAAACATCCGGGTGTTGCTCCTGTCGCGAGACTCTTCCCTTGAGCTGGGAGACTGCGTGGGCCCTTTTCTTTTTACGCAGGATCTTTTGCTCCTTCCTTCTTCTGGCTTGATACTCTCCCCTTGCTGCTCTTGTTTTACGCTGCAGCGTTTGTAGGTGTGCATTTTCTGTCACCTTTTCCGACGTACGCATTCATCATCATACCAAGGGCTCCTCCTAGGTGGTGGTTGGTAACCTATGGTGGTCTCGGCTACCTCTTTGATAATGTCGTGGTACTGGTTCCACTGGTTGTTGGCATTTGTGGAAGGTGAATACACAGCGCAGAGTTTCTCACTCAGACGCTCTTTGTAGACTCTGGCTACTCCAGTCGTGCTAAGGCTTCCAACATTGAATTTCTTTTTCTTGGCATTTTACAGATTCTTCTCGTTGGATAGTCGAGCTCTGAATTTGGCTGCAACAAGATAATAGTCAGAGTCGACATTTGCACCTCTAAACGTTTGCACATTTAGAATGCTGGATGCGTGCCTCGCATCGATTAGCACGTGGTCGATTTGGTTGGCGGTTCGACCATCTGGAGATAGCTAGTTTGCTGTGTGGATTCGTAGTCTTTGAAACCTATTTAGTGCTTCTTATCACGGTATTACGAGCTGCTGCAAAGTCGATTAGTCGGAAGCCGTTGTCTGCTGTCGTCTCGTGGAGCAATGTTGCCGCTAAGGTTTGAGAAAAATTTCTCCCCAGAAAAAAGAAAGTATCAAAAGAATTCTGGGAAAAGTACCATTATTATTAACAAAATGACAGTGGAACAGTGGTATATTGCGAAAATGTTATAAAGAGATGCTATTACATCTGTTGTCGAAACTGAAAAGTATCAACATAGCCATTTTAAAAAAAAATTAAGTATGTTTCACATCTAAATTGCCTTGGCAGCACTGTGCAAAATAGCTGTTGTTATGAAAATAATTTTTCCGTGCGATATAGGGTGCATATTGGTGCGCACATGATACAGGATTTGTATGAATTGAATGTCATTTTGGTTAAAAAACATTGGTTAAAAGAGAGAAACCAATAAAAATAAAGTGCACGACTGGGTCGTACGTACTTGCACCGTAATGCTATAAGTGCATAATTTTATCAGGATTAAAGTGCAAGTCTTGCTTATCCCAGTAAAGTAGGCGTGGCATTCCGCGTTTCGATGGAATAATAGTCATAACATTGTAGGAGTTTACTCAATGTTTTGTTTTTAAATAAAGTGCACGACTGGGTCGTACGTACTTGCACCGTAATGCTATAAGTGTATAATTTTATCAGGATTAAAGTCCAAGTCTTGCTCTTCCCAGTAAAGTAGGCGTGGCATTCCGCGTTTCGATGGAATAATAGTCATAACATTGTTGGAGTATACTCAATGTTTTGTTTTTATAAAAATGCCCATAAAAAGTGGGCGTGGCCAGATAGGGTGTTTGAGTGAATTATAGAGAATTTTAAGGCCTATTACTTTGCTTAAATAATTTTTTCTCAATTTCTCGTACAAATTTTGAAAAAAAAATAAGTTTTATAAAAGTGGGCATGGCATTCCAAAATTTGGTATGCCATTATTTTGCACCTACAAATTATAATTTTTAGGCCAATTGCTGCACAAATACCCGAGAAACAGCTGATTTTCTATATTACCGTTATTCGAATTTTTCGTGGAAAACGTGGTAAGCCACCTCATAGCATATGCCCAAACTAACCCACACATCAAATTTTATCGAAATCGTTATAGCCGTTTTCGAGAAAATCCATTTTAACTGAAATCGGCCTTAAGTAAGCTACCCTTAATTTTGAGGTTAGAATGAAAATTCAAATACCTATAGGTATAGGTGCAAGTAAAAACACCTTTAAAAAGTGGGCGTGGCCAGTTAAGGTGTTTGAGTGAATTATAGAAACTTTTAACGCTTATTACTTTGCTTAAATAATTTTTTCTCAATTTCTAGTAAAAATTTTGAAAAAAAAAGTTTTATAAAAGTGGGCGTGGCAAGTCCAAAATTTGGTACGCCATTATTTTGCACTTGTCTTATAACCTACAAATAATAATTTTTAGGCCAATTGCTGCACAAATACCCGAGAAACAGCTGATTTTCTATATTACCGTTATTCGAATTTTTCGTGAAAAACGTGGTATGCCACCTCATAGCATATGCCCAAACTAACCCACACATCAAATTTTATCGAAATCGTTAGAGCCGTTTTCTAGAAAATCCATTTTAACTGAAATCGGCCTTAAGTAAACTACCCTTAATTTTGAGGTTAGAATGAAAATTCAAATTCAGCCTCTAGGGAATATCCCACAGACCCTATATATGAAGTTTGAAGCAAATCCGTCCAGTCGTTTAGGCTGCAGTCGAATATACAGACAGACAGACAGACAGACAGACTGACAGACTGACAGACTGACAGACTGACAGACAGACAGACAGACGGAATTGCCGGACCTACTTTTTTGGACTTCTCCATCATAGTAATGTCAAGTTTGATTAAAATCCCGAGTTCGATTTTTTTCATGATTGCAATACTTGCCCTATAGGTATAGGTGCAAGTAAAAATAACATAATTGGTACCAGTGCTTTACCAAGATAGATGTTTAATAATATATTTTTCCTACAAAGCAATGTACACATGAAAATAAAAAGGCATTCAAATTATATAATATTTAATTAACTAGGATGTTGTCGAATGTTTGCAGCTGGATACTCCCCTTTTAGTAGAGACTATTTTATAAATTTCTATAAAATGACATGTGATGTTTTCGCTCAAAACTACTAAAGAGGTATTTAGTTTCAGCCACCTAACAAAAGCACGATTTTTTCGAAAATACAATTCAGTTGCTTCGTTTTCATGCTTTATACTTGCAAGATGATGTATCAAGTTTTTCGCCAAACTGCCTAGAACACTGCGTTACTTATAGCCAAGTTATGTAAATAGGTGTGTATATACATATGAACATATATATTTAGCTCGTTTTTTATATCAAATACACACAAGACTTTAAGATATACATAAGTATGTGTAAGTTTGTACGACCCAGTCGTGCACTTTACTTTTCATTAAAATTCTTTGAGTTAAAAGTATTAATTTGTTTCGTTTTTGTGTGGGTACAGAAACAAATCTACAAGCAGAGCTGTTATAGAGTTATTTATTCCTTCATTATCAAAGCAAAAACATATAGCACATGTAATCGTTTTCAAAACACACAAATGGCTTAGATAAATATATCGAAAACACTGTATAACAGAATCCACAATCACTCCAGAAATATTTTAATAAATTCTATTCGTATTGCGGAAAGATAAGGTATTCCTGCATAGATTCATTCATACATACATACGTACATATGTACATACATATGTACATACGTACATATATTGGACGTGAAACGTATCCTTCGCAATAGCTTATTGTCAAATGTACATGATTGGCATTGAATTTCCCAACTGTCACTCAAATATTCACTGAACATTCAATATTGATATTATCCAAATTGCAATTGTGTGCTTGTATTACATTTTTCCTCATCTTAAGTATGTGGCACTTATAACTTTTCCAAATGGCCAGTCAATCAGATTTGACGGGGGTCAGAATGAAAAAAAGTTTGGTAGTGACAAATTGCAGACACATTGTGCTAAGTAGTATTGCAGCCATCAGAAGTCCATATCAAATTAGACGGGATAGACACAAATTGATAAAATACATTTAAAATATTTGAAATGAAGCAGGATATTGATTGACATTTGTAAAAAGCTGGTTAATGGTCTGTAATAAAAGTTATATTCATATGTATATGCACATATGTATGTATGTACATACAACCGTATTGCAATTGTATGAAATATTCTAAAGTTTCTTGACCAAATTCTGTTTATATTTTCTTATGCACGAAAGCATCGTTCTTCTCCCGACCAACAGGGCTAAAATGTTGTAGTTGTCAAACGAGAGACTCTGCAGAAAATCATATGGATCTAGAATAGCACGGAAATTGTTAAAACCCATGTTGCATCATGTCGTCTACCTCATATACAAGCCAAGCATACAAAGTTAACACCCATACTTCCTTCCTGTTCACATCGAATACCCAAAATTAAACGAGAATACTGAAAGCACAGCTTTACAGAAAGAGATCCAATTCCGTCCATAGTTTAACTAGAAATTGTTTAAAATCGAATATGCAGGTTGGGTTTAAAGCTACATATTATACGTACATATGTACATCGCACTATCGACGTCGCCAACTCTTGCGACTGCCTTTCGGACTTAGAGATGTGCTATTGGTTGTGTCTCTTTAAGCATTCGTGGTCGAAATGTTTACCAGTCAGTGTATCATTAAAGCAAACTCTACAGAAAATTGTACCATGTGAAGGGTTTGGGATAAACAAAGCAGCAGCCTGGCTACTAGGCAACACGAAGAATCTCAATAAAGTTTCCTCCATGCTATGGAATAATCGGATTCATGAAGTGATTAACGAAGTATTACAAGCAAAAGTGACCCTCACCAAATTTCCTTTGAAGTTCGTTAAGGGAATGTTGGGGGCAACTCTTGTTTTTAGTTTTGTAGTTTCATACACAATTTTGTCTTTCGTGTCGCATATCGGCTCAGACTTCTAGACTATGTGATATCATGTAACTGTGAGTTCATTGAAAATTGGGTGAAGGGCATGTGAAAATAATAATGAAATGAAAGTTTGAGTTCAGAAGGAAATGGTGGAAAATTGTGTCGTGCAATAACGTATATGAAAATGATGTAGAGTTCACTTTATCGGTCTAGAACGGATGGTATATTATCCATTCTTTATTCCTTTTGAGATAGCCTCAAGAATCATTACACCTGTTAGAGTGAGACGACCAAGAAATAAAGATAATTTGTTCGTGTATTTAGAGTGGATACAGATATTTATTCTCTTTGTTGAGGACGAAACCAAGAACACCAAATATGGAATATTAAAGAATATGATCAAACGGTTTTTGATCTCACAAATATTCTGTAAAGAGAGTAGAACATTAAGCACGTTTAATTTTTTGTCTTGATAATTGCAGCAACCGCTACAAACTTCATGTTTCTCTTTTAATTTCGGAAACCCTTATGCACTAAGAAAGATAAGTATCTAATAGAATTAAGTTAATTGAGTTAATTAACAAGCAATATTTTGGAGATCAATCCAATATATTTAAGGTTTCAAATTAATTTTTAATTCATTTAATGGAAGAAATTGAATTAGAATATTTAAGAAGTAGTTAACATATTTACTTACATAATTTAATTACATACATATGTAGGTGAAGCTACAGTTCATACTCAACCTGGGCCTACACCAACAAGTCTTTCCAGTTGGCCCGGTTATTAGCTACTTGTCTCCAGTTGCGCACACCAGGTCGGTTAAGGTCCCCTTTCACTTGTCCGTGCCATCACAAATAGCGGCTTCCTCTACTGCTTTGTCCTTCCAACTTCTTCCATTACAAACTACTAATCCGCAGTTTTTTCACCAACTCAATGTAGCTGTTTAGCTCTTATAAGTACATATGTAGTTTGTTGTTGAATCTCGTTCTTCAAATCTCTTCAACGAAATTAGGACCTTTCCTTCTTCATCTCTTGAGGTTACAGTACGGGTTACTAAACGGCTAGACGAAATTGCTTCAAACTACATATCTGTAGCCCATGTACAATATTATGACTATTATTCCATCGAAACGCGGAATGCCACGCCTACTTTACTTAGAAGAGCAAGACTTGGACTTCAATCCTGATAAAATTTTACACTAATAGCATTACTGTGCAAGTACGTACGACCCAGTCGTGCACTTTATTTATACTCCCAGGACAAGGGACCGTTGGCCCGTTAAGAGTTCATCCGCCTCTAACTCTTTTCCAATACCCCAGCTCAGTGTGCAATAGGAAAAATAGATTGCACATCATCTGCCAGACGTTCATATGACTAAATATGCAGCGCAATTCACGCCAAAGGCAACCGCCTTTATTTAATAATCCTGAAAAGGACTATAGCTTGGATCGGATTTCCAAAATGAGAAAAATGTGTAAGAATAACGTTCTGTTTATATGTATATCTTTGCCATGTCAGTGGTAAAAACGTACAGATAGAAACGCTATTTCAAAATAAGTGTTTTTAAATCGGTTTATGAAACTATCCTGGTAGAATTTATCATTTAAACTTGTTCCATTGCTTGATGGACAAGAGGCATTCAAAACTACCCGAACTTTTGTTGTAGTTGGTATGTACTATTTATTTTTATAATTGCATGGAGTGGTAGATAGTAGCTATGTGTAATGATGTCTTCTGATGAAACCATATGTCCAAATGCAACATAGTTAGAAGTTAAGGATTTTTCGGTAGTAATATGTCCATTCGTTGAATAACATAATGACAGAGTGGAGATTGAAATGGGAGAACTGCGTTACGAACGTAAGCGTTTCGAGGAGTTGTATCGGATTAAAGTTGTTCGGTTGTTAAATCTTCGATTGATAGGAATAGCGCTCAAAGGTCTCCTTTACCTCCAAAAACTTACCAATTTGTTGATATATCGAAGTCTGGCAAAAACGACAAAAATTTCGAAAAGGAACTAACACGTTCTTGCGAAAGAGGTCCAGAGAATAACTTAGCAGCAATCACCATATCTATCTTTGAACTTTCATAGAAATGGGATATGCTAGTCCGAGTTTAATGGATATACATGGATTTCAGCAAGGCGTATGATACGTTCAACCATAATATATATACTACATGATTGTAAAAGGCTACCTCAGTGAAAGATCCTTTCGAATGAAAGCGGGTGACAGTTTCAGTAATGATACACCGGTTCTTTTCGGAGTACTACAGGGATCGAAACTGACATCAATATTGTGTATCTTTTGCATTTGCAGGTGACACCGCTCTACTCATCCAACAGAAGTGTCTTGATACTGCTATGAGAACAATGCAAGATGAGTTTGATAAAGCCGTAGAATGGTGTTGCGACTTATTGGACTTATTTTGAACTCCTCCAAAACCAATATAATGCATATCCACATCATAGATTAACTCAACAGTAAAGCAATATCTGTTAAAGTACGCTTCTGAACCAGACCATCGAAGTTGTCGAAAGTTATAAATACCAAGGAGACATCATCGACAGTCATTTCATTTAGGATAAGCACATCGACAAAGTCCGCTCAGATCTCAAAAAGGCGCTATTCGCTCTGCACCATCTGGAAAATTAATCAGGTCCAATATTTTGGTATCGAGCATTTGGTATCCCCACTGGGATTCGATCACGAACCCCTTGCTCCATAGTCCAACGCACTAACCACTGAGCCACGGCGCCTAAAGTGGGGTACCTAAGTAAAATATATTTGAAATTTGAAAAGGGAAGCCGGAAGGAATTGGGTTGTATGGACCGCACGCCACTAATAGGTTGTACGCTAATTCGTTGCTGGTTAAGAAGTCGGCATTCAGCATTTCCTCGAAACCGTCTTTGCGGAAGGATATGTCATTTTATTTTGCTCCTGTTAATTTAAGTCACTGCTTGGGCTTCTGTTTGCCAACGTTGAATATAATCGCCTGATGGTCGCCATACGGCGGGCAAACTTAAAATTGTTATTTGTTGCTTCGGCAGCCTCTTCATATAATTCTCCTATTGATAGCAGAGCATAATTAGTTGTACACGAAACGTGTATAAAAACTTTTTGAACTGAACTAGGGAGCTACAGTCGGCAGAAAATGATGATTTCAAATAACTATTATTTTTGGAGATAACAAATACTTCTATGTATATCTCTTTAGGCAAGATTTCCTTCAGAAATCTGCTAGTTTTTTGCCGACATAATCAATTCGATTCTTCTGAAGAATTTGCATTTTTAGCATTGATGAATTCGAGAAGTTCATCTAACATGACTTGATCCCTTTTTTCCAGAAGCAGATATCCAATGGTTAAGCATATACATATGTACATATGTACATTCAAGCCAAGAAAATTTTGTGATAGCACCTGAAATAAAAATAATAACAGATATGGTCGTTTAATTAAAAGTGAATTAGCAAGTTTCCACAGCTCAGTTTACATGCATTTATAAGCACACAAATCAACCTTTCTGGCAAACACAGTTATAAGTTTAACACAAAACACAGAACGCAATATTATTTCAATTTTAACTTGCACCTAGCTATAGGACAAGTATTGCAATCGTGAAAAAATCGAACTCGAGATTTTAATCAAACTTGACATTACTATGATGGAGAAGTCCAAAAAAGTAGGTCCGGCAATTCCGTCTGTCTGTCCGTCTGTCAGTCTGTCTGTCTTTCTGTCTGTATATTCGACTACAGCCTAAACGGCTGGGCGGATTTGTTTCAAACTTCATATAATATAGGGTCTGTGGGATATTCCCTAGAGGCGAAATTGGAATTTTTATTCTAACCTCAAAATTAAAGGTAGTTTACTTAAGGCCGATTTCAGTTAAAGTGGATTTTCTCGAAAACGGCTCTAACGATTTCGATAAAATTTGATATATGGGTTAGTTTGGGAGCATGCTATGAGGTGGCATACGGTAATATTGCAAATCAGCTGTTTCTCGGGTATTTGTTCGGCGATTGGGCTAAAAATTAATTTTTGTAGGTTATAAGACAAGTGCAAAATAATGGCGTACCAAATTTTGGAATTGCCACGCCCACTTTTAAAAAATAAAAATTTTCAAAATTTTTACTGGAAATTCAGAAAGAATTATTTAAGCAAAGTAATAGGCCTTACAATTTTCTATAATTCACTCAAACACCCTGAATGGTTACGCCAACTTTTTAAGGGCGTTTTTATAAAAACAAAACATTGACTAAACTCTTACAATGTTATGACTATTATTCCATCGAAACGCGAAATGCCACGCCTACTTTACTGGGAAAAACAAGACTTGGACTCAATCCTGTTAAATGTTTGCATTTATAGCATTACAGTGCAAGTACGTACAACCCAGTCGTGCACTTTATTTTAATAGTTCTTCTCCTTTCATATAACGTCCTTAGAGGTACATATTTCTAACCTTTGTGTAAAATGCTCGGGGTAGAAGATTTCGTTATTGCAACAGATCAACTGACTGAGTTTCGCGAAAAACTTGAAGAGATTCCTCTGGTTGATCAAATCACAACTTCTTTGAATGCTTCTAAGTTCGAAGTGAAAGAATTGTGGTCGGAAGTTCAAAAATCATATGCTTTTTGTTTACGCTCAAGTGAAAGAAATTGTTTCATCTTCGTTCAAAAACGAAAGGAGAAGCAAACAATATTGTTTGTAAATTTGGTCTTACGGCTGACAATTTTGATCTTGCTTGGAAAGCTTTGTCGGACCAATACGAAAATCAACGTATTTGGATTAATAATTAATTAAAAGTTCTCTTTAACTCACCGACAATCTGGGAAAAACATAAAGAGACTTCAAAGTGATATTAACGATTGCCTTTCGATTCTGTAAGCCTATAAGGTGGAAACTAAGTCATGGGATCCCATTTTGGTGTATCTGTACTCCTCCGGAAAAGACTCTATCGTTGTCAATCCGTTAGGAATGTGCACAAATATACAAAAGAGCCTAGGGTTCAATTCATTCAACATAAGAAACAAAATCATCAACATCGTTCTTTTCACGGTAAAACAAATAATTCTTCATGTCAATTGTGTAAAGCTTCCCATCCTCTTCGACTTTGTCCGACATTCTTGCAACTAGACATTCCTAATAGAATTTCAAATGTAAAGTCATTAAAATACCGCTTGCCTCAAGACATTTGCTCAATGATTGTCGCAGTGTACATACTTGTATGTTATGTAAGCAGAAGGATCACACGCTTCTACATATTTATCCTCAAGTCCAAGCGAATCAAACTTCTTCCTCCCTACCTCAAGTATCGGTGCCAAGCACCAGCATTTCTTCGAAGTCTTTCCAACCACACTTACAGTCCACGGAACAAACTACACACCAAGCGCATTTCGCTCAAACTAATAGAGGTTCATTATCTTGGTGACACCTTCACCTTACGTGCACATATCGATCCTGGAACCGAAGCCAGCTTCATTTCAGCAAAGATTACGTCTTTCAGTTGAACCAATCCAGGCTGATATTGCTGGTCTAAACACCGTGGTAACAGCAACTTCATCGAAACTTTGTTCCATTGTTTATAATTCTAATCATATGCCCTCATATACTATACAAGCGAACGGAATTTTTACTTGCACCTGCCTATAGGGCAAGTATTGCAATCGTAAAAAAAATTTAACTCGTGATTTTAATCAAACTTGACATTACTATGATGGAGAAGTCCAAAAAAGTAGGTCCGGCAATTCCGTCTGTCTGTCTGTCTGTCAGTCAATCTGTCTGTCTGTCAGTCTGTCTGTCTGTATATTCGACTGCAGCCTAAACGGCTGGACGGATTTGCTTCAAACTTCATATATAGGGTCTGTGGTATATTCCCTAGAGGCTAAATTTGAATTTTCATTCTAACCTCAAAGTTAAGGGTAATTTACTTAAGGCCGATTTCAGTTAAAATGGATTTTCTCGAAAACTGCTCTAACGATTTCGATAAAATTTGTGTGTGCGTTAGTTTGGGAATATGCTATGAGGTGGCGTACCACGTTTTTCACGAAAAATTCGAATAACGGTAATATGGAAAATCAGCTGTTTCTCGGGTATTTGTTCGGCGATTGGGCTAAAACTTAATATTTCTAGGTTATAAGACAAAGGGGAAAAATGGCGTGCCAAATTTTGGAATTACCACGCCCACTTTTATAAATTTTTTTTTCAAAATTTTTACTACAAATTGAGAAAAAATTATTTAAGCAAAGTAATAGGCGTTAAAATTTTCTATAATTCACTCAAGTGCCTTATCTGGCCACGCCCACCTTTTAAAGGTGTTTTTTAAAAACAAGACATTGAGTAAACTCGTACAATGTTATGAATATAATTCCATCGAAACGCGTACTTTACTGGGAAGAGCAAGACTTGGACTTTAATCCTGATAAAATCATACACTTATAGCATTACGGTGCAAGTACGTACGACCCAGTCGTGCACTTTATTTTTAAAGCGTCTGACAGGCAACATAGTGAACCCAGAAGAGTTAAAAGAACAGTTAGAGTGTTCACTTAGTGACCCTTTCTTTTATGAATGTTCCAGTATTGATTTTATTGTTGGAGCTGACTTGTATCCTTCAGTCATTTTAGATGGTGTGAAACCAAACATTTATCGGTCTTTAGTGGCTCAAAACACAGTCTTTGGTTGGATCATATTCTGTCCATTGCTTCATGGAAGTGTTTTATCGTATTCAACTATTCTTGCTTATTATTCGGAGACATCAATGGACGAACTACTGACAAAGTTTTTGGAAGTAGACGAGGTTTCTGATCCTCTTCCTCTTTCTTGCGAAAAGTCGAGTTTTGTGAAAAACTCTATACTGAAACCACATCGAGAGATGTAAATGGTCGCTACATAGTGCGACTTCCTTTTAAGGATTCTTCTCCAGTTCTTAGTAATTCAAGGCAAATTGCTCTTAAACAACTATTGCGTAGTGAGAGATCTTTGATGAAAGTTCTCCACTTAAAATACAGTAAAGTGCTGGAGGAGTACTATGGTCTTGGTCATATGGAAGTTGTTAAGCAACAATAGCTCGTTCGAAATCATAAAATAACGTCTTATTACTTGTTCCATCGTGCAGTGATTAAACCTGAAAATAAAACAACAAAAGTCCGAGTTGTTTTCAATGCTTTAAGCCCATCGAGCAACGGGGTTAGACTGAATGACATGCTGCACATTGGGCCAGTACTACAAACTGACCTCATGATGCTTATTTTAAGGTGGCGTTTTAGCGCTATCTTTTAGTGCTGAAATTGAGAAAATGGGTCCATCGTGAAGATACTTCATACCAAAGAATTTTATTTCAAAGGTAACGTATGGAAGAGTGTCAAGACTATGAACTAAAAACCATTACTTTTGGGCTCAACTGTGCACCCTATCTGGCTATAAGAACGCTGAAACAATTAGTCCATGATATGCAAAGTACGTATCCTATTGCATCTTCGATTTTGGAAAATGATTTTTACGTTGACGTTCTTTCTGGATCGCATGTTCTCAATTCAGCATTACATGTACAACAAGAACTTTTGCTAGCCTTAAACTCAGCTGGATTTCCTCTCAGAGAGTGGACCTCTAGCAGCTTAGATATTCTGAAAGAACTTCCTCAGGCTTTTCTTTATGATGACGACTTTCTGAAATTCGAAAACAAAAGCACAAGATTTTATTAATCCAATGGAATGCGAAGATTCATCTAATTTCTTTTCAAACATCGAAAGAAAAGATCGCGAGTTCACCAAAAGAGCTGTTTTGTCTGTTGTTGCCCGTCTATTTGATCCCGCGGGTTGGTTAGCTCCAATTTCAATCACTGCTAAAACCATTATACAAAAAATCTGGCAGGATGGCACGTCGTGGGACAATGCCCCTTATGCCCCTAAAGTGTCATCGATGGACATCGTTCTTCGCTACATTACCTGATATACACCACATTCAAGTTCCTCGGTGGGTGCAATTTACACCTCACAGTTCGGTTCAAATACACGGCTTTTCAAACGCCTCGGAGAAAGCGTATGCCGCTGCCTTGTACTTACGCATCCAACAGAACTCAGATAGTTGGTCTACAAATTTATTATGCACAAAAAATAAGGCAGCCCCCAGTTAAGCACATTCCTTTGCTTAGACTAGAACTGTGTGGTGCGGTCTTATTAGCGAAATTGGTAAACTAGTTCTCACACAGTTGAATACATTCGAATGGGAACTCCTTCTTTGGACAGATAGTTCAATTGTCCTAGCATGGCTACATAAACCTCCATGTACATGGAAAACATATATAGCCAACCGAGCTTCCAGAATTCAAACTTATTTGCCCGAATCGAAATGGTTTCACGTGCGATCAGCCGATAAACCTGCTGATTTAGCGACTAGGGGCTTATCACCTTTAGATCTCAAAGATAGTGAGTTATGGTGGATGGGTCCTCCTTGGCTCCGTCAGCCTCAATCTTTCTGACCTCGGTCTTCATTTCAATTGCTATTACTATGTTTTCCCAAAGTTGTGAATCCAACGTTTTCCTCTTGGTCTCGATGCCTTCATGTCATGAGCTACGTTTTACGTTTCTTTCATCGAACCAATTCTCGTAATAAAGTTCAATTCATCTATACGTCGACTATTCTCTCTCAAAATAAAAACCCTAACGCTTACGAAAATATTTTTTATACGACACAGTCAACTTTCATATTTCCAAAAGGAATACTTGTGCCTAACCCGAGGTGACCGGGTTTCAAAAAAGAGTCTTCTGTTAAATCTTAATCCTATGATGGAGGTAGATAGAATAATCCGGGTTAATGAAAGATTAGCATATTCCACGCTATCCTATAGCGAAAGATTCCCTATTTTACTACCGTATCAAGCACACATTTCTACTCTTCTTGTAAAATTCTTTCATGATCTGTCAATGCATGGAGGAAATCAACTTGTAATACGATTTATCCGAACTGAATTTTGGATATTCCGACTTAAGAATTTAGTCAAGAAGTCCATTAGCTCATGTAAGACCTGTCGTACTCATAAAAAACAAACTCAATCTCAAATAATGGCTGCATTGCCACGCGAAAGAACTATTCTTTCTCTACCCTTTCATCACACAGGTCTCGATTTTGCTAGGTCTTTTACGATAAAGAATTATTCTGTCTGGACTTGCAGGGTATCCAAAGGATATGCATGTTTGTGTTTTCCTGTGTTTTGCCACTAAGGCTATTCACTTAGAAGCCACAAGTGATCTAACTACAGACTCATTTCTTGGTGCTCTAAGTCGTTTCATTTCAAAACGTGACTTGCCCAAAGTCCTTTACTCTGATAACGGAACTAACCTTGTAGGAGCTACTAGAATTATATCTAAGGACTTCAATCACTTTTTAAAAATATTTTCTTCAGATGTGACAAGTACAAGGATAAGTACAAGGATCATGGCATGCAGTGGAAGTTTATTTCACCTGGCGCTCCACACATGGGAGGTTTGTGAGAAGTCAAAAACTTTAAGAGTCAATTTAAAAAAGTCGCCTGTCTCAACTCTAGACCTATTTCACCAATATCCGAAAGGACAAATGACTTACCTGCTTTGACTCCAGGGCACTTCCTCCGTGAAGGTCCGCTTCTGAGTCTTCCAGAGCCTGATCTGAGCGAAAATTCTATAAGCTCCATTAAGCGGTGGGAAAGAGTGGTGGTGCTGCACCACCCATTTTGCTTACTTTGAAATCATGAATATCTTAAAGAGCTGCATAAAAGATATAAATGGAAGCACCCTCAGCGAGACATTGTCATCGACGACTTTGTTGTGGTTAGAGATGAAAGGCTGCCTCCGAACAAATGGCGCTTAGGGCGTGTTAAGAGGGTTTGTTTAGGGCCTGATGGTCGCGTTCGGGAGGCAGATATTAAAACTCAAAATGGTGTCATTATCCGACCCATTGTCAAACTTTGCGTTCTAGCATGTACCTAATCACGTCGCTTATACACAAATTGGTATTGTATTATTTAACCGATCCTTAATTTCATTTAATGGAATTGATCAAAAAAGTAGTTCACTGACTGGTAAAAACTTAAATATCTACATATGTACTATATCTTATATCTTTATTTGAATTATGTACAGCTCTGTGCAAAAAAATAGCACCAATCATTTATGAAAGAAAAATCTTAGAAGTTCATGGGAATTTGGTTTTTTTATTAAAATATTGAAAAAAAAAGTCATTTAAAAATACAAAAATCCATTTATTATAATAAAAAAGAAAAAACAAATATAACCATTTAATCAAAACAGGTCAATTCTGACGTGTGCAAAATAATAGCACCAAATATGTATAAAAATAGATAGGTAAAGTTAGTTATTAAAAGAAATTGGAAGAATTCTTAGTTTTAAATTAAAGAGGGACTTTAATATTTTGTGTTGTGTTGTATTTGGCTTAAATACACCTTTCTTAACATCAGTCCAAAGGTTCTCGATGGGGTTCAGGTCTGGAGACTGAGCTGACCATTCCGTCACCTGAACCCTGTTCTTTACCATAAATTCTTTGGCTAATTTGCTGGTATGTTTCGGGTCGTTGTCTTGTTGCAGGACACACGAGAGAGGCATATTCCATTCGGGGTAAGGGAGCATGATTTTTTTTCATTATGGCGACGTAAACCTCGGCGGTCATTACCGGTTCAATCCAAAATATATGACCCGTACCATTGAAAAGCATTAATAGTCTTGATTGTACATATATTCCGGCTTGTACTCTTGATTTTTTGGTCCCCGGACGAATGTTCTGCTTCCCGGAGTCCCATATAAAACAATTTTGGACTCATCGGTCTATATTACGCCATTTAACTTGTAAAATTTGATCTTTTGCAATTTTTTTTCTTTTTTGCAAGTGGACTTTTTTCAATAACGGTGCTTTTCTGGGACTTCTGGCAGAAAAACCGTTCCTTACGAGTCTTCGCCGTATTGTCCACGTTAAGATTTAAATCTTCTTTTATTTTAGTTGAGGTTATAAAGGGATCTTGCTTTACCAATCTAATGATCCCTCGTTCATCACTAGGTGTTAATTTGGATGGTCTTCCTCTTTTTTTCTCGTGAGGAATATATTTTTTTGCACTGCAAATCATTTTGTTGGAGCAGCCAACTGTTTCACGTATAAATTTAAACGTTTTCCGTTAGAAAGTAGTTTCTTTATTAACGATCTCTTTTCCTTCATTCATTGTTTACCGCGACCCATTTTAGCTGACGGATTCGACTCTAGAATTCCTCTACTAACATTTCCTGTCCCAACGGAATGAGTGGAGCCCCTTCGGTAACAAAAAGATGCCCATATTAAAACATAATTATATTAAAGTACCTAAGTATCTAATGAATTTGAATCTGTAAGCTTTTGCAGCGATTGCTGCAAGGCGGCCGGCAAGGTTCACATGTAAACACTTGCGTGCTACTTTATCGATATTTGAACATGTTTAAGTGTTTGAAGTAAGAGATCGCCCTCGCAACTTATTCATATTTCCGTTCGCCCTTTCTTTGCCAAAAAACTGTGTCTTCTTATACAAGGTAAGACGTTTATAAAGAAATAAAGAATTCTCAAGAACTACCTTCTTTTTTTCTTGTTTTTTTTTCAATCTATTTGCTTCGTTGGAGAACATTGAGAACCAGCACCCTTCTCCGACAGTAGAATCAATACCCACCGTCACAACCACTTTAAAAAATGAATATGCAGAAACGCAATTTAAAAAAAAAAAAATTATGAAAAGCCATGCAAATCACGGTTTTTAATAATTACGGATTAATATATACATACTAATCGCTACTATGTTCACAACACTACTTACATAATTACATTATCGTAATTAAGCGGCCCTCTAAGTACACCTTTTCTTTGTAACTAAGCGATTATGCAGTTGATTTACACATCACTATACAAACGTAGAAGTATGAACACACATGGCTCATAATCAATGTAAATTCATTCATTTCCCTTTGCCTCATGCAATTCGAATAATTAAGAATATAAACTGAATCTCATTTGACTTGATCTGTATTCCAGCAAGTTACTCGCTTGCTCCAACCACATCTGCATTTTAAAAGATACAAAGGAACAAATCATTCATTCATTTTCCACCCCTTTTGTTGGGAAACGCATCCACACGTATAATTGATTCAGTAACACTATCAAAAAGAAAAATTCATATAATCCGAGGAAAAGTCTCTCACGCTCAAGCAAGCATGTGTGCAGGTAATTAATTGCACCACCCCTAGATCTTTATTCATTATCAGCCGCAGTGGTGAAAGCAGAGACAGCGTTCTTCAATTTGAAGTGCTAATTCCGAAGAAAGCTTTCAATTAGACATAAGAAGAAGAAAAATATTTAAACTTTAACGCAATGGGACATACCCAACCGCTATGTACATGCATAGGTACATACATATATACTATATGTACATTTCACTCCCCACTGTACCGAACTAATAACACTTTCTCAAACGTTTATAC
This sequence comes from Xylota segnis, assembly GCA_963583995.1. Lineage (NCBI taxonomy): Eukaryota > Metazoa > Arthropoda > Insecta > Diptera > Syrphidae > Xylota > Xylota segnis. The sequence continues at coordinate 103,828,773 of OY757236.1, read as the reverse complement.
ACTTTCACTGTGTAATTAAAAATACCAAGTGAGAATTTGAGGCGCTCTTTTCCTACCTTGGGTTGCAATGAATTTTCGAAATGAAAACGTACAGATGCAACAGGAAGTGCCATCAGCACGGGACGACCTATTTTCGTGAGTTGTGCAATTCCGGAAGTATTAGCTGGGGCTGATGATGGCGAGGATGGTTGTCTACTCCTACGGCAGATACAGAAAAGCCAAAACAAAACGTAAATGTATCTGCATTTGTTGGCAGTTTCTGTTGAACTTCTTTTGTTTTTTGTTTTTATCTTTTCTTCGCATCCGTTTCTTCTTTGCTGATTAAGAACATTCTGCTGGTGGAGCATAGGTGTTGCATTTCTAATTACTCGCATTTCGGGTTGTTTTTGGCGAATATATAAGTGGGTGGGAAAGTAGTAATATAATGAAAATCTTGTCTTGAAGATAGTTTTCTTTGATCGTATATGTGTTCATTAAGAAATCCATTAGACTAAGATTTTCTAAAACGCAGTAGAAATTGGATTTTTGGAAATATATTTCATAACCCGTAAAAACATATAGAAAAGCTACAATCAATCTTGAATGGATCCTATGATACTATACCCTACCTATTATGTGGCCCTTATGAAGTGAGTCGAATTTTAGTCGAATTACAAGGATATCTTCGAATGTTTGTTGATAATTCATGTAAATTCTTTGATAAAAACACCCCCAAAAGTCGGCGTTGGCAAAACTGATGCATGGACGAGTTGTAGAGAATTCATATACATACATACATATATACATAAGTGATAAGAAAATAGTGACAGTATGAAAAAGTGGGCGTGGAATTGGGTGAATTCGAAAAATTCTTGGAGTAATAATTCTTGATAAAATATGTATATATAAACACATTTCATATCTCGTTCTATAAACTCTATTTATTATAAGTGTAAATTGCTTAAAAGAAAAAGTAAAATATTTATTTTACCATATTCAAGGGTATAAAAAAATAAAGTGCACGACTGGGTCGTACGTACTTGCACCGTAATGCTATAAGTGTATAATTATATCAGGATTAAAGTCCAAGTCTTGCTCTTCCCAGTAAAGTAGGCGTGGCATTCCGCGTTTCGATGGAATAAGTCATAATAGTAGGAGTTTACTCAATGTTTTGTTTTTTTTAAAAATGCCCATAAAAAGTGAGCGTGGCCAGATAGGGTGTTTGAGTGAATTATAGAGATTTTTAAGGCCTATTACTTTGCTTAAATAATTTTTTCTCAATTTCTAGTAAAAATTTTGAAAAAAAATAAGTTTTATAAAAGTGGGCGTGGCATTAAAAAATTTGGTATTCCATTATTTTGCAATTGTCTTATAACCTACAAATAATAATTTTTAGCCCAATCGCCGTACAAATACCCGAGAAACAGCTGATTTTCATTATTACCGTTATTCGAATTTTTCGTGAAAAACGTGGTATGCCACCTTATAGCATATGCCCAAACTAACCCACACATCAAATCTTATCGAAATCGTTAGAGCCGTTTTCGAGAAAATCCATTTTAACTGAAATCGGCCTTAAGTAAACTACCCTTGATTTTGAGGTTAGAATGAAAATTCAAATTTCGCCTTTAGGGAATATCCCACAGACCCTATATATGAAGTTTGAGTTTAATATATGCATATGTAGCTTTTAACACAAAGAAATAATCGAGATAATCTCTACAAAGAACATACATAGATACATGGTAAATGGTTTACTGTATGTGCAAATTTTTGATGCAGTGTATGTTTATTCGTGATCAGTGTCGTTAGCTTAGATCATGTCATTTGATTTCTCAGCTTGTGTCAAATACAAGTCTAAAATTTGCCCACTGCCACTTTGTTACCACTTCACCACGTACAAAAATATAACAAGCAAAATACGATTGGTCGTGAGAAGCTAGGCCGTGGATCCCCTTGACTTGTTGCGCCAAACATTTGTTTTTTTATTTGTATTTTTAAATATAGAACTACTACAACAAAATCTTTATTAGATTTTTTATTAAAATAAAACAAAAGTTAAATAGAATTAAAATTATTTATTCTTGCTTCTTCACGAGTTGACTCCCAACTCTCAACTAAATAAAGTGCACGACTGGGTCGTACGTACTTGCACCGTAATGCTATAAGTGTATAATTTTATCAGGATTAAAGTCCAAGTCTTGCTCTTCCCAGTAAAGTAGCCGTGGCACTCCGCGTTTCGATGGAATAATAGTCATAACATTGAAGGAGTTTACTCAATGTTTTGTTTTTATAAAAATGCCCATAAAAAGTGGGCGTGGCCAGATAGGGTGTTTGAGTGAATTATAGAGAATTTTAAGGCCTATTACTCTGCTTAAATAATTTTTTCTCAATTTCTAGTAAAAATTTTGGAAAAAAATAAGTTTTATAAAAGTGGGCGTGGCATTCCAAAATTTGGTATGCCATTATTTTGCACTTGTCTTATAACCTACAAGTAATAATTTTTAGCCCAATCGCCACACAAATACCCGAGAAACAGCTGATTTTCAATATTACCGTTATTCGAATTTTTCGTGAAAAACGTGGTATGCCACCTCATAGCATATACCCAAACTAACCCACACATCAAATTTTATCGAAATCGTTAGAGCCGTTTTCGAGAAAATCCATTTTAACTGAAATCGGCCTTAAGTAAACTACCCTTAATTTTGAGGTTAGAATGAAAATTCAAATTTCGCCTCTAGGGATTATCCCACCGAATATAGATATGAAGTTTGAAGTAAATCCGTTCAGCCGTTTAGGCTGTAGTCGAATATACAGACAGACAGACAGACAGACTGACAGACAGACAGACAGACAGACAGACAGACAGACGGCATTGGCGGACCTACTTTTTTGGACTTCTCCATTATAGTAATGTCAAGTTTGATTAAAATCTCGAGTTCCAAATTTTGCACGAATACAATACTTGCCCTATAGGTATAGGTGCAAGTAAAAAACTACACATCTTCTTTCTTAAATTATACCTCGGTAGATAAAGAACGAAAAGAGGACAGATATGATTACTTTGCATAATGCGAAAGACGCTTGTGTTTACACAAGTGGCTTTGTGGTCCGAGTGCGGATAAAAGTGATTAATCTGCAAAAGCATGTGTGGTCCGATTGGACTTAAGCGAAATAAAAATAATTATGTGGGCAGTTGGGATCTGTTTACCAGAACTGCTGATTAGAATGTATGAACTTTTTCTAGGAGTTCATAATTAGGGTGGTCTGTTATGTCACTCTACCAGTACAATAACTATTATTATTACTCATTACTGCACGGGTGCACTCACCTTTATTTCGAATGTATGTATATACACACTTAAATACTACTTGTACATTTTCATGTTTGTTTTATAATTATTATTCATAGCTGCATATTACCTAATACAATTGAAATAAGTAAAATAAAAAGTCAGTTTTAATTAAAATATTCGACTTGACCAATATTTGACCATAACCACATGTTATATTTCATATAAGTATGTTAATTCAAGCAAACAATTCTTACCTTTATTGATGGTCGGTAATGAACAAATCGATGTTATTGAGCATCTAGTAAAAATTCATAACATGTTGGGGTTCTGTTTTATTGCTGACATAAATATACGTAAGTATGGACTTAATATTTCGTGTGAATACGCAACATATTTATTTAATTAATTACGTAGGTATGTAATTATTATTTAATATGAAGGGCCTTTTCTATTGGGAAAAGACAGATGACCAAATGAGGATGACAATCTTACTTATATATGTATGTATACATATGTATGTATGTATGTATTTATGTATGTATGCATTTATGTATGTATACGATTCATTACGTTAATAAGTTTTTCCGCAGAAGTAGTTTTGAACTCTATACACATACACAGATATACATAAATGTATGTCTCTAATAATTCAAATCTGCCATGGTGGACAAGGGCAAAGTGGAGTATTTCCCGGGGCTGGCGGTTAAATACAGGAACTAAACATAAAAGGAACATACATATTTCACAGAAACACAGATCCTATGTCTTCTCGACAATTCCGACCTAATTAACTCCAAGGGACGAAGGACACCGCTAGAATCTGGTCAAAAGCTAGAAAAACTCAAAGTTGTATTGACTGTCAACTATTCATCGGGCAACTAGAACTAGTGTTTAAACTTAATTTTGTTTGTTGTTGTTATTTTTGTAATTCGAGCCCTTATTGATGTCACTGTGAGGAACATCTATCTATCGTGTGTTTATTGTGTACTTAAACCAACAGAGGTCCTTAGTAGCCGATTTTTTTCAATGATTTTCCCAGTGGGCTGGGCAAAGTTGGTGTTTGTAGTCGTCAACCAGCGTTGTGTTTACGCCGCAGAAAGATTGGAGTTGACTTGTCTTCTTTTCGTAAAAGGCTAGTTGTATCACTATAAACGTAAAGGATTATTCATCTGGAAGCACTTTTCTCAAAAGTAAAAGAAATTTAATTTTAGCAAATCATCCTTATCAAAGAACCATCCTTACAAAAGAACTATTCTTAACATTTATATATATTTCTTTCAAATGTTGGCCGTAACTGCGGTTAACATGGTCCATTCTGAAGATTCAATTAACGATGACGGGTCAGACCATTACGACTTATACATGTACACTTTGGACTTTACGTAGCTCCAAAGAAAAAAGCCTGGAGGTGTACATACATATATCACACGATCTAGGAGGCCACTTCACCGATCCGAAGTGCGAAATTAACTGATCACCGAATGGTTCTCGCAATAAAGTCATGATTTTACCGCTATACCTATAAAAAGAGCTCTACTATAGAAATGTGAATTTATAGACCAATCTCGCTTCTCCCACCAAAATCTTCGAAAAGCTTTTAAAAAATAGGGTAGTGTGAGTTATCTTTTAAAAACTAAATTTTTAAAGTAAATCAACCGAAGATGCTGGTATTTTTATTGATATCACTAAAGCTATCGATATGGTAGATCACCTCATTCTTTTCAAAAAACTTGGAAAAGCAGAATTTCGACGCTTCATGTTAAAATTGTTTAGTTCGTACTAGAAAAATATGTCACAAAGAGTGAAGTTTGAGAAAACTAGGAGTTATCTTCTGTTTTTAAACATAGGGATGCCACAAAGCTCTGTATTAGGTCCCATTCTTTTTCCTATTTATACAAATTCTCTTTTTGTACTTAAGTGCCAAGGCAAGCCAACTGCATTTGCTAACCATATACAAAGGTTTCTCGTATGGTTCAGATAGTCGACTAGACCTGATTTCAGATATAAATATGGACCTTCATCTTCTACGAATCTGGTTCTCCAAACACAAGTTGGTCATAAATACCAAGACTACAATAATGTTCTTTAGTTTAGCGACTATACTATATCTTGAAGTTAATATACATAAGTATATGTACTTTCATTTAGCTGAGTGCCGAAAATTTAAATTTAATATTTGCAAGTGTTGGCCTGCCTTATCCTCTCCTACCTTTAGTAACAACCTAAACTGAAGTGATAAATGCTTCCTGATCGAGAATGTCAATGTATTTACTATGTTATCAATGACTCGAAAATTTGCTCGAAACATGTACATAGAAACTTTAAGGACTTATCGTCGTTTTACACTTAGGCATTTTTTCTATTTGGGCAATGTCTGTTCAAGAACTATCTATTTTGGTATTATTCACTAAAAATTACAATATGGGGAGTTACTTATAAAAATAAAATAAATTCTCTCTTACAGAAATATAGTCTACGAAAAATATGCCGTAAACCTGTGCCTCATCCTAGTTACCCTTTGTTCTGTAACTTAAAAATTCTTCCTGTTCGTCATTTTTATTGTTATAAGGTGCTGAAGTGTTTTTAAATCTGGTACTCTTAGCTTTTGGTTAATGTCAAATTATAATTTACGTGGAAACTTTTTGTACTCTGTTTCTGTACTTGCTTTCCATACTACTGCTTATCGTAATTTTTATTATATTTCGTCTTATCGTTTATTCAATAAATTTCCCCTCTCGTTCCAAAAACTACTACACCTGGAACAATTCTTAAACTAGTAAAAAATTGGCTTCTCAATTTTAATTTCTCTAGCGTGGAGTCTATTCTTTCTGACTATCTGGTTTAATATAAGTCTAAAATGTCATTGCAAATTATATGAAGCTATAAAGTAAATATGTACATATGTTCTCTTAAGATAGTCTATCTTAATTTTTGAATTATTCCAAATAAATTAATTTGGAAATAACTTATTTAAAAATTGAAGTGACACTCAACATTTTTTTATTACCATTGTTATATTTTTCAAATTGTGAAGTTATACAATTTTTACTTGCACCTATACCTATAGGGCAAGTATTGTATTCGTGCAAAATTTGGAACTCGAGATTTTAATCAAACTTGACATTACTATAATAGAGAAGTCTAAAAAAGTAGGTCCGCCAATGCCGTCTGTCTGTCTGTCTGTCTGTCTGTCTGTCAGTCTGTCAGTCAGTCTGTCTGTCTGTCTGTATATTCGACTACAGCCTAAACGGCTGAACGGATTTACTTCAAACTTCATATATAGGGTCTGTGGGATATTCCCTAGAGGCGAAATTTGAATTTTCATTCTAACCTCAAAATTAAGGGTAGTTTACTTAAGGCCGATTTCAGTTAAAATGGATTTTCTCGAAAACGGCTCTAACGATTTCGATAAAATTTGATGTGTGGGTTAGTTTGGGTATATGCTATGAGGTGGCATACCACGTTTTTCACGAAAAATTCGAATAACGGTAATATTGAAAATCAGCTGTTTCTCGGGTATTTGTGCAGCGATTGGCCTAAAAATTATTATTTGTAGGTTATAAGACAAGTTATAAGACAATGGCATACCAAATTTTGCAATGCCACGCCCACTTTTATAAAACTTTTTTTTTTCAAAATGTTTACTAGAAATTGAGAAAAAATTATTTAAGCAAAGTAATAGGCCTTAAAATTCTCTATAATTCACTCAAACACCTTATCTGGCCACGCCCACTTTTTATGGGCATTTTTATAAAAACAAAACATTGAGTAAACTTCTGCAATGTTATGACTATTATTCCATGGAAACGCGGAATGCCACGCCTACTTTACTGGGAAGAGCAAGACTTGGACTTTAATTCTGATAAAATTATACACTTATAGCATTACGGTGCAAGTACGTACGACCCAGTCGTGCACTTTATTTTTTAAGGAACTTGTCAATAATTTTCATTTCAGGCCAAGTATACATAGTTGAGACTTTGCGCTTGCGTAAAAAATTTTATAGGTATAATGTTGGTTTGAATAAAAATGAATCAATTTGTGCAAAACACTTTTAAATCTAACTGTACAGTATAAAAATATAGATCTATGTTATTATAAATCCGAGAGAGTAGTATAAGGCAGTTGCGTGTTTTGAAAATAACGCTTTGGACTTGTTACGTTTAAAATGTAATGACCACTTTATGCACTTTTATGCAAGGGATGAGAAAAGTATGTGTTTTAATGGTTTTATATATGGTTTTATATATATGGTTGTGAGAACCTAGGCCCTGGGTCCCATAGACTAGTTGTGCCAACATTTTGTACTTTTTGTTATCATAATATTGCTCCTTTTGGTACTTCTTCAGGTAAATTCGGTCGGTTCTATTCTTGTCAAAGCAAGGCCACAGGCTTCTAGTGATCACACAGGTATCCAGAGAGGACCATCTACTATTGGCCTCTCTGCATGCCTCTTGCTTCAGTGTGCAAGGCGGGATGAACACCTAGGTGTTTACCTGTGGCGAAATATATTCAAAGCCCCTTCTCGCCAATTCGTCTGCCTTTTCATATCCTGGTACACCTTCGTGTCCAGGGATCCAGCAGAGGGCTGTGTTCCAAGAAGCTTAAGTTCAACAACAAACAATAAAACAAGCAAAACAAACATTTTTGGCGCAACAGGTCTATCCGAAAACACTATTTTCATATCATATTTAGTGTGACATGAATTTTATTCCTACTTCTTCCTACTGGACCAATTTTAAAAACGTGCGCATACGTTTCACTGATGTCTACCTACATAGACCCTATACTATGCCTGTTTCGTTTAAAACCGTACTTAATTTTAAAATACTTTTTGGCTTTCTCTCTTACGCCTTTTATTATTAATCTTGGTAAGTGTTTTACATTATGAAAACCTAAGTTCTTAACTAATTCTCTTTAATGGTAATTATGAGGTTCCCGTAGTTCTTTATTCACGTTTACCAATACGAATCGCTTTATGTAGGATGTATGTAGATGATCATGGGTTTGTACTTAGTGGAGAAATTAATTGTGCTAATGTTTTTTCGTCCATATCTTTTTCATTTTGCTCTTTGAGTTTGAAAAGTCTTTATGTTAATTTCTTTTATGGAATTACCTGCATGTGGGTAGAGGATGTAAAATGGTATAAGATAATTTCTTTGTTCAGAACATTTACATATAACGATTGCATTATTCAATTCCTTATCAACTACAAACGTGTGTTGAACAATATCAACCATAGTTATTGAGTTTCTATCTGCTATAGGGTGAATTGAGAAGTGTTTGGTTAATTTATCTATGGACGTAAGCGCCTGGCTAATTTATCATGAGAATGAACGTCATGTCGGCTGGGATGGGTAGATTTCACGTGGATTAAAAAGAGAAAGCAAACGCACCTAGAATCCTCATCAGAACATAAATCTCGGCGGAAGTATGAATGTTCTTTTCTCAAATCGTTTCAATTAACTAAGTGCCTGGCTACATTGTCATTGGAATGAACGTCATGTCGGCTGAGATGGGTAGATTTCATGTAGGTTAAAAAGAGATGGGTTGAGCACAAAACAAATGTACCGAGGATCCATTTCAGAATATAAATCACGGCGGAAGAATCAATGTTCTTTTCTCAAAACGTTTCACTTTTGACATATTTTGTAATTTTTTTCTGACCGTCGTCGGAGGGAACACATCGTACAGAAGACTCAAAAATGTACTACGCTGTGAAGGTAGAATGGTTCCGTTTTTAAAACTCCCTCCATACATTTCCTCATTATCCGCTGATCGTCGGAAAATAGAGTGCGAAGGAGTTTGAGGTGGTGCACATTCTGATTATGTTGTTGTTGTTGAACATCAAATGCTAATGAAATGTGTGATTTCTTTTAATGCGCAAAGCGAAGAATTCAATTGAATGTATGAATACATTTTTTTTGTATGTTTGTTTCGGAAATCACTCAATGGTTTTATGATTGATTGTAATAAATCACAAAACATCATAATTTCCTAATGACGCCCACGGAAAAAAGTCACTAAAATAAAGGACATAATTAATAGGACCAAGAAATGCACTTCCTTAAGAGTTAGGCAAACTGCTAGTTATGGTATGGAAGTATGCAAGTATGGAAAACCATACAAAACCTACTCCTCCAACGATATCTTAAGAATTGAATTGGAAATTGGAAAAAAAATTCACCCGTGACCTACCACTTCAACGATAGCTTACATATGTACATATGTTTTGAATCTCTGAGTTCCCCGTCTGTCAAAATGGCTTTTTACTTGCACCTATACCTAAAGGGCAAGTATTGCATTGGTGAAAAAACTTGAGATTTTAATCAAACTTGACATCACTATAATGGAGAAGTCCAAAAAAGTAGGTCCGGCAATTCCGTCTGTCTGCATGTCAGTCTGTCTGTCTGTCTGTCTGTCTGTCTGTCTCTCTGTATATTCGACTACAGCCTACGGCTGCACGGATTTACTTCAAACTTCATATCTGTGGTCTGTGGTATAATCCGTAGAGATGAAATCGGAATTTTCATTCTAACCTCAAAATTAAGGGCAGTTTACGTATAGCCAATTTCAGTTAAAATGGATTTTCTCGAAAACGGCTCTAACGATTTCGATAAAATTTGGTATGTGGGTTAGTTTGGGCATATGCTATGAGGTGGCGTACCACGTTTTTCGCAAAAATATCGAATAACGGTAATATTGAAATTCAACTGTTTTTCGGGTAGTTGTTCTGCGATTGGGCTAAAAATTAATATTTCTAGGTTATGAAATAAATGCAAAATAATGGCGAACTAAAGTTTGAAATTGCCACGCCCACATATTGCAAAAAATGCATTCATTAATACATTTATGAATTTCAAATCCAAATTCAGGGTAATAAAACATATCACCTTCTCAAGGTGAGATTATTCAACAAGTTCTAATAAATTTTCCTTGCAAGGTAGGTCCTTAAGGTATTTTGAATACAGTCGGAGTCGGATATAGTCACATCAACCGAGCAGCCAAATGTTGTGACTTTAAGCGGGTTGTGCTTTTATTTTTGATTAATATGCTATATACAGTGCTGGCACGCTAATTAGCACACCCCTAAGAAAAATTATACCTTTGCTTTATTTTGTAGCATAACACATATATTTATAAATTATTAATTGTCATATTTAAAAAAATTACATTCTCAAAAATTTCTCATCACATTTTGAAACTTCGGAATTTCGAAATTTTGAGATTTCAGTATCCTGTGCTTTGTAAGAAAAAATGTTTAAAAAAGTTTCCCTTTCGCATTGGCATTTTAATTAGCACACCCAAACTATAAGTGGCATTTTATTTATTTTTTATCCGTCCTGTTTGTCGTGACGAGTTTTTAAATTTTGTGTTGAAATGTTTTAGTGGATTTAGGGTTGTTATGGGACGGGACAAGTCTTCCACGGCGGGGGAGAGGAGGCTTATATGGCAAATGTTCCAGAAGGAACAAAATATAAGTAAATTCGCTCGAAATATTAATTGTTCGAGGAAAAAAGTGCAAAACGCCATAAAGCACTATAAGACCAACCAAACCTTTGAAGATAAAAGGCGATCCAGACCAAGGAAAACAACTAAAAGGGAGGATTATATCATAGTCCGACATGCTCTGAAAGACCCTTTCACCACTTCTTCCGAAATTAGAGCACGCATGGAGAAAGAATATGGCGTAAACATTGCGGCTAGGACGGTGCGACAACGGCTTCTAGAGGGTGCCAAAGTCTTAAGAAACCGAAGGTTACAGACGGTAACAGGAAGAAGCGACTTGAGTTCGCATAAGTCCATTTAGGTTCTCCTCCATCTTTTTGGAATACAGTCATATGGAGCGATGAATCGAAGTTCAATCTCTGTGGTTCTGATGGAAGAACGTTTGTACGAAGACCTCCAAACAAGCAACTGGATCCCAAGTACACCAAAAAGACGGTGAAGTTTGGTGGAGGAAGCATAATGGTATGGGGTTGTTTCAGCGCTCATGGCATTGGACCTCTAGTCCTTATAAAAGGCAAGTTAGATGCGCTAGCGTACAAAACCATGTTGTCGAACAACCTCATACCATATCTGGAGGATTTACCCGTCACATTATACCGGGATGTTCTTTTCCAGCAGGACAATGCGCCGTTCCATAAGGCGAGGTCTGTAAAGGATTGGTTTAAAGTTCACCAAATGTCCGTTATGGATTGGCCCCCTCAGAGTCCGGATCTGAACCCAATCGAGAATTTATGGGGAATTATTAAGAGACGTGTCATGGCCTTAAAACCAAGAACTGTGAAGGAATTATGGGACACCATCCATCGAAAATGGTATAAATTACCGAGGGAAGAGTGCGCACACCTCACGTCCTCCATGAATAAGAGATGTACTGCCGTAATTACCCAAAAAGGTTACCCAACCAAATATTAAGTAAGTTTGCATAGTTAACTTGTTATCATAATTAATTATTATTTATTTTTTTATATTTTCAGATGCCTTGGATGAAACTCCAGCGTGTTTCTAAAACATCTATTTTATATTTACTGTTTTTATTATTTTTATTATTTTTTTATAAAAAATTTAATAAATTATTGAAGTATATATATAAATAAAAGAAAACATTGAAGTTCCTTGATATTTCTTTTTGCTTTTACATTTGTTTTATCCATTCTACAGTTCCTTTAATTGGCAAAATGTAATTCAAAATGTTAAGAACGTTTGCTTTGATTAAGGCTATTATTGATTTAATTTTTTTTCTTAAACAAAATTCTGCTTGTGTAATTGCTAACGGCAATTTTTTTAAAACTAATTGATGTTTATACATATATATACATATGTATATAGAGTCATTCATTTTTCGGTTTTGTAAGTGGAGCTAAATAAAGCACACATTGGCGATACATTTTTGATGAAAATTCATTAGGTATAAAGTTTGATCTTCGCCATTAAGTGTGAAAAACAATATCATTCAAATGCCTGCTTCGGGAAGATTCGCAGCATGCGATTCTTTTGAGGTCATTTTTAACCACTTTTTAGCACATTTCGGGTGGTATCTCGGATATAACTTGAGTAATGTTGGTTTTAATGCGTTTAGAGTTTAGGGATTATTCGCATAAACACGGTCTTTTGCGTAGCCCCACTTAAAAAAATTTAAAGGTGTCAAATCACATTATCTTGGTGGCCAATTGACGTCGCCAAAAAGTGAAATTACGCGACCAAGAAACTTATCACGCAATAAAGCCATAAATGATCGTGTGTAGCTTGTTGCCTGGTCTTGTTGGAACCATATATCTTCCAATGTACCCACCGAGTGAGAAATGTGCCTCATGACTGAATAAAATGTTGTTCGAAAAATCAGTGCTTATTGTCTGTTGTTCCAACACCCAAGAAGCGTATCTACGGCGTTGTGAATGGTCAGCAGGCTTCAATTGCTACGTAAATTGAACTTTATAAGGATGAAAATGCAAATGCAAAATGTGCCATAGTGAGGTTTACGACACGTTCAACTACTGCGAACACCTGGAAATAGATAATTTCGGATCATCAGCTACACTTACACTTACAGCAGCAATATTTTCGACTGAGAGTGCATTACGAAGATGCACAGGCCTTATGAACTTATGACATCAGTAATGCGTTGTGCGATTGTAAAGCGATCTATTATCGTAAATGGCAAACATTCAACTAATATTATGACAATTATGACAAATACTTCAAATAACAACTGAGTTTGGCAGGTGTCACATGCCAGCGCTACCAACTTGAAACGACGAAATGAATGACCCTGTATTTATTGGGATTTCCATAATAAAAATATGCTCATTACTACGTTGTTGTCTAAACGCAGAGTTTATCGAAAAATGTTTACAAAATCAAATAAAGTGCACGACTGAGTCGTACGTACTTGCACTGTAATGCCATAAGTGCAAAAATTTAACAGGATTGAGGTCCAAGTCTTGTTTTTCCCAGTAAAGTAGGCGTGGCATTCCGCGTTTCGATGGAATAATAGTCATAACATTATAGGAGCTTACTCAATGTTTTGTTTTAAAAAAAAAAACTCCTTTAAAAAGTGGGCGTGGACAGATAAGGTGTTTGAGTGAATTACAGAAAATTTTAACGCCTATTACTTTGCTTAGATAATTTTTTCTCAATTTGAAGTAAAAATTTTGAAAACAAATAAGTTTTATAAAAGTGGGGGTGGTATTCCAAAATTTGGTAAACCATTATTTTGCACTTGTCTTATAATCTACAAATAATAATTTTAACTGAAATCGGCCTTAAGTAAACTACCCTTAATGTGGAGGTTAGAATAAAAATTCAAATTTTCGCCTCTAGGGAATATCCCACAGACCCTATATATGAAGTTTGAAGCAAATCCGTCCAGCCGTGTAAGCTGCAGTTGCATATACAGACAGACAGACGGAATTGCCGGACATACTTTTTTGGACTTCTCCATCACAGTAATGTCAGGTTTATTTGTAAAAGGATCTTTAGAGAATAGAACGAGTAAATATACTGATGTGTATGTGCGGCTGCTCGTAATATATCACCGTGAGCTAGGTAAAACGTTAAGTAAAATAACTGAATAACAAAATTATATGTTTCCACCATGCATTACATTTGTAAGCTTGTAAGCGATACTACACCGACGGTTCTGTTGAAGATAGAAAACGATCTGGACAACCAAACGAAAATTCAAACAGTGATGATAAGTGTTTAGTAAGGGAATTGCGGCAGGAACCAAGTTAAACATCTTCAGAGCTTCGATCTAAATTATGTCAATTTCACTTCGAAATTGTTGATCTATTACAATTAGAAAACATCTGAAAATAAAAGGATATGTAAAAATAAGCTAGCGATAGGTAAAACTAACAGATTCAAAAAATTACAATTTGCTTATAAATACAGAAATAAGGATCTTGAATTTTGGAAAGACATGTCTTTTATAGATGAAAGTAAGTTTAACTTGTTCACTAGTGACACTAAACAACAGCGGGTATGAAGAAAGCCAAATACGGAACCAAACTCTAAAATAATAAACAGTACAGTGAAGCATGGTAGTAAAAGTGTTATGGTTTGGGGTGCAATCAACTACAATGGCGTTGGGGGTCCGATCTTCATTGACACAACAATGAACAAGGAATTGTATTAAGGCATTTTAAAATAAAGTGCACGACTGGGTAGTACGTACTTGCACCGTAATGCTATTAAGTGTACAATTTGATCAGGATTAATATCCAAGTCTTGCTCTTTCCAGTAAAGTAGGCGTGGCACTCCGCGTTTCAATGCAATAATAGTCCTAACATTGTAGGAGTTTTCATAAGATTTTGTTTTTATAAAAACGCCCTTAAAAAGTGGGCGTGGCCATATAGGACCTTTGGGTGAATTATATAAAATTTTAAGGCCTATTACTGTGCTTAAATAATTTTGTCTCAATTTTTAGTAAAAATTTCGAAAAACAATAAGTTTTATAAAAGTGGGAGTGGCAATTCCAAAATTTGGTATGCCATTATTTTGCATTTGTCTTATAACCTAGAAATATACATTTTTAGCCCAATCGCCGGACAAATACCCGAGGAACAGCTGATTTTACATATTCCCGTTATTCTATTCTATTTTTTCGTGAAAACGTGGTACGCCACCTCATAGCATATGCCCAAACTAACCCACATATCAAATTTTATCGAAATCGTTAGAGCCGTTTTTGAGAAAATCCATTTTAACTGAAATCGGCCTTAAGTAAACTTACCTTAATTTTGAGGTTAGAATGAAAGTTCCGATTTCGTCTCCACGGATTATCAAACAGATATGAAGTTTAAAGCAAAATTCAGCCGTTTAGGCTGCAGTCGCATATATGTACATCCCAACACCATCACCAAGTTTTATAGTGGGTTGTAAGTTTGATTCTGCAAGATCGGTATTTAGCTTTCTCCAGACATCGTGCTGCTTACCAAAATTGGCAACATGGTACTTTACTTATAGCAAGTCAATTTGCAAGAACACGGCTCCAATGATACAAATTTCATATTTGGACTAGTACGAAGTAATGCAACACGATGGCGTACCACGTTTTGGTCTGAGTATGATATAATGGTACTTACGACCAAGGTGACTAAAAGCCGATTTGCTTGAAAGTGCCTTCAACGATTTTATTTAGATTTTGACTTATGATTAAACATCTCAAATCCTATCAGGAACTGTATCACATTTTTGGCCAAAAGCTAGTATAAAGGTATTTTTCGCTAAATCGAGCAGTTTGAGCCAATTTATTCGAAAACGGCTCCAACGATTTTTATTAAATTTTGTATTAAAGCAAGCCTTTTTAAACCCTGTGAGATGGCATACAACGTTTTTGACCAAAACTGTTTTAAAAGGTACTTTACTTATAGCCAACTTCATAAAAATACGCGTTTCTCGAAAACTTTTCTCGATTTTTACTCGATTTACCAAACTCGATAAGATGGCACGTTTTTCGTCAAAATTGCCTAAAATACTACTTTCCTTACAGCCAGCTTAACAAAAACACGATTTTCATATCATATTAATAGGCAAACATGAATTTTATCCCTACTTCTTCCTACTGAACCGATTGTCAAAATTATATACATAACATTGCAAAAGTTCTTCCTCACAGAAGCTCCTTATTTTATAGTTTAAGGCCAGATTGATAACAATGGTCCAATAGCTTTTTAAAGATAAGTCAATACATGTGAATTTACGGAAGTACACGCACACTATAGTGAACCAAAAAATATGTATGTACATATGTATTGTACTTGACTTCTTGCACCATCAAACCGCAGTGTTGCTGCCAAGGTTTGAGAAAAAAAATTTCACCAGAAAAAAAATAATTTACCAAAAGTATCAAAATACGAGTTCTGTATAATATTGCCATTATTACTAACAAAAAATATCCCAATGGAACTATGTTGCAGAATCAAAAAGTTGGAAATTGTTATAAAGATGCTCCTTTATGGCATCTGTTGTCGAAAGTGAAACTATCAACAAGCCATTTTAATCTATTACTTGGTAACACTCTAGAACACAGCTGTTGTCATGGAAACGTTTTTTTTTTCCTTACGATACAGGTATTGATTGGTGCGCACGTGCATTTTTAGGGACTCACTTTGGTTTTCGCATATTCACCGGAGTTCAAAGGCAATGAATTTATGAGTTAAACTGAAGGAAAATGACATAGTAACGACGTTGCTTGATTTTCAAGAGCTTTATGAAATCCTGCAGATGATATCTGACGTTTTTAGCCAATCTGCTCAGAGCGATGGTTTACTTATAGTCAACTTACATACATACATATGCATATCTATGTACATATATATTCGTTTATTTCTTTTTACCTCAAATCCACACAAGAATTATAGATATATCAAGTTTGTACGGCCCAGTCGTACACTTTATTTTCTTAGTACTGAAATGTGTAAATTTTTGATTTTTTTAAATTATTTTATAAAATACATATGTACGTATCTTCTACGAAATGAATTACAATATTATATCAATGTAATAACCCTGATTTTATTCACCGATTTTGTAAGATTTGATTCAAATTCAAAAACTTGTTCACACCACTGTATATCTTATTTTCCAAATTTCTGTTGCGAAAAAATACACAAATCACATATGTATCAGTACATATGTATGTACATTCAAATTATTAAATTTCGATGCACTATACTTAAGAAAACAAACAACAGTAATCTTTTTCTATCCGAGCCCGCAGCATTAAAATAGAAAACAATAGTGATATTCGATCAGCTGGAAATCGAATCACCAAGATAAATATTTAAACTCATCAAACAATTTAAAGTAGGATGGCAAACAAAGAAAACTCCAAACACGAAAAACCGATTATCACCGCAGAACCGACCTCTTCACATGAACAAATATTGATTTTCTCTTCCACACCTTATGCAAACGAACGACGAAAATTCATTATCAAGGACATGATTCCGCATTAAATACAGAAATAATATAAAAATGAAAAGGCGCCCGGCAAAGATGAGTTCTCGCTTAAAATTGTCAACAGGACAATAAATATCGCAATTTCAAAGGACATGGCAGAGGACCCACACCATGCGCCTCTACCGAAGGAAAAATGGTTTGCCTGCAGAGATTTTATGTCATCAGTCGAATTGTATGCCTTCTCCTTATCCTGATGCCTGATGAATAAATGAAATGTTGTCGCAACATATGCATGACCCACAAACAAATATACCAACAGATCCGCATATCAGTTACAAGCGTGTTAAAGGACGGTCTGGCATTCACGATTGGCCTTTGGGGAATAAGCCGACAGGAAAAACTCCAAGATAACTTTTCGATTTGCTCTCACTTTAATTGCGATTTCTGTGTTTCCTACGTCCTTCTGGGTCTATCATTGATTTGCTCACCACCCACCACCGTACTCTCACTGACGCCAAGCTTACTTAATGGCGTGCAATATTTCACTGCGATTTATGAGAGCCGCAAAAGTAGAATACCAGAACTACAGCAGTGAGCAACTGGAGGGAAAAAATCGCAAAAAAATATAAATATGTACATATGTATATAATATCATACCAATGCTTGTAAATGTATCGTGGAACAGTTAAACATATACCTCTCCTGGCCCCGTTGAACGCAATGGCAATTACAACAGTAAAATCGAAGTTGTACCGAGCGGTACAACAACGAAAACGTACGACTACCACGACGACAACAAACAAATTAACACGAATAACAATTAAAATTGCGCATACTACTTAATTGCTGTGTTTGTTTACTAATGGGGCGACACTGTGGAGATGCTGAGTGTTAATCCTCCGTGTTTATTCCACGCAAAAGCCCTTTAAGCCGCCTCCAGACCGAGGGGTAAAGTAATTGCGGGCTAATTATTAAAAATGATGGCTTTAAATGGCTTCATGTACCTATAGAACGGTGGGAGGGAACGGGTGTAACACAATTGCACCCCAGAGGTAATGATTCCTTTTTTTACTGTTCGTCCTTTTGATGTTTATCTACTGAAAAAGACTGTTTATTAATTCTTCATACCGACTTATTGCATGTACGTATACACTGTTAATGACTTTGCATGAGCTCAACGAGAACGGCAGCAGATTCAGTGGGTGTCTATGTATCTAGTGGAATGGAACCATGGTAGAATATTTTTAGGTTATGGCTCGTTCGCATGCGACTGCAATTAAATTACTGTTAT
Organism: Xylota segnis; assembly: GCA_963583995.1. Lineage (NCBI taxonomy): Eukaryota > Metazoa > Arthropoda > Insecta > Diptera > Syrphidae > Xylota > Xylota segnis. Next base: position 103,810,293 of record OY757236.1, on the reverse strand, counting down.
AGGACATGTAAGGAAGCACGTGAAGGTTCTTGAATAAATTACTATGAATTCGGGTGGAATATTCGGGTGAATACATACATACATATATATGTAAGTTTACTGTGAAGGTTCTTGTCAAAAACAAAACTCATAATATAATACGATGCAATCAAAATTACCTTTCCGACACCTTCAAATGAATATAAAGGGTGGGCCATCTAGTGGTTTATTTTTATATCATAAGTTATTTTGACACTGACAGCTGTTTCCCGCCCGAAATCTTGACAAAAACTCATTATCATACCTCCGCGAAACGAAATGAGTAGCTTTACCCTTGAACAACGTTGGGAAATATTGAAAACTTGTTTCCAAATTGAGTGCTGTGTAGCCCAAACAGTGTGTTATTTAAAACAGAAGTTTTGGCCGAAATGGAGCACCCACACACGGTACGCAAGTTTGTGCAAAAAGTTCATGAGACTGGTATGCTAGTGGACAACACTCATGGTCCCCATCGTCGTACGGTGCGCACAGACGAGAATTTAGCTGCTGCAGCCGAGAGTGTGAGACTAAATTCATCCACATCAACATCGATCTCTACTGCTCAACATTTCACGCATTAGCCACAAAGATCTCGGCACAAAGCCGATGGTGCGGATTGTGGAGTGGTGGCATCATTGGACCATTTTTCTTCGAAAATGAGGGTGGGAACAACGTTTTGGTCAACGGTGGGTATTACAGAGCCATGCTAATCGACTTTTTACTTCCACCTATACCTAAAGGGCAAGCAGTGCATTCGTGAAAAGAATCGAACTCTAGTTTTTCTCGACAACGGCTATAACGATTTCGAACAAATTTGATATGTGGGTTAGTTTAGGCATATGCTATGAGGTGGCACACCACGTTTTTCAAGAAAAATTCGAATAACGGTTATATTGAAAATCAGCTGTTTCTCGGGTATTTGTTTGGCGATTGGGCTAAAAATGAATATTTCTAGGTTATAAGACAAAGGCAAAATAATGGCGTACCCAATTTTGAAATTGCCATCCCCACTTTCATAAAAACTATTTTTTTTTTCAAAATTTTTACTAGAAATTGAGAAAAAATTATTTAAGAGGGGTCTACCCAAACTGTCGAACTCATATTCGAACATACACTTACATATTTAGTGAACAACCAAATTGGTTAAAACATAAGATACACAATTAATTTTTCGAAATTAAAATACATATTTGAAATATTCTATTCAAAATAAGTTTTCATTATTTGCCTTAGTGGCAAACTGACTGGTCATGGAAGGGTGTAGTTCATTATTCAATTTTTATTTATATTTACGTTGCTGGGCAACAATATAAGTAGAGTAGTAGTGTAGGGATATATAGATAGCTTTCCTTGGTTGTATAGGACGCGTTTTAATTGTGTATGTTATTTTGATTTTGCCTTACTGAAAAATATGAAAAATTTAATTTTTGTATTTTTATGAACAATTTCATATTTTGGGAATCTGGTTCGACCGTTAAACAACTGAAGAATACTACAGTAGAAACGCTTTCTGTTTGTAATGTATTTTCATTTTTTCAAATAGGTTCTAAATCGAATAAGAAACGTTAACTGTTTTAATTGATACAATGGCAGTTGTAACAATCGACTCCTGCGATGGGACTCATTTGGTTTTTTCTTGTTCCTTACATATATCAATTAACCTTTCTACCTATTATAAGAAAAATAATGTATCATTGATAAGCAATTTTCTGTAAAGTACGAGCGATAAGAAAAAACAAGTTAAAAACGGAACAAATTTTTTTTAAAAAAACTCTACTTGATTTGATGAGAAGTGAAACATAAAGATATTATTATATGCATACATATGTATGTATTAAAGTAAGTACATGAAAGTTATAAAAGTATAGTTGTAACAAATAGTTGACATCTAATATCAGTGCGTCCATAATGTTTTGAATAGCTATCTCTGTCAATACTGTCTGTCTGTTTAAATGGGGTTTAGTTTTATAAAGGATCAGCCTAAACGTGTTTATTGAAGGCAAAATTTAAGGTTTTGACTTAGATTTAATTTTAGATTATTATTTCAAATACACACAAGACTTTCATTATAGAGGACCTCGCTGTTTCACACTTTTAAAACTAGTCTTGCAATCTTAGTAGGCGCTAAAGTGGTTAGTGCGTTGGACTACGTGGAAAGAGGTTCCATGTTCAACAACACCTAGAGCACACCTTTCGCGAAAGTCGAGACTATAGTCAAGTAAAAAGATTAGCCTTTTTTGTCGTTTGTGAGCATCATGATTTGATTGAAGATCAATTATTTTAGACTAATCAAGATACGTACATATGTACAAGTCTGATTAAATAAAGTTATATAAATAAACACACATATGTATACGACAACACCACGACAAGAATTCACGCTAATATTGAAACAGCAGACTGAATAATTTCAAACTCAGCAAATCAACCCAGAACTCCACAAGTTACATGAATATGTTACATATGTAACTACAAGTAGATCTAATCTGAAAATGATCCTGATTCATTTAAAAGTTGCGCAAGAAACAAAAGTAAATTTATAGGTATCACTCAACTTTTATTTGTAAATTTTTGTAAGAATAATGAAATCTAACTCTTTTCAGAAATTGTTATTAAATGTAATAATTATCTATATATATTAGATTTATGAGTTATCTTAGTGCCGGCCCAGCAGTGATACCGTGTTTGCCTGTTACTGTATTAACAATTAGAATGAGTTGTATGGGTAACAAATACGAAATAGTGACAAATTTCAAAAAAAATGCTTTTACTTCTCAGAAGCCCAGATACCAGATTTCACCCCCTAGCTCAAAATTTAAGGCCCGGAAAGTGGTGACATATGGACCTCACCCTTGGAGAGTATAATAATAGCCGTAACGCGAAAATCATAACGCTGGAAAAAACAAGCATGGAATCATGGAACATGGAATCAAACAATGTCATTTGAATTATGGGTCGTATACATTGATGGACCACTTCACTTGTAATTACCAAATTTATTTATTTTGTCAAGTAATCACTGTATTACCCTTTTAATAATTCAATGTATCCATTTAAGATTCCACAGATTCCACACAGATTTTCTGAAACAGAAATTAAAGACATTCGACAAATCTACTTTATACCAGCATTACAAAATACTGTGCAAAAATTTGCCAGCTTTGGAAAACACGTAAGGCAAAACCGATACATCATTAAAAGCCGCATTATCACCTCCAAGACTTTTACAAGTCGGTTTTCTTATGTTGGCGTTGACTACTTCGGACCAATGTTTGTGACTGTGAGGAAACGTCTGGAGAAACATTGGGGAGTCTTATTTACCTGCTTAATCAAAAAAAGCCATTCATATAAAAGTCGCACACAGCTTGTCAAGCGACTCGTTTATCGTCGCTATTTAACGCTTTTTCCCAGAAGGAGAAAACCTTTTAAGATATGAAGTGATAATGGAATTAATTTTAAGGGAGATAACCAAGAGCTAAAAAATTTAGCAATAATGAGGACATAGAACAGATATTTATACTACAAGCTTATCTCACATGGGAGGGAGCTGGTAGCGCTTATTTTGCTCAGTCAAAGAAGCTCTTTTGCAAATAACAACTACTTGGACTACATCCACATCTTGGTACAACTCATAAAGTTCGCGGTTATATCTTCTTCTCCATTTGTCCATTCCTCCATTCCTCCTGGCATACGGGATCAAAAATTCGAGGAAGAGTGCCAAAAATCTGCTATAGCAGAACTGGCAGGATCAATGTTTTGTAGTTTTTACCCCATTTATATCGCCAAACCGAAGTAGCAGCGGTTTGCTAGGGTGTCTGTGCCTAATCTCCACTAGGACGTCGGTTCTTGGGCCGTCCCAGAAATACCTGGCCGAAAAGAACAGTTATAACACATTACCGAGCACAGACGGCCATATAAGGTTTGCCATAATTAACCAACAGATGATGTTTATTTGGGGCTTACAAGCAAGAAAGTAGATTTCGAATCGAATTGATCAACTTCGCAATACTAATCCGGACGATGAAACCAGCCTACTAGAGGAGTTTTGCTACGCCTGGCAATACCTCAATTTAATTTTGAAAAATTTATTATTATTAAAGTTATTATTATTTGCGTTCGGCACTGAATTCCCAGCCGTTCTAACTAATATAGATATAACTATAAGTAAATGCATATAATAAACTCAATTCAGGTTTTGATCCAATTTGGATTACAATTGAAATCTCTTTTTTGTTTTATCAACCGTAATCCGTCTATGAACTGTTTGCCCAAAATCTTATCCAAACTGCCCGCTACAGTTATAGACTAAAATCGGTACATGTATATACATATGTATGCATACTATACACATATATATTTAATGTTAGTCCTTTCGAAATTTAAGAAAGTATTTTGTAAATGTATTTAAGTTATTTTTGGATCAAAGGTCCATTCAACTGCATGAGTCCATTTTTTATATTTCTGACATGTACATATCTAGATTTAGAACTCATTCTTGTATTGAGATTGACCAGTCATTAAGACACGTTTCTTGTTTTTTTTTTCTACTAAAGAATAATGCATTTCCTTCGATATAGAAATTGTTTAAGTCAGATTCTCTCCCTTCTTTTACCGCCACTGTCTTGCTTTTCATTCATTCAACACAGAGCCCCTGGCTATTTAATAATTGAAACTGTTTCACTTTGACGAAATAAGCTTTCAAAGGTAACCTCGCTTATTTCCTTGGGATCCCACTTTAGTTAACAAGGTACTATGTACCTACTTTTGTACCAAATCAATTGTAAGAAATTTTCTTAAAAAATGAACAAAACCGTTTTAACATCAGTGCAAACTAATTAATTTCTGTGTATCATTTGTATAATCGAAACAATAAGACCTCTTTCTAACCTTCCTGACCTTTTCACTTGTTCGGTAAATTGCTATCAAAGTGTTAGGGATTAAATTTTGCTAAACGTTCCTTTTATCACCAATGAATTCTTAAAACGCCTTTTGTAAAAACAAAAAAAACAAATCCAAAGAGGAAAGAAACATCCCAATTTGCTGAAAAAAAGAGTTGCATGGTGTTTACAGTTTAGTTAATAAACCCCAAGCATATCTACATGAAAACTTTGGTAGTTCCAAGTTTCATGGTCATACATATGTAAAAAAAAATTATCTTCTAAACAGCTGGAATTAGGAATTAAAAAGCTAATACTCCTTTCCAGTTCTGCCCCAAGGACATGTTATTGTAGATTTATTTGGCTTGAAATATATTTGCAAGGTCAAAATTAAAAGGATTTGTTTTCATCTCATGGGTAACGCATTTCATTAGGGTAAACATGCGTTCAACTTTTTTTTGTATCCGTTCCAAGTTTATAACTTATTTAAACGATGTAAAGTATCAGCGCCAGAAGGGAACTACGGCAGCTAAAGACAAAAGCAGAAGGGGAGTAAGTCGAACGGGAGATTATTGCAAAAAAAAGACTGAGCGTGTCCTTCGGATATGTTACTTGTGCAGAAAATTAATGTAGCGTAGCCAACGAAATGCTTTGTTTCAAACTGGAAGGACAATTTCGATATCCTTGTTCATTTTGCTTCTCTCTTTTTATTTGATTTTATACTTCTTCCGTTTTCGACCGATTATTTTTCTCGCTGAACGACCGAGGACATAGTACGAGAGTATGAAAATTTCCTTTCATTTCGGTTAACAAAAGTCAATAGTTATTCGAACGGAAATTTAGTTTTTATCTGAATTTTTTGTTTGATATCGGAATTCGAATACGGATATATAAATCTTAATGTTTTCGGATATGGACTGAGTGTAAAGGGGTCCAATTCTCCTTTGGTGGACAAACATTTTGCGAGACTAATTGGAATGTTACAATTGTTCGTGTTTCATTGACGATATGTCCTTTTGTTTGTTAAATTATTGACAGAACACGATTTCGGTTGATCGATTATTATTTTTCTCATGTTACTTTAAAAATTGATATGTGGGTAGATTAAAATAATGTATTCAATACATTGAATGGATCAATTGTTCCCCCGCATTTTCGATAATTCAAGTTCCTCCAAAATGTGAACCAGCAAAACTCTACAATATCTTCTCTGTAATGTGAACTTTTCAAATTTTCGGAATGCGAACTGTCTTCTGTACTGGTTCTTATAGGTATTTCTTTTTGCATGCGATAATATGCTATGTTTATTTTTTCAGTATTACATTATCGACTGACCATTGTATATATTATTATTGATTTAAAAACTAGTTGGCCCGGGCCTACGTTAGTGTGTTTGCGTGAACTAAGTATTAAGTAAACAGAACGGAAATGAAATACTCATAAATTATAATTATTTTGAGTATGTAAACAAGTCCTATTTGTTGAAAGCATTTCTGACTGCACCGATTTGTGGTGGACCCAGAATTTCTTAATTGGTATCGGATTGTGTAACTCACAAATTCAATTTTATTTTACTATTAACAATAACTACGAAAAACGATCTAAAAAATTAATAGAACTTTTGATTTTAAATCCAGATTATCAAAAATCGAAATCAAAGAGGAAGGACAAGTTTTTGTATTTGATATATGTGCATACATACATACATATATGTACATATATAGACGGGAATAGGCGGGATAAGATTCACATATGTATGTACATACATATGTATATATAGTGATGTTTCACATAATAGGGACAGTACAACATCAATCTTTCAAGAACGTCCAAACAAAACAAAGAAAATTGATAGTATTTTAAGCTTAACTTCTTGTAAAACAAAATATTGTTCCTCTCTACAACCAAATATTTTGCGTAGCCTCCAAATTGTACCATCGGTTTGCAAAATGCGTTGAGTTTCGGGTGTGCAAAATAATAGGGACAACTCTAATATCTCCTGTATAAAGCAAGAAGGTCTTTCCAATTCGTTCATACATTAATTTTAACCACGCCCTCTTTTTGGGGGGCGTTTTTATCAAAAACCCGATTTTGATAAAATTTTGTATGAAATATCAACATACATTTGAAGATATTGTATCTTTCAAATTATTCGTGGATTGGAATATATGTAAGTTAACATGCTGGGTCCGCAGCAGCCACATGCAGCTGACCCAGCAGCTCATGAGAAGTCATCGTCGCCACCAACTAAGAAAATTCAGCCGCGTTCCAAGTAATCATCGTCAACGGAGGAAGTTAGGCGATGTGTCAAGATATTGTTCAGGTGGCAAATATATTCAAATATATAATGAATCATAGAAATAGGAATTGTTAATTAACTGAACTGCTACAAGTTTAGTTTTTGAATCGAGCTCGCACTGATCTAGACCGGCTAGCGCGGGAAATAAAGTAAAGTTATAAAGTCTTTTAATCGTTTTTACAAGTACAAAACTGGAACTGCCGAATATATTCTAGAGGTTAATGCCGTAGAATCTAGTGTCCTTTTAATAAAAGTGTGCAACCTCCTTACAGCAGAAAATTTTATAATCGCCAAATTCATCGACTCCATCCATCTAAAACTAGTTTCGCACGTTGGTCCTAATTTAGTCCAGGGGAGAATCTTTTTAAAACACATAATTGACATACTAGAAGAAAATCTGGTAAAAGAATTGAAAAAAAAAAAAAAAACAAATGAAGCGACATTAAAAAATCTTTAAAAAAGTTAATACCGATGTAGTCCCTGCAGGTGCCGCAATAGTTACTTTGATCTCATTCTACGCCCCAGTGACATTAAAATACATAGGTTGGGTAAATTGCTAAGTGGATGAATACATCTCTAAACCTATTAGGTGCGCAACAATGGATAAACTTTCAAAGATTGCTCCCTACCTCCACCACACGAGCAATGTCCCATATGAACATCTTACGATTCAACATATTCAACTTTTCTGCGATATATGTACTTATGTATGTATGTAAATCTGTCAAGGTTAACCGACGGTCCACAGTTCGGGAAGCTTGACAAATATATAATGATGACCCTAGTCTATATCAGCTAATCTACTAGCAGCCAACTAAATATCACGCAGCCAAACCTCCCATGGCCAAAATATGAAATATGGAAAATAGAATCCTCACGCAAAATAGCCTCACCACACAAGTCTCCTCTCGCAATCAATCAAACATGCACCTCCTTCCTCCCGAAACACCTATCCCTCCAATGTCTACTCACATATCCTGCATCATAGAAAATATTGCACCTGTTCCCCATCCAACCATCACTCACATCAAAGTTCCAACCAACTCTTATAAGGGGCTTAAAACGGCATCCCTATGGACACAAAATCAATTCTTCTTCCGTCAATATCAGTCCATGACGGCATTAAATTGTCGTAGCACTCATGCCCAAAATATTGAAATACTGATATCCTCAATCTCTTAGGAAGCATGATTCACACAGTAATTTAACTAAAAAACTCAATATACATACCTTAAACGCATACCTAATATATTTCAAGCTCTTCAGTGGAATGCGAAAAGTTGTATTGACAACTATGATGCGCTTAGTATTTTAACAAAAGAACTTTCGGATTGTGTAATATCTCTTCAAAAAACACATTGTGCGCATGGTTACTTTCATATCTTCCCTCATAATATTTCGGCAAAGCAAGCATTTTAATAAAAAAAAAGAAATTTTGCACAAAATGTAATCAACATTAATTCAAATATTTTAACAATAGCAGATAGCAGCTGCTTTTACCTAAGCAGCAATTTTCATAATTCGATCTCGAAAATATTACCTTCATTATGTTTAATTTGATATGTTTGTTGGGGCTCTCCATCCACTAGTGTTTTTATTGAAGATTTGTGTCACAAACATAGGAATGAGTCTAGTTAAATTCGATTTCCTTGCTAAACTTTCCTTCTCCTACAATTCAATCATAGACAGATGTCCCTGTCGCCGCCGCAATCAAGTCAAGTATATTGACACTTAGCTAATATATATAACTTTTTTTCCTCGAAACTATGAACGAGCTTAATTAAAGGATCTAAATTTGTTTTCATCGACGACCCCAAATCATAACACGTCACCACTTTTGCCATTACTTACTTGGTCTGGAAAACTGGAAGCAGAGTGCCCGGGTTCCAAGAGTGCACGAGTCGGGAGCCCGTTAAGTAAGTAACAGGAGATCTAACAATCTACTACTCTCAACCCAATCCACAACACTGGACTTATTAACAACATGCGGGATATCCTTGCAAAATACCCAAAAAAATTAAACTAATGTAGGTTGCAGGTCGTGTTAAGATACGTGATAATGAGCTCGGTAAAAAAATACTTGGCGCAACAGGTCGATGGAACCCAAGGTCTAGCTTCTTACAACCATTCGTGTTGTACGTGTTATATTCTTCACACGAATGGAAGGGGCCTACTGTTTAATGCCGTGTCCGAAGGGCAGTTTGTTATTTGAGAAGCTTTCCAAGGACAGTTGTACTCTCGGATGTTTGTCAGACGCTCGCTAGAGGTGGGGCCGTGAAAAACTTGTCGGTGTTCCCCGGCTGGGACTCGAACCTCGAACACCTTCCTACATAGTCCAACGCACTAACCATTGAGTCACGGCGCCTACATGAGCTCGGTAATAGGGCCACAATCATGCAACAAAGCGACGACGGTTTACAGATTCAATATGTTTTCAAAACTCGATCTGCAACCACATATCTGCGCAAAGTTAAAGAAGCGTCAGTTCCCAATTTGGCGTAATTACCAAAATCCGTTCCGTTTCTGTCAACCGTACATCGACCTCCAAGGCGCTTTTTGTATTCTGTCCCTAGTATTGGTGAAGATGATTGTAACATCTGCGTAGAGTTTGAGGTTAGAATGAAAATTCTCCTCGAGGTGTGAACCCACAGACCGCAAATATAAAGTTTGAAGCAAATCCGTCCAGCTGTTTAGACTACAGACACACGAAATTGCTGGACCCATTTTTTTGGACTTCTCTAAATTAAGATCTCGAGTTTGAATATTTTACGAAACCGATACTTTCAGTTTTTTCTTAAGGGTCATGAAAATTTTTTTTTTTACATTGGAATACAGGGTGCGCACGCACGTATTGCGCCATTTGTTCTCATGTCGTTTTCCATTGATTAAAAGAGAGAGAGAAAATAATAATAAAGATATGATAACATTTCTAGGGACTTGCTTTGGATTTTCCCATGTTCATTGGACTCCAAAGGAATTGAATTTTTGCGTGAAACCAAACCGAAACCTGTGCTTTTCCAGGTTGGATGATTAATTTGTTTAAAATTTTAATTTTAATAAGATATATTTTTTGACAGTTGTTGCGCTACAAAACAATGTACATACATATGTACACGTATGAAAAAATAAATGCAATTGAATTAACAAAAATACATCTTCTTTAAATACCTACGTACTTTATTTAATGATTAGGATTCGATTGAATCTTATAAGATGGTAAAGTCGTATTTTGCTCTAAGACAACTTGACGAAATATACACGATATTCTCGAAAACTCCCCTACCAATGCTTTTAACAAACCCTGTAAAGCCATGTTTTACTTACTACATGATGTAGGTATACATATGTATTCGATTCATTTTTGTTACCTCATATATACTTTTATATACATATATGAATATGTACGTCCATACATACATATGTATACATGTAGGTGCAAGTTTGTGTGACGCAGCCTTGCAAATTATTTATGATCTCATAAAAATATACATACATACATATCCTTTAAACATTTTCCAAATTTAATGCCAACTACTAGGGAAACTAAATTAAAAATCTCTCTTAAGCGATAAACTGAAAATAAAACCGAAATAGAATTTAATTACATTTACACAAGTACTTCAAGTAATACTCGTACACCTAATGTCCTAGGCACCCGTACTGTTCTTTGTAGTACCCGTGTGGTTTCTAATGTAATCCTAAAATGTAGTCTCTTTAGGGAAATTTTTTGGAGATTTTTGTATTCAGCACAAGGTTTACTCTAGATTAAAGGGAATTATGACTTTGCGAAGAGTTGGTAAGAAGTAAAGAAAATGTAATAAATATTATCACTTACTAAATTACTGAGAGATTATTTGATATTGTGGTTTATGGGGTTACAAAATACGTGTTACGTTTACTGTGCACTGGTAATGTTACTTATATGAAATGTATCCAGAATGTAAAAGTTGTAGTCGTAAGAAATTTTAACCCATTAATACTCTAGGTGAAAATACTCGTATGGTAGCAAGTTTCACGTAGTGAGAGCAGATATTAACAAGTTGTCTGCCACAGTGTAATTAGAAAAACGGATCTCAGGGGTCGAAACATTTTTTTGTGTTTTCGTAGAAATTTGTAAATTGCTGATATAAACAGGAATTTCCCCGTCAGTTCATTCGAAAGCAAATTTGGATAGCGGAGCTTCGCAAGGTGATACGTTGGACACATATACAAACAAACAAACTGTAAAATGTGGTTAAGAATATAAAAACCAAAAACCCATAGTATAGTATACAAATCAGCATTTGATCTGTGTCTGCAACTGCGAATAATAATAGAATAACTAATAGTAACTGAATTCAAAGAAAGTGCTACTGAAGGATTGTGGGGAAAGAACAATTTAAGGAAACAATGCATGAAAAGACTGAACTTGAACACAAATAAGAAGATGTTAGCCACCGTACATTGATATGCCACCTGTTACAAAAGAATAGCAGAAGAATAGGGAAAAGCATTTTAGTAAGCCTGTGTTCACAGTCAAGCGAATTCGCGTCACGCAATGCGATGAAATTCCCTGCTAGACACAAGTACATATGGAAGTGTTTACGGCCGGCGTAGCAATTGGGAGAAAAGCGAATTGAGCGAGGGACTGCAAGAGTTACGTATTCCTAATTAACCTTACATATACATACAGTTGTGTTCAAAATAATAGTAGTGCTCCTAGGCATATCGGTTTTAATAGCTCTGTTGCAAAACAAAAATTTGTTTCTTAATTTTTAAGATCAGGCTAGATAAAGGATATGTTTATGTCTTAATTCATTGATATTTTATAATATTTAAAACTTTGTACTTTAAAATACGCGTAAAAAAAGAAGAGAGAGAAAAAATCCCATGTTCAAAATAATAGTAGTATTTGCTTAAAACTGAAAAACATTAAAATATGTTAGATATTTCTTATCAAAACTACTCTTAGACAGAATATCACTTGAATACTTAGTTGTTCAGTATAGATTTGCATTGACTTGGCATGGAGTCCACTAAGTCTTGCCACATTTTGACGGAACTATTTTGGCATGCTCTTCATACTACTTGCCAAAGGCTCCGATTATTGGCTGGCTTTGCTTGTCTTACTGCAGTCTTTAGTCATTGCCCTAAACCCCATTGACCTGAAACCATTCCTTAGCATTTTAACTGGTATGTTTCGGGTTATTATCCTGCTAGAAGACCCATTCCTGCCAGAATGTCAACACTCATGTTTTGGTGCATGATTCCGGAAGTAAGATTGATTGGTCCTTCACCTTGGTAGAAAAAACTGCTCCAAACCATTATATTCGAACCTCCGTGCTTTATGGTCTTTGTTGTATATTTTGTATTTGAGGGGTGCCGAGCATATTGACGGGACCCAACTGCACCTAAAAGAACAATTTTGCTCTCATCGATCCGTAATATATTGTGCCATTTCTCTACAGGCCACAAATGTACGTACAAATAAATTTTGTTGTTTCTTCAGTGCAGTGCTTTTTTTGACCCACTGTATTAAAGGTTGGAATTTTTTTTTGTAACCACTAAAATTAAAAAAATATCTATTTGTTCTTATTTGTTTGATTAAAACTTTAATTTGAACTCTAAATTAATTTTCTTCTAAATAAACTTACACAATACTATTTTTTTGAACAGACCTTTTTGGTTCGCTAATACTTCAAAGACTGACTGATCCTACTTTTGACATGCTAATAGAAATTTATGAACCTTATTTTCTTTGTTATGTTTCGTCTTAAATTTCTGCATACTCCGTTCAGCTAGGACATAACGGAACTTTTCGAAATTTTTAAAATCGTGATAACTAAAAGCGCACTACTATTTTTTTGAACATAGCTGTATGTACATATGTACATACATGCTTAGCTAACTTATTTACGTTAGCAATATTTATAACTCAATAATATGCATATGCACAAACAAAAATGTATTTTTTATTGAATAAATATACAATTCAATAGTAACCTATATGCACGTATTTGGGTATTGTTGGAGTTTACTTAATGTTTTGTTTTTGAAAAAAACTCCTTTTAAAAGTGGGCGTGGCCAGATAGGGTTTTTAAGTGAATTAAAAAAAAATAAGTTTTATAAAAGTGGGAGTGCCAATTCCAAAATTAGGTACGCCATTATTTTGCACTTGTCTTATAACCTACAAATAATAATTTTTAGCCCAATCGCCGAACAAATACTCGAGAAACAGCTGATTTTCAATATTACCGTTATTCGAATTTTTCGTGAAAAACGTGGTATGCCACCCAATAGCATATGACCAAACTAACCCACGTGTCAAATTTTACCCAAATCGTTAGAGCCGTTTTCGAGAAAATCCATTTTAATTGAAATCGGCCTTAAGTAAACTACCCTTAATTTTGAGGTTAGAATGAAAATTCCAATTTCATTTCTAGGGATTATCCCACAAACCACAGATATGAAGTTTGAAGAAAATCCGTATAGCCGTTTAGGCTTCAGTCGCATATACAGACAGACAGACACCACACGCAATTGCCGCACCCACTTTTTTGGACTTCTCCATCATAGTAATGTCAAGTTTGATTAAAATCTCGAGTTCGATTTTTTCACGAAAGCAATACTTGCCCTATAGGTAAAGGTGCAAGTAAAAATACGTACATATGTATGTATGTATGTATGTATGTACATACATAATACAAAAAACACCAAATGTCTCTTCAAACAAATTAAAATTATTAAAAGTGGTGATTCAAACGTAGCCACTTTCGCGCATTACGCGATGATTATGGTTGTTATAATCAACCGACTACGCAAGTAATCGGTAAAATTGTGAAGAAATTTGAAGAGAATGGAAGCGTCGTAAGGCCTGTGCATCAACGTAGTGCAAGCACAGTCGAAAATATTGCTCCTGTAAGTGCAAGTGTTGCTGATGATCTGAATTTATCGATTTTCCGGCGCTCGCAGCAGTTGAACGTGTCGTACACATTTGCACTTGGATTTGGATCTCCATCCTTATAAAGTTGAACTTACGCAACAATTGAGGACTGCTGACCATTCACAAAGCCGTAGATACGCTTCTTGGGTGTTTGGAATAACAGACTATAAACACTGATTTTTCAAACAACATTTTGATGAGTAACATTTCTCACTCGGTGGGTACGTAAACAAACAAAATTGCCGCATATGGGGCTCAGAAAACCCACAAGTGATCGAAGAGCTGCGTTGTATCCAGACAAAGTGACTGTTTGGCGTGCTCTATGGTCGAAAGGTGTCTTTGGTTCGTATTTCTTTGAAGAAATGCCAATGGGCGGACGGTTACATTCAATTCGGAACGATATGGTCAATTGACAAACGATTTTTTTTGGCCGGTTATTGAAGATCATGACTTGGTCGATATGTAGTTTAAACAAAATGGGGCAACAAGCCACACAACACGACCAAGTATGGCTTTTGGCTATGGAAATAAGTAGTAGTAACACTTGTAATACAATGAAAACTCAACTATCACATTTTTATCTTTGTGTAATAGACAGAATAATAGTATTTTAAATTACAACAACGCAGCATATAGCCGCATTCACCCAATAAAAGAAGTTCATAACATTAACACGAATCCGAGTATCAATACCCGACTACTGCTACGAATCAATCAATCCATGTACTGCTAGACCAGTTCTCTCCTTCTGACAATCATGTGTTCGCAGAAGACATACCAAATACGCATGACGAGGAGAACTGAGAAATAGACCACAAACATTTTCAATTAGTTCGCTCGGACAACAAATTTGATTTCTTGATGTAAATAATAATCATACTTCAGGTTTACTACCATACATTAAAATTTCGTCTAGCAGACGACAGTCACTTAAGTTCCTTATTTAAATTATTAGTTTTAAAATTTCACTACTATTTTGATGGTTGTATGAGATGATGAAACAATTAAATGCCAAAATTAATTTTAAAGATACAGATTTAGAAACGAGAATGTCCGTAATCTCACTTCAATTTAAGACCAACCTTATGTTAAAGACCTATCGTATTCCCCCAAAATGTAAAGTAATAGCTAGGTTCCCTGTAGATATTAAGATATCTAAATATACACATCCCACTATAATAAATCATTTTCTTACAATACCTGAAAGTATTTATAAAGCTATAAACTAATACAGTAATTTAGAAATAATTAATCTTTCAAATCAAGAACAAAAGCTCTTTTTAGAATAACCAGTAAAAGCAGACGTTTTTAATAGTTTTCACCACGAAATCGAAAATGTTCACTTAAGATACAATTTCTAATATGCCAATAATGACATATTAAATTGTTTGAGAACTGACCACATAACAAAGAGGAAAAGAAACCTTTTCTGAGTTTGTAAACAGTTTGATAATTTTACTTTAAAAATTCACAAATCACAAATACAGTCAAATATCGCATCCAAACAGATAATGATATACTAATTTTTAAACAATCCTGTAGATATCCAGAAGTCTACAAAACTGGGATAAAGTCCAAAATGCATGAACTACTTAAGCATGGGATCATTAGACCGAGCAACTCCCAATGTTGCAGCCCGATATGGATTGTTCCTAAAAAGTTAGATGCATCTAACAAATAAAAATGGCGATTGGTAGTGGACTATGGAAAGCTTAATGAGAAAACTATTGGCGATCGATATCCACTTCCAAATATTACAGATATCTTGCACAAGTAATCGAAATCGACCTCAGAGATATTAGTAAAACCGCATTTTCAGTGGATACTATGAATTCGTTCAAATGCCCTTTGGTCTTCGAAATGCCCCATCCACGTTTGCAAGGAAGAATTTGTCTCGTGTACATGGATGACATAATATTGTTCTCTACCTCCCTACAAGAGCACATCTAAAATCTGGCCTGTTCGATTACAACAAGCGAATCCTAAAGTTCAGTTGGATAATTCCGAATTCCTACGAAAAGAAGTAACCTTTCTTGGGCACACCGAAACATCAGATGGTGTGAAACCAAACCCAGAGAAAATAGATTTCATAAAATAATTTCCTGTATAACGTACGCAGTAACAAATAAAATCATTTCTCGGGTTATTAGGGTACTAAAGGAGATTTATCTAAGACTTCGCCAAAATATTCTTCAATATGTTTAAATTAATAATAATGATTAGAAATTAAATATCAGTAACTGGGTATAATCTATCGTAGTCGACGAATAATAATTTAATTAAATATGTGAATAATTTTTTCAATTGTTTTTAAATGTTATTTAATTCTGTTCTTTTGACATGCACCTACAGTGGTGGTCAGGGAATTAGCACATAATACCCCAATTTACTTCCTACCAATTTAAATCATTGTAAAACAAGAATTCTTTAAAAACAATGTTTGTTTCCAAACACGTGCATATGTGCCCTATATTTTCCGTTCATAACCTCCGCAGAGGTTAAAGATGAGTTGAATAAAACGCATGGCTTAGCTGTTAGTAGAGTAAGTGTCCCAAATATAGCCCACCCTTAGCTCTTTTGTAAATTTAACAGCCAGTGTTACGTAAATTCACTTTGTTTTTTTTTTAATAAATAAAGAAATTACTTCATTTCAGTCTTCATACACATAAAACATAAAAAGCAGCTTAACAAAAAATAAATAAATAAAAAACTAAAGAAAGTCATTTTAACACTTTTAAATAAAGTGCTGCTAATATGGACCACCTTGTGTAAAATATGGTCCATAATTAATACAACTTACATTGCTATTTATGCACAGCAAAATTCGCAGATGAAATATTTTTCTTCTTTGCCTGAACAATCTTCATGTGCCCACATGGTACAGACAACACATTGGACCCATTTTTCTCCTGCCTTGTCTTCAGAAAACAGACTAGAACAATAAATGCATTTAGCATCGTCCTGATTAGTTCGATCAGGGCTTTCATCAGATAAATCGTCCGGAATAAAATCGTTTTCACCTTCTGATGAAGTAGATTCTTCCATACGTTGGTTTTTCTTTCTGTAGGGAATGCTGCTTTGCTTTATGTCCCCAAATTCTAAGTTCTTGAGTACCTTATGGATAAAAATAAACAATTATAGAGTATTTAAATTTTAAAACCTATTAAAGATTTGTATCTACCTTTTTTTCTACTTTCCTGATTTCTTTTCCATGTCCAGTCGTTTGCTTCTTCAATTCTCGTTCGTGTTTATTTTTTAATGATTCTTCGAGAGCCTGTTTGTATGGTGATGATGAGATAAGTTCTGCCTTTCCTGGTTTTCTTCCTCGATTTGAAATCTTCTTAACTCGGATAGGAACAGGAAAAATTTCATGTGGAAATGTACACGAAGATGATTTTATACCAGTAGAAGTAGAAGGTTCTGAGACCTGAGCTTCTCTTTCATATGAATTTGCTTCAATTTGGTTTGTATCAGAAATTAAATTTATATCAGGAGAAGAGCAAGGTTCTGTGAAGCGCAATTGAGGTTCAACTGGATTTGGTTACAGTATCATATGCTCATCAGTTGAAGCAGTAATTGCATCAAGTGAATGTGGATCGCTTACTTTTATTAGAGCTTCATCAACTTCCTCTGCTGCAATAAAATCGTGGTCCTTGAAGATATGCCTATCAAAAGGACAAATTCCAGTGGATGCAAACCCTTTTACTGCTATTTCTCCAGTCTGAATTTTCAAATATGCTCTTCCAAATAACTCAATGATGTCAAAATGTGTCAAGGCTCTCGTGTTGTTTATGACCCATCGCCTGATTTCCTCTGTCAAATATTTTTTTAACGGTCCCATAAATGTTTTGTCGAGAGGTTGGATTTTATGACTAGAGTGCGGGGGAAGAATGGATAGAATACGAACATGATTATTTCTAGCCAATTGTATGAGTTCGATGTTCCTTGTGTGGCTGGCATGTCCGTCCATTATGAGCAATACTGGAGACGACTCAGTAGGTTTGACCGTTGCAAGAAAGTGCTTAAACCATCTTGTAAGCAAATTGGTTTGAACCCATCCAGAGGGATGATTGGCATGAATTGATCCAGGTGGTGCACCCGTCATAAGAAGAGGATTGTATTTCTTCCTAGGGAAGATAAACATCGGTGGCACAAATGATCCTCCTGCG
The DNA here is from genome assembly GCA_963583995.1 of Xylota segnis. Lineage (NCBI taxonomy): Eukaryota > Metazoa > Arthropoda > Insecta > Diptera > Syrphidae > Xylota > Xylota segnis. The sequence continues at coordinate 103,792,008 of OY757236.1, read as the reverse complement.
CTCATACATAAAATTGAAGTTATTAAAGATCCTCTTTCAGCTGAAGGGAGTGCTCCTATCTGTTTTCGACCTTTCATAGCTAAGACTTTTGGCATTTTTGCTGGGACAACCGAAAGTCCCGTTTCATCGACATTATATATGTTGTTTGGAGAAAAGATGTACGTCTTCATTTCTGTTTCTAGAAGGTCGAAGAAAAGAAAATAGCGACATTTTCTTTGGAAAATCTTTTTGCTCGAGCTATAGACGTTCCAGTCGGTTGACGGAATGACAGTGATGGATGGCGTTTAAGGAATAGCCGAAGCCAAACTCTACCTGCAGCTTCTTGTTGCAATGAAAAAGGTTTCGGTATATTGTTTTTAATAGCTAGTTAAGATGCCAATGATTTTCTGCCCAACTTAGTAGACACCAAATCTTCTACTGGTGTTTGTGTCTGTGCAACCAAAGCCCTCAAGGTAGTTTTAGGCACCTTAAATTGTTTCGATGCCTTCAAGAACCCCATCCTCTTCTCTTTAATGGCAACTAATGCTGCTTTCATATCCTCTTTGTTCCATGCCTGTCGTTTTTTCACGATTGTGTAGCTCTTGAAGCCATTAATTCTTTTAAAAAAAGTAAAACAATCATGTTATTGTTTGCATAATAGTGTATTAAATATGGCCCACTGTGCCATAATAGGAACACCTATGGTGGGCCATATTACCAACATCGGGCTTTTTTACTATTTTTTCAATTATCACACACTTCATAAATTATTAAATAATTTTGATTTCATATAATAATATTTCAATTTTAGCACTACACAATATTATAAAAATATTAAAATATTTTCACAAAATTTTATACAAAAACACTTAGCTAAACTTACCCAAAAATTATAACACAATAATAAAAAATCTCTCGGCTTGTGAAACGGTGGATTAGTGATCAGCAAATGTTTTGCCATGGCCTGCCCAAAGTCCTGATCTTAATCCCCTCGAGAACCTATGGAACGATGTGGAGTACCAGATTGGACTGCGAAAACCCAAAAATTTGACTAAACTTTGGGAAGCTGCTAGAGATGGATGGATCTCTATTCCTACGTGCCGATGCCGACATTTAGTTGAAAGTCATCCCCGGCGATTAGAAGCAGTTATACGTCAAAATGGATTTCCTACTAAGTACTAACGCAATTTCAGTTAGAAACAAAAATTATGTAAGTATATATTTCGTATTTGTGCTATTTCTATGGCCAGCAATATTAAGGTACATATCCGAAAAAACGTGTGAATAGTATTACATACATATTTATTTTAACATAATCTAAAATAATATATTTTAATAAAAAAAATTAAAAAAAACTTTATGTTATCAAGAGATTTGTATTTTTTGTGTGTGGGTAGAGCATGGGCTAATACTCTGTCCAACACTGTATACCTGTAGGGCAAGTATTGGTTTCGTGAAATATCTGAAACTCGATTTTTAATCAAATTTGGCATTAATATGTTGCAGAAGTCCAAAAAAGTGGGTCTGCCAATGCAGTTCTCTGTCTGCACAGAACGAGGCTATAGGATCTAGCTATATAGGACCTAAATAGGGGGTACTTTACTCAGGGCGATTTATTTTAAATTTGACACTTGGGTATGTAACACGATGGCATACCAAGTCTTGGTCAAAATATGTTATGACGGTACATACTTAAAACCAATGTGACTAAAAGCCTTTTTGCTTGAAAACGCTTCAACGATTTTATGTAAATTGTCATTAATTAATCATCCCAAATCCTATAAGAAAGTTTATCACAACTTACCAAAAGTTAATATAGCAGTACTTTTTGTAGAACCAAGTGGGTAGAGCAAATTTTTTCGAAAACGTCTCCAACGATTTCGATTGAATTTTATACTATATAAATACACCATTTTCGGCCAAACCTGTTTTGAGCGATACTTTACTCATAGCCAACTTCATAACAATACGATTTTCTTGAAAACTGCCACTCGTTATTGTTTTATTTTCATACATATAAAGGCTATTTGTACAAAATTCTAAAGGATGGCGAACTACGTTTTTGGTCAAAATGTATGAAAATAGTACTTTCTTTACAGCCAACTTAACAAAATCACTTTATTTTCACATCATACTATCAATACGCAAACATGAAGTTTGCCTACTACTTCTTCCTATTAAACCGATTTTTAAGATTATATACGATTTTATATGTAATTTGAGGCCAGATTGATAAGAGATGTAAAATAGCCATTTTAAAATATTTCAATACATATGTACATATGTATTTACGCAAGTACATACCATTTTTTTGAAAACTAAGTCTGCATGAACGACTGCAGCGTAAACGGCTGAACGGATCTGCTTCAAACATCATATCTGTCGTCTGTGGGCTTACACCTGGAGGCGAAATGGGAATTATCATTCTAACCTCAAAATTAAAGGTACTTTACTTAAGGTAGATTTCAGTTAAAATGGAAACGGTTTGGGTTCTTTCGGGTGTACGCTATAAGGTAATAATGAAATAATCGAATAACGGTAATAATGAAAACTGACTCTTTCTCGCGGTGACTATGACGTAAGTAAAATATATTTAAAATTTAAAAAGGAAAGCCGGTAGGAATCGGCTTGTATGGACCGCGCGCCCTGGTATGTACGTATGTATGACTTAATGAACCACAGCGGACGATTGAGTTCATACATGTAGATTCCAATGATAAGTCAGTTCCAAAGAGAGGCCACGAGGAGGGCTAAGTACTAGGATCTGTGCCTACCAATTTGTACAATTTGTTTTTCAATTTATGTTGTTCTTCCCAGGTACACCAAACCGACAAGGGGAGTAAGTAAGATTACGTACAATGTAACATTATTACTTTTTTCCACAAAATTTATGTAATAAAAAATGTTGAATAATCTCTTTGAAGAGAAGTTAACAAACTTATTAAATATTAGGATACATATAAATGTACATATATTTTGTAATATCTCAAATCACATTAATCCCTTTTCACGCATTATTTCCACCTTCAAAAAAGGTGAATAATGAATCTCATTCCAATCTAACGAACAATAAAAACACGTCCCATATTTCATACACATGCAAAGTTAATACCAGGATGCCGAAATTATTTATTCATACAAATTCCTTGATTAACGATGGCATCCCATTACCGCATCATCACCAAAGGAAGATCCCCAACAAGATAGAGACATTAATCAAGCGTTCTATTGGATAAAAGGAGGGTGCCACCGAGACACATACGCACACGATTGCAAAAAGCCTAATAAATTTCACTTATACGAAGTGCTACTGCTATGTGTTCGCTACTCCTAATAAAAATTACTCGTGCACATCGCATGAAGAAATGGAATCACACGGATGGTAGCCAGATACTGATAGGGAAAGTATCTGATTGGAAAAGGAGAAGTAAGGACGAATTTTGGATTTCTATTTTCCCTAGAGGGTGAGAAAAGAACATTTGAATGGATGATTTGTTCTAAGCCGTAAAAGACCGACGACGGTTTGTTTTATGAAGAATTGCAAATGTTGACTTTCAGTCTGATTCCGCGGACTTGCCTTAAAGAGAAAGCCAATGATGTGTGAAACGAGTTATACGTTCAACGTAAATGGACATACATACGAGTACATACATACGAGTATGTATGCATAATATATTCTTACATACATACATGAAATTTCTGTACCTCTGCCGCCCTATGTATCTTAGTCACATATCATATCAATATTTTTTTTCAATTTCATGCAGAAAAGTGAAGTTAGAATAAAATGGGCGTGGCAGTGGGCGGTTTACAAATATGTCTGTCTAAATGTCACCACTGCTTGGGCCTTAGATTTAGTGATATGAGGATGAAAGTTGATATCAGCGCTTCTGAAAAGATGAATCAGTACAAGCGTAAGCATTTTTGCTCACTTTTTATAACTTTACTGTTTTGCATGGTTACCTATATAATTGAAGGCATGAAACCGCCAATGAGCGCGGCTAACAGAATTATCCTCGATAAAATAAAAGTGTAAATAGATAAGTGTATTACATTCTATTAAGTATCTATTAAATACCAATAATTAAAACTCAAGTACTGCAATCCTTTATAACAATTTTAAAACCTCCGCCAATAGTCTCAAAGGTAATGAAATATTCCGCATAATTAAAATTAATCAAACTTCTCATTGCGCTCAACAGACTTTTGCCCTCAACAAAATATAAAGTACTTAACAAAACTGATTTTCGTGCATTTCATGTGCTTACAGGAAAGGTCTAATTTCAGCAATTAAATTATTTTCGGAAAAGACAATCACAATCAAGTTCTCGCCTTGTGCACTCAACTATTAAACCTTATACGTGTTTCCTGGCAGATAGTCATGTCAACCGCTTTCACGAAGATACCGGTTAATTGCGGCAGTACATGTCCACGAATGGCAATGGCAATGCTTTGGTCGATGGTCACACAGGCAGCTGGTTTAATTTTATCGACTTCGGCAATAGTGTAGGTGTAGTTCACCTGAGGTGACTGTTGGATACGAGTTGGCTTAGTTCTGCTTGGAGGGATTTTAAATGCGCCAGGACGTGGCATTGTGCAGAAGATTACTTTGGTCGTATACCCTTGCTTGCTTTGTAGTGTAGTGTTCGGCGAACAAGGAACATGAAACGTAGTACTGCAACAAATAGCCCATGTTCATTTCAATTATGTATGTATGTGACGCTCTGAATGGCAGATGAATTCAGGAAATTAAAGAAGGGTATGAGAGAAAACAATTGAATGCACATACCACTCGAAATAAAAGGACTGTGGCGCTTTAGAATTACCCGTTCATAGAATCAGAAGTGAATATAATTAATAGAGTTGTTAAATTTCGAGTTAAAATTAAAAATTAAAATAAAGTTGTGTAGAAAAAAACACATTGCTTGATTTTCTCGAAATCTCGTAACGATATTGCTTACTTGTCTTTGACCAGTTTTATGAAATCCTACAAGACGACTTACCACTTTAATGACCACAAACGCCTACAATCTCTAAAACTACCGCCTAAGACGAGCCCTCGCTGTGATACGTACATACGTAGGAAGCACAGAGAATAGTTCTTTTTTATTTTATGAACATTTTTAGCAGCTACTTAATGGGCATCAACTAGATAGAGTTATAGGGCAATCAGAGAAACCGAATTCGGTCAATGAAGAAGCCATCTCCTCTCCCGGTTTTGAAGAGGTTGGCTCAGCTATCTAAAGAACAGCTGTAATTGCCTACCAGCGAAGCTTTTCATGGAAGTTATGTCTTGGTAGGGTGCAGAAGATACCAAATCATCAACCCAGTATAGGTGGATGACCTTAACTTACCTTAAGTCCTGTATCCCCTTGTGGGTCCTAGGGCCTCGACAATGCCTACGCGCCATCGTGTGCGGTTTCTGGAAATGTGTTTCAATTCTCCCCAACTCTTTCCCAGTTGCGTGCTTCCTTCTCAACTGTTCTGCGCCACGTACTCGTAGGACCGCCGCGTATCCTGCCATCCTGAGTAAGCGGGTTCCATTGCATCACGTAGTTAGCTATGGACCTATGGACCACCTTCGTCGTCGTATTGTTGTGCCTATAGGTTCATGGCCCGTTTTCTGATAGAGTTGTTCATTAGAGATACGGTTTGGCCAGAAAATCCTAAAGATATAACGTAAGCACCTATTGACGAACGTTTGTAGCTTCCTCGTGATAGTGGCGGTCACCCTCCAGGTACCACATCCATATAGCAACACAGATTCAACATTGGAACGGAACAGTCATAGCTTGGTGGTTAAGCTAATCGCATTGCTACGCCAAACGCAGATTTAGCTTTGCCTACTCGGCTGGCTACATCCAGTTCGGTTCCGCCATCAGTTGAGACAATACTCCCAAGGTACTGAAAACTCTCAACTCTCTCAACCGTTTGACCTAGACTGATAATTTTTGTTTTTGCCGAGTTAATTTTCAGCCCCACGACGTCTGCCTCTCTCTCCGAGTTTGTCATTTGGTGAAGGTCCATAATTCTATGTGGCAACAGGCATACGTCGCCGGCGTTGTCGAGGTGTTTGAGTTCAGATGTCAGAGTCCATTGAATTCCTCCGTTTCTTGTTGATAAGGCCGCATTTAGCACGTCGCTAATCACCAATAAAAATAGTATTGGTGAAAGTATGCAGCCTTGCCGAACCCCACTTTGGACTTCCAATTCCTCTGACAGTCTTCCTCTGTGCAATACGTGACATGTGGACCCTTCATATGTAGCCTTGATAATTGCTATTAATTTATCAGGAATGCCTCTCCTGCGCAAGGCACGCCAAATAAATTCCCGATTGACACTATCAAACGCCTTTTCAAAATCGATGAACAGCAGGTGAAGTGGTACAGGAGGATCCAGAGCGGAAACCTGCTTGTTCGGCGTCCAGTGTGTCCTCAAGGTGTATTTTGATTCGCTCCAGGATGATTCTAGCAATTACCTTGGCCACAGCAGGCAGCACGCAGATACCCCTCCAGTTTTAGCACTGCATTAGATTGCCTTTTTTAGGAAGCTTGACGATCATTCCTTTCTTCCACTCATCCGGAAAGCTCTCGGTCTCCCATGTTCTCCCGACAAGTGGGAACAATAGCTCTGCCGATGCACTTGGCGCAGTTTGTATAAGCTGCCGTCAAGTCCTACCGGTACGGTAATAATCTCATCCTTACTGGGGGTGGTGATGCGGATTCCGGAATTTCTTTGTACGGACACTTCTGTCTGACTTGCGTGCATATTGCTGGCGAATACTCGGTTCAGAACCGAAGTAAAATGCTCCTTCCATCTCTTGAGTTGGTCCTTATCCGATATAAGCAAAGAACCGTCTAAGCCTTTCACTGGGTGTTGAGTAGAGCTTTGGTGATTCTATAAACGGTTCTGCTGTCACACCTCGCTGCTGCTTCTTCTGCTTCTGTAGGCAGCGCATTGATGTAGTTGCGCTTGTCACGTCGCACGCTACGCTGCACTTCTAACATCTTCATGCGATATAGGGACTCTAGCTCGTTCCGCCCTGCTGCTGGAGTTGCTGCAATTCGAGCTCCTAGCTGTTTGCATTCGTTGATCCTCCTCCAGGTATCCTCGGACAGCCAAGCCCTATGGCTTCCCTGCGATCGACCGACAATCCTTTAAGCACCTGATGTGAAAACAGTTTTCACAGCATACCAATGATCTTGGATGGTGGCGGGTAGTGTGCTGCTGATTGTTTCCACTCCACATGAGAGATTATCCCTTAGTTCTTGGCGTACTGTGGGATCTTTTAGTCGGTCTTCGTTGAACCTAGGTGTTCTTGTATTGTTTGATCTTCAACGCCAGCAGTGCGTAATCGGACAGTAGCTATCATAAGATGGTGATCTTGTACCAACCCCATGTCCGCTCCTCGTCTGTTTCGGACGTCTAGAAGGCTACTTCTGAATCGGCGACTGATGGCAAAATGGTCAATTTGGTTGAAGGTTGCTTGCCTGTCAGTTGAAACCCAGCTGATTTTATGGCAGGCTTTGTGCTCAAACATGGTGCCACCTATGACAAGACAATTTGCGTTGCAAAAGTCAACAAATCTTTCGCCGTTGTCATTGCTATTGCCTATTCCGTGCCGTCCCATAATATGTTTAAGGCCTTCGTTGTCGTTGCCTACCTTCGCATTCAGGTCCCCCATCACAATGACAATGTCGCCGTTGGGTGTTGCATTATAATCAGTTCCCAACTGATTGTAGTAGGTCTCCTTTTCTTCCTTAGACGAACCCTCCGTGTTGGCGTAACACTGTATAATGGTGATGCGACGTACTCTCGTCCGGAGTCTGGCCGTGAAAATCCTATCACCGTGCAGCTGCCAGGAAATTAGGCCTCTGCGTGCTGTAGGTGTTAATAGCAGACCAACTAAGGCTTTATACGTGTAGTCGCCCGATGTCCACCACGAGGAGGTTAAGCAAGCACTACATTACGAACTTGATTGTTCCGCTACTGGCCCATTCCATGTTTTGGGCAGTCAGTAGTTTCCCGATCAATCGCTATGCAGATCCCCTAGGTGGATGAAGCCATGCCCAAAGATTGGACTATCAGCTTTATATAACCCATCTTAACCCACCGGATTTCGACAAGGAAATACGCCGTCGTTTGATTTCTTTAATCTAGCGCTGGAATAGATAGTGCGCAGAACAGATAAACTGTGAATATGACTATTCAACAATTTTAACATGAGTAATCTTTCTGATAGTGTCACTATACGCATTTACCAATCAGTCCCAAAGACGACTTTTACTAGATTTTGTTCGACAGGCCTTTTCAAACATTCATAGAGTTAATTATGGTGAACTTAAGATCGATCTTTGCATTTGGAATTCAAAAATTTTTTCCTCAAAATTATGGTTCCATACCGAATGACGCTGACTTATCTCTAGCAGAGGTACCCTGCATGCCGGTACCCTGGATCGGACCTTATCGTTGCAAAGGTTTTTTTTTTTGGAAATCAGATGCTAAAGGAAATTAATCAAAACTGAGAACATTATATTTTACATTGATCAACTTCTGCTTGTGCGGAAGGAACCGCGTGGCAAAATGTGAATGTGAAAAGACTCTTGGAAGACATACAAACATATTTGTATGTATATCTGGTTACACAGAATAATTACCTGACGAATTCATCAAGCCCACATCCAACATCTATCGGAAAGGATGCGAAAGTGGCTCTGTTCCTGCAGATATAACCATTAAATTAAAGAAACAAGAAGTCAAATTCAGTGTTCTGGTTGTATTTAAACTTTCAACGATTTCCCCTTGAGCAAACAGCAAGCACGGTTTATTGATTCGGGAGTTTTCAAACAGTGGATTTTGATTCAACTTTGCTTTTCAGAGATAAGAAAACGAACGAAGAACCGTAGCGATCTTGGGCGAGCTTAGAAATACAAAGAAGTACGAGACCAGTACAGTGACTGTGGCGGAAATAATCTGGAAACGATTCAAACACTTAAAGAAAATATCATCCAAGCAATCCGAGAGATACAGCCCGAAACCATCAACACGGTCTTGGAAAATTGGAGTGACAGAATGCGCTGACAGAAGCTAGCCGAGGCAGCCACTTGAATGACGTTCTGTTCCATACTTAATGGGAATGTTTGATCTTACTAATAAGCCATAATACATGGAAACAATTTTATTTTATTTATTTTATTGCATTTTTAAAAAGAAACTTGCATTTGGCCCACCCTGTAGAATGTTTTAATAGTGAATAGTTAGATAGCTGTGCAGGATATTTGTGAAAGTTTATTCATTTATTATTATTATTATTATAGGGCAAATATGTATTGATTTCGTAGAGATTTTAATCAAACTTGACATTACTATGATGAAGAAGTTAAAAAAAGTGGGTCCGGCAATTCCGTCTGTCTGTCTGTCGATGGAACCTAAACGGTCTGTGGTCTGGAAATCGAAATCTTCATTCTAACCACAAAATTAAGGGTAGTTTACTTATTTAATTAAGGCCAATTTCAGTTAAAATGGATTTTTTCGAAAACGGCTAGTTCCTTGGTATTCGGGCTAGTTTGGATATATGCAATAGGTTGGTGTACCACCTTTTCTATAAAAAGTCGAATAACGGTAATATTGAAAATTGGGTGTTTTTCGGGTGTTTTAAAATTATTATTTGTAGGTTATAAGACAAATGCAAAATAATGGCGTAACAAATTTTGGAATTACCAAGCCCACTTTTATAAAACTTAATTTTTTTCAAAATTTGTACTAGAAATTGAGAAAAAATTATTTAACAAAAGTAATATGCCTTTAAATTCTCTATAATTCACTCAAAATCCTATTCGGCCACGTCCACTTTTTTATGCAATTTTTATAAAAACAAAAAGTTGTACAAACCATTACATAAAAGTATAATGTTCTGACTAGTATTCCATCGAAACGCACGCCACGAAATGCCACGCCTACTTTACTGGTAAAAGCAAGACTTGCATTTCAATCCTGATGAAATTGTACACCTATAGCATTCAGGTGCAAGAACGTACGACCCATTCATGCAGTTAATTTCTTCTACCTTCGTAAAGCAAAAACTATTTAGAAAACTTCGTTATAGAAGATTTGTTCAGATTTAATTTGTATGTATTTACATGTACTCGTATGTGTACCTACCAGAGGCGTGCGGTGAAATTTTAAGAGAGTAAAGCCGGACAAAATTTTAGGAAATTTTATTTATTTAAAACTTACCTCTGTGTTTATTCGAAACCCAAAATTAAGATATGGATTATTGGTTACACTTTGTAATTGAAATTTAAGTAGACAATAAGCTTATTGCATAAAACAAGTGGTTCGAAAGAAGCCGTTCTGGGCAAAGTAAAGTAGAGTAATCTATGGAATTATAGAGAAATCGGAATGCTGTTAAATATTTAAAGATTTAGCAATTAAAATTACTACCTATTTATACTTTAAACCTATTCTCCTACCGGGAAAAGTGTCCGGTCAGAGAGAAGAAGAAGTTCTTATGCCAATTTCCTTCTTATTGTAAATATCTTTCTATCTTTTACTTTAATTTAAAGTACTCCGCCATGGGCGAATACCCCACACTATCGTCATTCACATCTGGGATTCGTGTATTTTTAATGTTCATGGTGCGTTTACGAGAATTTACAAGAATTAAGAATTACAAATATTTCATTCCTTTCTCTACGCACCTTAAACTATCATATTAAAAGAAATTATACGCAACAAGTTTAGAAAAAACTTTGAACGGCGCTCGATCCTTTACATCACCCAATAACCCTATTTTCTTTGGCTTGTTTTGTTACCAGCATACCATGAAAAAACCTCCCTCGAACGAAAACATGTCTCCTTCAACTCCAAAAACGCCTTCTGCAAACAATTGTTCCCAGTTAAATATTCTCTACCCATCAGATGTTCACTCAAAAATGCACAGAAATCCCGGGTTATTTTCCTCTTAAGCAAAAGGGTATTGGAAACTACAAAGAAAACTCTGCTAATATCAGAAAGTGATAAGCTAAAAATTCGCACTGTGAAGAAATGATCAAATCATCAAACCAAAAAATGATTGACTTTTCAAATAGTTCATTGCATGCTTGTTTGTAGTCTATGAATTGGTCGGATCTCGTTGCCAGAGTTCATACTTGTCTGTTTTTCAGCTGTGAGTGGCTATGCCAAAATTTTCGTAATAAATATTTTTTGGTATCAAGCATATATGAAATGAGGAGAATGAAAAAGGTTTGATGAACAAATTTTACATGTGACGATATGACGTAATTATGTAAGTAAAATATATTTGGAATTTGAAAAGGGAAGCCGGAAGGAATCCGCTTGTATGGACCGCACGCTACTGGTACCTACACATATTTTGTACTAATTCTCAATTTGAATGCAATGATCATTCCAAATAGACAACGTAAGATTTTAGGCACTTCCGAAATGTATAGCACCCAAAGTTTAAGTATAGAAATTATAAAAATGTAAAGACAATAAACAAAAATATTGGTTGATAATAAAACTAAAACGAAGTTACAAAAAATTAATACATATACATATGCAAGCTATTCTAAGCTAAAGTACAACTATGTGCTTAAGGCAATTAGAAAGGGAAGCAAACGTTGGTTTTTTGTTTTTTGAAAGTCAAGGGTATTCTGAAAGTAGTTAGTCAGGCGCAAAACTCTAGAAATAGGTTCGAAATAGGCAAACCATTTCCAGTAATGCGGGGCAGTCCATAATAGTGTCAGTTAGTAGTAATTGGTGAACGAACAGTATACGACTTCGCGACGTTTGGCAAGGGTATTCGAAATCAGTTGCAGATGATCTTCGTATTAATAACTTACAAGCTTATTACAATTCAAAAATTTCCCAAATCTTCTTTAAGTTAATTTTAATAAAAATTAAACCATTATATGATTCATGGGCGAACTCATTTTAACCATTCTGCCTGCAATATGACCCATTCATTACACCTCGTATCTTTCTTAGACCGTGCTCTACCCGAGATCATGGTTTACCATTACCTTGTGTAAACAAAGTTCCAGCCTTGTAGAAGAAAGGATTATTTATTTCAATTTGGAGTTAGAAATTAATTGGACGCGAAAAATTGCGAGGAAAGCGGGGGTTGTATAATGGCCCCCAGCGATAATTTGTACGGAACGCTAATTAGAAGCCCTGCATAGTTCATTCCCTTCTTTTTTTATGTTCTTACTCTACTCTACGAAGGAATCGCGTCCTAAGTAACTTTGAGATACGTTCACAGTATCATAAAGAAATAAATATTAAAGTATGTAGGCCGAGAAATTGTAGATTCCCACTGAGTAATGGCATAGCGTCCTTCGTTTCACGGTAATATAACTCCCGCAGACACAATACGTTACTTCTGCTGCCTGAGCATTAATGTGAATTAATTTCACAATGTATCGCCCAGCGCCGTAATAATATTTTGTTTACAATTTTGCAAAGCCTGTGAAAATGAATGCCATGAAGAAGAATATATGTATGTTCCGTTGTGGGTGGAGAGACTTTTATGGACGTTGAAGTGATTATTAAAATGAGTCCAATGAGCCAGGAAGAAAGATTGTTTCAGGATTGAATTAAATAAGAATTGTTGTTGCGAAGAAGATAAATAGATTGTTACGGTTGAGAGCTGTGGGATTGGGAGTACAATACATAACACTGGAGGACAATTCGACTTGTTCTGCCGCGCTTTTTGTTTTGTGCGACAGATTGTTTAAAAACATAATTTAGTGTTTCTGCTACACAAAAGAATAAGTGCACGTTGTAAAGTAGGCTCTTCCTAGTAAAGTAGGCGTGGCATTCCGCGTCTTTGTTGAAATAATAATCATAACATTATACTGATTTTAGTTATGTAGATAATTTGCACAATTTGAAGCACAACTTCACACTCGCTAATCCATTTATCTCCAACTCAGATGAAAGCTGGCATGTATCTGACAAAGCCTCGGTGTCCGACCACTTATACATCAGGTTCCCAAATCCACGGACTGGAATCTGTATCGGGGACTTGTCCTCACAAAATTATATATGCTTATCCCATCTATTGCACCCACGTGGGACCTAGATGAAGCACCTTATCAATTAAACGATGTGTTTCTTACTTCCTATCACAGCAGTTGTGTCCCTAAAACTAGTCTGCGTAAACGTAGGATTCCCTGGTGGAATGACCAGCTTGCTAAACTTAGGAAGAAAGTAAGAAGACTTTTCAATTAACGAATATACGTATGAATATAGGTTCGCTATAACTGAAAACAATTCAGAACTAGGATCTAAATGCGTTACATGGAGAAAATGCTGCAGAAACATTACTGACATGCCAGTAGTGGCACGAATCCATAAAGCACTCGTTAAGGATCACGGAAGGTGGTCAGGTTTACTTAAAAAGACTGATACTACCTACACGTCGGATCAAATATATACACTTAGAACCCTACTTCAGGTTCACTTTCTGCACAGCCTTGAACGCATCTGACCATAGGGTCTGTATCTCCAGTTTATCTGGTCAAAGATTCAGTCCAGATAAGGTAAAATAAGGTAGGCTCCTTCAAGCCATTCAAAGCCCCCGGCTGTGATGGGATTTTTCTAGCTCTTCTACAGAAGGCAATTGACCTCATCCTACTGGCCATTATTGCTTTATTTAGAGCCAGCTACAATTGGGGTTACATTTTGATTACCTGGAGGCAGGTGAATGCAATCTTCATACCGAAATCAGCCCATAGGCCTAGTGAGCTGCCTAAATCTTATAGACCTATTAGTCTAACATCGTTTGTTCTCAAAACTATGGAGAGACTTATTGATATTCATATTAGAGGCCGACGAGATCTCTCTACCACTCTACACTCAATCCAATTTGCACTCAGAAAAGGTAAATCAACTGAGGGTGCTCTTCACTATCTATCAAGAAGATAGAAGAAACCTTACGTTCCAAGGAAATAGGACTGTGTGCTTTCTTGGATATTGAGGGTGTTTCCGATAATACTCACTACGGTTCAATAGCAAGAGCTATTAGTAGCAGAGGTATAGAAGATTCGACTAACCAATACATTAGAGTCATTCATGAAAGTCGTATCATTACTTCCTCCTCCGGAGGAGTGTCTGTATCTGTGAACGCAGTTAAAGGTTGCCCCCCGGGAGGCGTCCTTTCTTCGCTTCTGTAGTCACTAGTTATCCCTTCTAGCAGATCTACATACTTTTATAGATCAGGCTACATCGCCATTGGTTATGCAGATGACCTGGCGTTCATTCTTAATGGTAAACCCAGCACGACCATTACCAGCGTCATGCAGGGTAGTTTACTACACGTTCTAGAATGTTGTAATAGCGAGGGTCTTTCCACTAACCCTAGCAAAACCATTTTAGTACCTTTTACTCACAGAAGATTAGTCAATCTGGATCCTATCACCATAAAAGGCTCCACATTGGTTTATTCCAGTGAAGTCAAATATCTTGGTGTCATTTTTGACAAACGGTTAGATTGGAACTCTCACATTAAGTCCGGCATAGAATGCCCCACCAGGGTCATGTGGGGCAGTAGACGCCTGTATGGCAGAACTTGGGGTCTCAATCCAAAAATTAGATATACATTGCATACACATATATAATGTTGGTGAGGCCCATTATCACGTACGCGGCCATTGTATAGTGGCCGAAAGTACTTGAACGGACAACGGCAGCTAAGCTTCATAAGCTCCTAAGAATAGCCTGTCTTGGTATTTCAGGTGTCATGCGTACCTCCCTTATGGCAGCTTTAGAAGCCATCGTTGAGCTCACACCCCTACAAATCTACATTAGCTATCAAGTTGCAACTAGAATACAAGTTTAAGGCAGGTGACCACGTGGAATACCCGAAAATTATTGAATCAATCCCACAAAGAGACATGTTCTGCACTGTCCCCGACGTTATGGTCAGAGAATACTGTTTCGGTAAGTTATTTGAGGTTAATGTATTAGACCGTGCAAACCGTATGGGATATAGAAAGCAGATACGGATGCTATACATATACGTATATGTATATATATGAATGAAGCATCTTAAACAAAAGTGGGCGTGGCCATATGATATGTTTGGGTAAGGAAAGATTTCGAAAAAGTGGGTTTTTTAGGAGTGGGAGTGATAGCTCCAAAATTTGGCGTATGCATTAGCTTGCATTTGACTTATGAAAAAAAAACAAAAAATACTTGGCGCAACAGGTCGATGGGACCCAAGGCATAGCTTCTCACAACCATTCGTGTTCTGCGTGTTATATTCTTTACACGAATGGATGGGGCCTACTGTTTAATGCCGTGTCCGAAGGGCAATTTGTTATTTGAGAAGCTTTCTCGAGACAGTTGTGTACTCTCGGATGTTTGTCAGACGCTCGCGAGAGGTGAGGCCGTGAAAAACTTTTAGGTGTTCCCCGACTAGGATTCGATCTCGAACCCTTTGCTCCATAGTCCAACACACTAACCACTGAGCCACGGGGCCCATGACCTCCAGATATTAATTTTAAGTCCAATCGGTGAAGAAGAAACTGAGAACCAAGACATAGCCGATTTACAATATCACCGTTAAAAGCTTTTCGCGCAAAACGCAATACGCCATCGTACAGCATATACGCAAACTAACCCAAATATCAAGTTTTATCCAAATCTTTAGAGCCATTTTCGAGAAAACCCATTTTAACTAAATTCGGCCTTAAGTATAAAGTACCCTTAATTTTGAGATTAGAATGAAAATTCCACAGCCTTCAGATACGAAGTTTGAAGCAAATCTGTCCAGCCGTTTAGGCTGAAGTCGAGCGTACAGACAGACAGACCGACAGACAGGCAGCATTGACGTCCAGCCGTTTCGGCTGCAGTCAAATATACAGACAGGCAGACAGACAGACAGACGGAATTGCCGGACCTACTTTTTTGGACTTCTCCATCATAGTAATGTCAAGTTTGATTAAAATCCCGAGTTCGATTTTTTTCACGATTGCAATACTTGGCCTATAGGTAGGTGCAAGTAAAAAAGGAATATCAACATCTCCCAAAAGTTCTCTCATGATTTTAATTTGAGTAAATAAATAATACATATAAAATAATTTCAAACGATTTTTTCCTGAAAAAAATACTTATGGTAGGGGTATAAGCACAACTAAGGACATACAGTACATATGTATATGTAGTAAGTGTCTATACAATGAACAACAAAGATCAATACTAAGTGACCACAAAGGTCACTTTGTTGGCCAGTTGTCAAAAGATTTCCATTTCACTTTATTATTTCGGTCAGGGCCTAGAGAGTACATTTTTTGTGCAGAAGCTCGTCATTTTAAAACACTGTTTCGTAACTAAACCCAAAAAAAATAAGAAACTATACAAAAACAAGTTCATATGGAGTAAGCGATGCCGAATTCCTTAAATTTTCTTTTTCTTCCTTTTTTTCCCATTTTCACATGAATGAAATTGCTTTCTTTGATACCATTTTTTTCTGCAGCACAAGTTTTAGCACGATGAGGAAGTCGAAATGGAAGTGGCAACTGAAATGATGGTGTCTGCCAACCATAACTGTGGAAGTTTTGGACCAAAAAGAAAAACGGATTCTTAGCTTTTACTTGAAAAGTTATTTTTATGGCATTGCGGCTTTTTGAAACGGACAAAGTAGGTGCTGGAAAGAACCATGTAATGGATGGTACAATAAGTAGGAGCTGTTTCGCAAAAGTAATTAACTCAATTGAATTCAGTGCACTTGGCGGTACTGTGTAATAGGCGGAACACATAATAATGACATAGTTAAAAAAAAATACAATCCTATTTATCTATGTTTGCGCATTATGTAGGTACATAGGTATGTATACTAAATATACATAGCACAGATCGCAGTATATTACGAACACTAATATAACGAAATACCATGAGAAAAGTTGAGCTTTTTTGCCAGTTATGCAAAATATATAAGACAAAACCGATACCACCATCAATGGTAGAGTTATCATATGACATGGTTAAGTCATTTACAAGTCCGCTCGTCTGGAAAAACGATGGGGAGTGTTACGAACTTAACCATAAGAGCCATCCATATCCCACAGCTTGTCAAGCGACTCGTGTATCCTACGCATTTGACGCTTTGTTCCAGAAGTGGAAAACCTGTCGAGCGAAGGAGTGATAATGGAACTAACGATAAGGTAAAGAATTCAGCAGTCCAGTTTATCAGTAATCAGCTTCCGAAAGAGGTCGTTAATGACGGCTTAAATTGAAAATTGATACCATCAGGTACATCTCACATGAGAAGGAACTGGCAGCGCTTAGTTCGGTCAGTCAAAAAAGCTCTTCGGCAGATAACAAGTACTCGGAATCTAAAGACTGGGCTTTTCCTAAGTACATACGATGACCGAAATTCAACACACTATTAATTCTAGACCGCACGCTTATCTGCCAATCGATTCGGAAAATAAAGAGGTCTTAACATCATAGTGACGTACATAGATGATATTGCTGGAGCTTAACAAAAAGCTAGATTACCTGTGAAAACTTTGGAAACGATAGATCGACTAGGATGTCAAAGTGTTTTTTGAAGCAAAACTTATAGCAGTCGGGAATATAGTAATTAAATTCGATGGAAATAGTTCCAGAAATACCTGGTCGAAAGGAAAAGTTGTAAAATTTGAATGAGTGCAGACGTATATAAAAGTAAGATTACCCATGATTAAGACAAGAGATAGTGTTTACACGCGTCCTCTTACCAAGAGAGCAGTTCTAGAAAGTAGAAATAAAGTGGTTTCTTTTTAAATCATCGGTTATTTATATATCGCTTCGCAGTTTGGGCCTTAGAGCAGCTTGAATTTGACAACGATTTTGGGCTAAAAGTTATCTTTTCTGACGAGGCGCATTTTTATCTCCACCGCTACGTTACAAACAAAATTGCCGCATCTGGGGCAAGTCAAACCCCCACGTTATTATCGAGTAGCCGATGCATTCACAGAGGGTGACAGTTTAGTGCGGACTGTGGAATGGTGGCATCATTGGACCGTTTTTCTTTGAAAATGAGGCTGGGTGCAACGTTTCGGTTCAGTTTTGGCAATGTCAATTGGCGATTTGACACCTTGGACTTTTTTTTGTGGGGAACCGTGAAGGACCGATGTTATCCTAACAACCCGGAAAAGATTCAAGCACTTAAGGCCAATATCATCTAAGCAATTCGTAAGCTACAACCCGAAACCATCAACAAGGTCTTGGAAAGTTGGAGTGACAGAATGCGCTACTGCGAAGCCACCCAAGGCAGCCACTTGAACGACGTAATGTTCCGTAATAAATGGGAATGTTTGCTCTTTGTAATAAAGCAGATATGGAAAACATTCAATTTTGTTCATTTTATTGCATTTTTAAAATAGATCCAACCTGAATAGGATTCTGTTTCATACAATCGCGATACACTTTTGTACCGCAGCAATCACAGTTGACCGCGGTGTACCGCGTATCGCATTACAAAATGTGTATTGAAAAACTTATTGAGTTGGTGAAAATACATTCTATTTGACTTGATTTAACTCATCCGGAGTACAAAAATACGGGAAAAAGTATAAAATATGGTAAAATATAGCAGGGGGGTTAAACAAAGAAAGTAAGTCGCTAAGATGAAAAAGAAAAAAAAATTAAATGTGCGATCAATACCGCATACAAAATATCGCCAGTGTGAACGGATAAGCGTTACACAGCTACCGCACATCTATCGATACCCGTACCGCTCTGGTGCGTAAGCTCCTTAGAGTTTGAAAGTTTTCTCACCAAATAACTTTTATATTCATCACTTGAAAGCATCATTTTATATAGTTTCTGCAGACAGACCCGTCTTAGTGTTTATATACTATACTTTTACTCCCTGTTTGTAATAAAATATAATCTAAAAGCAATGCAAATTATGTTCTACAGTTAAAGTTGGTTGATATATGTAGGTACGTTATATGTATGCACACATCCTCACAATATTAATCGCACAGAACTCTTTCAGCTGAAAAATCCTATTTTTCTACATTTCTTCTTTTTGTGCGAATAATTTTGTGTTAGTTATAATTGATGTTATTTGTTTTTTTTTGTTTTTTTTAACATGTGTACATATGACACAAATTAAATTTTTTTTGTTACTTCTTGTAAATATATGAATTGAAAAACATATCTGAATTAAAAAAAATCTTTTTTGAACCATGGACACTTTTTTATTTCATAATCTCCGGTGATTAACGCTTTGTGCGAATAATTTTGTGAGTATGTGTATGTTTTTTTGGAGCTATTAGATTAGCCTTTTATGTGTACCGTATTTGGGGTGTTAAAATTTTTTATCTACACAGTTCAAGGGACAAATGTGCACCTTACAACTTTTAAGATGTGAAGAAACAGAAATACAATCATATCACTGCTATCAACACTAATCTGACAAGCATTGCAACGTTCATTTCGGGTTGTAATAAACTGAAAATAGATTCGATATTTTGGTTTTTTTATGCACCAAAACACATAAACATACTTGTATAAAATCTCACATGAAAGCGAAGCAGTTATGAACATCCCTATTGAATTGTGTTACCAAACTGACCCAATGACGTAGGAGTGTTTCAATGCGGTTTTGGTACGTATGTATGTACATATATCAATCAATTTTCTGCATCAATAAATCCGGAATATCGGAATAATTTAATTTGAATTCACATACGGGTGAGACTGACTTCCGGGCTGAATGTCACTATGGTGAAATGCGGTTGGAATGTGCAATGTCCATTGAATATCCTGGCGGATGAGTGAGGAACGCCACTTCTTTACCATGAATTGGAGGCATTGTATGTTCGTTGGTAGCAATTATACAATTTTGTGAATGTTTAGCGTCAATTGAATAAATTTCTGTAGAAATGGTACTATTTATTTTATTTATCCGGTAAAATAGGTTAAGCTTAGGGAATAGCTTTATAAAAGAATTTTCAGCTAGAAACATTATTTGTGGACGCAACTCTACTTTTCCATTATATTATTACGCTGAGTGATTTTAAATATGTACATACAGTGTTCCTCAAAAGTCTTCGTATAGCGAAGAGGAAGGTAGCTACTAGCTAGAGATAGTTGTTATCAGTAAAACATGCTGAAAACATGCGTTGCAAAATGCGCCGTTGGCTGATATTAAATAAAAATAAATAAATATGGGTAACATGCTGTTAACTGATATATAATAAATGACATCTGTTAAAATCCATTCAGTTATATTTAGGAAACTGAAAGAGCACTAGAAGAAAAAAAGGTACATATGTTTTGCAATTTTCTTAGACGCAGCACAGGCTTTCGATAGAGTGTGGCATGAAGGTCTACTCAATAAACTAAAAGTGTACCTACCAGAACAGTTCTTCCACCTAATAAGACTCCATATTTAACATGGCGGTACTTCCGTATAAATCATGATAACTACTGCTCTAAGCTAGTGCAGATCGAAGCCAGAGTCCATCAAGGAGGCGTCCTCGGACCTCTGTTATACATACCTTCTCTACACTCAAGACCTATGTACTTGCAATGCCCTACATCAAGACTGCAAATTTCGCCGATGATACGGCAGTCTTAGCAAATTTTATCCAAATTATCAGGTGGACTCAAAGATGGCTTATAAAACTGAATTCGAGTAAATGTGTACATATTGCCTTCACAAATAAGTCTATCTCGTACTCACCTATAGCAATATAAGGCACAACCATACAGCAAATACAGCGAAATATCTAGGTATGACTTTAGATGCCAAGCTTCGTTGAAAACAGCATATTAAAATCAAGAGACTACAATTAGACATTAAATGGCGAAAATATCAATTAATAATAAATTTCTTTTATATAACCAGATCCTAAAACGAGTGTGGAACTATTGCGCTCAACTCTAGGGATGTGCCAGCCAGACCAATATTGCAGTCATCTAGCGATTCCAGAATAAGGTCCTTCGAAGTGTTGTGAATGCTCCATGGTACATCAGAAACAGCGACCTCGATCGGGACCTAGGCATTCCTACTGTTCTTAAAGAGATCAACTCTAGGGCCAAATCACACGAGAAGTGACTTCAGAAGCATATTAAAGAGGAAGCAACAATTCTTTTAAACGTATATGGCATGAGACGACTGCAACGTATAAGACCGTCGAATCTTGCAAGGCAACCGTAACAGGACTTACCACGTACTCTACTAGATAGTAACAGAGCGACAACAATGAGCGAAAAGAAGCACTCGGAGTGAACTTACTCTCCAACTCTTTGAATGGATTAAATCCCATCTATGCTCTTTTACTGTCATTAAAATAAATTGCAATTACATATATGTAGGTATAATGTACCTAGAAATAGTAAACTGTTCGCCATTTAATTTTCTTCCGCTAATAATAATGAAAAGCGAACTGCTCGTTAGTTTCATAACTAGTCGCAGTGTAAATAAATAAATAAAAAAAATCCCAATTTAACATATGTAGTATATGCTATTTGAACAGATCCGCTTATTGTACAGAAAGCTTTTTCACAGTACGGAGACTTTTCAGAAATCTGTTCACATATTTACATACACATATTTAATATTGCCTAGAAAATAAGGTTAGGTAGACTTATGAATTCAACATAACATGATAGGTACCACAGTCTACTCATCAAAATACCTAGGGAATGTTCGCTGTAAGACACTTAAAGTAATTTATCCCTGAACGTTATTACTTATATATGTATGCAGTTAGTTCAAGGAAGCAAACTTCCGTAAATTACTGAAGTAGTATCTTCCAGGGTATTTTAGTCTACTTTGAGTAATGACTTGACATTCGTATTCGTGTTCGATAATCTTAGCTTGCTTGATATATTTATCTTTAATCTGCTATGTTTAATTCATTTTCGAAGTTTTTAAGATCTAACTCACACCACAAGTGTTTTGAAACTATATTCCATTCTAAATTTGACCATCTTTGGTTTACAATATTGTTTATTTTATTGAGAATAATTCTTTCATTCTTTTTATACCCTTTCCTAAGGTTATAAATATATAAACATATGTATGTATGTACATATTCATGATCAGTATCAATATCGAAAATGAATGAGCCATGTCAGCCCGTTCGTATGTCACCAGTTCTTAGGCCTTAAATTTTGAGCTAGGAGAATGAAATTTGAAATTTGCGCGTC
The DNA here is from genome assembly GCA_963583995.1 of Xylota segnis. Classification (NCBI taxonomy): domain Eukaryota; kingdom Metazoa; phylum Arthropoda; class Insecta; order Diptera; family Syrphidae; genus Xylota; species Xylota segnis. The sequence goes on along the minus strand of OY757236.1, from coordinate 103,769,868 downwards.
TGAGAAGTAAAAACAATGCAAGTCTAAACAGTTTTGAAATCCGCCGACTGCCACTCCCACCTTTTTATAACTTCACTATTTCGTATTAAATCGAAAAATGTTATTAAGACGAAATATGTATGTACATATTTAGATATTAGAGTTCCCTACAACGCCTGTAGGTTAGGGTAAGGTACGTGGGTAGGCGACTAGAAAAATTATCACATCGCCACACTCAGGTCAGCACAGACCCATTGTGATACCCATAGGGGAAAAGGCCCTTGCCCATTGGTAAACTCTAGTTCTAATTTGTATCTTGTAGATCACCAAGCCATCACGTGGATTTGATGAATTTAAAGATTTCACTATTGGTCTATTTGATAATTCTTCAAGATCACTGAAAAAGTGTCACACAAGAAATTTAAATCTAAGGTGGATAAGCCCAGGGCAGTGACAGAGAAAGTGGGTTGTATTCCATGTTTTGGCTTCCTCGTCTTCACATCCCCGACATAAATCTTCATCCGTGAGTCTTAGCTTTCTCATGTGGTACCGAAGAGAGTTATGCCCCGTGATAGTTTCTATTATGACAGAAAGGGATTTCCTGTCCTTTTGCATAATTCGGTCGGTCCTATTTTTGTCAAAGCAAGGCCATAGGCTTCTAGAATTCACACAGGTGTCCAGAGAGGACCATCTACGATTGGCCTCTCTACTGTCCTTAATCCACGTAAAAAGTAGATGAGATACATATATGTACATATGTACATATGGTATGGATAACTTCAAGGTCTTTGTCAATTTCTTGTTAAAATTAAAGCTGCCGTATTAGTTCCATTATTTGGATAAGCCCTTATTTTGGATTTATCTTCCAACAGACAGACTGACAGAATTAGCGGATCAACTATTTTCAACTTCTCCATAATAGTAAAGTTTGATTGAAATCACAAGTTCGAAAAATTTTTCGGAACCAACATTTTTTCTGCAGGGACAGGTACAAGTAAACATCATTTCAGGACCTAATTTTATTTCCTAGGACCTCCTTAAATTTTATTTTATTTCATTATAAAATCAGTCCCCAATCCATAAAAATCCAAGTATATTTTAGAAAAGCTACAATCTATCTGGAACGGATCGCATGATCCTATCTTGCCTATTAAGTAGTGCTTATGAAAAGGCCGCACTGTTTTTTTTGCCGAATTACAAAGCTATCTTCGATTATTTGTTGATACATCTTGGTATGCAAGATCTGCATAGCGATTGATCGGGAAACTACTGACTGCCCAAAACATGGAATGGGTCAGTAGCGGAACAATCAAGTTCGTAATGTAGTGCTTGCTTAACCTCCTCGTGGTGGACATCGGGCAACTACACGTATAAAGCCTTATACATGCAGGCAAAAATTGCAAGTGCGAGACTGTCTAGGGTCTTATGCCTAGACTAGGTAACCTGGGCCAGCAATCCGAGTTACCGAAATTACCAAGCTATGGAAACCGACACAATGCCTCGAATAAGGACTGGTAACATGTTGACGATGTTTGGCTATTGTACCCGGACTAAGATTGGTTCCTGGAACGTAAAGACGCTCCTTGACTCTCAGAGTGAAGGACCTCAGAACGCCAGATTCCTTCAATTGCAACATGAGTTCTTGCGATATAGGCTGGACATATTGGGAGTAAGTGAGACAAGATGGTTAGATGCGGGCGAGTACCAATCCCCAACGGCTAGCACTGTATTACTCTACTTCGGAACATCCGGAAGCCCTCGTGGATATGGAGTTGGTCTGCTATTAACACCTACAGCACGCAGAGGCCTAATTTCCTGGCAGCTGCACGGTGATAGGATTTTCACGGCCAGACTCCGGACGAGAGTACGTCGCATCACCATTATACAGTGTTACGCCAACACGGAGGGTTCGTCTAAGGAAGAAAAGGAGACCTACTACAATCAGTTGGGAACTGCTTATTACGCAACACCCAACGGCGACATTGTCATTGTGATGGGGGACCTGAATGCGAAGGTAGGCAACGACAACGAAGGCCTTAAACATATTATGGGACGGCACGGAATAGGCAATAGCAATGACAACGGCGAAAGATTTGTTGACTTTTGCAACGCAAATTGTCTTGTCATAGGTGGCACCATGTTTGAGCACAAAGCCTGCCATAAAATCAGCTGGGTTTCAACTGACAGGCAAGCAACCTTCAACCAAATTGACCATTTTGCCATCAGTCGCCGATTCAGAAGTAGCCTTCTAGACGTCCGAAACAGACGAGGAGCGGACATGGGGTTGGTACAAGATCACCATCTTATGATAGCTACTGTCCGATTACGCACTGCTGGCGTTCGAAGATCAAACAATACAAGAACACCTAGGTTCAACGTAGACCGACTAAAAGATCCCACAGTACGCCAAGAACTAAGGGACCATCTCTCATGTGGAGTGGAAACAATCAGCAGCACACTGGCCGCCACCATCCAAGATCATTGGTATGCTGTGAAAACTGTTTTCACATCAGGTGCTTAAAGGATTGTCGGTCGATCGCAGGGAAGCCATAGGGCGTGGCTTTCCGCTGATACCTAGAGGAGGATCAACGAATGCAAACAGCTAGGAGCTCTAATTGCAGCAACTCCAGCAGCAGGGAGGAACGAACTAGAGTCCCTATATCGCATTAAGATGAGAGAAATGCAGCGTAGCGTGCGACGTGACAAGCGCAACTACATCAAGGCGCTGCCTACAGAAGCAAAAGAAGCAGCAGCGAGGTGTGACAGCAGAACCGTTTATAGAATCACCAAAGAGCTTATAGGTGGCCGAAGCTCTACTCAACACCCAGTGAAAGGCTTAGACGGTTCTTTGCTTATATCGGATGAGGACCAACTCAGAGATGGAAGGAGCATTTTGCTTCGGTTCTGAACCGAGTATTCGCCAGCAATATGCACCCAAGTCAGACAGAAGTGTCCGTAGAAAGAAATTTCGGAATCCGCACCACAACCCCCAGTAAGGATGAGATTATTACGTCGATCAGAGCACTGAAAGCTAATAAGGCGGTAGGACCTGACGGCATTCCCGCGGAGCTTCTACGAGCTGGGCCAACTGCATCGGCAGAGCTATTGTTCCCACTTGTCGGGAGAACATGGGAAACCGAGAGCTTTCCGGATGAGTGGAAGAAAGGAATGATCGTCAAGCTCCCTAAAAAAGGCAATCGAATGCAGTGCGAAAACTGGAGGGGTATCTGCGTGCTGCCTGCTGTGGCCAAGATAATTGCTAGAATCATCCTGGAGCGAATCAAAGTACACCTTGAGGACACACTGGACGCCGAACAAGCCTGTGCCACTTCACCTGCTGTTCATCGATTTTGAAAAGGCGTTTGATAGTGTCAATCGGGAATTTATTTGGCGTGGCTGAAAATTAACTTGGCAAAAATAAAAATTATCAGCCAAAAATTATATGGCAAAATTATCACGGTTGAGTGAGTTGAGAGTTTTCAATACCTTGGGAGTATTGTCTCAACCGATGGCGGAACCGAACTGGATGTTCGTTTGGGATGCTATCCACAGTTTGGCGTAGCAATGCGATTAGCTTAACCACCAAGCTATGACTGTTCCGTTCCAATGTTGAATCCGTGTTGCTATATGGATGTGGTACCTGGAGGATGACCACCACTATCCCGAGGAAGCTACAAACGTTCGTCAATAGGTTCTTACGTTATATCTTTAGGATTTTCTGGCCAAACCGTATCTCTAATGAACAACTCTATCAGAGAACGGGCCATGAACCTATAGGCACAACAATACGACGACGAAGGTGGTCCATAGGTCCATATCTAACTATGTGATGCAATGGAACCCGCTCTCTCAGGATGGCAGGATACGCGGCGGTCCTAGGAGTACGTGGCGCAGAGCGCTTGAGAAGGAACCACGGCAACTGGGGAAGGGTTGGGGAGAACCGAGACATATTTCTAGAAACAGCACACGATGGCGCGTAGGCATTGTCGAGGCCCTAGGACTCACAAGGGGATACAGGACTTATCTAGAATATCTAGAATATCTCCGATGTAAGTTTGTAAATGGAATTTCGTCAACTCCAGCTCAAATGCTTTTTCGCCAGTTTGACTCTGCTATTCTTCTCTCTTCAAGGTTAGTACTCAATACAGTATGTACTTTTATTTTAACTCACTTTAAAATTGCAACTCTATATCCAGAGCAATAGATATGGTGTTGCAATTCAAAGAAGATCTAAGGGTCATTCAACTTCTATATCGCGTATGTACATATGTACGTAGTATGCAACTTTTTTCCGAAATACATGATAAACCACAAGAACCAAGAACCAATTGAGTTGCATTCCTGTCAGTAGCGAATTAATTGCGGAAGGACGTTTCTAACTATTTCTGTATTAGAAATTTAAATTGTTCATTCAGTCATATGAAACCAACCCGTCTCTTACAGAACACGTCAAATAAATAAACACTTGAATGTTAAAAGTATGAAGCGTAGCATCTCCAGTCACAACCATTGCTTTCCGATAGCAGTACTCTAGCAGTGACCGGCAGACTACTTTAAAAAAACCATTTTTACCGCCATGGTATTCTACAAAATTCATTTGCAGACCTTACCACATCACTCAACTCCACTTTATTTAATAGTATTTCAACACACGATGTGGCGATGCTACTGGTGTTTGAAGCAGAACCCAAAATTATTTCGTGGTACACATGCATACATATGTATGTGTGTATTCGTAGTTTACACATGCTAACAACGTATAGTTTTTGTTTTTATCTCTTTCCAAGAAATACTTAGATGTCCAATGTGTGAATACATAGACCTTATGCACCTGCATGTACATATGTATGTACACATATGTAAAGGGTTTGTTTTATTTTAAATCATAGGTTATTTAGACATTGACAGCTGTTTCCCGCTTAGCAGAAAGTCGGTATCATACTCCTGCGGAACGAAATGCTTTACCTTTGAACAACGTTCGGAAATATTGCAAACTTATTTCCAAAGTGAGTGCTGTGTAGCCCAAACAATGCGTTATTTGAAAAGAAGTTTTGGCCGAAATGAAGCACCCACCGCGCCTGCTGCACGCAAGTTTGTGCAAAAAGTTCGTGAGACTGGTATGCTTCTGCACAACAGGCATGAGCCATGTCGTCTTACGGTGCGCACAGACGAGAATGTAGCTGCTGTAGCCGAGAGTGTGAGACTCAATTTACGAACATTATTCATTTCATTTTGAGCACCAAATTCCCAAATCGTGTTATCAGCCGTCTTGTCAATGTCAATTGGAGCTGTGGTTTGACCCATTTGGACTTTTTTTTGTGGGGAACCGTGAAGAACCGATGTTATCCCAACAACCCGGAAACAATTCAATCACTTACGGCCAATATCATCCAAGCAATCCGTGAATTACAGCCTGAAATCATGAACAAGGTATTTTGAAAAAAATTTAGTTTTGTTTATTTTACTGCATTTTAAAAAAAAAAAAAAAACTTGTACTTGACCCACCCTGCATATTCTTTTCGCAAAAAAACTTGTATTTTAAAGTTTCTGTATATATTGGTATTAGCCTTTTAGGAATACGTAACAACTACATGCTGTCAATCAATATAAAACAAATAAAAACAATATAAAAAAGTCAACAAAAATATAAACAAATATTTGGCGCAACAGGTCGATGGGAACCAAGGCCTAGCTTCTTACAACCATTCGAGTTGTGCGTGTTATATTCTTTACACGAATAGAAGGGGTCTGCTGTTTAATGCCGTGTCCGAAGGGCAATTTGTTATTTGAGAAGCTTTCTCATGACTGTTGTACTCTCGAATGTTTGTCAGACGCTCACGAGAGGCGGAGCTTTGAAGATATATTTCCATATTCTAGCTGAGTTTCGAACCTCGAAGTTTGTACTCCGTAGTCGAGCGCACTAACCACTTGAGGCACGGCCCCATTCCAGGACTACACCCCAAATATGTTTATTAGCTAATATAAGTTAAACAAAACACCGATGTCTGTTTTAGACTATGTCCAAGTAAAGACTGAGTTTATTTTACATTAGAATATTTTGTATTACAATCCATGATACCAGACGCTGACTCTGCACTTTACAAAAATCACAGAAACTACATAGAACATGAGTAGCGTCATATAACAAGATAAAAACTTATATGTATATGTATGCCTAGACGCTTAATCTACAAAATTGATGGGAATAGACAAATATACAAATGAAAGACTGTAAGTGTAATGTGTTAACTTTCCATTTTATTTTGATATTATCTATATGTTTCTCGAGAAATTTAATTATTTTTTGAAAAAATGCAAATGGAATTGCCATGTCCCATATATGTAATTATTTTTAAGTGGTATAGGATGACAAAATTCGTTTAATATAATATAAGTAAACCTGCATTGTGTACACAAAATTAATAATATATATTTTTTTATTCGTTTCTAATACATTTTATTGTTGTAATTGAAAAAAATTAAAGATATGCAAAAGTGGTTAAAACTACCTTAACTAACTATACTATGTTTTATAACTAACTTACTGGGCCTCTAAGCTAAACTTAACTCTTATCATATGTCTGTCGACGTAACCTAACTTAATTATTAAGTTTTTATCTATATTGTATTAACAATGTAATTCAATTTAAACAAAAAAAATAAACAATCAACATTTGTGGGGTTCCTTTAAAACTCATCACGGTGTATATAGAAGTTACTAACTCTTGTGATTTATTCCCTAAACGAGATTGTAGAACAAGATGCACTCGACTATTTTCCCTCTCCCGCATCCTATTGTTGACTTTTCTCCTTCTGGGGCCGGGATCATTGACCCGTCCCAAGAATCAACCTGACACTATTTCAAAAACGGAGTATTCGAATACTTGGTGATATCCGGTTTAAATAGACTTATAAGTGTAATGCGGATCTTTACACACCCTTACCTTTCTTTCTCCGCCACTAGTGGGCTCTCCAAAAACAAAATATCTTGAAGACCGGTTCTCCTTTTAAACCGAGGGATAGCACGAAGCTTTTTCCGAAGAGGTTCCTGTGGCTTCACATGATCCAACTGCTTCCAAGAGCCGCATAGAGCTTCAGGTTCTTGTGGAGAATTCGAATAGTTAAATATTTTGTGTTAATACAATTTTTTGATTTCATACAAAATAGTGATAGTATGAAAAAGTGAGCGTGGATGTTAACGGATTTCAAAAAATGTTTACCTTCTATCTCGATTGATATTTTGCATACTATGTATCAAACTTAATAAACTCTTGGATATGGTATAAGCAGCTATTCTGCAGAAAAAGGCTTTTCAAAGATGTAGGTAAAGATACAGCAAATCATTTCTCTTTGTTTTACTTGCATTCTTGCATCGAAGAAAAACGCAAAAATAAGAATTTTTACTAAGTCCTTTAGAAAAATTTGATACGCCGGAATACCTTGATGACCTTGGGTGCCATCAATCAACCGCTAAGATTTACAAGCTTTTACCAAATTTACGTGGATCTTTCCCATTAAGTCTATAGGTGCAGGCGAAGCTGATTTTTTGCCACCCAGGGAGGATCAGCAGTGACAAGTGTTCTGCGTACATAGCAAAAACCTTTTGAGGAATACCGCGAAGAATAAAACATAACCCACTCTTTGGTCACTTCTGGCGTTGCTTGTGGTAACGGATAGGTCGAGCGTATTAATAGAACCATCATTGAAATGCTATTAAAGTTGTGTGGGGATACTCCCGATAAATAGTTTAAGTACGCTCCAAAGTTTCAAATAATTAAAAACGCTACGGTGAACAAATAGAGCTTCATGGTTCATTAAAGCTGGTAAGTCTTTAGATACTATAGAAAGCTACAGACCAATAAGTTTACTAAGTGCTGTAAGCAAATTTATGAAAAAGTCTTAAAAGATTAAAATTGGTAAGATTATCGAAAAATATATCCTGAAGAACAGTTCTAATATAGACGTTTTCACGGAACCTCTCATCAAGCTTTAAGGATATGTAATATTAAAAGAAACCGTGCAGTAGGTAGATCAACAGGCATGATCCTTCTAGATACAGAAGAAGTGTTTGATTTTGTGTGCCATAAAGGGCTCATATATGTATAAATTGATAAATTTAAATTTTTCTCCTTTTCTTTGTAAAATTGTTTAAACTTATGTCTCCAATCGGTGTTTTAATAGTTGTGCGTCCGATTTGGTAAACATCTACGCTGGTGACTATTATTCCAGCGAAACGCGGAATGTCACGCCTACTTTACTGGAAAGAGCAAGACTTGGACCTGAAAATTAAGGGTAGTTTGATAATATTTTACACTTATAGCATTACGGTCCAAGTACGTACGACCCAGTGAGGCACTTAATTTATCGTTATTTTTTTTTTATTATTTCTTCAGTTGAAAGATATACACATGTATATCATATCTCCGAAAGTTGTAAATTGTGCGATAACACTCTGTAACATTTTTTTTTAAACACAAAAAAAATATCTATGTATAATAAAACCTATGAAAAAAGGCTATAATTCGCCTGGAACGGATCGTATGATACTGTATCTTCCTTATTCTGTAGCTCTTTTAAACTACGTCGTACTTCATGTTTTGTTGAATTACAACTACATATGTATATATTCCAAAGTTTCCGGATTTTTTATACAAAATTCCATCAATTTAAAAAAAAAACGCCTCCAAAAGTGAATTTGACCACATAACATACATAACATATACGTATGTACTTACATATGATGTCATATGATGTAAGGACGAATTGTAGATAATTTGTGAAAACGTGGACGTAGCTGTACCCGTTTTTAAAAATGTTCAAATCTGGTATTGCTTCTTTTTCTCAGAAGTGCAGGTATTAAATTTCATACACAGACGGACGGACGGACATGGCTCATTCCTTTTCGCTTTTGGTATTAATTATGAATATAATGTACATATGAATGTACATACGTACATATATACTTTATATCAAATATTTCCTTATATTACAGACTAAACATAGAATGTATGTATGTATGTATGTACATACACATGTATGTATATCAAATTTAATATATCCTTCAGATAGGGCATACAAAAAATCAGGCCTTTTGTTATGCCCTAAGGTGTATTAAGTTTGATACATAGTTTAATTTAAGAGTGGGCAACACTTTGTAAAAGTTATATAAGAACTGGTGTCATACGGTCCGTTCCAGACGGATTTTCGTTTCTACATTTATATGTTTAATTCTGGTCATATAATCACAGTTATTTGAAAAGAACCCAAAGTTCGTGTATTTGTTACGTAAGCGTTTCTGTTCACTTTGAATTTTAAAGCACATCTTTATATCTTGTAGAAGAAACTATGAGTTATGTATATGTACATATGTATATCGTATCTTATTATATCGGTAAATAAGAAATAATAAATCCTTTGATTTTATTATGTAATCTAATTTAACTGAAAGAAGAACGTCCAAAGAATCTATTAGAAAGAAATAAATTGTTTTATATTTTTTAATATTATGTATATATAGTTAAATATAATTATATATGTATATTGAGTTTTTCTTTTTCTTTAGATTCCACAGGCTTATATATTTTATATTGCATTTTACAGAAGCGATTTTTATAAATCAATTTAAAGATGCTTCGCACTCGTGTGGCGAGTGGGGATTTCAAACGGATTTTCTTCCATTTCCTTGAAATCCTGGAAATATCCATAGGGAGAAGAGATTGTGAAACACAAAACGATTCAATTGAAAATAATATCAATCGTCGTGTACAATTGTTATTCGTACCTTTGAAAGGGTAAAATTTAATATTCTAGAGGGATTTGAGAGGGAAATTGGAAGATATAATAAATATTTTTACGCAATTTACGAATGACAACTGATAGCCTAGAGAACGAGGTTAATGCAAAAAATCGTAAGGGAATAAGCACTTACCAGTTAAATCACAAGTAAGCCTAACTAACTACTCGAATGTATGTACATAATATATGTACAGGGTGGTCCAAATACAAGTTTCTTTTTAAAATTAAATTAAGAATTACAAATATTTAAAAAAAATGGTTTCTTGCAAAGTGGACGCCCCAAAAAAATTGCGACTTCTCAAACAGAAATAAAAATTATTCGATTAGTCATAAACGATCCCAAAATTTCTGCTGTGGACATTGCTAAGGAACTCAAGGAAAATGCCATTTTAGGTCTGCACCCACAGATCAGACATTTTTTGCATTCAAATGATTTAAGAGCTTTTGTCTGCAAAAACATTAAGAAACGCCTGGAGTATGCACAAGCTTATGTTCGTCAACCTTTAGAAATCTGGAACTCAGTAATTTTCTCCGAGGAGTGAAAATTTAAAATTTTTGGGTCTGATGGGCGCGGACTTGTTTGGAGGAGACAAGGTACCTTAAGTCCGCAAATGTAAATGCCACTGTTAACCATGGTGGGGGCAGTGTGATGATGTGGGGTGCCATGGGGTCGAATGGAGTAGGTAACATGGTGTTTGTTTAAGGTATGAATAAAATAAGCTACCTTTGCTAGGCATAAGCGAGAGTTACTGCTTTGTTTACGATAGCGACCCTAAACACTCGTCATTTATCGTACGGCAATTGTTGCTCTATAATGTGAAAAAAGTTCTTCCGCATCCTCCACAAAGTCCGGATTTAAACCCTATAGAGCACCTGTGGGCGTACATAGAGAAATAAAGTGCACGACTTGGTCCTCAACAAGATTGAGGTCCAAGTCTTGCTCTTCCCAGTAAAGTAGGCGTGGCATTCCGCGATTTGATCGAATAAACATTGTAGGAGTTTACTCAATGTCTTGCTCTTATAAAAACGCGTTTGAGTGAATTATAGAAAATTTTAAGGTCTATTACTTTGTGAAAGTGGGCGTGGCAATTGCAAAATTTGGTACGCCATTATTTGGCTTTTGTTTGATAACCTGGAAATATTAAATTTTTAGCTCTATCGCCGGACAAAAGCATATAAAGTATATACATACATACATGTGTATGTGTATTCCCGAACAGCAGCAATAGAGAAAACGATTGAGCCATGTCCCTCCATCCTTTCGTATATCAACAGTTTTTAGGTCTTAAGTTTTGAGCTAGTTGGATGAAATTTGACACCTCATGAAAATAAGAATCTGTACATGTGTAAACATTTTCGAAATCCGCCCCTGGCACGCCCACTTTTTCATAACTTCACTATTTCAGGAATTTTATTAACACAAAATATTGAGATATTTGATTTCTTTATAATTCGTCCATACATCATATGTGGCCACCCGAACTTTTAGGGGGCGTTTTCATCAAGGATCTGATTTTGTTAACATTTTACATAAGGCCGCGGTTCCGGTGCCAGCGAATGTAAGCGAATATCACTCGCGCAAATTCGCAAAGCTCGCTAAAATCATTCAAAACTAAGAATTTCCTATGTTGTGGTTGCAGTGCACAAAATTTACTCGCGTGAACTTAGCGAATCTAAGCGAGTAAAATGTTCGATAGTTTCATTGCTATTTTACTCTCGCGAGCAAAACGAATTCAAGATATGTTTTTAAGTAGGTTCTGCGCTTACTTCTTAGTTGTGTACTGATTTTTGTGCAAAAATGGATTCGAAAAAATTAATCTATGAAGTTAGAAATTGAGCACCGTTATGGTGCTGGTTTGGATTATTGCAAAAATGCGAAACTGGGATGAAATAGCTGTTTTTATTGTATAATGATGAATAAAAATACCGGCCATACCGATCGATGGGAACCAAATTAAATTCCTGTCAAGCATTTTCAAAGCTTAAAACACCAAGAATGTCCTTCGAAAAAAAACGCCACGCAAAATTAGTCCAGGAGAAGTTCAGCAATATTCAGTTTTTTTTATAAAAGCGCTCAAAAAAAGTGGGCGGGGTCATTTGTGTACCGAATACCCAAACGTTTTGTCACATCAGATGCAATAGCTCCTCTTCGATTCGCCAAATGTCATGCAATTTTAACAGCACATCAGTGGGGTACCTTGCAATTAGAAAATAATTGCTTTACTTGAAGTGCCTATTTTTAAAAACTCTTGCTTTAGACAGAACTGTGTAGTTCTGTATCTCTTGAAAATATCTTAAATTTTGTTAAAATTTACATCATGGATTATGATAGGGTAAAATTGTGCTGCATGATTTCTTAAAGTTCAATATAAAAGAGACCAAAAGTCCATATTTTCCCAGCTATGAATTCACATACCAATAAGTGCACTCACTCCCACCTCGAAGACAAGCTCCTGTCAAAATACCACTGAAATCCAAAGATGTATATCCAGGACTTATACTCTTCCATTTAGAAATAACTCCACTACTCAAAAAATGCATAAAATGTTCCAAACTCACTTTCTAACAAACTACTAGAGTCTTGAAATTCAAGTGGAAAATTGACTTAAGTTTCTTTCCTACATTCGTTTTCCCAACTTTACATGCCCTCACACTTATGTATATCAAGAAAAACTATTTACGCGACAAATAAAATAAACTTCCACTTGAATGGATCTCAAACAGAAGTACTCAGTGGAAAATTTTATTTCGTTCTTGAAAAATGACAGAATTCTGGCAGTATTCCATGTCGTACATATTCCTGCACTTCCAGGTAACATGGAGCACAGCATCTGCTTCAGGCATCTCCAATTTGTTAATCGAAAAGTTTGCACTTCAACCTGCCGCCCACGTCTCGTCGTCGTGTCGTCATCATGTCTTGGCATGAAGCGAAATGTATTTTAGCCTCGGCATTTTTGCCGCGAGTTTTCTTGGCAGTAATGCATCTACGAATCCTAACATCGTTGTCAGCATTGAATTAGGCACTGAGTGGGAAAAGCTCAGGACGATGATTTTTACGTTCCTGCATAAAACGTAATGGTGCGATTAAAAGTCCGTTTACGATTCATTTGCAAGACCCAAATCCAACCGAAAGACGAAAGGAGGAATACAAATACAAAAGCGGAAATCTGGCTAAAATAAAAATGAAAATAAAAATTTTACGATGCAAATTTGCAAGCCCAATTGCTGGAAAATTTGTCAGAAATGGTTGCCTCAAAGCACTTTGTGAATACGATACCTCATGCCGAGTTAAGATTTTGTTGAAAATTATTATGTTCCTGCCATTGATGCTATAATTGTGGGGGAATTAAACTGGCTCATTATGATATTAACCGGTTTTTCATTATGCTGTCCCGCTTTGTGGTGAAATCGTTATTGATAGAATTGAAATCGTTCAGATTTCACTATAGGGTGTGGGAGTGAATACGGCCAGAAATCATACTTATACAAAAAAAAATATAGAGGTGAACATTTTTATTTCAGGTATTTTAAGGATTGATATTTTATGTTAAAAGGACTCCATGGAAAATTCATTCGTTTCACGGGGCTAATGGGCTTCAAGCAGTGTATGAATAATTATAATATTATAAATTACCAGTAAACTGGATTGTTTTACTTACGCATTTACGAAAGACTTATTTTATGTTCACACTCATGGGCTGATGTCTACATTTTTCTTTTATTTATTGATATCATTTTATAAAATCACTAATCTAAAAAGTATGTGTGTTTTGTTGTCTATTGAACCCAAATGCTTTCTTAAAATCGCCACATATCCACGAGTGGTTGGGTCAAATAAATGGATTATTTGGTTATGATTAAAAATTTTTTAAAACTTAAACTGCATCTATTTGGAATCTTTTATTCTTTCTACAAGACCATTTTCATGCTGTGCAACTACGGTTGATTACTAAATCGATCGTTTCTACTTTTCATAAGGAGCATTACGGAACAATACAAAAATAATTGAGAATATTAATATTTGCGTGGCCATTGTAGTTTCTGATTATGTTTCTCTGAATTTCACAAGCACAGTTTTGTATCAAAGGTTACGGGCATAAATATAAGGTGAAGAATAGTATCGTTTACACCACATTGACTATTTTTTCTGTAGTTCGCAATGGAAAAGAAGTCGACAATTACGTTAGACCATTGTCTATAGCAGAACTGGCTTCTTTCTGCCACTTCTTGATCTGACGGAGGTCTTATCCGTCCGTGACATAATTGTGATATCATTGTTCTAAGTCTTTCCAGCGATTGTGACATAACGTTCTTCAATAATATTTGAAGCTCTTTCAAAATGTCGATATAACCCAACATTTTTAGCATATATTTTGGTTTATGCTACGCTGTCAAAACGCAGAAGATAAACTAACGATGTACATACATATGTACATTCTACAGTATACTTAAGAATTTAATATCTGTCATAACTAGATAAAATCGATGCATTTAGTAAAAATACTTGCCTACATACATAATTAGAATGTACAATCATCTACAACAATACCACATAAAGGACTAATAGCTTAAGATGTACACTTTTGTAAGTATCATACACCATTTATTTTTATTATTCAACATGTATGTAGGTATTTAAAGCTGGATGCAATATAATGCAAACGTCTAGCCAGCATCCAACGACCAACCTCTCGGTAAGACTAAAAAAAGGTAGTCTTTCAAATCAAAACTATAGAAAAAGTTTAATAAAAAAAAAATATGGCCCTGGACAGAAATTCAATAACGGAAGTTTGCTCCATCACTCATCAGCGAACGAAACGACCGATGCACCAGATTGAATTCGAGAGTATCCCACATGTAGATCCTTTTGAACGTATTTCCATTTGCTGTTTCCTTGTGGATGAGCGAACGTCGAATCGGTTAAAAAAATTCCCATGCACGAAAAAATAATTCAGACACTAGGCTACAAGTGATATAAGACCCTTAAATCATATACATATGTATGTATGTACATATTCGCATGTAAATACAAACATATTCATTTGTGCAACCGGAAAACTGTCCTACTCGCAGTCCTTGTTCCACATGTTTTCAACTCTACCACTATTCAGAAAATATACATATGTACATCCCTTAACCCGTATTTGAATATTTTTAGCCGCGTTTTAACCATGCAGAGATATAATATCCAATGTTCTCTAGTGTAACCTGTACTGGGAATTTAATATTTGCATGAATTTTTTATTTATTTTTTTTAACTTCTTAAATTGTGGAAAAGGAAATGTTTTGGCGGAAAGAAAATCTCACCACTTCCAACCCTTACAACATTTTTGCCAGATTGTGTCACCTCTTTCCCCCTTTCTTTGGATCATTTCATGGGATGATAAGAGGAGTTAGGATTCCTTGTGCAGGTGGAGAATAGTGACAGTCATGCCCACTGTCATTTAATACTTTATGTAGACGGCAAGGTGTGTACGAATCATTATTATGGTCACACAGCCAACCTTTAACATAGTTTGTTCTACCACACGACAGAGATATGTGTCTGGCTCGTGTGGGTCCTTTTATCCTTGCATTTAATGTGAAAACTTTTTCACTTGATCATTCGATTTTGAATTATGTATGAAAGAAGGAATCCTTCCTTTGGATATTTTTAGAGAGTAAATGTGTGTCCATGTGGTGCGGTTTATGTGGTCCATTGGCACCTGTCACAGGAGTTGTATCTTCCATTCCCTCTGTCGCAGTCGTCTTCCATGAGATAAGTTATGGGAGCGCTTTAAGTAGGATCTTCTTGGACGTTCACAATAAAAGTGCAAATGTGAGTGGGTTTGCGGCCGTATGTGGATGATGATGAGTGGGATTTTAATGGACTGCTGAATTGAATTAAATTTCGATGCACAACACCCTCCTGACAGACAATGTTGTAATAGCAGACATTGTGTTTTATGATACACTTAGGAACAGAATTAAATTATGGAGAGTTAATGAATCTAAGGAGTTTGGTAAATTAAATTTAATAGAAGTCATGCATACCTACACAGTTTATTAATTTAATTGAATTAAATTCCATTGATATAAATAGAATACACTAATATGTATGTATAGATTTTTAGCCAGAGTATAATATTCAAAAGTTAAAAACCAGGTAGTCGAAACTCATTTACATATGAATAACTTACTTTTCCAATTTGTTTAGTAATTTTAAAATTCAGCATCAATAAAGAAAACGATTGAGACATGTCCGTCCGTCCGTATGTCACCAGTTTTTGGGTCTTAAATTTTGATCTAGTAGGATGTATTTTCATTTCTGACCAGAAATGGAAGCGTCTGACAAACATCTGAGAGTATAGCTGTCATGAAAAAGCTTCTCAAATAAACTATGTACATATATCTATTATACTAAAGTAAACCGAATCGTCAAACTCTCGCAACCAGTACGAGTGGGACATCTATCGGCACGATAAACTTCGAAGTCGTCGGTAAACAATTCAGGAGACAATATTCCATTATGCAACCATGTCTCCGTCAGGGCGATAACAGCATATGAGCAATCGGCAGCAGCGAGAAAGAAATCCGTAACTTTGGTTCTCATTCCTCCTACGTTTTGATAATACAACGAGAGAGGACAAAACGCGTTTGGCAACGGATCTTTAGCAGCGGCACTAACAGGAGCAGCAGCAGCAGCAACAACAGAAGATGAGTGTGAAAGCATTATATTGTTTGAGGGTTTAGGTTTGGAGTGCGTATTTCGTTTTTTGGAAGAAATTTGAATGAGCGCACTCTGATACCATTAAGCCACATATTAGAATTTAAGAAAGTGTTTAACATGTCTTCAGGTACGCCAAGCTTAAAATTGATATGATTGAGTACCATTTCATCAGCACCTTCTTTAATGAGCTTGTGACATCTCAATTTCGACTTGTCCACTTTAAATGTTGATGAAACGTAAGCAAGAATGGACTGACAAGTTGTAGATGGTTTGAATGAAGATAAATGAAGCCATTTAACTTGAGTGATAACCTGGAGATCTAAACCAAGAGCAGTGTTGTTGTTTGTTCCAATGATTGTTCTATGTTGTTTATTGAAACGTTTAGATTTTATTGTTTGCCAAACATTGGGCTCCTCTTCTAAGGAATTAGATGTTGAAGAAATAGACTTGGCAGCAGCAGAAACAGGAGCAGCAATGGCTGAAATAGCTGTAGCAGTAGCCGCACTAGTGTGAGGAACAGCAACATTGGTAGCAGCAGCAGCAGGAGCAGATGATGTAGCAGTAGCAGTAGCTGCACTAGTAAGAGGAACCAAAACATTGGTTGCAGCAGCACCAGGAGCAGGAGATGTAGCAGTAGTAGAAGCGGTAACAGCATCGGTGACGTTGATGTTGGAGAACATCGCGGTAGTCTCAGAGGCGGAAACAACTGGATCAGCATTGGCAGTAGTTGAAGAAGTTTTATTGGATTTTCCAATAGCGGAAGTCGCGACAATTCGGGGAGCGCGCGGACTGTTTGACTTCAGTTGGCTCGTATTAAGTTGCAACTCGGACACTTTGGCGCGAGAGGGTGCAATGACCCTACCGGTTGTTTGCGACCGAGTCATCATCTGGGATTTTGTGCCAGAAGATGAGCGCGAAACGAATTCTTTTAGTTCGGTTACTTCTTTACACAATTGATCAATTTTAGCAATTAAAAAGTCACTGTCAACCAAACTAAGGTGGCAATTAGGGCAATGTAATGAAACCATTATAGAACAATAGGAATAAGTATAGCAAGAACTGTAGTACAAAACACGTCTAATCACTGTGACTAATTGAAGTCGACTGAAATTTAGTTAATATCATTTATTATTTTGATCTAATAACCATTTTTTTATTGCAGCGTGGAGATAAGAACCATATAGTTTTGATAGTTATACATATCTCAGATCTTTTGGTGAATCCAAGCTATATCTACAGATGACTACACTTACCTTTTTTATTTTTTTTTTCTCTAGGGATCTTCTTAGAAAAGAAAAGAAGCCCATATATCAAATACCTACCCACGCAACTAATACCACCACCCAAATAGGTGGAGGATACCAGGCCATTCTCTAGTGACCGTTTTCATAACTGTGTGCACAGATATCCACACATCTCTTGAACATTTCTCAAAATTGAGTTTTAAATCTCTTAAAACATATTTACATATATATGTAATAGATGACCGCAGTTTATTGTAGCTTTTCTATATTCAAAAGTATCAGACGAATTCTATTGAAACTTTGTTAAAATTGCAAGTCATTAATATTAGATTAAGACACAAAGATTTATTTTAATTTTTATTTAAGTGTCGCCGTGGCTCAAGTGGTGTGCCAGGATCAATCCCTAGAGAACACGTCAAATTTCTTTGACAAACATCCGTGAGTACAACTGTCATAAGAAAGCTTCTCAATTAACAAATTGCCCTTCGGATACGACATAAAATATTTGGTGTGAAGAATACAACACGCACAACGCTTATGGTTGTGAAAAGCTAGGCGTTGGGGGCTTTTCTATATGTTGCATTTGGTTTTTTTTGTATTTACCATAGAAAGTGTATCCCTGCAGAAAAATAAATAATATCAATAAAAAAAAAACTAAAAAACAGAAATTGCATTGCAAGACGTATCTACAGTCAGTTTAAAAAGTCTGCGTACATAACATACTCTTTTAGAAAACTATGTAAAACTCTTAAATTATAAATAAAAATTAATATATTTTTATGCAAAAAAAACAGCAGGGGTTCCTTTTTCAATATGTATAGCTTTTATCTGATCTTTCCATCCATGAACTCCATTGGCGCCATTTATCCGAACACACCACTGAAATTCAAGCACAAAAAGTCTGCGTACAGGATGTTTTCCGTTACTTTTTACTTGCACCTATACCTATAGGGCAAGTATTGCAATCGTGAAAAAAATCGAACTCGAGATTTTAATCAAACTTGACTATGATGGAGAAGTCCAAAAAAGTAGGTCCGGCAATTCCGTCTGTCTGTCTGTCTGTCTGTCAGTCTGTCAGTCTGTCTGTCTGTCTGTATATTCGACTACAGCCTAAACGGCTGGGCGGATTTTCTTCAAACTTCATATATAGGGTCTGTGGGATATTCCCTAGAGGCGAAATTTGAATTTTCATTCTAACCTCAAAATTAAGGGTAGTTTACTTAGGGCCGATTTCAGTTAAAATGGATTTTCTCGAAAACGGCTCTAACAATTTCGATAAAATTTGATGTGTGGGTTAGTTTGGGTATATGCTATGAGGTGGCATACCACGTTTTTCACGAAAAATTCGAATAACGGTAATATTGAAAATCAGCTGTTTCTCGGGTATTTGTGCGGTGATTGGGCTAAAAATTATTATTTGTACGTTATAAGACAAGTGCAAAATAATGGCATACCAAATATTGGAATGCCACGCCCACTTTTATGAAACTTATTTTTTTTCAAAATTTTTACTAGAAATTGAGACAAAATTATTTAGGCAAAGTAATAGGCCTTAAACTTCTCTATAATTCACTCAAACACTGTATCTGGCCACGCCCACTTTTTAAAGGTGTTTTTTTAAAAACAAAACATTGAGTAAACTCCTACAATGTTATGACTATTATTCCATCGAAACGCGGAATGCCACGCCTACTTTACTGGGATAAGCAAGACTTGGACTTTAATCCTGATAAAATTATGCACTTATAGCATTACGGTGCAAGTACGTACGACCCAGTCGTGCACTTTATTTTTATAGTTTTTCGTTGTTTTTACTTTACAAATACTATTAATTTTTGCGAACTTTGTTATTTTAAGTATAGGAGTCGTAGAGTGTGCTGTTTTTCTGTTAATATTTTGTTTTATTTGTTAAGTTTTTACTATGATAACCATGAACATAGAAATTTCAGTGGACATTCAAAAACTGATAATAAAACTGGGACCAAAGGGCAACATTTTGAGAGCAATAGGACAGATTGTTGATAGATCACATTCTTCTGTCCAAAGAGTTTTAGAAAACTACGTAGCAACTGGAAATTTATCCTCAAAGTACAAATCAGGCAGACCCCAGGTGCTCCCAGAATGATAAAAACGCTCTGTTTTATCAGAAGTAAAAGTGAATCCACAAACAAATATTCCGAAAATAAAAACGAAAGTGAGGAAAAAATTTGAAAAAAAATATGCACTAGAACTAGTAAATATGCAATACGTACTCCGAAAAGCAGACTACCATGGACGATCTTGCAGGAAAAAAACATTAATTTTGAAAACCTTCAAAAAAAGCACATTCCTTTCGAAAGTGACTATGTCGACAAGGCCCAAAGTTTTTGGAATAATGTCCTTTGTTTGAACGAAAGCAAATTTTGCATTTTCGGAATGAACGAACGCGGGATTGTGTGGAGAAAATGAGCAACTGAATAGAATAAAGAAAACCTATTTCCTACAGTAAAGTACATCGGTGGTGGGGTGATGGTTTGGGGATATATTGCATGAAATGGTGTCCGAAATTTGGAATTTATCGAAAGCACGATAAATAAATTTCAGTATTCAATGTTATTAAAAACCATATCTCTGAAAGTGCTACAAAACGGCTTGGGTAGTCATTTCATGTGCCAGCAAGATAATGGTCCCAAGCATATATGTAGCTCAGATTGTTAAGCTTTGGCGTCTGTATAATGTTCCAAAACAGTTACATACACCTCCACAATCACCTGACCTTAACCCCATAGAACTTTCATGGGATCTGTTGGAATGGCGTATCAGTCAATACAGCATAACTTCAAAAATATGCCTTAAGAGAAGGTGCTGGAGGAAAGGTCTAAGATACGTCCAGAAGACACGAAGGTTTTGGTAGATTCAGTGGGAAGGTGGTTTAAAGAAGTATAATTCAAACGTGGGTACCCAACAAAGTATTAGGGAACATTTAATTTTTTATTTTAATATCTTTTTTTTAAATGTACGTAGACTTTTTTCATGTGAATTTATGTTATGTGTTAATTTAATTAATTGTTGTGTTAAAGCTATGTGAGTTCTAGCTGTTTTTGTTATTCATTCATTAAATTGAACAAACCTAATGAAAAAGAAATTAATTTTTTGGTTTAAAACATTGTTTTTATGGCATTTAACAATTGTTTATATTGTGTACGCAGACTTTTTACACTAACTGTATAATTAGGTGTTCAATTATATACACATACATATGTATAGGTACATAGGTACTATGAACGACTACATTGTGTTAGCAAAAAGAAGAAAATGGTATATTCGTCCTATCCCCTTAAATGGATATTATTTGCTAACCCATGCTTGCCACAGCAAACAGCAAAACAAATTTAAGTTTCAAATTGAGCTTAAAGCACACTTCTCCTAGGAAAAATATGAATTACAGTCACGTACTTTCCAATCAATTACAGTTTATAAACCAAATATGACAACGGTGCCCAGTTCGTGACCGTCTCCAGACATTAATTTTATACAATTGTGCCTACTGATCAAAGGAATAATTCAATTCAAACAGACAATCTCATTGGGCCAAAATACTCAATTATAAAAATCATCCCAAGAAAACACCTAGTCAGTGCAAGTTTTACAAAAGTACTCACCCCTCAAATAAGACGAAAGAAGCATGTCATCATCGCCTTTGTGTTCCACGAGTCCTTTATTATCACACTCTTGTAATCGCCTTGGGGCGCATAAATTTGTCTACAGATTTCCTCCATTTTCTATTTAGTCATTGAACTCAATTTAAACTACAAATGCCTGTAGCGCATAGACCGCAACATTTTTTAAAAAAAAAAATATCATCTTGGTCTTAAAATGGAATAAATTGAATGAAGGTCTTGTTTTTTTTTTGTACAATCCATCTTAATTAATTGTTTATTTCCCTAGGACAATTTGTTTTCATTGATTTATTGTGTAAAGAACGGTGTTGTCTGATTCTAGTTGATTCCTTTTGTCCATCGTTATCTCTCATTTTAATTATGACAATTGAAGTAAGATGTTAATTAGATTTCGAAAACACAGATTTTGAAAGATTTTTCAAGTAAATTCAATTATACTTCTAATTTAAATAGTTACACAGTTGAGGTTTTCCTACGGAGGTTTATTGCTTAACAAGGTTGTCTTCATGAGAAGGGTGTCTATGAACATTAAGTAAAGCCCTTTGGTTTTCAGGAAAATGATATTTCATTTCAAGTTAATAATATCCGATGAATTTCAAAGAAATAACTAGTTATCCGCTCTGTAGTGGCCTTTCATTACATTGAGAATGATTATTTGGGGAATATCTCATCTTCTTGGAATCTCAACCGGAAATAATGTTTGCAACTGCATAGTCTTCATGAAACGATATTATTTTGCCTTAATACGAAGTTGTTGAGTCATACTCAAACTTAAGTTCATAAGAAAGGATTATGTGGCCATTTTAGAATCTTTCGTTTTTCAAGAAACATTGAGCTGGAAATCGTTTGTTTTCAAATAATTTCTTGCGGAGTTCTGCACTTTAATATCAACTTCGTCCATAATTTTGAAATTCAAAGCTTCACTAATGATGAAATCTCTTCTTTTATAATAAACATAAGTGTATTGTATTCACACTTATTTGGATCTACATATGTACATATGTACATATGTATATATAGGCTTGCAGTTTTTCTTGGATTTCTAGATTTTAAGATTACAAAGCGTTATGTAGAATATTATTGAATTCAAAAATGAAAATTTATGAAGTGTACACAATCTGATTATTTAAATATTTGATTAGTTTATACTAGGTAAAATAGTGAAGTTATTGATAAGTGGACGGATTTTAAATGTTTGTACCTACATACATACTCGTAACTACTACTACTACTTTATGTCTGCATTTATGCAAAAATCCAAAAATTGAATTTCATTCCTCTAGCTTAAAAATTAAAGTCCAAAAAGTACGTAGAGACAGAGAGATTGACGGACGGACGAATGAAATGGCATCCCTTAGGATAAGGATAAAGTATATACATGTACATGGTCTTTACAATGGTCGTGTAGGTGCACGGTCCTAAAATACTTATCGTCGATGATATAGAGGATTTTGTCTTTGTTCAAGGTTATTTTTTATCGCGTATACCGTAATATCTGATTCAATCAAAATAGTCTTTAATTACTATTTTAAATTAGTTTAGAACTTCCATAATTAGACGAGAATTTTGATTCCATAAATTTTTCATTATTTGTGGGTCCAGTATTCTTAATAGCATTCTCGATTCTTAATGTTTTTACAACAACGTCGAATACATCATACGTACATATGTATATATGTACTTATGTATGGAGTAGGTACAAACAGTGGCGGTCAAAAAAATAGCAGTGCTACCTTCTGATCGATATATTCTAGTATAATCTCAGATATGAATAATCTATTACATACTTCAACTAATTTTCTGGTAATAGAACAATATGTCATACGTTTTCAACAGAAAAAAAATAGATCGCATAACGGTTCCTTTCCAAATGTCACTTGAATCATGCACTTATTGCGTGTTTCTTGGCAGTCAAAATAATAGCAGTGCTCGCTAGTATACAGTGATTGTGTATTGTTTTTTGATCCTGTGTTTATTTAAAGTAAATAAAATTCAGGTTGTAAGGTAAATCTTCGAGTCCCCATAGAATTTGAGTAATTATACTAATGTTCACTTACATTATGGGACGCGGTAAACATTGCACTACGGAGCAACGGCGACTCATTCGCCTTCTTCTTGCTAAAGGAAAAACTTATGCGGAGATTCAACAACCACTCGAGATTTCTGCAAAAATTATAACAAATGCCAAAAAATATAATAAAAAACCCGAAACCCGGGGCAGCAAAAAGGTTTTGTCCTCGAAATCGGTAAACAGGATTGTAAGGTGCTCGAAGGTCTCACCCAATATGCCCGCCATCGAGATAAAAAAACAATTAAATTTAAACACAAGTGTGGAAACTTTGAAAAGAGTACTAAGCGAAAATAATCTCAACGCCAGAAGCCCAAGAAAAGTTCCACTTTTAACGAAAAAACATGTCTCAAAACGAATCCAGTTTGCCAAAACCCATGTTGATAAGTCCCTTCAGGAGTGGTGAAATATCTTATGGACGGATGAAAGTAAAATCGTCCTGTATGGCGGTTCTGGTTCCCGTGAATATGTGCGACGCCCACCAAACGCTGAATACGTACCTAGGTATACGTGCAAGACAGTAAAACATGGTGGTTCTAGTATTATGATATGGGGTTGCTTCTCATACCATGGTGTAGGCCCCATATACCGATTAAATGGTGTGATGGATCGGCATGTTTATATTGACATACCTCAGGGAACCATGCTGCCTTACGCAGAGGAGGATA
Organism: Xylota segnis; assembly: GCA_963583995.1. Classification (NCBI taxonomy): domain Eukaryota; kingdom Metazoa; phylum Arthropoda; class Insecta; order Diptera; family Syrphidae; genus Xylota; species Xylota segnis. Next base: position 103,745,746 of record OY757236.1, on the reverse strand, counting down.
TGCCAATCCGATGGGTCTTTCAACAAAACAACAACCCGAAACACACCAGCAAAAAAGCTGGTTTCGGGGGAACATATACATACATATGTACATATGCATTCTTACAAACATACATATCTATAAAAAATCATTCTGATAGTCGGACAAACTTATGACTTTTATGACAAACATGACTTTTTTCCCACAATATATTGGTAAATCTATATGTATGCATGTACCTATGTACATAAGCACATTTTAATAAATTTATAGTCATTCTTTCTGTATATTACTAACTCTTTTCAAATATCCTTATATCATGCGGTGTAAAAATCAATACTTCCTTCTTTTATCTTTTGGTACTAATCACCGATTTAGTTTAAAAGGAATATTAAAGAATTTTTCAGTCTTAACCTACGAAATTCAATTCGGTTCCATTTGCTTTCATTACATAGTACATACTTTCAACCACTTTCACAATAATGAAGCGTGCTCTGACATCAAATTTGAATATTACATTGTCTCGTCGGATGCTAAATAGCCTCATTAAATATTTGCGTTCGCTTCTTTGAAAGGGAAGAAAAGAAATTCCAGTGACTGTCATAAACCCATGAAAATTACGATTTTTTCGGTCTATCGCGTGTTTCCATTTTCAATCACGTTACTAAAAAACAGTTAGGATTGGGGAATTGTTATAAAAAAATCTTAGAGGAAAACCCAAATGTATACTTCTTATTATTGAAACAGGATATAACCATAAAACGCTCATCGTCTAAAAGTGATATAAAACAAAACTTTCCTTATGTCTCAGAGCGGTAGTGGTGGCGATAGAATGAAAATCGCAACGGTTTCGCCACTTTTCAATGAAACATCAACATAAAACTTAGCCAACGGAAAAAATATTCCAATATCCTATCATTATTCGTCCTTTTTTCATTGATCTGGGGGTGTTTTTGTGGAGAAAAATATTTACGATTTTCCTTCAAGGGTTTATGAGCAAACAGCAGTTCTTCTCCTGTTGGTCTTAGTTGTATGTATGAAGTTTCCAATGACTATTGGAGCAGCAAAAAATGCAGAGTGTAAAGAATTTCTTCGATGGGGTTAATAAAATAGCGATCATTCTCATTGTGGTTAAGGATACATAATTTCTTATACTCACTATCTGCGTTCTATAAGTTGTCTTCCCCTCCAGTATAATGGGTTATGCTCCAAATGTTTTACGAGGGGCATTATTTAGAAGTGGCTGGATTCCATGACATTCTTTTAGAAGTCCCTTTGCAGCTTGTCAGGACAATGAGCTGGTAAATCGTAAAAAATGTTCCCGCTGAAATAACACATTAAACGGTCAACGACTGATAAAACACCTTTTTATACCCTACCAAGGGTATCTTAAGTTTGATACATAGTTTGTAACATAGAGGAATAATCGTGATAGGCCCTATGCAGACCATATATTCGAAATCAGTATCAAAGCAAAAACGAATAAGCCATATCCATCCATCTGTTGGCATGTCAGCACTTTTTGAGCGTTAAATTTTTAGATAGGAGGATAAAAATGATATCTGAACTTCTGAGAACTAGAACCAGTACGAGTATAAACATTTTTGAAATCCGCCTCTGCTAGGCTCATTTTTTCATAACTTAACTATTTTGTATGAAATCGAAAAATTGTATTAATACAAAATATTATGTAAATACCCAAATTCTCTACAAGCCGTCCATACATCAGTTGTGAGGAGTCTCATTCTAAGTGTTTGCGTTGTATTAAACATCCATGAAACATCAAAAATTGTTCAAATATACATACATATGTATCTATGAGTATGTAATTCGACAGAGAAAATATGTATGTAGGTGCCATGCCCACTTCATAAGTGCTACATAATGGCGAGGGTAGGGTATCGTTTGTTCCATTCTAGATGTATGGAGTAATTGTAGGGAATAAAAAAATATAAATAATTATTTTGTGTTATCAGTTATGTTTAATGACCGCCAGATAGTGGCCATTACAAGCTGTTTTAAAAAAAACAAATAAGATCATATTAATTTGTATTCGACAATGTTTGGCCATGAAGCGCCTGTTAATCGTGTCGTCCGCGTAGTGAATAGATCTGGGTACACCCGTGATAAAGTCTGAAAGTGGAAATTCATGAAGATACCTAGGGAAAAGCATGGCACAAGTATTGAGCTTTGGGAATAACTGAATCGCTTGCAGTTTCGATGTGACACTTTTAATCTTCGAGGCATGAAGACACCAATTTGGGGTTCATGTCTGGTGATTGCGGTGGAGGATTAAAGACTTTTGGGCAGTTATAAAGTAACCATGTCTTAACTATAACAACAGTGTGCTTGGGATGATTGTCTTGATAGAACTTAAAAGTCTATCCTATACCCAAAATCATAACCGAGGTACCGCCATGTTTAACTGTAGCCAGCCAATTTTCTTTATTCAGTTCCTGATTTCTTTTCTCCATACTTTTGTCCTTCCGCCTGACCCCAGAAAGTTTTGCTCTCGTCGCAAAATAAAACGTCATCCCAAAAGTCTTCACTTTCATTCTCGTACATTTTTGCAATTTCTAGTCTTTTCTTTTTATTCACTTCGCTTGAAAGGCTACTTTTCCAAAGTAGTATTTTTGCTTTTCCAAAATATTTGCATTGGGTGCACATACTATGCAGAAAATTTTGAAACTAAAAAAGGATTCTACAAAAAATAATAATTCAAGCAACAAGTACCTTTATTCATAGTTTAAAGATATTTATTGCTTTCCTGAAAAAAATCGAACCCGTGATTTTAATCAAACTTGACATTACTATGATGGAGAAGTCCAAGAAAGTAGGTCCAGCAATTCCATCTGTCCGTCTGTCTGTCTGTATATGCGACTGCAGCCTAAACGGCTGGACGGATTTGCTTCAAACTTCATATCTGTGGTCTGTGGGATAATCCCTAGGAGCAAAATTGGAATTTTCATTCTAACCTCAAAATTAAGGGTAGTTTACTTAGGGCCGATTTCAGTGAAAATGGATTTTCTCAGAAACGCCTCCAACGATTTCGATAAAATTTGATATGTGGGTTAGTTGGGGCATATGCTATGACGTGGAATACCACGTTTTTCACGAAAAATTCGAATAACGGTGATATTCTAACTCAGCTGTTTCTCGGGTATTTGTTCAGCGATTGAGCTAAAAATTAATATTTCTGGGTTATAAGACAACGGCAAAATAATGGTGCACTAAATTTTGAAATTGCCACGCACACTTTTATAAATTTTAGAAATTGAGAAAAAATTATTTAGCAAAAGCAATAGGCCTTTAAATTTTCTATAATTCACTCAAACACCCTATCTGGTCACGCCCACTTTTTTTGTGAGTTAAATTTTGCTTAATTTTCAATTTAATATCTTAAATAATTATTTTCAACAATTTGATATACGGGTATTTGTGCTCTCAATATTACAATAAATACAGTGTAACATATTTTTCCAGAATCATATTTATGATCTACTAAGTTATACCAAATTTAATTTTCCATAGTGATTGTACGAGTATCAAAGTGAGTGACTGTAGGATGTGGGCGCCGCGGCTTAGTGCGTTGGACTATGCGGCAAGGGGTTCGAGGTTCGAATCCCAGTCGGCCCCACCTCTCGCTAGCGTCTGAAAAACATCCGAGAGTACAGTTGTCCTGAGAAAACTTCTCAAATACAAACTGCCCTTCGGACACGGCATTAAACAGTAGGGCCTCCTATTCGTTTAAAGAATATAACATGAACAACACGAATGATTGTGAGAAGCTAGGCCCTGGGTCCCATCAACCTGTTGCGCGAAGAAGTTTTTTGTTTTGACTGTAGGATCACCTTCATCGAGTGAATGTTGGTTCTCTTCTTTTTCCTATTGCGGGAATCTTCGATATCCTTGAGCTAGATGACTGTGCAGTTAAGTTTTCTTTTGCGCAGTATTTTTCTCTTCCCTTCTTCTGACTCAATGATCTTCCCTTGCTGCTGCTGTTTGCATTTCATATCACCTGATCTTATCCATTTTATTTATTTCTTGAGGAATCTATTTTTTGAAATCTATCCTTTGCTATGCTTGCGAAAAGTCCGGAAAAAGGTTTATCTCTTCTGGGAATAAAGGCTCTATGTGTATAATTTAATTGTAGTTTGTAGACTTATAACAGTTCCAATTCAAACGAACTTTAAAGATATATAGAAGTTCATTAATTGTTTGCTACGCATCTAATCTACGCAAGAGAATCAATTTGCTAAATAAAAATATTAACAATAAACTCAATTTGCTAAATAAAAACAGATAACGGACCTAGTTAACTTCAACCCTTGTAAATAAAAAAGTAACAAGATACATTTAAATATAAGTACATGCATATGTATGTACATGTATGTATGTATAAGGAACCTTGTAACGTGTAACGTATACATACACATATATGAAAAGCACATTCCTTTATTTAGGATGGGACTGGACCGCTCATTAAGAATACACATACATGCATACATATGTACTTACATAGTAATGTCTACTGTTTACGTACTTCACTTGCTGTAGTAATGTTTACTTTGAATTTAAATGTGTCCCTTAGGCATCATTCTTAGTCTTATTTGGTATCTGTGCCATTTGGGATAATTTTTTTTTCAGACAGAAATTTTGATTATAGTCTTATTTTATTCAGGGACGATACAATTTTTGGCCTAACATACATTGTTATTTGCCTGCACTGTAGAAAATTAAACGGCGACAAAAACCAATTATACAACTAAACTAAAAACAATTTTGATATGTATGTGCGTACAAATGTAAGTATATATAGTGTATGGATCTAGGTACGTGCGAGACACAACAAAGATGAATCCGTAAAATACAGTTAACTTCATGTCTCCATTAAGTTTACACAACTATCATAAAAGGGAATGAAACTGTTAAAACAAGTTTAATCCCTTTTATTTTAATCTTTCAATGAATATGGGGTGCAAAACGTTTTATGCTGCTTTAACACAGGAGCAGGATGAACTTAATTACCAAGATGTTTGTTTGGGAGTAACATTTTTAAAATGTTTTGCAGAAAATAAAAAAACAAAAACTGCACATACATGTGTACATACATACATATGTAGTACATATAAAAAATGTAACTGTATTTCATATGAAATTGGCACATTTGGCACAGCCAAGTTGTTAAAGTTGAAGTTATGAGTAACGGGTCCTCCCACTGATTCTCAAAATTTGGCATATTTCAATGTGAATTATATATTCATATTCGAAATTTATATTGCTCTCCAAATAAGGGCTTTGAACGGTTCTCAAAGACGTTTAGAAGAATGCTCTGAAATCAATTCCACAGTAGAGAATACATTGAAAAATTTCTCGAAGTTCAACCCGTATAAAACATAAATGTTGATCACATAAGATCGGTTAGTACTTTAAAAGTTAGCTTTGATAGAGTTCATTCTCCAACGGAATACAAAAAGACTGGGACGTTTAAGGTAATACATATATAGTTTTCATTGCCTTTACAGGATGAACTATCAGAAATTATTTTTTTATCGATGATGTCGATGTCGTCCTCGTATCCCAGCAGCTGGACAGATTTGTTAAAGATAGTGCCTTCTGTGTTTACATCGATCCTGTGTACTATATTTTCCAGCACATGGTTGAAGAAATCACACGACAACGCATCTCCTTGCCGAAATCCGGTGCATATTTGTAATAGTTCAGAGAAACTTTTTCCAAATTGTACATTGCAGACCGTGTTTTCTAGCATCACGCGGCACAGCTGGATCAATTTTGTCGGGATCCCATCGCCTTGTAGAGATCAAAACGGTAGATGCTGTCATATGCGGCTTTAAAATTGATGAAGAGATGGTGAGTTTCGAATTGAAATACGTTGGTTTTTCCAGGATTTGCCTTTTAGTGAAAATTTGATCGGTCGTCGATCTACAGAGCCAGAAGCCACACTGGTACGTACCAATTTGTGTGTATACCGTATGTACCGATCAGTTTAAGCACTATCTTATATGTAAGCAGTTTGTTATATACATACATAGGTACACTTAGCTTTGCGATTTTGAAGCTTATCGCGTTTAATTATAAATAAATAAGAAGTATACATTTTATATACTGATTTTGAATTGATTAGACATACTTATGTATTACATTAAAAAAAAATTTTGAATGTCACAAAACAATGAAAATTGTAAGCACTTCTATAAAATTTATGTAGTTTGTTATAATATAATAAGCAATCACCTTCCTGAACCTCAAGACATAACCTAGTTTTGCTCGTACCGTGAGTTAAATGATAAAAAGTATAACGAACGATTCATACAAACAAAAGTCATACATACAATATCACAATTTGACTAGTTTTTGGATAGAGTGCTTTATTTTCTTTGTTTAATTCGTAAACACGATTATATGCTGTAAAATAGCAAATCAACTGATGAAAACATTCAGCTCAAATTCTGTCTGACAAGGACCGCTCGTTCATAAATTCATTCCCAATGCAATACTTATGTTTTGAACATTTGAAAACTGTTTACTATTCCAACGAGCAAGCTAAGGAAAAATATTAACCCAATTGAATTCGGTTGAGAAATCAAATTTTCCGATTGACACACACGAGTTCAGATAATACATATTTGGCCAGTCAGAAACATATGCTCCTTATACAATGTGGCCGACCTCAGAATGTGTTTTGCATCAGGGCTCAGTTTGTAGTTATTGGTTAGAAAAACCAAACTTTCGGTGCTTCTCTCCTGCTGTTTGCATGTAAATGTACGTCAAATTGAACGATTCCAATCAATTTTATGTCAAAACGTGCGTCCTGCTCCTGGTCGAACGTCGCCTGCAAAATGAAAAAAAGGAAAAAGCTTGAATCCATAAACTACCTGTACACAGATAATCATCAACGGCACACAACCCTGAGAAATGATCTGACTATGATATGACATTTGATATGGATTCGAGGTTGTAGGTTGTGTCCCTGCAATGTGTATTCAAGTCACGGACCAAATAATTTTCCTTAATCGAAAAATTACACATTCCATGCTAAAGCCATTATTACCCAATTTCCGTGATAGGCGATTGGTTTTTAGTTTTTTTTTGTCTGTATAAACCTAATATGTTTGTGTCAGAGTTAGTTCATAGAATGCCTTGAGTAAAAAGGAAAATGTCAATATCTGTGAATGAATAAGAGAAGAGGATATCTTATATGGAAATCCAAATATTCGTACGTTTATTATGTCCTACTTACTTCCGTTTTTGCTTGTGTGCTAAAAGATAATAACGTCTGGGTTGAATAAACATGGACATTAGGTATGAATGTATTGGGTCATTATCGGATCGGATTGCGTGAGTTCAATATTTTCTCTAGTATCCCCAAGTAACAGCTTCCTTTGGCAAGCACGTGCTGTAATATCTTACTTACAGTAATGAACAAATTGTCGTAGCGGGAAGCAATTTATTTCAAGGTTAAAGGTTAGAGATACATACTACATACAATTACATACGTACATACATACATAGAGTTTCTCTTACTGGACAAGTAAATATTACTCTGTTTTTCTTGTTATCGAATAGCGGATAGCTACCTTTAGATGTTTTCTCATTTATTTATTTATTTATTTATTTATTTATTTGCACTTAAGAACTATCTGTACCCGCTTGCGTAAAGGAACATTTTTTAAGTCACATTATGTTTAACAGAATTTGGGCGTAATACTGAACTACAGACAGCTTTTAAGGACAAATACATGCGCGGGGTTTGCTTTGGCCTTTTTCGAATTCAGGACAGGATCAACAGTACCGATATACTCATACTTAAGGAAAAACGTGGTTCGCCATCTGTAAGCATACCCAAACTAATTGGTCTTAAGTAAAATACCCTTAATTTTAAGGTTAGAATTAAAATTCCGATTTTGCCTGGAATTGTGAGGCAACAGATTCTAGAAATGATTCTAGATAGGAACATTGAAGCAAATACATCCACCCGTAGTAGTCGAGCGTGCAGGCAGACAGACAGACAGAAAACAGAGGACATTGGGAGACCCACTTTTTTAGACTTCTCTATCATACTAATGTCAAGTTTCGAGTTCGAAAATTTTCAGGAAAATAAAATTTGCCCTATGGGAATAGGTGCTTAAAAAATTCAAAATTTTAATGGACATTGCAGGATTAAAGAATTATATTAAGAACGTAAAATAGTTTAACAGCGTTGTTGCTGTTGATAAACCATTTAAGGTTACGACGGTTACTGGGAGCCAGACAATAAAGAAAAGTTGCAAAAGATCAAAAAAAGAAAAAAAACTATCGAAGAAATTTTCAAAAAAAAAACTAGAAAAATCAAATATACGCGTTTTGCCGGACAAAACAAAATTTGTTCGTAAAGAAGTCGAGTTCCTCATTTTTGTGGTCTGGCCAACTGGAAGTTGGTAAAGTGAGATATAACCTTTAATATAAACAACCTAAAATTCTTCGATCACTTAAACCTGCATTTATAAGCGATTTATGAAGGATTATCCTGAGATCGCAAAGTCCTTGGCAAATTATCTAGAGAATGGCTGACTAGGAACCAGTAAATCAAAAGCATAGTAAATTTTAACTTCTGAGGAGGTACTTTTAAAGCACCCTGAGTACTTTTCGCGTCGTGGCCTGATGCTACAGATCGTAGATATGAAGTTTGAGAAGAGAAGTACTAATGAGAAAATGCACGACTTGTCACAAAGGAAAGGATGGATTATCCGTTGCTAATTTTTAGTTCACAGGCCCGTTACTGCAAAATGACAGAATATTTCACGAAGATTGTTTAACTTAAAACGACCGAGTGTATCTTGTTTCTCTTTCAGTAGAGTTAATGCTTCAGGAGAATAAGTAGGACTGGGATGATCAGGGTGATCAGTCCGCGCCGTGGCTCGAGTAGTTAATGCCTTGGACTATGGAGCCAAAAAACCAGAAAATATTTCCCAGCCAAATAACCAGAAAGTATTTTCACGTCTCCACCTCTCGCGAGCGACTGACAAACATTCGAGAGTATAACTGTCATATCAAATTTCGCAAATAACAAATTTTTCTTCGGACTCGACGTTAAACAAAAGGTCCCTTGCATAACACGAATGGTTGCAAGAATCTATGCTAAAAATTTTTATTTTCTTTTTATGTTTTCATATTAAATGTCCTAAGTTGTTCAGGATAGAATCTTACTACTCTTACCAATTGAATTTCTCTCACAACTGTTATTTCTAGTTATGTCTTATCATAGGAATTGATAACCAATAAAATCCTTTACCAGATAAAATTGGTAGTTGTCCACTGCAACATTGGGCGCGTTCCGATTTCTAGGCTTTACATTTGCAGGTAAAGTCTAACAAATGGAACGGCAAACTGACTGAAAATGTAGGTGACATTTCAAGTGTCACACCTCACATCCTCATTTCCAGGTTTTACTTTAGACAAAGTGTGGGCTGTGTTAGTCAAGGGATCTTACTGATAAATATATTTATATGAAATTGGAACCTGTAAAGAAGGCTTAATTGAAAAAATAGCCGATAATAAAAACGAATTCCCTTAACTTTTTCTAAAAATTTCTGTTTCACTCACAACCTTGGACGGTTATTTTAAATAATATTTTAATGAAACACAGCGCATATTGATCAAATAATCATATCCTCTTATTGTATCAATTCGATGATCACTTCCCTGCAATTTATTTGGAAAGTAATTTGTTTATTTATTAAACATCATCCATTCAAATTATAAAGCACAGCCGAACAATACACAAAATATTGCCGATCAGCTGATTCTTCACACTTCAAAAACTGACTTGAAAGTAAGGGAGAATTTTTTTGCCTTACAATCCAGTCCACTACCTCACAAAAAATTGCCTTACTTTTCAGTCAAATTTGAATCTCTACACCAATCAGAAACGTTTGACTACATAGTGCCTAGAAATCGGAACGCGGCCATTATGTTCAATTCGTCAATGTTGTGTGCCCCTTTGGTGTGCCAGATTGGTTTTGCCTCCATTTACCGATATACTCATTTTCCCAGCTACAGTTTCATTACTTGTAACAGCCTGCCGAGTTCTGTCATTCATGTCCATACCGATTAAATAGAAATATATGTACATATATATGTATGTAGATATGTATGTACATCAGTATAGTAAATTCAACACATTTATGCAGAGACTGCGAAGCATGAGAAAACACAATCTATCGCTCAAGTCTTAGAAAAACAAGAACAACAACCTGTAAGAGGATATTCCCCTAACGATTTGGGCGAAGTTTTAGAAAAGACAAAATAAATTTATATCTATTAATAAATCATTTATTAGGTGCTTCTTCATATTTTAATGAACAATATATGTACGTCATGGAATTATTGCCCCAAAACAAATTATAATTGAGACAGAGATGGTCAGTCTGCTCACACGAAGAAAATTTCTGTCTTTCTTTCTCTTCACTTAGTCACTGTTGCTTTAACCTTTTATTAGTTATATTAATCGAGTTAGTAGGTTTTTTTTTCCTTCTTGATGTTGACATCATTTTCTCAAAATTCAGATCAACACCCTTCCGAAAGTTACCGTGAGAATCAAAAGAGTATAAGCTGAAGCCGTAATAGCAAAATAACAAAAAAAAATCGACACAGCATACATAATAGTGCGTCTATTGATATGTCAAAGAAAAGTTTGAAACTTTGCTACTGGACAAAAATCCAAACTGTAATCATCTGCTTCAGCAAAAGTATATTCGTTAAAATTGACGGTGATTTCTGACAATTCGATTTTTCTCGTTGGCAGACAGACATTTACTTCGGATCATTTTCAATTGTAGTTACGTTGAAAGAGGGCTCGACATACATACACACTCATTTTCCAACTCCCAATTCATTGCTCCATTCCTGCCATTTTTCACCTCCTTGAAAGACAAGCGATAAAGAAAGAAATAAAAAGTGGGAGCAACTCATCTTTTTGATCCCCAAGGACGCAAAGAAAATCGAAGCCAAATCACTTGTAAACACATTAATGAAATTTTATTTTTGGAATTAGATCCAAATTAAACGTGAAACTTTTTGACTTGTTTTATTTTTTTACAGACTTGTTAATAAACATACAGTATGTCTAACTGAAAAGTGTACGCAGGATTAATAGCGAATATAGCGTAATTCGATGGAGTTTTACTCACAAATTTGTACAAATTTATTGTTATAGTAAAACAATCAATCTGGGTAATACTCCAATACTGAAATCCGCACTCTAAATTAAAACGAGAAATGAGATGGAAACCCAAGCTGCAAGAGTTATACACATATCGTATCTGCGCCAAAAAACTAATGGATTTCACCAAAACTTGAATACTGTTTGAAGGTTGTTTTCTATGAGGCGTTGGACTATGGAGCAAAAATCCCAGAGTATAACTCCTTACGAGTAAGCTTCTCAAATAATAAATTGCGCTTTGGACATGGCATAACTCGCACAATACGAATGGTTATGAGAAGCTAGGCCATGGGTCCAATCGACCTGTTGCGCCAAAGAATTAATTAATTGGGCATTGGGTATTTTAACCATCTGGAGTTTGAACAATTTTCTGTATAAGCGATAAAGTTTTTGCTGTAGACTACCTCTAGATTTTAAACACCATTATGCTGTCATTTGCTGTCATTTCCGATTAAATGGGAGTCTATGCAGGTTAATGGCCCAAACAGATCTCAAAACTAGCCAAGGAATCGTTTCTTCAAAATAAACTAATGTTATGGTATGACGACCAAAGCCCCCCGGTATTAGCCCGAAAGAACACCTTTAGGGCATTCTTAAGTGCAAAATCGGGAATTGTAGAGCTAAGAACAAGAAATAACTGTGGAAATGTATGGTACCCCATACTTTCTGAGACCTATCGCGAGTTGGGTCATTTCCTGAGACGAAGATACAAAGCATTCATTAAGAGTAAATGTGTAATGACCAGGCCAGTCCAAGAACCACCGCAATATTACAAACATTTTTTTTTATCATTTCCTTTCATTATTAATGAAAACTTCTATGTACATACAGTTATAATTTGGATCATATTATACAAAATGAATTTGCATGGTGTTTTATTTAGGTTTTCTTTCAAACATTTATTTCTCCAAAAAACGGCGTAGAACAAGCTTGCTTCTATTATTTTTAACACTGTACAGGGTGGGCCAAATACAAGTTTTTTTTTGGAAATGCAATAGGATAAACAAAATTAAATTGAAAAACGTTGTGTTCCATAATTAATGGAAAATTAAATTAAATTAAATTTAATTTTCTTCATTTTATTGCATTTTTAAAAAGAAAATTGTATTTCGCCCACCCTGTACATGACGCTATAAGGTTCCACGCAGTTGCATGCTAGTAGTTAATATTACTTTTATAACCGGAGAATGTTGATTGTAACTTCTTAAATAAGAAAATTGTATAGAATGCTTACAAAGTGATTGCTTTAAAAGTTCATAGAAAGCACTTTAATACTACGTGCTGTATGATCCACCACATTTTGGATGAAAAAAAAATTGTTGGAAATTCGAAACGTTAAAACACATTAAAGAGAACAAAAATATTTAGCTGATAATTATCTTTATAACTATAGAGCATACGTATGTAAATAGTAAAGTAGATTTTATTTATACCTTTTTTAGATTTTATTGTATCTTTTTTCTCGGTGTAGGGCGCGACATTTAGGCAACACTGTCTCCAGGGCATTGTCATGTATGCATGTACATACGAAAGTGTACGCACATTTTATTTGAAATAAGGATTTAATACAAAATAAAGAAATCTTAACATGACAGGACAGCTGCTAACGGTAGCCCTCTTCACATTATTTTACTCGGGGGAATGGAAATGCCTGTTAGTCTTTAGAATCTGTATGGGCGTAAATGTTCTACATTTACATTGATCATCACTCACATCGCAAATGTTAGGCACATGAACATGTCACATCAGTCACATGCTTATGATTTTCTCTGCCACCTTTTCTGGATTCTTTCTTGGCGATTAACACATCAAAATTGTCACAACTATGTATATTTTCGGAGGTACATACATATGTACATACATGCGCATATATTCATTTATTGTTAGAAAAATGGATTTACTTTCAATTTCTCCTTAATTTAATTATTTTATTAATCAGATCATCATAATCATCATATTTACATTAAAAAATATTTTTAAAATGCACAGTAGGCGGACTTAAAAACATTGTACACTTTTTCTCAGAAATCCAGATTCGAAATTTCATTCTCCTGCTCAAAATTTAGGGCACAAAAAGTGATGACATATGGAGAGCCGGACGGACATATGTTTCATTCGCTATTGATACTGATCATGAATATGTATGTACATATGTACTATATACGGCCTATCTCGATTATTTCTCTATGTTGTAAACTATTAACTATGAAAATACCCTAAGGGTATAAAAATGTGTCAATTATAATAACTTTTAGATCCAATTCTATGGTTTGAACTAATATTTATTATTATGCACGGAACATAATGTCAATGAAGAGGCCGCTTCTTGTCGCGGTGCAATGGCGAGCCATAACAATTCTGGTGTTTTTTTCAGGAATATTATTTCGAATGTTGAACTTAAGAATCAAGTAACTCCGAGAAGAAAGGTCAAATCAAGGGATCGCTCAAGCCAGTTGATCTCACTACTTTTTTACATTATTCGGTGGGGAAAAAAAATTCGCAAAATTTACATCGTAGAACGAGCTGTGTGTGATGTGGCACCATCTTGTTGGAATCACATGTTCTGTCGGCTTAATTGATCCAATTTGGGAACAAGAAATTGAATTGAAGAGATGTCTCGAAAGCGGTCATCAGTAATTAATTATAAGCTAGTACTGCCGCTCGCCCAATGACGCCCCATGTAGTTGTTCTACGAGCGTGTAGTGGCACCAAAACTGGACAACTCCAATTTCCACGCCGTTTATCGCTCCATAATTATTTTGTTATCAAGAACTCTCTAGGACCGTCAAATAACAACTGGCAAATGACAAAAGAAATAATCTAGTAGCCTGACGAGTAAAAGTCTGGAAAATGGTAAGTAACTGGGGTGTGTGTATTGTGGGGTGGAAGTAGAATAACATCAAGATTCTTTTCCCTGCTGCGAAGTTTATAGCCAAATTTATAACGGTGAAACGAATACCCATATCGTAAGAAGTATATTTTTAAAACCTTTAAAAATAATTTACTATACAATACACACATATACATATGTATGCATATGTTAGACAACACTGTACAAGAAAAAATTATATATCTTATAACACATGAATCACACTTATTTGCATAACGATCGAAACTATGTGTATGTACCACCAACCCACACCGCTGTTGCCTGTCAGACACAAAGTAAAATGCAGAAGAGCATATTTTACAACTGATTGCCACACAGCATATTTCGTTCATATCGATTCGCAATAAAATACTAAAGTCGACTAAATTTAATTTTTTATATCTTTTGGCCTTGTAATTTTTACAAGGTTGTTTTACGTTACCGCGAGTACGAAAAGGTAAGCCAGGCGCATAACAAGGTAGACACATGGCATTGAAAAGGCTGACGTAAAAGAACACATTTTCAATTTGAATTCAAAATTATACATTTTTTGTTTGTGGTTAAAACATCTATAAGTACCCACGTTGTTATGTTTTAACTGTGGGTGGTAGCGCTGCCGCTGATGCTGCCGTAAGTTGTTGCTGTTGGCAATAGTACATGTAAGGACTAGGAGGAATGACGACAACGACGTCGACAGCATCAGCTCGTCGCCGTTGAATTTATGAAATTTAAATAACGCTTCAGCAAATTTTGTCCTATGCCCAGGTGGGTTGGTAGAAGCAGAATTGCCTCACAGTTTGGCTATTTTTCTTTTTCTTTTACGGAATATTATTCCACAACGAAGTATAAAGCTTACTATGATGTTATATACGAGAAATAGGGTGCATATGCTTACCATAAATAATAATCCTTGTAATCCTGGACATGAGAAGCAATTTAAATTGTTTTAATTTGATAAAATTACGACAATGTTTGAGCGCTTTAACGAATTACGAGTGATATTGTGGAATCTTGTGGTGGAACTCTGATATTTTGTTGGTGTGTACTTAATTTGTATTTGAACGTGAATTAAAGATATCCAAGATAGTGCCAATGTCAACTGAACTGGACATTTTGTCTAAGTGTCAATGTGGATGTGCAAAATGTGTAAAATGCTGTTTAAATAAAGTGCACAACTGGGTCGTACACACTTGCTCCTACATATATCCAAAAGTCTTGTGTGTGTTTGTCTTGTGCGTTCTAATCAGTTTGGCCAAAAACGTAGTATGTCATCTTGCAGGATTTGATAAAGTTTGTGAAAATTAAGTACATAACATAGTTAGGAGCGTTTAAAAAAATCTCGTTTTTTGTTAAGTTGGCAAATGCAAAATGCCTCTATAGTCAGTTTTGGGAGAAAATATCATTTGTTATCTTATAAGAATTTGTAAAATAGACTATACGAGCACCCTAGTGAATTTAATAAAGATGTATTTTTACTTGTATACCTAGAGGGCAAGTATTGCATTCGTGAAAAATTTCAAACTCGAGATTTTGATCAAACTTGACATTACTATGATAGAGAAGGCGAAAAAAGTGGGTTTGGCAATGCCGTCTGTCTGTCTATCTGTCTGTCTGTGCAGCCTTAACGGGTGGACGGATTTAGATCAAACTTCATGTATAGGGTCTGTGGGGTAAACTCTAGAGGCAAAATCGGAATTTTCATTCGAACTCAAAACAGATTGATAATAAAGGTAAAATAGTCGTTTAAAAATAAGTCAATACATTTACGCAACTACTCGTACAGTATAGTGAACCGTAGAATATGTATGTATGTATTGTACTTGACTCTTTTAACATTCACACAGCAGTGTTGCCGCTAAGAAAGAAAACAAAGTATCAAAAGAATTTGATTAATGAATTATGGAGAATTTGACCGCCTATCAATTTGTCCTTAATATTTTTTTTTTTCAATCAAAAAATTAAAATACTAAAAGTAAAAAAAAGTAAAAAGTGGGCGTGGCTGTTTAAAAAATTTTGTGTGACATGTGTATTTTTGCAAATGACTTATATTTCCTATACATTAATTTTAATTTTTTTGCTTCTCTACTAAACTGGTAGCTAAGGGAACAATATGAGAGGAAAACATGTCCGTATCGCTGTAGATGAGGCGCATTCACGAATGTGAGAAAAATTTAGAAAATCAAACGAGCTAGTTTCTGCATTGATGCACGGGCAATAGTAGCTCTTTTAGAATAACTGGAGTGCCAAAATTAAAAGATAATTTATGGACTCGAGTGCTTAATTCAAGAGTAAGCATTATTATTAAAAGAAAAAAACTTTGCTACTTGGTGCCTCTACAGATATCTTTAGGGAGTATATACACATACCGTATCATTGTCATTGCATCGCTGCGAATCACGTCTTGAGGAGTACTGTAATAATAATCACATGATCATAAATATTATATTAATTTAGATAATACGTGTATCACAAGTTATAAACCCAATGAAGGCAAACTGGGATCACTTTGAATCTCCTTTTGAAAGTAATTAATAAAAATATGATTCATTATCATCTTCAGCTTTATTGCACCAACTCACACAAATATGTACTTATGTACAAGATGATTTTCATAGGTGATACCAATATTAAACAACATTGAAGAATCCTGAAGCTCTTCTCTTTAGTGAACTTAAAGAATGTCACGAAGAATGATATGATACAAGAAGTACGCAATAGTCTTGTTGGTATTGTTAATCGAACACTCAACAGTGTACGTGACACCAAGATTAGTCGGACGTATATTTTAGATTATTCAACTACCGCAACATGCCTCGAAAGAACGTTTGCTGTCCCACAATCAACGGTTGATGAGCTGAAAAATCAGAGCCACAATTCAATACAGGAAATAATCTCTTACACAACACGTAGCACAAAATGTACCTCGAAACAAAAAGCTAATTCTATGCTGACAAAGAAAGTGATAAGCAACCCTTTCAACCTAGCGATAGAATGAGAATTCGAGTGGATCCCTGGCATTATTGACAAAACAGCTGGCATACTTTACATGCATATGTGAAACTCTTACATGTACATATATGGTAGGAACTGAGGATGGATCGCATATTACAAGAGGTACAATCGTTCCATGAAAAGAAAACATAGTCGATGCAGTATCCGATAAAGAAGCCACAACTAATCTTGAAAATTATATTAAGCTGGCTGCAGCTAACATCTCGGGGTACAAGCGTTATGTAACCAATTTTAGCAGGGCAATATTTTTTATTTTATTTTTTTTTTTCAATAAAACTGGTGGTTAAATACAACCCATGCAACTTATCCTATTTTCTTTTTCATTATATTATTACATGCGCTTTTATTGGATGGATGGTATAGTACCCCATTATTTCACTATTGTATCGGGCCTTCTAAGGTGGGCGTGCCATTCATATCGAAAGATTGAATCTTGGTCAAACACTTCGCACATTATAAATCAAAAAGAAAAACCCATACGATTACACAAACTGTTACATAATATAATAATAATAATTGAAACAATAATAATAATTATTATACATATATTAATAATTATATAAATAATAATTGAAATAATATGTAAATCATGGCTTAATTTTCATCTTTATTTTGTAAAGAATTGTTACTTTAATTCTACTTACTTACTTAACGGGCTCCCGACCAGTGAAGAGTCCCTGCCTGAGACACGGTAGCCTTCCATTCTCTTCGATCCCGGGAACGCTGCTTCCAGTTGTCCAGGCCAAGCGCTCTGGCATCCGCGATAGCTTGGTCTTTAAAACGGAGGTTCGGTCTTCCTTGTCGTCTCGAACCTGGGGGCTGTGAGTCGAAGATCCTCTTTGCTGGAGCATTATTGTACATTCGCTCTTGGTACAGCTCATAGAGTTCGCGGTTGTATCTTCTCCTTCATTCGCCCTCCTCGCATATGGGACCGAAAATTCGACGAATGTGCTCTGCTTTCCTGCTTATCGTCCAGCACTCGGCTCCATATAGCAGAACTGGCAGGATCAGAGTTTTGTAGGGCATACATTTCGTCTTCCGAGATAGGAGTTTTGAACCCATTTGTTTTGCCAAACCGAAGTAGCAGCGATTTCCTAGGGTAAGTCTTCGTCGAATCTCCACTAAGGTGTCGTTCGTGGAGTTGATATTTACTCCGAGGTAGGTAAACTCCCTAACTACCTCAAAGTTACTGTTGCCAACAGTGACGTTTTGTCCTAGGCGGTGGATCGATGCTTCTTTGTTTGTTGACAACAGGTACTTGGTCTTGTCCTCATTTACTTCAAGGCCAACTCGGTTCGCCTCTTCTTTAATTGCCGTGAAAGCTTCTATAACGGCACGCTAGGAGCGACCGATAATGTCGATGTCGTCTGCATATCCCAGCAGCTGGACAGATTTATTGTATTATAGTGCCTTCCGTGTTGACACCTGCCCTGCGCACTACCTGTTCCAGCACTAGATTGAAGAAGTCACACGACAGCGCATCTCCTTGCCGAAATCCGGTGCAAGTTTGGAATAGTTCAGAAGAGCTGTTCCCAAATTGCACATTGCACCGCGTGTTTTCCAGCGTCACGCGGCACAGCTGGATCAATTTTGCCGGGATCCCGAATTCGGTCCTCGCATTGTAGAGGTCAAGGAGCCAGCGGCTTTGTTGTTCTTCAGCTTTTTGATTGCTGAGTCAACTTCTTCAAAACTGGGGAGGGGGATGGCTTCTTCATTGATTGGACGTGGGTTCTCTTCTTGCCCTATCACTCTCTCTATTTGATGCCCATTAAGTAGCAGCTGGAAATTCTCCTTAAAAACATCTACTATTCCCTGTGCTTCGGTGACTAGGTTTCCTTCACTATTTCGAAGAGCCTGCGTTCCGGGTTTAAAGCCAGCTGCCAGCTGCCAGCTGCCAGCTGCTTGGCTTTCTTAAAAAACTTCCGGGTGTTGTTCCTGTCGCGAGACTCTTCGATACCCTTGAGGTGGGAGACTGCGTGGGCCCTTTTCTGTTTACGCAGGATCTTTTTCTCCTCCCTTCTTCTGACTCGATACTCTTCCCTTGCTGCTCTTGCTTTCCGCTGCAGCATTTGTAGGTGTGCATTTTCTGTCACCTTTTTCCGACGTACGCATTCATCATCATACCAAGGGCTCCTCTTAGGTGGTGGTTGGTAACCTATGGTGGTCTCGGCTACCTCTTTGATGATGTCGCGGTACTGGTTCCACTGGTTGTTGGCATTTGTGGAAGGTGAATGCACAGCGGAGAGTTTCTCACTCAGACGCTCTCTGTAGACTCTGGCTACTCCAGTCGTGCTAAGGCTTCCAACGTTAAATTTCTTCTTCTAGGCATTTCGCAGCTTCTTCTCGTTGGATAGTCGAGCTCTGAATTTGGCTACAACAAGGTAATGGTCAGAGTCGACATTTGCCCCTCTAAATGTTTGCACATTTAGAATGCTGGATGCGTGTCTCGCATCGATTAGCACGTGGTCGGTTCGACCATCTGGAGATAGCCAGGTTGCTGTGTGGATTCGTAGTCTTTGAAACCTAGTGCTACTTATCACCGTATTACGAGCTGCTGCAAAGTCGATTAGTCGGAAGCCGTTGTCTGTTGTCGTATCGTGGAGGCTGTACTTTCCGACTAATCCGCCAGTGATGTTTTCCTTACCGTTTTTGGCATTGAAGTCTCCGAGTACGATTTTGACATCATACTCCGGACATGCTCCGTAGGCTCCGTCCAGGAGGTCATAAAACTCCTCCTTGATGGAGTCTTCAGTCTTCTTGTGGCTTTGATGCGGATCACAGCCAGGCGATCGCTGATCGGCTTAAAGTCAATTAACATTGAGCGTAGCCGATTTCCCACGACGAATCCGCATCCTAACATGTGCAGTCTTTTGTGGCAGCTGTAATAAATGTCGCAATTTTGTCGTTTTTGTATACCTGATCCTATCCATCGTATCTCCTGGATGGTGGTAATATCTGCCTTGTACCGCGTGAGGACAGATTCAAGTTTTTGAGCAGCACCAGGGGTGTACAATGTACGTACGTTCCAGGTGCATACTCTTAATTCGTAGTCCGTAAACGTTCCGGGTCGTGATCTTGTATGAGGGGGCTGATTTAATTCCGAGGCGCGTATCTCTCTCGTAACTGGTGCTTTTTACGTGGTAGGGAAGTTACCCCGAAGGGAAGTTACCCCGTTGAGAAAAACCGATGTCAGTAACCCGCTTCGGGGATGTGAGCGGGTTAAAAGCCGTTGACCTATTAAAAGCTCGTCCGCCGCCGTCTCTTTTCCAAAAACCTGACCTGTTTTTGGAAATCCTTACCGGCCTGGGCTCCGAGGATGTTGGAGTAGCCCGGATAAAGTTTATGCTTCCGCTAAGCTCTGACGCCACCGTTGACCCCATCGAGAGAGTTCGTCCGCTGTCGTGTTTATAGTGCTGCAATTTTCTCTTGTTCAATACTCCCGCTTATAAGTTTTGCAAGCTGCGTCCGGATGGACATCAACCAGTACCCGATGGCTACCACTTGGAGGTAAAATAAGCACAATTGATGTGTAGTTACAGTACTGGACGTCGCCAAGTTGACGCTCATCAGAACTTACCCTATTCCTACAGCATCCAGCCATCATACTTTAATTCTAACGAAACAAAATATATTTGACGCAGTCTGCGTGTAACGTGCGTGTCATATTATTCACACGAATGGAAGAGTGCCTACTGTTCAACGCCGTATCCAAAGAATAATTTGTTATATTAAGAAGCTTTTAATGATTGTTGTACTCCTGGATGTTTGTCAGACGCTCGCCGGAGGTGGAGCAGTAAAAGAAATTTTAGGTAGTACTCCTACATACAGCAAAGCTTACCTAAGCTTAGCTTAGGCGCAAAGTAAAGAGACTTAAGTTAGTTGGTTACTTGGTTATCTGATAGAATGGGTAATGCGTGCCTAGCCATTTGAAATACAAATTTAATATTCAAAATACGTGGTCGTATCTACAGGGTAGGCCAAATATAAGTTTCTTTTTGGAAATGCAATGGGATGAACAAAATTAAATTTTTTCCATGTACATGTACATGAACGACGTTCTGTTCCATAATTAATGGGAATGTTCGTTCTTACTTATAAAGCCATAATACATGGAAAAAGTTAAATTTTGTGCATTTTATTGCATTTCCAAGTATTTCCATTGTATACCAAGCATTTAAGCCATTTTCAGAAAAGCCATTTTTATTGAAATCGGTCTTAATTAAAGCACATATTCTTTTGAACTGCAAGGTTGATTAAAATCTCGAATTCGAAATTTTTTACGAAAGCCAAAACTAAAGGTGAATGAACATCGTTGAGTCTAACTGACCGTACATATGTAACTTTTTATATTATAACTATATATCAAACTTAATTTGCCAATAGGATACGGTATGAAAAAGAAATTAATTAGTTAGAAAGTTTGGAAACACCGGTCTTCAGAGCCTCAACGGATTTATTGTTCGGTGTCACCAGTTCAGCATCAAAAGTTATGAAATGCCCATACTACTGCTATGTGCTATGAGTTTTTATGTTTGTACACATTTGTAGATACAAAGTAGTTGTTTTATTAATTTGATGCAAGTTATGCTGCGTTATTCCTCTCATACCAACCAACTCTAGACAATTCGTATTAAGATAAGCAAAGTTAGCCTGATCGTAATAGAAAAAGTACTTTAAGAGTTTCACCTGTGCGTCCAGTTTTCATTCGAATGCGTCCAGGAATTTCGTAAATAAATCACTTGCCTTAATCATACTAAAATTAAAATGTCAAAACTAAACATTTGTATGTACAAACATACATACATATATATGTATGTATGTACTTATATTCATTTCCAAAATATGAATTAAAGTTAAATTTAACTCTAATTGGGTATGACATATTTTAAGCCCTGTGACATATCGGGAAGCCACATAAATATTACAAAATGACGTAATGAACCGAAAATGCGTACGAAGAAAAATGATTACAAGGGCAAATAACCAAGTAAGAAACAAAGTGAATAAATGATATGTACGAACCGCCTAATACCCTGTCTTTGATGGAAAAGACATCTGTGTAGGTATGTATGTACAATGTTAGAGGATGAATTATTTAAGTTTTTGCTCTCAAGAAGTAGGTAAATTTAAATTATTGCAAAGGTTCGACATTACTGAAAGAGAAAAGGCAATTTCTTGCCGTTATATGTACATAAATAATTTAGTCAAGTTTGATGCATAGATTTGAAATGTTTTTGTCTGCTACTCCTTGTCTCGATTGTAAAAAAGGATTTGGAAGAATTCTTATCTACGTTTTGGTCATTCAAAAGTTTTAGGCTATTCAAGGGCAAAGACGAGCGCCAAAATAGTTTTAATATTTCTGCGAGCCAGAAATGTATTAGTATACAATTCATAATTCTGACTGCCCACTATAGGATCAGCATGTTGGAAACGAGATAAAGTTGTCAGGAAATGGTTTTGGTTGAGTGTCGATGAGAAAGTTAACTAAGGTTATTCCTAAAATTAAGAAAGAGAAAGGGGTGAAAACATAGGAACAACTATGGTTTTATCGAGTGCCGTTTGACCTATTGCAGTAGAATTAAGGTCAGCAGCCGCTACTTTTTTTGTCGTTTTCCCAGTTTAGCAACCAATTTGTGTATTGAAAACCCAAATTTAGGTAAGATGAGGGATTAAAGTAGTAAATGAGAATTTCACAGGAAATTTTTTCTTTATCTTCTGGTTTGTGTATCTTACATACGTAAATATATAGGACCTGTGGGATAATCCCTAGAGGCGAAATCGCAATTCTCTTTCTAGCCTCAAAATGAAGGCTACTTTACTTAAAGCCGATTTAAATAAAAAAGGTTTTTCGCGCCCAATATAAGTAGTTATAAGCCGATTTGGCTTGAAAACGATCTTATTCAAATTTTGACATAAGATCTAATATCTCACACACTATAATACAGTTGATCACAACTTAGGCTAAAAGTTAGTATAATGGAACATTTCGCAGAATCGAGTGGTTAGAGCGAATTTATTCGAAAATAGTTTTACGATTTGTTTAAAATTTTATATTATGGCTTGTCCTTTAAAGCCCTATGAAATAGCATACAACGTTTTTGGCCAAACTATGTTAAAATGACTTTCACTTATAGTCAACTTAATAAAGATACGATTTTCTCAAAAACTACTCGCTCTGTATTCTTTATTTTCATATATGTATAGGCTAGTTTGACAAAGTTCTTTTAGATGCCATACCACATTTATGGTCAAAACTAACTGAAATGGTTAAAAAAAAATCAATTTCAATTTTCAATATCGAAGATATTTCAGTGGAAATTTATTTTATTTTTATTTAATGTTTTCAAATTGTGAGCATGGTCATATTTAATGTTTGAATGAATTAAAGACAATTTATTCTGTTTTGTTTTAATATTTTTTAAATTTTTGAATTTTTTTAATACTGAAAATTTAAAACAATGGGCGTGGCTATTTACAAACTTTGTAAGACCTATCTTTCCAAATATCTTCTGTTTCCTATATATGTTATAATTTAAAACCCAATCAATGAAGAAATGACCGTGAAACAGCCGAATTTTACTATTTCCCCTTATTCAAATTTTTGCGCAAAACGTGGTCTTATAGCATGTACCAAAACTAACCAAAATATCAAAATCGTTGTAGTCGTGTTTAAGAAAATCCATAGGTTAAAAGAGAGAAAAAGAGAGATAAATATAAATAAAAACAGATAAATTATAATATGGGCGAATGATTAATACCTAATATATATAAATAAATGACATTGAATACATCTTTATATTTAATTAACTACCACTCGGTCGAATTTTCTTCACTGGGTGCGTCCATACTAGTATACATTATTCTATTAAGTCCTGTTAGATGGCATACAAAACTACCTAAAGAAAAATTTTGCTTCGAGCCAACTTAAAAAAAAAACACTTAACGGTGTTACTTAATTTTCACGTATAGACTTTCAATTTTGATGAATATTTTTGTAATATGAACTCAGAAATCCACCCGTCAAGCCGTTTGATGGATTTCCAAAGGTTTTTGATACTTTTATTTTTATACTTTATTTTTATGACCCAAATTTAGCCCAATTTTTATTCTTCAGCGCACTTGAACATGTAGGAAACAAACGTTTGTAAGGTGCGATCGAATCTCTTTTATTCCTATGTGCGGTCTATCTTCTTGTGTTTCTGCGTCCATCCTAGAAAATTCTTCAAATCATCAGAAAAACTTTGTATGCTCATCCATCCATTCTTAAATCTTTAATTATATTATACATTTAATTATATTGTACATATGGATATGTATATGATGAGTGCTTTTGTCGGTACACCTACTCACACAAATATTACAATTAATAGTATTGTACTTCTTGTATCCTTTACACAAAATTGAATATTTTGCATTAAGTTGAAACATTTCACTAAGCCAAAATCTTTAGGTATTTAAATTTTCTACAATTCGCCCACACATCATTTTTGTCCAATTCCACTCTGAACACACATTCAAAGATATACATATGTACATATGTAGTTATAGTTCGACAAAAAAAAATGCGGTGCTCCCACACCCATAAAAAGGAGGATAGGGTTTATACGATCTGTTCCAGACGGATTATACCTTTTCTATATGTTTTTATTTTAGAATCTTTTTAATGATGTTACTGCTACAACAAAGAAAATTAAAGACCGTCATACCACGATTTTGCAGAAAACGCTTTAAAGGCTATCATCTTGCAGCGTTGTTTGAGTTATGACAGTCGTGCAGCAAATTGAAAGATATGTATGTATCGAAATGCACAATAAAATAAAATGCACGACTGGGTCGTACGTAGTACATACTTGCACCTTACTGCTAAAAATGTACAATCTTATCAGGATTGAATGCTCTTGCTCTTCCCAGTACATTAAATGTGCCATTCCATGCTTCAATGGATTAATAATCATAACATTATACTCATAAATAGGTATGTATGAACATATGTATGTAGGAGTTCATGGAATTTTTGGTTTTTACTAAAGTCCCTTCAAAGGGTGTGCGTGGCCATAAAACGCGTTTGGGTGAATTATAAAGGATCTTAAGGCCTATTACTTTGCTTAAATAATGTTTCCTCTATTTCCAGTAAAAGTTAAAAAAAAAAGTTTTATAAAATTGGGCGTGGCAATTCCAAAATTTGCTACGCCATTATTTTGCATTTGGGTTATAACCTAGAAATATTAATTTTAAGCCCAATCGCCGAAGAAATTATTAGAATTTTTTCCTGGAAATGTAGTATGCCCCTTCTAACCCAACTAACCAAAACCCAAATACCATTTTCACTGAAATCGGCCCTAGGTAAACTACCCTTAATGTTGAGGTTAGAATGAAAATTCCGATTCCGCCTCTAGGGATTATCCCACAGACCCTATATGTATAAGAAGTTTGAAGCAAATCCGTCCAGCCGTTTAGACTGCAGTCGCATATACAGACAGACAGACAGACGGAATTGCTGGACCCACTTTTTTGGACTTTTCCATCATAGTAATGTCAGGTTGGATTAAGATCTCGAGTTTGATTTTTTTCACGAATGCAATAATTGCCCTATAGGTATATGTATGTAGGCAACTAAAATGTGGTAGATTAAGGTAGATGGTAGTTTTAGGTGGTAATTGGTAGATTGACATTGGTAAATTGTTATTCGCACATTCACATATGTATAACAACAAATACATTCCATCAAATGATTTGCGGAAGAGGATGACGATAAAAGAATGAAAATTTTATTGAAACTCTAACGATTTTAATAAAATTTGATATTTGGGTTAGCTAGCTAACAGATGGCATACTATTCGTTTTCCATTTTTCCGTAAAAATAAGTATAACGGTACTTTTGAGAATTGGCTATTTCTCAGTTATTTCTTCAGCTATTAGGCTTAAAATTAATATTTAATAATTATAAGACAAGTGATAAGATAAAGTTATAAGGTCCAAAGTTTTAAAATTTCCACGCCCACTTTTTTAAAATTAAAATTTTTTCACAAAATTTTAGCTAGAAATCGAAAAAAATTATTAAGGCAAAATGTATATCCCTTGATGTATTTTGAAAAAAACAAAAAAAAATTATAAAATCTCCCAGATATGAATGTTTAAATAATTCCTTTAAATACGGACCCAGCAGTGCACTTTATGTTTTGTATGGCGTGCACTATCTTCTCGTTATATGGTCTTTGCTTATAGCCAACTAATCTACACACATACACTAGTTTGTTTATTTTTAACTATTAGAATGACTAAATATGTGTTACGCTACCAATAATAAGATTGTAATTAATTCTATGTAAGTAAAGAAGTGGAAATGCTTTTTACAAAAACTTTTTGAAACATTTCAATATTGCTTTAAGGAATTTTAAATACATATTTTATTTATTACCTCCTGATTATTCAGTTAATGTCAACATCATAGCTAGTCAAGCTGCATCCGGCAACATACATACATACATACACACATACATACATACATACAGGCATACATATTATGTCGATACATGCATTCTACCTTCTAGGGGAACAGAAATGTTGCGAATTTCCCCTACAAGTTTGTTTTGGCTTTTTCGAACTTCGTCTAAACATTTCAACGCAAATGAGTCCTTATTGTAGATACATTCCATGTTGCAATTGAAAAATCTTAATAGGAAAGTGGACATGCGTGCGCACACCAACGCAGATATCAACAAATTTTCATTCGGAACAGAACCTAGGATACAAAATGTTTAGTTGTAGTTCAACTGTGTTGAGACATGGTAGTTACTCACCTACGTGATTTTTGAAGTAATAAAAAATAAATTACATCTAGTTATTCCGTTCAATTTATCGTCATCGGTGCGTGGGTGATGCTCCTTGATTATCCCGAGAGTTTTTTTGTATCCAGGGAATTCAAACCCCACTAAATTTTAGTGTACATTTTTGGCAACTCTGACAAGAAATGCATATCCTGATTATCATAATTACCTGTTAGATCGCAAAAAATTGGATTACTCCCAAGGATGAGACAGCGTAACTTCAGTCTTTAGATTCATAAGAATTTACCCAAGCCTGTGTCGGAGAGCATTTGTAAAACTTTGTTCTTCGAGGACCTCGGAGTGGTGTTTCAGTGGTACAATTTTATCCTTCGGTCTTTTTGGTTTACTTTCGTTTTTTTTTTAAGTTATCGAAGAACGCGTTACGGTTTGATGCGGTGTGGCTGTGAGTAAGTGTTTTTCAAGTGATGTGCATACAGAAGAAAAAAGGAAAATGTTTTCATTCGTGATGAATCACTCACATCGCCGAATAGGATTATGATGTCGATGAATGTGATTACGATGATGTTGTTCCAATTCATGAGTGGTAGTATGATCACAGTGTTGATGATGCACTTCAGTGTAAAATAATTTTATAAATAAAGTTTCACTAGAAAATTGTATTGCATAAGTGGCTAATTTTAACTGCTTTCGCAGGCGTAAAAAGAAAGGATGAAGAAAAAAGGATACGCTAATTGTGATTTTCTTTTGTATCTTGTTCATCCGGGAGTTAGGTGTTTAAACGAATCTATCTGTTGAGTGAGAATATTTATTTTTGTAATCTTATTTATTGTGCATGACACAGATTACTTCTTCCAATTGTAAGTACATATATACATACATATATGAATTTTTTAAAGTGTGTGATTCGAGAAAAAGTGTAATGAAATGTTGCTGGAATACGTTATCCTGATCGTTTGTGGATTACTAATCGACAAATCTACATCAAGTAGTAAGTTATGGTATTTTAATTGTGTGTTCTTATATTATAAAGTATTTAAATACATACATACACTTTAAATGCGAATTTAATAAATTCTATTCAGTGTCCTTTGTCTGTACAAGTGGAATGAAGTCAAGTTAAATTATCTTTCCGTATGAAGTTAATTAGGAATATCTGCATTATCCACACACACCCATTTCTTATCTTGTTCTTTGATAAACAAAGGATATCTCATTTATTCAAAATGTAGAACTGAGTGGGTCATATTATAGTTGAGGGAGGTGACGAGTATTATTTCAAGGTGGCATCCCTTTGTCTTGCATCCATTAACCTAAGAGTGGCATCTACAGTTTGTCAATTAGTTCAAGAATGTCTCATGTCTCGTGTATTATAAAAGATATTTATCTAAGGGTTTTCAACCGTACCGTACGTCCAATATATGTACTTCTCCACCCAACAGTCTTCTATGAACATTCTTGAGAACTTTTCATTTATTGCTTTATGAGCCATTATATCTTTTTGGTCTATTAAGTTTCTGCTTGAGGAGATATGGGTCTACGTATGAGCATGTCATTGACGTAGTTTGTTGATCTTTGTGTTCTGATGAAGAGAGCTAACAATGAAGACATAAAAATAAAAAATGAGGGTTGCTGTGTTTATGAGAAGCATTAAAGTCCTGCATTGATTTTGTTATTAAATTTGATGTGAAACATTTTCGTGTTTTCAGCTTAATGGAAGCCCTCAGTTAAGATAATATTTGGTGTATTCAGAGTAGCTACTTGGTCGGCATTAAATGGTAGCACCAAGCTATCTATATGTCAGATCTTAGCCATAAAAGCACACGGTTTAAATGTTTTTCTTTATCTAAAAATTATGATTGTCAAATGTGTATGTAATTAACATGATAAAAAAAAAGTCGAACCCATTAACTTTAGACCTACTTACATATCTGTTTTTTATACCCAAATTAAAAAACAATAACCCTACTTTAGAAGACGAATTTTATTTGAATACATACATATATATACATACACCTGTAAATACATACATATATATGGGGATGTAAAAGAAAAATCATTTGGGTACCAGAGAAAATTTGTACAAATTGTTCAACTACCGCTGCGAGATGGTGAACAACGCACAATTTATCAACAAACGAATTGAACTAGGCGAAAAAAAATATGCACATAAATACATAAGTACTTACGAATGTATAAAGAAAATTAAAATGAAAGAAATATTAAAATTGTCTGTCAGTCTGATTCACTTACATCGGTTCTAAGACCCATCATCTCACTTGTAGATATTTTTTTTGTAAATAGGAGTACAGCTTTCAGAGATCACACAATTTCAATTACAGAGCTTTTCCTAAGTAAAACTGATTTGGATCAGTAAAAGTGGTATTCCATATATTTAACATAACTACAGAAGCATCATCAATAAATCAAAAAGTGCTAAGGGCTTTGTTTTACAAAATATAAAGAGCTTTGGTGTTATACATTAATCACCGACAAAATGACGTGCTCTGTTCAAAAGTTCGGAAGAAACACTAATTGCTGTTGAAATAAAAACGATGATTTTGCTTTAAAATGATAATAAATTCATTATGTTTTCGTTTCCGCTCCTGATTGAACGGTCAGGTTAAATGTGAATTAAATGAATGTTTAATTGTTGCTTTCGAGTGTTTTCAAACAAACATTATCCACTTGCGTAGTAAAGGGAAGACGTAATTCACTCTCCTTGTATATAAAGAATAAGTCTTCTTTGATGGGTTAGTTGGGATAGTTTTTTGACTTAAAATTGGCATTTTGGCGGTCTTATATGTAGAAATCGATCAAATCGAAGAAATTGATTTTATATTTTATGTATCATTTCAAGGCGAATAAGCTGTGATTAATTTTTGAACAAATTGTCCGCCAAATCTCGGTGATTATAAATCCCCTCATATTCCTGCTTCTTTATACTACGATATGCCTTGAGAATCATTGTCGTAACAGCTCGCGCCTTCCTACTAAAGTCACATGTTTTCAATTTCCATACCTACACTAGTCGGCATAAGTATTTTGACGAAATAAAAATCGGGCATTTTTGCGTTTAACTTTTAAATGCCTTTATAAAGAATTTTTGTTTATTCTTTCCTTCTTATGCATATACATATAACTAATACAAACTTAAAAATAAAAAAATAAATAACCTAAAGAGATACAAAATACTTAGTAATTTCACATGTTGGAATAAGTATTTTGACATGTATATAATACT
This sequence comes from Xylota segnis, assembly GCA_963583995.1. Classification (NCBI taxonomy): domain Eukaryota; kingdom Metazoa; phylum Arthropoda; class Insecta; order Diptera; family Syrphidae; genus Xylota; species Xylota segnis. The sequence goes on along the minus strand of OY757236.1, from coordinate 103,715,636 downwards.
AAGAAAACGAAGTTTGAACTTAAGAAAAATAAAGAAATGAAGAAGAATTTAGTAAAATGTATAACCGCCTTTGGCTTCAATAACTTCTTGAAGGCGTCTCGGTAAAGAATCCACAAAATGTTGAAGAATCTCTTGAGATATCTCTTTCCAAACGACAGTGACCTCAGAAATTGTATCCTCTCTGGGACCAGACGTTTTCTATAATATTTAAATCTGGACTTTGAGGTGGCGAGTCCAAAGTGGTAACATTAAGATCCTTAAAAAAGGTTAGTTATCATCCGGGCTTTGTGGCATGGGGCATTATCTTGTTGCACGATAATTGATTCCCCAATAAGCATACCTCCGGATTGAAAGGCATTATCATTTGACATTGGTTCAATGAGCCGGTGATAGAAACCAAGGTGAAGAAACACAACACATTCCCAGAACATAATAGAGTCTGCACCATGGCTCACTTTTTGACAAACGGGCTTTTTTTTTGTCTTACTACCTCTGGCAATCTTACAAAAAATTTATTTTTTGATGAGTTATACTCACAGGAGCTTTCATCTGTCCATAGAACGCTTCTCCAGAAATCCTTTGGTTTGTGCACTCACTGATCTGATTCTTGGCCGTCAAATTCCATTAATCTGCAGCAGATTAAGGCTTCACAAAAATATTTATTTTAAATATCCATAGAAGGACTCTGTCTTCAGTGGATGTTGTCTTGCGCTTAGCACCTGACGTCATTAAATTTCTTATGTCATTATGCTTTTTCAACTTATTAATTTGATAGTCCATTGTTTAACGCGACACATGAAACTCGTTTGTAATATCTAACTAACCATCACTAACCATCGTTAAAATGTATAGCCATTGGTTCGCTTAGTTATCTCAAATCCACAAATGAAACTATGGTCTTTTTTCTATTTCTCCAGAAAAGGATTCACAATGGATCCATACCTATCCTACATTGTGACAAATGTTGATGTACATACATATGTATGTAATTTCCACAATTGAGTAGGTGTCTAGAAAATACAATACCTCCTGTTCAATCTCTGGAACACCAGATTAAGTTTACAAGATACATATATGTAGATGCCTATACATATACATACTATGTATGGGTACGTACGTGCTAATACGATATACATACATACATATGTATGTATGTGCGGACTATTATGCGCATTATTGTTTGCAGTCAAGTGTGTATTATACGGGAACCTAACGCTAAATTATGGCTGTGATAGCGATAGCGATACAAATGTTATTCGCACCATTAAAATGACCTAAACGGAACATTTATTTTAGCCGTATTTCCGTAGTAAAACATTCTAGATCCTGTTGAAAATTATTCTAAAATTTGTTGTTTGGGACAAATATCATCATATTTCTACACCGTGTACATACGTGTTTTATTTAGTTCGATATGTATTTTGTGATATCGAGAAATAATAATCGAGATAGACCACATAAATTGCGTACAGTGGACCAATAAAGAACTCAGAGGCTTACTTGCTTACTTTCACAGTGTTAAAATGGCTGAACATTTTTCATTTCATTTTTGAAATCCGCTTACTGGCACGCCCACTCTTAAAAAAACTTCTTATTTTTACCAGAAAAATTTGATTTACATTTACGAATAAGAAATACTTAGAACTCACAAATGTACGAAAGTTTATAGAAAATCTGAATTAAAGGCTGGGATGTTAAAACTATAATTATATATATATTTATATACTTAGTTTCCGATAGATCTGTTTCTTTTTTATACGAAAAAAATTAAAAGAAGTCAAAATGTAGTAAGCGGTTATTTGCGAAATGTCGAACAATACGGGAAAAACATGAAAAGTGGAAATTATAGGGCCACATCAAGAGCCGATAGACGTGCAATCACCAGAGCAGCTTCCAATTTATAAGGTGTGTAGGGAAAGGAATGAAAAATTTGTTTTCCGCTTAATTCTTGTGAATTCCCGTAAACGCACCATGAAAATTTAAAATACATGAATCCCAGATATGAATTCATATAGTGTACCTCACACTGTACGCGCTTTAGAATACTCTTCGGCACATTATTCGTATGCACCAATGTGCTCTTAATTTTAGAGTATATTGCCGTTTTCTTTAGCATTAGGATGCAATTATGGTAGTTAATAAACCGTTGTGTGACAAAAGTTAAATACGAGTAAAGAATGTTTTTTTTATGGAGGCAGAGAACTTTAAATTAAAATAAAACATAGAAAGATGTTTTATTACAATATGAATAAAATTGGCAATAAGAGGAAAAACTCTCAGTCCGGACACTTTTATCCATTAAAATACCCCTTCGTATAAAAATTTAAAATAACTCAAATTTTTTATAGGAATTTTTGCTGCATTCTTTCAAAAGGATCGTAGAATACCTTTAAAGTACAAATAAGTAGTAATTATAAATCTTTGAATATTTAAGACCGTTCCGAGCTCTCTCTAATTCCATAGATTACTTTAATTGGCCCAGACTTCTTGGGAACCACTTCTTTTATGTAATAAGCTTATTGTATTGGCTTAGAATCCATATCTTAATTCTGGGTTTCGATTAAAGGCAGTGGTAATTTTTTTTAAATTTTGTCCGGCTTCCTTCTCTTGAAATTTCATCGTACATTACTGGACTTCATTGTAACAAATACCTTTCAGTTTTTAGGATTAAAAGCAGTCAGGTATATAATTCTGAATTACAATTACAATTACTTTATTATTAACTTTTGGCGAATCACGTACAAAAAAAACTGTAAACAAAGTTTGTAACATAACAAAACAATTGAGATTAGTGAGTTAGGAGGTTTTTGGGGGATACATTTTGTGTTAGGAGAATGAAATTTCTTGTCGGGGATTTTTAGAAGGAAAATAAGATCAAGTATAAGAATGTTTAAAATTCTTCACTTCACTGCCATGCCCATTTTTCATGATTTCACTACTTTGTATGAAATCAAATAATCTTTAAATACAAAATATCTAGATATTCGAATTTACCCATATATTACTTGTGGCCACGCCCACTTTTTGGGGACGTTCTCATCAAAACACTGATGAAAATTTGGCAGCAAAAACTACAGTCCAAGCCAAAATATATGTATGTACAAGTATGGTAAATAAATTTAAGAAGTTTAAATTCGTAAAAAATATAAAAATGTTATGGAACCTTTCAGGGACAATATTCTGTTTAGTGATGACGTTGTCTGGGATGGGGAATTTAGTATTACCGAGTGTGCAAATTTGGTCTTCCAAGAACGTGGGTCTTTTAACATGATAATGACCCGGTATATAAGTAGTAGTAGTAGTAGTAGTAGTAGTATTTTTTATTTCATTATAAATAATACATGTGTAAAATTTACATGATTCAAACACAATAATTCATTAAATAGATTAAAAATATATAATAGAAATAATATAATGACATTTTCTATTTTCTATACATAAAATATTAAAATAGTGGCAAATGCCACTTCAATTGGTTTAACTATTATTAATATGTGGGTGGGGTGAGCCGTTTAATTGCATAAAAACAACAAGTTAATTCGAGATACAATTTTACAAAGAAAAGTGAAGAATGCAAATCAGAATAAATAAACTACATGAAAATAAAGAAGAGTAAAGATAAAGTTAGAAAAAAACCTTTATTTACACCAGAATATCAGCGAGAAGGTATTCCACGTTCTGTGAATCATAATTTCAAAAATTCCAGAAATTCTTATCTTTCTGATATTCAGAAGTTAAGTCCTAACTTGATCAAAAATGGCTGCTATATCATCCCTCAAAACAATTCAATTATCTTTCCCAATTACCAAATCTGAACTGAATCGAACATTTCTAGAAACGTTCGGACCGGTAGACCAGTAGTCATCGGTTCCTACGAGAAGCCTTAACAAGAGGATGGGCTAAGACTTTAGAAAATGCCACTAGAAGTATTGTTGAATTCATGTCTCGACGACTGAAAGCCGTTCAAAAGGCCAAATGAAAGCATATTTGTGAATGACTAATTCTTTTAAACAAAAATGTACACTTACTTTTGACTCTGATTGTGTATTCATATGTATGTATACATACATATATACATACGCATGCATGTGCACATTCATATGTATATACATAAACATACGTAGGTGAGAGTCAAAAATTTGTATACAGGTGATACCTAATACTGCAGAACTTCATTAACACTAAATAACAAGTAATAAGAAAAATTATTTAAGCACATAAAGAGAGCTTATAGTTCACTATTTTATTATTTGTAACATCATGAAAAAAAAGGAATTCAAGAATTATGCACGATTGAAGAAAAAAGCAACTGAAAAATGCAGTCAAAAATTAGTATACACTTCAGAAATAAACACTTGTAGTCTTACATAGGCTTAAAAAGCTGATAGTTAATATTTCGTCGGTCTTCCGTGAGTTTTGATCACTGCAGCCAATCTTCTAGGAACCGAAGTAACAAGGTTTTTGGTTACCTCAGGAGATATTTTTGCCCATTCTTCGCTTAATGCCGTCCGAATGCTTTGTTTTGAAGTTATGGGTCATTTTCTGATATTTCGGTCCAAACCTTCCCACAGATGCTCAATAGGATTAAGGTCTGCAAATTGTGGAGGAGAGTTAGGTGTCGAATTTAGGTTTCGAGGTAAGCTCGCTGTTTGATGATCTCCAGACCTTAGTCCTGCGTTTTGAACCATACATCTCAAACATCTCAGCAATTTCCGCCAGCGATATGCCTTCTCTTCGATGCTGAACGATTAAATTTCGCAATTCTACCGGTAAATCCTTTCCTCGCGCCATTAAGATTACAAAAATTTACTTTTTATTTGCAAATACTAAAAAATAACAACACACTAGGGCAGCTTGCGACGGAATTGTAAGGATTGCAAAACATTGTAATATTCAATTCTAACTGGACATATCAACGCGTGAATTATGAAATAATTTGCGTTACATACTAATTTTTGACTGCCTTTTTGAGATAATTTTTGTTTTTATCGTCAATAATTTCTAAATTATAATTTTTTTTAAACTATTTCACAAAATAAAATAGTGAGTTGTAAGCTTTAATTGGATGTTGAAACAAGCGCATTTTTAGTTCTAAACTAGTAGGCGCTGGCTGTATACAGATTTTTGACTCTCACAGTATGTATGTACATATACATATGTACATATGTATGTATGTTCATTCACTTGGTACAAAAATTCTGCGTTTATCTCATAGCAATCAACTGTTCATAATACGATCAATACAAAACAAAATTTTTAATTTCGTTATCAAGATTTTGGGGTTTTCATACACATCAAATTTTTCAAGCAGATTTGATGAAAAATTTTACTAGTTTGAACTTCAGCACATGTCTAGTGACCTTGGCATTTAAATTGATCTCGGCAGTAAGTGGGCCTTGGCTCAGTGGTTAGTGCGTTGGACTACGGAGCAAGGGGTTCAAGGTTCGAATCCCAGTGAAAACACCTAAAAGTTTTTTCACGGCCAAACTTCTCGCGAGCATCTGACAAACATCCGAGAGTACAACTGTCAAGAGAAAGCTTCTCAAATATATGGGTACATATGTATGTGCATTAAACAGTAGGCCTCTTCCTACAATCCGTCTGTGGCTTCTACTAAGTGGGCGTAGCCGCACCCCATTTTGTTCTCAAATTACTGTTTGTTGATGTCTCATCCAAAAATTCATCAAAATCGGTTTTTTATGAAAACGCCCCAATAAGTGGGCGTAGCTAAAATTAATGTAAGAATGAATCGTAGAGAATTCGAATATCTAAATATTTTGCCTTAATAATTTTTTTTCGGTTTCATACAAAATAGTGAAGAATATGTGGGTGGATTTCAAAATTTTTTACATTTGTGCTGCTTCTATTTTTTAGAAGCCCAGATATAATAATTCCATCCTCCTAGCTCAAAATATAAGGCCTAAAAACTGGTGACATACGGGCGGACTGACGGACGAAATGACGTTGTATGCCATCGTATACGGTTCCAAAAGACTAGCCGTAATATAAAATTTAATAAGAATCGTAGGAGTTGTTTTCGAATAAATTGGCTCTAACCACTCGATTCTGCTAAAAGTACCTTTATACTTACTTTTGGCCAAAAATATAATAAAGTTCCTTATAGCATTTGAGATATTTAATCTTACGCGAAAATTTAAATTAAACCGTTTCAGCAAATCCGTTCTTAGTCACCTACATATATGTACATACATACATACATATTTTGTATGTATATCATATTGTATTTTGTATATATATCATATTTTGACCAAAACATGATAAGCCATCGTGTTGCATAACTTCGTACTAGTCCGAACATGAAATTTGAACTAAATCATTGGAGACGTTTTCTCGCAAATTGACTTTTCGCCAAATTGGCTATAAGTAAAGTACCATCGTTGCCAATTTTGGTAAGCAATACGATACATTATTTGATTACAATTGACCAGACTAATTCAAATATGAAATTTAATCAAAATCGTTAAACTCGTTTTCGACAAAAAAAAAACCCTGGGTTATTGAAATCGACCTTAAGTAAAGTACCCTTATTTGGGAGGTTAGAATGAATATTACGCCTCTAGGAATTATTCCACATAGCCTATATATGAAGTTTGATCTAAATCCATCCATTCGTTTAGGCTGCAGCTTCGTGCATAGAAAGACAGAAATCTCGAGATACAAATTTTTCGCGAACACAGCACTTGCCCTATAGGTAGTGGTGCAAGTAAAAATAATTTAAAGTAAGTATTCACAAAATCGAAATTCGGCTTAGGCAATCATTTTCATTTCCCACGCTATAACGATCCGAAGCATACAGCCGAGTTTGCAAGGCTCTTGTTGCTGTATGACTCTCCGACTATATACATATGTACATACGCTCCCACAATCACCACATCTAAACGAGCAATGAAATGTTGAAAGCTGTTTTCTCAGAGAAATGAAAGAAATTAAGTAATGCAGAGACAACTCAGCTTGTCAATTCGACACTCATTGAGTTAATGAGGTGTTTGAAAACGGAAAGTCTTCATTGTTCCTTTACGGTGCTTCTCGAAGGTGCCTTTTACGAACACAATTTTTCTTTTCATTCCTGCGTTCTGCGTTACTAGAAAGACACGCCAGAATAATGTTGAGCAAATACAAAGTAAATAAGCCGCCGATGTCAAATACATATTATAACAAAAAAAAACAGCAAACGAATTTACCCCTGGTCAAATAAATAGTTAAAGTTGAAGGGAATGAACGAATAAAATCCAAACCAATTAAAAAACGAATGAAATGAATTCGTTTCAAAACGTCATCATCAAAACACGACAGTATATCCTTATATCAACCGAAATTACTCAATACGACAATCAGCCATCCATATGACTGCTGCCTGCAATCAAACCACAAACCGAAGAACTTATTTTATAGAACCCAACAACACTCGTTATATTCAAAAACATCAGCTAGGATTGCTAGCTTTAGCATTATTAACTGTTTTACTCATCATATGGAAACTAACGAAGGAAACCACAAAACCCTATAGAAGAAGATGAAAAGAACCACCCATAAAGGAATTTCCCAAAGAAGAACCTGTTGTAGAGATACATATACATACATATGTATGTACATAAGTCACGACTTCAATCACTTTGATCGCTTACCTTCGACCCCAGGTCTCCGTACTTTCAACATTTAGTCAAATTCCTCCAAAATTGAGGAGGAGTTAATGCCCGCAACAATAACACCCCATAAATATACATACATATTTCCATACATAAGTTCCCACACAATACATACAAACTGGAACATACAAACAACACCCCATCAAACATCATTATTTGAACCGGCAGCGTTCCGTAGGTTCGCCAAGCCGTGGGACAGCAGCATCTGTCACATCGTTATCTCATGTTCAAGTTGCGCGGGATACCCGATTTAATTTAATTCGATTGTTGTGTTAAGATTTGTTGTTTTGTTTTGTTTTGTTTATTAAAAAACACTTTTTCGACAGCTATTTATATTCTCGAATGTTAGTTAGACGGTCGCGAGAGGTGAGCCCGTAAAAAATTGCTGGTGTTTGGGTGGAACTCGAACTTCGAACATCCAGCTCAGTAATTGAACGCGTTAACCTCGGAGTGACGACGTGCACGTATTTTCCACCCTTTCTTAAAACAAACATGCTTAACAATATACATATGTACGTATGTAAGTAGAGGAGAATTAAATAAACGACTGTAGTGAACTGGACCTCTCCATTGGATCCACAACACGTTGATGGTGTGATCTAATGCGTTAATGGAACCAAATTGACTGCTGGACAGCGACTAGTTGACTTCGTAAAGAAATATGTGCTAATGGAAATGAAAAGGGTTTCAGTAAGACTCGGAGTTGATGAACATATTCACTAATGGAAAGGCATGCATGATTGCTTGCGCTTTTTTTCGCAGTATTGTGACAAGGTATACACGCGTATCTGCTATGTTACAGATCCATACATACATACACACATATATGTACATTCCTTTCTTGTTTGGGAAAATTTAAGTTAAGTTGTAAATATTTATGTTCCCAGTTAACTTGTTAAAGGGGTTAGTAATGAAGGATGTGCGGCTTTTTAGTTAATTTTTATGTCAATTTTTTGGCTGTTCAAAACTTAGTTTCAGAACAAAACTGCATTGAACACTGTTCTTCAAACACTAAGAGTAGATATATTTATTATTATTTGTCATAATACAATTGTTATTACAACACTACCATTGATACCACTATATGCCACTATAAACCCTAAAGAAAGCTATAATATACATATACACTATTCCTCATCCTTTGCCTCGGCACTACAAAAGTGGGCATGGCATACACTCTTTTTGAAATAAAAACGAGAAACGAAATAATGCAGCTGAGGTAGAAGTACCCGTCAGAGGTCAGTTTCACAGTCCAAATATAACCAAAAAAATGAACGGAACGGCATATTTGGCAACCAAATAAAAGCAGTAAATGGAAGACTGTTTAGTTGTAGAATTCATTAAGCTGAAATTTTAAATTCCATAACATTTAACTTCCATCACCTTTATTAAAACATTTATTGGTTTTCTAAAAGATGATTTTTATAACAATTTTTCTAACAAATTAAGCAGAAGTTCATACTGCATTCTATACATCCGAGTTGCATCCATCTTCTTCTTTTAACAATTCGTATGTTCACGGTCATCATTTATCACTTTCATTTTTTTAAATTCATTTCAGAGACCTATGCTATAATGAGTCTGGAACGGATCGTATGATACCCTATTCTCCATGTAGCCTTTACGAAGTGTCCGTGGCCGAAGTTGATGTTTCATGTAAAACTTCATTAAACTGCCCCGAAAAACTGGACGTGGCTGAAATTGATGTATGACCGAATTGTTGAGGATTTTTTATTTATTTTATTTAAATATTTTATTTGAACAAATTTTTAAATTTCATACAAAATAGTGAGAGTTTGAAAATTTCAAAAATTGTCTCAGAAATGAAATTCTATCCTCCTAGTTTCAAATTTAAGGCATAAAGGGTTCACAATTTTAGTAATAACTTCAATTTTTATGTGCTAAACGCAATCGAAACGAAACCAGGATGCTTAAAAAGCTAACAATTTTCTTTTTAAAGGACGGAAGTGTTATGTATATATTTTACATTCCTTCATATACAAATTCTTCTTACATCTGTAACATGATCATTCCTTGCTTATTCTGCAAATTCACCCATCAGTGAAAATGTTAATCATGTCAATGTTACCTGATCGTTCTATTTGCGCACTCACCACTCAGCACATTGCCACGTCATCCACCCACTCAGTCTTTGTGTGCACTCACCACATTGGCCCGCTCTATACTATTCTAGACCCACTCATTTTATTCGTGCACTTTAGCACATCCTCGATCTTCTTAATCAAAATTATGTGAATAATGTCATACTTAATGGGATCTACAGGGAGTATGCCAAGAGGTTTTATTCACATTCAAATTTATTGGAGGCAGCATAAGTTTTGCAAAATTCAATACTACTTACATACATGTGTATGTACATATCTAGTTTGGTTAGAAACACCAGGAGGCTATCTTTGTCTCTATTTCGTAAATGAAGTTATTGGTTAAATCAATACATATGTATGTATGTTCTTCCTTCATTGGACCCATACAGTAGTATGTTTAACATCTACTATATACTATATGGTATTTATATTCTGAATATAAAACCATAAATTGCCTCAAGCTATCCCACAGACAGGCGTCATCAAATCTGTAACAAATACATGAATATTGCTTTAGGCTTAAGAAGAATCTGTCATATTGTTTTTATTTTTGTTTGTTTTGTGTTGGTATGAACATATGAATGAATATATGTATATATGTACAGTGTCGGACAAAACTAAGGAAACTGAACTGAATGAAACATTTAGATGAGTGTAAAAGAAGTAAAATTCATTATAATAAATTTTACTTTAAATTATTTTTACTTTATTATTTTATTTTAAATTCATTATAATAAATTTATTAGCTTTATCAATACTGCTCAAAATAAAAAAAAATAATAAGAAAATTCTATCAACAATTCATAATAAAAAAAAAAATGTAGTAATTCATGACATTTTGACCGGACAAAACTAAGGAAACTCTTGGATTTGATTAAAATAAAAAAATATTTTTAAATAATATGCAGTATTTTTTCTTTTTTTTATGTACAGTCCCTTTTTACTTTATAAAGTGACGATAAGCTAGCGTTTAAGTTTCACTCAAAATTTCATTATTGAGAGTATAACACCTATTTTGTTTAGTAAGGGAATACAATGGCGCGTAATAAGTATAACGAGAGCTTGCAATTAAAAATAATTGATGATTATAAAAATGGAGTCACTCAGAAGGAAATCAGTAAAAAGTACTCAATCCCAAAATCAGTTATTTCAAAACTAATAAAAAAATATAATGTAACAGGTTCAGTCAAAGTGGTTCATAGTGGTGGTAGGCCAAGAAAAACTACACCAAGACAAGACAGTCTCCTGATCCGCAGAATAAAAGCCGAGCCTGATATTTCCGCAAGAGCCCTTGTTAAGGAATTTGATTTAAACATCCACGAAAGGACGGTGCGGAGACGAGCTGTTGAGGCCGGATTGTTTTCAAGACGACCATCAAAAAAACCTTTAGTTTCTAAAAAGAACCGTAGGGATCGTATTGCTTTTGCGCAAAACTACGGATCTTGGACCTTGGCAAAATGGAAGACTGTTCTTTTTTCCGATGAATCAAAACTAAATTTGATCCATTCTGATGGAATGATGCGTGTAAGGAGACCAGTTGGTAAAAGACTCGACTTGCGCTATTGCAATAAAAGTGTCAAACATGGAGGCGGTTCCATTATGGTGTGGGGATGCTTTTCATCCCAAGGGATGGGACCTCTTAGAAGAATAGAGGGACGAATGGATCGATTCCAATACCAAAATATCTTGGAGGAAACAATGTTACCGTATGCAGAGGATCATATGACCCTTCGTTGGAGATTTCAACAGGACAATGATCCGAAGCATACGGCAAAAAACATAAAAAATTGGTTTCAGGCAAAAAAGATTGAGGTAATTAAATGGCCATCCCAATCTCCCGACATGAACCCCATCGAGAATTTATGGGAAATAGTCAAACGAAAGCTAAAAGGACAACATTTCCGTAACCATCAGCAACTTTTTAATGCATTTGACGAAGAATGGAAAAAACACCACAATCCTTTATTGACAACTTAATAGAATCGATGCCAAGACGATGCAAGCAGTCCTTAAAAATAGAGGCGGTCCTACAAAATTTAATTAATTAATTTTCACTTAATATTGGCATAGAAGTACTGTAATATATTTTATATTCTTAGCGTTATTAGATTATGTAAATATGTATACACATACATGTATGTATATATTTTTCCGTTTAAAACGACTAATGATACAAGGTCGACTAAGCATGTCGAACTAATATATCATACGTCGTATAATCATATTTAAATACAATAAATACTAACAGGGATATTATATGTATTATAATCAATTAATTAAATACAAGTTCCTGAATTGTAAATAAAACCATCATCATCAGTTTGTAAAAAAAAAATAAATACTTAACGCTATAGATCGATGGAGCTCAGGGCCTAGCTTCTCACAACCATTCGTGTTGTGCGTGTTATATTCTTTACACGATTGGAAGGGGTCTACTGTTCAATGCGGTGTCCGAATGGCAATTTGTTATTTGAGAAGCTTTCTCAAGACAGTTATACTCTCGGATGTTTGTCAGACGCTCGCGAGAGGTGGAGCCGTGAAAAACTTTTAGCTATTCCGTTGGTATTCGAACCTCGAACCCCTTACTCCATAGTCCAACGCACTAACCACCGAGCCACGCCACCCACTGTATGTATTAAACTATGTGTATATTAAACTTAATATAAATAGGTTATAAAGCTTAAGATAGGTTATAAAATAGTCAAGGTTGATTAAAGTTGTTTAAGTAGAGCCCGTTCCCTGCTCGATAATTTCGTACTTTAATTTAGTCTGAACCTCAGTAAATTTATTCACTATTCTTGTTTGATAAGAAAAATCGTGGAACAGCATTCAATATTTCAATTCGTTTTAAATATAAACAAGTTTTGAATTTTGTTAAAATGTAAGACGTCAAAAAAAAAAAAAAAATAGAAGGAATGTATTTACAGTCTGAGGCACCTAAAACCAATATTTCTGTATGTGAAAATATAAATATAACGTGTACTGTACAAAGCAAAGGATTGAGAGCATGTTAACCTCATAGACCGCATTTACCACGAGAGAGTGGATTTAAATTGTTGCATAGCCTTCCGTTGCACGATGGCCAAAACTTATTTCTTTGTCGTGACTATACGCTTTGATGCACATACTTCTGTGTTTATAAATATAATGGAACTTGTATGCTTTTGTTAACCCCAAGCACTCAGGTGAAAATTGAAAAGTGCAGTGTTGATATTGCTATTGCTTTGTGAGGGTATAAGTATGTACCTAAGTGGTTGGGATGCGTGTTGTAATGAAATGTATCATTGTTTATTTTGGCGTATTACCTGCGGTTAAGTACCTTATCTAAATAAAATTGAATAAAGTATACGTAAATCGAAGAACTATTTACAGTTAAATTTTTTTACCCCAATTTCAGAATATATCTAATCCTTCAAATACATACATATTTTAATAATGCTATATATGTACGTACATATGTATGTACATACTCCTAAAGGGAACGTACTGCAATAAAACCGTGAAATACCGTGGTCGAATTAAGAAAATTTTTAAATTTCAAAGAAAATTTATATATTTCATTATACCTACCTTTAAGAAAAAATAATTATAAGCGCTTTATAAAAGTCTGCGCCCAACTGTATATAAATGTATGTATTCCTTACCTGAGCAGGTTTTTTTCCGATTATAATACATATTAAAAGAAATAGTTTTCTTTGAGTTTTCAGGTAACTTACTACTTACTTAGGTGGCGCTACAATCCGGGGTGGACCTGGGCCTCTCCAGTTAGCGCGGTCTTTGGCTAACTGCCTCCAGTTACGCACTCCAAGTTGGTTGAGGTTCTCTTCCACTTGTGCACGCCACCTAAGGCGAGGTCTTCCTCTACTGCGTTGCCCCTCCGGGATGGATTCGAAGACTCTTCGGGCCGGAACGTTGATATCCATCTACTCTACATGTCCTACTTTTCTGACTAGGTCGATGTCGCTGTACCTACAGCTCGTAGAGTTCGCTGTTAAATCTCCTTCTCCATAGCCCGTCAACGCAAACGGGATCGAAAATCATCCGAAGGATTTTGCGTTCGAAACGACCAAGGATATCTTCATCCATCTTGGTTAACGTCCATGCTTCTGCGCCATAGAGCAGGACTGGGATGATGAGGGTCTTATATAGAGTTTCCTTGGGGCTTCTTGACAAGGCCTTACTACTCAATTGCCTTCTTAGGCCAAAGAAACAGCGATTGGCAAGAGTGATTCTTCGTTTGATCTTTGATGTGATATTGTTATCAGAGTTTATAGCGGAGCCGAGGTATACAAAGTCCTTAACTACCTCAAAGTTATAACTATCTATTGTGACGTTCTGTCCAATTCGTCGGTGTTGTGTGTCCCTTCTTGTTGACAGCATATACTAGGTTTTACCCTCATCAATATCAATACTAGCGAACGCACCAGTGACAGACCGCTGGGTTCTGCCAATTATGTCAATATCGTCGACGAACGCTAGTAGTTGCACAGACTTTTGAAAGATTGTGCCTCCAGTGTTGGATTGTGAGTTTCGCACAATTCTTTCAAGTAAGATATTAAAGAAGTCACATGGCAGCGCGTCACCTTGTCTAAATCCTTTTTTGACATCAAAGGTCTCGGTGAGATCGTTACCGACCTTGACGGAGCAGCGAGCATTCTCCATCGTCATCCTGCACAAGCGAACGAGTTTGGAAGGGTTGTCAAAGAGGACAATTGTAATCAGATGATCACCGTTGATATACCGGTAAAAACGGCACTTTATTTGCAACCAATCTGGCGTAAGCCAAGAAAACGACTGTAACGATGTCGTTTATATTTTATATCGAGGCTAATGAGGAGAAGTGCAATATGATGGTCTACTACGTTTTGGCTAAAATATGTTAATCATATTAGGTTAAATAACATATGTATGTAGATGTTCCATGTGTACCTAATACCTTTGTATGTATGTACACAGGTATGCATCTTCCTTTGCGCTAAATGAAAAGAAGGGTTGAAGAAATTGCAATTTTAAGAAAAATGATGTTTAACAAAGCAACATAAATAATAATATGCGACATAAATCATAGGTGCATATTTCCAGGCAAAACTATAATTTCAACAAAGTACATTTTTGTATGGAAATTTTGAAGGCTTATATCTTCGAAGCCTAAAAAGTCCGACCTTTGATTGATATATCAAAGTTCTAAGAAAAGCCTTCAATCAAATATTAAAATTTCATCAAAATCGGAGATAGCCGCCTTTTTCCAAATAATTACCCCTTTAATTGCAATACCAAACTGTATCCATATGCTTTAGCATATCGAAAAAGCATCTATAACGCACTTATGTATGCCTTCGTAGATAAACTCTTATACACATGCATATGTATGTATGTGGGTAAACTCTTTACATCAGGGACTGTCCCAGATTGTCTCGTATCCTAGTTTATCAAGGAAAACGAAAAAAAATTAACTCGAATTTGTTCACCCACGTTGTTCTAATTCGAAAGTAAGCGATTGTTTGATAATCTCTTGGGACATTAAATTTATTCCTCGATTTTATCAGTGGTTACCGAATGATAAAAATTTCAAAAGCCGTTATGGTTACAGGATGATTGCATTAACAAGAAGCAGACTACCCAGCGATACCTAAATATTAATTTTTTTATATTTTAGGTTTTTATAGAATTAAAGTTAGCTCCAGTACTTATCGAACTAATAATACATATAATAATTCAAAACTAAATATATAAATAAGACTTTTAGCAAAAAGTAACCTGGTTTGTTTTAGATAGTTTTTCCAGTTACATTTTTAGATGGAAGTTTATATTACATATTTCATACTAATTATCAAAAAACAAAATTAAAGAATGGAAAACAAATAAATTACCAACTTAAGAGCAGGTCCTTTGGTTGGAATTTTCACACCCCATTGTTATTTTTTACTTCTTTGATGCTGAAAACTTTTTAAATAGATTTACAAAAGAATACAAATTTATAGTTGTACTATGCACATGCAGTCCTTTATTAAAGAGAGAGTAACCATTAAAGAAGCCCCAGGGGGAACTTAGTTAAAAGCAACGGAGAATGCACGCTGAGTTCTGGCAATTATGTATGTACATATATCAGTGTCATCGAATTTGCACAATTTGTTTTTAAATATCATGCATCTAATTTTTACTTGCACCTATACCTATAGGGCAAGTATTGTATTCGTGCAAAATTTGGAACTCGAGATTTTAATCAAACTTGACATTACTATAATAGAGAAGTCCAAAAAAGTAGGTCCGCCAATGCCGTCTGTCTCTCTGTCTGTCTGTCTGTCTGTCTGTCGGTCTGTCTGTCTGTCAGTCTGTCAGTCTGTCAGTCTGTCTGTCTGTCTGTATATTAGACTACAGCCTAAACGGCTGAACGGATTTACTTCAAACTTTATATATAGGGTCTGTGGGATATTCCCTAGAGGCGAAATTTGAATTTTCATTCTAACCTCAAAATTAAGGGTAGTTTACTTAAGGCCGATTTCAGTTAAAATGGATTTTCTCGAAAACGGCTCTAACGATTTCGATAAAATTTGATGTGTGGGTTAGTTTGGGCATATGCTATGAGGTGGCATACCACGTTTTTCACGAAAAATTCGAATAACGGTAATATTGAAAATCAGCTATTTCTCGGGTATTTGTTCGGCGATTGGGCTAAAAATTATTATTTGTAGGTTATAAGACAAGTGCAAAATAATGGCATACCAAATTTTGCAATGCCACGCCCACTTTTTTAAAACTTATTTTTTTTCAAAATTTTTACTAGAAATTGAGAAAAAATTATTTAATCAAAGTAATATGCCTTAAAATTCTCTATAATTCACTCAAACACCTTATCTGGCCACGCCCACTTTTTATGGGCATTTTTATAAAAACAAAACATTGAGTAAACTTCTACAATGTTATGACTATTATTCCATCTAAACGCGGAATGCCACGCCTACTTTACTGGGAAGAGCAAGACTTGGACTTTAATTCTGATAAAATTATACACTTATAGCATTACGGTGCAAGTACGTACGACCCAGTCGTGCACTTTATTTCTTAAGAATTTTGCACAACCAGTTCAAGTACGATGTTGAAAAGCCTCATGACGCCAGGATAGACAAGTGTATATTGGTTTTTTGAAAACAAATGTCTCACCAATCTTAATGGAGCAACGATTAATATCCATCACTATTCTGCTCAGTTCAACAGGTCTGGCATTAAAGACAAAACTAGGTATATTACTTATATAAGAAGGCTTTCTATTAAATATCTAAATGTTCGCAAAGGTTGGGTAGCACTGACTTTTTTTAAAAAAATATCGACAAAATTCCTGAAAAGACTGATGTTTGCATAATTGGCAATCTGCCTTATTGTAAATCGGACAAATGATTCTGAGACTCCATTCAGTAAATTTTTGATACATACAAAATGTATTGGAATTGGACTTGGAACTGACCTATCTATCCGGTTTGAGGACAAATTTAACATCGAAACCTCAATTTAGCTTGCCGCTACCAACACAAAGTGTGTCTGACAATCCTGTTTGCTTCTTTCTACAGTGCATATGTATGTGTTTGTACCCTAATGACCAGATGTAAATCGAATTTCTCATTTTAAACACGAAAATGGCATTACTTTTGTTCTTGTGTGATGGGAATTTTGTGTTGTATCTACAGAAAAAGTTTGTTGACATAGTTGATGTGTTCTGTACTTTTACATCTACATGCACATGGTTATGTGGTCTATGGTGTGCCCTGATCCATACATGTGTATAAATAGTTCTTAGGTTTGCCAGCTACAGTAGCCTAGTATCATTCCGCTTAATAAAACTTCACACGAACATAATCAATTCGAAAAGAAATATTAAATTAATCTTTGGACTAGTGCAGTTTTAATTCATACATAAAGATATGTTTATTTAGTAAATGTGCTGTCCCGTCAACATCGCGTCTATGATAATGCTAGTTCAGACAAGAAGATAATTTATGTACATATGTAGGTATTTAAAGCGAAATGCTGGCTGAAACGTGGTTGTATTTCTCACGTAGATAACATCATCCGATATGTAGGCATGCCAAGCAACTTGTATCACTACGAACAATTTTTACTTGCACCTACCTATAGGGCAAGTATTGCAATCGTGAAAAAAATCGAACTCGAGATTTTAATCAAATTTGACATTACTATGATGGAGAAGTCCAAAAAAGTAGGTCCGGCAATTCCGTCTGTCTGTCTGTCTGTCAGTCTGTCTGTCTGTATATTCGACTGCAGCCTAAACGGCTGGGCGGATTTGCTTCAAACTTCATATATAGGGTCTGTGGGATATTCCCTAGAGGCGAAATTTGAATTTTCATTCTAACCTCAAAATTAAGGGTAGTTTACTTAAGGCCGATTTCAGTTAAAATGGATTTTCTCGAAAACGGCTCTAACGATTTCGATAAAATTTGATGTGTGGGTTAGTTTGGGCATATGCTATCAGGTGGCATACCACGTTTTTCATGAAAAATTCGAATAACGGTAATATAGAAAATCAGCTGTTTCTCGGGCATTTGTTCGGCGATTGGGCTAAAAATTAATATTTCTAGGTTATAAGACAAAGGGAACAAAATGGCGTACCAAATTTTAGAATTGCCACGCCCACTTTTATAAAAAAAAAATTTTCTAAATTTTTACTAGAAATTGAGAAAAAATTATTTAAGCAAAGTAATAGACGTTAAAATTTTCTATAATTCACTCAAACACCTTATCTGGCCACGCCCACTTTTTAAAGGTGTTTTTTAAACACAAGACATTGAGTAAACTCCTACAATGTTATGACTATTATTCCATTGAAACGCGGAATGCCACGCCTACTTTACTGGGAAGAGTAAGACTTGGACTTTAATCCTGATAAAATTATACACTTATAGCATTACGGTGCAAGTACGTACGACCCAGTCGTGCACTTTATTTTATATATTGAAGAAAATTTATAATACCCAAAAGACATGTTTCCAGCGCTTTTAATCACCATCAAAAATCATTTGTATTTATCTCAGCGCGAAGTTTGATGGTTTTTAATTCGTTCCTCTTAAGGGATTAGAAATATGCAAACGAAAAAAAATCTTGTGATCGAACTGAAGACGATAGTTTTTCATTAGATGCTTAATGTCATGCAGCGATAAAGGCTTTGTCTGACCTAAATTCTTGTACGTTGTTCTTAACTTTTCAATAGGTAGTAATACTGCTTATGTTTGCATTGAATAGAAGAAAAGCTAACATCTTTTTGTCATTTATGATGTTATGCTTCTACCGGTGAATAAGGCTTAATTTTTCAATCACAGTGATGCATTGATTCAAAAAACTTCGAATAAGAAAAATGGAAAGAGAACAATACTGAAAATATTATTTTCCTGTCTTTCTTTTGTTACAAAAAGGAACACAAGAACAAAAGTCTTTTGCAACCCCATTTCAATGCATATCGCATATCTGAAATCCGAAATAAAAGATTCTTATATGTGTTATGGCCTTTGTTCAAAAAACAAATGTACAAAAGTAAAATTTGTGACTTTTGCATTAACACGTCGGCCTGGCACAAGTTTAATAGTATCCAACCCATTACAATGAACTTTGAGAAATCAGCTGCATTATGTATTCTACAGCGGACTTACTTCAAGTGCGAAAGCAATCAATATGGCTTTTAAATTTATTGGCAAATAATATGGTATTTCAACATTGCATTCAATTTTACTGATTAGTAGATTAAGCACCTAATGATTGTTTCCTAGTTTTTTGTAGCATTTATTGTTCAAACTGAGAAACGGAAGAGACGCCATTAAAAACCTGCATGACGTTTACATTGCCAATGATTTCGAAAATATCGATATCCAAGGGACAGCTAATACTGACGATAATGAAAAAAATATTCTTAATTAATTTTTGATGAATAAATTGCATAACAAAAATTCTGAATTCTTTTATTCCACGATTTTGCAATGATTTTTTCGACTGATGAAAATTATCTGTGTAATAGTTTAATTGCAGAATTTATACAGGTGCCATCGGAAAAGTTCGACAAACTGAGATTGTGTATTTATGTGTATTTATATCCAGTTAGGTAAAACCGCATCTTTATGTTGTTCCAGGAATGTCATTGATAGACTATGAAGTGGGCATATCCAGATGATTGCGATTGGGTAATAGTGAGTTAAAGAATAACTTTAAACAAACACAAAAAGGGCATATATATGTATGTAAGTTTGCATTGTTAAAACAAGGATAAAACTAAAAACATAATAGTTTTTATGGTGACATTAATTAATTGAGGCATGTACTTAGCAAAATTTAGTGCGTCACAATATGTATACCCTTATTATGTACCAGAACTCAACTTTAATATAACTGATTATTTTTTAAAAATATAAAATACAATCCTCTTCACTTATAACAAAAATCAAACATTTCGATGTAAACAGAAGCAAATTTTAAAAGTATTCAGAATTTTGTTTATACTAAACGTTTATTTCTAGTTATAATTCACATTTTGTCGAAAATAGCTTCAACCTTAGGTATCTATTCATTGTCATTCATTAACTTTTTAATTGAGTCAAAATACCACAGGTTTTTTGTTTTCTTGATCATAATATTTTAATTGCACCTATACCTATAGGGCAAGTATTGCAATCGTGAAAAAAATCGAACTCGAGATTTTAATCAAACTTGACATTACTATGATGGAGAAGTCCAAAAAAGTAGGTCCGGCAATTCCGTCTGTCTGTCTGTCAGCCTGTCTGTCTGTCTATATATTCGACTGCAGCCTAAACGGCTGGACGGATTTGCTTCAAACTTCATATATAGGGTCTGTGGGATATTCCCTAGAGGCGAAATTTGAATTTTCATTCTAACCTCAAAATTAAGGGTAGTTTACTTAAGGCCGATTTCAGTTAAAATGGATTTTCTCGAAAACGGCTCTAACGATTTCGATAAAATTTGATGTGTGGGTTAGTTTGGGCATATGCTATGAGGTGGCGTACCACGATTTTCACGAAAAATTCGAATAACGGTAATATAGAAAATCAGCTGTTTCTCGGGCATTTGTTCGGCGATTGGGCTAAAACTTAATATTTGTAGGTTATAGGACAAGTGCAAAATAATGGCGTACCAAATTTTGGAATTGCCACGCCCACTTTTATAAAACTTTTTTTTTCAAAATTTTTACTAGAAATTGAGAAAAAATTATTTAAGCAAAGTAATAGGCGTTAGAATTTTCTATAATTCACTCAAACATCTTATCTGGCCACGCCTACTTTTTAAAGGTGTTTTTTTTTTAAAATAACATTGAGTAAACTCCTACAATGTTATGACTATTATTCCATCGAAACGCGGAATGCCACGTCTACTTTACTGGGATAAGCAAGACGTGGACTTTAATCCTGCTAAAATTATGCACTTATAGCATTACGGTGCAAGTACGTACGACCCAGTCGTGCACTTTATTTTTTTTTGCAATTTACCGACTACTTAAAATACGTCTGGTCAACAAAAACATTTTTCGAAATAATATAGAAAATCTGTCAACTACAATATACATACGTACGATATGTTTATAATTTTATTTTATTTCGTATGTTTGGTTCCTACATACCTACGCTCTTCCTACTCATTGTCGCTTCTATTTCTGCTCTTCCTTCATAACATTCGTCGCAGTGTCGTTTGCTGCTTGAAAAGGTGCTCCCTTCCTTATCATCTGTCTAGCGATGTTGTCTGTTTGTTCCCCAGCAGGTTGCGTTCTTCAGGATAATGGAACATGATGTGCTCCAGAACTTCTACAACTTCTGTGCACTTTGGGCATTAGGGGTTGTCGTCTTGTTCAAACACATGGAGGTGGACTCCGAAGCATCCATAGGTAGGAAATATCTGCTACAGTTAAAAATTCAGCTCCCCATGCTTTCTATTGATCCAAGCATGACAATTAGGGATCAATCTCCATTTCCTCTGTCATTTTTTCTGTTGATTCTGCAAGTCTTTGTTTTCTTTCTATACGATTTTATATTCATGGCCATTACTGAGTTTTGTAACTATGTACAACGAATAGTATAAATATCGAAGCCAGAGCCAATTATTTTGGAAGATCTCATAATTCTAATTACGAGATTTCTTTACTCCCTTTAGAGACAAGGTCATTTGATCGAATTTTATCCCAACATGCGTCTGAGCACCGCGAGAGTAACTATTGAAAAAGTCTTTGAACTACTAAAGGGACGATTTTATTTTTAAAGGGCATAGATGTTACCAACACTATGATGACAAACAAAATTGTGCTTGCTAGTGTGATAATTTAATTTTTATTTTCGGAATTCCCAAAATATATATTTTTTTGTTCTTTCGTTTTCAGTGAATCGAACATTCGACTAAGAGCATCCAAAGCTTCTTTCTCTGTTGTAGCTGGGTTCAACCAATATAATTATTTCAGCTAATGCAGGTTCATTCTAGTCCTTGTCTATATAAGGCGGAGTCGCAGATAATCCTATTTCGATTATTTTCCAACAACCTCTTACAATCTAGTATGATTTCCCATATCGTATGAAGTGAGATGGACGAAAAACTACGTTTGCAAAAAAAATGTATTCAATTTTTACAAGAATATTTTAGTCTATGTAATTTCACTTTTATTCTAATTACAACATTTATTGAAACCAATTTAATTCGTAACTAAAGGGACCCAAAATCTGTCAGAAAAAAGTTCAGTAGAAATTAGAATGAGTTTATTTGACATAATTCATAAGTTCACATTAATTAATCTTTACTTGCAACGTGAAACGACCAATTACATGATCACACCATGTACACTTATTGACAAAAGTCTACGTATACTCTGAGGTTTCGTTAATAAAGGGTTTTGTACGGCAACATGAAAATGTCAAATAAGAAAAACACGTATTTTACACTTTATTGCAGAAAGAACTATGCATGTACATATGTATGTTTATACATGATAAGTGTAATACAAATTTCTAAAACATAAAATAAAAACACTAAATAATAACTTCAATTGTATCAAAATAAATGTGACAAAAGATTACGTACGCATTGAGATAATGGCATGAATTTAAAAATTATGAATATTATTCATAAGCCGTTGGACTTCCTTTTGATTCTATGACTGCTCTTATTCTCTTCGGCATAGATTCGACCAATTTCTTTGTAACTGAAGGTTCACTTTTAGCCCATTCTTCTTCGAGAGCCTTTTCTAACGCCTTCCTGTTTGTGATGTCCCTTTTTACTTGCACCTATACCTATAGGGCAAGTATTGCTTTCTAATCAAACTTGACATTACTATGATGGCGAAGTCCAAAAAAGTGGGTCCGGCAATTCCGTCTGTCTATCTGTCTGTCTGTCTGTCTGTCTGTATATGCGACTGCAGCCTAAACGACTAGACGGATTTGCTTCAAATCTTCATATCTGTGGTCTGTGATATAATCCCTAGAGGCGACATCGGAATTTTCATTCTAACCTCAAAATTAAGGGTAATTTACTTAATGCCGATTTCAGTTAAAATGGATTTTCTCGTAAACGACTCTAACGATTTCGATAATTTGATATGTGGGTTAGTTCGAGCATATGCTATAAGGTGGCATACCACCTCGCGAAAAGTTCGAAAAACGGTAATATTGGAAATTAGCTGTTTCTCGGGTATTTGTTCGGCGATTGAGCTAAAAATTAATATTTCTACGTTATAAGACAAATGCAAAATAAAGGCGTACCAAATTTTGGAAATCCCACACCCACTTTTATAAAAAAAAAATTTTTTAATTTTTACTTGAAATTGAGAAAAAATTATTTAAGCAAAGTAATAGCCCTTAAAATTTTCTATAATTCACTCAGACACTTTATCTGACCATGCCCACTTTTTAAAGGAGTGTTTTTTTAAAAACGAAACGCGGAATGCCACGCTTACTTTACGGCCGAGAGCAAGACTTGGACTTCAATCCTGATAAAATTTTACACTTATAGCATTATGGTGCGACCCAGTCGTGCGTTATTTGGTCCAAACCTTAGCGTCATATAGCAGTGCCTTATCTTGTTTAAATCTTTTTTTGACATACATAGGTACAGAAAAGGTCGCTCCAAAATCGTAAGCGACTTTGAAGGAACAGCGAGCGTTCTCCTTCGTCATCCTGTACAGGTGAACGAGTTCGGTTGAGATTCCTCCTGAGGCAAGATGAAAATTAAGGTGTCTTTGTGAGAGAACAGTCCTCCCCCCTCGTTTTATTTCGATGGAATAATAGTCATAACATCGTCGGAGTTTACACAATGCTTTGTTTTAAAAAAAAAAAACCTTTTAAAAAGTGGGCGTGGCCAGATAGGGTGTTTGGGTGAATTACAGAAAATTTTAAGGCGTATTACCTACTTACTTACTTAACGGACTCCCGACCCGTGAAGAGCCCCTGCCTAAGACACGCTAGAATTCCATTACCTTCGATCCCGGGCACGCTGTTTCCAGTTGTCCAAACCAAGCGCTCTGGCATCCGCGATAGCTTGGTCTTTAAAACGGAGGTTCGGTCTTCCTTTTCGTCTCGAACCAGGTGGCTGTGAGGCGAAGATCAATGTTTTGTAGAGCATACATTTAGTCCTCCGAGATAGGAGTTTTGAACTCATTTGTTTTGCCAAACCGAAGTAACAGCGGTTTCCTAGGGTAAGTCTATGTCAAATCTCCACTAGGGTGTCGTTCGTGGAGTTCATATTTACTCCGAGGTAGGTAAACTCCTCAACTACCTCAAAGTTCCTGTTGCCAACAGTGACGTTTTGTCCTAGATGGTGGACCGATGCTTCTTTGTTTGTTGACAACAGGTACTTGGTTTTGTCCTCATTCACTTCAAGCCCAACTCGTTTTGTCTCTTCAGTCATTTGCTTCTACAACAGCGCGCTGGGCTGCGTATCCCAGCAGTTGGACAGATTTATTGAAAATAGTGCCTATCTGTTTCAGCACTAGATTGAAGAAGTCACACGACTGCGCATCTCCTTGCCGAAAGCCGGTGCAAGTTTGGAATAGTTCAGAGAAGCTGCACCTCGTGTTTTCCAGCGTCACGCGGCACAGCTGGATCAGTTTTGCCGGGATCCCATATTCGGCCATCGCCTTGTAGAGCTCAAGACGATGAATGCTATCGTATGCGGCTTTAAAGTCGATAAAGAGGTGGTGGGTCTCGACTTGAAATTCGTTGGTCTTTTCCAGGATTTGCCTTAGCGTGTGGACTTGGTCGATCGTCAATCTGCCGGGCCGATTAGTGTGTTGCAGAAAGGTTTCAGACGTTGACACAGTACATTGGATAGGATCTTATACGCGACATTTAGCAGGGATATGCCTCGGTAGTTCTTGCAAGACATAGGATCGCCTTTTTTTAAGATGGGGTACATAGAGCTGATAGTCCAGTCATCGGGCATAGCTTCGTCCATCCATACTTGGTTGATGATTTGCATGCACCCAAAAGCCAGCGGCTTTGTTGTGCTTCAGCTTTTTGAATGCTGAGTCAACTTCTTCAAAACTGGGGAGGGGGATGGCTTCTTCATTGATTGGAAGTGGGTTCTCTTCTTGCCCTGTTACTCTCTCTATTTGATGCCCATTAAGTAGCAGCTGGAAATGCTCCTTAAAAACATCTACTATTCCCTGTGATTCGGTGACTAGGTTTCCTTCACTATTTCGAAGAGCCTGCGTTCCAGGCTAAAAGCCAGCTGCCAGCTGCTTGGCTTTCTTGAAAAACATCCGGGTATTGTTCCTGTCGCGAGACTCTTCGATACCCTTGAGCTGGGAGACTGCGTGGGCCCTTTCTTTTTTCGCAGGATGTTTTATTCTTCTCTTCTTCTAGCTCGATACTCTTCCCTTGCTGCTCTTTTTTTCCGCTGCAGCATTTGTAGGTGTGCATTTTCTGTCACCTTTTCCCGACGTACGCATTCATCATCATACCAACGTTTCCTCGTAGGTGGTGGTTGGTAACCTATGGTGGTCTCGGCTACCTCTTTGATGATGTCGCGGTACTGGTTCCACTGTTTAAAGTCTTCAGCTTCGTCGGTAGGGGCGTGTGCACATATGTATTATGCTGATGTTCTGAAATGTGACTTTGATGCGGATCAGCCAGGCAATCGCTGATCGGCTTGAAGTCAATTATCATTGAGCGTAGCCGATTTCCCACAATGAATCCGCATCCTAACATATGCAGTCTTTTGTGGCAGCTGTAATAAATGTCGCAATTTTGTCGTTTTTGTATACCTGATCCTATCCATCGTATCTCCTGGATGGCGGTAATATCTGCCTTGTACCGCATGAGGACAGATTCAAGTTTTTGAGCAGAACCAGGGGTGTACAATGAGCGTACGTTCCAGGTGCATACTTTGGATGTTCCGGGTCGTGATCTTATATAATGGGGTCGATTTAAATAATTTTTTCTAATTTCTAGTAAAAATTTTGAAAAAATAGGTTTTATAAAAGTGGGCGTGTCAATTCCCAAATTTGTTATGCCATTATTTAGCTTTTGTCTTATAACCTATAAATATTCATTGTTAGCCCAATCAATATTACCATTATTCGAATTTTTAGGTACTAACCCAAGTAGCAAATTTCAGTGAAATCGTTGGAGCCGTTTTCGAGAAAATCCATTTTAACTGAAATCGGCCCTAAGTAAACTACCCTTAATTTTGAGGTTAGAATGAAAATTTCGATTTCACCTCTAGGAATTATCCCACAGACCACAGATATGAAGTCGTTTAAGCTGCAGTCGCTTATACAGAAAGACCGACAGACATCGGTCGGACCTACTTTTTTGGACTTCTCCGTCATAGTAATGTCAAGTTTGATTAAAATCTCGAGTTCGATTTTTTTCACGAAAGCAATATTTGCCCTATAAATATGTATGTACATACATATGTGCAAGTAAAAACATGTTTTCCATTTCCACTTTTTTCTTCTTCTTTATCATAGTAATGTCAATTTTGATATATGTATGTACATAGTAATTGGAGAACTGGGCGAATTGATGAATCGTAAAAAATCAACATCTATTGGATTAATTACATAAATTAATTAAAAATATTGTTGAAATATGACCGGGTGATGATTAATTGATTGTCTTTTATTGACTCAGTCCCATTTACATTTTGACCACATTTCCGAAAGCTATTTTGTATTCCTTTTCTGTACGTTGACCGGTTGTATTTGTTTCAAACTACACATCTAGTGTTTGTGAATTCACGATCAGAATTTTCAGTATAAACTCAAAATTAAAACCGTAACTAACGCTCATATCTGAAAATGTTGAAAAATCCATGGTAGTACATTTAGTTATTTTTTAATGGATTAGGTTCAAATTTAATATCTGAAATTTGTAAGACACGTGCAAAGTAAGTACCAAGTATTGGAAGGGTGGAGTCCACTGTTGAGAAAAAAAAAAATCTTTTTTTCAAAATTTTTACTAGTAATCGAAAAAATTTGTTAAAGCAAAATTGATAGGTCTTAACGTTTTCCATAATTTTACTGAGGACCACATATGATCGCTTCCACTTGTTAAGATTGTTTTACAACAAAAAAAATTAAATTACCGGATACCGCGAGTACAATGTTAGCATTATGATTCCATCAAAAATGTAGATTGCCACACCAATTTTTACTTGCACCTATGTACCTATAGGGCAAGTATTGCAATCGTGAAAAAAATCGAACTCGAGATTTTAATCAAACTTGACATTACTATGATGGAGAAGTCCAAAAAAGTAGGTCCGGCAATTCCGTCTGTCTGTCTGTCAGTCTGTCTGTCTGTCTGTATATTCGACTGCAGCCTAAACGGCTGGGCGGATTTGCTTCAAACTTCATATATAGGGTCTGTGGGATATTCCCTAGAGGCGAAATTTGAATTTTCATTCTAACCTCAAAATTAAGGGTAGTTTACTTAAGGCCGATTTCAGTTAAAATGGATTTTCTCAAAAACGGCTCTAACGATTTTGATAAAATTTGATGTGTGGGTTAGTTTGGGCATATGCTATGAGGTGGTATGCCACGTTTTTCATGAAAAATTCGAATAACGGTAATATAGAAAATCAGCTGTTTCTCGGGCATTTGTTCGGCGATTGGGCTAAAAATTAATATTTCTAGGTTATAAGACAAAGGGAACAAAATGGCGTACCAAATTTTAGAATTGCCACGCCCACTTTTATAAAAAAAAATTTTCTAAATTTTTACTAGAAATTGAGAAAAAATTATTTAAGCAAAGTAATAGACGTTAAAATTTTCTATAATTCACTGAAACACCTTATCTGGCCACGCCCACTTTTTAAATGTGTTTTTTAAAAACAAGACATTGAGTAAACTCCTACAATGTTATGACTATTATTCCATTGAAACGCGGAATGCCACGCCTACTTTACTGGGAAGAGTAAGACTTGGACTTTAATCCTGATAAAATTATACACTTGTAGCATTACGGTGCAAGTACGTACGACCCAGTCGTGCACTTTATTTTTAAAACAAGACTTGAATTTCAACACTATCTAGTCGTCCAATTTATTAGATATAGCCAATAGAAGAATATTTTTGGAAGTTGTTTATTGCACACAGCATCCCCTTCATAATTAATAAATTTTTGACATTATTCAGTCCAAAATAGCTTGGATCATTTGACAGATGTCACAGTCCCAGTGAATTTAGGTGTGTGCGTGATTAACCTGCAAATTTACTTACACATTCTTGGTCACCAGGTCCGTCAAGCTTGTAGGACAAAAAAGAAAACCCCTCGAAACCGACTATTGATATAAAGGTAAAATGACGTGTAAATCGTATGCACCTCACACACAATTAAATTCATTCGTCAACTTAGTTGGACGTTGGCCAAATTAAACCGTGTGCTAGTCATTGGATCAATTTTCCGGTTGACAAATTGGCTAATGAAAAATCAAAGGATCTTGATTTTTGAAAGTTAACGGATAAGTCTTTCAGCTCAGTTCAATCGTGTGTGGGCAAGTTATTTTGCTAGCAATCAAATTTGAGATTTTTCCGTAGTAATTTTTCCCTTCAACGTTAAGCCGTCTGTTGTTGACAAGTCTTTCAACTCAGTGGGATTGTGTGTGGGCAAGTCACTTGACTAGTCGTGTGATTTTTTAAGAAGAAGTAAGTCTCTCAACTTATGTACATACATATGTAGGTAGTATGTAATGAAGTGAGTGGAAAAATATCAATTGAGCTGACAACTCCATTAACAATGGAATTGAATGGGATATGAGCTACTTAACTTAGCTTTATGTTATTTGAAATATTGAATGTGGTTGCATAATAATGTTAATACATATGTACATACATAAACACCAGTGGCGTACGGTCCATACAAGCCGATTCCTTCCGGCTTCCCTTTTTAAATTTCAAATATATTTTACTTATGTCATATTCACCTGTGAAATTTGTTCATCAAACCGTTTTTATTCTCCTCATTTCATACATGCTCGATACGAAAATATTCATGGGTAGAGTGATTGTCGGAGAACGAATTTTTAGTGA
The DNA here is from genome assembly GCA_963583995.1 of Xylota segnis. NCBI lineage: Eukaryota > Metazoa > Arthropoda > Insecta > Diptera > Syrphidae > Xylota > Xylota segnis. Next base: position 103,686,345 of record OY757236.1, on the reverse strand, counting down.
TTGGAAGTGGAAGTGGTAGAGTTGAAGGAGACATGTTTTCTTTCGAGGGATGTTTTTTTTTTATGCTATGCAGGCAACAAAATAAGCTAAAGAAAATCGGGTTATTGGGTGATATAGAGGATCGAACGGCGTTTGTAGTTTGTTCTAAACTTGTTGCGTATAATTTATTTTAATATCAAATTACGATTACAGATCGTTTCGAATCACTTCTCAATTTTTAAGGTGCGTAGAGAAAGGAATGAAAGTTTTGTTTTTCTCTTATATTAATTCTTGTGTAATTTCAGTAAACGCACCATAAAAAATTAAAATACATATGTATGTACATGAAACCCAGATATCAATTCCTATAGCGTGGGGTATTCCCCCAATTACGCGCTTTAGAATACTCTTTGGCACATTATTCGTATGTCGTTTTCTTCAGCATTAGGATGCAATTATGGCAGTTAATAAAACGTTGTGTGACAAAAGTTAAATACGAGTAAAGGATGTTTTTTTTATGGAGCCGGAGAACTTTAAATTAAAATAAAACATAGAAAGATGTTTTATTACAATATGAATGAAATTGGCAATGAGAAAAAGAACTCTCAGACCGAACACTTTTATCCATTAAAATACCCCTTCGTATAGAAATTTAAAATAACTCAAATTGTTTAAAGGAATTTTTGCTGAATTCCTTCAAAAGGATCGTAGAATACCTTTAAAGTACAAATAGGTAGTAATTATGAATCTTTGATTAATTAATAGCTCTCCGAGTTCTCTTTAATTCCATGGATAACTTTACTTAACTTGGCCCAGAAAGACTTCATTTGGAACCACTTCTTTTATGCAATAAGCTTATTGTATTGGCTTAGAATGGTAAAGTGGTAAATTTTCATAAAATTTTGTCCGGCTTCCCTCTCTTAAAATTTCACCGCACGCTACTGATACACACATATTGCTTATTTGGTTGAGACTACATCTGTGAAATTTACTAATTTTAGTAATGTCTCTACTCTATGTACATATGTACATACATATGGAATCACATTGACGAAACATACACACGAGTAGGTACATTTTGTTTACATTATTTTAATCATGTAGATGTGTACATATGCGCATACATATTTATTCATGTAATGATAAATCATTAATGGCTGATGAATAATGATTCCTTACTTATTTATAATTTTCTCATTAAGTCTAATACGTAAGGACGTACATATTTACAGACATCCAACGACTCTAATTTTAATACAACTTCAAAGTTTGTTTTAAGGATTAGAGACATTGCCCCAAGTTATTAATATTGAAGTAAAATGCCCCAAACAAAATATTCATTAATAAAAACATACAATTTTTCTTTCATAATTTTCAAGGCAATTTCAATGGAAAATTTATCAATAAAGACTATTTACAAAAAGAAATACACAATTTCCATAGACATAATTTTGGTTTCCTCCTTTGATGAAATTCTTAGAAAAAATTAATTGAAGTAATGAAATTCTTGTGTCAAAACAGTATCTAAAAGATAGAGAACAAAACAAGTAGGTATTCTGAAAATATGACCAATGTGTTCATGTTCTTCTAATAGCCATTTTAATATGATGATAATCGCCATTAGCTTCACCAGAACAAAAGTGTAAAAACATGCAAAAGCATAAACAACCATAATGTAATAATTATAATATCTTAATTAACTAAAAACAACCGAATCCGGAACCAAGTTACATCCTTATTTGTATCGATGATCGTGCAAAAAAACACCTAAAACGAATTTAAAATGGGGCAAAAGGAAATAACAAATTTATTTATATTTCAAATATGTATGTATGTATGTACATATGTATATTTTTAGCAGATTTCCCCACAGCTATAGCTTGCAATTGTCTACAAAACCAAAGCGATACTTTAGCTTTAAATAGGATGCAGGAATCCCACAAGAATTTTTATTTCCCTTATTTTGAGTATGAGTAAAAAAAAAAAACTTTCCATCTTAATGTGTAAGTCGATTCAACGATACTCACCCAATAGGATATCCTTTTTTCAGCTAGAGCACCCTTGAATGAAAAATTTGTTTTTGTTTACATTCATAGCACGTTTTGGCGACGGAGTGGCGCGTTTTAGTATTGAGAAACAAAGAAGAAAGCAAGAGGCAGAGTAAAAATCACATGAACTAAAAAAGGAACAAATATCAAAGGACGAAAGAAGAGTTGCTCTTCCTAATATATTATATCGTTATGTATATATGTATATGTATATATGTATATGTATGTATGTTTGTGTCCTCGTTTATGCCGAAGTGGAGATTTTTGTTTCCTTGAGTAAAAAAAATCTTCGAATGGATAGGTACGTGTATGGGGGGATAAGCTCATGGCTAGATATTGATGTCATTCGCAGCTTTTTGACAATAAAATTGATGCCGGCGTTGATATGTGCAAATAACTTTTTTTACTCAAATAAAGATATCATAAACCATGTCAATATTGTAAGTTCGCAGCATGGCCTAAGAATTTTTAGGTAAACGGCTGTTACATCAGAGTTAAATAAAAATATACTGAAAAGCTAAAATCCGTTTGGAACGGGTCGTGTTATACTCTATCCTCCTCCTTATGAAACTTCAATTGTTCAATAACAGCGAAATCTTGGAACGCTTATGGATGTTAATTAGGTAGCAATAATGATGTTTTTTGCCAAATTTTGGAAAAAATATGTTTTTTATGAAAACGCCCAAAAAATGGAGTTGCCAAAACTCATGTATAGGCGAACTGTAGACAAACAAATAAAAGGGCTAAAGGGATGTAAATTGTTTCCGGATTCGGTTGTTTTTTGTTAATTAAGATATAATTATTACATTATGGTTGTTTGTGTTTTTACATGTTTTTACACTTTTGTTCTGGTGACCATTCTTCTGAACGACTTTTTAACAAAAACGCTACCATTATAATCGAACAAGCACCGTATGCTGCAGATATGGCACTCTGTTATTTTTTCCTGTTTCCGAAGCTCAAATTACTATTTCGTAGGACCCGTTTTGAGTCATTGCACCCAATATTTTCATGCAAGTGTGTTAAACAAGGCTACAAATGCAACGGTTGTGTCTCTCTCAGCGGCGAAAGTCAGTTTTGGCGGACAACGTTCCAATTATAAGCGATTCATCATCTGTTCCAACGACTTGCGGATTCTCCAATGGTCTAACTTTTGCTCTCCACCTAACGATCTTCATACATCTATGGAGCAAACAATAACACTTCAAACGTTGTACAACGAAATTAAAAACTATGTAATATACACTCTGATGCAGTTAGGAAAGTTCAGTACCTAAAGGCAAACAATGCATCTCTTACAAAGAAGATTGAGGTTTGGGAAAAAAAATTTAAGCAAATCTAAAATTAATGCAGTGGACATCGTTGGAATATCTGAAGTAAACCATTCTAACGCTAAATGAACTCATTCATGTTAGGCTTGGAGAGGCAGTCGATGCTGACGAAATTCAAGACTGTTTTGTTAAGAAAATAAGAACAAAAGAAAAAGACAGAAATAACGTTGCATCGAACATTGCATGCATAACATATTCTTCACTAGTATGCAAGGAAACGATTAAGAGCAATATGCGTTGCAACAATATCAAATTGTCCTCTAACATCTTTTATGACATATCTAAGATATGGATCCATAATTTTTCTGACTTTAGTATACAGAATCTTCTGCAAAGTGCAATGATTCTTGTAGTCATAATTCATAAGGTTTCATACAAACAATTGCTTAGCATATAAATTCACAATGTACGATCTAAAATTAACCGACCATTGTCTAACCAGCATTCAATTTAATTTAAGTGTCTCTAGATTAGAGCAATTAAGTGGTATAGAGGTTTTTTTTGAAGTGTGGGATAAAATATATGCGACAGATGATCCATCCATTACTTCAAATTTATTTCTGGATAAATTACAGTCCCATATATATAATTGCAGTTACATTGTAAAGGAAACAAATAACAAATTCTACTGAACCTTGGATGACTTCTGAGTCGGTAAGAAAAATGAACTTTCTATTCGCGTTGCCAGAAACGCGCACAGTATTAGAATTCAAAATTATTTCAACAAAAATGTGTCTTGAGTTAAGAGCTGAAATAGCCCTCTGTAAAGACACTTACAATGTGGGGTTCGAGGTTCGAATCCCAGTCGGAACACCTAAAAGTTTTTTCACGGCCGACCTCTCTCGAGCGTCTGACAAACATCGGAGAGTACAACTGTCATAAGAAAGCTTCTCAAATAACAAATTGCCCTACGGACACGGCATTAAACAGTAGGCCCCTTCCATTCGTGTAACGAATATAACACGCACAACACAAATGGTTGTAAGAAGCTAGACCCTGGGTCCCATCGACCTGTTGCGACAAATATCTATTTATTTTTATACATAGATACTTACTACAGTAGTATGTTGTCGGAATATCTAGGCCCCCAAAAAAGTGTGAAGTCGTTAGCGAAATTTAAAGTAAAAAAAAAACACAACTATCTCATATTCTTAAAAAGGGTGATACTACAGTTTTAGATAAATGTCGCCAAAATCGGAAAAATCTACCGAAGATGCGTTATTAAAATTGTGTGGCAAATCTATCATACATGAAGTTTCAGAATTTTCTGCTGCATTATTTATAGACGTCATTAAAGCTTTTAATACAGTAAATTATAAGTTGTTACTCATGATTTGATTGTACGTTCTTACTCGCTTAGTTGTTTTAAATTTCGCCTTTGTAATGCTCGGTGTGATGGTCATTATATGTTCACTTACAAACATAATTCCATCTGTTTTAATGGATTGTTTTAAATTCTTGGGTATTACATTTGACTCTGCAATGAGTTGGAAGTCCACACTATGAAATATTGTACTCGAGTGGCATACATTTTAATAAAATGCAACCCGTACGCCCAAAACAAAAGCATGCAATTCGGATTATCTAGACAGTAAAGCGCAAAACCCAACTTTTGATTTGTTCCGAAACCTAAAAATTATTCCTCTAAAACACTTAACACTTTTTCAAAGTTCCTAAGAAATTCTTCTTTAAATCCGGGCATAAATTCAACGGTATGATAGTTATAACTTTTTTGACAACACCAAAAATTTTGTAATGGTAACCAAAATCATGAAAGCACTTTTTTATAATGTCACTGCCTATCGTTTATTTAACTTTTCACCTGATAATCTTAGAAGCGAAAGAAAGAAATCGGTATTTTCAAAAAACTTTCAAACTTTTTTCATTCAACAACTATGATATAGAAAGTCAGTTTATCCCTTTATTTTAAAACTTTTTACTGGTTTTTACAAACATATTTGTATTACTCTTTATTTCCATCTAAATGAATATTCATTTTCAGCCACGCCCATAGAGCAAGTATTGTATTCGTGAAAAATTTCAATCTCAAGTTTTTAGACAAGTTTGACATTACTATGATAGAGAAGTCCAGAAGTGGGTCTGCCAATGCCGTCTGTCTGTGCTCGAGACTACAGCCTAAATGGGTGAACGGGCTTAGATCAAACTTTTTTATACAGGGTCTGTGGGATAATTTCTACAATCCCTAGAGGCAAAATTAAAAGATTAGGCTAGACCGATTTTAACAAAATTTTACATATAATTGAGTTAGTGGGGCAAATTGCAATCAACCAAAATTTTTAATAAGGGTACTTTACTTAAAGCCAATTTAACAAAAAGTCAATTTGCGACAAAACGGCTTCAACGATCTGTGACAGGATGGCGTACCACGTTTTGGTCAAAGACGTAATGGCATACAACGTTTTTGGTCAAAACTGCTTTTAACGAGAATTAACTTAAAGCCAACTTGCTTAGAACACGAATTACTCAAAACGGCCCTTTGCTTATAACTTATGAAAAAGCACGACTTTCTCGAAAACGCCCTGAACGATGAATCTAATTTCAATAGCATACCGCGTTACTTATAGGCAACATACATACATATACATATGTATATTCATGCATATTCATGCATTCATGAAGGTGCAAGTTTGTACGACTCAGTCGTGTACTTTATTATGGATTAGTTTGATATTGTCTTGAGTGACGTATTATTAAGGTTTTAGTCTTGTTTTTTAATTGCCTACTGTCCAAGGTGGCAATTAATTACTTTATTTAACGTTCTTGAATAAATGTTTGCACATGAGTAAATATTTTGTTTTATTTATTTTCCTTTTTCATTTGTTTATTTATCAAATTTATTGACACTGTGAACATTTTTTTAAATTATTAAATAGATCGTATATGAAATTTAATTTAACTTATAATTAATGTACGTTCGAGTCACAGCGTATACTAGAAAGTGATATCAAACCTCAACTAATAGTTACCTACTGCTAGGTGTTTGTACAATATCAATTTAACATTGGTGTTATGATCAAATAAAAACGCTTGCGATTTGTTTTTATTGAAACACGGTGCAATTGAATCATTTCCTTTGTACCCATTTTTTGCACACAGACATTTTTTTTTATAATAATGCATATTAATGTTTTCATTTATATGAATGCATCAACTAATTATGTAAACAAAAAATTAATGTACGCGTATAATATTATCTTACTGAACCATTTTGAAGTTATTTTAATTACTTTATCTAGGTAGTTTTTGTGGAACAAGATTCAATAATTTATTTTCAATGAATATATTAAAGACATTGTACTTGTACTTTAGCTATAACTTTCATTTTAATCGACGATTTTATCTCATGCCATGTTGAATTTATCACGTTATAAAAGGTGACCAGGTAGCAATGACACTTTTTCCAATTGTTATGTTTCCGCCGAAGTCAAAGCTACCAATAACATTCAGCTTTCCGAACAATCAGTAAGGCTTTCCATTTCATCATACATCAGCTAACGCTTGCCGATTGTGCAAAAATTATTAAGAAATATTATCGAAACTCCGGCTTAGTTGTAAATACGCAACTTGAATTTCGTCGTGAAGTCGCTCGACTTCGACTTGACACCACTCCACTTTCATTGGGCCTATGTCAAGTCCTTAATATACGCTAACAAACCAACAACTTTGAACTAGCTCGAGGGCAACATTCAAAACGCTATTGGACCGATTCAACAAAAGTTGGACCCATAGCTTGAACACTGCCAACGAAGCCAAGGCGGCCATTTGAATGATGTGCTATTCTACACATAAAGGCATGAATGTAGATTCAAAATTAAATCAGAATCAATTATCTCAAATATCTGACACCGTTGTTTTATTTAAATTTTCATTCCTACCGTTCTTATCTGGTGACCCTGTACATATACATACATACATATGTATGTACATGCATGCACATAACTTGAATTCAGAAGAATTACACTTATTGTTAGTTTAAACAAAAAGTATGACGAGCAAATTAAGGTGTCCTTTCATGTGATAAATAATTGTTGAAAAGTTAAGTCATGTGGCATATTCACTTTGAGTTAAATATTTTTTGTTTACACTCACCTAGGCTTGAGACAGCCATTTGTTTTCAAAAGTCCGTAGAAAATATTTTATATTCTCCAGCTTAATTATTTTGCTACACATATATATATGTACGTAGTGGTATCGCAATTCAATAAAGTTGTTGTAGTTGTACAAGTAGTATGTTTTTTAAAATCCAGGATAAAATCGCATTTTATTGGGTAGCATGAGTAAAATAAACGGCCTCTTGTAGGTAATATGTATGTAAATTTTTTCGGAAATTAATTAAATTAACAGAGAAACCATCCTCTGGTAATTTCCGACTTCATAATGAATGAATTCCAAATTAAATCCAAGTGAATACTCCTACTCTTTAGTGCAATCTCGCTGATGGACATTGTCACAATCTGAATTCTGTAATTGAATACGAATATTTTAAGTTTTTCTTTTTCGGTCTCTAGTTTCTGGCGACAATACTCTACATTTAGCACTACTCTATAAAAGAAAATGTTGGATAAAAGGAATGAAAGAATATGTAAAAATATGTCTTTACTCCTATTTCTAGTGTATATACATATCAGCATACGCACACATAGACTTCTTTATTACAATGGTCCAGTGAACTGTTTCAATTTGTTGCAAGCTCCTTTTACTTGGAAAAAAGAAATTCTATTCTTATTCTTTTTGTTCCGAAATTTTATCTTTGTGTTCGTACACATTTTGCAAAGCAAATGGAAATACATTTTCCAGACCCTTAAATTGAATAATTGGTATTAATATGATGGCTTATAACCAAAGGATCAATTGATTGTTCGGAATCAAGTATGATAGGACAGAACTAATTCAAAATGAATGAATATTTTTTTCTCAATACTATTAGATTTGCTTTTATGTTTCTGTTCTACGGGTGGGATGAAAAGAATTCCAAAGCCCTAAGCACCATTGTACCCAGCATAAGTCCTTATCCTTTTACTAAACAAAAGGGTGATAAAAGGAACGTTGTCCTATGACCTTTGATAATAGTAACAACAAAGAAACGAAGTTATTTTTTGAAATACCCAATGAAAGTTTTTTAAGTGTAAACAGAGTATACACATAAAGGCTAATAATGCTCTTGGAACAAGAAGATTGGGCGATGTCAAGATGAGTAGGAGCTTGGTACTTTTGTTGCTTATCATGCATGTAGACTTGTTTTAAATAAAATAGAAAAAAAATATCTTTGTAGGTTACTAGTCTCAAATGTTCAAATGCAAGATTTAACAAACATGTAAGTTCAAATCTACATTTCCATATACATACATACATATGCTCCACTTTATGTATCTGAAACGTACTGTGTGTATAAATGTCAGCAGTACGCATAAACGTCATAATTTGTACATATAATTGTTTATATGGGACTTCTTTTGGGTAAAGAAATTAAATCACATAACACAAAGATCTATATAGCATTAAATCCATTTAAAAAAAAATACCTTTTTTACACCTATTTCTACATTGTCCCTACATTACAAACTTCTCTGTAGTAGGGAGCTACATAACAAAATTATATCAACGCTCCAGACTTCTTTGTTGAGACGCGAAATATTCACGGAATTAAATTTAATAACCGTAACTTTTTTTAAGTCAAAAAACGAATCCTTTTTATAGCCAATAAAAGTGGATAGATGCTTGGATACATATGTACCTACTTATACACACATCTATTCCTTTTTGGTTAAATTGCTCGATTTGGATGTACTTTGATGTATGTATGATCAAAGAATGAATAATATAGATTTTTTCGTACTTATTCGTAAGCAGAATGTTTTTGTATAATTGGCTATCGGCTTAGAGATTGATGTATTTCTTTCATAACTTTTATAAAAGGTATGTTTTATACTTAGTTACATATATATGTACATATGTACGTGAAATAAAACTGCATACAAATCAAAAAGAGGAATTTTGTACGCTACACATACATACATACATACATATGTATGTACATAGACGATTGAGTTGTTACAAAAAGCAAATCGCTGTACTTTTTTTTACAGCGCTAAGTTGAAAGGATGGGAATAATGGATTGTGCAGCGCTTTGATATGTAACATAGCTGTGAAAAGAAATAAATAGATTTTTAAGGCAGAGAAACTCGCTCAGGTAATATTCTGTAGATATTCTTCATTCATAGGTAGTAGAACGTACATGATATTAAATACTCGTCTATAATGTCAGACGTGTGAATTGTTTCGAAGTTTTGTAGAACTTACAGAAGCCAAAATAATAAAGTGCACGACTGGGTCGTACGTACTTGCACTGTAATGCTATAAGTGTAAAATTTTATCAGGATTGAAGTCCAAGTCTTGCTGTTCCCAGTAAAGTAGACGTGGCATTCCGCGTTTCGATAGAATAATAGTCATACTATTTAGGTTTACCCAATGTTTTGTTTTTAACAAAACTCCTTTAAAAAGTGGGCGTGGTCAGATAAAATGTTTGAGTGCATTATAGAAAATTTTACCTATTACCTTGTTTAATAATTTTTTCTCAATTGCTAGTAAAAATTTTGAAAAAAGGTTTTATAAAAGTGGGAGCGACAATTTCAAAATTTGCAAATTTTGCATTTGCCTTATAACCTAGAAAATTAATTTTTAGCTCAATCGCCGAACAAATACCCGAGAAACAGATGATTTTCAACATTACCGTTATTCGTGATATTTTTCGTGAAAAACGTGGTATGCCATCTCATAGCATGTACCCAAATTAACCCAAATATCAAATTTGATCGAAATCGTTAGAGCCTTTTTCTAGAAAATCCATTTTAACTGAAATCAGCCCTAAGTAATCTACCCTTAATTTTGAGGTTAGGATGAAAATTCAAATTTTGCCTCTAGGGATTACCCCATAGACTACAGATATGAAGTTTGATGTAAATCTGTCCAGCCGTTTAGGCTGCAGTTGCATATACAGTCAGACAGACAGACAGACAAACATACATAGTAATGTAAAGTTTGATTAAAATCTCAAGTTCGACTTTACTTTACCTGTACGGTACAGCTACTGACATGTGTAGGTAGGTAGGTAGGTTAAGAAGGTGACTGCAAAACGGTGAGAGGATTGCAGTCTCACTTGGATCTAAACGGATCCATTGTCGTCCTCGGTGTGGGATACCTAAAACAATATGAAGCAGAAAAATTATTGTTACTCGTCAGTCTATGACGGGAACGTCCCACTTACCTATTTAATCATGCAATAGCATGAACTTTGGCATAACTCGCTACACGAGCTGCCAAGTATCCATACAAAATTTCACCGCTTCAGAGCACAAAAAATTAAGAAATTTTCATAAACTTGTGCAAATTTTTCATGTTTGTTAATGTTTGTTTTCTGCATTACAAAAGTTACCGTTGGTTTAATGAAAGTTTGTAATCACGAAACTTTAAGTCGTATCGTGTAATTTGAGTATTTACGTACTTTATGCGCTACAGTAGGGGTGAACCCGAGCTGCAACCAGCAAGTCTTTCCAACCAGCTCGATCTTTTCCTAGCTGTCTCCAGTTTCACACGCTAAGTTGGTTGAGGTCCCTTTGCATTTGAGCGCACCACCCTAGGCGTGGTCTTCCTCTACTGCGCCGTACCTCGGGGGTGGATTCGAAGACTGTCGAAGAATGCCGGAGGACTGTTGTCCATCCACTCAGCATGACCCAACACCCGAAAACAACCGAGAGCAACCTAATCCATTTTTGAAAAAGTCATTGCCTCTACTCCGTAGAGCAGAACTGTGATGATAAGAGTTTTACACAAGGTAACTTTGGTTGTTCGAAAGCGATCTTTGCTACACCCTTGTCTTCTTAACTCAAAGAAGCATCGATTCTGAGTTTATAGCGGCTCTTAAGTAGACAAAGTCCTTATCTACCTCAAAGTTATGTACATACATATGTAGATATGTTGAGGGTGACGTTCTGACCGATACATCAGTATTGTGTATCGCACTACTTATTAGTCAAATTATGTTGTGTTCGCATATATTGTCATCACTATCTTTTGGCCACCAATTTGAGTATTTATTAAAATTAAATAGTTTGGAATTATCGTATGGAACTAACGATATTATGGCAAATAAACGGAACGAATCTATTTGCTATTTTCTTTAATATTTCGTTACCTATTTAAAATCTGATCTAACTAATTATTTACTAAGGGAATAAACTGAAATACATATGTACATATGTAAGGTCTACAATAAAGCATACGTGGTAAGTTATTACCACGACCGTACCGACCAGTTTGGCAGCACTCTGCTGAGGAAAAGGAAAAGAAAACGAATAAAAGAATTGTTTTATTAATTAGTCGTCAACCACCGTTGCCGCGAACATCATCGCAGCCACTGTAGTCACCCCACTCCTAATTAAACTGAAATACTGTTGTGAAATTGTAATATAAAGTAAATAAATCATCATCACTTCATCTTCACTACATTTATGTATGAAAGGCAAATTTCAAAATTTGAGTGTACATACTTACATCCATATGTAGTAGGTAAGTATATGCTGCAAAAATGAAAAAGCTTCTGAACGGATTTGAATGCGGTTTTTTGCAGTCAAAACTGTTTTTGCAGCTTAATCTAAAAAGTTAAAAAAATTATAAAAAGAAAACTTCATATTTACATACGCCAATATTTCGCATTTGCCGCGCCCAATCATGATAAGAAAATGTATCCCTTTTTGAAATTAACTTTCTTTAGAATAGATTTTTAATAAAGACAGATCAAAGATGAATACATGTGCATACATATTCCCTTTGTACGTTTTCTGCGAGATAAGCATTAATAAAAAGAACTTCCAGATTGTCATCATCAACGCGGTAGTGAGTATGCATGTTGATACATGCGTGTAATACAAAATTTTTGCATGCGCGGGGAAGCGGGTACATCATCTAGTTATGAAAGCAAGTAAAGTGAAATAAAGTAAATTATCTCACAAAATTGGGAGCTCCACCAAGATTGACTTCATTTAAATAATTTTCGGTATTTGAAAAAAAAAAGACTTTCGTAGTGGATTGACAACGGAGTGCCTTCCATCAGAAGAACAGTTTGCAGACAACTTTGCCGGAAAAAAAGAAGTCACCAAGAGTGTAAGAATTAACTTATAAGCCGTGGATTACTACCCAGGACCACTTACAGAAGAACAGGACGAAGCCCTTGCGACCTGCTGTTCGGTACACAAATAAGGAACATAATATGTGCGTTGGAGATGACATACACACATATGTATGTACATATATATGTACATAACTGTATTTCACGAACAATGGGAAAACAATCGAACAAATACAAAATAAAGTGCACGACTGCAGGCTTGAGTTTCATGTCTTGCTCTTCCCAGTAAAGTAGGCGTGGCATGCCGCATTTCGATGTAATAATAGACATAATATTGTAGGACTTTACTCCATGTTTTGCTTTTATAAAAACGCCCTTAAAAAGTGGGCGTTATTTTTAACCCAAACTCTGAACAAATACCCGAGAAACAGCTGATTTTCAATATGTATTACCGTTATTCGAATTTTTCGTGAAAAACGTGGTATGCCACATCATAGCATATGCCCAAAGTGGGTTACACTTGTCAAATTTTATTGAAATCGTTGGAGCCCTTTTCTAGAAAATCCATTTTAACTGAAATCGGCATTAAGTAAACTACCCTTAATTTTGAGGTTAGAATGAAAATTCCAATTTCGCCTCTAGGGATTATCCCACAGACCACAGATATGAAGTTTGAAGCAAATCCGTCCACCCGTTTAGGCTGCAGTCGCATATACAGACAGACAGACGGAATTGCCGGACCTACTTTTTTGGACTTCTTCATCATAGTAATGTCAAGTTTGATTAAAATCTCGAGTTCGATTTTTTTCACGAAAGCAATACTTGCTCTATAGGTATAGGTAGGCGCAAGTAAAAAACTTGGTCCTTACAGAATCACCAACATTGGAGTCATTACTAAACTAGGTACCTGAGATGTACGCCAACCCGACGAGCCTATTTACCAAAGATGACAAATAATCTAGATGAGAAGACACTCTCCTGAGACGATGAACAAAGAAAAGAAGATATCTTTGTACATTATGTACATAAGTATGTATGTGCGATCCCCATTTATCTACGGTAGAAACTGAAGAAGATTATTACAGCGTACCTGAGACAATACTTACCTAAGAAGATAATACTAGAGATGTGCCAACTCGAGTTCTACTCGATAACTGGTTCAAACCAAGTTATCCCTAGACCGAGTTTCATTTTCATTTCAGTTTCATTAATAGAAGGAAAAGGTCGAGTTGGAAAACATTTCATCGTTTTCATCTAAACCGAGTTGCACTGTTCGATTCACATATGTATGTAGGTTATATGTACCTTAGATGAAACTTATCCAAGATGTCCACCAGCCAAAAATGATACTTACTAAAGGCGATAAATAACTTAGTAGAGAAAATACATACCCCAGAAGGAGCAATTTACCTGAGATGTGTATAAAGATGATACATTTGACCGAGGCCCTGTGGTATGATCCACAATAAAGCATGACTACACCATTACCATCACCATCGCCGTACCAAGGACTTTGGCAGTACTCTGATGATGTCCAATTCAGCTGATCGTCGCCGATTCGACATTTCTGGGTTTTCTTCGATAATGGCCGCTACAGCGACTATGTTTTTCTAATTTCGCACAAATCTATGTCTGGAGGGTGGCTGAAGAATTGTCTGCGCACTGAAGTCATGATGACGATCGACCATGCTAAAATTTGGTATTTTATATTTGGACTACCTTATATTAAGATTAAAATAAACAAAATAAATACTTGGCGCTACAGGTCGATGGGACCCAGGGCCTAGCTTCTCACAACCATTCGTGTTGTGCGTGTATTACACGAATGGAGGGAGGCTACTGTTTAACGCCGTGTCCGAAGGGCAGTTTCTTATTTGAGACGCTTTCTCAGGACAGTTGTACTCTCGGATGTTTGTCAGACGCTCGCGAAAGGTGGGGCCGTGAAAAACTTTTAGGTGTTCCCCGACTGGGATTCGAACCTCGAACCCCTTGCTCCATAGTCTAACGCGCTAACCACTGACCCACCGCGCCCACAATATATTAAGATTAGTATATATTAAAAAACTTTTTTGGCCAAAAGTGTTTTGAAGGATATTTCACTTAAAGCCAACTTCATAAAAATACGATTTTCTCGAAAACTGCCCGATCGTTATTGCTTTATTTTCATTTACATACATATGTACTTATATATGTATAGGCTACTTTTAAAAAGTACTATAGGTTTGGTCAAAACTGTACCTGTACAAAAACACTTTATTTTTATATCATATTATCAATACAAATAAACGTACACGGTCCACTACAGGTACTGAAACAAAAAAAATGTACATACATATGTATTCCACTTTACTTTTTGCACAATCACACATCAGTGTTGCCGCAAGGATTTAAGGAAAAATGTCTCAATAAAAAGAAAAATTGTTTCAAAATGATACAATATTCCGAATTCGCCTCGAATTGTGACCCTACAGACACCAAATATGAAGTTTGGAGCAAATCCGTCGCACATACACACGTACTATAGTACAGATAGTTTTTAGTATTTTTTTTTTTAAACTGTAGAATGTTTTTTTGGTTGCTATTTCTACATTTTCAAGCTATGTAATTTTCACCGCAAGTTTTTTTTAATAATACAACGTGCAAAAGAATGTATTTATGTACTTCACTCAAGAAAAATAAAAACTGCAGCTTCTCACACAAGCACAAACAAGAAAATTCAATCACTACCTATAAAGCGAGATACACCGAAAAATCTCCGAGTCAATATTCAAATCGGAATGAATCCCACAAGGACATGACTTGAATTCTTTGTACACAGTATTGAACTACCACCTGGTACTACATGCAAACTTTTTCTATGCTACATTTCCATTAAAGTTTTTAAAACACATCCGCTCGTTGGAGAATTTGGTATTTTATTGCTCCAAGAACTCTAGTTTATCGAGCAGGTACGAGTATTGTGAAAACATATTTTTATTTTTATTGCAAGAAATTTTTCTGTTTGGAAACTTTGTTACCAAAGTTTTCTGTTTTCTGAATTACTAAAAAGAAATCCGTGATATGAATAAATTTCGATTGTTTGTGCATTTTTCTTCCTGGTCCTTGCAATTAAAAGAAACCATTTGACAAATCACAACCGCCATGAAGCAACTTGAATGTCTAACGTTATAACTTAAGGGTATAAATCGGCTCAGTGATTTAGCAATTTCATCGCCATTTATGGAGCTCTTAACTTATAATCTTTTCCCCTAAAGGGAAAATGTCTCATATTTTCCAGCCAGATAAACAAGGGTCCTTCATCATTTTTTTCCATTCCGAGCAAATAATTGACGTAAATTTACACGTGGCTGGATATGTAATGCTTACATACCTACATATACCAAAAACTGAACGGATGAAGAAAGTGTTTTGAAAAATTCTTGTTTTCCACTCCCATCATCAGCCATCTGTTGGCCTCAATGAAAAATGCGTATTTCATAATAAAAAGGTAGAAAGGAGTCCCATTAGCACACACGCTCTTATACCCACAGAATTAAACCTCCGTGTCGAAGCAGGTGGACTCATTCAATTAAATAATAAATGAGTTTCACCTTTTTTCTCCTCCAGTATTCCCCCTATAACCCATTTGGTCAAAAAGTTTTGCGGTCCCCAAACGAGGTGAACAAACACACAAGGATGTCTATGACGGTGGAACAGATGTTGGTTTTACATTTTATTCCTTCAGGAGGATGTCAGGCAGAGTGTCATTATACATACATAACGGATTAGAAGGCTAGTTTCAAAACATATGTACGTTGCGTTGTCGTGAGAAGAGACTACTGTTGTCGATGTTTATGTTGAAAATATGCTGTCTTAGTTTTGTGAACTGGAAATGAATTGCAAACAATTTAGTTTCGTTTGGATAGGGAAAAGATAAATATTGCACAGTTGGTAGAACAGAGTAGCAGCGAGGAAACAAAAGGCGGTAGATACATACATTCACTTTGCACCTATTTTCTAATATCCAAGTTAAAGCAAGCATTTCAGTTGAACTTTTAATGTTGACTGGCTTTACTTCTAAATGCTTTATTAGATCTAAAGTACAAAATTTCATCAAAATCTGTTTTTCTTATGAAAGCACCTTCAAACGACATACGGGTGAGTTGGAGACCATTGGAATATCGGGATATTATACCTTAATAAAGTTTTTCGATTTTATGTATACAAAATAGTGAAATTATAAAAATAGACGTGGTAGTAGGCGGATTTTAAAATGTTTAGTCTTGCACTCTTTCTGCTTCTGAAAAGTTCAGAAATGAAATTTCATTCTCCTAGGTCAAAGTTTAAGGCCTAGAAATTGGTAAAATACGGAGTCGTATATGACTCATTCTCCTTCCAGGAGAAAGAGAAAAAATGCAATGTTCACTTATTTATAACGTCAATATTTCATATGAAATCGAACAAAATTATTAACACCAAAATACCTACATATGTATATTCAGAGTGTTCGCATGCGTCATATATGCTCACATTCACTTAGCAAGAGTGCTTATTACATTTATGTGTAACATTATTGTACAACTTTTAACAAAAAATGAATAATGAATTTTCGCTCCACCAAAATATAATTTTATTTCACATTCTTCTTCAATTTTTTGTAGTTTTTAAAAATTTTAATAGGGTCTATGTAGATTATTTCTCTTTGTTATAAATTTTGTATCAAACTTAGGATAGGGTGTAA
This sequence comes from Xylota segnis, assembly GCA_963583995.1. NCBI lineage: Eukaryota > Metazoa > Arthropoda > Insecta > Diptera > Syrphidae > Xylota > Xylota segnis. The sequence continues at coordinate 103,669,122 of OY757236.1, read as the reverse complement.
AAAGAATTGTGCTTTAATAATATTATATCCTACATATCGAATTATTTTCTTCTTGTTGGCGGATTTGTTAGCGGATACCCATCAGAATCAACTGTCTTTCTTTATAGTCACAGATAATAGCTAATTCGTAAGTATGTAATTATATATGTACATATGTACATTCTTCATTTCTGCGATGGACGACCGACAAATATGTATGTACATATGTTCACATGTATGTAGGTCACATCGACTATCACCAAGAGTAAAGACAAGGTCATAATCATATCTTGCATTTGTAATTATATTTTCATAAATTAATAAAATTATTCTTTGATATCAAAGGATATAACAAAAAGTTGAATATGATTAAAACATTCACAGATATCAGTAAAATGCAAATGCAAGCATTTCTGAAGAACTTCTATCTTCAAGAAAACATTCAGGCCCAGAGCAATAGACACTTAAAGATACTTGTCTGCTTTGTTGACATAATACCCCGGGAAAATAAGTAGAGCTGATGTATACAATTTCCCGACTGTGACAACCATGTGAACCAAAACAGATAGAAAAAAGTTTTTTTTCCACTCTTGTTTTTAAGTTGAACTTATAGAAATAAAAGCAATTTGGTATTTTTTAATGAATGACTATGTATACGTACACACATGTAAGAGAAACATACATTTTTCAAATCATATATCGATGCAGAAGTTAGGTAAATAGAGTGTCCTGTAGAATAACATTTCTTAGCCTTAAAGATTGCGGAAGAGAGTATGTACTTGCAATGCAAGGTTCTTTCACACGGAAAATGTGAGTATCTTACTCGAAACACAACGCGAGTAAACACCAACAACTGAGATCCGTGAAATATAAAAGGCTAGATCGTTAACATCCATGCTATATCTTTGGACTCGTAGAGTCATTTTGTCACACACTCTAACTAACTAGAGTAAGATTAGTTGGGAATATCTTTTATTGGCCGAATTAAAGGGAGAGAAAGCATGCAGGAAAGTTCTAAAAAATGAATAGCCTCATGTCACTTTAAATACTTAGTTGATATACATACATATGTATGTATTTAAGGGAAATTATTTAACTTTGTACGTAAATGTAGAAAAGGAGAAGGTAATAATATATTCAAAGTATTAAATTTGAGTATATTATTATTTATAAGGGTCATTAACTCCACGCAAAATGTAAAGCTCAACAGTCGATAGACATGGAGCTTACATTGTATCATAACATAAAATGTTACGACACTCTATTACAGTCTGCAAAAAGAAATATGTAGTCAATAAAATTATAACGAGTTTTTAAGACAGTTTCTTTTTCTCTCCTTCAATTTTAAATTTTAAATTTTCAACTTTAACTTAGCCCGAAGCACTCCCAAAAACAGGGTCAATACATTACTACATGTTGTTTTTAATACGGAACAAAAGAAATGTAAGCACAAGCTTAGTTTGCGAAAAAACACAAGATCTTGTAGAATCTTACAATTGCAATAAATATGTACAACGAAGTTATAAAAAAACCATATTGACTCAAATTTGCTGTCTATGAGCGATTCGTACTTTCTTGGTAAGCTGAGACATGGTAGCAAATGTTTTATCGGAAGAAGACCGCCCGGAAAAACATGGTAATCATCGAAAATTGGATACTTTAAACTCCTTCCTATGCAATTTTGAAAATTGGGCGTGGCCACGTGTGTGTAATATGTAGACAATTTGAAAATGTAAATAGCCGGTCCGAATAAAATTTTTCCGTATATAAAAGCAATTTTGAAATCTGCGCACTTCCCATTTCATAACCTCACTATTTTCTATGAAATCGAACAAATTTATTAAGACTAAATACTTAGATATTCCAATTCTCTACAATTCGTCCACATGTCAATTTTAGAAAGTCCACAAAAAGTGGACGTTATCATCACAAATCTGAGTTTGATGATTTATTGCATGAAACATTAAAAAAAACATTTGAAGTTATCGTTGTACTTTGAGAAAAAAATGGTGTGGTAGGGTATTATACGATGCGTTCCACATGTATTCTAGCTTTTGTGTATGTTTTGATATTAAGATTGTGATAACAAAAAAAGATCTTGATTCTACGCAAAAAAAAACATATACCAAAATTTTACAGTTCATTCTTTTAGAATTTTTATAATAAGTTATTTTTATATTAAGTTATAATAAGACAAAACTATGAGGTAATAACGCTTTTTTCTTTCTCACAAAAACCTCCCATTCTATGTACATACGTATGTAAGTCATCAAGAAAATAAAATCTTCAGTGCAAGAACGGCAATACCAAATATAGGGTTGAATTTAATTCGAAGGAGCCCTTAGTAGAAATAATTGCACCTCAAATCATACTCTACTTTCATTACCAGATGTTACCCGTCCAATCAGTTCTCATTTAGCACTTCTCATATACACCCTAGTAAGTTTTTATTGGCACCTATACCTAAAGGGCAAGTATTGCATTCGTGAAAAAAATTGAACTCGAGATTTTAATCAAACTTGAAATTACTATGATGGAGAAGTCCAAAAAAGTAGGTCCGGCAATTTCGTCTGTCTGTCTGTCTGTCTGTATATGCGAATGCAGCCTAAACGGCTGGACGGATTTGCTTTAAACTTCATATCTGTGGTCTGTGGGATAATACCTAGAGGCAAAATTGGAATTTTCATTCTAACCTTAAAATGAAGGGTAGTTTACTTAGGCCCGATTTCAGTTAAAATGGATTTTCTCGAAAACGGCTTTAACGATTTCCATAAAATTGAATATGTGGGTTAGTTTGGGCATATGCTATGAGGTGGCATACCACGTATTCGAATAACGGTAATATTGAAAATCAGCTGTTTCTCAAGTAATTGTTCGGCGATTGGAATAAGAATTAGTATTTTTAGGTTATAAGAGAAAGGCAAAATAATGGCGTACGAACAAAAATTATTTTTTTCAAAATATTTACTAGAAATTGAGAAAAAATTATCTAAGCAATGTAATAGACCTTCAAATTTTCTATAATTTACTCAAACACCCTATTTGACCACACCCACTTTTTAAGGGCGTTTTTATAAAACCAAAACATTGAGTAAACTCCTACAATGTTGACTATTATTCCATCGAAACGCGGAATTCCACGCCAACTTTCCTGGGAAGAGCAAGACTTGGACCTCAATCTTGATAAAATTTTACACTTATAGCATTACGGACCCAGTCGTGCACTTTATTTTTTTACAAATTTTAACCTATGCTCCTCCTAAAAAGTGCTCCTCCCTAAAAATTGAGAATTTTGAATTTTGGCGGTATTGTAGCATGTGAACGACGTATGTATGTATATTTAAATGCATAGTACGTGTCGTACTTTTGTACATATGTATGTATGTATGTACATATTAATGCTTAAAAACGGTGAATTAAATTTTATTTTCAAAATATTAGATTATTATTTTGCCTTCAATTGTAACCTCAAAGAGAACGTTTAGTAACAGCACAGAAAAACATTAACGGCATTAGTCTGTGTGCTAACTTTTGAAACGAACATATCAATCCAACTAAATGCACAGAAAAGCTTTCAGAAACAGTACATTCAAAGTCAATTCGCTAATTGATACCGCAATGAAATGTTGATTTCCAATTCCACTGTAGGTACGAATAGTGACTGCTTTCAAACAAATTTCGTCCGTTCATGTGAGGTTTATTTGCTTACTGCTATAGAAAAGGGAAAAAATATCGATATATTCTATTCGGAAGCAGATACTGTTTTATACGAAACCATGATTGCGGGCCCGATAGTTTGACCATACATTTTTTTTCGTAACAGCCTTTATAGTAAACTTTTATAGTTACAATTCATTTGCATATACATACATATGTATGTACATAGGTAGAATAGTACAAATCCCTTTCCCCTTCATACAATCAGCCATAATAAAATGTGCGGGGTTTTATATATGTGTATGTACATATATATGTATGTATGAAAATATATATGTATCATTGTGAAATATCAATGCCATGTAAATTCAAAATACTCCGAGTCAATAAAAATAACACAAATTAATTTATCTTAAAAATGTGTTTTGCCTCCTATAAAATAGTGCCAATTTGAAGAGGTATTACTTTCTTAAACGGCAGAGCTTCACGTCTGGTTTCAGTATGCTAGGAGTTTGAGCCTTTTTCGCCTAGTGCAGCAAAAGACGTTAACGGCTCCTCCTTGTTGAGTCACGAGTTCACATCAGTCTCTACCTTAATTATCAAATAGCACACTACAGTGCTCTCTCGGTTAAACCTCTTTAAGCGTGTGTCGCAGAGCACTCTTCCTACACTACACCACCCTCTCCCAAGCACCTCCTTTGGACGAATTGTTTGGCCAATTAAAGGGCCAGTCGATCCCCTTTAGTGACAGTTCGTCTTGGATCGGATAGCCATTTCGTATAACCATGATGCATGCATCCGTCGGCAAATCATGCGCTCCCTCTAGAGGAATGGCTCAAACAAACATATGAAAAACCGAATACGGCGATCAATGGAGTGGTCCGAAGTAATCGATACCCAGCGTAAGAGAATTATCTCATTAACTGCTCGGTAACATTGTGCAACTGCTGACGTCACCTATTCCAGAAGGTTCAGTCATTTTCTGGTAGTTCTTCATCCCACAGGAAGTCGCGCATCACATACTTCGCGCTCAATAGGTCTCTGGTTACTCGATGAAACTTTGTGTTCATCTGGGTTTGTTTTCATCTGGATGCCAAAATATTGGCCGCGTTCCGATTTCTAGGCACTATGTAGTCAAACGTTTCTGATTGGTGTAGACTCAAATTTGACTGAAAAGTAAGGGAATTTTTTTTGAGATAGTGGACTGGATTCGAAGACAAAAAAATTCTCCCTTACTTTTAAGTCAGTTTTTGAAGTGTGAAGAATCAGCTGATCGGCAATATTTTATGTATTGTTCGGCTATGCTTTATAATTTGAATGGATTATGTGTAATAAATAAACAAATTACTTTCCAAATAAATTGCAGGGAAGTGATCATGGAATTGATACAATAAGAGGATTATTTGATCAATATGCGCTGTGTTTTCAATAAAATATTATATTAAAATAACCGTCCAAGGTTGTAAGTGAACCAGAAATTTTTAGAAAAAGTTTTGTTTTTATTATAGGCTATTTTTTCAATTAAGCCTTCTTTACAGGTTCCAATATCATGTAAATATATTTATCAGTAAGATCCCTTGACAAGCACAGTCCACACTTTGTCTAAAGTAAAACCTAGAAATAAGGATGCGAGGTGTGACACTTGAAATGTCACCTACATTTTCAGTCAGTTTACCGTTCCATTTGTTAGGCCTTACCTGCAAATGTGGTGCCTAGAAATCGGAACGCGCCCATTCCCAATGCATTCTTAGTTCCTTAACTCAAAAGTATCTGCTTTGTGTATTTGTCGAACTTGAGTTGAGATTCAAATTACTTCTTTGATAGACTCGAATTTACATGGAAAATATCATCAAAATCGGATTTTTAATGAATTTGCTCCAAAAGTGGCCTGACAATTTTAATATCTTGATATTGATCCATACAAATTTTTTTGCAAACGTAAACTGTTTGCAGAAATCATGGAACGTACTGGATATGTACATATATACAAAATTTCTTTCTTAACCTTAACAAGAGAAAAGGAGATCTGCGACTATATATAGTATAGTGTCTCTTGGAGCTGGAGTACGATGCAAATACACAATCGTTTCATTGGTACAAACTGGCACAGGAGAACTTGGTCGCCTGTCTTTTGGTCTAACCGTCTAAAGGTAATTAGCAAATTGCCTTCGTTTTATAAAGAGGGCACTTAAATTTCGACGCGGGAGTAATTGCTCTTTTGCACTTTTTCAATTAACGATAATGTTACTAGCTACTCGGCTCTGGAGGATTAATACGTGTATAAATCAAATTTTCATAGTAAAAGTTTTCCTGTGTATTATTGCAAAAGTCCTCATCACGTTTATCTTCTGAATTTATTTTTCTTAATTTTTGATTTACACATGTAAAGTAAGTGCGTCAAAGGATAAAGAACATATTTGAAAACATTCCTTGAAAAAACGTATAAGTATTCAAAAGGTTAAAAACACATCCCACAGGAAACAAAATACCATAAAACTTAGAACTACCCAAAGCCACTACAAGTGGTGTAAATTAGCAATTAAAATACCTTCCTCAAATAGTTCCATAGAAAAGTAAACCAAAAAACGTACTGCCTCATTCCTTATCTGGTAAATTTTTGAACCGAAAATATAATGTAAGGTTTTGGGGCTCAAACGTCAACCCGTCCTTTCCAGTTACAACCACAATAATGGAGTAAACTTTAATGTGGCTACCCACAACATAACATTTGAAGTTTGAATAGGAGGCCGATGCAAAAAAAGGTTTTCGGTTCGATTTTGGTGCACCACAGTGGATGGTTGTCTTTTTAGATTGTTTCTATGGTCTCAGGATGGTTAAGCTTTTTTGTAGTTTTGTGGCATGATGGAAAAATAGTTAAAATTGTTTTTCAACTGATGGAAAGGAGTTCATATAAAACAATGTTTTCAATTTAACAGAACTATTAATTTCACTTGACTGCGGAATTATTGGTCGATAGTGAGTAGCAATAGTACCTATGTATGTATGTATATTTTGAAAAAACAAAATAGTATTTGAATACTGTGCTCCCCGGCCTATAATTTTATTAATATAATGTAAAAATATATCATTCAAAAAAAGTATCAAATCTTGAATAAAGTGTTCCTTGTTTCTGGTCAAATAATAAGTGGCAATAGCTCACGGACATAATTTTTAAAAGTTACATGTTTAGATACCTATGTACCTATATGTGTCTGATACAGAATTTTGAGACGTTGTAAAGAATTGGGAAGTAGTAGTAGCGAATTATTATTAATTAACATACCACGGCCAAACATTTAATTTTTACTCCTTACCCAGTAAGTATGTGTGTACATATGTACATATACAGATTTATTTATTGAGTATAACTTGAGAATATGTGATACATGTGTTTGATATTGAACTGTGAGGCATTGTAATAAGAATTGGGAATACTTCATTTTATTTTATAAGGACTGTATATTTAGAATTAAATAAATAAATAAGTAAGTATTTGGCGCAACAGGTCCATGGGACCTAGGGTAAGGCATACTACATTTTTGTGTTGAATTGCTACGATAACACCGAACGTTTAAGGGTATTATGTATATGCGAAATACCATTAAAATGTTTGTACTAAAAATGTGCCCAAAAATGATTACCGTCTAAAGGTGAATTTCAGATAATTTTGATACCTAAATGTTTAACCCAAATTATCTTTTGCGATTTCATGTAAAATAGCGAAGTTGTAATGGAAATAGTCTAATTTCAAAAGTGTTTATACCTATCTGTATCTACTGATTTTCTTCAAATTGGCAGATATAACGAACAAAGGTGCAGAATAAATTATTAATAAAAGCTGTTTTTTTTTTAAATACATATGTAAGTTTTGATTGTATATATGTATCTATATGTCACAGTTGTTTAACCAATCTTACCTGGTTTTATTGGTTAGGTATTATGTAAGGCAAGGAAGACCACCAAGGATGAAAAATCCTTGAATTTATTCACACTTTTAAATATTAAACGCATAATTTTTCCAAAAAGCCAACCAACCAAACCAATTCCAAGTTATGCATTTGCCCCAAGATGGATGAAACTGCCACGTATTGTTGTGAGAGGAACGTGTCCATGTTCATATGTACAGTAATGCATATCCGGATATGTGCTCCCTTGGCTTAACAGCAAAACCCGCATTGCTCATCAAAAATGTTTGACTTCAAAAATTGTCCTTTCTAATAACGGGTACGTATAATTAAATTCACCTCCTAGGTTCTCAAAAAATCGATCATATTCAATACATGACTTCATCAATTAACACACGGTATGTAAATGTAGACCGTTTGTATTCATACATATTACATACATATGTACAAATTTACGTACAAAGCTGGTATTGTCATCATGTGACACAACAATTTAAAACAATAAAAAAACAATTTTTGAATTAAAAGTTATGTTGTGAGTTAAACTTATGTTTGTGTAATATATTTTGTAATATGTATATATGTACATATATAAATAAAGCGAATTAATTTCACATTACAAGTTAATGATTTTATTTACATACCTATACACTCCATCAATTCATAAGTACGTCGAGTTCAAATACTTCGATTAAAAAAAAATAAATACTTGGCGCTACAGGTCGATGGGACCCAGGGACTAGCTTCTCACAACCATTCGTGTTGTGGGTGTTATATCTTTTATACGAATGGAAGAGGTCTACTGTTTAATGTCGTGTCCGAAGGGCAATTTGTTATTTGAGAAGCTTTCTCAGGACAGTTGTACTGTCAGATGCTCGCGAGAGGTGGGACCGTGAAAAACTTTTCGAATAATACTGTAATATTTAGAGCATTACCTTGGGCCGTAAAGTTTTACTTGATTACTTAATTTGTATAAACCATGTACGAACTATTATGTACTTATATATATTTACCAGATAGGCACGGTCCAGATGCATGCATATACTTATAACATATAAGTATATACGTATATACATATATATGTATATACATGAATATACATACATATGTATACAAGGCGTATTGGAGTTAACCATCCATTTCTAAAATGTCCCGCAAAGGTTTTTTCAAAGATACATAGATATATGTAGAATTAAACATTTAGCTCAACATTTTGTTTAAATTTAAATTACCAAGTTTAATAAAGCGTAAAGCTTTCCATGAAATAATGCTTTTTATTGAGTTAACTTTGTACCAGTTGCATAGTTTTATCCAGCTTGAAATAAAAACGCTCTTCGTGAAATAATATGGAATTAACTTTAAGTGCCAGTCCAAGTATGTTATGTACATATGTATGTATATGAAATATTTTTAAGAAGAAGTTGAATAGTAAATAGATAAATGGCTAAGAGTAACATGAAACCTATATAATTTTTTCAAAGGTACGAGTAGATATTTTTTGAATTCATTTCAAATAATGCAAACACAACCCTTGAAGCCTGGAGTAATCATAGTCAATTGAATAAACATACCTTAAAATGAAAACGTACGTGGGTAAGCAAAACATATCTGAGGAGTAGGCGTAATTCATAAATGTTTTCACTTCTGGGAATATTTTCTCCTTACACAGATTGTGAGTGGAATTAATGCAAAGATAAATAAAAGTTTTCCGTAATGCCTGCTATGATACGAACGGTTAATTACAGATAATATTTTCTAAAAGTATAGCGTGGTATATTTATATATGTACATACGTATATACATATGTATGTACGACAAACAAAAATTAATTAAAGGAGAATAACTACCCTAAACAAGCTCGATGCCATTCTATAATCATCAACAGTATAAATTCTAATAAATCAATATCTGTGAAACATAAGCATAAACACGTTCCTCCTGTTAAACATTTATTAAAAATCGAACATGCCATTTGTCAATTTTTAACGACTGGCCTAACCTTCGTCAGATATGTTTTCGAAAAATCAAATAAAAATAAATTTTATTTTCTCTCATTCTTCCGTATCCAATTTTCCAACTGACCATATTGAGGTCAATCCTTGATTTTAAGCGAGTCCGCACTGTGATATTTAACCCCAATCAATGTCACACCTCCCCCAGAATCCTAGAAAAACAAAGTTACTAAAAGCCAAACAAACAAACATTATTTACTTAAACACTTTTCCCTTTTGGAGTTCTCATTTAGGGATTTCATTTTGTCTCGTTGGTGTTGTATTCTCGAACGGATTAACTTTGGGTGTTATTCTATATTCACTCCTTGCAGTAGGGACAGCCAGGATTTAAAATCCCTGGCTGAACCAATTTCTTATTGGAGCAATCGAAAGGTTGACATGGGTCTACGGAGTGGAAATGATGTGTGAGGAGAGTCGAGTGTTTCATCGGTAGGATTACTATTCTTGTTTGTATTTATGTTTTCCTTCTTCTTCTTTTTATTTATTTTTTTTTTTCCTATGTATTTTGTTAGTGTTGGGATGCAGCAGAGTAAAAATGGTAAGGGTAGTAAACCAAAGTTGGAATGAAACTTCCTCTACCGGAAATTGAATGATTTCAAAGTGTAGTTTTGTTTGAGAAGGATGTCGATTGATTTCGAATTGCTTTCGTCCCTAAAACGGATGTTCAAGTATACGTATCGTTCGTTGCTCAATAACCAGGAAATACGAGCACAAGTGAGGCGACTAACGGATTTCAATTATAATAGATGATTTAGTTACGTATTTTTCGGATGATAGCAGAACTACGCATCCAGATTAATTCGAATGCAAAGCATATAGAAAAGTAACAATCTGCCTAGATTGGCTCATATGACATAAATACATTAGAATGTTGGCCCGCTGGGGTTAAGACCTTTTCTCCGCAGAGGTTAGGCTCTTACGCAACTTCGTTTCTCAGCTAAGCATAAGGGCCATGGTCAAATTAAATTTCAATAATCCAGGGACAAATATACAGTGGTTTTGTGAACCATTGTCTCATTGTTGATTGTATTTAATTGAATATACATACATATATGTATATGTATGTAAAAAGGAAACTGCAAATTTGTTTGTGTTCTTACGTCAAAATTAAACCAATTTATTAAGATAATGATCATTCTATACCTAACTATTGGGCCAATCTTAGGGGATATTAGGGGATGCATCAGGGGAGCATCAGTATTAAAATTTTAGGTAAATGCGAGCAGAAAACTTCGATGGAATAGATATCATGGCTCAATTGTTTTGTCTACATATTGATGCTGATCACAAATATACATATGTATGTATGTACATATATATATCTTTTGTGTATCAAATTTAATATACCCTTAGGATAAGGTATAAAAACTATAAAGCGCACTACTGGATCATGCATACTTCCACCTTTGTCCGTCCAATAAGTTTACAATGTCATGAATATTGAAATCCAAGTCCTGTTTTTTATATAATGTAATGTAATGTTGTAATCTGGACGATTTCACAATTTTTTCTGATTTTTTTAAAACCGCTCTTGAAAATTGGGATTTGTTATATGAACATACGTATGTACGTTTATTATATTTCTAGAGAACACTAATACCTCTAACTTTTACTTTAGTAATTATCTTTATTTTCAAGTGACAATTTTGAGAAAAAATATTATCACAGCTTTAAAATTTGGTACCACATTACTTTGAATTTCAAATATATGTAAATTTTAAGCTCAAAGGCTGAAGAAATAACCGAAAAATACCCACTTTTCTAGTTGATCGAAATCCCCCATTATATGTATGCATGTACACACATACATATGTATGTTCATTCGTCGCGAATATTGGTGCGTCTTCGCTGATTATTCATACATGGTATTTCAAATAACAAATGCGCAGTTTTTTTGGAGTTATACCCAATATGGCCTTCCAAGGTCTGTCAGCTCGATTGTCTCCTCGTCGAATATTCAACATTCCAAATAAGTGATATGATCCTAGAATTAGAACAAGAAGTTCTAAGCAAACGTTTGAAGCCGCAGCGTTACATATACATACATATGTATGTGCATAAGTACATATGTCCAGTTATACATAATTTACATGAAAGCATTTAAAATTTTGTGGTATTGATTCAAGTTCTGTGCTTATATAATCAGCGATATGTTTCGAATAGTTCATTAGAATCGGCATTGTCTTCCAATTTTTAGTGAAAATTAAGATTCACTTTCAAACCCTTGACTGTACTGCAGGCATTAAAAGTTAAACAGCAGCTCCTACATGTAAATATATCTCCTAAGCAACATCATTTTTATAATAGAACGATTCAGCTTTAAGGAGTCCCCGGAGATCATTTTCTAAAACTCTCCGAATAATGACAATTCCAAAGAATCTGCAAGAAACACGTGCGCTTCAAGCTCTCCTGGGAGAACATTATAAAAACAAACCTTCATTTGGAAGAATTATAGACATATAGTTACCTATATTAACCGCTTTATATGACTTGAACATAAATACAATTTTTGTTTTTGGACATGATATTGCGTGTAGCCCGTAAGACGGGTGGTTAATTGTATGTCAATACGTCAAACGAGGAAATAGCCAGACTGACAGTCACCCCTAATATAAATAAAAAGTTAACGAGCTAAGTCCCTATTCTGATTAATATTTGCACGCACTACCACACACCAAGTGACCCTGTTAAGTAAAGAAGCTTTGTAGGATAGGGTTCAACAGCGTTAGTTTGTGTATAAAACCACTCCGTATCATGAGGGTCCTATCAAAACAAATTATTATTTTCTAAGAATTCTACAGTATTACTTCCTTCTAATTAGACCGATACAAATATCGTCCATCTCATTGTCACAACAGTGACTTTCCTTTTAAAGTATTTTGTTATTCTTTTGAAAACAAGAAGTTTTAAGTCACAGACAAACATATAGTATGGTTATACATAGCTAAAGACACTAAGGAGGACCATAGTTACGGTTTGTATGAAAGAATGTCCCCTCAAATTCAAATGGTGTCACAACCTTGCATACAAATGGGTCGACTTTAAAATTTGCACATCCCACTTATTTCCGCTGATGTGATGGGTATAACATAAAATAAAATTTTTTTGAATGTCTTTCTTTGGCCTTTGGCAGCATTAAAGATCTTGAGGAGTGTAAGGACGACAAAGATTTCTCAGACATCGTCATTTTTTCTGTTCCTGTCCTAGATAAATATAATCAAATAGAATTTGATTTGCCCCCTACCTTCGGCATTTTTCTCTTTCCTTTGTTTGCATGTTCTTTAGCCCCACGGTTCAGAAAAAGCGAAACGAAACAAAAAAAAAAAAATAAATAAATAAATAAAACAGAATTCATCACGTCGTTGAGTTTTCTTACACCACGTGGAAGTTAGAGGCTTGGATACCCCCAAAGGTATGGTAAACAACGCTTCATTATCGACACATCATTAAGAGGACGTTAGGAAGAAAACTTTTTCTTTTTTTTTGGGATTTTTTCTCATCAGTAGACCTTTAATTTTCCTTCCAAGGAAGTTTAGATTGTTCGTCCTTATGATGGCATGCGATTGATAAAATAACAAGAACGATTTTTCTTTTTTCTCCCTCTTTTGGTAAGTTTAACAAAACTTCGTTCTAAGAGGATATAATTATACTTATATATATAATTTCAGTTCTTGAATCATCAGGACGATGGCGGCGAGGTATCGTCTTCCTTCAACAAACATGTCTTCTTTTTCAATTAATTTTTTGGTCGTTTTGAAATGTATTAAGGAAAAAATTAAACAACAGAAAATAAAGTAAATAAACTGCCAATGGGAGTTAAACGTGAAGCTTATTGTAGGACTTTTTTTTTGTTAAGTATTTCCTGCGGCCATTTAAGGAAATAATTTACATCGAAATGAGTATATTGTTTGATCACGTCATCTCTGGTTATTTACAGTAGGGAATTAATGTCGAAAGTTGCTCCTTTCAATCTGGCCAACAATCTGAGAGTAATAAAAACGATTATCCACTCTAGTCTTATTACATACATATTAATTGGGTCAACAGTACCTTAATAAAAATGATTTTAATGGCATGCCCAAGGTTGTGTTCAACTTTATGAATATTTTATGAAAAAGAAGACAAGAAAAGAAATATTATATTACCTTAATTACAAAATTCCGGCTAATGAAATTAAAATTTCAGCTCAGGAGGAAGAAATATCAGCTAAACGTCAAAAGAATTAAACAAAAAAATTTACAATTTGTTTTGTCTATCGTTCTGCCGATTAATATGTCACGCTTTGATTGTGTGGACAAATTGTAATCATACTAACTGTCAGTTATTTAATGATAAGAGATATGTACATATGTGCCGATCAAAAAAGTACTTCTACACTTTTAACCACTTGAGCTTCACATTATGTCAGCATATATGTACATATACCACCAGAGAGAGAGATTCAGTTAATGGATTTTTACGCATAGTATCGAATCTTCACCGAAAGTTAGATTATGGTTGGCGAACTTACAACCCTACCCTCAAACAAAATATTGCAAATATTGCCATCTTCATTGTTAGTGACAGGGAAGTTTGCTTAAAGAATAAGTCTACGTTTCATGGGAATCTATAATATTAATAAAACATCAATGAGCAGTGCATAAGTTAATATCGCGCATTATTTTCACATTCTTTTCTGTGGAAACTCTACATCTACACGCCCAACATTCTTTGGATGCGCCCAGAAGCTGTTCCCACAGAACAACGTATACCGTACACCTGCACGCGCAACATTCTTTCCCGAACCAGAACGCGTTCCAGGCGTATGTTGCTGACACGTCTGGAGCACATTCGACACCCACCGAAATACATCGAAGTTGGTCATGAGTAGAATTAAGGTACTCACATATGTACATATGTACATATACAGCTGGGAGTAGTTTTTATGTTTACTTTTTGTTTAACTGTAAAGAAAAAAGGAAATCAACAAATATTTGTTTTCTTAAGGACTAAAACTTAGTTTTAGATGACTTAGTTTAGATGACGTTTACTATCAGCTCTTTATGCCCCGTTTTCAAGAAAAGAGATGCTATGCCTTTTAAGAACTATCGAGGCATATCTCTACTTAATGCCGCGTATAAAATTTTATCCAACGTAGTGTGTGAACGTCTGAAAACTTTTTGCCACACATTAATTCGCACGTATTAGTGTGCCGGAACCTGATAAAACGCAATCCAACAGTAACTGTTGAAGAACGAAGAGGTTTGAGTATACATTTATAACTCCATTTCATAGAAAAGGTCAGCTAAAACGCCTACCAGATTCACCAAACAATTCTTACCAGAGTTTAACATGTGTGGTGATTAAGTAGTCAAAGGTTTCATATTGTAATCGTACTCAAGTAAGTGCACCAAGTTTCCAGTGCCAGAAAAAGTGGGTCAAATTGCCTATCGCGGATTTGAGGAGAAGTGTGAACACCCACCTTCAAGTAAAGTTAATACTGGTTGAAGTGCTTTAAAAATAGTACGACCTAATTACCCAATACTTTTTCACCCCCCCCAAATGTCCTTGCGTCTACAGGATATGACTACACCTACATATGTATGTATGTAATTTCATAGAAAGTACTATTTGATTGCCACATTGCTCTTCAGTTTCGTTCTTGCCACAGTACAGGTTTTCCTATGTATTTTTCAACTTACTGAGTTAAGTAGGTCGTCAAATATTTAACCAACGCAAACCGCCATCTGTCTAGTTAACCTTCATTCTTGCACCTAACCACCATGTATACATGTTTAAACAGTTAAATTCTCCTCTTTACCAAGTATCTTATCTTGAGTACACCTTTCGGCAGTGCAAAGACTAAGCCCATTTATTGTGTTAAAAGTAAGCTCGAGGTTTACACAGGGCTTTCACCGCAGTCGTATACAAATGACTTCACATACCTTCTAAATCCTTAATTTTTTCACACTTCCATATGGTGACACCGGTAAGGATATTTTTATTTTCATTTTTATTTTTCTTGAGTGTGCTGTATACGTTTTGACGGGAGCAATGCTATTATTCTCGTTTTTTGTGTCACTTTCTCACACATATTACTTGTTTATTATGTATGTGCACGAATGCCGGATCTCTTCCTGAAATATTTTCTGAGCTTATCTAAGGGTGTAGAGAAAGCAAAAACCAATGAAAGAGGAAAAAGTAAAGAAAAATTGCAAATAAAAAACAAAAAAATATTCCTTTACCTCCCATCTTTTTTCCAACCGCCTCTAGGTGGAATTGCTGAAAGGGATACAAATGACCTTCGTGTGTGTAGAGTGTAAATTTAACTGGATTAAGTTTGTTTTGAATTTTTCACCTTTCACTGCAGGGGATTTGATATCACACAATGATGGTAATATGGAAACAAAAGATTTACTGCCAACAAATTTTTTTCAATTGACTTATTAAGACTACTGGCATATATGGTAAAAAAAAAGCTTTTATTTAATTTGTTTATTCGCTTTCTTTAAGAAGTGACTTTGTTTTGTTATATGATATCAGTCAAGTGGGCGCCGGCATTGTCGATGACCATTTGAGCGTTTTGTACAGCTTTCTCAATAGTTTTGGTGATAAATTCGGGTGATAAGTTCTCGGTTATATTCTCTTTGTTTTTGAAAACTTTCAGATTCTGTTCAGCGGTCAAATAGCGCGGTTTTGTTGAGATGTCGTGCCGCACATAAATACATACTTACATATGTTCGGTTGCATCATCCAGTTGGAACCACATGTTCTCCAGTCCTATTTCTTAAATGTAAGGTAGTAAAAACTCTTTGTTCATGGTTCTGTATCGCTCACCAGCCACAGTAGCCGTCTTAACTGCGGGGTCCAGCCGCACTGGCGATATTTACGTCGTGACAATACCAAGTCGCCAAATTACTCCTTTACAACTTGAGCGTTGCGTCGTTTGTACTTCATGTAGCGCCATCTCGTTGCAACCACAGCTTGGATATATTGATGGTGTCGGTTAACATCGCTTTATACCTGAGAACATTAACGGACCAATCTTTAGAAAGAGAGAAAGTCCGCTGATGCCACCATGTCATGAAATGCACCAAACCAAACCTTTGTGGATGCATTGATGTTTGTGAATGAAAAAACTATACATAACAGACATATGTGCTTATGTATATA
Organism: Xylota segnis; assembly: GCA_963583995.1. Lineage (NCBI taxonomy): Eukaryota > Metazoa > Arthropoda > Insecta > Diptera > Syrphidae > Xylota > Xylota segnis. The sequence goes on along the minus strand of OY757236.1, from coordinate 103,652,417 downwards.
TGTACCTTATGACATATGTACTTATGTATATATGTTCATATGTATACATATATGTACAATTTTAATTTTTATTTGCATCTGTCCCATTAATTTCTTGACGTTAAAAGCTAGGATAATTATGAACATACAGTGAGAGTCAAAAATTTGTATACAGCCAGCGCACAGTGTTGCGTCTAAAACATGCTAACTGGACAAAATTATTTTTTAATGTTTTTCTCTCATGATGCTCATTACTTACTATAATAAATGATTTTTATGGCTTTTTGTGGCTTATTTTGATAATTAAAGGAAAATAGCTGCGAAAAATAAAAAGTTATAGTTCAATAAATTTATATATTTTTTATTTCAAATAAACATACAATATAAATTGCATTCTAGATATATGTACACATACAAAACTAAAAAAAAATAAATAATACATTAGTTTACACGTTCTAAACTTAAAGAAATTCATATCAAGCTTAAACTATCTAAAATCTAATTAAGTACTACATTCATCATCGGTCGATTCATCATCATGTTCTGTTGAGCCATCAACAATATTTGAAGGACTATCTGGTGGTAATAATAAATTAAGCACTTCTTGAGAAAATGTGTCAAATTTTTCTCTGGGCACTTCCTTTAAACTAGTTATCAAAGGGTCAGACGTAATCAGCAGATATATAACAAATCACGATTCGTGTCATATCGTGACCGCTTTCTAGTATGATGTTGGCGAAATGTACGACAATCTTTGTGACGAGCTTCCTGGGCATCTTCGGAAAGCTGTCCAATTGGTAGAAGAGAGGTTTTAATTACTTCCGTACTGTATATAGTACCACGAATAGTTCTTCAGGTATACTCTTTTGATTTCATCCGCAAATTTTTTAAAATTTCGTCAGATTAATCTCGTAACCTGATGATAACGCCCTTAGCAAATAAAGTGCACGACTGGGCCGTACAAACTTGCACCTATGTCTCAAATTCTTGTGTGTATTTGAGGTACAATTAAATAAACGAATATAGATGTACATAAGTAGGTAAGCATATGTAAGTTGACTATAAGTAAACCATCGTTCTAAACAGATTGGCCAAAAACGTCATATATCATCTGTAGAATTTGGTAAAGCTCTTGAAAATTAAGCATCGTCGTTAAATTTTCTTCAATTTCACTCAAATTTATTGCCTTTGAACTCCGGTGAATATGCCAAAGTAAGTCCCTAAAAATGTAACAATATTTTCTTTCTCTCTCTGTCTTTTAACCAATGAAAATGAATTTCAGACAAATCCAGTAGCACGTGCGCACCAATCAAAACCTGTATCGTAAGGAAAAAACGTTTCCATGACAACAGCTGTGTTCTAGGAAATTTTTTTCCAATTGTATATAATTTTGAAAATCGGTTCAGTGGGAAGAAGTAGGGATAAAATTCATGTTTGGCTAATAATGATATGAAAATCGTGTTTTTGTTAAGTTGGTTGTAAGGAAAGTGGAATTTTAGGCAGTTTTAACCAAAAACGTGGTATGCCATCTTATAGGGTTTAAAAAGGCGTATTCTAATATAAAATTTAATAAAAATCGTTGGAGCCGTTTTCGAATAAATTGGCTCTAACTGCTCGATTTCGCGAAAAATACCGTTATACTAACTTTTGGCCAAAAATGTGATACAGTTCCTGATAGGATTTGAGACGTTTAATCTTATGTGAAAATTTTAATAAAATCGTTGAAGGCGTTTTCAAGCAAATCGGCTTTTAGTCAGCTTGGTTCTAAGTACCGTTGTATCATACTTAGACCAAAACGTGGTGAGCCATCATGTTGCATTACTTCGTGCTAGTCCGAATATTAAATTTGAACTAAATCATTGGAGCCGTTTTCCTACAAATCGACTTTTTGTCAAATTGGCTATAAGTAAAGTACCATTGTTGCCAATTTTGGTAAGCAGCACGATACATCATCTGATTGCAATTGACTAGACTAATTGAAATGTGAAGTTTAATCAAAATCGTTAGAGCCGTTTTCGAGAAAATCCCTTTTAACTGAAATCGGCCTTAAGTAAACTACCCTTAATTTTGAGGTTAGAATGAAAATTAAGATTTCGCCTCTAGGGATTATCACACAGACCCTATATATGAAGTTTGACCTAAATCCATCCACTCGTTTAGGCTGTAGCCTCGTGCACAGACAGACAGACAGACAGACGGCATTGGCGGACCAACTTTTTTGGACTTCTCCATTATAGTAATGTCAAGTTTGATTAAAATCTCGAGTTCCAAATTTTGCACGAATACAATACTTGCCCTATAGGTATAGGTGCAAGTAAAAACTTAAATTCATTATAAGCGTTACGTCTAGGCCCGTTATTTGCGCACTTAGTTCAGGATTTTGAAAAAAACCTCCGGGAAGTGTTTCCATCAAATATCTAACCTATTCATTGAACAACTCAATTTTAGAAATCGCCCGCCCGCAAAATATAAAGTGCACTACTGGGTCGTACGTACTTGCACCGTAATGCTATAAGTGTACTTTCCCAGTAAAGTAGGCGTGGCTTTCCGCGTTTCGATGAAATAATAGTCATAACATTGTAGGAGTTCACTCAATGTTTTGTTTTTAGAAAAACGCCCTTAAAGAGTGGGCGTGGCCAGATAGGGTGTTTGAGTGAATTATAGAAATTTTTTTTTTATACAATTATACCTGATAAATGTATGAAAATTCACTTACTTCAATGCTCGACTTTGAATTTATTTTTACTCTTAATAACAGAGCTTTGGCAAAAAATTGTACTATTACGTAGGTCCACGTGGTGTTGTTAACGACCTCCAATCAACATTACCTAGATTCAAGACAATGAATATTGTCCACTTACCATGCACTAGACGAAACACTGTGCAGCGCCTACCTGTATACAAATTTTTGATTCTCACTGTATATTCGAAATTGAATCGCAAAGTATAAAACGTAAATAAAATATTATCAAAAATTGGACACCCTTTCGTTAATCCCAAGACAGGGCTTATATAAGATAAAATGGATAGTGCGTCATCTTACGGATCGAGGCTAATTCTTAATTGTTCTTTATGTTTTTTATGTCATGTCATGTTGTCTGTTAGCAAAATCCCAACCACTATCTTTTCAATGCTCTTAATATATCAAAACATGAAAAATCAACGACATCATCCATCTAATTGAAACACATTTGATAAATGTTATGATATTTTCCCTTTGACAGGAAACATTTTTTATATCGTCTAGAATTGGAAATGAATTATTATTACAATTTGGAAAATTCCATTTCATTTGTGGTAGTGTTGTAGCAGGATTTTGTTATTTATTTTCAAGATAGATTAGGATATGCTATTGAGTGATTAATGTTACGGTCAAAATATAAGTCCAATGATCTACTTTTGGCTAAGGACTTTGGTTATTGGATTTTCCCATTAAATTGTCACACGGAATTCAAAGGAATTAATTCATCTTTCTGTCTTCGTCAAGTTGTTTGTGTCAAGAGTTTGGTAGTGGTGAAATTATGATAATATTATTGTCAATTTAAATGGATTATTTTCGGTGTAGATAAAGAGAGATTGGAGAGGTATTTTGACATAAATTTGAATAATTGTTGATGGAAATTTATGAGTACAATATCGGGTTAAATAAAGACATTTGATCCTAGGCAGGCAGTATTAAGTAGACGTTTAATCGACGCCGGATAGGGGATTATTTAATTATATCGATTTAGAATCCATTAAATTTAATCATTGTCGAAGTGTTTTGAAAATTAATAAATACGATTTGTGTGGTTTCATACATATGTATGTATATATACTGAGACATATTGCAATCATTACAAGTATCTATATCAATATGAAGTTTGAAACGTTATTTTTTTTTATCATTCTATTATATCCTTCTTTTCACTATTATATGTATTTATATCTTTGCACTTATTATTCAATACTGTTACCGGCAGTACATTGTGTACTTTACGAATTAATACACATTTCTTTAATAGATGGTTACATTTTTACCTATATGTACATATGTACAATATAGCGCAAGTACCTACATATTGTATTCGTGAAAAATTTCAAACTCGAGATTTTGATCAAACTTGACATTACTATGATAGAGAAGTCGTAAAAAGTGAGTTTGGCAATGCCGTCTGTCGGTCTGTCTGTGCAAGATCTTACAGCCTAAACGGGTGGCCGGATTTATATCAAACTTCATATATAGGGTCTGTGGGAAATTGGAATTTTCATTCTGAACTCAAAATTAAGGGTACTTTACTTAAGGCCGATTTCCATAAAAATGGATTTTCTCGAAAACGGCTTCAACGATTTCGATTAAATAAAAGAGGTAATATAACCTCTAGTCTCTTAGAACCCTATAAGATGGCATACAACGTTTTGGGCTTAAACTGTTTTGAAAGATAATTTACTTATAGCCAACTTCATAAAAGTACGATACGATTTTCTCGAAAACTTTCTGCTCGTTATTGTTTCATTTTCATATTTAGGCTACTTTTACAAAATCCTATAAGATGGCATACCACGTTTTTGGTCCAAATTACCTAAAATGATACTTTACTTACAGCCAACTTAACAAAAACACTTTTTTGTCATATTATTAATACCTACGCAAAAATGAATTTCATCCCTACTTCTTCCTCCCGAACCGAACTTTTACACCCTTTCAAAATCTTTTCCCCACAGATATGGTCCTATTTTATGGTTTAATGCCAGATTGATGGCATAGGTAAAATAGTCCTTTAAAAATAAGTCAATCCATATGCATTCACGCAAGTACACATACAGTATAGGCTACTTGACTCTTTCTATGTACATTCTACAGCAGTGTTGCCGTTTGGAAAAAAGTATCTCACTAGAGAGAAAAAAAAGGAACAAAAGAATTCTGGGAAAAAGTAGCAATATTATTAACAAATTGTATCCAAATGGCAGTGGAACAGTGGTATGTTGCGAAAATGTTATAAGGAGATGCTATTACATCTGTTGTCGAAACTGAAAAGTATCAACATAACCATTTTTAAGAAAATGAAGTATATTTCACATCTAAATTAAGATACAAAAATATCACTCTTGATATGTCTCTATTCCTTGGCAACACTGTGCAACATAGCTGTTGTTATGAGAATGTTTTTTCCGAGCGATACAGCGTTTGCGCACATGCTACAGGATTTGTATGAATTGAATGTCATTTTGTTAAATGCCATTGGTTAAAAGAAAGAGAGAGAGAGAGAGAGAATATGGTGACATTTTTGGGGACTCGCTTCGGGATTTCCATGTTCATTGGACTCCAAGGGGATTCCAATTTGATTTTTTGGGTAAAACTAATGAAAAATAACATAATTGAAGGAGTTCTAGCAATGCTTTACCAGGATAGATGTTTAATAATATTTGTATATTTTCTACAAAGCAACATATGAAAATAAAAAACATTGAACTTTCGCAGCTGGATGCTCCCATTTTATAAATTTCTATAAGATGACATATGATGTTTTCGCTTAAAACTACTTAAAGAGGTATTTTGGTTTTAGCCACCTTAACAAAAGCATGAAGCTTAATTTTCATGCTTTATACTTGCAAGATGACATACCACGTTGTTGGCCAAACTGCTGTTAACTGTCAAGTTATGTAAAGATATGTTTACATTCATATGAACATACATACATATGTATATGTATATTCATTTCGTTTTTTACATCAAATACACACAAGACTTTTAGATATACAGGAAGGCCGAAGAAAACATCACCGACTACTGACCACCGGGCTTTACTCTTAGCGAAGTCAAATCCTTTTACCTCGTCAAGAACGATAGGTGCACAAATTGACAACGTAATAAGTGCACGCACAATCCGAAGAAGACTCCAGAATTCAAACCTCCCATGAAGAGTTGCCAGGAAAGTTCCACTGTTAAGATCTAATAACTTAAGGACCCGAAAAGAGTTTGCCGTAAGTCATAGGAGTTGGAACGGACTTGAAGGAGTGAACAAATGGCAGAATATTTTTTGGAGTGAGGAGACAAAGATAAATTTGTTCTCCTCGGATTGTGGGCGTAATGTTAGACGACCAAAAGGAGAAGAATTCCACCCTCGCTATGCACAGAAAACCGTCAAACACGGAGGTGGAAATATCATGGTATGTGGGTGTTTTTCCTGGTATGGTGTCGGCCCTATATTTCATATTAATACCATCATGACGAAATATGGATATAGGGACATTTTGGAAAATGTCATGCTTCCATTTGCCGAGAAAAAATGCCCCTCCGGTGGCACTTTCAACAGGACAACGATCCGAAACACACTGCGGGTCTTTTTTAGGATTGGTTTCGTGATCAAAATGTGTCTGTCATCCCATGTCCCAGTCAATCCCCAGATCTCAATCCCATTGAGAACTTGTGGGATGAACTCAAGAGAAAGTTACGTGGCAAAACCCATAATTACTAATATTTTAGGAGGCCACACCTATTTTTTTGGACGAGCGCAAAAGTTGACATCGGCAAATTTTTGTCACTTTTTTTTCTTTTTACTTTAAAACTATTAGATTTGCTAAATTTAAGTTAAATTATATTAATTTTATTAATATCGATGTAAAAATCTACTTCTTTGTGAAGAAAATATAAAAAAAATGAGTTTTTTAAAAAAAAAATGTTCACACCTATTCTTTTGACCAGCTGTGTACATACATATGTATGTATGTAGGTGCAAGTTTGTACGACCCAGTCGTGCACTTTATTTTTAATCAATCCACTGAATATAAACTGTTTTGAGTCGCCTTGTTTTATTTGTCTTGTTTCTGCTGTTGGTCACGAGGTAAGTTAACACTGCAGCAAGCCACATGTGTATAGTACGTTGTTGGCCATAAGAGAAGAAGTCTACCGTTAAATTGACCTCAGCTTTCTTTAGACAAATGGAATAAAAGGAATGCGAAGTGCAAACATACTTTCCCTTGGCAGCAGCCGGTTAATATATCCCATTTCTATGGAGAACTTTCATGCGCTATCTGGTTCCTTTGCAAATTTTGTGGAGGTTTACATATCTTAAGTGCATAGCAGATAGGTCCTCCTTAGTGGTAGTTTGTGTGAAGAAATGCCTTAGGATTTGAAATAACGTAAAAGTCCCACTAGATAATGCACCAGAGGTTGTGCCGCATTTCAAACACTTAATCCATTTACTGCAAAATGTTGGTATATCTATATAATTTCGACAAAAGTATATTTAATTGTAATTGGTTTATTGCTTATGTTTGAAGAAAGAGCTAGAGTTATTAACACTCACATATGATATATGAAGTCATACTATAGTTTCCTATTTTTTCAGTTTTTGATTTTTTTTTCTTTTTTTTTTAAACCTTTTTGGTTTTGTATATTAGGTTAAATTAAAAAAAAAAAATTGAGCATGTTCACTAAATATAATTCATCCGGTGGAGTGTTTGCATTGTTACTTTTAGAAAAAAAAATAAAAATAATTGATACAGTCGGTGCGAAAAAAAAAAATACCTAGGCTTAAATACAATATTACATATAAATATGTATGTATATACATATGCACTAAATTGTATCACTTTGAAGTGGTACACTTACTTACGGCCATGATACAGCACACTTGACCTTGGCGGTATTCTCAACATCCACAGCATCGTCTGTGGAAACAAGATATAAATTGGAAAATTTAATGAGATTTCTTGGATTAATGCCAACTGAAATAAAATACTACAACTCACAAATATTGTGGAGGTATCGCCACAAAGAGCAAACATGTACTGCTTCAACGTTGTTAGTATCACTGCTCCGGGGCATGTGTTTTAAATCGCTAGGTAATAAGGCAAGTCTAACCTTCTTTAACATTTTATCAGTTGCAAATCGTCGTCAGTGCACAATGTATACATGTATGCGACGAAGAACATCCAATATTTTCCTGAAATTGAATACGATGACAAATGGATTGAAAGGGGGAAGCATGGGATACCAATGGAATACATTGAAATGGACGACCATTGCGATGACAGTGTTCATGCTTTGATAACACTTTCCTTAACGCTAAAAGGAATTTCTTGTGGTTTTGAGATTGCTTTCAACCAAAATTGTGTCCTACTAAAAATACGACATCGTTGTCAATTGCCCTCGAGGGCATGACCCGACGTTTGAGCATGGCCTTCTAATAACTACTCTAAATAGAGTTTAAATTGATCCTTACAGCGGTGAATTATACATATACATACATCTGTATATAGGCATGAATATGTATGTATTGAGGCCTGCTCGTGACATTTGTTTACGCCTAAAGGATGAATCCTTTGAACGCTTTTGCGGTGAAGTATAAGCCTTTATAATTGGGTGTTATATCCCCGGGTGAATTTTCAATTTTACTCGTTTATTTATTTTAGAATGTCATGTACCTATGTATGTATATATGAATGTATATAGTACGTTCATATGAGTAGGTTTAATAGAATTCGGTCTGTGTTCGTTTATAAAAAAAATTGTTCTAACTGTTCAATTGAATCCGAACAGAGTAAATGTACCTCTGAGTATTTCATGTTTAATGACTTACTATGTATGTACATTCGAAAATTGATTTCTTTTCCAATTTAGTTCTGTCCATAGGTTGGGTTGATTCAACATTCGTTTAATATGCATATGCGTTTATTAAAGTGTGTAAAACAACAGGTAACTTTTTTCGTGGACCTTGACTTTGTGATTTTTCGGATATATGTATCTAGTTGTGTTACACAGGAACATAACATGCCATCGATTGGTATTGGTCCAGTATAAATTCATAAGCTTTATTAGCCGAAACGTTGGCACATGTACTTACAGTGCAACTGTCTAAAAACTTAGTATAAAAACATAAAAGGAACAACCGTTGACAAGAGTTTTGAATTCTTTGATTTTTGGCAGGTTTTAGTCTTCAGAATTGGTAGTTAATGTAAACCAAGTCCTTTACTTTTGTTTTAGCTTTTCTTTAGCGACATAAACATCATTCATTCAGATAAAATGTTAAAAAGGTTTGTTACTGACATCATCCGTGCTTATATGTAACATGCATTCCCTATGGTCACTTTGTACGGATGTATGGGTCACATTTATTGACCCATTTCTTTTCATATAACTTACCTGGGTGCCCAATTGGGCACGCTGGTCATAACTCACAAAAAAATTCACAAGGTGTGTTTGTATGGAGGAAATTTATTATTGAAAATAAACGAAAAAAGTTGTATGAAAATTATTTGAGAAAAACCAAAATTTGATAAAAAGCATCAGCGGCGCATCTCAGGTCGTGTGAAATTCCATACTTACTTACTTAGGTCCTGTATCCACTTGAGGGTCCTAGAAAATACTTAGCGCAACAGGTCGATGGAACCCAGGGCCTACATTCTCACAACCATTCGTGTTGTGCGTGTTATATTCTTTACACGAATGGAAGAAGCCTACTGTTTACTGCCGTGTCCGAAGGGCAATTTGTTATTTGAGAAGCTTTCTCGAGACAGTACTCCCGGATGTTTGTCAGACGCTCGCGAGAGATGGGGCGGTGAAAGACTTTTAGGTGTTCTGACTGGGATTCGAACCTTGAACCCCTTGCTCCGTAGTCCAACGCACTAACCACTGAGCCACGACGCCCACCTGTGGGTCCTAGAACCTCGACAATGCCTACGCGCCATCGTGTGCGATTTCTGGAAATGTGCCTCAGCTCTCCCTAACTCTTTCCCAGTTGCCGGGCTTCCTCCTCAACTGTTCTGCGCCACGTACTCCTAGGATCGCCGCGTATCCTGCCATCATTAGTAAAAGCGGGTTCCTTTGCATCGGAGAGTATATCCAATTCACTGTCACTTTCGTCGTCGTATTGTTGTGTCTATAGGTTCATCGCCCGTTCTCTGATAAAGTTCTTCGTTAGAGATACGGTTTGGCCAGAAAATCCTAAAGATATGTCATAGGCACCTACTGATGAACATTTGCAGCTTTCTCGTGATAGTGGCGGTCACCCTTCAGGTACCACATCCATATAGCAGCACGGATTCAACGTTGGAACGTGGTTTGCTTTGCCCATTCGGCTGACTATATCCAGTGCGGTTCCGCCATCGGCTGAGACAATACTTCCATGGACCATACTTGGTCCATCTTCTCACATTCTTAGTGTGTTGTTTTTCCTACTCTAATGAAAGAGGCCTACTATCTAATGCAGTGTTCGAAGAGTAATTTTTGTCCTTGAGAAGCTTTTTCATGACAGTGCAAAGTGGAACCATGAAATAACTTTTGGTGTTGTTTGGGAATCGAGTCTAGAACCCTAGGTAGTCTGCCAACCATTGAGCCACGGAACAATATCTTACAACCAGAGTATATGCACAATGAGTAGAGTCACTCTCTCCACACATGCAATCGTACAAAGCAAAATCCGCAACAAAAACTTATAATAAGGGGAAAGAGGTAGAAACTATTGAATTTTGTGTTTATGTGCGAACGCTTATAACAAAACGAAACGGAACTACATTTGGCCAAAATCACCACATGCGGCTTCCTGTGTAAGATTTATAAATGTGGTTTTTTCGTTATGGGGTTTTTTTTAGCGTCTTCATCTTTTTAGCGTGCGGTAGTTATTCACTTCTGTCATCGTATTAATTGGTGTTGTGAGATCTGCTTTTTGGTAATCTGTTTCATTTATAGCTTCTGTACCGCTTGCTTTTATACAAAAAGGGTAATAAGGAGTTGTTGTAAGGAATTTTTTTATGGTTAAACATGATAATTATATATGTATATACATACATACATACATATAAAGCATTAATAGTTTGCTACCACTCTGCATAATATCATTATTATCGATTTCGAATTTTATGATCATCAGATTCTACTCTCTAATTTCTATGTACATGGTGATGATGTATGTACATATTTATATTGGGGTGAGGATGGTTTACATTTTTTATGTACGCTTTTTTAAAGGCGTCTCCAACTGAATCAGTGGTGTAAAAGGCGTAAGCAAAATGATTACAGGGTGATCAGCCATAACATTGGTGATTATTTTAAATTTAAAACGATTAAACATTATTTTAAGTGTTTAGCGTACAGTCGGGAGGAAAAGGAGAATTCTGTTGTAATATATGTACGTCAAAATACAAAAAATAGAGACATGTACATACATTTGTAGATAAGAAAATATAGGTAAAAAAGAAATTGTGTGGCAGAATTTTATATGTTTTCAATTCTAGAAAAGCAAAGTGGCTTCATTCTATTAAGAAACTGAACCAATTAGATGAAACAACTTCGAGGGATTGTAGGATCTGTCAACATGACCTCCTTAAGATTATTTAAATTCGTTGGAGTGTTTTAGAAATAGATTCATTTGTTTCCAAAACAATATGTACATACATACATACATGTACATATGTACATACTTCCATAATAATTTTGAAGCGGAAATTTATAATATTCTAAAGAATAAGTTTTAATACAACTGTTGCAGGAATAAAAATGTAGAATATCTCATCAAATTCTACATACGAATAAGGGTATACCACATTTTAAGGAATTTTAATATAAGTAATAAACAAATCAATAATATATTATATTATTCGGTGTAAGTCATATGTAATTTCTTTTAAAAAAAATGTAAAAAAATATATTTTTATATATAATTTTCCATTTCTTATTTTCCTTTTTCACTGCCGTTTATTTCTCGTGGCGGTGTGACTACTGATAAGAAATATGTATTTCAAAACACGTGTAGAGTGACTCTACTCATATGGATATAGTACATACATATGTAGGTACACACATACTTATGTATATATGTACATACTCTGCTTACAACTTACATTTGTATGTACGTTTGAGGTGATAATTGAATCGCAATTTAAAATAATAGTGCCACTTTATTAGGGCTGTTAAAAAGGAAAAATAATAGGGTATCATAATATCTATTCCAATTATATTCCCTTTATAATTTTTCCAAAGGAAAGTGTGTTGTTATAACAGTTTACGTTATTTATTTTGTAACGTTTCCACATACAATGCACACATATGCGCATATACATGTGTACGTATGTACATATGTTTATCAGACATAATTTATGTTCATAGTTTTCGGAACAGCTCTTTGTTATAAATATTCTCCAGTCATACTTGAGTCAAATTAAGAGCCCATTCTCTGTTGACCACAGATATAACACCCAATTCATAGTTGAGCATACATAAAAATAAACTTCAAATTTTACTACCGCCTGTCTCATAAAGAATAGAAGAATTCCCAAAAAGTTTTACGGCTTTTATGTAAAATTTTATGTTAATGGCATAACACTGTATCTAATGTATGTATGTATGTATGTATGTACGTGTCCACCTCAATTTCAGAAAATAAAATAACCCAAAAGATTTATCAAAGCAATTTGAAAACACAAATAGTTTATCCAGCAAAATATCCTCAAAAATATCAAAACAAGAATGCTATAAATTTATTTTTTTCACAATGAAAATAACACAAATTTACTTACAAAACATTTAAGCCATAGATCACATATACGCAAATTGCCACAATTTTATTGCCGCAACCTTGGAAGTTATGAACCGGAGATCTTCTGTTTAAGGGCATTAATCCAATGTCCCCACAGAAAGAAAGGAAAGAAAAACAAATGTATCTGGGCAATTGCAATTCGGTTCGGTCTTTCGCAGGGACAGATAGCATAGAACCACACACACCCCAGTACAATAATTTTTCCTTTGTATAGCCTTGATAATGTTATATTCGAAGAGATATGGTCTCGTGTGGCCACACACTGTCCTTTTTTTGCGTTTCCCATTATATAGATTAAGTTCGTTGGGAGGAAAACGAGATTAGAATAAGATACAGAGTGAACCGGTGCTAAAAGTGTGGTAAAACAAATGACTTGGAATTCGAACAATTCTCTGTTACCACACGTACATCGAAACGTCATTTCATTAACAATGAAATGAATAGGGAAAAGCTTTGCCGTACCCCCAATCTTAACCGAAAAACGCCCGCTTACCTCATTTATATTCGCTGCGATTATCATTTGCATTTCTAATTTCGTCGAGCTAAGTACGAAAGTTGAAAGTAATGAACTCGAAACCAGGATGTTGTCGGTGTTCGAGAGACATAATCAGGCGGAAGTAACACATTGCAAAAGGCATTGCTACATTCACCGCGAAGAGCTATTCGCTCTACGAAGTGGTAAGGGCAGACTATATAGGATGGATTTAATAAACCCTCCCGAGGATACTATGGCCACCTGCCACCACAAGCACCCCATCTATGGCAATAGCTCACCAGCTCAGCGCCCCCATCTGCGGCAATCTTTATTGCAATCTTCTTATTTAAATCCATTAACAGAGCTCAGAAAGACAATTCCGTTAGTGTGGTGCTACAATGAAAGAATGTTTGGCTACATATTTGGTTAAATGGATAATACCTTTAGACACACCCTGTCATCGTTTAGTTTGGTTAGCGACGAGATAGATAGAGACTGTTATGTTGGCTGGGTGTGTACGAGTGAGCGGAGGGTTGTGCTTGGGGCTTGACAAAAACTTTTGTGCAATTTCGTAAATTTTCCTCCCCAACTGCAAAATATTCGAAACTGACTTCAATGTTGGTACATGTGATGATAGGGTTTGTGGAACACACCCTTCTGGTGTAATTTGTTGTGCTCGTATCTTTAGATACAGTGTTGTTTTGGTTTTGTGGGCGGCAGAACGGGATTGGAAGATTTGTAATTGAGAGACCTGCAGATTGAGGCAAATGGAAGGATAACTATTACACGTGATAGAAGCTCTCTTCCAGTTGGTTTTTGTTATTTGCTTCAACGAGTGCTAAAGTTCATTCCTATCTTTACTTTCCGATGGAATGAAATTACTTTGAGCATTTGTTTATGGACTTGCTTCGCCTGTTTGCCCGGGTTGTGTGGTAGATACATTGCATGCAAATGGATTCATTAGGGATTTGACGGAGTTTACTTCGAACTCTCGTTTCAAAATGGAAGTGGAACATAGAATATATTAATTTTTAGCGAAGTCAACAGAATCCTACTCTTTGGTATCAAAGAATCTGCGTCTTCGATCACAACATAAATATTGAGACTGAAAACGAGAACTTTCTCCAGAGAGCTATGTATGTATATCCTTGGATATTTGGGTTATATTTTAAATATCTCTTTTTCCATTTTCTCCTTTCCGAGAACTTTTCACTTTCGTTGTCTGGATGTTACAGCTTTAAGTGTTTTACATAAATTTACAAAAAGTTTTTGAACGAAGATGTTCTGATTGGGGAATACAAAGTATTTCTCGTGGAATGGCAAGACTGAAAGTACATACGTATGTACAATAATACATACTATATCTCAAACTTTGTCCTGTACTTAATAAATTTATAATAAGTGAATATCTTGAGACTTACAATATTGAAATCGAAGTCGTGAGCCATTAAAATAAATAAATATTTGAAGCAGCGACCTACGACTATCTAATTTTGGAAACCGCTAGTGCGTTAAATTTTTCTCACAAAAGTGAATGAATGCTACGGTCTGTTTTAGTGTCAAAAAGTGGTAACAATACATATATGTACATTAATGCAAGAATACGTAACAAAACAATGTTTATACAAATATGTATGTACATATGTACATGTACGACTGGGTCGTACAAACTTGCACCTACATATGTATATCTAAAAGTCTTGTGTGTATTTGATGTAAAAAATTAAATGAATATACATACATATATGTTCATTTGTATGCACACAGATCCCTATTTACATAACTTGGCTATAAGTAACGCAGCGTTCTAAGCAGTTTGGCCAAAAACGTGGTACCTATGTATGTCATCTTGCAAGTATAAAGCATGAAAACTAAGCAACTGGAGCGTATTTTTGAGAAAATCGTGCTTTCGTAAAGGTAGCTAAAACCAAAATACCTCTTTAAGTAGTTTTGAGGGAAAACATCACATGTCATCTTATACAAATTTATAAAATAGGGGAGCATCCAGCTGCGAAAATTCGACAGCATGCTAAAATGAAACAATAAAAAGCGGAAAGTTTTCGAGAAAATCGTACTTTTATGAAGTTGGCTTTAAGTGAATTTTCTTTCAAAACAGTTTTAGCCTAAAACGTTGTATGCCATCTTGTAAGGTTCTAAAATTTAATATAAAATTTAATCGAAATCGTTGCAGTGATTTTCGAAAAAATACATCTTTATTGAAATCGGCTTTTAGTAAAGTACCCTTTATTTTGAGTTCAGAGAGAAAATTCCAATTTCCCACATACCCTATATATGAAGTTTGATATAAATCCGTCCACCTGTTTAGGCTGTAGGCTCTTGCACAGAGAAACAGACAGACAGACAGACAGACGGCATTGCCAAACTCACTTTTTACGACTTCTTTATCATAGTAATGTCAAATTTGAACAAAATTTCAATCGTAAAGTGACTCTTTTCGTTCCGCGGAGGTATGATACTGACTTTTTGTTAAGATTTCGAGAAAACAGCTGTCAGTATCAAAATAACTTATGACTTTAAAAGAAACCACTGGATGGCCCAGCCTTTACATTCTTTTGTTTTTATAAGAACGCCCTTTAAAAGTGGGCATGGACATACAGGGTCTTTAAGTGAATTATAGTAAATTTTAAGGCTTATCAAACATCAAATTTTATCGAAATCATTACTGCCGTTTTCGAGAAAATCCATTTTAACTGAAATCGGCCTAAAGTAAAATACTCTTCATTTTGAGGTTAGAATGAAAATTCCAATTTCGCCTCGAGATGTGAACCCACAGACCACAGATATTTTTTTTTTTTTTTCATTTATTTATTCATTTATTTATTCATTTATTTATTTACCTGCGAAACCTAATGGCTTATCTGCAGGAGATTGAGTACCTATGCTATGTACATATCTGTTAATCATCAAAGTTAATGCATTTCTACATGTAAATATTTAGTAGTAAGAAATTTTTTTTATGCGTTAATTTAATTTAAAAAACAAAACTGAGCTAAATTGTATAATAGTATCTACATATTTTAGTTTTAGTGAAAATAGATACAAATATATTAAGTTTAATTTAATTATTTAATTGTTCTCAGTTATGAACTCTAGGTAATGGATTCTAGGAAATATTGTTTAATTTTTCGTTTTCTAACATTTATTTGATTTATGTTGCGAAGATGTTGAGGTAGATTGTTGAGTACGTTTGGCACGATGTACTCCAGTCTTCTTCTGCCGTACTCATTTATGATCGCTGGAAGTTGAAGTAGACCCTCAGCTCGTCTCCTTGTGTTCACCTGGTGAGCAATTGGCGTTCGGAAACTTGGATCATCATAGTACTCCAGGGCTGCACTCATCTTAAAGATCTGCCTCACTTCAAGAACGCGTACGATGTTGGTTGTTACGTGGCCTTTCGACATCAACTTTAACGCCCTGTCTTGGATCTTTTGTAGCTTTTCGATGTGCGTTTGCGCTGCACCTCCCCAAGCTAACACACCATACCGCAATCTGGACTCTATGAGAGCATAGTACACTTGCTTATGCACAGACGTCATAGGTTTGTACTGCAGACAGGCCAGCGCAAACAGCGACCCCTTCAATGTGTTTCGCAGATCGTTAATATGAGCATCCCAAAGGAAATGGCAGTCAATTGTAATGCCTAGATATTTGTATGTATCAACCATTTGAATATCGTCACAACTGGATGCATTTGCACATCTGTAGCTCTTCAACAAAACTTGCGACGGTGAATAGTTTGGGCTCCGGATGTGCATTAGTTTTGTTTTTGTGGCATTGATAACCAGCCCATTGTCGTGACACCATTTTCCAGCTTCGTCGAATTCGGCTTGCATTATCCTTGCTGCTTCTTCTAGGGATTGATGACACACAACAATTGCCGTGTCATCTGCGTAGGCGAATGGGAATCTTTTCTTAAAACATTTCAGCAGTTCGTTGGTGTAAAGAATGAAAAGTAAAGGACCCAGTCTACTGCCTTGTGGAACTCCATATTGAACTTTATAAGCCCTGCTGCAACAATCTTTGACTCTCACCCGAAATGTCCTCTCTGCCAAATAGTCTGCAAACCAGTATGTCAGCTTTCCCCTAATTCCAACTCTTTGGACAGCATCGATAAGTTTGTTGTGGTCGAGAGTATCAAATGCTTTGCTGAAGTCCAAAAACAGAACTAGGGTGTGGTGACGTTTGCTGAGACTGGTGTTGATGACATTCGCGAAATCGCCAAGAAGCTGGTTTGTACTTCTACCCTTTTGAAAACCGTACTGGTGTTTGCTTATTAGATCGTGTTTGTGGATGAAGTCCCATATTCGATTTGACACGATCTGTTCTATGATCTTCTCGATAGCTGGCAAGATTGCAATCGGACGATAGTTCTCCGACTGTTTTTTGCTACCTCCCTTGTGTATCGGTCGAACAACTGCCTCTTTAAGTTTTTCTGGTACCGTCGAAGTGTTAAAGCTTAGATTTATCATTTTAGCTATTATTGGAGCAAAGATATCGGCGTTTGATCTTAAATCCATGGCTCTGATACCATCAGCCCCAGGCGCCTTTTGAACATTCAAACGATACAATATATCAGCTACCTCAATGCAGCTGATATCTCCCAAATATATGGAGTCTCGTAGAACAGCGTTGCGATGCGTAGATTCGGTAATGTTACACGTATGGATAATGGATGCTGCCTGTGTCGAAAAGAGGTCACCAAATTCATCAGCTAGTTGTGCTGTGCTTACATTTGAAGCAAATCCGTTCAGCCGTTTAGGTTGCAGTCGCTCATACAGACCGACAAACAGAAAGACAGACGGAAGGCCGGACCTACTTTTTTGGATTACTCCATCATAATAATGTCAAATTTGATTAAAATCTCAAGTTCGATTTTTTTTTACGAAAGCAATACTTGCCCTATATGTATACATATGTAGGTGCAAGTAAAAATTGAGATTCATACACTAAAAGATATTAATTTTTATACCTCATTCTAAGGGTATATTAAGTTTGATACATAGTTTGTAACATAGAGCTGTAATCGAGGTAGACCCTATAAAGTATATAAATTCGTGATCAGCATCAATAGAGAAAACAGTTGATCAATGTCTGTCCATCCGTATGTCACCAGTTTTTGGGCCTTAAATATTGAGCTAGAAGGATGAAATTTCATATCTTGGTTCCGGGAAATAGAAGCAGTACAAAAAGTTTGAAATCCTCCACCCACTTTTCCATAACTTCACTATTTTGTATAAAATCGAGAAATTTAATTAAGACAGAATATTTTAATATTCCAATTCTCTACAATTCGTACATACGTACATACATATATTCGTAGATCAATTTTAGCCATAAATACTTTTTGGTGGCGTTTTCATTAAAAAACCTATTTTGATGAAATTTTGCATGAAACATCAAAAAACATTCGAGAATATAGTAGTAATTTGAAAAATAAATTACGTGCCCCCACGATCACTTCGCAAGGGCCAGGGGATAATAGGGTGTCATACCATCCGTTTCAAACGAACTGTAGCTTTTATGTATGTTTTTTTTAATCCATACATATGTATACACATATCTGTATATATGTACATACAGTAGCTCACATATTTCATCGAATGTGAGCTACTTTTAAAATACTTTTCACAAAACGTTACTGTACCATTGCAGAAATTCTATATACAAATGTATGTACATACAGTTGGTCAAAAAAGAAATCTGACACTTACCCTATTCTTCCATAAACCCCAAAATACAAGAAATAAAAGTTCAATCAATTAATGTAATATATTTTATGATAGCTTATATTATAGGTTCGTAATATACAGGAAAAAAAATTTAATCCACTTGATCATATTATTTTAAATTAATTACTAAAAAAAACTCCATTAAATTTTACCTCAAAAAAGAAATCGGACACTTGATTATGCAACAAAATAAATGCATCAAAAGTTATAAACTTAAAAAAACAAATCAAAAAAAAAGAAGGTAGGCCTTTACTCTTTTTGACCGCATTCAACCTATTTATCATTGTTTGGACCAGATTATCGCAGTAAGAAGTTGGGATTTTGTCCGATTCGGATTTTAAAGCGAGATCTTGACACTTTTTGCTTGAAATAGAGTAGCTTTTAAGCTGATTCTACAAATTGCTCCATACGTGTTCTATCACATTTAAATCAGGTGATTGTGGAGGAGTTTCGAGCACATTTGGACAGTTATACAGAAGCCACAACTGAGTGTTATGAGCCTTGTGCTTGGGGTCGTTGTTCTGGTAAAAATAATATTCTTCACTGATTCCCAATTTTTCAGCACTTTTGCTTATATTTTCTTTGCAAATGTATGTATATGTATTTATATTGATCCATGTTGCCATTTATAAAAACAAGATTTTCAGGTCCAGCCGCGGACATACAACCCCAAACCATAACTGAGCCTCCACCATGTTTCATAGTTGGTCCTTAATTCTTCTCTTTGAGCTCTTCGTTTGGTTTTCTCCACACATATGTATGTTTGACCATTAGAAACTCAGAACGAAATAAATTTAATTTACTCTCGTTTGAGAACAAAACACATTTCCAAACCGAAAAATCTTTGCTTTCATGACATCGAGTGAACTCCTGTCTTTTTCTTCGAAGCGGCTTTGCTAATATATGGCTTCTTTCGGGTGACTCGTTCCATGAAAATTATTTTTTCGTAAAACGTAAAACTTTGGTGCCCTTAATTGTGGATTCTTCTTATTTTCTTACATAATTCAACGCTAATCCGCCACAGTAAATGTATTTGATCCTTCAGATTTATGTAAATTTTCAATGCTGTTGTTTGTTTTATACATTTTTATAATGCCACCTTTTGTAGAGGAACTTATTTTTACTATTTTTGCAATATAGCGCACAGATTTTCGTTCCTCAAAATGTTTAATTATAATTTTACGCACTTCAAGCGTTGTGTAACCACCCTGTCTATCCATCTTGACTTTCTTTTGAAATAATAATCTATTTCGGCTTTAACTGATATTACAAAAGAGTAACGGAATATTTCAAATTAATAACTTTATTGTGTTAACGTTAAAAATTGGATGAGAGTGTAGTATTACCATGTGTCCGATTCCTTTTTTGAGGTAAAAATTGAGGGATGTCAAGAAAAAAAAATTAATTAAAGACTTAATTAAGATGGATTCATATTTATTTACTATACATTCGATCAACGAAATCACGGCCTTTAAAAAAAGTACTAACTTGAATAGTATGGGTGTTGTATTTATCAGTTGGTGTCCGGTTTTTTTTTGACCAACTGTATATGATTTGCTTTGACTATTCCAGCTGAATACTTTGCCGAAGAGAATTTCTGCTTATTCAAAATACCGTTACAAAAAATTATTTTAATGAAGTAGTACTGTGTAAACTTATAATTTATATATTTTTCGTGAAAAGTGCAAAAAATAGTAAACGTTGGTGTCTAGAACACCAAAAACTGCCACGGCAACACAGGCAGCAACAGCATCGACGGTGGAAATTTCCATCATCGTGCATAGCGCACACGCACTCACCAACGGTCGAGTGCTGGGCAACGGGAAAGTGCAAGCGCAGCTGGTAAAGATATACACAGCTGCGCAACAGCACAATAGGGGCACTCTTTGTGCAGACTCCAGATGGTGCGGTTGTGCAAAAATATACGGTCCACAAAGCAAGAGCGAGCAATACAGAAATTATTATTATATAATCATTTATTATCAAAATAATTATTACGAGCTATTGAACAGTTGGTAAATTAAGTGTCCCATTTCCGTTCTGCGAGTCATGATTTTTCGACCTTTTCAGTCCATAGAAAAGTAAAGAAAATAAAAAAAATCAGCCCGATATTAAAAGAAAACATCAAAAAGCTATTGCAGGCACAACACACATCGTGAAATCTCCATAAAGCTAAACTGTTCCTAAAGTACAATCAGCAAGTATAGAAAAATGTTTCAAAAATGTTTTGTTTGGAGAGCAAAGGTAAGAAAGCCTTTACTGACGAATCGCCATAGAAAACTGCACTTACAGTTCGCAAAAAAAATACAAAAGCTACACCATTAACGACTGGGAAAATGCAGTATGGTCAGACGAGACCAAAATCAATCGTCTGAGTTCGGACGGCAGAGAATGGGTTTGGAAAAGTCAAAGAAGCCTCTATCAAAACGTTTTGTAAAAGAAACGGTAAAGTTCGGGGGTGGTAATATTATGATATGGTATTGCATGCAGTCTTCTGGAATTGGGGTGGGCACTTAAGTAGAGGGTCGAATGACTGCACAATCACACGTTCAGATATTGAATGATAGCCTTGTGTCATCGCTCAGATAATGGGGAAAAGACCTTTCACACATTGTCTTTCAACAAGAAAATGATCCGAAACATACTATCGAGTCTCACTAGCGATTGGTTTCAAGACAAAGGGATAAATGTTTTAGACTGGCCACCTCAATCCCCGGATCTGAACCCCATTGAACAGCTTAAACCCAAGGTTTCATCTTGGGATCATTCCTTGAGATCTATGGATGAAGTATGGCAAAAAATCGAGTGTGAGTGGGAAAATATTAGCACTGAAGAATGCCAAAAACAAGCTTCCGGAATCAGATGAATGTCTACTTATTATCAATTTGTTCACTTTTAACCGTTTGCCTTCGATTTGCATCAATTCATGACTAAGTTCATGCTTGCAACTGCAATTCCGCTCGGACTTGCTCACAATGTATTATTGATTTTATTCCTAATGTGCGAGATCGCTTTAAAGTTTTAGCAAAACCAGCTAAATTTTTGGACGAAGTGGAACCAACATGGAGTGCAACAGTAATAGTAGAGTAGAAAGTCAAAGATGCTAAGCATACAACCGATTGATGTTCAGTGCGCTTTCATATGGTGTTGAACCGCGGCCGTATCTTACAAATACATACGTCGATATACATATGTACATATGTAGCACTCACTAGTTCCAATGGACTTTGCACTAGTGAGAACATTCAAATATAGAACACATTAAAAAAGTAGGTTTCATAAATCGCAATATGCATGGACGATGAGTCTAAGGTCGTTTCCGGGAAAAGTTTTAGCGTCATCGCTACCAGTGGCGTGCGGTCCATACAAACCGTATACATGCTTAAGATTGCTCTTAGGTACATTATTCGTGTGCACCAATTTGTCCTTAATTTTCGGGTATATTTCAATTTTCTTTAGCATTAGGATGCAAACATGTCATTTAATAAAACTTTGGGAAAAAAATAAAGGAGCGGGAACTTAAACGCATAAAATTGGCATAAGAAGTAAAATTCTCAGACCGGACAATTTTGTGCATGAAATATAGAAATTTAATATAACTCTAGTTTTTTAAAAGAATGTTTGCTGAATTCTTTAAAAAGGATCATAGAATAGCTTTAAAGTACATATAATTATAATTATAATTGCTAAATTTTTGAATATTTAATAGCGCTCCGAGTTCTCTATAATTCCATATATTACTTTACTTTACACAGAACGACTTCTTTCGAACCACATGTTTTATAAAATAAGTTTATTGTCTACCTAAATTCCAATAACAAAGTGTAACAAAGGCGGCTTAGAATCCATATCTTAATTCTGAGTTTCAAATAAACACCAGTCTGGATTACAAAATTTGCTTAAAACTTTTTCCGGTGACCCTATCTGAAAATTTAACTACACGCCACTGGTACATATGTATGTACATATGTATGTAAGTACAATTTGTTTAACTACAACTGTCTCATCAATTACGTTTCGATTCAAACCCAAAATGGTTCCTGTCAATTACCAATCGGATAAATAATTCCTATGCGTAAAAAAAATTAATTAACGGATGTCCTTCCATAAAATTTAACCTACATAATAATGTATTGTAACGATAAATACCATAATGCTCCTTCCTATCTACCATCGAGATGTATGTAGGTACATACAAAAAAAGAAAAGTTCCACTAAGTTCCCTGAGTTCCATGTCCAATTTGTAAAGGTAGTAATTAAATCACCTTTTAATCCTGCCACATCCTGTCGTTTTTTGCATCATTTAGCTCTCTAATAAATCCCAATAAATTCGTATAGCCAACATACACATACGAGTATATAATCCTATAAGTTTATACATACCACAGCATGGCCACCATCTAACTCCACGTACTGTCCGAAAGGATGAAATATTAGTTTTTCATTCATTTGCTACATCCCGACACATAAATGCCACCACCACTTCCGTAGCTGGTTACAAAAGAAGAAATCAATTTCGTATAAATCACGTTGGCAGTGGTTTTCTATTACAGGAGTAGAAAATTTTCATTACGTTTTCTGTTTTTCCTTTTTTCATAGTTATTTTGTTCTTACTTTTCAGGTACAGAGCAATCATGGACAACCTCGAATGAACTGTCGACAATAGTGGAAGGACAAAGTACCCAACCCTATTTCGAGAACACAACACAGAGGTCGATTATTGCAGCAGTTGGCCGAACGGCAAAGTTGCACTGTAAAGTAAGGAATTTGGGAGATCGTGCGGTAAGTAACTGCATTCATATTATCCTCATTAACTTCGTGTGACGTCTTTTTGAGTTCATTTAGCGTTTTTTTCGTAGTCTAAGTTTTAAATTGATTTTCAACAAAGGAATTACGAAATTTTGAAAATTATGTTATTCCTGCAAAATGGTAGTGTGTGGTTTTTCTTTACTAAAGACCCGAATTTTACTGATTTGTGCGACAACAACTTTAACCAGATTCATACAATGATAAATGATAGTCCTGGGACAGACATACACTTAAACCAACGCGTTCTTTTGTAAGTTTCTCCCACTAAACCAAAGCAACTAAACGAAAGTTTAACTTACTCCAAAGTGTAGTCTATATTTTTAGAACAATTTTGAAATTCTTCAAAACCAAAGTTTTAATTGAACCACTGAGAAATTACATTTAGGAGGTTCAGATGCAGTAGCAGCCACTTGCCTAGCAAAACTCTTGAGGCGTGTCAGGTGAAACAAAATGCCCAGTGCTGCGGAGGGTGTCTATGAAGTGCACCACTTATGTACAAACAATCTGATCGTTGGACTTTGCTTAGAAGGTTTCAGTTTACGGCTTTGTCTAAGGCAGTCCAAGAGCCAATCACACCGAACTTAAGTAAAGGTTTTATGATCGAAATATAGAGCCAGTAAGTTCTGTTTTTTGCAAAAGAAAAGTGCAATAATACACTTTTTGACTCTTTCTGTAATATTAGCTTTCCAGCTCAACTTTCTACCCAAAACCCAAGTATCTTGCTTCATTAGAGAAAGTTAAGTTTATACCATTTAGTGAGGGGGGATTTATTAGCGGAATTTTATATTTCCAAGTAAAGAGTATAAGTTTCGGTTCGTGGGGGTTCACGCCCAAATCATTTGGTCAGCTTATTGAACGCGTTTTGTATGAGTTCTTTTAGAATGTAGGTAGGATGTTTGATACTGCAATAGTAACGTCATGCGCATAAACGATCATATTGTTGAGTTCCCGATTTAAGGGTGAATTGATTCGCGCGACTTTAATGAGGGGGTTTAATAAAAGTGAAATCAAAGTAAAAAAAAAAAAAACTAGAGAAACACACAAAGTCGTCCGCGCACGCGAAGTTAAAAAAAGCGAATGAGATAGGGGAGAGAATGGGGAACACAACAATGCAGCAGTTGCTGCAAATTACCGACTGCTCAGCTGGGGTGGGTCCGGGATAAAATGTAGAGAATTTGTTCCTTGGGTTGGAACACAAAGGGCGCCAGGTAATCTTTTACTGAAAAAGAAAAAATTACTAAAATCTTTAGAAATTAAAGACGCGATTGTGGTGGTGAATAGATATACATATATATATGTTTATTAATTAATAACTTTAGGGGTAAAACAAAAGGCCGCAAATTAACGAATTTAAAGAATCCCGTATCAAGGTTTGGGCAAAAGAAGACCAATGAATATGAGAATGGCCACGGAGGGTAGCTCCGGATTCCCATACGGTGTAAACTACGGGGTGGGTCGCGAACAGTATAAGTAACCGGAATTAAACAACAAAAGAACGGAATGGGGCGATGGCTTACGCGAATAAACTTTTAGCAAAATATCCTACACGATTATCTAACTAACTCACCCTTCACTAAGAACTCTATAAAAAAACCACTCTACTTATCGTCTTATCCGTTTACTTGGGGTCGGGAAAACTGCTTCCTAAGCTCCTGGTTGGGGGATGGTGGGTGGTCTCCGCCACAGTCACTATCCTCGTCTCGTCCTTCTCTGGGATTTCTAGGCTCGTCCTAGATTGCTATTACTATCCTGTCACCTGAGTGATCTCTTCCCTCGCCTCCGATTCTTCTTTTATTTTTCTTATTTACTGTGGGATCTCTTCTATTTCTCTTGTTTTGCTTTTCTGTATTTCTCTGATACGCAGAACTTCCTATCTCTCTTCGCTCAGATCAAGAAGTCGCTTGTTGGAACAAGTCCAGCTTCTTTCACACATTCACGCATTCGCTCACACACACATTCATGAGGTGAATTAAGCCGTCTCCAATGTTCTGGGCAACGAACAGGCGCCTGTCTCTCTGGCGGGGAACTGTATTGGTGTTGGTGGAGACTGAATTCGCCTCGTTCTCTCCGCTGAAGTTGATTTAGCTGCCAGAACAAAGGGAATCACATCTAGAGCTCTGACAGCTTCCTCTCTCACGGCTTCAAGTTCTCACTCTCTCGTAGCTCTGTTTGTTTAAGGATGTTAGTTACTGCTTGGGTTCGCATCCACTCTCCTGACCAGGGCTAATTATCAAACTATAAAGGATTATTGAAATGACCCTAAGGAAAAGGATAAGTTAACGCGGAACTATCGATCGCGTAAACCATCGTGCAGACTTTAAGGGCAAAAAGGTATGCAGAGAATCGGGAGCTATCCCTTACAAAATAAAAATAGCGCTCTCTTTTGAGAGTTTATAAGGTGGTATTTTGGTGATGGAGCAAACAAATGGTTTTAGGTTGGGCCTCCTGGCCTTATACTTTGGACATCAGATCTTCACAGAACGGTGGAGGTCTCACTTCACCTCTTTGTGGAATTCGTCGTTCGATGGGTAGGGTCAGGATGAGTCTCCAGGCGGTCCACCTGGCTCAACCTGCTTCAGACTCGTCCGTCTGGCTCCGGAAACCTGCTTTGTCATCCCCTTCAAGAGTATGGGAAAGAGTGAGCACTGAGTTGGAAACCAACCCAGAAACGCTCAATTAACCCATAGCTCTTCAGAGGACGACGGGTAAAAAGAAAAGACAAGGCGAAAAAAGGTGGGTGGGTGTGAGTGGGAAGGATGGAGTGGACAAGGAATTTTGCCGCGTTATTTGAACGCAACAAACCCCACCCTTACCTCCTAAAAGAAAGGAGTTGACATTTCGACCGAAATGTGGAAGTAAAAAGAAAAACAAATCCGAAATGGATCACCCCAGGCAGACGACACAACAAAGGTTACACATACTAAGGGGGGGACGATACGACTACCTACGTAATCGCCCTTGGCGAGCTCTTCTTGGCGCTTCTTCGGCGCGACTATCTTCGTTATCTTCGTCATCGTTGCATGGCTTAAGATCCTTGACGTGCCATGTTCCTCGCTCTCTTCCGGTTTCATCCCTGAGGACGTAAGTCCAAGGCTAGACCTTCTTATGAACGAAGAAATGACCAACGTACTTTGGCGCCAGTTTCGCCGCGTAATAATTCGCCGCCTTGGAGAGCGCGAAATTCCTACCCATACAACCTCATTCGGAAGATACTGGACATCTCTCCTCCTGAGATTGTAGGCCCTACTCGCCTTCTTACTAGCTAAAGCTAACTTTTTCCTAATGTCTTCCCTAAGCTTACTAAACCTACTCTCTAACATGGACATGTCTAGTTCCCTATCAGCTGTGTCTAATTCCCTATCTCCTATGCTATTTTCCCTATCTAACGGCCTAGTGCCCCTATCTCCTATATCTATTTCCCTATCTTCCACAGCTGAGTCGCTATCCCTAACATTTGAAATGGTCCTTACTTGGCCGCCGGCGTAAGTGACCAGTTCCCTACCGAAATTCGCGTAGTACGGAGAGACCCGAAGAACATCGTGTTCTGACGTGCGGATACTGCATGCCACCTTCGCGAGGTGCATGTCCCACGTCCTATAATTCTCCGACACGTACGCGCGAATTGTCGTCTTGATTATCTGGTTAATCCTCTCGGCAGGATTAGCCTGGGGGTGGTAATGGGCAGTGTAACGAATTTGTGAACCGTACGATTCACACAGAGATTTCAGTTCCTTACTCCGGAACTGAGGGACGTTGTCGCAGATTAAAGATTTGGGTACGCCGAACAAAAGAAAAACATGATCTTCCAGATCCCTACATATAGCCGATGCCGTCGCAGACCTAAGGGGGAACAACAAAGGGAATTTATTGAAGTAGTCTACGACGGTAAAATTGTAAACAAACCCCCGACTTGACCTTGGCAGAGGGCCAACCAAGTCGACACAAATCGTCTCCCAGCTGGTTTATCGTTAACTGGCTTTACGCTTTGGCATACCCTACAACTCCTAACATACCTGGTAATATCTGACCTCATCTTAGCCAATAGTACCGGGTCCCTACTCTCACAAACGTCTTGCGAACCCCCATGTGCCCTGCTAATGGGTTGTAATGACATTCCCTCAAAATCCAAACTCTATCTACTTTTGGAACTACCTCTTTCCATTCATTACTACTGTCATGAACAACTACGTGATTTACCCTAACAAACTTGTACAAAATGCCCCATCGACCCTCCAGGCTGGAAAAGCTAAAGGATTCGACTCTACCTTCGTGATCATCTTAACGATCCAAGGATGGGAACTTTGCTCATCTATTTCCGCTACCGCAGCGTTCCTAGAGAGCATTTTTTTTTTTTTTAAATTCATTTTTGTTTAACTCAAAAACTCTTACGTGCTAGACAAAATTGTTTAAAACTAGCTTAACTAACTTAACTATGTTATGACTAACTTACTTGCCCTATGCGGGCGCTCTAAGCTAAACTTAATGCTTAACCTATGTCTTTCGACGTAACCTAACTAGAACAATGAATTGTTTCTTATTTTATTTATTTATTTACTTAATTCTAATTGAAACAAAGAATATGATGTAAAGAAAAACTTTGTAAACGAACAATTTTTTGATTTTCCTTTCCACCATGGCTTGATTCGAAAAGGTCCACTCGCCTGATCTTAAATCCGGGACGATTCCCGTTCGGGCCCAAAAGTCGGCACCGAGGATCAAGACGTGAGGTAAAGTTGGAATGACAAGACATTCCAGCAACACCGATTTACCCTGCACTTCAAATGGAATAGTAACACAACCTAATACCCTAATTCCCGCACCATCAGCTAAAGCTACCTGCCTAACTTTCCCGTTTCCTAACTCTAATCCTAAACTCTTTAAAATCTTCAACACGTCCCTACGGATGATCGTACGCGACGCTCCTGAATCTAATAATCCTACCAGCCTAATGCCAAAAACCCTAACTCCTAAATATGGGCGTACGTCATCCTCTGATGCATCAAGCGTAAAACCTAGCTGCACAACTTCCAACTGGTTGCCAGCAGGCGACCTGCTTAATTTCTTCGGCGATCTTGCCCTGCCATTGCAAGACACCGACTCCCGTTTCCCGAACAGTTTCCGCAATCCCTACGGAGAACTCCTACCTTACCGCAACCTATACAACGCCTAGGAGCGGAACACGAACTCGTAAGATGACCCTCTTGGTTGCAGTTGAAACACCTCAACCGTCGAACAGGTTGAGGGTTCCTTCTTGCAACCACCGCAACTTCTGGTTCCTCGACTGCTACGTAAGCCAAGTCGGGCTCCAACAAGCCACGGGAACGTTGAGTGGGAAGTGGAGTGAAGGAGTCTACATTGGCCCGGACCACCTCCAACTTTCTACCCAATGCAACCAAGTTCAGAATGGTCTTGGGGTCAGCCAACCCGAGTTGCATCTGGTAGAATGGAGCCAGGTTCCGCTGTATCATCCCCAGCTTCCTTCTCTCACTCAATGGTTCAGAGAGCCTACCAAACAGATTGTCCATGATGGCGACATACACGCCAATGGACTCTTCCTTCCCTTGGGTGCGTCGTCTGATCTCCTCCAAGAGAAGATCATCATAGTTGGGAGGGAGGAACTCCAGTTTCAACTCCCTTACCAACTCATGCCATGAAGAAACAGTTCTCCTAACCGACCTAAACCAGAGAAGCGCCTTCCCCGAAAACAAATCCACAGCTGACCTGAACAGCTGTGGTTCACTAACCCCACGCGCTTCGCGTAATTCCCCTACGCGTTCTAAAAAGGAGTTGAGCGATGATCCGCATCGCTCCCCTGAAAACTTGAGGTCCCATTTCGCTAGGTTTTCGAACCTAGGAACCTCCCCTAACGCGACAGTAGACGTTTCCGGACGTACTATCTCGGAATGCTGCGGCTGCTGTTGACTACGTTGCTGCTGATGATGTTGTTGTTGCTGCTGTTCCTGAGGGGTATCCTCGTCCTCTTCATCCTCAAGAGTAGCCAACAACATCATTAGTTCCGTTTTGAGGGTCTTTTTGTCTTCCTCTTCCTCTTTTGAATTGGGACGCGATCTACCAATACGCGAAGTCACCCACTCGATTTTGGTCACGACCTTCGCGTTTAGGCCTATCCTCTAGCAAAAGCTCGATCTCCCCGATCTTGCTTTCGACCGCGTCCCTATCCTGCGCGTATCTAAACGGATACTCGGTCCTTCCCGACGGGGGTCGTTCGAGGACTTTCGCGGCCCGCAATGCCTTTCGCATTTTTTCGACCGTCCCTACCGCTAATCCCCTGAACTCTACTTCGTAGGAAAGTTCTTCCTGCGACAGCCTATTAATCTCCATAATTCAAAAAACTAAGCCGCGATGAAAAAAGTAAATAATAATAGCAACAAACAAATAATTCAAACCCCTGAATAAAATAGTATTAAAAACAAAATACTATACTAATGTGGATAGTGTTTAAAAAAAAATCCCCAAAAGGTAGTAATACACGAGGTGCACTACGGCAACACTATTCACTAGTGCCTGAAACCCAACTCAATATAAAAAAAACGACAACTACCCGCTATACATACATATGTATGTGTCGCACAAGATTGCGACAAATGCAATGTGCGAAGACAAAAAAAAATGTATATAGAGCAACGAAAGAAAAATGATCACCAAAGGAAAAAAAAAACAATGTATGTATATATGTACATATATATCAAAGTAAGAACAAAAGATCCCCGAGAATTGAAAAAAAGGAGTTCAATGAAAATAATATAAAACAAATGGAAAATAAAAATATAAATATTTCCACCCAAAAGATAAGGAGAAAAAAAAACAAAAGGAAACGAAAGACACCTACTTGTTGACCAGGGGTAAAACAACCTGATTTATTTTGATGGTGCAAAACGATCCCTCGATGACTTGTTCAATGGATAGGTATTCCTCTTGCTTGCCGCGAAAACAATGTTCCAAAAGGGGTGGATGGGCCGAATACCTAGACACTTGGGATAAAAAGAAAACAAAGTAAATGAACTCAACCAAAAGAAAAAAAAACACACACTTCCCTGATCACAGACACTAAAACAAAACCACTGCACCACAGACTAAAGATTAATTTTTTTATTTTTTCTGAGCCTCACGCGTTGGGCGTCAATTTGTTGAGTTCCCGATTTAAGGGTGAATTGATTCGCGCGACTTTAATGAGGGGGTTTAATAAAAGTGAAATCAAAGTAAAAAAAAAAAAAACTAGAGAAACACACAAAGTCGTCCGCGCACGCGAAGTTAAAAAAAGCGAATGAGATGGGGGAGAGAATGGGGAACACAACAATGCAGCAGATGACAGTTGCTGCAAATTCCCGACTGCTCAGCTGGGGTGGGTCCGGGATAAAATGTAGAGAATTTGTTCCTTGGGTTGGAACACAAGGGGCGCCAGGTAATCTTTTACTGAAAAAGAAAAAATTACTAAAATCTTTAGAAATTAAAGACGGGATTGTGGTGGTGAATAGATATACATGTTTATTAATTAATAACTTTAGGGGTAAAACAAAAGGCCGCAAATTAACGAATTTGAATAATCCCAAATCAAGGTTTGGGCAAAAGAAGACCAATGAATATGAGAATGGCCACGGAGGGTAGCTCCGGATTTTCATACGGTGTAAACTACGGGGTGGGTCGCGGACAGTATAAGTAACCGGAATTAAAGTTTCGGTTACGAACAAAAGAACGGAATGGAGCGATGGCTTACGCGAATAAACTTTTAGCAAAATATCCCACACGATTATCTAACTAACTCACACTTCACTAAGAACTCTATAAAAAAAAACACTCTACTTATCGTCTTATCCTTTTACTTGGGGTCGGGAAAACTGCTTCCTAAGCTCCTGGTTGGGGGATGGTGGGTGGTCTCCGCCACAGTCACTATCCTCGTCTCGTCCTTCTCTGGGATTTCTAGGCTCGTCCTAGATTGCTATTACTATCCTGTCTCCTGAGGGATCTCTTCCCTCGCCTCCGATTCTTCTTTTATTTTTCTTATTCCCTGTGGGATCTCTTCTATTTCTCTTGTTTTGCTTTTCTGTATTTCTCTGATACGCAGAACTTCCTATCTCTCTTCGCTCAGATCAAGAAGTCGCTTGTTGGAACAAGTCCAGCTTCTTTCACACATTCACGCATTCGCTCACACACACATTCATGAGGTGAATTCTGCCAGAACAAAGGGAATCACATCTAGAGCTCTGACAGCTTCCTCTCTCACGGCTCCAAGTTCTCACTCTCTCGTAGCTCTGTTTGTTTAAGGATGTTAGTTACTGCTTGGGTTCGCATCCACTCTCCTGACCAGGGTAATTATCAAACTATAAAGGATTATTGAAATGACCCTAAGGAAAAGGATAAGTTAACGCGGAACTATCGATCGCGTAAACCATCGTGCAGACTTTAAGGGCAAAAAGGTATGCAGAGAATCGGGAGCTATCCTTTACAAAATAAAAATAGCGCTCTCTTTTGAGAGTTTATAAGGTGGTATTTTGGTGATGGAGCAAACAAATGGTTTTAGGTTGGGCCTCCTGGCCTTATACTTTGGACATCAGATCTTCACAGAACGGTGGAGGTCTCACTTCACCTCTTTGTGGAATTCGTCGTTCGATTGGTAGGGTCAGGATGAGTCTCCAGGCGGTCTACCTGGCTCAACCTGCTTCAGACTCGTCCGTCTGGCTCCGGAAACCTGCTTTGTCATCCCCTTCAAGCATATGGGAAAGAGTGAGCACTGAGTAGGAAACCAACCCAGAAACGCTCAGTTAACCCATAGCTCTTCAGAGGACGAAGGGTAAAAAGAAAAGACAAGGCGAAAAAAGGTGGGTGGGTGTGAATGGGAAGGATGGAGTGGACAAGGAATTTAGCCGCGTTATTTGAACGCAACAATATCTTCTTGCAAAGGTCTCACTCACTTTCGAGTTTATAATCCTACTGTTCAATAGTAGATTACTTAACACACCAAGTGGGCCATCCACCCTCAAAGCTGCAATTTACTAATGAAGAAAATGTGAAATTTATGACATGTCACTATCTTTAGTGGCTTAGGCTGTGAGTCAGCCAGACCAATTAATTGTGCTCATGGAAGAGTTGTTGCAATTGCGTAATAATATCTCGTTTTTCCGCACGACTAATGGCACAACACTGACTGATTTCATCATCAGAATTTTCAAGGAAATAAATCTGAAGAAATTTATAATCCGCAACAATGCTTGAATCTGTAAAATTGATGACAAATTCTTGATTGAAAGGAACCTTCGTATGTATATTCTAAAAGAAAGGGTTAGATCGAGGTTCGTGGCCGGAAAGCAATGATGCCATTAGGTCTGGTGACGGTGTCAACTATGGTGATTTAAACTTTTCACTAGAACAACATAATTCTGGCGGTTCCTGTCGAAACCTCAAAATATTACAATGTTGACAAACAGTGCTTTTTGTTCCTAAGTCAACTGATAAATCCGCGGCATAATCAAACACTCTTTTAAAATTTTCACGCTTAGTCGTCTGTTTTCTGGATGTTCCAAGGTATTTTGTACGTAATAGATCGAATTGAACATCCATTGTCCGTCTCTTTAGCAAATATTTAATAGCAAACGTAAATATGTACATATGTATGTATGTACATAAATATGTATGTACATAAATATGTACATTCATTCCGATTTGAACAAATATTAATAAATTTAGTTTTTCGTAGCTCAGTGGTTAGTACGTTGGAGCAAGAGGTTCGAAGTTCGAATTCAAGCCAAAACACCTAAAAGTTTTTTCACGGCCCCACCTCTCGCTGTGACAAACGTAAAACCTACGGTCCACGTAGCTGCGCTTCACACGCACGTTTTTGTCATTTGCAACTGATTGTACGCTTACTTGCAACTTGCGTTAAAACAAAAGAGAAGAGCTGCATTAAGAGTCCATGAAGGAGCAAAGTCGGATTTGTATAGTCCTTTAAGTGTAAATAAAACAACAAAGGGGTGAGATATAAAATTGATTCTTTTATCCCATCATTCAAATGGCCGCTTCGCCTTCGCGGTCGGTCCAGTGAAAACAATCCAGTGATATCAAGTCGCAGGATCGCGGCGGTCGTGATGAACACTCGCCGTGAAATGACCCAGTCTCCTCCACAGTCGAGTGTCGCGCCGCTTGTATGGCTTGTACATTGTATATAGCGCCATCTTGTTAGAACCACAGCTTGGATACACATATCGATGTTGTCGAAATCTGGCTACAGAAAGTTGGTTAATATCTCTCTTTACCTGAGGCCATTAGCGGTACCGGTGTCTCCTTCCGCATTTCGAAAGAAATAAGATCCGATGATGCAACCGCACCAAGCACTCAATTTTTGTGGATGCATTAATGCTTGTTAGCCGCTGATCCAAAAATGTGGCTAATCTGAGAAGCTGATCTCCGACCAACATTTCTAGTGCTCAAACTGCGAACTCACCGCGTTGTCTATGCTTGTCCGGCTTCAATTTTTGGATCAGCACAATCTTATACGGATGTAGAGCCAAATCCTAATGGCAAACCCTTCTGAAAACTTTGACAGCTGGATGTCATTGGTAACTTTTGACTCTTGTCTTCGAAAACTACACCCAGTTGATAGGAACAAAAAATGTGGAATGGTATAATAATTTTTTTTGCAGTTAGTGACTGTCAAGTGAAGTGCAAGTACATGAGGATTGGTTTTATTCTCAGTCTAAAACCAACTCCTAGTGGTTCATCAACAAAGCAAAAACAAATGTATTCTTTACATGAAGAATTTGTTTTCCTATTTGTTCAAACAAAACATTAGAAATGTTACCAACGAAGCAAAGAAAGCATCGATTGAATTAAAAGAAATGAACGTAAAACTGACAGTCCAAGAACAATTTTTACTTGCACCTATACCTATAGGGGAAGTATTGCATTCGTGAAAAAAAATCGAACTCGAGATTTTAATCAAACTTGACATTACTATGATGAAGAAGTCCAAAAAAGTGGGTCCGGCAATTCCGTCGGACAGACAGTCTGTCTGTATGTATATGCGACTGCAGCCTAAACGGCTGTATGGATTTGCTTCAAACTTAATATATAGGGTCTGTGGGATAATCCCTAGAGGCGAAATCGGAATTTTCATTCTAACGTCAAAATTAAGGGTAGTTTACTTAGGGCCGATTTTAGTTAAAATGGATTTTCTCAAAAACGGCTCCTACTATTTCGATAAAATTTGATATGTGGTGTACCACGTTTTTCAGGAAAAATTCGAATAACGGTAATATTGAAAATCAGCAGTTTTTGGGTATTTGTTTGGCGATTGGACTAAAAATTTATATTTGTAGGTTATAAGACAAATGCAAAACAATGGCGTACCAAATTTTGGAATTGCTACGTCCACTTTTATAAAAATTATTTTTTTTCAAAATTTTTACTACAAATTGAGAAAAAATTATTTAAGCAAAGAAATAGGCCTTATATTTTCTATAATTCACTCAAACTCTCTATCTGGCCACGCCCACATTTTAAAGGAATTTTCTTAAAAACAACACATTGTGTAAACTCCTACAATGTTATGACTATTAATTCTAAGTATGTACATATATCTAAGACTAAATATAAAACTCGTATGACGTTTCGTGGACAATGGTTGGATCCAGAACAAGTTTATCGTCATTTGTAACTTGTATGCAACCTGCATATAACGTCTTCGTTGACAGGTTCGTAGTCTTATCGGTTGTATACACAAACATTAACTGGACCAAGTAAGTGGGCTCCTTCTGCGTCACCAGATTTGTACATGTTCATGAAGCTTCTTTAAAATATTATCTCATAAATTTTTTCACTCAAAAATATTCTCACAATTCTGAGAACGAAATGCTATTTCAGTATGCATTTGCACCTATGTATCCGGATTGTTTGCACAATATCCTACTGTTTTTACGCACACACGGGGATTTCATGGTTCAAAGCCCGAAATGCTATTTGTTAAAATTGCCCGATATCGCATAAAAAAAGTCTCCACGTACGTGTCATGCATGCAGAAAACATGTTTCAATTCATGTCAATATATTTTTGATTTAAGCTGTATAAGCTTACACGATTGGGTTTTATCCGTTCCCTTTTTGTTTTAACTATACAGCAATGGTACAGAGTATACAATATTTAAAACATGTGCAATACGATAAAGTAATAACTAATAAGATATGTTTGCTGATAAAAAATCCCTTTGGGACAAATCAGTAAGGATACTGCCTATCAATAGAACCAAGGACAATAGTGTTCGAATAACAAGAACCTCAAGAACAAAATTATTAGGAGTAGTTAAGTCATTTTGGATAGTTTAGTTTAGTAGAAGTAAAAATGTATACCCTTTACTTTATTCAAAGCGCATAAAACTAAGTAGTTAATACTATATTCATTTGAGTAAATCTTACAAGTTCATCCAAAATTGAATGCGTTTGCTTATATACATATGTAGGTATATTTTTTACTTGCACCTATACCTATAGAGCAAGTATTGCTTTCGTGAATAAAATCGAACTCGAGATTTTAGTCAAACTTGTCATTACTATGATGGAGAAGTCCAAGAAAGTAGGTCCGGCAATTCCGTCTGTCTGTCTGTCTGTATAAGTGACTACAGTCTCAACGCCTGAACGGATTTGCTTCAAACTTCATATATGTGGTCTGTGGTATAATCCCTAGAGGAGAAATCGGAATTTTCATACTAACCTCAAAATTAAGTGTAGTTTACTTAAGGCCGATTTCAGTTAAAATGGATTTTCTCGAAACGGCTCTAACGATTTCGATGAAATTCGCTAGTTGGGTTAGTTTGGATATATGCTATGAGGTGGCATACCACGTTTTTCGCGAAAAATTCGAATAACGGTAATATTGAGAATCAGCTGATGACTTTATCTGTTTAACCTATATGGTGCTGAAGTCCCATTCATAGCCTGTCCCCTTATCATTACATACATATGTATCTCTAATCTATCGAAGTCGAAGTCCGATGATTCTTAGGCATTATAGCAGCAAAATTTCGGGCGTTACGCAAAGAAGTATATATGTACAAGCAAACTTCGAAATTACTATTCACCAACTTTGAAAAGCTACTACAGAAAATAAGTACATACTTACTAGTTTTTTTACTAGTTTACTAGCGAAATTCTTCCGAGGATAGTAACGACTATGCCTTTTAATAAGTACTTATTTTTCTGCTTTTACTTTGGTGCCTTTGAAAAATAAGTAATTATTAAATAGCTAGCGTTTATGCATATGACCCGAGAATTGGACCTGTCAACAGGTGTAAAGATTAATGGAAATGGGGTGAGGTTTTAAGAAATGTGCGTGTCAATCGGTCTGACTTTGATGAATGGGCAAACCAAAAGCTTTGCACATTACGGCAATTTCTTCCACGACTGCTTCCGTTCAAGGAACTCACTATTAAATGCGTTCTATACGACGATGATATGGTCATAAGATTGAGTGAAGGAACAATAATAGTTCAGCAAGGTGAAACTTCGAACCACATCCCCCAGGTTCGAACCGAACAGGAATACCGAATCACGGTTTTAAGGATCAAGCTTCCTTGCATGCCCGAGGGTTTGGTCTAAACAACTGGAAACTGCGTCACCCCAGATTGAAGTGGGTGGTAGGCTGCCGTGTCTCAGGCAAAGCCTCTTAACAGGTCGGTAACCCGTTAACTGACAGTATGGGGAATATCGGATTACAAAAAGGTCGAGAGTGTACTGCAATGCGTCATCGAGTAGATGTTCAGATTCATATGGGAACTGGTCTATGGCCATTGCATTTATTCACAATGAAGGAAAGTTATGCCTCTATCAAAATATTGACTTCCAAATTTTGTGTTTCAGTTCACTGTACATCAGTTCTTCAGTCGCCAAACTTGGAATAACGCAGTAATATAGGATAACGTAGCAACCTGCGAAAATAAAGTAAGTAAAGTAATTTATGTGGACGCCGTGGTTAGTGCGTTGGACTATGGAGCAAAGAGTTCGAGGTTTAAATCCCAGTCGGAACACGTAAAAGTTTTTCACGGCACCACCTCTCGCGAGCGTCTGACAAACATCCGGGAGTGCAACTGTCGTGAAAAAGCTTCTCAAATAACACAATTACCTTTCGGACACCGCATTAAACAGTAGACCCCTTCCATTCGTGTAAAGAATATAACATGAACAACACAAATGGTTGTGAGAAGCTAGGCCCTGGGTCCCATCAAAGTTTTTATAAAGTAAGTGAATCCACTCTATGCAATTCCTCGCAATTATCAAAACGGAGAATGAAATAGACAACATTTTAACCTAAGAGTAGTCTTATTCTATTTACATATTATCGACATTCACATGAATTATCGATAGCAACTTTTTGGCGATCGATTATTGAAATACATAACCTTTTTTTATTTTATAAATTTAAGGTAAATAAACAGTTATAACTATCTCAAATGGCTGACCATGAACGATGAATTTGTAAATTAGATTTTCAATGCTGGTAAAAGAATAATTATAGAAGTGAATTTATATACTTACGTATACATATGTTTATATACATATGTATATTGTTATACTTATTAATATTATCAGTATCGAGTACCTCAATTACAAATATATAATGTATTTGAGAGTATGTAATTATATACTCAAGTTTTAATGAAGGCATATTTTTTTCATTTTACTTAGGTTTTAAAAATCAGTTTATATTTTTCTTTGGTGGAAAATAACTTCAAAGAAGGACTCAAATACAACTTATATTCAACCTAACAAAAATTCTTAATTAAATTCTCCGCTCTTTCGTGGCAGTATATCCGAGCTAATTCATTACATGAATTGCTAAGGGTATACTAAGTTTGATATCCAGTTTGTAACATGCATAAATTAATAATTGAAATAGATTTTATTAAGTACATATGTATGTATGAGCCATCCCAATGTCAGCAGTTTCGGGGCTTTACATTTTGAACTAGGAGAATAAAATTGCATATCTTAGCTTTTCACGAGAAGCGGTACAATTGAAAAAATTTTAAAACCAGTCCACTGCCATAATTCAATATTTTGTATGAAATCAAAAAAAAATATGAACACAAAGTACTTTGATACTCCAATGCTTAAACCTTCACTCATAAGTTATTTGTGGCCACGCCCACTTTTTGGGTCGTTTTTATCAAATAATTGATTTTTTTGAAATTTTGCATATAACTATTATAAAAGTACGAAGATATTACTGTAATTTGAAAAAGTTCCATAAGAGGGAGGATAGGGTATCAGCCGATCAGTTCCAAACTGATTGTAGCTTTTCTATAAGTTTTTTTCTTTTAGGGCTATAAGAAGCACTCCTATCTGATTACTCTTCTTAATAAAGATCCTTCGTCTTTTGTAAATGATACATTTGGACTCGCGTACTCTTAACATCCTAATGACCTTCGCCAAGTAACAGACACTTACCCATAATTACTTCTCAAGTACTTTAAATACTTGAAGTAATTCTATATTCAAGTACTGTATGTTCAAGTGAGGTCGTCATTAGGTATGTACATACTTCACGCTTCAAGTATATCTTTGTTACCAATTAAAGGACTTTAAATTTCTAATTGACGTAATGGGGGGATTTTAACGGAGCTAAGTTTGAATGTTTTAACTCAACAAGAATTATCTTCGTAGAAGACGTAGAAGACGGATATGTAGATAGTACATACGGATATATGTATGTATATCAGTGTATGTATATCGGCGGTCCATACAAGCCGATTCATTCCGGCTTCCCTTTTCATATATCAAATATGTATCTTTTACTTATGTACGTCATATTCACCTGTAACATTTGATCATCAAAGCTGCCAAGATTTAAGAAAAAATATCACACCAGGAAGAAATTAAGTGCACGACTGGGTCGTAATGCTGTAAGTGTAAAATTTTTTCAGGATTGAGGTCCAAGTCTTGCTCTTCCCAATAA
This sequence comes from Xylota segnis, assembly GCA_963583995.1. Lineage (NCBI taxonomy): Eukaryota > Metazoa > Arthropoda > Insecta > Diptera > Syrphidae > Xylota > Xylota segnis. Next base: position 103,612,929 of record OY757236.1, on the reverse strand, counting down.
AGTAGGCATGGCATTCCGCGTTTCGATGGAATAATAGTTATAACATTGTAGGGGTTTACTCAATGTTTTGTTTTTATAAAACGTCCTTCAAAAGTGGACGCGGCCATATGGAACCTTTGGGTGAATTATAGAAAATTTTAAGGCCTATTACTTTGCTTAAACATCTTTTTCTCAATTTCTAGTAAATATTTTGAAAAAAATAATTTCAATAAAAGTGGGCGTGGCAATTAAAAAATTTGGTACGCCATTATTTTGCATTTGTCTAATAACCTAAAAATATTAATTTTTAGCCCAATCGCCGAACAAATACCCGAGAAACAGCTAATTTTCAATTTGACTGTTATTCGAATTTTTCGTGAAAAACGTGGCACACCACATATCAAATTTTATCGAAATCGTTAGAGCCATTTTTGCGAAAATCCATTTTACCTAAAATCGGCCTTGAGTAAACTACCCTTAATTTTGACGTTAGAATGAAAATTCCGATTTCGACTCCATGGATTATCTTACAGACCCTATATATTAAGTTTGAAGCAAATCCGTCAATCCGTTCAGGCTGCAGTCGAAATACAGACAGACAGACAGACAGACAGACAAAGTCAACAATTTTTAAATCCACCAACTTTTCATAACTTTACTATTTAGTATGAGATCAAAAAAATGATTAAATAAAATTACTTAGATACGCAAATTCTTTACAATTCACTCATGCATCAGTTTTGGCCACGCCAACTTTTATAGGGCGTTTTTATCGAAATACTAATATTAATAAAAATGTACATGAAACATCAAAAAAGATTTGAGATACCTTTTTAATTCGACAAAAAAATAAACCGTACGGTCACATTTACTTCATATGGGCTACAGAACAGAACAAGGAGGGTAGGATATCATGTGATCCGTTCCAGACAGATAGTAGCATTTCTATTGAGTTTTGAGTTTTCTTCTTCTTATGATTTTGTCTTGTTTTGGCGGTCTGTTTAGTCTGCTGACATATGTATGCATGTATTCTTCTCGCTGACCTTCAAGTGCAATAAGTTCTCTGATTTCCCAGGGACGATTGTACTCTTTAAGTTTCCTTCTAGTTTTGGGATTATTTGTTCAATATTGTAAGTAAAGCTTCTGAAAACATTGTTTTTGTACTATTACATTATGTGAAAACTCCTTACTTATTTCATAACCAAAGTACATATTTAAACTGAATTGGAATCTTCTTAAATGAGTTTTATAAAAAACATTAATTTTCTTCTTAGTATGTATTGGCATCAAGATGCAGACAATTTAAATTGAACTAGTTCGAATCGACATAAATTTATATTTTAATTAGTTCTGGAATTATTTCTTTATAGGTTTCTTGGATTAGAAAACGAGACTTACACATTCTTACTATTGGCATTATGACATACACCAATGATCAACGTTTCCAAGCTATGCATTTGGACGATACCGATGAATGGATATTAAAGATTGTTTCAGTTCAACCTAGAGATTCAGGGATTTACGAATGTCAGGTGTCAACGGAACCAAAAATAAGCCAGGCATATCGCCTAACAGTTGTAGGTGAGTTTACATTTAAATATACTTAGGGTAGGTCCACATATATGTACATATGTATGTACACATACATACAGTACCGAAATTATAGAAACAATTTTTTTACACAGTACCCACAAACTAATTTCTACACATGATAGTACAGATCGACATTTCATCCCATGCGATTATGTGCTAATGCGATAGCAATTGTAACAGTACTTAAGTATGTATGTACATATACGTACATACATACATATATTCCGTTCTTTAAGGCCATCACATTACACCAACGTACGAGTATTGCAGATGCACAAAAACTCCTTTGGTTTTCTTTTCTTCCAGACATTTGGCTTAATGCTCTTGCCGGGTAACTAAAACAGGGTTTGAGTGTAAATTGAGAAAAAAAAACAAAAAGATATTTTTCCAATGTAAAAGTGTGCACCTCCATACCCATGTACAGACTTTAGGGTAATTCTCTTTTTCGATTTTCGACAGCTGTAAATTGAGAAAGGGTGGCGAATACTTGCTCTATTTAACCGGTGGTGTGATTTTTTGCTTTGTGTGATTCCGCAGAGATTGTGATATCATGAAGTAATCATTGCGGTGAATTTCAGGGCATTTATTTTATACGCTCGTTGTAGTCGTTACTTTTATTTTCTTTCGAAACGTTTGCCGCCGCTTGTAAGGGGATTTTTTAAGAGTAAATCTTTAAATAAATTTGTGAGTATTCGTGAAACTGAACAATTTGTTCTCATTGAAAGTGTTTTCGAATTTAAGAAGTCAGTTGGAAACCTTAGGAATTATATTTGAAAAATTCAAGCGGAATTGATTTTAGATAGGTATCTGTTTTAAAAAATGATGGCTTAGAAGTTTGTAAGTAATTACATTTGCTCATATGTACTATGTACTTTCATGTCCATTAGAGAAAATGCCAAAGATTATGTTTTATGGGCCCAAATATGTACTTATATACGTGTATACGTACCGCTCAGTTTTGGAGACGTTCATAAAAACATAAGGTTTAGAGCCTTGGTAAATGTAGCTAATGGTGATGTGAAATCGTCTAAGGTGACAGTTGTTAACGATCCCAATCACCCACTTTGCTCTTTTTAATTGGGTACCATCGTAATTCTTGGGTCTTAGCCAACGAATCATTAGTTCTGACTTAAATTATGTGTCGAGATAAATATTGATGCACAATTAAGTTTACCAATACTATTCTATTAGTCACGTTTTACTCAATCTTTACTCTTTTAACGAATCTACTACATTTTTTCTAAATTTTTACATTGTTTTCATGGTTAGTATTTGCACTTACATAAAAAAAGGAATAAAAGTGGCATTCCAAAACCGAATTAAAAAAAAACCATACAGAAAAGCTACAATCCGTTTCGAACGTATATACAGTGATGTGCAAAATAATAGGGACATTTCTTATATCTCCTTATAAACCAAATATTTTTTGTATTTAGCTTAATTTTTTTAGACCTAATAGGTAAGAAAACATCTAAATTTTAAAAAACAAAATAAAATTTGTGAATTTATTAGAAATTCAGAATGCCGAAATTGTTGGATGTTCGAAAACAAAAGTTGAGAATGCAATAAATTGGCAATCTAAGGCAGAAACCCGTGGAAGAAAGCCGAAAATATCTGCATCTCTCAAAAAAAGGATATTGCGCTACGTAAAGAAGGAACCTTTTGCTTCATCAAGCGCATTAAAAAAGGAATTCAACCTGGACGTCGACAGTTCTACAATACGTAAGATGCTTCTAGCCAACAACTTAAGAGCAAGAAGCGCAAGAAAAGTACCGCTCTTGTCGAAAAAGAATGTTGCCAAAAGGTTGTTTTTTGCAGAAGCACATTGTAGCTGGCCTGAATCGCCATGGCGCAATATTTTGTATTCCATAACATAGAAAACACCATTAACACCGTGAAACATGGTGGGGGCTGCATCATGGTATGGGGATGTTTCTCTTACCAGGGTGTAGGTCCCATTCACAGAATCGAAGGCACTATGACAGCACCGTCCTACGTCGATATTTTCAATACAACTATGCTACCCTATGCCGAAGACGATATGCCACTTCGATGGGTGTTCCAACAGGATAATGATCCTAAACACTCATCGAAGAGTGCAAAAGAGTGGATCTCGGACAACGACATCAATGTCTAAAGCTGGCCTTCTCAATCGCCTGACTTAAATCCTATTGAGAATCTGTGGCGAGAGGTTAAAGTAGCATTGAGGGGTGTGAAACCTTCAAATGCTAATGATTTGTGGACGTCTGTGAAGGCCGCGTGGGAAGCTATTCCACCTAGTACTTGCCAAAAACTAGTGGCCTCGATGCCGCGACGTTGCTTGGCCGTTATTAAGAACAAGGGCTATTCAACGAAATACTAAAGTATATGTTTGATCAAATACTTTATTGATTATATTTTTATATTCATTTTACTTTTGTTTTAGTTTACGTTTGGAGTCATTTCATGAAGAATTGATAGCTGTCCTTATTTTTTTTCAAAGGCAATTAAGACGAAAATTGCAATTAATTTTTACTTGCACCTATACCTATAGGGCAAGTATTGTATTCGTGCAAAATTTGGAACTCGAGATTTTAATCAACCTTGACATTACTATAATAGAGAAGTCCAAAAAAGTAGGTCCGCCAATGCCGTCTGTCTGTCTGTCTGTCTGTCTGTCAGTCTGTCAGTCTGTCTGTCTGTCTGTCTGTCTGTATATTCGACTACAGCCTAAACGGCTGGGCGGATTTACTTCAAACTTCAAATATAGTGTCTGTGGGATATTCCCTAGAGGCGAAATTTGAATTTTCATTCTAACCTCAAAATTAAGGGTAGTTTACTTAAGGCCGATTTCAGTTAAAATGGATTTTCTCAAAAACGGCTCTAACGATTTCGATAAAATTTGATGTGTGGGTTAGTTTGGGCATATGCTATGAGGTGGCATACCACGTTTTTCACGAAAAATTCGAATAACGGTAATATTGAAAATCAGCTGTTTCTCGGGTATTTGTTCGGCGATTGGGCTAAAAATTATTATTTGTAGGTTACAAGACAAGTGCAAAATAATGGCATACCAAATTTTGGGATGCCACGCCCACTTTTATAAAACTTATTTTTTTTTTAATTTTTACTAGAAATTGAGAAAAAATTATTTAAGCAAAGTAATAGACATTCAAATTCTCTATAATTCACTCAAACATCCTATCTGGCCACGCCCACTTTTTATGGGCATTTTTATAAAAACAAAACATTGAGTAAACTATTACAATGTTATGACTATTATTCCATCGAAATGCGGAATGCCACGCCTACTTTACTGGGAAGAGCAAGACTTGGACTTTAATCCTGATAAAATTATACACTTATAGCATTACGGTGCAAGTACGTACGACCCAGTCGTGCACTTTATTTTTTCTCAACTTACAACGATATCCTCGAATGTTTGTTAATGTTTTATGCAAAATTTCATCAAAATCGGTTTTTTTATGAAAAACTCACAAAAGGTGGGCGTAGCTAAAATTGATGTATTTACGAATTGTAGAGAACTCGAATATCTAAATATTAGGTATGTCTTAATAAAATGTTTCGATTTCATACAAAATAGAGGAGTTAAGTAAAAGAGAGCAGATTTTAAAACTTTTTAATTTCTCAATATTTAACGCCCATAAACCGGGGATATACGGACGAATCATTCGTTTTCTCTATTGATGCTGATCAGGAATAATTTTCTTTCTCTTTGTTACAAACTATGTATCAAACTTAATATACACTTAGAATAGGGTGTAAGCAGTTGAAATTGCTTTTTACATTTGTACGAGTACCTAATAAACAGTGACTCCAACATACTTAAGCTTATATATGCAATATTTTTGTATTTTAAATACCAAATATATCTAATACTTTTTAGTATTGTTCTTATTATTAAAGAAGTAAATTGGCATTAATGTCATAGCAATTAGATATAGCTTACATACTAACAGTAAAGCTGCTTATTAAATTCTTTGTGGAAAATGTGAAATTATACCAAAGTTGTACAGGGTCGTTCATTTCGTGGTTTCAAGTTAGTAGCGCTGGCAATTGACACCTGCCAAACTCAGCTGTCATTGAAGTGTCATAATATTAGTTAAATGTTTGCCATTTACGATAATGGATCGCTTAACAATCGAACAACGCGTTAAAATAATTAAAACTTACTATAAAAGTGGTGATTCAAACGTACGTACCGCTTTTCGGCCGACTATGCAAGCAATCGGTAACATTGTGAGGAAATTTGAAGAGAGTGGAAGCGTTACTGATGTCGTAAGGTCTGTGCGTCATCGTAGTGCATGCTCAGTCGAAAATATTGCTGCTGTAAATGCAAGTGTTACTGATGATCCAAATTTATCGATTTCCCGTTGAACTTGTCGTACGCCTATGGCGTATTGGCGCTTTGCTATCCGCGATAGCTTGGTCTTTAAAACGGAGGTTCGGTCTTCCTTGTCGTCTCGAACCTGGGAGCATTATTGTCCATTCGCTCGATGTGGCCCAGCCAGTGTAGTCGATGTATTTTCGCTTTTTGGACTACATCCACTTCTTGGTACAGTTCATAGAGTTCACGGTTATATCTTCTCCTCCATTCGCCCTCCTCGCATACGGGACCGAAAATTCGACGAAAAATTTTTCTTTCGAAAGTGCCCAACATGTGCTCTGCTTTCCTGCTTATCGTCCAGCACTCGGCTCCATATAGCAGAACGGGCAGGTTTCACGTTTTGTAGAGCATACATTTCGTCTTCCGAGATAGGAGTTTTAACTTGACATTACTATGATAGAGAATTCAAAAAGAAACAAAATTCTGTCTGTCTGTTTGTCTGTTTGTCGAGCGACTGCAGTCTCAACGGCTAATACGGTAATATTGAAAATCAGTTGTTTCTCGCTTACTTGTTCGGCGATTGGGCCGAAAATTAATATTTCTACGTAGACTTAGACAAATAATGGTGTACCAAATTTTGGAATTGCCACACCCACTTTAATAAAAATAATTTTTGTCAAAATTTTTACTAGAAATTGAGAAAAAATTATTTAAGCAAAGTAATAGACCTTCAAACTTTCTATAATTCACTAAAACACTCTATCTGATCACGCCCACTTTTTAAGAGAGTTTTTATAAACACAAAACATTGAGTAAACTCCTACAGACTTAGACAAATAATGGTGTACCAAATTTTGGAATTGCCACACCCACTTTAATAAAAATAATTTTTGTCAAAATTTTTACTAGAAATTGAGAAAAAATTATTTTTAGCAAAGTAATAGACCTTCAAATTTTCTATAATTCACTGAAACACCCTATCTGATCACGCCCACTTTTTAAGAGAGTTTTTATAAACACAAAACATTGAGTAAACTCCTACAATGTTATGACCATTATTCCATCGAAACGCGGAATGCCACGCCTACTTTACTGGGAAGAGCAAGACTTGGACTTCAAAGTACGTACGATCCAGTCATGCACTTTATTTTTTAAAGCAATACCCTTCTGTAATAGAATGTCGAAATAGTGTTTTCGTTCGTCGGACGATGTATGTACTTACATACCTTTGATGAATTCACGCACAGTTCTCATGGAATCTGTGGTAAATACGGATTTTGGTTGGTCAACCGTGTGCACCACCGTTTTTAATCCGTGTAAACCACTCAAAAACTCTGCCATGGGATAAACAATCGTCACCATAATGTTGATTTATCAATTAGAACGCTTCTGTAAAAATTTTACCAAGTTTAAAACAAAAATTACTGTTAACTCTTTGTACCGATGAGACAAACATGTCCAAGTATCATGAAACTACATATGTAAGTAAGTGCACGATCTTCCTTTTCCTTTGCTATTCATAATAGATGGCCTCGTTAGAAAACTCCTACATACATATACATATGTTTGTATATGCACATAGAAATCAGATCCAGATAATATGTAAAAAATCTTTAAAAAATTCACAATTTATAATCTTAGCTACAAGGTTTAACAGATGGGTAATTTTTTTTAATGTACATGTATGTGTGTACCTATGCAAATATGTACGTACTCATAAAATCAGGATTGTTCTACGTAGTACAGGGTGGGCCAAATACAAGTTTCTTTTTGGAAATGAAATGGAATGAACAAAATAATTTTTTTTTTCATGTATATACATTTACTTGAACGAAGTTGTGTTCCATAATTAATGGGAATATTTGCCCTTGCTTATAAAGCCAATAGTACATGGAAAAAATTTAAATTTGTTAATTTTATTGCATTGTTAAAAAGAAACTTGTATTTGGCCCGCTCTGCATAAGAAATAAATAATTGATCACAAAGTGTTAATAGTGATTAATAAGTTACTTACGCACATAAATACATATTACAATTAATGAATAATAAATCAATAAATAATCAGGTATATAAATACACAAATTTGTATTTGAACGTGACCGAGGCGTGCATAAATACTTCGTATTGCTGATACAAGTTGCTAAGTGGATTATTGGATAGTATCAAACTGAACATCCTTCAGAGCTGAAATCTATCGGCATACTTTCAACAACAGAGTATTAATAAAGCACAATGAAAAATAAAAGGGCTATTTGAACTTTATTAATTGGTTTTGACTTGTGAACTATAATTTTTCGTAGTGAAATCCGACACCTACAGACATACATGCATATGTACATGTACTGCTGCGTTACACATTCTTATACAAATATACATACGTACCAAATAGTAATATTAGATCTGGTCAAATTTGCTCAAGCATATAAAATGAATATAGTACCGTAGAATATTTATAGCTAAAACTTTACAAGTTCGTGACTGCTGACCGAATCCATGAGTAAACAAACGGCAAGACATATGAAATTACTTATTAAAGGGATGTTGTGATTTTTTTTTTTTTTTATTTGACGTAACAGGTTGAGTGCACCCAGCGGTTTCCTGAAAAATTGTGGTCGTCACTTCTGTCTGTCTCTCTCTGAGATTTGCTTCAAACTTCGTATCTATGGAGCTTAAAATTTATTATTGGATGTTATAACATAAATGCAAAGTAATCGCGTATTAAGCCGCAACCACTTTAAAAAACCTTACTTTATCCAAATTTTTTACTAGAAATTGAAAAGAATTCTTAAAACAAAATTAATAGGCCATAAAATTCTGTATAATACACCAGAGCATCTTATATGGCTACGCCCACGTTTTGAAGGCGTTGTATATAACGTTGTATATAACGCCTATATATAAGTATAATGTTGTGGTTAGTTAAATAAATAAATACTTGGCGCAACAGGTCGATGGGACCCAGGACCGTCGCGTGTGAATTACTGCCGAACGCTACAGGGCCATAATAAACAACTTTTTACTGCCGGAATTGGATGAATAGGACTTGGTGAACATGTGGTTTTAACAAGACGGTGCAACCGCATACGCAGCACGAGTCACGATGGATATTGTGAAGGAAGCGTTTCCTAGTCACTTAATCTCCCGTTTTGGCGATTTGGCATGGTCAGCAAGATCGCCCGGATCATCATCCCAGACTTTTTTCTTTGGGGCTACTTGAAGTCGCGGGTTTATGCCAACAAGCCTCAGACAATCGCAGACCTTAAGGAGAATATACGACAAGAATGCAAACAGTTATCACCGGAAATCTTGCGAAAAGTCATGGAAAATGCGATAAAACTGGCGGCAGCCACTTTGCGGATATCGTCTTTTCCACTTAACAAAACAAAATAAAGTGCACGACTGGGTCGTACGTACTTTCACCGTAATGATGTAAGTGTATAATTTTATCAAGATTAAAGTCCAAGTCTTGCCCTTTCCAGTAAAGTAGGCGTGGCATTCCGCGTTTCGATGGAATAATAATCATAACATCGTAGGAGTTTAATCAATGTTTTGTTTTTAAAAAAACAACTTTAAAAAGTGGGCGTTGCCATAAGATAAGACAATTCCATCTGTCTGTCTGTATGTCTGTCTGTCTGTCTGTATAAGCGACTGCAGCCTAATCGGCTGGAGGGATTTGCTGCAAGCTTCATATCTGTGATCTGTGGGATAATCCCTAGTGGCGGAATTGGAATTTTCATTCTAACTCAAAATTAAGGGTAATTTACTTAGGGCCGATTTCAGTTAAAATGGATTTTCTCGAAAACGGCTCAACGATATCGATCAAATTTGATATGCGGGTTAGTTGGCTACATGCTATGAGGTGGCATACCATGTTTTTCGCGAAAAAAATAACGGTAATATTCAAAATCAGCTATTTCTCGAGTATTTGTTCGGCGATTGGGCTTTAAATTTATAGTTTTGGGTTATAAACCAAAGGCAAAATAATTATGTAAGCAAAGTAATAGGCCTTAAAATATTCTATAATTCACCCAAACACCCTATCTGACCACGCCCACTTTTTAAAGAAGTTTTTTTTTTAAAAACAATACATTGTGTAAATTCCTACAATGTTATGACTATTTTCCCATCGAAACGCGGAATGTCACCCCTACTTTACTGGGAAGGGCAAGACTTGGACTTCAATCCTGATAAAATTTTACATTTATAGCATTACGGTGCAAGTACGTACGACCCAGTCGTGCACTTTATTTATTAAGTAATAAAATAATTCAAAAACAAAATTGGATGATTAATTTTGCGCCGCGTTGTACATACGTGTATATGTGTGGACAAGTCTCCTATGTAATTACTTTGAAGTAAGCTAATTGCATAAATTAAGTCATTATTGTCCGCATTAAATCAGTTCCCCCTACAAGTATGTATGTGGCATTCTACATTCTTTTGTAGATAATCAATATCTCCGTGGAAACTACCTGTTACGTAATTTTAGCCACTGCGTTCCGTTCTACCACTCACCACAAGAGAATAATAATATTCTTTCCAGACAAGTCCTGTGCTAAATAAGGTTTATTCAAGAACGAAAAACAACTAAAAAGCTGGTTAATTTAATTTCACCGCACTTCATACATGTAATCCCAGTTGATTGTCACATACGGGAACTTTTCCTTTAAAAGGAACATAACAGACATCACAATGCTATCGAAGCCAACTGCATCACCACATTCGCCCTCTCAACCTGATATCTTTCAGAAGAAACTGTCGTAATTAGTCCCCTATCGTTATAAGCAGCTAAATAGTAGTTACCCTACTCCCGACTGAACTTCAAATCCGCTTACTTCGTAATTATTTATTTAAACCAGCGTTAGTGTCCGCATGCACACACATCTGTATCTCATGTACATATGTATGTATGTATGTACATACAAGGCAATAAGTATGGCTTGTGCTGGTATGAGCATTGTCCAGTGATGCTTGCGTCATTAGCTGAAATCTGTAATTTTTCTATTCTCTTCTGTAGTAGGTACCTTTTTCAAAGGCTACTAAATGAGCAGAGACAAGGACACTACTCTTACTGGTAAGCTTACAATGAACAACTGCAGTGCAGTCGGTCTAATTGAGTTTTGAATGAATGTATGCATTCAATGGGTTGGGGCACGGATGCTGGAGTGCGAAATGTCAGTCCCCGAGGAAAAAAGTTCGTTGCAGTGAAACCGAAATGGTTTCGCGGCTGTAGGATTTTCAACGCGAATGTAGTGGACCAAGTTAAACAATAAGGGGAGTCGCTGGAGCCACCACTCATGGCTGCTAGCTATTATTCGTTGCATGCGCCGGTGGATCGAGTGCGTCTATGCAACTTTATACGTGAAGCCAACTCGGTGTCAGTTTTGTACAACGGTGAAGATAATTGGAATCTTTTTGCTTTTTTTTCAATTGATGCACAGCAGTAATTCTTTTGTTTGTCTGTCGACTTATTCAAATTTAATTGCTAACATTTCGTGTCCTCAGTGTGCTAGTCGGCGGTATTTGTAAAGTCTGATTCCTGTTCCTGACGATGCAGTACTGGCTTTGTTCGTAGAAAGGCAGAAATAATTTACTATCGAATAGTATCGTGTAATCGTTTGGAATACAAAGCTTACTCTGTTCCTCTCAATTTATTTGTTTTTTTGTGAATCTACTGATTTTTGATGGAAGATTGGCAAGATATTTACATGTGCAGAACAAACGTAAACATGTGATACATACGTATGCATGTATGTACATATCATAAACTCGTAAACAAACCATAAACTGCTTTAATAATTTCGGATGTGCCTATATGTATGTATGTACATATGCGGGTACATATGTATGTACATAAACGTAGTATTTCATTTTGCTTTATTCTTGGTAGATGTTAAAAACTTAAAGCTTATTTTTATTGAATTATTCGGTTCGATTTTAAATTATACTTTATTGAAATATAATACCAATATCGGAGCTAATCTGCAAAAGTTTAAACATAATAAAGCCATTACTATATTTCGGATCTAGCATAGCACTATATGTTCCTTGTAAGTTTATCTACAAAGCCTTACATTAGAGTTTTAACTGAAGACATAAGCATATATTTAGATAAAAGAAATTCAAATCATTCTCTTTTTATTCATAATTAAAGGTAATAATATTTTATTATGAACTATGTACATATGTATAAAATATAAAAATAAAATTATTTTCACTACGCGTCAGCTGAAGTATGGACGTTTTAAGAGGGGTTGGGTACGATTGACCGCATTTTAAAATCAGGTTCTTAAAATCTCTCATTATCAAAATATTGCAAGTCGAAATCTCGAAAATCATAATCCCGCATTAAAATAAAATATTTATTTAAATAGCGCGTGCAAGATTTGCGAGATTAAAAGTGGGCGTGGCCAGGTTGAATGTTTGAGTGAATTATAAAAAAAAAATGTGGGCGCCGTGGCTCAGTGGTTAGTTACTATGGAGCAAGTGGTTCGAGGTTCGAATCCCAGTCGGGGAACACCTAAAAAAAATGTTTTTCACGGCCCCACCTCTCGCGAGCGTCTGACAAACATCAGAGAGCACAACTGTCTCGAGAAAGCTTTTCAAATAACAAATTGCCCTTCGGACACGGCATTAAAAAGTAGGCCCCTTCCATTCGTGTAAAGAATATAACACGCACAGCACGAATGGTTGTGAGAAGCTAGGCCTTGGGTGTGGCAATTCCAAAATTTGGCACGCCATTTTTCCTTTGGTTTATAACCTAAAACTATTAATTTTTAGCTCAATCGCCGAACAAATACCCGAGAAACAGCTGATTTTCAATATTACCATTATTCGAATTTTTCGAATATCAAATTGTATCGTAATAGTTAGAACCGTTTTGGGGAAAATCCATTTTAACTGAAATCTTAATTTTGAGGTTAGAATGAAAATTCCGATTTCGCATCGAGCAAGCAAATTCGTTTAGGCTGCAGTCGCTCGACAGACAGACGGAATCGCCGGACCCACTTTTTTGGACTTCTCCATCATAGTAATGTCAAGTTTGATTAAAATCTCAAGTTCCATTTTTTTCACGAATGCAATACTTGTCCTATAGATATAGGTGCAAGTAAAAAATGAGGGATCTCGTAACTAGAGATTCTAATATGCAATCAATCTTACCGCTCCCTTTTAAGAGCTATTTTAATTTTAGACAAGACGATATCATATTTTCGCCTCATAGACTTGTCATAGCTTGTCTTTTTGGTTTTGATTATAATTTCGTGCGTCAACTGTAAGATTGTGCGATTATCTCAGAAAAGATTTTGTTCAACTTCAATTCAAGGCTCCCAACAAGAAGAAGTACTCCCTCGTCATTCGAGTTTCAATTTCTCCAACGTCATAAAGAGTCCTTTACTGCACATTTTAGAACGACAAGAGTGCCACATTATTATAGGTATGCCAGAGAGGTAAAATACTTCTACGTTAGACAAAAGACATGCCTGGAATGTATGATAAGAGCCCTTATCATGGAACGTCTTGTGGAAAGATGCATGAATAGAGAATAGAGCTCAAAAAGCTACAAAGAAAAACCGATACCGGTCCGAAGCCATGGTTTCACGTGCTCTATGGCCTTGTTTAGTACCAAACGCCCTAGAGATCACGGACTTTAAAGTAAGTTATTATGGCGCGATAACGGGCATCATGAAAAGTTACGTTCTGTTTGCCCTCGTTTTTGAAGAAATATGGGCCGATGATTGCACTAGCACAAGGCTATAAGCCATACCAGACTGTTGTTTTGTCTGAATGTATGTAATGGCAGCTATTCAATCTATTCGGGTTCTTCTTTAGCACAAATACGGCTATTTTGCTTATTGACGTATCCATTAAGCCAGAAATGTGCCTCATCGCTGAACAAAATTTTTCCAATTTCGCTTCAATATTTTTTTTGCTACGTGCTGGATGCACCGTCCATTTGGTCGCATATTGTCTAATAATGAAAATTGGGTTTCAAACTTTTCGATGGTATAGCGCTCGTTATACAGCTGAATAATTTGTAGACGCTGTGCCGGGCTAAGTCTTTCCATGATGAAATATTAAACAATACTGAACAAAAATACCTTGTCAAGTTAGCCAGACTCACGCGTGATTGAATTGAAACATTTATTTCTTACAGTCTAAAATATTGCTTAAAGTTTACTCTAGATTTATATCTGGCTTTATCGAGAAAATATCACGGGTATAATACCATTTAGAATAGGCATTTTATATGGTGGTAGTGACCATATGAACTGACATAGTCTATACAAATCGATTAGTTCTTCCATTTTTCAATTAGTTTGCGATCAAATTATCTAGCAAAATGTCATACATATGTATGTACATACATATGTATGTACATACATATGTATGTCGTTTTCTTGACATTTTTGTTTGCCATTTTGTCAAAGGATGTAATCGAGTAAACTTATTTCTGTCAGTCAGAAACCGTCATTTGGCTTATTGAACGACTGGGATTATGGTAAATTAAGAACGTGCACGTTGTCGCAGCTAATTCATTGTGAAAATGAAGATGTGTGTTTTGTTAAAATACTGTCCGTTTATAAATAATTCTTGTTAATTTCGTATTTCGCGTTTTTATCAGCGCAAGAGTTTGAAGATTCATGGACCATCTGAATCAAATTGTTGGACGATTTTGGATCTTCATCTAAGTAGGTAAATAGGTATGTACAGGTGGAATTGGTAGCTCCAACGTTTCATTATAATGATTACCTAGTACTTTGGCGCCGTTTTAACACCACATCTCTCGTGACATGATTGCCAATGTTGTTCCAAAAACTAGAAGAAAGAAACGGAAATCGTATACAGTGTGGGCCAAATATAAGTGAATAGAATTAAATTTGTTCCATATATTATGGGTTGGATGTGTGGATTACAACGTCGTTCAAGTACATACAACAAAATTAAATTTGTTCATCCCATTGCATTTCCAAAAAAAAAATTGTATTTGGCTCGCCCTGTATAACCATTCTATAGAATTAAAGAAAGTAACTGCTCTAATATTTTTCTCTGAGATATTAATTAGTTTATCAAAGATGATTGTGCTTAGCATACGATGTCTGGTACCACCTGCGCACTGTGCACAAGAAATTTTCATCTTTTGAAACTTTTGTTTTGTTCATTATTAATTACATAAAAACAACAGAACAAATAGTCCAGGGCAGCTTAATTTTCAAGTTTTCATTTGTGTAGAATTGGCAGCCCATATACATTTGTATATAATATAGTTCAAGGAAATTTGGCAAACTGTTTGATGTAAAAGTAACTGACCTTTTTCGTTGCCAGTTAGATACCGAATAATATTATATAAGTATGTATGCATTATTTTGATATGTACTGCCATAGGAGCGTTTAAATTGAATTTGTATCATGCATTTTATGGCATACACACATGGTGGTGCCCCTTTTATATTCTAATCGTATCTTTGGTAGAGCTCTTCAACAATCTAATTGCCGGTCATTTACTAAAACAAAAAAATTAAATGAAGGCAAACAATTCCAAAAACTATCAAATAGTGTTCGTTTTGGGAACTACACCATAGTGTTAGGAAAGTTATTTTTTATTACCAATAAAATAAAGAATATATTTGTAAGCTTCCTGACTAAGTTGCCAAATAAGAAAATCATAATACCTAAGCTAATCCAAAGACGAAAAAATATGCACTACTTGTAATAGTAGGCACATTTACTTCATCCTTAAAAATGTAAGTGTTTTCCAACAGATGTTTATTTTTTTGTTTCTTTTTTCTTTCATATTTTAACAGAGTGTCCTTCACTCCAATTTGGACAAATTAAATGGAAAAAAATCCAATTGTCGTCAACGTTAACACGATGTCCTTATTCTTAATTTCCCATAGGCATATGGCAAAAATTAAACCAAATATTTTAATTTCTGCAATGACCATGAACTCATATTTGGCCGCAAGCTTAGCTTTAGTCTGCATAATAACATTTATATATGTATATATAAATACATACATACATATATACCCATGCATATACATATTTATGTATATGTATAATACCAACCCATAAGGATTTGGTTAAGCATTCCAAACTGGTTCTGCATTTAGCTTGGTAGTAATACTAGAGTACATTGTGAATTCGTTTCGTACAATATTCAGTATATACAGTGGCTCCCAGCTTAAATGATGCAGTCAATTTATTTTCTGAAAGGCAACAAATGTAAGCAAATACAACAAAAAAAAAATACTTAAAGAAATATGTAGGATGCAATTTTGAGATGACTTTATTGTATTTACATGAAAAACAGTAAACAAAAAGTAACCGTTTTTTAAACTTGAGAGAAAAAGAAATTATCTCTCAAAATTACATCACAGCTTAAATGATGCAGTTTTTTAAAACGGTAAATTCTGAGTGTTTAATATTTGTTGCGAGGTAAAATCCTAATAGAAAACAACATTTGCTCAGTTGGCTTCTGTCGTGTATTAAGATCGATCGCGTTGGTTTTTTTTTTCGACATGAGGCCCCGCACAAATATTGAAACCCGTGAATTGATAATTAAACATTTTCAAGATGGAAAAAGTCAGAGGAAAATAGCGGAAATGGTGAAATTGAGTTCATCGACAGTTCAGCATATTATTGAACGTTATGTCCATCAAAATCGAGTGGAAAATAAAGGAAGGGAGGCTCCAAATAAAATATTTTCCCATTGTGATCGCCGATGGATTCTCAGAAAAGTGAAGGAAGATCCTACTTTGAGAGCACCAAAATTGGCCCAAGAAGCGGAAAAATACTTAAATAAAAAGTATAGTGCTGGGACAATACGCAGAATCTTGAGGGAAGCTGATTTTAATGGCAGGAGTGCCCGAAAAAAGCCATTCATTAACCAAAAAAACAAATTGTGCAGAATTAAATTTGCTCGTGAAAATATCAACAAGGATGAAACATTTTGGAATACTGTCATATTTGCTGATGAGAGTAAGTTTAATCTCCACGGATCAGATGGCAGAGCATACGTTTGGAGGCAACCTATTACAGAGCTCCAACCGAAGAATTTACGTGGTGCAGTAAAACATGGGGGGGCCACGTTATGGTTTGGGGCTGCATGTGTTCTGCTGGCGTGGGAAACTTGGTGTTCATTGATGGCAATATGAACAAAAGAATGTATTTGGATATTTTAAAGAACAATTTAAAAGAAAGTGCTGAAAAACTGAACATTCGCGATAGCTTTCGACTGTATCAAGACAACGATCCTAAGCACAAGTCTGGACTTGTGCAAACTTGGTTGATTTGGAATTGCCCTCATATTATTTAAACACCAGCGCAGTCATCAGATCTCAATGTAATTGAAAATTTATGGTCCAAACTTGAACGCGAAATCAGAAAACACCATATAAGAAATACAGCAGATCTAAGAAAGGCGCTTCTGGAAGAGTGGGGTCAAATAACCTCTGAATACACTACAAAACTCGTGAAGTCAATGCCAAAAAGATTGCAATCAGTGCTTAAGCAACGGGGATATCCTACAAAGTATTAAGAGGCTTTTTTTAAAAAAAAAAATGAACTACCTTCTTTTGTTTTATTAAACACAGTGCATCTATTAAGCTGTGACGTTATTTTCAAACAATAAATTTCAAATTCTTCATTAAGTTTAAAAAATGTTTATTTTCAAATTTCTTTTCCTCAAAAGAGCTAGGACTGCAGACAAACTCTCTCAATGGTAAAAAATGCGTAAAAAGAAAATGACCCACACAGTCTCCCAGCTCGAGGGTATTGAAGAGTCTCGCAATAGGACCTATTAAGCAGATGGCGTCTGGCTTTAAGCCCAAATCGCAGGCTCTTCGAAACATTAAAGAAAACCTTGTCACCGAAGTACAAGGAATAGTAGATGCAATGTATTTTGTAGACGTTCACGCAATACTTTGGATAGGATCTTAAACGCCACATTAAGCATGGATAAGCGGCGATAGTTCTTGCAAGACATAGGATCGCCTTTCTTGCTGCATGCATCCAACTCAACATATCTTTCTGCAACACACTACGGCACGTACCAGTGTGGCTTCCGGCCCGGCAGATGGACGATCGACCAAATTTTCACACTAAGTCAAATCCTGAAAGGTCCAACAAATTTCAAGTCAAGACTTACCATCTCTTTCATAAATCTGTGCCCCACCTAAACCAACGCCGTTGCCGCAGCAAACGGTGTTCATCCCGCCTTGCACATTGAAGCAAAAGGCATGGATCTTGGCCAGAAGTGAGGCCAATAGTAGATGGACCTCTCTGGACACCTGTGTGATCACCAGAAGCCTATGGCCTTGCTTTGACAAGAATAGAACCGACCGAAATATGCTAAAGGATAGGAAGTCTCTTTCTGTTCTTACAGGAATTATTACGGGGCATAACTCTCCTCGGTAACACATGAGAAAGTTAAGACTCACGGATGAAGATTTATGTCGGGAATGTGGAGACGAGGAAGCTAATGAGGATACAACCCACTTTCTCTGTCACTGCCCTGGGCTTATCCACCTTAGATTCAAATTTCTAGGGCGACACTTTTTCCATGACCTTGAAGAATTAACAAACAGACCAATAAATGAAATTTTTAGGTTCATCAAATCAACAGGATGGTTTGGTGATCCACAAGATACAAATCAGTACTAGGGTTTACCAATGGGCAAGGGACTTTTTCCCCTTTGGGCATCAGAATGGGTATGTATTGACCTGAGTGTGGCGACGTGTTCTAGTCGCCTACCCAACCTAACCTAACCTTGACCCTTGTCGTCCCGAACCTGGGGATTGTGTTTCGAAGATCCTCTCTACTGGAGTAGTATAGTCCTTTCGCGTCAGGGTAGTCGATGTGTTTTGGCTTTGTGAACTGTTTCTTAATATAGCTCATAGAGTTAGCGAGTTGCCCTCTGCACAAGTTCGCGGGTTAACTAGGATGGGGGGAGGGTGATTACGTCGTAAGGCATGTAGACGGCTGATAAAATCAGTGGGGAAAGCCCCCTCCGCTCCAGTCTTATCACCGTGTGGTCCATGTCACTATAGTTAGACAGAAGAAATATGTTAATATGTCTCCTGAACTATACAAGTTCTGTTCTTACTATCTGCGCTACATGGAGTCGCGCTATACGTGGCAAAGTCTTTATGCCCGAGCCCGCTGATCTTGCCACGGGAGATCCATGGCTCTTGCACTAAGGCAACATCTATGTTGTTGGTCAAGTAGTAGTAGTCAAATAGTAATGTGTGAATGGATTTCAAAAATATTCACTTGTACAACTCCTATTTCTCAAAGGCCCATATATATTAATGGTTGTGAGAAGCTAGGCTAGATTTCTCTCATATGGCGTTCTTTTTTTTGTTGCTTTAATCCAATTACTTAGTGATTTCCACTCTTTTTCATTCCTATCCAAGCTTAAGATTGCGGTGTCTAATTTTGTAGACACGGTAGCAATCAATTCGTTTCTGGAGATGTTCTTCCTTAAAATTGTTTGATATGTAAATATGTACATACATATATGATCATATGTACATATATCAAATTTGTTACTCGCAAGTATAATATTTATCGAATGAGATATGTATGTATATGTAGATATCTAGGTATTAATGCAAACTTAAATATTACAGAGATACATATACGAATATAAATACATGTATGAATATAGTAAATAAACTTTTTTTTTTTATTATCCTTTCAGTGTCCAAAGCGAAAATTCTCGCTAATTCAGAGCTATTCTTCAAAAGTGGGAGTGATATAAATTTAACATGCATTGCAACACAAGCACCCGCCCCACCATCCTATATCTATTGGTACAAGGATGGTGATTTAATCAACTATTCGCAGCGTGGCGGAATCAATGTTCTAACGGAACGCCAGACAAAAACAAGCAAATTAGTGATAGCTCGTGTGGTTCCATCAGACTCTGGGAACTACACATGCACGCCCAGCAATTCAAGTGAGTATCTGTATTTGTTGACTATGTTCTATAGGTACTGCTTATGAATTTTACATGCAAGTAAGGTCTATTGAAAGTGGTGGAATTTATCTTCTCTATTTAGGATGTACCATACCCTGGAATTCGATTGTTCATTGAAGGTACGCCTTGTCGATGTTCGTTATGAACCTTCCCATCGAATAAAAGCACTGTTTTTAAGTGTGTAAATGCAGCACACACGATTTCCTTGACGGGTGGATTTTATTGCAGTTCACTTTAGACATGGTACATACATGTTCACGTGTTGATAACTAAGGATGTGAAGGAATCGGTGTACAGAAAACTGAAAATCAGGCATACAGGAATAGTATAATCCCTTCTCGTTGAACCTGAAATCAACCCCAAAAAATATTCTATATACGTATGTACATATGTACATATGTCATCTTTACTTTTTGATTGAAAATGGTATTTACCACGATTTGTAACCAGTTTTACGTGCCTGTTTCATTATCACTGAAATATTAGTTTTCCGAGAACAGCATACATCGATTATAAACATTTAAAATCTATTTAAGTGGATTTAACCAAGTAAATATACATATGATGCATTTTTAATCGATAACATCCTAATTATTTTAATGCTTATGTTTTTGTGATGTTTTCCAAATCGTTAAAATCGCGGTTCAGTGGTTAGTGTGCTGGACTTCTAAGCGGGAGTTTTTGAGGTTTGATTCCCAGACAACACTAAAAAGTTATTTTACGGTCCCACGAGAGCGTCTGACTGACATCTGAAAAAGCTTCTGATACAAAAGTCGACCTACGGAGACGAAGTTAAGCAGTATGGTGCTTCTAATCGTGTAAAACACACTAATGTTTTGTATTTATTTTTATTTTCCAAATGACAACAATAGTTAGAACATTAGCTCAACTTAGTATAATAGATAAAATTGAATTCCTGAGCGAATAAGGTATGTATGTACATATATGTACAATATTTGAAATAAAATAACTGTCGCAAGTATGTTGCAAGTTTGCTTTATGTGCATTTAGGTGGAAGCAAACAAAAAAATTACCTAATAATAGTTTTCTAAACTAATGGACATTCCATCATCCATTATAATACTTCCAAGCCGTATAAACTAAAACTTTAGGATGAGTTATAAAGCAAAGACAGTATTCATTTAAAAACCAACATTGTTAGCAACTTCTCTGTTCGATGTGTGCCCTAGTTTGTTCGCTTTGTTTGCTATCCCGATAAATTTCAATCTAGTTTTTCATTGAAATGTCTGTGCACAAAATGAACACCCATTCGCTCCCCGACCCGCCTGTTCAACAAACACTTCAATTCAGTCGCTCACGTTCTATGAATTAATTTTCGCAAAGAGGATATATTCGTACTCTCCTCATCAAAGCACATAATTTCAAGTGTCATTGGTTGTGATGTGAGCATCGCATTTTAAATTGTATATCTCACACCGGGAGACTGATGATGGTTCATATAGGGGTTCAGGGATGGGTGGGATACACTCACGTACCTGTCACATCCTAGCCAATCTAAATCATCAATCCACCCACAGGGCTTCGTCCTTCGCCACAGGTGAAACAAACAGCACAGCAGAACTGTTCTCGGTTACCTCTGCTTCATTTCGATGACGGCAGTATTACCAATGATGACGACCAAGTTGATGATGATGTTTCTGATGAAGTTGCAGCTCATCCTACTGGTTTCAGATGATAAAGATGATACTTACTTTGGTATGTGTTTGCATAAAAAGTGAAAGAAAAAATCGAGTTCTTAACACTGTGCATTTTCAATTCTCATTAGCTGAAGTTGTAGCCTATGAAATTGCAAACGAAAAAGGTATCAGTTGGTAAACGTACAAGAGGATCTGATTGATTGGGGTGGCAAGACGTTATGAGATGGAAAAAGTAATCAACGAAGCTACTACTTAACAAAGAATATGCGGAACGCAATGAGGGCTTAAACGGATGCCAAACTAGACTTTGTTGATTTTTCCAATAAATTGTACGCACAAATTATATACATATGTACATACTGAGAGAATGTGGAACTCATGAATCCGAGTCAACAAGGATTAGCTGCTGTGAGCTAAACCCTGAAATATTGCGATGCTACGTGCGGAAATTAAATAATTTTGTTCTTTTCGCGCTTCGTTGGCCTTTAACTTGATTTTTGTTTTTTTTTTTTTTGCCGCTTTCCGTTTTAAGAAAACTTTTCAGATTGTTTGCAAAAAAATTTAATTAAATCAAATTAGAGATAAGAGAATGAAATCCTTTTCTTTGAAGGCACGTCTTGTAGGAATATTAGTTTACGGCGAAAGAAAAGAGATATAGAGTGAGAAACAGTTGAATTTGCTTTAAACTTCACATATTACGTTTTAATTCGAAAATATTAAAATTTATGCTTGAGCAGCACACTGGATAATACCAAAAAATTGAACTAGATACGTGATTCTATTTTATAAGTAGCCGCTGATATTGTATTTCAAAATAGTTATGTATTTGGAAAAATATTAATCTTCATTGCATAGAAGGGTGTGTACATATTTATAGATGGATATTTACCTACATGTGCATATGTATGTATGTGTGTCCCTCTGTTGCACTGCGGAACAGCCGCAAGTGGAAGCAATAAGTATTGCAATTGTTTTGGTCATAGCTGTGTAGAGATATGTATGGATCTATGTAAGTATATATGGAGGGTTTTTTTTTATTGTGCCAAAGAATGCGTTATCTTCATAGATACCAGTATCCCGGGTTACTGGTATGCACGATTCGCAGACATGACCTGGGTGTCAGGAATACGCCTACGTGTGAAACCACACCCAGCACTCTTTAAACCGCTTTCCCAGCGGAACAGCCGTTAAGTACTACTTTGTGGAGTTGGTTAGCCCCTTGGGCAATACCTTATTCGGCATTATGTTTATTAGACGTTTAAAGCTTAGTTCTTCGAATTATTCGCGTTACGCTGGCGCTGTAGGCACCTAAGATCGATCAATATGCCATTATAGTCACGTTACTTTGGATATTCCAATTTTTATCATTTTTTATCATTCTCCCGTTTCCAAACTGGTACCGAAGGATGATTTACTCCTTTGCACAGCGTGGGCATTAAAAGAACACGTCTTCCACGTTTTTCGAGACAATTTCATAATGTGGACAGTTTGGGTCGATTTCGTGGTTCTGTTTCTAAATATGTATGTATATTTTCTGTGTCCCGTCAGAAACTGAACTAGATAAAAATTTGTTTCACTGTTCTGTTTCCAGCGGCCCAATTCCGCAAGGGTGAGTTTTGCTGTGTATACAAAAAAATGTGTACACAGGCTTGTACCGATTCCGCAAGCGAAAGTGAGTTTTTCTGGCACTTCTCGTGTACTCGTGAGTTAAGGTCACGAGTAGTGAAAATAAAGTGCACGACTGGGTCGTACGTACTTGCACCGTAATGCTATAAGTGTATAATTTTATCAGGATTAAAGTTTAAGTCTTGCTCTTTCCAGTAAAGTAGGCGTGGCATTCCGCGTTTCGATGGATTAATAGTCCTAACATTGTAGAAGTTTTCATAAGATTTTGTTTTTACAAAAACGCCCTTAAAAAGTGGGCGTGGCCATATAGCACGTTTGGGTGAATTGTAGAAAATTTTAAGGCTTATTACTTTGCTCAAATAATTTTTTCTCATTTTCTAGTAAAAATTTTGAAATTATTTTTATAAAAGTGGGCGTGGCAATTCCAAAATTTGGTACGCCATTTTTTTCCCTTTTTCTTATAACCTAGAAATATTAATTTTTAGCCCAATCGCCGAACAAATACCCGAGAAACACCTGATTTTCAATATTACCGTTATTCGAATTTTTCGTGAAAAACGTGGTATGCCACCTCATAGCATATGCCCAAACTAACCCACACATCAAATTTTATCGAAATCGTTAGAGCCGTTTTCGAGAAATCCCATTTTAACTGAAATCGGCCTTAAGTAAACTACCCTTAATTTTGAGGTTAGAATGAAAATTCAAATTTCGCCTCTAGGGATTATCCCACAGACCCTATATATGAAGTTTGAAGCAAATCCGTCCAGCCGTTTAGGCTGCAGTCGAATATACAGACAGACAGACAGACTGACAGACAGACAGACAGACGGAATTGCCGGACTTACTTTTTTGGACTTCTCCATCATAGTAATGTCAAGTTTGATTAAAATCTCGAGTTCGATTTTTTCACGATTGCAATACTTGCCCTATAGGTAGGTGCAAGTAAAAATATGAAATGAGCCAACCAAAAAAAAAAAAATTAATAAAGCCAGTGATGAGGAGAAGGAGTATTTGTGTACCTACATACATATATGGAAGAGAATATAGAGTTTGCTTACGATAGGTTTATTTTTTTAAACAATGTTATTGTACATATTCAATTTTCTTTTTTTGAATAAAATTTGAATCATTAAAGCCTCTAAATGGCAAATTCTTAATATAACGATTTTGTCGTGTAATGTGCCTTCTTACAATGACTTTATACACTGAGCTCATTTTCACTTCTTTTTACTTGCACCTATACCTATAGGGCAAGCATTGCAATCGTGAAAAAAATCGAACTCGAGATTTTAGTCAAACGTGTCATTACTATGATGGAGAAGTCCAAAAAAGTAAGAAATACTTCACCCCATCTGATCTGGCCTCAATTTATAAGGCATTCATCCGGCCAAAACTGGAATATAACGCCCATATCTGGTCTGGTGCACCAAATACCGTTCTGCACATTCTAGACAGGGTCCAAAATAGCGCGTTAAAACTTATAGGTGATAGAGACATTGTACGCTCCATAGCGCCTCTAGAACATCGGAGAAATGTATCATGTCTCCCCCTGTTTTATCGCTTTAATCATAAAAAATGCTCCAGTGAAATAGCCAGTTGCATTCCTCCCCTTCTAAATTTCACCCGAAATACGCGTCACTATAAGAATGCACATCAGTTCACCCTCAAGCCCAATTTCGGACGTACTGTCAAATACAGAGTTTCGTTTATAAGCCGAACGACACGTATGTGGAATGATCTTCCAAGTTCTGTATTTCCTCATCACTACAACCTTGAAACATTCAAAGCCAACCTGCCGGTACCTCCTCTGTTCCTCTCTCCCCTTTTCCCAACGCCCGCACCCTGAATCAGTATAAGGTTATTGATATCCATTTTGGCGCGCGCAAATTATAAAAAAAAACAAGACTTGAGCAGACAAGCCTCATGGCTTCGCAGGTCTGCAAATTGTAACAATTATTATAGAATTATTATTATTATTATTACGGTGCAAGTACGTATGTACGTGCACTTTATTTAAGTGGCCATGATTTCGAAAGCGACCGCGTATTGTCTCTAGAAGAAGTACCTTTTACTGGAAAACGCGCAATTCGACTGCTCTTCCTAAACAGATACTGTATCCTCGTCCTAGGATTTCTGACCTCTAACATTACTGTACCAGTACGTGTATGTACCAGTGACGTGCGGTCCATACAAGCCGATTCCTTCCGGCTTCCCTTTCCAAATATCAAAAATGTATATAAATCTTTTTTATTCTCCTCATACCAAACGATACCTCGATACCAAAAAATATTTTTGCGAACATTTTGACATAGCCACGCATAGCCGAGGAACATACTTATGTATATCTTCCCAACGAGATCTGAACAATTCATCGACGATAAACAAGGATGCAATGAATTATTTGAAAAGCCGATCATTTTCCGGCTTACGCATTCATTTCTTCACCCGAAATCGAGCCACGGAAACAAAACAACGAAAACGAGCCGAAGAAGAAACAAGCTCAGGATAAATTACGTCCTCCGCCTGCAATAAACGTAGTCGGGATTACGGTGTACAATGAACTACATCGCCTTCTCAAAGGAACTGTGACGTCGGAGTTTAAGGTAACGTCATTCCGAAACAATGCTTGGAAAATTAACGTAGCTGACCTCGAAGGCTACCGAGCCATATCCAAGAAGTTAAACGCGGAAAAGATCCAATGGTACACTTATGAAAATAAGTCAGAAAGACCACTACGTGTCATAGCAAGGGGTCTCCACCCTTCGTGCACTAAAGACGACGTTATAACAGATCTTAAAGCGAAAGGTTTGAAAATTATCGACGCAGTTAATATACTAAAAAAAACAAAGCAGAAAACGGAACAAGGCCAGGAAATTTTGGCCAAGCATGGACTCCCGCTCTTTATGCTCACTTTCGATAGGAGTGAAAATGTAGACGTTATTTACAACATTAAAACAATTTTAAATATCGTAGTTAAAATCGAACCAATGCGTACGAACACAAGATCGATACCCCAGTGCAAACGCTGCCAAGGTTTCAATCACACCCAAGCATATTGCCAAAAAGACCCAAAATGCGTAAAATGTGCTGGTAACCACCTATCAGAAAGATGTGACCTTAATAGGCAAGCCCCGGCGACGTGCATAAACTGCAAAGGTAACCACCCAGCAAACTATAGAGGTTGTGAAGTAGCTAAGGAGCTCCAAAAACGACGCGATACATTCAAGAATACTTCAGTCAAAAACGCACAGCTGATTAAAGAAAGACGAGTAACTATTAAGGAAAAAGTTACGAACGAAATTAAACCCACTAAAACTAAAACGAAAGGAGACCAAACCAAAGTTCCTCTAACAAAAAATAATGAAAAGCCAAAATCTCCAAGGGTGCAATCATATGCTCAAACCGTATCACAAGCAAACAAACCGCCTAGTGTTACGGTAGACCCAATCTCGCAAGTCTTCACTATTATTCTCGCAAAACTTGAGGAGCAAACCAAGATTAACAAGACCATATTTGACAAATTGAGCAAGCTCGAGTTTAAACCACGAACAAAAAGAACTCCCACATGATCATGAAACGGTTATTAAAAATTCTAACATGGAACGCAAACGGCCTCCAACAAAAAATCACCGAACTAGAGGTATTCCTGCGAAACGATAATATTGACATATGCTTGATATCTGAAACTCATTTGACAAAAGAATCTAAGGTAAAAATAAGAGGATTTCGTGCGTATTACGCTTATCATCCTTCTGGGAGACCCAGAGGCGGATCCTCCCTATTCATCAAAGACTGCATTAAGCACTCCATGAATACAACGATTGAACTTGACATTATGCAAGCAACTTCAGTTCGTGTTAAAAACAAGAACTCATACTACAACATCGCGTCCATTTATTGTCCCCCACGATGCACAATTAAAAGTAACGACTTTGCAGATCTCTTCAACTCGTTTGGAACGAATTTCATTATTGGTGGTGACTTTAATGCAAAACACACCTTTTGGGGTTCAAGATATAACTCGCCAAAAGGTAGACTCCTATACGAAGTTGGTATGCAATACGAGGTTGACTTCTATTCGACAGGGCAACCGACATACTGGCCCTCCGATGCTGCAAAAACACCTGACCTGATAGACTTCTTCATAACAAAGGGAGTATCTCCAAGTTTTGCAAAAGTAGCGGAAAGTTTTGATCTCTCCTCAGATCACTCACCGGTAATCTTAACAATAAGTGACCAACTAATGAAAGTAGAAGGCGTGCCTAGATTAACTAACAACAAAACCAACTGGAACGGCTTTAAAAATGATTGCGAAGAAAATATCATCTTAAACGTGTCACTAAAAACACCACTCGAAATAGAAGACGAACTCGATAAATTTATTGAATCTATTCAGTATGCCGCATGGAAAAATACTCCATTAAGGAGAAGAGTAGTCAAACGCAGCGAAGTTAATTATCCGCCCGATATAAAAGAGCTCATTCGTGAAAAGAGAAGAGCACGTAAAGTATGGCAACAAACCCGTGCCCCCCAACATAAGACATACTCAAATTACTTAAGTAATAAACTTAAAAAAGAGATTCAAGAGTTAAAAAATAGTCAGACCACTGTTTATCTTGAAGGCTTAACAGCCGAAAAGAGTACAAACTATTCGCTCTGGAAAGCTATAAAAAGCGTAAAAAAACCACAAATGCAATCAGCACCAATCAGAAAAGACAATGGCGAGTGGGCAAAGGATGACAAAGAAAAGGCCGACCTTTTTGCCAAACATCTGGAGGAAACGTTTAAACCATTTGAAGGTCCAATATTAATAGAGGATCACAGAAGTATGACAATGACATCTGACAGCTTTAGAATAAAAAGAGTGTCACTAACCGAACTTTACAAAGAAATAAAACAACTGAAAAATAACAAAGCCCCAGGTTTTGATTTAATAACCGGACAAATCCTTAAGCAATTACCACAAAAAGCACTAATGAAACTGCTGCATTTAATAAACGCTTCGCTTAGATTGCTACACGTTCCAGATGCGTGGAAGGTAGCAGAAGTGATAATGGTTCCGAAACCGGGAAAATCTCCTAATGACAAAAAATCGTACAGACCAATATCGCTCCTTCCAATAATATCGAAGGTATTTGAAAGGCTCCTATTGAAACGCATGCAACCAGTTATTGAAGAAAGACGACTCATACCTGATCATCAATTCGGGTTTAGAATCAAGCATTCCACAATCGACCAGGTTTACAGAATAACCGATGAAATTGAAAAAGCCCTAGAAGGACGAAAGATTTGCTCTAGCGCTTTTCTTGACGTCTCCCAGGCTTTTGACAAGGTTTGGCACGATGGCTTGAAATACAAACTAAGACAGGTCCTGCCGGAACACCTAAATAAGATCTTAGAATCCTACCTTGAAAATAGACTATTTCGTGTTAAACACGGAACTGAATACTCCGAGTTCAAGGAAATAGCAGCCGGAGTTCCGCAAGGAAGTGTCCTTGGTCCAATTTTATTTTTGCTGTATACTCGAGACATACCCCAAACTGAAGGCACCGTAGTAGCTACGTTCGCGGACGATACGGCAATTTTAGCAACGGATAGTTCAATTGAGTCAGCAACTGATAAACTCCAACAAGCTTTGGACAAAATCTGTGACTGGACAAAACAATGGCGCATTGTTCTTAACGAGACCAAATCGACGCATGTGAACTTTACATACAAGAAAATAAACAATCTACCCGTTTTTATAAACTCGGTACAAATTCCACATGCAAATGAAGCTAAATATCTAGGGATGACACTAGATGCGAAGCTCAAGTGGAAAACGCACGTTAAAAAAAAACGCGATGAGCTTGAAAATCGTTTTAGAGAAATGTATTGGCTCCTTGGAAGATATTCCAAGCTAAGTGTACATAACAAACTGCTTATATACAAGCAAGTGCTTAAGCCTATATGGACATACGGCATACAACTCTGGGGTTGTACTAAAGGAAGCAATAGAGAATTTATTCAATCATTCCAAAATAAAGTGATAAGACGAATCGTAAATGCTCCCTGGTATATTAGAAACAATGATATACAAAGAGACTTAGGGATCGCTACTGTGAACGACGAAATAACAAACTTCGCTAGGAAGCTCCATCTTCGCCTTCATAGTCACTGTAACCATGCTATACTCCAAATATTGGACGTGAGAAACCTTATGCGCCGACTTCAAAGAACGAAACCGTTCGATCTAGCGCAATAAGAAGCAACCGCATATAATGACGGCATTAGCAGGTGATTTTACTGAAAATCTACCTGCCTCACGCGAATATTATTGAAGCTTAAACTACTTGTTAAGGAAACTTAGTTGTAGTAAACAAAAATAATAAAAGGGAAGGGTGTGTTTAGTCAGTAAAAATCTGACACTACTATGAGTATACGGTGTCTCATAGTGTCTTTTGAAGATTCTCACCAACCCACGGAAAAAAAAAAAAAAAAAAAAAAATTCATTTCTTCACATTGCGAATTGTTAGTCTATCCCTTTCTGACATTGAGCAGAAGTGTTATGGCAGTTTCTTTGTCTAACATCAATTCGCTTATGAGAAAAATAACCCGGGATTTTTCGGCTTTTTTGGATGAACGTCTCAAAGTGAACAGTTGTCTGGAGAAGGGGTTTTTGGTGTTTGGTAGTGGAAGTGGTGGAGTGGAAGGATACATGTTTTCGTTCGAGGGAGGTTTCTATTGTATGGCAACAAAATAAGCTGAAGAAAATCGGGCTATTGGGTGATGAGTACAATCAAACGGCGTTTGAAGTTTCTTCTAAACTTGCTGGATATAATTTATTTTGATATCAAATGATGGTCAAAGATCGTTTCCAATCACTTGTGAATTTTGAAGGTGCGTAGAGAAAGGAATGAAAAATTAGTTTTTCTCTTAACTCTTGTAAACGCATCATGAATTTCTACAGTGTGGGGTATTTAGCCGTGTATTCCCTGAAGAATACTCTTCGGCACATTTTACCATTTCTTTACCATTAGGATAATTGCATCCTAGTTGCAACTAATACACCTTTTTTGTGACAAAAGTTAAATACGAGTAAAAATATTATATTTTTATAGAGGCGGGGAACTTAAAATTAAAATAAAACACGGAAAGATGGTTTATTACAATATGCATGAAATTGGCATAAGAAGAAGAACTCACTGACTGACTTATAGATGTATAAAATAACTCAAATTTTTAAAGAATTTTTGCTGAATTCTTAATTAGGATCATAGTACGTTTTAAAGTACAGATAGGTAGTAATTGTAATTGCTAAATATTTGAGTATTTAACAGCTCTGCGAGTTCTCTTTTATTCCGTAGATTAGGTACTTTACTTTGCCCAGAACGACTTCTTTCGAACTACTTGTTTTATGTAATAATCTTATTGTCTACTTATTCCAATGACAAAGTGTTACGAAGGTGGCTTAGAATCCATATCCTAACTCTGTGTTTCGAATAAACACCAATGGTAAGCCTTGAATACAAACATTTACTTCCTCTCTTAAAATTTCACCGCACGCCACTGTACATAGTATACAGTTTGTACATAGTTTTGACCATGTAATGACATTTTTTGAATTAAAGAACTTACCTCTGTCTCTTGTTTCTAATCAAATACACTGCTTTGCTAATTACAATTAACCTCAGTTATTTGTTTCATGATACATATAGTATTTCTTCTTATAATTTACTGCAAAAACAACCACTTTATTTTTATGTCCTCTTCGTGTGGGTGGTCATCATCACAGGTCACAATAACCAAAGGTCAATCAAGTACAGCAGGTCAAGTACAAATGAAATACTAATACATACATACATATGTACATGTGAATACATAATATATACTGATACTCTGATAGTCATATACCTCGTATAAAATACAAAACCAAAGTTTTTCTTTTTTGATCACTGCAGTAGATACGTAGCATGTACAGTTCCTCCTTATCCACAACCTATCACAATCGCAAGTGAAAAATTACACAAAGAAACAGACTTTGCCACATCAAGCAATCACAATCAATAATAAAACATTTAAAGGGTCCTACATTGAGTTCACATATGTACATACATAACTAACATCCTCATCTAATAAAAATGGTACTTCTTAACTGACACAAGTCATTCATTACACTTATCTCACGACAGTCGCGACAAAGCGTACATAAACTTCAGAAACTTCTACATTAAATTGGCCCACACGACACATACGCAATAAACGCTCCAAATGCTTAACCACATCAGCAGAAAATGAAGGATATAAAAACTCTTATTACGACCATGTAGGACCACATGTGAAATGGAATATATGTACGCACATACATATGTACATATATGTTTGTATAGGAACGTCTTTAGTCATCCTCCATTTCAATTTTATAGCTGACTTTACCATGATAGGAACATATGCCATCCCTACAATCCCCTTGTAATATACATACACCCATATATATATTTATACATGCAAAAAGAAACCGTAATGATTTATAATGCTGGTAATGAAAATTTTATCCTAATGTTTCGATTTGTGATTACACGTCTGATAAATCTCATGTGTGCCATAGCTCATAAAACTCTCTTACAACGTCAAAAATTCTAATCTCACCTTCGATTCATCAAGACAAAATGAGGCACAATTTATGTACTGCCACCTCCATACCGTTATCAATCAACCTGAAGAGATGAGAAGGGCGTTACCTATTTATAAAGTTCCACCACCTTTTCTAGATGACGAGAATAGAAGCAGAGTCGTTGAATTGAGTAAGTTGTAGCATACCCCTCGGTTTTGCTTTTCTAGAGATTGGCACTGCAAATTGCTATTACCTTCGACGTTAGAAAAACAATTAAAAATCGATTTGGATACGTCTCTGTTATTCCTACCTATTTCGATGCAAGCCGGTGGTGAAAGCTCACTCTAGAATTTTGTATGTATTACAACCCGACAGAATTGTGTGCAGTGTTGGGGGATGTTTTAAATTCAAATGGAACGATTTATTTCAACTTCAAATATAGTGTCATTGCTAAAGTCTGTGTCGAATTTTATTAAAGTCGCCGCAACTTACAAACAATATGTACATATGTATGTAAGTCTTAAATGATTTTAAATTAGTTCTTTTCTTAACGATTAAATTTGTATGTGGAAAGTAAATTGTGTGGATACTTACAAACTAGAGAGCACGGCTGGGTTGTACTGACGTGCACCTGTATCTACAGTGCTTAGTACACACCCGTGAAAAAAGCTATGTCCTTATTCATATTACGTATAACATATTATTATTATTTCTCATATAAGTATGTATATATTTAAAAGACTACATTCTTAACCAAATTTTCAAACTTTGAAATTTTGAAATTTTAATATTCGTTGGTGTGTAAGTACTTACTTACTCAGTTAGCCCGATCCTCCGCTAACTGCCTCCAGCTGCACACTCCAAGTCGGTTGAGGTCCCCTTCTACTTGTGCGCGCCACCTAAGCCGAGGTCTTCCTCTACTGCGTTGTCCCTCCGGGTTTAATGCGAAGACTCTACAGGCCGGAGCATTGCTGTGCATTCGCTTTATATGTTCTAGCCATCTTAAAGGACTGATGGGCATTTTTTTGACCAGGTCGATGTCGCTGTACAGCTCGTATAGTTCACCGTTGAATATCCTCCTCCAAAAGGCCGTCAACCATTCGCCATTCGACGAAGAATCTTTCTCTCGAAGCGACTGAGAATCTCTTCATCCGCTTTAGACAGAGTATATGCTTCAGCGCCATAAACCAGGACTGGCATGATCAGGGTCTTATATAGAGTCTCCTTAGTTCTTCTGGATAGTGCTCTGCTACTTAATTGCCTTCTTAGCCCTGCGATTGGCAAGAGTTATTCTTCGTCCCATTTCTTGTGAAATGTTCCTTTCCGAGGTTATGGCAATGCCGAGGTATATGAAGTCCCTGATGAACTCTCTTCATTAAGAGAATCAATGATGGTTTCATTCACATCTTCAACGTGTTATATAAACACATCCACTCATAATGATCTCTTTCATTCCATTTACAAATACTTAGGCTTGTTCAGGAAACTTTAATTACCTTCGGAATCGGCAACCTAAACGATTTTTCAAATACATTTATAAGTTAGTATGTTGGTATAGCTAAAGAATGTATAGCTTCTGCAGCTGCTCCTTGAAGTCATTTAAAATACTCTTGACTATATCTACTGAAGACCGGTGGGTTCTATATAGACTATTCTACATCATACGCAAACATGAATTTTCCCACTTCACTGACTGGCAAAAGAAAACAAAGTATCACGTCAAAATTACGATGGAGAAGTATCACTTTTGATACTGCTACATACATACATATATTACTTCGGCAACATTGCTTTACTCAACCAATTAGGAAGACCCTGCTTTATTGCTTTGAAAACTTATTAAAGCGTTTTTTTTTTCTTTTTCATACCAACCTGTTAACATTTAGATCAAGTCACAAAATTTTGTTCATTTTGGCACACTAAAAAAATACCTCTTATAAGTCATGTCAATTTGACAATTAACTCGATAACTCTCCTGGACAATTGCCACGTTTGCAAATACTGTCAAGTCTACATACTTTATCCCAAGGATGTACCTGCCAATCGTGTCAACCATGAATTTTTGTCTAAAAATTTTGACAATTGCCGGATGGCCATCTGACATTATTCGCCTTCATCTACTACTTACTTAGGCTACTTTCCAATACGTATACGGCCAAGATCGTCACAAATGCCTTCTTTTAACCTACAGAGAAATCTCTAATTTGCTGACCCTGCTTTAAGGGTCAAAATAAATTGCTATTTAAATTATATACATTAGTTATAATCCCTATAAAGTGGAAACGTTGGCCCTGCAGCTGTCCGCTTATGAGAGATTTCATTGTATTTCGATTTAAATTTTGCACTTTTTCACACTTAGAATACCAACAATACCAAAAAAAAGTTTAGAAAAATTTTAAGAATCTGATAATGGATCTGCTAATTTTTCGTAAATAAATTATCTACCAACTAAGTAGGTGAATTGACAATTTTTAATCTGACAATATTGTAATCAAAACAATTGTCATACAATTGTGCGATCAGCCAGCTGACAATGAATTGTCATTAATTGGAGCAAAATCTAACAACCCTGTGAACTGACAATTTAGTAAACATACATATGTACATACAATTGTATGGAATCTTTTGTCTGCTTAGTTTTCCGATGAATTAACGAGGAACCGAATTAAGCGAGGAACAATTATCCGGGGATTACAGGATTACTATAAATTACTATAATAATTAGTAAAATAATAATTATAATAAATGATGAAATTTTTAAACAACTAACTTTCGGTTTTCGCACATTTATTGCAATTCAAAAGGTGTGAGTTCTTGGGTGAAAGCATCATTGAAGAATGGATTTAAAATTTTAATAACATATTTTTACATACATATGTAGGTATATTTCTTTACTGATATTGCGTAACAAAACAATGCATATATAAATAAAGTGCACGACTGGGTCGTACGTACTTGCACCGTAATGCTATAAGTGCATAATTTTATCAGGATTAAAGTCCAAGTCTTGCTTATCCCAGTAAAGTAGGCGTGGCATTCCGCGTTTCGATGGAATAATAGTCATAACATTGTAGGAGTTTACTCAATGTTTTGTTTTTAAAAAAACACCTTTAAAAAGTGGGCGTGGCCAGATAGGGTGTTTGAGTGAATTATAGAGAAGTTTAAGGCCTATTACTTTGCCTAAATAATTTTGTCTCAATTTCTAGTAAAAATTTTGAAAAAAAATAAGTTTTATAAAAGTGGGCGTGGCATTCCAATATTTGGTATGCCATTATTTTGCACTTGTCTTATAACGTACAAATAATAATTTTTAGCCCAATCACTGCACAAATACCCGAGAAACAGCTGATTTCCAATATTACCGTTATTCGAATTTTTCGTGAAAAACGTGGTATGCCACCTCATAGCATGTACCCGAACTAACCCACACATCAAATTTTATCGAAATCGTTAGAGCCGTTTTCGAGAAAATCCATTTTAACTGAAATCGGGCTTAAGTAAACTACCCTTAATTTTGAGGTTAGAATGAAAATTCAAATTTCGCCTCTAGGGATTATCACACAGACCCTATATATGAAGTTTGATCTAAATCCATCCACTCGTTTAGGCTGTAGCCTCGTGCACAGACAGACAGACAGACAGACAGACAGACAGACGGCATTGGCGAACCTACTTTTTTGGACTTCTCCATTATAGTAATGTCAAGTTTGATTAAAATCTCGAGTTCCAAATTTTGCACGAATACAATACTTGCCCTATAGGTATAGGTGCAAGTAATAAAAAAGAATAAAGTGATATATATTCA
This sequence comes from Xylota segnis, assembly GCA_963583995.1. Lineage (NCBI taxonomy): Eukaryota > Metazoa > Arthropoda > Insecta > Diptera > Syrphidae > Xylota > Xylota segnis. The sequence goes on along the minus strand of OY757236.1, from coordinate 103,577,363 downwards.
AAATTGTGTGTTTTAATTAAGGTATACTGATATTTTGCAATTAGGTTCCAGATATTTACTACAATCCTCAAAAATGCTTCGGTTTTTCGTTTTCCCTATTAATTTGAACAGCTCTGTATATGTCCATAATTATACATATGTACAAATGTATATTTGCAGACAGTGTTTCTACAGCCAATTCGAGACTGTCTATCATCAAAAGCCTATGGTAGATGCAGTCGACTTTCCATGAAATGAGTCTGTGGAGACCTAACAAAAGTTCGCAATGGCTCAAGAAGTTTTTTCACAACAACTGTGTATACTGTACTTGTACTTGCGTAAATGCATATGTATTGACTTATTTTTAAACGACTATTTTACCTTTGTTATCAATTTGGCCTCAAACTATGAAATAGGACCATGTCTGTGGGGAAAAGGTTTTGAAATATTGTACATACATATATGTACTTTTAAAAATTCGGTTCAGGAGGAAGAAATAGGTATGAAATTAATTTTTCCGTATTAATAATATACATACTTATGTACATGTGTATATGATATAACAAAGTGTTTTTGTTAAGTTGGCTGTAAGGTAATTTTGACTAAAAACGTGGTATGCCATCTTATAGAAATTTTTAAAAGTAGCCTAGACATGAAAATAAAACTGTAACGAGCGGAAAATTTTCGAGAAAATCGTATTTTTATGAAGTTAGCTATATGTAAATTATCCTTCAAAACAGTTTTAGCCAAAAACGTTGTATGCTATCTTATAGGGTTCAAAGAGAGTAGAGGTAATATAAAATGTAATCGAAGTCGTTGGAGCCGTTTTCGAGAAAATCCATTTTAATTGAAATCGGCTTTAATTAAATATCCTTAATTTTCAGGTTAGAATAAAAAATCCGATTTTGCCTCTAGGGATTATCCCACAGACCCTTAATACATATGAAGTTTGATCTAAATCCGTCCACCCGTTTAGACTGTAGCTTGCACAAACTAACAGACAGACAGACGAAATTGACAAAGCCACTTTTTTCGACTTGTCCATCATAGTAATGTCAATATTGATCAATATCTCGAGTTTTAATTTTTTTACGAATACAATACTTGCCCTATCGGTATAAGTACATATCGGTAGATATAAGTACATACATATATCTTAATTATTTACTTATGTTACAAACTATGTAACCATCTTCATATTCCCCTAGAATCGGTTGTAAGACGATACTGAAGAATTCACTACATTCCACCTAATTACTTAGTATCTACTAAACATTTTGAATGAGTTACGATATTTTAGTTCATTGCAAATAAAGCAAACTATGTCTATGTCTGTATTAAGAAAATGTCTTCTAATAAGCTATGATTAAAATGAAGTAAGTAAGTAAGTTAAGTAAAGTATGTATACAGTTATCTACTTTAAATAACATTATAATAATAATGTTTGGACGAATACGTAATCCCTTACGGAGTTCCGTTTGTAAGATCGAAAATTGCTTGCTGTCATTAACAAACATTCTACGAACGAATCAAGTAAAACCCGTAGGATGTGTTGAACGTGGAGCTGTGTTGGGCTAGTACGTCATATGTTTTTTTTTTTAGGCATAGAGTAATATTTTGCTGCACGTAACAAGTTTTGAAATCAATTTTGAAATTGTCGTCTTTGGGATACTTCGGCAACCAATAATTGAGCAAACCTTGGGCAGTGTAACCTTCCCTTTACTTTTTCCTAAATTTTGTTAAAAGACACGTATCCGTTTAACTACACAGCACCTCATATAAAGATGTGCCCCATTAGACATGCATAAGTTACCGGTCGTTGCATTAATTATCAAAATTAGCAAACTAAAGCAAAATAACTAAGACTTCATTCCTCTTGAATTTGATGTACTATACCGAACATCAACCCCGTTCTTAAATTCTTCCTAGTATTAAGATAGCCTCGTAGAGTAAAGGGGTTATACCATTAATACCGCACCTGGTTTCTCCCTTCCGCTAGTGCCTCCTGGGACAAAAGTAAACAACGAAAACTTACGCCTTACTCCCTGAAAATTTGCATTCCTATTTATTTAGTAAACGTCTACGAGCAAGACTACGAAAATAGACTTCCTGTGTTTTGTGAAGCGGAAATATGAAACTAAAAAATCAAAGTCCATTAAATTATGCATTCAATGTTGTTGATCTTTGGCTTGTTATTCTTTTAGATTACCGTCACACGGGTAAAGGTGTGTTAACTAATTAATTCAACTAAAAAGAAAAAAAAAGTAGGAAATCCCAAGCTCAATGAAAAGATCTGGCCCTGCTGACAAATACCTCCCAAAATCCGAACTACTCACAAATTCAATTAGGAAACTTTGATTGGAATTGTGTCCTTGAATATTTTTACATATTCTTATAAAAGAAAGCAAATTAAAGGTGAAAGACATCCCATATTATAATTTTATGCATTCAATAAAAGTAGCACAGTATGCTGAAACTTGTTGGCCTAAAGGAATGCTCCGGATAGTTCATGAAAATTGTGTTAATTTGGGACAAAAAGGTTGATGCGTTTGGATGTGACATCTTAGCACAAAACCGATCCAATTTAATTTTTCCGTTTTTCTTACATACATACATATGTATGTTTGTATAGGAAAGTGAAGTCAATACCAATTAATGCAATTTTAACTTTGATGTAGGAAATTGGATTTGATACGTGATGGGATTCGAAGAAAAACTTATGTTAGATATGTTTTTGTCGATACGTGCCTGGGAGTGAACACGTTTGTACCTGTTATAAAAGCTGACACGAAACACAGTTGTTTTTGTTTCGGTTACGAAGAAGTCGTTAAAGTTTATTTCTAGAACAAGAAATACAATCATATATACAAATGTATTTTTAATGCAGCAATGATTTTGGGAAACATTATTTTTGAATTTCCAATCCAAACTTGAAAAAGGAGTGAATTTTCTTTTTTAAATGTTTTTGTCCTCGGTAAATGAGTAAGTATAGATCCTCATAACTTTTTTGTTTCTCTCAAACTTCGCAATCCGATAATTATGTGTATTTTTTATGTAACTATGTACGGAAATAATACTTACTCAGCTGTGAATGCTGGAAACAACTTGTAAGCTAGTTTACTGGCCCTTTCAGTCTGAAGTAGGTACCAAATGATTACAACACAGCAGAACCCAAAGAAAATCCAAGAATTCCAAATCGATATTTACAGTCTTTTAATCTATTTTTGTAAACCCATATTACAGCATTTATAGATATGACCTTTAACAAACTCGTGTCTAGTTTTGACATCCCTGCCAAACTCGTTAGATTGTGCAGAATGACGATGAAGACGGCTATCTGCTCCATTTTGGACATCAGAAATATATGTACATACATATTTATTATTTAGATTTGATTGATTGATAATTTATTCGGTACGATTTTTTATTTTATTGGCACGTACATACATGTGTTTGGGGTGCTGTAGCTTGCATCTATACACTTATTTATGTCTTTGATTTGACGATCTTTGTTAAGCAGTGTGGTGACCTCTTACGTGAAATTTTATAATCGTGATAGTATTTGAAGTTATATAATATATTTCGTTATACCTGTATCTTGTAATAGATATGTACATCAAAGAAAGAGATAGTAAACAATAATCTTTTCAACAAGTTCTTGTAGTCGTTCTAGAAACTTAAATTTACGTTATGTAAAATGAGTCGTTTTTGTAAATTAATAAAGTACATACTTGTATTGATCTTCCCCTACCTTTTATATCTGTTTTCCAAAAGTTCACAAAAAGCTTATCCTTCGTTTACATTAATATTCTATGAAATAGCCGACCTTTAGCGATATACAAATTGATCGCCCCTTTGTGTAATTGGGTAAGCTTGATGAGATTTAAAAAAACAAGAAACTTGGTTACATTCAAAAACTTGGAGTAAGTGTAGCCTCAAACAAGAACAAATGAGAGAAATTAAGCTCATTTGATGTACACTTGCGGTCATAAAAACCGCACCGTATGATAATTATAGAAAAATCAATAACTACGGTTATTTTTTTTATAATGAAATGAAATTTTTGGTAAGTACTCCGCAGTACTTTATAAGAATTTATATATGTATGTATATTGAATGTTGAAACGATATATTTTTTATATGTATATATAAAGTATGTAGGTATGCCATTTTTAGTACAAAATCAATTCAATACTGTCTTAATTATGCACTCATTCTTAAACCTGGTGGCCATCGTATATGTATACATACATATGTATGTATCAGTGGCGTGCGGTGAAATTTTAAGAGAGGGAAGTCGGCAAAAATTTTAAGTAAATTTCTTTATTCTAAACTGCACCACTGCTGTTTATTTGAAACCCAAAATTAAGATATGGGTTCTAAACCGCCTTTGTTATACTTTGTCATTGGTATTTAAATAGACAATAAGGTTATTGCATAAAACAAGTGGTTTAAAAAAGGCCGTTCTGGGCAAAGTCAAGTAATCTTTGGAATTTTAGAGAAATTGGAGCGCTGTTAAATATTTAAAGATTTAGCAATTAAACTGACTACCTATTTGTACTTTAAAGCTTTTCTATGATCCTTTTTAAAGAATTAAGCAAAACTTCTTTTAACAAATTTGAGTTATTTTAAATTTCTATAAGGAGGGGTATTTCAATGGATAAAAGTGTACGGTCTGAGAGCTCTTCTTCTTATGCCAATCTCATTCATATTTTCCATGTTTTATTTTTGATTTAAAATGTTCGTATTAAATATTTTTTGGTATCGAGCATGTATGAAATGAGGAAAATAACAAAGGTTTGATGAACAAATTTTACCGGTGAATATGACGAAGTAAAATATATTTGATATTTGGAAAGGCAAGCCGGAAGGAATCGGCTTGTATGTATGCATATGGCAAATTTGGCTCATAACAAATTAAATTTACTTTCGTCGAAGCATATCACACATCGCATTCTGCGTCCAATCGTGATATTTTTGCGCCAAATCGAACGAGCTGTTTTCCTTTTTAAGGTTAGGAGAGGTTTTTTCACAGGACTTTTAAAACGATCTTTCATGCTAATTCTTTGTATTACAAGTTATATGGGTCTTCAGAGTTGTTTTACGTTTTCGTCCTGACCCTTTTTACCTATGCAGTGGATCCACTTTTTTTTTTCTTTATCAGTCGCACTATGGTTGCAGGAGAGCATCCTATTTTTACCGCAATCTGATGGAAGGAAAGCCCTTCCTCAACCAAAATCAATATTTAAACTTTTTTTTGTCTCGAGTCAATTCCTGATATTTACCGAACATTTCACTTTTATTTGCTTATAGTCACAACTCAATTCAAACTGATTTTTTTTTATACTGAATGCCGCTGTGGGAAATAACTTTCGTAACTATGTGGAAAACCATTGCACTCTGGTGTAATTACGCATTTTTTGAAAATTCATTAGATGTGCGTGTATGGCCATATGGTTATAAATGGATGTCATATAACTTTCTGTATCACCTTCTGCTACTATTCTGCAAAATACCATCACTTCATATAAAGTCCTTATTTTAGATAATCTACTTTGCTACAAACACTATCGTTAAAGGTTTTTCTTTAGTTAAGTAAATACGCTCAATGACATCGTTGACACATCTGTTTTTAGTGCATACGATTAACAGACAACTATGAGCCCTACGTTCGGCTAGTATAAATATATTCATTTTTAATTTAATTTTAAACGTTCACTCACCAACTGTGGCAATCAATTTCCAATTTCATCGAAACCAATCTTAATTGAATTTCTTCAAAAAAAAACTTTTTCGCCTCAAACATACCGACAAAAAAGTAAAAAAAAAGTCCAGTATCTCGAAAACGTACAAAAACACAATCGCTTTCAGAAAGTTGATCAGGTCCAGATGTAGAACGGCTGTGCCACTGAAGCCGACAATAAAATCAAACAAAGATAATCGATTTTAATAGCGGAAAAATCGCTGAATTCAGTTCGAACCGACTCATGTGTCATACATCCTGCAAACATATAAAAGAAAATTCACAAAACAAAAAAAAAAAACATTTAAAATTCATTTCACAAAATTTCGACTTTCTTTTTTCATTGCCTTCCACAGCCGGACGTAGAGTGATTTATCACTCTTACATTCTTTAGACAGAGGGTCGACAGTTGCGTCTGATTGACATTCAATTGAAGGGAGGACTGAGTAAGTTCGTGGTAAAATTTAAGGTCTTTCTTCTGTGTATCATTCGCGTACAGTATGCCGGGACATGCCATTATTTATTTGTTTAGCTCTGTTCAGGAATATTAGTCTCATATCAGTTTGACATATTTTGATAATATTTTCGTCTAAGAAACAAATAAGAAACATAAGTATGTATGTTAGTGGAAATGGAATTAGATTTGATGCAAAGGGTGCCATTAACCAGAGGCGCAATTTGCCTCATCATAGTGGACATTAACAAATGTGAAAACTCTTAGTATAACTACATATGTACATACCTACATACATATATGTATGTACTCGTATGTACATGTTTTCGTCCTTATTCGTTATAGAATGAACACTCTTCATATTACATGTTAATTACGTGTATACATTAAAAACCTTCCATACTTAAATGGGAGGGTAAATTGACCTTCATACATATATTTGTATATGTACATATATACACAATAAGTTGGGATGAAAGGATAGTATCACGTACGTTTACCATAAGTGTATCGACAGAATCAACATCGGGTCGTAGATATAAACACATACATACATACATACATACTTCCTCGGAAAGACATACTTTGAAACATACATATGCCTATGTATGTATGTACATATATATGAACATATGAATGTATGTACATATATATGAACATATGAATGCATGTTTTACGAGTATTTACAAAAGTCTCTACAGGGTTTTTCTCTTGAATTATGTATTAAGTCGTACTTTAACCATGATTTATGAAGAAACGATATTTGAAGGTTCTTAAACGAGTACGAACATTCACGTACGCGTAGGATGTGTATAATCATATGTATACGCACTACATGAATATTCTAAAAGGTCAGTTAGCAATTAAGCACTATGAAAAGGAAATCGTCAAATGGTCTTTACAGATAATTAAGGAAGTTCTCACTGGAAAATGGTAATCTTTACCCAGTAACAGGATGGGATTAATGCACTTACTAACTCCTTCTCTTTTCTTACACTTTTTTCCTGTTCCTGAAGAACTGTTAATTGGATTAGTGTTAATCCCTTTGGAATCCTACCTCTTACTTTCCAGTACTCTTCATGTTCATCAATTCCATCTTAGACATCTAAATTTTGAAGCATTTCGCAAACTTATTATACTTTCGGTTCTTCCCTCTTTTCTACTGTCACATATCGTAAGCAGCAAGGGCTGCCATCTACGCTCAAACCGTTTTCAAGAAAATTGTGTTTTCATCAGCTTCGGTTTAAGTAAAGTTCCATTAAAATCAGTTTTGCCGTCTTCACGGGTTTAAAAAACTTGTTTTAATATCAAATTAAAACGAAATCGTTGAAGTCGTTATCGAATAAAGTGGTTCTAACCAAATGATCCTGGAAAAGTACCGTTATACACACCTTTGGGCGAAAATATGAAAGGCTACCTCACAGAATTTGAGTTATTTATTCTAATCTGAAAATTTAGATATAAACCTTGAAGCCGTTTCAAAGTGATAGGGTTTTAGCCACATTGATCGTAAGTGCAGGTATAACATATTGGTCTTGTTATACATCTCCGTACTGGTCCAAACATGAAATCTAAACGAGATCCTTAAAACAGTTTTCTCTCAAAACCGTAAGAGATGTTTTCGAGAAAATCGTATTTTTGTAAAGTGAACCTTTAGTAAAGTACCATTGATATTAGGACTAGAACAAAAATTTCAATTTTGCTTCTAGATAAATGTTTTTTTTTATTTTAATCATATTTCAAAAAGGCTTACTAACTCCTTTAGTTGCTCAAAATTTGAAATTCCTTTCCTGATTTCTAAAAGTTGCAATCGGATATTTAAATATTCTATTTACAACTTTAGTCACGGATAAAAGTAAAATATTCGTCCATTTCAGACTCGGTTACTCCTACTAGAAGAGCTTCATGATTCCCCCGCATCTTCGAACGTAGAATATTCCTACAGTTTTAAAGTTGCGAAAAGCCCTTTTTTGGATTTGTGGCAGAAATCGAAAAAAGTAAATTCATCATGTGGGTTGCAAATATCGAGTGTTGTACAAATCGAAGTTGCAAAAACTGAAACTGCACTGTACATACATGTACAACTCGAGAAACATGTTTCCTGTGAAAATTGGGAATTGCAAAACCCTATCAATTTGAATGTACATATGTACATACATATGTATATGTATGCTTCCACATACTAGGTAAAACACAACGAATAAATTATGTCCTTATTTAAAAAACTCTATGCAAGTATTTATGTTTTCTAGAGGATACAATTTGTCCAGGGATGCTTTTTGTTTATAGACAATAATATTGGCCAAACATTTCTGCAAGGTAAATGAATTTACAACATTTTAAAAATAGTTTACAGCATTGAAAAAAACTAATTCTGAGAATTCTGAGCAATAACGTCGACTACCGTCTGCGTCTGAGCGTTGTGCAACATCATCCAATTTCGTACATATTTGAATCCTATTCAAGGTTCAATTAATCCAATTGAATTTGTCCCTCACTGACATTTATTCAATTGTCTATCTGTTCAGTTTAATATTAAATTATTTTTTTTTCTTTTTGTGTCTCTCTTTTTAGATTCAGATAGTGTGTACGTTCATGTCATCAAAAGCGAACACCGTGCAGCGATGCAACACGAGAATGCCATCCGATTGCATATACCCAACTGGATGTTACTCATCTCATCATTGTTCTATATCGATCATAATTTTCATATTTTTAAGCACATGATCCAAGTCCTGGTGGGAAACTGCATCGAAAATCTGTTAGCCGCCGGACGTCAATTGATTGCAGCCAGATAGCATACTAAAATTTAAAGAACTAATAAAAAAGAATAATAATTAAATTAAATTAGCGAATGTATGTATGTATTACAATGAATGAAAATAGTGAGTGAAAAATAATTTTTTTATAGACTCTTGATTAAGAATAAAAAAAGAAAACAAAGATTGAAATGAAATGTTCACTTAAAAGTAGATATAAAATAGTGTAAATACACGAGCCGAGAAAAAAAACAAAGAATGTAAAGCGTAAAATTAGTTAGAAGCATAAATAATAAAATAAATGATTCTGTAAAATAGTAGCGTGAATAAGTAGTTTTAACTTAATACTTAAATGTGAGATGTAAATTTAGAGATAAGATAAAATCCAAAAAGCATATAGAATAATTACTTGTATTAAATAACAATTGAAGGGACTATACGTATTTGAGGGTAATGAGATACAATCAAAAACTACTCTGCTAAGTACACACGATTATGTCAGTTAAATTTGACGGAACTGGATAAAGCACTATGTAAATGCAACCATTTCCATACATTGGTCCATTTTCGTTTTTACTACGCTCGCATCTATTAAATCTTTAAAAAAGAATTAAATAAAATTTTGGGATTGAAATACACTTTTTGTGGGCAGTATTCGCTGTCGCAAATAGTAACTATCTTAGGTTTAGTGCAACCGTGCAACTGAAATTAGTAGAACTTATTCCGTACACTAATTAAGTATATGTATGTAAATTCGGTCAAAATATGAGGTGGACTGGGTCAATAAAAACAACGCAAATCAGTTAAACATCAAAATTTATTTTGTCTGCTTCAAAATAGACTACATTTGAAACGATGTACTTATTTATTAATCCATACATTTTGTATAGGCATTTTCCGGGATTGCCTTCAGTTCTATAATTGAATTAAATTGACAATACGGTGTTTGTTCGATCATATTGGTAGCGTTTCTGGTTAAAAAGTTGTTCGGAAGAATGGATTTGTAAGATGATAATTTAGCTCCCTTGGAACATTTACCGGCAAAGAAGGAAGCGGTGAAGTGACATGATACGATAATCCCGAATTTTCAAATTTTTTGAGATTTCCTGGAGTTTTTTGATAGTTGGAAATGTCAACCTGTGTCACTTCACAAAAGAAATTCTGTGTCACATTAGAAATACGACAGTAAACGAATTTAATTGCTGTAAAAAGCATTCACTTTGTTGTACTAAGAATTTGTGGTTAAAAAGGTAACCAATTTCTTTTGCCGCCGAATACACACACCTTAAGAATATCGGGTTAAGTGTTCAGGAAGAAGTATTAATCTGAACAAGCGAATGACAATCCAAGGTTTTATGTGTGTGAACGCAAGGCGCGTTTTTCCATCAATCCGCATAATGGATTTTCAACTATTTTCATGCTTCGGACCTGGAATGAGTGCGGGAAATGCGGGCCGTTTGAATGACTCTCACCCGCTCATATTTTGACCAAATGTATACTCTCGCAATAGTATACGAGCAATTGTATTTGATTTCGTATTTTCCGAAGTAAACTGACATATTGGTTTTTGTTAGTGTTTGGTGTTCCAGGATATTAAAACATTTAAGTTCACACAGAGTCCCGAGATCTTTTGGGAAATGTTCAATTTAAATTACAATTTTTATTACATAGTCAACTATAGTCAATATATAGAGATTTTACCTAATCTAATCTGATTTTTGATCTGAATGTACTCTGTTGATATATATGTATGTACTTCTAACGGGAAAGCTCCAATAGTAGGTCCTTTTTTTGACCTCAAAGTTCATTCTTCTAGCCAGCGAATTTCAACTGAAAAATTATTTTCAAAACTTTCTATGGAGTTGGTTAGGTATATTCCAACTGACACTTTAGTGTTAGTTTAGAATCCAGTAATCCTCCAATGTTAACACGAATGCGTAAAAGGATCTTTTAAAGCAGTACCTAAGCTCACACTAAATAATAGTAACTCACTAACATCTTCCTTACATCCAGGATACTACCAAAAGAGCTCACAACGTTGTTTGCTTAAGTATTATCGTCGCTGACTTTCCTTTTCTTTTACATAAAACACTGGTAAAATTATCTATTCCATTCCACTTATGGTCCGAATTTTGCACGTTAAGTACTATATTCTTTGATATTTGTGTTAAGGTATAAAAAAAAAAATCATATTCCGTTGACATAGACGTTCATTGGTTTATTCAGATGTTAACGGTGTTATCTGATAGTGTGAACACTGATAAGTCCTAAATGACTTGGGTTTTGTTCACATAAGGCTGTATTCACGGTTAAACACCAATTGGATAAAAATGGATATGAAAACAAAAAAAAAGGATGATCGTTTTAAGAATTCAACCCTTAATTCTTCTTTCAGTACCCTTATGGATCTAGTGCTTGAGTAAACAATGTATTCTTAATTTTTTAAATTACCACTATATTTAATCAACGTTAATACTTTTTTAAAAAAGATACGGTGTACCATTATTTCTGTTTTTGCGAGTCCCAATACTTTTATAACCACCTTCAAAATAATTTTCCCTCGAGTAGAACTCACATAAATATGTTGATATATTGACAATTGATGACAGAAAACGGATGTGTACTAGCCATGAAAAGAATCATAGTTAAATATCATTATTGCAGAAAAAACTTGTTGGGTGAAAAAAGAAAACAATAAGCGAGACACAATAGATAATTTTAGATAAAGTGATGATAATATGTATGTATGTATGTAAAAAAAAAAAAAAATACTGTATGTGGCTATATTAAATAATATTTTAAAATTTTGTAAATTCTTTTAATTTGTATGTAAGCAAAACAAAAAATAAAAAACGAAACAGAATACTATTTCCAATTTTTTATGTAAATAGTTATATTGAGAAATAAAATAAAACTCATAAAAATAAAAACAAACAACATACAAAATTGACAATTTTAATATTAATCCCCTACTCAATTTACGCCAAGCACCTGACAACTTCTGAAATACGTAATTTATCCTTCAGAATTCATTGAGGAGACGACCGTAATCAATTCCATTTGAATATGAAAATGAAATGCGCATTTCAATGATATAAAAATAACCCTCACAAATGGGGCGAATATGACAAGTAATATGTGTGTGTACCAATTCAAAATACCAAAATTCTAGAATAAATTCCAGGAATCCTCTCGCTCCAAGACACCAAATTGCAATGGGATTCCAATTGAAACGTAGGCATGACAGCAGAAAGGCCAAAACCTCGTCTTGTTCAAGCCAGAAAGGACACAGAAGGTGCGATATAAGTATGAAGTCAACGTTATCAAGAATAAAGAAATAGAACGCACAGTCGTATTTATTCGTATGTATATCCTTTATGCCTAATGCCGTATGACTTTGATAGGAAATGAAGTGAAATGTAAATTCCGCCACTTACCCAGGAGCGAATTCCATGCGGGATTTATTCTGTTTTATTCTTCACATTGCCTTTTGGGTATTTTTTTTTTCTAGATGATGATTAAGAAATTCCTTTGTTCTGATCGCTTGTCCTTTTATCTCTGTTTACCATTGCATTGAAAGCTTTTAACTTTTGTATATGGAGAGATACAATAAAATATGGACAGGACGATTCTTAAGGTGATTATTATTTTTGAGTTAAAGTTCAGTGAACATGTTCAAGGACGGCTTTGGAATAACCTTTATTTTTCGGTAAATCTTTTAAGCATTTAAAATATTTTATTTCCGTAATTTATAATTCCGAGTAGACAAGCAGATTTGATAGCATTCAGGAAATCAGTAGCTACATACTTCATCTTCCAGTGAAGATAAACGGACGGTTTATTTTTGCGTGCTCTTCACCACTTACTTAGAACTACATACATATTTTAATTGAAATTATATATGTTTGTATGTACATAGAACGAATTTCAGGTTAAAGGAAGAAGGTAAGGTGCCGATGTGGATTAATGTTTTACTTATATGGGAGTTGAAATTCAACCGCATTCTAGTTAATTAAATATGATATTCAATAAAGCTGTACCTTTGTTCAATCTATATATGTATGTATGTACGTCTGTATAGATAGATAGATATTTTTATTTCGTACACAAGTATTTTACAAAAATTTTTGTTATTGCACATTTTACAGAGATTTGGTACGTCTGTATACTTTGATGGCAAATGTAATTTGTTTTAATTTAAAATTTAAATTTACCTACGTATGTATGTATATATGAATACTACTTGCATGAATGCATACATATGTACATGTACATATGTATTGGCTTATCTTTAAAAGGTTATTGTACCATTGTTATTTATCTGGCCTGGTATTATTTAAAAACGAATCGGTAAAGGGCTTTTCAATGTAATGAACTTCTATCATAATTTACGAAAATCGGTTTAGCAGAATCGCCCTAAAAGTGTTTTACATGTTTGACGTGTTAATAATATGATGTTTTGCGGATTACAAGCTTTAGGAAATATTGAGGAAGGAAAGTTATTCCCTACAAATGTTTTGATTTGTAAGAAGTAGCGGATCTTCTAATATGTTCATATATTCCCTTTAAAAAAATCGATAAAAGAATGTTTCGGAATTGGCACCCCAACATAAATTCAGCAAAAAGTAGAGCTTCCATGAATGGAATATTCGTAAACAAAGATCTGGTGTTCATCAAATAAAGTTATTTAGTATACGCATAGGTACGTATGTATGTATCTAGGTAGAAATGGTTGTTGCAGTGTGGCTGAATGAAAGTCAATGAACGTTTGGAATACCACAGCTCATATGACCTTTGTTTATACTTTACCCTAATGGAATATTTAACTTTTTGCACAGGGTCATTCATTTCGTAGTTTCAAGTTGAAAGCGCTATATTTGACACCCTCCAAACTCAGCTGTCATAGAACAAAGCGTTAAAATTATTAAAACTTATTACAAAGCGGTGATTCAAACGTAGTGCATTACGCAATGATTATGATTGTCATAATCGACCGACTACGCAAGCAATCGGTAAAATTGTGAAGAAATTTGAAGAGAGGGGAAGAGTTACTGATGTCGTAAGGCCTGTGCATCATCCTCAGTCGAAAATATTGCTGCTGTAAGTACAAGTGCAAGAAGATCCGAATTTATCGATTTCTCGGCGTTCGCAGGAGTTGAACGTGTTGTACACCTCACTATGGCGTATTTTGCATTTAGATTTGCATGTCTAAGACCGTGTTTACGCAACCAGTCGCTGAACTCTACACGCATTAAAGTTATGGCCGAGATGCCGTCCGAAATGTGGGAAAAAGTTGTTAAAAATTACCTCAAAGAATCACATGCTGCGAATCCTCCCGAGGCGGCCATTTGAATGATGTTGTTTTTCACACTTAGGGGCATAGTCCAAGCTTTATATTAATTTAAAATTTTCATCAATGTGATGCTGTGTGTATTTAATTTAGCTTTACTTTTGAAACATACATACATACATATATAAGTAGTTGACCCTATATAATTTATAACAGATCAATAATCAAGATATTCCCTATAAAATATGTACATATGTATGTACATATATTAATGGTCAGCATTAATAGCGAAAACTATTTGGTCACGTTCGTCCTTCCGTCCGTGATTATGTACATATGTCACCACTCGTTGGGCCTTAAGTTTTGAGTAAGTTGGATGAAATTTCATTTCTGGGTTTTTCAAGAAAGAAAAACAGTACAAATGTATAAAAAAATTAAAACCCGCCCACTGCCACGCCCCCTTTTTTATAACTTCATAATTTTCGAAAAATTCTATTACGTATATATAACCAAATATTTAGATATCAATTGAAATTTCTTATATCCGTTAGTTATTGGGTGACAAAAGTAATACACGGGGCATCGAATTCACCAAGTTTTAAGTGAATAAGATTTGCTTGATTCTCCAATTGGTGTATGTACATATGTACATACATCAATCGATGTAAAAAATGTCAACCACACGCTCTCCGAATGCTAATGATGATTACAGATATCATTGAAAAACCTATCGGCAAGGTGTATTTCCCTATCGTAGGACCTCTGGAGCAATTGTTAAATTTATATATTCCATGCATTATCAAATGCACAAGGCCAGATCGTAGCACGATTAGTCTATGTATGACCAAATAATTACACGGTATGGAGAACGTAGATATTAAAACCTTTTTTTTAAACTTTTCAACTAAGGAAATTGGAAATACCAGCATTAGTGCCCACCGACCAAGGTGTGCTTTTCAAACATACAGGGGAATTATGGCTATAGAACAATAATTGAAACAAATTCACCGAAATTTATCTACCAGAAGTTAGCTGAATATGTCGATCATGACTCATTATTTTAATGAAAAAATTCACTTTTCCCTTTGATATACTGTATATAAAAAAATAAAATCCGTTTCCAAAACTCTCTATCAGTTGTATACCAATTAGCCACAGTTAACTCACATCAATAATTCACAACAATATTCCTACCTTGCAAATATTTCTCTTACTGAAATCTAAGATATCTAAAGATAACATTACATCCTACATATCGATTGAACAGACACTGCCCTTCTAATAGTAGAAATGCAGGACGTAAAGCCTGTGGTTAGTGTTGTCACGTTGTCACAATTTTGAACGTTTTTCAACTCTACAACATCTACAACGGAATAGGTACAAAAATTCTTCCTGTCCATCCATTCCTGAATCAACCAATTCAACTCGATTCACTTTGAAAATACTTATATACACATGTACATTCATTTTTCCAACCCGTTTCGAAAATTCAACACATGCCCACTTTCAATGAATTTTTTATTTATTTGTGCAGAAACTCTTTCTCGTCATCTTCATCAGCATATCATTTGATGTAGTGTATTAATTTTTGTATGTGAATTCGTGAATTACAATGCACCAATGTCAGTGTTATCAAATCTACCACCAAAACAAAACAAACAAACCTCCAAAAGTTGGATAAAAATTAAAACATGTAATCCGATCAATAAAACAGTGAAAACCGTCCTCAATTCAGTTAGTGGCATAAAAACAATTTATTTTATTAGTAAACAACACTTAATGTACATATTTGTATGTTTGGGCTTTTAAATCATAGAAGCAATATACGTGTATACGTTGCGATCCGCCCACTGCCACGCCCACTTTTTCTTAACTTCACTATTTTGTATGAAATTCAAAATTTTTACTAAGACAGAATATTAAGATCTTCCAATTCTTCACAATTCGTCCATACATTATACATACATACAAAGTGGCGCAAAATTAACCATCCAATTATGTTCTTGACTTACTTTTTTACTAAATAAAAAAAACTGATTTTGAGTGATGAACATTTTTATTTGGAGCATTACAAATTGTTCTGTTAAGTGGAAAAGATGATATCCGGCAAGTGGCTGCCGCCAGTGTGTCCGTTTTATCGCATTTTCCATGGCTTTCCGCAAGATTTCTGATGATAACTGTTCGCATTCCTGTCAAATATTATCCTTAAGGGCTGCGATTGTCTGAGGCTTGTTGGCATAAACCTGCGACTTCAAGTAGCTAAAGATAGAAGGCTGGGATGGTTAGATCGGGCGATCTTGCTGGCCATGCTAAATCGCGAAAAGGGAAGATTACGTGACCAGGGTCGTGACTCATGCTGTGTGCGGTTGCACCGTCTTGTTGAAACCACATGTTCACCAACCCCTGCTAATTAAATTCCGACAGTAAGAAGTCGTTTATTATGGCCCGGTGATGACCATTTGCATGGTCCGTCTAGTTTATGTTTCTTCATTCTCACGATATCGGTACCTACTGCCGTGATATTCTCGGCCGAACGACCAGTCCGGTGGCGGCCACGCCCTTCATGGTCTCCTGTGGTTCCAGTCTGTTCGAGTCGAGTAGGTAAGCGACAGAATGTTTACACAGTTGGCGCGACATGATTAGGAAGTCACGCTTTCTAACACCAACAACCGATTATTGGTCAAAACAATCGACACAATTATTCCACGCTTTTGCGCTCTATTTCTTGTTCATTTGTATACTGTAGCTGTCTAGTTCACAAGTGTCAAATATGATTAAATTATAACATATTCCAATAGGCCACCTTGTATGCGGGGCCGTTTTAATCAAAAAAATGATTTTAATTAAATTTTGCATAAAACATCAAAAAACTTTCGAAGATATCTCTGTAATTGACAAAAAATGTCGTAAGGCCATGCCCATTTCATAAGGGCTGCATAGGGAAGAGGATAGGGTATCATACAATCCCCTAGACCAGATATGTATGACCAGATAATACTATGAGTAAATCTTATTCACACTACGGCAGATCCTGGAGAAAACACAAGAAGTCCAAATGGATACTCACTATCTTTTTATCGATTTCAAGGCCGCATATGACAGCATTTATAGAGACGAGCTATACAGAGCCATGTCTAGCTTTGGCATCCCTGCCAAACTCGTTCGCTTGTGCAGGATGACGATGGAGAATGCTCGCTGCTCCGTCAAGGTCGGTAACGATCTCACCGAGACCTTTGATGTTAAAAAAGGATTTAGACAAGGCGACGAAGTCATGTGACTTCTTTAATATCATACTTGAAAGAATTGTGCGAAACTCACAAGCCAAAACCGGAGGCACAATCGTTAAAAAGTCCGTGCAACTAAATACTAGCGTACGCCGACGATATTGACATAATTGGCAGAACCCAGCGGGCTGTCACTGGTGCGTTCTATAGTATTGAAACGGAAGCGGTAAAAATAGGTTTAGCTGTGAATGAGGGCAAAACCAAGAATATTCTTTCATAAGCCAAAGACCGCGCTAACTGGAGAGGGTTGTTGGTTGAGGCCCAGGTCCACCCCGGACTGTAGCGCCACCTAAGTAAGTAAGTAAGATCTTTGATACCCAGGTCATTGCTCTTCTTCAAGAGATCACCCGAAACGTTTGTATACATTCTTCTAGGAAAAGACAGTGGGAACTTCCACAATAATTATATGGAAGCCGTCAATGTACACTAGTATTCTTTGCATAAAAAAATCCTCCTTTTGTATTGTAGGATTAATTTTGATTCCAGTGCAGATTTTGTACTAATTGGATTTCGTAAGGATGAAAAAAATGTAAGCCTTGGTTGAAAACTTCTCACACCACGCATTGCATATCCAACGGAAGTATGTATATACATACCTATCTTTGCACTTTCACAAACATATGTACATACAAGCCTTGGCCAAATGTATTAGGCATCCCCTAAAATTCTCTGTAACTACAAAACACAAAAGTATAAATGAAATAAAAGGATGCAGATATGATAAATATTAGATTTTATTGATTATTATTAATATTTAGTTGGGCCCCCTTTGGCCTTTTTTACTGCAGCGATTCTTGTGGGCATATTGCTGACTAGCTTCCGACACTCTTCCGAAGTAATATTAGTCCAGTCTAGCTGTAACACATTTTTGAGTGTTTATTTCGATGTAATCGAGTGCTCCTTGATCCTATGCTTTAAAACACTCCATAGATATTCTATGGGGTTGAGATCTGGGGACTGCGCAGGCCACTCGAGGAGGTCCATGTTGTGTTGCGTTCAAAAATCGCACTTAAGTCCTTCTCCACTCCATCCCTCCTAACCCTACCCATCCACCCCTTTTCTTGCCTTTTCTTTTTCTTTTACCCGTCGTCCTCTGAAGAGCTAAGGGTTAACTGAGCGTTTCTGGGTTGGTTTCCAACTCAGTGCTCACTGTTTCCCATATGCTTGAAGTGGATGACAAAGCAGGTTTCCCGGAGCCAGACGGACGAGTCTGAAGCAGGTTGAGCCAGGTGGACCGCCTGGAGACTCATCCTGACCCTACCCATCGAACGACCAATTCCACAAAGAGGTGAAGTGAGACCTCCACCGTTCTGTGAAGATCTGATGTCCAGTTATAAGGCCAGGAGGCCCACCCTAAAACTATTTGTTTGTCCATCACCTACAATTATAAAGCTATCAAAAGAGATTTTTATTTTGTAAAGGATAGCTCCCGATTCTCTGGGTACCTTTTTTCCCTTAAAGTCTGCACGATGGCTTACGCGATCGATAGTTCCGCGTTAACTTATCCTTTTCTTAGGGTTCTTTTTAATAATCCATTATAGGTTGATAGTTAGCCCTGGTCAGGAGAGTGGATGCGAACCCAAGCAGTCACTGAAACGTTTAAACAAACAGAGCGACGAGAGAGTGAGAACTTGAAGCCGTGAGAGAGGAAGCTGTCAGAGCTCTGGATGTGATTCCCTTTGTTCTGGCAGCTAAATCAACTGCAGCGGAGAGAACGAGGCGAATTCAGTCTCCACCAACACCAATACAGTTCCCCGCCAGAGAGACAGGCGCCAGGAACTGTTCGTTGCCAATAACGTTGGAGACGGCTGAATTCTCCTCATGAGTGTGTGTGTGTGAGAATGCGTGAGTGTGTGGAAGAAGCTGGACTTGTTCCAACAAGTCACTTCTTAAACTGAGCGAAGAGAGAAAGGAAGTTCTGCGAGGCAGAAAACAAAGAACGAAAAAAGGAAAAGACAGAAGAAGAGATCCCACAGGGAACCAAACAAATAGAGATTTAAAAAGGAGAACCAGGAAGACAGAACGATCTAGGACGAGCCTAGACAGCTGAGAACGAGATCAGGACAGTGACTGTGGCGGAGACCACCCACCATCCCCCAACCAGGAGCTTAGGAAGTAGTTTTTTCGACCCCAAGAAAAAGATAAGTAGAGTGTTTTTCTATAGTGTTTTTTTTTTATAGATTGAGAATCTAGTTAGATAATTGTGTAGGATATTTTGTTGTTGAAATTTATTCGCGTAAGCCATCGCCCGTTCGTTTTTTTTGGTAACCGAAGGCTTAATTCCGGTTAAAGCTTACTGTTCGCGACCCACCCCCGTAACTTCAACCGTATGAGAATCCGGATCTACCCTCTGTGGCCGAATTTTTATTTCTTTTTATTTTAATTTCTTTGATTGCTGCTCCTTTTGTTTTACCCCTACAGATATATTAATAAATATACATATATATATATATCTGCCACCACCACCATCGATTCTTTTATTTCAAAGGTTTTGGTAATTTTACCTTCTATTATTAAAAGATTACCTGGAGCCCCTTGTGTTCCGACCTTAAGGAACACACCCATAAGTTTTCCTTATCCAGGACCCACCCCAGCTGAGCAGTCGGGAATTCGCAGCAAGCGACCTTTGCTGCATTGTTGTGTTTCCCTTTTTCGCTCCCCATCTCATTCGCATATTCACCATTCGCGTGCGCAACCGTGGGTCTGAGTTTCTCCAGTTGTTTTTTTTTTTATTATATTCATTATAATTCCCCTCATTAACGCCGCGCGTGTAATCTACCCCTTCGATCGGGGAACACAACAGTTGTTCTCCCCGAACCACCTCATAGATAGGGCTCATTTGTGGCAGAGTGCATTGTCTTGCTGGAATTTGACATTTTCCATGTTGGTGTGTCCGAAAATGTTGGTAAAGGAAAGTTGAAGTACATTTTTTAATACATTTATGTATGTAGTTTGAGGATTCCATCCGACCATCTAACACATGTATTACACCCACACCGGTGGCATCCATACATCCTCAGATCATAATACTGCCTTCACCGTGCTTAGAAAGTCGGTATCACGCATTCTGATTCGTACTCTTCTTCAACCCTTCATCTCAGAAGTCACACCAGGGGTGCCAGATATCAGAAAATTTAAAAAAAAAAAATATATTTTTTAAAGTAAAGTTCACCTAGAGAACAACAAAATGAGTTACATTTTTTGATGTTTAAGTTAAAAGTGATACATAAATTAGACATACCTCAAAGTTAGATTCATCTGACCATTTGGACCAATCTTCTTCAGTGAAATGCACATGTTTTTCGCCCATTCCAAGCGCGCCTTCCTGTTTTTTTCTGAAAGCCAAGGCTTCTTCTTTGCTTTGCATCCCTTAAGTCAAGCTTCCCCAAGTCTTCTTATAACGATTCTTGAAGACATTTTTTTTCCCTGATCCCTTGACAACTCAGAAGCATGCTCAAATGAGTTTTTCTTCCGATTTTTGAGCGAGGATCATATTAAAAGTCGGTCCTCCAAAGGCGTGGAAATCTTTTTTCTTCCGGATTTTTCGCGACTTACATACATGCGAACCAGTCTCGTTGTACCGCTTAACTGCATTTTGCACTGCATAACGTGAACACTTCACTTCTTTCGCTATTTGGGTTTGATTTTTCCTTCTTCAAATAAAAGCTGTATTTTTATATGCTCTGCCAGACTAAGTTCACTTTTTTATCATTTTAAAAGAAAAATTATTAAAATTCACAATTATGAACAATAGAATGAAAATTGATCACGGGTCTGTCGATTTCGAGCAATAATTGCACACTGATTCTGCACCGAAAAAAATGCATAAACCCTCTTTCGCATCATAACTATGCATTGATGACCTTTCTTAAAATTTACAAGTCGTTTACAACCTCCTATAGTGATGCCATAATTTATACAATCTAAACGAATTACTTCCGGAAAAGGATTTGGCAGCCATTAAAAAAAGAAGGGGGTGCCTAATACATTTGGCCAAGGCTGTATATTTATTTAGATGTGCTCACAATGTACTTATGTACGTACGAAGGGTACGAATGCAGTGTTTTAAAATAGACTATTAGATACCTGCAATACATATTAGTTCAGCGTGTTCAGAGTACGCTCTATTAATTCAGAATGAATTGACCGAGTTTTCTGAACAGTAAATTTAACTTTTTGACAGCTCACAAGAACATATACTTACATAAAGCCTGTCCACACATGACTAGATTTTTTGTTTGACATTTACATACGAAGAGAGAAGCGGAAAGGTGACATGTAGTGGCAATCCCGATTTCGCTAAAGAATTAAATGTACCTAGACGGACTGTAAATAGTGCCATAAACACTTAGTGTCGAAAGGATGAGAAAAAACGGTAAAAAAACGGGTGCTGAAAAGTATTGAGGTCGATTAAAAGAAATCCCGAGCTATACGATAATGAGCGCGCGAAAAAATTTAACAGTAACAAAAGTACAGTAAGACAAATACGCTTAAATGCAGGCCTAAAATCGTATCGGGCCATAAAACATCCAAATAGGTCAGATAAACAAAATCTAATGGCTAAAAGACGGGCTCGTCTTCTATGTATACAATAAAGTGCTGACCAAATTTAAAGGTTGCATTGTAATGGATGACGAAACTTGCGTAAAATTTGACCTAAAACAATTACCAGGACAAAAGTTTTACATTTCGACAAAACGTGGTAATGTTGCCGAAAAATATAAATATAATAAAGTTGACAAATTCGCCAAGAAGGCGGTGGTCTGGCAGGCAATTTGCAGTTGTGGCCTTAAAAGCAAAGCATTTGTCACAACCTCCAGCATGACATCTGCAAATTATATTAAGGAATGCCTTTCCAAACGACTTTTGCCCTTTATTAAGCACCACCGATCTCAAGTGAAGTTTTGCCCCGATTTAGCCAGTTCCCATTACTCTAAGATTGCCATGGATTGGTACCGAAAGAACAATGTTATGGATGTTATACGAAAAGACATGAATCCACCAAATTGCCCTCATTGCCAATTGAGAAATATTGGGCAAATATCAAATTTAAATTAAAGAAAAATTCTGGAGCTCTTCAAAATATGAAAGCAATGTTGATCAAGTGGAACCAAAATGCTGGGAAAATTACCAGAAAAGATGTTCAAAGCCTAATGGGATCCATCGAAAGAAACACCAGAAATTTCTTCCACCAAACAGAGATTTAAGTTTTTTATTATAACCAATTTTAAGCTTTCATCTTAAATATTAATTGTATTTATCCGAGTTTTTCTCAAAGAGTTATAATACCTGTGACACACTGATGGTATGGATACCATAGTACGGGTACCATGGTATTCACAATACTATGGAAGGTGACACACATCCTGTGTAGTATGCGTTGACAAAACTGTACCGAATTGTCATTATTCATTTTTAAATTAAATGTCTAAATCGAAAAATACAACTCAAATGGATTTATTAAGTGTTTTAGTGTCGAATAATACAAAATTATTGTATTTTAAAAGAAAAATAAAACTTTGTCTACGACTGGCGCTCATAGCTAAATATAAAGGCAATATATTTACTGTCAATGAAACACCAAACTGTAGTTTGAAGAAGATTCACTAAGAAGAATGGCGTTAAGATTGTTGGAAAATTGCGAATACCACAGTAAAAACCCAAGTATTAATACCATGCTAATACCATGTTGCTCGTGTGGTATTACCATGGTAATGCCTGACACATAGATGGTATATCCGCATACTATAGTATCCATACCATCAGTGTGTCACAGGTATAACAGATTATGTGTGGGCAGATTTGAAGTGAACCGCACTTTATGATTGAATATGCGAGGCTAAAATTGATGTATGGACAAATTGTAGAGAATGTGAATATCTAAATATTTTGCCTTGATAAAATTTTTCGATTTCATACAAAATAGTGAAGTTATAAAAAAGTGGGCGTGGCAGTGGGCGGATTTCAAAAATGTTGACGCTTATACTGGTTCTATTTCTCAAAAGCCCATATATGAAATTTTATCCTCCTACATCAAAATTTAACACCCAAAAACTGGTGACGTACGGACGGACGGACGGACATCAATCGTTTTTTCTATGGATGCTTATCACGAATATACATATGTATGTATGTATATACTTTATAGGGTCTATCTCGATTATTTTTCCATGTTACAAATTATGTACATATATACATATGTATCAAACCTAATATACCCTTACAATATGCTATAATAAAGTTGCTTATACATACGTGCAAGTAAAACATAAGTCCTGCTAAAAAGAACTAGCCATGTGGATTTTAAAAAATCTCTCAGCTATATTCATATCGATCCAGTCAGATCTAACTGGAAAACATTCGGAACACCATCACTAGACTGACTTCAAATAACTAATTGCACTTCGGATGCGACATTAAACAGTAGATCCTTCCTATTCGAAGCTAGGCCCTGAGTCGCATGAAACCGTCGCGTCTAATATTTATGTTTATTTATAATAAACATGATGTGTCAAACATAATTCACCTCAAATGAATAATTTTCAAACATCCACAAGAACGAGTGTTTTTATTGAAATCAGTCAATCAAACGTGATACGCAAATCTGTTCGAACAAAAAACATCACACTAATGGCCCTTTGCATTTGGCCCCTCCACTACGCAACTACTGAATTCGAACCGAAAATTTGCATTGTTTCATAACTGAAACTAATTTATTTTATTTTATTTCCCACAGTTTGTAATCATATAATTACCTGGTTGGCTGAATTAGATTGCAAAGTGTTTGTCCATTTAATCTGTGTGAATATAATAATTAAAAATTTAATTACATCTAACACGCTAATGAGAAATTATTTCACTAAAACTAGATCTAAAATTCCAATTTAAATTTATTTTACCAATTATTACGAAAACCCTGATTGTCAACCGTTACTACATTTCTGTTAACAAGACAGTAAGAGTTCAATATCCAAATATACATACATATATCTAATCATACACACATAAGTATATGTAGCTATGCACATGCGAGCATATATGCATGTACACCAAAAATTAAAATTCAATATAGTAGTTGGTTCTACCGCCCAAAAACAATATCGATAGCACGTGATAATTATTTGCAGGAAATAAAGCATTTCAATTAAAAAGGTGAAAACAACAGGAATTTAGAAAATGCTGACAAAATTTAAACTCAAAATTATTTTCAATGACAATGCAATGATTTAAATCACTTAGGGAGATATTGGTTGCAGTTTTACAATTTGTAGGATGCAGGAAATCCTGGTTACCACTAAAAACATCCACGCAAATAGTCAATTATTAAATTTTAATCGCGTTTAAATTTAAGGTGGATAACAAATAAAGTTCACGACATGGTCTTTCGTAATTTTTTGCTTTAAGTTTACTTTTATGCTATAAGTTTACAAACTCTTTAAGGGTTTAAATTCAAATCTTGTGCTTTTTATATAAAGGGTGACCAGATAACAATGATACTATTTCCAATTGTTATGTTTTAGCAGCTGTCAAAGTTACCAAGGTTAACCTTACCTTACCATTCCATCATGCATCATTTTACGCGAACGTGCGAAAATTATCGAAATTCCGGTTCAGTTGTAAATACCCAACGTGAATTATCGTCGGTCGTCACATGGCATTTCGTGGCACCGTGGAAAAGTTCGAGCGTGAGTACAATATTTTGGACCTTAACCAACCAGACAGAAATTGGTGCGAAATGAAGAAAACATGGCCATCGTAGCGGCCAGTATCGAAAAAGACCAGATATGTCGATTCGCCGCCCATCAGTCGACAAATTGGATATCGCCAGAGAGTCAGTCAACCCAGCTTATTTTACGGTTGGATTTGGGCCAACATCCGTATAAGATGACGCAAGAATTGAATTGGACGATCATAGACAACGCCGTCAGTTCGCTAATTGGGCACTGGAAAAGTTGGTCGATCCACAGTGTTCGACCAAGCATCAATGGATCCAGAAAGAGTGACTGTTTGGTACGGTTTCCGGCATGGCGGACCTTATTTCTTTTGAAATGAGGAAGGACAGATTGTTACCGTCAATAGTTTTAGGTATAGAGCGATGTTCTATCTGTAGCCAGAGCTTGACAACATCGATATATCCGAGCTTGACACCACTCGAATATTTTTTCCGTGGCTACGTCAAGTCAGTCCTTATTTTGCGCCACACACTAAACAGACTGTCAACTTCAAGAGGGTCTTTCTAATGCACCTAAAAGCTGTGGCCGTTGATGAGAAAGAATGTGAATGTGTGAATGAGAAATATACCCTTGCTCACCAACGGCCATAGAACTGTTGCATTAGTGTCAACTAAAATGCATAAAGTGTGTGTACCACTTCACGTCTTTAAAAGGTACATACTTCTCTAAGTACATGAGTAATGAAGATTTCGCATTAATCGATGGAGTTACGAAAATTATAGAACGGCCGGTGGATTTTCTTATTTGTTGAGCACCTCTAATATTGTAATATTGAAAATTGAATGTTTCTCGGGTATTTCTACAGTGATTAGACTTAAAATTAACATTTGAAGGTTATAAGACAAATGCAAGGTAATGGGGTGCCAAATTTTGGAATTGCCACACCCACTTTCATAAAACTTATTTTTTTTAAAATGTTTACTAGAAATTGAGAAAAAACTATTTGAGTAAAATAATAGGCCTACAAATTTTCACCCAAACACCCTATCTGGCCACGCCTACTTTTTAAAGGAGTTTTTATACAAACAAAACATTGTGTAAACTCCTACAATGTTATGACTATTATTCTTTTATACTTTATACACACTTTATTCTTTACTGGGAAGAACAAAACTTGGATTTCAATCCTGATAAAATTGTACACTTATAGCATTAAGGTGCAAGTACGTACGAACCAGTCGTGCTCTTTATTTCATTATAAGTATAAGAACAGCTCAAAGATTTGAAATGGTTGTAAAAAAGCATTGCTCTACAAAATTGCGGGACGTTATAAAGAAGCTAAGAAATGAAATTCATTAAGAGTTATTGCCAAAAATATTTCGTGTTTTATAGAAATAAAAAGGACTATATTTAAAGGTTCTTAAAAAAA
Source organism: Xylota segnis (assembly GCA_963583995.1). Lineage (NCBI taxonomy): Eukaryota > Metazoa > Arthropoda > Insecta > Diptera > Syrphidae > Xylota > Xylota segnis. Next base: position 103,550,752 of record OY757236.1, on the reverse strand, counting down.
AGCTCGAGGTCGGAAGAGCAAAACGTCATTTCAAACTGATCTGCGAATAGTTACATAGATAGGCGAAAAAAGTTCCATATATAACATCCAATGCGATTTAAATCTGATCACTGATACCCCAATTATTGGGAGAAGATTCTATTAGAACACATTTTGAAAGGTTACCATCACAAAAAGTGTCTTCTATTAAAAAAATAAAGGTTAGAATTCAGTTTGCAACAAATAATTTAAATAGATCAACTGCGAAATGGCGAAACGTACTGTGGTACGCGCTTTTTTAAAAATTAATGAAACTTTTTTATAAAAGTAAAACAAACTTTAATTTTCAAAAAAACTTAAATATGGATCTATTTTCTACCATAATAAATTACTTAAAAAAGAAAATAAAACTTTTTTCATAAATATTAATAATAAAATAAAATATGTTAGGTGTGCCATCTCTCCCAACATGTGTGGGAGAGATGCCGCATGTTAAATTCATTGAGCTTCAGAATTCGATCGCAGGTTTACACTTAAAACAATAAAACAATAAAGCATGGTATATAAACATAGTTCCTCTTTTGTCACAACCGGTAAAGATTGTCTTTTCTTGGCATTCGTACAGATCGCTTTCACCTACAATCTGTTTTTGTTCTACATTGTGTGAAGGTTTAAATTGGTTAAGAGCATTACAGGTGCGCCCACGTTCAATATTATTTATTTGAACGAATACCTGAGGGGTTGAGAGTATGAAGGAATTACATCACTAGGATGCACCACTTCTTTACCTTTTACCTGTACAGAGACGTCTATGTATGTAATTTCAAAAACTTAAATGCAAGCAAGCATTACTTTCTCGTTTTGCTGCTCGTACGTACTTATTGCTATGTAGCTTATAGCCTTCAATCGGGGTAAACATATGAAGAGTATTTTAATAAAGACATAGCATTTTGTATATAAGAAAACACAGACTGATATTTTTTACATACATACATACATACATACATGTCGATTCGATTTTGTTCATATAAACACGTTTGCAGCGATTGATTTTTTGGAGCCAATCTTCCACCACTCTTCCACATATTGCTGGCTTGTTGGCATAGACCGACGACTTAACATAACCCCATAAAAAGAAATTCAACGGCGTAGCGTTAAATAGCATTAGCGAGGTGGTCACTCCATAAGACACATTTATTGATATTACAGGATTATCGAACTTTCTCTTTAAAAGAACAATAGTTTGATCAGCTGTGTAGCATGAGGGACTATTTTCTTGGAACTCAATATGTACATATATGTACATGTTAGTTTCATCAAATTCTGCAAAATTCTCCAATAACATGAGGATTATTGTCATCAACGGAAAATACGGTCAATCACGCGCGCAGTATGAAATCCGTATCACACTATCACTTATTATTAGTATTTCAACCGCTTGTATTTATGTATACCTATGCAATTTTGGTAGCAAAGAATTATTGGATAATCATAACTTTTATCTTGACCAAAACTTTTTGCGTGTTCAACATACTGAGTTGAAAGCGAGTAACATTTCGACAAGTTTTTTACTGTCATCTGGTTGGTTGGTTGGTTGAACTATAAATCTATGTTTGTGATTTTTAGCAGATTTATTTAGAGACTAAAACTGTTGTCGCTGAGTTAAGTTTATTGAATCAAACGTCTATACACGTGAACGTCCTTAACTGATCTACGGACCTATCTAATGCTACGAAAATCATCGATCACGCTACAAGCATACTCTGAAAATATGTGTGATCATCTTACTGCGCACACGCATTACCTCATACGTACACTTTGGCAATGTAACCCAAGCCACTCATATAATTAAATGCAAACCATTTTCAATATCATTCGAATATCTTTGGACGGATTCAACGTAATATTGTAATTTCAACATTTTTACTAATGCGTATGTCAATCTACCGCGCCCGAAAATAGACCACTAAATTGGGAAAAAAATCCTCATCAATCGTCTGCCGAAACGCTGAAATAATTTTCCCTCTTTTTTTATAATTTTCTCTTAAAAAGGATTCACCCAGACCTTCGATAAAAGGGGAATAAAGTAAAATCCCTAACCCGCACCAGCACCTTGATAATTTTCTTTCAAAATGGGATGAACATCAGCCAAAAGAAAAAATCCATTGTTAACCTCTAGCGAAGCATCATTACAATTTCATTGAATGATTGCAAAAAAGGAATCCCACCCGCTTCCACCCTTCAATCACACGCATACATACACAAATTTAGAAGATGAAAACTTTTGATGATGAGTAAACGACTGAGATTTTATCTCGCTTTATAGACTTCTCTGGTCTGAATCATATTTTTTCTACTGAAAAATTCCGGTTTCCACTCAGAAAAAAAGGAAAAGGACCGCATGTCCTTTACTTCAGTCCCTAACCATTCATCGAAGGGTAAATAAAGTGTTAACATAAAAACAACTTGCTTCATATCTCTACTGAGATATTTTCCAAGTCAAAGTTAAAAGAGTTAAGAAATTAAGGAAATTGCGGTATTCACTCGCATTTTCAGAAGACTCCCTTAAGATCCGGTCCAGTGATTTTCGTTCAAGCAAGGTGGACAGCATCCCAAGCCAGTTGTGTGATGCGGAGTGGGACCGTAGGGTTTATGTGTATGTATATGTATATGTATAACACGTTGTATTTTTTTTTCTTTTTATACTTAATCCCATTTTGTTTCATTAAAAACATGCAAAGAATATACAAAGGAAAGCAGATATTTTTGTTTGGTTTTGAAGAAAATCCACAAAGCAAAATATAAGAATATCCTTTGCACCATCCTAATTTATGATCTTTTTCGAGCTTAGGTTCCATTTTATCAGTAAGGTGAACAAACGAAATGAGGGACTCGTATTTTTGACACTCAATTAAGTGATCCCCAGCGGGCAGCGGGAAGATGTTCCGGTGTTTTTTTCTTTCATTTTCCGTAGTCTTAAATTTCTCTGAAAGGATTAAGGAAAGTGAAAATATTACCTTAATGAAATTCCATACCAACAGCATTAGTGATTTTTTTTTAGGTTATTTCCTTTTAAATTGATTAGAGCAGAAGCAGACATTGAATTCCCTTTGTGGACATTATTAAATATTTTAATAAAGAAACTATGTACATATGTATGTATGTAAGTAAATAACACCTGCACAAGGATTTAAGAAGCATTCATATTGAGTTGAATATAAGACTTAGTTCTAGTGGGATAGAAATTTGACATGGTACACATTTTTTTTACTAAACCTAACTAGGTACGATCTTTAAATTAGTATTACCTACCTTAAGTAGAGTAGGTTCACACTATCAGCTCTGGTTTGAAGCACGAATAGTTGCAAAAGTCATGAGCTGTCATTAAACAATAAACATTTTTTTCGGATTTCCCAGTTTTTTCTTTTTAATGCTAAATGAATTTCGAAGCTAATCGTGCTTCAAACCAGAACTGATAGTGTGTACTCTCCCTTAGTGTAAACGCATAACCCCTTAACTTAATTGTAGCGTTTCATGCAACCAGGCATATGTAGCGTTTCATGCAACCAAAAGAAAGAGTATTTTTTTTAAATACAACAAGATAACACTTTATTTTGTCATTAAAATACAAAAAAGAAAAAAATTTAATGTAGTTATCAAATACAAAATTAGACTCACAATTAGTTATATACATATGTACATATTTACCTACATACCTATGTATATACCTATCAGAGGCGTGCGGTTAAAAATAGCAGCCAGAACAAATATTAAGTAAATTTTTTTATTCAAGACATACCACAGGTGTTTATTTGCCGCCTTTGTTACACTTTATCATTGAAATTTAAGAAGACAATCCGGCTTTTTTGTCAGGCTTCCCTCTCTTAAAATTTCACTGCACGTCCTGCAATATGTATGTATATGCAATATAAAAAACCACCCTAAAACAAAAACATGTCTCCTTCAACTCCACCATTTCCACATCCAATTACCAAAAACCCCTTCTCCAGAAATTAGTTCCCTGTTAGATTTTCTCTACCCATTAAAAGCCGAAAATCTCGGGTTATTTCCCTCTTAAGGGAATGGTTGTTAGACAAAGAAATTGCAAACAAAATTCTGCTTAATGTCGGAAAGGGATAGACGAAATGAATGCCTAGCCAAAAAATGACTGTCTTTTCAAATAATTCTTTGGATGCTTGTTTTTTGTTGATGAATTGGTTGCTTCTCGTTTCAGAGGTCATACTTGTCTGTTTCTTTGCAACGCTTTTCGTAATAAATATTTCGTTATCGAGCATGTATGAAATGAGAAGAAAAAAAATGGTTTAATGAACAAATTTTACAGGTTAATATGAGGTTAGTAAAATATATTTGATATGTAATATGAAAAGGGAAGCCGAAAAGAATCGGTTTGTATGGACCGCATGCCACTGGTGGCCTATACACATTCAGAAAATTTTACCACTAAATTTTTAAGGTCAATTGAGAGTTTTTTACCACGCGGTGCCATTTCTGGTAGATTCATAGTAGTTCGCCAACAAAAATTTTCCAAACTCATCATTTTTACTAACCTTATAGATTTCTTAAACAATCCAAGTAAAAAAGAGCAGATTTCTACCTATACGCGTTTACTGATCCGCGTTTTGTAATCAAATGCTATAAATGTATACTTACTTTTGTAACGTTTTTTGGCATTTTGTCATAAAAAAATCATTCTTCTCTCGAGGGAAGGGAAATTATTCCGTTATTTTTGTTTTAGTGCAACTGTGCAAATGTCGAACAACAGGCATGAGGTAACCCGGATAATGGTTTAAACGATATGTATAAACTGTTTTCCTAGAACTTTCGTTACACTTACATAAGTGTATACTTACTTTTGTGATTAAGTGTATGTATGGAAAGAAGCAAAGCAATGTCGCTTTTTGTAGTTGGACCTCGCATTTGTTGAAAAATATGAAAGACCTGCACTGAAAATCATTTTGGAATTAGTGCCTTTTCTTTTGTTGTCATTTTGGAAAATGAGCGACTAAATTTGATCGGACAGCAATTAGCGGGGACCCATTCCGCCGAGCCATGGTTATCTTTACTTGCCTCGCCTGTTCAAATGTGGACTGTGGCGGAGTCAAAGAAAAGGTATTCGAACTTTTTTCCCGCTATGTTGGCCAACTCGTGCATGAAACATGTTTTCTTACTAAGATTTTTATCAAACTTGTTCAAGTGTTCTGCTACTACCGACTTGAAATCGTAAAGAGGCATGTCACACTTCCGGCATGCATAAGAAGCCAAATATGGCACACTGAAATTTGACGAATATTTCAGTGAATGCTTTAGATGCCATACATACTTAGTACATCGTGCCAAACGTACTCAATAATCTACCTCAACATCTTCGCAACATAAATCAAATAAATGTTAGAAAACGAAAAATTAAACAATATTTTCTAGAATCCATTACCTAAAGTTCATAACTGAGAACAATTAAATAATTAAATTCATTAAATTTTTATAATTAAATTCAACTTAATATATTTATATCTATTTTCACTAAAACTAAAATATGTAGATACTATTATACAATTGAGCTCAGTTTTTTTTTTTAAATTAACGCATAAACCAAAAATTTCTTACTACTAAATATTTACATGTAGAAATGCATTACTTTTGATGATTAACAAACAGATATGTACATAGCATAGGTACTCAATCTGCTGCAGATAAGCCATTAGGCTTCGCAGGTAAATACATAAATGAATAAGTAAATAATAAAAAAAAAACATTAATACATATGTATGTACATACATACATACATATATGGATGATGCAAAAAAAAAATGTTGTACATATCATGTACATATCATATGGTTCCCAAAATATTACAAGTGTCTAATCTTGCAAAAAAAAAATATATTTCTGTATAAACAGCAGCCCAAAAAAAATGTAATTTCCTATATTTTTTCGCTGTTTTTTGACAATGCGAACGATTGAACTTGACTGCGGCTATGTTTGAACTAACGTAATGAAGAAAGAAAGGTTACTAATGTCATTTTATAACAGCTTCTTCCCGTAACTGGAATCAACGCTGGAAAATAAAAATCCATATAAGTATGTATGTATGCATATCTTCATATGTACTAGAGGGTTATGTTACAACTTTGCTTCTAATTATTGTATGCCATCTTGTAGGATTTCATAAAACTAGGTTACAGATGAAAACTAGGTTACATCGTAAAGGTGCTTCCCGAAAAAATCGTGTTTTTGATAAGTTGGATATAAACAAAGTACCATTTCGAGAAGTTTTGATCAAAAAGGTGGTATGCCAACCTACAGCATTTTATAAACATTGTCTATATACATATGTATGTACTCATATGCAAATAAACCAATAGCGACTTAGCCGTTATCAATAAAATCATAATTTTGAAAAGTTGGCTATAAACAAAGTACCGTGTTAATCAGGTTTAGTCAAATAACTGGTAAGCCATTTTATACCATTTTTCAAATGAAGACTCTATGTGAAAATCAAGCACCATCGCTTGGGTCGTTTAAAACATCGTTTTATCAAGTTGCTTATAATTACCGTTTGAAGAAGTTCTAGCCAAAAATTAAATGGCATCTTATAAACTTAAAAAGTTTTAAGTTATAAACTTAAACTGTCGTTATACGCACTTTTGAGTTGCATATGTACATACATATTTAATCTTATGAGAAAATTTACATAAAATTGATGAAGCTGTTTTCAACAAATCGGTTTTTAGTCAAATTTGTCGTAAATACCGTTATAAGATATGTTGGCCAAAACGTTGTATGCCGCCGAATAACACATCTCCGTACTAGCCCAAATATTAACAAAATTGTTGGACACGTTTTCTCACAATTTGGCTATAAGTAAAGTACCATCATTATCAATTTTGGTAAGCAAGTCGGTATGTCGTTTCATTGCAATTTAGTGGTCACACTAAATTAAATAAGTAAATTAATCAAAATCTTAAAAGCCGTTCTTGAGAAAATCGGTTTTTGACCTCAAGGAAAGTACCGTTAAAATGAAATTAAAACAAATATTTCAATTTCAATTCGATTCAATTCAAGAGATTATCTCACAGACCCTATTGGTATATAAAGTTTGGTTTTAATCCGTTCACCCGTTTGGGCTGTAGCCTCATGCACAGTTAAGCTGAGAGACAGAAGTCCTTGGCAAGTCCATTTTCTTGGACTTCTTTATCATTTAACAATATGCATTTCTATAGCAAATGTTAATAGTAATAGTAACAAAAGCCTTAATGTTGTACTTATTTTTAAAGACCTTAAGTCCCTCAATAACTATGTAATAACAGCTCAAATACATACATATATCTCTGAAGGATATCGTAAAAACCTCGCTGGGAACAGTGATGAATCTACTCCATTATCCCAAAAATATAGCCCCTTATGCATGTACAATAGAAAAGTAAAGACGAAAAAAAAAGGAAAATCATAGCACCACTTAAGCGTAGCGCATCCAAAAATTAAAATATATTTCAAAAAAAGAAAGAGAAAAACTGTATCCTGCAATTCATTTATTTGATGTACAGAACAAATTTCGAAACAAGACTTTATACATATTTTAACTAATAGCGGTATTTGCCTTAGAAGGCTCGATCTACTTATGTGCTCCGCTTACTGTACCTTTTTTTCTTTTCATATACTCGTACAAGAACTGAGATCCCGGGATGAAAATATTAAAAGACATACAACCTCTGGTATTAGCATTTCTTAGCCATATCCCCAGAAGTATATTTTTAAAATGGACCGACTCTATTCGCCATGACGAACATTTGAATTTGCATGGAATCGCAAAGAAACACCACTTTTCGAAATGGCTCTTAACAGCTTCTGCTCCATAAGCTGGGAGGACTCTTCACATAAGCTACACATATGGAGGTCATAAAAAAGATTTATTGAAGTGTTGAGTTTGAGTGAGTTTTGGAGTTCACTTTAGACTGTGTAAGTCATCCGGATATCTGCTTTGATCACGCAAAAGTAATAAGGCATGGATACATTAGGACAACAAAAGGGATTTTCATGAACGGGGACGAAATAACTCTTATTTTTCCCTTTGCAAGTTTACATACATGCGTAAGTATGGGTACAATACCTACATATGTGCATACAAATGTAGGTATCTTGAAAGAAAACTCCTTCGGTGTTAATCGTTCCGAAAATCTACTTTGAAACTCAATTGCATAAGTTGCAGATTTCTCTTCCTGTACTTAAACCTTTTAATTGTGAACCCACGTATTCTCTCCATTAAACGCTATCGAATGAGCATGTATACGAGAGGCTCGTGTTCCTATTTCCTTTTTCTGAGATAATTTATTACTTGTAACACCATAAACTATAAAGCTGATACGAACCGAATATTAGAATATGTACATATGAATGTATATATTTTTTTCGTATCCCTCCCTTTTGAACGCAGAACCATTCAGTGCTTTTATCTTCCAGATATAGAGGGTGGGTATTTAAACCCTACTAGACAATATATGTAGTATGTATGTATATATATTCATATATATTTCTGTTTGTACCCCAATAAGGTCTTTATTTTTCTTTGCTTTGGGTATGTTATGGTTTATCGGTGTTCACCTCATCGGTCGTGCACGAAGGGATAATAAAATTTATGACTTTATTAGCATACTTTGGAGTAATGCAGGGGGATGCACAATCTAAATTTTATAAAGACATAATGGGAAACCACTCAGTGATTTGTGCGCAATATTTTATTCTCGCGCATTAAGCACAGGCAGTTATGTAAGTTAACTTGCCTCTACATAATAAAGTGACTCATTAAAGCTTTCTCAACATCCGGACTATGTGGGCCACTTTGAAACAGATTGATTTATAAATTAATTAGTGAATCCTTTTTGGTGATCTTTTTGACATTTTATTTATCTTATTGGATTATAATTGCCCGGGCGCCATGTTTCGGATCTGCTGAGAAGAAGATTTAAAGAGAAATTAAATAGTTTCTCTCTTTTGTGTGATCCCGTAAATAGATGTTGTTTGGTTACGATTTTCGGGAGAAACCTCAGGAAAGTTGCCTTTAAGTAAAATTGATTTAAATGGGTACATAGGAAGAAAGACTGACGAATATGAAGGAGCCCGTACTAGGGTCACGTTCAGATGAATTAATGCTTAAGGCATAAAAATATACTTACTTAATATGAATCAGGCAGGTTGTTGATTGTTTTATTTTGACGACACGTTTTTGTTATTAAAACACAGCAAAACAAAAATCTTGTTACATGAGCCTGTTCACACAAGTTTGTCGTTATGGATTTTGTTTGACTTTTACTGGCTAGGGGCAACTGGAGAAGTAATATGTCACGGCAATTTAGATTTTAATATTTTCTGAAAATTTTTTTTTCTTTTGGCGATGTCAATCCCTTACTCGACAAAAGGGAGAAATCATAAAGTAAAAACTGAGAAATTCAGGAAGTAAACTTTCTATGAAAAGCATTAACTTTTTTGTAAGAAGAATTTTTTCTTCAATTTCATTTGGTGCCGCGGAAGTGTTCAGACAGAACTTACAATCTTAAAATGCAAATGTAAAAAAAAAACAAATCCGTCAATCCCTTGTGAACAGAGTTCATGTTTCCAGTTTTGCACGTTTTGCTTTGTAGTCTAAATTTCCCGTTATTTTTTGGTTCTCCTTGATTATCGGTTCATTATTCTCGATTCAGTTTTACAGGTATGAGGTGTTTTCTATACTTACTTTTAAGTATTGTGCAAATAAGACAAAATGGCAAAATTTTGAAGTAGCTTGGAAGGACAGCATAGAATTTCTCATTGGCAAAGGCATTACTGTTAGGAAAATCGCAAGAACAATGAAAATTAATCATTCCACAGTGCTTATGGTGAAAAGACGACCAAACTCGGAACCCCAAAGAAACTTTGGAGGTCGGCCAAGACTATTATTTCTTCAAGACTAAGACTGAAAAAAGGCGACAAAAACAATAAATAAGAAAGTCAGTGAGTGGACGGCCAAGAGAACACTTCGTATAATTTAACTGGCAAAAAAGAAAAGCCCTGCGTTGTCGGGAAAAACATTAAGGTTCTTTCAAAATTCTGCACCGAATACAAAACCTGGACCATAGAGAATTGAAAACGCATGAAACAAAAATCAATCGTTTTCAAACTGCCCCATGTTAAAAATAAGTGGTATCATGAGAAATTAAGTGCACGACTGGGTCATACGTACTTGCACCGCAATGCTATAAATGTTAAGTTTTATCAGGATTGAGGTCCAAGTCTTGATTTTCAATACTACCGTTATTCTAATTTTCGTGAAAATCGTGGTTGCCATCTCAAAGCATATGCCCAAATTAACCCCATATCAAATTTCATCGAAATCGTTAGGCCCGTTTTCGAGAAAATCCCTTTTACCTGAAATCGGCCTTAAGTAAACTACCCTTAATTTTGAGGTTAGAATGAAAATTCAAATTTCGCCTCTAGGGATTATCCCACAGACCACAGATATGAAGTTTGAGGCAAATCCGTCCAGCCGTTTAGGCTGCAGTCGCATATGCAGACATAGAGAAGGAATTGCCGGACCTACTTTTTTGGACTTCTCCATCATAGTAACGTCAAGCTTGATTAAAATCTCGAGTTCGATTTTTTTCACGATTGCAATACTTGCCCTATAGGTATAAAAATAAATTATTACTTGGCGCAACGGGTCGATGGGACCCAAGGCCTAGCTTCTCATCTGTTAAATCTGTTAAAGCAGCATATGTATATGTACATACCTATATAAATATAAAAACAAGCGGATAGTTTTCGAGAAAATTATTTTTTTTTAAGTTTGCTACAGGGCTTCGAAAGACTAGTCTTAGTGTATAATGTAATAGAAATATTTGGAGCCGTTTTCGAATAAATTGACTCTTCCCACTTGATTCTATGAAAACTACCGTTATACTAACTTTTGCCCAAAAATGTAATAAAATTTTTTATAGGATTGATCATATTAAATTTTATGTGAAAATTCAAATTCAATTAAGATGTTCCACCCATCATCGTGGTATAAATATAAAGTAAAGTAAAGTAAGGGTAAACACTAATTAGTACCTTTAGAAAAACCCGTATGGTTCATTTAGCAAAATATTTCTGTCAGTCGTTCGAAAGTAAAAAAAAAAATATTTTTATTGGTTTTCGGTCCTGTTCTAATGGTAGTACATATGTAAATAACTGGTATGAGATAGAACATTTATGCAGAATACCAACTGCAAAATCTTTTTTATCATAAACTAATAGGAATATATTTCACCAGTTTCTCTTACATATTTCTTGGGAATTAAACTGCAGAGCAATTAGTTGTTCATGTTTTCAACAGCAAATTTATTTTCATGCAAAATATACTGGAATCTCATATGTGTAGAAAACTACACACAAAGGTAGAAAACGTAAGTTTTTGAGGATGAGATGGTGGTAAAGCACCCACGTTAAGCAAACCCGTTGCCTTTTGGCCAAATTAAAACTAATTTGCAATAACTTGTCTACGTTTGATTTCATACCCACAAGTCATTGCTAGCTAGAAAATTAATTTAATTTCTTCCGTAATCTCTAAAACATTCACACAAACAAAATTTTGCGAATATTTTATTATCTTCTGTGACTTCCATCATGTTATGTCTCTGCACTCAAAATTCAGCGCTCTTTATTATCTACTTACTCAGTGGGTGGTTGCCTACATGAAAAACACAGTCCTCCAAAGGTTAGCATAAACCTAGTAAATTTCACAAGCAAGTCATTTCCATGAATTATATTACAACCTAGCGAATTTAATATCCGCAGGTACATGCCACTGCTCAAATCCCTAGTGCCAGCATAACGTTCATGCTACTTCACTTTTACATGACAATTTTATGCCAAAATAGGTTGTTTCAGGATTTTTTTGCTTCACTTCCTTTCAACATCTTCCCCTTCAACCTGCTACCGTCAACATTTACAATGCTCAATTGATGCCACCAACAGAGGACAGAACATTTCACCTTTGAACCAGAATTGCCCTTGCTCGCAGTTGCATCGAAACGTTAAAGCAAAGCAGCCAACAAAAGTAGCACCAGCAATCCACTCGCTCCAGATCGACGTTGTTGTTGTTGGTTTTGTTATTTTATTGAAGTCGCTTAAGGACTTGTGGGTTTGGTTGAAAGAATTTTCCCTCTACTATCTCCAAGCTAGCACCATCCGACGAATATTGTTTCCCATAAAAAAGAGAAATAAATTTATTATTTCAAAATAGTTTTGAACCTTAAAACTGCAGGCGGTCTTCTGCCCCGGCACAATTTTCCTCCTCCCTATTGTTGAATAGGAGGGTTATGGGACTAAGAGTTAAAATAAAAAAAAAAAAAAAACGCCAGACAGCAATAAACGTTGAATAAAAAAGCATACCAGGCGAATACTACTGCGTTTCGGGACTAATTTTGTTTCAAAGCACGCGTGTTTCGGACCAAATCCTAGAGGGTTCATCTTACTTTAATTATTTATGTATATAAGGAATATTAAAAAATAGAGCATTAAGTATATTTAAAACCTCCACAAATGTATGTTCATTTATGACCATCTCCGAAATGAAGATAGAATGCTTTATTATAAATCAAGGTGACTGTTCCTAAGAGTGTGTATGAAGATAGAGAGTGAAAAATGGATGGGACAAGAATTCAATTTTCACGTATGGAAATAATCCGCTTATCAGTGAAGGATTTTAAGTTTACTTTTCGAAATAAACTATTTTGGGATAGAGAATGTGGAACATGCATACGTACATACATATGTATGTGTAAGTAAGGTAAATACTTGATTTTAATATACATAAACATCTTCATAAATAGCTAGAAAACAGTAAAACTATGAGCTATCTGGAATAGATGGTATTATACCCTATCATTCTACTTTTATATCAGCCTGGTATACTGCATTTCATTATTGGATTACCATAATAACTGAGTATGTTACATGCAAAATAAAATAAAAATTGATTGTTTAATGAATTCTTTAAAACGTTTACACTTTTACACATTGCTTCACTATAGGTATACCTAGAGTAGAAGATGTGCACTGTAAGCAATATGAGTGAATAGTTCCAAAAATGTAGCAACAATTTGTCAGAAAATATAATAATAATAATATAATAATGTACGAGAATTCAAGTTTAATCTATTAAAACATAAAAACAATCCTGGGTTTGAGTGAGGTTTATGTATATGTAAACGAAATTGAATTGAAGCAAATCCGTCCAGTCATTTGGCCTGCTGTATTAGTCTCAGACAGATAGAATTGGTGGCCCTATTTATTTTTTTTACTGTTCTATCAGAGTAACGTCAAGTTTGATTACTATCTGAGTTCGAATGCAATAGTCTATAATAATAAAAGCGATAAGAAAGTGCCTTGGCTCAACTGATTAGTGCGTTGAACTGCGTAGTAAGGGGTTCCACGTTCAATCCGTAGATAGCACCTAAAAGATTTCTCTCACGGCCCATCCTTTCGCGACCGTCTGACAAACATCCGAGAGTACAACTATCATGAGAAAGGTTCTCAAATAACAAATGTCCCTTTGTATACAGCAAAAAACAGTAGGCCTTTTCCATTCATGTAAAGAATACAACACGTACAACACGAATGTTGTGAGAAACTAGGTCTATAGATCTCTCACTCGAAATATTTTTTTTTTACAAAGCAAAAACTGAGCATTTTAGCGGATTTTAACAGTCTGAGCTATATGTATATGTATGTACATATGTATTTAAATTAGTAGTCTCAAAAAGTCTAAATTAAATGTTCAGATGAGGAATCAGTAAAAAAATAGAAGACCAAGTAAATAACAAATTCTCAAGGAAATTTAATATCAGTATATCAGTATATCAGATATCAGATATCAGGATTCAAGAATCCTAGGAATTGGCGTAGACAGAGAATTTAAAAAAAAAACAACAGATTCATAGGTATGTACATACATAAATATATAGATATAATAAAAACCCAAAACAAACTGAGTGGAAAGATGAATCATGTGATAAATAAAAATATGATGAAATAATTAAAAAAACGTAATGTTGGGCGGAATAAATAAATGTTCAGAGTATGATAAAATCTACCTATGTATATAGTTAAACGAATAGATTTTATAGGTGTTGGGGAATTAACTACGTACATCGTGAATAATACTTCAAATAAAATGTCCTCGTATTACCGTGCATGAAGTGATAAGCATTCTGTAAATGAGTGGAAAACTATCTGGACAAGTAAAATAAACTCGACTCCGCTTAACTGAAACGACAATTTGCCACAATTTCTTTTTCACTTAAGCGAACTTCGGATAACTGAAAGTTCCACTTAAACAGTGTTCGGATAATAGAAAAACAATTACACTTATCCAACTACTGCAAGAAATACCAAGGACATCATTCCTAATACCTTTATTTTTTATTAAAAAGAACTTGAAACAAAACGAAGCAAACGACATCATTTATTCATTTATGAATCGCTAGAGAAAAGAAAAATCAAACGATTTTAGTTATGGACGCGTTCAGTTATGTTTGATTGCGAATGATTATTTATAAAAAAGAGTCATACAATTTAATATTAAATTTATTTGTTTAATGAGACTGAACCGAAAATTTCGATAACAAAAGTAAAGCAAAGTGGACTGTATAACATCGAAATAACAAGAGAACTTAAGTGTAAGAATGAAATAATATGTGCATGTAGTAAGAGAAAACAATAATGAGTAAATTATGTATTAAAGTTGTGTATATAAAATGAGTTGATTTTTGCTATTGATACTGATCACGAACGCATGTACTTTGTAGGGTCTATATCGATTATTTCTCTATGTTATAAACTATGTTCATACCTATACATACATATGTATGTACATATGTGTCAAGCATAATATGCCCTTAAACATCTGATTTTACCCATGGTTGTGTAGATGAATAGATGCTTGCATATAGAAATCAAATTAAAACACACACATACATTCATTGCGTCATGGTATACTATCAGTGGTATACCCCGTATGTTAAAGTTGACACATAGTTTCTGTCAAATAGAGAAATATAGATAGTATGCATACATACATACATATATGAATATGTGTATATTCATAAACGTCCGTCCGTCCGTTTTTGGGCTTAAATTTTGAACTATGTTGTATGTACATATGTATGGATGTAGGTTAATGAAATTTCATATTTCAGCTTTCAGAAGAAACAATAGGAAGTGTAAAAAATTTTTAGTACGTCCACTACCACCAAATTGAAAAAAAAAAAACATTAAAACCTAATATTTAGGTATTTAAATTTACACTTAGTTTTTGGGAACATTTTCATTAAAATTTCGATTTTAATGATATTTTCATGTAATATGTTATTCACAAGAATTCACAAATAGGGTATTATGTTAGAGGATTTGTAGATTTTAAATGGGCAATGAAAAAGTTCTCTACTGTGTATATGTATGTACATAATCTGTGGAAATGAATACCATTAAAATTTTTCCATCTCTAGAGTGCAATTTCACTGGAATCGTTCAAAATTAACAAATCCTTAACTGGTAAACAGTTTTGGCGAATAAGACTTTGCAGTTCCGGAACATAGGAAGTGTGGAACCAGTCCTTAAAAAATCCTTAGATTTTTGGGATTTTCCTTAGATTAATGGGTTTACTGTGTGGTGACTATTAGTGATCTACTAAATCAACAATTTCTGGACCTGAGTTAGAGTTTTAATCAAAGCAATTGGCACACAAAATTGTTTAAATTATTTTTCTTTATTATCGTACAGCTCATACCACTAATAGTTCAACCTGACTGGAACTGTAGACGTCACCGTTGTTTTCATATAGGGAACTCGTTTGAGAAGTGTACTTTAGTGAAAAGACATTTCTGCCCTTCAATGACTTTCCAAAGGGATTGATTACCCAATCTTCAGTCGAGGTACTAGCCACCCAGCAGCCGGTTGTATTTTCATATATTCACATCACTCCCCTTCCTAAATGGCATATAATATTGCCTATATAAATAAAAGTTATCTCTATACCAAGAAGAATATTTTTATTCATTTCCATAAGAAAAAAAAACAAGTCCTAGACACCAATATAAAATCACAATGTCCTGTGTCGGCGAGTACATCTCGTTTTATTACCTTGGTGCATTTTCGTATACGTGCCCACACACATATACATACCTATGTACATATATGCGCATATAGTCCTCCTACAGTCAAAAAAAAAATAAAAAACACTATAACTTGTATGAACGCCAGGACACAGCTATCAATCCAAAACACGCAATAATCAACTTTAAAAGTTTCTCTGCCTAAAGTATAAACATTACTTTGTATCGATGTACATACATACATATTATATCTTTGTACGCAATCACATGCAGAAAAACCATCGCCTTTCCAAAAACATCAATCGTGCTTTACATTGTCCTTTCGGGACCACTTATACTTTATACATTTGCGGCACTTTCATCTCCCTTCTAGCTATTTTAGAGATGAGAGTATGCTTTTCTAAACAAACGAAGAGTGACACATAGTAATTGTGAGCAATAGGGAGGATGATTTTTTATTCTACTTCTTTGACCGATCCCTCTGTCGAATATTTTCTACGTTTTTGTTGCTATCGTGGATAGTTCAAATTTCCTTTCAGAAGTATACACTATCAGCAGACGCAGAAAGAAATACAGGCCAGAGACGCAAGCCAATATCATTTTATCAATGTTGTAATATGGCTTTATCAGCAATAGGTACGCAGAATGTTCGATATCACCCTTAACCAGAGGGCTGTAAATCGTCCTTCCATATCCTGTTTGTGTCCCAAATCAAATAAATTGCAAAAGAGAAAGTATAAAGATGTGTGTCCTTTTTCGTTTGCTTTTTTCTTTCTCTTAAAGTGAGTGAAAGTATCTCCATGGGGATATTTGTCCTTTATCTAAAAGATTGTTCTTATTTCACTCAGGATTTGCAATTTCTAGCTTGTTACATGTTCGTTTTAAGGTAAATTATATCTCATCGCAAATGAGAGCAACTTACAGCGTGTCTAGTAAAGTTTTTAAGATAGCATAAATGATACCGTTGAAGGAACGCGTATCAGCTTGGAGGTGGCATGTGTACCAATAACTCTAACCCAATGCCACGGTGTCATTAGCAGCTGCTACTCCAACTGTGAACTTAATGCACATCGCTGCTGCTGATGTTGGCCCCAATAAAATCCATTTAAACCGTTTGACGGATCGCCTTGTCCTTAGTAGCTCGCTTTCTCTCGGTAGGATTGTGAATAATGAATGATTTCCACTTATGATGATGAATATGTTTCCTTGTCAATGGTCGTGCCTGGAAGTTTCACATTGCACGATATATGTACATATTCCTCTGAAGGACAAAAGCGTCGATCTCTCCACCTTCTCGAGCCCAATAAATTCTACAGATGTTGGTGTATCTCTGCGGAAGACTCGTTTGCATTATATCGTCGTTCGCTCAGCAGGGTGATATCCGCTAAGAAAGTGCCTATGCATGGAAGTATGTACGTATGTATATAGGTACTTGCTCTGGTCAACGGCTATTATTTAGAACGGGTGTGATTGTGTGTCTTACATATAGGCAGTATAATACACAAAATCCTTCGGAGGATTTATGATAGTGAGTATTATGGGACGTCTATGCATGCCTTAGCCTATGTTTGTGAGGGCTTGAAAGTGAATGTTTATGGGAAGCGGGTTGTAAGAGGCAGACAAATGTCAGAAGCGGTAATATTTATTGACAGATTTTAAGCGGTCGATGTTGGGTGGCGTTGTAATATATATATGCCATGTTAATAAATACCGCTGCTGTGGCAAGGCGGTGGAGTTGCTTTGGCAGACTCTTCAATGGCATCCATGTGCAGTTAGCGTTGGATGACACATAATTGGTGTACGTCGATGGCAATAAAACAAGGCAGATGATAAATGGGCGAGAAATCGGCCAAAAATTTGTTAGGCGCATTTACAAGGGATCATTTATTTCATAGGCTTTTGTTTGAAGCGATGTAATAATGGGGTTCGTCTGGGACCATTATTTCTTTGCAGAATTTAGGATAATATTGCATTTTCCGGAGTGAAATGAAGTTGAACTATTCAAATGAAAATCAAAAACGTTCACCACTTTATATATACATATGTATGTATGTATGTATACATATATATTTTATTAGATTTAATAACTCGATTTACACATGCGTTCTTTCACTTCTATTCGCTTTGAATGTTAAATATCGAATGTACAATATAAGATTAAATGACAATAATTGAATTAATGTACATACGTTACGTTTATGTTTATGTTTATAACTCTACATTCCATGAAAAAACGTAGGTAATGTAGGAATCATATAGCAAACAATAATTATTCATTTAAATCAAATTATAAGATTTACAATTATATTTATGCCCCAACACGGAAAGACTATTATAAAGATACCTCAATGAAATATGTGTATGTAAATTGTACAACTATTTAAAATTATATTTATATATACGCAAGACGTAGCTGGAGCCGTAGTACACCGCTGCAGATTATCACGAGCTGGCAAAATTTTAAAATTTGAGGATCGGCCAGTTTGACAGCCCAACAATGACCAAAAAAACGAACGTACCGAAAAATGTTGACAACCGAAATTTAAGACGACAAATATTGGCGACCATGAAGTTGTAAAATGTATTGCAATGCACAAAGATATTCATAGAGATCTCGGAATTAGTACAGTCGAAGCTGAAACTAGCGACTTCGCGCGAAATCATAAAAATCGATTTCAAGAATACAGTCCTACAAATTTTTGATGAGAGCAATTTATTGCGCCGACCACAAAGAATGAAACCTTTCGACTTGGCGCGATAAGGATTAACCGCGTCTAAATTGCGGAACATGCAGGATCTTTCATTGGAAAGTAATCTGCCAAAAGTTATTACATCGCGATAAAAAAAATTGCTTGATAAGTTTTATGTAGCTTAGTTGCAGTATTTAACAATATATGTATGTATGTGTATATGTAGGGTGGTGTTTTTAGTCTGTAGAAATCTGACACTACATACTATGAGCACGCGCTTGCTATTCTCATAGTGTCTTATAGAAGATTTTTAAAAATCTCTTTCCGCAAAACTGTTTCTGTAGACATGATACGACTTTTAGTAATGAGGAACAGATACAATTTGTTAGCGACGTTAATAGAAAGAAAAGGGTTAAATTTCCTACTCAGTTCAAAAACAACACCCACAAATTCTGAGATTTCTTCTTCCTTCTGGAGAAAGGCAGGAGAAGATCTGAATCCAAAAAACACTACAAAGACGGTAAAGCACGGGCGTGGATTGGTTATGGTATTGGATAGAGTAATTGAGACATTTGTTACACCCTAAAATTTATGAAAAAATAGTTAAAAACTTTCACTACACAAATAAACAGTGTTTACCTACGTGATTGTAACAATTAGAAGTTACTTGACAAGATGACTAACACTGAAAGTGGAATCTTGTTTTTGTTATTGGAGAAATACAAAAACAGTATATCGCTTTCGCAAAGCATCTTAGGCCTTTTATTTTGTTTATGGAAAGCAATTAAATTTAACAACATCCGCCTGTTTTTAACGTTCCATGTCCACCTAAATATATACATATGTATGTATAACTACTTTCGTATTTCAAAGGTGAAACAATTAAAGTTTAGAATACAAAATTTAATTAAACAGTTTGGCTGCAGTATCCACGCAATTGAACACACCCATCAAAACGGTGTCGTACCAATTGTGCCATCGATTATTGTGGATAAACCACATCCGTTAACCGAAATCCACCTGCTTCAGTCATTAATAACATCGATTATTTCACCCATTGTAGGAACCGGACCAAATGCCAATTGGGTTTTAATGTGTGGTTGGTTATTGAGTATCACATGATGTGGGTCAAAGAAAGGGACACACACCGCAGGATTATGTGGATTATCCCAGTCGCACACACATTTGCTGACCCATAAGCCTCCACAAATCGGGGGCGGTTATTCAAAATTCCAATCTTTTCTGCTTATGAATTCTACTATACCTATAGAACCAATGACATAACTGTGAATAGTTGAAATACCTTGCACAGCGCTCTATAAGGCAAACGAGTTCTTGGCAAAAACTATTTTCAGCATTCTATCGTGCAAAGTCTATGCCCAACGGTTATTCAGGGTTTCAGTTCGATGAAGAGATATAAAAGCTCCAAGGATAGGAGAATTAAGGGTAGTTAGCATTAATTAAATGAAAATTCCATCTACCTCAGTTGGATCGTTTCAGTTGACGAATTCCGGTGAGGGACAAGCGTAGTTGAATACATAAAATTTCAGAAAATATTTATGGGATGAGCGATGATCATTCTTAAGCTACGCGGTATATACATATATACATATATACATACTTGTACGTAAGTAGAAGTTGTTGTTACTTATAAAGTAGCTGAAGTTTTCTTAATCTAAATAAAACTGAACTTTGAAAGTGTATTGATTACGAGAAGATAAACGATTTATAGTGTCCACACAATAACAAAAAGTTTTCCGGTGAACAATAAAATAAATCACTGCTTCTGTTGTAGCTGACGTATTTAGATAAATAAAAGTGACATCTTTAGCTTATCGACTCTTATAGCTTCTTATCGGTAGTTTGCGTTAAATTGCATGTTTTTTAATGACTTCACAGCAGCAAATATTTTTCACTCTTTGTAACATAGAAATTTCCAACGAAAGGTCATATGATCCTCTGCATACGGTAACATTGTTTCCTCCAAGATATTGGTATTAGAATCGATCCATTCGTCCCTCTATCCTTCTAAGAGGTCCCATCACTTGGGATGACAAGCATCCTCACACCATAATGGAACCGCCACCATGCTTTATACTTTTATTGCAATAGCGTAAGTCGAGTCTTTTACCAACTGGTCTCCTTACATCATTCCATCAGAATGTATCAAATTTGGTTTTGATTCATCAGAAAAAAGAACTGTCTTCCATTTTGCCAAGGTCCAAGATCCGTAGTTTTGCGCAAAAGCAATACGATCTCTACGATTCTTTTTAGAAACTAAAGGTTTTTTTGAAGGTCGTCTTGGAAACAATCTGGCCTCAACAGCTCATCTCCGCACCGTCCTTTCGTGGATGTTTACATCAAATTCCTTAACAAGGGCTCTTGCGGAAATATCAGGTTCGACTTTTATTCTGCGGATCAGAAGACTGTCTTGTCTTGGTGTGGGTTTTCTGGGCCTGCCACCACTATGAATCACTTTTACTGAACCAGTTACATTATATTTTTTTATTAGGTTTGAAATAACTGATTTTGGGATTTAGTACTTGTTACTGATTTCCTTTTGAGTGAATCCATTTTTATAATCATCAATTATTTTTAATAAGTTTAACTCTCGTTACACTTATTACGCGCCATTGTATTCCCTTATTAAACAAAATAGGTGTTATAGTATCAATTATCAAATTTTGAGTGAAACTTAAACGCCAGCTTATCGTCACTTCCTACAGTCAAAAAAGGACTGTACATAAAAAAAGAAAAAATATTGCTATTATTTAAAAATATTTTTCTTATTTTAATCAAATCGCAGAGTTTCCTTAGTGTTGTCTGGTCAAAATGTCATGTATTGCTATATTTTTTTTTAATTATGAATTGTTGATTGAATTTTCTTATTATTTTTTTTTATTTTGAGTAGTATTGATAAAGATAATAAACTTATTATAATGTATTTTACGCGTATCTAAATGTTTCATTCAGTTCAGTTTCCTTAGTTTTGTCTGTATGTACATATGTATGAGATCAAAGGCAGTAAAATGCTGCCGCGTGTCTAACGTTAATGATATAGCTGGTCAGTACAACCTCACCCTTTGCTGGGTACCAGGTTACTGTTACATATCGGCAAATTGCGAAGCTGACGCACTGGCTAGAAAAGTTTCCTCTGGTCTGGATAGCATAAGCGTCACCGACATGCTTTCAGCTATGATCTTTTATTTTTAATTTATTTTTTTTATTAATATTTAATTAAATAAATAGGGTGTCAACTATTGTATTAGTATTTGCTCAATTCCTTTTATTGACATCATGGTGTCAATAACTGTCTTCCATGGGAATACAAAAGTTGACACCGTGTCTACAATTATGCTGTTGGAAGGTGTCAATTATAGTTGTTTTCTCTAAATAAATATTTAGCTGAAAAAATGCCTACACTGAAAATGAGCTCCAAAAAGCTCTTGAAAGCGTGAGGACGCAAACTATATCGAAAAAGGCAGCGGCCAAATTTTTTTGGGTTCCACGGACAACGCTTATATTTCGTTTAAGCGAAAAATTTGTGAAAACAAGACCAGGTCCTAGCACTGTCTTAACTGCCATTGAGGAAGAAGCCTTGCAAGAATGGATAACCACATCGCAGCGAAAAGGCTTTCCTAAACGAAAAGATGTGCTCCATGCGGTTAAGGAGTTTCTCGATGGAGACAATCGCGACCATCCATTTGGGCCGGAAAACATGCCGGGAAATGGTTGGCTTAAGGAGTTTTTAAGCCGACAACCTTCAATTTCGCTAAGAACAGACCCGGTTACATCGGCAAGTGCAAATAGAATCTTCGGACATAAGATCGTGGTTTGTGAAAATTGATGATTTCCTGAAGGACAAGGATTGGCCGGACATTTTAGAAGACGGGAGGGGAGCAGGGTTTTTAACGGTGATGAAACCAACTTTTTGCACTGTCCTAAAACAAAAAAACATGTTGGCAGCAGAAGGGGCTCGTAACATCTACGAGATTGATAGAGCACTGGCAAAATCTAACTGAATAGTTATGTTCTCTTTCTTAGCCCTGGGGAGTTTGTTTCCACCCATGGTTATATATCCCTATAAGAGAATATCAGAGGACATTCGCAAATCATTACCTCAGGATTGGGGCTTGGGTATAAGCGACAATGGTTGGATGACCAAAGAAGTCTTCTATGAGTATATTTCCAAAGTCTTTCGTTCAGCATTGGAACCAAGTTCCCAGTCATATTTTTTGACCATCAATCACAGCACACATCAAACCTTTCCTGTCAGCATTTTAATTATAATTTCAACCATGTCAATTGTTTTATGTTTTTACCTTAATTAAATTAAACTAAATATATTTTTAACCCAATTTAATAAACTTAATACATATACATATAACAAAAATGTTTACTTATATGCTTTTAATTTTAAATCGTTGCATTCAAAATGTATATTTGCTCTAAGATAAACGAACACTGTGTCAATAGATGTGTTTAAATGTCAACCATTGTACTATTAGGTGGTGTCAACAGTTCTACATGAGTGTCAATCAATGTACAATTTTATGAGCCCTTTAAAATATTGTGACTAAACTTTATTTTGGCAATTTTCCTTAATATTTATAAAAATTAAATGAATTCTAATAATATAATATATTTCGAAATCCCAAGAGTTTTCAAAGTGCTCTCGTCAATACTGTTTTACGGTGATTTAAAATTCTTTCGGGTGTCAAGAACTGTACAGGTTACGCTATTTCAGCGGACAATTCAATTATTACCGAAGACAAGATGAATATGTACATAGGTAGTTGTTTAAGCTTGTTATTTCCTTCATAAATTACTCAAGTGCGCCGAAATATTTTACAATTAGTTTTATCGACGCTGATGATTTGAGACCCAGAATTATAACAGAAGGCTCGTCTACAAAACTCCCAAAATACTTACTTGGTTTTCTTCTTCTTGACTTGTACGACCGAGATGAACAAGGAGATTCCCTGTCTTTAATCAAACTAATTTAATTAAAATACCAAAGAGTACATACATAAGTATATTGATTGATGACAATTGTATTACCTACACCAGATCTAATTTTGTTAATTTCTTAAAATGTTTTAATTCGCGTCGAACATTACTTTTTAACATATTTATGCATTTATTTTTCTGGTGACATCCGCTTTTTGTGCATCAAGGTATGTACATTTCTTTATATTTATGTGTATGTATATATGTACATATCTGTATTGTAATGACCAATACATTTACTCTATGTACATCATCTTTCTTTTTCCCGCTATGATTATAAATGACAAACATACTTGCTTTTCTTCGACACAAAACACAATAAAGTATTGCAAGCCAACCCTTTTTACTTGCACCTAAGTATATCTATACTATACAATACTTGCCCTTATTACTTTCGTGAAAAAATTCGAACTCGAGATTTTAATCAAACTGCTTTAAGGTGGAATACCACGTTTTTCACGAAAAAAATTCGAATAACGGTAATATTGAAAATCAACTGTTTCTCAGCTGTTTTTTTCAAAATTTTTACTAGAAATTGAGAAAAAATTACTTAGGCAAAGTAACAGACCTTCAAATTTTCTATAATTCACTTAAACACCCTATCTGGCCACGCCCACTTTTTAAGGGCGTTTTTATAAAAACAAAACATTGAGTAAACTCCTACAATGTTATGACCATTATTCCATCGAAACGCGGAATGCCACGCCTACTTTACTGGGAAGAACAAGACTTGGACCTCAATCCTGATAAAATTTTACACTTATACCATTACGGTGCAAGTACGTACGACCCAGTCGTGCACTTTATTTTTCGTACAATTGATCTTAAGAGGCCTTTACCCAAAAAAGTCGATAAAGCGAAAAATTAGCAATCGGTTTCCCATGCCATTGGGCGAATTCTGAACCGATGTAAATGTTACATAGGTATCACATATTAAAGAATACCTGTACCATAATAAATCATTTCCGTGCCCATATCTACATACATACATAGGATTACGACGAGTAATATGTTATAGAGAATTTTTTACCCATCGTAGATCACTTCTACATATTTTATTTAGAATGTATTTATTTTATTTTTCGACTCCAATCCATTCAAGTTATAAAGTAAAGAAAAAAAAATTAAGTATATCGATTATTTTAACATGGGTTTCTCGAATCTGCTTCTATAAATGATTCAGAAATAGAGGTGTGTCGGTGTTTTGTCTTTGAACCCTGATGCATACACATACATATGCATGTATGCTGGCTACCAACTGTATATACATACATACATATGTACGAATTTGTTAGCTTATTCATATCTATCCTTAGGGATAATTTAATAAGTCGTTTCTTAACCTTAGTGGGTTAAAACACCAGAAGTAATAAATCATCATATTGATTGACAATGGTTGAAAACTTAGCCGTAAATGAAGTAATGATGGTGATATTCGTTTGGTGCCTTTCCTACTCATTAGGTAAGGAGTACAAAGGAAGACTGTGAAATAAAGAATACCTATGAAACATTTTTGTTTGTTCATCATGTAAAACTATTTTTTACAAATAATACTTTGAGGCCCTTGTGGCAGAGAAGGAAACCTTGTAACTAAATTAAGGGAAGTTGTTAGGTGACTTTGATTACACTGATTTGACTTTCGAAAACTTTAGTCGCAAGTTTTCTATTTTAGACTTTTTCTTTTTACTATTCTATTTTATGGAAAATGGTGATGGTGGGATGTAATGTTATAGGAGTTCTATTCATTTCCGAACCATCAGAAAGAGTTTCAAAAGTACAAAGAGACTTGGAATTTACTTTACATTTGTTTGTTTTCTATGAAAACCTATAATTTTCTTTATATTCTCTTTACTTGATTGGGATAGGCTTCTGGTATGCATACATAGAATATGTATGTAGATAGTTGTACTCAGCAAGTTTACAGTGATATAAAAAAACAAAAATGCTATAAAGCTATCGAATGTAATTAAAAGTTTTTAATTGACTTTGTGACTACTGAGTATTGGAAAGATTCACGTCAAAGTGTTATCTGGTTTTTAGCATAGTGTGCTATATCAGTGAAATTAAAGTGTAAAGTAAAAAATAGCCGACGGTGATAGTAACTGTGAAGTTGCCGCTGACTATGTGTTTTGTGGTTAAAAAAAGTAACGCTGATTGGAATAAATCAAAGCGAAGTTTTAACTGGCCTTTATGTTCATGAGAGTGTAACAAGTTTTCATGTATCGATTTAGCTATCATACTCACCGGTTTAGTGAAAATTCGTATCATTTTTATACCCCATCCTAGGGCTTTTCAAGTTTGGTACATGACATAGAAAAATAATTGAGTAACCCTAAAAGTATATATGTATGTACATACATATGTATGTACCTATGTATGCATGAATTTACATTAAATATCAATACCCAATTGAACCATGTCAGTCCGTGATGATATTTTACTATTACTAAATAAAAGAGAAAGACAGTTAGTATGGAGTTAGGAAGAGAATAAAGAATTGGCATACCATTAACATAGTATATGTTGGCTTTAATAAATTATTAAACATTTATTTTATCTTCTATATATGCATGCGAAAGAAATCCGTATAAATCAAGATCGGATGGTGCCAAGGACATATTAAATTTGATACATACGTATGTATGTAATTTGTTTGTAATCAACATCAACAGAGAAAACGAATGCACCGTCCGTATATCACCAGGTTTGGGGCCTTAAATTTTGAGCTAAATTGAACATTTTTTTAAGACTTTTGGGGACGTATTTATAAAAAAAAAAGGCGTCCAGTTACGCCCACTTCGTAGGGCCGGATAGGGACAGTAGCCTTTCTGTATGTTTTAATTTTCATTTAAAAATCTCGTGAGGATGTTTCGTTGTAGAAGATCTTCCACCATACTGGGGAATATTGCTTGATGCCATTACTGAGGGAATGAATTTTGGACTTCACTTCGCCATTGTGACATTGATCATCGGAGTTCTCTCTATCCCCATAGTTGTTAGAACAATATGTTGAAGGGTTGTCTTTGTTCACCCTTAGAAAATCGTGTAACACAACACAAGATAAACCAATTTGCAATATAAGCAATATAAGCCACAGCGAGATAAGAATACCAAAACTGTTTTCAATGGTATCGTGAGCTCTCGACCGCCGTTTATTGAAATTTTCCTTGTCTGCTGGCTATGGCATACTTGAATAAGTTCGCATTAGGTTCATACCCAATAGAAAGGCATCATCAGCAAAGAAATAGTGGGGGATTCTTATCCGAAAACGGCTTTAACGGTTTTTATAAATTTTGTATTAGAGTTAATCTTTTCAAACCCTATGCAAAACTGTAAAATTGTACTTTCCTTACTGCCAGCTTAACAAAAACACAACTTGCGTATCATATTAATACGCTAACATGGATTTTGTCCCTAGTTCTTCCTACTGAACCGATTTGCAAAATTATATACTATGTAGTACATACCATTGCAAAACCTTTTTCCCACAGATTCTCTCTATTTTATAGTTTAAGTCCAGATTGATAACAATGGTACAATAGCTTTTAAAGATAAGTCAATACATGTGCATTTACGGAAGCACACCCACTACAGTGAACCAAAAAATATATATTTCTTGAACTTGACACAATACCATACCGCAGTGTTGCTGCCATGTTTGAGAAAAAAAATCCACCAGAAAGAAAAAACGAACCAAAAGTATCAAAATACGAATTCTGGGTAAAAGACCATTATTACTAACAAAATATATCTCAATGGCAGTGGAACTATGTTGCAGATTCAAAAAGTTGGAAAATGTTGTAAAGAGGTTGTTTTATGGCATCCGTTGTCGAAACTGAAAGTATCGACCGACATTGCCATTTTAAAGAAAACGAAGCATCGCATCTTAATTAATAATCACTTTTGATACGTCTCTATTTCTTGGTAAGTCTGTAGAACACAGCTGTCAAGGAAACGTTTTTTCCCTTACGATACAGGTTTTGATTGGTGCGTACGTGCTACAGAATTTGTTTGAATGTTATTTTTCCTTGCTTAAAAGACAGAGAGAGAGAGGAAGGAAATATTGTTTTTAGGGACTTATGAATTATGGGTGAAACCAACGGAAAATGACGTAGTAACGACGACTTATTAAATCCTGCAAGATGACATACATATGTACATACATATACATACCTAAGTATATGTACCTAAGTATAATACCTAAGTATAATACCTAAGTTTTTCGTTAATTTTTTTTTAACTCAAATACACACAAGGATTTTAGATATACATACATATGTATATAGATGCAAGTTTGTGCGATCCAGTCGTGCACTTTATTTTTTTACTGAAATTGAAGAAATGAATTTGGAAGACCTCTGGTTCATACAGGGTTGCGCGCCATGCCACAATCGATCTTTCCCAAATCGTGTTATCAGCCGCCTTGGCGACGTCTATTGGCCGCCTCGGAACTGTGATTTGACCTTTTTGAATATTTTTTGGGGGGAACCGAAGGACCGATGTTATGCCAACAATCCGGAAACGATTCAAGCATTTAAGGCCAATATTATCCAAGGAATCTGTCAGCTACAGCCCGAAACCATGAACAAATTCTTGGAAAATTGGAGTAGCAGAATGCGAACGCAGCCGGTGCAGCCACCTGAACGACATTGTGTTCCATAATTAATGGCAATGTTTGCTCTCACTAATAAAACTTGTATTTGGGCCACTTATACATGAATAAAACAAATAAAAAGGTCATTTCTTACAGCAAATTGTATTCATTCTATTACGAACACAAAACTGAGCTTCTAAAACAATATATACAAGGAATTTCATAAAATTTTTCTTGTTTTATAAAAATAAATGAGTTCTTACCATTAAGATTCTTCCCATCATAATGTTAACATAAAAGAAATATAAAAACATTTTATCGGTTTGACATTTACAAAGTCCTTTAAACGTTAATAATTGCAAACAAAGACTTTATCTGACGCAAAACAAATCTTCTTTCAGAAACAGAAACGCATCCCCCTATAAATTGTCCTTCTCAAAAGTCGTACGTTTTTTTACAACGCATAATATCAAAAGGCATGTCTCTGCTATCTTAAAAACGAATGAGCCTTCGTATCAATTATGTACATAGTACACCCACGTTGCCTTCACACTGAATGCTGCAAGAGTTCGTGAATAAATTATCATTTCAATGATTGCGGTTAATGTAACAAAAGTCCTTTAAAAGTCTACACGATAAAGCCAGACACCATGGCCATGTCCTTGCACCCATATCCAAACTCACGGATAACCACACAGCTACCGTATGTACTCGCTTGGACCCAAAGGATATCCCATTATCACCATACATCAGCGTCAAGCAATGAATTCACCTGAGTTCTTATTTGTTCTTCCATTTTCGCACATGCTCTTTTAATTTTTATTCGCTATGGCCATCTGCTGCCTTACTCTCCTTTATTTACAAACATTATTTCGTTTATTTCTGAGTAATTTTTCATGCAAATTCAACCCTGCAGACTGTGCAAAAGTGCGCAAAGAGGTTTCCACTATAGCACATAGTGATGGATCTTGTGTGCCATCATTATTTATTTTCACGGATCGATTCTGATGTTTTGACGTTATGACACATCAAACCACATCTAGGAATTGGGCAGTCGTCCATAGAACCACCACCTTCGCCATAAGCATAATGCATGGATTTGCTGCAGAGCTTTAACAAGAGTCCAATTTTCCAGTTTCCTCGGTTGGAAGGACTTTGATGCCGTATCCGTAGTGGTTCACTGTCCTGTATCGTTATGGTTAAAAAGATATGTTCATACTTTCCTTCAGGCTTCGTTTTTACCATGCCTATATGTTAAGTATTGGTATCGTGACAAATGTTTATCACGAGCATTACTAAAGGATGCCATGTCTACGGACATATGTACGTAATATGTACATATATTCATTCATATATTTACTTATATTTTCATACTTGTACATTTATATGTATGTTCTTTTAGGGTTTTGTCGACATCATAATTCCTTTGAATTAAAAATATTAATTTCAATCCCAATGTTATATTATATGTATGTATATGACATTTGGAATTTTATTTTATGAAGCAACTGTTGTGAATTAGTTTAAATGTAACAATTCTGTTTTTTTAATTGAACAAACTTAATTGCATAACATAAAAAAATTTTCGAAGCTTTTGTTTTTAATAAATTTTAATGCTGAAAGATCAAGTAAGGGCGACCCAATCGGATCCTTTATTAGTTATAGTCATTTGCATACCCATATCAAAAACTCAATACAAAGAACACAGGCCGAAAAGAACATTAATCAAAGTGAGATGAGAGTTTGTGGGTGCAGCGAATGTATGTATGTACATATGTAATACCTGGTATTTCCAATTGGTCGACCACGGCTCTGACAACATGTTTGAATTTCAACAAAATGTTGCAAGAGTACTATGGATATTGCGTACATATATATTGCATATGTACATAAAATATTCTAGATACATAACTCGAACAGAGTCGTTCATAGACCTTCATCGACGAAAGACGTGTTTCGGCTTCTTTCAGTTTAATAGTGCGTTCATTCATATGTATACCGAAAAAGTCAGTGCATTTATAAGAGCCAAGTTGGCAGTGTGGAAGTGGTACTTGATCACCATCCGAATAGACGCTGCAAGTACCTTTTTTTAATTTAATTAAAGCACCAGTACAAAATATACAAAAAGTAAATTTGCAACACGCGATGGACGATAGGCAACGATATGCACTTCCAATAGAGGGAGATGCGGACAAACAAACATCAAAATGCGGCTTCCACGTCAGGCTACTCAATGCCACCGAAGGGGCAGCGAAGAGGAGGAGGAGGAGGGTAAAGCCTACGCTAAACTTGGTTAAACGCCCCACTGATCGAATGAGGCGTTTCGCATTTCGCCTTTTCGACGGCAAAGTCGAAAAGGGAGAATTGGAAGTTGCCGTTCTTCCTAGTTCAGATGTCACCCAATAGAAACTGGATGGTCTAAGAGGCATTAAAGTCCTCGACTATCAAGTTGTGATGTGGGAGAAAGTAAGAAGAAGCGAACGCATTTTGCAATGCGTTTTACAATGCATTTTGCAATGCGTTCGCTGCCAGAGGTTCGGACACGCCGCGTCGAACTGCGCCATGCTGCCCCGATGTGTAAAGTGCAGTAAAGACCACAAGGCAGAGCAATGGCCATTAGGGAAGGATAGGGCTGTAGGCAAGGGGCAACCTTGGTGTGCTCTATGCGGGAACACCGCAAACTATCGGGGTTGCGCTAAGTTCCAGTTAAAAAAAAAAGTAAATCTGGCTCGACAGTCGAAAATCGAGGTGAAACGTCCACCTGGTCCCGCTCTAATTTCACAAGCCGTGACGCCCCAAATTGACCTACGCCCAAATGGCGTCGGGTCAGGGCAAGACGCAAAAGCAACTGCCAAAGGCTGCTCCAAAGGCGTCAGTGCCTAAAGCACTTGAGGCACAAGCTGACTTGATGGCTATCTTGCTCTCAATT
This sequence comes from Xylota segnis, assembly GCA_963583995.1. Taxonomy (NCBI): domain Eukaryota; kingdom Metazoa; phylum Arthropoda; class Insecta; order Diptera; family Syrphidae; genus Xylota; species Xylota segnis. The sequence goes on along the minus strand of OY757236.1, from coordinate 103,519,405 downwards.
CAAGGGCAGGTGGGCCAGCTACAACGTCAGATACAAGAGCAGGCGACGCGGGTGGACCAAATCTGCCGGGCCCAGCACACCTTTAGTCGTAATGAGTACCACCGCGGAGATTCCCTTAAAAATCCTTGCGGTGAATGTGAATTCACTGATAAGGATAGGATGTAGAAACTCACTTTTTAGTTGTTAGACGATAAAAATCTTGGTTTGCTTCTGATTAGCGAAACTAAGCTAACTCAGACACATAAATTAAGTAAAAATAAATATAATATAATAAGTCCAACTCCACCCACGGAGGTGGTGTCGCGATCTTCGTACGTAAAGAGCTACGTTACGAGACAGTATACAGTGGTGAAGTGCGAAGGTTCCAGGTGCTGGAAGCGTACATCGTGTGCATCCCTCTCCATTGTGGAAAGAAGATGTACGTGGTCTCGTTCTATGCACCTGAAGCTACTCAAACTTCTTTATTTATTTCGGAGCTCGAATCACTTTTCCGATGCCTAAGGCTGGAGTCGGAGGAGAACTACTATCTAAGGTCAGAGATTTAAACGCGAAGCATGGGGATTGGGGAAATAATGCGCCAAATCCTAGAGGGAACCTACTACTCAATTGGTGGGGTCAGCACAATGTCGAGTTTAGACTCGATGTGAAAGCTTCGGATATTCCGTCCTTTCCCAGGGGCGGCTCTTATCTGGATCTCATGCTGTTCGACGTACGGCTACAACTGACAGACACGGGCAGACAAACGATGAACTGTTTGCACACTTTTGTGTGGACTTAGTGCCGAAATTACGATTCCCAACGAGATTGTGGAACTGGAAGAGTTTATTCAAACGCACACCTACAACTACAGTAGGACGCGCTGGACACGCTTCTCCCGAGTACTAACGAGAGCACTCTCCTCGAACTCGCTCTACCCACCGTCCAACAGGAACCTGTCAAACGAGGAGATTGACAGATATCTGAGACAATTGGACGAGACAGTCAAACGAACGATGGACAGTACGATACCTCGGTATCAACATACTGACAACGCCGACATATTCCGCAACTCGACAATCGACGCACTACACCGACGGAAAAGTAGACTCCTGTCAAGATTAAAAACCTTGTACAGGCAGTTTGCTGACAGACACAACTCTGAGGTTAGGACACTGAAGTCGTTGATCAAAAATCTCCAAAAATTGATCAAAGAGAAATATGGAATGACGGTTAATGCGCATTGGAACGGGAAGGTTTCGGCCATAAGAGCCAATAATCCAGGCATGTTCCGAACAACGAACAACGAACGAGTACTAATAACAGCAGGCATAGAATCACATAATGCTGTCAAAGATGACGACTTTTTTCGTGATAGAAGATCCGCAGGAGAAAGTAGAGGCTATAGGAGCGACTTTCCAGGAAGTGTACAAGGTGAATGATAGCTTTCACCCGAACCATGACCTGGAAAATCGCGTCGTTGTGCACAACTTCTGCCTTCGAAATTATATGCGGGAATGACGATCTGAGAACACTGGTTTCACCGTGTTCAATGAAGGGAATATGGCAAACAATGCCGTCGCCAATGACAGGGTTCACCTCCCGTTCATATCGACGGTAGAACTCCAAGCGAACTTCGTCTCATTGAGGAGTAAGAAATCCGTGGGTAAAGACGGAATTCCGAACATTGTGCTGAGACATCTCCCTCTAGAAGCGGTAGACATATACACCACCCTGTTTAACAATGCACTGAATAATGCACATTATCCGGTGCATTGGAAGACAGCAGTGGTGCAGCCGATTCCCAAAAGGGGAAAATATACATCCAATCCGGCAAATCTTCGGTCGATAAGTCTCTTTCCGAACATCAGCAAGGTATTCGAGAAAGTTATTCATAGGGCCCTAAAGAAGTGGGTTGAGAACAAAATTATAATTCCGGACAACCAATTCGGTTTTAAGGCGGGGCATGATACCCTACATGCCGAGTCTAAACTGGTGTCGGACGTCCAATGGAATAAAAGCAAGAATCAATGCACGGGTGCCTGCCTGGTTGACTTGGAGAAAGCCTTCGATACCGTATGGTTGGAGGGGCTCTTCTACAAGTTGAGCAGGCTGGGTATCAGCAAACCACTACTGTACATCATATTTAATATGCTCACCAGTAGACAGTTCGTTGTGAAAAATGGCAACGTGACTTCTGCTGGTACGTTTCAAATTAAAAACGGTCTGCAACAGGGTGCGGTTAATTCGCCTATCCTGTTCAACATTTACAAAAGTGATTTGATAGGTTCTCTTCACCATGCTATTGCGTACGCAGACGACTTGATTGCGTACAGGTCAGGTCCTAAGGTCGAGATCATTGCAACTCTCTTGCAATGTGACTTCGACAATATCCAGCGATATTGCGATGACTGGAAGTTAAAGATCAACTTCCAGAAATCGGAAACCATCCTGTTCAGAACGCCGTTATCTGGGGCCTCAAGGGACACCAGAAAGAATTGGCGAAAGTTCTCTATCGTGGGACCAATCGGACGACCATTGGCGAGTAGAAGTGTAGTCAGGTACCTTGGGATCTGGCTAGACCAGTATCTATATTTTAACAAACATATAGATGCTGCTTTGGCCAGAGCCCGAGCTGCTTTTGCCCTTACAAAGAGACTGTTTTATAGCAGCCAACTCGATGCGAGGGTGAAGGTAATCTGCTACACGATCCTCATGGATCCTATGGCTGTCCGGTGTGTTTCAACGTGGGAGCAAGCTTGATGGAAGGGATTCAGGTGTTTGAGAGGGCTTGTCTTCGGCATTGCCTTCATTTATACAGAACAGCGCAGTCCGAGTACACAGAATCCTTCTCCAATGAGGTCCTTCACAACAAAGCAAGTCTGATCAGAATGGACAATTTCCTGGTGAAGTTGATTCGCGGTCATATTGCAAGAGCATTGAACTCGACCAATAGCCTGATCTTTGGGGCTTACTACCCCAACGACATGTACCACAAAAATGCGCGCCTTAACGGCTTTATCCCCCCAGAGGCGTTTCTCTATTTTGACAGACAAGGTCTGATACAGGATAGAACGGGTACTCTGACAATCTACCATGTCGCCAGAAAAGCTGTGGATGGGCGACTTAACTACGAGGCGTAGCACAGAGTCTCCGATTCAGTACGTCGGTTTCGGGGGGTGATGCTAAAGATATAGAAAGACAGAAATTTTGGTGGCTTAGCGAAATGAGAACTCCCTGGTCAATCTCTCTCATTTCTGTTTCAGGGTAAGCGGGCCACTTTATTTATTTTTTATACATAGCCTGGCCGGCATACATAATTTTAAGGTAGTCGTAGGTGTTTGTTGTAGGTTATAAGTTCATTCAAGTTCAAGCGAACTTGTAAACCAGTCTCTAAAATCTAACTGTGGCTAACAAAGAACAGATGAAACAAGTTCTTACTCGAGAATGGTAAAATTTTGCAGCTGGCTACACGAAAAAGTTTGTACAAACAAATTTTTAGGAAAATTAAAAAGGAAAATTACTAAAAAAGAAAGATTATCTACAAAATACTCATTACAAATTTTGCATTACTTTTGTATAACAATTACGGTCTGGGCGATGATCTTAAGAGGCAAAATTGTTTGTTTAAATATTTTATTTAGCTGGTTTTATAAAGGCAGGGTGTATACAAGGTAGGCCAAATACAAATTGTTTTTAAAAATGTAATAAAATGAACAAAATTTAAGTTTAATTTCCATTAACAAACAACTCATTTTGAAACTCAAACATTACATATAAGGCTGCTGTATACATAATTTGTACCATTTCTCTTCAGACAGACAGATAGATAGACGTCATTAGTATACCCATTATTTGTACGTCTCTATCATAATAATGTCAAGTTTAATTAAAATCTCGAGTTCAAAGTTTTTGACGAAAGCAATACCAAAAATTGTGTTTTTTTTTTGGGTGTGACTGGGTAAAAATCTGCGAAAATATCGCATGACTTTAGTCCACTAAAACACCCAAAGAAGGAATGATTTATGTCACCCATCCAATTATCGCACCTAGTCGTCAAACTATTTAATCAGCAATTTATTTTTATCACTTGAGTCCTAAAATATTAAGGAACTCCTTTTTGACAATTTCTCCTTTGTTTTCCGCTTTCGTGAGAGGATGTTATGGTATGATGTTATACCCTCTTGACTATAGGTTGAAGAGTATTGTCCTTCTCAATCCACTTGTTTAAGACTAAAAATAAATTTAATACATGAAAAAATAATTTATTTAAATTCATTAGATTATAAAGATCATATAGAAATACAGTATTTTTTTTTTAATTTGGATGTTAGCAGTAATTCATTTTCATTTTTTATAACCTATCCCATAGAAAAATAGTATATACTTAGAAAGAATGCATAATTTAGTAATTAATGATTACAAATATGTATGTAAATCAGTACCAATAGTCGAGTTCATTGTGTCCAGTCCCTCTGTCTCTCGGCTTTTGTCAGCGTCCTAGAAGAGTGTTCTGTCTTGAAAATTAAATATCAATTATTTGCAGCAGTTTGGCACTCGAATATATGTATGTATGTATGTACATAAGTCAGTGCTTTCAAACTGAAAAACTACCTGGCCTAGTTAAATTCATTCTTAAGGGCGAGAGTAACTACACCCCAGTACAGTTTTTACATCCTTTTCATATGTTCCCATATATGGCTTCGCGGACAACTGCTTGTGTCGGATGGATGGTACTTGTTTTATTTTCCTGACACCATATTGTCCGTTGGAAGGTCCCTTGTCTACTTCGATGTGCTAGTCCGAGTTTGTCGCGAATAATGCCTCTGTCGTCTCCATTGGAGAGGTAACTTTCTGAAAAGCTTTATCTGCCGTTATTAAAAGTTTCTTTATTTATGTGGTTTAGAGTCCCCTCCCGTGTGATTGATTCTTGTGCTACCCCATTTCACTCACCATGCATTCAAATCTTTCGCTATAGTTCCTGGTGTTTGTCCTCGTATGTTAATCAACCACAAGTTCATTTAACATCTTTTAGTACTATGCCATTGTCACTATCTCCTTTCCTTGTTTGTTGTAATAATTTCTAAGCCGTCACTCAATGCCGCTATTAATCTTCAGATCAATATACATAGGTAAGCACCTTATTACTCCTGGTTAGCTTTGCGAACAGAACGATGGTTGACACAAACCGAGTGCTAAGCAGGAATGTGAAATCTAGGTCTACACACCACCAACTTATTAGCGACGAAACATTTACCATATTATGAGCGCTGGCAAAGTTTTAACGGAACGGAAGCGCTTGCAGTATTAAGACAAACCCATCTCAAACGCATTTTCCTGTCTATGAGGGGGAAAAAATTAACCATATTTAGTCTATTGAGAATGAGAAGTAGTGCAATCAGTCATATCCACCCAATGCCACGCCCATTTTCAAGGACTTCTTTGTTTTAAAACGCATAATGTTTAAGTAGCTACTCAAATACGCTTGACCCCTAGTACAAAAATCTTTTTTTGTTTTTTAGAAGAAACATCTAATTGCTGAAATTTGGAGATTAATACATCCATAATTAAGTGTGGAAATAAACTTTAGCAAGTAGAAAATTCTGGTATTTTCTAACAGTAAATAGCGAGCGTCCACCACAATTGACCTTAACTTGTCTAAGTGAGGTCGCTGCTAACCTAATCTAAAAACGGAGAAAAATAAGAATGTACAAAATAACTGCGATATCAACTTAGACAATTTATGTGACAATAGGCAATAAGAGTTTAGTTAGTTCACTTATATTTCTGTTGAATATTTTATATTTTTGTTTTATTTATTTAAATCAACTTTATTTTTTGTCACTTGCCAGATAGAATAATGAGGTAAACTATGAGTAATGTACAAGGGTTTGTAATAAAAAAAAAAAAACTTATATAGATGCAGCCATTAAGGTCTGTAACGACTTTGATTTTGGACAAGGTTACACAATATCGTGTAATTCATTTAACCATATACTGGTTGGTATGTTCTCAAAAACATCACAAATTTCATCAAAAGCTGGTTCTTTCAGCTTAAAAGTCATTTGAGTATCTTGATTATCTAAGGAGACTCAACCTACCTACATATGTATGTGTGTAAGTATACGACTTTAGTGACTCAAGTTCTACTTTATTGGAACCGAATAAAGACAGGATACCCTGACAGAGGAGGTAATATAACTTTGGTGAAGCCTACAATACTATGTACTAATATAATTCGAACATGTAGACACATACTTATGTAGGTACTTAGGTTATTTCATTGAAAATGCAGCCTAGTGTACCGCTTATAGGAAAGAGTAATATAGTCAGACTGTTTATGTATTCTACTGTATTTCCTTTTTCTTTTATACCAGCAGTCCTGCTGACTAAGAGAAATGATCTGGAATTTTATTTATGAAAGATAAACAGGCCACCAGAACTTTGTGGAAATGCACAACAATATATCTTTTGGGCATTGTGTTTACTATAGAAAGTATAGACTCTGTTGCCATCTCGTCGTCGTCACCTAGCGTCGCCGTTGATAAAGATGAAACTTTTCTGGATGTATCATTAATTTTCGTAGGAGGAAAGAGAAAAGTTCCTAACTTTACTGCTGAATGGATTGCCTCACGTTGATTGAATCGACAGGAGATTGGAAGAAGACGGATGTAAAAAGTAATTTTCATTAAGCACTTGGAGGTAGAAAACGAATAGATAGGTATGTAGGTAGACATATTTATTGATGATGGACATTAGTTTGTCAGCTGTCTTCGTAGATGTGAATTATTCTCTTTGACTAGTTTCCTGTATTTTTTACATGCCATAGTAAAGGATGGTAAAGAGAATCAAACCATATAATATTTTATTGTATATTATTTATATATACATATGTATGTACATATATTATATTATATTATATAAATTGTATTATATATTATATATATGTATGTATGTATATATTGTAAGTTTTTATTTATATATATTGCCAAGTATAAGTATTGCTAAACATACATATGGGTGTACATTCTTATGCAAGTTTATAAACATGTATTGATTGTCATGCATACATATGTACATGTATACGTATAATGGGTATGGGACTTTCTAACATTTTAATGCTTGCTCTAAACGGCTTTATCCAGCTCTTTTTCTCGATCCGCACCACAAACCCCAGTAAGGATGAGATTATTACCGCGATCAGAGCACTGAAAACTAATAAGGCGGTAGGACTTGACGGCAGCTTTTGCAAGCTGCGCCAACTGCATCGGCAGAGCTACTGTTCCCACTTGTCGGGAGAATATGGGAAGCCGAGAGTTTTCCGGATGAGTGGAAGAAAGGAATGATCGTCAAGCTTCCTAAAAAAGGCAATCTAATGCATTGCGAAAACTGGAGGGGTATCTGCGTGCTGCCTGCTGTGGCCAAGATAATTGCTAGAATCATCCTGAAACGAAGCAAAGTAATCCTTGAAGACACACTGGACGCGAATAAGCAGGTTTCCGCTATGGGTCCTCCTGTCGACTACATCAACACCATACGGATCATTATCGAGCAATGTATTAAATATCGATCCCCACTTCACCTGCTGTTCATCGATTTTGAAAAGGCGTTTGATAGTGTCAATCGGGAATTTATTTGGCGTGCCTTGCGCAGGAGAGGCATTCCCGATAAATTAATAGCAATTATCAAGGTTACATATGACGGGTCTACATGTCACGTTTAGCACAGAGGAAGGTTGTTAGAGGAATTTGAAGTCCAAAATGGGGTTCGGCAAGGCTGCATACTTTCACCAATACTATTTTTTATTAGTGATTAGCAATGTGCTAAATACGGCCTTATCAACAGCAAACGGAGGATTCGATGGTCTCTTACATCTGAACTCAAACACCTCGACTACACCGATAACTTATGCCTGTTGTCACATAGAATTATGGACCTTCTCTAAATGACAGCAAAAAGACGTCGTTGGGCTGAAAATCAACTCATGTATGAATTGCTGGACAAACGGTTGAGAGAGCAGAGAGTTTCCAATACCTTGGGAGTAATGTGTGAACCGATTGCGAAACCGAACCGAACCAGCCACATAGGCAAAGCAAAATCTGAGGTTGGGAAGCTATCCACAATTTGAAGCTCAACAATTGGAAGCTTAACCACCAAGCTACGACTGTTCCGTTCCAACGTTGAGTCCGTGCTGCTATATAGATGTAGTACCTGGAGGGTGACCGTCACTATCACGAGGAAGCTGTAAACTTTCGTTTATAGATACATACGATATCTATAATTTTCTGGCCAAACCGTATATCTAATGAACAACTCTATAAGAGTGCGGGCCATGAACCTATAGGCACAACAATACGACGACTAAAGTGATATTGGATTGGACATACTCTTCGAAAGGGTGACAGATCCATAGCTAACCACGCGATGCAATGGAACCCGCTTACTCAGGATGGCAGGATACGCGGCGGTTCTAGGAGTACGTGGCGCAGGGCAGTTGAGAAGGAAGCACGGCAACTGGGAAAGAGTTGGGGAGAACTGAGACATATTTCCAGAAACCGTACACGATTGCGCGTAGGCAATGTCGAGGCCTTAGGACCTACAAGGGGATACAGGACTTAAGAGAAATTTTTATTAAAAATTCAACTTTCCAAGGTATTCATTGCCTTACAGCGGGTTAGGACGAATATCGAAGGAAATTGGTATGGAAATTAACGTAATTCTTAGAAGCAAATACATGCACGGACTTACCATTTGGGTTAAACTTCGCTCTTCACCTCCGCTAAAAACAGTTTTGTTACTATGGATGTTGGGGACGCAGTATGGATACTCAGTGCGTGCCTAATTTCGTAGATGCCAAATCACCATCATAACCATCGTCATCGTCACCATCAACGAAAGTTGAAGTGAAACTGGAATCCGCACACGTAGCTACAAATAAATAGTTACATATGCATGTACATAGTTGTTGCTAGCATCGCAGTTCCTGTACCAGATTTCAATATTGGTCTGGGCAACGCATCGTTTGGTTGTGGAGAAATGCATTTGGACAAATGTATATTTAATGTGCACGTTCTGTTGCTGAACAATTGTTCGGTATCAGTTAATTATTTAGTGTTTGCTAAAAGTAGCACGTGTCTGCAAGTCCTACTACAGCCCGACAATGCCTACGTTCGTTTGGTCGGTGGCAACTACCAACTACCCATGGTCAATATTAGCATAAATTAATTGAATTTCGCTTACGGAATATTCCAGTTACGAGGATCTACTTACATAGTTTGATGATGTAGCCGACAATATCGTCGATGTAGACCTGCGTGTGTATTTAGAATGCTAATCTGTTTGTTCATTCAGACCACAGTACTATTTCGTTATCCACATTCGTATCCTAGGAAGTCTTATAGAGTGAACCAGTTTTGTGAGGGTGATGCCTATATTGTGATTGCAGCAATTGGTCAATGGTCAATGGACTTCTCTTTGAATATGATTCAAATGCAGGAAATCTACTTAGGCTCGTTGGTAGACATTATTCGTATGTGGTTGCGGACAGTCTTTGTCTAAAATTAGGCTAAGGACGTGTTAATGAATTCAATTCGATGTGAATGGTTTATTATGTGAATGTTCATTTTGCATGACATCTTTCATTGAGTATTCAAATCTGAATGTTCTGAATTTATGAGGGTAAAGTCCTTTAAATTGTCTTAATATATTTCATGTTAGAAATTGTAGAACTTTTTGATTTACCTACATACATACATAAGATATTCATGAAATCATAGAAAAAAGGAAATGTATTTTCACATTTAATCGAATTTTGTGACTAATTAAATGTTTGATCCGTTCGATGTTTAGACCCCAGTTCTAGATGTATAGATAATTAATACAACTGCACTTAAATGTTGAGAATTGGTCTGAAAGTAAAAATAAATAGGAAAAAAGATCACATTATTTATTCACGATTTAAGGACTTGACTAAGTTTTTTGTCCAAATCTATAAGTATTTGTCAATTCTTCCTTCGGATTATTCTGATCCGTACTAAATATCGCATGAACCTTTCGCAGTGTTCTTCCATTGAATTGATTGTTTAAAAGTGTCTGAAAAAAGAGAGATGTCTTAATACAATCGGTTTTTAAAATACAATTTCGACTAAAAAGGATGCAAAAGGATAGCTCAGGCTTCTACTTCCAGAATATATTTCACTCTCAAACCAACCAAACAGTGGACAACGAATTACGACGCATATACAAACATATGTACATATGTATCTTCAAAGGAAACTTTTAACGTCAAAAATTTAGTAATGTCGAAAAGGAGAATTTAATGTACTTATGCTTGTGTGACTCTGACGCGTTCACTTTCGAACTTTGTATACAATATTCATCACATAGGGTTCAGTTCCAATCTGCAAAAGTAAATATCGCTAAAATAAGCAAATAAGAAATAAAATAAAAAGAATGGACCTAAAATTTGTGTTATCCGCATCATGTCCCGAATGCTCTGTGGATATCTATGGAGATGAAAGGAAACCGTCGAAAAAAACAAATGCCAATTTGCATGATATACGTTTTATTTTTATCTTTGGCTGTATTACTCGCTAGTCCTTTTCGTCCTTTCAAGTGTTTTTAATATTTTTTTTTTCCTTCCTTTGTTTTTATAGAAATCATGATTTATTCAAGTCTTGTATAACTGAGGCAAACGATGATGAAACTTCTCTTACATGCTACATCGCATTATATGTGAGTATGTGAAGGATGGTATGTCTTGTTTACATTAGTTCGGCCATAAAAAATTGATTTAATTTCTTGTTCTCTCGTCTTGGTTGGAATGAAATTGTAGCGTTCCTGTGCTGCACCGAAGCAAGAAATGGATTACTTAAGTCGGAGAGTATGTCGTTGTCATAGTCAATAAAGTCCCACTCTCTCTATCTTCCTCACTCTTTCTTTTTCTAACCGAAGATCCTTGTAATATCCTCAGATGTACATGCACACTACGGCTCATGCCTCGGTTTTCTTCCTCAGTTTCAATTGCTTGCTTAAGGATTTTATGCCCTCAAATTACAAGATGTTCTCAAATAATAAATTTAAAGTTCGCCAGCTAACATAAAGCATTGAATAACGAGCATGTTGGTTGTTGCGGGTGGCTATTTGCATCGTAGGATGGGCGAAACTGTGCGCAACTTACACTGACAACGTGACGGTACGTTGTACCAAGTAAACCGCCAGCACACAGCAGATAGGTTGCGAGGGATGATGCAGAAAAACAAGAAGCCTCTTTCATTTATGAATAGTAAACAAGCCGTTTACATATCCTTAGTCCTGGATTGGCAAACGAAAGATGCTGCAGATGCGAAACTTGCTGTTGAGGGAGTGAGTTGCAGAGGAACGATTGACTTTAAATGTAATACGGTATGAAAATAACGTCTATAAATCAAATTCTCATTTCTTTATTCAGCATCTTGCTGAAAGGCGTACCGAGCAGTTGGATTATGTACCTTGGTATCCTGAAATGTTTTGCTTGAGCAAAGAAATATATGGCCAATGATTGGCCTTAATTGCTTACTACAGAATGTATAGGATAAAGTGAGCAGTGAGTACTCACTTATCATAGCTACCCTTATCATATAAAAAGTTACATGTATTCCATTTAAGGACTCTAAATTGGTATTTAATGAACATTACAATTATGTGTAACATTCCTAGAATATAAAAGAAGCCAAAAAGATTTTATAGAATAATCACCTTTTTACCCGTAACATGTCATTACGTCACACATTAGGATAGGTTATTTTATATGTACTGATGTTTCCTTTGAGTGTTAATAGGGTCATACATTCCTCTAAATATTTCAAGTTTACCACAATATTCTAAGCCTATAGTTTGATATTTAATGTTCCGCATTCATTGTAAATATGTATGTACATACATGTACATACATACATATATAAGTGGATGATCGAGAATTGAAGTTCAAGTCTGGTTTCTTCCTACAAATGAGACCATGTAAAGTGAACGTGGTATATGTTATTCTGAGTGATAACATGGATGTCCGAACGAACGAATATCGACTCGGACTACTTTGTTATTGTACGGACGCGGTCCAGAACACCGCAGAAACAAAGCAATACTGTGAGGAAGTTTAATGTCGGAAGGCTACATCGTCAACTTGGTGTGCAAAACTGAAGGCAGCTGGCAAAAGGTCAAGCTGGCCGAACAGGCTTCTTGGTTGATGCCCAGCTCCACTCGGATTGTAGCGTTAGAATGAACCTTTCAATTTTGTCTCAAAGTGTGACCCCATGAGGTCTCAAGCAAATCTATTCAGCCCTTTTGGCTTCAGTCGATGATACAGAACGACCGACAGACAGACGGGATTGACAAACCCACTTGGTCTTATATATATGTATGTACATACATATATAATAGTAATATTAAGTTTAAATAAAATCTCTACTTTGAAACTTTTCACACAACCAATACAGGTGCAATTCTAAATTATACACGATTTATGCAGTCTAAGTATGGATAGAATTATACAATATAGTGATTGAATTTGCATTGTAGTAGGTCCCTTAATCGAGCCTAATAACGAGATCTATTTCAAAAGAAGATATCACTGAAAACTAGATCTTAAGCCGATAGCAATATTCAGTGTTGACTTTTCTCCTTTTATTAAAGGAGCCTATTGTTATTTTGTACTTAGAAAATAAAGTGCCCGACTGGGTCGTACATATGTCGTACTTACACCTTAATCCTCAAGTCTTATCCTCATAAAGTGGGCGTGGCATTCTTTATATTTGAAGGAATTATTGTAACAACATACTGATGGTATCTGGGAGATTTCATAAATTTTTTGTTTTTTTTGTTTTGAAGTACTAATAAGTGGGCATGGCCATATACAGTATGTACAGTCCTCAAGCGAATTATAGCTAACTTCAAGGCCTATAAATTTTACGGTAACACATTTTTCGATTTCTAGCGAAAATTTTGAAAAAAAAAATGTATTTTTATAAAATGGGCGGAACAGTTTTAAAATTTGGTATCTTATCTTGGAACCTCCAGAGATTAGTTTTAAGCCCAATCGGTGCAGAAATAATTGAGAAATAGTAGATTTACAGTATTGCCGTTATATGCACTTTCCGCTCAAAACGCGGTATGCCATACAGCCAAACGTTCCCAAATATCAAATTTTATCAAAATTGGTAGAGCCGTTTTCGAGAAAATCCATTTTAACTAAAATCGGCCTTAAGTAAAGCATACTTAATATGGAGTTTAAAATAAAATTTTCGATTTCGTCTCGAACTGTGGCCCCACAGACTCCAGATATGAAGTTTGAAGCAAATCCGTCCAACCGTTTAGGATGCAGTCAAGCGTACAGACAGACAGAATTGGCAGACCCACTTTTTGAGCTTCTCTATCATAGTAATGCCAAGTTCGAAAATTTTCGGGAAAACAATACTTGCCCTATAGGTATAGGCGCAAGTAAAAATGAAAGTGTATGTATATATGTACATGTGTATGTATGTACATGTACTCATCTGTAATATATGATCCAACGCCTTTAATTGGAATTGGACATCGTACTCTCAATTCATAATATACGAGACTCCCTCACCTGTGCTAATTATGGTGCATATACCAAACGTCGCTTACAAGATATTGCCTCGTGTAATGCTAAAAAGCATCAAATCATACTTCGACGAACTGGATTTTGGATAACCACCATATATGTATTTATTGTCTTGTCTAAGGGATGACAATGGAGAATTTATGTTGATCCGCCATGGTCAGTAAAGCCATTTACGACGGCTGTCACTCAACATTCCAAATTGATAGAGATGAACATTTTCCGAAATTCTCAGGTCTACATATTAGGCGCAACTTTCCACATGTTGATATAACTTTTTGCTTACGCAAATGAAGAGAAGTTACGCCGGTAGAAGAGAAGTGAAAGTCACTGGTACGTTCGGAATTAAATCAAAATCATATGTTACATGTTATCTTCATAAAAAATATTTGCATAGTCAGCAATTGATTTGAAGTAGTAAATAAGTTTGTCTACCGATGCTCTGCTATTAATTTCACAAAAAATAATAAGAAACAACTACTTTGGAAGGCATATAAAGTACCTTGGGTATTTTCTGAAATGTTGAAATAAGATATGCACTGAAGTTCTATCCTCATTTTGTGTACTTGGAATCCCTTCCATCAAGCTTGCTCCCACGTTGAACCACACCGGACAGCCATAGGTAAGCATTGCCCGTATGAGGACCATGAAGCAGATTACCTTCACCCTCGCATGGAGTTGGCAGCTATAAAACAGTTTCTTTGTAAGGGCAAAAGTAGCTTTGGTTTTGGCATATATATATTTTTTTTTTTTGTTGCGCCAACGGATGAGTAATCTTCTAAAGATACCAGTAACCCGGGCTACTGGCATACACGATTCGCAAACCTGAATACTCGATGCCAGGAATACGCCTACGTACTAACTCACACCCCACACACTTCAACCACTCTCCCCGCGGAACTACCGTTAAGTATTACTTCGCGGGGCTGGTTAGCACTTTATGCTCTTCTTAACCTGTTCGACGTTTCTTGTTCTGAGGCGGCTTCCATTTGGGTTTGGTTGCTCTCCCTGAGCCTTTCCAGCCGCCGAAGTTCCTTTATGATCACCGCTGCTGTTTGTTTCACAGTATTCCATACTGCGTTCGATATCAGCATATGGCTTACGATGTTCTCCGGAGTTGGTATTTCTCCAATTATTTCCTCAAGACCTCTGCGTTCCAAGCGAAAATGTGGGCACTGAAAGAGCACATGCTCTGCATCTTCTCTGGCCTCTCCACAGGTTGAGCAATTTAGAGATTCATCAAGCCCGAACCTGTTTAGATAAGCTCTGAAGCAGCCTGAAGCACTTCTCCGTGATGCCGGTCAATCCATTTATGAATGTCCGGTATAAGTCGATGGGTCCATCTTCCCTCCGTTGACTGATTCCATCTTTCCTGCCATGTTCTCATGCTTCGCTGTCTTTCTGCTAGCCAGCTTAATATCTTTGACTGGAGCAAGGGGTTCCTGGATTTTGGCGTCGTAGGTGCTCTGTAGTTCAATAGCCAAGATATCCGCTGGTAGCATTCCCGCAATAACACATATAGCATCGTCGGATACCGTCCGAAAAGCGCAACACACTCTCAGCGCGCACAGTCTGTTGACGGTATTAACTCTTCTTGAGTGGAACTTAATTTTCACTGCCTTTGCCCATATTGGTGCCGCATACATTATTATTGACTGCGCCACTCTTGACAAAATTAGTCTCCTTGGTTGTCTGGGTCCTCCAAGGTTTGTCATAATTCTGGATAAGGCAGTACACACCCGAGCAGCTTTGTCGCACGTTATTTCAAGGTGTTCCTTGTAAGCTAGCCTAGCGTCAATCATCACACCTAGGTATCTAATCACCGGTTTTGACGTTATATTTTGGTTGCCTACCCTGATGGTGATTGCTTCTCTTTTCTTGCGGCTGCTTACTAGTACTGCTTCCGTTTTATGTTCAGCGATACATTCATTCATACACATATCATTTCCAATGTCCTCTATTTCTTCCAGGTGTTTTGTTATCACTACGATTGAAATGTCATCGGTAAAGCCTATGATTTTTGCCTCGTTGGGGATTTCAAACCTCAGCACCCTATCATACATAAGATTCCACAAGATAGGACCTAGTACCGATCCTTGTGGTACTCCGCCAGATATGTGGTACTGTCTTACCCCATCGTCGGTATCGTAAAACAGGTACCGTTTCTCGAAATAATTTAATATTATTTTGATGAGGAACCCTGGCACCATCATTTCTCTAAGTGAGTACAAAATATGTCCCCAGTTTGCAGAATTGAACGCATTTTTGACGTCCAGTGTTATTAGAGCACCGTATTTCTGTGCACCTCCTCTCCATCTTCTGCCCTGGATAGCATCTTCCAAGATTGTGGTTACCCCCCGTATATTGGCATATATCTAGACGATATATGTTTGTTAAAATATATATACTGATTTAGCCAGATCCCAAGTTACCTGACTACACTTCTACACGCCAGTGGCTAACCCGTTCGATCCCACCGTAGATAACTTTCGTTTATTTTTCCTGGTGTCCAGTGAGGCTCCAGATAACGGTGTTCTAAACAGAAGAGTTTCTGGCAGCTACAAATTGATCTTTAACTTGCAGTCATGGATATCACTGACCTGTACGCAATCAAATTATTTGGTAAAAAATCATAAGCGAACCTCTCTCGCTGTCAATTTATTTGAACCTGTTGAGATATATGACTTCTGACATACATATATGACTTCTGACTTAAGTATGTGACTTCTTGCAAACACAAGCCGTGCATCTTTATGAGATTGAGTAAGCGGAAGTTGTTTGATACGTTTACTGTAGGTACTTAAGATTTCTGTCTTCATGTAAAATTTGCGTACAATCCTCGTTGTGATAGGAAGAGCAAATTCCCTTTTAATATCAGTAAATGTGACATTATGGCGTCCAAAAATACGCTTCTTTTCAATGAAGTTTGTACACTAGAAATGTACTATTTTCTATGACCTTCTAAATATATATTTCAGTGAGCTCACTAACGAATAATAAGAACGCTCTTGTAAAGTACTCGTTTTTTGGAGGACGAAATTGAATTTTAGGTTTTTGGTGGTCACTGTTTATAATCGAATTTCCACTGCCGCACATGTTTATTCGATGAATAATATATACAATAAATAGTAGTACCTACATACATACATGCATACATACATATGTCTGTACCGATAATATACTTCAAATGGAACTTTCTAGTCTAAAAATAAATACATTTATTGAGTCAGCCATTCTACGATCCTTCTTAAAGAATTCAACAAAATTTCTTTAAAAAAAACTTGAGTTATTTTAGATTTTTATAAGAAGCGGTATATCAGTGGGTAAAAGTGTCCGGTTTGAGAGGTTTTCTTCTTATGCCAATCTCATGCATATTGTAATAAAACCTCCTTCTATGTTTTATTTTAATTTAAAGTTCCCCTCCTCTATAAAAAACCATCCTTTACCCGTATTTAACTTTTAAGTCACACATCGTTTTATTAACTGCCATAATTGCATCCTAATGCTAAAGAAATCGAAAATATACCCGAAAATTAACGACGAATTGGTGCATGCGAATAAAGTGTCGAAGAGTATCCTTAAGCGTGTACACGGGCAAATACCCCATATCTGTGATTCGTGTATTTTAAATTTTCATGGTGCGTGTACGGGAATTAACAAAAATTAAAAGAAAAACATATTTTTCATTTAACCATCAAAATTGACAAGTGATTGGAAACGATCTGTAACAGTCATTTGATTTTAAAAGGAATTGTACGCAACAAGCTTAGAAGAAACTTCAAACTCCGTTCGATCCTCTACATCACCCAATAACCCAATTTTCTTCAGCTTACACTAAAAAACACTCCCTCGAATGAAAACATGTATCCTTCACCTCCACCACTTCCACTTTCAATCGTCAAAAACCCCTCTTCCAGACTACTTTTCGATGAATTGGTCGGATCTCGTTAGCAAAGGTCATACTTGTCTGTTTCTCGGCTATGCCAAAATGAAATGAGGAAAATAAAAAAGGTTTCATGAACAAATTTTACAGGTGACGTACATATGTAAATATGTAAGTAAAATTGTTTGATATTTGAAAAGGGAAGCCGGAAGAAATCGGCTTGCATGGACCGCACACCACTGGTGTGTACATATGTATGTACATATATAGCCCTTTTGCTAAATACGTACTTACATACAAACATATGTACATATGTTGATCCAAGTTGTTAGCCATTAGTCTTTTTTTCATTAGTTCTTTTTCCAACACATACATAGTTAAGAAAATATTTGTACATTTATACATACATAAGTGTGTTTGTTTGGAAGGCTCATGTCAATCAATTGGGTGAAGGCTATGTGTTTGAGACTTAATGCATTTGGTATTTATAAGGAAGTTGCGTAGCGAGCCAAAGGCAAAGCACTGTTGTAAATATTTATGCAGTGCGTAGCGGTGTTAATGTACATTACACTTGGCTTTTGTTTTGTGCATGAGAACGTCGTAAGCTTGTTGCCTCTTGGCGAATTGTTTAAACAGCCGGTCGATATTCCTTCATATTATTAGTAAATTTTGCGGGCACTAATGACCATGAACAGTCCATATTACACGTGATACTTATTTACATAAGTATGTATTTTGTTAACCTAGGGTAGGAGTGCATTTTGATTCGGTAATGCGTTTCAATACTTTCGCATGAAAGGATCGAGTTCAGGTCTTTCAAAGTCATAATACTGTTGCTTTTATTAGTCGGGTTCACACTCATCAATTTTTTCGTCAAATCGGTATGATGGCCGTAGATAAAATGAATGTGAAGGCAATTGAGTAGTAGTGCCCTACCAATAACTATAAATATTGTTTTTGTTCGTTTCGTCTAACAAAAACCTAAATAGGATTTTATTCTTTTGTCAGCAGGTACATACATATGTACATACATAGTATGTACATGTGTCAACACCAGCTAGGCAGGCGATATCTAAATTTTGATCTTGCGAATGAACTCATTCTTCACGCACCAAAAACATGTTTTTGTTTTTTGCTGTTTCATTACCCATGTTCACTCTCGATGTTTATGCGTTTATGGTGCTTCATTTGTTATTTCGTTCCACATTAATCCCTTTCAAATCACATTAACAACACAGATTTACATATAGTATGAATTCTACTTACAGCTATTTCAACAACTTCCAGATATGTAGATGCCTATGAGCAAAAGTTGCTCGCTTGGCTCGCAACTCAACAACTGCCAGGCCGGGGCCTATAAGAAAGTCTGGAATATTTCGCACACTCTCCGAACTTGAATTTATATTCGAATGAGCCATGTCCGTCCGTTGTCCATATACATACATACATATCACCACTTTTTGGGCCTTACATTTTTTTATTTACACGCACGCACGTGGCGGTGCCCTTAGCACCTGCATGCAAGGGCGAAGGCCTTTCCGTTTATGAGTCGAAGAGATGTGCGTGTTTTGAAAACCAATTTAACCACTTCGCTGGATCCAAAATCCACCACGTAAAAGTATAGATGCATACCATTCCATGTGTATTTGTGTAATGTTGTAAATGATTTGTGTGTTTTGTATCTGAAATTTATAATCTCTATCATTTTCATCCAGAGATGAATTAACAGCACCAATTAATTATTCTAGTGTTGTCATTCTGGGATATTTTGAATTTTCTGTTGGATTAGATATGTGGATAAAAATAGTAATTGTGTCGGTCCATCGATGTCCAGGAATTTAATTCCCTTTCACCTTTAACTATTTAAAATACATAACCTTTGCATATATGTATGTATATTTACATATCCAACAGCGATGCTAGAATTCGTTTTCTGGCAACGGTAGAAATGTAATGCCTTGTACTTAAGCAGAAGATTAGAGGTTCTTCTGCACACTATTGCTTTAGGTATTCGGTTTTATTGTCTAAATTATTTATCGTGTTTATAATGTTATCTTTCTCGATATTCATATTCTCCTTTGCTGTGGTTTGCTTGCAGGTATATGTAAGTGTGTATGTATACATGTATGTATGTATGAGTTTGTATAAACATACATGCATATGAAAATACCTATAATTGCAACTAAAAAAAAACAAGTAAAAATTGGGCCCAACAGGTCAATGAGACCCAGAGCCTACATAGCTTCCCCCAAGCATTCGTGTTGTGCGTGTTATATTCTTTACACGAATTGAAGGGGCCTACTGTTTAATGCCGAAGGGCAATTTTTATTACTATATTGAGAAGCTTTCTCATGACAAGTTATACTCTCAAATGTTTATCGGACACTCGCGAGAGGTGGGGCCGTCAAAAAACGTTTAGGTGTTCTGGCTGGGATTCGAACCTCTTGTTTCATAGTCCAACGCACTAATCACTGAGCCAACGGTGTTGGTTTAGATGGGGCACATATTTATGAAAATCTGTGACTGTATACATATGTTTTTTTTTTTTTTTTTGGTTGCGCCAACGGATGTGTAATCTTCTAAAGATACCAGTAACCCGGGCTACTGGCATGCAAGATTCGCAAACCTGAATACTCGATGCCAGGAATACGTCTACGTACTAACCCACACCCTACACACTTCAACCACTCTCCCCGCGGAACTACCGTTAAGTATTACTTCGCGGGGCTGGTTAGCACTTTATGCTCTTCTTGACCTGTTCGACGTTTCTTGTTCTAAGGGGGCTTCCATTTGGGTTTGGTTGCTCTCCCTGAGCCTTTCCAGCCGCCGAAGTTCCTTTATGATCACCGCTGCTGTTTGTTTCACAGTATTCCATACTGCGTTCGATGTCAGCATATGGCTTAGGATGTTCTCCGGAGTTGGTATTTCTCCAATTATTTCCTCAAGACCTCTGCGTTCCAAGCGAAAATGTGGGCACTGAAAGAGCACATGCTCTGCATCCTCTCTGGCCTCTCCACAGTTTGAGCAGTTTGGAGATTCATCAAGCCGAAACCTGTTAAGATAAGCTCTGAAGCAGCCGTGTCCGGTTAAGAACTGGGTGAGATAAAAATCCACTTCTCCGTGATGCCGGTCCATCCATTTATCTATATCCGGTATAAGTCGATGGGTCCATCTTCCCTTCGTTGACTGATTCCATCTTTCCTGCCATGTTCTCATGCTTCGCTGTCTTTCTGCCAGCTTATTCCTGGATTTTGGCGTCATAGGTCCTCTGTAGCTCAATAGCCAAGATATCCGCTGGTAGCATTCCCGCAATAACACATATAGCATCATCGGATACCGTCCGAAAAGCGCAACACACTCTCAGCGCGCACAGTCTGTTGACGGAATTAACTCTTCTTGAGTGGGACTTAATTTTCACATCCTTTGCCCATATTGGTGACGCATACATTATTATTGACTGCGCCACTCTTGGCAAAATTAGTCTCCTTGGTTGTCTGGGTCCTCCAATGTTTGTCATTATTCTGGATAAGGCAGTACACACCCGAGCAGCTTTGTCGCACGTTATTTCAAGGTGTTCCTTGTAAGCTAGCCTAGCGTCAATCATCACACCTAGGTATTTTTGGTTGCCTACCCTGATGGTGATTGCTTCTCTTTTCTTGCGGCTGCTTACTAGTACTGCTTCCGTTTTATGTTCAGCGAGTTCTAAACCGACTGCTGCCATCCACCGTCTCACTTTTCGGATACATTCATTTCCAATGTCCTCTATTTCTTCCAGGTGTTTTGCTGTCACTACGATTGCGATGTCATCGGCAAAGCCTATGATTTTTGCCTCGTTGGGGATTTCAAGCCTCAGCACCTTATCAGACATAAGGTTCCACAAGATAGGACCTAGTACCGATCCTTGTGGTACTCCGCCAGATATGTGGTACTGTTTTACCCCATCGTCGGTATCGTAAAACAGGTACCGTTTCTCGAAATAATTGATTATTATTTTGATTAGGAACCCTGGTACCATCATTTCTCAGTTTGCAGAATTGAACGCATTTTTGACGTCCAGTATTTGTTTGCGCCTCTTCTCCATCTTCTGCCCTGGATAGCATCTTCCAGGATTGTGGTTACCCTCCGTATAGCATCGATTGTAGAACGGGCTTGTCTAAATCCATACTGTTCGTTTGAAAGTCCCCCGGCTTCATATATTGCCACCTCCAGCCGTTTGCATATAATTTTCTCCAATATTTTACCCATTGTGTCTAACAGGCATATGGGACGGTATGACGAGGGCTCATCTGGCGGTTTTTTCCCTTTGGGCAGCAGCACCAGACGTTGTTTGTTCCACTGGTCTGAAAAGACCCCTTCGGTTAGACACTTATTATACATTTCTAGAAATGGTTCCGTGTTTGTTTTTATGGCTAACTTAAGGGCCTTGTTGGGTATCCCATCCAATCCAGGTGACTTATTGTCATCGAACCGTTTGCACACTTCCAAAAGTTCCGTTTGCGTGACGGTTGTGATTTCATGTAAATCCTGAGGTGCTGCTGTACGCTCTGCAGTTCTCTGCGGTGGAAATAAGCCCAACACTATTTTTTGCATTAGCAAAGGGCATGAGGGCGAGGGTGCCCTAGTGGTGCCTTTGAGTTTTGCCATGACTGCCTTATAGGCTGTACCCCAGGGATTTACATCTGCTTGCTGACAGAGTTCTTTAAAGTTGTCACTTTTGCTTCTCCGGATTGCTAAGGTCTCTACGCCTATCTTTGTATTGCACCTGCAGGTTCTGGTGAGAGGGCAAACCTCTGGATCGCTGGAACCGTCTTCTAGCTTTATGGCACTTGCTGCGTAGCTCTGCTATCTCTTGGTTCCACCAATATACTGGTGGCCGGCGATTTGTTGACGTTTTCCGGACCATAGATGCATCGCATGCTCTCATTACATGTTTCGTAATCTCGGCAGCCATAGCATTTGCTGTTCCTGGCCTTATTGTAGATTCTCTAAAGGTGAAAGTAAAAGAATCCTCGTCTAATGTGCCTATTTTCCACCCCATTCGTTGTGCCTTCTTTGGTGGGAGTTCCTGGTTGGATCTTTTCTGGTTTATTTCAAACAGGATAGCCAGGTGGTCGCTGTGAGTGTACTGTTTACTTACTCTCCACTTGGCGCCTCTCGCTAGGGAACTGGTTACGAAGGAGATGTCAACTACGGAACCTACGTCGTTTCTGCTAAAGGTATTCTCGCTTCCCGAATTGAGCAGCATGACATCTAGTGACAATACCACTTGGAGTAGTGCCTCAACTCTTCTATTAGTTCGAGTGCTGCCCCAATCAGTGGCCCATGCGTTGAAATCCCCAGCCATGATTATTGGGCTACGACCTCTAACATCATCCACGAGCCTATCCAACATACGCTGGAATTCTTCCAGAGTGCTGTTTGGGGATGCGTAACAACTATAGATGTGTACACCCTTGACCTTGGCTCGAACGAACCCAGATTGGGGTGTCATCATTTTTTCTTCGAAGGCGTATTCTCCACAGGTCCAAATAGCAGCTCTTTTTGAGTAATCAGCTGCCCAGACTTTTTCGTCGAGATTCTTGTACTGTTCGGATAATATGGCAACATCTATTTTTGACTCACGAATGGCTTGTGTTAGGAGGTCTTGTGCCGCTTCGCAGTGATTTAAATTTAATTGCAGCACTTTCATATTCTTTTTGCGGTTTTTTTAGCTTCCTGGTATACAGGACATACTGCGCTTCCTGCCGCGTGTTTGAAGTTGGTGCTCCCCTTTTCTTCGCAGAGCACGCACCTTGCATCATTGGTGCAGTTTTTGGAAACGTGGCCTTTTTGTCCACACTTGACGCAATCCTCACTTCCGTCCGCCGTATTTGAACACGCTTTTGCTAGATGCCCGAAGTTGAGGCACCTAAAGCATCGCAGCGGCACCACTTTCTCCCGTATTCTGCATACCGTCCATCCGATTTTAACTCACCCAACCTCCAGAACTTTTTGGCAGCGTTTATTGGGAGGCTAATGACTGCAGTTTGTGTTCCTGCATAGGCTTTCCTCATGGATTTGATGGATGAGGCCTGCATACCTCGTACTTCCTCGAATTGCTCGGAAAGGGCTTGACAGATCTCTTCTTTGGTAGTGACATCGTCTAGGTCTTTGCACTCAATCAGCACCTCGTGCGTTAGGGTCCTTACTTCCGCCATTTCCCAGAGAACTTGCCCTACTTTGCTTTGGTGCTCAGAGGTTTTTCCATCTGCTGCTTTCTTGAGCTCAAGCAGTAACTCTCCCTTGGCCGTCTTCCTTATACGTATTACGTCCGACTCCAGACCATTTAACTCAGGGTTGGTCTTTACTTTTCGGAGTATATCGCAATAGGATGTTTCTCCAGTTTTTTTGATCACCAATGCGTCCGGCTTAATATGTATGTATCTTGCCTGGACCTCTTTTTACCACTCTTTTCCACTCGGCTTTGTTGTGGTCTTCATTCGCGGTTTTTTCGCCTGCATCTTTGCCTCGCGGTTTTGTCGTCTTTCCTGGTTTTTTTGGGAGGGCTTTTTCTTTCCTCTCACTTTGGCACTTCTGGACGTTTTGTTGCACTGACGTTTCTGTTTTTTTCGTGACTATCTCAGCGTATGTCAATGTCGAGGGTTCTTCATTGCTCGGAGATCTAGTCCTTTTCCGCTTAGGTTCTGGTAGTTGCTTCAACGGATGAGAAGGCGCCGATTTGCTCATTTCGGATGACTCAATGGTTTGGGTAGCTTTAGACAATCTATTCTTTACCACGTTGTCTTTCTCGGAATTTGTTATACAGTTGTAGTGTCTGCGTATAGCACTAGTCAGCTTTCTGATTTCGTGGTGCACGTTTGTTTTCACTTTGATGAATTCTATCAACGTTCTTTCCCAGGGATTGCATGGCTTCACGTCTTTCTCTTTCTTCGCTGTTTTCTCTTCACCTTTCTTCCTTGTTAGTTTCAGGCGTCAAGCTAGAAGTTGGTGCTTCTGTAAGGTGGAAGTCCGGCTGCTTTTGTGGGGATGTCTGCTCCGTTACTGGTGCAGGCGGCGTCCCTACGTCCTTACTATCGATCGCCTCGTCCATTATTTTTAGCGGCGGTAATCGCATCAGTACAGAACTTCTCCTAAATGGATTTTCCTCTGTACTTTCGATTCCTGAGTTTGGTACTATGTTTTTTTGTTATTTTTTTTCTGTTTTATTTATGTTTGTTTTGTTTTCATTTTGATTCATTTTGTATTGGATCCCACGAGTATGGGGGAAAGGAAGGTCCACCACATCAGAGACCCCTGTAATGTGGTAAGGCTACATTACAATCAGAGGGCGCCAGGTATCTGGAGGGCTCCGTTAGCGATGCTGTCCCCAGCACCATTCAGACCTCGGTACGGGTCGCATTACACCTTGCCTTAGGGACAGGACGCTTAGTTACGGGCGGCATCTACTCGCCCTGTCACAAAAATTTCACTGGGCTTATGTGTTTTTTTCCGTCACACCCTCCATTTTTGCCGCTCTTGGTCGGGGACTGCTTATTGGTTATTCGCAGCTAACCTACATATCTATAGGTCTTTCAGCTATCCGCCACCGTGCTGACCCCCCTGGTAGCCTAAGCTCGGCCCCAAGACTGTATACATATGTACATATGTATGTATGTACCTATCTTATAAAAAACCCACAAGAATTTTTTTTTTAAATTTCAATGATTGTATTTGAAATCCGCAGACATAAATAGGTATATTGGATGTAGCACTACTGATATTCTGATACCATTTGAAAAGGCTTTGTTTTAACAATGGTACCGGTTACGCCTCACGTTTGTCATCACTGAACAGGAAGCACACCAGATTTCAGATGGTTCCTGTAAAGTGAAACCTTGGCCTTTATATGTACATATGTATGTATGCGTACAAACAGGTCAATAATTCAAGTAGGTAGCGCTGGCATTCGACACTTGCCCAACTCATCTGTCATTTGAAGTGTCATAATACTAGCTGAATTTTTGCCATTTACGATAATGAATCGCCTAACAATCAAACAACTTAGCCACTTTCCGCGCATTACGCGATGATTATTGTCGTCATAATCGAACGACTACGCAAGTAATCGGTAAAATTATGAGGAAATTTGAAGATTGTGGAAGCGTTACTGATGTCATAAGCTCTGTGTATCATCGCAATGCACGCTCAGTCGAAAATATTGCTGCTGTAGTAAGTGCAAGTGTTCCTGATGATCCGAATTTATCCATATCCCGGCGTTCGCAGCAGTTGAACGTGTCGTACACCTCACTATGGCATATATTGCATTTGGATTTGCATCTTCATCCTTATAAAGTTCAACTTACGCAACAATTGAAGCCTGCTGATTATTCACAACGCCGTTAATACGCTTCGTGGGTGTTGGAACAACAGACAACAAACACCGATTTTTCGAACAACATTTTCTTTAGTGATAGGGCACATTTCTCACTCGGTGGGTATGTAAACAAACAAAATTGCCGGGACTCAGAAAACCCACAAAAGATCCAATGATAACCTATTTTTTTTTTTACCGGCTATTGAAAATTATGACTTGGACTATATGTGGTCCCAACAAGACGGGGCAACAAGCCACACAACACCAAGATACTGCCCGAAATATGCGGAAAGTGGTTACATATTGCTTTTCAAACTTAATGGCAAAGCCCAAACTTTATAATGAAATAAAATTTTTATCAAAAATATGCCGTTGTGTGTGTTTTATTTAACTTTACGTTCAAAACCGAGAAATGAATGACCCTATACATGTGTGTACATGCATATGTACATACATATATATGAAATGTATATGTACATATGTACATATGTATGTATGCTGACAGAAATACTATTGCCCTTAAACATTGGTATCATCACCTCCATAACCACGTAGTGACTCCGTAAGGCGAATTAATAACGAAAATTGATTTTGGAATCCACTAGCGGTGCACCTGAGTCCTGCCTTCAGGATGTATAACTCTGCAAAATGGGGTTCTAAAACCACCACAATTCCTACAATTCCTCATTTCTTTATATACATACATACATAACTACTCTGCATTACGTTGTTCATGCTGCCGGACCAACATACATTAATACTTTCTATGAGAGCCAGAGCCTCAACACTATGGAGATAACTAATACATTTGACAACAGAAAAAAAGTGCTTTGAATGTACTTTTAAATCCGGTATTTAAAAATTAGGTTTACCACAAATTCCACTTTAATATTAGTATTTATATATCTAAGCTCCATTTAAACTTTCTCAGTAAGTAAATCACACAAAAACCATAGTTTGCATACACATGCAAGATATGAGTGGATATTATTTACAGCTGTTTTAATCATTCAATGACTTTAAGCCGATATAATTCAGTCTAATACCGCTTTTACGGTTTTCTAGTATAATCGCCGTATCAATACCAACATTCATTATGGTTTTTTAGAGCTGGGCGAATAAAAGGACTATGTATAAATACACATATGCATGTACATTTATGCATACATATGCGTGAAAAACTAACCGCGCTCATTTTGAATCTACATTCGTGAAATCGTTCAAAGGATAATGTGTCGCCACACAACTAGAACACAGCTGGCTTCTCATATTAATAAACAAAGTGAACTTTTGTTGCGGAACAAAACCAAAATTGTCAGAGAGAGTAGGTGTTCAGTGTGTGTATGCTGCAGATAAATGTATTTGGTTAACGTTGTAGGGAATTACTCCCATTTGAAGAACACCTGTTACAATATAAGTTATTATAGCACGGTTGGCTGCTTGTCGTATTGTGAAAGCAGTGATAGGACACTGCTACTGAAAAATTCAAAGCGTACAATGAAACAAATTACCAAAACACAATGGAATTATACTATGACTACCGAAAACTTCTAGAGCACACTTAGGACTTCTTGGTTTTGCGTTAGTTTTGGGAAATAATTAATTCAACAAACCTCAAGTGTTATTCTTGATAAAGATAATTAGAAGACCACTTAATTATTGATACCCCAAATATCAACTAACGCAAGTTAGTTTCAGAATTTGTCGAAAAGTTGTTATACAGTAAATCCAGAAAGTACTCGAGAAAAGCGGAACAAAAAACATACAGAAAGGTTATTATTCCCCTGGAACGGATAGTATGGTACCTTATCATTCTGTAACATATGTTTGTATGTAAATGTAATTTACATCTCCCCTGGGGTCCAATATAGCACAGAGGCTGAACCCTACGGAGAAAAGAGCGAAATCCTGTAGGCGAACAAAACGAGGCACCCACTTCAAATTTGGAAAACACCAGACTTGTTTATAAAGTTTGTTGTCCTGTTACCCTAAAGTTTAAATATGGCAGACTTGCTTGTAGCCATCTAATTGAGAGTTTGTGACACACTTTCAAAAAGTAGAGTAATTTAACACAAATGAATGGTATTACTGAACTAATTGCCCTCGAGTAAATGCCTGTGGGCCAATTTGCTAGTGCTGAGATAGTGATTGAAGGTGAGTTTGATTCAGGAATAAAATCGAAAGCCGAGCTTTGATTTACATCAAAGAGTTCTGAAATGATATAAAAATAAAATATTTAAACTAGATATAATATTGCTTACATTCGAGGTTTTATTAATTATTTATTTAAAAGATTATTGTTTTACTCCTAATAATCCGCTACCAGACACAGTTTCCTTTATCTTCAACTGAACTTTAACTGCTTCACGGAACTTCTATGTACTTATCTTCAAATTCGGTTTCCTTGCTTTTGTCTTACTATTTAATAGCGTTCATAGTCAGGTATGTTATTGTCAAAGTTTATAAAATTTCACCAGAACGAAAAAACGTACCAAAAGTATCAAAACACGAATTCTGAGTATGATTACCATTATTACTAACAAAATACATACTTATGTATATCTCAATGGCAGTGGAACTATGTATGTACTTATGTTGCAGAATCAAAAAGTTGGAAAATGTTGTAAAGAGGTTATTTTATGGCATCTGTTGTCGAAACTGAAAGTATCAACATTGGCATTTCAAAGAAAACGAAGCATCACATCTTAATTAATAATCACTTTTAATACGTCGCTATTTTTTGGCAAGATTGTAGAACACAGCTGTTGTCATGAAAATGTTTTTTTCCCTTACGATACAGGTTTTGATTTTTGGTGCGCACGTGCTACTGGATTTGTTTCAATGTAATTTTTCATTGGTTAAAAGTCAGAGAGATAGAGAAAAAGAATATTGTTACATTTTCGGGGACTTACTTTGGGTTTTCGCATACTCATTGGAGTTCAAAGGCAATGAATTTATGGGTGAAACTAACGGAGAATGACATAAGTAGTAATGACGTTGCTTAGTTTTCAAGAGCTTTATCAAATCCTGCAAGATGACATACGTACAACGTTTTTGGCCAATATGCTTAGAACGATGCTTTACTTATAGTCAAGTTACATATGCATACTTACCTATATATTCGTTTATTTTTTTTTACATCAAATATACACAAGAATTATAGATAAACATACATACGCAAGTTTGTACGACCCAGTCGTGCACTTTATTTTTTATTTTATTTATTATTACATACTTGCACCTTTATGCTGAGGATTACAAAAAAAATAAATAAATACTTGGCGCAACAGGTCGATGTGACCCAAGGCCTGGCTTCTCACAACCATTCGTGTTGTGCGTGTTATATTCTTTACACGAATGGATATGGCCTACTGTTTAGTGTCGTGTCCAAAGGGCAATTTGTTATTTGAGAAGCTTTCTCGAGACAGTAGTGTACTCTCGGATGTTTGTCAGAGACGTTCGCGAGAGGTCAGGTCGTGAAAAACTTTTAGGTGTTCCCCGACTGGGATTCCATCTCGAACCCCTTTCTCCATAGTCCAACGCACTAACCACTGAGCCACGGCGCCCACTGTATGCTGAGGATTATTCAGGATAAATAAAGTGGGCAAGGAGATCATCGCGATATTTTTTACTTGTTATTGAAAAAATTTTAGTGAAAAATATTTTATTTTTTTTTAAATGTTAGCGTGGGCATATATTTACTTATAGTGTATGAATGAATTATAGAGAATTGGACTGCCTATCAATTTTGTCTTAGATATTCGAACCAAACGTAAAGTGTCAGCCAATCCTTAAACCCTCCAAAATTAGCTGAAGATATCGGATATGCAACCGGTAAAGACGTTCATCCAGACACGGTTCGAAGGGTTTTGAGATCTAAGGGATATAATGGACGAGTTCCCAGAAAATTCCCCTGATCAGCAAGGTCAACCGAAATAACACCCGTTGTTACCCGAAATCTCGTCTTTCGATGCCCAGAATACTGCAAACAGTCATAGATTCGAATGAGGGTCGACAAAATATTCAGCGCCACATAATTTAAATTTAAATTAATATATTTTATGTTTTCTTGTGTAGTATGTACTTTTTTGTGAGGTTCATTCATCTGTTTATTGTAAATTTTTTTGTTTACAATTTATGTTGAATTTTACGATGGTTTTTAGATTCAGTGCTTTTCAAGGGTGTACTAACAGTATATTAATTTTAAGCCCATTCGCCGAAAAAATACTTGAGAAGCAGTCGATTTTCAAGATTACCGTTAACTGATTTTTTCGCGGAAAACTTGGTAATCCAACCTATTCCATAAAGCCAAACTAACCAAATTATCAAATTTTATCGTAACCGTTATAGCCGTTTTCGGGAAAATATGTACATTTTGATTGAAATCGGCCTAAAAAACAGTACCATCCATTTTGAGGTTCGAATGAAAATTCCGATTTCCCCCGAGGTGTGAACCTACAGATTACAGGTATGAAGTTTGAAGTGAATCCGTCCATACAGACAGGCTCCAGGCAAACGAACTTTTTTCGACTTCTGCATTATAGTAATGTCAAGTTTGATTAAAATCTTGAGTTGGACATTTTTCACGAAAGCTACATATATGTTGGTGCAAGTAAAATTCTTGCCACTTACTGCTTGCAAAGGATCGACGAAAAAGATCTCTAAAAGTGTTGTGTGTAAACGGCGTACAAAGGTACCGCTCTTAAAAAATTCTTTGTACATTCGTACATGAAAAAAACAACCGTTAGGACGCGGCATATGTTTGGCAGCTGAATAATAAAGAAATACGGTAAATATAAAACCATACAAAGTAGTGACCTGATTTCACTAAGTACAGTAGGCGCATTAAAGTTAAAGTTTAAAGTTTTCACATCATTAAGGGTAGATGCAATAGAAATAGCACAGCAGTGAGCAATAAGGGGTCGATGGATATTTCTGAATATTATACTTATGTATGGAAATATGTATGTATGTATGTTTAATTTAGAAAATCCTGCAAAGACTTGGAAGCTAGAATGTGGACGATTAAGCGACGAAAAGATGCAATAGATTTTCAATAAACAATCGGAAATGGAATTTTTAAAGAACAGAAATCGAGGCGTAGTTCATCATTTCAAGATGTTTTAAATACGGACACGACTATAATTTACGAGATGGTAAGATATTTCTATGTATGCATGTATGTACATGTGTATATGTATTTCGATAAAATTAGACCAAAAAATGAAATAGCAAAAACCTCGTTTTCATGTAGGTACATGCAGATATGTATATGTATGTAAATGTAGTTTAGGAGATATGTATCTCGATTTGAAAATAGGTACTAGATCAGTTGAAAAAAAAAAAAAAATAGCAGATTTTTGACCTTACATTCAGAAATATATGTACATATGTATGTATGTACCTATTGTATTCGTAAAAAAATTCAAACTCGAGATTTTAATCGAACTTGACATTACTATGATAGAGAAGTCGAAAAAGTGGGTTTGGCAATGCCGCCCCTCTGTCTGCACAGGAGGCTACAGCCTAAACGGGGGGACGGATTTAGATCAATAAGTTATGTGGGATAATTCCTAGAGGTGAAATCTTAATTTCCATTCTAACCTGAAAATTAAAGGTACTTTACTTGAGGCTGATTTAAATAAAAATGGATTTTCTCAAAAACTGTTCCAACGATTTCGATTTAATTTTATATTACCCCTAGTTTCGTAGAACCCTATAAGATGGTATGCAACGTTTTTGGCTAAAACTGTTTTGAAAGGTAATTTACTTCTAGTCAACTTCATTAAAATACGATTTTTTCGAAAACTTTCCACTATTTTTATATCTAGGCTACATTTACCAAATCCTATAAGATGACATACCACGTTTTTGGTACTTTACTTACAGCCAACTTAACAAAAACACTTTTTCATATCATATTATTATTTTTTATTAATTTAAGTCAAAACAAAATTGGTTGTGATATTTTAAATATTTTAAATAAATAAAAAAAAAAATATCATATTATTAATACGCAAAAATAAATTTCATCCCTACTTCTTCCTCCTGAACCGATTTTTTTAAAATTATACATGTATGTATGCCATTTCGAAACCTTTTCCGCACAATATGGTCCTATTTTATAGTTTGATGCCAAATTGATAACAAAGGTAAATCGTAGAAATCGTAGAATATGTATATGTGTATGTATGATTGTAGTGGACTCTTTCGACATTCACACAGCAGTGTTGCCGCTAATGTTTGAGAAAAAATGTCTCACCTGAAAAAAGAAAGTATCAAAAGAATTCTGGCAAAAAATAACAAAATATATCCAAATAGCAGTGGAACAGTGGTATATTGCGAAAATGTTTTAAAGAGATGCTATTACATCTGTTGTCGAAACTGAAAAGTATCAACATAGCCATTTTTAAGAAAATGAAGCACATGCATTGTACATACATAAGTATCACATCTAAATTAAGATACAATAAAATGCACGACTGGGTCGTACGTACTTTCACCTTAATGCAAAAACTTGTACAATTAAATTTAATCGAAATTGAAATATCAGGTTGGAAATGCCAAACGGAATTGCCAGACCCACTTTTTTGGACTTCTCCATCATAGTAATGTCTAGTTGGATTAAAATCTCGAGATCGAATTTTTTCACGAAACCAATACTTGTCCTATAGGTATAGGTGCAAGTAAAAATGACAACCATAGTATTTTGTTGTGTTAGTGTAAGAAAATACGTATGTAGTACGTTTTGACATTAAAACAAAAGCACAACGAAGTGTGAAGACCCGTAATTTCTTTACGCGGAATACGTGTTCGTTCCATTTTCTTAAATTAAACAGTTTTTAGTCAACCGTCAAAATTTAAAACGAAAGCTCTAAATGTAAAACTCTTTATATGGCTATTCACAGTACCACAATAACAATTAAAACAACCACGATATCATAATAGATACAAATCTCCAATAAATCGATAAAAACTTTTAAATTCAGATCATTCACACACACTCACAAACTACAGGTCGTTTCTATTCGTATAATTGACAGAAGCTAAGGCTGATGCACTACATGGCGATGTACATAGTTGCATACATACGCAAGTAAAAATTACGATTAATGTACAAAGCAGTCCTCAAAGATTGTATGTAGTGAGATGACAGATACTCGAAAGCTGTTTGTAATCGCAATATTGCTTTCCCACAGTGTTTCTAGAAATTGAAGTATACATATGTATATATATACCTGTGGACATGTGTATCTATTGGATAGCTTTTCACGTTCACCATGTTGACACCATAATTATCTCTTTGAATGAAAAGTTCATGGCTATCATGCACCTTCAAACAACTACATACATACATATGTGACAAAACGGTACAATATGAAATTACACCATTGCATGTGACAGATACCGTACTATGTGTTCTTTTGGCGCAAGTCGTAGTTGGTTGGCCGTGCAAGGACAGTAAGCAAAAATGAAAATGAAGACAGCCACAACAACAGATTCTACAAACCTACTTATCGCTGAAAACGTACAAAAGCAGTGTGCCGGAAAATTATTATGTCGCCAAAGTTATTGCATTAAAGTTATACCGCAAAGAAGTTCACCCACAGAAATAATACAAGTAGTCAGTGAAAGTAAATACATATGTACATCTATATGTATTTATGAATGTACAACCCTTGGCGAAACAAGAAGTACTGAGGACATTTCATATTTGGCTAACGAGAATAAAATATGATACATGATACATACGTACAGTGGGTGCCCTATAATTAAGGACACTGTTAGTATAATGGTAAACCATATTTTGTTTGTGGTTTTCATTGACATCAAGTTGTTTATCCATGTACCATGCGGTACTTTTATTAAAAGCATACACATAACACCAACAATTGAGTTTATAGCACGTTAAGGAAACGCAGACTCGCTACTCGTGATTGTGCGCTACCAAATGAGCAATTATTATAAGACACACGCGCTCATGAATGATTGGCTAAGTGCATTTTCATTTGACTTACGTACACGATCGTGACGTACTCCATATGTGCGTTAGAGAGAACACCATTTCTGTGCAGTGTGCAAGGAGTATCTCTGTAAGGTAGAACATCAGTCCGCACTCATCCGTTTTGAACGGATTGATAATTATTGGAGTGATGCCACGAATGATGAACCAGTCCTCTTACCTCATTCTGAATGAATGTTATGAAAGAGCAGATCCCCAAGTAGTCGACCTAGTCATTCGGCTTATTAGAAGCTCCAGGCGTCTTCCTTTATATATGTATATACAAACTGGGCAGAAGGGCGAGCTGTTGTGTTCAACTTCTGTGGCTATATTTTCAATAGTCTTTTGCGTAATGACGCTAGTCTCTAGTTGGTTCCTTCGTTGTAAGAGCTTCCACCCAAACCAGAACACCGAAGTGTTGAGGCTACCAGTCTGGAAAGCGGAATCCTTCTCCCGTATCTAAGTCCACTGATATTTGACAGCTTTAAGGGATATCGGTAATGTCAATGTCTTTCCAAAAACATAAACTTGATGCTAAGTTGTTGATATTTGAATATGTATGTATCTATGTATGTACATATATGTGGGTTAACGATTTAAGGAATTTACTATTTTGTTGCAAAAATTGCGTGAAATTATCAAGGTGGTAATTTCAAATGTATTTAGGTCTAATACTGTGGCCACCACTGTATAATATGTTCATTATCTACATACGTATGTATGTATGGTGTTTAATATACATTCTTTATGAAATTGAAGACGTGAACTTTCATAAATGACTTTTACGAAGGGCAACAATTCTCTTATTAATTGCCCCTTTTAACATTGCATTAAATTGTTAATTTACATCGTGAGGTACATACATGTAGGTATGTATATACTTTAACGTCTTGTAATCAGTGTCAAAAGCTAATGGCGA
Source organism: Xylota segnis (assembly GCA_963583995.1). Lineage (NCBI taxonomy): Eukaryota > Metazoa > Arthropoda > Insecta > Diptera > Syrphidae > Xylota > Xylota segnis. The sequence goes on along the minus strand of OY757236.1, from coordinate 103,484,654 downwards.
ATGTTTAGAATATAATGACTTAACTAATAGTTACATACATACATATGTATCGCCACATAAATACTTAAGAAAGATTACTTGTACAACTAATGGTTTAAAACGAATGGCTTAGAAACATACATATATTCTTAAGTATGTACATAGATGCATACCTACCCGTGGCGTGCGGTCCATACAAGTCGAAACCGTCCGGCTTTCCTTTTCAAATATCAAATACATACATATGTACATATATTTTCCTTACGTCATATTCTCATTATTCTTATTCTTTTTTATTCTCCTCGTTTCATACATATATACATAGGTATGTACATAAGCTCGATACCAAAAAATATTTATTATGAAAATTTTGGCATAACCGCATAAGCCGACGAACAAACAAGTATGATCTCTGCTAGCGAGATCCGACCAATTCATCGACGATAAACAAGCCTGCAATGAATTATTTGAAAAGCCGATCATTTTTCGGCTTACGCATTTATTTCGTCACAGTGAGAATTTTTAGTCTATCCATTTCTGACATTGAGCAGAATTGTCCTTGTAATTTCTTTGCCTAACATTCATTCGCGTATGAAGAAAATAACCCTAGATTTCTCGGCTGTTTTGGTTGGACATTCGATATGTGGAGAAAATTTAACTGCGAACAGTTGTCTGGAGAAGAGGTTTTGATACATGTTTTCGTTCCAGGGAGTTTTTACTTGCTCCTATACCTTTAGGGCAAGTATGTATTGCTTTCGTGAACAAAATCGAACTCGAGATTTTAATCAAACCTGACATTACTATGATGGAGAAGTCCAAACAAGTATGTCCGGCAATTCCGTCTGTCTGTCTGTCTGTCTGTATATGCGACTGCAGCCTAAACGGCTGAACGGATTTGCTTCAAACTTCATATCTGTGGTCTGTGGAATATTCCCAAGAGGCGAAATTTTAATTTTCATTCTAACCTCAAAATTAAGGGTAGTTTACTTAAGGCCGATTTCAGTTAAAACGGATTTTCTCGAAAACGGCTCGAGGCATACCACGTTTTTCACGAAAAATTCGAGTAACGGTAATACTGAAAATCAGCTGTTTCTCGGGTATTTGTTCGGCGATTGGGCTAAAAACTAATATTTCTAGGTTATAAAACCAAAGCAAAATAATGGCGTATCAAATTTTGAAATTGCCACACCCACTTTTTAAAAAAGTATTTTTTTTCAAAATTTTTACTAGAAATTGAGAAAAAAATATTTAAGCAAAGTAATAGACCTTCAAATTTTCTATAATTCACTCAAACACCCGATCTGGCCACTCCCACTTTTTAAGGGCGTTTTTATAAAAACAGAACATTGAGTAAACTCCTACAATGTTATGACTATTATTCCATCGAAACGCGAATGACACGCCTATTTTACTGGTAAGAGCAAGACTTGGACCGTAATCCTGATGAAATTTTGCACTTATATTACTGTGCAAGTACGTACGACCCAGTCGTGCACTTTATTTTTAGAGGCGGGGAACTCTAAATTAATATAAAATATAGAAAGATATTTTATTACAATATGAATGAAATTGACATAGGAAGAAGAACTCACCGACCGGACACTTTTATCCATGGAAAAATCCCATCTTATAAATTTTTAAAATAAACTCAAATTTGTAAAGAATTTTTGCTGAAATCTTTAAAAATGATCGTAGAATAGTTTTAAAGTACAAATAGATAGTAATTATAGTAAATAGATTACGATATTTTACTTTACTTGGGCAAGAATGATTTCTTTCGAACCGCTTGTTTTATGTAATAAGTTTATTATCTACTTAAATGACAAAGTATTACGAAGGTGGCTTAGAATCCATATCCTAATTCTTCGTTTCGAATAAACACCAATGGTAAGTCTTGAATAAAATACTTTATTTAAAATTTTTCCGACTTATCTAACTTTCTTAAAATTTTAGCGCACGCCACTGATACCTACAAATGTATGAGTCATTAACCCAACAAACACGATTTTCAATATTCATTCGTCATATTGTACGCCCATAATAATTATATTCTATCGAAACAAATGTAAAATAAAGTGCAGAACGTACATACATATGAGTGCGCAATCTTATCAAGATCGAACTGTAAGTCTTGCTCTTCCAGTAAAGTAGGCGGGGCATACCGCGTTTCGGTGGAATAATAGTCATAACATTATACTCATAAGTAGGTACATATGTAGGAGTTTATACAATTTTTTGGTGAATTATAGAAAATGTTAAGGTATTACTATGCTTAAATAAGTTTTTCTCAATTTGTCAAGTTTTATAAAAGTGGCCGTGGCAATTCCAAACACCATTACCTTGAATTTGTCTTATAGCGTAGAAGTATGCAACCTCATATAAACAAAGATGATCAGCCTAATCTGTATATTATTATTAGTCGAATCTATGTACATATGTGTAATGAAAATTAAATTGTTTCAAAAAAATCCTTAAAGAGACAATTGAAACATACTGGGCTTTATTTAATTTTACGACCTGTCTCAACATAAAGATTTGAGCAGTTAAGCAGTTTAATGGACTGTGATTTAATTTATTACACTTAGCATAATATGATTTTTTTTCTACGAAATGGGTTCGTAAAGGGATCTGGGTTTATATTTAAATTTGGACACAAGTCCAAGCAGTCACAACTTGTACCTAAAACTATCTAGTCAGTCTAGTTAAATCATTTCGCGAACATTACTTCTGTCATTCACGCCTGCCATGTATCCATCTTAAAGTAATCCACGGATCCTGCTCTGATGACTCACATGTAATCCAACCGCTGTATTTTTCAAGATGGTAACGATAAAAACACCTATACGAATGATTGCACTATCAAATATTTCCTATCATAACGCCTCACTAGTCTCTCTCACACTTCTACATAATTTGTTTTGTGAGACTTGCAGCGTCACAGCGTAGGAGACTCTTTAGATATTCTTCTTCTGAGTTCTACTTAAAGAAACCGCCGGCGAAAATTGGAATAGATAACTTGTGTAAATTTATAACAACAATTTTCTGATCATGCATAGTGTGACGTGTGACCATCGGTTTTTTACGTTTCCGACAAGTAAAGGGTGAAGTAACCTTAAATTGCTTTCATATTCAGCGTATTCGAGCTCAGGATCAACATAGTCATCGACTTAAAAAAATTTTTAAAAGCTCATGCTGAAAAATAGAATTGATATTTTTCCTAATTTAGCTAATCGGTTTTCGATTAAAGAGATTTAAATAGAGTCGCCAATTCACTCTGCAAAAGATGCCACGGGCATATGCATCCTTTCCACTGACCACGTTTTTATATTGTTCACTGCATTATTGCAGTTCACTTCGATATTGAAGTTATAAAACAGTATCTGTGCAGTGGACGTTTTCACTATTGATACTGAGAAGGAATCTATGTGTTTATTTTATAAGTTCTATCTCAATTATTTATCTATGCTACAAACCATGTAAACTTAATATACCCTTAGGATGGGGTATAATTAAACGTATTTGCAAATTCCATACAATGAATAAAAGCATCTATGGATTAGTGTACATAAATAAATAGCTATGCATGTATGGATGTTTGTATGTTTAGCTCCTTTTTTACGTTTACCTATACATATAGAGCAAGTATTGTATTCGTTAAAAATTTAAGTCTCGAGACTTTAATCAAACTTAACATTATTATGATAAAGTAGTGCAAAATAGTGGGTCTGGCAATGTCGTCTCTTTATGGATGGATTTAAATTAAACTTCATATATAGAGACTGTGGGATAATCGCTAGAGGCGAAAACGGAATTTTCATTCTAAACTCAATTTTTAGGAATATTTTATTTAAGGCCAATAAGAATTGATTTACTCGAAAATGAATTTGACGATTTAGATTAAATTTTCACATAAGATTAAATATCTCAAATCCTATAAGAAAGTTTATCATAGTTTTGGTCAAATGTTAGTATAACGGTACTTTTTGTGGAATCTTGTGGTCAGAGCCAATTTATACGGTAACGGCTCCATAACGGCTTGATTAAATTTTAAATTAATTTTTTTGTTACCCTATAAAATGGCATACAACGTTTTCGCCAAAACTGTTTTGTTTGATACTTTACTAATAGCCAACATACGAATACGATTTTTCTCCCCGAAACTGCCCGCTCGTTGCCGTTATATTTTCACATATAGGGTACTTTTACATAATCCTATAACAGATATGGGAGTAATGCATTACTTCGCTAATGATATTGTAACTAGCATAAGAATTTAATAATGAAAAATTCAATCTCTGTCCTTTAAGATGGAATACCATGTTTTTGTTCAAAATTGCCTTTACACAATACAACTTTACGAAATACCATATTTAATTAACTTGGATGCGGTCGAATTTCCGCCGCTGGATGCTCCCCTATAGTATAGACTATTTTATAAATTCCTATAAAATGTCATATGATATTTTTCGACTAAAACTTTCTAAAGATGCATTTTGCGTTTACCCAACGTAACAATAACACAATGTTTACGATGTATTTACGTATACTTATATATGTATATGTATATATATGTACATGCACATTTGCAAACTGTACGACCCAGTCTTACACGTTACCCTTTTCACTTGTACCGATAACTGCCCTATAGTATCGTGAACAGAATTCGAACTCGAGATTTTAATCAAAGTTGATATTACTATAATGGAGAAGTCCAAAAAATGGGGTTCAGCAATTCCGAATGTCTATCTGTATGACCGACTGCAGCTTAAATGGCTCCGCGGATTTGCTTCAAACTTCATATCTGAAATCGGAATTTTCTCCATTGATTTTCTCGAAAACGCCTATAGGGATTTGAATTAAATTTGATATTTGGGTAAGTTTGGGTATACGAGTATGTTATGAGGTGGCATATCACATTTTCTGCGAAAAACGGAATAACGGTAATATAATAAAAATTAATATTTCTAGGTTGTAAGACAAATGCTAGGTAATAGCGTACCGAAATTTGGAATTGCCATTCCCACTTTTATAAATAATAATTTTTTTCAAAATTATTACTTGAAAATGAGAAAAAATTATTTAAGCAAAGTAATGGGCTTTAAACTTGTCTATTCATCCAAACACTCTATATGGTCACGCCTTCTTTTTTTAAAAGCGTTTTTATAATAATAAGTAAACTAAAACTTATGAGTACATTGTTATGACTATTATTCCATGGAAGCACGGAATGCCACGCCAACTTTACTCGGAAGAGCAAGACTTACATTTGACCAGTCGTGCACTTTATTTATGTAAGTCCTCTTCAAAAATTTCTTTTTAATTTTACTTACTACTTGTACATGTAAAGTGATTCTTTATTGACCAATAATTAAATACTTATTGATTGCAGTATGCTCCCTTAGTAATAATATCGAGCCTATAATCACGGACTTAAGGTAATACATACAAATGTATACTTACATATACATATGTGCTTATACATGTGTATTTTATTATGCACTTTATTTTGTTTATTTAGAATAAATCAACATGGGAGCTGATCCTTTCTCTATCTCTAAAGAATAAAATATTCTGAAAGAATGAAAGGTAGTACGTATTCTAAATTTATTTATGGAAATTATTTTCTCTACATTAATTCCTCTGATATCACTTAAAATACGCACAGATCTATTTTTAAATGTAAAGCAGCTTTTCTAAGGAACACCTAAAATTTTAGTGTTAAAAGCGGACCAGTTTTGCCTCTGTACAGGGATAACATTGTTAATCTAATTTTTTTTTCGCCCATTACTCCTATGATCTTCAAGCAAAAAGCAACTTAAACAAGACAAAAATCAAACTTTTCTTTTCCCAAAGGACTACGTGAAATAACATCGACCGAGCAAAATTGACAAAGTATGGTTAAGGATAGGAGACGAAAAAGAAAACAGCAGAAAAACAAGTTTCCCTTACAGGACGATAATACATACATCAAGTCGGGACAAGAATATTTTAATAATAAACTCTTAAGGGTATGCATAATGTCGTTTGGGGAATGCTTTTCAATCTTTGCTATGTGGTGCCACCTAAAACGCGGTACTAAAGTAAACAGTCAAAAAGTGTTAAATTGTCCTTAGGGACTGTGAGAACAAAATTGTGTCGTTGTAGGGATAAATGAAATACAGATGTGGTACTTATTCGATTAGACTGTATGCACGCTATATTATCCTTCTTTTTGAGTAAAAAAGGTTTGTGCTGATAATATTTACACCTGAAGTTAGGAAACTATATTCATATATTTTTAATATTTTCATCTTCCCGATTTTTAAATAAGAATAATTGCTCAAATAAAATAAAAATAGGATAAAAAAAAATTTGTTGTGTTATCATGGTTTGAGGGGTGATTAATTAGCGCGATTTTAATGTGGGGGGATTCGATTAAAAAAATTCTATAAAAATAAAAATAAATAAAATTAGAGAAACACAAACACACGGCCGAGTACGCGAAGATGAAATATGGAATGGGAGAGAAGATGGGGAAAACACAACACCAAATGTCAATTGCTGTGGTTCACGACTGCTCAGCTGGGGTGAGTCCTGGATCAAAAAAGGTTATGGAAGTGTTCCTTAGGATCGGAACACAAGGGGCGCCAGGTAATCTTTTTAGAAAAGAAAAGGTTGAATTACCAAATCCTTTAGAAATGAAAAACGCGATTATGGTGGTGGGCAGATATACATATATGTACATATGTATATACATATATGTAAATTTATTGTGTTTTTTTTGTGGATAACACGATCAGAGGCCACAATCAGAAAAATAAATTAATATCAAACAAACCCCAACTATATAAATAAAAAAATGGAACTGGCCACAGAGATGGCTCCGGATCCTCATACGGTTTATTTATTGGGCGATGGCTTACGCGAATATATATGTACATATTTTAAAACTACCCTACACGAACTATCACTATTCACAATCGAAACACTATTTAAATACTCTACTCTACTTTCCTTAAGGTTGGGGATGATTCCCTGAACTGCTTACTAAGCTCCTGGTTGGGGAATGGTGGATGGTTTCGGCCACAGTCACTATTCTTGTTCCTTGTATTGCACTAGGGTCGTCCTAGGCTCTTCTTACTCGTCCTGTCTCACTGGTTCTTCCTAATTCTTGTTTTATCTATCCCCTGTGGTATCTTTCTCTTCCTTCCTTTTGTTTTTCTTGATTTCCCACTTTTCTCTGCCAAAAGCAGAACTTCTCGTTTCTCTCTCAGATTAAGAAGTTCTGCGACCCACCAAAAAAACATACCGAAGAACTATAATCTGTCTAGAACGGATCGTATGATAGCCTATCCTCAAAAAGTCTTTAAATTCGGTCCCCAAAAAGTGAGCGTGGCCAAAACTAATTTACATAAGTAGATATACACATACGTAGACGCATTGTAGAAAATTTGAATATTTGATTATTATGCCTTAGTAAAATTTTTAAATTTTTTACAAAATAGTGAAAAAGTGGACGTGGCAGTGGGAGAATTCTAAAAATATTTATGTTTGGACTAGTTTACTGTAACAGGTGACAGACAGACACACTTGGGTCCTTCTTTTATGCTTTTGACAGATAAATACTATACATTTATATACAATATGCATATGTATACAATATACACTTATAGATAGTACCTATTATCTCGATTATTTTTCTATGTTACAAACTATGTAACAAACTTAATATACCCTTAGGCCGGGGTTTAAACACGTACTATCCTCCGTGTATTCAAACTGTTTTAATAATTTCAGCGCTTGTATTGGGACGGTAGCTGTTGCATAATAAATTGTTATCGACTATTTCCGACTTCTGTGAAATGCTGATGAAAGTCATTTAAACCGAAATGGCGCCAAACAAAATCAACTTGGATTTTTGTCTATGTTAGAAGCTATGAGAACTCCATGAGAACACAACCATTCTCGCGTTAGGGACTACCACTTCCTACTCCACATCTTCATATCTCTACGGAAGGTCGTTGGTGGAGTCGTCATCAGCGGACGAGAAATGGGGAAGCGTTGTTCTCTCTCTAAGACGCTTCCTCTTGCTGCAGGCAACAGCGGACGAATTCTCTAAAGGGATATTCAATTCTGAACCAGAGTGATGAAAAAGAGTTGGAGACAGGTGAAACCTTAAGAAGTCAAGGGCAGTGCTCACATCCCCGAAGGGAAGGAAGTTACTGACTCTGGGAAACTCAGCCTTTTGTTGTAGGGGTAAAAGATGGAATTCGTCCAGGTTGCGGGTCGTGCATTTGGTTAACTTTCCTAAAAAGGAAAAACCAAATAATTGCGGAACGATGTCAACCGAATCAAGATCGGATTTACTGTACGGGACCCTGAAAAATAAAAAAAAGGACAACGACACTCGAGTATGAATGTTCAAACCATAGTGGGAAATATTATCTTGACCTGGAGCATTTGTAGCTACGCATTTTCTGTTTCGACGTACGCATTCATCATCATACCAAGGACTCCAGATTGTTGACGTTTGTGGATAGGGAATGCACAGCGGAGAGTCTCTTACTCATACGTTCTCTGTAGACTCTGGCTACATTAGTCGTGCTAAGGCCTCCAACGTTGAATTTCGTTTTCTGGGTGGTTTTTGTTGAATAGTCGAGCTCTGAGTTTGGCTGCAACAGGAAAGTGGTCCTTAGCACGTGGTCGATTTTGTTGGCGGTTCGACTATCTGGGGATATCCAGTTAGCTTTGTGAGTATGTAGTAGTTTTAGTAGTTTTAGAAACCTAGTGCTATGTAATACCGTATTACGAGCTGCAGCAAAGTCGATTAGTCGGACAAATATTAATCCAAATGCATTTACTCCCATAGATGAACATCATATACATATGTATGCATAGATGTGCGTACATAAGTATATATGTATGTATGTATGTATACAAATATCTGTTTAGTTTACCACGAATGTAAATTTTTCCTTTTATTCTCGCTGTCAAGTGTCTGTATACGACTTATATATATTTTGTTAAAAATGTATATTTAAAACTAGTCCTAAAATCGAATCAACCTATTTACGAAATATTTAAGGGTATCAAAGGCAGCAATCGTGGAATCTAGTGAAAATCTACAGCAACAAAACTAGAATTCATTTAAGCCATTAAAGGATTTATAAATCTACCTACTCTTACTACGATTTCAGTTTTTCAACAAAATTGAGCTTGAGTTCCCATTATTTTGGGGCTTAAAAGCTTGAAAGAAGGGAAGTTTTACCCTTAAAACTTTTCAACAATGATAACTAAGTATTCGGAAACTACTTTAATTGAGCTTAATCAAAGAGAAAGTTTATATTTATTTCTTTGTATTATTCACTTTTATTACAAATAAATCTTGAGTTTTACCAAAATTCTATTATGATAAATTTCGAACACAATGTTTCCGTATTGGTACATGCATTTTAAAGAGTTTCTATCGAAGTATTCATGTTTGTACAAGGATAGTCTTCGTATGTGCCTTAGTCTTAGGTATGTGAATACAATATAGGCCAATCCACTCTATATACAGGTTTATGCCTTGAGTCCTATAAAGTACATAAAAAAAGAATCTATCAGGTTCCACAATCTTGTACAATAGTTTCTCCCCAAACAATTGTTAAATTCTATAAAATGACCCAAAACGAAGCGCTATCTGTGTTCTCTTATATGTAAGTCCAGATAACTTTTCGTTAGCAATGACTTTAACAAAAGCTCCGTTAAAATTAAGCTCAAATTTAACGAAATATTTTCCCCTATTGGGAATTCTAAGGGAAAAAAGTTTCCCCGAATATGTTTTGTTCCTTGGAACTAAATCTACGCATCGTGAATTTCCATCGGAGCTTTTTGCCTCGGAATCAGTGTCATTGTTTTCGAAAATGTGTTCGAATATTTTGACACCGAACTGATTTAAAAATAAATGTGAAATTTTAATTAAGGTAGAAAGAGCTGCCCACATGTGCAGCCAACACTCGGATTACTATGAACCTCTTAGGTGAGCTTACCTTGGGGTAGCTACATGGCCAAAAGTGAAAAGTGCATTCTTCTGCATCCGTCTCGCCCCAGTCTCCGCAGAGCTCATCAGTTTCTATACGTATTCGACTACGGTGGGCCACCATGAGGTTGTGGCCGGTAGTTTAAGCGCCAGTATGTCTTTGGTTTGGCGATATCATTTTTACTTGCAGCTATACCTATAGCAATTATTGGCAAGTATTGCATTCGTGAAAAAAATCGAACTCGAGATTTCAATCAAAGTTGACATTACTATGATAGAGAAGTCCAAAAAAGTAGCTTCGCCAATTCCGTCTGTCTGTCTATCTGTATATGCGACTGCAGCGTAAACGGCTGGACGGATTTGCTTCAAACTTCATATCTGTGGTCTGTGGGATAATCCCTAGAGGCGGAAAATTTTGTCAGGATTGAAGTCCAAGTCTTGCTCTTCCCAGTAAAGTAGGCGTGGCATTCCGCGTTTGTAGGAGTTTACTTAATGTTTTGTTTTTATAAAAACGCACTTAAAAAGTTGGGCGTGGGCAGATAGGGTGTTTAAGTGAATTATAGAAAATTTGAAAGTCTATCACTTAGCTCAAATAATTTCTTCTCAATTTTGGAAAAAAATAAGTTTTATAATAGTGGGCGTGGCAATTATAAAATTTGGTACGCCATTATTTTGCACTTGTCTTATAACCTAGAAAAATAAATTTTTAGCCCAATCGCCAAACAAATACCCGAGAAACAGCTGATTTTCAATATTACCGTTATTCGAATTTTTAGTGAAAACGTGGCATGCGACCTCATAGCATATGCCCAAACTAACCCACACATCAAATTTTATCCAAATCGTTAGAGCCGTTTTCGAGAAAATCCATTTTAACTGAAATCGGCCTTAAGTAAACTACCCTTAATTTTGAGGTTAGAATGAAAATTCAAATTCCGCCTCCAGACAGACAGACAGACAGACGGAATTGCCGGACCTACTTTTTTGGACTTCTCCATCACAGTAATGTCAAGTTTGATTAAAATCTCGAGTTCGTTTTTTTCACGATTGCAATACTTGCCCTATAGGTAGGTGCAAGTAAAAAATTATTGATAAAGAGTTAAATGCTTGCAAAAGTGTACTCCCCTTTGATTTTGACAAAATATTTGAATTTTTCTAAGCATTTTGAAATACATACCTAGAGGTGGTACGGTGCCGACAACATTCGTGCTACAACTTTGCTTAAACTGTTATTAGCACAAAGTTCTTTCCATCCAATTGAAGGTTCTATGGAGAAAACGCTTGACCAAACGAATTTCTTTCCTCAAATGTCTTCATTCGAACGATTAAGTCCGAGATCGGATATCACCTCAACACCCATAACTCCAATTACATTTTAGATAAATTCCATTGCCTTTATTTGCTCAGAATCTCTTAATTGACATTCTGGAGTTGATGGGTCAAGAAGAACTTCAGCGAGATATATTGGTGACTGTGCAAACTGCTAAAAAACTTATTTGTCGCGTCTCCAACAAAGTACTCATTGAACTTTGTAACTCTTTAAAGACAATATGCACCAACTATTGGCTTGATTATCTCTATTATTATGATAATATCTCCCTCCCTGTTTTGATAGGGAGGAAGACTCATTGACGGTCAATGTTTGTATGCTGACTTTATTAGTAACTACAGTTTCAAGGCTGAATATGTAGGTTCCCCATCGAGTTTTACTCGGATGTTTCAGTGATGTAGTTACGCTTACTAATTAATACAAATTAAAAAAAAACCCATTCATATGGCTACCAATTTTTTTTATTGAAATAGATACATATGGATTTACATATTGATCATTTACTCGAAGGCTGTTATAACTCAATTATTCGTTTTGTCATGCTCATTATTTTGTAAAAATTTCATGTTAATTAATTGTATACTTGCCGCGTTAAAAGAGAAAATGTCGTTGTGTCTCCCTACAAGACAGTAGTAAACTGAAAATTTTAGACGGGTTTTCTGCAAAATCGTGTTTTTTGAGTTATGACAGTCTTCAAGTATATGAGCGATATGTATGCATATTTAGAATCAGTATCAATAAAAAAAATGATTAAGGCATTTCCGCCCGTCTGTCCGTATGTTAAATTGGTTTGGGTCTTAAATTTTGAGTTCATTCACTTTATAATAGTTACGTAATACGGAGGATAGAGTGATAGACATCCGTTTCAGACGGATTTTAACTTTTCCATATGTTTTAGACATTTACAAGCTGGGCCAATTTAAATTTTTTTTTGTTTGGAAATGCATTAAATGAACAAATTCAATTTTTCCATGTATTATGACTTAATTAGTAAGAGCAAGTAAGACGTTGTGTTAATTATGGAACACAACGTCGTTCAAGTACATATTTATGGAAAAAAATTAATTTTGATCAACCCATTGTATTTCCAAAAACAACTTGTAATTGGCCCAGCCTGTATGTTTAATATAATATATTAGTTAAAAAAATAAATAAATAAAACTAAATTGCACGACTGGGTCGTACAAACTTTTAACTATATCTATGTATAAATTTTATGGGCATTTAAAGTAAAAACAGAAACGAATATAGTATGTATGTACATATTTACATATATGTATATTGATGACAAACGTGGTGTGCCATCTTGAAGAATTTCAGGTTGCCTATAAGTAAAGTACAGTTTAAAGCAGTTTTCACCAATATGTATGCAAGATACAATATGTTTTATTACAAAAATTAAATAAGTTTGTTGGAGCCATTGTCGTATAAAGTGGTTCTAACTAGTTGATTAAGTAAAAAGTACCGTTATACGCACTTTTGCCCAAAAATGTGAATAAATATTTCATTGAATTTGAGTCCTTAATCTAATCTAATAATTTAATCAAAATCAAATTGAGCCATTTTCTAGAAGTAAAGTATCGTTTATATTAAGGCTAAAATAAAAGTTCAAATTTCGCCTCTAGCAATTATCTCACAGACCCAGTTTATGAAGTTTGTTCTAAACAAACAGACGGACGACATTGGGAGTGACAATGTTTAGCAATACATATGTATATGTATATTACATATGTATGAATGTGTTATTTGTATTTTTTTTCTGTTTCTAGAAAGAATATAGCTATACATATATTATTGATTCAAAATAAAATATTGAAGAGAAATTGCGTCATGGGATGTGTCAATTTCCGGCACACATATTGTACATATGTATAGTGGGACAGGTAAGAATATCCTGTTAAACTTTAGTCCACCCTTGGTTACGTACTAAGTAAACTACACAAACACAAAAATATATATGGCAATAAAATGCACATAAATATGTATGTACCTCTGTACCTATATATATGCATACATATGTACATATGTATATCGAACCACACACAAGAAAATAGATAAAAACAAATAATCAGACAATCATTACTTGCCCTATGGATATAGGATTCTAACAGTTTTCAGTTTCAATTTTTCATTAGGATTTCATTTAACTTTTTTATTAGTAAACAAAACTGTTAAGTAACTTAAGTTAAGTTTAAAATTAACCACTTATCATTCACTCATGATAGGGAGAAATGGCAATTATCTCTCGGCCTGTCCACTTTAAATAAAACGGACATTTTACGGAAAATATGTTCGCCTCTAAGAGGTTTCACCTATCTGCAAATGCTGTTCCATCCAGTTGTATGGAAGAAATTCCATATTTGGCGTTGAAGACGTTAGCTTTGTTGACGTGGACGACACGATATGCGAAGTCGTGGATGCCAGTACCCAGACCTGTGAGTTTTTGAGAAATGATACCCCCAAAAGGTTACACTTAGACAACGACTAAATATTGTCGATTGTAATCTTTTAAAAATGGAAGATAAAGTTCGCGGTTTAGTTAAAGTCCTGAAAGATAAGGACGCTGACATTTTGTTTTTGGAACAACAATTGCGTTCCATTCAAATGGAGCATAAAAATTGTACTAAAATGAGTAAGAAGAATATTTGCCAAGGTCTGTCCGCTGAGGTAAAAACCATGGTCGCCAATGTCCAAAATAATTTTGATAGGTGTTAAGGGATCTTGATTATTGTAGGAAAACTGACACAATAATAGGGATGGAAGATTTCGGTTATGACGAATACCGATCAAAATGGCCCGCCCGTAATGCATTGGTGCTTATGGTTCAAAGCATTGCGAGGAGATGGAAACATCCACTCGCTTATTATTTCGTACGCAGCAGTTGCCTTCAATGTTAAAAAAAATTGTTTTTTGAAGTCGACGGTGGTAGAATCTTTTTCTCTTTTGATTCTCCACATCTTATAAAAAGTACTCGAAATTGCCCGTTAAAATATGATGTCGCATTTAGCAATTCCACCGGAGTTGGACGGGCCTCCTGGAAGGACGTCGTACATTTGTACGACATTGACTCTAAATGTGATCTACGACTTGCTCCAAAATTACGGGGGCACATGTGCGGCCAAACAACTTTCAGAGAATGAAAGTAAAATATGCCTCTCAAGTCTTGAGCTTCACTGTTTCAGCAGGTCTTTTAACCTACGCAAGTTCGGGTCATAGATCTGAAACAACATAGATCTGAAAGAATGATAGACACAGCGGAATTCTTAGAGTTCTTCGATAATTAATTTAATGTTTTCAATTTGTCATCTCGTAGAAATGCGAATGCATACAAGCTAGCTTTTAACCAAAACGAAAGCCAACTGCAGTTCTTACGGAAGGCAATAAAACTCCTGAAGTCCATTAAAGTGCTTGATTCTGAGGGTAGAGATAGTACGAACCAATTTAGTTTCCTTAAAGGGTGGCTAATTAATATCTCTGCCTTAAAATCTTTATGGCAATACTTGAAGCCATGTAAGTTTGAGTTTGTGTTAACAAGGCACCTCAACCAGGACTCACTGGAGCAATTTTTTGGAGAAGTAAGGAGTGCGGGTGGAAACAGCACACGCGTAACAGCTTTGCAGTTCATGAGTACGTTCCGAAAGCTTTGGGGACACCAGTACTTGAAAATAGTAAAAACTGGAAACTGCCAATTAGTGCAACCGGAGAAATTGCAAGCACTTTGCAATCAGCCGTTGGTGAAACAACCAGCATGGTTCCAGGCTAATTTGAATCGAGGGTCAAGGAACACTATCACACTATCACTGTAAATTTGTTCGAAAATATAATGCTACTGCTTTCTTAAAAGAAAATAGTTTCGCTTATGTTTGCGGTTGACTTATCCGTAAGTGTTACAATAGTCACAGGTGCAAATTAGACCTTCCAACTCTTGAAAATGCCGATCCTTCGCTACATTTGATTTTCATCAATTTTAAGCAATTTGCTAATTGCAACTTACTTGCGCCACCTCCGCAGTTCGTAGAATATATTCGTGAGCTGGAGGAGCAATTTTTAAATATGTTCTACGAATGTTGCTACATGGTGTTGCTAAATATTTGGCAAGCGTCCTTCAGCCAACATCGCTGTTTTCATGTTGTGAGAACTTGCAGAAGGATTTCGTTTTGAATTACGTCATTAGAATTAGGTTATATGTATTTTATTTTAAAATTCTGGAATCGCGATTTAAATGATCCCATTTTCAAAAACAAAATGCTTTGTGTCGCGCACTTGTAAACTTAAGTAATAATATAGTCTTCCATTTTTTAAGTTTATTTTTAAGTCTATTTTTGCTTGGTTTTCCTTTTTTCTAGGCGTGTTTAAAACATTTGAAGGGTGTTTTTTTAAGCTGAAAAACAAAATATTGTTTCGGTTTGATTCGGTTTAATAAATTTGTTTGTGTCTTTATGTGTGACAGACTATGTCTTTATGTTGTTTTTGTTTAAATACATATAAAACAACACATATACATATGTTATATATGTATATAAATAGAAATCTTATAGAAAAAAAGATAATGAAAACTGGGTAAATACACATATTTCTCGACCAGGTCAACTACTCGAAGTCAAATTTTTCATCTGCAATTTTCGAATATTTTGTTCGAGCATGTGTCCTGGATTTCTGCAAGTACTTTTTTTTTAATGAAACATCTTTGTTTTGTTTTATATAGTTATATAAGTAGATGAAATCACTTGATTCGTGAATGAAAAACAAAAACACTTTCCGTTTTTTTTTAAGTTTATTTTGCTTTGCGATATACTACCACGCTACGTGGCTTTAATCTTACGACTAACTAAAATCTAACTTACAAACTAACTCTCCAGCTTTGCTAGAAGACGAACCTGGAGGTTGAGGTGCGCGGGCGGGCGTACTTGCACACTTGATGTTTACTGAGCAAACAACATGTGCTGAGATGATCAGTTTAGTGCGTATGAGGGGGATAGGACGGTAACAATTTGTTACAATATTCTTTTGAATTAGTATTTCTGCACTTTATTTAAGATCAAATAATTTAAGATTTTTAACTGTAAGAACATGTGATCAAAAGATAACGGTACTGATGTCATATTCCGATATTGCCAGACCTGAAATGTTTCCGAATTTTTCTCGAGCAGTCCTTAGTTTTGATAGCCATATTAAAAGTAATACCACTATTATTCATGGGCCAATAACTACTACTGTTAACCACTACGCGAGCTCCGACTTGTTTTTAAGGAAAATAAAGTCCGCTGATGCTGAAAGCGTAGAAAACTATGAAATCTTATCTTTTCCTGGTTTTAATGGGGTCTGGTCTAAATGAATATCCATTTACAAACAATTTGGAGAAAACCTAAGATCTTGAACCAAAAAAGGTTTATTTAACCTACAAGTATAACAAATGACAAGCGATTTCATCCTTATTTTACTTGTTTTTAGCAATGTATTTGTATCTCAAGATGACTAATTAAGTATTTTTTTTTTGTATGTAATTTATCAAGTTCAAAGCAATATACTACTTGAAAATGTGTAGTGAAGATTCGCAAATAAATGAAAAAAACAAATAGAGCTAAAGGAACGACATATTGGTTGAAATTAAAACAAAAGGGTTAACAGAACGACTCCGATGGAAATTGATTGAGGGTATTGGTTCAACCTCAAATAAGTTCAAACCACGAATTTATATGAAAAAAAGAAGTTTCAGAACATTGACGAATAAAATAGATTTTTGAATACAAAATACTTTGCTCCATAGGTTTGATTTGAGCCAAATTTTGTACAAAAGTATGATTCATTAAAAAAAAAAAGTACTTGCAAAAATTCAGGTGAACCATTTGAACAAAATATTTGAACACCGATGAAAAATTTGACTTCGAGTAGTTGACCTAGTCGAGAACTATTTGTACACACCCAATTTACATTATCTTCCCCTATCGTCCAGTTCTGTTTACCACTATGTCTATCGCGTTTATATACATTTCTATTTATACATATACTCTTATATCTCTAACCAAAAATAATATAAATGTTAAATGTAACTTTTATCTAAGCTAAAACAAAAACATCCTTTATTGATTCTTTCATGCCCGATCGTGTTGTAAAGCATACTTCGAACATGAAAGATTTAAGTTCTCAAATGTTTTAGCATGCATGACTTTTTTATTTTATACCAATATTTACTTTTTTTTAGAACGGGTGCAATAGGTCTACTGGGGAAACCAAACACCTGAGAAAAAAAATCGGTTAACGCACCGCAAAGCATACCTCATAAGTCGTGTAAAAATGCTTAAATTCAAATTGTTCAAAATAAAATAAATTTTACTTCTTCACTATCCGAAATTAATTCTTTTTATTAATTCATTCACTTAACTTAGTTAACTTAGCTTAGTTTTTAATGACAAAAGTCGAAAAAATTAACAAAAAATATTAGCATTCACATGCCTCTGAAGTACTATGCATTGAGCATTGATTGAGCATTAAAAAAAATTAAATAATTCTATAATACTTTATATGTATATATGTACATATACTTGGACATGCTTGATATATTTTTGTTGTTTTGATGACTTACAATTTGGCGCCAGAAGTATGTATAATAGTTGAATCTGCAAAATGTAAAAAAAATTTACTTTGTACATACATACATATATGCTCTTAAATGTGTTTTTCTTACCAAATTATAAAAGCAACTTTTATTCGTATTATTTTGAGAATTGCAATTTAAGCTCCAGTACAAGGGTTCCTGGCTTCTTTTGTAATATATTCATCCCTTCATCCAACACTACTTCTTTGATTCCTGCAATTACTAAATTTTGTTTTAAAACCAATATATGTATGTATGTATGTACCTACCATAAATCCATTTGCTCGACTTCCTCGAGTTTTCTTTATTAATTAAATAAATAATGCATTACAAATAAATATCAAATGGATATTTATTGCAACCAAAACAAATCCAAATCGCCAGAAATCCAAATCACAAATCAAAACAACAATTGTTCCTCTACAAATGTCAAAACAAGTAAAGTGCACGACTGGGTCGTACGTAATTGCACCGTAATGCTATAAGTGTATAATTTTATCAGGATTAAGGTCCAAGTCTTGCTCTTCCCAGCAAAGTAGGCGTGGCATTCCGCGTTTCGATGGAATAATAGTCATAACATTGTACGAGTTTACTCAATGTCTTGTTTTTAAAAAAACACCTTTAAAAAGTGGACGTGGCCAGATAAGGAGTTTGAGTGAATTATAGAAAATTGGAACGCCTATTACTTTGCTCAAATAATTTTTTCTTAATTTGTAGTAAAAATTTTGAAAAAAAAAAATTTATGAAAGAAAGCAATTCCAAAATTTGGTACGCCATTTTTTCCCTTTGTCTTATAACCTAGAAATATTAATTTTTAGCCCAATCGCCGAACAAATACCCGAGAAACAGCTGATTTTCAATATTACCGTTATTCGAATTTTTCGTGAAAAACGTGGTATTCCACCTCATAGCATATGCCCAAACTAACACGCATAAAATATGGAGTATGTTTAATTTTTGTTAAAAAAAAGGCATTAATTTTACTTGGAATTTTTATTTTTATTTTTTTGTATTACTATTGAATAAAGCTTTTATTTGATGTTTTTGAAATTCTCTTTTTATTTATTTTTTTGTCTAAATTATATTTAACTTCGGAGATCGCATAGGTGTTTACTCACTTTTGACGCTCACTGTATATATGAAGTTTGAAGCAAATCCGCAAAGCCCTATAGGTAGGTGCAAGAAAAAATGTTTCACCACAAATTATAAGCTGCGTTCAGTTAAAAAGTTTTTTAGTGCTGAACTCTATGAAAATTCATTCAGCTCTTTATAAAAGGTTCATTGTTTGGCTCACACGTATTCGCAGTCAAGAGGCTAATTACAACAAAAACAATGTAAACAAATGGGTTTTCGCTGGCAAGAGGGACGAAAGTTTAATATCTCTTTACTCAATGATTTCTGGCTTAAACCTACCAAAAGGATTATATTACCGAGTAAATAAGTCAATTTTTGTATCATTTGTAGTTTCCCCAATACTAAAAGTAAGCGCATGTTTGGGCTTTTCTCATAAAGTGGCTATCCAGCAGAAAAGGGTCTTTGGTCTCTCGTCAGAGTGCGCTAGTAGCAACTAATTATTCGAGATAGTTCCTATAAAGTATATATGTACATACATACATATATTCGTGAACAGCATCAATAGAGAAAACAATTGAGCCATGTCCGTACGTCACCAGTTTGAAATATGAGATTTTATATCTGGTGTTCTGAGAAATAGAGCAGTACACTTCAACTATTTTGTATTAAAATTATTAAAACAAAATATTTTTAGCCACACCCACTTTTTGGGGGAATTTTCATCAAAAAACCGATTTTGATGAAATTTTGTATGAAAAATCAACAAACATGCAAGGATATCACATCCACTTCATAGAGGCTACATAATAGGGAAGTTAAGGTATCAATCATACTATCCGTTCCAGACGGATTGTAGCATTTATTAATAAAGGACGTGAAAAAATGTGTGTTAAGCTCACCAAATTTTATTAGGGGATGGTGGGACACATTTGAAGACTTTGTGCTTTCGAAACTGATAAAATCTTTTTAGTATATTCGATTTATTGACCTGTCAATTTTATTCTCATTGAACTTTGATTTCAAATTATATTTGGTTGATTCAACGAATAACGTGCCCCATGGGGCAGTTTCGAACTTGGAAGGGACATTTTTAACAGCATTCGGATAAGGCAATTCAGATAAAACGGTGTCAGTTGGCCTTCATCAGCTACTGAATCAATATTCTCATTAGTAACTTCATTCGCAATTGAGCAATGGCTTCTGTGATTGTACAGTATAAGTTATACCATGGCGTGGATCTCTGAATATGCTCAAGAGCTTTATTAAAAAGCCCTCCAGTCATCCAACCACTCGTTGATTGTAAGCATAACCCACACAACCGCCGGTGCTCCATTAAGCATTGTGTCATGAAATCTAGCACGCGGAAATATAAACACGGGAGGTATAGCATTTATTTCCAATAGAACACATAGTAATTAACTGGCCTCTCTCAGCAGAAACAGAATGTCCGACCTGTTTTAGCCCTTTTACGTTTTGGGCTTGGACTACTGTGGTAACACCTGCTTCATCCAAATTGAAAATTCGATCGGTAGTAAAGTTAAACTTACCGAGTGTTCTGTGATTTTTTAAATGAAATTCTTCAAGATTCTTCTTGTTAAAACTAGTCACCCTTGACAAACTTGTATTCTCCGGTTTTCGTATTGAAAGTCTTGAGTGTCGATCAATTTAATTTAAGCCATTTTATTTTCACCCCACGATTCGGGACATTTCTTTCGGAATGTGGCATACTCAAAAGCTACTACTCGAGCTTGAATTTTGGTCAATCCGTAATTTATCTTAGAGATTCGGATCAAATATTCTTCAAGCTTTTTTTCTCATTAGTGGTAAAAACTTGCTGTGTTGCACATTTGCTTTAAAATTTTAAATTTTTCAGCTCCTTATTACTTATGTTGTTTTTACTACGGTAGTATAATTAATTTTTCGCTTTCGAAAGTAGAGCTAAATAAACTACAGACAACGATACATATACATACAACGATAAAAATTTTAATTCATTATAAAGTTTAGACTTTGCCATTAAAAGTGAAAAACAATATCATTCAAATGGCCGCCTCGGGAAAATTAGCAGCATGCGATTCTTTTGAGGTAATTTTCAACCACGTTTTCGCACATGTCGGCCAGTATATCGGCCATAGTAGTAGAGTTATGTATACTCTGGGACAGAGTTGCGGTTTCCGCGTTGCGGTTTTCTTTAACCGCAACGTTCCCGCGTTGCGGTTTTCTTTAACCGCAACGTTCAAGGTCGAGACCGCAGAATGTGGTTATCTTTTAACCGCAAAGTTCAAGGTCGAGACCGCTAACCGCAAAGTTCAAGGTCGAGCCCGCAGAATGTGGTTTTTCTTTGACCCGCAAAACTTGAAGACCGCTGTAAATCTATATATAGATCGATAGGTAACGTGTTTGGGGTTAAAGTGGTCTAGGTCATGGTTCTTGAAATTTTGTGGTCGAATGTGTTTTCTTTTAGCATTGTAGTTAGATAAGGGGTGGAATATTGTTTGGGTGTGAAAAATAGTATTTTGTTAGCGGATAGTTGTAAATTTAGAATGTGTGTATGACGGCGTTGGATTTGAAATTATAATCTAGAATGAGGTATTTTGATTGACATGTGAAATGTGGTTTTTCATGTGTTGCTCGTGCTGTGGAATATGGGTCGACTTGTACATATGGATGGACTTGTACATATATGACATAGCGAGTAATAATTTGGGTGGTAACTTTACTCCTATAAATAGACAAAAAAATAGTATATATGGGAAAAAAATGTGTGGTCGTCAAAATGTATGTAGATAATACTAGCAATATTCGTATAAATGGAAAACTTCAAATTGAGTCAGTTCAGTTAAAAAAAGATTCACCCAGAGAGGGAATATATTGACAGTTTCATTGAGAGGTAAGACATTTTTGTGAGTACTACTTATATTTTTAAAAGATAAAAACAAAAAAAAAATCGGGTGCTCTAAAGTAAAATAAAAAAGTGAAAACTTATCAATGAAATATCTGAATCGTTTTCTTTCAGAAAGTCTGTGTATGTGTGTATGTTTCATATATCAAATATCAATGCAATACGTGTGGAATGTAACATTGTAGGCGGATCGTATATTAACAATTCACCGGCGCATACACTTCATGAATTTTCATTGAATGTTAGTCCAGGACATAAATTAGATGAGATTCCAAAAAATCTTATTTATTTGCCAGTGATCGTCAGACAGATAGGTTCTATTACAGTTGAAATTGTCGACCAAAACGGTGATTTTATTAATTTTCGCGGAGAAACAATTACTCTTAGAGTACATTTAAGACCAAAGGCGTCATGATTATTTATAATAAAAATATCACAAAAATTGAGCCTCCTATCATTTCTCTTTTAACGTTCAACCGAGAAACATTGTTAAGGAGGACACAAAAGGACAATAAATTTCAAGACAAAGCACTGACTTCAAACAATAAAAAGTACCTAAGATCATTGGGATTCCAGATTAAGTAACAAAAGAAAAAATGAGTGAAATTTTAAACGTATCACAAAAACCCATCAGCGATGAGAGCATTATAAAAAAAGAATATCACAGTTACATACCATACTTACAATCATTTAAAAATAACGATGAAATCAGAATATCTATTCAGAACCAGGACCTATATTTGTTGCCTTGTGAGAGCTACATTTACATTGAAGGATTCGTAACTCTAGAGAATGGAACAAAATCAACTAATATTAAATTGAAAAACAACTGTGTAGCATTCTTGTTTGATGAGATCCGTTATGAACTTAATGGAATTGAAGTGGACCGCACACGATATGCAGGAACAACAACTATGCTGAAGAATTTTGTTTCCTTAAACAATAACGAGAGCACTATGCTGAAAAATGCTGGATGGTTTGCGAAGGATAATGCTGACATTGAAAGTGGTTATTTTAATTTCTGTGTGCCACTTAAAATGGTTCTAGGCTTTGCTGAAGACTTTAACAAAATTATTTTGAATTCTAAGCATGAACTTATATTATTACGTTCGAAATCTGATATAAATGCGGTCTATTCAACAGATCCAAAGGAAAAAATTCAGTTAAATATTTTGAATATAACATGGAAAGTTCCACACATACATGTAGCTGATTTTTCAAAAATGAATATTTTCAAAATAATAAGCAGTGGACAGCCCTTACCAATTACATTTCGAAGCTGGGATTGTCATTTTAACCCCGTACTATCACAAGGAATACATCACTTTTGGAATGTGAAACTTTCGCCCCAAAGTGAAAGACCACGATTTATACTAATTGCTTTCCAAACATCCACCGGCTTACAGCATTGTGATTTGACAGATATAAAAGTACATCTTAACTCCGACACATATCCATATGATGATCTCAATCTTAAATTTGATCGCGGTCGATACGCTGTTTTATATGACATGTATGCAAAATTTCAACAGAGCTACTATATGCGAGAACCTCAACCTTTGTTATCACGAGAAGAATTTGGGAAAATGGCACCAGTCATTGTGGTTGATGTAACACATCAGAACGAGACAGTCAAAACGGGACCAACTGATATAAAAGTTGAGTTTAAAACCGCGAAAAATATACATGAAAATACTTCAGCTTTTTGCGTGCTCATACATGATAGACTCCTGGAATATACCCCACTTACGGGCGAGGTCAAAAGAATTATTTAAACACTTTTTTTGCTTGTGAGAGAGAATTGGTTGAAAATAAATAAATAAATAAAACGAATAAATAATGCTTGTTATTCTTGTCTTTTATTTTTTTGTAATTCGTATACGGAAACTATTACTTAATGGTTCAATATATGTTAACGTATATTCCTTTTTGTTTATTTCCTCCATTGTTGTATGCGACATCTTGTTATATCGGGTTGGAAGGAAGACCTTTGTGCGAAGGGAAAAAACAAAAATAAATACATTTTCTTTTTTCCTTTTTTTGTTACTTACTTGAAATTTGCCGAGGTCACAGAGAATTGCATTTCCATACATCGTCTTGCAAACTCTCACGCTTTCGATGTTGTAAGCAATTCCTCGCTCCAAGTTGGAAATCTTGATTATTTCCTTATAGAAACCTACTTCAAGCTGATTTACTTCCTCCTGAGGATCCATCGTCTAGTCACTTTGACTGATACTGACTTATTAATTAAATTCAACGAATTTCTTCGTCGTTTTATACCATTTTTTCAGTGTCTCGAATTAGAATTAACTTTTTTCTTTTTGGCTTCAACTTGTTCACACACAAAAAAAGAAAAAATAATAAAAATATCATATGTATAAAATAAAAAAAACGCATGAATTGTTTTATGTGTAGTTTATTGAAAAACATTATAGATAAAATCAAATATCACTTATTGGTATTTTATTATGACCCCAAGCATATGTGCTTATTCCATCACTACATATATATCTCTTGGTGTCATTATAACTTAGCGCTAACTTATTAATAACTTGTGTATAAAGGTCATGCAACTTACTTCTAAATATATACATTGGTTTGAAAAGTATTGTTTTCTTAATTAAACATTTGCGATAATCTCTTATACTTAAACTTTTAGTGACAGACTTTTTAACGCCCTTTGCTTTTGTTACCACTTCACCAGTATCTACGCTAAAAGAATACATTTTAGCTCTTAAACCCACAAATTCTAGCATTTTGTTAGAATTATTTTCATCCTTAAATTTACCGAGAATTTTACCGTTCGTTTGCGGAAAATTGTGTAAGTTGTCTATGGGATATTCTGATGTATCAAATCTTGATGTCTCCAGAGTAAAAAACAATGATGAATATTGTTTTAAATGGGCCATCATATCCGCTCTTGATAATAGAGTACAACATCATAAAGAAAGGTCGTCAGCATATAATATTAATGATATAACAAGTGACACAATAATAGTTGATGAAGAAGTCCTTAGTTTTCGAAACATGCAGTTTCCTTTGAATGTTAAAGATGTAAAAATTTTCGAAGATAACAACCCAACCATTAGTGTAAACGTTTTTGGTTATGAAAAAAATAATAGGAAATACGATATAATTGGACCCTTTTATCATACACGTGAAGAAAAGGCAAAACATATTAACTTGCTCTTTTGTGAAAATTTCGATGGTAGTCAAACACATTACGTGTACATGAAACACATGTCACGTTTATTGAGAGGTCAAGTAAGCAAACACACAACTCAAATGTATCTCTGCAACGCTTGTTTACTACGGTTTCCCAACGAATCCAATCTGCAGAAACACAAAAGCGAGTGTGGTAAAAAGGTTACGATAATGCCGGAAGAAGGAAAGAATGTGTTGGAGTTTGTTAAACAAGAAAGAAAGCTGCAAGTTCCCTTTACTGTATACGCCGACTTTGAATCCATCCTAGATCCTGTGAGTCACTCTATACCGAATCCAGAAACTTCATCAACAACAAATATACAACAACATATACCATGTGCATTTTCATATTATATTAAGTGCTCATTTGATAATGATTTAAATAAACACAGAACATTTGTTGGTGAGCAATTAAATCAATAACTATGTGACAATTAATAAACAAATTTTTCTTAGGAGAAAACTCATCGGATAAATTTGTTGAGATGCTGGTTGAAGATCTCAGATACCTCTATATGGAAGTCATACAGAAACCAAAGAAGATGATACGGTTGACGGACGTTGAGAATAACTTTCATCATACATCTCCTGTATGTAGTATATGTAAGAATAGTTTTAATCAAACAGATATAAGAGTAAGAGATCATTGCCACTTCACCGGTATGTATAGAGGGCCTGCGCATTCACAGTGCAATTTAGATTTTCGTATACCGAATTTTTTCCCAATTTTTTTACATAATTTTTCGGGTTATGATTGCCACCTTTTTGTGAAAAGTTTGACCAAAATTGACGGTGAAATAAAAATAATTCCATTAAATAAGGAGAACTACATTTCACTTTCCAAGCGGGTTGACAATGCGTTTGAAATGAGGTTTCTAGATTCTTTTCGATTTCTGCAATCTAGTATAGACTCGTTAGTGAAAAATTTATCGGAAGATGATTTCATTATTAACAAGATAGTTTATAAAAATGATGATGAGTCATTCAAATTAATGCTTCGGAAAGGTGTATTTCCCTATGATTATCTTGATTCATGGGATCGTTTAGAAGATTGCCTTCTTCCACCAATTTCAAAATTTTATAATAAATTAACGAATGAATATTGCTCAGAAAATGATTATAATCACGCTCTAAAAGTGTGGGAGCATTTCAATTGTAAAACCTTAAAAGATTACATGCTTTTGTATCTACAGAGTGATGTTTTGTTGTTGACTGATATTTTTGAGAATTTCCGTAAAGTTTGTATAAAAATATATGAGTTAGATCCATGTCACTACTATACATCTCCTGGTTTATCTTGGGATGCAATGCTGAAGGTAACGAACATTAAATTAGAACTGTTGACAGAAATTGATATGTTTAATTTCTTTAAAAAAGGTATCCGTGGCGGTTTATGTCAATGTAGTCATCGACATTGCCCAACCATATAAATTATTTGCATCGAAATACATGAGGAATTCACTTTTTTTCGTTTCATCATAATTACCTACATACTTATTATTGGCCTTATAAACAGTTGGCTTTGTATTTCTTTTTTTAATATGCACTTCAGCAGAAGTTGTTGGTTGTGGATCTGGAGAAGGCTGCCTCTTTCCACTACATCTTTTTAATTTTAAATGTCTCACGAAAGAGGATTTATCCCAAAATTCCCTGCTACACACTTCACAGCGAAACATTTCCCTTTTTTCTAAAGATGCACACACGCTCACATACACACATACACAGACTTTCTGAAAGAAAACGATTCAGATATTTCATTGATAAGTTTTCACTTTTTTATTTTACTTTAGAGCACCCGATTTTTTTTTTGTTTTTATCTTTTAAAAATATAAGTAGTACTCACAAAAATGTCTTACCTCTCAATGAAACTGTCAATATATTCCCTCTCTGGGTGAATCTTTTTTTAACTGAACTGACTCAATTTGAAGTTTTCTATTTATACGAATATTGCTAGTATTATCTACATACATTTTGACGACCACACATTTTTTTCCCATATATACTATTTTTTTGTCTATTTATAGGAGTAAAGTTACCACCCAAATTATTACTCGCTATGTCATATATGTACAAGTCCATCGACCCATATTCCACAGCACGAGCAACACATGAAAAACCACATTTCACATGTCAATCAAAATACCTCATTCTAGATTATAATTTCAAATCCAACGCCGTCATACACACATTCTAAATTTACAACTATCCGCTAACAAAATACTATTTTTCACACCCAAACAATATTCCACCCCTTATCTAACTACAATGCTAAAAGAAAACACATTCGACCACAAAATTTCAAGAACCATGACCTAGACCACTTTAACCCCAAACACGTTACCTATCGATCTATATATAGATTTACAGCGGTCTTCAAGTTTTGCGGGTCAAAGAAAAACCACATTCTGCGGGCTCGACCTTGAACTTTGCGGTTAGCGGTCTCGACCTTGAACTTTGCGGTTAAAAGATAACCACATTCTGCGGTCTCGACCTTGAACGTTGCGGTTAAAGAAAACCGCAACGCGGGAACGTTGCGGTTAAAGAAAACCGCAACGCGGAAACCGCAACTCTGTCCCAGAGTATACATAACTCTACTACTGGCCATAACTTGAGTAATATTGGTTCTTATTCGCTTAAACACAATCTTTTACGTAGCCTCACAGAAAAAATCGAACAGTGTCGAAGCACATGATCTTGGTGGCCAATAGACGTCGCCAAAACGTGAAATTACGCGACCAGAAAACTTGTCACGCAATAAGGCCATAATTGTTCATGTTGTGTGGCTTGTTGGCCCCCCCTTGTTGGAACCACATATCGTCCAAGTGCTGATCTTCAATAGCAGGTCAAAAAAATCGGTTATCATATCGCTCCGAATTGACTGTAACCGTCAGCCCATTGGCATCTTCGAAGAAATACGGAGCAATGGCACCTTTTGACAAAAGATCACACCAAACAGTCACTTTTGTCTGGATGGAACGGTACCTCTTCGATCACTTGTGGGTTTTCTGAGCCCCATATGCGACAATATTGGCTGTTTACATACCCACTGAGTGAGAAATGTGCCTCATGACTGAAGAAAATGTTGTTCAAAGTGTTTATTGTCTGTTGTTCCAACACTAAAGAAGCGTATTTACGGTGTTGTGAATGGTCAGCAGGCTTCACTTGTTGCGTAAGTTCAACTTTATAAGGATGGAGATCCAAATCCAAATGCAAAACGCGGGATAGTGAGCTGTACGACACGTTCAACTGCTGCGAACGCCGGCAAATCCATAAATTCGGATCATCAGCAACACTTGCACTTACAGCAGCAATATTTTCTACTGAGCGTGCATTACATACGTTGATGCACAGACCTTTTACCGTTTGCTTGCGTAGTCGGTGGATTATGAGACAGATTGACAGACATGCAGACCACCGGCGGACAGACGTCTCAGACGGACAGACCATTAGCAGACAGACGAACAGACGGACATACCACCGGCAGGCAGGCGAACCGATGGAACGTACCGACAGACAGACGAATAGACGGACAGACCACCGACAGACAAACGAACGCATGGAACTGACAGACAGCCGACCGACAGACAAACGAACAAACCGCCAGAACACCGGCAGGCAGACGAACTGATGGAACTGACAGACAGAAGACAGACAGACAGACAGACGGACAGACCACCGGCAGACAAACGAACAGATGGAACTGACAGACAGGCGACGACAGACAGACGGACAGATTGACAGACAAACAGACTACCACCGGACAGACCATTTACAGACAGACGAATAGGAAGACAGACCACCGGCGAGCAGACGAACTGATGGTTAAGTTCCATCAGAACACCGACAGACAGGCAAACAGACGGACAGACCACCGACGAACAGACCAGATGGAACTAACAAACAGCACACCGACAGACAGACGAACAGACGGACAGACCACCGGCAGACAAACGAACGGATGGAACTGACAGACAGGCGACCGACAGACAAATGAACAGACCGCCAGACCATCGACAGTTAGACCACCGACGGACAGACGAACAGGTGGACAGACAACCAGGCGACAGAAGAGCAGACGAACAGACGGACAGATTGACAGATTGACAGACAGACAGACCACCGGCGGACCAGACAGACGAGCAGACGGACAGACCACCGCCGGACAAACGAACAGACGGAACTGACAGACAGAAGACCGACAGACAGACGAACAGACGGACAGACCACCGGCAGACAAACGAACGGATGGAACTGACAGAGAGACGACCGACAGACAAACGAACAGACCGCCAGACCATCGACAGACAGACGGACAGACCACCGAAATACAGACGAACAGATGGACGGAAAACCAGCGGACAGAAGAGCAGACGAACAGACTGACAGATTGACAGATTGACAGACGGACAGACCACCGGCGGACAGATGCCTCAGACGGACAGACCACAAACGGACAGACCATTAATAGACAGACGTCTCAGACGGACAGACCACCAACGGACAGACGAACAGACAAACAGACGGAGAGAATGACAGATTGACAGACCTACAGACCACCAGCGGACAGACGTCTCAGACGGACAGACCACCAACGGACAGACCATTAACAGACAGACGTTTCAGACGGACAGACCATTAACAGACAGACAAGCAGACGGACAGCCCACCGACAGACAAACGAACAAACCGCCAGAACACCGGCAGGCAGACGAACTGATGGAACTGACAGACAGAAGACAGACAGACAGACGGACAGACCATCGGCAGAAAAACGAACGGATGGAACTGACAGACAGACGACGACAGACAGACGGACAGATTGACAGGCAAACAGACTACCACCGGACAGACCATTTACAGACAGACGAATAGGAAGACAGACCACCGGCGAGCAGACGAACTGATGGTTAAGTTCCATCAGAACACCGACAGACAGGCAAACAGACGGACAGATCACCGACGAACAGACCAACAGATGGAACTAACAAACAGCACACCGACAGACAGACGAACAGACGGACAGACCACCGGCAGACAAACGAACGGATGGAACTGACAGACAGGCGACCGACAGACAAATGAACAGACCGCCAGACCATCGACAGATAGACCACCGACGGACAGACGAACAGGTGGGCAGACAACCAGGCGACAGAAGAGCAGACGAACAGACGGACAGATTGACAGACAGACAGACCACCGGCGGACCAGACAGACGAGCAGACGAACAGACGGACAGACGAACAGACGGACAGACCACCGGCAGACAAACGAACGGATGGAACTGACAGAGAGACGACCGACAGACAAACGAACAGACCGCCAGATAATCGACAGACAGACGGACAGACGGACAGACCACCGACGGACAGACGGACAGATGGACAGACCACAGGCAGACAAACGAACGGATGGAACTGACAGACAGATGACCTACAGACAAACGAACAGACCGCCAGACCATCGACAGACAGACGGACAGACGAACAGGCGGACAGATTGACAGTCATACAGACCACCGGCGGACAGACGTCTCAGGCGGACAGACCACCAACGGACAGACCATTAACAGACAGACGAGCAGACGGACAGACCACCGGCAGGCAGACGAACTGATGGAACTTAACTACAGAAGACCGGCAGATAGACGAACAGACGGACAGACCACCGGCAGACAAACGAACGGATGGAACTGACAGACAGACGACCGATAGACAAGCGAACAGACCGCCAGACCATCGACAGACAGACGGACAGACCACCGACGGACAGACGAATAGATGGACAGACAACCAGCTGATGGAAGAGCAGACGAACAGACGAACAGATTGACAGATTGACAGACAGACAGACCACCGGCGGACAGACGTCTCAGACTGACAGACCACCAGTGGACAGACAATTAACAGACAGACGAGCAGACGGACATACCACCGGCAGGCACACGAACTGATGGAACTTACCGACAGAAGACCGACAGACAGACGAACAAACGGACAGACCACCGGCAGACAAACGAACGGATGGAACTGACAGACAGACGACCGACAGACAAACGAACAGACCGCCAGACCATCGACAGACAGACGGACAGACCACCGAAATACAGACGAACAGATGGACGGAAAACCAGCGGACAGAAGAGTAGACGAACAGACTGACAGATTGACAGATTGACAGACGGACAGACCACCGGCGGACAGATGCCTCAGAGGGACACACCACCAACGGACAGACCATTAACAGACAGACGTCTCAGACGGACAGACCACCAACGGACAGACCATTAACAGACAGACGAGCAGACTTACAGACCACCGGCAGGCAGACGAACTGATGGAACTTACCGACAGAAGACCGACAGACAGACGAACAAACGGACAGACCATAGACAGACAAACGAACGGATGGAACTGACAGACAGACGACCGACAGACAAACGAACAGACCGCCAGACCATCGACAGACAGACGGACAGACCACCGACGGACAGACGAACCGATGGACAGACAACCAGCTGATGGAAGAGCAGACAAACAGACGGACAGATTGACAGACATGCAGACCACCGGCGGACAGAAGAGCAGACGAACAGACGGACAGATTGACAGATTGACAGACGGACAGACCACCAACGGACAGACCATTAACAGACAGACGAGCAGACGGAAAGACCACCGGCAGGCAGACGAACTGATGGAACTTACCGACAGAAGACCGACAGACAGACGAACAAACGGACAGACCATAGACAGACAAACGAACGGATGGAACTGACAGACAGACGACCGACAGACAAACGAACAGACCGCCAGACCATCGACAGACAGACGGACAGACCACCGACGGACAGACGAACCGATGGACAGACAACCAGCTGATGGAAGAGCAGACAAACAGACGGACAGATTGACAGACATGCAGACCACCGGCGGACAGAAGAGCAGACGAACAGACGGACAGATTGACAGATTGACAGACAGGCAGACCACCAACGGACAGACCATTAACAGACTGACGAACAGATAAACAGACCACCGGATGACAAACGAACGGATGGAACTGACAGACAGACGACCGACAGATAAACGAACAGACCGCCAGACCATCGACAGACAGACGAACAGACCACCGACGGACAGACGAATAAACGGACAGATCACCGGCTTACAAACGAACGGATGGAACTGACAGACAGACGACCGACAGACAAACGAACAGACCGCCAGACCATCGACAGACAGACGGACAGACCACCGACGGACAGACGAATAGATGGACAGACAACCAGCTGATGGAAGAGCAGACGAACAGACGGACAGATTGACAGATTGACAGACGGACAGACCACCGGCGGACAGACGTCTCAGACGGACAGACCACCAATGGACAGGCAATTAACAGACATACGAGCAGACGGACATACCACCGGCAGGCACACGAACTGATGGAACTTACCGACAGAAGACCGACAGACAGACGAACAAACGGACAGACAATCGAACGGATGGAACTGACAGACCGATGACCGACAGACAAACGAACAGACCACCAGAACATCGACAGACAGACGGAGAGACCACCGATGGACAGACAACCAGCGGACAGAAAAGCAGACGGACAGACGGACAGACGGACAGATTGACAGATTGACAGATTGACAGACATGCAGACCACCGGCGGACAGATGCCTCAGACGGACAGACCACCAGTGGACAGACAATTAACAGACAGACGAGCAGACGGACATACCACCGGCAGGCAGACGAACAGATGGAACTTGAAGACAGAAGACCGACAGACAGACGAACAGACGGACAGACAAAAGAACGGATGGAACTGGCTGACAGACGACCGACCATCGACAGACAGACGGCCAGACCATTGACGGACAGACGAACAGGTGCACAGACAACCAGGAGACAGAAGAGCAGACGAACAGACGAACAGATTGACAGACATGCAGACCACCGGCGGACAGATGCCTCAGACGGACGGACCACCAATGGACAGACAATTAACAGACAGACGAGGAGACGGACATACCACCGGCAGGCAGACCAACTGATGGAACTTACCGACTGAAGACCGACAGACAGACGAACAAACGGGCAGACCACTGACGGACAGACGAACAAACGGACAGACCACCGGCTGACAAACGAACGGATGGAACTGACAGAGAGACGACCGACAGACAAACGAACAGACCACCGACGGACAGACCACCGACGGATAGACGAACAGATGGACAGAAAACCAGCGGACAGACGAACAGACAAACAGACGGAGAGAATGACAGATTGACAGACCTACAGACCACCAGCGGACAGACCATTACAGACAGACGCTTCAGACGGACAGACCACCAACGGACAGACCATTAACAGACAGACGAGCAGACGGACAGACCACCGGCAGGCAGACGAACTGATGGAACTTACCGACAGAAGACCGACAGACAGACGAACAAACGGACAGACCATAGACAGACAAACGAACGGATGGAACTGACAGACAGACGACCGACAGACAAACGAACATACCGCCAGACCATCGACAGACAGACGGACAGACCACCGACGGACAGACGAACCGATGGACAGACAACCAGCTGAAGGAAGATCAGACAAACAGACGGACAGATTGACAGACATGCAGACCACCGGCGGACAGAAGAGCAGACGAACAGACGGACAGATTGACAGATTGACAGACGGACAGACCACCAACGGACAGACCATTAACAGACAGACGAGCAGACGGACAGACCACCGGCAGGCAGACGAACTGATGGAACTTACCGACAGAAGACCGACCGACAGACGAACAAACGGACAGACCATAGACAGACAAACGAACGGATGGAACTGACAGACAGACGACCGACAGATAAACGAACAGACCGCCAGACCATCGACAGACAGACGAACAGACCACCGACGGACAGACGAATAAACGGACAGATCACCGGCTTACAAACGAACGGATGGAACTGACAGACAGACGACCGACAGACAAACGAACAGACCGCCAGACCATCGACAGACAGACGGACAGATGGACGGAAAACCAGTGGACAGAAGAGCAGACGAACAGACGGATATATTGACAGATTGACAGACGGACAGACCACCAACGGACAGACCATTAACAGACAGACGAGCAGACGGACAGACCACCGGCAGGC
Organism: Xylota segnis; assembly: GCA_963583995.1. Taxonomy (NCBI): domain Eukaryota; kingdom Metazoa; phylum Arthropoda; class Insecta; order Diptera; family Syrphidae; genus Xylota; species Xylota segnis. The sequence continues at coordinate 103,450,380 of OY757236.1, read as the reverse complement.
AGACGAACTGATGGAACTTACCGACAGAAGACCGACAGACAGACGAACAAACGGACAGACCATAGACAGACAAACGAACGGATGGAACTGACAGACAGACGACCGACAGATAAACGAACAGACCGCCAGACCATCGACAGACCTACGAACAGACCACCGACGGACAGACGAATAAACGGACAGATCACCGGCTTACAAACGAACGGATGTAACTGACAGACAGACGACCGAAAGACAAACGAACAGACCGCCAGACCATCGACAGACAGACGGACAGACCACCGGCGGACAGACGTCTCAGACGGACAGACCGCCAATGGACAGACAATTAACAGACAGACGAGCAGACGGACATACCACCGGCAGGCACACGAACTGATGGAACTTACCGACAGAAGACAGACAGACAGAAAAGCAGACGGACAGATTGACAGATTGACAGACATGCAGACCACCGGCGGACAGATGCCTCAGACGGACAGACCACCAATGGACAGACAATTAACAGACAGACGAGCAGACCGAAATACCACCGGCAGGCAGACGAACTGATGGAACTTACCGACAGAAGACCGACAGACAGACGAACAAACGGACAGACCATAGACAGACAAACGAACGGATGGAACTGACAGACAGACGACCGACAGATAAACGAACAGACCGCCAGACCATCGACAGACAGACGAGCAGACCACCGACGGACAGACGAATAAACGGACAGATCACCGGCTTACAAACGAACGGATGGAACTGACAGACAGACGACCGACAGACAAACGAACAGACCGCCAGACCATCGACAGACAGACGGACAGACCACCGGCGGACAGACGTCTCAGACGGACAGACCGCCAATGGACAGACAATTAACAGACAGACGAGCAGACGGACATACCACCGGCAGGCACACGAACTGATGGAACTTACCGACAGAAGACAGACAGACAGAAAAGCAGACGGACAGATTGACAGATTGACAGACATGCAGACCACCGGCGGACAGATGCCTCAGACGGACAGACCACCAATGGACAGACAATTAACAGACAGACGAGCAGACCGAAATACCACCGGCAGGCAGACGAACTGATGGAACTTACCGACAGAAGACCGACAGACAGACGAACAAACGGACAGACCATAGACAGACAAACGAACGGATGGAACTGACAGACAGACGACCGACAGACAAACGAACAGACCGCCAGACCATCGACAGACAGACGGACAGACCACCGACGGACAGACGAACCGATGGACAGACAACCAGCTGATGGAAGAGCAGACAAACAGACGGACAGATTGACAGATTGACAGACATGCAGACCACCGGCGGACAGAAGAGCAGACGAACAGACGGACAGATTGACAGATTGACAGACAGACAGACCACCAATGGACAGACCATTAACAGACTGACGAACAGACAAACAGACCACCGGATGACAAACGAACGGATGGAACTGACAGACAGACGACCGACAGATAAACGAACAGACCGCCAGACCATCGACAGACAGACGAACAGACCACCGACGGACAGACGAATAAACGGACAGATCACCGGCTTACAAACGAACGGATGGAACTGACAGACAGACGACCGACAGACAAACGAACAGACCGCCAGACCATCGACAGACAGACGGACAGACCACCGACGGACAGACGAATAGATGGACAGACAACCAGCTGATGGAAGAGCAGACGAACAGACGGACAGATTGACAGATTGACAGACGGACAGACCACCAACGGACAGACCATTAACAGACAGACGAGCAGACTTACAGACCACCGGCAGGCAGACGAACTGATGGAACTTACCGACAGAAGACCGACAGACAGACGAACAAACGGACAGACCATAGACAGACAAACGAACGGATGGAACTGACAGACAGACGGCCGACAGACAAACGAACAGACCGCCAGACCATCGACAGACAGACGGACAGACCACCGACGGACAGACGAACCGATGGACAGACAACCAGCTGATGGAAGAGCAGACAAACAGACGGACAGATTGACAGATTGACAGACATGCAGACCACCGGCGGACAGAAGAGCAGACGAACAGACGGACAGATTGACAGATTGACAGACAGACAGACCACCAATGGACAGACCATTAACAGACTGACGAACAGACAAACAGACCACCGGATGACAAACGAACGGATGGAACTGACAGACAGACGACCGACAGATAAACGAACAGACCGCCAGACCATCGACAGACAGACGAACAGACCACCGACGGACAGACGAATAAGCGGACAGATCACCGGCTTACAAACGAACGGATGGAACTGACAGACAGACGACCGACAGACAAACGAACAGACCGCCAGACCATCGACAGACAGACGGACAGACCACCGACGGACAGACGAATAGATGGACCGACAACCAGCTGATGGAAGAGCAGACGAACAGACGGACAGATTGACAGATTGACAGACGGACAGACCACCGGCGGACAGACGTCTCAGACGGACAGACCACCAATGGACAGGCAATTAACAGACATACGAGCAGACGGACATACCACCGGCAGGCACACGAACTGATGGAACTTACCGACAGAAGACCGACAGACAGACGAACAAACGGACAGACAATCGAACGGATGGAACTGACAGACCGATGACCGACAGACAAACGAACAGACCACCAGAACATCGACAGACAGACGGAGAGACCACCGATGGACAGACAACCAGCGGACAGAAAAGCAGACGGACAGACGGACAGACGGACAGATTGACAGATTGACAGACATGCAGACCACCGGCGGACAGATGCCTCAGACGGACAGACCACCAGTGGACAGACAATTAACAGACAGACGAGCAGACGGACATACCACCGGCAGGCAGACGAACAGATGGAACTTGAAGACAGAAGACCGACAGACAGACGAACAGACGGACAGACAAAAGAACGGATGGAACTGGCTGACAGACGACCGACCATCGACAGACAGACGGCCAGACCATTGACGGACAGACGAACAGGTGCACAGACAACCAGGAGACAGAAGAGCAGACGAACAGACGAACAGATTGACAGACATGCAGACCACCGGCGGACAGATGCCTCAGACGGACGGACCACCAATGGACAGACAATTAACAGACAGACGAGGAGACGGACATACCACCGGCAGGCAGACCAACTGATGGAACTTACCGACTGAAGACCGACAGACAGACGAACAAACGGGCAGACCACTGACGGACAGACGAACAAACGGACAGACCACCGGCTGACAAACGAACGGATGGAACTGACAGAGAGACGACCGACAGACAAACGAACAGACCACCGACGGACAGACCACCGACGGATAGACGAACAGATGGACAGAAAACCAGCGGACAGACGAACAGACAAACAGACGGAGAGAATGACAGATTGACAGACCTACAGACCACCAGCGGACAGACCATTACAGACAGACGCTTCAGACGGACAGACCACCAACGGACAAATGAACAGACGGAACTGACAGACAGAAGACCGACAGACAGACGAACAGACGGACAGACCACAGGCAGACAAACGAACGGATGGAACTGACAGAGAGACGACCACCAATGGACAGACAATTAACAGACAGACGAGCAGACGGACATACCACCGGCAGGCAGACGAACGGATGTAACTGACAGACAGATGACCGACAGACAAACGAACAGACCGCCAGACCATCGACAGACAGACGGACAGATGGACGGAAAACCAGTGGACAGAAGAATGACAGATTGACAGACCTACAGACCACCAGCGGACAGACGTCTCAGACGGACAGACCACCAACGGACAGACCATTAACAGACAGACAAGCAGACGGACAGCCCACCGGCGGACAAATGAACAGACGGAACTGACAGACAGAAGACCGACAGACAGACGAACAGACGGACAGACCACAGGCAGACAAACGAACGGATGGAACTGACAGAGAGACGACCACCAATGGACAGACAATTAACAGACAGACGAGCAGACGGACATACCACCGGCAGGCAGACGAACGGATGGAACTGACAGACAGACTACCGACAGACAAACGAACAGACCGCCAGACCATCGACAGACAGACGGACAGATGGACGGAAAACCAGTGGACAGAAGAGCAGACGAACAGACGGATATATTGATAGATTGACAGACGGACAGACCACCGGCAGACAAACGAACAGACGGACAGGCCACCGGCAGGCAGACGAACTGATGGAACTTACCGACAGAAGACCGACAGACAGACGAACAAACGGACAGACCATATACAGACAGACGGACAGACCGCCGACGGACAGACGAACCGATGGACAGACAACCAGCTGATGGAAAAGCAGAAAACAGACGGACAGACGGACAGATTGACAGATTGACAGATTGACAGACATGCAGACCACCGGCGGACAGAAGAGCAGGCGAACAGACGGACAGACCACCGACGGACAGACGAATAGATGGACAGACAACCAGCTGATGGAAGAGCAGACGAACAGACGGACAGATTGACAGATTGACAGACGGACAGACCACCAACGGACAGACCATTAACAGACAGACGAGCAGACGGACAGACCACCGGCAGGCAGACGAACTGATGGAACTTACCGACAGAAGACCGACAGACAGACGAACAAACGGACAGACCATAGACAGATAAACCAACGGACGGAACTGACAGACAGACGACCGACAGACAAACGAACATACCGCCAGACCATCGACAGACAGACGGACAGACCACCGACGGACAGACGAACCGATGGACAGACAACCAGCTGATGGAAGAGCAGACAAACAGACGGACAGATTGACAGACATGCAGACCACCGGCGGACAGAAGAGCAGACGAACAGACGGACAGATTGACAGATTGACAGACGGACAGACCACCAACGGACAGACCATTAACAGACAGACGAGCAGACGGACAGACCACCGGCAGGCAGACGAACTGATGGAACTTACCGACAGAAGACCGACAGACAGACGAACAAACGGACAGACCATAGACAGACAAACCAACGGATGGAACTGACAGACAGACGACCGACAGACAAACGAACATACCGCCAGACCATCGACAGACAGACGGACAGACCACCGACGGACAGACGAACCGATGGACAGACAACCAGCTGATGGAAGAGCAGACAAACAGACGGACAGATTGACAGACATGCAGACCACCGGCGGACAGAAGAGCAGACGAACAGACGGACAGATTGACAGATTGACAGACGGACAGACCACCAACGGACAGACCATTAACAGACAGACGAGCAGACGGACAGACCACCGGCAGGCAGACGAACTTATGGAACTTACCGACAGAAGACCGACAGACAGACGATCAAACGGACAGACCATAGACAGACAAACGAACGGATGGAACTGACAGACAGACGACCGACAGATAAACGAACAGACCGCCAGACCACGACAGACAGACGAACAGACCACCGACGGACAGACGAATAAACAGACAGATCACCGGCTTACAAACGAACGGATGGAACTGACAGACAGACGACCGACAGACAAACGAACAGACCGCCAGACCATCGACAGACAGACGGACAGACCACCGGCGGACAGACGTCTCCGACGGACAGACCGCCAATGGACAGACAATTAACAGACAGACGAGCAGACGGATATACCACCGGCAGGCACACGAACTGATGGAACTTACCGACAGAAGACCGACAGACAGAAAAGCAGACGGACAGATTGACAGATTGACAGACATGCAAACCACCGGCGGACAGATGCCTCAGACGGACAGACCACCAATGGACAGACAATTAACAGACAGACGAGCAGACCGAAATACCACCGGCAGGCAGACGAACTGATGGAACTTACCGACTGAAGACCGACAGACAGACGAACAAACGGGCAGACCACCGACGGACAGACGAACAAACGGACAGACTACCGGCTGACAAACGAACGGATGGAACTGACAGACAGACGACCGACAGACAAACGAACAGACCACCGACGGACAGACCACCGACGGACAGACCACCGACGGTTAGACGAACAGACGGACAGAAAACCAGCGTACAGACGAACAGACAAACAGACGGAGAAAATGACAGATTGACGGACCTACAGACCACCATTGGACAGACGTCTCAGACGGACAGACCATTAACAGACAGACGTTTCAGACGGACAGACCACCAACGGACAGACCATTAACAGACAGACAAGCAGACGGACAGCCCATCGGCGGACAAATGAACAGACGGAACTGACAGACAGAAGACCGACAGGCAGACGAACAGACGGACAGACCACAGGCAGACAAACGAACGGATGGAACTGACAGAGAGACGACCACCAATGGACAGACAATTAACAGACAGTCGAGCAGACGGACATACCACCGGCAGGCAGACGAACGGATGGAACTGACAGACAGACGACCGACAGACAAACGAACAGACCGCCAGACCATCGACAGACAGACGGACAGATGGACGGAAACCCAGTGGACAGAAGAGCAGACGAACAGACGGACAGATTGATAGATTGACAGACGGACAGACCACCGGCAGACAAACGAACAGACGGACAGGCCACGGGCAGGCAGACGCACTGATGGAACTTACCGACGGAAGACCGACAGACAGACGAACAAACGGACAGACCATATACAGACAGACGGACAGACCGCCGACGGACAGACGAACCGATGGACAGACAACCAGCTGATGGAAAAGCAGAAAACAGACGGACAGATGGACGGAAACCCAGTGGACAGAAGGGCAGACGAACAGACGGACAGATTAATAGATTGACAGACGGACAGACCACCGGCAGACAAACGAACAGACGGACAGGCCACGGGCAGGCAGACGAACTGATGGAACTTACCGACGGAAGACCGACAGACAGACGAACAAACGGACAGACCATAGACAGACAGACGGACAGACCACCGACGGACAGACGAACCGATGGACAGACAACCAGCTGATGGAAGAGCAGAAAACAGACGGACAGATTGACAGATTGACAGACGGACAGACCACCAGTGGATAGACCATTAACAGACAGACGAGCAGACGAGCAGACGGACAGACCACCGGCAGGCAGACGAACTGATGGAACTTAACGACAGTAGACCGACAGACAGACGAACAAACGGACAGACCATAGACAAACAAACGAACGGATGGAACTGACAGACAGACGACCGACAGACAAACGAACATACCGCCAGACCATCGACAGACAGACGGACAGACCACCGACGGACATACGAACCGATGGACAGACAACCAGCTGATGGAAGAGCAGACAAACAGACGGACAGATTGACAGACATGCAGACCACCGGCGGACAGAAGAGCAGACGAACAGACGGACAGATTGACAGATTGACAGACAGACGGACCACCAATGGACAGACCATTAACAGACAGACGAACAGATGAACAGACAAACAGACCACCGGATGACAAACGAACGGATGGAACTGACAGACAGACGACCGACAGATAAACGAACAGACCGCCAGACCATCGACAGACAGACGAACAGACCACCGACGGACAGACGAATAAACGGACAGATCACCGGCTTACAAACGAACGGATGGAACTGACAGACAGACGACCGACAGACAAACGAACAGACCGCCAGACCATCGACAGACAGACGGACAGACCACCGAAATACAGACGAACAGATGGACGGAAAACCAGCGGACAGAAGAGTAGACGAACAGACTGACAGATTGACAGATTGACAGACGGACAGACCACCGGCGGACAGATGCCTCAGAGGGACAGACCACCAACGGACAGACCATTAACAGACAGACGTCTCAGACGGACAGACCACCAACGGACAGACCATTAACAGACAGACGTCTCAGACGGACAGACCACCAACGGACAGACCATTAACAGACAGACGAGCAGACTTACAGACCACCGGCAGGCAGACGAACTGATGGAACTTACCGACAGAAGACCGACAGACAGACGAACAAACGGACAGACCATAGACAGACAAACGAACGGATGGAACTGACAGACAGACGACCGACAGACAAACGAACAGCCCGCCAGACCATCGACAGACAGACGGACAGACCACCGACGGACAGACGAATAGATGGACAGACAACCAGCTGATGGAAGAGCAGACGAACAGACGGACAGACGGACAGATTGACAGATTGACAGACATGCAGACCACCGGCGGACAGATGCCTCAGACGGACAGACCACCAGTGGACAGACAATTAACAGACAGACGAGCAGACGGACATACCACCGGCAGGCAGACGAACAGATGGAACTTGAAGACAGAAGACCGACAGACAGACGAACAGACGGACAGACAAAAGAACTAATGGAACTGGCTGACAGACGACCGACCATCGACAGACAGACGGCCAGACCATTGACGGACAGACGAACAGGTGCACAGACAACCAGGAGATAGAAGAGCAGACGAACAGACGAACAGATTGACAGACATGCAGACCACCGGCGGACAGATGCCTCAGACGGACGGACCACCAATGGACAGACAATTAACAGACAGACGAGGAGACGGACATACCACCGGCAGGCAGACCAACTGATGGAACTTACCGACTGAAGACCGACAGACAGACGAACAAACGGGCAGACCACTGACGGACAGACGAACAAACGGACAGACCACCGGCTGACAAACGAACGGATGGAACTGACAGAGAGACGACCGACAGACAAACGAACAGACCACCGACGGACAGACCACCGACGGATAGACGAACAGATGGACAGAAAACCAGCGGACAGACGAACAGACAAACAGACGGAGAGAATGACAGATTGACAGACCTACAGACCACCAGCGGACAGACCATTACAGACAGACGCTTCAGACGGACAGACCACCAACGGACAAATGAACAGACGGAACTGACAGACAGAAGACCGACAGACAAACGAACATACCGCCAGACCATCGACAGACAGACGGACAGACCACCGACGGACAGACGAACCGATGGACAGACAACCAGCTGAAGGAAGAGCAGACAAACAGACGGACAGATTGACAGACATGCAGACCACCGGCGGACAGAAGAGCAGACGAACAGACGGACAGATTGACAGATTGACAGACGGACAGACCACCAACGGACAGACCACCAACGGACAGACCATTAACAGACAGACGAGCAGACGGACAGACCACCGGCAGGCAGACGAACTGATGGAACTTAACGACAGAAGACCGACCGACAGACGAACAAACGGACAGACCATAGACAGACAAACGAACGGATGGAACTGACAGACAGACGACCGACAGATAAACGAACAGACCGCCAGACCATCGACAGACAGACGAACAGACCACCGACGGACAGACGAATAAACGGACAGATCACCGGCTTACAAACGAACGGATGGAACTGACAGACAGACGACCGACAGACAAACGAACAGACCGCCAGACCATCGACAGACAGACGGACAGATGGACGGAAAACCAGTGGACAGAAGAATGACAGATTGACAGACCTACAGACCACCAGCGGACAGACGTCTCAGACGGACAGACCACCAACGGACAGACCATTAACAGACAGACAAGCAGACGGACAGCCCACCGGCGGACAAATGAACAGACGGAACTGACAGACAGAAGACCGACAGACAGACGAACAGACGGACAGACCACAGGCAGACAAACGAACGTATGGAACTGACAGAGAGACGACCACCAATGGACAGACAATTAACAGACAGACGAGCAGACGGACATACCACCGGCAGGCAGACGAACGGATGTAACTGACAGACAGACGACCGACAGACAAACGAACAGATCGCCAGACCATCGACAGACGGACGGACAGATGGACGGACAGATGGACGGAAAACCAGTGGACAGAAGAATGACAGATTGACAGACCTACAGACCACCAGCGGACAGACGTCTCAGACGGACAGACCACCAACGGACAGACCATTAACAGACAGACAAGCAGACGGACAGCCCACCGGCGGACAAATGAACAGACGGAACTGACAGACAGAAGACCGACAGACAGACGAACAGACGGACAGACCACAGGCAGACAAACGAACGGATGGAACTGACAGAGAGACGACCACCAATGGACAGACAATTAACAGACAGACGAGCAGACGGACATACCACCGGCAGGCAGACGAACGGATGGAACTGACAGACAGACTACCGACAGACAAACGAACAGACCGCCAGACCATCGACAGACAGACGGACAGATGGACGGAAAACCAGTGGACAGAAGAGCAGACGAACAGACGGATATATTGACAGATTGACAGACGGACAGACCACCAACGGACAGACCATTAACAGACAGACGAGCAGACGGACAGACCACCGGCAGGCAGACGAACTGATGGAACTTACCGACAGAAGACCGACAGACAGACGAACAAACGGACAGACCATAGACAGACAAACGAACGGATGGAACTGACAGACAGACGACCGACAGACAAACGAACAGACCGCCAGACCATCGACAGACAGACGGACAGACCACCGACGGACAGACGAACCGATGGGCAGACAACCAGCTGATGGAAGAGCAGACAAACAGACGGACAGATTGACAGATTGACAGACATGCAGACCACCGGCGGACAGAAGAGCAGACGAACAGACGAACAGATTGACAGATTGACAGACAGACAGACCACCAATGGACAGACCATTAACAGACTGACGAACAGACAAACAGGCCACCGGATGACAAACGAACGGATGGAACTGACAGACAGACGACCGACAGACAAACGAACATACCGCCAGACCATCGACAGACAGACGGACAGACCACCGACGGACAGACGAACCGATGGACAGACAACCAGCTGAAGGAAGAGCAGACAAACAGACGGACAGATTGACAGACATGCAGACCACCGGCGGACAGAAGAGCAGACGAACAGACGGACAGATTGACAGATTGACAGACGGACAGACCACCAACGGACAGACCACCAACGGACAGACCATTAACAGACAGACGAGCAGACGGACAGACCACCGGCAGGCAGACGAACTGATGGAACTTAACGACAGAAGACCGACCGACAGACGAACAAACGGACAGACCATAGACAGACAAACGAACGGATGGAACTGACAGACAGACGACCGACAGATAAACGAACAGACCGCCAGACCATCGACAGACAGACGAACAGACCACCGACGGACAGACGAATAAACGGACAGATCACCGGCTTACAAACGAACGGATGGAACTGACAGACAGACGACCGACAGACAAACGAACAGACCGCCAGACCATCGACAGACAGACGGACAGGTGGACGGAAAACCAGTGGACAGAAGAGCAGACGAACAGACGGATATATTGACAGATTGACAGACGGACAGACCACCAACGGACAGACCATTAACAGACAGACGAGCAGACGGACAGACCACCGGCAGGCAGACGAACTGATGGAACTTACCGACAGAAGACCGACAGACAGACGAACAAACGGACAGACCATAGACAGACAAACGAACGGATGGAACTGACAGACAGACGACCGACAGATAAACGAACAGACCGCCAGACCATCGACAGACAGACGAACAGACCACCGACGGACAGACGAATAAACGGACAGATCACCGGCTTACAAACGAACGGATGGAACTGACAGACAGACGACCGACAGACAAACGAACAGACCGCCAGACCATCGACAGACAGACGGACAGACCACCGGCGGACAGACGTCTCAGACGGACAGACCGCCAATGGACAGACAATTAACAGACAGACGAGCAGACGGACATACCACCGGCAGGCACACGAACTGATGGAACTTACCGACAGAAGACAGACAGACAGAAAAGCAGACGGACAGATTGACAGATTGACAGACATGCAGACCACCGGCGGACAGATGCCTCAGACGGACAGACCACCAATGGACAGACAATTAACAGACAGACGAGCAGACCGAAATACCACCGGCAGGCAGACGAACTGATGGAACTTACCGACAGAAGACCGACAGACAGACGAACAAACGGACAGACCATAGACAGACAAACGAACGGATGGAACTGACAGACAGACGACCGACAGACAAACGAACAGACCGCCAGACCATCGACAGACAGACGGACAGACCACCGACGGACAGACGAACCGATGGACAGACAACCAGCTGATGGAAGAGCAGACAAACAGACGGACAGATTGACAGATTGACAGACATGCAGACCACCGGCGGACAGAAGAGCAGACGAACAGACGGACAGATTGACAGATTGACAGACAGACAGACCACCAATGGACAGACCATTAACAGACTGACGAACAGACAAACAGACCACCGGATGACAAACGAACGGATGGAACTGACAGACAGACGACCGACAGATAAACGAACAGACCGCCAGACCATCGACAGACAGACGAACAGACCACCGACGGACAGACGAATAAGCGGACAGATCACCGGCTTACAAACGAACGGATGGAACTGACAGACAGACGACCGACAGACAAACGAACAGACCGCCAGACCATCGACAGACAGACGAACAGACCACCGACGGACAGACGAATAGATGGACAGACAACCAGCTGATGGAAGAGCAGACGAACAGACGGACAGATTGACAGATTGACAGGCGGACAGACCACCGGCGGACAGACGTCTCAGACGGACAGACCACCAATGGACAGGCAATTAACAGACATACGAGCAGACGGACATACCACCGGCAGGCACACGAACTGATGGAACTTACCGACAGAAGACCGACAGACAGACGAACAAACGGACAGACAATCGAACGGATGGAACTGACAGACCGATGACCGACAGACAAACGAACAGACCACCAGAACATCGACAGACAGACGGAGAGACCACCGATGGACAGGCAACCAGCGGACAGAAAAGCAGACGGACAGACGGACAGACGGACAGATTGACAGATTGACAGACATGCAGACCACCGGCGGACAGATGCCTCAGACGGACAGACCACCAGTGGACAGACAACTAACAGACAGACGAGCAGACGGACATACCACCGGCAGGCAGACGAACAGATGGAACTTGAAGACAGAAGACCGACAGACAGACGAACAGACGGACAGACAAAAGAACGGATGGAACTGGCTGACAGACGACCGACCATCGACAGACAGACGGCCAGACCATTGACGGACAGACGAACAGGTGCACAGACAACCAGGAGACAGAAGAGCAGACGAACAGACGAACAGATTGACAGACATGCAGACCACCGGCGGACAGATGCCTCAGACGGACGGACCACCAATGGACAGACAATTAACAGACAGACGAGGAGACGGACATACCACCGGCAGGCAGACCAACTGATGGAACTTACCGACTGAAGACCGACAGACAGACGAACAAACGGGCAGACCACTGACGGACAGACGAACAAACGGACAGACCACCGGCTGACAAACGAACGGATGGAACTGACAGAGAGACGACCGACAGACAAACGAACAGACCACCGACGGACAGACCACCGACGGATAGACGAACAGATGGACAGAAAACCAGCGGACAGACGAACAGACAAACAGACGGAGAGAATGACAGATTGACAGACCTACAGACCACCAGCGGACAGACCATTACAGACAGACGCTTCAGACGGACAGACCACCAACGGACAAATGAACAGACGGAACTGACAGACAGAAGACCGACAGACAGACGAACAGACGGACAGACCACAGGCAGACAAACGAACGGATGGAACTGACAGAGAGACGACCACCAATGGACAGACAATTAACAGACAGACGAGCAGACGGACATACCACCGGCAGGCAGACGAACGGATGTAACTGACAGACAGATGACCGACAGACAAACGAACAGACCGCCAGACCATCGACAGACAGACGGACAGATGGACGGAAAACCAGTGGACAGAAGAATGACAGATTGACAGACCTACAGACCACCAGCGGACAGACGTCTCAGACGGACAGACCACCAACGGACAGACCATTAACAGACAGACAAGCAGACGGACAGCCCACCGGCGGACAAATGAACAGACGGAACTGACAGACAGAAGACCGACAGACAGACGAACAGACGGACAGATTGACAGATTGACAGACGGACAGACCACCAACGGACAGACCACCAACGGACAGACCATTAACAGACAGACGAGCAGACGGACAGACCACCGGCAGGCAGACGAACTGATGGAACTTAACGACAGAAGACCGACCGACAGACGAACAAACGGACAGACCATAGACAGACAAACGAACGGATGGAACTGACAGACAGACGACCGACAGATAAACGAACAGACCGCCAGACCATCGACAGACAGACGAACAGACCACCGACGGACAGACGAATAAACGGACAGATCACCGGCTTACAAACGAACGGATGGAACTGACAGACAGACGACCGACAGACAAACGAACAGACCGCCAGACCATCGACAGACAGACGGACAGGTGGACGGAAAACCAGTGGACAGAAGAGCAGACGAACAGACGGATATATTGACAGATTGACAGACGGACAGACCATTAACAGACAGACGAGCAGACGGACAGACCACCGGCAGGCAGACGAACTGATGGAACTTACCGACAGAAGACCGACAGACAGACGAACAAACGGACAGACCATAGACAGACAAACGAACGGATGGAACTGACAGACAGACGACCGACAGATAAACGAACAGACCGCCAGACCATCGACAGACAGACGAACAGACCACCGACGGACAGACGAATAAACGGACAGATCACCGGCTTACAAACGAACGGATGGAACTGACAGACAGACGACCGACAGACAAACGAACAGACCGCCAGACCATCGACAGACAGACGGACAGACCACCGGCGGACAGACGTCTCAGACGGACAGACCGCCAATGGACAGACAATTAACAGACAGACGAGCAGACGGACATACCACCGGCAGGCACACGAACTGATGGAACTTACCGACAGAAGACAGACAGACAGAAAAGCAGACGGACAGATTGACAGATTGACAGACATGCAGACCACCGGCGGACAGATGCCTCAGACGGACAGACCACCAATGGACAGACAATTAACAGACAGACGAGCAGACCGAAATACCACCGGCAGGCAGACGAACTGATGGAACTTACCGACAGAAGACCGACAGACAGACGAACAAACGGACAGACCATAGACAGACAAACGAACGGATGGAACTGACAGACAGACGACCGACAGACAAACGAACAGACCGCCAGACCATCGACAGACAGACGGACAGACCACCGACGGACAGACGAACCGATGGACAGACAACCAGCTGATGGAAGAGCAGACAAACAGACGGACAGATTGACAGATTGACAGACATGCAGACCACCGGCGGACAGAAGAGCAGACGAACAGACGGACAGATTGACAGATTGACAGACAGACAGACCACCAATGGACAGACCATTAACAGACTGACGAACAGACAAACAGACCACCGGATGACAAACGAACGGATGGAACTGACAGACAGACGACCGACAGATAAACGAACAGACCGCCAGACCATCGACAGACAGACGAACAGACCACCGACGGACAGACGAATAAGCGGACAGATCACCGGCTTACAAACGAACGGATGGAACTGACAGACAGACGACCGACAGACAAACGAACAGACCGCCAGACCATCGACAGACAGACGAACAGACCACCGACGGACAGACGAATAGATGGACAGACAACCAGCTGATGGAAGAGCAGACGAACAGACGGACAGATTGACAGATTGACAGACGGACAGACCACCGGCGGACAGACGTCTCAGACGGACAGACCACCAATGGACAGGCAATTAACAGACATACGAGCAGACGGACATACCACCGGCAGGCACACGAACTGATGGAACTTACCGACAGAAGACCGACAGACAGACGAACAAACGGACAGACAATCGAACGGATGGAACTGACAGACCGATGACCGACAGACAAACGAACAGACCACCAGAACATCGACAGACAGACGGAGAGACCACCGATGGACAGGCAACCAGCGGACAGAAAAGCAGACGGACAGACGGACAGACGGACAGATTGACAGATTGACAGACATGCAGACCACCGGCGGACAGATGCCTCAGACGGACAGACCACCAGTGGACAGACAACTAACAGACAGACGAGCAGACGGACATACCACCGGCAGGCAGACGAACAGATGGAACTTGAAGACAGAAGACCGACAGACAGACGAACAGACGGACAGACAAAAGAACGGATGGAACTGGCTGACAGACGACCGACCATCGACAGACAGACGGCCAGACCATTGACGGACAGACGAACAGGTGCACAGACAACCAGGAGACAGAAGAGCAGACGAACAGACGAACAGATTGACAGACATGCAGACCACCGGCGGACAGATGCCTCAGACGGACGGACCACCAATGGACAGACAATTAACAGACAGACGAGGAGACGGACATACCACCGGCAGGCAGACCAACTGATGGAACTTACCGACTGAAGACCGACAGACAGACGAACAAACGGGCAGACCACTGACGGACAGACGAACAAACGGACAGACCACCGGCTGACAAACGAACGGATGGAACTGACAGAGAGACGACCGACAGACAAACGAACAGACCACCGACGGACAGACCACCGACGGATAGACGAACAGATGGACAGAAAACCAGCGGACAGACGAACAGACAAACAGACGGAGAGAATGACAGATTGACAGACCTACAGACCACCAGCGGACAGACCATTACAGACAGACGCTTCAGACGGACAGACCACCAACGGACAAATGAACAGACGGAACTGACAGACAGAAGACCGACAGACAGACGAACAGACGGACAGACCACAGGCAGACAAACGAACGGATGGAACTGACAGAGAGACGACCACCAATGGACAGACAATTAACAGACAGACGAGCAGACGGACATACCACCGGCAGGCAGACGAACGGATGTAACTGACAGACAGATGACCGACAGACAAACGAACAGACCGCCAGACCATCGACAGACAGACGGACAGATGGACGGAAAACCAGTGGACAGAAGAATGACAGATTGACAGACCTACAGACCACCAGCGGACAGACGTCTCAGACGGACAGACCACCAACGGACAGACCATTAACAGACAGACAAGCAGACGGACAGCCCACCGGCGGACAAATGAACAGACGGAACTGACAGACAGAAGACCGACAGACAGACGAACAGACGGACAGACCACAGGCAGACAAACGAACGGATGGAACTGACAGAGAGACGACCACCAATGGACAGACAATTAACAGACAGACGAGCAGACGGACATACCACCGGCAGGCAGACGAACGGATGGAACTGACAGACAGACGACCGACAGACAAACGAACAGACCGCCAGACCATCGACAGACAGACGGACAGATGGACGGAAACCCAGTGGACAGAAGAGCAGACGAACAGACGGACAGATTGATAGATTGACAGACGGACAGACCACCGGCAGACAAACGAACAGACGGACAGGCCACGGGCAGGCAGACGCACTGATGGAACTTACCGACGGAAGACCGACAGACAGACGAACAAACGGACAGACCATATACAGACAGACGGACAGACCGCCGACGGACAGACGAACCGATGGACAGACAACCAGCTGATGGAAAAGCAGAAAACAGACGGACAGACGGACAGATTGACAGATTGACAGATTGACAGACATGCAGACCACCGGCGGACAGAAGAGCAGGCGAACAGACGGACAGACCACCGACGGACAGACGAATAGATGGACAGACAACCAGCTGATGGAAGAGCAGACGAACAGACCACCGGCAGGCAGACGAACTGATGGAACTTACCGACAGAAGACCGACAGACAGACGAACAAACGGACAGACCATAGACAGAAAAACCAACGGATGGAACTGACAGACAGACGACCGACAGACAAACGAACATACCGCCAGACCATCGACAGACAGACGGACAGACCACCAACGGACAGACGAACCGATGGACAGACAACCAGCTGATGGAAGAGCAGACAAACAGACGGACAGATTGACAGACATGCAGACCACCGGCGGACAGAAGAGCAGACGAACAGACGGACAGATTGACAGATTGACAGACGGACAGACCACCAACGGACAGACCATTAACAGACAGACGAGCAGACGGACAGACCACCGGCAGGCAGACGAACTGATGGAACTTACCGGCAGAAGACCGACAGACAGACGAACAAACGGACAGACCATAGACAGACAAACCAACGGATGGAACTGACAGACAGACGACCGACAGACAAACGAACATACCGCCAGACCATCGACAGACAGACGGACAGACCACCGACGGACAGACGAACCGATGGACAGACAACCAGCTGATGGAAGAGCAGACAAACAGACGGACAGATTGACAGACATGCAGACCACCGGCGGACAGAAGAGCAGACGAACAGACGGACAGATTGACAGATTGACAGACGGACAGGCCACCAACAGACAGACCATTAACAGACAGACGAGCAGACGGACAGACCACCGGCAGGCAGACGAACTTATGGAACTTACCGACAGAAGACCGACAGACAGACGATCAAACGGACAGACCATAGACAGACAAACGAACGGATGGAACTGACAGACAGACGACCGACAGATAAACGAACAGACCGCCAGACCACGACAGACAGACGAACAGACCACCGACGGACAGACGAATAAACAGACAGATCACCGGCTTACAAACGAACGGATGGAACTGACAGACAGACGACCGACAGACAAACGAACACACCGCCAGACCATCGACAGACAGACGGACAGACCACCGGCGGACAGACGTCTCCGACGGACAGACCGCCAATGGACAGACAATTAACAGACAGACGAGCAGACGGATATACCACCGGCAGGCACACGAACTGATGGAACTTACCGACAGAAGACCGACAGACAGAAAAGCAGACGGACAGATTGACAGATTGACAGACATGCAAACCACCGGCGGACAGATGCCTCAGACGGACAGACCACCAATGGACAGACAATTAACAGACAGACGAGCAGACCGAAATACCACCGGCAGGCAGACGAACTGATGGAACTTACCGACTGAAGACCGACAGACAGACGAACAAACGGGCAGACCACCGACGGACAGACGAACAAACGGACAGACTACCGGCTGACAAACGAACGGATGGAACTGACAGACAGACGACCGACAGACAAACGAACAGACCACCGACGGACAGACCACCGACGGACAGACCACCGACGGTTAGACGAACAGACGGACAGAAAACCAGCGTACAGACGAACAGACAAACAGACGGAGAGAATGACAGATTGACGGACCTACAGACCACCATTGGACAGACGTCTCAGACGAACAGACCATTAACAGACAGACGTTTCAGACGGACAGACCACCAACGGACAGACCATTAACAGACAGACAAGCAGACGGACAGCCCACTGGCGGACAAATGAACAGACGGAACTGACAGACAGAAGACCGACAGACAGACGAACAGACGGACAGACCACAGGCAGACAAACGAACGGATGGAACTGACAGAGAGACGACCACCAATGGACAGACAATTAACAGACAGACGAGCAGACGGACATACCACCGGCAGGCAGACGAACGGATGGAACTGACAGACAGACGACCGACAGACAAACGAACAGACCGCCAGACCATCGACAGACAGACGGACAGATGGACGGAAACCCAGTGGACAGAAGAGCAGACGAACAGACGGACAGATTGATAGATTGACAGACGGACAGACCACCGGCAGACAAACGAACAGACGGACAGGCCACGGGCAGGCAGACGCACTGATGGAACTTACCGACGGAAGACCGACAGACAGACGAACAAACGGACAGACCATATACAGACAGACGGACAGACCGCCGACGGACAGACGAACCGATGGACAGACAACCAGCTGATGGAAAAGCAGAAAACAGACGGACAGATGGACGGAAACCCAGTGGACAGAAGGGCAGACGAACAGACGGACAGATTAATACATTGACAGACGGACAGACCACCGGCAGACAAACGAACAGACGGACAGGCCACGGGCAGGCAGACGAACTGATGGAACTTACCGACGGAAGACCGACAGACAGACGAACACACGGACAGACCATAGACAGACAGACGGACAGACCACCGACGGACAGACGAACCGATGGACAGACAACCAGCTGATGGAAGAGCAGAAAACAGACGGACAGATTGACAGACATGCAGACCACCGGCGGACAGAAGAGCAGACGAACAGACGGACAGATTGACAGATTGACAGACGGACAGACCACCAGTGGATAGACCATTAACAGACAGACGAGCAGACGAGCAGACGGACAGACCACCGGCAGGCAGACGAACTGATGGAACTTAACGACAGTAGACCGACAGACAGACGAACAAACGGACAGACCATAGACAAACAAATGAACGGATGGAACTGACAGACAGACGACCGACAGACAAACGAACATACCGCCAGACCATCGACAGACAGACGGACAGACCACCGACGGACAGACGAACCGATGGACAGACAACCAGCTGATGGAAGAGCAGACAAACAGACGGACAGATTGACAGACATGCAGACCACCGGCGGACAGAAGAGCAGACGAACAGACGGACAGATTGACAGATTGACAGACAGACGGACCACCAATGGACAGACCATTAACAGACAGACGAACAGATGAACAGACAAACAGACCACCGGATGACAAACGAACGGATGGAACTGACAGACAGACGACCGACAGATAAACGAACAGACCGCCAGACCATCGACAGACAGACGAATAAACGGACAGATCACCGGCTTACAAACGAACGGATGGAACTGACAGACCGCCAGACCATCGACAGACAGACGGACAGACCACCGACGGACAGACGAATAGATGGCCAGACAACCAGCTGATGGAAGAGCAGACGAACAGACGGACAGATTGACAGATTGACAGATTGACAGACGGACAGACCACCGGCGGACAGACGTCTCAGACGGACAGACCGCCAATGGACAGACAATTAACAGACAGACGAGCAGACGGACATACCACCGGCAGGCACACGAACTGATGGAACTTACCGACAGAAGACCGTCAGACAGAAAAGCAGACGGACAGATTGACAGATTGACAGACATGCAGACCACCGGCGGACAGATGCCTCAGACGGACAGACCACCAATGGACAGACAATTAACAGACAGACGAGCAGACGGAAATACCACCGGCAGGCAGACGAACTGATGGAACTTACCGACTGAAGACCGACAGACAGACGAACAAACGGGCAGACCACCGACGGACAGACGAACAAACGGACAGACCACCGGCTGACAAACGAACGGATGGAACTGACAGACAGACGACCGACAGACAAACGAACAGACCACCGACGGACAGACCACCGACGGACAGACCACCGACGGATAGACGAACAGACGGACAGAAAACCAGCGTACAGACGAACAGACAAACAGACGGAGAGAATGACAGATTGACAGACCTACAGACCACCGGCGGACAGACGTCTCAGACGGACAGACCATTAACAGACAGACGTTTCAGATGGACAGACCACCAACGGACAGACCATTAACAGACAGACAAGCAGACGGACAGCCCACCGGCGGACAAATGAACAGACGGAACTGACAGACAGAAGACCGACAGACAGACGAACAGACGGACAGACCACAGGCAGACAAACGAACGGATGGAACTGACAGAGAGACGACCACCAATGGACAGACAATTAACAGACAGACGAGCAGACGGACATACCACCGGCAGGCAGACGAACGGATGGAACTGACAGACAGACGACCGACAGACAGACGAACAAACGGACAGACCATAGACAGACAAACCAACGGATGGAACTGACAGACAGACGACCGACAGACAAACGAACATACCGCCAGACCATCGACAGACAGACGGACAGACCACCGACGGACAGACGAACCGATGGACAGACAACCAGCTGATGGAAGAGCAGACAAACAGACGGACAGATTGACAGACATGCAGACCACCGGCGGACAGAAGAGCAGACGAACAGACGGACAGATTGACAGATTGACAGACGGACAGACCACCAACAGACAGACCATTAACAGACAGACGAGCAGACGGACAGACCACCGGCAGGCAGACGAACTTATGGAACTTACCGACAGAAGACCGACAGACAGACGATCAAACGGACAGACCATAGACAGACAAACGAACGGATGGAACTGACAGACAGACGACCGACAGATAAACGAACAGACCGCCAGACCACGACAGACAGACGAACAGACCACCGACGGACAGACGAATAAACAGACAGATCACCGGCTTACAAACGAACGGATGGAACTGACAGACAGACGACCGACAGACAAACGAACAGACCGCCAGACCATCGACAGACAGACGGACAGACCACCGGCGGACAGACGTCTCCGACGGACAGACCGCCAATGGACAGACAATTAACAGACAGACGAGCAGACGGATATACCACCGGCAGGCACACGAACTGATGGAACTTACCGACAGAAGACCGACAGACAGAAAAGCAGACGGACAGATTGACAGATTGACAGACATGCAAACCACCGGCGGACAGATGCCTCAGACGGACAGACCACCAATGGACAGACAATTAACAGACAGACGAGCAGACCGAAATACCACCGGCAGGCAGACGAACTGATGGAACTTACCGACTGAAGACCGACAGACAGACGAACAAACGGGCAGACCACCGACGGACAGACGAACAAACGGACAGACTACCGGCTGACAAACGAACGGATGGAACTGACAGAGAGACGACCGACAGACAAACGAACAGACCACCTACGGACAGACCACCGACGGACAGACCACCGACGGTTAGACGAACAGACGGACAGAAAACCAGCGTACAGACGAACAGACAAACAGACGGAGAGAATGACAGATTGACGGACCTACAGACCACCATTGGACAGACGTCTCAGACGGACAGACCATTAACAGACAGACGTTTCAGACGGACAGACCACCAACGGACAGACCATTAACAGACAGACGAGCAGACGGACATACCAGCGGCAGGCAGACGAACAGATGGAACTTGACGACAGAAGACCAACAGACAGACGAACAGACGGACAGACAAAAGAACGGATGGAACTGGCTGACAGACGACCGACCATCGACAGACAGACGGCCAGACCATTGACGGACAGACGAACAGGTGTACAGACAACCAGGCGACAGAAGAGCAGACGAACAGACGAACAGATTGACAGATTGGCAGACCACCGGCAGGCAGACGAACTGATGGAACTTAACGACAGAAGACCGACAGATAGACGAACAGACGGACAGACCACCGGCAGACAAACGAACGGATGGAGCTGACAGACAGACGACCGACAGACAAACGAACATACCGCCAGACCATCGACAGACAGACAGACAGACCACCGACGGACAGACGAACCGATGGACAGACAACCAGCTGATGGAAGAGCAGACAAACAGACGGACAGATTGACAGACATGCAGACCACCGGCGGACAGAAGAGCAGACGAACAGACGGACAGATTGACAGATTGACAGACATGCAGACCACCGGCGGACAGATGCCTCAGACGGACAGACCACCAGTAGACAGACAATTAACAGACAGACGAGCAGACGGACATACCAGCGGCAGGCAGACGAACAGATGGAACTTGACGACAGAAGACCAACAGACAGACGAACAGACGGACAGACAAAAGAACGGATGGAACTGGCTGACAGACGACCGACAGACAAACGAACAGACCACCAGACCATCGACAGACAGACGGCCAGACCATTGACGGACAGACGAACAGGTGTACAGACAACCAGGCGACAGAAGAGCAGACGAACAGACGAACAGATTGACAGATTGGCAGACCACCGGCAGGCAGACGAACTGATGGAACTTAACGACAGATAGACGAACAGACGGACAGACCACCGGATGACAAACGAACGGATGGAACTGACAGACAGACGACCGACAGATAAACGAACAGACCGCCAGACCATCGACAGACAGACGAACAGACCACCGACGGACAGACGAATAAACGGACAGATCACCGGCTTACAAACGAACGGATGGAACTGACAGACAGACGACCGACAGACAAACGAACAGACCGCCAGACCATCGACAGACAGACGGACAGACCACCGACGGACAGACGAATAGATGGACAGACAACCAGCTGATGGAAGAGCAGACGAACAGACGGACAGATTGACAGATTGACAGACGGACAGACCACCGGCGGACAGACGTCTCAGACGGACAGACCGCCAATGGACAGACAATTAACAGAGACAGACGAGCAGACGGACATACCACCGGCAGGCACACGAACTGATGGAACTTACCGACAGAAGACCGTCAGACAGAAAAGCAGACGGACAGATTGACAGATTGACAGACATGCAGACCACCGGCGGACAGATGCCTCAGACGGACAGACCACCAATGGACAGACAATTAACAGACAGACGAGCAGACGGAAATACCACCGGCAGGCAGACGAACTGATGGAACTTACCGACTGAAAACCGACAGACAGACGAACAAACGGGCAGACTACCGACGGACAGACGAACAAACGGACAGACCACCGGCTGACAAACGAACGGATGGAACTGACAGACAGACGACCGACAGACAAACGAACAGACCACCGACGGACAGACCACCGACGGACAGACCACCGACGGATAGACGAACAGACGGACAGAAAACCAGCGTACAGACGAACAGACAAACAGACGGAGAGAATGATAGATTGACAGACGGACAGACCACCGGCAGACAAACGAACAGACGGACAGGCCACGGGCAGGCAGACGAACTGATGGAACTTACCGACGGAAGACCGACAGACAGACGAACAAATGGACAGACCATAGACAGACAGACGGACAGACCACCGACGGACAGACGAACCGACGGACAGACAACCAGCTGATGGAAGAGCAGAAAACAGACGGACAGATTGACAGACATGCAGACCACCGGCGGACAGAAGAGCAGACGAACAGACGGACAGATTGACAGATTGACAGACGGACAGACCACCAGTGGATAGACCATTAACAGACAGACGAGCAGACGAGCAGACGGACATACCACCGGCAGGCAGACGAACTGATGGAACGTATCGACAGAAGACCGACAGACAGACGAACAGACGGACAGACCACCGGCAGACAAACGAACGGATGGAACTGACAGACAGACGACCGACAGACGACCGACAGACAAACGAACAGACCGCCAGACCATCGACAGACAGACGGACAGACCACCGACGGACAGACGAACAGATGGACAGACGAACAGACAAACAGACGGACAGATTGACAGATGGACAGACCTAGAGACCACCGGTGGACAGACATCTCAGACGGACAGACCACCAATGGACAGTCCATTAACAGACAGACGAGCAGACGGACATACCACCGACAGGCAGACGAACTGATGGAACGTACCGACAGAAGACCGACAGACAGACGAACAGACGGACAGACCACCGGCAGACAAACGAACGGATGGAACTGACAGGCAGACGACTGACAGGCAAACGAACAGACCGCCAGACCATCGACAGACAGACGGACAGACCACCGACGGACAGACGAACAGATGGAAAGAAAACCAGTGGACAGAAGAGCAGACGAACAGACGGACAGATTGATAGATTGACAGACGGACAGACCACCGGCAGACAAACGATTAGACCGCCAGACCATAGACAGACAGACGGACAGACCACCGACGGTCAGACGAACAGACAAACAGACGGATAGATTGACAGATGGACAGACCTAGAGACCACCGGTGGACAGACGTCTCAGACGGACAGACCACCAATGGACAGTCCATTAACAGACAGACGAGCAGACGGACATACCACCGACAGGCAGACGAACTGATGGAACGTACCGACAGAAGACCGACGGACAGACGAACAGACGAACAGACGGACAGACCACCGGCAGACAAACGAACGGATGGAACTGACAGACAGACGACCGACAGGCAAACGAACAGACCGCCAGACCATCGACAGACAGACGGTCAGACCACCGACGGACAGACGAACAGATGGAAGGAAAACAAGTGGACAGAAGACCAGACGAACAGACGGACAGATTGATAGATTGACAGACGGACAGACCACCGGCAGAAAAAAGAACAGACGGACAGACCACCGGCATTCAGACGAACTGATGGAACTTACCGACAGAAGACCGACATACAGACGAACAAACGGACAGACCATAGACAGACAGACGGACAGACCACCGACGGACAGACAACCAGCTGATGGAAGAGCAGACAAACAGACGGACAAATTGACAGATTGACAGATTGACAGACATGCAGACCACCGGCGGACAGAAGAGCAGGCGAACAGACGGACATATTGACAGATTGACAGACGGACAGACCACCAGTGGACAGACCATTAACAGACAGACGAGCAGACGGACATACCACCGGCAGACAGACGAACTGGTGGAACGTATCGACAGAAGGCGGACAGACAGACGAACAGACGGACAGACCACCGGCAGACAAACGAACGGATGGAACTGACAGACAGACTACCGACAGGAAAACGAGCAGACCGCCAGACCATCGACAGACAGACGGACAGATCACCGACGGACAGACGAACAGATGGACGGAAAACCAGTGGACAGAAGAGCAGACGAACAGACGGACAGATTGATAGATTGACAGACGGACAGACCACCGGCAGACAAACGAACAGACGGACAGACCACTGGCAGGCAGACGAACTGATGGAACTTACCGACAGAAGACCAACAGACAGACGAACAAACGGACAGACCATAGACAGACAGACGGACAGACCACCGACGGACAGACGAACCGATGGACAGACAACCAGCTGATGGAAGAGCAGAAAACAGACGGACAGATTGACAGATTGACAGACATGCAGACCACCGGCGGACAGAAGAGCAGACGAACAGACGCACAGATTGACAGATTGACAGACAGACAGACCACCAATGGACAGACCATTAACAGACAGACGAACAGACAGACAGACCACCGGCAGACAAACGAACGGATGGAACTGACAGACAGACGACCGGCAGATAAACGAACAGACCGCCAGACCATCGCCAGACAGACGGACAGACGAACAAACGGACAGACCACCGGCAGACAGACGAACTGATGAAACTTAACGACAGAAGACCGATAGATAAACGAACAGACCACCGGCAGACAGACAAACGGAAGGAACTGACATACAGACGACCGACCGACAAACGAACAGACCGCCAGACCATCGACAGACAGACGGACAGACCACCGACGGACAGACCACCGACGGATAGGCGAACAGATGGACAGAAAACCAGCGGACAGAATAGCAGACGGCGGACAGATATCTCAGACGGACGGACCATCAACGGACAGACCATTAACAGACAGACGGGCAGACGGACATACCACCGGCAGGCAGACGACCTGATGGATCGTACCGACAGAAGACCGACAGACAGACGAACAGATGGACAGACCACCGACAGACAAACGAACGGATGGAACTGACAGACAGACGACCGACTGACAAACGAACAGACCGCCAGACCTTCGACAGACAGACGGACGGACCACCAACGGACAGACCATTAACAGACAGACGAGCAGACGGACATACCACCGGCAGGCAGACGACCTGATGGATCGTACCGACAGAAGACCGACAGACAGACGAACAGACGGACAGACCACCGACAGACAAACGAACGGATGGAACTGACAGACAGACGACCGACAGACAAACGAACAGACCGCCAGACCTTCGACAGACAGACGGACAGAACACCGATGGACAGACAACCAGCGGATAGAAAAGCAGACGAACAGACGGACAGATTGACAGATTGACAGACATGCAGACCACCGGCGGACAGATGCCTCAGACGGACAGACCACCAGTGGACAGACAATTAACAGACAGACGAGCAGACGGACATACCAGCGGCAGGCAGACGAACAGATGGAACTTGACGACAGAAGACCAACAGACAGACGAACAGACGGACAGACAAAAGAACGGATGGAACTGGCTGACAGACGACCGACAGACAAACGAACAGACCACCAGACCATCGACAGACAGACGGCCAGACCATTGACGGACAGACGAACAGGTGTACAGACAACCAGGCGACAGAAGAGCAGACGAACAGACGAACAGATTGACAGATTGGCAGACCACCGGCAGGCAGACGAACTGATGGAACTTAACGACAGAAGACCGACAGATAGACGAACAGACGGACAGACCACCGGCAGACAAACGAACGGATGGAGCTGACAGACAGACGACCGACAGACAAACGAACAGACCGCCAGACCAGCGACAGACAGACGAACAGATGGACAGACGACCAGCGGACAGAAGACCAGGTACGAACAAACGGACAGATTGACATATTGACAGACAGACAGACCACCGGCGGACAGACCTCTCATACGGACAGACCGCCAATGGAAAGACCACAAATGGACAGACCAATAACAGACAGACGAGCAGACGGACGTACCACCGGCAGGCAGACGAACTGATGGAACGTACCGACAGAAGACCGTCAGACAGACGAACAGACGGACAGACCACCGGCAGACAAACGAACGGATGGAACTGACAGACAGACGACCGATAGACAAACGAAAAGACCGCCAGACCATCGACAGACACACGGACAGACCACCGACTGACAGGCGAACAGATGGACAGACAACAAGCGGACAGAAGAGCAGACGAACAGACGGACAGATTGACAGATTGACAAACATGCAGACCACCGGCGGACAGATGCCTCAGACGAACACACCACCAATGGACAGACAATTAACAGACAGACGAGCAGACGGACATACCACCGGCAGGCAGACGAACAGATTGAACTTAGCGACAGAAGACCGACAAACGGACAGACCACCGGCAGACAAACGAACGGATGGAACTTACAGACAGACGACCGACAGACAAACGAACAGACAGCCAGACCAGCGACAGGCAGACGGACAGACCACCGAAATACAGACGAACAGATGGACGGAAAACAAGCGGACAGAAGAGCAGACGAACAGACTGACAGATTGACAGATTGACAGACGGACGGACAGACAGACCACCGACTGACAGACGAACAGATGGACAGACAACCAGCGGACAGAAGAGCAGACGAACAGACGGACAGATTGACAGATTGACAAACATGCAGACCACCGGCGGACAGATGCCTCAGACGAACACACCACCAATGGACAGACAATTAACAGACAGACGAGCAGACGGACATACCACCGGCAGGCAGACGAACTGATGGAACGTACCGACAGAAGACCGACAGACAGATGAATAGACGGACAGACCACCGGCAGACAAACGAACGGATGGAACTGACAGACAGACGACCGATAGACAAACGAACAGACCGCCAGACCATCGACAGACAGACAGACAGACCACCGACGGACAGACGAACCGATGGACAGACAACCAGCTGATGGAAGAGCAGACAAACAGACGGACAGATTGACAGACATGCAGACCACCGGCGGACAGAAGAGTAGACGAACAGACGGACAGATTGACAGATTGACAGATGGACAGACCTAGAGACCTCCGGTGGACAGACGTCTCAGACGGACAGACCACCAATGGACAGTCCATTAACAGACAGACGAGCAGACGGACATACCACCGGCAGGCAGACGAACTGATGGAACGTACCGACAGAAGACCGACAGACAGACGAACAGACGGACAGACCACCGGCAGACAAACGAACGGATGGAACTGACAGACAGACGACCGACAGACAAACGAACAGACCGCCAGACCTTCGACAGACAGACGGACAGACCACCGATGGACAGACAACCAGCTTACAGAAAAGCAGACGAACAGACGGACAGATTGACAGATTGACAGACATGCAGACCACCGGCGGACAGATGCCTCAGACCACCAGTGGACAGACAATTAACAGACAGACGAGCAGACGGACATACCACCGGCAGGCAGACGAACAGATGGAACTTGACGACAGAAGACCGACAGACAGACGAACAGACGGACAGACAAAAGAACGGATGGAACTGGCTGACAGACGACCGACAAACAAACGAACAGACCACCAGACCATCGACAGACAGACGGCCAGACCATTGACGGACAGACGAACAGGTGTACAGACAACCAGGCGACAGAAGAGCAGACGAACAGACGAACAGATTGACAGATTGGCAGACCACCGGCAGGCAGACGAACTGATGGAACTTAACGACAGAAGACCGACAGATAGACGAACAGACGGACAGACCACCGGCAGACAATCGAACGGATGGAACTGACAGACAGACGACCGACAGACAAACGAACAGACAGCCAGACCATCGACAGACAGACGGACAGACCACCGAAATACAGACGAACAGATGGACGGAAAACAAGCGGACAGAAGAGCAGACGAACAGACTGACAGATTGACAGATTGACAGACGGACAGACGGACAGACCACCGACTGACAGACGAACAGATGGACAGACAACCAGCGGACAGAAGAGCAGACGAACAGACGGACAGATTGACAGATTGAGAGACATGCAGACCACCGGCAGACAGATGCCTCAGACGGACAGACCACCAATGGACAGACAATCAACAGACAGACGAGCAGACGGACATACCACCGGCAGGCAGACGAACTGATGGAACGTACCGACAGAAGACCGACAGACAGACGAATAGACGGACAGACCACCGGCAGACAAACGAACGGATGGAACTGACAGACAGACGACCGACAGACAAACGAACAGACCGCCAGACCATCGACA
This sequence comes from Xylota segnis, assembly GCA_963583995.1. Classification (NCBI taxonomy): domain Eukaryota; kingdom Metazoa; phylum Arthropoda; class Insecta; order Diptera; family Syrphidae; genus Xylota; species Xylota segnis. The sequence continues at coordinate 103,419,243 of OY757236.1, read as the reverse complement.
GACAGACGGACAGATGGACGAAAAACCAGTGGACAGAAAAGCAGACGAACAGACGGAAAGATTGATAGATTGACAGACGGACAGACCACCGGCAGACAAACGAACAGACGGACAGACCACCGGCAGTCAGACGAACTGATGGAACTTACCGACAGAAGACCGACAGACAGACGAACAAACGGACAGACCACAGACAGACAGACGGACAGACCACCGACGGACAGAAGAACCGATGGACAGACAACCAGCTGATGGAAGAGCAGACAAACAGACGGACAGATTGACAGATATGCAGACCACCGGCGGACAGAAGAGTAGACGAACAGACGGACAGACCACCAGTGGATAGACCATTAACAGACAGTCGAGCAGACGAGCAGACGGACATACCACCGGCAGGCAGACGAATTGATGGAACGTATCGACAGAAGACCGACAGACAGACGAACAGACGGACAGACTTCCGGCAGGCAAACGAACGGATGGAACTGACAGACAGACGACCGACAGACGACCGACAGACAAACGAACAGACCGCCAAAAAATGACAGTCAGGCGGACAGACCACCGACGAACAGACGAACAGATGGACGGAAAACAAGTGGACAGAAGAGCAGACGAACAGACGGACAGATTGATAGATTGACAGACGGACAGACCACCGGCAGACAAACGAACAGACCGCCAGACCATAGACAGACAGACGGACAGACCACCGACGGACAGACGAACATATGGACAGACGAACAGACAAACAGACGGACAGATGGACAGACCTAGAGACCTCCGGTGGACAGACGTCTCAGACGGACAGACCACCAATGGACAGTCCAGTAACAGACAGACGAGCAGACGGACATACCACCGGCAGGCAGACGAATTGATGGAACGTACCGACAGAAGACCGACAGACAGACGAACAGACGGACAGACCACGGACAGACGGACAGACGAACAGATGGACAGACGAACAGACAAACAGACGGACAGATGGACAGACCTAGAGACCTCCGGTGGATAGACGTCTCAGACGGACAGACCACCAATGGACAGTCCATTAACAGACAGACGAGCAGACGGACATACCACCGGCAGGCAGACGAATTGATGGAACGTACCGACAGAAGACCGACAGACAGACGAACAGACGGACAGACCACCGGCAGACAAACGAACGGATGGAACTGACAGACAGACGACCGACAGACGTCCGACAGACAAACGAACAGACCGCCAGACGGACAGACCACCGACGAACAGACGAACAGATGGACGGAAAACCAGTGGACAGAAGAGCAGACGAACAGACGGACAGACCACCGGCAGACAAACGAACTGACCGCCAGACCATAGACAGACAGACGGACAGACCACCGACGGACAGACGAACATATGGACAGACGAACAGACAAACAGACGGACAGATGGACAGACCTAGAGACCTCCGGTGGACAGACGTCTCAGACGGACAGACCACCAATGGACAGACAATTAACAGACAGACGAGCAGACGGACATACCACCGGCAGGCAGACGAACTGATGGAACGTACCGACAGAAGACCGACAGACAGACGAATAGACGGACAGACCACCGGCAGACAAACGAACGGATGGAACTGACAGACAGACGACCGACAGACAAACGAACAGACCGCCAGACCATCGACAGACAGACGGACAGATGGACGAAAAACCAGTGGACAGAAAAGCAGACGAACAGACGGAAAGATTGATAGATTGACAGACGGACAGACCACCGGCAGACAAACGAACAGACGGACAGACCACCGGCAGTCAGACGAACTGATGGAACTTACCGACAGAAGACCGACAGACAGACGAACAAACGGACAGACCATAGACAGACAGACGGACAGACCACCGACGGACAGACGAACCGATGGACAGACAACCAGCTGATGGAAGAGCAGACAAACAGACGGACAGATTGACAGACATGCAGACCACCGGCGGACAGAAGAGTAGACGAACAGACGGACAGATTGACAGATTGACAGATGGACAGACCTAGAGACCTCCGGTGGACAGACGTCTCAGACGGACAGACCACCAATGGACAGTCCATTAACAGACAGACGAGCAGACGGACATACCACCGGCAGGCAGACGAACTGATGGAACGTACCGACAGAAGACCGACAGACAGACGAACAGACGGACAGACCACCGGCAGACAAACGAACGGATGGAACTGACAGACAGACGACCGACAGACAAACGAACAGACCGCCAGACCTTCGACAGACAGACGGACAGACCACCGATGGACAGACAACCAGCTTACAGAAAAGCAGACGAACAGACGGACAGATTGACAGATTGACAGACATGCAGACCACCGGCGGACAGATGCCTCAGACCACCAGTGGACAGACAATTAACAGACAGACGAGCAGACGGACATACCACCGGCAGGCAGACGAACAGATGGAACTTGACGACAGAAGACCGACAGACAGACGAACAGACGGACAGACAAAAGAACGGATGGAACTGGCTGACAGACGACCGACAAACAAACGAACAGACCACCAGACCATCGACAGACAGACGGCCAGACCATTGACGGACAGACGAACAGGTGTACAGACAACCAGGCGACAGAAGAGCAGACGAACAGACGAACAGATTGACAGATTGGCAGACCACCGGCAGGCAGACGAACTGATGGAACTTAACGACAGAAGACCGACAGATAGACGAACAGACGGACAGACCACCGGCAGACAATCGAACGGATGGAACTGACAGACAGACGACCGACAGACAAACGAACAGACAGCCAGACCATCGACAGACAGACGGACAGACCACCGAAATACAGACGAACAGATGGACGGAAAACAAGCGGACAGAAGAGCAGACGAACAGACTGACAGATTGACAGATTGACAGACGGACAGACGGACAGACCACCGACTGACAGACGAACAGATGGACAGACAACCAGCGGACAGAAGAGCAGACGAACAGACGGACAGATTGACAGATTGAGAGACATGCAGACCACCGGCAGACAGATGCCTCAGACGGACAGACCACCAATGGACAGACAATCAACAGACAGACGAGCAGACGGACATACCACCGGCAGGCAGACGAACTGATGGAACGTACCGACAGAAGACCGACAGACAGACGAATAGACGGACAGACCACCGGCAGACAAACGAACGGATGGAACTGACAGACAGACGACCGACAGACAAACGAACAGACCGCCAGACCATCGACAGACAGACGGACAGATGGACGAAAAACCAGTGGACAGAAAAGCAGACGAACAGACGGAAAGATTGATAGATTGACAGACGGACAGACCACCGGCAGACAAACGAACAGACGGACAGACCACCGGCAGTCAGACGAACTGATGGAACTTACCGACAGAAGACCGACAGACAGACGAACAAACGGACAGACCACAGACAGACAGACGGACAGACCACCGACGGACAGACGAACCGATGGACAGACAACCAGCTGATGGAAGAGCAGACAAACAGACGGACAGATTGACAGACATGCAGACCACCGGCGGACAGAAGAGTAGACGAACAGACGGACAGACCACCAGTGGATAGACCATTAACAGACAGTCGAGCAGACGAGCAGACGGACATACCACCGGCAGGCAGACGAATTGATGGAACGTATCGACAGAAGACCGACAGACAGACGAACAGACGGACAGACTTCCGGCAGGCAAACGAACGGATGGAACTGACAGACAGACGACCGACAGACGACCGACAGACAAACGAACAGACCGCCAAAAAATGACAGTCAGACGGACAGACCACCGACGAACAGACGAACAGATGGACGGAAAACAAGTGGACAGAAGAGCAGACGAACAGACGGACAGATTGATAGATTGACAGACGGACAGACCACCGGCAGACAAACGAACAGACCGCCAGACCATAGACAGACAGACGGACAGACCACCGACGGACAGACGAACATATGGACAGACGAACAGACAAACAGACGGACAGATGGACAGACCTAGAGACCTCCGGTGGACAGACGTCTCAGACGGACAGACCACCAATGGACAGTCCAGTAACAGACAGACGAGCAGACGGACATACCACCGGCAGGCAGACGAATTGATGGAACGTACCGACAGAAGACCGACAGACAGACGAACAGACGGACAGACCACGGACAGACGGACAGACGAACAGATGGACAGACGAACAGACAAACAGACGGACAGATGGACAGACCTAGAGACCTCCGGTGGACAGACGTCTCAGACGGACAGACCACCAATGGACAGTCCATTAACAGACAGACGAGCAGACGGACATACCACCGGCAGGCAGACGAATTGATGGAACGTACCGACAGAAGACCGACAGACAGACGAACAGACGGACAGACCACCGGCAGACAAACGAACGGATGGAACTGACAGACAGACGACCGACAGACGTCCGACAGACAAACGAACAGACCGCCAGACGGACAGACCACCGACGAACAGACGAACAGATGGACGGAAAACCAGTGGACAGAAGAGCAGACGAACAGACGGACAGATTGATAGATTGACAGACGGACAGACCACCGGCAGACAAACGAACTGACCGCCAGACCATAGACAGACAGACGGACAGACCACCGACGGACAGACGAACATATGGACAGACGAACAGACAAACAGACGGACAGATGGACAGACCTAGAGACCTCCGGTGGACAGACGTCTCAGACGGACAGACCACCAATGGACAGACAATTAACAGACAGACGAGCAGACGGACATACCACCGGCAGGCAGACGAACTGATGGAACGTACCGACAGAAGACCGACAGACAGACGAATAGACGGACAGACCACCGGCAGACAAACGAACGGATGGAACTGACAGACAGACGACCGACAGACAAACGAACAGACCACCGCCAGACCATCGACAGACAGACGGACAGATGGACGAAAAACCAGTGGACAGAAAAGCAGACGAACAGACGGAAAGATTGATAGATTGACAGACGGACAGACCACCGGCAGACAAACGAACAGACGGACAGACCACCGGCAGTCAGACGAACTGATGGAACTTACCGACAGAAGACCGACAGACAGACGAACAAACGGACAGACCATAGACAGACAGACGGACAGACCACCGACGGACAGACGAACCGATGGACAGACAACCAGCTGATGGAAGAGCAGACAAACAGACGGGCAGATTGACAGACATGCAGACCACCGGCGGACAGAAGAGTAGACGAACAGACGGACAGATTGACAGATTGACAGACGGACAGACCACCAGTGGATAGACCATTAACAGACAGTCGAGCAGACGAGCAGACGGACATACCACCGGCAGGCAGACGAATTGATGGAACGTACCGACAGAAGACCGACAGACAGACGAACAGACGGACATACCACCGGCAGACAAACGAACAGACGGACAGACCACCGGCAGTCAGACGAACTGATGGAACTTACCGACAGAAGACCGACAGACAGACGAACAAACGGACAGACCATAGACAGACAGACGGACAGACCACCGACGGACAGACGAACCGATGGACAGACAACCAGCTGATGGAAGAGCAGACAAACAGACGGGCAGATTGACAGACATGCAGACCACCGGCGGACAGAAGAGTAGACGAACAGACGGACAGATTGACAGATTGACAGACGGACAGACCACCAGTGGATAGACCATTAACAGACAGTCGCAGGCAGACGAATTGATGGAACGTACCGACAGAAGACCGACAGATAGACGAACAGACGGACAGACCACCGGCAGACAATCGAACGGATGGAACTGACAGACAGACGACCGACAGACAAACGAACAGACAGCCAGACCATCGACAGACAGACGGACAGACCACCGAAATACAGACGAACAGATGGACGGAAAACAAGCGGACAGAAGAGCAGACGAACAGACTGACAGATTGACAGATTGACAGACGGACAGACGGACAGACCACCGACTGACAGACGAACAGATGGACAGACAACCAGCGGACAGAAGAGCAGACGAACAGACGGACAGATTGACAGATTGAGAGACATGCAGACCACCGGCAGACAGATGCCTCAGACGGACAGACAACCAATGGACAGACAATCAACAGACAGACGAGCAGACGGACATACCACCGGCAGGCAGACGAACTGATGGAACGTACCGACAGAAGACCGACAGACAGACGAATAGACGGACAGACCACCGGCAGACGAACGAACGGATGGAACTGACAGACAGACGACCGACAGACAAACGAACAGACCGCCAGACCATCGACAGACAGACGGACAGATGGACGAAAAACCAGTGGACAGAAAAGCAGACGAACAGACGGAAAGATTGATAGATTGACAGACGGACAGACCACCGGCAGACAAACGAACAGACCGCCAGACCATCGACAGACAGACGGTCAGACCACCGACGGACAGACGAACAGATGGAAGGAAAACAAGTGGACAGAAGACCAGACGAACAGACGGACAGATTGATAGATTGACAGACGGACAGACCACCGGCAGAAAAAAACGAACAGACGGACAGACCACCTGCATTCAGACGAACTGATGGAACTTACCGACAGAAGACCGACAGACAGACGAACAAACGGACAGACCATAGACAGACAGACGGACAGACCACCGACGGACAGACAACCAGCTGATGGAAGAGCAGACAAACAGACGGACAGATTGACAGATTGACAGACATGCAGACCACCGGCGGACAGAAGAGCAGACGAACAGACAGACAGATTGACAGATTGATAGATTGACAGATTGACAGATTGACAGACGGACAGACCACCAGTTAACAGACCATTAACAAACAGACGAGCAGACGGACATACCACCGGCAGACAGACGAACTGATGGAACGTATCGACAGAAGACGGACAGATAGACGGACAGACCACCGCAGACAAACGAACGGATGGAACTGACAGACAGATTACCGACAGGCAAACGAACAGACCACCAGACCATCGACAGACAGACGGACAGACCACCGACGGACAGACGAACAGACGGACGGAAAACCAGTGGACAGAAGAGCAGACGGACAGATTGATAGATTGACAGACGGACAGACCACCGGCAGACAAACGAACGGACGGACAGACCACTGGCAGGCAGACGAACTGATGGAACTTACCGACAGAGACCAACAGACAGACGAACAAACGGACAAACCATAGACAGACAGACGGACAGACCACCGACGGACAGACGAACCGATTGACAGACAACCAGCTGATGGAAGAGCAGAAAACAGACGGACAGACTGACAGATTGACAGATTGACAGACATGCAGACCACCGGCGGACAGAAGAGCAGACGAACAGACGGACAGATTGATATATTGACAGACCGACAGACCACCGGCAGACAAACGAACAGACCGCCAGACCATAGACAGACAGACGGACAGACCACCGACGGACAGACGTACATATGGACAGACGAACAGACAAACAGACAAACAGACGGACAGATTGACAGATGGACAGATCTAGAGACCACCGGTGGACAGACGTCTCAGACGGACAGACCACCGATGGACAGTCCATTAACAGACAGACGAGCAGACGGACATACCACCGGCAGGCAGACGAATTGATGGAACGTACCGACAGAAGACCGACAGACAGACGAACAGACGGACAGACCACCGGCAGACAAACGAACGGATGGAACTGACAGACAGACGACCGACAGGCAAACGAACAGACCGCCAGACCATCGACAGACAGACGGACGGACCACCGACGGACAGACGAACTGATGGACGGAAAACCAGTGGACAGAAGAGCAGACGAACAGACGGACAGATTGATAGATTGACAGACGGACAGACCACCGGCAGACAAACGAACAGACGGACAGACCACTGGCAGGCAGACGAACTGATGGAACTTACCGACAGAAGACCAACAGACAGACGAACAAACGGACAAACCATAGACAGACAGACGGACAGACCACCGACGGACAGACGAACCGATGGACAGACAACCAGCTGATGGAAGAGCAGAAAACAGACGGACAGATTGACAGATTGACAGATTGACAGATTGACAGATTGACAGACATGCAGACTACCGGCGGACAGACCACCAGTTAACAGACCATTAACAGACAGACGAGCAGACGGACATACCACCGGCAGACAGACGAACTGATGGAACGTATCGACAGAAGACGGACAGACAGACGAACAGACGGACAGACCACCGCAGACAAACGAACGGATGGAACTGACAGACAGACTACCGACAGGCAAACGAACAGACCGCCAGACCATCGACAGACAGACGGACAGACCACCGACGAACAGACGAACAGATGGACGGAAAACCAGTGGACAGAAGAGCAGACGAACAGACGGACAGATTGATATATTGACAGACCGACAGACCACCGGCAGACAAACGAACAGACCGCCAGACCATAGACAGACAGACGGACAGACCACCGACGGACAGACGTACATATGGACAGACGAACAGACAAACAGACAAACAGACGGACAGATTGACAGATGGACAGATCTAGAGACCACCGGTGGACAGACGTCTCAGATGGACAGACCACCAATGGACAGTCCATTAACAGACAGACGAGCAGACGGACATACCAACGGCAGGCAGACGAATTGATGGAACGTACCGACAGAAGACCGACAGACAGACGAACAGAAGGACAGACCACCGGCAGACAAACGAACGGATGGAACTGACAGACAGACGACCGACAGGCAAACGAACAGACCGCCAGACCATCGACAGACAGACGGACGGACCACCGACGGACAGACGAACTGATGGACGGAAAACCAGTGGACAGAAGAGCAGACGAACAGACGGACAGATTGATAGATTGACAGACGGACAGACCACCGGCAGACAAACGAACAGACGGACAGACCACTGGCAGGCAGACGAACTGATGGAACTTACCGACAGAAGACCAACAGACAGACGAACAAACGGACAAACCATAGACAGACAGACGGACAGACCACCGACGGACAGACGAACCGATGGACAGACAACCAGCTGATGGAAGAGCAGAAAACAGACGGACAGATTGACAGATTGACAGATTGACAGATTGACAGACATGCAGACTACCGGCGGACAGACCACCAGTTAACAGACCATTAACAGACAGACGAGCAGACGGACATACCACCGGCAGACAGACGAACTGATGGAACGTATCGACAGAAGACGGACAGACAGACGAACAGACGGACAGACCACCGCAGACAAACGAACGGATGGAACTGACAGACAGACTACCGACAGGCAAACGAACAGACCGCCAGACCATCGACAGACAGACGGACAGACCACCGACGAACAGACGAACAGATGGACGGAAAACCAGTGGACAGAAGAGCAGACGAACAGACGGACAGATTGATAGATTGACAGACGGACAGACCACCGGCAGACAAACGAACAGACGGACAGACCACTGGCAGGCAGACGAACTGATGGAACTTACCGACAGAAGACCAACAGACAGACGAACAAACGGACAAACCATAGACAGACAGACGGACAGACCACCGACGGACAGACGAACCGATGGACAGACAACCAGCTGATGGAAGAGCAGAAAACAGACGGACAGATTGACAGATTTACAGATTGACAGACATGCAGACCACCGGCGGACAGAAAAGCAGACGAACAGACGGACAGATTGACAGACAGACAGACCACCAATGGACAGACCATTAACAGACAGACGAACAGACAGACAGACCACCGGCAGACAAACGAACGGATGGAACTGACAGACAGACGACCGACAGACAGACGAGCAGACGGACATACCACCGGCAGACAGACGAATTGATGGAACGTACCGACAGAAGACCGACTGACAGACGAACAGACGGACAGACCACCGGCAGACAAACGAACGGATGGAACTGACAGACAGACGACCGACAGGCAAACGAACAGACCGCCAGACCATCGACAGACAGACGAACGGACCACCGACGGACAGACGAACAGATGGACGGAAAACCAGTGGACAGAAGAGCAGACGAACAGACGGACAGATTGATAGATTGACAGACGGACAGACCACCGGCAGACAAACGAACAGACGGACAGACCACTGGCAGGCAGACGAACTGATGGAACTTACCGACAGAAGACCAACAGACAGACGAACAAACGGACAAACCATAGACAGACATACGGACAGACCACCGACGGACAGACGAACCGATGGACAGACAACCAGCTGATGGAAGAGCAGAAAACAGACGGACAGATTGACAGCTTGACAGATTGACAGATTGACAGACATGCAGACTACCGGCGGACAGACCACCAGTTAACAGACCATTAACAGACAGACGAGCAGACGGACATACCACCGGCAGACAGACGAACTGATGAAACGTATCGACAGAAGACGGACAGACAGACGAACAGACGGACAGACCACCGCAGACAAACGAACGGATGGAACTGACAGACAGACTACCGACAGGCAAACGAACAGACCGCCAGACCATCGACAGACAGACGGACGGACCACCGACGGACAGACGAACAGATGAACAGACGGACAGATTGATAGATTGACAGACGAACAGACCACCGGCAGACAAACGAACAGACGGACAGACCACTGGCAGGCAGACGAACTGATGGAACTTACCGACAGAAGACCAACAGACAGACGAACAAACGGACAAACCATAGACAGACAGACGGACAGACCACCGATGGACAGACAACCAGCTGATGGAAGAGCAGAAAACAGACGGACAGATTGACAGATTGACAAATTGACAGATTGACAGACATGCAGACCACCGGCGGACAGAAAAGCAGACGAACGGACGGACAGATTGACAGACAGACAGACCACCAATGGACAGACCATTAACAGACAGACGAACAGACAGACAGACCACCGGCAGACAAACGAACGGATGGAACTGCCAGACAGACGACCGACAGGCAAACGAACAGACCGCCAGACCATCGACAGACAGACGGACGGACCGCCGACGGACAGACGAACAAACGGACGGAAAACCAGCGGAAGAGCAGATGAACAGACGGACAGATTGACAGATTGACAGACGGACAGACCACCGACTGACAGACGAACAGATGGACAGACAACCAGCGGACAGAAGAGCAGACGAACAGATGGACAGATTGACAGACATGCAGACCACCGGCGGACAGATGCCTCCGACGGACAGACCACCAATGGACAGACAATTAACAGACAGGCGAGCAGACGGACTTACCACCGGCAGGCAGACGAACTGATGGAACGTACCGACAGAAGACCGACAGACAGACGAATAGACCGCCAGACCATCGACAGACAGACGAACGGATGGAACTGACAGACAGACGACCGACAGACAAACGAACAGACCGCCAGACCATCGACAGACAGACGGACAGACCACCGACGGACAGACGAACAGATGGACGGAAAACCAGCGGACAGGAGAGCAGATGAACAGACGGACAGATTGACAGACGTTAAGACCACCGGCAGACAAATGAACAGACGGAACTGACAGACAGAAGACCGACAGACAGACGAACAGACGGACAGACCACAGGCAGACAAACGAACGGATGGAACTGACAGAGAGACGACCGACAGACAAACGAACAGACCGCCAGACCATAGACAGAGAGACGGACAGACGAACAAACGGACAGACCACCGGCAGACAAACGAACGGATGGAACTGACAGACGGACGACCGAGAGACAAACGAACAGACGGACAGACCACCGGCAGGCAGACGAACTGATGGAACTTACCGACAGAAGACCAACAGACAGACGAACAAACGGACAGACCATAGACAGACGGACAGACCACCGACGGACAGACAACCAGCTGATGGAAGAGCAGACAAACAGACGGACAGATTGACAGATTGACAGATTGACAGACATGCAGACCACCGCCGGACAAAAGAGCAGACGAACAGACGGACAGATTGACAGATTGACAGACGGACAGACCACCAGTGGACAGACCATTAACAGACAGACAAGCAGACGGACATACCACCGGCAGGCAGATGATCTGATGGAACGTATCGACAGAAGACCGACAGAGAGATGAACAGACGGACAGACCACCGGCAGACAAACGAACGGATGGAACTGACAGACAGACGACCGACAGGCAAACGAACAGACCGCCAGACCATCGATAGACAGACGGACAGACCACCGACGGACAGACGAACAGATGGACGGAAAACCAATGGACAGAAGAGCAGACGAACAGACGGACAGATTGATAGATTGACACATGGACAGACCACCGGCAGGCAGACGAACTGATGGAACTTACCGACAGAAGACCAACAGACAGACGAACAAACGGACAGACCATAGACAGACGGACAGACCACCGACGGACAGACAACCAGCTGATGGAAGAGCAGACAAGCAGACGGAGAGATTGACAGATTGACAGACATGCAGACCACCGGCGGACAGACGTCTCAGACTGACAGACCACCAATGGACAGACAATTAACAGACAGACGAGCAGACGGACATACCACCGGCAGGCACACGAACTGATGGAACTTACCGACAGAAGACCAACAGGCAGACGAACAAATGGACAGACCATGGACAGACAGACGGACAGACCACCGACGGACAGACGAACCGATGGACAGTTAACCAGCTGATGGAAGAGCAGACAAACAGACGGACAGATTGACAGATTGACAGACATGCAGACCACCGGCGGACAGAAGAGCAGACGAACAGACGGACAGATTGACAGATTGACAGACAGACAGACCACCAATGGACAGAACATTAACAGACAGACGAACAGACAGACAGACCACCGGCAGACAAACGAACGGATTGAACTGACAGACAGACGACCGACAGATAAACGAACAGATCGCCAGACCATCGACAGACAGACGGACAGACCACCGACGGACAGACGAATAGATGGCCAGACAACCACCTGATGGAAGAGCAGACGAACAGACGGACACATTGACAGATTGACAGACAGACAGACAGACCACCGGCGGACAGACGTCTCAAACTGACAGACTACCAATGGACAGACAATTAACAGACAGACGAGCAGACGGACATACCACCGGCAGGCACACGAACTGATGGAACTTACCGACAGAAGACCGACAGACAGACGAACAGACGGAACTGACAGACAGAAGATCGACAGACAGACGAACAGACGGACAGACCACAGGCAGACAAACGAACGGATGGAACTGACAGACAGACGACCGACAGACAAACGAACAGACCACCAGACCATCGACAGACAGACCACCGGCGGACAGACGAATAGATGGACAGACAACCAGCTGATGGAAGAGCAGACGAACAGACGGACAGATTGACAGACAGACGGACAGACCTCCGACGGACAGACGAACAAATTAACGGAAAACTAGCGGACAGAACAGCAGACGAACAGACGGACAGATTAACAGACCACCGGCAGACAAACGAACAGACGGACAGACAACCGGCAGGCAGACGAACTGATGGAACTTACCGACAGAAGACCGACAGACAGACGAACAAACGGACAGACCATAGACAGACAGACGGACAGACCACCGACGGACAGACGAATAGATGGACAGACTACCAGATGATGGAAGAGCAGACGAACAGACGGACAGATTGACAGATTGACAGACAGACAGACCACCGGCGGACAGACGTCTCAGACTGACAGACCACCAATGGACAGACAATTAACAGACAGACGAGCAGACGGACATACCACCGGCAGGCACACGAACTGATGGAACTTACCGACAGAAGCCCGATAGACAGACGAACAGACGGACAGACAATCGAACGGATGGAACTGACAGACCGACGACCGACAGAAAAATGAACAGACCACCAGACCATGGACAGAGAGACGGACAGACCACCGATGGACAGACAACCAGCGGACAGAAAAGCAGACGAACAGACGGACAGATTGACAGACATGCAGACCACCGGCGGACAGATGCCTCAGACGGACAGACCACCAATGGACAGACAATTAACAGACAGACGAGCAGACGGACATACCACCGGCAGGCAGACGAACAGATGGAACTTGACGACAGAAGACCGACAGACAGACGAACAGACGGACAGACCACCGGCAGACTAATGAACGGATGGAACTGACAGACAGACGACCGACAGTCAAACGAACAGACCGCCAGACCATCGACAGACAGACGGACAGACCACCGACGGACAGACGAACAGATGGACGGAAAACCAGTGTACAGAAGTGCAGACGAACAGACGGACAGATTGATAGATTGACACACGGACAGACCACCGGCAGACAAATGAACAGACGGACAGACCACCGGCAGACAAACGAACGGATGGAACTGACAGACAGACGACCCACAGTCAAACGAACAGACCGCCAGATCATCGACAGACAGACGGACAGACCACCGACGGACAGACGAACAGATGGACGGAAAACCAGTGGACAGAAGAGCAAACGAACAGACGGACAGATTGATAGATTGACACACGGACATACGACTGGCAGACAAACGAACAGACGGACAGACCACCGGCAGGCAGACGAACAGATGTAACTGACAGACAGACGACCGACAGACAAACGAACAGACCGCCAGACCATCGACAGACAGACGGACAGACTACCGACGGACAGACGAACAGATCGACGGAAAACCAGCGGACAGAAGAGCAGACGAACAGACGGACAGATTGACAGACGGTAAGACCACCGGCAGACAAACGAACAGACGGACAGACCACCGGCGGACAAATGAACAGACGGAACTGACAGACAGAAGACCGACAGACAGACGAACAGACGGACAGACCACAGGCAGACAAACGAACGGATGGAACTGACAGAGAGACGACCGGCAGACAAACGAGCAGACCGCCAGACCATAGACAGAGAGACGGACAGACCACCGACGGACAGACGAACAAACGGACAGACCACCGGCAGACAAACGAACGGATGGAACTGACAGACGGACGGCCGACAGGCAAACGAACAGACCGCCAGACCATCGACAGACAGACGGAAAGACGAACAGATGGAAGGAAAACCAGTTGACATAAGAGCAGACGAACAGACGGACAGATTGATAGATTGACAGACGGACAGACCACCGGCAGACAAACGAGCAGACGGACAGACCACCGGCAGGCAGACGAACTTATGGAACTTACCGACACAAGACCAACAGACAGACGAACAAACGGACAGACCATAGACAGACGGACAGACCACCGACGGACAGACAACCAGCTGATGGAAGAGCAGACAAACAGACGAAAAGATTGACAGATTGACAGATTGACAGACCACCGGCGGACAGAAGAGATCGACGGAAAACCGGCGGACAGAAGAGCAGACGAACAGACGGACAGATTGACAGACGGTAAGACCACCGGCAGACAAACGAACAGACGGACAGACCACCGGCAGGCAGACGAACAGATGTAACTGACAGACAGACGACCGACAGACAAACGAACAGACCGCCAGACCATCGACAGACAGACGGACAGACTACCGACGGACAGACGAACAGATCGACGGAAAACCAGCGGACAGAAGAGCAGACGAACAGACGGACAGATTGACAGACGGTAAGACCACCGGCAGACAAACGAACAGACGGACAGACCACCGGCGGACAAATGAACAGACGGAACTGACAGACAGAAGACCGACAGACAGACGAACAGACGGACAGACCACAGGCAGACAAACGAACGGATGGAACTGACAGAGAGACGACCGGCAGACAAACGAGCAGACCGCCAGACCATAGACAGAGAGACGGACAGACCACCGACGGACAGACGAACAAACGGACAGACCACCGGCAGACAAACGAACGGATGGAACTGACAGACGGACGGCAGACAGGCAAACGAACAGACCGCCAGACCATCGACAGACAGACGGAAAGACGAACAGATGGAAGGAAAACCAGTTGACATAAGAGCAGACGAACAGACGGACAGATTGATAGATTGACAGACGGACAGACCACCGGCAGACAAACGAGCAGACGGACAGACCACCGGCAGGCAGACGAACTTATGGAACTTACCGACACAAGACCAACAGACAGACGAACAAACGGACAGACCATAGACAGACGGACAGACCACCGACGGACAGACAACCAGCTGATGGAAGAGCAGACAAACAGACGAAAAGATTGACAGATTGACAGATTGACAGACCACCGGCGGACAGAAGAGCAGACGAACAGACGGACAGATTGACAGATTGACAGACGGACAGACCACCAGTGGACAGACCATTAACAGACAGACGAGCAGACGGACATACCACCGGCAGGCAGATGAACTGATGGAACGTATCGACAGAAGACCGACAGACAGACGAACAGACGGACAGACCACCGGCAGACAGACGGACAGACCACCGACGGACAGAAGAACAGATGGACGGAAAACCAGTGGACAGAAGAGCAGACGAACAGACGGACAGATTGATAGATTGACAGACGGACAGACCACCGGCAGACAAACGAACGGACGGACAGACTACTGGCAGGCAGACGAACTGATGGAACTTACCGACAGAAGACCAACAGACAGACGAACAAACGGACAGACCATAGACAGACAGACGGACAGACCACCGATGGACAGACCACCGGGAGACAAACGAACGGATGGAACTGACAGACAGACTACCGACAGGCAAACGAACAGACCGCCAGACCATCGACAGACAGACGGACAGACCACCGACGGACAGAAGAACAGATGGACGGAAAACTAGTGGACAGAAGAGCAGACGAACAGACGGACAGATTGATAGATTGACAGACGGACAGACCACCGGCAGACAAACGAACAGACGGACAGACTACTGGCAGGCAGACGAACTGATGGAACTTACCGACAGAAGACCAACAGACAGACGAACAAACGGACAGACCATAGACAGACAGACGGACAGACCACCGTTGGACAGACCACCGGCAGACAAACGAACGGATGCAACTGACAGACAGACGACCGACAGACAAACGAACAGGCCACCAGACCATCGACAGACAGACGGACAGACCACCGACGGTCGGGCGAACAGATGGACAGACAACCAGCTGATGGAAGAGCAGACGAACAGACGGACAGATTGATAGATTGACAGACGTTCAGACCACCGGCAGACAAACGAACGGATGGAACTGACAGACAGACGACCGACAGACAAACGAACAGACCACCAGACCATCGACAGACAGACGGACAGACCACCGACGGACAGACGAACCGATGGACAGACAACCAGCTGAAGGAAGAGCAGACAAACAGACGGACAGATTGACAGACATGCAGACCACCGGCGGACAGAAGAGCAGACGAACAGACGGACAGATTGACAGATTGACAGACGGACAGACCACCAACGGACAGACCATTAACAGACAGACGAGCAGACGGACAGACCACCGGCAGGCAGACGAACTGATGGAACTTGACGACAGAAGACAGACGAACAGACGGACAGACCAATGGAAGACAAACGAACGGATGGAACTGACAGACAGACGACCGACAGACAAACGAACAGACCGCCAGACCATCGACAGACAGACGGACAGACCACCGACGGACAGACGAACAGACGAACAGATGGACGGAAAACCAGCGGACAGAAGAGCAGACGAACAGACGGACAGATTGACATATTGACAGATTGACAGACAGACAGACCACCGGCGGACAGACGTCTCAGACTGACAGACCACCAATGGTAAGAAAATTAGCAGACAGACGAGCAGACGGACATACCACCGGCAGGCACACGAACTGATGGAACTTACCGACAGAAGCCCGACAGACAGACGAACAGACGGACAGACAATCGAACGGATGGAACTGACAGACCGACGACCGACAGACAAACGAACAGACCACCAGACCATCGACAGACAGACGGACAGACCACCGATGGACAGACAACCAGCGGACAGAAAAGCAGACGAACAGACGGACAGATTGACAGATTGACAGACATGCAGACCACCGGCGGACAGATGCCTCAGACGGACAGACCACCAATGGACAGACAACTAACAGACAGACGAGCAGACGGACATACCACCGGCAGGCAGACGAACAGATGGAACTTGACGACAGAAGACAGACGAACAGACGGACAGACCAATGGAAGACAAACGAACGGATGGAACTGACAGACAGACGACCGACAGACAAACGAACAGACCGCCAGACCATCGACAGACAGACGGACAGACCACCGACGGACAGACCACCGACGGACAGACGAACAGACGAACAGATGGACGGAAAACCAGCGGACAGAAGAGCAGACGAACAGACGGACAGATTGACAGACATTAAGACCACCGGCAGACAAATGAACAGACGGAACTGACAGACAGAAGACCGACAGACAGACGAACGGACGGACAGACCACAGGCAGACAAACGAACGGATGGAACTGACAGAGAGACGACCGACAGACAAACGAACAGACGGACAGACCACCGGCAGGCAGACGAACTGATGGAACTTACCGACAGAAGACCAACAGACAGACGAACAAACGGACAGACCATAGACAGACGGACAGACCACCGACGGACAGACAACCAGCTGATGGAAGAGCAGACAAACAGACGGACAGATTGACAGATTGACAGACATGCAGACCACCGGCGGACAAAAGAGCAGACGAACAGACGGACAGATTGACAGATTGACAGATTGACAGACGGACAGACCACCAGTGGACAGACCATTAACAGACAGACGAACAGACGGACAGACCACCGGCAGCCAAACGAACGGATGGAACTGACAGACAGACGACCGACAGGCAAACGAACAGACCGCCAGACCATCGATAGACAGACGGACAGACCACCGACGGACAGACGAACAGATGGACGGAAAACCAATGGACAGAAGAGCAGACGAACAGACGGACAGATTGATAGATTGACACATGGACAGACCACCGGCAGGCAGACGAACTGATGGAACTTACCGACAGAAGACCAACAGACAGACGAACAAACGGACAGACCATAGACAGACGGACAGACCACCGACGGACAGACAACCAGCTGTTGGAAGAGCAGACAAGCAGACGGACAGATTGACAGATTGACAGACATGCAGACCACCGGCGGACAGACGTCTCAGACTGACAGACCACCAATGGACAGACAATTAACAGACAGACGAGCAGACGGACATACCACCGGCAGGCACACGAACTGATGGAACTTACCGACAGAAGACCAACAGGCAGACGAACAAACGGACAGACCACCGACGGACAGACGAACCGATGGACAGTTAACCAGCTGATGGAAGAGCAGACGGACAGATTGACAGACATGCAGACCACCGGCGGACAGACGAACCGATGGACAGTTAACCAGCTGATGGAAGAGCAGACGAACAGACGGACAGATTGACAGATTGACAGACAGACAGACCAATAATGGACAGAACATTAACAGACAGACGAACAGACAGACAGACCACCGGCAGACAAACGAACGGATTGAACTGACAGACAGACGACCGACAGATAAACGAACAGACCGCCAGACCATCGACAGACAGACGGACAGACCACCGACGGATAGACGAATAGATGGCCAGACAACCAGCTGATGGAAGAGCAGACGAACAGGCGGACACATTGACAGATTGACAGACAGACAGACAGACCACCGGCGGACAGACGTCTCAAACTGACAGACTACCAATGGACAGACAATTAGCAGACAGACGAGCAGACGGACATACCACCGGCAGGCACACGAACTGATGGAACTTACCGACAGAAGACCGACAGACAGACTAACAGACGGACAGACAATCGAACGGATGGAACTGACAGACCGACGACCGACAGACAAACGAACTGGACGGAAAACCAGCGGACAGAAGAGCAGACGAACAGACGGACAGATTGACAGATTGACAGATTGACAGACAGACCGACCACCGGCGGTCAGACGTCTCAGACTGACAGACCACCAATGGACAGTCAATTAACAGACAGACGAGCAGAGGGACATACCACCGGCAGGCACACGAACTGATGGAACTTACCGACAGAAGACCGACAGACAGACGAACAGACCACCAGACCATCGACAGACAGACGGACAGACCACCGATGGACAGACAATGAGCGGACAGAAAAGCAGACGAACAGACGGACAGATTGACAGATTGACAGATTAACAGACATGCAGACCCCCGGCGGACAGATGCCTCAGACGGACAGACCACCGACGGACAGACGAACAGATGGAACTGACAGACAGAAGATCGACAGACAGACGAACAGACGGACAGACCACCAGTTAACAGACCATTAACAGACAGACGAGCAGACGGACATACCACCGGCAGACAGACGAACTGATGGAACGTATCGACAGAAGACGGACAGACAGACGAACAGACGGACAGACCACCGCAGACAAACGAACGGATGGAACTGACAGACAGACTACCGACAGGCAAACGAACAGACCGCCAGACCATCGACAGACAGACGGACAGACCACCGACGAACAGACGAACAGATGGACGGAAAACCAGTGGACAGAAGAGCAGACGAACAGACGGACAGATTGATATATTGACAGACCGACAGACCACCGGCAGACAAACGAACAGACGGACAGACCACTGGCAGGCAGACGAACTGATGGAACTTACCGACAGAAGACCAACAGACAGACGAACAAACGGACAAACCATAGACAGACAGACGGACAGACCACCGACGGACAGACGAACCGATGGACAGACAACCAGCTGATGGAAGAGCAGAAAACAGACGGACAGATTGACAGATTGACAGATTGACAGATTGACAGACATGCAGACTACCGGCGGACAGACCACCAGTTAACAGACCATTAACAGACAGACGAGCAGACGGACATACCACCGGCAGACAGACGAACTGATGGAACGTATCGACAGAAGACGGACAGACAGACGAACAGACGGACAGACCACCGCAGACAAACGAACGGATGGAACTGACAGACAGACTACCGACAGGCAAACGAACAGACCGCCAGACCATCGACAGACAGACGGACAGACCACCGACGAACAGACGAACAGATGGACGGAAAACCAGTGGACAGAAGAGCAGACGAACAGACGGACAGATTGATAGATTGACAGACGGACAGACCACCGGCAGACAAACGAACAGACGGACAGACCACTGGCAGGCAGACGAACTGATGGAACTTACCGACAGAAGACCAACAGACAGACGAACAAACGGACAAACCATAGACAGACAGACGGACAGACCACCGACGGACAGACGAACCGATGGACAGACAACCAGCTGATGGAAGAGCAGAAAACAGACGGACAGATTGACAGATTTACAGATTGACAGACATGCAGACCACCGGCGGACAGAAAAGCAGACGAACAGACGGACAGATTGACAGACAGACAGACCACCAATGGACAGACCATTAACAGACAGACGAACAGACAGACAGACCACCGGCAGACAAACGAACGGATGGAACTGACAGACAGACGACCGACAGACAGACGAGCAGACGGACATACCACCGGCAGACAGACGAATTGATGGAACGTACCGACAGAAGACCGACTGACAGACGAACAGACGGACAGACCACCGGCAGACAAACGAACGGATGGAACTGACAGACAGACGACCGACAGGCAAACGAACAGACCGCCAGACCATCGACAGACAGACGAACGGACCACCGACGGACAGACGAACAGATGGACGGAAAACCAGTGGACAGAAGAGCAGACGAACAGACGGACAGATTGATAGATTGACAGACGGACAGACCACCGGCAGACAAACGAACAGACGGACAGACCACTGGCAGGCAGACGAACTGATGGAACTTACCGACAGAAGACCAACAGACAGACGAACAAACGGACAAACCATAGACAGACATACGGACAGACCACCGACGGACAGACGAACCGATGGACAGACAACCAGCTGATGGAAGAGCAGAAAACAGACGGACAGATTGACAGCTTGACAGATTGACAGATTGACAGACATGCAGACTACCGGCGGACAGACCACCAGTTAACAGACCATTAACAGACAGACGAGCAGACGGACATACCACCGGCAGACAGACGAACTGATGAAACGTATCGACAGAAGACGGACAGACAGACGAACAGACGGACAGACCACCGCAGACAAACGAACGGATGGAACTGACAGACAGACTACCGACAGGCAAACGAACAGACCGCCAGACCATCGACAGACAGACGGACGGACCACCGACGGACAGACGAACAGATGAACAGACGGACAGATTGATAGATTGACAGACGAACAGACCACCGGCAGACAAACGAACAGACGGACAGACCACTGGCAGGCAGACGAACTGATGGAACTTACCGACAGAAGACCAACAGACAGACGAACAAACGGACAAACCATAGACAGACAGACGGACAGACCACCGATGGACAGACAACCAGCTGATGGAAGAGCAGAAAACAGACGGACAGATTGACAGATTGACAAATTGACAGATTGACAGACATGCAGACCACCGGCGGACAGAAAAGCAGACGAACGGACGGACAGATTGACAGACAGACAGACCACCAATGGACAGACCATTAACAGACAGACGAACAGACAGACAGACCACCGGCAGACAAACGAACGGATGGAACTGCCAGACAGACGACCGACAGGCAAACGAACAGACCGCCAGACCATCGACAGACAGACGGACGGACCGCCGACGGACAGACGAACAAACGGACGGAAAACCAGCGGAAGAGCAGATGAACAGACGGACAGATTGACAGATTGACAGACGGACAGACCACCGACTGACAGACGAACAGATGGACAGACAACCAGCGGACAGAAGAGCAGACGAACAGATGGACAGATTGACAGAAATGCAGACCACCGGCGGACAGATGCCTCCGACGGACAGACCACCAATGGACAGACAATTAACAGACAGGCGAGCAGACGGACTTACCACCGGCAGGCAGACGAACTGATGGAACGTACCGACAGAAGACCGACAGACAGACGAATAGACCGCCAGACCATCGACAGACAGACGAACGGATGGAACTGACAGACAGACGACCGACAGACAAACGAACAGACCGCCAGACCATCGACAGACAGACGGACAGACCACCGACGGACAGACGAACAGATGGACGGAAAACCAGCGGACAGGAGAGCAGATGAACAGACGGACAGATTGACAGACGTTAAGACCACCGGCAGACAAATGAACAGACGGAACTGACAGACAGAAGACCGACAGACAGACGAACAGACGGACAGACCACAGGCAGACAAACGAACGGATGGAACTGACAGAGAGACGACCGACAGACAAACGAACAGACCGCCAGACCATAGACAGAGAGACGGACAGACGAACAAACGGACAGACCACCGGCAGACAAACGAACGGATGGAACTGACAGACGGACGACCGAGAGACAAACGAACAGACGGACAGACCACCGGCAGGCAGACGAACTGATGGAACTTACCGACAGAAGACCAACAGACAGACGAACAAACGGACAGACCATAGACAGACGGACAGACCACCGACGGACAGACAACCAGCTGATGGAAGAGCAGACAAACAGACGGACAGATTGACAGATTGACAGATTGACAGACATGCAGACCACCGCCGGACAAAAGAGCAGACGAACAGACGGACAGATTGACAGATTGACAGACGGACAGACCACCAGTGGACAGACCATTAACAGACAGACAAGCAGACGGACATACCACCGGCAGGCAGATGATCTGATGGAACGTATCGACAGAAGACCGACAGAGAGATGAACAGACGGACAGACCACCGGCAGACAAACGAACGGATGGAACTGACAGACAGACGACCGACAGGCAAACGAACAGACCGCCAGACCATCGATAGACAGACGGACAGACCACCGACGGACAGACGAACAGATGGACGGAAAACCAATGGACAGAAGAGCAGACGAACAGACGGACAGATTGATAGATTGACACATGGACAGACCACCGGCAGGCAGACGAACTGATGGAACTTACCGACAGAAGACCAACAGACAGACGAACAAACGGACAGACCATAGACAGACGGACAGACCACCGACGGACAGACAACCAGCTGATGGAAGAGCAGACAAGCAGACGGAGAGATTGACAGATTGACAGACATGCAGACCACCGGCGGACAGACGTCTCAGACTGACAGACCACCAATGGACAGACAATTAACAGACAGACGAGCAGACGGACATACCACCGGCAGGCACACGAACTGATGGAACTTACCGACAGAAGACCAACAGGCAGACGAACAAATGGACAGACCATGGACAGACAGACGGACAGACCACCGACGGACAGACGAACCGATGGACAGTTAACCAGCTGATGGAAGAGCAGACAAACAGACGGACAGATTGACAGATTGACAGACATGCAGACCACCGGCGGACAGAAGAGCAGACGAACAGACGGACAGATTGACAGATTGACAGACAGACAGACCACCAATGGACAGAACATTAACAGACAGACGAACAGACAGACAGACCACCGGCAGACAAACGAACGGATTGAACTGACAGACAGACGACCGACAGATAAACGAACAGATCGCCAGACCATCGACAGACAGACGGACAGACCACCGACGGACAGACGAATAGATGGCCAGACAACCACCTGATGGAAGAGCAGACGAACAGACGGACACATTGACAGATTGACAGACAGACAGACAGACCACCGGCGGACAGACGTCTCAAACTGACAGACTACCAATGGACAGACAATTAACAGACAGACGAGCAGACGGACATACCACCGGCAGGCACACGAACTGATGGAACTTACCGACAGAAGACCGACAGACAGACGAACAGACGGAACTGACAGACAGAAGATCGACAGACAGACGAACAGACGGACAGACCACAGGCAGACAAACGAACGGATGGAACTGACAGACAGACGACCGACAGACAAACGAACAGACCACCAGACCATCGACAGACAGACCACCGGCGGACAGACGAATAGATGGACAGACAACCAGCTGATGGAAGAGCAGACGAACAGACGGACAGATTGACAGACAGACGGACAGACCTCCGACGGACAGACGAACAAATTAACGGAAAACTAGCGGACAGAACAGCAGACGAACAGACGGACAGATTAACAGACCACCGGCAGACAAACGAACAGACGGACAGACAACCGGCAGGCAGACGAACTGATGGAACTTACCGACAGAAGACCGACAGACAGACGAACAAACGGACAGACCATAGACAGACAGACGGACAGACCACCGACGGACAGACGAATAGATGGACAGACTACCAGATGATGGAAGAGCAGACGAACAGACGGACAGATTGACAGATTGACAGACAGACAGACCACCGGCGGACAGACGTCTCAGACTGACAGACCACCAATGGACAGACAATTAACAGACAGACGAGCAGACGGACATACCACCGGCAGGCACACGAACTGATGGAACTTACCGACAGAAGCCCGATAGACAGACGAACAGACGGACAGACAATCGAACGGATGGAACTGACAGACCGACGACCGACAGAAAAATGAACAGACCACCAGACCATGGACAGAGAGACGGACAGACCACCGATGGACAGACAACCAGCGGACAGAAAAGCAGACGAACAGACGGACAGATTGACAGACATGCAGACCACCGGCGGACAGATGCCTCAGACGGACAGACCACCAATGGACAGACAATTAACAGACAGACGAGCAGACGGACATACCACCGGCAGGCAGACGAACAGATGGAACTTGACGACAGAAGACCGACAGACAGACGAACAGACGGACAGACCACCGGCAGACTAATGAACGGATGGAACTGACAGACAGACGACCGACAGTCAAACGAACAGACCGCCAGACCATCGACAGACAGACGGACAGACCACCGACGGACAGACGAACAGATGGACGGAAAACCAGTGTACAGAAGTGCAGACGAACAGACGGACAGATTGATAGATTGACACACGGACAGACCACCGGCAGACAAATGAACAGACGGACAGACCACCGGCAGACAAACGAACGGATGGAACTGACAGACAGACGACCCACAGTCAAACGAACAGACCGCCAGATCATCGACAGACAGACGGACAGACCACCGACGGACAGACGAACAGATGGACGGAAAACCAGTGGACAGAAGAGCAAACGAACAGACGGACAGATTGATAGATTGACACACGGACATACGACTGGCAGACAAACGAACAGACGGACAGACCATAGACAGAGAGACGGACAGACCACCGACGGACAGACGAACAAACGGACAGACCACCGGCAGACAAACGAACGGATGGAACTGACAGACGGACGGCAGACAGGCAAACGAACAGACCGCCAGACCATCGACAGACAGACGGAAAGACGAACAGATGGAAGGAAAACCAGTTGACATAAGAGCAGACGAACAGACGGACAGATTGATAGATTGACAGACGGACAGACCACCGGCAGACAAACGAACAGATGTAACTGACAGACAGACGACCGACAGACAAACGAACAGACCGCCAGACCATCGACAGACAGACGGACAGACTACCGACGGACAGCCGAACAGATCGACGGAAAACCAGCGGACAGAAGAGCAGACGAACAGACGGACAGATTGACAGACGGTAAGACCACCGGCAGACAAACGAACAGACGGACAGATCACCGGCGGACAAATGAACAGACGGAACTGACAGACAGAAGACCGACAGACAGACGAACAGACGGACAGACCACAGGCAGACAAACGAACGGATGGAACTGACAGAGAGACGACCGGCAGACAAACGAGCAGACCGCCAGACCATAGACAGAGAGACGGACAGACCACCGACGGACAGACGAACAAACGGACAGACCACCGGCAGACAAACGAACGGATGGAACTGACAGACGGACGGCCGACAGGCAAACGAACAGACCGCCAGACCATCGACAGACAGACGGAAAGACGAACAGATGGAAGGAAAACCAGTTGACATAAGAGCAGACGAACAGACGGACAGATTGATAGATTGACAGACGGACAGACCACCGGCAGACAAACGAGCAGACGGACAGACCACCGGCAGGCAGACGAACTTATGGAACTTACCGACACAAGACCAACAGACAGACGAACAAACGGACAGACCATAGACAGACGGACAGACCACCGACGGACAGACAACCAGCTGATGGAAGAGCAGACAAACAGACGAAAAGATTGACAGATTGACAGATTGACAGACCACCGGCGGACAGAAGAGATCGACGGAAAACCGGCGGACAGAAGAGCAGACGAACAGACGGACAGATTGACAGACGGTAAGACCACCGGCAGACAAACGAACAGACGGACAGACCACCGGCAGGCAGACGAACAGATGTAACTGACAGACAGACGACCGACAGACAAACGAACAGACCGCCAGACCATCGACAGACAGACGGACAGACTACCGACGGACAGACGAACAGATCGACGGAAAACCAGCGGACAGAAGAGCAGACGAACAGACGGACAGATTGACAGACGGTAAGACCACCGGCAGACAAACGAACAGACGGACAGACCACCGGCGGACAAATGAACAGACGGAACTGACAGACAGAAGACCGACAGACAGACGAACAGACGGACAGACCACAGGCAGACAAACGAACGGATGGAACTGACAGAGAGACGACCGGCAGACAAACGAGCAGACCGCCAGACCATAGACAGAGAGACGGACAGACCACCGACGGACAGACGAACAAACGGACAGACCACCGGCAGACAAACGAACGGATGGAACTGACAGACGGACGGCAGACAGGCAAACGAACAGACCGCCAGACCATCGACAGACAGACGGAAAGACGAACAGATGGAAGGAAAACCAGTTGACATAAGAGCAGACGAACAGACGGACAGATTGATAGATTGACAGACGGACAGACCACCGGCAGACAAACGAGCAGACGGACAGACCACCGGCAGGCAGACGAACTTATGGAACTTACCGACACAAGACCAACAGACAGACGAACAAACGGACAGACCATAGACAGACGGACAGACCACCGACGGACAGACAACCAGCTGATGGAAGAGCAGACAAACAGACGAAAAGATTGACAGATTGACAGATTGACAGACCACCGGCGGACAGAAGAGCAGACGAACAGACGGACAGATTGACAGATTGACAGACGGACAGACCACCAGTGGACAGACCATTAACAGACAGACGAGCAGACGGACATACCACCGGCAGGCAGATGAACTGATGGAACGTATCGACAGAAGACCGACAGACAGACGAACAGACGGACAGACCACCGGCAGACAGACGGACAGACCACCGACGGACAGAAGAACAGATGGACGGAAAACCAGTGGACAGAAGAGCAGACGAACAGACGGACAGATTGATAGATTGACAGACGGACAGACCACCGGCAGACAAACGAACGGACGGACAGACTACTGGCAGGCAGACGAACTGATGGAACTTACCGACAGAAGACCAACAGACAGACGAACAAACGGACAGACCATAGACAGACAGACGGACAGACCACCGATGGACAGACCACCGGGAGACAAACGAACGGATGGAACTGACAGACAGACTACCGACAGGCAAACGAACAGACCGCCAGACCATCGACAGACAGACGGACAGACCACCGACGGACAGAAGAACAGATGGACGGAAAACTAGTGGACAGAAGAGCAGACGAACAGACGGACAGATTGATAGATTGACAGACGGACAGACCACCGGCAGACAAACGAACAGACGGACAGACTACTGGCAGGCAGACGAACTGATGGAACTTACCGACAGAAGACCAACAGACAGACGAACAAACGGACAGACCATAGACAGACAGACGGACAGACCACCGTTGGACAGACCACCGGCAGACAAACGAACGGATGCAACTGACAGACAGACGACCGACAGACAAACGAACAGGCCACCAGACCATCGACAGACAGACGGACAGACCACCGACGGTCGGGCGAACAGATGGACAGACAACCAGCTGATGGAAGAGCAGACGAACAGACGGACAGATTGATAGATTGACAGACGTTCAGACCACCGGCAGACAAACGAACGGATGGAACTGACAGACAGACGACCGACAGACAAACGAACAGACCACCAGACCATCGACAGACAGACGGACAGACCACCGACGGACAGACGAACAGATGGACGGAAAACCAGCGGACAGAAGAGCAGACGAACAGACGGACAGATTGACATATTGACAGATTGACAGACAGACAGACCACCGGCGGACAGACGTCTCAGACTGACAGACCACCAATGGTAAGAAAATTAGCAGACAGACGAGCAGACGGACATACCACCGGCAGGCACACGAACTGATGGAACTTACCGACAGAAGCCCGACAGACAGACGAACAGACGGACAGACAATCGAACGGATGGAACTGACAGACCGACGACCGACAGACAAACGAACAGACCACCAGACCATCGACAGACAGACGGACAGACCACCGATGGACAGACAACCAGCGGACAGAAAAGCAGACGAACAGACGGACAGATTGACAGATTGACAGACATGCAGACCACCGGCGGACAGATGCCTCAGACGGACAGACCACCAATGGACAGACAACTAACAGACAGACGAGCAGACGGACATACCACCGGCAGGCAGACGAACAGATGGAACTTGACGACAGAAGACAGACGAACAGACGGACAGACCAATGGAAGACAAACGAACGGATGGAACTGACAGACAGACGACCGACAGACAAACGAACAGACCGCCAGACCATCGACAGACAGACGGACAGACCACCGACGGACAGACGAACAGACGAACAGATGGACGGAAAACCAGCGGACAGAAGAGCAGACGAACAGACGGACAGATTGACAGACATTAAGACCACCGGCAGACAAATGAACAGACGGAACTGACAGACAGAAGACCGACAGACAGACGAACGGACGGACAGACCACAGGCAGACAAACGAACGGATGGAACTGACAGAGAGACGACCGACAGACAAACGAACAGACGGACAGACCACCGGCAGGCAGACGAACTGATGGAACTTACCGACAGAAGACCAACAGACAGACGAACAAACGGACAGACCATAGACAGACGGACAGACCACCGACGGACAGACAACCAGCTGATGGAAGAGCAGACAAACAGACGGACAGATTGACAGATTGACAGACATGCAGACCACCGGCGGACAAAAGAGCAGACGAACAGACGGACAGATTGACAGATTGACAGATTGACAGACGGACAGACCACCAGTGGACAGACCATTAACAGACAGACGAACAGACGGACAGACCACCGGCAGCCAAACGAACGGATGGAACTGACAGACAGACGACCGACAGGCAAACGAACAGACCGCCAGACCATCGATAGACAGACGGACAGACCACCGACGGACAGACGAACAGATGGACGGAAAACCAATGGACAGAAGAGCAGACGAACAGACGGACAGATTGATAGATTGACACATGGACAGACCACCGGCAGGCAGACGAACTGATGGAACTTACCGACAGAAGACCAACAGACAGACGAACAAACGGACAGACCATAGACAGACGGACAGACCACCGACGGACAGACAACCAGCTGTTGGAAGAGCAGACAAGCAGACGGACAGATTGACAGATTGACAGACATGCAGACCACCGGCGGACAGACGTCTCAGACTGACAGACCACCAATGGACAGACAATTAACAGACAGACGAGCAGACGGACATACCACCGGCAGGCACACGAACTGATGGAACTTACCGACAGAAGACCAACAGGCAGACGAACAAACGGACAGACCACCGACGGACAGACGAACCGATGGACAGTTAACCAGCTGATGGAAGAGCAGACGGACAGATTGACAGACATGCAGACCACCGGCGGACAGACGAACCGATGGACAGTTAACCAGCTGATGGAAGAGCAGACGAACAGACGGACAGATTGACAGATTGACAGACAGACAGACCAATAATGGACAGAACATTAACAGACAGACGAACAGACAGACAGACCACCGGCAGACAAACGAACGGATTGAACTGACAGACAGACGACCGACAGATAAACGAACAGACCGCCAGACCATCGACAGACAGACGGACAGACCACCGACGGATAGACGAATAGATGGCCAGACAACCAGCTGATGGAAGAGCAGACGAACAGGCGGACACATTGACAGATTGACAGACAGACAGACAGACCACCGGCGGACAGACGTCTCAAACTGACAGACTACCAATGGACAGACAATTAGCAGACAGACGAGCAGACGGACATACCACCGGCAGGCACACGAACTGATGGAACTTACCGACAGAAGACCGACAGACAGACTAACAGACGGACAGACAATCGAACGGATGGAACTGACAGACCGACGACCGACAGACAAACGAACTGGACGGAAAACCAGCGGACAGAAGAGCAGACGAACAGACGGACAGATTGACAGATTGACAGATTGACAGACAGACCGACCACCGGCGGTCAGACGTCTCAGACTGACAGACCACCAATGGACAGTCAATTAACAGACAGACGAGCAGAGGGACATACCACCGGCAGGCACACGAACTGATGGAACTTACCGACAGAAGACCGACAGACAGACGAACAGACCACCAGACCATCGACAGACAGACGGACAGACCACCGATGGACAGACAATGAGCGGACAGAAAAGCAGACGAACAGACGGACAGATTGACAGATTGACAGATTAACAGACATGCAGACCCCCGGCGGACAGATGCCTCAGACGGACAGACCACCGACGGACAGACGAACAGATGGAACTGACAGACAGAAGATCGACAGACAGACGAACAGACGGACAGACCACAGGCAGACAAACGAACGGATGGGACTGACAGAGAGACGACCGACAGACAAACGAACAGACCGCCAGACCATCGATAGACAGACGGACAGACCACCGACGGACAGTCGAACAGATGGACGGAAAACCAATGGACAGAAGAGCAGACGAACAGACGGACAGATTGATAGATTGACACATGGACAGACCACCGGCAGGCAGACGAACTGATGGAACTTACCGACAGAAGACCAACAGACAGACGAACAAACGGACAGACCATAGACAGACGGACAGACCACCGACGGACAGACAACCAGCTGATGGAAGAGCAGACAAGCAGACGGACAGATTGACAGATTGACAGACATGCAGACCACCGGCGGACAGACGTCTCAGACTGACAGACCACCAATGGACAGACAATTAACAGACAGACGAGCAGACGGACATACCACCGGCAGGCACACGAGCTGATGGAACTTACCGACAGAAGCCCGATAGACAGACGAACAGACGGACAGACAATCGAACGGATGGAACTGACAGAGAGACGACCAACAGACAAACGAACAGACCGCCAGACCAAAGACAGAGAGACGGACAGACCACCGACGGACAGACGAACAAACGGACAGACCACCGGCAGACAAACGAACGGATGGAACTGACAGACGGAGGACCGAGAGACAAACGAACAGACGGAGAGACCACCGGCAGGCAGACGAACTGATGGAACTTACCGACAGAAGACCAACAGACAGACGAACAAACGGACAGACCATAGACAGACGGACAGACCACCGACGGACATACAACCAGCTGATGGAAGAGCAGACAAACAGACGGACAGATTGACAGATTGACAGATTGACAGACATGCAGACCACCGGCGGACAAAAGAGCAGACGAACAGACGGACAGATTGACAGATTGACAGACGGACAGACCACCAGTGGACAGACCATTAACAGACAGACAAGCAGACGGACATACCACCGGCAGGCAGATGAACTGATGGAACGTATCGACAGAAGACCGACAGATAGACGAACAGACGGACAGACCACCGGCAGACAAACGAACGGATGGAACTGACAGACAGACGACCGACAGGCAAACGAACAGACCGCCAGACCATCGATAGACAGACGGACAGACCACCGACGGACAGTCGAACAGATGGACGGAAAACCAATGGACAGAAGAGCAGACGAACAGACGGACAGATTGATAGATTGACACATGGACAGACCACCGGCAGGCAGACGAACTGATGGAACTTACCGACAGAAGACCAACAGACAGACGAACAAACGGACAGACCATAGACAGACGGACAGACCACCGACGGACAGACAACCAGCTGATGGAAGAGCAGACAAGCAGACGGACAGATTGACAGATTGACAGACATGCAGACCACCGGCGGACAGACGTCTCAGACTGACAGACCACCAATGGACAGACAATTAACAGACAGACGAGCAGACGGACATACCACCGGCAGGCACACGAACTGATGGAACTTACCGACAGAAGACCAACAGGCAGACGAACAAACGGACGGACCATGGACAGACAGACGGACAGACCACCGACGGACAGACGAACCGATGGACAGTTAACCAGCTGATGGAAGAACAGACAAACAGACGGACAGACGAACAGACGTAACTGACAGACAGAAGATCGGCAGACAGACGAACAGACGGACAGACCACAGTCAGACAAACGAACGGATGGAACTGACAGAGAGACGACCGACAGACAAACGAACAGACCGCCAGACCATAGACAGAGAGACGGACAGACCACCGACGGACAGACGAACAAACGGACAGACCACCGGCAGACAAACGAACGGATGGAACTGACAGACGGACGACCGAGAGACAAACGAATAGACGGACAGACCACCGGCAGGCAGACGAACTGATGGAACTTACCGACAGAAGACCAACAGACAGACGAACAAACGGACAGACCATAGACAGACGGACAGACCACCGACGGACAGACAACCAGCTGATGGAAGAGCAGACAAACAGACGGACAGATTGACAGATTGACAGATTGACAGACATGCAGACCACCGGCGGACAAAAGAGCAGACGAACAGACGGACAGATTGACAGATTGACAGACGGACAGACCACCAGTGGACAGACCATTAACAGACAGACAAGCAGACGGACATACCACCGGCAGGCAGATGAACTGATGGAACGTATCGACAGAAGACCGACAGACAGACGAACAGACGGACAGACCACCGGCAGACAAACGAACGGATGGAACTGACAGACAGACGACCGACAGGCAAACGAACAGACCACCAGACCATCGATAGGCAGACGGACAGACCACCGACGGACAGACGAACAGATGGACGGAAAACCAATGGACAGAAGAGCAGACGAACAGACGGACAGATTGATAGATTGACACATGGACAGACCACCGGCAGGCAGACGAACTGATGGAACTTACCGACAGAAGACCAACAGACAGACGAACAAACGGACAGACCATAGACAGACGGACAGACCACCGACGGACAGACAACCAGCTGATGGAAGAGCAGACAAGCAGACGGACAGATTGACAGATTGACAGACATGCAGACCACCGGCGGACAGACGTCTCAGACTGACAGACCACCAATGGACAGACAATTAACAGACAGACGAGCAGACGGACATACCACCGGCAGGCACACGAACTGATGGAACTTACCGACAGAAGACCAACAGGCAGACGAACAAACGGACAGACCACCGACGGACAGACGAACCGATGGACAGCTAACCAGCTGATGGAAGAGCAGACAAACAGACGGGCAGATTGACAGATTGACAGACATGCAGACCACCGGCGGACAGAAGAGCAGACGAACAGACGGACAGATTGACAGATTGACAGACAGACAGACCACCAATGGACAGAACATTAACAGACAGACGAACAGACAGACAGACCACCGGCAGACAAACGAACGGATTGAATTGACAGACAGACGACCGACAGATAAACGAACGGACAGACGAATAGATGGCCAGACAACCAGCTGATGGAAGAGCAGACGAACAGACGGACACATTGACAGATTGACAGATTGACAGACGGACAGACCACCAGTGGACAGACCATTAACAGACAGACGAGCAGACGGACATACCACCGGCAGACAAACGAACGGATGGAACTGACAGACGGACGACCAACAGACAAACGAACAGACGGACAGACCACCGGCAGGCAGACGAACTGATGGAACTTACCGACAGAAGACCAACAGACAGACGAACAAACGGACAGACCATAGACAGAC
Source organism: Xylota segnis (assembly GCA_963583995.1). Taxonomy (NCBI): domain Eukaryota; kingdom Metazoa; phylum Arthropoda; class Insecta; order Diptera; family Syrphidae; genus Xylota; species Xylota segnis. The sequence continues at coordinate 103,383,733 of OY757236.1, read as the reverse complement.
GGACAGACCATAGACAGACGGACAGACCACCGACGGACAGACAACCAGCTGATGGAAGAGCAGACAAACAGACGGACAGATTGACAGATTGACAGACATGCAGACCACCGGCGGACAAAAGAGCAGACGAACAGACGGACAGATTGACAGATTGACAGATTGACAGACGGACAGACCACCAGTGGACAGACCATTAACAGACAGACGAACAGACGGACAGACCACCGGCAGCCAAACGAACGGATGGAACTGACAGACAGACGACCGACAGGCAAACGAACAGACCGCCAGACCATCGATAGACAGACGGACAGACCACCGACGGACAGACGAACAGATGGACGGAAACCAATGGACAGAAGAGCAGACGAACAGACGGACAGATTGATAGATTGACACATGGACAGACCACCGGCAGGCAGACGAACTGATGGAACTTACCGACAGAAGACCAACAGACAGACGAACAAACGGACAGACCATAGACAGACGGACAGACCACCGACGGACAGACAACCAGCTGTTGGAAGAGCAGACAAGCAGACGGACAGATTGACAGATTGACAGACATGCAGACCACCGGCGGACAGACGTCTCAGACTGACAGACCACCAATGGACAGACAATTAACAGACAGACGAGCAGACGGACATACCACCGGCAGGCACACGAACTGATGGAACTTACCGACAGAAGACCAACAGGCAGACGAACAAACGGACGGACCATGGACAGACAGACGGACAGACCACCGACGGACAGACGAACCGATGGACAGTTAACCAGCTGATGGAAGAGCAGACAAACAGACGGACAGACGAACAGACGTAACTGACAGACAGAAGATCGACAGACAGACGAACAGACGGACAGACCACAGTCAGACAAACGAACGGATGGAACTGACAGAGAGACGACCGACAGACAAACGAACAGACCGCCAGACCATAGACAGAGAGACGGACAGACCACCGACGGACAGACGAACAAACGGACAGACCACCGGCAGACAAACGAACGGATGGAACTGACAGACGGACGACCGAGAGACAAACGAATAGACGGACAGACCACCGGCAGGCAGACGAACTGATGGAACTTACCGACAGAAGACCAACAGACAGACGAACAAACGGACAGACCATAGACAGACGGACAGACCACCGACGGACAGACAACCAGCTGATGGAAGAGCAGACAAACAGACGGACAGATTGACAGATTGACAGATTGACAGACATGCAGACCACCGGCGGACAAAAGAGCAGACGAACAGACGGACAGATTGACAGATTGACAGACGGACAGACCACCAGTGGACAGACCATTAACAGACAGACAAGCAGACGGACATACCACCGGCAGGCAGATGAACTGATGGAACGTATCGACAGAAGACCGACAGACAGACGAACAGACGGACAGACCACCGGCAGACAAACGAACGGATGGAACTGACAGACAGACGACCGACAGGCAAACGAACAGACCACCAGACCATCGATAGGCAGACGGACAGACCACCGACGGACAGACGAACAGATGGACGGAAAACCAATGGACAGAAGAGCAGACGAACAGACGGACAGATTGATAGATTGACACATGGACAGACCACCGGCAGGCAGACGAACTGATGGAACTTACCGACAGAAGACCAACAGACAGACGAACAAACGGACAGACCATAGACAGACGGACAGACCACCGACGGACAGACAACCAGCTGATGGAAGAGCAGACAAGCAGACGGACAGATTGACAGATTGACAGACATGCAGACCACCGGCGGACAGACGTCTCAGACTGACAGACCACCAATGGACAGACAATTAACAGACAGACGAGCAGACGGACATACCACCGGCAGGCACACGAACTGATGGAACTTACCGACAGAAGACCAACAGGCAGACGAACAAACGGACAGACCACCGACGGACAGACGAACCGATGGACAGCTAACCAGCTGATGGAAGAGCAGACAAACAGACGGGCAGATTGACAGATTGACAGACATGCAGACCACCGGCGGACAGAAGAGCAGACGAACAGACGGACAGATTGACAGATTGACAGACAGACAGACCACCAATGGACAGAACATTAACAGACAGACGAACAGACAGACAGACCACCGGCAGACAAACGAACGGATTGAATTGACAGACAGACGACCGACAGATAAACGAACGGACAGACGAATAGATGGCCAGACAACCAGCTGATGGAAGAGCAGACGAACAGACGGACACATTGACAGATTGACAGATTGACAGACGGACAGACCACCAGTGGACAGACCATTAACAGACAGACGAGCAGACGGACATACCACCGGCAGACAAACGAACGGATGGAACTGACAGACGGACGACCAACAGACAAACGAACAGACGGACAGACCACCGGCAGGCAGACGAACTGATGGAACTTACCGACAGAAGACCAACAGACAGACGAACAAACGGACAGACCATAGACAGACGGACAGACCATAGACAGACGGACAGACCACCGACGGACAGACAACCAGCTGATGGAAGAGCAGACAAACAGACGGACAGATTGACAGATTGACAGACATGCAGACCACCGGCGGACAAAAGAGCAGACGAACAGACGGACAGATTGACAGATTGACAGATTGACAGACGGACAGACCACCAGTGGACAGACCATTAACAGACAGACGAACAGACGGACAGACCACCGGCAGCCAAACGAACGGATGGAACTGACAGACAGACGACCGACAGGCAAACGAACAGACCGCCAGACCATCGATAGACAGACGGACAGACCACCGACGGACAGACGAACAGATGGACGGAAACCAATGGACAGAAGAGCAGACGAACAGACGGACAGATTGATAGATTGACACATGGACAGACCACCGGCAGGCAGACGAACTGATGGAACTTACCGACAGAAGACCAACAGACAGACGAACAAACGGACAGACCATAGACAGACGGACAGACCACCGACGGACAGACAACCAGCTGTTGGAAGAGCAGACAAGCAGACGGACAGATTGACAGATTGACAGACATGCAGACCACCGGCGGACAGACGTCTCAGACTGACAGACCACCAATGGACAGACAATTAACAGACAGACGAGCAGACGGACATACCACCGGCAGGCACACGAACTGATGGAACTTACCGACAGAAGACCAACAGGCAGACGAACAAACGGACGGACCATGGACAGACAGACGGACAGACCACCGACGGACAGACGAACCGATGGACAGTTAACCAGCTGATGGAAGAGCAGACAAACAGACGGACAGACGAACAGACGTAACTGACAGACAGAAGATCGACAGACAGACGAACAGACGGACAGACCACAGTCAGACAAACGAACGGATGGAACTGACAGAGAGACGACCGACAGACAAACGAACAGACCGCCAGACCATAGACAGAGAGACGGACAGACCACCGACGGACAGACGAACAAACGGACAGACCACCGGCAGACAAACGAACGGATGGAACTGACAGACGGACGACCGAGAGACAAACGAATAGACGGACAGACCACCGGCAGGCAGACGAACTGATGGAACTTACCGACAGAAGACCAACAGACAGACGAACAAACGGACAGACCATAGACAGACGGACAGACCACCGACGGACAGACAACCAGCTGATGGAAGAGCAGACAAACAGACGGACAGATTGACAGATTGACAGACATGCAGACCACCGGCGGACAAAAGAGCAGACGAACAGACGGACAGATTGACAGATTGACAGACGGACAGACCACCAGTGGACAGACCATTAACAGACAGACAAGCAGAGGACATACCACCGGCAGGCAGATGAACTGATGGAACGTATCGACAGAAGACCTACAGACAGACGAACAGACGGACAGACCACCGGCAGACAAACGAACGGATGGAACTGACAGACAGACGACCGACAGGCAAACGAACAGACCACCAGACCATCGATAGGCAGACGGACAGACCACCGACGGACAGACGAACAGATGGACGGAAAACCAATGGACAGAAGAGCAGACGAACAGACGGACAGATTGATAGATTGACACATGGACAGACCACCGGCAGGCAGACGAACTGATGGAACTTACCGACAGAAGACCAACAGACAGACGAACAAACGGACAGACCATAGACAGACGGACAGACCACCGACGGACAGACAACCAGCTGATGGAAGAGCAGACAAGCAGACGGACAGATTGACAGATTGACAGACATGCAGACCACCGGCGGACAGACGTCTCAGACTGACAGACCACCAATGGACAGACAATTAACAGACAGACGAGCAGACGGACATACCACCGGCAGGCACACGAACTGATGGAACTTACCGACAGAAGACCAACAGGCAGACGAACAAACGGACAGACCACCGACGGACAGACGAACCGATGGACAGTTAACCAGCTGATGGAAGAGCAGACAAACAGACGGACAGATTGACAGATTGACAGACATGCAGACCACCGGCGGACAGAAGAGCAGACGAACAGACGGACAGATTGACAGATTGACAGACAGACAGACCACCAATGGACAGAACATTAACAGACAGACGAACAGACAGACAGACCACCGGCAGACAAACGAACGGATTGAATTGACAGACAGACGACCGACAGATAAACGAACGGACAGACGAATAGATGGCCAGACAACCAGCTGATGGAAGAGCAGACGAACAGACGGACACATTGACAGATTGACAGACAGACAGACAGACCACCGGCGGACAGACGTCTCAAACTGACAGACTACCAATGGACAGACAATTAACAGACAGACGAGCAGACGGACATACCACCGGCAGGCACACTAACTGATGGAACTTACCGACAGAAGACCGACAGACAGACTAACAGACGGACAGACAATCGAACGGATGGAACTGACAGACCGACGACCGACAGACAAACGAACTGGACGGAAAACCAGCGGACAGAAGAGCAGACGAACAGACGGACAGATTGACAGATTGACAGATTGACAGACAGACCGAACACCGGCGGACAGACGTCTCAGACTGACAGACCACCAATGGACAGTCAATTAACAGACAGACGAGCAGGGGGACATACCACCGGCAGGCACACGAGCTGATGGAACTTACCGACAGAAGACCGACAGACAGACGAACAAACGGACAGACCATAGACAGACAGACGGACAGACCACCGATGGGCAGACAACCAGCATACAGAAAAGCAGACGAACAGACGGACAGATTGACAGATTGACAGACATGCAGACCACCGGCGGACAGATGCCTCAGACGGACAGACCACCAATCAACAGACAATTAACAGACAGACGAGCAGACGGACATACCACCGGCAGGCACACGAACTGATGGAACTTACCGACAGAAGCCCGATAGACAGACGAACAGACGGACAGACAATCGAACGGATGGAACTGACAGACCGACGACCGACAGAAAAATGAACAGACCACCAGACCATGGACAGAGAGACGGACAGACCACCGATGGACAGACAACCAGCGGACAGAAAAGCAGACGAACAGACGGACAGATTGACAGATTGACAGACATGCAGACCACCGGCGGACAGATGCCTCAGACGGACAGACGACCAATCAACAGACAATTAACAGACAGACGAGCAGACGGACATACCACCGGCAGGCAGACGAACAGATGGAACTTGACGACAGAAGACCGACAGACAGACGAACAGACGGACAGACCACCGGCAGACTAACGAACGGATGGAACTGACAGACAGACGACCGACAGTCAAACGAACAGACCGCCAGACCATCGACAGACAGACGGACAGACCACCGACGGACAGACGAACAGATGGACGGAAAACCAGTGTACAGAAGAGCAGACGAACAGACGGACAGATTGATAGATTGACACACGGACAGACCACCGGCAGACAAACGAACAGACGGACAGACCACCGGCAGACAAACGAACGGATGGAACTGACAGACAGACGACCCACAGTCAAACGAACAGACCGCCAGATCATCGACAGACAGACGGACAGACCACCGACGGACAGACGAACAGATGGACGGAAAACCAGTGGACAGAAGAGCAAACGAACAGACGGACAGATTGATAGATTGACACACGGACAGACCACCGGCGGACAGACGTCTCAGACTGACAGACCACCAATGGACAGACAATTAACAGACAGACGAGCAGACGGACATACCACCGGCAGGCACACGAACTGATGGAACTTACCGACAGAAGCCCGATAGACAGACGAACAGACGGACAGACAATCGAACGGATGGAACTGACAGACCGACGACCGACAGAAAAATGAACAGACCACCAGACCATGGACAGAGAGACTGACAGACCACCGATGGACAGACAACCAGCGGACAGAAAAGCAGACGAACAGACGGACAGATTGACAGATTGACAGACATGCAGACCACCGGCGGACAGATGCCTCAGACGGACAGACCACCAATCAACAGACAATTAACAGACAGACGAGCAGACGGACATACCACCGGCAGGCAGACGAACAGATGGAATTTGACGACAGAAGACCGACAGACAGACGAACAGACGGACAGACCACCGGCAGACTAACGAACGGATGGAACTGACAGACAGACGACCCACAGTCAAACGAACAGACCGCCAGATCATCGACAGACAGACGGACAGACCACCGACGGACAGGCGAACAGATGGACGGAAAACCAGTGGACAGAAGAGCAGACGAACAGACGGACAGATTGATAGATTGACACACGGACAGACCACCGGCAGACAAACGAACAGACGGACAGACCACCGGCAGACAAACGAACGGATGGAACTGACAGACAGACGACCCACAGTCAAACGAACAGACCGCCAGATCATCGACAGACAGACGGACAGACCACCGACGGACAGACGAACAGATGGACGGAAAACCAGTGGACAGAAGAGCAAACGAACAGACGGGCAGATTGACAGACGGTAAGACCACCGGCAGACAAACGAACAGACGGACAGACCACCGGCGGACAAATGAACAGACGGAACTGACAGACAGAAGACCGACAGACAGACGAACAGACGGACAGACCACAGGCAGACAAACGAACGGATGGAACTGACAGAGAGACGACCGGCAGACAAACGAGCAGACGGCCAGACCATAGACAGAGAGACGGACAAACCACCGACGGACAGACGAACAAACGGACAGACCACCGGCAGACAAACGAACGGATGGAACTGACAGACGGACGACCGACAGACAAACGAACAGACCGCCAGACCATCGACAGACAGACGGACAGACGAACAGATGGAAGGAAAACCAGTTGACATAAGAGCAGACGAACAGACGGACAGATTGATAGATTGACACACGGACAGACGACTGGCAGACAAACGAACAGACGGACAGACCACCGGCAGGCAGACGAACAGATGTAACTTGACGACAGAAGACCGACAAACGGACAGACCACCGGCAGACAAACGAACGGATGGAACTGACAGACAGACGACCGACAGACAAACGAACAGACCGCCAGACCATCGACAGACAGACGGACAGACTACCGACGGACAGACGAACAGATCGACGGAAAACCAGCGGACAGAAGAGCAGACGAACAGACGGGCAGATTGACAGACGGTAAGACCACCGGCAGACAAACGAACAGACGGACAGACCACCGGCGGACAAATGAACAGACGGAACTGACAGACAGAAGACCGACAGACAGACGAACAGACGGACAGACCACAGGCAGACAAACGAACGGATGGAACTGACAGAGAGACGACCGGCAGACAAACGAGCAGACGGCCAGACCATAGACAGAGAGACGGACAAACCACCGACGGACAGACGAACAAACGGACAGACCACCGGCAGACAAACGAACGGATGGAACTGACAGACGGACGACCGACAGACAAACGAACAGACCGCCAGACCATCGACAGACAGACGGACAGACGAACAGATGGAAGGAAAACCAGTTGACATAAGAGCAGACGAACAGACGGACAGATTGATAGATTGACAGACGGACAGACCACCGACAGACAAACGAGCAGACGGACAGACCACCGGCAGGCAGACGAACTTATGGAACTTACCGACACAAGACCAACAGACAGACGAACAAACGGACAGACCATAGACAGATGGACAGACCACCGACGGACAGACAACCAGCTGATGGAAGAGCAGACAAACAGACGAAAAGATTGACAGATTGACAGATTGACAGACCACCGGCGGACAGAAGAGCAGACGAACAGACGGACAGATTGACAGATTGACAGACGGACAGACCACCAGTGGACAGACCATTAACAGACAGACGAGCAGACGGACATACCACCGGCAGGCAGATGAACTGATGGAACGTATCGACAGAAGACCGACAGACAGACGAACAGACGGACAGACCACCGGCAGACAGACGGACAGACCACCGACGGACAGAAGAACAGATGGACGGAAAAGCAGACGAACAGACGGACAGATTGACAGATTGACAGACATTCAGACCACCGGCGGACAGATGCCTCAGACGGACAGACCACCAATGGACAGACAATTAACAGACAGACGAGCAGACGGACATACCACCGGCAGGCAGACGAACTGATGGAACGTACCGACAGAAGACCGACAGACAGACGAACAGACAGACAGACCACCGGCAGACTAACGAACGAATGGAACTGACAAACAGACGACCGACAGTCAAACGAACAGACCGCCAGACCATCGACAGACAGACGGACAGACCACCGACGGACAGACGAACAGATGGACGGAAAACCAGTGTACAGAAGAGCAGACGAACACGGACAGATTAATAGATTGACACACGGACAGACCACCGGCAGACAAACGAACAGACGGACAGACCACCGGCAGACAAACGAACGCATGGAACTGACAGACAGACGACCCACAGTCAAACGAACAGACCGCCAGATCATCGACAGACAGACGGACAGACCACCGACGGACAGACGAACAGATGGACGGAAAACCAGTGGACAGAAGAGCAAACGAACAGACGGACAGATTGATAGATTGACACACGGACAGACGACTGGCAGACAAACGAACAGACGGACAGACCACCGGCAGGCAGACGAACAGATGTAACTTGACGACAGAGGACCGACAAACGGACAGACCACCGGCAGACAAACGAACGGATGGAACTGACAGACAGACGACCGACAGACAAACGAACAGACAACCAGACCATCGACAGACGGACGGCCGGACCACTGACGGACAGACGAACAGGTGTACAGACAACCAGACGACAGAAGAGCAGACGAACAGACGATCAGATTGACAGATTGACAGACGGTAAGACCACCGGCAGACAAACGAACAGACGGACAGACCATTAACAGACAGACAAGCAGACGGACAGCCCACCGGCGGACAAATGAACAGACGGATCTGACAGACAGAAGACCGAACAACAAACGAACAGACCGCCAGACCATAGACAGACAGACGGACAGACCACCGACGGACAGACGAACCGATCTACAGACAACCAGCTGATGGAAGAGCAGACAAACAGGCGGACAGATTGACAGATTGACAGACATGCATACCACCGGCGGACAGAAGAGCAGACGAACAGACGGACAGATTGACAGATTGACAGACGGACAGGCCACCAGTGGATAGACCATTAACAGACAGACGAGCAGACGAGCAGACGGACATACCACCGGCAGGCAGACAAACTGATGGAACGTATCGACAGAAGACCGACAGACAGACGAACAGACGGACAGACCACCGGCAGACAAACGAACGGATGGAACTGACAGTCAGACGACCGACAGACAAACGAACAGACCGCCAGACCATCGACAGACAGACGGACAGACCACCGACGGACAGACGAACAGATGGACGGAAAACCAGTGGACAGAAGAGCAGACGAACAGACGGACAGATTGATAGATTGACAGACGGACAGACCACCGGCAGAGAAACGATTAGACCGCCAGACCATAGACAGACAGACGGACAGACCACCGACGGACAGACGAACAGATGGACAGACGAACAGACAAACAAACGGACAGATTGACAGATGGACAGACCTAAAGACCACCGGTGGACAGACGTCTCAGACGGACAGACCACCAATGGTCAGTCCATTAACAGACAGACGAGCAGACGGACATACCACCGACAGGCAGACGAACTGATGGAACGTACCGACAGAAAACCGACAGACAGACGAACAAATGGACAGACCATAGACAGACAGACGGATAGACCACCGACGGACAGACAAACAGATGGACAGACGAACAGACAAACAGACGGACAGATTGACAGATGGACAGACCTAGAGACCACCGGTGGACAGACGTCTCAGACGGACAGACCACCAATGGACAGTGCATTAACAGACAGACGAGCAGACGGACAGACCACCGACGGACAGACGAACAGATGGACGGAAAACCAGTGGACAGAAGAGCAAACGAACAGACGGACAGATTGATAGATTGACACACGGACAGACGACTGGCAGACAAACGAACAGACGGACAGACCACCGGCAGGCAGACCAACAGATGTAACTTGACGACAGAAGACCGACAAACGGACAGACCACCGGCAGACAAACGAACGGATGGAACTGACAGACAGACGACCGACAGACAAACGAACAGACCGCCAGACCATCGACAGACAGACGGACAGACTACCGACGGACAGACAACCAGCTGATGGAAGAGCAGACAAACGGACGAAAAGATTGACAGATTGACAGATTGACAGACCACCGGCGGACAGAAGAGCAGACGAACAGACGGACAGATTGACAGATTGACAGACGGACAGACCACCAGTGGACAGACCATTAACAGACAGACGAGCAGACGGACATACCACCGGCAGGCAGATGAACTGATGGAACGTATCGACAGAAGACCGACAGACAGACGAACAGACGGACAGACCACCGGCAGACAGACGAACTGATGGAACGTACCGACAGAAGACCGACAGACAGACGAACAGACGGACAGACCACCGGCAGACTAACGAACGAATGGAACTGGCAGACAGACGACCGACAGTCAAACGAACAGACCGCCAGACCATCGACAGACAGACGGACAGACCACCGACGGACAGACAAACAGATGGACAGACGAACAGACAAACAGACGGACAGATTGACAGATGGACAGACCTAGAGACCACCGGTGGACAGACGTCTCAGACGGACAGACCACCAATGGACAGTGCATTAACAGACAGACGAGCAGACGGACATACCACCGGCAGGCAGACGAACTGATGGAACGTACCGACAGAAGACCGACAGACAGACGAACAGACGGACAGACGACCGGCAGACAAACAAACGGATAGAACTGACAGACAGACGAACAGACGGACAGACCACCGGCAGACAGACGGACAGACCACCGACGGACAGAAGAACAGATGGACGGAAAAGCAGACGAACAGACGGACAGATTGACAGATTGACAGACATTCAGACCACCGGCGGACAGATGCCTCAGACGGACAGACCACCAATGGACAGACAATTAACAGACAGACGAGCAGACGGACATACCACCGGCAGGCAGACGAACTGATGGAACGTACCGACAGAAGACCGACAGACAGACGAACAGACGGACAGACCACCGGCAGACTAACGAACGAATGGAACTGGCAGACAGACGACCGACAGTCAAACGAACAGACCGCCAGACCATCGACAGACAGACGGACAGACCACCGACGGACAGACAAACAGATGGACAGACGAACAGACAAACAGACGGACAGATTGACAGATGGACAGACCTAGAGACCACCGGTGGACAGACGTCTCAGACGGACAGACCACCAATGGACAGTGCATTAACAGACAGACGAGCAGACGGACATACCACCGGCAGGCAGACGAACTGATGGAACGTACCGACAGAAGACCGACAGACAGACGAACAGACGGACAGACGACCGGCAGACAAACAAACGGATAGAACTGACAGACAGACGACCGACAGGCAAACGAACAGACCACCAGACCATCGACAGACAGACGGACAGACCACCGACGGACAGACGAACAGATGGAAGGAAAACCAGTGGACAGAAGAGCAGACGAACAGACGGACAGATTGATAGATTGACAGACGGACAGACCACCGGCAGAAAAAATAACAGACGGACAGACCACCGGCATTCAGACGAACTGATGGAACTTACCGACAGAAGACCGACAGACAGACGAACAAACGGACAGACGAACAAACGGACAGACCATAGACAGACAGACGGACAGACAACCAGCTGATGGAAGAGCAGACAAACAGACGGACAGATTGACAGATTGACAGACGGACAGACCATTAACAGACAGACGAGCAGACGGACATACCACCGGCAAACACACGAACTGATGGAACGTATCGACAGAAGACGGACAGACAGACGAACAGACGGACAGACCACCGGCAGACAAACGAACAGACGGACAGACCACTGGCAGGCAGACGAACTGATGGAACTTACCGACAGAAGACCAACAGACAGGCGAACAAACGGACAGACCATAGACAGACAGACGGACAGACCACCGACGGACAGACGAACCGATGGGCAGACAACCAGTTGATGGAAGAGCAGAAAAAATACGGACAGATTGACAGATTGACAGATTGACAGATTGACAGATTGACAGATTGACAGATTGACAGACATGCAGACCACCGGCGGACAGAAGAGCAGACGAATAGACGAACAGACGGACAGATTGACCGATTGACAGACAGACAGACCACCAATGGACAGACAATTAACAGACAGACGAACAGACAGACAGACCACCGGCAGACAAACGAACGGATGGAACTGACAGACAGACGACCGACAGATAAACGAACAGACCGCCAGACCATCGACAGACAGACGGACAGACCACCGACGGACAGACGAACAAACGGACAGACCACCGGCAGACAGACGAACGGATGGAACTGACAGACAGACGACCGACAGACAAACGAACAGACCGCCAGACCATCGACAGACAGACGGACAGACCACCGACGGACAGACGAACGGATGGAACTGACAGACAGCCGACCGACAGACAAACGAAAAAACCGCCAGACCACCGGCAGGCAGACGAACTGATGAAACTTAACGACAGAAGACCGATAGATAGATGAACAGACGGACAGACCACCGGCAGGCAGACAAACGGATGGAACTGACAGACAGACGACCGACAGACAAACGAACAGACCGAAAGACCTTCGACGGACAGACGGACAGACGGACAGACCACCGATGGACAGACAACCAGCGGACAGAAAAGCAGACGAACAGACGGACAGATTGACAGATTGAGAGACAGATTGACAGACATGCAGACCACCGGCGGACAGATGCCTCAGACGACCAATGGACAGACAATTAACAGACAGACGAGCAGACGGACATACCACCGGCAGGCAGACGAACAGATTTAACTTGACGACAGAAGACCGACAGACAGACGAACAGACGGACAGACAAAAGAACGGATGGAACTGGCTGACAGACAAACGAACAGACCACCAGACCATCGACAGACAGACGGCCAGACCACTGACGGACAGACGAACAGGTGTACAGACAACCAGGCGACAGAAGAGCAGACGAACAGACGAACAGATTGACAGATTGGCAGACCACCGGAAGGCAGACGAACTGATGGAACTTAACGACAGAAGACCGACAGATAGACGAACAGACGGTCAGACCACCGGCAGACAAACGAACGAATGGAACTGACAGACAGACGACCGATAGACGACCGACAGACAAACGAACAGACCGCCAGACCATCGACAGACAGACGGACAGATGGACGGAAAACCAGTGGACAGAAGAGCAGACGAACAGACGGATAGATTGATAGATTGACAGACGGACAGACCACCGGCAGACAAACGAACAGACGGACAGGCCACCGACGGACAGACGAACAAACGGACAGATTGACATATTGACAGACAGACAGACCACCGGCGGACAGACCTCTCATACGGACAGACCACCAATGGACAGACCATTAACAGACAGACGAGCAGACGGACGTGTCACCGGCAGGCAGACGAACAGATGGAGCGTTCCGATAGAAGACAGACAGACAGACGAACAGACGGACAGATCACCGGCAGACAAACGAACGGATGGAGCTGACAGACAGACGACCGATAGACAAACGAAAAGGCCGCCAGACCATCGACAGACAGACGGACAGACCACCGACTGACAGACGAACAGATGGACAGACAACCAGCGGACAGAAGAGCAGACGAACAGACAAACAGATTGACAGATTGACAGACATGCAGACCACTGGCGGACAGATGCCTCAGACGGATACACCACCAATGGACAGACAGACGAGCAGACGGACATACCACCGGCAGGCAAACGAACAGATGGAACTTAGCGACAAAAGACCGACAAACGGACAGACCACCGGCAGACAAACGAACGGATGGAACTGACAGACAGACGACCGACAGACAAACGAACAGACAGCCAGACCATCGACAGACAGACGGACAGACCACCGAAATACAGACGAACAGATGGACGGAAAACCAGCGGACAGAAGAGCAGACGAACAGACGGACAGATTGACAGATTGACAGACGGACAGACCACCGACTGACAGACGAACAGATGGACAGACGACCAGCGGACAGAAGACCAGACGAACAAACGGACAGATTGACATATTGACAGATAGACAGACCACCGGCGGACAGACCTCTCATACGGACAGACCATCAATGGACAGACCATTAACAGACAGACGAGCAGACGGACGTACCACCGGCAGGCAGACGAACTGATGGAGCGTTCCGATAGAAGACAGACAGACAGACGAACAGATCACCGGCAGACAAACGAACGGATGGAACTAACAGACAGACGACCGACAAACAAACGAACAGACCGCCAGACCTTCGACAGACAGACGGACAGACCACCGATGGACAGACAACCAGCGGACAGAAGAGCAGACGAACACACGGACAGATTGACAGACATGCAGACCACCGGCGGACAGATGCCTCAGACGGACAGACCACCAATGGACAGACAATTAACAGACAGACGAGCAGACGGACATACCACCGGCAGGCAGACGAACTGATGGAACGTACCGACAGAAGACCGACAGACAGACGAACAGACGGACAGACCACCGGCAGACAAACGAACGGATGGAACTGACAGACAGACGACCGACAGGCAAACGAACAGACCGCCGGATCATCGACAGTCAGACGGACAGACCACCGACGGACAGACGAACAGATGGAAGGAAAACCAGTGGACAGAAGAGTAGACGGACAGATTGATAGATTGACAGACGGACAGACCACCGACTGACAGACGAACAGATGGACAGACAACCAGCGGACAGAAGAGCAGACGAACAGACAAACAGATTGACAGATTGACAGACATGCAGACCACTGGCGGACAGATGCCTCAGACGGATACACCACCAATGGACAGACAGACGAGCAGACGGACATACCACCGGCAGGCAAACGAACAGATGGAACTTAGCGACAAAAGACCGACAAACGGACAGACCACCGGCAGACAAACGAACGGATGGAACTGACAGACAGACGACCGACAGACAAACGAACAGACAGCCAGACCATCGACAGACAGACGGACAGACCACCGAAATACAGACGAACAGATGGACGGAAAACCAGCGGACAGAAGAGCAGACGAACAGACGGACAGATTGACAGATTGACAGACGGACAGACCACCGACTGACAGACGAACAGATGGACAGACGACCAGCGGACAGAAGACCAGACGAACAAACGGACAGATTGACATATTGACAGATAGACAGACCACCGGCGGACAGACCTCTCATACGGACAGACCATCAATGGACAGACCATTAACAGACAGACGAGCAGACGGACGTACCACCGGCAGGCAGACGAACTGATGGAGCGTTCCGATAGAAGACAGACAGACAGACGAACAGATCACCGGCAGACAAACGAACGGATGGAACTAACAGACAGACGACCGACAAACAAACGAACAGACCGCCAGACCTTCGACAGACAGACGGACAGACCACCGATGGACAGACAACCAGCGGACAGAAGAGCAGACGAACACACGGACAGATTGACAGACATGCAGACCACCGGCGGACAGATGCCTCAGACGGACAGACCACCAATGGACAGACAATTAACAGACAGACGAGCAGACGGACATACCACCGGCAGGCAGACGAACTGATGGAACGTACCGACAGAAGACCGACAGACAGACGAACAGACGGACAGACCACCGGCAGACAAACGAACGGATGGAACTGACAGACAGACGACCGACAGGCAAACGAACAGACCGCCGGATCATCGACAGTCAGACGGACAGACCACCGACGGACAGACGAACAGATGGAAGGAAAACCAGTGGACAGAAGAGTAGACGGACAGATTGATAGATTGACAGACGGACAGACCACCGGCAGAAAAACGAACAGACGGACAGACCACCGGCATTCAGACGAACTGATGGAACTTACCGACAGACAGACCAACAGACAGACGAACAAACGGACAAACCATAGACAGACAGACGAACAGACCACCGACGGACAGACGAACCGATGGACAGACAACCAGCTGATATAAGAGCAGAAAACAGACGGACAGATTGACAGATTGACAGATTGACAGACATGCAGACCACCGGCGGACAGAAGAGCAGACGAACAGACGAACAGACGGACAGATTGACAGATTGACAGACAGACAGACCACCAATGGACAGACAATTAACAGACAGACGAACAGACAGACAGACCACCGGCAGACAAACGAACGGATGGAACTGACAGACAGACGACCGCCAGACCACCGGCAGGCAGACGAACTGATGAAACTTAACGACAGAAGACCGATAGATAGACGAACAGACGGACAGACCACCGGCAAACAGACAAACGGATTGGAACTGACAGACAGACGACCGACAGACAAACGAACAGCCCGCCAGACTACCGGCAGGCAGACGAACTGATGAAACTTAACGACAGAAGACCGATAGATAGACGAACAGACGGACAGACGAACGGCAGACAAACGAACGGATGGAGCTGACAGACAGACGACCGATAGACAAACGAACAGACCGCCAGACCATCGACAGACAGACGGACAGACCACCGACTGACAGACGAACAGATGGACAGACAACCAGCGGACAGAAGAGCAGACGAACAGACGGACAGACGGACAGATTGACAGATTGACAGATTGACAGACATGCAGACCACCGGCGGACAGATGCCTCAGACGACCAATGGACAGACAATTAACAGACAGACGAGCAGACGGACATACCACCGGCAGGCAGACGAACAGATGGAACTTGACGACAGAAGACCGACAGACAGACGAACAGACGGACAGACGGACAGATTGACAGATTGACAGACGGACAGACCACCAACGGACAGACCATTAACAGACAGACGAGCAGACGGACAGACCACCGGCAGGCAGACGAACTGATGGAACTTACCGACAGAAGACCGACAGACAGACGAACAAACGGACAGACCATAGACAGACAAACCAACGGATGGAACTGACAGACAGACGACCGACAGACAAACGAACATACCGCCAGACCATCGACAGACAGACGGACAGACCACCGACGGACAGACGAACCGATGGACAGACAACCAGCTGATGGAAGAGCAGACAAACAGACGGACAGATTGACAGACATGCAGACCAGCGGCGGACAGAAGAGCAGACGAACAGACGGACAGATTGACAGATTGACAGACGGACAGACCACCAACGGACAGACCATTAACAGACACACGAGCAGACGGACAGACCACCGGCAGGCAGACGAACTTATGGAACTTACCGACAGAAGACCGACAGACAGACGATCAAACGGACAGACCATAGACAGACAAACGAACGGATGGAACTGACAGACAGACGACCGACAGATAAACGAACAGACCGCCAGACCACGACAGACAGACGAACAGACCACCGACGGACAGACGAATAAACAGACAGATCACCGGCTTACAAACGAACGGATGGAACTGACAGACAGACGACCGACAGACAAAGGAACAGACCGCCAGACTACCGGCAGGCAGACGAACTGATGAAACTTAACGACAGAAGACCGATAGATAGACGAACAGACGGACAGACGAACGGCAGACAAACGAACGGATGGAGCTGACAGACAGACGACCGATAGACAAACGAACAGACCGCCAGACCATCGACAGACAGACGGACAGACCACCGACTGACAGACGAACAGATGGACAGACAACCAGCGGACAGAAGAGCAGACGAACAGACGGACAGACGGACAGATTGACAGATTGACAGATTGACAGACATGCAGACCACCGGCGGACAGATGCCTCAGACGACCAATGGACAGACAATTAACAGACAGACGAGCAGACGGACATACCACCGGCAGGCAGACGAACAGATGGAACTTGACGACAGAAGACCGACAGACAGACGAACAGACGGACAGACGGACAGATTGACAGATTGACAGACGGACAGACCACCAACGGACAGACCATTAACAGACAGACGAGCAGACGGACAGACCACCGGCAGGCAGACGAACTGATGGAACTTACCGACAGAAGACCGACAGACAGACGAACAAACGGACAGACCATAGACAGACAAACCAACGGATGGAACTGACAGACAGACGACCGACAGACAAACGAACATACCGCCAGACCATCGACAGACAGACGGACAGACCACCGACGGACAGACGAACCGATGGACAGACAACCAGCTGATGGAAGAGCAGACAAACAGACGGACAGATTGACAGACATGCAGACCACCGGCGGACAGAAGAGCAGACGAACAGACGGACAGATTGACAGATTGACAGACGGACAGACCACCAACGGACAGACCATTAACAGACACACGAGCAGACGGACAGACCACCGGCAGGCAGACGAACTTATGGAACTTACCGACAGAAGACCGACAGACAGACGATCAAACGGACAGACCATAGACAGACAAACGAACGGATGGAACTGACAGACAGACGACCGACAGATAAACGAACAGACCGCCAGACCACGACAGACAGACGAACAGACCACCGACGGACAGACGAATAAACAGACAGATCACCGGCTTACAAACGAACGGATGGAACTGACAGACAGACGACCGACAGACAAACGAACAGACCGCCAGACCATCGACAGACAGACGGACAGACCACCGGCGGACAGACGTCTCCGACGGACAGACCGCCAATGGACAGACAATTAACAGACAGACGAGCAGACGGATATACCACCGGCAGGCACACGAACTGATGGAACTTACCGACAGAAGACCGACAGACAGAAAAGCAGACGGACAGATTGACAGATTGACAGACATGCAAACCACCGGCGGACAGATGCCTCAGACGGACAGACCACCAATGGACAGACAATTAACAGACAGACGAGCAGACCGAAATACCACCGGCAGGCAGACGAACTGATGGAACTTACCGACTGAAGACCGACAGACAGACGAACAAACGGGCAGACCACCGACGGACAGACGAACAAACGGACAGACTACCGGCTGACAAACGAACGGATGGAACTGACAGACAGACGACCGACAGACAAACGAACAGACCACCGACGGACAGACCACCGACGGACAGACCACCGACGGTTAGACGAACAGACGGACAGAAAACCAGCGTACAGACGAACAGACAAACAGACGGAGAAAATGACAGATTGACGGACCTACAGACCACCATTGGACAGACGTCTCAGACGGACAGACCACCAACGGACAGACCATTAACAGACAGACAAGCAGACGGACAGCCCACCGGCGGACAAATGAACAGACGGAACTGACAGACAGAAGACCGACAGACAGACGAACAGACGGACAGACCACAGGCAGACAAACGAACGGATGGAACTGACAGAGAGACGACCACCAATGGACAGACAATTAACAGACAGACGAGCAGACGGACATACCACCGGCAGGCAGACGAACGGATGGAACTGACAGACAGACTACCGACAGACAAACGAACAGACCGCCAGACCATCGACAGACAGACGGACAGATGGACGGAAAACCAGTGGACAGAAGAGCAGACGAACAGACGGATATATTGACAGATTGACAGACGGACAGACCACCAACGGACAGACCATTAACAGACAGACGAGCAGACGGACAGACCACCGGCAGGCAGACGAACTGATGGAACTTACCGACAGAAGACCGACAGACAGACGAACAAACGGACAGACCATAGACAGACAAACGAACGGATGGAACTGACAGACAGACGACCGACAGACAAACGAACAGACCGCCAGACCATCGACAGACAGACGGACAGACCACCGACGGACAGACGAACCGATGGACAGACAACCAGCTGATGGAAGAGCAGACAAACAGACGGACAGATTGACAGATTGACAGACATGCAGACCACCGGCGCACAGAAGAGCAGACGAACAGACGAACAGATTGACAGATTGACAGACAGACAGACCACCAATGGACAGACCATTAACAGACTGACGAACAGACAAACATGCCACCGGATGACAAACGAACGGATGGAACTGACAGACAGACGACCGACAGACAAACGAACATACCGCCAGACCATCGACAGACAGACGGACAGACCACCGACGGACAGACGAACCGATGGACAGACAACCAGCTGAAGGAAGAGCAGACAAACAGACGGACAGATTGACAGACATGCAGACCACCGGCGGACAGAAGAGCAGACGAACAGACGGACAGATTGACAGATTGACAGACGGACAGACCAATAATGGACAGACCATTACAGACAGACGCTTCAGACGGACAGACCACCAACGGACAAATGAACAGACGGAACTGACAGAGAGACGACCGACAGACAAACGAACAGACGGACAGACCACAGGCAGACAAACGAACGGATGGAACTGACAGAGAGACGACCACCAATGGACAGACAATTAACAGACAGACGAGCAGACGGACAGACCACCGGCAGGCAGACGAACTGATGGAACTTAACGACAGAAGACCGACCGACAGACGAACAAACGGACAGACCATAGACAGACAAACGAACGGATGGAACTGACAGACAGACGACCGACAGATAAACGAACAGACCGCCAGACCATCGACAGACAGACGAACAGACCACCGACGGACAGACGAATAAACGGACAGATCACCGGCTTACAAACGAACGGATGGAACTGACAGACAGACGACCGACAGACAAACGAACAGACCGCCAGACCATCGACAGACAGACGGACAGATGGACGGAAAACCAGTGGACAGAAGAGCAGACGAACAGACGGATATATTGACAGATTGACAGACGGACAGACCACCAACGGAAAGACCATTAACAGACAGACGAGCAGACGGACAGACCACCGGCAGGCAGACGAACTGATGGAACTTACCGACAGAAGACCGACAGACAGACGAACAAACGGACAGACCATAGACAGACAAACGAACGGATGGAACTGACAGACAGACGACCGACAGATAAACGAACAGACCGCCAGACCATCGACAGACAGACGAACAGACCACCGACGGACAGACGAATAAACGGACAGATCACCGGCTTACAAACGAACGGATGGAACTGACAGACAGACGACCGACAGACAAACGAACAGACCGCCAGACCATCGACAGACAGACGGACAGACCACCGGCGGACAGACGTCTCAGACGGACAGACCGCCAATGGACAGACAATTAACAGACAGACGAGCAGACGGACATACCACCGGCAGGCACACGAACTGATGGAACTTACCGACAGAAGACAGACAGACAGAAAAGCAGACGGACAGATTGACAGATTGACAGACATGCAGACCACCGGCGGACAGATGCCTCAGACGGACAGACCACCAATGGACAGACAATTAACAGACAGACGAGCAGACCGAAATACCACCGGCAGGCAGACGAACTGATGGAACTTACCGACAGAAGACCGACAGACAGACGAACAAACGGACAGACCATAGACAGACAAACGAACGGATGGAACTGACAGACAGACGACCGACAGATAAACGAACAGACCGCCAGACCATCGACAGACAGACGAACAGACCACCGACGGACAGACGAATAAACGGACAGATCACCGGCTTACAAACGAACGGATGACACTGACAGACAGACGACCGACAGACAAACGAACAGACCGCCAGACCATCGACAGACAGACGGACAGACCACCGGCGGACAGACGTCTCAGACGGACAGACCGCCAATGGACAGACAATTAACAGACAGACGAGCAGACGGACATACCACCGGCAGGCACACGAACTGATGGAACTTACCGACAGAAGACAGACAGACAGAAAAGCAGACGGACAGATTGACAGATTGACAGACATGCAGACCACCGGCGGACAGATGCCTCAGACGGACAGACCACCAATGGACAGACAATTAACAGACAGACGAGCAGACCGAAATACCACCGGCAGGCAGACGAACTGATGGAACTTACCGACAGAAGACCGACAGACAGACGAACAAACGGACAGACCATAGACAGACAAACGAACGGATGGAACTGACAGACAGACGACCGACAGACAAACGAACAGACCGCCAGACCATCGACAGACAGACGGACAGACCACCGACGGACAGACGAACCGATGGACAGACAACCAGCTGATGGAAGAGCAGACAAACAGACGGACAGATTGACAGATTGACAGACATGCAGACCACCGGCGGACAGAAGAGCAGACGAACAGACGGACAGATTGACAGATTGACAGACAGACAGACCACCAATGGACAGACCATTAACAGACTGACGAACAGACAAACAGACCACCGGATGACAAACGAACGGATGGAACTGACAGACAGACGACCGACAGATAAACGAACAGACCGCCAGACCATCGACAGACAGACGAACAGACCACCGACGGACAGACGAATAAGCGGACAGATCACCGGCTTACAAACGAACGGATGGAACTGACAGACAGACGACCGACAGACAAACGAACAGACCGCCAGACCATCGACAGACAGACGGACAGACCACCGACGGACAGACGAATAGATGGACAGACAACCAGCTGATGGAAGAGCAGACGAACAGACGGACAGATTGACAGATTGACAGACGGACAGACCACCGGCGGACAGACGTCTCAGACGGACAGACCACCAATGGACAGGCAATTAACAGACATACGAGCAGACGGACATACCACCGGCAGGCACACGAACTGATGGAACTTACCGACAGAAGACCGACAGACAGACGAACAAACGGACAGACAATCGAACGGATGGAACTGACAGACCGATGACCGACAGACAAACGAACAGACCACCAGAACATCGACAGACAGACGGAGAGACCACCGATGGACAGACAACCAGCGGACAGAAAAGCAGACGGACAGACGGACAGACGGACAGATTGACAGATTGACAGACATGCAGACCACCGGCGGACAGATGCCTCAGACGGACAGACCACCAGTGGACAGACAACTAACAGACAGACGAGCAGACGGACATACCACCGGCAGGCAGACGAACAGATGGAACTTGAAGACAGAAGACCGACAGACAGACGAACAGACGGACAGACAAAAGAACGGATGGAACTGGCTGACAGACGACCGACCATCGACAGACAGACGGCCAGACCATTGACGGACAGACGAACAGGTGCACAGACAACCAGGAGACAGAAGAGCAGACGAACAGACGAACAGATTGACAGACATGCAGACCACCGGCGGACAGATGCCTCAGACGGACGGACCACCAATGGACAGACAATTAACAGACAGACGAGGAGACGGACATACCACCGGCAGGCAGACCAACTGATGGAACTTACCGACTGAAGACCGACAGACAGACGAACAAACGGGCAGACCACTGACGGACAGACGAACAAACGGACAGACCAGCGGCTGACAAACGAACGGATGGAACTGACAGAGAGACGACCGACAGACAAACGAACAGACCACCGACGGACAGACCACCGACGGTTAGACGAACAGACGGACAGAAAACCAGCGTACAGACGAACAGACAAACAGACGGAGAGAATGACAGATTGACGGACCTACAGACCACCATTGGACAGACGTCTCAGACGGACAGACCATTAACAGACAGACGTTTCAGACGGACAGACCACCAACGGACAGACCATTAACAGACAGACAAGCAGACGGACATACCACCGGCAGGCAGACGAACGGATGTAACTGACAGACAGATGACCGACAGACAAACGAACAGACCGCCAGACCATCGACAGACAGACGGACAGATGGACGGAAAACCAGTGGACAGAAGAATGACAGATTGACAGACCTACAGACCACCAGCGGACAGACGTCTCAGACGGACAGACCACCAACGGACAGACCATTAACAGACAGACAAGCAGACGGACAGCCCACCGGCGGACAAATGAACAGACGGAACTGACAGACAGAAGACCGACAGACAGACGAACAGACGGACAGACCACAGGCAGACAAACGAACGGATGGAACTGACAGAGAGACGACCACCAATGGACAGACAATTAACAGACAGACGAGCAGACGGACATACCACCGGCAGGCAGACGAACGGATGTAACTGACAGACAGATGACCGACAGACAAACGAACAGACCGCCAGACCATCGACAGACAGACGGACAGATGGACGGAAAACCAGTGGACAGAAGAATGACAGATTGACAGACCTACAGACCACCAGCGGACAGACGTCTCAGACGGACAGACCACCAACGGACAGACCATTAACAGACAGACAAGCAGACGGACAGCCCACCGGCGGACAAATGAACAGACGGAACTGACAGACAGAAGACCGACAGACAGACGAACAGACGGACAGACCACAGGCAGACAAACGAACGGATGGAACTGACAGAGAGACGACCACCAATGGACAGACAATTAACAGGCAGACGAGCAGACGGACATACCACCGGCAGGCAGACGAACGGATGGAACTGACAGACAGACTACCGACAGACAAACGAACAGACCGCCAGACCATCGACAGAAGACGGACAGATGGACGGAAAACCAGTGGACAGAAGAGCAGACGAACAGACGGATATATTGATAGATTGACAGACGGACAGACCACCGGCAGACAAACGAACAGACGGACAGGCCACCGGCAGGCAGACGAACTGATGGAACTTACCGACAGAAGACCGACAGACAGACGAACAAACGGACAGACCATATACAGACAGACGGACAGACCGCCGACGGACAGACGAACCGATGGACAGACAACCAGCTGATGGAAAAGCAGAAAACAGACGGACAGACGGACAGATTGACAGATTGACAGATTGACAGACATGCAGACCACCGGCGGACAGAAGAGCAGGCGAACAGACGGACAGACCACCGACGGACAGACGAATAGATGGACAGACAACCAGCTGATGGAAGAGCAGACGAACAGACGGACAGATTGACAGATTGACAGACGGACAGACCACCAACGGACACACCATTAACAGACAGACGAGCAGACGGACAGACCACCGGCAGGCAGACGAACTGATGGAACTTACCGACAGAAGACCGACAGACAGACGAACAAACGGACAGACCATAGACAGATAAACCAACGGATGGAACTGACAGACAGACGACCGACAGACAAACGAACATACCGCCAGACCATCGACAGACAGACGGACAGACCACCGACGGACAGACGAACCGATGGACAGACAACCAGCTGATGGAAGAGCAGACAAACAGACGGACAGATTGACAGACATGCAGACCACCGGCGGACAGAAGAGCAGACGAACAGACGGACAGATTGACAGATTGACAGACGGACAGACCACCAACGGACAGACCATTAACAGACAGACGAGCAGACGGACAGACCACCGGCAGGCAGACGAACTGATGGAACTTACCGACAGAAGACCGACAGACAGACGAACAAACGGACAGACCATAGACAGACAAACCAACGGATGGAACTGACAGACAGACGACCGACAGACAAACGAACATACCGCCAGACCATCGACAGACAGACGGACAGACCACCGACGGACAGACGAACCGATGGACAGACAACCAGCTGATGGAAGAGCAGACAAACAGACGGACAGATTGACAGACATGCAGACCACCGGCGGACAGAAGAGCAGACGAACAGACGGACAGATTGACAGATTGACAGACGGACAGACCACCAACAGACAGACCATTAACAGACACACGAGCAGACGGACAGACCACCGGCAGGCAGACGAACTTATGGAACTTACCGACAGAAGACCGACAGACAGACGATCAAACGGACAGACCATAGACAGACAAACGAACGGATGGAACTGACAGACAGACGACCGACAGATAAACGAACAGACCGCCAGACCACGACAGACAGACGAACAGACCACCGACGGACAGACGAATAAACAGACAGATCACCGGCTTACAAACGAACGGATGGAACTGACAGACAGACGACCGACAGACAAACGAACAGACCGCCAGACCATCGACAGACAGACGGACAGACCACCGGCGGACAGACGTCTCCGACGGACAGACCGCCAATGGACAGACAATTAACAGACAGACGAGCAGACGGATATACCACCGGCAGGCACACGAACTGATGGAACTTACCGACAGAAGACCGACAGACAGAAAAGCAGACGGACAGATTGACAGATTGACAGACATGCAAACCACCGGCGGACAGATGCCTCAGACGGACAGACCACCAATGGACAGACAATTAACAGACAGACGAGCAGACCGAAATACCACCGGCAGGCAGACGAACTGATGGAACTTACCGACTGAAGACCGACAGACAGACGAACAAACGGGCAGACCACCGACGGACAGACGAACAAACGGACAGACTACCGGCTGACAAACGAACGGATGGAACTGACAGACAGACGACCGACAGACAAACGAACAGACCACCGACGGACAGACCACCGACGGTTAGACGAACAGACGGACAGAAAACCAGCGTACAGACGAACAGACAAACAGACGGAGAGAATGACAGATTGACGGACCTACAGACCACCATTGGACAGACGTCTCAGACGGACAGACCATTAACAGACAGACGTTTCAGACGGACAGACCACCAACGGACAGACCATTAACAGACAGACAAGCAGACGGACAGCCCACCGGCGGACAAATGAACAGACGGAACTGACAGACAGAAGACCGACAGACAGACGAACAGACGGACAGACCACAGGCAGACAAACGAACGGATGGAACTGACAGAGAGACGACCACCAATGGACAGACAATTAACAGACAGACGAGCAGACGGACATACCACCGGCAGGCAGACGAACGGATGGAACTGACAGACAGACGACCGACAGACAAACGAACAGACCGCCAGACCATCGACAGACAGACGGACAGATGGACGGAAACCCAGTGGACAGAAGAGCAGACGAACAGACGGACAGATTGATAGATTGACAGACGGACAGACCACCGGCAGACAAACGAACAGACGGACAGGCCACGGGCAGGCAGACGCACTGATGGAACTTACCGACGGAAGACCGACAGACAGACGAACAAACGGACAGACCATATACAGACAGACGGACAGACCGCCGACGGACAGACGAACCGATGGACAGACAACCAGCTGATGGAAAAGCAGAAAACAGACGGACAGATGGACGGAAACCCAGTGGACAGAAGGGCAGACGAACAGACGGACAGATTAATACATTGACAGACGGACAGACCACCGGCAGACAAACGAACAGACGGACAGGCCACGGGCAGGCAGACGAACTGATGGAACTTACCGACGGAAGACCGACAGACAGACGAACACACGGACAGACCATAGACAGACAGACGGACAGACCACCGACGGACAGACGAACCGATGGACAGACAACCAGCTGATGGAAGAGCAGAAAACAGACGGACAGATTGACAGACATGCAGACCACCGGCGGACAGAAGAGCAGACGAACAGACGGACAGATTGACAGATTGACAGACGGACAGACCACCAGTGGATAGACCATTAACAGACAGACGAGCAGACGAGCAGACGGACAGACCACCGGCAGGCAGACGAACTGATGGAACTTAACGACAGTAGACCGACAGACAGACGAACAAACGGACAGACCATAGACAAACAAATGAACGGATGGAACTGACAGACAGACGACCGACAGACAAACGAACATACCGCCAGACCATCGACAGACAGACGGACAGACCACCGACGGACAGACGAACCGATGGACAGACGAACCGATGGACAGACAACCAGCTGATGGAAGAGCAGACAAACAGACGGACAGATTGACAGACATGCAGACCACCGGCGGACAGAAGAGCAGACGAACAGACGGACAGATTGACAGATTGACAGACAGACGGACCACCAATGGACAGACCATTAACAGACAGACGAACAGATGAACAGACAAACAGACCACCGGATGACAAACGAACGGATGGAACTGACAGACAGACGACCGACAGATAAACGAACAGACCGCCAGACCATCGACAGACAGACGAACAGACCACCGACGGACAGACGAATAAACGGACAGATCACCGGCTTACAAACGAACGGATGGAACTGACAGACAGACGACCGACAGACAAACGAACAGACCGCCAGACCATCGACAGACAGACGGACAGACCACCGACGGACAGACGAATAGATGGCCAGACAACCAGCTGATGGAAGAGCAGACGAACAGACGGACAGATTGACAGATTGACAGATTGACAGACGGACAGACCACCGGCGGACAGACGTCTCAGACGGACAGACCGCCAATGGACAGACAATTAACAGACAGACGAGCAGACGGACATACCACCGGCAGGCACACGAACTGATGGAACTTACCGACAGAAGACCGTCAGACAGAAAAGCAGACGGACAGATTGACAGATTGACAGACATGCAGACCACCGGCGGACAGATGCCTCAGACGGACAGACCACCAATGGACAGACAATTAACAGACAGACGAGCAGACGGAAATACCACCGGCAGGCAGACGAACTGATGGAACTTACCGACTGAAGCCCTACAGACAGACGAACAAACGGGCAGACCACCGACGGACAGACGAACAAACGGACAGACCACCGGCTGACAAACGAACGGATGGAACTGACAGACAGACGACCGACAGACAAACGAACAGACCACCGACGGACAGACCACCGACGGACAGACCACCGACGGATAGACGAACAGACGGACAGAAAACCAGCGTACAGACGAACAGACAAACAGACGGAGAGAATGACAGATTGACAGACCTACAGACCACCGGCGGACAGACGTCTCAGACGGACAGACCATTAACAGACAGACGTTTCAGATGGACAGACCACCAACGGACAGACCATTAACAGACAGACAAGCAGACGGACAGCCCACCGGCGGACAAATGAACAGACGGAACTGACAGACAGAAGACCGACAGACAGACGAACAGACGGACAGACCACAGGCAGACAAACGAACGGATGGAACTGACAGAGAGACGACCACCAATGGACAGACTATTAACAGACAGACGAGCAGACGGACATACCACCGGCAGGCAGACGAACGGATGGAACTGACAGACAGACGACCGACAGACAGACGAACAAACGGACAGACCATAGACAGACAAACCAACGGATGGAACTGACAGACAGACGACCGACAGACAAACGAACATACCGCCAGACCATCGACAGACAGACGGACAGACCACCGACGGACAGACGAACCGATGGACAGACAACCAGCTGATGGAAGAGCAGACAAACAGACGGACAGATTGACAGACATGCAGACCACCGGCGGACAGAAGAGCAGACGAACAGACGGACAGATTGACAGATTGACAGACGGACAGACCACCAACAGACAGACCATTAACAGACAGACGAGCAGACGGACAGACCACCGGCAGGCAGACGAACTTATGGAACTTACCGACAGAAGACCGACAGACAGACGATCAAACGGACAGACCATAGACAGACAAACGAACGGATGGAACTGACAGACAGACGACCGACAGATAAACGAACAGACCGCCAGACCACGACAGACAGACGAACAGACCACCGACGGACAGACGAATAAACAGACAGATCACCGGCTTACAAACGAACGGATGGAACTGACAGACAGACGACCGACAGACAAACGAACAGACCGCCAGACCATCGACAGACAGACGGACAGACCACCGGCGGACAGACGTCTCCGACGGACAGACCGCCAATGGACAGACAATTAACAGACAGACGAGCAGACGGATATACCACCGGCAGGCACACGAACTGATGGAACTAACCGACAGAAGACCGACAGACAGAAAAGCAGACGGACAGATTGACAGATTGACAGACATGCAAACCACCGGCGGACAGATGCCTCAGACGGACAGACCACCAATGGACAGACAGACAGACGAGCAGACCGAAATACCACCGGCAGGCAGACGAACTGATGGAACTTACCGACTGAAGACCGACAGACAGACGAACAAACGGGCAGACCACCGACGGACAGACGAACAAACGGACAGACTACCGGCTGACAAACGAACGGATGGAACTGACAGACAGACGACCGACAGACAAACGAACAGACCACCGACGGACAGACCACCGACGGACAGACCACCGACGGTTAGACGAACAGACGGACAGAAAACCAGCGTACAGACGAACAGACAAACAGACGGAGAGAATGACAGATTGACGGACCTACAGACCACCATTGGACAGACGTCTCAGACGGACAGACCATTAACAGACAGACGTTTCAGACGGACAGACCACCAACGGACAGACCATTAACAGACAGACAAGCAGACGGACATACCAGCGGCAGGCAGACGAACAGATGGAACTTGACGACAGAAGACCAACAGACAGACGAACAGACGGACAGACAAAAGAACGGATGGAACTGGCTGACAGACGACCGACCATCGACAGACAGACGGCCAGACCATTGACGGACAGACGAACAGGTGTACAGACAACCAGGCGACAGAAGAGCAGACGAACAGACGAACAGATTGACAGATTGGCAGACCACCGGCAGGCAGACGAACTGATGGAACTTAACGACAGAAGACCGACAGATAGACGAACAGACGGACAGACCACCTGCAGACAAATGGAGCTGACAGACAGACGACCGACAGACAAACGAACATACCGCCAGACCATCGACAGACAGACAGACAGACCACCGACGGACAGACGAACCGATGGACAGACAACCAGCTGATGGAAGAGCAGACAAACAGACGGACAGATTGACAGACATGCAGACCACCGGCGGACAGAAGAGCAGACGAACAGACGGACAGATTGACAGATTGCCAGACATGCAGACCACCGGCGGACAGATGCCTCAGACGGACAGACCACCAGTGGACAGACAATTAACAGACAGACGAGCAGACGGACATACCAGCGGCAGGCAGACGAACAGATGGAACTTGACGACAGAAGACCAACAGACAGACGAACAGACGGACAGACAAAAGAACGGATGGAACTGGCTGACAGACGACCGACAGACAAACGAACAGACCACCAGACCATCGACAGACAGACGGCCAGACCATTGACGGACAGACGAACAGGTGTACAGACAACCAGGCGACAGAAGAGCAGACGAACAGACGAACAGATTGACAGATTGGCAGACCACCGGCAGGCAGACGAACTGATGGAACTTAACGACAGATAGACGAACAGACGGACAGACCACCGGATGACAAACGAACGGATGGAACTGACAGACAGACGACCGACAGATAAACGAACAGACCGCCAGACCATCGACAGACAGACGAACAGACCACCGACGGACAGACGAATAAACGGACAGATCACCGGCTTACAAACGAACGGATGGAACTGACAGACAGACGACCGACAGACAAACGAACAGACCGCCAGACCATCGACAGACAGACGGACAGACCACCGACGGACAGACGAATAGATGGACAGACAACCAGCTGATGGAAGAGCAGACGAACAGACGGACAGATTGACAGATTGACAGACGGACAGACCACCGGCGGACAGACGTCTCAGACGGACAGACCGCCAATGGACAGACAATTAACAGAGACAGACGAGCAGACGGACATACCACCGGCAGGCACACGAACTGATGGAACTTACCGACAGAAGACCGTCAGACAGAAAAGCAGACGGACAGATTGACAGATTGACAGACATGCAGACCACCGGCGGACAGATGCCTCAGACGGACAGACCACCAATGGACAGACAATTAACAGACAGACGAGCAGACGGAAATACCACCGGCAGGCAGACGAACTGATGGAACTTACCGACTGAAAACCGACAGACAGACGAACAAACGGGCAGACTACCGACGGACAGACGAACAAACGGACAGACCACCGGCTGACAAACGAACGGATGGAACTGACAGACAGACGACCGACAGACAAACGAACAGACCACCGACGGACAGACCACCGACGGACAGACCACCGACGGATAGACGAACAGACGGACAGAAAACCAGCGTACAGACGAACAGACAAACAGACGGAGAGAATGATAGATTGACAGACGGACAGACCACCGGCAGACAAACGAACAGACGGACAGGCCACGGGCAGGCAGACGAACTGATGGAACTTACCGACGGAAGACCGACAGACAGACGAACAAATGGACAGACCATAGACAGACAGACGGACAGACCACCGACGGACAGACGAACCGACGGACAGACAACCAGCTGATGGAAGAGCAGAAAACAGACGGACAGATTGACAGACATGCAGACCACCGGCGGACAGAAGAGCAGACGAACAGACGGACAGATTGACAGATTGACAGACGGACAGACCACCAGTGGATAGACCATTAACAGACAGACGAGCAGACGAGCAGACGGACATACCACCGGCAGGCAGACGAACTGATGGAACGTATCGACAGAAGACCGACAGACAGACGAACAGACGGACAGACCACCGGCAGACAAACGAACGGATGGAACTGACAGACAGACGACCGACAGACGACCGACAGACAAACGAACAGACCGCCAGACCATCGACAGACAGACGGACAGACCACCGACGGACAGACGAACAGATGGACAGACGAACAGACAAACAGACGGACAGATTGACAGATGGACAGACCTAGAGACCACCGGTGGACAGACATCTCAGACGGACAGACCACCAATGGACAGTCCATTAACAGACAGACGAGCAGACGGACATACCACCGACAGGCAGACGAACTGATGGAACTTACCGACAGAACACCGACAGACAGAAAAGCAGACGGACAGATTGACAGATTGACAGACATGCAAACCACCGGCGGACAGATGCCTCAGACGGACAGACCACCAATGGACAGACAGACAGACGAGCAGACCGAAATACCACCGGCAGGCAGACGAACTGATGGAACTTACCGACTGAAGACCGACAGACAGACGAACAAACGGGCAGACCACCGACGGACAGACGAACAAACGGACAGACTACCGGCTGACAAACGAACGGATGGAACTGACAGACAGACGACCGACAGACAAACGAACAGACCACCGACGGACAGACCACCGACGGACAGACCACCGACGGTTAGACGAACAGACGGACAGAAAACCAGCGTACAGACGAACAGACAAACAGACGGAGAGAATGACAGATTGACGGACCTACAGACCACCATTGGACAGACGTCTCAGACGGACAGACCATTAACAGACAGACGTTTCAGACGGACAGACCACCAACGGACAGACCATTAACAGACAGACAAGCAGACGGACATACCAGCGGCAGGCAGACGAACAGATGGAACTTGACGACAGAAGACCAACAGACAGACGAACAGACGGACAGACAAAAGAACGGATGGAACTGGCTGACAGACGACCGACCATCGACAGACAGACGGCCAGACCATTGACGGACAGACGAACAGGTGTACAGACAACCAGGCGACAGAAGAGCAGACGAACAGACGAACAGATTGACAGATTGGCAGACCACCGGCAGGCAGACGAACTGATGGAACTTAACGACAGAAGACCGACAGATAGACGAACAGACGGACAGACCACCTGCAGACAAATGGAGCTGACAGACAGACGACCGACAGACAAACGAACATACCGCCAGACCATCGACAGACAGACAGACAGACCACCGACGGACAGACGAACCGATGGACAGACAACCAGCTGATGGAAGAGCAGACAAACAGACGGACAGATTGACAGATTGACAGACATGCAGACCACCGGCGGACAGATGCCTCAGACGGACAGACCACCAGTGGACAGACAATTAACAGACAGACGAGCAGACGGACATACCAGCGGCAGGCAGACGAACAGATGGAACTTGACGACAGAAGACCAACAGACAGACGAACAGACGGACAGACAAAAGAACGGATGGAACTGGCTGACAGACGACCGACAGACAAACGAACAGACCACCAGACCATCGACAGACAGACGGCCAGACCATTGACGGACAGACGAACAGGTGTACAGACAACCAGGCGACAGAAGAGCAGACGAACAGACGAACAGATTGACAGATTGGCAGACCACCGGCAGGCAGACGAACTGATGGAACTTAACGACAGATAGACGAACAGACGGACAGACCACCGGATGACAAACGAACGGATGGAACTGACAGACAGACGACCGACAGATAAACGAACAGACCGCCAGACCATCGACAGACAGACGAACAGACCACCGACGGACAGACGAATAAACGGACAGATCACCGGCTTACAAACGAACGGATGGAACTGACAGACAGACGACCGACAGACAAACGAACAGACCGCCAGACCATCGACAGACAGACGGACAGACCACCGACGGACAGACGAATAGATGGACAGACAACCAGCTGATGGAAGAGCAGACGAACAGACGGACAGATTGACAGATTGACAGACGGACAGACCACCGGCGGACAGACGTCTCAGACGGACAGACCGCCAATGGACAGACAATTAACAGAGACAGACGAGCAGACGGACATACCACCGGCAGGCACACGAACTGATGGAACTTACCGACAGAAGACCGTCAGACAGAAAAGCAGACGGACAGATTGACAGATTGACAGACATGCAGACCACCGGCGGACAGATGCCTCAGACGGACAGACCACCAATGGACAGACAATTAACAGACAGACGAGCAGACGGAAATACCACCGGCAGGCAGACGAACTGATGGAACTTACCGACTGAAAACCGACAGACAGACGAACAAACGGGCAGACTACCGACGG
The DNA here is from genome assembly GCA_963583995.1 of Xylota segnis. Classification (NCBI taxonomy): domain Eukaryota; kingdom Metazoa; phylum Arthropoda; class Insecta; order Diptera; family Syrphidae; genus Xylota; species Xylota segnis. The sequence goes on along the minus strand of OY757236.1, from coordinate 103,348,089 downwards.
ACAGACGAACAAACGGACAGACCACCGGCTGACAAACGAACGGATGGAACTGACAGACAGACGACCGACAGACAAACGAACAGACCACCGACGGACAGACCACCGACGGATAGACGAACAGACGGACAGAAAACCAGCGTACAGACGAACAGACAAACAGACGGAGAGAATGATAGATTGACAGACGGACAGACCACCGGCAGACAAACGAACAGACACGGGCAGGCAGACGAACTGATGGAACTTACCGACGGAAGACCGACAGACAGACGAACAAATGGACAGACCATAGACAGACAGACGGACAGACCACCGACGGACAGACGAACCGACGGACAGACGAACCGACGGACAGACAACCAGCTGATGGAAGAGCAGAAAACAGACGGACAGATTGACAGACATGCAGACCACCGGCGGACAGAAGAGCAGACGAACAGACGGACAGATTGACAGATTGACAGACGGACAGACCACCAGTGGATAGACCATTAACAGACAGACGAGCAGACGAGCAGACGAGCAGACGGACATACCACCGGCAGGCAGACGAACTGATGGAACGTATCGACAGAAGACCGACAGACAGACGAACAGACGGACAGACCACCGGCAGACAAACGAACGGATGGAACTGACAGACAGACGACCGACAGACGACCGACAGACAAACGAACAGACCGCCAGACCATCGACAGACAGACGGACAGACCACCGACGGACAGACGAACAGATGGACAGACGAACAGACAAACAGACGGACAGATTGACAGATGGACAGACCTAGAGACCACCGGTGGACAGACATCTCAGACGGACAGACCACCAATGGACAGTCCATTAACAGACAGACGAGCAGACGGACATACCACCGACAGGCAGACGAACTGATGGAACGTACCGACAGAAGACCGACAGACAGACGAACAGACGGACAGACCACCGGCAGACAAACGAACGGATGGAACTGACAGGCAGACGACCGACAGGCAAACGAACAGACCGCCAGACCATCGACAGACAGACGGACAGACCACCGACGGACAGAGGAACAGATGGAAAGAAAACCAGTGGACAGAAGAGCAGACGAACAGACGGACAGATTGATAGATTGACAGACGGACAGACCACCGGCAGACAAACGATTAGACCGCCAGACCATAGACAGACAGATGGACAGACCACCGACGGTCAGACGAACAGACAAACAGACGGATAGATTGACAGATGGACAGACCTAGAGACCACCGGTGGACAGACGTCTCAGACGGACAGACCACCAATGGACAGTCCATTAACAGACAGACGAGCAGACGGACATACCACCGACAGGCAGACGAACTGATGGAACGTACCGACAGAAGACCGACAGACAGACGAACAGACGGACAGACCACCGACAGACAAACGAACGGATGGAACTGACAGACAGACGACCGACTGACAAACGAACAGACCGCCAGACCTTCGACAGACAGACGGACAGAACACCGATGGACAGACAACCAGCGGACAGAAAAGCAGACGAACAGACGAACAGATTGACAGATTGACAGACATGCAGACCACCGGCGGACAGATGCCTCAGACGGACAGACCACCAGTGGACAGACAATTAACAGACAGACGAGCAGACGGACATACCAGCGGCAGGCAGACGAACAGATGGAACTTGACGACAGAAGACCAACAGACAGACGAACAGACGGACAGACAAAAGAACGGATGGAACTGGCTGACAGACGACCGACAGACAAACGAACAGACCACCAGACAATCGACAGACAGACGGCCAGACCATTGACGGACAGACGAACAGGTGTACAGACAACCAGGCGACAGAAGAGCAGACGAACAGACGAACAGATTGACAGATTGGCAGACCACCGGCAGGCAGACGAACTGATGGAACTTAACGACAGAAGACCGACAGATAGACGAACAGACGGACAGACCACCGGCAGACAAACGAACGGATGGAGCTGACAGACAGACGACCGACAGACGACCGACAGACAAACGAACAGACCGCCAGACCAGCGACAGACAGACGAACAGATGGACAGACGACCAGCGGACAGAAGACCAGGTACGAACAAACGGACAGATTGACATATTGACAGACAGACAGACCACCGGCGGACAGACCTCTCATACGGACAGACCGCCAATGGAAAGACCACAAATGGACAGACCAATAACAGACAGACGAGCAGACGGACGTACCACCGGCAGGCAGACGAACTGATGGAACGTACCGACAGAAGACCGTCAGACAGACGAACAGACGGACAGACCACCGGCAGACAAACGAACGGATGGAACTGACAGACAGACGACCGATAGACAAACGAAAAGACCGCCAGACCATCGACAGACACACGGACAGACCACCGACTGACAGGCGAACAGATGGACAGACAACAAGCGGACAGAAGAGCAGACGAACAGACGGACAGATTGACAGATTGACAAACATGCAGACCACCGGCGGACAGATGCCTCAGACGAACACACCACCAATGGACAGACAATTAACAGACAGACGAGCAGACGGACATACCACCGGCAGGCAGACGAACAGATTGAACTTAGCGACAGAAGACCGACAAACGGACAGACCACCGGCAGACAAACGAACGGATGGAACTTACAGACAGACGACCGACAGACAAACGAACAGACAGCCAGACCAGCGACAGGCAGACGGACAGACCACCGAAATACAGACGAACAGATGGACGGAAAACAAGCGGACAGAAGAGCAGACGAACAGACTGACAGATTGACAGATTGACAGACGGACGGACAGACAGACCACCGACTGACAGACGAACAGATGGACAGACAACCAGCGGACAGAAGAGCAGACGAACAGACGGACAGATTGACAGATTGAGAGACATGCAGACCACCGGCGGACAGATGCCTCAGACGGACAGACCATCAATGGACAGACAATTAACAGACAGACGAGCAGACGGACATACCACCGGCAGGCAGACGAACTGATGGAACGTAATGACAGAAGACCGACAGACAGATGAATAGACGGACAGACCACCGGCAGACAAACGAACGGATGGAACTGACAGACAGACGACCGATAGACAAACGAACAGACCGCCAGACCATCGACAGACAGACAGACAGATGGACGAAAAACCAGTGGACAGAAAAGCAGACGAACAGACGGAAAGATTGGTAGATTGACAGACGGACAGACCACCGGCAGACAAACGAACAGACGGACTGACCACCGGCACTCAGACGAACTGATGGAACTTACCGACAGAAGACCGACAGACAGACGAACAAACGGAACAGACCATAGACAGACAGACGGACAGACCACCGACGGACAGACGAACCGATGGACAGACAACCAGCTGATGGAAGAGCAGACAAACAGACGGACAGATTGACAGACATGCAGACCACCGGCGGACAGAAGAGTAGACGAACAGACGGACAGATTGACAGATTGACAGACGGACAGACCACCAGTGGATAGACCATTAACAGACAGTCGAGCAGACGAGCAGACGGACATACCACCGGCAGGCAGACGAATTGATGGAACGTATCGACAGAAGACCGACAGACAGACGAACAGACGGACAGACTTCCGGCAGGCAAACGAACGGATGGAACTGACAGACAGACGACCGACAGACAAACGAACAGACCGCCAGACCATAGACAGACAGACGGACAGACCACCGACGGACAGACGAACCGATGGACAGACAACCAGCTGATGGAAGAGCAGACAAACAGACGGACAGATTGACAGACATGCAGACCACCGGCGGACAGAAGAGTAGACGAACAGACGGACAGATTGACAGATTGACAGATGGACAGACCTAGAGACCTCCGGTGGACAGACGTCTCAGACGGACAGACCACCAATGGACAGTCCATTAACAGACAGACGAGCAGACGGACATACCACCGGCAGGCAGACGAACTGATGGAACGTACCGACAGAAGACCGACAGACAGACGAACAGACGGACAGACCACCGGCAGACAAACGAACGGATGGAACTGACAGACAGACGACCGACAGACAAACGAACAGACCGCCAGACCTTCGACAGACAGACGGACAGACCACCGATGGACAGACAACCAGCTTACAGAAAAGCAGACGAACAGACGGACAGATTGACAGATTGACAGACATGCAGACCACCGGCGGACAGATGCCTCAGACCACTAGTGGACAGACAATTAACAGACAGACGAGCAGACGGACATACCACCGGCAGGCAGACGAACAGATGGAACTTGACGACAGAAGACCGACAGACAGACGAACAGACGGACAGACAAAAGAACGGATGGAACTGGCTGACAGACGACCGACAAACAAACGAACAGACCACCAGACCATCGACAGACAGACGGCCAGACCATTGACGGACAGACGAACAGGTGTACAGACAACCAGGCGACAGAAGAGCAGACGAACAGACGAACAGATTGACAGATTGGCAGACCACCGGCAGGCAGACGAACTGATGGAACTTAACGACAGAAGACCGACAGATAGACGAACAGACGGACAGACCACCGGCAGACAAACGAACGGATGGAACTGACAGACAGACGACCGACAGACAAACGAACAGACAGCCAGACCATCGACAGACAGACGGACAGACCACCGAAATACAGACGAACAGATGGACGGAAAACAAGCGGACAGAAGAGCAGACGAACAGACTGACAGATTGACAGATTGACAGACGGACAGACGGACAGACCACCGACTGACAGGCGAACAGATGGACAGACAACCAGCGGACAGAAGAGCAGACGAACAGACGGACAGATTGACAGATTGAGAGACATGCAGACCACCGGCAGACAGATGCCTCAGACGGACAGACCACCAATGGACAGACAATCAACAGACAGACGAGCAGACGGACATACCACCGGCAGGCAGACGAACTGATGGAACGTACCGACAGAAGACCGACAGACAGACGAATAGACGGACAGACCACCGGCAGACAAACGAACGGATGGAACTGACAGACAGACGACCGACAGACAAACGAACAGACCGCCAGACCATCGACAGACAGACGGACAGATGGACGAAAAACCAGTGGACAGAAAAGCAGACGAACAGACGATTGATAGATTGATAGATTGACAGACGGACAGACCACCGGCAGACAAACGAACAGACGGACAGACCACCGGCAGTCAGACGAACTGATGGAACTTACCGACAGAAGACCGACAGACAGACGAACAAACGGACAGACCACAGACAGACAGACGGACAGACCACCGACGGACAGACGAACCGATGAACAGACAACCAGCTGATGGAAGAGCAGACAAACAGACGGACAGATTGACAGATATGCAGACCACCGGCGGACAGAAGAGTAGACGAACAGACGGACAGACCACCAGTGGATAGACCATTAACAGACAGTCGAGCAGACGAGCAGACGGACATACCACCGGCAGGCAGACGAATTGATGGAACGTATCGACAGAAGACCGACAGACAGACGAACAGACGGACAGACTTCCGGCAGGCAAACGAACGGATGGAACTGACAGACAGACGACCGACAGACGACCGACAGACAAACGAACAGACCGCCAGAAAATGACAGTCAGACGGACAGACCACCGACGAACAGACGAACAGATGGACGGAAAACAAGTGGACAGAAGAGCAGACGAACAGACGGACAGATTGATAGATTGACAGACGGACAGACCACCGGCAGACAAACGAACAGACCGCCAGACCATAGACAGACAGACGGACAGACCACCGACGGACAGACGAACATATGGACAGACGAACAGACAAACAGACGGACAGATGGACAGACCTAGAGACCTCCGGTGGACAGACGTCTCAGACGGACAGACCACCAATGGACAGTCCAGTAACAGACAGACGAGCAGACGGACATACCACCGGCAGGCAGACGAATTGATGGAACGTACCGACAGAAGACCGACAGACAGACGAACAGACGGACAGACCACGGACAGACGGACAGACGAACAGATGGACAGACGAACAGACAAACAGACGGACAGATGGACAGACCTAGAGACCTCCGGTGGACAGACGTCTCAGACGGACAGACCACCAATGGACAGTCCATTAACAGACAGACGAGCAGACGGACATACCACCGGCAGGCAGACGAATTGATGGAACGTACCGACAGAAGACCGACAGACAGACGAACAGACGGACAGACCACCGGCAGACAAACGAACGGATGGATCTGACAGACAGACGACCGACAGACGTCCGACAGACAAACGAACAGACCGCCAGACGGACAGACCACCGACGAACAGATGGACGGAAAACCAGTGGACAGAAGAGCAGACGAACAGACGGACAGATTGATAGATTGACAGACGGACAGACCACCGGCAGACAAACGAACTGACCGCCAGACCATAGACAGACAGACGGACAGACCACCGACGGACAGACGAACATATGGACAGACGAACAGACAAACAGACGGACAGATGGACAGACCTAGAGACCTCCGGTGGACAGACGTCTCAGACGGACAGACCACCAATGGACAGACAATTAACAGACAGACGAGCAGACGGACATACCACCGACAGACAGACGAATAGACGGACAGACCACCGGCAGACAAACGAACGGATGGAACTGACAGACAGACGACCGACAGACAAACGAACAGACCGCCAGACCATCGACAGACAGACGGACAGATGGACGAAAAACCAGTGGACAGAAAAGCAGACGAACAGACGGAAAGATTGATAGATTGACAGACGGACAGACCACCGGCAGACAAACGAACAGACGGACAGACCACCGGCAGTCAGACGAACTGATGGAACTTACCGACAGAAGACCGACAGACAGACGAACAAACGGACAGACCATAGACAGACAGACGGACAGACCACCGACGGACAGACGAACCGATGGACAGACAACCAGCTGATGGAAGAGCAGACAAACAGACGGGCAGATTGACAGACATGCAGACCACCGGCGGACAGAAGAGTAGACGAACAGACGGACAGATTGACAGATTGACAGACGGACAGACCACCAGTGGATAGACCATTAACAGACAGTCGAGCAGACGAGCAGACGAGCAGACGGACATACCACCGGCAGGCAGACGAATTGATGGAACGTACCGACAGAAGACCGACAGACAGACGAACAGACGGACATACCACCGGCAGACAAACGAACGGATGGAACTGACAGACAGACGACCGACAGGCAAACAGACCGCCAGATCATCGACAGGCAGACGGACAGACCACCGACGGACAGACGAACAGATGGAAGGAAAACCAGGGGACAGAAGAACAGACGAACAGACGGACAGATTGATAGATTGACAGACGGACAGACCACCGGCAGAAAAAAACGAACAGACGGACAGACCACCGGCAGGCAGACGAACAGATGTAACTTGACGACAGAAGACCGACAAACGGACAGACCACCGGCAGACAAACGAACGGATGGAACTGACAGACAGACGACCGACAGACAAACGAACAGACCGCCAGACCATCGACAGACAGACGGACAGACTACCGACGGACAGACAACCAGCTGATGGAAGAGCAGACAAACAGACGGACAGATTGACAGATTGACAGACATGCAGACCACCGGCGGACAGAAGAGCAGACGAACAGACAGACAGATTGACAGATTGATAGATTGACAGATTGACAGATTGACAGACGGACAGACCACCAGTTAACAGACCATTAACAAACAGACGAGCAGGCGGACATACCACCGGCAGACAGACGAACTGATGGAACGTATCGACAGAAGACGGACAGATAGACGGACAGACCACCGCAGACAAACGAACGGATGGAACTGACAGACAGATTACCGACAGGCAAACGAACAGACCACCAGACCATCGACAGACAGACGGACAGACCACCGACGGACAGACGAACAGACGGACGGAAAACCAGTGTACAGAAGAGCAGACGGACAGATTGATAGATTGACAGACGGACAGACCACCGGCAGACAAACGAACGGACGGACAGACCACTGGCAGGCAGACGAACTGATGGAACTTACCGACAGAGACCAACAGACAGACGAACAAACGGACAAACCATAGACAGACAGACGGACAGACCACCGACGGACAGACGAACCGATTGACAGACAACCAGCTGATGGAAGAGCAGAAAACAGACGGACAGACTGACAGATTGACAGATTGACAGACATGCAGACCACCGGCGGACAGAAGAGCAGACGAACAGACGGACAGATTGATATATTGACAGACCGACAGACCACCGGCAGACAAACGAACAGACCGCCAGACCATAGACAGACAGACGGACAGACCACCGACGGACAGACGTACATATGGACAGACGAACAGACAAACAGACAAACAGACGGACAGATTGACAGATGGACAGATCTAGAGACCACCGGTGGACAGACGTCTCAGACGGACAGACCACCAATGGACAGTCCATTAACAGACAGACGAGCAGACGGACATACCACCGGCAGGCAGACGAACTGATGGAACGTACCGACAGAAGACCGACAGACAGACGAATAGACGGACAGACCACCGGCAGACAAACGAACGGATGGAACTGACAGACAGACGACCGACAGACAAACGAACAGACCGCCAGACCATCGACAGACAGACGGACAGATGGACGAAAAACCAGTGGACAGAAAAGCAGACGAACAGACGATTGATAGATTGATAGATTGACAGACGGACAGACCACCGGCAGACAAACGAACAGACGGACAGACCACCGGCAGTCAGACGAACTGATGGAACTTACCGACAGAAGACCGACAGACAGACGAACAAACGGACAGACCACAGACAGACAGACGGACAGACCACCGGCAGACAAACGAACGGATGGAACTGACAGACAGACGACCGACAGGCAAACGAACAGACCGCCAGACCATCGACAGACAGACGGACGGACCACCGACGGACAGACGAACTGATGGACGGAAAACCAGTGGACAGAAGAGCAGACGAACAGACGGACAGATTGATAGATTGACAGACGGACAGACCACCGGCAGACAAACGAACAGACGGACAGACCACTGGCAGGCAGACGAACTGATGGAACTTACCGACAGAAGACCAACAGACAGACGAACAAACGGACAAACCATAGACAGACAGACGGACAGACCACCGACGGACAGACGAACCGATGGACAGACAACCAGCTGATGGAAGAGCAGAAAACAGACGGACAGATTGACAGATTGACAGATTGACAGATTGACAGACATGCAGACTACCGGCGGACAGACCACCAGTTAACAGACCATTAACAGACAGACGAGCAGACGGACATACCACCGGCAGACAGACGAACTGATGGAACGTATCGACAGAAGACGGACAGACGGACAGACCACCGCAGACAAACGAACGGATGGAACTGACAGACAGACTACCGACAGGCAAACGAACAGACCGCCAGACCATCGACAGACAGACGGACAGACCACCGACGAACAGACGAACAGATGGACGGAAAACCAGTGGACAGAAGAGCAGACGAACAGACGGACAGATTGATATATTGACAGACCGACAGACCACCGGCAGACAAACGAACAGACCGCCAGACCATAGACAGACAGACGGACAGACCACCGACGGACAGACGTACATATGGACAGACGAACAGACAAACAGACAAACAGACGGACAGATTGACAGATGGACAGATCTAGAGACCACCGGTGGACAGACGTCTCAGATGGACAGACCACCAATGGACAGTCCATTAACAGACAGACGAGCAGACGGACATACCACCGGCAGGCAGACGAATTGATGGAACGTACCGACAGAAGACCGACAGACAGACGAACAGACGGACAGACCACCGGCAGACAAACGAACGGATGGAACTGACAGACAGACGACCGACAGGCAAACGAACAGACCGCCAGACCATCGACAGACAGACGGACGGACCACCGACGGACAGACGAACTGATGGACGGAAAACCAGTGGACAGAAGAGCAGACGAACAGACGGACAGATTGATAGATTGACAGACGGACAGACCACTGGCAGGCAGACGAACTGATGGAACTTACCGACAGAAGACCAACAGACAGACGAACAAACGGACAAACCATAGACAGACAGACGGACAGACCACCGACGGACAGACGAACCGATGGACAGACAACCAGCTGATGGAAGAGCAGAAAACAGACGGACAGATTGACAGATTGACAGATTGACAGATTGACAGACATGCAGACTACCGGCGGACAGACCACCAGTTAACAGACCATTAACAGACAGACGAGCAGACGGACATACCACCGGCAGACAGACGAACTGATGGAACGTATCGACAGAAGACGGACAGACAGACGAACAGACGGACAGACCACCGCAGACAAACGAACGGATGGAACTGACAGACAGACTACCGACAGGCAAACGAACAGACCGCCAGACCATCGACAGACAGACGGACAGACCACCGACGAACAGACGAACAGATGGACGGAAAACCAGTGGACAGAAGAGCAGACGAACAGACGGCAGATTGATAGATTGACAGACGGACAGACCACCGGCAGACAAACGAACAGACGGACAGACCACTGGCAGGCAGACGAACTGATGGAACTTACCGACAGAAGACCAACAGACAGACGAACAAACGGACAAACCATAGACAGACAGACGGACAGACCACCGACGGACAGACGAACCGATGGACAGACAACCAGCTGATGGAAGAGCAGAAAACAGACGGACAGATTGACAGATTGACAGATTGACAGACATGCAGACCACCGGCGGACAGAAAAGCAGACGAACAGACGGACAGATTGACAGACAGACAGACCACCAATGGACAGACCATTAACAGACAGACGAACAGACAGACAGACCACCGGCAGACAAACGAACGGATGGAACTGACAGACAGACGACCGACAGACAGACGAGCAGACGGACATACCACCGGCAGACAGACGAATTGATGGAACGTACCGACAGAAGACCGACTGACAGACGAACAGACGGACAGACCACCGGCAGACAAACGAACGGATGGAACTGACAGACAGACGACCGACAGGCAAACGAACAGACCGCCAGACCATCGACAGACAGACGAACGGACCACCGACGGACAGACGAACAGATGGACGGAAAACCAGTGGACAGAAGAGCAGACGAACAGACGGACAGATTGATAGATTGACAGACGGACAGACCACCGGCAGACAAACGAACAGACGGACAGACCACTGGCAGGCAGACGAACTGATGGAACTTACCGACAGAAGACCAACAGACAGACGAACAAACGGACAAACCATAGACAGACATACGGACAGACCACCGACGGACAGACGAACCGATGGACAGACAACCAGCTGATGGAAGAGCAGAAAACAGACGGACAGATTGACAGCTTGACAGATTGACAGATTGACAGACATGCAGACTACCGGCGGACAGACCACCAGTTAACAGACCATTAACAGACAGACGAGCAGACGGACATACCACCGGCAGACAGACGAACTGATGAAACGTATCGACAGAAGACGGACAGACAGACGAACAGACGGACAGACCACCGCAGACAAACGAACGGATGGAACTGACAGACAGACTACCGACAGGCAAACGAACAGACCGCCAGACCATCGACAGACAGACGGACGGACCACCGACGGACAGACGAACAGATGAACAGACGGACAGATTGATAGATTGACAGACGAACAGACCACCGGCAGACAAACGAACAGACGGACAGACCACTGGCAGGCAGACGAACTGATGGAACTTACCGACAGAAGACCAACAGACAGACGAACAAACGGACAAACCATAGACAGACAGACGGACAGACCACCGATGGACAGACAACCAGCTGATGGAAGAGCAGAAAACAGACGGACAGATTGACAGATTGACAAATTGACAGATTGACAGACATGCAGACCACCGGCGGACAGAAAAGCAGACGAACGGACGGACAGATTGACAGACAGACAGACCACCAATGGACAGACGAACGGATGGAACTGACAGACCGACGACCGTCAGACAAACGAACAGACCACCAGACCATCGACAAACGAACAGATGGACAGAAAACCAGCGGACAGAAGAGCAGACAAACAGACGGACAGATTGACAGATTGACAGATTGACAGACATGCAGACTACCGCCGGACAAAAGAGCAGACGAACAGACGGACAGATTGACAGATTGACAGACGGACAGACCACCAGTGGACAGACCATTAACAGACAGACAAGCAGACGGACATACCACCGGCAGGCAGATGATCTGATGGAACGTATCGACAGAAGACCGACAGACAGATGAACAGACGGACAGACCACCGGCAGACAAACGAACGGATGGAACTGACAGACAGACGACCGACAGGCAAACGAACAGACCGCCAGACCATCGATAGACAGACGGACAGACCACCGACGGACAGACGAACAGATGGACGGAAAACCAATGGACAGAAGAGCAGACGAACAGACGGACAGATTGATAGATTGACACATGGACAGACCACCGGCAGGCAGACGAACTGATGGAACTTACCGACAGAAGACCAACAGACAGACGAACAAACGGACAGACCATAGACAGACGGACAGACCACCGACGGACAGACAACCAGCTGATGGAAGAGCAGACAAGCAGACGGAGAGATTGACAGATTGACAGACATGCAGACCACCGGCGGACAGACGTCTCAGACTGACAGACCACCAATGGACAGACAATTAACAGACAGACGAGCAGACGGACATACCACCGGCAGGCACACGAACTGATGGAACTTACCGACAGAAGACCAACAGGCAGACGAACAAATGGACAGACCATGGACAGACAGACGGACAGACCACCGACGGACAGACGAACCGATGGACAGTTAACCAGCTGATGGAAGAGCAGACAAACAGACGGACAGATTGACAGATTGACAGACATGCAGACCACCGGCGGACAGAAGAGCAGACGAACAGACGGACAGATTGACAGATTGACAGACAGACAGACCACCAATGGACAGAACATTAACAGACAGACGAACAGACAGACAGACCACCGGCAGACAAACGAACGGATTGAACTGACAGACAGACGACCGACAGATAAACGAACAGATCGCCAGACCATCGACAGACAGACGGACAGACCACCGACGGACAGACGAATAGATGGCCAGACAACCACCTGATGGAAGAGCAGACGAACAGACGGACACATTGACAGATTGACAGACAGACAGACAGACCACCGGCGGACAGACGTCTCAAACTGACAGACTACCAATGGACAGACAATTAACAGACAGACGAGCAGACGGACATACCACCGGCAGGCACACGAACTGATGGAACTTACCGACAGAAGACCGACAGACAGACGAACAGACGGAACTGACAGACAGAAGATCGACAGACAGACGAACAGACGGACAGACCACAGGCAGACAAACGAACGGATGGAACTGACAGACAGACGACCGACAGACAAACGAACAGACCACCAGACCATCGACAGACAGACCACCGGCGGACAGACGAATAGATGGACAGACAACCAGCTGATGGAAGAGCAGACGAACAGACGGACAGATTGACAGACAGACGGACAGACCTCCGACGGACAGACGAACAAATTAACGGAAAACTAGCGGACAGAACAGCAGACGAACAGACGGACAGATTAACAGACCACCGGCAGACAAACGAACAGACGGACAGACAACCGGCAGGCAGACGAACTGATGGAACTTACCGACAGAAGACCGACAGACAGACGAACAAACGGACAGACCATAGACAGACAGACGGACAGACCACCGACGGACAGACGAATAGATGGACAGACTACCAGATGATGGAAGAGCAGACGAACAGACGGACAGATTGACAGATTGACAGACAGACAGACCACCGGCGGACAGACGTCTCAGACTGACAGACCACCAATGGACAGACAATTAACAGACAGACGAGCAGACGGACATACCACCGGCAGGCACACGAACTGATGGAACTTACCGACAGAAGCCCGATAGACAGACGAACAGACGGACAGACAATCGAACGGATGGAACTGACAGACCGACGACCGACAGAAAAATGAACAGACCACCAGATCATGGACAGAGAGACGGACAGACCACCGATGGACAGACAACCAGCGGACAGAAAAGCAGACGAACAGACGGACAGATTGACAGACATGCAGACCACCGGCGGACAGATGCCTCAGACGGACAGACCACCAATGGACAGACAATTAACAGACAGACGAGCAGACGGACATACCACCGGCAGGCAGACGAACAGATGGAACTTGACGACAGAAGACCGACAGACAGACGAACAGACGGACAGACCACCGGCAGACTAATGAACGGATGGAACTGACAGACAGACGACCGACAGTCAAACGAACAGACCGCCAGACCATCGACAGACAGACGGACAGACCACCGACGGACAGACGAACAGATGGACGGAAAACCAGTGTACAGAAGTGCAGACGAACAGACGGACAGATTGATAGATTGACACACGGACAGACCACCGGCAGACAAATGAACAGACGGACAGACCACCGGCAGACAAACGAACGGATGGAACTGACAGACAGACGACCCACAGTCAAACGAACAGACCACCAGATCATCGACAGACAGACGGACAGACCACCGACGGACAGACGAACAGATGGACGGAAAACCAGTGGACAGAAGAGCAAACGAACAGACGGACAGATTGATAGATTGACACACGGACAGACGACTGGCAGACAAACGAACAGACGGACAGACCACCGGCAGGCAGACGAACAGATGTAACTGACAGACAGACGACCGACAGACAAACGAACAGACCGCCAGACCATCGACAGACAGACGGACAGACTACCGACGGACAGACGAACAGATCGACGGAAAACCAGCGGACAGAAGAGCAGACGAACAGACGGACAGATTGACAGACGGTAAGACCACCGGCAGACAAACGAACAGACGGACAGACCACCGGCGGACAAATGAACAGACGGAACTGACAGACAGAAGACCGACAGACAGACGAACAGACGGACAGACCACAGGCAGACAAACGAACGGATGGAACTGACAGAGAGACGACCGGCAGACAAACGAGCAGACCGCCAGACCATAGACAGAGAGACGGACAGACCACCGACGGACAGACGAACAAACGGACAGACCACCGGCAGACAAACGAACGGATGGAACTGACAGACGGACGGCCGACAGGCAAACGAACAGACCGCCAGACCATCGACAGACAGACGGAAAGACGAACAGATGGAAGGAAAACCAGTTGACATAAGAGCAGACGAACAGACGGACAGATTGATAGATTGACAGACGGACAGACCACCGGCAGACAAACGAGCAGACGGACAGACCACCGGCAGGCAGACGAACTTATGGAACTTACCGACACAAGACCAACAGACAGACGAACAAACGGACAGACCATAGACAGACGGACAGACCACCGACGGACAGACAACCAGCTGATGGAAGAGCAGACAAACAGACGAAAAGATTGACAGATTGACAGATTGACAGACCACCGGCGGACAGAAGAGCAGACGAACAGACGGACAGATTGACAGATTGACAGACGGACAGACCACCAGTGGACAGACCATTAACAGACAGACGAGCAGACGGACATACCACCGGCAGGCAGATGAACTGATGGAACGTATCGACAGAAGACCGACAGACAGACGAACAGACGGACAGACCACCGGCAGACAGACGGACAGACCACCGACGGACAGAAGAACAGATGGACGGAAAACCAGTGGACAGAAGAGCAGACGAACAGACGGACAGATTGATAGATTGACAGACGGACAGACCACCGGCAGACAAACGAACGGACGGACAGACTACTGGCAGGCAGACGAACTGATGGAACTTACCGACAGAAGACCAACAGACAGACGAACAAACGGACAGACCATAGACAGACAGACGGACAGACCACCGATGGACAGACCACCGGGAGACAAACGAACGGATGGAACTGACAGACAGACTACCGACAGGCAAACGAACAGACCGCCAGACCATCGACAGACAGACGGACAGACCACCGACGGACAGAAGAACAGATGGACGGAAAACTAGTGGACAGAAGAGCAGACGAACAGACGGACAGATTGATAGATTGACAGACGGACAGACCACCGGCAGACAAACGAACAGACGGACAGACTACTGGCAGGCAGACGAACTGATGGAACTTACCGACAGAAGACCAACAGACAGACGAACAAACGGACAGACCATAGACAGACAGACGGACAGACCACCGTTGGACAGACCACCGGCAGACAAACGAACGGATGCAACTGACAGACAGACGACCGACAGACAAACGAACAGGCCACCAGACCATCGACAGACAGACGGACAGACCACCGACGGTCGGGCGAACAGATGGACAGACAACCAGCTGATGGAAGAGCAGACGAACAGACGGACAGATTGATAGATTGACAGACGTTCAGACCACCGGCAGACAAACGAACGGATGGAACTGACAGACAGACGACCGACAGACAAACGAACAGACCACCAGACCATCGACAGACAGACGGACAGACCACCGACGGACAGACGAACAGATGGACGGAAAACCAGCGGACAGAAGAGCAGACGAACAGACGGACAGATTGACATATTGACAGATTGACAGACAGACAGACCACCGGCGGACAGACGTCTCAGACTGACAGACCACCAATGGTAAGACAATTAGCAGACAGACGAGCAGACGGACATACCACCGGCAGGCACACGAACTGATGGAACTTACCGACAGAAGCCCGACAGACAGACGAACAGACGGACAGACAATCGAACGGATGGAACTGACAGACCGACGACCGACAGACAAACGAACAGACCACCAGACCATCGACAGACAGACGGACAGACCACCGATGGACAGACAACCAGCGGACAGAAAAGCAGACGAACAGACGGACAGATTGACAGATTGACAGACATGCAGACCACCGGCGGACAGATGCCTCAGACGGACAGACCACCAATGGACAGACAACTAACAGACAGACGAGCAGACGGACATACCACCGGCAGGCAGACGAACAGATGGAACTTGACGACAGAAGACAGACGAACAGACGGACAGACCAATGGAAGACAAACGAACGGATGGAACTGACAGACAGACGACCGACAGACAAACGAACAGACCGCCAGACCATCGACAGACAGACGGACAGACCACCGACGGACAGACGAACAGACGAACAGATGGACGGAAAACCAGCGGACAGAAGAGCAGACGAACAGACGGACAGATTGACAGACATTAAGACCACCGGCAGACAAATGAACAGACGGAACTGACAGACAGAAGACCGACAGACAGACGAACGGACGGACAGACCACAGGCAGACAAACGAACGGATGGAACTGACAGAGAGACGACCGACAGACAAACGAACAGACCGCCAGACCATAGACAGACGGACAGACCACCGACGGACAGACGAACAAACGGACAGACCACCGGCAGACAAACGAACGGATGGAACTGACAGACGGACGACCAACAGACAAACGAACAGACGGACAGACCACCGGCAGGCAGACGAACTGATGGAACTTACCGACAGAAGACCAACAGACAGACGAACAAACGGACAGACCATAGACAGACGGACAGACCACCGACGGACAGACAACCAGCTGATGGAAGAGCAGACAAACAGACGGACAGATTGACAGATTGACAGACATGCAGACCACCGGCGGACAAAAGAGCAGACGAACAGACGGACAGATTGACAGATTGACAGATTGACAGACGGACAGACCACCAGTGGACAGACCATTAACAGACAGACGAGCAGACGGACATACCACCGGCAGACAAACGAACGGATGGAACTGACAGACGGACGACCAACAGACAAACGAACAGACGGACAGACCACCGGCAGGCAGACGAACTGATGGAACTTACCGACAGAAGACCAACAGACAGACGAACAAACGGACAGACCATAGACAGACGGACAGACCACCGACGGACAGACAACCAGCTGATGGAAGAGCAGACAAACAGACGGACAGATTGACAGATTGACAGACATGCAGACCACCGGCGGACAAAAGAGCAGACGAACAGACGGACAGATTGACATATTGACAGATTGACAGACAGACAGACCACCGGCGGACAGACGTCTCAGACTGACAGACCACCAATGGTAAGACAATTAGCAGACAGACGAGCAGACGGACATACCACCGGCAGGCACACGAACTGATGGAACTTACCGACAGAAGCCCGACAGACAGACGAACAGACGGACAGACAATCGAACGGATGGAACTGACAGACCGACGACCGACAGACAAACGAACAGACCACCAGACCATCGACAGACAGACGGACAGACCACCGATGGACAGACAACCAGCGGACAGAAAAGCAGACGAACAGACGGACAGATTGACAGATTGACAGACATGCAGACCACCGGCGGACAGATGCCTCAGACGGACAGACCACCAATGGACAGACAACTAACAGACAGACGAGCAGACGGACATACCACCGGCAGGCAGACGAACAGATGGAACTTGACGACAGAAGACAGACGAACAGACGGACAGACCAATGGAAGACAAACGAACGGATGGAACTGACAGACGGACGACCAACAGACAAACGAACAGACGGACAGACCACCGGCAGGCAGACGAACTGATGGAACTTACCGACAGAAGACCAACAGACAGACGAACAAACGGACAGACCATAGACAGACGGACAGACCACCGACGGACAGACAACCAGCTGATGGAAGAGCAGACAAACAGACGGACAGATTGACAGATTGACAGACATGCAGACCACCGGCGGACAAAAGAGCAGACGAACAGACGGACAGATTGACAGATTGACAGATTGACAGACGGACAGACCACCAGTGGACAGACCATTAACAGACAGACGAACAGACGGACAGACCACCGGCAGCCAAACGAACGGATGGAACTGACAGACAGACGACCGACAGGCAAACGAACAGACCGCCAGACCATCGATAGACAGACGGACAGACCACCGACGGACAGACGAACAGATGGACGGAAAACCAATGGACAGAAGAGCAGACGAACAGACGGACAGATTGATAGATTGACACATGGACAGACCACCGGCAGGCAGACGAACTGATGGAACTTACCGACAGAAGACCAACAGACAGACGAACAAACGGACAGACCATAGACAGACGGACAGACCACCGACGGACAGACAACCAGCTGTTGGAAGAGCAGACAAGCAGACGGACAGATTGACAGATTGACAGACATGCAGACCACCGGCGGACAGACGTCTCAGACTGACAGACCACCAATGGACAGACAATTAACAGACAGACGAGCAGACGGACATACCACCGGCAGGCACACGAACTGATGGAACTTACCGACAGAAGACCAACAGGCAGACGAACAAGCGGACAGACCACCGACGGACAGACGAACCGATGGACAGTTAACCAGCTGATGGAAGAGCAGACAAACAGACGGACAGATTGACAGACATGCAGACCACCGGCGGACAGACGAACCGATGGACAGTTAACCAGCTGATGGAAGAGCAGACGAACAGACGGACAGATTGACAGATTGACAGACAGACAGACCAATAATGGACAGAACATTAACAGACAGACGAACAGACAGACAGACCACCGGCAGACAAACGAACGGATTGAACTGACAGACAGACGACCGACAGATAAACGAACAGACCGCCAGACCATCGACAGACAGACGGACAGACCACCGACGGATAGACGAATAGATGGCCAGACAACCAGCTGATGGAAGAGCAGACGAACAGGCGGACACATTGACAGATTGACAGACAGACAGACAGACCAGCGGCGGACAGACGTCTCAAACTGACAGACCACCAATGGTAAGACAATTAGCAGACAGACGAGCAGACGGACATACCACCGGCAGGCACACGAACTGATGGAACTTACCGACAGAAGCCCGACAGACAGACGAACAGACGGACAGACAATCGAACGGATGGAACTGACAGACCGACGACCGACAGACAAACGAACAGACCACCAGACCATCGACAGACAGACGGACAGACCACCGATGGACAGACAACCAGCGGACAGAAAAGCAGACGAACAGACGGACAGATTGACAGATTGACAGACATGCAGACCACCGGCGGACAGATGCCTCAGACGGACAGACCACCAATGGACAGACAACTAACAGACAGACGAGCAGACGGACATACCACCGGCAGGCAGACGAACAGATGGAACTTGACGACAGAAGACAGACGAACAGACGGACAGACCAATGGAAGACAAACGAACGGATGGAACTGACAGACAGACGACCGACAGACAAACGAACAGACCGCCAGACCATCGACAGACAGACGGACAGACCACCGACGGACAGACGAACAGACGAACAGATGGACGGAAAACCAGCGGACAGAAGAGCAGACGAACAGACGGACAGATTGACAGACATTAAGACCACCGGCAGAAAATTAACAGACGGAACTGACAGACAGAAGACCGACAGACAGACGAACGGACGGACAGACCACAGGCAGACAAACGAACGGATGGAACTGACAGAGAGACGACCGACAGACAAACGAACAGACCGCCAGACCATAGACAGACAGACGGACAGACCACCGACGGACAGACGAACAAACGGACAGACCACCGGCAGACAAACGAACGGATGGAACTGACAGACGGACGACCAACAGACAAACGAACAGACGGACAGACCACCGGCAGGCAGACGAACTGATGGAACTTACCGACAGAAGACCAACAGACAGACGAACAAACGGACAGACCATAGACAGACGGACAGACCACCGACGGACAGACAACCAGCTGATGGAAGAGCAGACAAACAGACGGACAGATTGACAGATTGACAGACATGCAGACCACCGGCGGACAAAAGAGCAGACGAACAGACGGACAGATTGACAGATTGACAGATTGACAGACGGACAGACCACCAGTGGACAGACCATTAACAGACAGACGAGCAGACGGACATACCACCGGCAGACAAACGAACGGATGGAACTGACAGACGGACGACCAACAGACAAACGAACAGACGGACAGACCACCGGCAGGCAGACGAACTGATGGAACTTACCGACAGAAGACCAACAGACAGACGAACAAACGGACAGACCATAGACAGACGGACAGACCACCGACGGACAGACAACCAGCTGATGGAAGAGCAGACAAACAGACGGACAGATTGACAGATTGACAGACATGCAGACCACCGGCGGACAAAAGAGCAGACGAACAGACGGACAGATTGACAGATTGACAGATTGACAGACGGACAGACCACCAGTGGACAGACCAGTAACAGACAGACGAACAGACGGACAGACCACCGGCAGCCAAACGAACGGATGGAACTGACAGACAGACGACCGACAGGCAAACGAACAGACCGCCAGACCATCGATAGACAGACGGACAGACCACCGACGGACAGACGAACAGATGGACGGAAAACCAATGGACAGAAGAGCAGACGAACAGACGGACAGATTGATAGATTGACACATGGACAGACCACCGGCAGGCAGACGAACTGATGGAACTTACCGACAGAAGACCAACAGACAGACGAACAAACGGACAGACCATAGACAGACGGACAGACCACCGACGGACAGACAACCAGCTGTTGGAAGAGCAGACAAGCAGACGGACAGATTGACAGATTGACAGACATGCAGACCACCGGCGGACAGACGTCTCAGACTGACAGACCACCAATGGACAGACAATTAACAGACAGACGAGCAGACGGACAGACCACCGACGGACAGACGAACCGATGGACAGTTAACCAGCTGATGGAAGAGCAGACAAACAGACGGACAGATTGACAGACATGCAGACCACCGGCGGACAGACGAACCGATGGACAGTTAACCAGCTGATGGAAGAGCAGACGAACAGACGGACAGATTGACAGATTGACAGACAGACAGACCAATAATGGACAGAACATTAACAGACAGACGAACAGACAGACAGACCACCGGCAGACAAACGAACGGATTGAACTGACAGACAGACGACCGACAGATAAACGAACAGACCGCCAGACCATCGACAGACAGACGGACAGACCACCGACGGATAGACGAATAGATGGCCAGACAACCAGCTGATGGAAGAGCAGACGAACAGGCGGACACATTGACAGATTGACAGACAGACAGACAGACCACCGGCGGACAGACGTCTCAAACTGACAGACTACCAATGGACAGACAATTAACAGACAGACGAGCAGACGGACATACCACCGGCAGGCACACGAACTGATGGAACTTACCGACAGAAGACCGAGAGACAGACTAACAGACGGACAGACAATCGAACGGATGGAACTGACAGACCGACGACCGACAGACAAACGAACTGGACGGAAAACCAGCGGACAGAAGAGCAGACGAACAGACGGACAGATTGACAGATTGACAGATTGACAGACAGACCGACCACCGGCGGTCAGACGTCTCAGACTGACAGACCACCAATGGACAGTCAATTAACAGACAGACGAGCAGAGGGACATACCACCGGCAGGCACACGAACTGATGGAACTTACCGACAGAAGACCGACAGACAGACGAACAGACCACCAGACCATCGACAGACAGACGGACAGACCACCGATGGACAGACAATGAGCGGACAGAAAAGCAGACGAACAGACGGACAGATTGACAGATTGACAGATTAACAGACATGCAGACCACCGGCGGACAGATGCCTCAGACGGACAGACCACCGACGGACAGACGAACAGATGGAACTGACAGACAGAAGATCGACAGACAGACGAACAGACGGACAGACCACAGGCAGACAAACGAACGGATGGGACTGACAGAGAGACGACCGACAGACAAACGAACAGACCGCCAGACCATAGACAGAGAGACGGACAGACCACCGACGGACAGACGAATAGATGGACAGACAACCAGCTGATGGAAGAGCAGACGAACAGACGGACAGATTGACAGATTGACAGACAGACAGACCACCGGCGGACAGACGTCTCAGACTGACAGACCACCAATGGACAGACAATTAACAGACAGACGAGCAGACGGACATACCACCGGCAGGCACACGAGCTGATGGAACTTACCGACAGAAGCCCGATAGACAGACGAACAGACGGACAGACAATCGAACGGATGGAACTGACAGAGAGACGACCAACAGACAAACGAACAGACCGCCAGACCAAAGACAGAGAGACGGACAGACCACCGACGGACAGACCACCGGCAGACAAACGAACGGATGGAACTGACAGACGGAGGACCGAGAGACAAACGAACAGACGGAGAGACCACCGGCAGGCAGACGAACTGATGGAACTTACCGACAGAAGACCAACAGACAGACGAACAAACGGACAGACCATAGACAGACGGACAGACCACCGACGGACAGACAACCAGCTGATGGAAGAGCAGACAAACAGACGGACAGATTGACAGATTGACAGATTGACAGACATGCAGACCACCGGCGGACAAAAGAGCAGACGAACAGACGGACAGATTGACAGATTGACAGACGGACAGACCACCAGTGGACAGACCATTAACAGACAGACAAGCAGACGGACATACCACCGGCAGGCAGATGAACTGATGGAACGTATCGACAGAAGACCGACAGATAGACGAACAGACGGACAGACCACCGGCAGACAAACGAACGGATGGAACTGACAGACAGACGACCGACAGGCAAACGAACAGACCGCCAGACCATCGATAGACAGACGGACAGACCACCGACGGACAGTCGAACAGATGGACGGAAAACCAATGGACAGAAGAGCAGACGAACAGACGGACAGATTGATAGATTGACACATGGACAGACCACCGGCAGGCAGACGAACTGATGGAACTTACCGACAGAAGACCAACAGACAGACGAACAAACGGACAGACCATAGACAGACGGACAGACCACCGACGGACAGACAACCAGCTGATGGAAGAGCAGACAAGCAGACGGACAAATTGACAGATTGACAGACATGCAGACCCCCGGCGGACAGACGTCTCAGACTGACAGACCACCAATGGACAGACAATTAACAGACAGACGAGCAGACGGACATACCACCGGCAGGCACACGAACTGATGGAACTTACCGACAGAAGACCAACAGGCAGACGAACAAACGGACAGACCATAGACAGACGGACAGACCACCGACGGACAGACAACCAGCTGATGGAAGAGCAGACAAACAGACGGACAGATTGACAGATTGACAGATTGACAGATTGACAGACATGCAGACCACCGGCGGACAAAAGAGCAGACGAACAGACGGACAGATTGACAGATTGACAGACGGACAGACCACCAGTGGACAGACCATTAACAGACAGACAAGCAGACGGACATACCACCGGCAGGCAGATGAACTGATGGAACGTATCGACAGAAGACCGACAGACAGACGAACAGACGGACAGACCATAGACAGACGGACAGACCACCGACGGACAGACAACCAGCTGATGGAAGAGCAGACAAGCAGACGGACAGATTGACAGATTGACAGACATGCAGACCACCGGCGGACAGACGTCTCAGACTGACAGACCACCAATGGACAGACAATTAACAGACAGACGAGCAGACGGACATACCACCGGCAGGCACACGAACTGATGGAACTTACCGACAGAAGACCAACAGGCAGACGAACAAACGGACAGACCACCGACGGACAGACGAACCGATGGACAGTTAACCAGCTGATGGAAGAGCAGACAAACAGACGGACAGATTGACAGATTGACAGACATGCAGACCACCGGCGGACAGAAGAGCAGACGAACAGACGGACAGATTGACAGATTGACAGACAGACAGACCACCAATGGACAGAACATTAACAGACAGACGAACAGACAGACAGACCACCGGCAGACAAACGAACGGATTGAATTGACAGACAGACGACCGACAGATAAACGAACGGACAGACGAATAGATGGCCAGACAACCAGCTGATGGAAGAGCAGACGAACAGACGGACACATTGACAGATTGACAGACAGACAGACAGACCACCGGCGGACAGACGTCTCAAACTGACGGACTACCAATGGACAGACAATTAACAGACAGACGAGCAGACGGACATACCACCGGCAGGCACACTAACTGATGGAACTTACCGACAGAAGACCGACAGACAGACTAACAGACGGACAGACAATCGAACGGATGGAACTGACAGACCGACGACCGACAGACAAACGAACTGGACGGAAAACCAGCGGACAGAAGAGCAGACGAACAGACGGACAGATTGACAGATTGACAGATTGACAGACAGACCGAACACCGGCGGACAGACGTCTCAGACTGACAGACCACCAATGGACAGTCAATTAACAGACAGACGAGCAGGGGGACATACCACCGGCAGGCACACGAACTGATGGAACTTACCGACAGAAGACCGACAGACAGACGAACAGACCACCAGACCATCGACAGACAGACGGACAGACCACCGATGCACAGACAATGAGCGGACAGAAAAGCAGACGAACAGACGGACAGATTGACAGATTGACAGATTAACAGACATGCAGACCACCGGCGGACAGATGCCTCAGACGGACAGACCACCGACGGACAGACGAACAGACGGAACTGACAGACAGAAGATCGACAGACAGACGAACAGACGGACAGACCACAGGCAGACAAACGAACGGATGGAACTGACAGACAGACGACCGACAGACAAACGAACAGACCACCAGACCATCGACAGACAGACCACCGGCGGACAGACGAATAGATGGACAGACAACCAGCTGATGGAAGAGCAGACGAACAGACGGACAGACTGACAGACAGACGGACAGACCACCGACGGACAGACGAACAGATTAACGGAAAACTAGCGGACAGAAGAGCAGACGAACAGACGGACAGATTGACAGACCACCGGCAGACAAACGAACAGACGGACAGACAACCGGCAGGCAGACGAACTGATGGAACTTACCGACAGAAGACCGACAGACAGACGAACAAACGGACAGACCATAGACAGACAGACGGACAGACCACCGATGGGCAGACAACCAGCATACAGAAAAGCAGACGAACAGACGGACAGATTGACAGATTGACAGACATGCAGACCACCGGCGGACAGATGCCTCAGACGGACAGACCACCAATCAACAGACAATTAACAGACAGACGAGCAGACGGACATACCACCGGCAGGCACACGAACTGATGGAACTTACCGACAGAAGCCCGATAGACAGACGAACAGACGGACAGACAATCGAACGGATGGAACTGACAGACCGACGACCGACAGAAAAATGAACAGACCACCAGACCATGGACAGAGAGACGGACAGACCACCGATGGACAGACAACCAGCGGACAGAAAAGCAGACGAACAGACGGACAGATTGACAGATTGACAGACATGCAGACCACCGGCGGACAGATGCCTCAGACGGACAGACCACCAATCAACAGACAATTAACAGACAGACGAGCAGACGGACATACCACCGGCAGGCAGACGAACAGATGGAACTTGAAGACAGAAGACCGACAGACAGACGAACAGACGGACAGACCACCGGCAGACTAACGAACGGATGGAACTGACAGACAGACGACCGACAGTCAAACGAACAGACCGCCAGACCATCGACAGACAGACGGACAGACCACCGACGGACAGACGAACAGATGGACGGAAAACCAGTGTACAGAAGAGCAGACGAACAGACGGACAGATTGATAGATTGACACACGGACAGACCACCGGCAGACAAACGAACAGACGGACAGACCACCGGCAGACAAACGAACGGATGGAACTGACAGACAGACGACCCACAGTCAAACGAACAGACCGCCAGATCATCGACAGACAGACGGACAGACCACCGACGGACAGACGAACAGATGGACGGAAAACCAGTGGACAGAAGAGCAAACGAACAGACGGACAGATTGATAGATTGACACACGGACAGACCACCGGCGGACAGACGTCTCAGACTGACAGACCACCAATGGACAGACAATTAACAGACAGACGAGCAGACGGACATACCACCGGCAGGCACACGAACTGATGGAACTTACCGACAGAAGCCCGATAGACAGACGAACAGACGGACAGACAATCGAACGGATGGAACTGACAGACCGACGACCGACAGAAAAATGAACAGACCACCAGACCATGGACAGAGAGACGGACAGACCACCGATGGACAGACAACCAGCGGACAGAAAAGCAGACGAACAGACGGACAGATTGACAGATTGACAGACATGCAGACCACCGGCGGACAGATGCCTCAGACGGACAGACCACTAATCAACAGACAATTAACAGACAGACGAGCAGACGGACATACCACCGGCAGGCAGACGAACAGATGGAACTTGACGACAGAAGACCGACAGACAGACGAACAGACGGACAGACCACCGGCAGACTAACGAACGGATGGAACTGACAGACAGACGACCCACAGTCAAACGAACAGACCGCCAGATCATCGACAGACAGACGGACAGACCACCGACGGACAGGCGAACAGATGGACGGAAAACCAGTGGACAGAAGAGCAGACGAACAGACGGACAGATTGATAGATTGACACACGGACAGACCACCGGCAGACAAACGAACAGACGGACAGACCACCGGCAGACAAACGAACGGATGGAACTGACAGACAGACGACCCACAGTCAAACGAACAGACCGCCAGATCATCGACAGACAGACGGACAGACCACCGACGGACAGACGAACAGATGGACGGAAAACCAGTGGACAGAAGAGCAAACGAACAGACGGACAGATTGATAGATTGACACACAGACAGACGACTGGCAGACAAACGAACAGACGGACAGACCACCGGCAGGCAGACGAACAGATGTAACTTGACGACAGAAGACCGACAAACGGACAGACCACCGGCAGACAAACGAACGGATGGAACTGACAGACAGACGACCGACAGACAAACGAACAGACCGCCAGACCATCGACAGACAGACGGACAGACTACCGACGGACAGACGAACAGATCGACGGAAAACCAGCGGACAGAAGAGCAGACGAACAGACGGGCAGATTGACAGACGGTAAGACCACCGGCAGACAAACGAACAGACGGACAGACCACCGGCGGACAAATGAACAGACGGAACTGACAGACAGAAGACCGACAGACAGACGAACAGACGGACAGACCACAGGCAGACAAACGAACGGATGGAACTGACAGACGGACGACCGACAGACAAACGAACAGACCGCCAGACCATCGACAGACAGACGGACAGACGAACAGATGGAAGGAAAACCAGTTGACATAAGAGCAGACGAACAGACGGACAGATTGATAGATTGACAGACGGACAGACCACCGACAGACAAACGAGCAGACGGACAGACCACCGGCAGGCAGACGAACTTATGGAACTTACCGACACAAGACCAACAGACAGACGAACAAACGGACAGACCATAGACAGATGGACAGACCACCGACGGACAGACAACCAGCTGATGGAAGAGCAGACAAACAGACGAAAAGATTGACAGATTGACAGATTGACAGACCACCGGCGGACAGAAGAGCAGACGAACAGACGGACAGATTGACAGATTGACAGACGGACAGACCACCAGTGGACAGACCATTAACAGACAGACGAGCAGACGGACATACCACCGGCAGGCAGATGAACTGATGGAACGTATCGACAGAAGACCGACAGACAGACGAACAGACGGACAGACCACCGGCAGACAGACGGACAGACCACCGACGGACAGAAGAACAGATGGACGGAAAAGCAGACGAACAGACGGACAGATTGACAGATTGACAGACATTCAGACCACCGGTGGACAGATGCCTCAGACGGACAGACCACCAATGGACAGACAATTAACAGACAGACGAGCAGACGGACATACCACCGGCAGGCAGACGAACTGATGGAACGTACCGACAGAAGACCGACAGACAGACGAACAGACAGACAGACCACCGGCAGACTAACGAACGAATTTAACTGACAGACAGACGACCGACAGTCAAACGAACAGACCGCCAGACCATCGACAGACAGACGGACAGACCACCGACGGACAGACGAACAGATGGACGGAAAACCAGTGTACAGAAGAGCAGACGAACACGGACAGATTAATAGATTGACACACGGACAGACCACCGGCAGACAAACGAACAGACGGACAGACCACCGGCAGACAAACGAACGCATGGAACTGACAGACAGACGACCCACAGTCAAACGAACAGACCGCCAGATCATCGACAGACAGACGGACAGACCACCGACGGACAGACGAACAGATGGACGGAAAACCAGTGGACAGAAGAGCAAACGAACAGACGGACAGATTGATAGATTGACACACGGACAGACGACTGGCAGACAAACGAACAGACGGACAGACCACCGGCAGGCAGACGAACAGA
Organism: Xylota segnis; assembly: GCA_963583995.1. NCBI lineage: Eukaryota > Metazoa > Arthropoda > Insecta > Diptera > Syrphidae > Xylota > Xylota segnis. Next base: position 103,318,243 of record OY757236.1, on the reverse strand, counting down.
TGTAACTTGACGACAGAGGACCGACAAACGGACAGACCACCGGCAGACAAACGAACGGATGGAACTGACAGACAGACGACCGACAGACAAACGAACAGACAACCAGACCATCGACAGACGGACGGCCGGACCACTGACGGACAGACGAACAGGTGTACAGACAACCAGACGACAGAAGAGCAGACGAACAGACGATCAGATTGACAGATTGACAGACGGTAAGACCACCGGCAGACAAACGAACAGACGGACAGACCATTAACAGACAGACGAGCAGACGGACAGCCCACCGGCGGACAAATGAACAGACGGATCTGACAGACAGAAGACCGAACAACAAACGAACAGACCGCCAGACCATAGACAGACAGACGGACAGACCACCGACGGACAGACGAACCGATCTACAGACAACCAGCTGATGGAAGAGCAGACAAACAGGCGGACAGATTGACAGATTGACAGACATGCATACCACCGGCGGACAGAAGAGCAGACGAACAGACGGACAGATTGACAGATTGACAGACGGACAGGCCACCAGTGGATAGACCATTAACAGACAGACGAGCAGACGGACATACCACCGGCAGGCAGACAAACTGATGGAACGTATCGACAGAAGACCGACAGACAGACGAACAGACGGACAGACCACCGGCAGACAAACGAACGGATGGAACTGACAGTCAGACGACCGACAGACAAACGAACAGACCGCCAGACCATCGACAGACAGACGGACAGACCACCGACGGACAGACGAACAGATGGACGGAAAACCAGTGGACAGAAGAGCAGACGAACAGACGGACAGATTGATAGATTGACAGACGGACAGACCACCGGCAGAGAAACGATTAGACCGCCAGACCATAGACAGACAGACGGACAGACCACCGACGGACAGACGAACAGATGGACAGACGAACAGACAAACAAACGGACAGATTGACAGATGGACAGACCTAAAGACCACCGGTGGACAGACGTCTCAGACGGACAGACCACCAATGGTCAGTCCATTAACAGACAGACGAGCAGACGGACATACCACCGACAGGCAGACGAACTGATGGAACGTACCGACAGAAAACCGACAGACAGACGAACAAATGGACAGACCATAGACAGACAGACGGATAGACCACCGACGGACAGACAAACAGATGGACAGACGAACAGACAAACAGACGGACAGATTGACAGATGGACAGACCTAGAGACCACCGGTGGACAGACGTCTCAGACGGACAGACCACCAATGGACAGTGCATTAACAGACAGACGAGCAGACGGACAGACCACCGACGGACAGACGAACAGATGGACGGAAAACCAGTGGACAGAAGAGCAAACGAACAGACGGACAGATTGATAGATTGACACACGGACAGACGACTGGCAGACAAACGAACAGACGGACAGACCACCGGCAGGCAGACGAACAGATGTAACTTGACGACAGAAGACCGACAAACGGACAGACCACCGGCAGACAAACGAACGGATGGAACTGACAGACAGCCGACCGACAGACAAACGAACAGACCGCCAGACCATCGACAGACAGACGGACAGACTACCGACGGACAGACGAACAGATCGACGGAAAACCAGCGGACAGAAGAGCAGACGAACAGACGGGCAGATTGACAGACGGTAAGACCACCGGCAGACAAACGAACAGACGGACAGACCACCGGCGGACAAATGAACAGACGGAACTGACAGACAGAAGACCGACAGACAGACGAACAGACGGACAGACCACAGGCAGACAAACGAACGGATGGAACTGACAGAGAGACGACCGGCAGACAAACGAGCAGACCGCCAGACCATAGACAGAGAGACGGACAGACCACCGACGGACAGACGAACAAACGGACAGACCACCGGCAGACAAACGAACGGATGGAACTGACAGACGGACGACCGACAGACAAACGAACAGACCGCCAGACCATCGACAGACAGACGGACAGACCACCGACGGACAGACGAACAGATGGACGGAAAACCAGTGTACAGAAGAGCAGACGAACACACGGACAGATTAATAGATTGACACACGGACAGACCACCGGCAGACAAACGAACAGACGGACAGACCACCGGCAGACAAACGAACGCATGGAACTGACAGACAGACGACCCACAGTCAAACGAACAGACCGCTAGATCATCGACAGACAGACGGACAGACCACCGACGGACAGACGAACAGATGGACGGAAAACCAGTGGACAGAAGAGCAAACGAACAGACGGACAGATTGATAGATTGACACACGGACAGACGACTTCCAGACAAACGAACAGACGGACAGACCACCGGCAGGCAGACGAACAGATGTAACTTGACGACAGAAGACCGACAAACGGACAGACCACCGGCAGACAAACGAACGGATGGAACTGACAGACAGACGACCGACAGACAAACGAACAGACAACCAGACCATCGACAGACGGACGGCCGGACCACTGACGGACAGACGAACAGGTGTACAGACAACCAGACGACAGAAGAGCAGACGAACAGACGATCAGATTGACAGATTGACAGACGGTAAGACCACCGGCAGACAAACGAACAGACGGACAGACCATTAACAGACAGACGAGCAGACGGACAGCCCACCGGCGGACAAATGAACAGACGGATCTGACAGACAGAAGACCGAACAACAAACGAACAGACCGCCAGACCATAGACAGACAGACGGACAGACCACCGACGGACAGACGAACCGATTTACAGACAACCAGCTGATGGAAGAGCAGACAAACAGGCGGACAGATTGACAGATTGACAGACATGCATACCACCGGCGGACAGAAGAGCAGACGAACAGACGGACAGATTGACAGATTGACAGACGGACAGGCCACCAGTGGATAGACCATTAACAGACAGACGAGCAGACGAGCAGACGGACATACCACCGGCAGGCAGACAAACTGATGGAACGTATCGACAGAAGACCGACAGACAGACGAACAGACGGACAGACCACCGGCAGACAAACGAACGGATGGAACTGACAGACAGACGACCGACAGACAAACGAACAGACCGCCAGACCATCGACAGACGGACGGACAGACCACCGGCAGAGAAACGATTAGACCGCCAGACCATAGACAGACAGACGGACAGACCACCGACGGACAGACGAACAGATGGACAGACGAACAGACAAACAAACGGACAGATTGACAGATGGACAGACCTAAAGACCACCGGTGGACAGACGTCTCAGACGGACAGACCACCAATGGTCAGTCCATTAACAGACAGACGAGCAGACGGACATACCACCGACAGGCAGACGAACTGATGGAACGTACCGACAGAAAACCGACAGACAGACGAACAAATGGACAGACCATAGACAGACAGACGGATAGACCACCGACGGACAGACAAACAGATGGACAGACGAACAGACAAACAGACGGACAGATTGACAGATGGACAGACCTAGAGACCACCGGTGGACAGACGTCTCAGACGGACAGACCACCAATGGACAGTGCATTAACAGACAGACGAGCAGACGGACATACCACCGGCAGGCAGACGAACTGATGGAACGTACCGACAGAAGACCGACAGACAGACGAACAGACGGACAGACGACCGGCAGACAAACAAACGGATAGAACTGACAGACAGACGACCGACAGGCAAACGAACAGACCGCCAGACCATCGACAGACAGACGGACAGACCACCGACGGACAGACGAACAGATGGAAGGAAAACCAGTGGACAGAAGAGCAGACGAACAGACGGACAGATTGATAGATTGACAGACGGACAGACCACCGGCAGAAAAAATAACAGACGGACAGACCACCGGCATTCAGACGAACTGATGGAACTTACCGACAGAAGACCGACAGACAGACGAACAAACGGACAGACGAACAAACGGACAGACCATAGACAGACAGACGGACAGACAACCAGCTGATGGAAGAGCAGACAAACAGACGGACAGATTGACAGATTGACAGACGGACAGACCATTAACAGACAGACGAGCAGACGGACATACCACCGGCAGACACACGAACTGATGGAACGTATCGACAGAAGACGGACAGACAGACGAACAGACGGACAGACCACCGGCAGACAAACGAACAGACGGACAGACCACTGGCAGGCAGACGAACTGATGGAACTTACCGACAGAAGACCAACAGACAGGCGAACAAACGGACAGACCATAGACAGACAGACGGACAGACCACCGACGGACAGACGAACCGATGGGCAGACAACCAGTTGATGGAAGAGCAGAAAAAATACGGACAGATTGACAGATTGACAGATTGACAGATTGACAGACATGCAGACCACCGGCGGACAGAAGAGCAGACGAATAGACGAACAGACGGACAGATTGACCGATTGACAGACAGACAGACCACCAATGGACAGACAATTAACAGACAGACGAACAGACAGACAGACCACCGGCAGACAAACGAACGGATGGAACTGACAGACAGACGACCGACAGATAAACGAACAGACCGCCAGACCATCGACAGACAGACGGACAGACCACCGACGGACAGACGAACAAACGGACAGACCACCGGCAGACAGACGACCGACAGACAAACGAACAGACCGCCAGACCATCGACAGACAGACGGACAGACCACCGACGGACAGACGAACGGATGGAACTGACAGACAGCCGACCGACAGACAAACGAAAAAACCGCCAGACCACCGGCAGGCAGACGAACTGATGAAACTTAACGACAGAAGACCGATAGATAGATGAACAGACGGACAGACCACCGGCAGGCAGACAAACGGATGGAACTGACAGACAGACGACCGACAGACAAACGAACAGACCGAAAGACCTTCGACGGACAGACGGACAGACGGACAGACCACCGATGGACAGACAACCAGCGGACAGAAAAGCAGACGAACAGACGGACAGATTGACAGATTGAGAGACAGATTGACAGACATGCAGACCACCGGCGGACAGATGCCTCAGACGACCAATGGACAGACAATTAACAGACAGACGAGCAGACGGACATACCACCGGCAGGCAGACGAACAGATTTAACTTGACGACAGAAGACCGACAGACAGACGAACAGACGGACAGACAAAAGAACGGATGGAACTGGCTGACAGACAAACGAACAGACCACCAGACCATCGACAGACAGACGGCCAGACCACTGACGGACAGACGAACAGGTGTACAGACAACCAGGCGACAGAAGAGCAGACGAACAGACGAACAGATTGACAGATTGGCAGACCACCGGAAGGCAGACGAACTGATGGAACTTAACGACAGAAGACCGACAGATAGACGAACAGACGGTCAGACCACCGGCAGACAAACGAACGAATGGAACTGACAGACAGACGACCGATAGACGACCGACAGACAAACGAACAGACCGCCAGACCATCGACAGACAGACGGACAGATGGACGGAAAACCAGTGGACAGAAGAGCAGACGAACAGACGGATAGATTGATAGATTGACAGACGGACAGACCACCGGCAGACAAACGAACAGACGGACAGGCCACCGACGGACAGACGAACAGATGGGCAGACGACCAGCCAACAGAAGACCAGACGAACAAACGGACAGATTGACATATTGACAGACAGACAGACCACCGGCGGACAGACCTCTCATACGGACAGACCACCAATGGACAGACCATTAACAGACAGACGAGCAGACGGACGTGTCACCGGCAGGCAGACGAACAGATGGAGCGTTCCGATAGAAGACAGACAGACAGACGAACAGACGGACAGATCACCGGCAGACAAACGAACGGATGGAGCTGACAGACAGACGACCGATAGACAAACGAAAAGGCCGCCAGACCATCGACAGACAGACGGACAGACCACCGACTGACAGACGAACAGATGGACAGACAACCAGCGGACAGAAGAGCAGACGAACAGACAAACAGATTGACAGATTGACAGACATGCAGACCACTGGCGGACAGATGCCTCAGACGGACACACCACCAATGGACAGACAGACGAGCAGACGGACATACCACCGGCAGGCAAACGAACAGATGGAACTTAGCGACAAAAGACCGACAAACGGACAGACCACCGGCAGACAAACGAACGGATGGAACTGACAGACAGACGACCGACAGACAAACGAACAGACAGCCAGACCATCGACAGACAGACGGACAGACCACCGAAATACAGACGAACAGATGGACGGAAAACCAGCGGACAGAAGAGCAGACGAACAGACGGACAGATTGACAGATTGACAGACGGACAGACCACCGACTGACAGACGAACAGATGGACAGACGACCAGCGGACAGAAGACCAGACGAACAAACGGACAGATTGACATATTGACAGATAGACAGACCACCGGCGGACTGACCTCTCATACGGACAGACCATCAATGGACAGACCATTAACAGACAGACGAGCAGACGGACGTACCACCGGCAGGCAGACGAACTGATGGAGCGTTCCGATAGAAGACAGACAGACAGACGAACAGATCACCGGCAGACAAACGAACGGATGGAACTAACAGACAGACGACCGACAAACAAACGAACAGACCGCCAGACCTTCGACAGACAGACGGACAGACCACCGATGGACAGACAACCAGCGGACAGAAGAGCAGACGAACACACGGACAGATTGACAGACATGCAGACCACCGGCGGACAGATGCCTCAGACGGACAGACCACCAATGGACAGACAATTAACAGACAGACGAGCAGACGGACATACCACCGGCAGGCAGACGAACTGATGGAACGTACCGACAGAAGACCGACAGACAGACGAATAGACGGACAGACCACCGGCAGACAAACGAACGGATGGAACTGACAGACAGACGACCGACAGACAAACGAACAGACCGCCAGACCATAGACAGACAGACGGACAGACCACCGACGGACAGGCGAACAGATGGACAGACGAACAGACAAACAGATGGACAGACCTAGAGACCACCGGTGGACAGACGTCTCAGACGGACAGACCACCAATGGACAGTCCATTAACAGACAGTCGAGCAGGCGGACATACCACCGGCAGGCAGACGAACTGATGGAACGTACCGACAGAAGACCGACAGACAGACGAACAGACGGACAGACCACCGGCAGACAAACGAACGGATGGAACTGACAGACAGACGACCGACAGGCAAACGAACAGACCGCCGGATCATCGACAGTCAGACGGACAGACCACCGACGGACAGACGAACAGATGGAAGGAAAACCAGTGGACAGAAGAGTAGACGGACAGATTGATAGATTGACAGACGGACAGACCACCGGCAGAAAAACGAACAGACGGACAGACCACCGGCATTCAGACGAACTGATGGAACTTACCGACAGACAGACCAACAGACAGACGAACAAACGGACAAACCATAGACAGACAGACGAACAGACCACCGACGGACAGACGAACCGATGGACAGACAACCAGCTGATATAAGAGCAGAAAACAGACGGACAGATTGACAGATTGACAGATTGACAGACATGCAGACCACCGGCGGACAGAAGAGCAGACGAACAGACGAACAGACGGACAGATTGACAGATTGACAGACAGACAGACCACCAATGGACAGACAATTAACAGACAGACGAACAGACAGACAGACCACCGGCAGACAAACGAACGGATGGAACTGACAGACAGACGACCGCCAGACCACCGGCAGGCAGACGAACTGATGAAACTTAACGACAGAAGACCGATAGATAGACGAACAGACGGACAGACCACCGGCAAACAGACAAACGGATGGAACTGACAGACAGACGACCGACAGACAAACGAACAGCCCGCCAGACTACCGGCAGGCAGACGAACTGATGAAACTTAACGACAGAAGACCGATAGATAGACGAACAGACGGACAGACGAACGGCAGACAAACGAACGGATGGAGCTGACAGACAGACGACCGATAGACAAACGAACAGACCGCCAGACCATCGACAGACAGACGGACAGACCACCGACTGACAGACGAACAGATGGACAGACAACCAGCGGACAGAAGAGCAGACGAACAGACGGACAGACGGACAGATTGACAGATTGACAGATTGACAGACATGCAGACCACCGGCGGACAGATGCCTCAGACGACCAATGGACAGACAATTAACAGACAGACGAGCAGACGGACATACCACCGGCAGGCAGACGAACAGATGGAACTTGACGACAGAAGACCGACAGACAGACGAACAGACGGACAGACAAAAGAACGGATGGAACTGGCTGACAGACGACCGACAGACAAACGAACAGACCACCAGACCATCGACACACAGACGGCCAGACCATTGATGGACAGACGAACAGGTGTACAGACAACCAGGCGACAGAAGAGCAGACGAACAGACGAACAGATTGACAGATTGGCAGACCACCGGCAGGCAGACGAACTGATGGAACTGACAGACAGACGACCGACAGACCATCGACAGACAGACGGACAGACCACCGACGGACAGACCACCGACGGACAGACCACCGACGGACAGACGAACAGATGGACAGACGACCAGCGGACAGAAGACCAGACGAACAAACGGACAGATTGACATATTGACAGACAGACAGACCACCGGCGGACAGACCTCTCATACGGACAGACCACCAATGGACAGACCATTAACAGACAGACGAGCAGACGGACATACCACCGGCAGGCACACGAACTGATGGAACTTACCGACAGAAGCCCGACAGACAGACGAACAGACGGACAGATCACCCGCAGACAAACGAACGGATGGAACTGACAGACAGACGACCGACAGACAAACGAACAGACCGCCAGACCATCGACAGACAGACCACCGACGGACAGACGAACGGATGGAACTGACAGACAGCCGACCGACAGACAAACGAAAAAACCGCCAGACCACCGGCAGGCAGACGAACTGATGAAACTTAACGACAGAAGACCGATAGATAGACGAACAGACGGACAGACCACCGACAGACAGACGAACAGACGGACAGACAAAAGAACGGATGGAACTGACTGACAGACGACCGACAGACAAACGAACAGACCACCAGACCATCGACACACAGACGGCCAGACCATTGACGGACAGACGAACAGGTGTACAGACAACCAGGCGACAGAAGAGCAGACGAACAGACGAACAGATTGACAGATTGGCAGACCACCGGCAGGCAAACGAACTGATGGAACGTACCGACAGAAGACCGACAGACAGACGAACAGACGGACAGACCACCGGCAGACAGACGGACAGACCACCGACGGACAGACGAACAGATGGACGGAAAACCAGTGGACAGAAGAGCAGACGAACAGACGGACAGATTGATAGATTGACAGACGGACAGACCACCGGCAGACAAACGAACAGACGGACAGACCAATGGCAGGCAGACGAACTGATGGAACTTACCGACAGAAGACCAACAGACAGACGAACAAACGGTCAGACCATAGACAGACAGACGGACAGATGGAACTGACAGACAGACGACCGACAGACGACCGATAGACCATCGACAGACAGACGGACAGATGGACGGAAAACCAGTGGACAGAAGAGCAGACGAACAGACGTACAGATTGATAGATTGACAGACGGACAGACCACCGGCAGACAAACGAACAGACGGACAGACCACCGGCAGGCAGACGAACTGATGGAACTTACCGACAGAAGACCGACAGACAGACGAACAAACGGACAGACCATAGACAGACAGACGGACAGACCACCGACGGACAGACAACCAGCTGATGGAAGAGCAGACAAACAGACGGATAGATTGACAGATTGACAGATTGACAGACATGTAGACCACCGGCGGACAGAAGAGCAGACGAACAGACGGACAGATTGACAGATTGACAGACGGACAGACCACGAGTGGATAGACCACTAATAGACAGACGAGCAGACGAGCAGACGGACATACCACCGGCAAGCAGACGAACTGATGGAACGTATCGACAGAAGACCGACAGACAGACGAACAGACGGACAGACCGCCAGACCAATGACAGACAGACGGACAGACCACCGACGAACAGACGAACAGATGGACGGAAAACCAGTGGACAGAAGAGCAGACGAACAGACGGACAGATTGATAGATTGACAGACGGACAGACCACCGGCAGACAAACGATCAGACCGCCAGACCATAGACAGACAGACGGACAGACCACCGACGGACAGACGAACAGATGGACAGACGAACAGACAAACAGACGGACAGATTGACAGATGGACAGACATAGAGACCACCGGTGGACAGACGTCTCAGACGAACAGTCCACCAATGGACAGTCCATTAACAGACAGACGAGCAGACGGACATACCACCGGCAGGCAGACGAACTGATGGAACGTACCGACAGAAGACCGACAGACAGACGAACAGACGGACAGACCACCGGCAGACAAACGAACGAATGGAACTGACAGACAGACGACCGACACTCAAACGAACAGGCCGCCAGATCATCGACAGTCAGACGGACAGACCACCGACGGACAGACGAACAGATGGAAGGAAAACCAGTGGACAGAAGAGCAGACGAACAGACGGACAGATTGATAGATTGACAAACGGACAGACCACCGGCAGAAAAACGAACAGACCATCGGCATTTAGACGAACTGATGGAACTTACCGACAGAAGAGAAACAGACAGACGAACAAACGGACAGACCATAGACAGACAGACGGACAGACCACCGACGGACAGACAACCAGCTGATGGAAGAGCAGACAAACAGACGGACAGATTGACAGATTGACAGATTGACAGACATGCAGACCACCGGTGGACAGAAGAGCAGACGAACAGACGGACAGATTGACAGATTGAAAAGTTGACAGATTGACAGATTGACAGACGGACAGACCACCAGTTAACAGACCATTAACAGACAGACGAGCAGACGGACATACCACCGGCAGACAGACGAACTGATGGAACGTATCGACAGAAGACGGACAGACCACCGACGGACAGACGAACAGATGGACGGAAAACCAGTGGACAGAAGAGCAGACGAACAGACGGACAGATTGATAGACAACCGGCAGACAAACGAACAGACGGACAGACCACTGGCAGGCAGATGAACTGATGGAACTTACCGACAGAAGACCAACAGACAGACGAACAAACGGACAAACCATAGACAGACAGACGGACAGTCCACCGACGGACAGAGGAACCGATGGACAGACAACCAGCTGATGGAAGAGCAGAAAACAGACGGACAGATTGACAGATTGACAGACATGCAGACCACCGGCGGACAGAAGAGCAGACGAACAGACGGACAGATTGACAGATTGACAGACAGACAGACCACCAATGGACAGACCATTAACAGACAGACGAACGGACAGACAGACCACCGGCAGACAAACGAACGGATGGAACTGACAGACAGACGACCGCCAGACCACCGGCAGGCCGACGAACTGATGAAACTTAACGACAGAAGACCGATAGATGGACGAACAGACGGACAGACCACCGGCAGACAGACAAACGGATGGAACTGACAGACAGACGACCGACAGACAAACGAACAGACCGCCAGACCATCGACAGACATACGGACAGACCACCGATGGACAGACCACCGACGGATAGACGAACAGATGGACAGAAAACCAGCGGACAGAACAGCAGACGGCGGACAGATGTCTCAGACGGACGGACCACCAACGGACAGACCATTAACAGACAGACGAGCAGACGGACATACCACCGGCAGGCAGACGACCTGATGGATCGAACCGACAGAGGACCGACAGACAGACGAACAGACGGACAGACCACCGACAGACAAACCAACGGATGGAACTGACAGACAAACGAACAGACCGCCAGACCTTCGACAGACAGACAGACAGACCACCGGCGGACAGGCCTCTCAAACGGACAGACCAACAATGGACAGGCCATTAACAGACAGACGAGCAGACGGATGTACCACCGGCAGGCAGACGAACTGATGGAACGTTCCGATAGAAGACCGACAGACAGACGAACAGACGGACAGACCACCGGCAGACAAACGAACGGATGGAGCTGACAGACAGACGACCGATAGACAAACGAACAGACCGCCAGACCATCGACAGACAGACGGACAGACCACCGACTGACAGACGAACAGATGGACAGACAACCAGCGGAGAGAAGAACAGACGAACAGACGGACAGATTGACAGATGGACAGACATGCAGACCACCGGCGGACAGATGCCTCAGACGGACAGACCGCCAATGGACAGACAATTAACAGACAGACGAGCAGACGGACATACCACCGGCAGGCAGACGAACAGATGGAACTTAGCGACAGAAGACCGACAAACGGACAGACCACCGGCAGACCAACGAACGGATGGAACTGATAGACAGACGACCGACAGACAAACGAACAGACAGCCAGACCATCGACAGACAGACGGACAGACCACCGAAATACAGACGAACAGATGGACGGAAAACTAGCGGACAGAAAAGCAGACGAACAGACGGATAGATTGACAGACGGACTGACCACCGACTGACACACGAACAGATGGACCGACAACCAGCGGACAGAAGAGCAGACGAACAGACGGACAGATTGACAGATTGACAGACATGCAGCCCACCGGCGGACAGATGCCTCAGACGGACAGACCGCCAATGGACAGACAATTAACAGACAGACGAGCAGACGGACATACCACCGGCAGGCAGACGAACTGATGGAACGTACCGACAGAAGACCGACAGACAGACGAATAGACGGACAGACCACCGGCAGACAAACGAACGGATTTAACAGACAGACAGACGACCGACAGACGAACGAACAGACCGCCAGACCATCGACAGACAGACGGACAGATGGACGGAAAACCAGTGGACAGAAGAGCAGACGAACAGACGGACAGATTGATAGATTGACAGACGGACAGACCACCGGCAGACAAGCGAACAGACGGACAGACCATAGACAGACAGACGGACAGACCGCCGACGGACAGACGAACCGATGGACAGACAAAAAGCTGATGGAAGAGCAGACAAACAGACGGACAGATTGACAGATTGACAGACGGACAGACCACCGGCGGACAGAAGAGCAGACGAACAGACGGACAGATTGACAGATTGACAGACGGACAGACGGACAGACCACCAGTGGATAGACCATTAACAGACAGACGAGCAGACGAGCAGACGGACCTACCACCGGCAGGCAGACGAACTGATGGAACGTATCGACAGAAGACCGACAGACAGACGAACAGACGGACAGACCACCGGCAGACAAACGAACGGATGGAACTGACAGACAGACGACCGACAGACGACCGACAGACAGACGGACAGATAACCGACGGACGGACGAACAGATAGACAGACAACTAGCTGATGGAAGAGCAGACGAACAGACGGACAGATTGATAGATTGACAGACGGACAGACCACCAACAGACAGACGAACAAACGGACAGACCATAGACAGACAGACGGACAGACGAACCGATGGACAGACAACCAGCTGATTGAAGAGCAGAAAACAGATGGACAGATTGACAGATTGACAGACATGCAGACCACCGGCGGATAGAAGAGCAGACGAACAGACAGACAGACCACCGGCAGACAAACGAACGGATGGAACTGACAGACAGACGACCGACAGACAAACGAACAGACCGCTAGACCATCGACAGACAGACGGACAGACCACCGGCGTACAGACCACCGGCGGACAGACGAACAGATGGACGGAAAACCAGCGGACAGAAGAGCAGACGAACAGACGAACAGACGGACAGATTGACAGATTGACAGATTGACAGATTGACAGATTGACAGATTGACAGATTGACAGATTGACAGATTGACAGACGGACGGACCACCAGTGGACAGACCATTAACAGACAGACGAGCAGACGGACATACCACCGGCAGGCAGATAAACTGATGGAACGTATCGACAGAAGACCGACAGACAGACGAACAGACGGACAGACCACCGGCAGACAAACGAACGGATGGAACTGACAGACAGACGACCGACAGGCAAACGAACAGACCGCCAGACCATCGATAGACAGACGGACAGACAACCGACGGACAGACGAACAGATGGACGGAAAACCAATGGACAGAAGAGCAGATGAACAGACGGACAGATTGATAGATTGACAGACAGACAGATCACCAATGGACAGACCATTAACAGACAGACGAACAGACAGACAGACCACCGGCAGACAAACGAACGGATTGAACTGACAGACAGACGACCGACAGATAAACGAACAAACCGCCAGACCATCGACAGACAGACGGACAGACGAACAGATGGACGGAAAACCAGCGGACAGAAGAGCAGACGAAAGACGGACGGATTGACAGATTGACAGACAGACCGGCCACCGGCGGACAGACGTCTCAGACTGACAGACCACCAACGGACAGTCAATTAACAGACAGACGAGCAGAGGGACATACCACCGGCAGGCACACGAACTGATGGAACTTACCGACAGAAGACCGACAGACAGACGAACAGACCACCAAACCATCGACAGACAGACGGACAGACCACCGATGGACAGACAACGAGCGGACAGAAAAGCAGACGAACAGACGGACAGATTGACAGATTGACAGACATGCAGACCACCGGCGGACAGATGCCTCAGACGGACAGACCACCGACGGACAGACGAACGGACGGAACTGACAGACAGAAGATCGACAGACAGACGAACAGACGGACAGACCACAGGCAGACAAACGAACGGATGGAACTGGCAGACAGACGAACGACAGACAAACGAACAGACCACCAGACCATCGACAGACAGACGGACAGACCACCGACGGACTGACGAAAAGATGGACAGACAACCAGCTGATGGAAGAGCAGACGAACAGAGGGACAAATTGACAGATTGACAGACAGACAGACCACTGGCGGACAGACGTCTCAGACTGACAGACCACCAATGGACAGACAAATAACAGACAGACGAGCAGACGGACATACCACCGGCAGACACACGAACTGATGGAACTGACAGACAGACGACCGACAGATAAACGAACAGACCGCCAGACCATCGACAGACAGACGGACAGACCACCGACGGACAGACGAACAAACGGACAGACCACCGGCAGACAGACGACCGACAGACAAACGAACAGACCGCCAGACCATCGACAGACAGACGGACAGACCACCGACGGACAGACGAACGGATGGAACTGACAGACAGCCGACCGACAGACAGACGAACAAACGGACAGACCATAGACAGACAAACGAACGGATGGAACTGACAGACAGACGACCGACAGATAAACGAACAGACCGCCAGACCATCGACAGACCTACGAACAGACCACCGACGGACAGACGAACAAACGGACAGACCACCGGCAGACAGACGACCGACAGACAAACGAACAGACCGCCAGACCATCGACAGACAGACGGACAGACCACCGACGGACAGACGAACGGATGGAACTGACAGACAGCCGACCGACAGACAAACGAAAAAACCGCCAGACCACCGGCAGGCAGACGAACTGATGAAACTTAACGACAGAAGACCGATAGATAGATGAACAGACGGACAGACCACCGGCAGGCAGACAAACGGATGGAACTGACAGACAGACGACCGACAGACAAACGAACAGACCGAAAGACCTTCGACGGACAGACGGACAGACGGACAGACCACCGATGGACAGACAACCAGCGGACAGAAAAGCAGACGAACAGACGGACAGATTGACAGATTGAGAGACAGATTGACAGACATGCAGACCACCGGCGGACAGAAGAGCAGACGAATAGACGAACAGACGGACAGATTGACCGATTGACAGACAGACAGACCACCAATGGACAGACAATTAACAGACAGACGAACAGACAGACAGACCACCGGCAGACAAACGAACGGATGGAACTGACAGACAGACGACCGACAGATAAACGAACAGACCGCCAGACCATCGACAGACAGACGGACAGACCACCGACGGACAGACGAACAAACGGACAGACCACCGGCAGACAGACGACCGACAGACAAACGAACAGACCGCCAGACCATCGACAGACAGACGGACAGACCACCGACGGACAGACGAACGGATGGAACTGACAGACAGCCGACCGACAGACAAACGAAAAAACCGCCAGACCACCGGCAGGCAGACGAACTGATGAAACTTAACGACAGAAGACCGATAGATAGATGAACAGACGGACAGACCACCGGCAGGCAGACAAACGGATGGAACTGACAGACAGACGACCGACAGACAAACGAACAGACCGAAAGACCTTCGACGGACAGACGGACAGACGGACAGACCACCGATGGACAGACAACCAGCGGACAGAAAAGCAGACGAACAGACGGACAGATTGACAGATTGAGAGACAGATTGACAGACATGCAGACCACCGGCGGACAGATGCCTCAGACGACCAATGGACAGACAATTAACAGACAGACGAGCAGACGGACATACCACCGGCAGGCAGACGAACAGATTTAACTTGACGACAGAAGACCGACAGACAGACGAACAGACGGACAGACAAAAGAACGGATGGAACTGGCTGACAGACAAACGAACAGACCACCAGACCATCGACAGACAGACGGCCAGACCACTGACGGACAGACGAACAGGTGTACAGACAACCAGGCGACAGAAGAGCAGACGAACAGACGAACAGATTGACAGATTGGCAGACCACCGGAAGGCAGACGAACTGATGGAACTTAACGACAGAAGACCGACAGATAGACGAACAGACGGTCAGACCACCGGCAGACAAACGAACGAATGGAACTGACAGACAGACGACCGATAGACGACCGACAGACAAACGAACAGACCGCCAGACCATCGACAGACAGACGGACAGATGGACGGAAAACCAGTGGACAGAAGAGCAGACGAACAGACGGATAGATTGATAGATTGACAGACGGACAGACCACCGGCAGACAAACGAACAGACGGACAGGCCACCGACGGACAGACGAACAGATGGGCAGACGACCAGCCAACAGAAGACCAGACGAACAAACGGACAGATTGACATATTGACAGACAGACAGACCACCGGCGGACAGACCTCTCATACGGACAGACCACCAATGGACAGACCATTAACAGACAGACGAGCAGACGGACGTGTCACCGGCAGGCAGACGAACAGATGGAGCGTTCCGATAGAAGACAGACAGACAGACGAACAGACGGACAGATCACCGGCAGACAAACGAACGGATGGAGCTGACAGACAGACGACCGATAGACAAACGAAAAGGCCGCCAGACCATCGACAGACAGACGGACAGACCACCGACTGACAGACGAACAGATGGACAGACAACCAGCGGACAGAAGAGCAGACGAACAGACAAACAGATTGACAGATTGACAGACATGCAGACCACTGGCGGACAGATGCCTCAGACGGACACACCACCAATGGACAGACAGACGAGCAGACGGACATACCACCGGCAGGCAAACGAACAGATGGAACTTAGCGACAAAAGACCGACAAACGGACAGACCACCGGCAGACAAACGAACGGATGGAACTGACAGACAGACGACCGACAGACAAACGAACAGACAGCCAGACCATCGACAGACAGACGGACAGACCACCGAAATACAGACGAACAGATGGACGGAAAACCAGCGGACAGAAGAGCAGACGAACAGACGGACAGATTGACAGATTGACAGACGGACAGACCACCGACTGACAGACGAACAGATGGACAGACGACCAGCGGACAGAAGACCAGACGAACAAACGGACAGATTGACATATTGACAGATAGACAGACCACCGGCGGACTGACCTCTCATACGGACAGACCATCAATGGACAGACCATTAACAGACAGACGAGCAGACGGACGTACCACCGGCAGGCAGACGAACTGATGGAGCGTTCCGATAGAAGACAGACAGACAGACGAACAGATCACCGGCAGACAAACGAACGGATGGAACTAACAGACAGACGACCGACAAACAAACGAACAGACCGCCAGACCTTCGACAGACAGACGGACAGACCACCGATGGACAGACAACCAGCGGACAGAAGAGCAGACGAACACACGGACAGATTGACAGACATGCAGACCACCGGCGGACAGATGCCTCAGACGGACAGACCACCAATGGACAGACAATTAACAGACAGACGAGCAGACGGACATACCACCGGCAGGCAGACGAACTGATGGAACGTACCGACAGAAGACCGACAGACAGACGAATAGACGGACAGACCACCGGCAGACAAACGAACGGATGGAACTGACAGACAGACGACCGACAGACAAACGAACAGACCGCCAGACCATAGACAGACAGACGGACAGACCACCGACGGACAGGCGAACAGATGGACAGACGAACAGACAAACAGATGGACAGACCTAGAGACCACCGGTGGACAGACGTCTCAGACGGACAGACCACCAATGGACAGTCCATTAACAGACAGTCGAGCAGGCGGACATACCACCGGCAGGCAGACGAACTGATGGAACGTACCGACAGAAGACCGACAGACAGACGAACAGACGGACAGACCACCGGCAGACAAACGAACGGATGGAACTGACAGACAGACGACCGACAGGCAAACGAACAGACCGCCGGATCATCGACAGTCAGACGGACAGACCACCGACGGACAGACGAACAGATGGAAGGAAAACCAGTGGACAGAAGAGTAGACGGACAGATTGATAGATTGACAGACGGACAGACCACCGGCAGAAAAACGAACAGACGGACAGACCACCGGCATTCAGACGAACTGATGGAACTTACCGACAGACAGACCAACAGACAGACGAACAAACGGACAAACCATAGACAGACAGACGAACAGACCACCGACGGACAGACGAACCGATGGACAGACAACCAGCTGATATAAGAGCAGAAAACAGACGGACAGATTGACAGATTGACAGATTGACAGACATGCAGACCACCGGCGGACAGAAGAGCAGACGAACAGACGAACAGACGGACAGATTGACAGATTGACAGACAGACAGACCACCAATGGACAGACAATTAACAGACAGACGAACAGACAGACAGACCACCGGCAGACAAACGAACGGATGGAACTGACAGACAGACGACCGCCAGACCACCGGCAGGCAGACGAACTGATGAAACTTAACGACAGAAGACCGATAGATAGACGAACAGACGGACAGACCACCGGCAAACAGACAAACGGATGGAACTGACAGACAGACGACCGACAGACAAACGAACAGCCCGCCAGACTACCGGCAGGCAGACGAACTGATGAAACTTAACGACAGAAGACCGATAGATAGACGAACAGACGGACAGACGAACGGCAGACAAACGAACGGATGGAGCTGACAGACAGACGACCGATAGACAAACGAACAGACCGCCAGACCATCGACAGACAGACGGACAGACCACCGACTGACAGACGAACAGATGGACAGACAACCAGCGGACAGAAGAGCAGACGAACAGACGGACAGACGGACAGATTGACAGATTGACAGATTGACAGACATGCAGACCACCGGCGGACAGATGCCTCAGACGACCAATGGACAGACAATTAACAGACAGACGAGCAGACGGACATACCACCGGCAGGCAGACGAACAGATGGAACTTGACGACAGAAGACCGACAGACAGACGAACAGACGGACAGACAAAAGAACGGATGGAACTGGCTGACAGACGACCGACAGACAAACGAACAGACCACCAGACCATCGACACACAGACGGCCAGACCATTGATGGACAGACGAACAGGTGTACAGACAACCAGGCGACAGAAGAGCAGACGAACAGACGAACAGATTGACAGATTGGCAGACCACCGGCAGGCAGACGAACTGATGGAACTGACAGACAGACGACCGACAGACCATCGACAGACAGACGGACAGACCACCGACGGACAGACCACCGACGGACAGACCACCGACGGACAGACGAACAGATGGACAGACGACCAGCGGACAGAAGACCAGACGAACAAACGGACAGATTGACATATTGACAGACAGACAGACCACCGGCGGACAGACCTCTCATACGGACAGACCACCAATGGACAGACCATTAACAGACAGACGAGCAGACGGACATACCACCGGCAGGCACACGAACTGATGGAACTTACCGACAGAAGCCCGACAGACAGACGAACAGACGGACAGATCACCCGCAGACAAACGAACGGATGGAACTGACAGACAGACGACCGACAGACAAACGAACAGACCGCCAGACCATCGACAGACAGACCACCGACGGACAGACGAACGGATGGAACTGACAGACAGCCGACCGACAGACAAACGAAAAAACCGCCAGACCACCGGCAGGCAGACGAACTGATGAAACTTAACGACAGAAGACCGATAGATAGACGAACAGACGGACAGACCACCGACAGACAGACGAACAGACGGACAGACAAAAGAACGGATGGAACTGACTGACAGACGACCGACAGACAAACGAACAGACCACCAGACCATCGACACACAGACGGCCAGACCATTGACGGACAGACGAACAGGTGTACAGACAACCAGGCGACAGAAGAGCAGACGAACAGACGAACAGATTGACAGATTGGCAGACCACCGGCAGGCAAACGAACTGATGGAACGTACCGACAGAAGACCGACAGACAGACGAACAGACGGACAGACCACCGGCAGACAGACGGACAGACCACCGACGGACAGACGAACAGATGGACGGAAAACCAGTGGACAGAAGAGCACACGAACAGACGGACAGATTGATAGATTGACAGACGGACAGACCACCGGCAGACAAACGAACAGACGGACAGACCAATGGCAGGCAGACGAACTGATGGAACTTACCGACAGAAGACCAACAGACAGACGAACAAACGGTCAGACCATAGACAGACAGACGGACAGATGGAACTGACAGACAGACGACCGACAGACGACCGATAGACCATCGACAGACAGACGGACAGATGGACGGAAAACCAGTGGACAGAAGAGCAGACGAACAGACGTACAGATTGATAGATTGACAGACGGACAGACCACCGGCAGACAAACGAACAGACGGACAGACCACCGGCAGGCAGACGAACTGATGGAACTTACCGACAGAAGACCGACAGACAGACGAACAAACGGACAGACCATAGACAGACAGACGGACAGACCACCGACGGACAGACAACCAGCTGATGGAAGAGCAGACAAACAGACGGATAGATTGACAGATTGACAGATTGACAGACATGTAGACCACCGGCGGACAGAAGAGCAGACGAACAGACGGACAGATTGACAGATTGACAGACGGACAGACCACGAGTGGATAGACCACTAATAGACAGACGAGCAGACGAGCAGACGGACATACCACCGGCAAGCAGACGAACTGATGGAACGTATCGACAGAAGACCGACAGACAGACGAACAGACGGACAGACCGCCAGACCAATGACAGACAGACGGACAGACCACCGACGAACAGACGAACAGATGGACGGAAAACCAGTGGACAGAAGAGCAGACGAACAGACGGACAGATTGATAGATTGACAGACGGACAGACCACCGGCAGACAAACGATCAGACCGCCAGACCATAGACAGACAGACGGACAGACCACCGACGGACAGACGAACAGATGGACAGACGAACAGACAAACAGACGGACAGATTGACAGATGGACAGACATAGAGACCACCGGTGGACAGACGTCTCAGACGAACAGTCCACCAATGGACAGTCCATTAACAGACAGACGAGCAGACGGACATACCACCGGCAGGCAGACGAACTGATGGAACGTACCGACAGAAGACCGACAGACAGACGAACAGACGGACAGACCACCGGCAGACAAACGAACGAATGGAACTGACAGACAGACGACCGACACTCAAACGAACAGGCCGCCAGATCATCGACAGTCAGACGGACAGACCACCGACGGACAGACGAACAGATGGAAGGAAAACCAGTGGACAGAAGAGCAGACGAACAGACGGACAGATTGATAGATTGACAAACGGACAGACCACCGGCAGAAAAACGAACAGACCATCGGCATTTAGACGAACTGATGGAACTTACCGACAGAAGAGAAACAGACAGACGAACAAACGGACAGACCATAGACAGACAGACGGACAGACCACCGACGGACAGACAACCAGCTGATGGAAGAGCAGACAAACAGACGGACAGATTGACAGATTGACAGATTGACAGATTGACAGACATGCAGACCACCGGTGGACAGAAGAGCAGACGAACAGACGGACAGATTGACAGATTGAAAAGTTGACAGATTGACAGATTGACAGACGGACAGACCACCAGTTAACAGACCATTAACAGACAGACGAGCAGACGGACATACCACCGGCAGACAGACGAACTGATGGAACGTATCGACAGAAGACGGACAGACCACCGACGGACAGACGAACAGATGGACGGAAAACCAGTGGACAGAAGAGCAGACGAACAGACGGACAGATTGATAGACAACCGGCAGACAAACGAACAGACGGACAGACCACTGGCAGGCAGATGAACTGATGGAACTTACCGACAGAAGACCAACAGACAGACGAACAAACGGACAAACCATAGACAGACAGACGGACAGTCCACCGACGGACAGAGGAACCGATGGACAGACAACCAGCTGATGGAAGAGCAGAAAACAGACGGACAGATTGACAGATTGACAGACATGCAGACCACCGGCGGACAGAAGAGCAGACGAACAGACGGACAGATTGACAGATTGACAGACAGACAGACCACCAATGGACAGACCATTAACAGACAGACGAACGGACAGACAGACCACCGGCAGACAAACGAACGGATGGAACTGACAGACAGACGACCGCCAGACCACCGGCAGGCCGACGAACTGATGAAACTTAACGACAGAAGACCGATAGATGGACGAACAGACGGACAGACCACCGGCAGACAGACAAACGGATGGAACTGACAGACAGACGACCGACAGACAAACGAACAGACCGCCAGACCATCGACAGACATACGGACAGACCACCGATGGACAGACCACCGACGGATAGACGAACAGATGGACAGAAAACCAGCGGACAGAACAGCAGACGGCGGACAGATGTCTCAGACGGACGGACCACCAACGGACAGACCATTAACAGACAGACGAGCAGACGGACATACCACCGGCAGGCAGACGACCTGATGGATCGAACCGACAGAGGACCGACAGACAGACGAACAGACGGACAGACCACCGACAGACAAACCAACGGATGGAACTGACAGACAAACGAACAGACCGCCAGACCTTCGACAGACAGACAGACAGACCACCGGCGGACAGGCCTCTCAAACGGACAGACCAACAATGGACAGGCCATTAACAGACAGACGAGCAGACGGATGTACCACCGGCAGGCAGACGAACTGATGGAACGTTCCGATAGAAGACCGACAGACAGACGAACAGACGGACAGACCACCGGCAGACAAACGAACGGATGGAGCTGACAGACAGACGACCGATAGACAAACGAACAGACCGCCAGACCATCGACAGACAGACGGACAGACCACCGACTGACAGACGAACAGATGGACAGACAACCAGCGGAGAGAAGAACAGACGAACAGACGGACAGATTGACAGATGGACAGACATGCAGACCACCGGCGGACAGATGCCTCAGACGGACAGACCGCCAATGGACAGACAATTAACAGACAGACGAGCAGACGGACATACCACCGGCAGGCAGACGAACAGATGGAACTTAGCGACAGAAGACCGACAAACGGACAGACCACCGGCAGACCAACGAACGGATGGAACTGATAGACAGACGACCGACAGACAAACGAACAGACAGCCAGACCATCGACAGACAGACGGACAGACCACCGAAATACAGACGAACAGATGGACGGAAAACTAGCGGACAGAAAAGCAGACGAACAGACGGATAGATTGACAGACGGACTGACCACCGACTGACACACGAACAGATGGACCGACAACCAGCGGACAGAAGAGCAGACGAACAGACGGACAGATTGACAGATTGACAGACATGCAGCCCACCGGCGGACAGATGCCTCAGACGGACAGACCGCCAATGGACAGACAATTAACAGACAGACGAGCAGACGGACATACCACCGGCAGGCAGACGAACTGATGGAACGTACCGACAGAAGACCGACAGACAGACGAATAGACGGACAGACCACCGGCAGACAAACGAACGGATTTAACAGACAGACAGACGACCGACAGACGAACGAACAGACCGCCAGACCATCGACAGACAGACGGACAGATGGACGGAAAACCAGTGGACAGAAGAGCAGACGAACAGACGGACAGATTGATAGATTGACAGACGGACAGACCACCGGCAGACAAGCGAACAGACGGACAGACCATAGACAGACAGACGGACAGACCGCCGACGGACAGACGAACCGATGGACAGACAAAAAGCTGATGGAAGAGCAGACAAACAGACGGACAGATTGACAGATTGACAGACGGACAGACCACCGGCGGACAGAAGAGCAGACGAACAGACGGACAGATTGACAGATTGACAGACGGACAGACGGACAGACCACCAGTGGATAGACCATTAACAGACAGACGAGCAGACGAGCAGACGGACCTACCACCGGCAGGCAGACGAACTGATGGAACGTATCGACAGAAGACCGACAGACAGACGAACAGACGGACAGACCACCGGCAGACAAACGAACGGATGGAACTGACAGACAGACGACCGACAGACGACCGACAGACAGACGGACAGATAACCGACGGACGGACGAACAGATAGACAGACAACTAGCTGATGGAAGAGCAGACGAACAGACGGACAGATTGATAGATTGACAGACGGACAGACCACCAACAGACAGACGAACAAACGGACAGACCATAGACAGACAGACGGACAGACGAACCGATGGACAGACAACCAGCTGATTGAAGAGCAGAAAACAGATGGACAGATTGACAGATTGACAGACATGCAGACCACCGGCGGATAGAAGAGCAGACGAACAGACAGACAGACCACCGGCAGACAAACGAACGGATGGAACTGACAGACAGACGACCGACAGACAAACGAACAGACCGCTAGACCATCGACAGACAGACGGACAGACCACCGGCGTACAGACCACCGGCGGACAGACGAACAGATGGACGGAAAACCAGCGGACAGAAGAGCAGACGAACAGACGAACAGACGGACAGATTGACAGATTGACAGATTGACAGATTGACAGATTGACAGATTGACAGATTGACAGATTGACAGACGGACGGACCACCAGTGGACAGACCATTAACAGACAGACGAGCAGACGGACATACCACCGGCAGGCAGATAAACTGATGGAACGTATCGACAGAAGACCGACAGACAGACGAACAGACGGACAGACCACCGGCAGACAAACGAACGGATGGAACTGACAGACAGACGACCGACAGGCAAACGAACAGACCGCCAGACCATCGATAGACAGACGGACAGACAACCGACGGACAGACGAACAGATGGACGGAAAACCAATGGACAGAAGAGCAGATGAACAGACGGACAGATTGATAGATTGACAGACAGACAGATCACCAATGGACAGACCATTAACAGACAGACGAACAGACAGACAGACCACCGGCAGACAAACGAACGGATTGAACTGACAGACAGACGACCGACAGATAAACGAACAAACCGCCAGACCATCGACAGACAGACGGACAGACGAACAGATGGACGGAAAACCAGCGGACAGAAGAGCAGACGAAAGACGGACGGATTGACAGATTGACAGACAGACCGGCCACCGGCGGACAGACGTCTCAGACTGACAGACCACCAACGGACAGTCAATTAACAGACAGACGAGCAGAGGGACATACCACCGGCAGGCACACGAACTGATGGAACTTACCGACAGAAGACCGACAGACAGACGAACAGACCACCAAACCATCGACAGACAGACGGACAGACCACCGATGGACAGACAACGAGCGGACAGAAAAGCAGACGAACAGACGGACAGATTGACAGATTGACAGACATGCAGACCACCGGCGGACAGATGCCTCAGACGGACAGACCACCGACGGACAGACGAACGGACGGAACTGACAGACAGAAGATCGACAGACAGACGAACAGACGGACAGACCACAGGCAGACAAACGAACGGATGGAACTGGCAGACAGACGAACGACAGACAAACGAACAGACCACCAGACCATCGACAGACAGACGGACAGACCACCGACGGACTGACGAAAAGATGGACAGACAACCAGCTGATGGAAGAGCAGACGAACAGAGGGACAAATTGACAGATTGACAGACAGACAGACCACTGGCGGACAGACGTCTCAGACTGACAGACCACCAATGGACAGACAAATAACAGACAGACGAGCAGACGGACATACCACCGGCAGACACACGAACTGATGGAACTTACCGACAGAAGACCGACAGACAGACGAACAGACGGACAGATAATCAAACAAATGGAACTGACAGACCGACGACCGACAGACAAACGAACAGACCACCAGACCATCGACAGACAGACGGACAGACCACCGATGGACAGACAACCAGCGGACAGAAAAGCAGACGAACAGACGGACAGATTGACAGATTGACAGACATGCAGACCACCGGCGGACAGATGCCTCAGACGGACGGACCACCAACGGACAGACCATTAACAGACAGACGAGCAGACGGACATACCACCGGCAGGCAGACGACCTGATGGATCGTACCGACAGAAGACCGACAGACAGACGAACAGACGGACAGACCACCGACAGACAAACGAACGGATGGAACTGACAGACAGACGACCGACAGACAAACGAACAGACCGCCAGACCTTCGACAGACACACAGACAGACCACCGGCGGACAGACCTCTCATACGGACAGACCACCAATGGACAGACTATTAACAGACATATTGACAGATTGACAGACATGCAGACCACCGGCGGACAGATGCCTCAGACGGACACACCACCAATGGACAGACAATTAACAGACAGACGAGCAGACTGACATACCACCGGCAGGCAGACGAACAGATGGAACTTAGCGACAGAAGACCGACAAACGGACAGACCACCGGCAGACAAACGAACGGATGGAACTGATAGACAGACGACCGACAGACAAACGAACAGACAGCCAGACCATCGACAGACAGACGGACAGACCACCGAAATACAGACGAACAGATGGACGGAAAACCAGCGGACAGAAGAGCAGACGAACAGACGGACAGATTGACAGACGGACAGACCACCGACTGGCACACGAACAGATGGACAGACAACCAGCTGACAGAAGAGCAGACGAACAGACGGACAGATTGACAGATTGACAGACATGCAGACCACCGGCGGGCAGATGCCTCAGACGGACAGACCACCAATGGACAGACAATTAACAGACAGACGAGCAGACGGACATACCACCGGCAGGCAGACGAACTGATGGAATTTGACGACAGAATACCGACAGACAGACGAACAGACGGACAGACCACCGGCAGACAAACGAACAGATGGACGGAAAACCAGTGTACAGAAGAGCAGACGAACAGACGGACAGATTGATAGATTGACACACTGACAGACCACCGGCAGACAAACGAACAGATGGAACTTGACGACAGAAGACCGACAAACGGACAGACCACCGGCAGACAAACGAACGGATGGAACTGACAGACAGACGACCGACAGACAAACGAACAGACCGCCAGACCATCGACAGACAGACGGACAGACCACCGACGGACAGACGAACAGATGGACGGAAAACCAGCGGACAGAAGAGCAGACGAACAGACGGACAGATTGATAGATTGACACACGGACAGACCACCGGCAGACAAACGAACGGATGGAACTGACAGACAGACGACCGACAGGCAAACGAACAGACCGCCAGACCATCGACAGACAGAAGGACAGACCACCGAAATACAGACGAACAGGTGGTCGGAAAACCAGTGGACAGAAGAGCAGACGAACAGGCGGACAGATTGATAGATTGACACACGGACAGACGACCGGCAGACAAACGAACAGATGGTACTTGACGACAGAAGACCGACAAACGGACAGCCCACCGGCAGACAAACGAACGGATGGAACTGACATACAGACGACCGACAGACAAACGAACAGACCGCCAGACCATCGACAGACAGACCGCCAGACCATCGACAGACAGACGGACAGACCACCGGCAGGCAGACGAACAGATGGAACTTGACGACAGAAGACCGACAAACGGACAGACCACCTGCAGACAAACGAACGGATGGAACTGACAGACAGACGACCGCCAGACCATCTACAGACAGACGGACAGACCACCGACGGACAGACGAACAGATGGACGGAAAACCAGCGGACAGAAGAGCAGACGAACAGACGGACAGATTGGCAGATTGACAGACGGTAAGACCACCGGCAGACAAACGAACAGACGGACAGACCACCTGCGGACAAATGAACAGACGGAACTGACAGACAGAAGACCGACAGACAGACGAACAGACGGACAGACCACCGGCAGACAAACGAACGGATGGAACTGACAGACAGACGACCGACAGACGACCGACAGACGACCGACAGACAGACGGACAGACAACCGACGGACGGACGAACAGATAGACAGACAACTAGCTGATGGAAGAGCAGACGAACAGACGGACAGATTGATAGATTGACAGACGGACAGACGAACAAACGGACAGACCATAGACAGACAGACGGACAGACCAAAGACGGACAGACGAACCGATGGACAGACAACCAGCTGATTGAAGAGCAGAAAACAGATGGACAGATTGACAGATTGACAGACATGCAGACTACCGGCGGATAGAAGAGCAGACGAACAGACAGACAGACCACCGGCAGACAAACGAACAGACCGCTAGACCATCGACAGACAGACGGACAGACCACCGGCGTACAGACCACCGGCGTACAGACCACCGGCGGACAGACGAACAGATGGACGGAAAACCAGCGGACAGAAGAGCAGACGAACAGACGAACAGACGGACAGATTGACAGATTGACAGACGGACGGACCACCAGTGGACAGACCATTAACAGACAGACGAGCAGACGGACATACCACCGGCAGGCAGATAAACTGATGGAACGAATCGACAGAAGACCGACAGACAGACGAACAGACGGACAGACCACCATCAGACAAACGAACGGATGGAACTGACAGACAGACGACCGACAGGCAAACGAACAGACCGACAGACCATCGATAGACAGACGGACAGACAACCGACGGACAGACGAACAGATGGACGGAAAACCAATGGACAGAAGAGCAGATGAACAGACGGACAGATTGATAGATTGACAGACAGACAGACCACCAATGGACAGACCATTAACAGACAGACGAACAGACAGACAGACCACCGGCAGACAAACGAACGGATTGAACTGACAGACAGACGACCGACAGATAAACGAACAAACCGCCAGACCATCGACAGACAGACGGACAGACCACCGACGGACAGACGAACAGATGGACGGAAAACCAGCGGACAGAAGAGCAGACGAAAGACGGACGGATTGACAGATTGACAGACAGACCGGCCACCGGCGGACAGACGTCTCAGACTGACAGACCACCAACGGACAGTCAATTAACAGACAGACGAGCAGAGGGACATACCACCGGCAGGCAGACGAACTGATGGAACGTATCGACAGAAGACCGACAGACAGACGAACAGACGGACAGACCACCGGCAGACAAACGAACGGATGGAACTGACAGACAGACGACCGACAGACGACCGACAGACAGACGGACAGACAACCGACGGACGGACGAACAGATAGACAGACAACTAGCTGATGGAAGAGCAGACGAACAGACGGACAGATTGATAGATTGACAGACGGACAGACCACCAACAGACAGACGAACAAACGGACAGACCATAGACAGACAGACGGACAGACCAAAGACGGACAGACGAACCGATGGACAGACAACCAGCTGATTGAAGAGCAGAAAACAGATGGACAGATTGACAGATTGACAGACATGCAGACCACCGGCGGATAGAAGAGCAGACGAACAGACAGACAGACCACCGGCAGACAAACGAACGGATGGAACTGACAGACAGACGACCGACAGACAAACGAACAGACCGCTAGACCATCGACAAACAGACGGACAGACCACCGGCGTACAGACCACCGGCGGACAGACGAACAGATGGACGGAAAACCAGCGGACAGAAGAGCAGACGAACAGACGAACAGACGGACAGATTGACAGATTGACAGATTGACAGACGGACGGACCACCAGTGGACAGACCATTAACAGACAGACGAGCAGACGGACATACCACCGGCAGGCAGATAAACTGATGGAACGTATCGACAGAAGACCGACAGACAGACGAACAGACGGACAGACCACCATCAGACAAACGAACGGATGGAACTGACAGACAGACGACCGACAGGCAAACGAACAGACCGCCAGACCATCGATAGACAGACGGACAGACAACCGACGGACAGACGAACAGATGGACGGAAAACCAATGGACAGAAGAGCAGATGAACAGACGGACAGATTGATAGATTGACAGACAGACAGACCACCAATGGACAGACCATTAACAGACAGACGAACAGACAGACAGACCACCGGCAGACAAACGAACGGATTGAACTGACAGACAGACGACCGACAGATAAACGAACAAACCGCCAGACCATCGACAGACAGACGGACAGACCACCGACGGACAGACGAACAGATGGACGGAAAACCAGCGGACAGAAGAGCAGACGAAAGACGGACGGATTGACAGATTGACAGACAGACCGGCCACCGGCGGACAGACGTCTCAGACTGACAGACCACCAACGGACAGTCAATTAACAGACAGACGAGCAGAGGGACATACCACCGGCAGGCACACGAACTGATGGAACTTACCGACAGAAGACCGACAGACAGACGAACAGACCACCAAACCATCGACAGACAGACGGACAGACCACCGATGGACAGACAACGAGCGGACAGAAAAGCAGACGAACAGACGGACAGATTGA
Organism: Xylota segnis; assembly: GCA_963583995.1. Classification (NCBI taxonomy): domain Eukaryota; kingdom Metazoa; phylum Arthropoda; class Insecta; order Diptera; family Syrphidae; genus Xylota; species Xylota segnis. The sequence continues at coordinate 103,286,772 of OY757236.1, read as the reverse complement.
CAGATTGACAGACATGCAGACCACCGGCGGACAGATGCCTCAGACGGACAGACCACCGACGGACAGACGAACGGACGGAACTGACAGACAGAAGATCGACAGACAGACGAACAGACGGACAGACCACAGGCAGACAAACGAACGGATGGAACTGGCAGACAGACGAACGACAGACAAACGAACAGACCAATAGACCATCGACAGACAGACGGACAGACCACCGACGGACTGACGAAAAGATGGACAGACAACCAGCTGACAGAAGAGCAGACGAACAGACGGACAGATTGACAGACGGACTGACCACCGACTGACACACGAACAGATGGACCGACAACCAGCGGACAGAAGAGCAGACGAACAGACGGACAGATTGACAGATTGACAGACATGCAGCCCACCGGCGGACAGATGCCTCAGACGGACAGACCGCCAATGGACAGACAATTAACAGACAGACGAGCAGACGGACATACCACCGGCAGGCAGACGAACTGATGGAACGTACCGACAGAAGACCGACAGACAGACGAATAGACGGACAGACCACCGGCAGACAAACGAACGGATTTAACTGACAGACAGACGACCGACAGACGAACGAACAGACCGCCAGACCATCGACAGACAGACGGACAGATGGACGGAAAACCAGTGGACAGAAGATCAGACGAACAGACGGACAGATTGATAGATTGACAGACGGACATACCACCGGCAGGCAAGCGAACAGACGGACAGACCATAGACAGACAGACGGACAGACCGCCGACGGACAGACGAACCGATGGACAGACAAAAAGCTGATGGAAGAGCAGACAAACAGACGGACAGATTGACAGATTGACAGACGGACAGACCACCGGCGGACAGAAGAGCAGACGAACAGACGGACAGATTGACAGATTGACAGACGGACAGACGGACAGACCACCAGTGAATAGACCATTAACAGACAGACGAGCAGACGAGCAGACGGACCTACCACCGGCAGGCAGACGAACTGATGGAACGTATCGACAGAAGACCGACAGACAGACGAACAGACGGACAGACCACCGGCAGACAAACGAACGGATGGAACTGACAGACAGACGACCGACAGACGACCGACAGACAGACGGACAGACAACCGACGGACGGACGAACAGATAGACAGACAACTAGCTGATGGAAGAGCAGACGAACAGACGGACAGATTGATAGATTGACAGACGGACAGACCACCAACAGACAGACGAACAAACGGACAGACCATAGACAGACAGACGGACAGACCAAAGACGGACAGACGAACCGATGGACAGACAACCAGCTGATTGAAGAGCAGAAAACAGATGGACAGATTGACAGATTGACAGACATGCAGACCACCGGCGGATAGAAGAGCAGACGAACAGACAGACAGACCACCGGCAGACAAACGAACGGATGGAACTGACAGACAGACGACCGACAGACAAACGAACAGACCGCTAGACCATCGACAAACAGACGGACAGACCACCGGCGTACAGACCACCGGCGGACAGACGAACAGATGGACGGAAAACCAGCGGACAGAAGAGCAGACGAACAGACGAACAGACGGACAGATTGACAGATTGACAGATTGACAGACGGACGGACCACCAGTGGACAGACCATTAACAGACAGACGAGCAGACGGACATACCACCGGCAGGCAGATAAACTGATGGAACGTATCGACAGAAGACCGACAGACAGACGAACAGACGGACAGACCACCATCAGACAAACGAACGGATGGAACTGACAGACAGACGACCGACAGGCAAACGAACAGACCGCCAGACCATCGATAGACAGACGGACAGACAACCGACGGACAGACGAACAGATGGACGGAAAACCAATGGACAGAAGAGCAGATGAACAGACGGACAGATTGATAGATTGACAGACAGACAGACCACCAATGGACAGACCATTAACAGACAGACGAACAGACAGACAGACCACCGGCAGACAAACGAACGGATTGAACTGACAGACAGACGACCGACAGATAAACGAACAAACCGCCAGACCATCGACAGACAGACGGACAGACCACCGACGGACAGACGAACAGATGGACGGAAAACCAGCGGACAGAAGAGCAGACGAAAGACGGACGGATTGACAGATTGACAGACAGACCGGCCACCGGCGGACAGACGTCTCAGACTGACAGACCACCAACGGACAGTCAATTAACAGACAGACGAGCAGAGGGACATACCACCGGCAGGCACACGAACTGATGGAACTTACCGACAGAAGACCGACAGACAGACGAACAGACCACCAAACCATCGACAGACAGACGGACAGACCACCGATGGACAGACAACGAGCGGACAGAAAAGCAGACGAACAGACGGACAGATTGACAGATTGACAGACATGCAGACCACCGGCGGACAGATGCCTCAGACGGACAGACCACCGACGGACAGACGAACGGACGGAACTGACAGACAGAAGATCGACAGACAGACGAACAGACGGACAGACCACAGGCAGACAAACGAACGGATGGAACTGGCAGACAGACGAACGACAGACAAACGAACAGACCAATAGACCATCGACAGACAGACGGACAGACCACCGACGGACTGACGAAAAGATGGACAGACAACCAGCTGACAGAAGAGCAGACGAACAGACGGACAGATTGACAGACGGACTGACCACCGACTGACACACGAACAGATGGACCGACAACCAGCGGACAGAAGAGCAGACGAACAGACGGACAGATTGACAGATTGACAGACATGCAGCCCACCGGCGGACAGATGCCTCAGACGGACAGACCGCCAATGGACAGACAATTAACAGACAGACGAGCAGACGGACATACCACCGGCAGGCAGACGAACTGATGGAACGTACCGACAGAAGACCGACAGACAGACGAATAGACGGACAGACCACCGGCAGACAAACGAACGGATTTAACTGACAGACAGACGACCGACAGACGAACGAACAGACCGCCAGACCATCGACAGACAGACGGACAGATGGACGGAAAACCAGTGGACAGAAGATCAGACGAACAGACGGACAGATTGATAGATTGACAGACGGACATACCACCGGCAGGCAAGCGAACAGACGGACAGACCATAGACAGACAGACGGACAGACCGCCGACGGACAGACGAACCGATGGACAGACAAAAAGCTGATGGAAGAGCAGACAAACAGACGGACAGATTGACAGATTGACAGACGGACAGACCACCGGCGGACAGAAGAGCAGACGAACAGACGGACAGATTGACAGATTGACAGACGGACAGACGGACAGACCACCAGTGAATAGACCATTAACAGACAGACGAGCAGACGAGCAGACGGACCTACCACCGGCAGGCAGACGAACTGATGGAACGTATCGACAGAAGACCGACAGACAGACGAACAGACGGACAGACCACCGGCAGACAAACGAACGGATGGAACTGACAGACAGACGACCGACAGACGACCGACAGACAGACGGACAGACAACCGACGGACGGACGAACAGATAGACAGACAACTAGCTGATGGAAGAGCAGACGAACAGACGGACAGATTGATAGATTGACAGACGGACAGACCACCAACAGACAGACGAACAAACGGACAGACCATAGACAGACAGACGGACAGACCAAAGACGGACAGACGAACCGATGGACAGACAACCAGCTGATTGAAGAGCAGAAAACAGATGGACAGATTGACAGATTGACAGACATGCAGACCACCGGCGGATAGAAGAGCAGACGAACAGACAGACAGACCACCGGCAGACAAACGAACGGATGGAACTGACAGACAGACGACCGACAGACAAACGAACAGACCGCTAGACCATCGACAAACAGACGGACAGACCACCGGCGTACAGACCACCGGCGGACAGACGAACAGATGGACGGAAAACCAGCGGACAGAAGAGCAGACGAACAGACGAACAGACGGACAGATTGACAGATTGACAGATTGACAGACGGACGGACCACCAGTGGACAGACCATTAACAGACAGACGAGCAGACGGACATACCACCGGCAGGCAGATAAACTGATGGAACGTATCGACAGAAGACCGACAGACAGACGAACAGACGGACAGACCACCATCAGACAAACGAACGGATGGAACTGACAGACAGACGACCGACAGGCAAACGAACAGACCGCCAGACCATCGATAGACAGACGGACAGACAACCGACGGACAGACGAACAGATGGACGGAAAACCAATGGACAGAAGAGCAGATGAACAGACGGACAGATTGATAGATTGACAGACAGACAGACCACCAATGGACAGACCATTAACAGACAGACGAACAGACAGACAGACCACCGGCAGACAAACGAACGGATTGAACTGACAGACAGACGACCGACAGATAAACGAACAAACCGCCAGACCATCGACAGACAGACGGACAGACCACCGACGGACAGACGAACAGATGGACGGAAAACCAGCGGACAGAAGAGCAGACGAAAGACGGACGGATTGACAGATTGACAGACAGACCGGCCACCGGCGGACAGACGTCTCAGACTGACAGACCACCAACGGACAGTCAATTAACAGACAGACGAGCAGAGGGACATACCACCGGCAGGCACACGAACTGATGGAACTTACCGACAGAAGACCGACAGACAGACGAACAGACCACCAAACCATCGACAGACAGACGGACAGACCACCGATGGACAGACAACGAGCGGACAGAAAAGCAGACGAACAGACGGACAGATTGACAGATTGACAGACATGCAGACCACCGGCGGACAGATGCCTCAGACGGACAGACCACCGACGGACAGACCACCGACGGACAGACGAACGGACGGAACTGACAGACAGAAGATCGACAGACAGACGAACAGACGGACAGACCACAGGCAGACAAACGAACGGATGGAACTGGCAGACAGACGAACGACAGACAAACGAACAGACCAATAGACCATCGACAGACAGACGGACAGACCACCGACGGACTGACGAAAAGATGGACAGACAACCAGCTGACAGAAGAGCAGACGAACAGACGGACAGATTGACAGATTGACAGACATGCAGACCACCGGCGGGCAGATGCCTCAGACGGACAGACCACCAATGGACAGACAATTAACAGACAGACGAGCAGACGGACATACCACCGGCAGGCAGACGAACTGATGGAATTTGACGACAGAATACCGACAGACAGACGAACAGACGGACAGACCACCGGCAGACAAACGAACAGATGGACGGAAAACCAGTGTACAGAAGAGCAGACGAACAGACGGACAGATTGATAGATTGACACACTGACAGACCACCGGCAGACAAACGAACAGATGGAACTTGACGACAGAAGACCGACAAACGGACAGACCACCGGCAGACAAACGAACGGATGGAACTGACAGACAGACGACCGACAGACAAACGAACAGACCGCCAGACCATCGACAGACAGAAGGACAGACCACCGAAATACAGACGAACAGGTGGTCGGAAATCCAGTGGACAGAAGAGCAGACGAACAGGCGGACAGATTGATAGATTGACACACGGACAGACGACCGGCAGACAGACGAACAGATGGACGGAAAACCAGCGGACAGAAGAGCAGACGAACAGACGGACAGATTGATAGATTGACACACGGACAGACCACCGGCAGACAAATGAACGGATGGAACTGACAGACAGACGACCGACAGGCAAACGAACAGACCGCCAGACCATCGACAGACAGAAGGACAGACCACCGAAATACAGACGAACAGGTGGTCGGAAAACCAGTGGACAGAAGAGCAGACGAACAGGCGGACAGATTGATAGATTGACACACGGACAGACGACCGGCAGACAAACGAACAGATGGTACTTGACGACAGAAGACCGACAAACGGACAGCCCACCGGCAGACAAACGAACGGATGGAACTGACATACAGACGACCGACAGACAAACAAACAGACCGCCAGACCGCCAGACCATCGACAGACAGACCGCCAGACTATCGACAGACAGACGGACAGACCACCGGCAGGCAGACGAACAGATGGAACTTGACGACAGAAGACCGACAAACGGACAGACCACCTGCAGACAAACGAACGGATGGAACTGACAGACAGACGACCGCCAGACCATCGACCGCCAGACCATCTACAGACAGACGGACAGACCACCGACGGACAGACGAACAGATGGACGGAAAACCAGCGGACAGAAGAGCAGACGAACAGACGGACAGATTGACAGATTGACAGACGGTAAGACCACCGGCAGACAAACGAACAGACGGACAGACCACCTGCGGACAAATGAACAGACGGAACTGACAGACAGAAGACCGACAGACAGACGAACAGACGGACAGACCACCGGCAGACAAACGAACGGATGGAACTGACAGACAGACGAACGACAGACGACCGACAGACAGACGGACAGACAACCGACGGACGGACGAACAGATAGACAGACAACTAGCTGATGGAAGAGCAGACGAACAGACGGACAGATTGATAGATTGACAGACGGACAGACCACCAACAGACAGACGAACAAACGGACAGACCATAGACAGACAGACGGACAGACCAAAGACGGACAGACGAACCGATGGACAGACAACCAGCTGATTGAAGAGCAGAAAACAGATGGACAGATTGACAGATTGACAGACATGCAGACTACCGGCGGATAGAAGAGCAGACGAACAGACAGACAGACCACCGGCAGACAAACGAACGGATGGAACTGACAGACAGACGACCGACAGACAAACGAACAGACCGCTAGACCATCGACAGACAGACGGACAGACCACCGGCGTACAGACCACCGGCGGACAGACGAACAGATGGACGGAAAACCAGCGGACAGAAGAGCAGACGAACAGACGAACAGACGGACAGATTGACAGATTGACAGACGGACGGACCACCAGTGGACAGACCATTAACAGACAGACGAGCAGACGGACATACCACCGGCAGGCAGATAAACTGATGGAACGAATCGACAGAAGACCGACAGACAGACGAACAGACGGACAGACCACCATCAGACAAACGAACGGATGGAACTGACAGACAGACGACCGACAGGCAAACGAACAGACCGCCAGACCATCGATAGACAGACGGACAGACAACCGACGGACAGACGAACAGATGGACGGAAAACCAATGGACAGAAGAGCAGATGAACAGACGGACAGATTGATAGATTGACAGACAGACAGACCACCAATGGACAGACCATTAACAGACAGACGAACAGACAGACAGACCACCGGCAGACAAACGAACGGATTGAACTGACAGACAGACGACCGACAGATAAACGAACAAACCGCCAGACCATCGACAGACAGACGGACAGACCACCGACGGACAGACGAACAGATGGACGGAAAACCAGCGGACAGAAGAGCAGACGAAAGACGGACGGATTGACAGATTGACAGACAGACCGGCCACCGGCGGACAGACGTCTCAGACTGACAGACCACCAACGGACAGTCAATTAACAGACAGACGAGCAGAGGGACATACCACCGGCAGGCACACGAACTGATGGAACTTACCGACAGAAGACCGACAGACAGACGAACAGACCACCAAACCATCGACAGACAGACGGACAGACCACCGATGGACAGACAACGAGCGGACAGAAAAGCAGACGAACAGACGGACAGATTGACAGACATGCAGACCACCGGCGGACAGATGCCTCAGACGGACAGACCACCGACGGACAGACGAACGGACGGAACTGACAGACAGAAGATCGACAGACAGACGAACAGACGGACAGACCACAGGCAGACAAACGAACGGATGGAACTGGCAGACAGACGAACGACAGACAGACGGACTGACGAAAAGATGGACAGACAACCAGCTGATGGAAGAGCAGACGAACAGAGGGACAAATTGACAGATTGACAGACAGACAGACCACTGGCGGACAGATGCCTCAGACGGACAGACCGCCAATGGACAGACAATTAACAGACAGACGAGCAGACGGACATACCACCGGCAGGCAGACGAACAGATGGAACTTAGCGACAGAAGACCGACAAACGGACAGACCACCGGCAGACCAACGAACGGATGGAACTGATAGACAGACGACCGACAGACAAACGAACAGACAGCCAGACCATCGACAGACAGACGGACAGACCACCGAAATACAGACGAACAGATGGACGGAAAACTAGCGGACAGAAAAGCAGACGAACAGACGGACAGATTGACAGACGGACTGACCACCGACTGACACACGAACAGATGGACCGACAACCAGCGGACAGAAGAGCAGACGAACAGACGGACAGATTGACAGATTGACAGACATGCAGCCCACCGGCGGACAGATGCCTCAGACGGACAGACCGCCAATGGACAGACAATTAACAGACAGACGAGCAGACGGACATACCACCGGCAGGCAGACGAACTGATGGAACGTACCGACAGAAGACCGACAGACAGACGAATAGACGGACAGACCACCGGCAGACAAACGAACGGATTTAACTGACAGACAGACGACCGACAGACGAACGAACAGACCGCCAGACCATCGACAGACAGACGGACAGATGGACGGAAAACCAGTGGACAGAAGATCAGACGAACAGACGGACAGATTGATAGATTGACAGACGGACAGACCACCGGCAGGCAAGCGAACAGACGGACAGACCGCCGACGGACAGACGAACCGATGGACAGACAAAAAGCTGATGGAAGAGCAGACAAACAGACGGACAGATTGACAGATTGACAGACTGACAGACCACCGGCGGACAGAAGAGCAGACGAACAGACGGACAGATTGACAGATTGACAGACGGACAGACGGACAGACCACCAGTGAATAGACCATTAACAGACAGACGAGCAGACGAGCAGACGGACCTACCACCGGCAGGCAGACGAACTGATGGAACGTATCGACAGAAGACCGACAGACAGACGAACAGACGGACAGACCACCGGCAGACAAACGAACGGATGGAACTGACAGACAGACGAACGACAGACGACCGACAGACAGACGGACAGACAACCGACGGACGGACGAACAGATAGACAGACAACTAGCTGATGGAAGAGCAGACGAACAGACGGACAGATTGATAGATTGACAGACGGACAGACCACCAACAGACAGACGAACAAACGGACAGACCATAGACAGACAGACGGACAGACCAAAGACGGACAGACGAACCGATGGACAGACAACCAGCTGATTGAAGAGCAGAAAACAGATGGACAGATTGACAGATTGACAGACATGCAGACCACCGGCGGATAGAAGAGCAGACGAACAGACAGACAGACCACCGGCAGACAAACGAACGGATGGAACTGACAGACAGACGACCGACAGACAAACGAACAGACCGCTAGACCATCGACAAACAGACGGACAGACCACCGGCGTACAGACCACCGGCGGACAGACGAACAGATGGACGGAAAACCAGCGGACAGAAGAGCAGACGAACAGACGAACAGACGGACAGATTGACAGATTGACAGATTGGCAGACGGACGGACCACCAGTGGACAGACCATTAACAGACAGACGAGCAGACGGACATACCACCGGCAGGCAGATAAACTGATGGAACGTATCGACAGAAGACCGACAGACAGACGAACAGACGGACAGACCACCATCAGACAAACGAACGGATGGAACTGACAGACAGACGACCGACAGGCAAACGAACAGACCGCCAGACCATCGATAGACAGACGGACAGACAACCGACGGACAGACGAACAGATGGACGGAAAACCAATGGACAGAAGAGCAGATGAACAGACGGACAGATTGATAGATTGACAGACAGACAGACCACCAATGGACAGACCATTAACAGACAGACGAACAGACAGACAGACCACCGGCAGACAAACGAACGGATTGAACTGACAGACAGACGACCGACAGATAAACGAACAAACCGCCAGACCATCGACAGACAGACGGACAGACCACCGACGGACAGACGAACAGATGGACGGAAAACCAGCGGACAGAAGAGCAGACGAAAGACGGACGGATTGACAGATTGACAGACAGACCGGCCACCGGCGGACAGACGTCTCAGACTGACAGACCACCAACGGACAGTCAATTAACAGACAGACGAGCAGAGGGACATACCACCGGCAGGCACACGAACTGATGGAACTTACCGACAGAAGACCGACAGACAGACGAACAGACCACCAAACCATCGACAGACAGACGGACAGACCACCGATGGACAGACAACGAGCGGACAGAAAAGCAGACGAACAGACGGACAGATTGACAGACATGCAGACCACCGGCGGACAGATGCCTCAGACGGACAGACCACCGACGGACAGACGAACGGACGGAACTGACAGACAGAAGATCGACAGACAGACGAACAGACGGACAGACCACAGGCAGACAAACGAAAGGATGGAACTGGCAGACAGACGAACGACAGACAAACGAACAGACCAATAGACCATCGACAGACAGACGGACAGACCACCGACGGACTGACGAAAAGATGGACAGACAACCAGCTGATGGAAGAGCAGACGAACAGAGGGACAAATTGACAGATTGACAGACAGACAGACCACTGGCGGACAGACGTCTCAGACTGACAGACCACCAATGGACAGACAATTAACAGACAGACGAGCAGACGGACATACCACCGGCAGACACACGAACTGATGGAACTTACCGACAGAAGACCGACAGACAGACGAACAGACGGACAGATAATCAAACAAATGGAACTGACAGACCGACGACCGACAGACAAACGAACAGACCACCAGACCATCAACAGACAGACGGACAGACCACCGATGGACAGACAACCAGCGGACAGAAAAGCAGACGAACAGACGGACAGATTGACAGACATGCAGACCACCGGCGGACAGATGCCTCAGACGGACGGACCACCAACGGACAGACCATTAACAGACAGACGAGCAGACGGACATACCACCGGCAGGCAGACGACCTGATGGATCGTACGACAGAAGACCGACAGACAGACGAACAGACGGACAGACCACCGACAGGCAAACGAACGGATGGAACTGACAGACAGACGACCGACAGACAAACGAACAGACCGCCAGACCTTCGACAGACAGACAGACAGACCACCGGCGGACAGACCTCTCATACGGACAGACCACCAATGGACACACCATTAACAGACAGATTGACAGATTGACAGACATGCAGACCACCGGCGGACAGATGCCTCAGACGGACACACCACCAATGGACAGACAATTAACAGACAGACGAGCAGACTGACATACCACCGGCAGGCAGACGAACAGATGGAACTTAGCGACAGAAGACCGACAAACGGACAGACCACCGGCAGACAAACGAACGGATGGAACTGATAGACAGACGACCGACAGACAAACGAACAGACAGCCAGACCATCGACAGACAGACGGACAGACCACCGAAATACAGACGAACAGATGGACGGAAAACCAGCGGACAGAAGAGCAGACGAACAGACGGACAGATTGACAGACGGACAGACCACCGACTGGCACACGAACAGATGGACAGACAACCAGCTGACAGAAAAGCAGACGAACAGACGGACAGATTGACAGATTGACAGACATGCAGACCACCGGCGGGCAGATGCCTCAGACGGACAGACCACCAATGGACAGACAATTAACAGACAGACGAGCAAACGGACATACCACCGGCAGGCAGACGAACTGATGGAATTTGACGACAGAATACCGACAGACAGACGAACAGACGGACAGACCACCGGCAGACAAACGAACAGATGGACGGAAAACCAGTGTACAGAAGAGCAGACGAACAGACGGACAGATTGATAGATTGACACACTGACAGACCACCGGCAGACAAACGAACAGATGGAACTTGACGACAGAAGACCGACAAACGGACAGACCACCGGCAGACAAACGAACGGATGGAACTGACAGACAGACGACCGACAGACAAACGAACAGACCGCCAGACCATCGACAGACAGACGGACAGACCACCGACGGACAGACGAACAGATGGACGGAAAACCAGCGGACAGAAGAGCAGACGAACAGACGGACAGATTGATAGATTGACACACGGACAGACCACCGGCAGACAAACGAACGGATGGAACTGACAGACAGACGACCGCCAGACCATCGACAGACAGACCACCGACGGACAGACGAACAGATGGACGGAAAACCAGCGGACAGAAGAGCAGACGAACAGACGGACAGATTGACAGATTGACAGACGGTAAGACCACCGGCAGACAAACGAACAGACGGACAGACCACCTGAGGACAAATGAACAGACGGAACTGACAGACAGAAGACCGACAGACAGACGAACAGACGGACAGACCACCGGCAGACAAACGAACGGATGGAACTGACAGACAGACGACCGACAGACAAACGAACAGACCGCCAGACCTTCGACAGACAGACAGACAGACCACCGGCGGACAGACCTCTCATACGGACAGACCACCAATGGACACACCATTAACAGACAGATTGACAGATTGACAGACATGCAGACCACCGGCGGACAGATGCCTCAGACGGACACACCACCAATGGACAGACAATTAACAGACAGACGAGCAGACTGACATACCACCGGCAGGCAGACGAACAGATGGAACTTAGCGACAGAAGACCGACAAACGGACAGACCACCGGCAGACAAACGAACGGATGGAACTGATAGACAGACGACCGACAGACAAACGAACAGACAGCCAGACCATCGACAGACAGACGGACAGACCACCGAAATACAGACGAACAGATGGACGGAAAACCAGCGGACAGAAGAGCAGACGAACAGACGGACAGATTGACAGACGGACAGACCACCGACTGGCACACGAACAGATGGACAGACAACCAGCTGACAGAAAAGCAGACGAACAGACGGACAGATTGACAGATTGACAGACATGCAGACCACCGGCGGGCAGATGCCTCAGACGGACAGACCACCAATGGACAGACAATTAACAGACAGACGAGCAGACGGACATACCACCGGCAGGCAGACGAACTGATGGAATTTGACGACAGAATACCGACAGACAGACGAACAGACGGACAGACCACCGGCAGACAAACGAACAGATGGACGGAAAACCAGTGTACAGAAGAGCAGACGAACAGACGGACAGATTGATAGATTGACACACTGACAGACCACCGGCAGACAAACGAACAGATGGAACTTGACGACAGAAGACCGACAAACGGACAGACCACCGGCAGACAAACGAACGGATGGAACTGACAGACAGACGACCGACAGACAAACGAACAGACCGCCAGACCATCGACAGACAGACGGACAGACCACCGACGGACAGACGAACAGATGGACGGAAAACCAGCGGACAGAAGAGCAGACGAACAGACGGACAGATTGATAGATTGACACACGGACAGACCACCGGCAGACAAACGAACGGATGGAACTGACAGACAGACGACCGCCAGACCATCGATAGACAGACGGACAGACCACCGACGGACAGACGAACAGATGGACGGAAAACCAGCGGACAGAAGAGCAGACGAACAGACGGACAGATTGACAGATTGACACACGGACAGACCACCGGCAGACAAACGAACGGATGGAACTGGCAGACAGACGAACGACAGACAAACGAACAGACCAATAGACCATCGACAGACAGACGGACAGACCACCGACGGACTGACGAAAAGATGGACAGACAACCAGCTGATGGAAGAGCAGACGAACAGAGGGACAAATTGACAGATTGACAGACAGACAGACCACTGGCGGACAGACGTCTCAGACTGACAGACCACCAATGGACAGACAATTAACAGACAGACGAGCAGACGGACATACCACCGGCAGACACACGAACTGATGGAACTTACCGACAGAAGACCGACAGACAGACGAACAGACGGACAGATAATCAAACAAATGGAACTGACAGACCGACGACCGACAGACAAACGAACAGACCACCAGACCATCGACAGACAGACGGACAGACCACCGATGGACAGACAACCAGCGGACAGAAAAGCAGACGAACAGACGGACAGATTGACAGATTGACAGACATGCAGACCACCGGCGGACAGATGCCTCAGACGGACGGACCACCAACGGACAGACCATTAACAGACAGACGAGCAGACGGACATACCACCGGCAGGCAGACGACCTGATGGATCGTACCGACAGAAGACCGACAGACAGACGAACAGACGGACAGACCACCGACAGACAAACGAACGGATGGAACTGACAGACAGACGACCGACAGACAAACGAACAGACCGCCAGACCTTCGACAGACAGACAGACAGACCTCTCATACGGACAGACCACCAATGGACACACCATTAACAGACAGATTGACAGATTGACAGACATGCAGACCACCGGCGGACAGATGCCTCAGACGGACACACCACCAATGGACAGACAATTAACAGACAGACGAGCAGACTGACATACCACCGGCAGGCAGACGAACAGATGGAACTTAGCGACAGAAGACCGACAAACGGACAGACCACCGGCAGACAAACGAACGGATGGAACTGATAGACAGACGACCGACAGACAAACGAACAGACAGCCAGACCATCGACAGACAGACGGACAGACCACCGAAATACAGACGAACAGATGGACGGAAAACCAGCGGACAGAAGAGCAGACGAACAGACGGACAGATTGACAGACGGACAGACCACCGACTGGCACACGAACAGATGGACAGACAACCAGCTGACAGAAAAGCAGACGAACAGACGGACAGATTGACAGATTGACAGACATGCAGACCACCGGCGGGCAGATGCCTCAGACGGACAGACCACCAATGGACAGACAATTAACAGACAGACGAGCAAACGGACATACCACCGGCAGGCAGACGAACTGATGGAATTTGACGACAGAATACCGACAGACAGACGAACAGACGGACAGACCACCGGCAGACAAACGAACAGATGGACGGAAAACCAGTGTACAGAAGAGCAGACGAACAGACGGACAGATTGATAGATTGACACACTGACAGACCACCGGCAGACAAACGAACAGATGGAACTTGACGACAGAAGACCGACAAACGGACAGACCACCGGCAGACAAACGAACGGATGGAACTGACAGACAGACGACCGACAGACAAACGAACAGACCGCCAGACCATCGACAGACAGACGGACAGACCACCGACGGACAGACGAACAGATGGACGGAAAACCAGCGGACAGAAGAGCAGACGAACAGACGGACAGATTGATAGATTGACACACGGACAGACCACCGGCAGACAAACGAACGGATGGAACTGACAGACAGACGACCGCCAGACCATCGACAGACAGACCACCGACGGACAGACGAACAGATGGACGGAAAACCAGCGGACAGAAGAGCAGACGAACAGACGGACAGATTGACAGATTGACAGACGGTAAGACCACCGGCAGACAAACGAACAGACGGACAGACCACCTGAGGACAAATGAACAGACGGAACTGACAGACAGAAGACCGACAGACAGACGAACAGACGGACAGACCACCGGCAGACAAACGAACGGATGGAACTGACAGACAGACGACCGACAGACAAACGAACAGACCGCCAGACCTTCGACAGACAGACAGACAGACCACCGGCGGACAGACCTCTCATACGGACAGACCACCAATGGACACACCATTAACAGACAGATTGACAGATTGACAGACATGCAGACCACCGGCGGACAGATGCCTCAGACGGACACACCACCAATGGACAGACAATTAACAGACAGACGAGCAGACTGACATACCACCGGCAGGCAGACGAACAGATGGAACTTAGCGACAGAAGACCGACAAACGGACAGACCACCGGCAGACAAACGAACGGATGGAACTGATAGACAGACGACCGACAGACAAACGAACAGACAGCCAGACCATCGACAGACAGACGGACAGACCACCGAAATACAGACGAACAGATGGACGGAAAACCAGCGGACAGAAGAGCAGACGAACAGACGGACAGATTGACAGACGGACAGACCACCGACTGGCACACGAACAGATGGACAGACAACCAGCTGACAGAAAAGCAGACGAACAGACGGACAGATTGACAGATTGACAGACATGCAGACCACCGGCGGGCAGATGCCTCAGACGGACAGACCACCAATGGACAGACAATTAACAGACAGACGAGCAGACGGACATACCACCGGCAGGCAGACGAACTGATGGAATTTGACGACAGAATACCGACAGACAGACGAACAGACGGACAGACCACCGGCAGACAAACGAACAGATGGACGGAAAACCAGTGTACAGAAGAGCAGACGAACAGACGGACAGATTGATAGATTGACACACTGACAGACCACCGGCAGACAAACGAACAGATGGAACTTGACGACAGAAGACCGACAAACGGACAGACCACCGGCAGACAAACGAACGGATGGAACTGACAGACAGACGACCGACAGACAAACGAACAGACCGCCAGACCATCGACAGACAGACGGACAGACCACCGACGGACAGACGAACAGATGGACGGAAAACCAGCGGACAGAAGAGCAGACGAACAGACGGACAGATTGATAGATTGACACACGGACAGACCACCGGCAGACAAACGAACGGATGGAACTGACAGACAGACGACCGCCAGACCATCGACAGACAGACCACCGACGGACAGACGAACAGATGGACGGAAAACCAGCGGACAGAAGAGCAGACGAACAGACGGACAGATTGACAGATTGACAGACGGTAAGACCACCGGCAGACAAACGAACAGACGGACAGACCACCTGCGGACAAATGAACAGACGGAACTGACAGACAGAAGACCGACAGACAGACGAACAGACGGACAGACCACCGGCAGACAAACGAACGGATGGAACTGACAGACAGACGACCGACAGACGACCGACAGACAGACGGACAGACAACCGACGGACGGACGAACAGATAGACAGACAACTAGCTGATGGAAGAGCAGACGAACAGACGGACAGATTGATAGATTGACAGACGGACAGACCACCAACAGACAGACGAACAAACGGACAGACCATAGACAGACAGACGGACAGACCAAAGACGGACAGACGAACCGATGGACAGACAACCAGCTGATTGAAGAGCAGAAAACAGATGGACAGATTGACAGATTGACAGACATGCAGACCACCGGCGGATAGAAGAGCAGACGAACAGACAGACAGACCACCGGCAGACAAACGAACGGATGGAACTGACAGACAGACGACCGACAGACAAACGAACAGACCGCTAGACCATCGACAGACAGACGGACAGACCACCGGCGTACAGACCACCGGCGGACAGACGAACAGATGGACGGAAAACCAGCGGACAGAAGAGCAGACGAACAGACGAACAGACGGACAGATTGACAGATTGACAGACGGACGGACCACCAGTGGACAGACCATTAACAGACAGACGAGCAGACGGACATACCACCGGCAGGCAGATAAACTGATGGAACGTATCGACAGAAGACCGACAGACAGACGAACAGACGGACAGACCACCATCAGACAAACGAACGGATGGAACTGACAGACAGACGACCGACAGGCAAACGAACAGACCGCCAGACCATCGATAGACAGACGGACAGACAACCGACGTACAGACGAACAGATGGACGGAAAACCAATGGACAGAAGAGCAGATGAACAGACGGACAGATTGATAGATTGACAGACAGACAGACCACCAATGGACAGACCATTAACAGACAGACGAACAGACAGACAGACCACCGGCAGACAAACGAACGGATTGAACTGACAGACAGACGACCGACAGATAAACGAACAAACCGCCAGACCATCGACAGACAGACGGACAGACCACCGACGGACAGACGAACAGATGGACGGAAAACCAGCGGACAGCAGAGCAGACGAAAGACGGACGGATTGACAGATTGACAGACAGACCGGCCACCGGCGGACAGACGTCTCAGACTGACAGACCACCAACGGACAGTCAATTAACAGACAGACGAGCAGAGGGACATACCACCGGCAGGCACACGAACTGATGGAACTTACCGACAGAAGACCGACAGACAGACGAACAGACCACCAAACCATCGACAGACAGACGGACAGACCACCGATGGACAGACAACGAGCGGACAGAAAAGCAGACGAACAGACGGACAGATTGACAGATTGACAGACATGCAGACCACCGGCGGACAGATGCCTCAGACGGACAGACCACCGACGGACAGACGAACGGACGGAACTGACAGACAGAAGATCGACAGACAGACGAACAGACGGACAGACCACAGGCAGACAAACGAACGGATGGAACTGGCAGACAGACGAACGACAGACAAACGAACAGACCACCAGACCATCGACAGACAGACGGACAGACCACCGACGGACTGACGAAAAGATGGACAGACAACCAGCTGATGGAAGAGCAGACGAACAGAGGGACAAATTGACAGATTGACAGACAGACAGACCACTGGCGGACAGACGTCTCAGACTGACAGACCACCAATGGACAGACAATTAACAGACAGACGAGCAGACGGACATACCACCGGCAGACACACGAACTGATGGAACTTACCGACAGAAGACCGACAGACAGACGAACAGACGGACAGATAATCAAACAAATGGAACTGACAGACCGACGACCGACAGACAAACGAACAGACCACCAGACCATCGACAGACAGACGGACAGACCACCGATGGACAGACAACCAGCGGACAGAAAAGCAGACGAACAGACGGACAGATTGACAGATTGACAGACATGCAGACCACCGGCGGACAGATGCCTCAGACGGACGGACCACCAACGGACAGACCATTAACAGACAGACGAGCAGACGGACATACCACCGGCAGGCAGACGACCTGATGGATCGTACCGACAGAAGACCGACGGACAGACGAACAAACGGACAGGCCACCGGCAGACAAACGAACGGATGGAACTGACAGACAGACGACCGACAGACAAACGAACAGACCGCCAGACCTTCGACAGACAGACAGACAGACCACCGGCGGACAGACCTCTCATACGGACAGACCACCAATGGACAGACCATTAACAGACAGATTGACAGATTGACAGACATGCAGACCACCGGCGGACAGATGCCTCAGACGGACACACCACCAATGGACAGACAATTAACAGACAGACGAGCAGACTGACATACCACCGGCAGGCAGACGAACAGATGGAACTTAGCGACAGAAGACCGACAAACGGACAGACCACCGGCAGACAAACGAACGGATGGAACTGATAGACAGACGACCGACAGACAAACGAACAGACAGCCAGACCATCGACAGACAGACGGACAGACCACCGAAATACAGACGAACAGATGGACGGAAAACCAGCGGACAGAAGAGCAGACGAACAGACGGACAGATTGACAGACGGACAGACCACCGACTGGCACACGAACAGATGGACAGACAACCAGCTGACAGAAGAGCAGACGAACAGACGGACAGATTGACAGATTGACAGACATGCAGACCACCGGCGGGCAGATGCCTCAGACGGACAGACCACCAATGGACAGACAATTAACAGACAGACGAGCAGACGGACATACCACCAGCAGGCAGACGAACTGATGGAATTTGACGACAGAATACCGACAGACAGACGAACAGACGGACAGACCACCGGCAGACAAACGAACAGATGGACGGAAAACCAGTGTACAGAAGAGCAGACGAACAGACGGACAGATTGATAGATTGACACACTGACAGACCACCGGCAGACAAACGAACAGATGGAACTTGACGACAGAAGACCGACAAACGGACAGACCACCGGCAGACAAACGAACGGATGGAACTGACAGACAGACGACCGACAGACAAACGAACAGACCGCCAGACCATCGACAGACAGACGGACAGACCACCGACGGACAGACGAACAGATGGACGGAAAACCAGCGGACAAAAGAGCAGACGAACAGACGGACAGATTGATAGATTGACACACGGACAGACCACCGGCAGACAAACGAACGGATGGAACTGACAGACAGACGACCGACAGGCAAACGAACAGACCGCCAGACCATCGACAGACAGAAGGACAGACCACCGAAATACAGACGAACAGGTGGTCGGAAAACCAGTGGACAGAAGAGCAGACGAACAGGCGGACAGATTGATAGATTGACACACGGACAGACGACCGGCAGACAGACGAACAAACGGACAGACCATAGACAGACAGACGGACAGACCAAAGACGGACAGACGAACCGATGGACAGACAACCAGCTGATTGAAGAGCAGAAAACAGATGGACAGATTGACAGATTGACAGACATGCAGACCACCGGCGGATAGAAGAGCAGACGAACAGACAGACAGACCACCGGCAGACAAACGAACGGATGGAACTGACAGACAGACGACCGACAGACAAACGAACAGACCGCTAGACCATCGACAGACAGACGGACAGACCACCGGCGTACAGACCACCGGCGGACAGACGAACAGATGGACGGAAAACCAGCGGACAGAAGAGCAGACGAACAGTCGAACAGACGGACAGATTGACAGATTGACAGACGGACGGACCACCAGTGGACAGACCATTAACAGACAGACGAGCAGACGGACATACCACCGGCAGGCAGATAAACTGATGGAACGTATCGACAGAAGACCGACAGACAGACGAACAGACGGACAGACCACCATCAGACAAACGAACGGATGGAACTGACAGACAGACGACCGACAGGCAAACGAACAGACCGCCAGACCATCGATAGACAGACGGACAGACAACCGACGGACAGACGAACAGATGGACAGACCACCGAAATACAGACGAACAGATGGACGGAAAACCAGCGGACAGAAGAGCAGACGAACAGACGGACAGATTGACAGACGGACAGACCACCGACTGGCACACGAACAGATGGACAGACAACCAGCTGACAGAAGAGCAGACGAACAGACGGACAGATTGACAGATTGACAGACATGCAGACCACCGGCGGGCAGATGCCTCAGACGGACAGACCACCAATGGACAGACAATTAACAGACAGACGAGCAGACGGACATACCACCGGCAGGCAGACGAACTGATGGAATTTGACGACAGAATACCGACAGACAGACGAACAGACGGACAGACCACCGGCAGACAAACGAACAGATGGACGGAAAACCAGTGTACAGAAGAGCAGACGAACAGACGGACAGATTGATAGATTGACACACTGACAGACCACCGGCAGACAAACGAACAGATGGAACTTGACGACAGAAGACCGACAAACGGACAGACCACCGGCAGACAAACGAACGGATGGAACTGACAGACAGACGACCGACAGACAAACGAACAGACCGCCAGACCATCGACAGACAGACGGACAGACCACCGACGGACAGACGAACAGATGGACGGAAAACCAGCGGACAGAAGAGCAGACGAACAGACGGACAGATTGATAGATTGACACACGGACAGACCACCGGCAGACAAACGAACGGATGGAACTGACAGACAGACGACCGACAGGCAAACGAACAGACCGCCAGACCATCGACAGACAGAAGGACAGACCACCGAAATACAGACGAACAGGTGGTCGGAAAACCAGTGGACAGAAGAGCAGACGAACAGGCGGACAGATTGATAGATTGACACACGGACAGACGACCCGCAGACAAACGAACAGATGGTACTTGACGACAGAAGACCGACAAACGGACAGCCCACCGGCAGACAAACGAACGGATGGAACTGACATACAGACGACCGACAGACAAACGAACAGACCGCCAGACCATCGACAGACAGACCGCCAGACCATCGACAGACAGACGGACAGACCACCGGCAGGCAGACGAACAGATGGAACTTGACGACAGAAGACCGACAAACGGACAGACCACCGGCAGACAAACGAACGGATGGAACTGACAGACAGACGACCGCCAGACCATCGACAGACAGACGGACAGACGGACAGACCACCGACGGACAGACGAACAGATGGACGGAAAACCAGCGGACAGAAGAGCAGACGAACAGACGGACAGATTGACAGATTGACAGACGGTAAGACCACCGGCAGACAAACGAACAGACGGACAGACCACCTGCGGACAAATGAACAGACGGAACTGACAGACAGAAGACCGACAGACAGACGAACAGACGGACAGACCACAGGCAGACAAACGAACGGATGGAACTGACAGGGAGACGACCGACAGACCACCGACGACCATCGACAGACAGACGGACAGACGAACAGATGGAAGGAAAACCAGTGGACAGAAGAGCAGACGAACAGACGGACAGATTGATAGATTGACAGACGGACAGACCACCGGCAGACAAACGAGCAGACGGACAGACCACCGGCAGGCAGACGAACTGATGGAACTTACCGACAGAAGACCAACAGACAGACGAACAAACGGACAGACCATAGACAGACGGACAGACGAACCGATGGACAGTTAACCAGCTGATGGAAGAGCAGACAAACAGACGGACAGATTGACAGATTGACAGACATGCAGACCACCGGCGGACAGAAGAGCAGACGAACAGACGGACAGATTGACAGATTGACAGGCAGACAGACCACCAATGGACATACCATTAACAGACAGACGAACAGACAGACAGACCACAGGCAGACAAACGAACGGATTGAACTGACAGACAGACGACCGACAGATAAACGAACAGACCGCCAGACCATCGACAGACAGACGGACAGACCACCGACGGACAGACGAACAGATGGACGGAAAACCAGTGGACAGAAGAGCAGACGAACAGACCTACAGATTGACAGATTGACAGATTGACAGACAGACCGACCACCGGCGGACAGACGTCTCAGACTGACAGACCACCAATGGACAGTCAATTAACAGACAGACGAGCAGAGGGACATACCACCGGCAGGCACACGAACTGATGGAACTTACCGACAGAAGACCGACAGACAGACGAACAGACCACCAGACCATCGACAGACAGACGGACAGACCACCGATGGACAGACAACGAGCGGACAGAAAAGCAACGAACAGACGGACAGATTGACAGATTGACAGACATGCAGACCACCGACGGACAGACGAACAGACGGAACTGACAGAGAGACGATGGAACTGACAGAGAGATGACCGACAGACAAACGAACAGACCGCCAGACCATAGACAGAGAGACGGACAGACCACCGACGGACAGACGAACAAACGGACAGGCCACCGGCAGACAAACGAACGGATGGAACTGACAGACAGACGACCGACAGACAAACGAGCAGACCACCAGACCATCGACAGACAGACGGACAGACCACCGGCGGACAGACGAATAGATGGACAGACAACCAGCTGATGGAAGAGCAGACGAACAGACGGACAGATTGACAGACAGACGGACAGACCACCGACGAACAGACGAACAGATTAACGGAAAACTAGCAGACGAACAGACGGACAGATTGACAGACGGACAGACCACCGGCAGACAAACGAACAGACGTACAGACAACCGGCAGGCAGACGAACTGATGGAACTTACCGACAGAAGACAGACAGAAGACCGACAGACAGACGAACAAACGGACAGACCATAGACAGACAGACGGACAGACCACCGACGGACAGACCACCGACGGACAGACGAACCGATGGACAGACAACCAGCTGATGGAAGAGCAGACAAGAAGACGGACAGATTGACAGATTGACAGACATGCAGACCACCGGCAGTCAAACGAACTGATGGAAGTTACCGACAGACGAAAAAACGGAGAGACCACCGGCAGGCAAACGAACGGATGGACCTGACAGACAGACGACCGCCAGACCCTTGAAAGACAGACGGACAGACCACCGACGGACAGACGAACAAACGGACAGACCACCGGCAGACAAGCGAACGGATGGAACTGACAGACAGACGACTGACAGACAAACGAACCGACCGCCAGACCATCGACAGACAGACGGACAGACGAACAGACGGAACTGACAGAGAGACGACCGACAGACAAACGAACAGACCGCCAGACCATAGACAGAGAGACGGACAGACCACCGAGGGACAGACGAACCGATGGACAGACAGCCAGCTGATGGAAGAGCAGACGAACAGACGGACACATTGACAGATTGACAGACAGACAGACCACCGGCGGACAGACGTCTCAAACTGACAGACTGCCAATGGACAGACAATTAACAGACAGACGAGCAGACGGACATACCACCGGCAGGCACACGAACTGATGGAACTTACCGACAGAAGACCAACAGACAGACGAACAAACGGACAGACCATAGACAGACGGACAGACGAACCGATGGACAGTTAACCAGCTGATGGAAGAGCAGACAAACAGACGGACAGATTGACAGATTGACAGACATGCAGACCACCGGCGGACAGAAGAGCAGACGAACAGACGGACAGATTGACAGATTGACAGGCAGACAGACCACCAATGGACATACCATTAACAGACAGACGAACAGACAGACAGACCACAGGCAGACAAACGAACGGATTGAACTGACAGACAGACGACCGACAGATAAACGAACAGACCGCCAGACCATCGACAGACAGACGGACAGACCACCGACGGACAGACGAACAGATGGACGGAAAACCAGTGGACAGAAGAGCAGACGAACAGACCTACAGATTGACAGATTGACAGATTGACAGACAGACCGACCACCGGCGGACAGACGTCTCAGACTGACAGACCACCAATGGACAGTCAATTAACAGACAGACGAGCAGAGGGACATACCACCGGCAGGCACACGAACTGATGGAACTTACCGACAGAAGACCGACAGACAGACGAACAGACCACCAGACCATCGACAGACAGACGGACAGACCACCGATGGACAGACAACGAGCGGACAGAAAAGCAACGAACAGACGGACAGATTGACAGATTGACAGACATGCAGACCACCGACGGACAGACGAACAGACGGAACTGACAGAGAGACTATGGAACTGACAGAGAGACGACCGACAGACAAACGAACAGACCGCCAGACCATAGACAGAGAGACGGACAGACCACCGACGGACAGACGAACAAACGGACAGGCCACCGGCAGACAAACGAACGGATGGAACTGACAGACAGACGACCGACAGACAAACGAGCAGACCACCAGACCATCGACAGACAGACGGACAGACCACCGGCGGACAGACGAATAGATGGACAGACAACCAGCTGATGGAAGAGCAGACGAACAGACGGACAGATTGACAGACAGACGGACAGACCACCGACGAACAGACGAACAGATTAACGGAAAACTAGCAGACGAACAGACGGACAGATTGACAGACGGACAGACCACCGGCAGACAAACGAACAGACGTACAGACAACCGGCAGGCAGACGAACTGATGGAACTTACCGACAGAAGACAGACAGAAGACCGACAGACAGACGAACAAACGGACAGACCATAGACAGACAGACGGACAGACCACCGACGGACAGACGAACCGATGGACAGACAACCAGCTGATGGAAGAGCAGACAAGAAGACGGACAGATTGACAGATTGACAGACATGCAGACCACCGGCAGTCAAACGAACTGATGGAAGTTACCGACAGACGAAAAAACGGAGAGACCACCGGCAGGCAAACGAACGGATGGACCTGACAGACAGACGACCGCCAGACCCTTGAAAGACAGACGGACAGACCACCGACGGACAGACGAACAAACGGACAGACCACCGGCAGACAAGCGAACGGATGGAACTGACAGACAGACGACTGACAGACAAACGAACCGACCGCCAGACCATCGACAGACAGACGGACAGACGAACAGACGGAACTGACAGAGAGACGACCGACAGACAAACGAACAGACCGCCAGACCATAGACAGAGAGACGGACAGACCACCGAGGGACAGACGAACCGATGGACAGACAGCCAGCTGATGGAAGAGCAGACGAACAGACGGACACATTGACAGATTGACAGACAGACAGACCACCGGCGGACAGACGTCTCAAACTGACAGACTGCCAATGGACAGACAATTAACAGACAGACGAGCAGACGGACATACCACCGGCAGGCACACGAACTGATGGAACTTACCGACAGAAGACCTACAGGCAGACTAACAGACGGACAGACAATCGAACGGACGGAACTGATAGACCGACGACCGACAGACAAACGAACAGACCACCAGACCATCGACAGACAGACGGACAGACCACCGACGGACAGACGAACAGATGGAAGGAAAACCAGTGGACAGAAGAGCAGACGAACAGACGGACAGATTGACAGATTGACAGATTGACAGACAGACAGATTGACAGACATGCAGACCACCGGCGGACAGAAGAGCAGACGAACAGACGGACAGATTGACAGATTGATAGACAGACAGACAACCAATGGACAGACCATTAACAGACAGACGAACAGACAGACAGACCACCGGCAGACAAACGAACGGATGGAACTGACAGACAGACGACCGACAGATAAACGAACAGACCGGCAGACCATCGACAGACAGACGGACAGACCAAAGACGGACAGACGAATAGATGGACAGACCACCAGCTGATGGAAGAGCAGACGAACAGACGGACACATTGACAGATTGACAGACAGACAGACCACCGGCGGACAGACGTCTCAAACTGACAGACTGCCAATGGACAGACAATTAACAGACAGACGAGCAGACGGACATACCACCGGCAGGCACACGAACTGATGGAACTTACCGACAGAAGACCGACAGGCAGACTAACAGACGGACAGACAATCGAACGGACGGAACTGATAGACCGACGACCGACAGACAAACGAACAGACCACCAGACCATCGACAGACAGACGGACAGACCACCGACGGACAGACGAACAGATGGAAGGAAAACCAGTGGACAGAAGAGCAGACGAACAGACGGACAGATTGACAGATTGACAGATTGACAGACAGACAGATTGACAGATTGACAGACATGCAGACCACCGGCGGACAGAAGAGCAGACGAACAGACGGACAGATTGACAGATTGATAGACAGACAGACAACCAATGGACAGACCATTAACAGACAGACGAACAGACAGACAGACCACCGGCAGACAAACGAACGGATGGAACTGACAGACAGACGACCGACAGATAAACGAACAGACCGGCAGACCATCGACAGACAGACGGACAGACCAAAGACGGACAGACGAATAGATGGACAGACCACCAGCTGATGGAAGAGCAGACGAACAGACGGACACATTGACAGATTGACAGACAGACAGACCACCGGCGGACAGACGTCTCAAACTGACAGACTGCCAATGGACAGACAATTAACAGACAGACGAGCAGACGGACATACCACCGGCAGGCACACGAACTGATGGAACTTACCGACAGAAGACCGACAGGCAGACTAACAGACGGACAGACAATCGAACGGACGGAACTGATAGACCGACGACCGACAGACAAACGAACAGACCACCAGACCATCGACAGACAGACGGACAGACCACCGACGGACAGACGAACAGATGGAAGGAAAACCAGTGGACAGAAGAGCAGACGAACAGACGGACAGATTGACAGATTGACAGATTGACAGACAGACAGACCACCAGCGGACAGACGTGTCAGACTGACAGACCACCAATGGACATACAATTAACAGACAGACGAGCAGACGGACATACCACCGGCAGGCACACGAACTGATGGAACTTACCGACAGAAGACCTACAGACAGACGAACAGACGGACAGACAATCGAACGGATGGAACTGACAGACCGACGACCGACAGACAAACGAACAGACCACCAGACCATCGACAGACAGACGGACAAACCACCGATGGACAGACAACGAGCGGACAGAAAAGCAGACGAACAGACGGACAGATTGACAGATTGACAGAGATGCAGACCACCGGCGGACAGATGCCTCAGACGGACAGACCACCGACGGACAGACGAACAGACGGAACTGACAAACAGAAGACCGACAGACAGACGAACAGACGGACAGACCACAGGCAGACAAACGAACGGATGGAACTGACAGAGAGACGACCGACAGACAAACGAACAGACCGCCAGACCATAGACAGAGAGACGGACAGACCACCAACGGACAGACGAACAAACGGACAGGCCACCGGCAGACAAACGAACGGATGGAACTGACAGACAGACGACCGACAGACAAACGAGCAGACCACCAGACCATCGACAGACAGACGGACAGACCACCGGCGGACAGACGAATAGATGGACAGACAACCAGCTGATGGAAGAGCAGACGAACAGACGGACAGATTGACAGACAGACGGACAGACCACCGACGGACAGACGAACAGATTAACGGAAAACTAGCAGACGAACAGACGGACAGATTGACAGACGGACAGACCACCGGCAGACAAACGAACAGACGGACAGACAACCGGCAGGCAGACGAACTGATGGAACTTACCGACAGAAGACCGACAGACAGACGAACAAACGGACAGACCATAGACAGACAGACGGACAGACCACCGACGGACAGACGAACCGATGGACAGACAACCAGCTGATGGAAGAGCAGACAAGAAGACGGACAGATTGACAGATTGACAGACATGCAGACCAGTGGCAGTCAAACGAACTGATGGAAGTTACCGACAGAAGACCGACAGACGAAAAAACGGAGAGACCACCGGCAGGCAAACGAACGGATGGACCTGACAGACAGACGACCGCCAGACCCTCGAAAGACAGACGGACAGACCACCGACGGACAGACGAACAAACGGACAGACCACCGGCAGACAAGCGAACGGATGGAACTGACAGACAGACGACTGACAGACAAACGAACCGACCGCCAGACAATCGACAGACAGACGGACAGACGAACAGATGGACAGACCACCGGCAGGCAGACGAACTGATGGAACTTACCGACAGAAGACCGACAGAAGACCGACAGACAGACGGACGGACAACCAGACGACAGAAGAGCAGACGAACAGACGAACAGACGAACAGACCACCAGACCATCGACAGACGGACGGACAACCAGACGACAGAAGAGCAGACGAACAGACGAACAGACGAACAGACGAACAGATTGACAGATTGACAGATTGACAGACCACCGGCGGCCAGACCTCTCAGACCGACAGACCACCAATGGACAGACGATTAACAGACAGACGAGCAGACGGACAGACCACCGGCGGCCAAACGAACAGACGGAACTGACAGACAGACAGACGAACAAACGGACAGACCACCGGCAGACAAACGAACGGATGGAACTGACAGATAGACGACCGACAGGCAAACGAACAGACCGCCAGACCATCGACAGACAGACGGACAGACCACCGACGGACAGACGAATAGATGGACGGAAAACCAGTGGACAGAAGAGCAGCCGAACAGACGGACAGATTGATAGATTGACAGACGGACAGCCCTAGAGACCACCGGTGGACAGACGTCTCAGACGGACAGACCACCAATGGACAGTCCATTAACAGACAGACGAGCAGACGGACATACCACCGGCAGGCAGACGAACTGATGGAACGCACCGACAGAAGACCGACAGACAGACGAACAGACGGACAGACCACCGGCAGACAAACGAACGGATGGAACTGACAGACAGACGACCGACAGACAAACGAACAGACCGCCAGACCATCGACAGACAGACGGACAGACGAACAGATGGACAGACAACCAGCGGACAGAAGAGCAGACGGCGGCCAGATGTCTCAGACGGAGAGACCACCAACGGATAGACCATTAACAGACAGACGAACAGACGGACAGACCACAGGCACACAAACGAACGGATGGAACTGACAGACAGACGACCGACAGACAAACGAACAGACCGCCGGACCATCGACAGACAGACGGACAGACGAACAGATGGAAGGAAAACCAGTGGACAGAAGAGCAGACGAACAGACGGACAGATTGATAGATTGACAGACGGACAGACCACCGGCAGACAAACGAGCAGACGGACAGACCACTGGCAGGCAGACGAACTGATGGAACTTACCGGCAGAAGACCAACAGAGAGATGAACAAACGGACAGACCATAGACAGACGGACAGACCACCGACGGACAGACAACCAGCTGATGGAAGAGCAGACAAACAGACGGACAGATTGACAGATTGACAGATTGACAGATTGACAGATTGACAGACATGCAGACCAACGGCGGACAGAAGAGAAGACGAACAGACGGACAGATTGACAGATTGACAGACGGACAGACCACCAGTGGACAGACCATTAACAGACAGACGAGCAGACGGACATACCACCGGCAGGCAGATGAACTGATGGAACGAATCGACAGAAGACCGACATACAGACGAACAGACGGACAGACCACCATCAGACAAACGAACGGATGGAACTGACAGACAGACGACCGACAGACAGACGAACAGACGAACAGACCACCGGCAGACAAACGAACGGATGGAACTAACAGACAGACGACCGACAGGCAAACGAACAGACCGCCAGACCATCGATAGACAGACGGACAGACGAACAGATGGAAGGAAAACCAATGGACAGAAGAGCAGACGAACAGACGGACAGATTGATAGATTGACACACGGACAGACCACCGGCAGGCAGACGAACTGATGGAACTTATCGACAGAAGACCAACAGACAGACGAACAAACGGACAGACCATAGACAGACAGATGGACAGACCACCGACGGACGGACGAACCGATGGACAGTTAACCAGCTGATGGAAGAGCAGACAAAAAGACGGACAGATTGACAGATTGACAGACAGACAGACCACCAATGGACAGACCATTAACAGACAGACGAACAGACAAACAGACCACCGGCAGACAAACGAACGGATTGAACTGACAGACAGACGACCGACAGATAAACGAACAGACCGCCAGACGATCGACAGACAGACGGACAGACCACCGATGGACAGACGAACAAACGAACAGACGAACAGACAATCAAACAAATGGAGCTGACAGACCGACGACCGACAGACAAACGAACAGATCACCAGACCATCGACAAACAGACGGACAGACCACCGATGGACAGACAACCAGCGGACAGAAAAGCAGACGAACAGACGGACAGATTGACAGATTGACAGACAGACAGACCTCAGACGGACAGGCCACCGACGGACAGACGAACAGGTGTACAGACAACCAGACGAGAGAAGAGCAGATGAACAGACAAACAGATTGACACATTGACAGACGCTAAGACCACCGGCAGACAAACGAACAGACGGACAGACCACCGGCGGACAGACCATTAACAGACAGACGTCTCAGACGGACAGACCACCAACGGACAGACCATTAACAGACAGACGAGCAGACGGACAGCCCACCGGCGGACAAATGAACAGACGGAACGGACAGACAGAAGACCGACAAACAAACGACCAGACCGCCAACAGTTCGTCTGTCCAGACGGACAGACCACCGGCGGACAGACCTCTCAGACGGACAGACCACCGGCGGACAAACTAACAGACGGACCTGACAGACAGAAGACCGACAAACAGACGAACAGAAGAACAGACCACCGGCAGACAAAAGAAAGGATGGAACTGACAGAGAGACGATCGACAGACAAACGAACAGACCGCCAGACCATTGACAGATAGACGGACAGACCACCGACGGACAGACGAACAGATGGACAGACGAACAGACGAACAGACGAACAGACAAACAGACGGACAGATTGACAGATGGACAGACCTAGAGACCACCGGTGGACAGACGTCTCAGGCGGACAGACCACCAATGGACAGTCCATTAACAGACAGACGAGCAGACGGACATACCACCGGCAGGCAGACGAACTGATGGAACGTACCGACAGAAGACCGACAGACAGACGAACAGACAGACAGACCATAGACAGACAGACGGACAGACCACCGAGGGACAGACGAACCGATGGACAGACAACCAGCTGATGGAAGAGCAGAAAACAGACGGACAGATTGATAGATTGACAGATTGATAGATTGACAGATTGACAGATTGACAGACATGCAGACCACCGGCGGACAGAAGAGCAGACGAACAGACCACCAATGGACAGACCATTAACAGACAGACGAACAGACAGACAGACCACCGGCAGACACACGAACGGATGGAACTGACAGACAGACGACCTACAGATAAACGAACAGACCGGCAGACCATCGACAGACAGACGGATAGACCACCGACGGACAGACGAACAGATGGACGGAAAACCAGTGGACAGAAGAGCAGACGAACAGACGGACAGATTGATAGATTGACAGACGGACAGACCACCGGCAGGCAGACGAACTGATGGAACTTACCGACAGAAGACCAACGGACAGACGAACAAACGGACAGACCATAGACAGACAGACGGACAGACCACCGAGGGACAGACGAACCGATGGACAGACAACCAGCTGATGGAAGTGCAGAAAACAGACGGACAGATTGATAGATTGACAGATTGACAGATTGACAGACATGCAGACCACCGGCGGACAGAAGAGCAGACGAACAGACCACCAATGGACAGACAATTAACAGACAGACGAACAGACAGACAGATCACCGGCAGACAAACGAACGGATGGAACTGACAGACAGACGACCTACAGATAAACGAACAGACCGGCAGACCATCGACAGACAGACGGACAGACCACCGACGGACAGACGAATAGATGGACAGACAACCAGCTGATGGAAGAGCAGACGAACAGACGGACACATTGACAGATTGACAGACAGACAGACCACCGGCGGACAGACGTCTCAAACAGACAGACTACCAATGGACAGACAATTAACAGACGGACGAGCAGACGGACATACCACCGGCAGGCACACGAACTGATGGAACTTACCGGCAGAAGACCTACAGACAGACGAACAGACGGACAGACAATCGAACGGATGGAACTGACAGACTGACGACCGACAGACAAACGAACAGACCACCAGACAATCGACAGACAGACTGACAGACCACCGATGGACAGACAACGAGCGGACAGAAAAGCAGACGAACAGACGGACAGATTGACAGATTGACAGACATGCAGACCACCGGCGGACAGATGCCTCAGACGGACAGGCCACCGACAGACAGACGAACAGATGGACAGAAAACCAGCGGACAGACGAACAGACAAACAGACGGACAGATTGACAGATTGACAGACCTACAGACCACCGGTGGACAGACGTCTCAGACCGACAGACCACCAACGGACAGATCATTAACAGACAGACGTCTCATACGGACAGACCACCAACGGACAGACCATTAACATAAAGACGAGCAGACGGACAGCCCACCGGGGGACAAACGTACAGGCGGAACTGACAGACAGAAGACCGACAGACAGACGAACAGACGGACAGACCACAGGCAGACAAACGAACGGATGGAACTGACAGAGAGACGACCGACAGACAAACGAACAGACCGCCAGACCATAGACAGACAGACGGACAGACCACCGACGGACAGACGAAGTGTTGGACAGAAAACCAGCGGACAGAAGAGCAGACGGCTTGCAGACGTCTCAGATGGACGGACCACCAACGGACAGACCATTAACAGACAGACGAGCAGACGGACAGACCACCGGCAGACAAACGAACGGATGGAACTGACAGACACACGACCGACAGACAAACGAATATACCGCCAGACCATCGACAGACAGACGGACAGACCACCGGCGGACAGACCTCTCAGACGGACAGACCACCAACGGACAGACCATTAACAGACAGACGAGCAGACGGACAGACCACCGGCGGACAAACTAACAGACGGACCTGACAGACAGAAGACCGACAAACAGACGAACAGAAGAACAGACCAACGGCAGACAAACGAAAGGATGGAACTGACAGAGAGACGATCGACAGACAAACGAACAGACCGCCAGACCATTGACAGATAGACGGACAGACCACCGACGGACAGACAAACAGATGGACAGACGAACAGACGAACAGACAAACAGACGGACAGATTGACAGATGGACAGACCTAGAGACCACCGGTGGACAGACGTCTCAGGCGGACAGTCCATTAACAGACAGACGAGCAGACGGACAGACCACCGGCAGACAAACGAACGGATGGAACTGACAGACACACGACCGACAGACAAACGAACATACCGCCAGACCATAGACAGACAGACGGACAGACCACCGGCGGACAGACGAACTGTTGGACAGAAAACCAGCGGACAGAAGAGCAGACGGCTTACAGACGTCTCAGACGGACGGACCACCGGCGGACAGACCTCTCATACGGACAGACCACCAATGGACAGGCCATTAACAGACAGACGAGCAGACGGATGTACCACCGGCAGGCAGACGAACTGATGGAACGTACCGACAGAAGACCGACAGACAGACGAACAGACGGACAGGCCAACGGCAGACAAACGAACGGGTGGAACTGACAGACAGACGAACAGACGGACAGACCACCGATGAACAGACAAACAGATGAAACTGACAGACACACGAACAGACGGACATGCAACCGGCAAACAAACGATCGGATCGGACTGAAAGACAGACAAACGAATAGACCGCCAGACCATCGACAGACAGAACATCGACAGACAGACGAACAGACCACCGATGGACAGACGAACAGCTGGACAGATTGACAAATTGACAGACATACAAACCACCGGCGGGCAGACGTCTCAGACGGACAGACTACCAATGGACAGACCATTAACAGACAGACGAGCAGATGAACATACCACCGGCAGGCAGACGAACAGATGGAACTTAGCGACAGAAGACCGACAAACGGACAGACCGGCAGACAAACGAACGGATGGAACTGACAGACAGACGACCGACAGACAAACGAACAGACCGCCAGACCATTGACAGACAGCCGGACAGACCACCGACGGACAGACGAACAGATGGACGGAAAACCAGCGGACAGAAAAGCAGACGAACAGACGGACAGATTGACAGACATGCAGACCACCGGCGGACAGATGCCTGAGATGGACACACCACGAATGGACAGACAATTAGCAGACGGACATACCACCGGCAGGCAGACGAACAGATGGAACTTAGCGACAGAAGACCGACAAACGGACAGACCACCGGCAGACAAACGAACGGATGGAACTGACAGACAGACAAACGAACAGACCGCCAGACCATCGACAGACAGACGGACAGACCACCGACGGACAGACGAACAGATGGAAGGAAAACCAGTGGACAGAAGAGTAGACGGACAGATTGATAGATTGACAGACGGGCAGACCACCGGCAGAAAAACGAACAGACGGACAGACCACCGGCATTCAGACGAACTGATGGAACTTACCGACAGACAGACCAACAGACAGACGAACAAACGGACAAACCATAGACAGACAGACGAACAGACCACCGACGGACAGACGAACCGATGGACAGACAACCAGCTGATATAAGAGCAGAAAACAGACGGACAGATTGACAGATTGACAGATTCACAGACATGCAGACCACCGGCGGACAGAAGAGCAGACGAACAGACGAACAGACGGACAGATTGACAGATTGACAGACAGACAGACCACCAATGGACAGACAATTAACAGACAGACGAACAGACAGACAGACGAACAGACAGACAGACCACCGGCAGACAAACGAACGGATGGAACTGACAGACAGACGAACTGATGAAACTTAACGACAGAAGACCGATAGATAGACGAACAGACGGACAGACCACCGGCAAACAGACAAACGGATGGAACTGACAGACAGACGACCGACAGACAAACGAACAGCCCGCCAGACTACCGGCAGGCAGACGAACTGATGAAACTTAACGACAGAAGACCGATAGATAGACGAACAGACGGACAGACGAACGGCAGACAAACGAACGGATGGAGCTGACAGACAGACGACCGATAGACAAACGAACAGACCGCCAGACCATCGACAGACAGACGGACAGACCACCGACTGACAGACGAACAGATGGACAGACAACCAGCGGACAGAAGAGCAGACGAACAGACGGACAGATTGACAGATTGACAGATTGACAGACATGCAGACCACCGGCGGACAGATGCCTCAAACGACCAATGGACAGACAATTAACAGACAGACGAGCAGACGGACATACCACCGGCAGGCAGACGAACAGATGGAACTTGACGACAGAAGACCGACAGACAGACGAACAGACGGACAGACAAAAGAACGGATGGAACTGGCTGACAGACGACCGACAGACAAACGAACAGACCACCAGACCATCGACACACAGACGGCCAGACCATTGACGGACAGACGAACAGGTGTACAGACAACCAGGCGACAGAAGAGCAGACGAACAGACGAACAGATTGACAGATTGGCAGACCACCGGCAGGCAGACGAACTGATGGAACTTAACGACAGAAGACCGACAGATAGACGAACAGACGGACAGACCACCGGCAGACAAACGAATGGATGGAACTGACAGACAGACGACCGACAGACCATCGACAGACAGACGGACAGACCACCGACGGACAGACCACCGACGGACAGACGAACAGATGGACAGACGACCAGCGGACAGAAGACCAGACGAACAAACGGACAGATTGACATATTGACAGACAGACAGACCACCGGCGGACAGACCTCTCATACGGACAGACCACCAATGGACAGACCATTAACAGACAGACGAGCAGACGGACATACCACCGGCAGGCACACGAACTGATGGAACTTACCGACAGAAGCCCGACAGACAGACGGACAGATCACCCGCAGACAAACGAACGGATGGAACTGACAGACAGACGACCGACAGACAAACGAACAGGCCGCCAGACCATCGACAGACAGACCACCGACGGACAGACGAACGGATGGAACTGACA
The DNA here is from genome assembly GCA_963583995.1 of Xylota segnis. NCBI lineage: Eukaryota > Metazoa > Arthropoda > Insecta > Diptera > Syrphidae > Xylota > Xylota segnis. The sequence goes on along the minus strand of OY757236.1, from coordinate 103,249,471 downwards.
GACAGCCGACCGACAGACAAACGAAAAAACCGCCAGACCACCGGCAGGCAGACGAACTGATGAAACTTAACGACAGAAGACCGATAGATAGACGAACAGACGGACAGACCACCGGCAGACAGACAAACGGATGGAACTGACAGACAGACGACCGACAGACAAACGAACAGACCGCCAGACCATCGACAGACAGACGGAAAGACCACCGACAGACAGACGAACAGACGGACAGACAAAAGAACGGATGGAACTGGCTGACAGACGACCGACAGACAAACGAACAGACCACCAGACCATCGACACACAGACGGCCAGACAATTGACGGACAGACGAACAGGTGTACAGACAACCAGGCGACAGAAGAGCAGACGAACAGACGAACAGATTGACAGATTGGCAGACCACCGGCAGGCAAACGAACTGATGGAACGTACCGACAGAAGACCGACAGACAGACGAACAGACGGACAGACCACCGGCAGACAGACGGACAGACCACCGACGGACAGACGAACAGATGGACAGACGAACAGACAAACAGACGGACAGATTGACAGATGGACAGACATAGAGACCACCGGTGGACAGACGTCTCAGACGAACAGTCCACCAATGGACAGTCCATTAACAGACAGACGAGCAGACGGACATACCACCGGCAGGCAGACGAACTGATGGAACGTACCGACAGAAGACCGACAGACAGACGAACAGACGGACAGACCACCGGCAGACAAACGAACTGATGGAACTTACCGACAGAAGACCAACAGACAGACGAACAAACGGACAGACCATAGACAGACAGACGGACAGATGGAACTGACAGACAGACGACCGACAGACGACCGACAGACCATCGACAGACAGACGGACAGATGGACGGAAAACCAGTGGACAGAAGAGCAGACGAACAGACGTACAGATTGATAGATTGACAGACGGACAGACCACCGGCAGACAAACGAACAGACGGACAGACCACCGGCAGGCAGACGAACTGATGGAACTTACAGACAGAAGACCGACAGACAGACGAACAAACGGACAGACCATAGACAGACAGACGGACAGACCACCGACGGACAGACAACCAGCTGATGGAAGAGCAGACAAACAGACGGATAGATTGACAGATTGACAGATTGACAGATTGACAGACATGTAGACCACCGGCGGACAGAAGAGCAGACGAACAGACGGACAGATTGACAGATTGACAGACGGACAGACCACGAGTGGATAGACCACTAACAGACAGACGAGCAGACGAGCGGACGGACATACCACCGGCAGGCAGACGAACTGATGGAACGTATCGACAGAAGACCGACAGACAGACGAACAGACGGACAGACCGCCAGACCAATGACAGACAGACGGACAGACCACCGACGAACAGACCACCGACCAACAGACCACCGATGAACAGACGAACAGATGGACGGAAAACCAGTGGACAGAAGAGCAGACGAACAGACGGACAGATTGATAGATTGACAGACGGACAGACCACCGGCAGACAAACGATCAGACCGCCAGATCATAGACAGACAGACGGACAGACCACCGACGGACAGACGAGCAGATGGACAGACGAACAGACAAACAGACGGACAGATTGACAGATGGACAGACATAGAGACCACCGGTGGACAGACGTCTCAGACGAACAGTCCACCAATGGACAGTCCATTAACAGACAGACGAGCAGACGGACATACCACCGGCAGGCAGACGAACTGATGGAACGTACCGACAGAAGACCGACAGACAGACGAACAGACGGACAGACCACCGGCAGACAAACGAACGAATGGAACTGACAGACAGACGACCGACACTCAAACGAACAGGCCGCCAGATCATCGACAGTCAGACGGACAGACCACCGACGGACAGACGAACAGATGGAAGGAAAACCAGTGGACAGAAGAGCAGACGAACAGACGGACAGATTGATAGATTGACAAACGGACAGACCACCGGCAGAAAAACGAACAGACGGACAGACCATCGGCATTTAGACGAATTGATGGAACTTACCGACAGAAGAGAGACAGACAGACGAACAAACGGACAGACCATAGACAGACAGACGGACAGACCACCAACGGACAGACAACCAGCTGATGGAAGAGCAGACAAACAGACGGACAGATTGACAGATTGACAGACATGCAGACCACCGGTGGACAGAAGAGCAGACGAACAGACGGACAGATTGAAAGATTGACAGATTGACAGATTGACAGATTGACAGACGGACAGACCACCAGTTAACAGATCATTAACAGACAGACGAGCAGACGGACATACCACCGGCAGACAGACGAACTGATGGAACGTATCGACAGAAGACGGACAGACCACCGACGGACAGACGAACAGATGGACGGAAAACCAGTGGACAGAAGAGCAGACGAACAGACGGACAGATTGATAGACCACCGGCAGACAAACGAACAGACGGACAGACAGACCACCGGCGGACAGGCCTCTCATACGAACAGACCACCAATGGACAGGCCATTAACAGACAGACGAGCAGACGGATGTACCACCGGCAGGCAGACGAACTGATGGAACGTTCCGATAGAAGACCGACAGACAGACGAACAGACGGACAGACCACCGGCAGACAAACGAACGGATGGAGCTGACAGACAGACGACCGATAGACAAACGAACAGACCGCCAGACCATCGACAGACAGACGGACAGACCACCGACTGACAGACGAACAGATGGACAGACAACCAGCGGACAGAAGAACAGACGAACAGACGGACAGATTGACAGATTGACAGACATGCAGACCACCGGCGGACAGATGCCTCAGACGGACAGACCGCCAATGGACAGACAATTAACAGACAGACGAGCAGACGGACATACCACCGGCAGGCAGACGAACAGATGGAACTTAGCGACAGAAGACCGACAAACGGACAGACCACCGGCAGACCAACGAATGGATGGAACTGATAGACAGACGACCGACAGACAAACGAACAGACAGCCAGACCATCGACAGACAGACGGACAGACCACCGAAATACAGACGAACAGATGGACGGAAAACTAGCGGACAGAAAAGCAGACGAACAGACGGACAGATTGACAGATGGACTGACCACCGACTGACACACGAACAGATGGACCGACAACCAGCGGACAGAAGAGCAGACGAACAGACGGACAGATTGACAGATTGACAGACATGCAGCCCACCGGCGGACAGATGCCTCAGACGGACAGACCGCCAATGGACAGACAATTAACAGACAGACGAGCAGACGGACATACCACCGGCAGGCAGACGAACTGATGGAACGTACCGACAGAAGACCGACAGACAGACGAATAGACGGACAGACCACCGGCAGACAAACGAACGGATTTAACTGACAGACAGACGACCGACAGACGAACGAACAGACCGCCAGACCATCGACAGACAGACGGACAGATGGACGGAAAACCAGTGGACAGAAGAGCAGATGAACAGACGGACAGATTGATAGATTGACAGACGGACAGACCACCGGCAGACAAGCGAACAGACGGACAGACCATAGACAGACAGACGGACAAACCGCCGACGGACAGACGAACCGATGGACAGACAAAAAGCTGATGGAAGAGCAGACAAACAGACGGACAGATTGACAGATTGACAGACGGACAGACCACCGTCGGACAGAAGAGCAGACGAACAGACGGACAGATTGACAGATTGACAGATTGACAGACGGACAGACGGACAGACGGACAGACCACCAGTGGATAGACCATTAACAGACAGACGAGCAGACGAGCAGACGGACCTACCACCGGCAGGCAGACGAACTGATGGAACGTATCGACAGAAGACCGACAGACAGACGAACAGACGGACAGACCACCGGCAGACAAACGAACGGATGGAACTGACAGACAGACGACCGACAGACGACCGACAGACAGACGGACAGACAACCGACGGACGGACGAACAGATAGACAGACAACTAGCTGATGGAAGAGCAGACGAACAGACGGACAGATTGATAGATTGACAGACGGACAGACCACCAACAGACAGACGAACAAACGGACAGACCATAGACAGACAGACGGACAGACCAAAGACGGACAGACCAAAGACGGACAGACGAACCGATGGACAGACAACCAGCTGATTGAAGAGCAGAAAACAGATGGACAGATTGACAGATTGACAGACATGCAGACCACCGGCGGATAGAACAGCAGACGAACAGACAGACAGACCACCGGCAGACAAACGAACGGATGGAACTGACAGACAGACGACCGACAGACAAACGAACAGACCGCTAGACCATCGACAGACAGACGGACAGACCACCGGCGTACAGACCACCGGCGGACAGACGAACAGATGGACGGAAAACCAGCGGACAGAAGAGCAGACGAACAGACGAACAGACGGACAGATTGACAGATTGACAGACGGACGGACCACCAGTGGACAGACCATTAACAGACAGACGAGCAGACGGACATACCACCGTCAGGCAGATAAACTGATGGAACGTATCGACAGAAGACCGACAGACAGACGAACAGACGGACAGACCACCATCAGACAAACGAACGGATGGAACTGACAGACAGACGACCGACAGGCAAACGAACAGACCGCCAGACCATCGATAGACAGACGGACAGACAACCGACGGACAGACGAACAGATGGACGGAAAACCAATGGACAGAAGAGCAGATGAACAGACGGACAGATTGATAGATTGACAGACAGACAGACCACCAATGGACAGACCATTAACAGACAGACGAACAGACAGACAGACCACCGGCAGACAAACGAACGGATTGAACTGACAGACAGACGACCGACAGATAAACGAACAAACCGCCAGACCATCGACAGACAGACGGACAGACCACCGACGGACAGACGAACAGATGGACGGAAAACCAGCGGACAGAAGAGCAGACGAAAGACGGACGGATTGACAGATTGACAGACAGACCGGCCACCGGCGGACAGACGTCTCAGACTGACAGACCACCAACGGACAGTCAATTAACAGACAGACGAGCAGAGGGACATACCACCGGCAGGCACACGAACTGATGGAACTTACCGACAGAAGACCGACAAACGGACAGACCACCGGCAGACAAACGAACGGATGGAACTGATAGACAGACGACCGACAGACAGACGAACAGACAGCCAGACCATCGACAGACAGACGGACAGACCACCGAAATACAGACGAACAGATGGACGGAAAACCAGCGGACAGAAGAGCAGACGAACAGACGGACAGATTGACAGACGGACAGACCCCACCGACTGGCACACGAACAGATGGACAGACAACCAGCTGACAGAAGAGCAGACGAACAGACGGACAGATTGACAGATTGACAGACATGCAGACCACCGGCGGGCAGATGCCTCAGACGGACAGACCACCAATGGACAGACAATTAACAGACAGACGAGCAGACGGACATACCACCGGCAGGCAGACGAACTGATGGAATTTGACGACAGAATACCGACAGACAGACGAACAGACGGACAGACCACCGGCAGACAAACGAACAGATGGACGGAAAACCAGTGTACAGAAGAGCAGACGAACAGACGGACAGATTGATAGATTGACACACTGACAGACCACCGGCAGACAAACGAACAGATGGAACTTGACGACAGAAGACCGACAAACGGACAGACCACCGGCAGACAAACGAACGGATGGAACTGACAGACAGACGACCGACAGACAAACGAACAGACCGCCAGACCATCGACAGACAGACGGACAGACCACCGACGGACAGACGAACAGATGGACGGAAAACCAGCGGACAGAAGAGCAGACGAACAGACGGACAGATTGATAGATTGACACACGGACAGACCACCGGCAGACAAACGAACGGATGGAACTGACAGACAGACGACCGACAGGCAAACGAACAGACCGCCAGACCATCGACAGACAGAAGGACAGACCACCGAAATACAGACGAACAGGTGGTCGGAAAACCAGTGGACAGAAGAGCAGACGAACAGGCGGACAGATTGATAGATTGACACACGGACAGACGACCGGCAGACAAACGAACAGATGGTACTTGACGACAGAAGACCGACAAACGGACAGCCCACCGGCAGACAAACGAACGGATGGAACTGACATACAGACGACCGACAGACAAACGAACAGACCGCCAGACCATCGACAGACAGACCGCCAGACCATCGACAGACAGACGGACAGACCACCGGCAGGCAGACGAACAGATGGAACTTGACGACAGAAGACCGACAAACGGACAGACCACCGGCAGACAAACGAACGGATGGAACTGACAGACAGACGACCGCCAGACCATCGACAGACAGACGGACAGACCACCGACGGACAGACGAACAGATGGACGGAAAACCAGCGGACAGAAGAGCAGACGAACAGACGGACAGATTGACAGATTGACAGACGGTAAGACCACCGGCAGACAAACGAACAGACGGACAGACCACCTGCGGACAAATGAACAGACGGAACTGACAGACAGAAGACCGACAGACAGACGAACAGACGGACAGACCACAGGCAGACAAACGAACGGATGGAACTGACAGGGAGACGACCGACAGACCACCGACGACCATCGACAGACAGACGGACAGACGAACAGATGGAAGGAAAACCAGTGGACAGAAGAGCAGACGAACAGACGGACAGATTGATAGATTGACAGACGGACAGACCACCGGCAGACAAACGAGCAGACGGACAGACCACCGGCAGGCAGACGAACTGATGGAACTTACCGACAGAAGACCAACAGACAGACGAACAAACGGACAGACCATAGACAGACGGACAGACGAACCGATGGACAGCTAACCAGCTGATGGAAGAGCAGACAAACAGACGGACAGATTGACAGATTGACAGACATGCAGACCACCGGCGGACAGAAGAGCAGACGAACAGACGGACAGATTGACAGATTGACAGGCAGACAGACCACCAATGGACATACCATTAACAGACAGACGAACAGACAGACAGACCACAGGCAGACAAACGAACGGATTGAACTGACAGACAGACGACCGACAGATAAACGAACAGACCGCCAGACCATCGACAGACAGACGGACAGACCACCGACGGACAGACGAACAGATGGACGGAAAACCAGTGGACAGAAGAGCAGACGAACAGACGGACAGATTGACAGATTGACAGATTGACAGACAGACCGACCACCGGCGGACAGACGTCTCAGACTGACAGACCACCAATGGACAGTCAATTAACAGACAGACGAGCAGAGGGACATACCACCGGCAGGCACACGAACTGATGGAACTTACCGACAGAAGACCGACAGACAGACGAACAGACCACCAGACCATCGACAGACAGACGGACAGACCACCGATGGACAGACAACGAGCGGACAGAAAAGCAACGAACAGACGGACAGATTGACAGATTGACAGACATGCAGACCACCGGCGGACAGATGCCTCAGACGGACAGACCACCGACGGACAGACGAACAGACGGAACTGACAGAGAGACGACCGACAGACAAACGAACAGACCGCCAGACCATAGACAGAGAGACGGACAGACCACCGAGGGACAGACGAACCGATGGACAGACAGCCAGCTGATGGAAGAGCAGAAAACAGACGGACAGATTGATAGATTGACAGATTGACAGATTGACAGACATGCAGACCACCGGCGGACAGAAGAGCAGACGAACAGACGGACAGATTGACAGATTGACAGACAGACAGACAAGCAATGGACAGACCATTAACAGACAGACGAACAGACAGACAGACCACCGGCAGACAAACGAACGTATGGAACTGACAGACAGACGACCGACAGATAAACGAACAGACCGGCAGACCATCGACAGACAGACGGACAGACCAAAGAGGGACAGACGAATAGATGGATAGACCACCAGCTGATGGAAGAGCAGACGAACAGACGGACACATTGACAGATTGACAGACAGACAGACCACCGGCGGACAGACGTCTCAAACTGACAGACTGCCAATGGACAGACAATTAACAGACAGACGGACAGACCACCGACGGACAGACGAACAGATGGCAGACAGACAGGCGGACAGACGTCTCAAACTGACAGACTGCCAATGGACAGACAATTAACAGACAGACGGACAGACCACCGACGGACAGACGAACAGATGGACGGAAAACCAGTGGACAGAAGAGCAGACGAACAGACGGACAGATTGACAGATTGACAGATTGACAGACAGACCGACCACCGGCGGACAGACGTCTCAGACTGACAGACCACCAATGGACAGTCAATTAACAGACAGACGAGCAGAGGGACATACCACCGGCAGCACACGAACTGATGGAACTTACCGACAGAAGACCGACAGACAGACGAACAGACCACCAGACCATCGACAGACAGACGGACAGACCACCGATGGACAGACAACGAGCGGACAGAAAAGCAACGAACAGACGGACAGATTGACAGATTGACAGACATGCAGACCACCGGCGGACAAATGCCTCAGACGGACAGACCACCGACGGACAGACGAACAGACGGAACTGACAGAGAGACGACCGACAGACAAACGAACAGACCGCCAGACCATAGACAGAGAGACGGACAGACCACCGAGGGACAGACGAACCGATGGACAGACAGCCAGCTGATGGAAGAGCAGAAAACAGACGGACAGATTGATAGATTGACAGATTGACAGATTGACAGATTGACAGATTGACAGACATGCAGACCACCGGCGGACAGAAGAGCAGACGAACAGACGGACAGATTGACAGATTGACAGACAGACAGACAACCAATGGACAGACCATTAACAGACAGACGAACAGACAGACAGACCACCGGCAGACAAACGAACGGATGGAACTGACAGACAAACGACCGACAGATAAACGAACAGACCGGCAGACCATCGACAGACAGACGGACAGACCAAAGAGGGACAGACGAATAGATGGACAGACCACCAGCTGATGGAAGAGCAGACGAACAGACGGACACATTGACAGATTGACAGACAGACAGACCACCGGCGGACAGACGTCTCAAACTGACAGACTGCCAATGGACAGACAATTAACAGATAGACGAGCAGACGGACATACCACCGGCAGGCACACGAACTGATGGAACTTACCGACAGAAGACCGACAGGCAGACTAACAGACGGACAGACAATCGAACGGACGGAACTGATAGACCGACGACCGACAGACAAACGAACAGACCACCAGACCATCGACAGACAGACGGACAGAAAACCGACGGACAGACGAACAGATGGAAGGAAAACCAGTGGACAGAAGAGCAGACGAACAGACGGACAGATTGACAGATTGACAGATTGACAGACAGACAGACCACCGGCGGACAGACGTGTCAGACTGACAGACCACCAATGGACAGACAATTAACAGACAGACGAGCAGACGGACATACCACCGGCAGGCACACGAACTGATGGAACTTACCGACAGAAGACCTACAGACAGACGAACAGACGGACAGACAATCGAACGGATGGAACTGACAGACCGACGACCGACAGACAAACGAACAGACCACCAGACCATCGACAGACAGACGGACAAACCACCGATGGACAGACAACGAGCGGACAGAAAAGCAGACGAACAGACGGACAGATTGACAGATTGACAGAGATGCAGACCACCGGCGGACAGATGCCTCAGACGGACAGACCACCGACGGACAGACGAACAGACGGAACTGACAAACAGAAGACCGACAGACAGACGAACAGACGGACAGACCACAGGCAGACAAACGAACGGATGGAACTGACAGAGAGACGACCGACAGACAAACGAACAGACCGCCAGACCATAGACAGAGAGACGGACAGACCACCGACGGACAGACGAACAAACGGACAGGCCACCGGCAGACAAACGAACGGATGGAACTGACAGACAGACGACCGACAGACAAACGAGCAGACCACCAGATCATCGACAGACAGACGGACAGACCACCGGCGGACAGACGAATAGATGGACAGACAACCAGCTGATGGAAGAGCAGACGAACAGACGGACAGATTGACAGACAGACGGACAGACCACCGACGGACAGACGAACAGATTAACGGAAAACTAGCAGACGAACAGACGGACAGATTGACAGACGGACAGACCACCGGCAGACAAACGAACAGACGGACAGACAACCGGCAGGCAGACGAACTGATGGCACTTACCGACAGAAGACCGACAGAAGACCGACAGACAGACGAACAAACGGACAGACCATAGACAGACAGACGGACAGACCACCGACGGACAGACGAACCGATGGACAGACAACCAGCTGATGGAAGAGCAGACAAGAAGACGGACAGATTGACAGATTGACAGACATGCAGACCACCGGCAGTCAAACGAACTGATGGAAGTTACCGACAGAAGACCGACAGACGAAAAAACGGAGAGACCACCGGCAGGCAAACGAACGGATGGACCTGACAGACTGACGACCGCCAGACCCTCGAAAGACAGACGGACAGACCACCGACGGACAGACGAACAGACGGACAGAAAACCAGCGGACAGAAGAGCAGACAAACAGACGGACAGATTGACATATTGACAGACATGCAGACCACCGGCGGACAGACCACCAACGGACAGACCATTAACAGACAGACGAGCAGACGGACATACCACCGGCAGGCAGACGAACTGATGGAACGTACCGACAGAAGACCGACAGACAGACGAACAGACGGACAGACCACCGACAGAAAACCAACATACCGCCAGACCACCGGCAGACAGACGAACGGATGGAACTGACAGACAGACGACCGACAGACAGACTGACGAACAGATGGACAGAAAACCAGCGGACAGAAGAGCAGACAAACAGACGGACAGATTGGCAGATTGACAGACATGCAGACCACCGGCGGACAAAAGCCTCAGACGGACAGACCACCAACGGACAGACCATTAACAGACAGACGAGCAGACGGACATACCACCGGCAGGCAGACGAACTGATGGAACGTACCGACAGAAGACCGACAGACGAACAGACGGACAGACCACCGACAGACAAGCGAACAGACCGCCAGACCACCGGCAGACAGACGAACGGATGGAACTGACAGACAGATGACCGACAGACAAACGAACAGACCACCAGACTATCGACAGACAGACGGACAGACCACCGACGGATAGACGAACAAATGGACAGACAACCAGCTGACAGAAGACCAGAGGAACAGACGGACAGATTGACATATTGACAGACAGACAGACCACCGGCGGACAGACCTTTCACACGGACAGCCCACCAATGGACAGACCATTAACAGACAGACGAGCAGACGGACATACCACCGGCAGGCAGACGAACTGATGGAACGTACCGACAGAAGACCGACAGACAGACGAACAGACGGACAGACCACCGACAGACAAACGAACAGACCGCCAGACCACCGGCAGACAGACGAACGGATGGAACTGAGAGACAGACGATGACAGACAAACGAACAGACCACCAGACCATCGACAGACAGACAAACAGACCACCGGCGTACAGACGAATAGATGGACAGACAACCAGCGGACAGAAGAGCAGATGAGCAGACGGACAGACCACCAACGGACAGACCATTAACAGACAGACGAGCAGACGGACATACCACCGGCAGGCAGACGAACTGACGGAATGTACCGACAGAAGACCGACAGACAGACGACCAGACGGACAGACCACCGACAGACAAACGAACAGACCGCCAGACCACCGGCAGACAGACGAACGGATGGAACTGACAGACAGACGACCGACAGACAAACGAACAGACCGCCAGACCACCGGCAGACAGACGAACGGATGGAACTGACAGACCGACGACCGTCAGACAAACGAACAGACCACCAGACCATCGACAAACGAACAGATGGACAGAAAACCAGCGGACAGAAGAGCAGACAAACAGACGGACAGATTGGCAGATTGACAGACATGCAGACCACCGGCGGACAAAAGCCTCAGACGGACAGACCACCAACGGACAGACCATTAACAGACAGACGAGCAGACGGACATACCACCGGCAGGCAGATGAACTGATGGAACGTACCGACAGAATACCGACAGACAGACAAACAGACGGACAGACCACTAGCAGACAAACGAACAGACGGAACTGACAGACAAACGAACAGACCGCCAGCACATCGAAAGACAGACGGACAGACGAACAGATGGACAGACAACCAGCGGACAGAAGAGCAGATGAACAGACCATCGACAGACAGACGGACATACCACCGACGGACAGACGAACAAATGGACAGAAAACCAGCGGACAGAAGAGCAGACAAACAGACGGACAGATTGACATATTGACAGACAGACACACCACCGGCGGACAGACCTCTCATACGGACAGACCACAAATGGACTGACCATTAACAGACAGACGAGTAGACGGACGTACCACCGGCAGGCAGACGAACTGATGGAACTTTACGACAGAAGACCGACAGACAGACGAACAGACGGACGGACAAACGAACACCCCACCAGACCATCAACATACAGACCGACAGACCACCGGCGGACAGACGAAAAGATGGACAGACAACCAGCGGACAGAAGAGCAGATGAACAGACGGACAGACCACCAACGGACAGACCACCAACGGACACACCATTAACAGACAGACGAGCAGACGGACATACCAGCGGCAGGCAGACGAACTGATGGAACGTACCGACAGAAGACCGACAGACAGACGAACAAACGGACAGATCACCGACAGACAAACGAACAGACCGCCAGACCACCGGCAGACAGACAAACGGATGGAACTGACAGACAGACGACCAGACCATCGACAGACAGACGGACAGACCACCGACGGATAGACGAACAAATGGACAGACAACCAGCGGACAGAAGACCAGAGACGGACAGATTGACATATTGACAGACAGACAGACCACCGGCGGACAGACCTCTAACACGGACAGACCACCAATAGACAGACCATTAACAGACAGACGAGCAGACGGACATACCACCGGCAGGCAGACGAACTGATGGAACTTACCGACAGAAGACCGGCAGACAGACGAACAGACGGACAGACCACCGACAGACAAACGAACAGACCGCCAGACCACCGGCAGACAGACGAACGGATGGAACTGACAGACAGACCACCGACAGACAATCGAACAGACCACCAGACCATCGACAGACAGACGGACAGACCACCCACGGACAGACGAACAGATGGACAGAAAACCAGCGGACAGAAGAGCAGATGAGCAGACGGACAGACCACCAACGGACAGACCATTAACAGACAGACGAGCAGACGGACATACCACCGGCAGGCAGACGAACTGATGGAACGTACCGACAGAAGACCGACAGACAGACGAACAGACGGACAGACCACCGACAGACAAACGAACAGACCGCCAGACCACCGGCAGACAGACGAACGGATGGAACTGACAGACAGACGACGACAGACAAAGGAACAGACCACCAGACCATCGACAGACAGACGGACAGACCACCCACGGACAGACGAACAGATGGACAGAAAACCAGCGGACAGAAGAGCAGATGAGCAGACGGACAGACCACCAACGGACAGACCATTAACAGACAGACGAGCAGACGGACATACCACCGGCAGGCAGACGAACTGACGGAATGTACCGACAGAAGACCGACAGACAGACGAACAGACGGACAGACCACCGACAGACAAACGAACAGACCGCCAGACCACCGACAGACAGACGAACGGATGGAACTGACAGACAGACGACCGACAGACAACCGAACAGACCACCAGACCATCGACAGACAGACGGACAGACCACCAACGGACGGACGAACAGATGGACAGACAACCAGCTGACGGAAGAGCAGACGAACAGACGGACAGATTGACATATTGACAGACAGACAGACCACCGGCGGACAGACGTCTCAGACGGACAGACCATTAACAGACAGACGAGCAGACGGACATACCACCGGCAGGCGGACGAACTGATGGAACGCACCGACAGAAGACCGACAGACAGACGAACAGACGGACAGACCACCGGCAGACAAACGAACAGACGGAACTGACAGACAGACGACCGACAGACAAACGAACAGACCGCCAGCACATCGAAAGACAGACGGACAGACGAACAGATGGACAGACAACCAGCGGATAGAAGAGCAGATGAACAGACCATCGACAGACAGACGGACAGACCACCGACGGACAGACGAACAAATGGACAGACAACCAGCGGACAGAAGACCAGAGGAACAGACGGACAGATTGACATATTGACAGACGGACAGACCACCGGCGGACAGACCACAAATGGACTGACCATTAACAGACAGACGAGTAGGCGGACGTACCACCGGCAGGCAGACGAACTGATGGAACGTACCGACAGAAGACCGACAGACAGACGAACAGACGGACAGACCACCGGCAGACAAACGAGCGGATGAAACTGACAGACAGACGATCGACAGACAAACGAACAGACCACCAGACCATCGACAGACAGACGGACAGACCACCGACGGACGGACGAACAGATGGGCAGACAACCGGCTGATGGAAGCGCAGACTAACAGACGGACAGATTGACAGATTGACAGATTGACAGATTGACAGGCAGACAGACCACCGGCGGACAGACGTCTCACACGGACAGACCACCAACGGGCAGACCATTAACAGACAGACGAGCAGACGGACATACCACCGGCAGGCAGTCGAACTGATGGAACTAAACGACAGAAGACCGACATACACACGAACAAACGGACAGACCACCGGCAGACAAACGAACGGATGGAACTGACAGACAGACGACCGACAGACAAACGAACAGACCGCCAGACCATCAACAGACAGACCGACAGGCCACCGACTGAGAGACGAACAGATGGACAGAAAACCAGCGGACAGAAGAGCAGACGAACAGACGGACATACCACCGGCAGGCAGACGAACTGATGGAACTTTACGACAGAAGACCGACAGACAAACGAACAGACGGACGGACAAACGAACACACAACCAGACCATCGACATACAGACCGACAGACCACCGGCGGGCAGACGAACAGATGGACAGACAACCAGCGGACAGAAGAGCAGATGAACAGACGGACAGACCACCAACGGGCAGACCATTAACAGACAGACGAGCAGACGGACATACCACCGGCAGGCAGACGAACTGATGGAACGTACCGACAGAAGACCGACAGACGAACAGACGGACAGACCACCGACAGACAAGCGAACAGACGAACGGATGGAACTGACAGACAGATGACCGACAGGCAAACGAACAGACCACCAGACCATCGACAGACAGACGGACAGACCACCGACGGACAGACGAACAAATGGACAGAAGACCAGAGGAACAGACGGACAGATTGACATATTGACAGACAGACAGAATACCGGCCGACAGACCTCTCATACCGACAGACCACCAATGGACCGACAATCAACAGACAGACGAGAAGACGGACATACCACCGGCAGGCAGACGAACTGATGGAACTAAACGACAGAAGACCGACATACAGACGAACAAACGGAAAGACCACCATCAGACAAACGAACAGATGGAACTGACAGACAGACGACCGACAGACCATAGACAGACAGACGGACAGATTGACAGATTGACACACCTACAGACCACCGGCGGACAGACGTCTCAAACGGACAGACCATTAACAGACAGACGAGCAGACGGACAGACCACCGGCAGGCACACGAACTGATGGCACTTACCGACAGGAGACCGACAGACAGACGAACAGGCGGACAGTCCAGCGGCAGGCAAACGAACGGATGGAACTGACAGACGGACGACCGACAGACAAACGAACAGACCGCCAGACCATCGACAGACAGACGGACAGACCACCGACGGACGGACGAACAGATGGACAGACAACCAGCTGATGGAAGAGCAGACAAACAGACGGACAGATTGACACACACGCAGACCACCGGCGGACAGACGCCTCAGACGGACAGACCACCAATGGACAGACAATCAACAGACAGACGAGCAGACGGACATACCACCGGCAGGCAGACGAACTGATGGAACTACCTACCGGACAGATTAACAGATTGACAGACAGACAGACCACCAATGGACAGACCATTAACAGACAGACGAGCAGACGGACATACCACCGGCAGGCAGACGAACTGATGGAACGTACCGACAGAAGACCGACAGACGAACAGACGGACAGACGACCTACAGACAAGCGAACAGACGAACGGATGGAACTGACAGACAGATGACCGACAGGCAAACGAACAGTCCACCAGACCATCGACAGACAGACGGACAGACCACCGACGGACAGACGAACAAATGGACAGAAGACCAGAGGAACAGACGGACAGATTGACATATTGACAGACAGACAGAATACCGGCCGACAGACCTCTCATACCGACAGACCACCAATGGACCGACAATCAACAGACAGACGAGAAGACGGACATACCACCGGCAGGCAGACGAACTGATGGAACTAAACGACAGAAGACCGACATACAGACGAACAAACGGAAAGACCACCATCAGACAAACGAACAGATGGAACTGACAGACAGACGACCGACAGACCATAGACAGACAGACGGACAGATTGACAGATTGACAGACCTACAGACCACCGGCGGACAGACGTCTCAAACGGACAGACCATTAACAGACAGACGAGCAGACGGACAGACCACCGGCAGGCACACGAACTGATGGCACTTACCGACAGGAGACCGACAGACAGACGAACAGGCGGACAGTCCAGCGGCAGGCAAACGAACGGATGGAACTGACAGACGGACGACCGACAGACAAACGAACAGACCGCCAGACCATCGACAGACAGACGGACAGACCACCGACGGACGGACGAACAGATGGACAGACAACCAGCTGATGGAAGAGCAGACAAACAGACGGACAGATTGACACACACGCAGACCACCGGCGGACAGACGTCTCAGATGGACAGACCACCAACGGGCAGACCATTAACAGACAGACGAGCAGACGCACATACCACGGGCAGGCAGACGCACTGATGGAACGTACCGAGAGAAGACCGACAGACAGACGAACAGACTGACAGACCACAGGCAGACAAACGAACGGATGGAACTGACAGACAGACAGACGAACAGACCACCAGACGAACAGACCACAGACGAACAGACGGACAGACCACCGACAGACAAACGAACAGACCGGCAGACCACCGGCAGACAGACGAACGGATTGAACTGACAGACAGATAACCGACAGACAAACGAACAGATCACCAGACCATCGACAGACAGACAGACAGACCACTAACGGACAGACGAACAGAAAACCAGCGGACAGACGAACAGACAAACAGACGGACAGATTGACAGATTAACAGACCTACAGACTACCAACGGGCAGACCATTAACAGACAGATGAGCAGACGGACATACCACCCGCAGGAAGACGAACTGATTGAACGTACCGACAGAAGACCGACAGACAGACGAACAGACGGACAGACCACCGACAGACAAAGGAACGGATGGAACTGACTGACAGACGACCGACAGATAAACAAATAGACCGCCAGACCATCGACAGACAGACGGACAGACGAAAAGACCACCAACGGACAGACGAATAGATGGACAGACCACAGCCAGACAAACGAACGGATGGAACTGACAGACAGACGACCGACAGAAAAACGAACAGAGCTCCTGACCATCGACAGACTGACGAACAGGCGGACAGACCACCGACGAACTGACGAACAGATGGAACTGCCAGACGGATGACCGACAGGTAAACAAATAGACCGCCAGACCATCGACAGACAGACGGACAGACGGACAGACCACCGACGAATTGACGAACAGATGGAAGTGACAGACAGACGGACATACCACCTGCAGACAAACGAATGGATGGAACTGACAGACGGACGACCGACAGACAAACGAACAGAAAGCCAGACCATCGACAAACAGACGGACAGACCACCGACGGACAGACGAACAGATGGACAGACCACCGGCGGACAGACGTCTCAGACGGACAGACCACCAATGGGCAGACCATTAACAGACAGACGAGCAGACGGACAGACCACCGGCAGGCACACGTACTGATAGCACTTACCGACAGAAGACCGACAGACAGACGAACAGGCGGACAGTCCACTGGCAGGCAAACAAATGGATGGAACTGACAGACAGACGACCGACAGACAAACGAACAGACCGCCAGACCATCGACAGACAGACGGACAGACCGCCGACGGACAGACGAAGGGATGGAAATGACAGACAGCCGACCGACAGACAGACGAACAAACGGACAAACCACCGGCAGACAAACGAAAGGATGGAACTGACAGGCAGACAAACGAATAGACCGCCAGACCATAGACAGACAGACGGGCAGACCACCGACGGACAGACGAACAGATGGACAGACAACCAGCGGACAGAAGAGCAGATGAACAGACGGACAGACCACCAACGGACAGACCATTAACAGACAGACGAGCAGACGGACATACCACCGGCAGACAAACGAACGGATGGAACTGACAGACAGACGACCGACAAACAAATGAACAGACCGCCAGACCATCGACAGACAGACGGACAGACGAACAGATGGACAGAAAACCGTCGAACAGACGGACAGATTGACAGACAGACAGACCACTGGCGGACAGACCTCTCAGACAGACAGACCATTAACAGACAGACGAACAGACGGACAGACCACCGGCAGACAAACGAACGGATGGAACTGACAGACAGACCACCGACAGACAAACGAACAGACCACCAGACCATCGACAGACAGACGGACAGACGAACAGATGGACAGAAAACCGTCGAACAGACGGACAGATTGACAGACAGACAGACCACTGGCGGACAGACCTCTCAAACAGACAGACCATTAACAGACAGACGGACAGACCACCGGCAGACAAACGAACGGATGGAACTGACAGACAGACCACCGACAGACAAACGAACAGACCACCAGACCATCGACAGACAGACGGACAGACGAACAGATGGACAGAAAACCGTCGAACAGACGGACAAATTGACAGACAGACAGACCACTGGCGGACAGACCTCTCAGACAGACAGACCATCAATGGACAGACCATTAACAGACAGACGAACAGACGGACATACCACCGGCAGACAAACGAACGGATGGAACTGACAGACAGACGACCGACAAACAAATGAACAGACCGCCAGACCATCGACAGACAGACGGACAGACGAACAGATGGACAGAAAACCGTCGAACAGACGGACAGATTGACAGACAGACAGATCACTAGCGGACAGACCTCTCAGACAGACAGACCATTAACAGACAGACGAACAGACGGACAGACCACCGGCATACAAACGAACGGATGGAACTGACAGACAGACCACCGACAGACAAACGAACAGACCATCGACAGACAGACGGACAGACGAACAGATGGACAGAAAACCGTCGAACAGACGGACAGATTGACAGACAGACAGACCACTGGCGGACAGACCTCTCAGACAGACAGACCATTAACAGACAGACGAACAGACGGACAGACCACCGGCAGACAAACGAACGGATGGAACTGACAGACAGACCACCGACAGACAGACGAACAAACGGACAAATCACCGGCAGACAAACGAACGGTTGGAACTGGCAGACAGACGACCCATAGACAAACGAACAGACCACCAGACCATCGACAGACAGACAGACAGACCACCGGCGGACAGACGCCTCAGACGGACAGACCACCAATGGACAGACCATTAAAAGACAGACGAGCAGACGGACATACCACCGGCAGGCAGACGAACTGATTTAACGTACCGACAGAAGACCGACAGACAGGCGAACAGACGGACAGACCACCGACAGACAAACGAACGGATGGAACTGACAGACAGCCGACCGGCAGACAGACGAACAAACGGACAAACCACCGGCAGACAAACGAACTTATGGAACTGGCAGACAGACGACCCACAGACACACGAACAGACCACCAGACTATCGACAGACAGACGGACAGACCGCCGACGGACAGACCACCGACGGACAGACGAACAGATGGACAGAAAACCAGCGGACAGAAGAGCAGACGAACAGACGGACAGATGAACAGATTGACAGACAGACATACCACCGGCAGGCAGACGAACTGATGGACCGTACCGACAGAAGACCGACAGACAGACGAGCAGACGGACATACCACCGGCAGGCAGATGAACTGATGGTACGTACCGACAGAAGACCGACAGACAGGCGAACAGACGGACAGACCACTGACAGACAAACGAACGGATGGAACTGACAGACAGCCGACCGACAGACTGACGAACAAACGGACAAACCACCGGCGGACAAACGAACGGATGGAACTGACAGACAGACGACCCACAGACAATCGAACAGACCACCAGACCACCGACAGACAGACGGACTGATGGAACTTACCGACAGAAGACCGACAGACAGACGAACAAACGGACAGACCATCGACAGACAGACGGACAGACCACCGACGGACAGGCGAACAGATGGACAGAAAACCAGCGGACAGAAGAGCAGACAAACAGACGAACAGATTGACAGACATGCAGACCACCGGCGGACAGACACCTCAGACGGACAGACTATTAACAGACAGACGAGCAGACGGACATACCACCGGCAGGCAGACGTACTGATTGAACGTACCGACAGAAGACCGACAGACAGACGAACAGACGGACAGACCACCGACACACAAACGAGCGGATGGAACTGACAGACAGCCGACCGACAGACAGACGAACAAACGGACAAACCACCGGCAGACAAACGAACGGATGGAACTGACTGACAGACGACCGACAGACAAACGAACAGACCACCGACGAACAGACGAAGAGATGGAACTGACAGGCAGAAGACCGACAGACAGACGAGCAAACGGACACAGGACCAGATGGAACTGACAAACAGCACACCGACAGACAGGCAAACAGACGGACAGATTGACAAACAGACAGACCACCGGCGGACAGACGTAACACTCAAACAGACTACCAACGGACAGACCATTTACAGACAGACGAACGGACTGACAGACCACCGGTAGGCAGACGAACTGATGGAACATACCGACTGACAGGCAAACAGACGGACAGACCACCAGCAGACAAACGAACGGATGGAACTGGCAGACAGACGACCGACAGACAAACATACAGAGCGCCAGACCATCGACAGACCACCGACGAACAGACGAAGAGATGGAAGTGACAGGCAGAAGACCGACAGACAGACGAGCAGACGGACAGAGGACCAGATGGAACTGACAAACAGCACACCGACAGACAGGCAAACAGACGGACAGATTGACAGACAGGCAGACCACCGGCGGACAGACGTAACACACAAACAGACTACCAACGGACAGACCATTTACAGACAGAAGAACAGACTGACAGACAGACGACCGGCAGACAAACGATCACACTGCCAGACCATCGACAGACAGCCGGACAGACTACCGACGGACAGACGAATAGGCAGACAGACCACCGACGGGCAGACGAACTGATGGAACTTAACGACAGAACACCGACAGAAAGGCAAACAGACGGACAGGCCACCGGCAGACAAACGAGCAGATGGAACTGACAGACAGACGACCGACAGACAAACGAACAGACCCCCAGACCACGGGCAGAGAAACGAACAGATGAAACTGACAGACAGACGACCGACAGACAGACGAACAGACAACCAGCGGACAGAAGAGCAGACGAACAGACGGATAGATTGACAGATTGACAGACAGACAGACCACCGGCGGACAGACGTCTCAGACGGACAGACCACCAATGGACAGACCATTAACAGACAAAAGTACAGCCGAACAGACGGACAGATTGACTGATTGACAGACATACAGACCACCGGCGGACAGACGTCTCAGACGGACAGACCTCCAACGGACAGACCATTAACAGACAGACGAGAAGACGGACAGACCACCGGCAGGCAGACGAACTGATGGAACTTACCGACAGAAGATCTACAGACAGACGAACAGACGAACAGACGGACAGACCACCGATGGGCAGACAACCAGCGGACAGAAGAGCAGACGAACAGACGGACAGATTGACAGACAGAAAGGCCACTGGCGGACAGACCTCTCAGACGGACAGACCACCAATGGACAGACCATTAACAGACAGACGAGCAGACGGACAGACCACCGACGGACAGACGAACAGATGGGCAGACAACCAGCGGACAGAAGAGCAGACGAACAGACGGACAGATTGACAGACAGACAGTCCACCGGCGGACAGACGTCTCAGACGGACAGACCACCGACGGGCACACGAACAGATTGGCAGACAACCAGCGGACAGAAGAGCAGACGAACAGACGGACAGATTGACAGACAGAGAGACCACCGGCGGACAGACGTCTCAGACGGACAGACCACCGACGGACAGACGAACAGCGGATGGAACTGACAGACAGACGGACAGCCCACCGACGAACAGATGGACAGAAAACCAGCGGACAGAAGAGCAGACAAACAGACGGACAGATTGACAGACATACAGGCCACCGGCGGACAGGCGTCTCAGACGGACAGACCACCAACGGGCAGACCATTAACAGACAGACGAGCAGACCGACATTCCACCGGCAGGCAGATGAACTGATGAAACGTACCGACAGAAGACCGACAGACAGACGAGCAGACGGACATACCACCGGCAGGCAGACGAACTGATGGAACGTACCGACAGACAGACGAACAGACGGACAGACCACCGGCAGACAAACGAACGGATGGAACTGACAGACAGCCGACCGACATACAAACGAACAAACCGCCAGGCCACCGGCAGGTAGACGAACTGATGGAACTGACAGACAGACTACCGACAGATAAACGAACAGACCGCCAGACCATCGACAGATAGACGGACAGACCGACAGACCACCGACGGACAGACGAACAGATGGACATACAACCAGGGGACAGAAGAGCAGACGAGCAGATTGACAGACAGACAGACCACTGACGGACAGACCACCAATGGACAGACCATTAACAGACAGACGAGCACACGGACAGAACGCCGGCGGACAAACGAACGGATGGAACTGACAGACAGACAAACGAACAGACCGCCATTCCATCGACAGGCAGACAGACAGACCACCGACGGACAGACGAACAGATGGACAGACCACCAATGGTCAGACCATTAAGAGACAGATGAGCAGACGGACAGACCACCGTCGGACAAACGAACGGATGGAACTGACAGACAAGCGACCGTCAGACAAACGAACAGACCGCCAGACCATCGACAGACAGACAGACGGACAACCACCGACGGACAACCACCGACGGACAGACGAACAGACGGACAGAACACCGGCGGACAAACGAACTGATGGAACTTACCGACAGAACACTGACACACAGGCAAACAGACGGACAGACAAACGAACGGATGGAACCGACAGACATACGAACAAACGGACAGACCACCGGCAGACAAACGAACGGATGGAACTGACAGACAGACGACCGACAGACACACGAACAGACCGCCAGACCATTGACAGACACACGGACAGACCACCGACGGACAGACGAACAGGTGGACAGACCACCGACGAACAGACGAACATATGGAACTGACAGACAGAAGACCGACAGACAGACGGACAGACCACCGGTAGACAAACGAACGGATGGAACTGACAGACAGACGACCGACAGATAAACGAACAGACCGCCAGACCATCGACAGACAGACGGACAGACCACCGACGGACAGACGTCTCAGACGGACAGACCACCAACGGACCATTAATATTAATTTTTAGCCCAATCGCCGAACAAATACCCGAGAAACAGCTGATTTTCAATATTACCGTTATTGAAACCACATATCAAATTTTATCGAAATAGTTAGAGCCGTTTCGAGAAAGTCCATTTTAACTGAAATCGGGCCTACGTAAACTACCCTTAATTTTAAGGTTAGAATGAAAATTTCAATTTCGCCTCTAGGGATTATCCCACAGACCACAGATATGAAGTCTGAAGCAAATCCGTCCTGCCGTTAGGCTGCAGTCGCATATGCAGACAGACAGACAGACAGACGGAATTGCCGGACCTACTTTTTTGGACTTCTCCATCATAGTAATGTCAACTTTGATTAAAATCTCGAGTTCGATTTTTTTCACGAATGCAATACTTGCCCTATAGGTTGCAAGTAAAAAGTACTTCGTGTACCCTAATGTTAGGATCAGGAGGTGTGCTGGAGCAATAATCAGAACCATTACTAATAGAAGTGCTCGGACATTCACATTTGAATAGAGCACCGTGTTCCGGGACCTTAATCGAATATCGTTGACGCAACTCAATTTTTAGCTGGGGTTACTCCATTCATTACAGCAACCAGTCCCTTCCGTTACTCTTAAAATCATTTTGATTTTTGAACAAGAGTCCAAATCTGTTTTATACCAGAATTGGCTTACTTCTTGAGAATATATTCCTTTTTTTTCCCAATTCAATCGCGACAGATGTTGTTGGCGCATGCCTGCTTAACGCACCAACTACTCCAACTTACTTACCTTTGTCTGATAAAGAGCTAATATACAAATATTATATCCTGGCATTTCAATGGGCAGAAGAAGTTTAGGATACTTGTCTTCTTCACGATTTCGAATTGGTTATTCGATTCCAGTAGTATTATAATACCCGCACACGATACCTATCTCATCAGCAATCATCACCTTCATGAACGCTACATATGTATATCCAAAAGCCATGTTTACGGGAAGATAGCCTGAATGCAGTCCATATGTATGTACATATGTATGTACCTAAATACATATATAAAATTGGTTCCCTTAAAAAGGCAATAAAGAAATGCGCATATGGAGCCATCGGTGGATTTTTTTTTATTTGTGCTTTTCTACCAATAACCTAAGGCGTATAAAAGGTGTACTGGCCTTTTAAAAAAAATCAACCACTGCGTGGCTATATTACATCCGGAATGTTTTTTTGCTTTGCTTTTCTTGTTTCCTCTTTCCTCCTTAAATCGGTGTGGTGTGACATCCGAATAAAACAATACAAAAATGCAGATCAAAAATGTATGTACATATTTCATTCTGACATTTTACATTACACGCCAGTAATAATATTTTCGTGTTCATTACCCGTCCTCGTCATCAGCAGTCATGTGAACAAGACCTGAAATGCATTCAACCGTTAATCTGATTAAGTTTCAGGATTGGACAACCAAGGACGACCACCCGCTGCTGCGACAGAGGTCTGATTCCATTATCTGGTATATAAACTACAACAGGAGCGACATCTACTACAACAGCAGACGCATTTATTTAATAATTTTATTTGTTTAATGTATAATACACAACTATGTGGGACCAACCGGAAGTTCTTGCTCGTGGTATCTATATCAGTCTCCTGTTTTGCCAAACTTACGTCATCGTAATGTAAGGCTCCAGAGTCAGTTGCCAATGTATTTTATAGCTGACACACACTAGCGTGGTAATATAAAGCTCAGCAAATCCTTTCTATTTGCATAACTACGTGAATGCCTGTCAGTGTCAGAAATAATAAATGCAGGAGTTCACACAGAAGCAGTCTACGACAAAGGATAAGGACAGTGAGATCAAAATAATAATACTAAGGTGTTTAACTTAGCTTAGTACAGTGTGACTTACAAGAGTTACTTCACAACGTTAAATGATATAAAGTAATATACATACTTATATATATGTATATTTGAGTAAACGTATTCAAACACATATCGCAATACGATTTCACCTAAAGTTCGAATTGGAATTTTGTCACCTCGCGGTCTGTCCATAATTGGTCTTCCTTAGTTCTGAGAGTAGTTCCTGTCTGATAAGACCATTTTTAGCAAAGTCAGTACAGACTATAATCTATCTTAAAGATTTCTTAAGATATAAATCTTAAGGATTTCCAGAACATCTCTTTGGAATTATAAATAATGTGCTCTTTTTTTTGTCTGCAATATGGACAGTCTATTAAAGATAAATATATTAAGTTTCATAATTAGTTGTAACATAGAGAAATAATCGACTCTTTGGGTCTTAAATTCTGATAAAAATGAAATCTCAAATCTGGCCGTTTAAGAGGGAGAAGGAGTACTATTCCCTCATTGCTACGTCCACTCTTTCGAAACTTCACTATTTTACATGAAATCGCAATGACTTAGCTCGAACTTAGCCAAATGTCTAGGATTCCTTAAACGATGCAAGAAACACTTTCTGTTCTGTCTGTAAAACATATAAGGCGTGCATCCATTCTGAATTTGAATATAATGCTCACGTCTGGTCCGGACCACACAAAACTTTCTTGCACTATTAAATATCTTGTTGCAGCCAAATTCAGAGTTCTATCCAACGATAAGAAGCTGCGAAACTCCCAGAAAAAGAAATTCAACGTTGGAAGCCTTAGCACGACTAGTGTAGCCAGAGTCTACAGAGATCGTCTGAGTGAGAAACTCTCCGCTGTGCATTCACCTTCCACAAACGCTAACAACCAGTGGAACCAGTACCGCAACATCATCAAAGAGGTAGCCGCGACCACCATAGGATTCCAACCACCTCCTAAGAGGAGCCCTTGATATGATGATGAAAGCGTACGTCGGAAAAAGGTGACAGAAAATGCACACGTAAAATGCTGCAGCGGAAAACAGGAGCAGCAAGGGAAGAGTATCGAGCCAGAAGAAGAGAGGAGAAAAAGATCCTTCGTAAAAAGAAAAGGGCCCACACAGTCTCCCAGCTCAAGGGTATCGAAGAGTCCCACGACAGGAACAACACCTGGATGTTTTTCGAAACAGCATTCATCCTCTTGAACTCTACAATGCGATGGCCGAATTCGAGACCCCGGCAAAACTGATCCCGTTGTGCCGCGTGACGCTGGAAAACACGCGATGCAATGTGCAATTTGGGAACAGCTCCTCTGAGCTATTCCAAACTTGCAGTGGAATTCGGCAACGAGATGCTATGTCGTGTAACTTCGTCACTCTAGTGCTAGAACAGATAGTGTGCAGGGCAGGTGTTAACACGGAAGGCACCATATTCAACAAATCCGTCCAGCTGCCGGGATCGGTAGCGGCACAGTTACAGAAGCTTTCACGGCAATTGAAGAAGAGGCGAAACGAGTTGGCTATGAAGTGAATGAGGACAAAACCAAGTACCTGTTGTCAACAAACAAAGAAGCATTGGTCCACCGTCTAGGATAAAACGTCACTGTTGGCAATAGTAACTTTGAGGTAGCGTAGGAGTTTAGCTACCTCGGAGTAAATATCAACTCCACGACCGACACTCTAGTGGAGATTCGGCGAAGACTTACTCTAGGAAACCGCAAAGCAAATGGGTTCAAAACTTCTATCTCAGAAGACAAAATGTATGCTCTACAAAACATTGATCCTACGAGTTCTGCTATATGGAGCCGAATGCTGGACGATAAGCAGGAAAGCACAGCACATTTTGGGCACTTTCGAAAGAAAAATTTTTCGTCGAATTTTCGGTCCCATATGCGAGGAGGCGGAATGGAGGAGAAGATATAACCGCGAACTCTATGAGCTGTACCAAGATGTGGATGTAGTCCAAAAAGCCAAAATACGTCGACTACACTGGCTCGGCCACATCGAGCGAATGGACAATAATGCTCCAACAAAGAGGATCTTCGACTCACAGTCCCCAGGTTCGACACGACAAGGAAGACCGAACCTCCGTTTTATAGACCAAGCTATCGCGGATGCCACAGCGCTTGGTCTGGACAACTGGAAACAGCGTACCTGGGATCGAATGGAATGGAAGGCTACCGTGTCTCAGGCAGGGACTCTTCACAGGTCGGGAGCCCGTTAAGTAAGTTATTTTATATTACATATATATATATATATTTATTTAATTCCAAGTTAAGTGGCCTCAACCCAAAACGTCTTATAACTTCATAAAACATGTGAATAGGTGTTTGCACTGGCAAAAACCTTTGAGGCTTGGCTAAACTACAATCAATAGATGTCAGCAAACAAATTGTTATTGCCCGAACATAGCGAAGAAAAAACATATGTAAAGAAAAGATCACTAAGTAAGCTCAGTTTTCTGATGATGAAAACGTCCTCTAAAAATGTGCTGAACTACGAAGGTCTGGAATATGAAACTAATTTTGCGCACACCTTAAACTTGCAAAAATTTACTGAGTAAGCTTATCATTATGTCAAAACTACTTCTTTCGTTATGCTCAAATATGTTTAAAAATTCGCAAACATGTCTTTTATAAAAACAAAACCTACTGGTGTTAAGTGTTGCAAAAGTGTTAAAGTTGATTCTAACTGCCCAAACACAATGGTGTAGCTGACGTAGAAATAGCCATTGTAGTAGGAACTGTTTATAAGAACCGCCCATTACACGTGCTTGGCCGGATTGGGCGAATGTTGCCGACATATTGGTGCAGCTTTATTTGCTCTTGAAGCCATAAATAAAAAGCACCAGGATCGAATATGGTAAGTGTTCTAATTGTTGTGTTTTCTAAAAGTTCATTTTGACATACCTACATATGTCCCTAGGTATCCGTCACAGATGTTGCTGCATATTGGCGAGTATCCTAATGCAAAACTAAATTGCAAGTAATATTCGAGAAGATACAATGGAGAGGACAAAGCCCGGAGAGAACCCACATGTAAAACCACCAGCGGACGATGAAGTCATTAACTTTTTTAGCTAACTAAGACAAAAAGGAGTTAAAGCTGTCGGTACGACGTCCGTCGGCTAGCTAGTAAAGATAACGTACACTTATAGCATTACGGTGCAAGTACGTATGACCCAGTCGTGCACTTTATTTCAATTGTTTCTGAAAGAGAAGTAGATTTGTTATTTTCACATACACTTGCTGTACATAGTGTGCTCAAGTTAAAGTTCCATCCGGAGATACATACATTCGTATTAAATTTAATAAAATTATATGGAAAATGTGCAGCCAGAGAATATGTCATCCGCCAACTAGTTGGGAATTATATTATAACCCGTTTTGTTAGGGATAACAAATTTCGGACGGATGATACTGCATCCGATTTATTGTTTGTATGCGATGATTGTATTTTATCTGTCATGAAGGATTGCCAGTAGAGTTGCAGCAGCAGTTCCAGCAAACTATGGTTTGCATTCTATATGTAGGAGGTATTTTGATTGTTTGGTTATTTAAACCGGGTTCAGGGTGGTTGCACAATCATGAAATTTATTGTGCGGCTAGTTCCCACCACTTCCCGTTGCCAATATTCCTATTTGGATTTCGATGTGTGTTTAGGAGTTTTGATTTTCGGTTAACCAGATGGAAAATCTGTAAGGTTAAACGCACGTTCATGAACATAAATTCCTACATACGTATTCATATGCACTTATGAAAACTAAATATATGCAACTAATAATCTTAAGGGATATTTCAATTTAGTTATTTAAATAATTATTGATTCCAGTGAATATGATCTAAGCATGTGACAACTTTCGTAACACACTTGACTTACTGCAAAAAAATTACATGGAAATAGACTTAATTGCTTCTCAGAAGAGTTTGTCCTTACTAGATTATTTGTATTGCTCTAAATTATATACAACCATATCTCTTTTATACCGTATCCTAAGGGATATATTAGGTTTATATTAAAGTCGTTTAATTTTGAGCAAGGAAGGTGACATTACTGAATGAGAAGAAGGTGACTGTGATATGATTTTTAAAATTAACTTTGATATATTTATGTATATATATGCACAAATAGCTGGTAACATAGAGAAATACTATACAGTATAAGTGAAGACATTTTTGAAATATGAGGACCACGACCACGACCATAACCCTGACCACGACCACGATCATGAACACAATACTCAGGCTCTAAGAAAAAGATTAAGATTGCGAGCCCCAGCCGACCAGAGTGGTCACCTGTAACAGAAAAGGCGACTGGTATGTATCGCTGGAGTCCGCTTGTGGTAGTGAGGTGGCGAGATTAGGTGTGGTGATTTGCACCTGGAAGTCTCGCTGCGGTGAGTGGATTTTACGTGGGTTTGGTGGGTGGCGTGGTAAGATTCTCGTGTTAATAGTTTAAATTTTTTTAATATTGTTTTGGAGGTGGTTAAAGGCTTGTGCAGTAAAATTCTGAACTTCAAGGGCTTTCTTTTGCTTTATGGGCAAGGGGCACACACATATCATATCATTCTTTTTTACTTGCACCTATACTTATAGGGCAAGTATTGTATTCGTGCAAAATTTGGAACTCGAGATTTTAATCAAACTTGACATTACTATAATGGAGAAGTCCAAAAAAGTAGGTCCACCAATGCCGTCTGTCTGTCTGTCTGTCTGTCTGTCTGTGCACGAGGCTACAGCCTAAACGAGTGGATGGATTTAGATCAAACTTCATATATAGGGTCTGTGCGATAATCCCTAGAGGCGAAATTGGAATTTTGATTCTAACCTCAAAATTAAGGGTAGTTTACTTAAGGCCGATTTCAGTTAAAATGGATTTTCTCGAAAACGGCTCTAACGATTTTGATTAAACTTTATATTTGAATTAGTTTGGTCAATTGCAATCAGATGATGTATCGTGCTGCTTACCAAAATTGGCAACAATGGTACTTTACTTATAGCCAATTTGGCGAAAAGTCAATTTGCGAGAAAACAGCTTCAATGATTTAGTTCAAATTTCATATGTGGACTAGTACGAGGTAATGCAACATAATGGCGTACCATGTTTTAACGGTACTTACGACCAAGGTGACTAAAAGCCGATTTGCTTGAAAGTGCTTTCAACGATTTCATTTAGATTTTGACATATGATTAAACATCTCAAATCCTATCAGTAACTGTATCACATTTTTGACCAAAAGTTAGTATAACGGTATTTTTCGCGAAATCTAGCCGTTGGAGCCAATTTATTCGAAAACGGCTCCAACGATTTTTATTAAATTTTATATTAGAGCAAGCCTTTTTAAACTCTATGAGATGGCATACAACGTTTTTGACCAAAACTGTTTTGAAAGGTACTTTACTTATAGTCATCTTCATAAAAATACGCTTTTCTCGAAAACTTTTCTCGATCGTTACTGTTTTATTTTCATATCTAGGCTTCTTTTACAGGACTCTATAAGATGGCATACCACATTTTTGGTTAAAACTGCCTGAAATTCCACTTTCCTTACAACCAGCTTAACAAAAACACGATTTTCATATGACATTATTATTAAACATGAATGTTATCCCTACTTCTTCCTACTGAACCGATTTTCAAAATTGTATACCATTTCAAAAGATTATCCTAGAACACAGCTGTTGTCATGGAAACGTTTTTTTTCCTTACGATACAGGTTTTGATTAGTGCGCACGTGCTACTGGATTTGTCTGAATTTCATTTTCATTGGTTAAAAGACAGAGAGAGAGAGAAAGAAAATATGGTTACATTTTAAGGGACTTACTTTGGGTTTTCGCATATTCACCGGAGTTCAAAGGCAATGAATTTATGAGTGAAATTGAAGAAAAATTACGACGATGCTTAATATTCAAGCGCTTTATCAAATCCTACAGATGATATATGACGTTTTTGGCCAATCTGCTTAGAACGATGGTTTACTTATAGTCAACTTACATATGCTTACCTACTTATGTATATATTCGTTTATTTATTTTTACCTCAAATACACACAAGAATTTGAGATATAGGTGCAAGTTTGTACGGCCCAGTCGTGCACTTTATTTTATTTGTATAAGTTAGTAATTCAAACCTTTGTTTTCGTATGTGACTTATGTTTTTTTGAAATGACGAAAATCACACTCAAATCCAAAGGTTTTTAGCAGGACAGGAACCACCCACCTATCTGTCTTCCAGAATCTAGGAGAGTAGAGCAAGATCCTAGTGGATAAAATGGACGGCGGGGAAAAGCGCACGATTAATGCGAGACACCATTGACAAGATGGCACTGTACGACATTTCAGCGATCGAAATGTGCGATGATAGAGCAAAAGAGGTGATGAGGAAAAATAATGTTTCCCAACCATCGCCATGGCTAAAGATAAGTCAAGATGCGAAAAGAAGGTCGAAATACCGAGCACAAAACGCCAGCAGATGTCCACCTCTAGCGACGACAAACCAGAAGTGCAAATGAGGCATGAGAAACCCGAAGAAGCAGAACATTTTTAGTTCGAAAGGGCCTATAACAAAAATGTAAAGGCAAAGAACCAAAGGCGAGAGGAGAAGAGAAGAAGAAAGTAGAGAACGATCGCAGCGAGACAATAAGGAAACCAAGAAGGACAGATGCCTCCTATGCAACTACACTCAAACAAATGAGAGCAAATCCTGACTTCAAGGACTTAAGGAAGAATGCAAATAAGATTCGGAAGACAACCAAAGGTGAGTTGCTCACAAAGCTCAGGAGGGACCACAAACCGCCTTTATTACCTCCACAGGTGACGTAGTCTCTCACCTCACTACAAGACGCTATAAGTGTCTTGAATACGGTCGTGCCGCTAGGCACTGCAAAAACGAGGTAGATAGCGCAACAATATGCCTAGGCAACTGCACAAGGGGCACATAGCCAAAAAGTGTACTGCAGAGCCTAATTGTGCCATATGTGTGAGTTGCAAAGGTGGAAACAGTCACGCGATCGGAAGCTTTAGATGCTCCGCATACAAAAACGCGATGCGAGATCTGGTAAATAAACAATGAAATCCATCCAGATAAATCTTAATCATTGTGAAGCCGCACAGGATTTGCTGCACAAACAGTTAAAGAGGAAAAAGCAGATCTAGCCCTTATATGGGAGCAGTATAAACCTTATCACACTCACTCACAATTGGTAGATGACTCCACCAAGATATGGACGTGCGAAAAATATGCATTTGAGCTCAAAAACGTAAGCAAGAGCTTTCCCCTACGTCAAAACTAATGGAATTCACTTCTTCAGCTGTTATGCTACACCGAGTGCGAGCTTAGCATCCTTGCTGGATGCGTTTGCTAGCTTTAACCTAATCTTACTAAACCAATGAGGCAAAGAAACGTTTAACAATGGTACATCTGCTTCCATCATTGATCTTACCTTCGCCAGTAGAAGTACAGCAAGAATAACAAAGTGGCATCTCTCCGATCTCTATACAAACAGTGATCATCGGGCCATTATATTTGAAACAAGAGAGTCGAGGCGATTTCAATATCAAAAAGCTAATGAAAAGGTGCCAAAAACTAGGCTGGAAATGTAGTAATCTAGATAAAGAGATGCTCGAGTACTAGCTGAGTAACATAGAAACTTCCAGGGGGCACAGGGGCATCCATGCCCCACAAAACCAATGGGAATAGCAGATCCCCGGTGTACTGGTGGAACGATTTGAACCGCTAAGCTGAAAGCAGATTACCTCAAAATGCAAAGGCGCCAGCAGCGAGCAAGACACATTCAGACAATTCTTAAGGAAAAGATAGGAGCTTCGTGGGTAAGCGCCTGTAAGATAGTTATGGACAAACTTGAAAGTGGTATTGCACCGACATGCCCAAACATGATAAAGACTATAGGCAGAGGACTATTTCCAAGGAATACTAGTGTGTCTCTTTCCCCCATAGTAATAGAAGATGCGGAATAGACCTGTCACAACATAAAGCAGCTGGTGCAATGAACAGCAATAAGGAATGGATGAGATTCCGAATCTCGTCCTTAAGGAAGCAATTAAAACGCGTCCAGAGGAATTTGCAAAATTGAATATGAAATGCCTAGTAGAAGGAAAGTTTCCTATGTAATGGAAAAGACAACGGCTGGTACTTATACCAAAAAGCCACAAGCATCCAGAAGAACCGTCACCATACAGATCCCCGAGTATGTTAGACACAGTAGGAAAGGTGCTAGAAAGAATCATCCGCGGCAGATTTCATCAGTGCACCGAAGGAGCCAACAGGCTTTCCAACCGACAATACGGCTTCAGGAAAAAATGGAGCACCCCCATGCGATACGAACAGTTTGCAAAATTGGACGCGATGTCATATCTGGAACCAGATAGAAAGGAGGAAAAAAACACTACAGTGCTGTAGTTATACCTACTGGAATATTATGTATGACCAAGTGCTACGTATCTGGAGACCAGAGGGGTGGACGTAATAGACAAAGTCATAAAGGAGGTGACGCAAAACACCAACAACACCAACGATTATTAGTGGTAATACAAAAAATACAACGATATCGACCTGAGTCAGAAGAGATGAACTGCAACGGTTGAAATAACTCCGACATGGTGGTTTCCATAATATCAAATTGGTGCTTTGTGATCCTATCCAGACAGGGTTACATAGAACATAATTACCAAAAAGTTTACATTATATCTCTTCAGCAGGCATAAGCCAAAATGGTTAGAATTTGCATTGTAATTATTTACTATATCCACAATCAGTTTCAGTTTCAATAAACTGTGTTAATTTCCTTGAAAATTTGGACTATAATACTATAGTACACAGTTAACCGTGCATACATACATATGTTGCAAGCATGCAGTGCTACACCATCATTATCGAAAATAAAAAGCAAACTAGAAAGAATACGTGATAAGTTTTTGTTAAGTTTTGAAACTTGAAAGGCACCTTGACCCCGGCGCACAACGTAAGTGATTGCTGAGCGAAAAGCAAACAGAGAACGGAAGGAGCTAAAGTGAGAAGTTCTGTCGAGAGTTATCCCTTGGCAACACCAAGAACGAGAACGGAACTACGTATCCGGATTTGAAATTTAAAGGAATTTTCGCCGCTACCAGTTCTGTTCTCTATCCTTTTTGCCAAAAGGAGTTAACGAAATAAAATCCAATTTGAAATCCACACACAGATGCAATATTTGTGCACTCCACATGCGAGAAAAGTTTTTACGAGAGAGCAGATTTTGGGAAATTCTCTGCGAGAAAAGAAGAATGGGGATTTATTTAAGGGTGATTATAGTTATTCGCAGAATAGTGAGGAGTAAATCCTTCAGAGTAGTTCAAGAGGATTTCTAGAATCATATGAACCGTAGTTCGTCTTTGACAAGTGCACGAACACCGAAGTAGATGATGCTCCATTTCACTTTAAAACTTAAGCTTTTTGACTTCGGATTTCGAAGCATGAAATTTAAATTTTGTTCCGATTTAACTTTCTGTACATTGTACATTGAAAAATAAACTGAGTAATAAATATAAATTATGTATGTATGTGTAGGTACATATGTATGTACAGTATTACTTTAGTATGTAGAAAATGGGTTATACGCTGAATAACCTCGACGTTATCATGGTAAAAGTGAAAACCAAAAACATAGTTAAAATCAAACAACTCTTCTAAAATACAAAAAAACTGCAATTGGCCTGGAATGGATCGTATGGTACACAATCCTCTTTCCTTTGGAGTCCCTAGAGTCCCTAGAGTCCCTAGAGTCCCAAGTATTGCATTCGTGAAAAAAAATCGAATTCGAGAATTTAATCAAACTTAACATTACTATGATGGAGAATTCCAAAAAGGTTTTTTTTTTCAAAATTTTTACTAGAAAATGAGAAAAAATTATTTAAGCAAAATAATAGGTAATACATTTTTCTACAATTCACCTAAAGTTCCTATATGCCCCGCCCACTCTTTAAGGACGTTTTATAAAAATAAAATCTTACGAAAACTCCTACAATGTTAGAACTATTATTGCATCGAAACGCGGAATGCCACGCCTACTTTATTGGGAAGAGCAAGACTTGGGTATTAATCCTGATAAATGGTACACTTATAGCATTACGGTGCAAGTATATCGGATGTAAACATTTCAACCATTTCTTGTCATGGGGTTACAAACCGACCCAGTGTGCAGAGCGTATCTTACCCTCAAAATATAATCAACCGTTTCGATGTTCATTATGTTTCTCAATTTATATTTCACTATGTTAAATAGCAAAAATGCGATAAGAAAGTAGTTTCCATTTTTCCTAAGTGGTAAGATTTCTTAACACCAGCAGCATTCGTTCTGTTATACACCTCATCGCAGACTCTCCTAAGAATTTAAATTCGACTAACTACACAATGGAATTAAGTTCCACTCTCGAAGGGTAGCATCGGAATCTTCACAAGCTGCTGATGGCACGGGCAAAATATCATCGAAAACGGTTTTCAATGAATGTATATTTGTACAATGTCCTAAAGCAGGTTCAATCAATGAAGTTTCGTACATACATACATACATATGTAGGTACATTACATAATTTGCATATCTTGCTTCAATGTTTCCCTAAAAAGTTTTCGTTTATTTGTGTAACTCACCGCTTATACGCCAAATTTTCAAGGCCTGAACTTACCTACTCAGATTAAATATTTACAACAACAGGTCAAAGATATATAACCCTTAAAAGCAAATTGAATGCAATTTTATACCACTAGTATGTCATCCATTCAACTGATGTGAAATTTATGACAAAGGAAGAATTCCCCTAAAAAATGTTGTATCTTATAAGAAGCGGATGTGCTTTTGGTGTCCTTTTTCAATATTATTTCCTATCTACTTAAGTTATAATTTTCTGCTTTGGAAAAGCAATAAAGCACAGTGTTCTATATAACTAGTGTCCTTTTATGTTTATGTACATTTATAACATAAATATGTATATGCGTAAATACATATGCATATCCATAAGTACTTATAGAATGTACTGGGTTGAGTGTATCCAAAAGAACCTACCACAATGACGTTCTTCCGATAACATGATGCGACATTTCAATTGTTGCACTGTTTTACATATACACGAACGCAAATGTTCCCAAGGGATGACTAAGGAATGATTGTGGTAAGCACTTTATAGCACTGTGGTTTGTTTGGCAAATGAGTGTAGGTGATTGCGGGTTGATGCGGGTGTGAATTTTTTGGTTAAGGGGTTTAGTATCTTTGGGTAGACGGAATATTGAAAATTTCCGCAGAATTATGGAGAAACTGAAATAAATGGGAAATCGTAAAACGGAAATTGAGAACGAAATTGCATAGTAAAATTCACAGAGAATAGGCAACTGGTTGTGGATTGTGCAGCGGGTTTATTTTGCGTTGGTTAGAAACCACCGAAAGTCATTGAATATGACTCTAAAAGTTTTAAACGTAGTAACTTTAAAGTTGTATTTTTGTACATACGAAAAAGGAAGACACTTAAATGCAGTTGATTTTGTGTATTTCCTTTTTTTGCGTGTGCTTTTTTAAATCATTTGTAATTGGTCTCCGTTAATGATTCGCTGCATTAACAATAAGATTAAAAACATAACAATAGTTTTTAACTAAACAAAAATACTGTGTACTCGCCAGTGACTGGATGCATATAATCGTGTGGGTATTAAGTTTTACCATACTATGAGTTATGAGCGTTTGTGCCGTAGATCACTGATTGGGCGGATTACAAATCGAGGGGCTTAAGCTTTGTTTCTTAAACAATACCAGTCCCAATACCAGTTCTAATAAGGTTCATTCTCCCGTGAAGAAATGGGAATTGTGCCAAGTCAATGAATCTCCGAATGTTCACTGACAAGCAGCTGTCAGTCATAATTCGACTGCTGGTACGAGTAATATTCCTAAAAGAAGAACCAAAACGGCAATATCCCACTTGAACCCGAACCAGAACCAGGTCTATTACTTTGCTTAAAAAACTTTTTCTCAATTTCTAGTAAACATTTTGAAAGTATAAAATATATATAAATTTTGAAAGAAAAATATAAAAGTGGGCGTGGCAATTCCAAAATTTGGCACGCCATTATTTTGCACTTGTCTTATAACCTAGAAATATTAATTTTTAGCCCAATCGCCGAACAAATACCCGAGAAACAGCTGATTTTCAATATTACCGTTATTCGATTTTTTCGTAAGAAATGTGGTATGCCACCGCATAGCATATGCCCAAACAGACCCACACATCAAATTTTATCGAAATCGTTAGAGCCCTTTTCGAGAAAATCCATTTTAACTGAAATCGGCCTTAAGTAAACTACCCTTAATTTTGAGTTTAGAATGAAAATTCAAATTTCTCCTCTAGGGAATATCCCACAGACCCTATATACATATGAAGTTTGAAGTAAATCCGTCCAGCCGTTTAGGCTGTTAGACAGACAGACTGACAGACAGACAGACTGACAGACTGACAGACAGACAGACTGACAGACTGACAGACTGACAGACTGACAGACTGACAGACTGACAGACTGACAGACTGACCGACAGACGGAATTGCCGGACCCACTTTTTTGGACTTCTCCATCATAGTAATGTCAAGTTTGATTAA
Organism: Xylota segnis; assembly: GCA_963583995.1. Classification (NCBI taxonomy): domain Eukaryota; kingdom Metazoa; phylum Arthropoda; class Insecta; order Diptera; family Syrphidae; genus Xylota; species Xylota segnis. The sequence continues at coordinate 103,210,880 of OY757236.1, read as the reverse complement.
AATCTCGAGTTCGATTTTTTTCACGATTGCAATACTTGCCCTAAAGGTAGATGCAAGTAAAAAACACATTTAATTGTACGCTGATGGAACGAATAAGGTCAGAATCAGACCAAATATCTCCGGACTTATTGGTGTCCCTGATTTAATCTATGTATGGCTACTAGGTTGCGCTAATGTTACTAATAGACTAAGATAGTTTATTAACTAGTTAAATCCAATATATCTGCAAACATTTGTCATACAAGGTGTCTCAAAAGAAAGTGTATATTTCTTAAGCTTACTGCGTGAAAGCAACGAAACCGAGTGCGTGGTGGGTATGTCAATCAGTGGCCTGCCTCGAAGGAATTAAGACGCTGCTGTGGAGCGTTGCTCGGGAGTTGACCACGTACTGTGTGTTTGAGAACTTTACAAAAAACGATGATTCAGCGACTGTGGCGCGTAGAGCATTCTGTAATATTCGAGGCTTTCAACTCTTAATGATACGCCAAGTATATCATTCATTTAAAAATGGATCAAAAAGTTTTAAGAGACCGGAATAACATTTGATAAACCAAAATCCGGGTGACCAAGATCATCAAGAACGGTGGAAAACGTGCAGAGTATTAAAACAGTACCATATTCGTCATTGCGTTTGTGTGTTATATTTGTCAAAGACATGGAGTGGACCTTTTCGGTGGAAGATTTACATTCTTGCACAAATGATTTGTTTTAAAATAAATTGCATTACATGCTATTTAACTTTTATGGATACGTGTATCTAGAAATGGGCGGTTTTTGTTCGGATGAGTTTGAGAAACAGAAGATGAAACATTCATTTCACTCCTCACACTGAATCTTGCAGCAATTACACAAAGTATTTATTAATTACTCCTCAGTGTTTTAAATGTTCCGCAATCACTCCAACTGTCGTACACATTAATCTATATTTTCAAACGATTTCACAAGACCAAATTGAAAGGTAATTAATTTAAAGATTTAATCCATGAATCCCTTTTTCAAGTAATCTCCAACCGAAATAAATAATTGCTCCACTTCAAAATTTCGCCAGTGTGTGCAGGAATACGCGTATGTTGCCCCATGCGCATCGCATGCACTCTGTACAACTATGTACATACACATATAGTGAATTATGGGGAAGTATCAATTAAATACCTTCCAGTCACAAACAGAAATTTTTAATTATCGTCTGAGTCTTTAAATAATTACTTTTTGTGACAATACGAACAAACCAATCGGCCATGTACGAGTACATGCCACCTCACTCTCGAGATGTGATTTAGGGCCAGGAATTCCTTTGTCATAGGTTTTTACTTGCACCTACCTATAGCGCAAGTATTGCAATCGTGAAAAAAATTGAGCTCGAGATTTTAATCAAACTTGACATTACTATGATGGAAAAGTCCAATAAAGTGGGTCCGGCAATTCCGTCTGTCTGTCTGTCTATATATGCGACTGCAGCCTAAACGGCTGGACGGATTTGCTTCAAACTTCATTTCAATTTTCATTCTAACCTCAAAATTAAGGGTAGTTTACTTAGGGCCGATTTCAGTTAAAATGGATTTTCTCGAAAACAGCTCCAACGATTTCGATAAAATTTGATATGTGGGTTAGTTTGTGCATATGCTATGAGGTGGCATACCACGTTTTTCACGAAAAACAAATACCGGTAATATTGAAAATCAGCTGTTTCTTGGGTATTTGCTCGGCGATTGGGCTAAAAATTAATATTTCTTGGCTATAAGACAAATGCAAAATAAAGGCGTACCAAATTTTGGAATTGCCACACCCACTTTCATAAAAATTATTTTTTTCAAAATTTTTACTATGAATTGAGAAAAAAAAATTTGAGCAAAGTAATAGGCCTTAAACTTTTCTATAATTCACTCAAACACCACCTGGCCACGCCCACTCTTTAAGGGCATTTTTATAAAAACAAAACATTGAGTGAACTCCTACAATGTTATGACTATTATTCCATCGAAACGCGGAATGCCACGCCTACTTTACTGGGAAGAACAAGATTTGGACCTACATCTTAATAAAATTTTACACTTATAGCATAGCACTTTATTTACTCACGCGTCCCCACTGTTTCAAACTTAATATACCCTTAGGATAACGTATATGTAGTTGGGATAGGGTATAAAAAGCTACAACAGATACATGTATGTAAGTCATCCCTTCGATTTCATAGGAACATCTTCATATGTACGTGCCATGCTAATTATCCGCAATTTTATGCTTAAACAGATGAATAGACAAACAATTAAAGTTAATAATAATATTCAGTGAAAAACTCAACAAACTCACTGGGAACATTTGGTATGAATTTTGTTACCGCAGAGTGTCTTATCTCTTTGAAAACCCTTTGATTTCTCATGAATACAATCTTATATCGAATGTATTGTGCCGGTCCCCTATAAACCTCCCAACCAAAGCTTCACTGATAGTTTAGATTCCATTCCATAACCGAGATACTAATGTTATTCTCGATTTCAACTCCACACGAGAGAGGTGTACTGTGCATGTTTGAAATTTGCGTTTCAATGGTCTCAGTCAGAAAGATAAAGCCAGGTAAATAACAATACAAAACAATTGCCAAAGGTATGCAATGTGGGGCGACAATAACTTGACCTGGAAACTATTTACCAAAAAAACAAACAACAAACAGAAACCAGGATCTGCATATATGTACATATGTATGTACAGTCAGGTACATACGTATGCACTGCATTGTTCTGTCTTCTGTTTCTCTATTTCTTACTCTCACTTACTCTACGTGATATCTAATATAATTGAAAGGTTATTTCAGTCTTCCCGTATTTCACATCTATCAGTTACCATAGGATACCGTCTGCCATTAGAGAAGACCACAAGAATGACAACAAATGACATTCTTGCGTTGGACATATTTCAATTATAGTTGGGTATCTCCAAGGGAACATACCACAAATCTGTGTCCTACAACAAATCTCACAAGGAAATGGATAGGTAATGTCTCAGTGGATTGATGTGGAATACTTTCCTAAAATCGTGTTTTTGCTTAGGCAACACAAGGTGACAGAAAAAACAATCACATAGTTGGATATGATTTCAATGATCGTTGGTCAATTAGTTTATAGTCACATGTCCGTCTTTCCGTACGTCACCATTTTTGGGCCTTAACTTTTGAGCTAAAAGAATGAAATTTCGGCATTTTCATCAAAAGGATAGTATCTTTTCTATATGTTTTCTTTAAATTTTAGTATTTTGTTAATTTTTACCATTAATTTGATTTTTGCAGTTCTCCCTAAGTCCGAGCTTTGAGGTGGCTATATATGTAGACTTTGAAATCCTTGGTCACTCGTCTTGTTGGGTAAATAATTTACGTCAGTTCGGTTACCATATTTTTTAACAAAATCAAGGGAACTAGCCTGTACGATGTTAAAATAACTCCCATTCTTCATAATGCCGTTAGTTTTGGATTTGGATTATTGCATCAATAATCAAAACAAGTAATTATATAGGAATGAAAAAAATAATCATCTGCCATGGAAAGATTGAGTCATGAGTTTTCCTTTGTTACTCATTCTATAATTATTTATTAAAATAAATCTAAGTAGCTGAGCTAAGATCTGATACATTAACAGAAAAGGACTCTACCTTCGATCAGCTCACCATAATCCTTTTTAACCTTTTATCTTTAAATATCGCAATGTATAAAAGAGTACACCATCCAGTTCACTGGCGATTACTGTACAAAACGTGGAAGTAACCCATTACCACGATCCGGCAGTTATCCAGGGTAAAAGAGAACACCATCTCTACACACACACACACACACACAAGCGTCAGCTTGTAATAATGTTAGTAGCACTAGGTATGTATCCACAAAGGAACCTGGCTATCTTCAAATAATTGAACCGCCAACCAAATCGACCACCTGCAACTATAAATATATTCAGATTGTCAAATGTTGACTCTGATCACTTGTTGCAGCCAAATTCAAACGTCGACTATCGATAGAAGCCGAAAAAAACATATGGAAAAACTTCAATCCGTTTGGAACGGATGATATGATACCCAATCCTCTTTCCTACGCGTTTTCAAATTACAACGATATTTTAAAATGTTTGTTGAGGTTTCATGCAAAGTTTCTTCAAAATCATTTTTTTGATCCCTAAAAGTGGTATGACATATCATGTATGGACGAACTGTAGAGAATTAGAATATCTACATAAATACGGTTCTCACATTGGTTAATCTTATTTTTCTATTGTTGCGATATTCACACTAATACACACATAAACTCTTATTACGAATTCAGCCATTACTCTGATGGGGAACTCAGTTGGTGTTGGCTAAGATCGTTCTCTCCGCTGCAGTTGACTACGCTCCCAGGACAAAAAGCGCTACGTCCAACGTTCTGACAGCTTCCTCTCAGAGCCTGTTCACAGCGGATTGACAAACAGGATTCTTTTTGACATTCGATTGTTCAGATTAAGAGTCCTATCAAATTGATAGCCCTATCTGATCAGTTTCTCGATTTTTTTTTGACTTACATATTAGTGATTAACGCCAAATGAAATTGGTTAGGTTTGAACACAAAATTATTTTTACGAAAGTTAATGCGTTTCACAGAAAAACAAAACCAAGCCATGAATCCTGTGTGAACAAGTTCGTACGACTTCTACATACACATATGTATATGTAGATTAACTGTAAAACTACTTAAAGTATAATTGAAGAATAAACGAAACGTCAAAACTACCTATCAAGTAAGTCACCCGGCAGACATTAAGATGAAAAGAACTTTGGGTAGTCCGGAAGTTATTTTAGAAATAATGTGCACGACTGGGTCGTACGTACTTGCACCGTAATGCTATAAGTGTAAAATTTCATCAAGTTTGAGGTCCAAGACTTGCTCTTCCCAGTAAAGTAGGAATAATAGAAAGTGTGAAAGTCTATTACTTTGCTTAAATAATTTTGTCTCAATTTCTAGTAAAAATTTTGAAAAAAAATTATTTTGCCTTTGGTTTATAACCTAGAAATGTTAATTTTTAGCCCAATCGAGGAATAAATACCCAAAAAGCAGCTGATTTACAATGTTACCGCTATGTTTTTGGCGCAAACTGCTAGGAAGGACGAAAAGGACATGCAAAGTTTGAAAATCCTGAATACAAAAACTCAAATATCTTTAAAACTGTTATACGCTTACATATATATAAATGATACCGCAAATTAGAGCTACAATGAAGGACCTTCAACTGAAATAAAAAGCTTTGTAATCCATTTAAAGGGTTTTGAAGATATAATCATTTTTTTGAAAATGTGCTCATAATTTTAGGAAAAAAGTTTTTTATTTTTAAAAAAGAGTATTATCAAGGTACTTTTTTACTTGCAACTATATAGGGCAAGTATTGTATTCGTGCAAAATTTGGAACTCGAGATTTTAATCAAACTTGACATTACTATGATGGAGAAGTCCAAAAAAGTAGGTCCGCCAATGCCGTCTGTCTGTCTGTCTGTCTGTGCACGAGGCTACAGCCTTAACGAGTGGATGGATTTCGATCAAACTTCATATATCTGTGTGAATTGGAATTTTCATTCTAACCTCAAAAGTGAGGGTAGTTTACTTAAGGACGATTTTAGTTAAAATGGATTTTCTCGAAAACGGCTCTAACGATTTTGATTAAACTTCATATTTGAATTAGTCTGGTCAATTGCAATCAGATGATGTATCGTGCTGCTTACCAAAATTGGCAACAATGGTACTTTACTTACAGCCAATTTGACAAAAAGTAGATTCACGGGAAAACGGCTCCAATGATTTAGTTTAAATTTCATATTTGGACTAGTGCGAGGTAATGCAACACGATGGAGTACCACGTTTTGGTCTGAGTATGATATAACGGTACTTAGGACTAAGGTGACTAAAATCCGGTTTGCTTGAAAGTGCCTCCAACGATTTTATTTAGATTTTGACATATGATTAAACATCTCAAATCCTATCAGGAACTGTATCACATTTTTGACCAAAAGTTAGTATAACGGTATTTTTCGCGAAATCTAGCCGTTGGAGCCAATTTATTCGAAAACGGCTCCAACGATTTTTATTAAATTTTATATTAGAGCAAGCCTTTTTAAACTCTATGCGATGGCATACAACGTTTTTGACCAAAACTGTTTTGAAAGGTACTTTACTTATAGTCATCTTCATAAAAATACGCTTTTCTCGAAAACTTTTCTCGATCGTTACTGTTTTATTTTCATATCTAGGCTTCTTTTACAAAACCACGTTTTTCATATGATATTATTAGCCAAACATAAATTTTATCCCAACTTCTTCCTACTGAACCGATTTTCAAAATTAATGCCATTGCAAAAGCTTTTCTCCACAGATGCTCCTTATTTTATAGTTTAAGGCCAAATTGATAACAATCGTACAATAGCTTTTTAAAGATAAGTCAATACATGTGCATTTACGGAAGTACACGCACACTATAGGGAACCAAATAAAGTGCACGACTGGGTCGTACGTACTTGCACCGTAATGCTATAAGTGTATAATTTTATCAGGATTAAAGTCCAAGTCTGGCTCTTCCCAGTAAAGTAGGCGTGGCATTCCGCGTTTCGATGGAATTATAGTCATAACATTGTAGGAGTTTACTCAATGTTTTGTTTTTAAAAAACACCTTTAAAAAGTGGGCGTGGCCAGATAAGGTGTTTGAGTGAATTATAGAAAATTTTAACGCCTATTACTTTGCTTAAATAATTTTTTCTCAATTTCTAGTAAAAATTTTGAAAAAAAAAAGTTTTATAAAAGTGGGCGTGGCAATTCCAAAATTTGGTACGCCGTTATTTTGCACTTGTCTTATAACCTACAAATATTAAATTTTAGCCCAATCGCCGCACAAATACCCGAGAAACAGCTGATTTTCAATATTACCGTTATTCGAATTTTTCGTGAAAAACGTGGTATGCCACCTCATAGCATATACCCAAACTAACCCACACATCAAATTTTATCGAAATCGTTAGAGCCGTTTTCGAGAAAATCCGTTTTAACTGAAATCGGCCTTAAGTAAACTACCCTTAATTTTGAGGTTAGAATGAAAATTCAAATTTCGCCTCTAGGGAATATCCCACAGACCCTATATATGAAGCTTGAAGCAAATCCGTCCAGCCGTTTAGGCTGTAGTCGAATATACAGACAGACAGACAGACTGACAGACTGACAGACTGACAGACTGACAGACAGACAGACAGACAGACCTACTTTTTTGGACTTCTCTATTATAGTAATGTCAAGTTTGATTAAAATCTCGAGTTCCAAATTTTGCACGAATACAATACTTGCCCTATAGGTATAGGTGCAAGCAAAAATATGTATGTATTGTACTTGACTTCTTGCACCATCACACCGCAGTGTTGCTGCAAAGGTTTGAGAAAAAAATTTCACCAGAAAGGAAAAACGTACCTAAAGTATCAAAATACAAATTCTAAGAAAATATATCCCAATGGCAGTGGAACTATGTTGCAGAATCAAAAATTTGGAAATTGTTATAAAGATGCTCCCTTAGGGCATCTCTTGTCGAATGTAAACTATCAACATAGCCATTTTTAAGAAATCGAAGCATCACATTTAAATTAGTAATCACTTTTGATACGTATCTATTACTTGGCAACACTCTAGAACACAGCTGTTGTCATGGAAACGATTTTTTTCCTTACGATACAGGTTTTGATTGGCGCGGACAGAGAGAGATAAAGAAAATATTGTTACTTTTTTAGGGACTTACTTTGGGTTTTCGCATAATTACTGGAGTTCAAAGGCAATGAATTTATGAGTGAAACTGAAGGAAAATGACATAGTACCGAAAATCATTTCAAGAGCTTTAACAAATCCTACAGGTGATATCTAACGTTTTTGGCCAATCTGGTTAGAATGAAGGTTTACCTACTTATAGTCAACTTACATATGTATACCTATGTATATATTCGTTTATTTCTTTTTAACTCAAATACACACAAGAATTTTAGATATAAGTACATACATAGGTATGTAGGTGCAAATTTGTACGACCCAGTCGTGTACTTTATTTGATAGGCTATTTACGTATGTATGTATGTATTTATTTTTACACTACAACCATACTTATATTGCTGCCAGCAACCCAAATATAAATAAAAAGTAAGTTGACAAATATTGAAAAATAATTTCGAATAGAATATTTTCAAACATTTTAATTTCGAAAAATAAATTGTCTACCATATGTTTCAAGCCTAAAGTCAAACACCCTATATGGCCACGCCCACTTTTTTAAGGCGTTTTTATAAAAAAAAACAAACTCGTGCACTTTATTTATTATGTTTTAACAAATTCACTCTCAAGAAAATAAATTCTTACTAAAAAGTGTGATTAAAACTAAAAATTTTGGGTAAAGTCTCGATATTAAGATCACGAAGCCAATACTTGCGGTACAGCTACAGTATAGGTGCAAATAAAAACTATTAATCGTCATATACGATGTAAATATGTATAATGTGTACATATGTACGTATGTATGTATGAATGCATGGACATACATATAAGAAGGTTTAATATTTATGTTTTTCTTTACTAATAGTATAAGTTAATGATTTTTCAAGAGCACTATAGTGAGTTTTCTTTTTTAATAAAACAGGGAATGTATTTAGGTATACAAATCATAAAAATATTCAGTATATGCTACGTGCTTTCATTAAACTATACGATTTTATATGCACGTGCCCCATTCATCAACTGTGTGCAGATATTAGAGCTGAGGCAAAATGCTTTGTAAGTAATATGACATCGGTTTCATCTTGAATTACAAAATTTTATGAGCCATTCACAGTTGTAGCTTTAGCATCTTGAGTCAGCATAAGGACAATTTAGTTAACATTTTTAGAAATATATCTCATCAATCAATTACTATTTCACATCTTAAATATTGCTATTTACATCTTTCCCCGTTTTTATATTCAACACCATATTTGTGCATTTTTATTGCACTCTCTCTACGAACGTTGGCAATATTTTTTGGAGTGGATACTGTAATGATGTCTAAATTTAAGTTGTCAATTTATGTATGTTATTCCGTATGTGAATTATTTTCTAATAAAAGAATTTTTTGATGTAAATCATGTGGATAACCCTAAATTTATCTATTTTAAATATAAAGATTCCACGGGCATTTTTTCAATTGTTTGCACTGCCCGCCCACTCCCCACTGCAAAACCATGTTTTAATATCTTCACTATTTTAGATAATCGAAAAAATCGATAAAAGTTAAAAGAAGATTCGTTAACATAACGAAGTCAAACATTTTCTCAATAATAATATGTAGTAAGTACGTGTGCACATATGTATGTAAGTATGTATCTACGTAATGGTGTTAGTAAACCATTATAAGCGTAAACAGTCCTTTAAATTTCAACTGAACTCCAAAATCGTACGTAAGATGTAGATTACTTATCTAATAGATACGAATTAAAGAAAATTGATTTCAATCAGAGTATTACAATTCAAACATATGTATGCACTGTACTCATAGATACATACATATGTAAGTATTTACTCATAAATTTGCACAATGGAAACTATAATGCATTTCAAAGATTACAATTGAATTTATCTCAAAAAGCAATCTTCGTTTAACTTTAGGCGTGTTGCTCTGATGGAATATCAAGATATGACAACCATTACTATCTTAGATATCGTTCAACCGCATCTTATCTACCAACCGCCTTAGGTCCTTCATAAGATGGTCGAAAATGATTCCGTATGACGTGACCACAATAATATTTTGTGGTTTAAGAGACGATTATAATCATTTTCTTGATGTATTTATGGTGTCCTTAAACCCTTCAAACATATGATAACCACCACCTACTTAGAGGGGAATCATAATGTGGAGTGCCGCTTTAATTAGCATTTTGATCTATTGTATCAATTTAAACTATTTTTTCAGTAGTTTAATTTCTTTTGTCGATTAGGATATTAAATCAGGGAGAGGTTTAGATTTAGATAAGACTTATTAAAGGTATGTTCCTACTTAAGTTTATTTTAATGAAATAGCTTAAGGCCGTTTGTAAAAGGCTATTAAAATTGCTAAATAATAGCTTAATTTTTATCTGGGATAATAACGTGACATTTCTCAACTGGTATAAAGATGAGGAAACATTTTGAAATCCATGTTCACTCTTTTGTCCAATATACTATTTCTTACAAGTACATATGTACATACACATGTGTTCGTGACCTTTTTCTTTCCACAATAACATGCTGATTTCATACTGATTTAAAACTTTTCATTGAATGTTTGAAAAAATAGCATAAATCAAATACAATACTTTCTACGGCAACGCCAGTAATGTCCTTACAGTACTTTAGAGTTTGCTTTCTCTTAAGAAAGAAGCTTTCTGGAAAAATACGAATCGAAGTATGAATAAACTCAATAAGCTTTTGAGAATAAAATTTAGTTTTGCTGCCAATTTTCAAAGAGTATTAGATAAGTAAGTAATTTAGAGATGGGTATTTTCAAGAGTTCTAAAATGTTTCTGTTATTTTACGCATTTATGTACATACAGTATATAACGAGATGGGAAAAAAAGTAGCTGTTATTTCATTATTTTAATGTAAGTGCAGGACACATGTATGTAGATTGCATAGTATTGCGGATGGAAGAAATACAAATGCTTGGTGCAACAAGTCAATGGGACCCAGAGCCTAGACTATTACCACCATTCATGTTGTGGGTGTTATATTCTTTACACGAAAAAAAAAGTACTTACGGTTTAATGCCGCGTCCGGTGCAATTTGTCATTTGACAAGCTTTCTTGTGACAGTTACATATATTCACGGATGTTGGTCAGACGCTTCTGAGAAATGGGGCTGTAAAAAAATGTTAGATTTTGTTTAAGGATCGAACCTCACACCCTTCGCCTCATATTCCAACGTACTGAGCCACTTGTCCAACTAATATGGATTTTTTGCCTTTTTGTAGTTCACCGAAATTTTAAGCAATTATAGAATAATAGTCAAATATTAAAAAAATTAAATTAAAATGCTTCTCAAATTTCAAAACAAGTCGCTCTTCTTTAGTAAGTACATTATTAAGAAAAATGGTAGCCATCCGACTCGCCACATCTTAACTCGCCTGTAGAACTCCATGTAAATATGTTTCCACCAAAATGCAGCCGATCGTCGCCTACACCTACTTTCGCATGTACATATGTTCATATATGCAAAAGCTTTTCTCTTTCCTTTGATTGACAGGGGAAAATTTTTCTAGACAACAATTCCAATGCCATGCATTGATCATATATTTTTATAATGCCTCAAATACATAATGCATAATCTTCCAGCTTCGAATAAGATGTGCTATCAATTTTCGTTGTTGAGATCGGTATACTGTTTTGACTTAGAGTATTTTTCACCGTTTTGGGATATATAGGGATCGGGTTTTTGTTTTTCTTCTGTCATGAATAAGATTTGAGGTTTTAAAACACTAGGACTCATTTGTATGTAATGTTTCACAGCGTATGTTTAATAAATGTACAGTATCTAGAAGACAATTACAGATGGCCTAACTGGATTTGTTTGTGATGTCCTAAAATTTAATGAACTTACGAATCCTATACTCTAAAAATACATGGAACAGGTTCATGGTTTTAATTCATAACGAAACAAGAAGCTTTCACTCAAGAGAACTGTTGGTATAATTTTCCACTCTCCCATTATTTAAGGGAAAGTTTTTGATTTTATTAATTTGACTTTATTCCAATTGAAATAAGTACTGCGAGCGTCAAAAAAAGGTTACACCTCTGTGCTCTACATATGTTTCACATTCAATTAGAGATTTTTAAAAAGGTTTATCATACAAATAGTTTAACATGTTTATTTATATCTTAGTTCTAAATCAAACCACATATAGAAGTTAACAAAAAAAAAATTAAAACAAACATTTTATAAATAAAAAAGAAATAAAGTGCACGACTGGGTCGTACGTAGTTGCACCGTTATGCTATAAGTGTAAAATTTTATCAGGATTGAGGTCCAAGCTTTGCTCTTCCCAGTAAAATAGACGTTTCGGTGTAATAATAGTCATAACATTGTAGGATTATACTCAATTTTTTGTTTTTATAAAAACGCCCTTAAAAAGTGGGCATTGCCAGATAAGGTGTTTGAGTGAATAATAGAAAATTTGAAGGCCAAATACTTTGCTTAAATAATTTTTTCTCAATTTCTAGTAAAAATTTTGACAAAAATTATTTTTATAATAGTGAGAGTGGTAATTATAAAATTTGGTACGCCATTATTTTGCATTTGATTTAGAACCTAGAAATGTTATCTTTTAGCCCAATCGCTGAACAAAAACCCGAGAAACAGCTGATTTGCAATATTACCGTTATTACAATTTTTCGCGAAATACGTAGTATACCACCTCATAGCATATATCCAAACTAACCCAACTGAAATCGGCCTTAAGTAAACTACGCTTATTTTGACGTTAGAATGAAAATTCCGATTTCGCCTCTACGGATTATCCTACAGATCCTACATATGAAGTTTAAAGCAAATTCGTCTAGCCGTTTAGGCTGCAGTCGCATATACAGACAGACAGTCCAAAATTGCCGGACCTACTTTTTTGGACTTCTCCATCATAGTGATGTCAAATTTGATTAAAATCTCGATCCTTATAGGTATACATACATATGTATGTAGGTGCAAGTAAAAAATTTCTCAAGATGCGGAGTTCACACACATCAAATGTTCGTTTTATGTGTTAAATGAAAGACGCGTTTTTCATCAATCAGCGTGATGGATTTCGCATTATTTTTCATAGGTTTATCTCTCTTTACCTAAATTCGTTTTTTTTTTTATTTTAAAACTTAACTTTTTTAAATTTTATTTTGGTATTTGGATTATTTATTATGTGCCCACAATAGTTCATACATGTCAAATAAATGCTAGCTGATTAAAATTCTGTTTGTGTTCATATTCGCAACTTGAATGTGCTTTTAAATACTCGTAGTCCTGTGAAATAGTATTTCTAACAACTGTGCTCCATTTGTGTTATTTAACTACTACTAAACAACAATTCATTTTATAAAAATGGCCTGAACCTAATTTACGAAAAAGTAGAAGAATTTCACTGAACAAGCCGGAAGAGGTTTCAATTTTAAACTTTCAAGAGTGCGAAGTCTTATTGAAAACACTTTTGGAATCCTAACAGGTCGTCGGTGAACTCTAGTTAAAAATTGATGGATACTGTCTACGACTGCAATTCGTATTGCCCTGAAGACTATTACGAATAGTACGGCAATGGAAAGGGTACTGACAACTTCTCAGCAACTACCCGCATTCGCTAAATTTACATATGTACATACATATGTAAAAACTTATCCTCTTCGATTCAGATGTTGCTTTAGGAAGTCCATTCTTTTCGGAAAACTTCCAAAATAAGTCGGGCTCAACCGCATCCTATCCTGAAACTTTGTTCCTGTTTTGGCTCCGGAAAGTTATTCCATTTTCTATGCACCTTCAGCTGATAAACAAAAAAAACCTGTAAAAATAATGAATAATACATATTGCACGACCCTAGAGTCTTTTGGCGTGTATTTTTTTTATAGTGGATGGCTTGAATAAAATTTCGAGATCTTTTACCATTTCTTTAAATTTCTCAACTTCGCAGTCGTCCATTTTTACTTGCACCTACATATGTACATAACCCTTATAAAGCAAGTATTGGTTCCCTGAAAATATTCCGACTCGAAATATTGATTAAACTTGATATTACTTTGACAAAGAAGTTAAATAAAGTGCACGACTGGGTCGTACGTACTTGCACCGTAATGCTATAAGTGTATAATTTTATCAGGATTAAAGTCCAAGTCTTGCTCTTCCCAGTAAAGTAGGCGTGGCATTCCGCGTTTCGATGGAATAATAGTCATAACCTATTACTTTGCTTAAATAATTTTTTCTCAATTTCTAGTAAAAATTTTGAAAAGAAATAAGTTTTATAAAAGTGGGCTTGGCATTCCAAAATTTGGTATGCCATTATTTTGCACTTGTCTTATAACCTACAAATAATAATTTTTAGGCCAATCGCTGCACAAATACCCGAGAAACAGCTGATTTTCAATATTACCGTTATTCGAATTTTTCGTGAAAAACGTAAACTAACCCAAACTAACCCACACATCAAATTTTATCGAAATCGTTAGAGCCGTTTTCGAGAAAATCCATTTTAACTGAAATCGGCCTTAAGTAAACTACCCTTAATTTTGAGGTTAGAATGAAAATTCAAATTTCGCCTCTAGGAAATATCCCACAGACCCTATATATGAAGTTTGAAGTAAATCCGCCCAGCCGTTTAGGCTGTAGTCGAATATACAGACAGACAGACAGGCAGACTGACTGACGGACAGACAGACAGACAGACAGACGGCATTGGCGGACCTACTTTTTTGGACTTTTCCATTATAGTAATGTCAAGTTTGATTAAAATCTCGAGTTCCAAATTTTGCACGAATACAATACTTGCCCTATAGGTATAGGTGCAAGTAAAAAAGAGGATGAGTATTTAACAAGATCACACGATTTTGATCCAATTTGACTTCCATGAGGCTGAAAATTGAAATTTTAGGAAAGTTTTCGAATTTGTTGAAAGAGAACAGGGAGTTGGCCCCATACATTGGATAAAAACTATCATGGAGTCATACTGCCTTATGCAGAAAAGAAAATGGCGTTATTGTGGGTCTCCCAGCAAAACAATGACCCCAAACACACCAACTTGGAGGCTAAACAGTGGTTTGGGGATCATTCGGTGAATATCATGGAGTGGCCAGCGTACTCGCCCGATCTTAATCCAATTGAGAACTTCTGGGTAGATGTCAAAACAGCTGTTTGAACTGTACAACCGACCAATAATAAAACACTTTGGGCTGCAGTTATAAATTCCTGGAACGAAAATCCAGTCAAGAGGTGCCAGGATTTGATTAATTGACAAGACGTTGTGAAGCTGTAATTGTCAACAAAGGACATGCGACGAAAACGCATTTTGTTGCATTCAACTTGGTTATTATAATCATAAATTAAATTTTTAATTTTGCCTAGTTTTTTTTAGTTTTTTATTGCACAATGAAAATGTAGTGCTGTTTTTGTTACTGTTTTTTATTTAATTTATAGTAAAAAAATGTTGTGATTTTGTTTCTAAACCTTCTTTTGAGTTAATTGTGTGCAACGATGTCAACGAATTGTTTTCACACAGGAAAAAATTGGTAATATAAATATTTTCTTCAAAAAGAAAAGGACTTCTTAGATGTTTTCTTAGTTTTTTTTTTATTTATTTCATATTATTACTATATCTACTAGCGAAAACTAACAAAAAATAATACATTTTGTAAACAATAACGAAAAACAACAAGAAAAATAAAAAATACACACAAATGAGCCTGTCAAAAAATTGTTTTTACATTCGAATTTTTTTTATTTAAAGTGAAAGAAAAGTGGGCGCCGTGGTTAGTGCGTTGGACTATGGAGCAAGGGGTTCGAAGTTCGAATCCTAGTCGGGGAACACCTAAAAGTTTTTCACGGCCCCACCTCTCGCGAGCGTCTGACAAACATCCGAGAGTATAACTGTCTCGAGAAAGCTTCTCAAATAACAAATTGCCCTCCGGACACGGCATTAAATAGTAGACCCCATCCATTCGTGTAAAGAATATAACACGCACAACACAAATGGTTGTGAGAAGCTAGGCCTTGGGTCCCATCGACCTGTTGCGCCAAGTATTTTTAAAAAAAAGAAACAATATAACAAAAAAAAAAAAAAAACAAATAATATAAAAAATTTAATATTTCGTATGGCCACCCTTAGCGTTTATCACGGCTTGCAGCCTTCTTTTCATCGAATAAATTAAATTCTGCACATCATAACCGTCTGGAATTTTATTCCATTCCTCTTGTATTGCAGTTTTCAGCTCTGTTCCCTGTGTCAAAACAATTCCTTGACATACTGTATGCTCAAAAATTGATTTTACGGATTTATTTCGATTTTGCTGTTTGAAAAAAATTGCTTTGTATCATGGTGCTATTTTTTTTACCGCAGCTGTATAAATAGTTGTTAACATAGAGAAATAATAAAGATACCCCCTATAAAGTAATAAATATACATATGAATATGATTGAACCGTAACCGCTCGCCCATCCGTAGTCCACCCACTTTGGGGCCACAAATTTTGAACTTGATGGATGAAATCTGAGCTTTTGGGAAAGAGAATCAGTACTTGTAAATACATTTTTGAGATACGACCACTACCATGCCCACTTTTTCTTAACGTTACTATTGCATTTGCTTTACTTTGAGTCAGTTCCTTTAACACAGCGGTTCAAACTTTCAAAACCTTAGCTTTTTGCTACATTTTGCAAAATGTTAGTAAACTCCACAGCACTTCCCGCTAAAAGCTTAAGCACAATCTGTTTTTCAACGAACTATGCTATAAAATTATTACAGATACGTACATAGTTGATAGAATACGATTTATTCGTGTCTATAATAATAAAATAAAATCATAGCAAATTGTTTTATGGATCTTTTATGGTCGCGAATATTTATTTATCTACTACAACACCGAATAGTAGAGTGCTTTTTGTGAATTGTCAAAGTTTATTCGCATTCCAAATATTGCCGCGACGAAAATATTCGTGAGAGTTTAGCCTCACAATTCTGTTGTTTTGTTCTTGGTTAGTGGTCGGTCAGAGCATATGATTTCAAATAAATACTGTAAGAAAACTATATTATTATTGAAAAGAAGGTAAAATTACCAAACAAAGTATGTATTTATCCATTTTTCATGTTTAGACATTTGATGAGAGATTAATTCTGAAAGTTGAGGCAAATCCAGAAATTTAGCAAAATATTAATAAATTGTATTCCGACATACATATAATAAATAAAGTGCACGACTGGGTCGTACATACTTGCACCGTAATGCTATAAGTGTATAATTTTATCAGGATTAAAGTCCAAGTCTTGCTCTTCCCAGTAAAGTAGGCGTGGCATTCCGCGTTTCAATGGAATAAAAGTCATAACATTGTAGGAGTTTACTCAATGTCTTGTTTTTAAAAAACACCTTTAAAAAGTGGGCGTGGCCAGATAAGGAGTTTGAGTAAATTATAGAAAATTTTAACGTCTATTACTTTGCTTAAATAGTTTTTTCTCAATTTCTAGTAAAAATTTAGAAAAATTTTTTTTTATAAAAGTGGGCGTGGCGTTCCAAAATTTGGTACTCCATTTTGTTCACTTTGTCTTATAACCTAGAAATATTAATTTTTAGCCCAATCGCCGAACGTGGTATGCCACCTCATAGCATATGCCCCAACTAACCCACACATCAAATTTTATCGAAATCGTTAGAGCCGTTTTCGAGAAAATCCATTTTAACTGAAATCGGCCTTAAGTAAACTACCCTTAATTTTGAGGTTAGAATGAAAATTCAAATTTCGCCTCTAGGGAATATCCCACAGACCCTATATATGAAGTTTGAAGCAAATCCGCCCAGCCGTTTAGGCTGCAGTCGAATATACAGACAGACAGACAGACTGACAGACAGACAGACTGACAGACAGACAGACAGACTTTTTTGGACTTCTCCATTATAGTAATGTCAAGTTTGATTAAAATCTCGAGTTCCAAATTTTGCACGAATACAATACTTGCCCTATAGGTATAGGTGCAAGTAAAAAGGTGGGGATATTTCAAATATTTTAAATGCACATGGTACACCACGTTATATTGCATTAAAAGTTATTAACCTTTCAGTTAAAACGTGTAAGGATCGCTGTAAGAACTTCGATGATTTTCTAAGTATTATAGGAAGGAAAAGTATACAATAGCTCAGTAGGTAGTGGCATTCCGCGTTTCGATGGAATAATAGTCATAACATTGTAGGAGTGTACTCAATGTTTTGTTTTTATAAAAAAGCCTTTAAAACGTGGGCGGGGCCTTGTAGGGTCTTTGGGTGAATTATAGAAAATTTTAAGGCCTATTACTTTGCTTAAATAATTTTTTCTCAATTTCTAGTAAAAATTTTGAAAAAAAAGGTTTATAAAAGTGGGCGTGGTAATTCCAAAATTTGGTACCATTATTTTCCCTTTGTCTTATAACCTAGAAATATTAATGTTTAGCCCAATCGCCGAACAAATACCCGAGAAACAGATGATTTTAAATATTACCGTTATTCGAATTTTTCGTGAAAAACGTGGTATGCCACCTCATAGCATATGCCCAAACTAACCCACACATCAAATTGTATCGAAATCGTTAGAGCCGTTTTTGAGAAAATCCATTTTAACTGAAATCGGCCTTAAGTAAACTACCCTAAATTTTGAGGTTAGAATGAAAATTCGAATTTCTCCTCTAGGGAATATCCCACAGACCCTATATATGTATGTATGAAGTTTGAAGTAAATCCGTCCAGCCGTTTAGGCTGTAGTCGAATATACAGACAGACAGACAGACAGACGGAATTGCCAGACCTAGTAATGTGAATTTTGAATAAAACCACGAGTTCGATTTTTTCACGATTGCAATACTTGCCCTATAGGTAGGTGCAAGTAAAAAGAAAAACGCGTTATATTTCTTTAATACACAAAACGAATGACAAGTAAAATTTACAGATTGCTGGAACCAGAAAAAAAGGGAATGTGAATGTCAAAGTTTGCGAAAATTGTTCTCAGTCTTCGATCGCTGAACTGTAAATGACCCTTAAGGACTACAAATTCGAAGAACATTCTATTTAATTCCTAAACTTTTTAATTCATCTCTAAAGTATCTAAAAATAGACATGGAGGGAAAGCTTAATTTATAGCAGTGGAATAGAAATATAAGGAGCTTTTCGGTAGACAAGACATGGATATTAGGTGAAGGATATTTCGAATACTTACACCTACTACAATTACCCCATATAACAGGGTGATTCCATTATATTTTTACTTAATATTTTCCAAAGTGAGAGCATTCAGAAGGAAGTAAAAAGAGTACAGATTATATTTATTGATACAAGTAAATTGCCTATCCCTGCATATACGGAATGTAGTTTGTAAATCCTGTTTGTGTTCATATTCGCAGTTTGAATGTGTGTTTAAATAGTTTTTTGAAATGGCATTTCTAACAACTGTGCTTCATTTGTGTTATTTAACCTACAAATTGTTTAAGGAAAAGAAAAGGGTGGATGCGTCCTTTGAACCAAGAAAGTAAAACAAGAGGATTCTACGAAACACCATTTCATTTATGAAAATTAATAAACTGGATCTATTTTTCGACTGAATCAATAGAATTCAGTATGATCTTCTACTGCAATTGTAAAAAATATCCTCAACAAAAACATCTATCAGAAAGCTAATAAATGCGGAGTGCAGAGTGGTGGTAACACCTTGCAGTATAAAACAATTATTTCCCCGATCATAATGTTAATTTGTTTTGCAGGTATTTATCCCAAGAAGTATAACCAAACTATTTGGCGTAATTTTTTTCTAATGGGTGTGTAACGGTGCAAAAATGATTCTTGAAGAAAAATTATTTAAAAAATTTGGAATCGTAACAGCTTGTCGGGGAATTGTCTACGACTGCAGTTCGTATTGGCCCGAAATTTATTGCCATTCGTATGGCAATGGAAAGAAAACTGGGAACTTTCCAGCACTTGCCGTCTACAGACGAAGCGGAATAATTGCTGGTAGTCCTGTAAAATTTATAAAATGATTATATTAAAAATTTGAATTTACCCGTCAGCGCTAGATTTACACACATACTGTTATATTGTTTTACTGTTATAGTCGAATAGTAAACAGTTAATTCCATATAATTTTATTTCTGATAAGGTCCTAAACAAAAATTACAACCTTTTTGGTGGAGACACTCAATTCAAGTGGGAGGTTAACCACGAGGAAAAAAATACCATTGGGTTTTAATAAACAGAGTTGCCAAAACGATGGGATACTTTTGGGTACAAAAAAGGGTTGCTGATGCAACAGCTTCCCTCGTATCTAATTTAAGGAACAAATCTAACTTGCTTATTGCGTATGCGCTCCGATCTTCTAGGTATAACTACATTTTCAACTGCCTTAAGCCTGGTTGTGGTCCGTTGTTGAGGCAATGAAGAAGATTGAGGAGACAATGGCGAAGAAACCACATGAACAGGTTCCACAGCAACAGGACTCTCCAAAATCAACGAATCATTTTTTTAGAAACTGAGCACAATGATGGTTGAGGTATCCTTTCTGCAATTTGAGTAGGAACATGGTTCTAGAACGTAAAAGAGTTACCATTGCTGGCTCCACGATTCATCTCTCGCGATGTCTTGTTTTCTACTCGAGTTCGAAGTTGGTTCTGGTGTCTCCTGCAACTGCCACTTTCTGACTGCACGAGGTACATCTTTTTGCCCAATTTGGCAACGCCAGGTATACTTCTTCTTATTTAGGTAAAAATAAATAAATACTTTAGCAACAGGCGCGAGGACCTCGAACCTCGAACCCCTTGCTCCAACATACTAACCACTGAGCCACGGCGCCCTTCTTATTTAGGTATTGACAAAAAATACTAGTTGTTGAGGCGAGAACTTAGACCTAATCTCTCAGGTCTCGTTCTTCACGTCTGGAATCATGGCCGCTAAAACTGTGCGACAACTTTTCTGCTGGCGAAATGCCGTAAGTTCTTTAAAAGTGTGTGTACTTTTACGTTGTCCGTCTCAAAGAGTTTCCTGAGCAACTCATTAACATTTGGACCGCATTTTGACAGGAAATGTGATTTCCGAAGATTGTCGTCCACCAGGGAGCTCGCAGCATTATGCTGTTGCAGTTGAAAGAGATAGTTTTCCCACATCTCCTTCTCAGCATCAAATTGACGGCATGCCGGAATCGATAATGATTCCGAAGCGACCGTACTCCTCTCCAAGACCTGTTCCTTAACTTCTTTGTTGGATGCAAAGATATGCTCCATCCAAATTTGATGCAACAGATGCATATGTAAATACTCACCCTCTTGGATTAAGACGTTGCTTTAGGAAGTCCATTCTTTTCGGTAAATTTCCAAAATAAGTCGGGCTCATCTCAACCCTATCCTGAAACTTTTGTCTTCCATTTTTTTGCAGCTTCAGCTGATAAACAAAAAATACGTTTGCAAATAATGAATAATACACAGTACAATAGCAATAGATGCGTACTTAGATTTCAGACCGACTTTATTTATTGTATTTTTTTTATACATTCCATCAAATTTAGAGGTCTTTTACCATTTCTTTAAATTTCTCATCTTCGCAGTCGTCCATTTTTACTTGCACCTACTTACATAACCCTTATAAGGCAAGTATTGGTTCCCTGAAAATATTCCGACTCGAAATATTGATCAAACTTGATATGATATTACTATGATAAAGAAGTTAAAAATAAACTGTACGACTGGGTCGTACGTACTAGCACCGTAATGCTATAAGTGTAAAATTTCATCAGGATTGAGGTCCAAGTCTTGCTCTTCCCAGTAAAGTAGGTGTGTCATTCCGCGTTTCGATGGAGTAATAGTCATAACATTGTAGGAGTTTACTCAATGTTTTGTTTTTATAAAAACGCCCTTAAAAAGTGGGCGTGGCCAGGTGGTGTTTGAGTGAATTATAGAAATTGTAAAGGCAGCCGGTTCTGCAACTCCAAAGGATAACCTTGCGCTCTAAGGTCTACTGGCATTTGTGATCTTGGACAGTTCAATATATCCGGCTTCCTAGGAATAACATGCAGTAACTTCTTTCTTCTTGATTCTTCCTCCCAGCCTCGATTAAGAATACTAGTGCAAATATGTACATACATACACATTTAGCTGCTTTTCTACAAGATTTTTTCTTGGCTCGGTCGGTGTCCTTCCTCGACCCACTTAATGATCTTCATTACAGTCGCATTCTTACGCTGCTCCTTTTCCTGGTTCGAATTTCCTATATCGATGTTGTAAATTTCAGGTTGTTAACACACATAACACAGAAAGCAAATGCAGCTTCTTGACTAAATTATGTCCAATGGATGTGAAAAGTCGCGAAACTATGTAATTACCTAACTTGTCGTACTTTAACACCGAAAAGTATTATACCTAATAAAGTCATTCATATATTGCTGTTAATACTATCCAAGCCATTCGAATAAAATTCTTCTGAAACGTCTACATCCGATGTTGGAAGATAAGAGATGCTGCCAATTCTGCCAGCAGAACAGCAACATAAGTACTGCGCAGAAAAAGTACCTATATTGATATGAGACAATCAAAAATCGTTTGAAAGTTTGAGAAAGAAAAACAAATCCAGCCATGGTTTGATAGATCTCAGGAATAACTTGATTTTCACCGTATCCGGTTCCTAAGGAGTCATGCATGTTTTCGCTCTTATTTCTTTAAGTATTCATGAATATGGCAATATTCACTACCGTCCGTGTTGCACTGACTGGTTAGAAAACATCATACACGTGTTTCTTCTTCGATGAGACAAATGTAGTAAGGTGTAAGGATTGAATTGAACGAGTCTTTAAAACCAGAACAGTTTGTTGGTGAAACGTTAGAAGCAAAGAAACAGAGTAGGATAATCCAAAGATGAAATGAAGATCCCTTTTAAAGATTCATTGGCATTTTAGCTTGACTGTTTTTGTCAAGTTTTTAATAGGTAAACAAATGCACTCAAACCTTATCAACGTAAAACTCGTAATTAATTGATATTCACACAACCATTATGAAAAAAATCTTTTTATACAGTGTGGGGTAAAAGAAAGACCGATTTTAATAAAGCGATTAAAACTGCATTTAATATCGTCAAATCTAATTTTCACTGTCTTACGCTACATAGAAAAACAAATGGAAAAGTGACAAATATTTAAAAATAACTACTGTACCCTACATTTTCATGTGTCTAAAACAGGTCGCGCTACTATAATTGAAATTTAAGTAAAGTTTCTAATGAAGTTGTAGTTCTTAGTGGTAGACGAATTCGTTCTAGTTATTTGTACACATATGTATGTTTGTATGCATACAACAACCTGACGAGACTTTTGTCTAAACATTACACCTAAGGTAATGATTGTAAAATTATATATTAATTATACGTATTACGAAATTGAAATCGTTTAGGTTAGACTATGTATATTATTGTAATTACCGATTCCGAAGGGAATTTTTTTTCGAAATTCGAGGTATAAGTGCAAGGAAGCGGGCTTATATTAAATGTCATTAAAAAATGGTTACACAGCCCTAACATAATACCGTTAGGTATCAAACCGTTGCATATAAAGTGGACGGCTGGGCAAACTAGGACATATGATTATGATTAAGTCTTATGTGTATTTGAGGTAAAAAAGAAAAGAATATGTACGTATACATATACATATTATACAAATCAATGTTCCATCCTAGTTAAGCACCCCAATCAAACAAATATTTCCATTTATTTCAACCAAAAATTCATTCCTTTTGGACTTCCATGAACATACAAAAACCCTAAGCATGTCCTTATATTTTTATTATTATTATTTGATGAAATATGAAATCTCCATCCCTCTCTCTCTATCTTTTAACCGATAAATAACGATAACCAAACCCTGTGTTGCGAAGATAAACAAAAAAACGTTTTCATGACCCCCACCCTTAAGCGAAAAGTCAAAATAACATACAACAGGTGTGTCCCAAAGCATTGCCAAGTAATAGAGAAGTAATACTTTTGCATCTTAATTTGGATGTGGTACTTCATTTTGATTCCTTTTTTAGTTTGTACACATAATGGTATTAAAGAACCTCTTTATTACATTGTCACATAGTTCTACAATTTCAGCCAGAACCCGTATTTTAATATGTTTGATACTTTTTTCTCAAACCACTTACATACGTGTTTTTGTGACTTTGCGAGAAGTCAACTACAATATTCATATATGTACATATGTGACCATACGTATATACGTATGTACACATATACAAGTGGCGTGCGGTCCATACAAGCCGATTCTTTCCGGCTTCCCTTTTCAAATTTCAAATGTATTTTACTTACATCATATTCACCTGTGAAATTTGTTCATCAAACCTTTTTTACAAACAATTGTCTGGAGAAGGAATTTTTGGTGAATTACTGTTTAAGATGCGTTGAGAAAGGAATACAATAATCGTTTTTGTCTTAATTTTTGCGAATCATGAAAATCAAAAATACGATAATCCGATAGTGTGGGGTATTCGCTTTAGAATACATTTTGGCACATTATTCGTATGCACCAATTTGTTCTTAATTTTCGAGTATATTGCCGTTTTCTTTAACATTAGGATGCAATTATGGCAGCTAATAAAACGTTTTGTGACACAAGTTAAATCTGAGTAAAGTATGTTTTTTTATGGAGACGGAGAACTTTAAATTAAAATAAAGCATAGAAAGATATTTTATTACAATATTAATGAAATTGACAATAAGAAGAAAAACTCTCATACCGGACACTTTTATCTATTGAAATTATTTAAAGGAATTTTTGCTGAATTCTTTCAAAAGGATCGTAGAATACCTTTAAAGTACAAATAGGTAGTGATAATAAATCTTTGAATATTTAATAGCGCTCCGAGTTCTCTCTAATTCCATAGATAACTTTACTTTACTTGGCCCAGAACGACTTCTTTCGAACCACTTCTTTAATGCAATAAGGGTATTGTATTGACTATGGATGTGGATTTATCTTAATTCTGGGTTTGAGTAAACATAGTGGTAAGTTTTCTTAAAATTTTGTTCAGCTTCCCTCTCTTAAAATTTCACTGCACGCCCTGTTATATACATACATATGTATGTACATATACTGTTATTCACTTTATTATACATGTATGTGCATAAATGTATTGACTTATCCTTATACTACGATTATTACTTACAAATGTATGTTTACATATTTTCCAATAGTATACAATTTATGAAAATCGCTATAGTAGAATCAACGTAAAAAAAGGGATAAAACTTAAGTTTGCGTATTAATAATATAATGTTGATGACATGATATCCTCCTCAAGTCATATTTCTTCCTTTGTGCTTTATTTGTCGATGCACACACCACCTTTGTCTTTTTTTTCAATTAAAGTTGGAGACATTTGTCATAAAAATGAAATTAGTAAACAGGTATATGCAGTATTTGGCAGGTACATGCACCTAATTTTACTAATTTCACATATGTATGTACATACTTAGCTACATGCATACCTGCATCCTTATCTGACGTATAACCTGTAATAAGTACTTATGTAGTTGTTTATATGTATTCATAGGGTATAATCCTTCTTGGGTTAAAATAATATAAATCCACATAGACATGAATAGTTTTGTCAATTTTTTTAACGATTTTTAAATGAGCAGTAAAGTAATTTCTCTAATTGAGTTTTGCGCTGAACATACTTGTTTAGTGCAAATGTTCACTTATATGCATATACATATGTATATATCCCTGTATGTACTTATAGATGCAGATATTTGACTGCTGCTAATATAGATAGATACGTATGTATGTATGTACATATGGGTGTCAAAATCGCACCTATATTTAAATTCATACATACATAGATGTCACTAATGCCCTTCTGTTTTACATAATGCAATCAATGTAAAGTCAGATCTCTAGCTAATAGATAGTATTCTACGTACTACACGTCTATTGACATCAAATGACTACAAAAGCATTCGTGAATATCCTATCTTTGTATGTATCCTATTTAACTATACTTTGAAGTTATGAAAATAAAAACCAAACACAAAATATCCTACAAATAGTCTTTCTTTGATTGCCAAAAAATCGAGATTTTTATCAAACTTGACATTACATGAAGAAGAAGTCCAAAAAAGTGTGTTCGGCAATTCTGTCTGTCTGTCTGTATGGCCACCTGCAGCATAAACAGCTGGACGGATTTGCTCTAAACTTCATCTATTTATGTGGTCTATGGTTCCACACCTCGAGGCGAAATTGAATTTTTCATTTTAACCTCAAAATTAATTCGGATTTACAAAAAAAATAAAATATGAAATCTCCTAGATACCATCAGTACAATGTTTAATAACCGCATCAAATATGAATAATGCCACGCCCACTTTATTAGAACAGAACTTGAGCATTACGGTGCAAGTACGTACGAACCAGTCGTGCACTTTATTAATTACGTTTTCGCAAATGTGCATATGTAGGTAATTGCGGTTGTAAATTATTTATGTATACATATATACAAACTCTGATATTTTCCTTTAGAGCATGAAGCGATGGTGGAACATTGAAAAGTATAATGATGTTAAATAGCACGGTCGGGGCGTCCAATTGAAGTCTACATTTCACACGTTCAAAAAATTTGTCATGCCAGAGCCATTTTCACCAGCTGTGTTCGATGCAATACCGTCCTGCTAAAACTTCGAACTTTTCGAAGCGTTTGAGGTTTAAATTAAGTTTGTAACCAACAATTTCACAGTAAAATTTAAACTCAGTTTAAGGTTTAAGCTTACGTTTCACAATTATATCGATTTCACAGTATTGGTTCAAATCCCATGTACAGCGAGAAAAGCCTTTACCTTCTCTCACATTGTCAGAGATCTGATCTGATCTGCTAATTGACACGAAACATTAAGTTAGTCAATTTCAGAGTGAATTTTTAGCCTTTTCAAAAACAATTCTGAGAATACAAGAATAAAGCAATTCTTTCTATCCGTGCAAATGGAATCTCTTGCATTTTTCTGTTCCTACCATGCCATTCGAGCAGAATCACACATTGTAAAAGTGCTCAAAAAGATAATTTCCCTAGACTCGGCTTACTTCTCCGCGTAGAGAAGGACCTTCTTGTAAACGTTTGCTTTATTTATTCGACAGCATACAGTGCCGATACAACAACTGTCACAAAACGCAAAGTATTGTAGAATGTTTAAGTTTGGTCGAAATTATAACTCAAAATTTGAACAGATAATTAATGATAATAAAATATCTCTCTTATTGTAGAAAATCATCCATATGGATCAGAAGATACAAAAACATTCATACATACATATGAGCATGTACCAAGCTACATATGTATGTATATACATACATACATGCATCTCCATGGAAACGTACATCTATATGAACATATGGTTGCACGTAGTCATACGATTTGCTCAAAAGCTTAATTCGACCCAACGTACATGTGTACATACATACATACAATGTATGCCTGAACATAGTAAACATACCTACACATATGACTGTTGCACTGGATAAGTATACTTCGCTTTCAGTTTTACTTCGTTCTGTCGTATTCGAACTTTGATAACACCATCAACTACCGATGCCGATGTAAACAAATGCCCAGCGCATGCGGAGTATTAAGAGACGTCTGTTAGGATTACGTCATTTCACTTCAGACATCCACATTTGCCGGACATATTCATTGAAAACACGTTCTTTTTAATTTAATTCTTGTTTTCGTTTTGTTTGTATCTTTTGGTCGGTCGCAGCAAAATTCAAAAACCGAACACAGTCTTCTTTAAACAATATTCGGGGTCACTTCTACAAAGTCATTGCTGGGAAATCATATTCATGCAGTTATTTTGATAAATTCAAGCAAGTGAATTGCTTATTTAATTTAAAGAAAAAAGTATTTTGTGATTTGAAATAATGCCATCGACATGTGTATTTATGTACGATCGCCCAAATTCGGTTTATTACAGTGGTGATATTTTAAATGGAAAAATAATTCTCACAACAGATAAAGTGAAAAAAGTCCGAGGTATGCAAGCGAATTAAGAGAGAAATAGTTTGTAATTATAACAGTCTCGCTGGCGCCACTGTTCAGTGGGTGAATAGTGCACGGCAGATCGAGGCCATTACGTGTTGTTATCATCGATGTACTCGTATTTTCTTAAAATTGATACATTGTACTCATTCAGCAGTGTCTGATGTTTTAAATTGAATTTTCGTTATTTTCTATTTTAAGAGAACCAGTAGCTAAAAATGTTCAATGACATTGTGTACGCATATTTTTGAATACAAATACATTTTTATCAATTTTGTTGTCAATAAAAAATAAGAATATAAACAAAGTTGAACGTGAAAATGCTAAAGTGCACATATACATAGTATACTTGCACGCATGTAGCTGCGCTAGGGCTGATTAAAAAAGGTATCTACATATGTATGTATGTATGTATGTACATACATATGTAATTAGAAGTACTTACTTGATATCTTTAATCCGATGATGCTGAGACAAACTCATAAGATTTGACTAGTCGTGACATGACAGTGAGTGCAAAAAAATATAATGAATGAAAAAATGATATACATACATACATGATACAGGTACTTATGTATGTATGTTTATTATGTAGAGTGTTGTGCAAAACATTCCGGATTTTTATTAAAAAAAAAAATCTTTGATGAATTCTAGGTTGTAGGAGAACACAAGGTAAAACTGTTTGATCATTTTTGAAAACTTAATGCATAAGCTAACAAATAAAAATAAAGTGCTCGACTGGGTCGAACGTACGTGCACCTTAATGCTACAAATGTACAATCTTATCAGGATTGAAATGGAAGTCTTGCTCTTCCCAGTACATTAGGGGTGGCGCTCCGCGTTCGATGGAACATCTAATAGTCATAACATTATACTCAAAAGTAGGTACGTAGTTTATACAGGTCGGGCCAAATACAAGTTTTTAAAAATACAATAAAATGAACAAAATTAAACACCCCAGATGCGGCAAATTTTGTTTGTCTCGTCAGAAAAGATGATTTTTTCCCCAAAATCATTGTCCAATTTAATATCTCTAAGGCCCAAATTGCGAAGCGATAGCGAAGCGGATGGCCGTGCGTCTTCAATTGCTGAGTTGATTGGACGTTGTAAGCGAATAATCCGAGATCTTTGTGCAGATCAGGCTAGTGCGTGAAATGTTGAGCTATTGAGATCGATAGCGAGTTGATGTTTGTGAATTAAGTCTCACACTGTCGGCTAAAGGAGCCATATTCTCGTCAGCCATTTTTCATTTTTTTTCAATTTGTAGTAAAAATTGTGAAATGCCTGTTCAAACCGGGGTTTGCTTGCTCCTCAACTTACTGATAACGGTAGGATATCCTCAAAAGTTGGAAAACTAATGAATGAACCCTGATACTATTGGATATTTTTCGCAAACAATCGGTGAGTTATCCTAAGTACGGACTATCTTTGTTTAAGGAACACTACTCGATAGGTATACGCCGGTTTGCGTTCTGTATTGAGTACTTGTATCGATGCTTCCCTGGTATCGAATTGGTCCGAATCAGTACGGCTACTTATCTACAAGAAAAATTAAATAAAGGGGCGTTGACAATTAGTAAAGTAAAAAATAAATACATATTAGCATTGTGATAAAATAAACTAAATGTATTCTTTTAACTAAAGAACCCAACTTATAGTGACTAACTAACAAAAAAAATATACAGTCAGACAAAATAGTATTTCTTGACTTGAAAATATAGGCATAGTGAAAACAATAGTTACAAAATATTAAAATTATGGCACATTCTTTGTTTTTATTTTATCACAGTTTTTTTTTTTAATTCAATGACTAGGAATGGATAGTACAATTAATTGACTCAATTTGCAACAAATCGGTTTCCACTGGTTTCCTTGAATTGGAGTTTGAGGTGGGAGGTTCTTGAAAAGCATTAAAATTTAGTACAGATTTAGTCTGAAGAGTCATATTTGGGCTCATGGTGATCCATAACATAATCTAGGCTATGAACTTTGGAACCCCTTACTCCGTAGTCCAACATACTTACTACTTAAACCACTGCGCCCAATGATTAAATTAACAAAAAAAAAACAATCCTTTTATAAGCTAGAGATTAAAATCCTATGGATACTCTTCATCATAAGACCCCTAATGAAATGGAATCTGTCGAGTCCCATCATTAATATAACGTACAGAAGCTTTACATATGTGGAATTCTTTTTTCCTCTCTTGTAACTTTTCTATGAAGTTGAGTTGAATAACGCAATCTCCAAACCTAAGTCCTTATAGAACAATTTCGAAGACGCTGCGGGCCGGAGCATTGGTCTGTATTCGCTCTACATGTCCTAGCCATTTCAAGCGACTAATAGGCAATTTTGTTACTACTCGATGTCGCTGTACAGCTCGTATAGTTCGTTCTAAAGCCCGTTAACGCAACCGAAATATA
This sequence comes from Xylota segnis, assembly GCA_963583995.1. Taxonomy (NCBI): domain Eukaryota; kingdom Metazoa; phylum Arthropoda; class Insecta; order Diptera; family Syrphidae; genus Xylota; species Xylota segnis. Next base: position 103,180,672 of record OY757236.1, on the reverse strand, counting down.
AATATCTTTGTCTGCCCATGCTTTTGCGCCATAAAATAAGACTGGGATGATAAGTGTCTTATGCAGGGTGTTCCAGTTAAGAAGGACAATCCTTTGAATGGATGTTCCTAAAGTTCCCGGTGAACAAAAAACTTCAAAAAGTCATCTCAAACTCAAAATTATAAAAATTTGTTGTTCCAATTTTTTACTTTAAATGCATTTTTATCAAAATTGAACCTACCGAAGTACTTTTTTTTATGAAACTTTTTTCTTTGACTTATTTTCTAGCAGAGCCGAGGTAGACGAAGTCTCTAACTACCACAAACTTATAGCTGCCTATTGTGTCGTTCTGTCCGATTCGCCGATGTTGTGTGTCCCTTCTTATTTACAGCATGTTCTTGGTTTTACCCTAAGTCACAGCTAAGTCTAATTTGGTCGCTTCTGCTAACTTGCTGTATCCTGCCGATGATATCAATGCTCTCAGCGTGTGCAATCAATTCGACAGACTTCTGGATAATTGCACGTCTGGTGTTGGCTTGTGAGATTCATAATGTCATAAATCACGGAATTATTTACCAAGCATCACGTTACTTCAAACAAAACAATACTGAATTACTCGTTAGTTGATGTTATTTAACGTAAAAATGGTGGAGATCTTAGGACCCATTTTGTTCTTTACGAGCGTAAAAGAGTTTAATTTTACTTTTAATTAAATGGTTACGTTTTTTGTACTAGAACATTTTTTTTATTAATTCTTTTCTATCGTCTATCTTTTTGGATAAAATAAGATTTGCAGACAAATGGTTACCATTTTAGAACGAAAATTTACGGATTTTCCATCAGTGAATTAAATTGAATTACATATTCCCCAGACGTCAGGTAAAAATGTATACCAAAAGGAAATTGTTTCAAACATCTTTAATGTGTGACATACACTGCTGTGCAAAATAATAGGCACACTTGTTCCTGCAAACATGTCCTTTCTCTGTTACATTTTAAACGCTCTTCAAATGATTTAATTTTTTACTATTTTTTGTTGAGCTGTAGTAACGCTTAAATTACGAGACAGCAGCTTCCTTAATATTGCTGTGTTCAGAAGCATACACAAGTTTTAATGAGGTTGTCACAGTAAGCAAATCGTATTAAAATTTTTTTTAAACTTTATTTATTTTTCTGTTTTTTGATTGTAAGTATAAAAAGAGCTCAAAAGCTTCATTTTTCAATAAAATTGTTAATAGTTTTTAAAGCAAAATGGGCCGAAATAAGCATTTCTCGGCAGTACTGCGGGTCATTATAAAGAAGCTAAGATATGAAGGAAATTCATTAAGAGTTATCGCCAAAAATATGTCGTGCTCTATTGGAATGGTAAAGAATGCTTTGAAACACCAAGATTCTGCAGAAATTCGCGGTCAGAAACGCAAAACGTCCTTTAAAACTGACCTGCTACTAGTAAGGTGAGCGAAAAAGATCCATTTATAACATCCATCGCGATCAAAACCGAGCTAAATTTTACCATTGATACATCAGCTATTAGGAGAAGGTTAATAGAACACAATTTGAAAGCTTACCATCTTAAAAAGTGTCCTCTTCTATAAAACAAAAACATTAGGGATAGAATTCACTTTGCAACAACCAATTTAAATAGGTCAACTGAGAAATGGCGTAACATACTGTGGTCTGACGTGACCAAAATTAATTTATTTGGACCAGATACCAAAACAAAAGTACGTAAGAAGGCAGCCTTTAAGAATTCAACAAGAATTCGATCCCAGATTTACAATAAAACATGGTGGTGAAAACGTTATGGTCTGCGGATGTTGTTCATATTATGGTGTTGGTCGAGTTTACTGCATCCAAGATGTTTTAACGAAAGATAAATACGTTGAGGTCTTGGAAACAGTAATGAATCCATTTGCAGACGATAGCTTGCAGTTGCTTTGGCAGTTTCAACGGGATAATGATCGAAAATATACTGCCAAAGTGACGAAAAATTGGTTTGCGGATAGAAATGTACGAGTCCTGCAATGGCCAACACAGTCCCCAGACCTTAATCCCATAAATTTTTTTTAGGAGCATGTTAAAAGAGAGCTAAGTAAGACGTTTAAACCAAAAAACAGAAATTAACTTTGGCACATTTAAAAAAAAAAATTGGTATGAAATACCCAATCCTCTCTGTCAAAAACTGGTGGATTCAATGCCCCGTAGATGTACTGCCGTAATTAAAAACAAAGCAGTACTACCAAATATTAACAGGCACATCGGTACCAACTAATAGTAATTTACATAATTTTTTATTCTAATTTTTTGTATACATATTTTCATTTTTAGTTAAATGTGCAGCTGAAAACGTTAAAGTGTTTTGTTTTTTAATTTTTTAAAAAATTGTTTTTTGTGAATTTGGTCTTTATGTTTTGTGTTCTATAGTACGATAAATTTAGAGCAGAAATAAATTATTTTTTGAGGATTTACTCGTCGCTTTACTTTTAATTTTCGGGAATAATTTATCTGACATGCCTGTGCCTATTATTTTGCACAGCAGTGTATGTAGAGAAGTCAGAAAGTAATATAATTCCAAAGAGGATATGACCATATCGTTATTTGTTGTGGGACATACTATTACAAAAATCCAAATTACCAACTTTTGACTCAACAGGTCTATGCGACTCAGGACCTAGCTTCTGACAACCATTTCTGTTGTGCGTGTTATATTCTTTACATACTATTAGGTGTGGCTAAATGAATAAATAAATAGTAATTTATTTTCATCCATGTAGATACACATGTATGCACCTCCTAATGTAATTACTGATAAAGTTGAAATATGAATAAAGTGATATTTCCCCAATGTAAAGGGAGTAAAATTACTTTTTTTTTTTTAATGCATTTTTATTTATTAATTCATTAACTCTTACATGCTAGACAAAATTGCTTAAAACTAGCTTAACTAACTTAAATATATTATACTAACTTACTGGCCCTACTGGCGGTCGCTCTAAGCTACAGTAAAATCACTGTGCTCTACATGGATATTGTATGACCAATACTGACGGTTGGCCATGATAATGACTAAGGGACTATAATATCCCCACCCCTACAGTAGGGTAACTTTTTCCGTTACCAACACAATCAGTAGCAGAATTTTCAATTGTTGAAAATGGAAGATGGTACAATACCAGTTGACAAAAATACAGAAATAATAACACTAATAAACGATTTTTGACGTTTTACTCAATCAAAGAAGAATTGATTCATTGCGTGTTCCCAAACACAACACAACGGTACAAAAACCATGTTTGGTTAAATGAGCGAGCAATAGGTACTACCCGGCAAGAAGAAAAATGTCAGTGATCTAACGAGGCTATTTAAAAAGAAATAACAGGTCCATTATTAACATTTTAATTAGTGGACTCTATCATGAATCAGGATGAAGTGGTGATACCAGGCCAGGAGTATTAGAGATAAAAATTGGAGTACCGATTGTTATGCTTTGTAACCAAAACTTTGTAATGGCACCAGGTTTGCTGTTAAAAAAATATAGGAAAATGTGATACAAGCAACAATTTTGAACTGAAAATTGAAAGGCGAATACGTTTTGAATTCTCGCATCCCAATGATTCCATCTGCCTTGCATTCGCCGCGTCTATTCATGTAACTTTTCATGGTTTTATTTCAATACGAAAAATAATTTCATGAGATTATTGTAATAGTTTTGCGGATTTTGTGAGCTTCGTGTGAGATTTTATTTGTGAACACTTTGTCTGAGGAGATTATATATAGTTCGGTTTAATTTTTGGAGAAGTGTGACGGATACTAGATTATCTTATCTGCTTTTATAAAATATCGTATCTCTTGGATGACGGTATTATCTACTTTGACCCGCGCAACGACAGATGCAAGTTTTTAAACACCACTAGTTGTGTACAGTGTGTGTACTTTTTATCTCGATACTTTCAATTCATCATCCGTTACCTGGAGACCCAATTGAGCAATCAGTGCCTACTTTATTCTTAAAGCATCCACCCAACAAAAACAAAAGTATAAAGACATTATTTATATAATAGTACATATTTATTTCCTCCTATAGGTGTCTATATAACTATCAAAGGCGTTGCAAAGGTGCGATGGACAGAACGAAAAAGTCGACACAACCATCATACCAACAAACGAGAACACTATACCGTCCATTATCATGGCGATCAACAATATTTGCACTCGCGTACACTTGTGGAGGGTGACATGGACCTACCACCTGGAATACATGAATATACCTTCCAAACGCCATTACCCGTACAAATACCTTCTTCAATTAGCGCCGAATACGGTCATGTGTCTTACGAAGTCGAGTTGAAACTTGATCGTCCAATGCGCACAGACAATGTATACACAAATTGCTTCACAGTAATCCGTCCGTTAAACCTTAATCTAGACCCTTCATACATGGTAAGTAACTTCTCATACACTCAATACCCGATGTTAACACTTTTGTGTTTGTTTCGAACCACAGCAATCAATTGTTGACGAAGACCAAAAGTATTTTTGTTGTTGCTGCTGCAAGTCGGGACCAATGAACTCAGAGTTGCGCACTGAATTTGCTGGGTATGCACCTGGGCAACGGATAAATTTTACCGTCTTAATTGATAATGAAGCAAATAAGGATATGGAGGGATGCTCTGTGGAACTCATACAGTCAATAGCCTTTCAAAGTCAATCACCCGAACACAAAACGAAAACCGTAGAGAATGTTATTGGTGCTGTAACTTTAGAAGGTGCAAACAGATTTTCTAAGAAACTTCATAAAGGATCTATTGAAGTTCCGCCTGTACCACCAACTACTATGGGTCCCCAAGATATAATAAATGTAACATATTCCCTAAGAGCTGAAATTGAGAGCGGATTATGTAGTAGCAATGAAGAACTACATGCGCCTATAACTATTGGAACTGTACCACTAGCCGCCAGTGCAACAAATCCTAACAGCGTAATCACAGTTCAACCAACAGCCCCAATGATTGGTTCACTAGGCAATAGCGAGGATCAACCTCCGCAATATGGATCGATCGGTATGCAGATTGAGTTAGTTTCATTTCGAACGTATAGTTATGTAGTATTTTCATTTGTTTTAGTTCCTCCTTCATTTGAAGAAGCGACTGGTATGAACAAACCTTTCGTCGATGATGAAGCTGATGAGCATCGTGTTCTGGATCCCTTTGTACCAAAATATCCAGTTTACCATAACTTTGCAACTCCAGCAGAACGTGATAGTGATCAATCAGAATGGAAAAAGGAATCTCAACAGACATCATGGATACCAGCGCCACCGCCTTCTGCACCGCCGACAGCCAGCCCATCAGCACCTTATCCAACAGACAACTTGGCGACGGCACCATCTGAGCAACCTGCGGCCTTACCATATCCAGTAGACAGTTTTGGAGGGATGCCAATACCGGGAACTCTTACTAGTTCCAGTTCGAATGTAGAGGGTTCTATTGGCTGGCGATCTTAATTGTTTTCTGTAGTGCGTGACAGATTTGCATGAAGTGCTTAAAATGGTTTACTTACTCAGGATGCACTCAGGTTTATTTTTCTTTTTATACGCATACATATACATATGTATGTATGCTATCATGGATATGTATATAGGTATTTTTATACGAGACGATCACTTAATAATAATAATAAAGCATTTTTATTGGATTAAAAAAAATATCGGTGTCTGCCTAGTAATATACTTAAATACATATGTATGTACTTACATAAATGTTTTCTTTAAGTTTTTGGCTATAGTAGCTTTCTGATTATACGTAGCAGTGGTTCTCAATCTGACAAAACAATTTTATGCAAAAACAAGAGATGCAAGGCCTTTCTAAAGAATTGGCGACTTTTGTATGTTTTCCAGATCTTCCTACCTTTTCAGTCTCATATGGTCCTTCACATCTCGGCATCGATTTATGTTTATGCCGGGTGTTACTACAACATTCTTAAATCACCAAGCTTGTAAACATAATAATCTTTGTTTCCTAATAGGTTCCAAGACTCGGCTTCTCCTCGACTGGATTTTTCTTTAGATGTTCCCGGAGAGATCGTGAATCATACCGTTTCCAAATGATTCGCGTTGGCCTACTACATAAGTATAATTGGAGAGGTAGGATTTAAATCATTACAAACCACCAGCATTTAAATATGTATGTATGTACATAAGTTTGACTATCTCCGACCCAGTCGAGCACTTTATTATTCTTTGCAGTTCGCTTACTCAATTTGTTGATTTACATTATACTATGATTACCTTTTGCCTGTTTCTGGAAATCACAATCTTCAAAGCTGTAAGAACCCTTGTGAAACTTATTCATAGAAATGGTAGTTTGGTTATGAACTAGCTATTGTTATTTCCTTCGTTATTTCCATAGAGGTTGGTGTCATTTCGATATCTTCATTTATTTCATAATAAAGATATTTTGGCTTAAAACCAGATTTATCCTTATTAAGACTATGTTTTTCTTCCTTGCTAAAGTCTGCAGTTGACATAAATGCAGCCTCTTGAAATGATGAAGCAGCTGTAAATATTAAAAATAAGAATTAGTTATTTTGTCTTCTCAAATCTCTTTGCGTGGAAAATTGAAATCTATAACGACTTGTAACATACCTGGTGCACTCATGCTAACAACCGCAGAGGACATATTTGGTTCTGCCTCTATCGAACTCGGACCAATTATAGCTGCAGGTATAGCTGGAACTGACTGAATTATATCTAGACTTTGTTTTTCATTTATTTCAATTTCTTTTTCATTTCTTTGTTCCGTCACATCCTCAAAAGAGGTTGTTCCAATTAAAACGGGTATTCTAACCACGACTCCTCTATCACCTTTTACCTGGACTACTAAGGCCTCCACTTCATAGCTTACTTGAAGTACATTACAATCTGTGTCACAGGTAGGTGGTAGACTAGGTATTGGAATACGTTCAAGAAATTCACGAAGAGGTTCTTTTCCGGGTAGACCGTTCATAACCTGGACAACAGAATACCGTTCTGTCTTTGTCAGTTCACGTGGAACCCTCGAACTATATGTTACAACTTGATTTAACGATATTACAAGATGTCTTAGCGGAATCCTACCATCGTTCAATAACCTGGCATATACTGATATAGTGTCACCCACAACATAACCAGCCTGAGGAAGGTTAAGATATAAACACATAGGTGTCTTCCAATACTCACAGCAGCACTTTGACTCGTACACCTCCATGTCCAATGGAAGCTATTAATAAAATATTGTGAAAATACGTTTAAGTGCAAAGTTTATAGCTTTTTACCTTTAACACAAGTGCTTGTGGTCTTAAATCGAATGCTCGTACAACTTGTATGGTTTCCGTAAGGACTTCGTCAGATCTTGATGGATAGTGTACAAAGACTCTCACTTGATATCGAATGTAGCCGGACATGCTTTCATATGACGAAGGACTTTTTTCTGGAATTGTGCAGGAAAAGCTGTATGTGTAGCTCCCGACCGGGACCATAATTGATGAAGCTAAAAATTTTATTATTGTAAAAATGTGTGCACATATTTTGCTATAATTATTTACTTACAATCTTCAGAACCGACTAGATAGGTAGTGGTGGCTATATAGTCTTCTCGTCCATTCACGATGTTTGGTTTATCAGATTCTTTTTTGGCGGTATTCCATTCTGTCTGTGCGTAGCCTGATATTTTAAGAGCCAGAGCTTAAAAGAAATGATGCGTTAAACATTTCAATCGTGGTATATCAACTCATTTTACAAATTACTGCAAGCCAGCCTATAAGGAACTGCAAATAATTTTTGCAATTTCTGATTGTTTGATTCAGGAATACATTAATAGCAAAGAAACTCTCAAATTAACTGGATTAAGGCCGATTGCAATCAAAATGCATTTTCTTGAAAACGGCTTTAACGATTTTGATTAAATCTCATATTTGAATTAGTCTGGTCAAATGCAACAATGTTCTGGTCAAAGATGTATCGTGTTGCTTGCCAAAATAGGCAACAATGGTACTTAACATAGAGCTAATTTGGAAGAAAGTCGATTAGCGACAAAAGATAGTACGAAATTGTGCAACACGATGGCGTTCCACATTTTGGTCAAAATGTGCTATGTATAATAGTACTTATGCATAACAGTACTTCAAATTCAAATTCTATAAAAAAAATTATCACATTTTTGACAAAAAGTTATTATAACGGTACTTTTGCGGATTGAGTGATTAGACCCAATTTATTCGAACATAATAGCATATCGTATCACAAGTGAAAAGTATCAATGTAGTCAGTTTTAAGAAAACGAAGTATCACATCTAAATTAAGAAACAAAAATATTACTTTTGATACATTTCTATTACTTGGCAACACTGTGGAGCACATCTGTTCTGAAGGAAATTCTCAAAAAATATTTCCACTTCCTGGGATAGATGGACGACAGCGACATCATCGGTCGCTTCTAGAAAACCGTTATAGACGTTTTTAGGGCAATTGAAGAACAGGCGAAACGAGTTGGCCTTGGAGTGAATGAGGATTTGAGATGGACATCAGAAAGTGTAGTAATTAGTTGATGTCTTATCAATAGGTACTTAGTCTAGATATTTACATATGTACATATGTAGATGCATCTAAAAGTGTTAATATACCTACTCCCGGTAGAATTCACAGCGGTGAACGTTTTACTCAAATTCACAACTTGTCATCGCAGAATACGTTCGAGGGAAATGTTTCACTGGTCGGTAAGCTCAATCCGTTTTAAGTTATAGTTAAAAATGCGCGAATTCAAACTCCCCATACAAACTTTGAAATTTCTTAGATGCAACTAACTCATTGTGTTGTTTTAAGCTTTTTTTCCAAAAAAAATATTGTCAGTACATTAAGTATGTAAGTGTATTATGCATGTTTTTAATATAATTATGATAATTCAATTAAAGATTTTTCTTGAGTTTAGGAAAATATAGAAACGCATGTAGTACACGTATTCCACTCCAACAAGAAAACAACTAAACGAGATCAGGTCAGGAAATAAATCAATTCGATTTACCGGTTTTGCAAGAACTGATTGCAAACAACAACCAGAGATAGTAAGACAGTTTTTTGATGACCTTAGACTCAAATTAAATAGCTTAGCACCGCCTACAGAGGATATAGCGGAGTGGAGTATGTAAAGGGCTATTACCCTCTGCAAAAATATTTACATATGTTTGTATGTATGTACATACTTATATTCTTACGTCAATTTTTGCTACTACAAATATATGTGCGAGGATCGTTAAGGACCAGCGAAGCGGAGCGGTAGCAGAGCGATGAATTAATTGTCGACATTTACTTTGACACCGAATAATGGTACCGTTTTTGTAATAATGATGTGAACTTATCTTATATATTCATTTGGAGACATTGTTTTTTAATAATAATGTCTATGTTTGTAATAATGTTTCTTCACCGGAAGATCCGCTAACCTCTAAATATCTAGTTTGACATAATCGCAAGTTCGGTGAAATACATATAAACGTCCATAATTGATTACTTCACCACTCGCGTGTCTTGCCAGTAATGAACATATAGAAAAGCTCCAATCCATCTGGAACGGATCGTATGATACTCTATCCTCCCTTTTATGTAGTCCTTATGAAGTAAGCGTCTTCTAAAAATATATGTATAACGAATGTATGTATGCATGTACTTTATAGGGTCTATTTACAAACTACATACGTATGTATGTACATATGTATCAAACATAACATGCCCTTAGAATTGGGTGTAATAATTGTCACCATCAAAAACAATTGTAGATTACATTTTACAAACAAAAAAAAATAAAAAAAAAGAATATATTACTTTGTTACAATGTGTAAATGCATCCATAAAGCAAATGTTAACTTGCAAATTATCGCAAATTAGGATAATTCTAAGATTGTGTGAAACAACTTTTTACTGACTTTTAAGCGTAAGAGAATGCAAATAAATGGTCAGACATTTAGTAAGAGCTTTTTACAAACTAAAGGTGCTCATCGAGATCTAAAACTTATTAGTCATATTACACTTTTAGTAAGGACTGTAATTACGAATATCAAGTGTCTTAAAGTCAGTCACCAAATATAAATTTTGTCTAACGATTCTCCAGGTGAACCACACACTTATCAGCTTTTGATTCATATATTATTTTTAGTCAAAGATTTATATTGGGAGGAATGTCAAAAAAGATCTTATATAATAGATTGTTAGCCGGCGAATCTAACTATTGAACGCTTATCTTAGTATTCGATAAGAATTAAAATAAAGTTTTCATTAGCTTCTTGGAACATATAAAATGAAAAAAAAAAAACTAATTCAATAATGGAAACTTGGTTCAGTGCAGAATTCGGTACACAATGTTGAAGCAGTTTATGTTTGACACTCACCTTTTATTAATATTCGTTCGTCTAGAGACAAACAAATCCTTCCAATAATTGTTTGACCCGAATAATAAATACCATCTCTATTGATAATAGCTTCACACTTGACTACCATTTTGTATTCACAGTAATTTAATTAATTCAAATGACTTAATTAAACGAATTCGGGATCAACTTCGATTTGATGCAACACGGCTAAACACAGCTGGTTGGCTGGCCAAACTAAGCACATGAACGCGTATTTGTGTAATGTTCATCGATTTTGTTTCTAAGAATTTATTTGCCTTTATCTTATCGGTCGTTCAATTATATTATTTTGTATGAGCTTAGGTAGATAGATTAGTTAAGCGATATGAACGATAAAAAGGAACTTTATGCTTGAATAGCACGAAATCAATAGTACGTACACACAAAGTGGTCATGATGTAGATAAGGGGTCTTAATTAAGAGGCATGTTCATAAGGTAATGTATCTGTTCCGGATTCTTTAAACAAGCAAAAAAAAAACAAAAAAAAAAAATACAAACAAATAGCATAAATACATATATGCATATGTATATATGTATAAGTATTTTAAAAGCTTTTGTTTACTATTGGAAGTAAAATATTTGTTTTAAAAGTTATGAGCGACGTAGTGTATGGCTAAATGTCTTAAACTACGAAATCCTAAGAGATTTGTAAAAAAAAAACTTTACTTGTTGTCAACATCGTTATTGGCATCATTTAATTTCTCGGCGGAGGTGAAAATATCGCGGAAATTTTTCGGAAAATTCGTACTGCTTTCGGTTATCATTGAGCCTTCTGGCTCAAATATAGTGAATCTAAACGGACAGGTTAGTAATTCGAAGACTTCCACTCATGTCCGGCGGTAAGTTAAAAATATAGCCGCTGTGACTAAAAATCCAGATGTGTCCCTCGATGACAGAAATTGGGTCTATTGGCAACCTATTTATGCGGTATTTTGCATTAACTTGGCCTACATTATTATAAGGTCCAATTGGTGTAAAAATTGAACCCAACGGACCATGCACAACGCCGCACTTACCTTAATGGGGTGCTGGAAATGAATAATAAGATCATAATATCGTTTTTCCAATTTCCAATTCAATTATTAAGATATCGTTGAAGGAGTACGTTTTGTATGGTTTTCCCAAAGTAATTAGTGATTGAAAAATGTACTTCTCTGTGGAGGTAGAAGTGTTTAATTTTCAAAATGTTTCTCTCCATACATTTTCCTCATTTTTTGCTGATCGTCGGAGAGTCAACATCATGCGAAAAACGGAATATAGAGTGCGAAGGAGTTTGAAGTGGTGCACATGCTGGTTTTGTTGTATGAATACTCTGTTGAGGATGTATACATTTTTCTGTATGTTTGTTGCGGAAATCACCTAATAGTTTTATGATTGAATGTAACAAATCACAATACATTATAATTTCCTTATGACACCCATCGAAAGAACTCATTAAAATAAAGGACATAATTAATAGGAGCAAGAAATGCACTTCCTTAAGATTTAGGCAAACTGCTAATTACTTTGGGAAAACCATACAACCCTTTTCCTTCAACGAAATGTTAAGAATTAAATTGGAACTTGGAAGAAAAAGTTCATCCGTGTCGACCTACCACTTCAACGATCGTTTATGTTTTGAATTTCAGCATATTTTCGTGTGTAGCCACAGCGTTCATGGGAATCAATAAAACAGTACGTTGGATATGATCTAATTTGCCACATTAAGCAGGGATATAGACCACATCCTGGACGTAGTGAAGAAAATATTGGACCGGTAGTTGAGAGTGTACGCAATTACCGTGATAAATCGATTCGACGGCGTTCTCAACAGCTTGGCTTGTCGTAAACATATGTACATATGTATGTTCGTATGCAACTTGGCGTTTTTACGTAAGGATCTTGGTTTAAAAGCATACAAAATTTAACTAGTGTAAGACTTGACCCAGGCTGACCAACTAAATCGTCACCCTTTCAGTTTGTGGCTCTTAAAAATCTTTAAGAAAATCCATTATTTTCGACAAAAATTTTGTTCGGAAATGAGGCACATTTCTTGCTCAATGGATGCTTTCGAAGCCAACATTACTCGCGTTATTCGCCAAATATCACTGGAAATGCTCGGACGGCCCAACGAAAATTTGAACTTCAGAATGGAACATGTTAACCGCCAAATTTGTTTTATCTCTCGACTTGTTGGTATACTTGTCCACCTAAGATTTGTTGCCACCAAAATATCCATCTTAAATATTAGTTTGCAAGTAACGATTGGTATTTCTAAGATGCCTTTGTTCTGGAATATCCCTAAAGTTATTTCTAATATGGCAAGTTCATCGGTCTGGCAATCCTCTGGAAAGTCTATATACCCCGGTACGCAACAGCGGTGAATATTGCGGACAATTGCCAGTCTAGAACTGCTAAACAATTAATGGAGGACGATTTGATAGCAGTTTGGCTGGTGGAAAAGATACTGAGATCTCTTGTAAATATAACATTTTCCTTTAGCCAAGATAAGACCCTTAGTCGACATAATGTTATCTTTGAATAAAGGCAGTAGTTTGTTATGTTTCCAAATGTATCATAAATTGGAATTCACTTTTAATACAATTCAAATAGATACATCTTTAATTTGAAATAGTTTTTTAAACTTATTTAAGCAAAATCGAATTCCTTTAGAGTTTATCAGTTTATATTTAAGATTTTCATACATATTTATAATAATATTTATTACATTTGTTTTATATTTTAAATTAAATATTTAGCATTATCTGTTTCTGCGGAAGCTTTTTCTGCAATTGAACTTTCTTCTGCATTGACTATAGGGTCCGGCACCAGCATTCCGTCGACATCAAAAACTGGATATCTAGGAGTAAACCGTACTGCTTCATGGGTTCCATTTGGTGATTGAACTTCATCGTCACCAATGTCAGCAGTCATAAACATAGCCTCCTCATAGGTCGGTGGAGCTATAGCATAGAAAAGATATATATGGGAGCAATTAACAAGCAGTATATTTAATAATCTTACGAAGTTCTTTTTCCGGCGCTAATGGTACGACTTGCATAAATCCATTATGTTCATTTGCATCGATCCGTGCCATAGCACTTGCGGAAGTTGTTGGCACATCAACAGACCGAGGAACAGGCATATTTGTAGTCTGAAGGGGTACGTTACCTATGGTTATTGGTATGACTGCTTTGGGATTCTTTACTAAGCCATTCATGACAGCAACCACGGCAATTTCATAGGAGATCCGAACCACTTTGCTGATGTGCTCGCAAGTTGGTGCTGTAGCAGGAACACGAATGATTTCTGTAAAATTTCGCCGAGTTCGCCGGGCAACAGGGCTTGACTTCTTTTTGACCAAACAAATTTTTTCAATTTTTGTATTGATGCGAGGGCTGTCTGAGGTATATGTTGCTCTTAGGTTAAGGAATACATAGATCTTTTTGGCATCGCAATTGGATTGGTTATTTACGTCACCACTAACCAATATCATTTGACCCGGTACATATCCTGTCTGGGTAATGTCAATACTAAGCAAAACTGGCTTGGCCGTACTAAGACAGAATCCTTGCATTGCTTCAATGTTAGCTGGCATCTAGGAAAACGTATATATTCAATAATGACCAAATCAAATCCTTATATTTATTTCACCTTTAACATGTTAGACTCTCGATTTAAGTCCAAAAGCTTAAGAACTGTAAAGCCGACAGTGTATGTGTGATTTTTAGAGAATGAATTGATCATAATAACTTTGGCAACGTAACGAATGTGTCCGTAGGTCCCTTCAAACGATGACGGACAATTTTCCGGAATAAAACATTGAAATGTGAATGTATGCGTACCGGCATCAACAGTAACATCATGCCCTAATTTTGTTTAGTCTCTATAAATATATTAACTCTTGTTTAAAAATGTATAACTTACCACTGTCAGAACCAATCAAAAATGTGTTTGATGCGATATAGTCTTCTCGTCCACTAAATCTGCGTTTCTTATGGTGGTGTTCTCTTCTAGGGCCAGATCGACGATCTCTCCAATTGACGGATGAATACCCGCAAATTTTCAACTGGATTCCTGTGAGAATATTTCAAGGAAAACATTTGTAATGAATTGAATGATATACCATCCTTCATATACCTATGACCTTTAATTAAATTTTATTTCTACAACTTTAATTTTAATTTATAAGAGCAGGCTTAAATCAGAATGAAATTCTAGACTAGCTTCAACCAAAATATGTCTTCCACCTACTTCAACCAGTAAAACAAGCCCCAAGGAGGCACTGATCTTGTTGAATTGTTGCCTATTGTCCTTGTACTCAAGTCGATATTAGGCGATTACAATATATACTACATCCAAAGAAGAAAGTGTAGGTAAATAACGTCATCAAGGATAAGGCGTTTGATTCTGGAAATCACATTGTATTAGAGCACAAGGTAATTTGTTTCATATGGTTGGTTGTTTTTAGCCGTTTCCCTGGGACATTTACTGTCCATCGGCATGTTGATTTAATTGCATTGAGAGAAAGTCATATGACATACAGTGAACTTTTCGAAAAGTTGGATGAAATAAACGGGTCAGGAGATTATTTGGTCAATCGCCTAGATAGCAAGTCGGTAAAATGAAACGATACAAAATCAGCAGCGCAAGGTTCCTACGTTCTGGTAGTAAAATATTGTTTTTTGGATTTAGAAAGACGAAGGAGGTGGTTGAGGTACTGGTTAAGCTTACAAGATAAGAACAAAATGTAGCGCGATCAAAAAGGCTCTTTTGCAAGTGTGAGACACTCTTAGAATTTTACGTACATAGTTCTAAAAAGCAACAAGGTCATTCGCTAATTGGCTCATAAGATCGTCTAGCTGATATACATATTCTTAGTAGCCGACACCTACAACAAAAGAAGAAGTATAGAAACGGCCGGTGTTAAGCTGTGTGAAATGAAATATTCTAACTTCCTCCTAACGATGCGACAACGGCATCATAATAATGACGCAAAATTATTTTGTTACCTCCATTTACTGGATTTATCGGAATGTCGGACTTTTTATCTTAACAACATGTGGCCAGATAAAGAAAATGCAACCGTTTTATAAAAGATTGATTATATCGCGATACCGCGATTCTAATTCTAACTAGATTATTTTAGAAGTGATACGCGAACGACGTACCAACCATTGCTAATAACATTTTTAATCAAATTTAGAGATTCAATAGTGGGACAGAGCGGAGCTTCTAATAAAAGTTTATAGATATGTACTTAGATACATTTATTTCGCTTAAAAGGAAAATTACAGTGTATTATCGCACAATTTACAATGTTCAGAGATATGATTTACATGTGTATATCTTTCAACTATAGAATCATACTCGTATGTACATATACGAGAAAAAGAAAAAAGTTCATACATTTCCATTTGTACATATTTGGCGAATAGCGGGAATAATGTTGACTTCCAATTCCTCAATCGTACCCGGTTTCTCCATGCCTAGGTCTCTTTGATCTAGACGGTTAATTCACCAGTCCGAAGCGCGAACTGTTCACCGAATTGTTCTCGCAATAAAGTCATGGTTAACACGATTGACAGATACCTTAAAAATTCATTGTCAGATAGCAGTCTAGCAATTGTCTGACAATGTTTTTCTTTCGTACGAATTAGGCCGATGATTTCGATTTGAAGAATATGCAACATACAACAACATAAACAAGCGAAAAGAGTGAGAGAATGTTGCAACACATTTTTTTTAAACAATTTCTAGGGTCGAATTACCACATAATAACTGATGCCACAGGTCACTGAAAATATGGAATTGTTATGACAGATTACGTGAATGAGTAATGAATATCAAATTTGGCACTCTGTCATCAATTATCGAATAATTTTTTGTTGGTGACGACTTGAGGTAAATTTGGAAGAGGAAATGCATGAATAAATTTATTCTTTTCTTTTAAATTTATTATATCAAATTATTTCAGATCGAGTCTAAATAAAAACATACACAAACTCTGAAAGAGAATTTCTTAGCTCAAAATTTAGGGCGACCTCAATTCTCTCATTCTCACAATTGATGCTGATCGTGAATGAAGATGCTTTACTTCGACTATGTATATTAATTATTTTCCTATCCATATGTATGTATATACATATATTAGTAAATAATATTCCCTTAAGATAGAGTATATACATACATACATATGTAGTATGTATCGTTTTTATCTCTTAATTTTTTTTGTTCGATAAATTGATAACGATTACCTTCGGACTCTAAAATTAAAAATATACAGTAAATAAATATTCTATTTAAAATGCAAAATCTGATCAACACACATTTACAAAAATTTGAAATTGCTTTAAATGTTGAAACTCCAAATCCAATGATACTTGCTTTTACGAAAATTACAAATTTACATATGTATTTATTATTAGCGACCTGCGCCGCACGGGTGCAATTTACTAATGAAGAAAATGAGAAGTGCGCTTATCAAAAAAATATTAAGTATGTTTGTTTTATAACATGTTTCTATCTTTAGTGGTTCTCTATCTCTGTGCGTTGACTGTCAGTCAGCTCGTCATCTAGGGATTCATCTAAATCTTTCTATGAAGTTGTGGGAATTGAAAGAACTTCATTCAACGTCGGGGCACTAATTCGTCTTTCATGTTCAACTACAGGTCTTTTGTCTTCTTTGCTCACTATTTTGTGATAATCCGAAGGCTCATGTAAGAGTCGCAATAATCTCTCGCTTTAGGGTACGACTGATGGCACGACATTGATTAATTCCATCCTTAGAATTTTAAAGGGAGCCGTGGCTCAGTGGTTAGTGAGTTGGACTATGGAGCAAGGGATTCGAGGTTCGAATCCCAGTCGGGAACACCTAAAAGTTTTTCACGGCGAGCGTCTGACAAACATCCGAGAGTACAACTGTCCTGAGGAAGCTTCTCAAATACCAAATTGCCCTTCGGATATGGCATTAAACAGTAAGCCTCCTCCATTCGTGTGAAGAATATAGCACGCACAACACGAATGGTTGTGAGAAGCTAGGTCCTGGGGTCCCATCGACCTGTTACGACAAGTATTTTTTTATTTGTTTAAAGTTTTAAATTCTCTTGTGGCAACAATGCTTCTGCACGATAGTGAGTTTGTCCTTGAAATGAAGACAAATTACTGATTTATTTGCCTGTTGGCAAACAGTGGTCGAACAGAGCGTGTCGAACTCGACTGTATCCGTTGTTTTGGAGTCATAATAGACCGCGCTTGAGAAAACGCTTTCTACGCTCTTCGTCAGTCTCATTGATATAACGATCATGTAGTTGGCTTGCTTCGCGCATACCGACCGACGAAAAACACCAAATTTTCGACTTTTCCAGTGGATTTTCCATGTATGTACATATGTATGTACTATGTATGTTCAAACACTTTTTTAAGATAGATGGGAGTAAAAACTGTCCTATATTAAAGCATGATTATGATAATAAAGTGCAGAATTACTATTATTATAGACTACTACAAGGGTCGGTAAGGTAGATCTTTAATTGATGTACTCCCCAGCAGACTGATGTACTGTTAAGTTGAGTTATTGCGTGTAAGATGACTGTGATGTTTATGTTATCGGTACAAAATGACCATGGACTTCGCTTATACATATTAGATATTGTTTTAAACTTGATAAAACTCTTACCGATACATATCTTCCGTGGGAGAGTTCATGAGGGGTATATCTGGTTGAAAACCGGCCACGAAGACATAAACATACAAGTGATCTCAGATATGTACATTTATTTATCGCATTTTGCCAAAGCAAACAAGATTGTTTTGTAAAGTACATACATCTAGTGAGACCACCTTATGAATAAAAATCGCATGAAGTGGAAAATTTGCCATATGAATTTTATCTTTTCGGAAAAATGCATTTGCTTATTTAAAAAATCGTTTTGTTGACGTGGATCCAAAAGGCGTGTGCCAAGATCCTTATGTGTACATACTACCTACTACATACTATAGTGAAATTTAAAATTGAGAATTCAATCCTACAACGAAAACAAGTTTGCACACGCTTTTAAATAACATTTCAACTGACATTGATAATAGTAATAATAGAATTTTATTTGTTTTAATATTATTCGTCGAATTCGTTGTACAACGAGTTGTACAATAACAAATAAAATTAATAATAGGCGATCAATGAGTTAGAGATTAAACCAAAAATTTAAGTTTAAATTCTCCGATCTGCGAAAAATGAAAATCGTACTGAATTTTGCAAGTCATACATACATAATTCCTCTTTATTTACATACTTTATTGACTCTCGGATTTTCTAGTCATTGTATTTATATTAATAAATTTAAAACTCAACGTCCGTTTAATTATAGCGAAAACTGAAATTGTCTGTAAGTTGTTTTAAGTTGATATTCACGAATTACGATCCGCGATCATCTTTTCCTAAAACTTTATGCTGTATCATCTCCAGTGTATGTACTTATATCAGTTGAACCAACTCGGCGTAGTTATGAGTAGTCTAAATCTCACACTGCAGTTTTGTAGGTACATATTACTAGTAAATAAACTTTACACTGATGTCAATACCATTCAGGAGAGGTGTCACGCCCTACATTAGTGTACATTTATCATTTACAATGTATGGAAATACAATTTTAGTTTTCTTTGCCACGCATAAAACAATACGTTCTATAAAAAAAAAAAGGGTGGAAAGACATTTCCGACGCTGGGAATACCTATCAAAATTCAGACATGGTCACACAATCTGTAACGTCGAAAATCCATTATTATTAGAAAATTAATCGAATTCTTTTTTATGATAACAAATTACTTATTGACTGATGGGTATATGCTACGCCAAACTACGTGAGGGAGTTTGTATTCTATATAACTTTATCATTGCGTATTTGTATCGGTTGACTTTTGTACAAGATAGCGCGTAACAACTGATTCTTTTTATCTTACAACAATTAGATTAAAAATTGCCGTAGTCTATTTAAATCGTAGTTAAATCATTAATACAAATGTATCTTCCGGTGAATTGTCAACATTGACCTTCACGAATTTAAAAACTGGTTAAACGAATCTGCATCATGTTAATACTCACAACCAACCTCTAAGTTTTTTTTTTTTATTAAATCCAATGACAACTCTTCCAGTGACGATTTGGCCAGTAAAATAGGTTCCATGATCATTTTGATCGAATAAAATTTCACAAGTAGTCATGACACTGTGATGGAAACGAAATTTAATTTAAATGTAAACGAAATCACTATTAACTGACTGGCATGACATATCATGCACGCGTAGTTTACCACTGCCAACCGAATACTAGGGTAATGAAACTGGCATTAGTCTACGGTATTACCAAGCTAAGTGGTTGTGTTTATGAATTTGCTGCCGCTTTTGTTAGTTTCTTTGATGGTGTTGAACAAAATTATCTTATCTGAATTTGGATGGGAAAAATTCTGTCTGTGTTAGTTCTATCTCAATATTTGTTTTCTTTTTCACCTGAAGGGAACATAACACAATAAATTAATCAGCGACATCTAGTGGATTTATTTGAATTGTAAAAAACTTTGATTTGTTTTGGATTAGGTTCCGCCGACATCTTTTAGAGCTTTTTAGGTAATTGTAAAAATTACAAACCAATCTTTTGTGTATACATAAGTACATACATACATTCGTTTGGATGTATTTTGTATTGTATGGGATTGTGTTATCGGCAACAGTAAAGAGCTTTGGATAACTAGTTCCGAAATTGGATTTGAACTAACATTCGAGTTCAAAGAGCTGCTACTCTCAGTTTCAAATTGATATTGTTTACGTGAACAGTAGTACTTTTTTCCGGCGTTTCCAAAAATAATACCAAAATATTTATGTGCGCGCAAAGTGTAGTTGGTCGGTTGTACATACATACATATATACATTAGAAAAATGTATATTCCCCTAACGAATTTATTACATGTTGGTGCAATTTAGGTGATGAACATTTTTCAACATCTTCTTAAGTTATGTAGCTCCAGCTGCAATTTGAAAAAGTAAGTTCCTATATGTGATATTTAAATTTAATATTTGCTTAGTTCTAAATATAAATCTTCTCGTACCATGGTTAAATTAAATGGCGTTAAACTTGTATTTACTTCTGCCCTGGGGGAATAACTGTTGTTGTTTTCCTTTAAGCCAATATTTTGATTCACGTTTGAATAAACACATTGCTCAATCCATATTAGTTGCAAATATTTGTAATCTAAAAGATATTTTTGTTACTTTTCAATTGACACTTATGTATGTATGTATATATAATAGTATACTTAGCTTTTTTGAATATTTTAATAAAAAGTGTAGTTTAAGTACTGCTAAGTAGATAGTACTTACGTACGGTAATGTACAAATATTTGTATATCTTAGAGCATAATCTAGGTATCCGAACATAGTGGCGAGCTTACACCATTACCGAATGATTATTTTTAAATAATGTACATACATATACCTACATAGTATGTACAGTTAATTTCTTTTTGTATGGAAGTGTTTTTGTTAAAATAAAATTATTTGATATGTATTATTTTATTTTAACATCTGTTTTACTTCACAAGAATAACACTATTGACAACAATATTAATATTTGTATCCTTCTGTACATCTCATGAATAAAGCTAAAAATATTAAACTGAGTATGATGAAAGAATACACAGAATTGGAAAAGTTTATATTGAAAATAAATAAATACTTGGCGCTACAGGTCGATGGGACCCAGGGCCTAGCTTCTCACAACCATTCGTGTTGTGCGTGTTATATTCTTTACTCGAATGGAAAGGGGCCTACTGTTTAATGCCGCATCCGAAGGGCAGTTTGTTATTTGAGAAGCTTTCTCAGGACAACTGTACTCTCGGATGTTTGTCAGACGCTCGCGAGAGGTCTTTTGAGGTGTTCCCCGACTGGGATTCGATCTTGAACCCCTTACTCCATAGTCCAACGCACTAACCACTGACCCACGGCGCCCACCGTGCCAGGTTTATACCAGGTTGTTACCAGGTTTAAAAATAAACTGCATTAATTGAGAAATCGATGTACACTTCTTTTATTTTGTTCGCTGTAGTTACTACATATTACATTTAAAATTTAAAGATTCCATAACTTAAGTGATTGGTTTTCTAAGCTTAGATATGACCTGATGTCATCATGCGCATATAACTCTACATACAACTGAGCAAACAAGAGCAAGACCTGTAAATAGAGAGAAATGTGTAATATGCAACTTTATTTATAACTACAGGAAGTAAAATAAAAGAAACACCGATTTGTAAATCCATACAATGATACTTTTGTTGACATACTTAGATTAGCCACTAATAAAAACAATGTCTTATTACTTGCTCAACAATTTCTTATTAAGTTGCGTAATTGGTTTAAAACAGCGAAGATAAGGCTGAAATCCTGTTGCCGAATGGAGCCAACCTCTCACTCCAGTTGGAAATACACCAGAGTTACCTAAAAATTGAGTGGGAAAAAAGTGAACTAAGTAATTGGCCGCAAGAGGTGGAGTATATTCCCATGTGGAGTAATCGCCCGTTAAGTAATTTCACTGCTCCTGTTCTTAAGGATTATCTATTAGGTATATCATTTTATAATTTCATACTAAGGTGGCATTACCGTTTGGAAAGGGCTCTCCAGTTAGCTTCTAGGTCTTTCTTCAATGCATTATCTGTACGGGTTAGATTTGAAGATTATGGACCAAAACTTTGCTTTCCGTTCGATCTACTTATGTATGTACATATTTATGTCCAGTTTTAGAGCAAGTCATACAGGTGGTATAGTTTGTTGTTGAATCTGTTCCTTCATTAACATAAATGAGACCGAATATTTTACGAATAATATTTTATTTCAAAACGACAAGGGATATATCATACGTTGTCTATTCCATGCTTTAGTACCGTTAAGTAGGAGTCGGATTATCAATGTCTTAAATAGAATCTACTTAGTTGTTCGGGGTAGCACCTTTCTACTTTATTGTCAATATCTGCCGAAGTGTGAAGATTTGTTCTGTTGTGGACTTTGAAACCGCGCTGATGAAGGATAACCATGTTGCTGCCGAATTGAAAATAGTAGCAATATACATATTCAGAATGCCACTTTTTTACGCTAGATCTTCTCACTATACTTCTTCTATGCTTTGGCGCGCGGAATATCCACATTATTAACATACTTACATATGTAGGTGCAGCATGACAGTGAGCCGACAAGGTGTTATATTTGGTACATTGCTCATACATCTTGTCGAGGACCTCGTGAAAACGTGAGATCGTCGTCGTCCTTACCTGCAGGCTGAGTTTAATTTGCATTTAGCCTTTATGCGACTGTACTAACACTCCTCCTTCTCTCTCTCATCCGCTACTACCGACAACCTTCCAAAAGGGTATCCTAAATCGAAGTAACCCGCAGACAAAGGACAGTGAGACCCTTACATAAAACCGCGGGTGCTCACATAAGAATACTATGTGTATGTATCACCAGTATAAAATTAAAGCACATCTGTAAGCAGATTTTTAAAACTGTCATACTTGTGCTGCTCTATATTAATCTTCCTTGCAGAGTAATTTATTTATACAAGATCTTGTACATACTATGTACATACGTATGAATGTATGAATAATGGCAGACGTCGGTGGTGTTCAAAATTAATACTCGTAGAATGGATGGATCGAAATCGATAACTACTTGCGTTGATACTACTTATCTATTTCTGTGTATTCTTTTTACTAATTACTAAAGTTATCAATGACATAGTCATTCTAACAAAGTACGTACATACATACATACATACATATGTATACAGTTCAGGAAAAAAATTAAAAATATTGTTCAATGTTATCGAAACTATACATTTTTCACAAGCATTCACAATTCATTCTTGATATTTTAAACTTCAAATCGCATTCCTTCATAAACGAGAATTAAATATGTTTATTATCTTAAGGGAAAAGAAAGCATACTGTACATGTCATTAATTTTAAGCATTCAAATCCTTATCTTATCAACTGCTTCAATAACAAACCGGCCGCTGGTTCTTTATTAACCGCGTATTTCTAGTAGGTATGTATGTATGTATGTATGATGTAGTACATATGTATGTATGTATGTACTAAATTTATTTTCTAGGTGAGTGCATATAAACTTTGCAGAACACAAATCAACGAATCTTGAAACAAAACGTTTATTGGCAAGCACATGACCTTTTGCAATTTTTGACTGTGGTAGTAAATTATAATCCGTCATCGGCCAGATAATAAAATGCTTTTATACAATGTTTTGTTGATAAGCACTACACCTGAGAATAGGATACTACGTATTCAATTACAATTTACACATTTCAGTCGACCAGCAGCAGTAACGCACAATCGTCAGTGAGTCCATTTCTACGACCAAAATGGGTATTCAGTTTGAAATAGTTTATGACGAAAATCCCCAAGGAATGTTCTTCACCGGGCAAGTAGTGATGGGTCGAGCAATAGTTAAATTAGAAGAGCCAATTTCTATTAAAGGTATATACAAAATTAAGGTTTTATTTTGCGTATTTTATTAAATTAAACTTTGTTAGGTGTTAAACTACGAGTCCGTGGATATGCTGAAGTTCGATGGGATGAGAGTACGTCAACAACAAATTCTGATGGTTCGACAACTACAACTTCTGATACTCACAGCGATGAAGAGCAATATTTTGACACTACCACTGACTGCATTGAAACAAAAGGTAGGATGATTAATTCCTTATTTCTGGTCTTTAAGTTATCCTAAACTTGCAATAACCTGTGAACAATTTTGAGTGCTCTCTACTTTTTTGCACTGACTCATTGCTATTCCACTGATTATGATAAAATAGTGATTCATTCTTCATACTTTTTTCGTTCTTCGAATTACAATTAACTACGCTTTTGTATCCTGTAATAAAATGTAAAAGAAAATAAGACTAATGATATATGTAAGTGTTTAGGGTTCCCCATTTGTAGCTTTCAGACTAAACATCTTCCTGTCGTTTAGCAAGACCAAATTATAGAGTTTCTGCATTTAGAATTGTGTTGATAAGCTTTTCCGTTACGAATGTGGAAACTGTTAGAAGATACTAAAAAACAATTTAATTATATAGCGGATTCTTATGGGGATACCCATATTTCTTGAATTTTACAATTTCAGTACATTTGTGCTCACTTAATAATCTTGTTTATGTAGAAAATCGTACTTCGAATATACATACATATGATGGTTCATCGTACCTCTTCAAATCATTCGTCATTACGTACATATTTGTCACTTTAGTTGATGCTATCTATTTATACTTCGATGCCCCTGTACTGCTCTTCGACTTCACTTGGACTTGAAGAGCTTCATGCCTTCATAGTATACATATGCAGTTAGTTTTGCTTATCTCTAATTTCAAGATCGAAGCGTGGTTACTGACTGTTCTAACTATGCCGGCGATTGTTTTCTGTGGTCAGTGTCGAGTAAAATGAAGTCAACTATATAGGAATACCAAAACATTTAAGTATCATGGTTTATAGTATGGTAGACTTTACTAAGTATGTACATATATACATATAAGTTGCGAATAGAATTGATTCGATACTAGAAAAGTGATGATACGAGTCGGATTATTGAATCAGAGTATTGATACAAAGTCGTATCTATCATTTTAAGTAATGGTAAGTTTTCACCAAAGTTGGAGCGATTTCTACTTAGTTAAACGGTTGTTCCTGTTTTAGAAAACAGGCATTCGAAAGGACACGTGCATGTACATACATAGCACAGCCGAGTTTTTGAAATAACCAAAGAAATGCGTATGTACTCGTACCATTCTTTCATTCATTGCATTTCCACACGAATTATTAAAGCTGTCGTGTTTGTATCAGCACCAACTTATACTCACAAATGTATATTTACTTACATACAATCCCAATCTTATATCGGATTAAAAGTATGAACTAATATTTGCATTGAATCAACTCTAGCTGCGAAGACGTTCTTGGAAATGTAACCGAATGGGATGTAGTTCTTGGCTGTCCCGTTCGGATCGTAAGAAAACGATGAGCGGCATTTACGTCAAGTATAGAAAACAAATAACCTCGAACACGCATGGAGCACCACAAGAGTACAAGAGTACCAAGAGCACCAACTTCGGCAAAATTGAACGAGTTAATTGGTCGGTGCTGCTGGTCATATCTAAGCTTTCCTAAGAGCCAGCAAATTCGTGTTTGTGATAAACGCAAAAACATTCAAAAACAGTATCAGTGCACTAGGAATCACCTCGTTTTCAGCGAGCTTTCATTCTATCTCGGAATTTTTCCTTTATACAAAGTAGTACGAACTATACTGGACCACTTAGGGTGTGTGAAATTGTACTAGTAACTAAGGATGTCCTTGCATCTTTAATCTTATTAAAGTATCCTTTTATTTATGAATTGATACTCATTAGCATATTTTACCAAATGCACAAGATCTTCATTTTGAAGCATTTATTGAAGATGTACATAAGTATATACCTATTCATTAGTTCTTTTTTATGTTTTGCAAAGTTCATTCTCTAGCATTCCGTATACAAAAATGAATAATCACTTTCTAATTTTACATATGTAGGTCTCGAAATCATTTTGGAGTCTGGTACACACACCTTCACATTTGAATGTCCTATCCCCACTAAGTGTCCTACATCGTTTGAAGGTACCTTCGGTCGTGTACGTTATGAGACAAAAATAACAATAGTTAGACCTCGAAAATTTAACAAATCATACTCCATGGGATTCAATGTTCTAAAAATAATGGATCTGAACCATCTTCCAAATTTACGGGTTAATATCTATACAGTAGGTAAAACGATCTTATCTTTACTCATGTCTTAATTTTTCTTTAGATACCAGCTAACATGGAAGTATTCAAAACATTCTGTTGCGGCCCATGCAAATCAAGACCTCTTGTTCTCTCATTGGATATTCCACAGACAGGTTATGTTCCCGGAGAATTCATTAATGTAAATGCAAGAATAGTCAATCAAAGTAGTACAAAGATAGAACAAGTGCGCATTGCATTGAATCTTATTGCTTTTTATTCAGTTAGCGGACGTATAAGCACAAAAACAGAAAAAATTCCTATTGCCAAAAGTAAATTCGGAGGCTTTCAAAAATCTATTCTGGAATTGAAAGATAAAATTCAGGTACCTCCTACTCCACCAACATGTGAAGATCTTTGTAGAATTATTAAGATAACGTATGAAGTTGAAGTAATTGCAAGAGTAAAAGGAGCTCACATATCACCAGTTGTTTCGATTCCAATTACTATTGGTAATATTCCTTATGTCGCTAGATCAGCACACATCTCTGAAGACTCTTTAATTGCGAATTTAAGAAATGGGGTTTCACCGGGTCATCATACGAACTTGGATTTTGAGCTTCGTAAGTAATCTTTGTAAAGAACGACTTATAGTTTGTAAAATGTTTTAATAATTACCTGTTTCAGCTCCACCGTCTTATCAGGAAGCTGTGTTTGTGCAGCCATTACATCCAAGAGTTCCACAAAAGGACGATGAGAATACTGATACGAAATTTGAAAAATATGCTCCTCGTTATCCGTTTTACAGTGTGCAGTTTCCCACTGCAGCAACTCAGGAAAATTATATTTAGTGTGAAAAATTGTCAGGGTGAATTATACTCAGGTGCTAATAATACAAATAAACAATAGAATCAATGTGTTTCTGTCAACATATTTTTAAAAGAATGAAAACAATTTACAGATCCATCCTGTGGCATTAAAGGTATAAAAGAAGTCCTTCAAAACTTATTTGAAACTAGCTGTACCCTGCGCGCGTTGCAACGCCACCAACTAAAATAAATTTGAAGGAAAGACATTATACAGGAATATTCAATTCATTTTGAGTCATTTTATTGATTTTGTTCATTTCGAAAAAATTGTGACATTGCAGCGTTTCGTTTTAATTCGATATTTATTGAAGTGCTGTGGAATACACAATATTTCTTCTTCTTTCCCGTTGTTCAGTTGTCTCAGACGAACGGGTCTCAGCGGCATGTACTCGAAGATTTTCCAGCCTTAATGCTCGTTGGTCGTCTGATTCTGAGGCTCGTAATGCTCTTTTCTTCCGTGCTTGAGGTGTACATAGATCGGCCATTTGCTTGTCGCTTTGGAGGCATAATTGTACGGGAACGACGTGAAAAATGCGTTCGAATTTATTAGATGTCAATCAACAATCCGAATCTCAATGTATCCAATCCAATTGAACCGGCTGTTCAGACACGGATGGAAATGTTAATATTGACGGTGATCACCAATCCGCTGAGGAAAATTTGAAGTGAAAAAAATCAGCATTCGAGAATTGTTGAAATCGATTTTAATTCCACTCACGATGATATCCGAAAAAAACTGCACAGCAAATACGTTCGGAAAGTCAATCTGCAGTCAGATCCTTCACATACACATTCGATGATCTTCGTGAGTTCACTGTAGAGAATGAATAAAATCAGCTCACGGAAACTACGAAAATTCAATTCGATTGAATTAGTTATCTAAAATTAACTCTTCTTAAATCTTGGAAGGATGTCGGTCCACGTACATTGATTAACAGCAATCGCTGATAAAAGCATTATGTATTGTTTGGGTGAACAGTGTACAGACGACCCAATGCGTCACTGGAATACAAATTGGGATGTCCTTCAACTGCTTTACCTTGTTTGCGACGTTGAAACTTTTTAGCCCAAAGCACAAAACTATTCGAAAAACGTCATTATTGTCTGTTCAATGTAAGCCGGACATAAATTTCACAATTTACATAAATTCTTATGTCACCATAATTCGTTCGCTTTTTTCGTTTCAAATCAGCATGAACTGTCACGGTAATATATGAAATTCATTTATTTCAATATCAGGAAAGAAAACTTCTCACAAATTGCGGAAAAGTTGGGCCCCTGTAAAGATTATTATTTCCAATGGATTCTATACAATTTCCCACAAATTCTACAATCTCCCCCGCAAAGCCCAGATATCAAACCCAAAAAACAAATTTGAAGTATGTTAGATCTTCGAAAGCATAAAATGCGAAATAAACGTTAACAAGATCTCTTCCGATGTGACTACGAACATTACAGATTTAACGCCGCGAACTCTGAGTGCAGTCAATGAAATAGTTGCATGTATTCAGACTTTATCAAAGTAATATACAATCGTGAATTAGAATTTTTTTTGTTATTAATTGAGTTAAAAGTATTTTTTTCGTTTTTATTTAAAATTGAATGATCTTTTTTTTTATATACAATTCACTTGTAAACACTTTTTTTCAAGAGGATACTGTGATCTTGTATAAGTGTGTTCATAATTTTGTGCATCACTGTATATACAAAATACTACACCATTTCGGTTCGTGGTAGAGGTGAAACCAAAAGCGTACAGAGCTAGTTATTTGGAAAATAGGAATATAGGAAAATATTATAATTTCACAATAAAAAAGTGTATTTATTTCACTATAAAAGTATAATAAAATCCCATGCGTGATTTATCCAATTGATCAAGGATATTTTCTTGCTCTTTACATAATAACAAAGACCTGAGAAGAGCCTTATCTAACATTACTTTTTTGAATTTCACTTTGTATGGAACTTTCCTCATTTCGGATGGACTGTCATCACCCCGCGAGTCATCGGTTGTATGTGGTCATTGCATATTCTTAGTGACGTCTATTAAAATACCATTTGCAAGGAAATATCTTGTAAACGCATGAATCTTTGGTTTCATATAAAACTAAGCTGAGTCAAATAAACTCTTCGTTCAGTACTGCGCTTTATTGGAATGGTGTACTATCGGTATTTGTGCAGATAGCAAGTACTTTACAACTACAATGTTTTATATTTGATAAGAATACAGAGTTACCGCTGTAGCTTTAGCAAATATTAGAAACAAATGCAATTTGTACATGCATCTATGTATCGATATTTTCTAATTTGGTGACTTTTTTCCTTTCATATATTTATGGTCTAATCTATGACTAATATCATAGAATATTAGGAGCATGGAAGCCTACAAAAAATTGTGGTTCGCAAGCACCGACCAACTGGACCTTCATAAACCGCATGGTTGTGAAAAGTTTGGCCCTCAGCCCTATACCAAGCTTTTGCTAAGTGGCATCTTCGACACCAAGTTTTAAAGTTTTTAAAGTAAGGCCAAGAAGAGAGCCCTCAGTCCGAAAAATTTCATGTCTCCAATACTTATTCTAATGTGCGGATCTGTTACAAACATGCTGAAGCATGAGTACATTCAAATTCAAATAAGGAGGAAAATATGCAATGAAGTAGAATCCACTTAGGCAATCTGACGATTGATGTATTGCACATTAGAAACAGCAGAGTAAGTACGGTTCCTCAAGCTTCAATATTTTTGAAAATTTAAATATTTTTCTAATTTAGCTATTCAGATCGTAAAACGAACTATCATACATTTTGATTTTATCTAAACAACACGGTAACACTTAGTGCACTTGTGCACCTTTGAAAAAGGTAACTAGAACTATCAATATCACAAAAAGTAATCAGTACGTCAACGACAGTACAACACGATTGGTGTGAAGACTATTTTCTTTATCAAATGGCAATAACATTTGAAATTCATTATAATGAAAACCCTGAAGGAATGTATTTTACCGGCCAATTGGTATTGGGAAGCGCTATAATTAATTTAGATGAGCCGATTCCTATTAAGGGTAAGACAAATTAATTTTCGTTGCTTCAAGTTTATACATATATGTAGGTAGTTTTATAAAAGCATCTTTTCATAGGTATTAAATTAAGAGTGCGTGGATTCTCTGAAGTAAGATGGGAAGAGAGAAATAGTTCTAGTTCTTCTCGCACTTACAGCGATGAAGAGGAATACTTCCATACGACCACTGAATGCGTTGAAACTAAAGGTATAAGCAATATATTTGATTGTATTTTATATGATTGTATTTCCTTGTATTTTGATATATATGTAGTATTTACTAGTAAGAGTAATAAAGTAGCTATCTGTAAGTCAAGTGATGGGTACCCTTTACATTCATCTGATATACTGTCTAAGTGATTTAAGTAAATGTGGTCATTTTCTGTTTAGAACTCGAATATATTTTGGAGCCTGGTACATACACCTATAATTTTGAATGTCCTCTGCCGTTTCAATGTCCTACCTCCTTTGAAGGCACATACGGTCGTGTACGTTATGAAACAAGAATAACCATAGTACGCCCAAGAAAGTTTAACAAGTCGTATTCTATGGGTTTTAGTGTGCTTAAAATTGTCGATCTTAACCACCTCCCACACTTGAGGGTTAGTTGGGTTCATTTAATAATGTAATGATTGATATAAGCATTTTCACTACAATTTTAGATCCCAGCTGGAATGGAAATATCGAAAAACTTCTGTTGCGGACCATGCAGATCAAAACCCCTTCTACTGTCAGTGTATATTCCACAAACTGCTTATGTTCCTGGTGAATTTATTCATGTAAGTGCAAAACTAATTAATCATAGTAGCACCAAAGTGGAACAAGTTCGTATGGCGCTAAATCTTATTGCTCTTTACTCAGTTAGCACGAGTGTAAAAGTAAAGACTGAAAAAATTGCAATTGCAAAACGTAAATTCGGAGGGTTTGAACAAACGACTTTAGACTTAAAAGATCAAATTCAGGTACCTCCAACTCCACCTACATGCGTAGACCTTTGTCGAATTATTAAGCTAACATATGAAATTGAAGTAACTGCAAGAGTTAAAGGAGCGCACATTCCGCCAGCTGTTTCCATTCCTGTTATCATTGGTAATGTGCCATACATAACAAGGTCGACTAATGTATCTAATGACGAAGGTATTACTTCGGAACATCGTGCAGGTTTGGATGCTGAATTGCGTAAGTTAACTTTATGTCTTACTGAAAAAAATATTAAGTATGTATGTATCTATCATTTTTAGCCCCACCTTCATACGAAGAGGCTTTGTTTGTACAACCGTTACAACCGACTTTTCCAATGGATGATGAAAATACTGATATTCAAATTGAGAACTTTACTCCCAGATATCCGTTTTATAATACGCAGGCTCCCACAGGAACAACACAGGAGAATCTAGTTTAAACTGTTTGGATTTTGTATGTATGTTTGTGGGCATATATAGGGATGGATTCATTCTTTTTTTGTGTATACATACATAAGTATGTATTTTTTATATATATTTGTGTATTTTAAAACAAATTTGATCATATGAAATTTACAAAATAATAAATAAAATTAAAATTATCACTAAACAAACAAAATATAGCAAAAAACTCTTAAAAATAAAATTTCACTTTGATGCAGTATACAGAAAGATAAAAATGCATTAAAACCAAGCACTACTGATTTATATGCTAATAGAATACTTATTGTTAACTAATAAACGAGATTTGAGTGACAACTAATTTTGCATGTAGTTTCAGTCTTTTAAATTTTGAAGTATAGGGTCATTAATTTTTCGGTTTCGAAAGTAAATCTATTTTTATGAAAACAAAGTATTACATCCAAAATAGAATTCAAAAATATCACTTTCGATACGTCTCATCTACTTGGCAACATTGTTATCAAGCTGTCAGTTGTTCTCAAGAAAACGTTTTTTTCCTTGCCACACAGTTTGATTGGTGCACAACTGCTACTGGATTTGCTTGTACGTCAATTCTATTGGTTAAAATTAGAGTGAGAGAGAGAGAGAGAGAGAGAGAGAGATAGAGAGAAAATGTGGTGACACTTTTAGGGACTAGCTTTGGGTTTTCGTTTGAAGGAGTGGTTGCAGCACCTTACCTGGATAAATCAATCTACATATGACAAATTAAAAATTAAAATTGAATTAAAAAATATGTCTTTTTAACCCGAATTATCCCAGAGAAATTTTTTGTTGAATTTTTCGATGAATTTTCAAAGGAAGGACACTTTGTCTATTTATATTGCAACAAAATAAAAAAAAAAAATTACCTTACCATTCCTTGGGAATGAGGTGTACCCTATATGGCACAGATAATGCATACATAATAATCATAATACAATAGTAAAACATTATAGAACTCAAAGCTTTTATTCAATATTTAACATGTTTTTATTAACTCTATGTATATTATTATATGTATGTAATTATATGTATGTAAATTATAAGTATGTATTTAAATTTACATAAATTGCTATTGCATTGAATGGTAGTCTTTAAAACAACGCACGTGTAAGGCAACGACACATTTCTCACAAAGAGTAGTAGCTTGAGTGTGGCAAAGTTGACATCTGGTCCGCTTGCCTTGCTCGACAATCATGTGGTTGATTTGGTCAAATCTGATGTCCTGATTCTCTGCATTTGCGGGCTTCAAATTGCGAGGTCTGTTACTTTTTCCGTATGTTCCCAGCAAATTCCTACCTATTCTCCGACGAAATTCCAAGTTCTTCAGTGTACCTTTATTAAATTTATAAAGCTGCCATGCGTTTGAAATTGCCATATCAATACAATGAGCAAAAAGTGGATTTTACTATTTTTTCCCTCTAATGCTAAAGCGGTAAAGACCGATGATTTGGTCAGATCTGTCGACACCTCCCTTATTTTTATTGTAGATTTTTATAAGTTTGGGCTGGGAAACCGATATTTCTTTTTTTTTGAGCACGTGAGTATCTTTTAACTGAATGTAATGGACGAACTGGAACGCAGTTTGATATCATGCTAACAATGTTGTTGTCATTCCATTTACACACAACAGCATTGAGCTCAGAACAGAGTTCGTAGCTATAAGCACCTCGGCCTTTTTGTTTTAGAGCTTTATCCGAACCACGCAAAGAACAGCTTTTTAGCCGATTGTCTCTTAGAGTTCCAGTGCCTCTTATTTTTAATGCATTAAGTCTTGAAAAAGTTGGAGAGAAGAAAAAAAATTGTCGAAAAATATGTGAAAGCTAAGATTTAAACATCGCCCCCCCAGTGAAAAGTCTTTGTTTTTAGGCATTGAAGATATTTTCGATCCAAGGTAAGGTTCAAACCAAACTATATATCCGCTTGGAGTTGTTCTAACCCAAAATTTATAGCCCCATCTGATTGGTTTTCCTCTTATAAATTGTTTGGTGGGTTGCGGTCCAAAATAGGGTATCATACCTTCGTCCACACTGTAATTTTCCACAACTGGTGCAAACAACAAGAGCTTCTAAAGCAGGTGGTAAAACTAAGGCCTTACTTTGGAGTAACGATCATTTGGGTCTAATTGAGTATTATCGCAACAATGTAGTACTCGGAAATGTGATCAAATCTGTTTCTAGTGATCGATTTCGATATAAGGATATTTTGCGAGTTTTCTTCATTTTCCCAGTACATCCTTCGTCTTGATAAATTATTGTGCCCATTCAAAATAAGTACTTCAATAAAAGTTTTAAGCTCACTAACCTGCATATCAGCCAGAAGATTATGTTGCTGGGCATATAAATTAGAATACGTTGTTATCAATTCAAACAAAGTTTCATCAAAAAAAAAAGAGAAGAGTTCCAAAGGAGATAAAGGTGGATCGAGGCTACAAGTTTCGTAGTTCAAATCTGGAATTGTTTCTCAAGTCTTCTTTCTGCCATGAAAAATTTATAACTCGTGCCTTCTTTTTGGGGACAAACGAAGAAAGTGGGATTTCATCCTCTTGTAATGTAAATCAATCTGGATGTAAATCAACTTCTTCAACTAGCTGGTTACGGGGCAAATTATCTACGCAAACTACATCTTCCTCTCCTGAATCCTCATCTGTTACATCACCCTCCAGTAGTGGGGGTAAAATTGGTATTTCTGAATCAAAGTCGTCTTCGGTTTAATCCATGCAATTGACGATCTCATTTACTGTTAGCCTAAAAAACCGAAAGAATATGTATCATCCCACTGTACCACATACGGTACACCAAAATTCACCTCCATGCTACAATAACAAAATATGTTTTAAATGTCAAACTAATTCATTAACACGATTTGTTATTGTTTTAACTTAATAGAATCCATTTCTTAAACTTATCATAAGTTACCACTTAAAAAATACTTACCTTTTCCTGGACATTATTTTGCTCTAAAAGAAATACACACACTTCACTCTAACTTTACCACCAATTAAACACAAATAAATTGAACTTGACAACCGAGGAATTCAAAAAAGAATTTAAATAAACGCTTTTCTTAAGAACTAAGATATTTATGATGTTTCCGCCCAAAACTGCCTAAAGAGGTATTTGGTTTTAGCCAACGAAATTGTGATTTAAATTTAAATTTATCAAATCCTGCAAGAATCCTAGAAAGTTACTTTGGTTATAGCCAAATTATATATAAGTACATACGTGTGTATGTATATGCATGTACATATATTCATTTCTTTTTTCTTTATTCCAAATACATACATACAAGACTTTAAGATATAGGCGCAAGTTTGTGCGACCCAGTCCTGAATTTAATTTTTTCTAGCATAGTTTGAAATCCGATGTACCGCAAGTATAAGTCACAAAGTTTCCCCAAAAGATTTTCTTAGCTAATCTTATCCCGTTTTTGAGGAACTTGGCGTTGACTTCACGTGTTGACCAATCGATTACTCCCTCCTTGACGAAATTCCAGCTTTGTCTTAAGGTATGCAGACACTCTGCAATTTTGGTTTCCACCAGGATGGATGATTTCACCCGCTGGTACGTCTGACAGGGCAACTCCTTTGGAGTCCAATACCTGTGACACACTGATGGTATGGATACCATAGTACGGGTACCATTGTATTCACAATACTATGGAAGGTGACACACATCCTGTGTAGTATGCGTTGACAAAAATGTACAACTCAAATGGATTTATTAAGTGTTTTAGTGTCGAATAATTCAAAATGATTTATAAGAAAAAAAAAAATTTGTCTACGACTGGCGCTGATAGCAAAATATAAAAGCAATATATGTATTTACTGTCAATGAGACACCAAACTGTAGTTTGAAGAAGATTCACTAAGAAGAATGGCGTTGAGATCGTTGGAAAGTTGCGAATAACACGGTAAAAACCCAAGTATCAATACCATGCTAATACCATGTTGCTCGTGTGGTATTACCCTGGTAATGCCTGACACATAGATGGTATATCCACATACTATAGTATCCATACCATCAGTGTGTCACAGGTACAAGGGATCTCTCCAGTTTTTCGTTGAATCTTTTTCAGTTAGCACCACGCAGGTTTCAATAGCTTTTCCTGTTAGGGGCACTTGAGTCCAGTTCGAAGAGTACGCTATATCAGGAACCTCCTAAATTACCACGATTACCGATAACAAAGTTAGTACTTACGATATATTCGTACATAATCTAGTTTCTACTGTTAGTATCTGTTCTACCTTTTTTTTTTGTTTTTTTAATTTCTTGTGTTGATTGTTGTTATATTCCCATTAAAAACAATCAACACATATGTATACATACTTATATATATATATAAGTTAGTTTCCTTGGTAGCTGGCTAAAGTTTAAACGAAACGGTGGCATGTTCTGGCGATTTTAGGGGTTGACGTAGCATTGAAGAGTATAGGGATTCGTAATATAAAGAAGCATTTCGTTATCCTAAGGTAAATCGAATAACGCCCATACTTAACTTCTATTTCTGACTACCTTTCCAATGGGTCGGTCCGGACTTAGTATCCTGCGGAAATGGACGTAACAATATGTACATATGTATATATATATGTATATATGCCCAGAAACTTAAGTATTATGCATGTAATCTTGACTTTTCTAAAAAAAACTGTATTTATCGTATTTGCATAGGTACATACATATGTATGTACATATATTAAACTACTAATAAAACTAAATTGAATTGAATGAAGTATTTTTAGTAAGACGTTGGTTTGGTAAACCAAGAGTTATTGTTAGCAGCAAAACTTAGCTGATGCACTTTAGTCCTCTCTTAGTCTCATACAGACATTAGTTTTTTTAGTTTCGAAAGTAAAGTTAAATAAAACACAATTTTTGTAGTAAGTTTTAATAATTTTAACACGTTGTTTGTTTGTTAAGCGATTCATTATGGTAAATGGCGAACATTCAACTAATGACAGTTGAGTTTGGCAGGTGTCAAATGCCAGCGCTACCAACTTGAAACCACGAAATGAATGACCCTGTACATAAACTAGAAAACGTCCTGGAATTAGAACAATTTGGAAACTAGAATTAGCCGAGAAACAAAGTGGTACTAATTTCTAAGTGCGCTCCGTATTTTTTTTAATGTATTGTTCTATTGGTTTTTTCGATATGTATGTCAAATATAATGAAGAACGTGCGCATGTGTATGTACATAAGAATATGGGATAAACATACACGCAAATACATGGTGGCCTATCTAGCGCTCTACAGAAATCGAAAGAAACCCAGCATCATAAATACTCGTTTGTGTGCACGTATTCCTGCGGTACGCAAAGAATCGATTTACAACCTTGGAAAATATTAAATACTTATTTCCAAAGTGAATTCTGTGCTGTTACATGGTCGAGTCGAGTTTAGAAAATAAATTTATTCTAGTGTTCGGAATTAATTTGGACAGTCTCTGATCCCAGGAAGCGGGAAAATATGTAAATTTTCGAATACTCTAAAATTCCTCAACACATCAGTTTGGCCACACCCACTTTTCGAGAGGAATTATACCAAAAAATTCTTTACCAAATTATGAAATATTATCAAACCAATTTCATACGTAAACATCTAGAAAAGTTACAATACATTTGGAACAGTTTATATGATACCTTATACTCCTTCTTATGTAAATTTTGTAGGTATAGTATACCACGCCATAAATAATCTTCAGGTTAATTGCAGACAATTTGAATGTCAATGCAAATGACTTGGTAAAACATACAAAATAGCGAAGTCGTGGCACTGGGCGAAATTCATCCTCCATCGACCATTTCTTATGAGTCCATTTAATGACATTGATCTCTTATTAATAGTACATGCACCAAAAGTGACTAACAGTCACATGAAGGAGCAGATTCCCTATAGATAAGATAAACCAATGATGTTTGTCTTATTCATTCATACTAACTGCGAGCTATCGAATACGATAATATTGACCAACACAACTGCAAAATTTTAAACGAGTAAAGCTTCAGTAACAGGTACTATTGAACGAAATATCAGCCAACTGATAAGATAATGCCGCCTTGGCTACATATAAATTCATTAGATTTGTTTTGTATATTGGCAGAAATTCTGACGCGGTGTTTAGTTACCTTCGGTTTTTCAATGCTGGTATACTAAGTTAGTTTTTAAATAATTCATGTCACATTAACCGCGATACGAATTTTGAGTGAAAATGGTGGTAACTTGTGAAATAAACTTCGATCAAAACCCATATGGGACATATTTTGCCGGACAAATGGTCTCAGGCAGTATAACCCTAAATACGGATAAGAAAAAAATTGTCAAAGGTTTGTACGCTAAAAATTATAACGTGTATGCGTTGACGTACATATGTATGTTTACTAATATTCGATTGTGCAATTTGGAAAGTATTTAGGTATTTTTATATGATTTCATCGTGGATGGGGTTCCCTCGTTATGGGAATACCCTAACGTGACTCACTCTATTATAAAATAAATATTTTATATACATAGTCTCACAAAGCGAACAATAGGTTTGCTATCACCGATGCTGGCAATCTCGATAGCGTAATGTACGTACATTTTGTACTTTCCAAACATTATTTTTCAAAAATAAAAATCAGTTCGTTTTGCAAATGTAATTATGTGTTTGTTTTTCGTTAGTCATTGAACTAAGTACTAAACTTTTCAATCAATCTATCATGATAGAGCGATAAGATTATTATTATTTGTTTTAACGACATTCCATTCGCTATACATATGTACATGTATACGGTTTTTTACAGCAATGTTGTTAAGTCAAAAATTGTACCAAAAATGTATCCAAGATTAAGATTTTAATATTTGAGGTTTACGCAAGAAAAAAAATTGTTTTAAAAACCAACTTGGTTTCTTAATCTTTGGGTAAAGTTTAGAAAAACATTTTAACTATGATTTAGATAATAAGGAATTTTAAAAGTTGTTTAACGTAATCTTAAATCAATCAATAAGAAATCCGTTACGTGATGATTAGTCGAAGAAACTAACAGAAGCCTATCAAAAAAAGTTCTAAAATGATCTTATATTTGCATTCTGTCATATAAAT
Source organism: Xylota segnis (assembly GCA_963583995.1). Taxonomy (NCBI): domain Eukaryota; kingdom Metazoa; phylum Arthropoda; class Insecta; order Diptera; family Syrphidae; genus Xylota; species Xylota segnis. Next base: position 103,142,047 of record OY757236.1, on the reverse strand, counting down.
TTAAGGAATATTTTGGAGACGAACTTTAGAATATAATAAATTCGGGTCCAGATATAATTATAAAATTTAATAATTTAGCTCCTTTTTCATAACAAGTTCTTCGCTAGGTTTCACAGATACTAAATTTGGTATGCCATTATGTTTTTTTTCGCTAAGGGTCTTTCTATTCTTATTAAGTGGTAGGTAGATGGGTTTTCTTCTTAAAAAAAAAACACATTTTTCTTGATATGTCTTCAATTATTTATCTCAATAAATATCTTCACGGAGAATAATGTGAATCTACGTATTCTATACACTGCACAAACATTTGTCGTCAAGTTGCCAAACTGATCGATCTAATCGGATCGGCCGTTTAATGAAATATAAATGTCATTCTTATCTTAGTAAATTTAAAAGAAGGTTAGTTGGCGCTTTCAGATAAGGGTAGCCCTGCAACACTTACCTACTTCAACAAAGTAGTACGCAACAATGTTGAAATTTCATATTTGGGTCTTTGACCACATATTTTAGCATAGGTTCATTTTTATAACACTTTGCACGTAACAACCTCCAACTCTCGAAGTTGTCGTAGTAATTGTACATGAATTAGGTAAGGTACGACTATTCCTGCAGGTGTGATACAAAGCTCATACACTCATAACAAGCTACTTTTGATATAAGTCAGTTTACATATAATGTAAAATGAAAAACACGCATTAAAATGATCAAATGTTGCTATTCCTGTTTTTTTTTGCTTTGTGATACATTTGATTTTACAACCCACTGTAGATTCTGAATTAAGTTCAAATATCTTTGGAATACCAGTTCCCAACTGTAGAAGTACTACATAAATAAAACCCCATCCAACATAAATGTTTATATGTAATCTGCATTTTGTATTTTTCTAGGATTCGCTTTGAAGATTAATGGGTTTGCTCGCACAAAGTGGACTGAAACTGAAGGATCAGGCACAGATAATAAGAACAAAAGATCTGTAACATTCTACGGCAACGAGGATTACATTGCAACAACAACTTACCTTCTAGGATCCGAAGATAGTGGGTATACATTAATTCAACTTAAGTTTTCGTTTACTAATAGACCTATTTTGTATCTTAGGTCAAACAGTGCAAATCGAACCTGGTACCCATACATATAAGTTCGCATGTGCTCTTCCTCCACACTGTCCATCTTCTTTTGAAGGAAAAATGGGACACATTCGATATGTTGTCAAAGTTGTCCTATATCGTCCCTGGAAATTTGATCAAACATACACAAGAGGGTTCACAGTTCTTAAGTTAATGGACCTAAATTACGAATCGCCAGTTATCAGAGTAAGTTTATATTACTCGTTATGAAAGTGCAGTTTTAAAAGTTACGAGTATTCTTAGGTTCCTGCAGCTAGGGAAACTTGTGAAACATTCTGCTGTGGACCTTGTACAAGTAAACCCCTCAAAGTGAACGTCTCGATACCACAAACTGGTTTCGTTCCCGGGCAGAATATTTCCATCACCGTTATGGTCACAAATGAAAGTAATGTACCAGTTACGGATTTAAAAATTTCTCTCGTAATGTTTGCTATATTGTTCAGTCAGCAACCTAGAACTCATACACGTTCGGAACGAACAAATTTGGTTAAAGTAAAAGGTGGAGTTGTCAATTCGCAAACTACTAGAAAAATAACTCAGTCAATTAGAGTACCAGCAACACCACCAACTTGTTATCACCAGTGTCGTATTCTTCAAATTTCCTATCAAATTGAAGTGGAGGCCAAACTCAAGGGAATGCATCAGAATCCCATCATTTCCATTCCTCTAATAATTGGAAATGTGCCATTAGTTAGTGTGATACAACACCAACCTATGCCTTGCTCAGTTGAACTTCGGGTTCCAGAGGCTTCTGCACCGCAGTTTGATGATATCAACTCAAAGGAGAACGGCGTTTTTATTATGTCAGATGGAAGTATTCTTCCGGTAATTGATCCCGTGCAAAATCCATCAGATCCTTTGTCCTCTGCACAGTTAAATATTTGTAAGTTTTTAAACATAAAAAGAAAATATTTTGAATCAGTTTTAATTCAGATTTTTATTTTTAGCTCCACCTTCCTATGAAGAGGCTATTTTCATGACGAGGGCCGATTGCAATGAAGAGGATCAACACGCTTTAGGCAAAAGTGATTTTGTTCCAAGATACCCTGTGTACAATATTCCGGAGCCGTGTGCTCCACCTGACGACGAACCATTCACAAATACTGATCCAAATAAAAGTACTTGGTTGTGATAGTTTTACTACTTTATTAGACATGAAAAAGATAAATAATTTGACAAGTAAAGTCGTACGTACTTGTACCCTTAAGCTGAAAGTTTATAAATTACTGTGGATTAAAAATCAAGCGAAAATATTCAAACGATAGTTATTAAAATACAATACTTGCTATAGGTATAGGTGCAAGTAAAAATATATAGAAAAGCTACGATCCACCTAGGACGGATCGTATGATACCCTCCTCTTTATCATGTAGCCAATATGAAGTGAAGTACTGGATTTTTTTTTTGGAAATTTTGAGTGGAAATACTATATGTTATAAAATGACCGCTGTAGGTCATAAGTCTCATTTTTTTCTTTTGGGATTTATATCCAAATTGAGTGGGACAATAAGACCCAAATTGAATTAAGGTCTTATATATGTACAGTGGTGGCCATATAATTAAAGACAGTCAACTTTCAATAGCACATATTTTATATTTTCAAGTTTTTAATTATTTTTTTTGCACTAAAGAACAATTTTTTTTTTTGTAATTGTATCAAAAATATATAAACTAATTAGAAATTCACATTAAAGTTAAAAAAAACAACATCTAATTCATAAAAAGAGAAGGAGAACTTAAGATTTACAACTGGAGTAACCGGGTAATAATAATAAATACGTGGAGTGAACATGAACGACTCAGGCATGTTTTGATCAGCAAATGGCTTCATTATGTCACTCAAAATGTTTTTGTACATAACTTGATCCATGCGCCCATTAATCCTGTAAATTGGACCAACACCAAACCAGGAGAACGAACCCCAGACCATAATATTACCTCCACCATGCTTTACGGTCTTTAAAGTGTAGCGAGGATTGAGTTCAGCATTTGGTGGGTGTCTCACATTCTTGCCATTTGAGCCAAACAGGTTGAATTTGGATTCATCGCTGCAAAGCACTTGTTTCCAAAATTCGAGCAATTTTTCACCATGTTCTTTAGCAAGCAGAACTCGACGTTTTAGGTTTTTTTTAAACATGTGGTTTCTTTCGGGCAATGCATCCACGAAGTCCGTTGTCAAGGAGTCGGGGTCTAATGATCCGAGTTGACACATCTTGGTGTAAATGTCCCGCTACTTCCTTCTTAATCTGCACAGAGGTCAAAAAAGGATTCGCTTTGCTTAAATTGCAGATAACACGATCTTCCCTTGCAGTGGTTTTCTTTGGACTTGGCTTCCTTTTGGTGTTTTCAACTGTTCCATTTTCTGCATAAAGCTTAATAGCATTGTGCACCATGGTTTTGGAGCAAAAAAGGTCTTTTGCAATCATTCGTACTGATTTGTTTTCCTTGCAGTACTTAGCAATGATCATTTTGCGTACTTCTGGAGAACAACTCTTTTTCCGACCCATGTCTGGAAACATTATATTCCTCAAATCGTCAAACTTTACCTTACGGAATGTTAACTATGCACTTACCATCAATTTCCGTATTTATTTTTTGATTTTTTTGCACTAAAATTGTTCAAACTATGGGTGTCCTTAATTATATGACCACCACTGTATATCCCACCCCATCGGTACATAAGTTCAAATTGTTGTTGCTGATAATGGGACATAAGTATGTACATAAGTCCCAAATTTTCGTAGAGCTAATACTGACATATTATTCAATTCAAAGAAAAATGTATTCAATTTAAGTTCAAGGAGGGTGGCTCGCAAACTAAGAATTTCACCCCATTCTCCGCAGGGGTTTTGTCACGGACCTTATAGGCGCCTGTAAGCAAGAGTAACGTATTTGAAGTTTGGGGTCAGTGGCTATCTTCGTTCGCTAACATGACTTCACGCAGTTCTCCATAGGGTTAAGCCGCCCACGCAAATTTGTCGCTCCGCTTAGGGTATGTCAACAACTGCAAGGCAGGCGCTTATCACTTAGATTTCTCCAAGCAAATTTATTACACTTTGTTGTTTGAATTTTATTTCCATTTTGCTAAGTTCCATGTTCTTCCGTTTATTTGAATTCTCTAAGCTAAAAAAAACTCAATCGGCTTGGTGGTTCTAAGTGTTACAAAATTGTAAATTAGTGTTACCACTTTAAATATAAATTCTTATTTTTTTCTCTCCTTTGATTGGCTATATGTGGGCGCCGTGGCTCAGTGGTTAGTGCGTTGGACTATGGAGCAAGGGGTTCAGGTTCGAATCCCAGTCGGAACACCTAAAAGTTTTTCACACCCCACATCTTGCGACCGTCTGACAAACATCCGAGAGTACAATTGTCCTGAAAAAGCTTCTCAAAAAACAAATTGCCCCTCGAACACGGCATTAAACAGCCCCTTCCATTCGTGTAAAGAATATAGCACGCACAACACTAATGGTTGTGAGAAGCTAGGCCCCTGGGTCTCATCGACCTGTTGCGCCAAGTATTTTTTTTTTTCATTTTGATTGGCTATATCTCGACCATCCGGACTACCTATGTATGTATGTAAGTTTTTTTCGTTTCAAACCATGGTTTGAGATTTGCATCGTACAACACCGGGAGATAAAGTATTTTCAATTTTGTACGGACCCTTAAACTTTGGAGCGATTTGCTTGCTTGTATCTGGGGTACTGGTAAAATTTCTCACAATTATGTACTCTCCATATACATATGGCCAAGGATATAAGTCTTGCGTGCCATCTAACATACCCGCTAGAGTATTATTCATACACAGTTGCAAGTAAACAAAACAATGAAAGGGTAAAAATATAAAATAGGTAAGTGCTTAGCAATTTTGAATTTCCTTCTATAGTTTGGTATTACTGACTTTAATATCCAGGACACCAACTCAATAATATTCATTTCATTACCATCCACAATTTGCTCCTTCATACATTTCTCAGCGTCAGATGGCGCCAACAAAACCAAGTTTGTAAAAAGGGGTGGTTTTGCGGGGTTAACCTACGACAATAACCACATACGATATCTTGTCATGGGATACCGTAGATCTGTTCGCCACGAGCTACAGATATGTATATATAGTACATATGATTATTATACAATTTGTATCCTCTGCAAGTTAAATAATTTACTAAATTAGTTTTTGTCTTCTTCTCTATACAGATAGAATGGTTTCGACTATAAAGGGGGATTGTAAAACACTTAGAAAAACTATTTGGGTTTCTATGTATGCTTAATAAAGAATTTGAAACACTGTATACATATGTACATGATCATACAAGGCAGCGCGGAGCAAAGGGGTTCCATGTTCAATACCTTGACAACACCTAAAATTTAACTCATAGCCCCACCTCTGGCGAGCTTCTGACAAATATCTTAGAGAGAAACTGTCATGAAAACAATTTTCAAATAACAAAGTGCCTTTCGGATACGGCATTAAATGGTATGTGTGCTGTTCACACATTGCAAACCTCTGCCAATGCAAGTGCAACCTTGTGAGAAGTTTAAGTAAATCCAGCTAAGTTTACCAGCTACCAATTTGGTCTTAATGACTTCTTTCAGTTTGTGGTGAAAATATGTAATATTGGAAAAATTTGGTATGTCATATCTTTGCAATTTTTACTTGCACCTACGTATAGGGCAAGTATTGCAATCGTGAAAAAAATCGACCTCGAGATTTTAATCAAACTTGACATTACTATGATGGAGAAGTCCAAAAAGTAGGTCCGGCAATTCCGTCTGTCAGTCTGTCTGTCTGTCTGTCTGTCTGTATATTCGACTGCAGCCTAAACGGCTGGACGGATTTGCTTCAATCTTCATATATAGGGTCTGTGGGATATTCCCTAGAGGAAAAATTTTAATTTTCATTCTAACCTCAAAATTAAGGGTAATTTACTTAAGGCCGATTTCAGTTAAAATGGATTTTCTCAAAAACGGCTCCAACGATTTCGATAAAATTTGATGTGTGGGTTAGTTTGGGCATATGCTATGGGGTGGCATATTTTTCACGAAAAATTCGAATAACGGTAATATTGAAAATCAGCTGTTTCTCGGGTATTTGTCGGCGATTGGGCTAAAAAATTAATATTTGTTGGTTATAAGACAAAGGGGAAAAAATGGCGTACCAAATTTTGGAATTGCCACGCCCACTTTTATAAAAAAAATTATTTAAGCAAAGTAATAGGCGCTAAAATTTTATATAATTCACTCAAACACCTTATCTGGCCCACTTTTTAAAGGTGTTTTTTTAAAAACAAGACGTTGAGTAAACGCGTACAATGTTATGACTATTATTCCATCGAAACGCGGAATGCCACGCCTACTTTACTGGGAAGAGCAAGACTTGGACTTTAATCCTGATAAAATTAAACGCTTATAGCATTACGGTGCAAGTACGTACGACCCAGTCGTGCACTGTATTTTATATTCTTTATACATATGTACATATGTATATGTATACTTTTCAAGCCTAATCGTCGAAGATTGCTTCGATTGATTGATCAAAAAATAGCCGATTTTTAAAATTACTGTTATTCGTGTCTTATGGCATATAATTTTATCAAAATTATAAAAGTGGTTTTCAAGCAAATCCATTTTTATTGAAATCGGTCTTAAGTAATGTAATCTTAATTTCTAGGTTATATTGAAAATTCTGATTTTGCCTCGTGATGTGACCCCAGACAGCAGATATAAAGTTGGAGGCAAATCCAACCAGCCGTTTGGGCTGCAGCCGATGAAACCAATAGCCCGAAGTACCAAAAAACAGAGAGGCGGAAATAGCAGGTCCACTTTTTGGGATATCTTTATCATTGTAATGTTAAATTTGATCCAAATTTCGAGTTGCAAATGTTTCCTGAAATCAATACTTGCCCTATTTGAAGTAAAAAATGGAAAAAAGCAGGAGACGCTGCTTTGCTTCAAATATGTATGTATGTACATAGATCATAAATAGGGAAGAGTATGGAAACATTTATATGCCTCCGATATTAATTTTAGGCTCAAATTATGTTTAATTTCATTTAAACTTAAAAGGAAATTTGACTATCTTACTACATATTTAGTTTTAATAACAATTTTCGATTTCATATACAAATGTAAAATAGTAAATAGTGCAAAGGGTTCAATTTTATATAATTTTATAATTTATTTCACTTTCATATACAACACTTGTATACATTTTTCTGTAGCTTATGTACATATGTATGTATACTTCATTAAACCATAAATTCATATACACACATCAGTATGTATTGTAGACCAAAAATTATTTACCTTATTCCTTCAGCGTACAACTGTGTAATCCACAGTTCCTGAACTAGATTCATAAGCACTACCTACTTATTTTCAAGTTGGTGGTGGTTATTGCAGATATTAATATGAAATATACCTTTGAGATCCTGACGGACTTCCTAGTTGTGGTCGTGTAGATATTGGGTTTTGAAGCGATAAAGATATGATGAGTATGGATTTAGTGTTTATGAATTTCCTCAAGAATTTATATTGGGTTGTCAGTCATAAGATTGTTGTTATTTATGTAATGTATATCATTTGCACCAAGTTATTACCATTTTAAGAAAGCTTATGGCAGGTATCCCAATTTCACTCAATTTTTCAATTGCATTACTCGTAATTTCTATCTCTATTAATTTCAAACTGCGTACGTACATATGTAGCTACAAGTAAATCTTCCCTTCATGTAACATAACGTGAGTCGATCTCGATTATACATACACACATAAGTACACATATTTATAGCATTATGGTTTCATGTACCGCGATGTGACCTACTTTTTGGGGTTCTAATAGTTGTGAAAACGATTTTAACTGCCTATAAATGATGTTTTTCTAATTATTCGTTGCATGAAGCCTTTCCAATCGGTATAATATTGCATATGAAATGTATATTTGTATGTACAACTACATTGTACCAGGATTAATTTTGAAATTTGTGACTTAATTGAAATTGCAATTATTCCATTAGAACATGCCCAGTGTAGTCAATTAAAGGAAATATGTACTGTTAAATGTGCAATGAAAATTGCACTTATTTTGGACATACTTTATTAAAGAGCAATTAGAATTTCAATTGGAATATAATGAGGCTTAGACTAATTGCTTGCGAAGGTACATATGTAGTTACTAAAAATAAGCTAATGAAGTGCTTCCTTCCAAACTGCGAGTACATATACATTATATATTTGTCATGCTGTAATTCTTTTAACTGATCTGAATCATATTTGATTCTTCCACTTGGAAAAAAAATACATTTTTCTATGATATTTAAACAAAAAAAAAACAGTAATAATAATTTTTCGTATTTTTGAAAATGTTCAATTAAATTTTCCTTCATTCTGGTATATGCATGTACATATATCTGTATATGTATGTATGTACGTATGTAGGTATAAGTACATGATTTACATGATGTATGTATAAAATTAAGTTATTAATTTTAAATATATTTTTTTCTTCCAATTATTACACATAGGTACATACATATGTATTCACGTATGTAGAAGATATTTCCTTAAATTAAATTATTCATTAAATAGATTAAAAAATATATAATAAAAATAATATAGTGATATTTTATATTTTCTATACATAAAGTATTAAAATAGTGCCAAATGCCACTTCAATTGGTTTTACTATTACTAATATGTGGGTGGGGTGACCCGTTTAATTGCATATAAAGAACAAGTTAATTTCAGATACAATTGTACAAAGAAAAGTGAAGAATGCAAATCAAAATAAATGAACTATATGTATACAAATAAAGAAAAGTAAAGAGAAAGTTAGAAAAAAACCTTTATTTACACCAGAATATCAGCGAGAAGGTATTCCACGTTCTGTGAATCAAATTTAAAAAGCCAAGACCTTATGGACCTTTCAAAAATACCAGAAATTCTTATCATTCTAATATTCAGAGGGAGCTTGTTAAATAGTCGACATGAAGAGATATTATAAAAATTACGAAATGCAGTTGTACGGAAAACGGGTACCGTCACAACATAAGAAATGTTACTGCGTAGAATGTAATCAGATATAAGTCTGTAGTTTAAATTTCCTGATCTCTGAAAGCACGTTTTCAACAGTTCAAAACAATACATATGAACGAACAATACATATCATAAAACAGAGGGAAACTTGGATGACGCCGATTCTTGTTACAGATTTTCTTCACTACACTTTTTTGTAAGACTAGTAAGGGCTTGATTTTATTTAGATACACGCCCCCCATCCAAGAGTATAACTGTCATAAAATAACTTCTCAAGTAACAATATTCCACTCTGGTACGGCATTAAACAGTAGACCCCTTCCACAATACGATTACTTGTGAGAAGCTAGCTCTGGGTCGTGCCAAATATTTATTTTATTTTTAATGTTACGACCCTCAAATGCATTTTTCGTATTGCAGATTTTGTAATGACAATTAATTTTCGAATAAACAAATAAACCAAAAAAAGGCAACAAAGACACTAACTTATATTTATAAGCGTTTTAAATTCTTAGCTTCAGTATTAAAGATTAAATTTCCATTAAAAACAATCAACACAAGAAATAAAGAAACAAAAAAAAAAGGGTGGAACGGATACTAACAATAGAAAGAAGATTATGTGCGAATATATGTTAAGTACTAACTTCGTTATCTGTAATCGTGGTAATTTAGAAGGTTCTTGATATACACAGCTTTCTAGATACTCTTCAAACTGGACTCAAGTACTCCTGATAGGAAAAGATATTGACACCTGCGTGGTGCTAACTGAAAAAGGATTCAAAGAAAAACTGGAGAGATCTCTTGGACTACAAAGGAATTGCCCTGTCAGATGTACCAGCGGGTGAAATCCTCCATCCTGGTGGAAAGCAAAGTTGCAGAGTGTCTGCATACCTCTAAGCACAGCTGGAAATTCGTTAAGGAGGAAGGAATCGATTGGTCAACACGTAAAGTTCACTTCAAGTTCTTCAAAAAAGGGATAAGATTAGCTAAGCAAATCTTTTGGGGAAACTTTGTGACTCATACCTCAGAAAACTTGCTTAACTAGAAAAACTCGCAACAATGTATATCCAAAAGCATTGTGTTTATTTGGGATAAAAAAAAAGAAATGAATATATATACATATGCATATACATATGTATGTATATGTATGTATATACATATATGTAATCTGGCTGCAGCGTTCTAAGCAGTTTGACCAAAAACGTGGTATGTCATCTTGCAGGATTTGATAAAGCTCATGAAAATTAAGCATTATCGTTAGGGCTATATTAGAGAGAAATTATCTAGATAGACCCAATAAAGTATATGTATATATTCGTGATCAGCATCGATAGAGAAAACGATTGAGCAATGTCCATCCGTCCGTGCGTATGTGTATTTTGAAATCCGCCCACTCCCACGCCCAATCCCACGGCCACTTTTTTATAACTCCACTACTTTGTAAGAAATCGAAAAATTTGATTAAGACAAAATATTTAGACACTCGAATGCTGTACAATTCGTTCATACATAATTTTAGCCACGCCCACTTTTTGGGGGCTTTTTCAACAAATTTTGAGGATATTGTTGTCATGTGAGAAAAAAAGGATAGGGGTGGATATGGTATCTGTTCCAGACGGATTGTAGTTTTTCCTTATGTTTTTATACAAAGATTGCTCTGTAGTGTTATATGTAACTGTGAGAAAATATATATTATTAATTATCCATCCTGGCAAAGCACAGCAACCAATCCTTCAATTATTATCTTTTCCATTGGTTTCACACAAAGATTCATTCTCTTTAAACTGCAATTGACATACAAAAACCCAAAGCAAGAGCTTAAAAATGTCACCATATTCTCTCTCTCTCTCTCTGTCTTTTAACCAATAGAATTGATATTCAAATAAATCCAGTAGCAGATGCGCACCAATCAATCCCAAGGAAAATAAAGTACACGACTGGGCCGTACAAACTTGCACCTACATCTATAAGTTTTGTGTGCATTTTAGGTAAAAACAAGGATCGAAAATACATACATATTTGTAAAGTAAAGCAAGATTCTAAGAACTTTGCCCAAAACGTGTTATGCCATGAAAATTAAGTTATTGTTCAGGGCGTTCTCGAGAAAATCGTGCTTTTTAATAAATTGGCTATAAGTAAAATACCGTTTTAAGCGATTTCGGCCAAAAACATGTATGCCATCTTATAGCACTGTATAAAAGCATTCTACATATGCAAATAAATCATTATCGATTGAGCGGTTTTCGAGGAAATCGTATTTTTAGTAAGTTGGCTATAAGTAAAGGACTGTTTAAATCAGTTCTGACCAAGAACTGTATGCCATCTTAAAGGGTTTAAATAGTTTCAATATTAAATTTAAACAAAATCATTGGAGAGGGTTTCGAATAAAGTGGCTCTAACCGCTGGATTCTGTAAAAAGCACCGTTATACACACTTTTGGTCAAAAATTTAAAAAAACGATTTTATAGATTTGAGTTTGTTTGTTAATCTAATCTGGAAATCTAAACAAATCTAAACAAAATCGTAAGAGCCGTTTTCAAGCTAACTGGCTTTTAGCCATATTGGTCGTAAGTATCCTTATAACATATTTTCGGCAAAACGTGGTATGCCATCTTATTACTCATCTCCAATTTAATAAAATTATGAAATTCGAAATTTTCTCCCAAAGTGACTTTTTGCCAAACTGGCTGTAAAGTACCGTTATAACCAATTGGCAACACTCACTTGAATATGAAATTTAATTAAAATCGTTAGATCTGTTTTCGTATTTTTTTAAATACGCCTTAAGTAAAGTATGATTAATATTAGTACTAGGGCCAAAAGAAAAATTTCTATTTCGCCTCACAGACCCACCCGTTTAGGCTGTAGGCTCGTGCACAGACAGACAGACGGCATTGGCGGACCCACTTTTTTGGACTTCTACATCATAGTAATGCCAAGTTTGATTAAAATCTCGAGTTCCCAATTTCGCACGAATACAATACTTACTTTATAGGTATAGGTGCATGTAAAAACAAGTAAAAAGAAACAGCTGTACAGTGTTGTCAAGTAATACAGACGTACCGGAAGTGTGATTTTCGTATCTTAATGTAAATATGATACTTCGTTTTCTTAAAAATGGATATTGTTTCAACAAAAGATACTATAAAGGAACCTCTTTACAGCATTTGCTAATTTTTTGATTCTGCAAATAATGGCATTTTCGTTTCTACAAAAAGAACCATTATACTGACTTATATCCAAAAATGTGATAAACTTTTTTATAGGATTTGAGATGTTTTATGTTATGTGAAAATTTAAATAAAAAAGGTGAAGTTGTTTTCAAAGAAATCGGCTTTTAGTCACCTTGGTCATAAGTAGAGTTATATAATATTCTGACCAAAACGTGGTACGTCATCGTCTTACATAACTTCGTACTAGCCCTTCGCAGAGTCGTTTTCGAATAAACCCATTTTTTGAAATTGACCTTACATAAGTAAAGTATGTACCCTTTATTTTGAGGTTAGAATACAAATTTTGTGTCTAGGGATTCTCCCACAGACCCACGTATGAAGTTTAATGTAAAATCATTAACTCGTTTAGGCTGGGGCCTCGAGTACAAACAGACATACATAATTCATTGCCAGGCCATCTTTTTTACTTGGACCTATACCTATAGGGCAAGTATTGCATTCGTGAAAATAATCGAACTCGAGATTTTAATCAAACTTGACATTACTATGATGTAGAAGACCAAAAAAGTGGGTCCGGTAATTCTATCTGTCTGTCTGTCTGTCTATGCGACTGCAGTCTAAATGGCTGGACGGATTTGCTTCAAACTCCATATCTGTAGTCGGTGGAATTTTCATTCTAACCTCAAAATTAAGGGTAGTTTGCTTAAGGCCGATTTCAGTTAAAATGGAGTTTCTCGAAAACGGCTCCAACGATTTCGATAAAATTTGATGTTTGGGTTAGTTTGGGCATATACTATGAGGTGGCATACCACGTTTTTCACGAAAAATTTGAATAACAGTAATATTGAAAATCAGCTGTTTCTCGGATATTTGTTCGGCGATTGGGCTAAAAATTAATATTTCTAGGTTATAAACCAAAGCAAAATAATGGCGTACCAAATTTCGGAATTGCCACGCACACTTTTTATAAATTATTTAAGAAAAGTAATAGACCTTAACATTTTCTATAATTCACTCAAACACGTTTTTATAAAAAAAAAACGTACGTGCGGAATGCCACGCCGACTTTACTGGGACGAACAAGACTTGGACATCAATCCTGATAAAATTTTACACTGCAAGTTCGTAGTTTTAGTTCTCTGTCATAGTAATGCCAATCGAATCAAGACGGCTTACGTGGAACTGTACTTATGCAGACGAGCGCTTGGGCTCTAAAGTGGTTTACCGTTTATATACTGCGGTGGTAAAACCTATTTGAATCTACCGTGTGATTTTTGGCGATTGAAAAGAAGTATCATATTGATAGAGTGTCAAGGACTCAACGGATATGCTGTCTGGGGTAACAGGGTCGATAGCAAAATCAACATCTATATTTAGTTAAATCCTATGATTATGCCTAAATTCTGAACCGGTGGAATATGTATCCCGAGACTCCGGACGGAATCAGTTTACATCATGCCTTTATCATTAATTAGTATTGAGAATTCCTGGGAAGGAGAACCGGGATGACCCTTCAGTCTGTACGAAGGAAAGCTATTTTCTATACCAATGGATCTAAAATGGTTGCAGGTAAAGGACTGGCGTCTACTACAAGTCTGGAAATACAAAGCAGTCTTTCAGAATTAAGGATAATTTTAGCGTTCTTCAAGCCGATGTCACTGTAACAAAAGAAGCTGCGAACATGATTATCGAAGAAAATATTTCTGGCAACATAATCAGTATCGTATGTTGGCAGTCAAGCAATTATTAAGATGTTACAGCCATCACAGGTAGAGCTACTCTACAACGAAGTCTACAGAAACTTCATAGACAAAGAGGAAAAAGAATCTATTCATCACTTGCAATTTGATCGTTCAGCATCACCACCAAAAGGAAAGACGGAACTGGATGATCAAGGAAATATTGAGCGTAACAAACAATTGAGATTCATACCTGCATCCGGGTGGATTAGTAATTTGTTCCTCTGGAGTTTTATAAATGGGATCTATATGGTATCTATTAAGCCGTTAACAATTTTCGTTAACAAGGGCACCTAACCTCCTGTTTGACTACCAACAAATACTAAAACTCTAAGTTTAAGATCATTCCATTTCAATTATTCAGAAAGTTTCTAGTTGACCATGAGTACCATAACTGAATCATTTTCTTGACTGATAGAAAGAGTATGCAGTTTCCATGGTCATGCCAAAGTTAAAACGAAACGATTACTTCTATATACTTATGTACATACATGTATGTATATACAAGCACATTCCTTTCATTTTGGACTTGGCGGTATTCTCTTCAAATGCTTTTTCTCCATTGTATTTTTTCGTTTGCTGGATTTCGTTTCGTTATACTGTACAAATGTGTGTATCTGTTTAGCCGCATGACAATTTGCATCTAGCATTATGCTCAGACACTCAAGGGATGGAATATATTTTTCTTCTACTGCAATAGAATACCTCTCCTCTGAATGATGCGAGTAGATGCTGTCCAAAGGCATCTCTTTTTTAGTTGTCTTCTTTTGGACGAGGAGAAGAGTTTTAAATTTAAATAAACTTATATCCTTTTCTTAAAATGAAAATCAAAATGCTCTAACCGAGCAAATAAATTTGTTTACCTTCTCACAAAACGAAAAAGGATAAACAGGCGCCAAACGGTACACACAGAGAAATAACCATGAAAGAAAGAGGCTCGTCCTTAGTCTTGACTGCGAACTTTGATGATGATGTACCACTGATGCACCGTAGGAGGAGATAACCAGGAAAAGTGAGCAGTATACACACAGGAGGAAAATAAATATAAATTGTCCTTCCATCTGCTGTCTGCAAGGTACTTGCTCTGAAAACCACAAATTGTATAAATATCCCTTTGTGTAAGGGTACCTATATTTACATGTATGTATGTATGTACATGTTTTGCTGTTCCAAAGAGGAAGTAGAAAATTTCATGAAGCTGTTCATATCTTTTTCGTATTACATAGACTTAGCAGAAGAGAATTTTTTGGAAGGCTCAACCGTACCAGATGGGTATTTACCAGAAGGATATCTGAAACAAGTTGTTTGAAAGTTCCTTTTCTGTCCGTGCACCTAAGGGTGATCCTTTCAGTTTTAGTTGAAAGTTCTATATGGGTCATGAAAAATACTTGTTTGTATGCAGTGGAAGTTTGGTTTTATTTTGGAAGAAAGTGCACTTTTACAGAAAGTACTGAATTACACTTTAGATAGTTTGATAAAAGCAAATATTAAAGAAATGAGAGAGTTTGATTAAGTGAAAGAAGAGAAAACTTCAAACTTCAGGTGAAGAGTAAAAATTTATTTGTTAGTTCAACGTGAAACGAACCGTTTAATGAATAGTAAATTTAAAACTTTCATTTGTACATCGTAGTTTCTTTGGATTGAAATGTATTTATGGCTAGGTACATTCGCTTACAACTAAAGAGACGTTACCCTGCCACGACCCAGACATAATCGCCATCCCAGAAGTGCGATAAGGATAAGACGATATTAGAATAAGCATCTGTCAAAATACGCTTTTCTGACAAATATTTAATCAGCCATATTTCGATATTTCCGTATTGCGTCAAGCCCCTTCGAAAGAATGTGTATTTACTGTGAAGGCATGGTATGCATAATCATTGCAATTGGCTATTGAAAATGTGATCAATTTACACGGTCATTGTATTCATGGAAAGTAGAGACAGCGTTTACGTAATGTCGCTCTGGAATATAAAACGAAAATAACGTCCAGAAATTAAATATCATTATCACTCTTCAACGGAGAAAGATTTGGTTTTTTTTTACCCTAGCCTAAGAGTATATTAAGTTTGATGCCAATAAGTCATATCCATCCATCCTTCCGTCTATTCGTATGTCACTAGATTTTTGGCCCTCACCCTCAGCCTCAGAAGAAAAAGCAGTATAACCATAAACGTTGCGGCGTAGCTCAAGTGGTTAGTGCATTGGACCTCGAAGCAAAGAGTTCCGCGTTCAATCCCAAGACAACCATAAATTTTCAAGAAACGTTAATCAACAGATTGAGTTTCGGCTACGTTTGTCTTAAATCGTTTATCAAATGAAAGCTATACGAGTGTTATAACTTAATTCTAACTCAACCACTTTCCCCAACGATCGATGAGAAAACTACTTCAAAAGTTATTTGCCTTTGCAAAAATTATTTTTCTTAGGTGATGACGGTCTGGGTTTATTGGTTTTATTTTAAACGTGAATGAGAAATTGAGAGAATTTTTAATGCAGTCATTTTAGAGCTCATTAGAAGTGCATGAAGTTTTTTGAGGAACTCTGTAAATAGCACGGTCAAATAAACACTTTTTCCACTTCATACCAGGACCAACGATCTGAAAGGAAATTCAATTTTATTCCATAGCAATTATTCAAACACAGATGGGATCATTACTCAACATACTTAAGGATACATTCCATCGGGTACATTTGAAACGGTAGTACTGATTTGTGGGAAAAGAGAAAATAATTTATCTAAGGCATTCTATACTCCAGTCAATTTTTAAATTCATTCAATACTTCAATCCACTTTCCCGTGGGATAATTGAATGGTGGCATTAAATAAAATAGTTGTTTGAATAAACTTATTTGGGATTTATGTATAAATAAAGAAAAAGCTTGGGACTATAAAATCCGTTGTTACGTAATTTATACTCTAACTCTGTTTTATCTTTCTTTATTGCTTTTGATATCCTTGTATTTGGTTCACCCATCTTCTAAGGTAACCGTTTTGTTTTTACTTTCTCCTTTGGTGCTTTAATTACTTCTGATAGTTTTGCTAAAAGGCTGAGGAAGAAACGAATATTATCTAACCCTTAAAGTGCAAGCCTAATATCCAATGCGTATAAACTAGAATTTCAATTTGTTCACAAATGGGCTTGTACAGTCTGTTTTAGATTGTTATTTATTTTAGTTTGGTGCGGTTGAAAATAATGATAATGATTTACAGCAAAACCACAGTAATCCTAGTTATCGTATTTAAATAATATTTGCATTTGCTTTGTTTTCCAACCTTATTTCTAGGTTTTTCTAGTATGAAAGGCCTTAAATATGACTAAGCGCGTATTTGGTTATAAATGATGGAGAGAGCAGATTCATAGTCTACAGGACAGTGAACCTCTGATTTCCAAGAGTTATTGGTTACCATTTGAACTCCGTACGCTCATACGACTACTTTAATCTCGCGGCATGGCATATAAGCTTACCGCCTCAGCAGTCCTAGATAGGTATGGCGGAATAATCTTTCATTGCAGAAAAAGAAAGCGCTCTCCTTGGCAACGGAAGCTATCTCTGAGATTCCAACTGCTCCAAGGGTCGGTGGCAGAGCCCTCAGCGAAACCCAAACGTGCGAGGGTTAACTGCAGGAGTTCCTTAGAGTAGCCTCATGATGGCGGTCATTGACAAACATGACATGACGATATTACTATTGAAAGGATTGTATAAAAAGGATGAAGGGGTATGAACTTATTAGGTCGGTCATCCTCCGAAGGCCCAAGGAGGTATGGATCAAGCGAGTCTAGCTCTGTTTTTGTACCTGTTTTTTCCAGCGATTACCTTAGCCCATCTCTGTCCATTCTAATGATGACTAATGTCATTATTATGTAGGTGGTTGGGATGATGTGATTCGTTTAGAATAACCTCCTCCCTTCCACTTCAACTTTAGCTGGTAGAATTCACCAGCTAATTATTTACGGAAGTTACCTTGCGTCGTTAATGACTTGGTATGTGGGCTCTGGGCTCCATTGTATTAACTCATATGCATATGTGATGAAGGATGGTAGTCCTTGAGATTGTATTCTGGCGAAAAACGCTTTAAATATACCCATACATTCTAATTCTGATACCATAACCGTAAGTCTGGAGGATGTATCCAGGCCCATTACCATCAGGGGCCTCTCCCTGCGGCTACTCTTAGAAGTCAACTTTGTTGTTATACCAAAGCCAGGTAAAAGTTAACATCATCACGTCTTTAATAATCTGAAAACTCTGGAGAAACTGAGATGCCCATATTCGCTGAAATGTCGAACTCAACCAGCTATTAGCATCCCAGCATGCGTAATAAAGGAAAATCGGTAGAAATGGCCTTGAGTTGCCATCGAGTTCACGCATCGTTGCAAAATCTTTCAAAAGGATATCTATACATACATACGTATATATGTATGTACATATGTAGATACGAAAGAGATATCTAAAAGCAGAGCACCACCAAATAGAAGAAGAAGAAAAAAAAAAATTAATTTGAGACCGAGGTAAACAACAAACAACAAGTAAATCCGCCAAAGCAGTAATCCGTCCAATCATTTGTAGGTAATAGGTTCATACTTCCATATACAAGTAAATGTAACACAATTTGTACGTTTTAATTTCAACAATAGTCAATGAAACACAATTTGTACGTTTTAATTTTCACAATAATCTTGTTTATTTGTTTATATAATTCTTAATTCCTCTATGAGGAAACTGCGAGGCAATATGCGACCTCTCACTACTGACTACCGAATACAGACTAACTAACTAACGCTGCACACATCTGGTGCATTTTTTGCACAACCTCCGTTGCAGTGACAGATAACAGATCTCCAAATATGGAATCGAGACAAACAACATACTGCCGCCAGATATGATAACAACAGCAGTACAGTCACCAATTACTGTGTATCCATAACTATCCTCCCTCTTAAATGAAGACGTCTCGGCTTCATTACAACGGTGTTTATTGCTAACATGGTTAAATTTTTGCAGTGCATATTATTGGTAGGTAAATGAATATGTACATACATAAGTATGCTATACTATATGATAGTTATAAATTGTTTTTTTTTTACACATTTAGGTAGCATTTTAGATTATATTATTGTATGTATTCCTACTTCATTTTATTTTAGTTTTTACAGAAATATTCATATTAAACAAAAAACTTAGCATAATAACCAAAACAAATATTCCATCTTATTTTCCTTAACGTAATTTTTTTTTTTTTTGGTTGCGCCTGGAGGTGAGGAATCTTTGAAAGATACCAATGGTCTGTACCATTGGTGATGCCCGATTCATATAGCTGACCTGTCCATGTCATTAGTGTGAGTCAGTATATGCCTACGGGCTAAACCTAACCCCTCAGAGAGGCACTATGAGAAACCGGTCGCGCGTGCTCATAGTAGTACAGCTTTAATCCTCTCATTTCTTCATTTCTTCATGACTACGACTAAGTTCCCTTAACAAGTAGTTTATGCTTCTGTAGTATTAATCACGTTAGGTAGGTAGCCTTCCAGCGAAGGCACCTACTAATACCGTCATTAAATGCGGTTTTCCTTACGGCGCTAGGTCGAACGGTCTTGTTCTTTGTAGTCGGCGCTCGATGTTTGTCACGTCTATAGTACGGATCATTTCATTATTGCAATGAGCGTAAAGACGTGTACGAAGTTTGCGAGCAAAGTTCATTACTTCGTCATTCACAGTAGCAATTCCTAGATCTCTGTGAATATCACTATTCCTTATATACCACGGAGCATTAACGATTGCTCGTAGAGCTTTGTTTTGAAATGTTTGCAGTACAGCCATATTGCTTGGTTTCGTACAACTCCAAAGTTGTATTCCATATGTCAAAGACGGTTTTAGCACTTGCTTATACAGAAGCAGTTTGTTATATACGCTTAGCTTCGAGTATCTTCCGAGTAGCCAATGCATGTCTCTTAGTCTGATTTCTAGCTCGTCGCGCTTTTTTTTAACGTGTGACTTCCATTTAAGTTTTGCGTCTAGGGTCATTCCTAGATATTTTGCCTCGTTTGCATATGGTATTTGTACCGAGTTGATGGAAATAGGTAAGTGGTTTACCTTTTTGAACGTAAAATTGACATGCGTTGACTTGGTCTCGTTAAGGACGATTCGCCAGGCCTTTGTCCATTCACATACTTTGTTTAGAGCCCGTTGTAGTTTACCCGTTGATGATTCAACGGACTCGTCCGTTGCGAGGATAGCCGTATCATCTGCGAACGTTGCTACGACGGTTCCTTCATCTTGTGGCATGTCTCTTGTGTAGAGCAGGAATAGCATTGGACCAAGTACGCTTCCTTGCGGAACGCCGGCGTAGATTTCCTTGAACTCTGAGTATTCGGTACCGTGTCTAACCCGAAAGAGGCTGTTTTCAAGGTAAGATCCCAGTATTCTAACGTAATAAAGATTTCTCTTATTGATACGCCCTTAAATTACTGACTTAACAACTTTTGAAATTAAAATTAAGAATAATAGTAGAGCAAACAGGAGCTTAGACAAAGTTGTTCTTTAGATACCCTTACCTGAGGTTCTCCTTATGAACTCTCCTATTATCAATAAGGACCGTAGTTCCTAAGTCTTTTTGGACTACCTTTTCGATGAACAACTTCCTAAACTTATTACCAACTCGTTTATTTGTTCGCACAAACACCTTTTCACCTGGTTCAAGAACCCGAGTTTTTCTTTTCTTGTTGTGATAGTTTAGATCTCTATGTTGAGTATTGGCTATTTTTTTCCTGATTTCATCCCTCAACTCATTTGGAATAGAATGAATTATATCAATTGGCCGATGGTTCGTGACCGAGTGAATCGTCCTGTTGTACTTGACTGTGGCAAGTAAAAGGAGCTCAGCAGTATCACAAATATTTTGTTCAAGTTTAGTACACCTTGCTATCTCGGACAGTGTATTATGAAACCTTTCGACCTGTCCATTTGCCACACTGTGAAAGGGTGGTGTATTAAACATATTGATTTCAAAATGATCCCTTAGTAATGACTTTATACTTTCTGAGATAAAGGATCTCTCATTATCACAGACAATTGTTTTCGTGTTTTTGAAGAGGTTGAGTATTTCTATAATCGGCCCTTTAATGTCTACTATAGCACGCGATTGAATCAGTTTGACCACCGCAAACTTGGAAAATTTATCCAGGCATGTTAAGAAATGAGCTCCTGCAGTTGAATAAATATCGATATGCAGTATCTCACCGGGATGAGTTGGTATAGGAGTTTCGCCTATCTCAGGTTTTGGTGGGTGCCTTTGATATTTTGCCTCGTGACAAATTTTGCAATTGGAAATTATTTCTTTCAATCTCTTTCGAATTGCGGGAAAATAGTAATCATTTAAAACCTGATTCGTGTTTTCGTGCGCAGATCGATGGGCGCGATTGTGCTCGGTTGAAAGAATTTCAACTTGATCGTTTGGGTTGAAAATGTCGGTCACCACTTTTTTGGTGTGAAGAAACTTTACCGAAGGAAACGAGGTCATCAGTTTGTCTTGAATTTGAGCTAGGATTGGTAAGTCACAATGGATTGCATTAGCAACATTGGGGTTAATTACTTCCTTTAATATTAAGAAAAGGTTGTCCAAGTTATCGAATGTAATTGAGTGTCTCATCAGTTTTTTGAAAATTATTTTAGTTGTTTTTAGTAGCTCCGGTCCTGTATTAATAATTATTTGATTTTTAAAGCAATTTAAGGGATTTTGAACACTTGGTATTGTCTGAGTTAGGGAAACCTCACTATGAACCGTTACAGAGCTTGACTTTACCTGTTGCGCGAAACAATTAATATGTTGTCGAAGTTTTCCTTGCCAGGTTTGTAAAAAAACGTAGGTGAAAATTCTTCTATGAACGCTCTCCACCTCTTAATTTTTGCGTTAGGGTTTTTCTCGGATATCGCAAACGTCAACGGCTGATGGTCTGTGAAAATATTAAGCCGATTGACTCCATATAAATAATTGCGGAGTTTTTGCAATGACCACACAATGGCTAGAAGTACTCGCTCGTTTGTAGCATAGCTTTCTTCAGTGGTAGACAATGTTCTAGATATCATTGTTATGGGTCGGCCATTTTGGGAAAGAACTGCACCAAGCGCATGAGATGAAGCGTCAGTAGTTAAGTCAAAAGGCTTTTCATAGTCTGGATACAAAAGTAACACATCTTCCGAAGCTAGAATTTGTTTGATTTTGTTAAAAGCCTCCAGTGCTTCTGCGTCTAGCTGTACCTTCTTGATTTTTGACTGGCCTTTCCCTACATTTCCATTTTCACCCCGTAAATACCTAGTAAGAGGTTTCGTGATTTGGGCATAGTCTTTAATGAAACGTCTGTAATATCCAGACAATCCAAGGAAGGATCGTAAACTACGGAGTGTCCTAGGAATTTCGTAACTTACTATGTCTTTTATTTTGTCTGGACATGTTTTTACTCCCTTATTAGACACTACAAACCCCAAAAATTCAACTTCTTCTTTAAAAAATCTGGATTTCTCAGATGAAACTCGCATGTTTGCTTTAAAAAGGAGTTTTAAAACTTTCTCGATGTGTTGAAAGTGTTCCTCTTTTGTTCTCGAAAAAATGATTACGTCATCGATATATACATGGCAGCATTTGCCTATCTCTTCTCTTAGCACGTCATCTATAGCCCTTTGAAAAATGCTGGGTGCATTTTTTAATCCGAATGGGAGCCTACAAAACTCGTACTTCCCGTTATTTATAGAAAAGGCTGTCTTCTCTCTGTCCCGTTCAGACAATTTGATTTGGTGAAACCCTGATTTCAGATCCAAGGTTGTAAAAAATGAGGCCCTACCAAGATTAGCAAGAATAACCGCAGTGTTCGGAATAGGATATCTATCGCTTACAGTTTTATTATTTAATTTCCGAAAATCGATTACCAAGCGCATTTTGCGGTTACCCGTCTCATCAACACCTTTTTTGTCGACAATCCATACTGGATTGTTGTACGGAGATCTTGATGGTCTAATGATTCCGTTGTGGAGTAAGTCGGCAATTTCATTATTAACGAAATCAACCGCGGACATAGGATACGGGTAGGCTCTCGAATAAACCGGATCATTATCGGTCGTCCGAATGGTCGCGACAACTTTCGTGTTAAATGGTAAAAGTTCAGTAGGATCCGCAAAGACTTTCGAGTGCCGGTATAGCAATAAGGAAACTTCTTTATTCATATTTGTACATAAATTTGTATTTTGTACAGAGATACTATTGACGTCTCTACAATAAAAGTATAATAACTTTTCTTCGCCACTACTGTAATTTAGAATCCCTTTTACTAAATTTAATTTTGCGTTTATTTCATTTAGAAAATCAAATCCTATTATACCATCGAATGTTTTAAGAGTTGGAAGTATAAAAAAGGTAGCATTTCTACGAAAAATATTGATGACACACTTAGACGTAACCTGACTAGTTCCGTGTATTGACCTTGCAGAAAATGGTTTACTTATTGGTTTGATAGCTTTTAGTGTGCTGAAATGTTTTATATAGTTTTTAGAAGCACCAGTGTCTACTAGGAGTTTTATTTCTTTTCCCTCCACTGTTCGGCCGACGTACGGTAGGAGGGACCTTCCCCTAAAAAATTTATTTCGTCAAATGATTCTGGAATGTTATTACGCACGAATGTTGTATTTTCATCACCTTGATCATAATCTTCATTTCTACCATATTCATTGCTATAAAAATCTTCGTGGTTAGTATTATAATATTCGAATGAATCCTTCTGATTTCCTAAGTTAGTTTCTGGTTCTAATAGTCCTTGATTTAGGTGATGAACTCTCTGATGTTTAGGAAGCGTTTGGCGGTCAGAATCGCGATGTCTCTTTATATGATTAGCGTTGTTGAAAGATCCTTGGGAATGATTTGGGTTTTGCATAGGTCTTAGAAGTTGAGTGGGATGCTGCATAGAGCCTTGAAAATTATTGGAGTTTTGCATTACAGGTCTTAGGCTATGACTGGGGTTCTGGATAGGTCTTCCAAAATTAGAACGATGTCTATAGTGTGAAAGGGTGGGATCTATTTCCATTGCAGCTGGACTAGCTCGCATTTGGTCAGCAGAAATTGGTCTATAGTGGGGTGAATTGTATGGGTTGAATTGATTATAATTAAAGCTTTGTAAAGGACGTTCGTTCTTACTACAGAAGGAATTCGCAAAAATATAGCGCGCTTGATTTGCCCCAAGTTCCTGCGCAAGAGCAAGAGCAGCAGGCATATCAGACGGTCGCGAGGAAAACAGTATGTCGCACATGGGCTTTTGTAAGCCAGAAATGAAAATCCTCAATGCATCCTGTCGATATTTTTGACTAAGAGAATCAATCAAGCTTTTATTGCCTTCGTGAAGCATTATCGTCTTATTAATAATCAACGTTAACTTTTTTTCCACCTCGTCGTAGAATTCTACAATCGACAACCTACCTTGGCGCAAAGTGGACATTTCCTGCTCTATAATGTATACAGGTCTTTTGTCTGCATACGTGAAATCTAGACGCGCTATAATCGCTTTGAAATTAAGGACCGTGTTAAATGAAGACAACACCTGATCCGCAGAGCCGATGATTTTATTTCGTATAATGGGTACTGCCTGATAATGCCTAGAACTTCCTTCAAATGTCTCGAATAGTTTATAAGCGGCGAAAGCAGCCTGACGCCACGAAATGTATCGAACTTGTTCACCTCCAAACTCAGGCAAGGATTTAACTAAATCTAATGATTCTTCACAGTGTTTGTCAGCCTCAATGGTAACTGGCTTATATTCTTGGACAGCTGATGGAGATTCCAATGCCCTTAATCGAGCCGCCAGTTCCTCTATAGTAGTATTGAAAGCTTGCCTAGTTTGCTCTGCTGCTACCTGAACCGCAGCGGAAACTACCGCACTTATCTATTCCGCGTTCATTACTAACTCAGAAAAAAAAGGCATATTCAATTCACAATATTTTAGACTTTCAATAATTTAGTTCTTAACTATAATTCATAACTGTGAGTTAGATTTAACCCAAAACAGATAATACAATAAAGTATGTACCAGAAACTGTTACTTAAAATACATAAGAATGATAATCCTAACTGTATACAGATATTGAAAAAAAAAATATTTTACTTACTCTCCTATATATAAAACAACGGGACTTAGATTAATTAAAGTAAAGATTTAACAATTTTTAAATGATATGTGTTTAGGCTACAACTCGTATTATTATAATTAATGGGTATGAAATAAAACAAATGGCATATTAGAGTTTAATGTTGCCCACCAAAAATGTATAATTTGGATCTTCCTAAGAGTGAGTTCTCTCCAACTGCTTCAGCCGATGATTTGCAAAGGTGAATTTCACTGCCTTTTAATCGTTTCAATTTAGAATAATTTTACTTCTTTCCTTCTTTGTATCATATATTCTTTATTATTAGAACTAGCAATTCTCACGTGTTTTCACTGTTTTATTTTTTGTTTTCTTTGAAAAAAGGTTTTAATCTGGTTTTAACCTTATTTTTTTTAAATAGTTTTATTTTCACTTTTCGCTTTGATTACCTAGGACGTATCATCCGCAGAGGTATAAAGTTTTTTGTGAATCCGTTATATTAAGCAACGCGAACTATTATCTTTTAACACGATCTTTGAATAAATACTTTGCTATCGCGTTGCCCCACGTTTTGGGCGCCAGTAAATGTAACACAATTTGTACGTTTTAATTTTCACAATAATCTTGTTTATTTTTTTATATAATTCTTAATTCCTCTATGAGGAAACTGCGAGACAATATGCGACCTCTCACTACTGACTACCGAATACAGACTAACTAACTAACGAACGCTGCATACATCTGGTGCATTTTTTGCACAACCTCCGTTGCAATGACAGATAACAGATCTCCAAATATGGAATCGAGACAAACAACATACTGCCGCCAGATATGATAACAACAGCAGTACAGTCACCAATTACTGTGTATCCATAACTTACATACTACTTATGTACATATGTACACATGTATGTGGATGGATGCGTTTGTAATACCAAATTAAGTTCTTTTGTCACGGTGTACAAGGAAATACATTTACCATCCTTCAACTACATTTAATTTGGTGCAATACAAAAGGAAGTTTACTATGTAACGAATCCGTGCAAGCGATACGCTGACAAAGACTAAGACGCTTGCACCTGAATTTTCATCGCTCCGTATCAGGGGGATCGCATATTTAGTCCTTCACAAAAGCATTAACATGCTTCTAGTGAAATAATACAAACTTGTGCCAGGCAACACCGGAGCTCCTTGTTGTTTAAGTAAACATTTAACACACGTACACGTTCCCTTTCATTAAGTCATTAAGCAGGTGAAAAGGTGCATGTTCACTGGCACCGGCCTAGTTGTTATGTATGCTCTAGACTCTGTGCTAAATTCAATATTTGCACAATCGCCAAAAACATATAGAGTTGTGTAATGCAACGTGACAGACATTCACTAATTTGAAAGAAGGAAAAAAACATAGAGAAAAGATATAATTTGTCTGAAACCGATGGTACAATATCCCATCCTTATGTCTTTGAATCAGTTCTACTGAAGTGGGTATTCTATACGGAAGCGGTACGACCACAAATTAAAATCTCGTTTGTAATTTAGAAATCTCGCAAATCTCGCATTGCCAAAATCTCGCATTATCAAAATCTTGCCGTTAAAGATACCTACAACAAAATTTGCTCGAACGGTATATGAAATAAAGGGCTCGACTGGGTCGTACGTACTTGCACCGTAATGCTATAAGTAGAAGGATTGAAGTCCAAGTCTTGCTCTTCCCAGTAAAGTAGGCGTTGCATTCCGCGTTTCGATGGAATAATAGTCATAACATTATAGGAGTTTACACAACGTTTTGTTTTAAAAAAACTCCTTTAAGAAGTAGGAGTGACCCGATAAAGTGTTTGAGTGAATTATAGAAAATTTTAAGGCCTATTACTTTGCTTAAATAATTTTTTCTCAATTTCAAGTAAACATTTTTAAAAAAATAAAATTTTTAAGAGTGGGAGTGGCAATTCCAAAATTCGGTACACCATTAATTTTCATTTGTCTTATAACCTATAAAGGTCAATTTTTAGCTCAATCGCCAAACAAATACCCGAGAAACAGCTGATTTTCAATATTACCGTTATTCGAATTTTTCGTGAAAAACGTTGTATGCCACCTCATAGCATATGCCCAAACTAACCCACACATCAAATTTTATCGAAATCGTTGGAGCCGTTTTTGAGAAAATCCATTTTAACTGAAATCGGCCATAAGTAAACTACCCTTCATTTTGAGGTTAGAATGAAAATTCCAATTTCGCCTCTAGGGATTATACATATACATATACAGACGGACAGACAGACAGACAGATAATATTTCCAGGTTATAAGACAAAGGCAAAATAATGACGTAACAAATTTTGAAATTGCCGCGCTTATAAAAAAAATTGAGAAATTGAGAAAAAATTATTTAATGACTTAGCTTAAAATTTTCTATAGCTCACTCAAACACCGTATCGGGCCACGCCCACTTTTTAAGGCCGTTTTTATAAAAACAAAACATTGAGTAAACTCCTACAATGTTATGACGATGTGTGAAGATTGATCTAAATTCATCCACTCGTTTAGGCTGTAGCCTCGTGCTCAGATAGATAGACAGACGGAGTTGGCAGATCCACTTTTTTGGACTTCTCCTTCATAGTAAAGTCAAGTTTAATTAAAATTTCGAGTTCCAAATTTTTCTCAAATACAATACTTGTAAACACATTCTTTATAAGACTTTTATAACGAGTTTGATCAAATTAATGTATACTAGCGGACATTGATAATAATCTTCTTTTAAAAGGTTCAAGTGAGAAAGAGGCTCGTACTGCTGCTATGTTTCTTTTAGATATATGCAAGTTGAGACATCATGCGAAACAATAAAATGGTAAACCGTGATGGGAATATCCTACAAAAGTGATAGACTGTTCGTCATGTTGCCGCATCTCAGTATATTGGTTTCGTACACGTATTATTTTCTTCGCTCAATAGATTTTGTTCACATTTTCAATAAGGAATCAAAAAAGAATTTAATAAAACTGTTATGTCGGCTTGACTGGGACGACGACAAAGCATGGGAACCCTATCCTTCTATATGGATGGATCAAAAACAGAGTAAAAAGGAGGAGGTGTCTTCTCCAATGATCTAAGTCTAAAGTTCTTCTTCCGTAGCGCCTTCAAAGCCTGAAAATCAACCAATCTTCGATGGACAATACTACATATGTACATACATATCTCATCTCCAGACAGATCTGGTATATGATGGATCAAAAATCGACCATCTGTCTGATTAGATGGAGTATAGCAATTGTATTAGGTGACATTACTAATTTTTGCGCATTAAATTTTGAGCTGGGAGAATGAACATACATATTTTGTACATATTACCTATTTAATTTTATCAATATAGGAATTGAATTGAATATGCAAACATAAAGCCAGAACTTGCATCGTAATGTTTCGAAATATTTTGGAAACAGTGATTTAAAAAAAGTGTCACACTGTTAGTGTAATTTCCCTACATTTTTATGATCTTCTTAAGGTGATTTTCTGTAAGGTGAACATTATACGGTTTTCCCCAATGGAATAAAACTGATATACTTTAGTAATGGAAGACACATCGACATTAGTTATACCTCATAAATCTACGACTTCAATATATGTATGTACATAATTTTAGCGACTTTCTAAATATGTACCATCTATCATTATTGACAAACTTTTTTAGTCAATATTATCACCACACCTTTATTATATGCTTCGAATAGTTAAACTCAGTCATAATGGAACATTAGCCAACTTATCCCGAATATACATTGACTCTATTGAAGTTTGTTTAGTATTCTGCTTACGGGCAGGATAGCAAATCCCTTAACTATGTTGTTTTTCCCCAACTGATAAGCGACTTTCACACTAATATCTCTTGGGGGTGGGCATACCCACCTAATTCATAAACTTTCTCCACGCCTAATATGAAAGTGTCCTCTTCGCTTACTGGCCGTTTTTCATTCCACAGTTTCAAATAAACATACACATGTACATACATATGTATCTGAAACAAAATGAATAATTTGCGACCATAACGCTACCTAACCTTATTTATAGACCGAAAAACTGTATTGTAGATTTGGGAAGATTTTTATTGATGTTATTGAAATCGCCAACCCTAAGTGTCTGTATATTGCCAAGCTCTTATTAATTGTCTTGGGTACTAGTATTACTACAGCTTATATGGTCCAATAGCACTGTCACATACACTACGGAAGTGAAACGAACAGGATTCATATAGGCATTTGCGTTTTATAACATCTAACGCCGGTTACATTTTTTTTGCTTTTGATAAAAAGTTGTTCGTTTTATGGTAAAATGAATGAAAAATGTACTGAATCAAATTTTATTGGGCATTGCTGCCTCAATTGTTGCGGCCAGCGTCCATTCAAAATCCGCTTTCAAACAGTCTACGGGCAAAATTAAAGAAATTTGGGAGGTCTGTAATGGTAATCCTTGAGGATAATACTAATTACTCCCTCTATAAACGATCGATTGCTGGAACAGTGTAGTTCATTGCACATAATAGGGGTAATACCTTAATCCAATGCCCAAATGGAATTTCAAGCAAATTTAGTAGTCTGCACAATAGGAAGCCGAATGGCCTTTTTGTGGGTCTATAGAACTATCTGCCCCATCAGTATGGACCAAAATCGTTAAGCCATTTCTAAAACTAACAAGGCTTTGTGAAATCCAGAATCGAAGTCGATTGAATGCAGAGTACGCTGCTGGGGGTTTTGAATTTTGAAATACCATAAACACACGTCGTATACCCATACATATACATACATACATATTAAAATAGTTGGAGTGTGTGCACTGTGGCGCTTTATAACAGTGAAAAAATAAGAATATGTCTCAAAAAGTACTAGAGAATATTTTAAGCGATATGATTGTATCAAGCCAAATATAGAGGGTTACCAGATTTGGCAACAATCTTTTTTCAGAAATTACGATAGGTATTTACCAGAACAACTTTAAACGCATGTATTAACCACCGTGATTGCCTATAATATTTATAAAGAATCACAGCCTTACGGTATTAAGTATATTTGTCTGAAATTTCATCAAAAACAAGTTGATTATTTTTTATTATTTTTATTTATATTTTGTTTTTAATCTACAGTAATTCCCAGATAATAGTTTTTAGTTGATTCCGTTCCCTGTTTAATTCATCAGTTACCCGGATAATTGTGCTCAAAAAGTTATGCTTTTCGTAAAACTGTATACAAAGCCTCCCGATTAATTAAACACACGCAAAAGATAAACAAATATTTTCAGGTATACAAATGTACTGGCAATTGCTGAAAATGACAAATTAATGTGGAACACTATTGTCAAGATTGTTAGATTTAGCCCCAAATCGTGAAAAATTATTATCAGCTGGTTGGCTTGCAATTGTTTGACATTTATTTTTCTTACAATATTTTCAGATAAAAAATTTTCAGGTCACACGGTTGGTAGATAACATATTTACGGAAAATTCGCAGATCCACAGTCAAAAGTTTGCCAGACTCATAATAATTCACAGAAATTTATTCTTCGCCTAAAATTTAAATCGAAATAGGACAAACGGGGATATTTTACGTATACAAATTAAAAAAATAAATGTTTGCAAAATAAAAAAAATTAATTTTTTTGGAGGACAAGGCCTCTTTATTCTTTGCGAGTTACTTAAGAACTAAACATACAAGATTATGAACAATAACTTAACACCTAACTTAAACTATGCGGCGGAAAAGGTGAATATGGGAAAATGAAAGAATGAAGAAAACGTGCGAAATAAGATCTTCGCGAAATGTTTGCTCCAGACGTTAAGTCAGCATTATGAATCCGGAATGCACTGTAGGAATGTGCTGATATGAGATAGTGTGGGATAGGGAACATGAATCAGGAGCGTGATTCTACGGTATGGATGGGAATGATAGAATTTAGCATTGAATAGCGAAGTGAAGTAATGGATGCTGTTAACTCCTCCCCGCTTAAATTCAAACGTCCTCGTTTGACATATG
The DNA here is from genome assembly GCA_963583995.1 of Xylota segnis. NCBI lineage: Eukaryota > Metazoa > Arthropoda > Insecta > Diptera > Syrphidae > Xylota > Xylota segnis. The sequence continues at coordinate 103,110,835 of OY757236.1, read as the reverse complement.
CTAGAAAAGTGGGATCTGATGAATCCTGACTGGTTTCTGTGGTGCTATCTCGTCCTGACTTTTGGTTGCGTTCTGGTAAGTGTTATGTGTCGCCGGTGTTGGTGCTGATGTTGCTTCTTTTGTTTTCTTGCTTCCGTCGTCAAGGATGTTGGTGACTTGGGCTTGCGTTGATGGTGTTGCTTCATTCTTCTTCTCAAGCACATTGGTGACTTTGATTCGTGTTGGATGTTTTCTCCAGATAAATTTCGCCATGAGGGCCGAGACAAGCATAACTGTGATCACTATAAGTGCTAGGTTTGTTATTGTAGTAATGTGGTGCTTCGATTCTAGTAGTTTTATATCTTCGGTGTTGCTGATGTGCAGTTCCTTTAACATCTCTAATGACAGTAATTCTTCTACTTCCTCGCCCGTAGAGAGTTGTGCAATGGCTGGTAGTGGCTTCAGCGTTGAAACTATTGTATTGGATGTATAAGTTTTGTTTTCGATTTTTACTGTTGAATTCTGGAATCTTAAGATGAACGTGCCAGCTAGTTCCAAAGTGTTATTGTTGTCCTGTAGTAGTGTGCCGTTAAATTGATTCAGTAGGATTACTCCTGGGGAAATTTCTTCGACGGTTGCAACGTGTTGGTTATTGATTCTGGTGCAATTCGCTTTTATGCTTTTGAGGAGGTTGGGAATACAGAATGTGCCGCTAAGATCTACAATATTATGATTTGGACAAATTGCCAAATTATTATATGACTTACAATCTAGTTTGATTCCAAGTATTTTATCTTCACATTTTAAGATATTTTCATACTCAAGTTTGTTTATAACATTTGCTTTTTTTACGGGTTTAATTAAAATTTTAGTACATGGAGTTAATGCTACGTTTGGAATACTTAAAATATAAATTATTGAATTTAGGTTTGTAGCAATTTTTATTTCTGCGAAGTTTAAAGCTTCGTCAATATTTCCATAAGGGATATTTTCATTCTTGAGTATATTTTTTGCTATGCTTATTTCCTCTATAGATAATATGAAGGAATTTATGATTCCTTGTTTTGCCCAATGTATGGCATATTCTATGTTTACAAGTTCTTCCTTGAGTAATTTAATTTTATGTTTAGTAACTATTACAATATTATTTTTAAATATATCGTGGTTTGCCATTTTGCTCAAAAGTTCATTAGTGACATTCGTTATTTTATTGATACTGTTGATAATATTTCTGTTAATTAATACTTGTTTGTTATTATTTTTTAGTACATTATTAATTTTGTTTCTGATAATCCGAAAATCATCATGGTCAGGATTGCCTGCAATCCATTTCCATGCGGTTCCTATAAAATCTAATGATCTTTTCTTTCTGGTTTTCGGTTTGAGTCTGTGCATTAAATTGTTTATTTGTGTTAATTCGTGAAGGAGGAAAGGATAGGAAGGATGATTCCTGCTTATGTTGTGCTCTATTGTGTGCTCTATGTTAGTTATTAGGTGTTCACATGGTTCCAGGTCTATGATATGAATTATCTTAAAATTTCCAGTTTGTATTTTTGCCGTTCCTGTTTCTATTGCGACTAATTCGCTTAATGAGTAGTCTAAGATTTGCACTTCGGCTATACAGCCTACTATAAGAAACCTAAGGGAAAAAGAGAGAGTTGATGTCAGTTTTTAATTACGAATGTGACTTTTGTGGATGATTTTTCCACTTTCTGTGACAACTGTAGAGTTTCTATTTTCTTTTACTTTTTCTTCTTTGAATCTGTTGGAGAGTTTTGTTCCTAGTCTTTTGTTTACTTTAACATAAATTATTTGTCCCGAAAGATATTGTTTGAAGTCATGTTTTTTCTTATTGTGGTAGACTATATCTTTTTCTGTTTTTGAAGTAATTTTTCAAAATTAGTTTTCCTAGTTTTTTCGTAATCCTCAGGGGTAAAGGTGACATTGCGTCCAAAGAAGAGATCTACTGGTTTTTTGTTTGTAGTTGAGTGAATACTGTGATTGTATTCATTAACTGCTCGTTCAAGTAACTCATCGAAGTTTCGTTCAGTTCCGTTTTCTTTGAGGCACCTCATTATTTCCGTTAAGGTTGAATGAAAGCGCTCAACTTGTCCGTTAATTTCGCTCTTATAAGGGGGTGTCGTAAAGACATTTATACCGAGTTCATCTCTCATCATAAATAGAATAGAAGCTGAATTCAGTGAAGGTTCGTTGTCGATAACGATAGAGTTGGGTACGCCGAAGAAGAATATTAATTCCCGTAAAGGTTGTCTTATGTCTTCAATGGCTCTACTTTTTAGCATTCTGGTTTGTGCGTACTTTGTGAACTTGTCCAAAGACGTTAATACTATTCTTTTTTCGGTTAGGAAAATGTCAAAATGGACGGTATGTCCTGGATAGGTTGGAAGAGGGGTTTCACCAAGTTTTGGCTGATTGGGATGTCTTTCGTACTTGCTGCGTTTACAGATTGAACAAACTTGTGTTATTCTTTTTATTTTCTGCATCATAGAAGGAAAGTAATATTTCTCTAAAATCTGGGAGCGGTTTTCTTGTGCATTTCTATGTGCACGATTGTGTGTTTCGATTATAATGGTTTCTTGGTCAGTTTGGTTCAGAATGTCTTCTACTTGTAATTGCGTAAATCTTATTTTAAATGTTTTGAAATGTAGTGGGAATAGTTCTTGTATCATGCCCATTACGTGTTCCTGTGTCTTTATGCAGTTAATTACGGATGGATTTAAGATTCTTTTTAGGATTTGTAAAAGATTTTCATTATTGTAGTCTTTCTCGGTGATAATGTGTCTATGATATCTAGGAAAAATGATTTTAAATTCTTTGTTGGGTGTTTCGCCGAAATTGAGAAAAATTTGATTTTTGAACGCATTAATAGGTACTTCGACATGTGGGATAAGTCCGTGAGAGGAACTTTCATCGCTATTTACTGTAGGGGTCATGGAATTAACAGAGCTATCTTGTGGGGGTCTAGAGAGTGCGTCTGCAACTATGTTGGTTTTACCAGGTTTATACTGAAGTTCATAGTCATATTCCTCCAATATTGCCTTCCAACGTTTTATTTTGGCGTTATTATTCTTATTGCTTAGCGCGTAAGTCAACGGTTGATGATCAGTGTAAATTTTTATTTTAGCTCTACCTTATAAGTAATTTCTTAGTGCTTTTAAGGACCATATTATTGCCAGCATTTCTTTTTCGTTTGCGGCGTAATGTTCTTCGGATTTATTTAAAGTTCTGGAGATAAATGTTATCGGTTTATTGTCTTGGGAAAGTACTGCACCAATAGCATAATTTGACGCATCGGTAGTTAATTGAAATTCTTTACTAAAATCTGGGTATGTGAGAATCGTTTCCTTCGAAACGAGAGCGTTTTTTATTTTATTTAGTGATTCTACAGCTTCTTCGTTGAGAGTTATGGGATGCTTGTTGGATGCATTTTTTGATATTCTACCTTTATCTCCTCTCAATAGAGTTGTGAGGGGTTTTGCAATTTTCGCATAATCCCTTATGAAACGGCGGTAATAGCCGGCTAATCCTAAGAAGGATCGAAGATCTTTTAGTGTTCGAGGGCTTGGGAAATTGAGAATTGCCTCGACCTTTGTTGGGTTTGTTTTTATACCGTTACTGGATACTATAAAACCAAGGAATTCGACATCATGCTTAAAGAACTCGCATTTGTCGAGCTGAACTTTCATATTGGCTTCTTCTAATGTTTTAAAAATTTTCTGAATATTTGCGGCGTGAGTTTCCTGATCTTGACTGAATATTATTATATCGTCTATATAGACGTAGCATATCTTACCGATATGCTCCCGAAGAATGTCATCAAGGGCTCTTTGGAAGATTGGGGGGGCATTTTTCAACCCAAATGGAAGCCGGGTAAATTCGTATTTACCATTATTGATCGAGAAAGCGGTCTTCTCGATATCTGATTCTTTTAGCTGAATTTGGTGGAAGCCACTTTTTAAATCTAAGACTGTAAACCATTTATTTTTTCCAAGCTGAGAAAGTACTTCATTAATTTCTGGTATAGGGTATCGGTCTGCTATTGTTACTGTATTGAGTTTTCTATAATCGATGACTAGGCGGTATTTTTTCTCGCCGGATGCATCCGCTTTCTTCGGAACAATCCAGACAGGCGAATTATACGGTGAACGAGATGGTCTTATAATTCCGTTATCGATAAGTTCCTTAATTTGTTTCTCTACTTCATCTTTTAAGGACATTGGATAAGGGTAGTACCTGGAGTATACAGGACTTTCGTTAGTCGTGCGAATTTCTCCTTTCACAGTAGTTGTAAAAGTGAGTTTCTCGTTTGGTTCATCGAAAAGAGAAGGGTGGTTTGTTACTAAGGAATTGATTGTGTTCTTCTGTTCTATGGTCATATGGTCAGTTCTAATGTTAATGGAGTTGACATCTTGCGATACTTGATACTTAATACGGATACGAGTTTTATTTCTAATTAACATATAATCTTGGCCGGTATTGATTACTGCGGATAGTTCTTTTAGACTATCATGTCCGAGAATTCCGTTGAAGGACTTGAGGGTCGGTAGTAAGAAAAATTTTATTTTTGTATCGGGAAGGCCAAAAAGATTTAGGTAGGTGGGTTACTTTAACGCTTCCTGCTACGGAATTAGCATGGAAACATTGGTCATTTTGAATTGACTTACTAACCAAAGAGGGTTGTATGTAGTTTTTGTTTGATCCTGTATCAATGAGAAACTTTAAAATTTTCCCGCTCTTCGTGCTGAGTTCAAAGTAGGGCAACGAAGAGCTCCTTACTCTAAAAAATTCGAGTTCGTGGAATCGGTGGGTTGAGAATCATGTGATTCGGAAAGGATTTGGGCATATTCATCCAAGGTTTCGTCATAGGGGTTGTCCTCTGACAACATTGCTTCATTGTATGTGCTCAACTCCTCCTGAGCTGACTCCGTATTGATATTCTGTTGCGAGAAGTCTGCTTGTATTGATTGGGAATTGGAATCGATCATACTGTTTTGTTCCATCGAATTGGGCGGTTGGAAAATAGGTTCGACATGGAAATTCCGTTGGGGAAAGTTAGATATTTGAAGATTACGTTGAGGGAAATTAGATGACTGAAAGTTGCGTTGTGGAAAATTAGATGGTTGGAAATTTCGTTGTAGAGAGTTAAACGGTTGAACATTTTGTGGCTGCGTTCTTGCCATGTTCATATTTTGATAAACTTGCTGTTTATTTTGCTGATGGATTTGTCTCGCTTGAATAGAAGGTCCTTGAGTAAGCGGTTCTGCTTTAATTTGTGGCCTTTGAGAGAACTGGTTATGGGACTGATAGCGCGCAAAATTATTTTGTATGGGCCTGTAATTATTGAAGGGACCAGCTTGTCCTTGTGGGATATAGTTTGCTTGGTATGTGGGTCTAGCGGTACTTTGTGGTTTCGGTTGTGCCATTGGCAACGAGTTTCTGAATTGTTTCTGAAAAGTTTGGTGGGTGGAATGAGCGTGACTGGCTCTATAGTTTTGGTTTTCAAGCTTCAGGCAAAGGTGCAATGCCTGGGGCAAATCTACTGGCTCTTTGATTCCCAGTAATCTAGGTAAATCGCCTCTGAGGCCTCTGATAAAGGTATCGAGTGCCTTATCTCTATAAGTCTGTGTTAGCAAACTCATGGATTCTGCGCTTATTTCCATACAGGATAATTTATTTAAAATGAGTGATAGATGCGAGTAGACAGTATTATAAAATTGTTGAATGGTATTGTTTCCTTTTACCATTGATTGCATCTGGTATTCTAAGGTATTGAGGTCTCGCTTGTCTGCATAGTGCATGACAAGGCATCGGGACATGCATGTCCAATCTAGGGGTGTATTATACGATTCTAGAGCAATGTCAGCATTGCCAATAATCTTGTTGCGGATCACACTCAGGATCCCGAAATATTTAGGAGTTCCTTTTAAGGGCTCGTAGATCTGCAATATACGATCTACACTTTTCTTCCAGGAGCTGAACTCTCCTGGTTCTCCTGAGAAGTTTCTTAGGCATCGGACTACGTCCGGTATACTATCTAAATCACTTAATTTGTTCTGGTGCTCTGGGGCGATTGACTGGTCGATACCAGCGAAACGATTGGTATTAGGATTGAGTATGTTTTCTATCATACTACGCCCCTGGGTTTCTAATACCCGACAGACGATAGAAGAAATTATGGAATCGAAGTCCGGGGTGGATTGAATGTTCTGGGTAGTTTGACGAGGATTGGATTGGGAAGGTTGGTTAGCATTATTCCGTTGAGGATTGCTATTGGAGGCAGTGGATTGGAACGAATTATTAACACTTTCTTCAAATTGGATATGCACATTGTTAGTAATGGTTTGGTCCTCTTCTGGAGGATTACTACCCGAAGGCTCATTTCCTGAACGTAATAGTGGCATTTTCGTGTTTTTTTTTTTTTTTTTTCTTAAATTTAATTTCTTTTTTTTTTATTTTGTTTCAGCTTCTTTTCGATTTATATTTCTAAATTCTAAATTTTCGTTAGTTACTCTAAATTATAATTTTCTTAAACGCTTTTATTCAATTGATTTTATTTTTTATTCTAAATTCTACTTTTCTTTTCTTTAGTTATTTTAACCTTTAGTTTTCTTTTCACTTTATATGATTGATTTTAATTTCTTATTCTAAGTTCTACTTTCTTTCTTTAGTTACTTTTTACTTTTAGTTTTCTTATTTACTTTTGTATAATTGATTTTAATTTTTTTTTATTCTGAATTCTACTTTCTTTTCTTTAGTTACTTTTACTTTTCTTAGTCACTTTTATGTAATTGATTTTAATTTTTTTTATTCTTATTCTTATATGCTTATAAACTATGCTTACACTACTGACAACAGGTGCAGGAGATCCATCGATGTCCTGGTTGTCTGGCTCTGGGTTGGTGCGGCTAGCGTCTTCCGCTTCCCGTTCCTCCGCTGACGAGTGTTTAACTGTAACGGCTACTAGGGGGCCCTTTTAATTTGTTTCACCAACACACGCGTTAGACCACAGGAATTCTTCGCTCGCACTGTATTTTTTCCGACACTTCACTGCTTGAGGGATTTCTAGTCGTTATTTGTCACTACTTAAGGGACTTTTTTTTTTTAATACGCGAACCGAATCCTGTGGTCCCTGCTCGGGCGCCAATTAAAAAAATAAATGTTTGCAAAATAAAAAAAATTAATTTTTTTGGAGGACAAGGCCTCTTTATTCTTTGCGAGTTACTTAAGAACTAAACATACAAGATTATGAACAATAACTTAACACCTAACTTAAACTATGCGGCGGAAAAGGTGAATATGGGAAAATGAAAGAATGAAGAAAACGTGCGAAATAAGATCTTCGCGAAATGTTTGCTCCAGACGTTAAGTCAGCATTATGAATCCGGAATGCACTGTAGGAATGTGCTGATATGAGATAGTGTGGGATAGGGAACATGAATCAGGAGCGTGATTCTACGGTATGGATGGGAATGATAGAATTTAGCATTGAATAGCGAAGTGAAGTAATGGATGCTGTTAACTTACATATTGGAAAGCAGTGAAGATGAAGGTGAACCGTCACACAAATTACTGTGTGACAATGGATGGGGTAGTTAGTTCTTAGAATATCAACTTTTCCCACACTACTCTATTTTTATTTGTTTTCGCTGCAGAAAAATAGTCGCAGTATACATACATACATATCGTTAAGAACAATAAAAACATTTTCAAACTAATTAATTGTCAGAACATATAAGCCTCGCAGATGCTTATGGAGATGGAGGTCTTACAACTGTTTTGTGTTTTGTCCTTAAATTTTCAGCTAGAAGGATGGGAATTAAATATCTGGGTTTCTGAGAAAGAGAAGCAATACAAGTCTAAATTTTATTGAAATCCGCCCACTGCCACGCCCATTTTTTATTAATTGACTATTTTAAAAATCGATGAATTTTAAAAACACTTCAATTTAAATATACTTTTTTGGCATACCACCGCCAACTGTAGTTGAAAATGAGAACCGAACTGAAACTTGTTTTCAAATCAGTTTAACTGAGAACGAGCAGAGACCTGACGAGAATTCTTCAGTTTGTTTCAATTAAGCGATTCATTTTTGGCATTTAAACGTTAGTTTAACTGAAAGCTTAACTTCAAAGCTCAACTGAAACTAAAAGGAGAATACTCATCTAAATGGGGCTTAAATTGGGGTTAAAACTTTGCCGAGGGTTTCGACTTGGTTTATACTACAATTATGAGATGAGCCTGTGATAACCATCATTCTAGAAAAGATAGCAAAATCGACACGGTTATTTATTCTGAATGAGTTGTCGAACCAATATTAAATTAAATTTAATTCAATGTTGGAAATAAGACTGGTTAACAGCAACAAACTATCATTGCAATACACAAAATTAATTGTTTGTAGACTTCGTTAAGGAAGTAAAAAAAAAATTAAAAACTTCTTACCTAGGGAAGATATGTACATACTTATAATCGCTTATGTTTGAATGTATTCAGTACGTTAAACTCAAAATGCATTGTCCACAAAATCATATAAATCATATTATAAAGAATACTGACTATCAACAATGACGTTTAATATCATGTTCGATTTTATATCTCGGAAATCTTCAATAAGAAACAAATGTGTCCAACTACTTCGTATAAATTATCGTTTGGGTAGATCACCGAACTGTGAATCCAGTTAAAGCCGTATGGAGACTTGGAACTCTTTAAAAGATCAACAAGCAGACCTTAACACGTTATTGTATTAAAAACAATTGATTCATACCTAGTCGCTAACATCATTTCAAACCTGTTACGAAAAAAAATAATTATATTAATCATACCCCTAATCTCAATCTATTTGTGTATTGCTTTGAAACGGGTTACTATTCTGCTGCGCAAAGTATATTGTTTAGTTAGTCGTGAATCTTAACTCAAGATGAGTGCCAACTTGAAATTATCAATTTTAGCAGTTCTGATATTATCTGTCTTTAACCGAACATATGCGAAATGTAAGTTTAAAGCATTGCTGCATTAATGTACCAAATAAGTTTATTACTTTTTCATTTCCAGCGAGTTGTTTCAATCCAAACCAACGCAAGGGATATTGCATTACTATCAAAGAATGCCCTGTCCTTATTGCATTGGCATCAAAGTCATCTCTAACAGAAGAAGATACTAGATTTATACGAGAATCTAATTGCACAGATGGTTTTGGAGAGCCACCACTCGTTTGCTGCAGTGATGATACAGCCTTTAACAATCCCGATAAAACAGATTCCATTTCTCCCAAGGTGAAGGTGAGAAATGATTTGTTGCCTGGTTTGGAAGATTGTGGTGATCAACCAAGCGGTAGTAAAATATACAGCGGCAAGGAAACTGAATTGGATGAATTTCCTTGGATGGCACTATTAAATTACGGTAATAGTATACATATATACCTATGTACATATGTATCTATGTTTAATGTTTGTACAGTGAACTCTCTCATAAGCGGACGGTACTAAGAAATTTGTCCTCTTATGAGAGGTGTCCGGATATGAAAAAAATTGACAACCTTGAAAAAAGAAACACAATAGACATAAGTACATACTCGTATGTATGCATTTAAGTTATAACATTTTATTTTAAAATGGAATTCAAGTTTTGTGATAAACATTCATTGTAGGGTCTTTGTCAATGAAGCTTGCAACATCGGCCTGGTCAACATAAGCAGTTTCGCCAGAAATTGTCCGAAGTGTCACATTGTGCCGCTTCTTTAATCTCTTTAGGCAGGCAGATGATGCATTAAAATTTGCATAACTCAAACTTTCGGCAATTTCTTTTGCTTTGTATCTTATAAGGGTGCGTGATAGGGGGATATTTTTACTATGCGCTTTAACGAATCAATCATAACAAAGTCTGTCAATATTAAACAAAACTCTTTTTTCATTCACATTATCATTCCCACTGTATACCATAAAATATTTTCTTTTTTGCGTAAAATTTCCGTGGCTTGTTTCTATCCGATTTTATATTTTGCCGCTAATAAACAAGTACTGATTTTTGTTTTGTTACATATGTACATACATATGTTGTTGAATAAGTTCAGCTTTTTCTTTCAATATTAGCAAATGCTTTACTTTTCCCATGATGATGCTATTCGACCATTCCATTCCGAACCATTACGAAAAAATACTAATTTGTATCTATGGTATTCAAGCTTCAAATTATGCATTCACTTGTACACAAACCTACGTATTGTGCGGCGAGAATTATAGTCATTATAGTCTAGTCTACAGGCAGCTGCCGGCGCCACAGCCTACTATGTTTACATTCTTTAACGTTTTTGTTTTATAAATTTTTGCTGGGTAACAAAATAACGAAGTGTGCCAGATGCGTTTTGTCCATGAGACAGTTAAATTCTATTGCGGTAATGAAAATTGGTCTCCGCGTCAGGTTATAAGAGAGTCCGTTTATGAGAGAATAATTTCCATTCACAATCGTGTAGATAATACCGTTCTTTGAAATTTGTCCTGTTTGAGAGGTGTCCGCTTATGAGGGATGTCCGTTAGGAGAGAGTACCCTACCTGTACAGTTTGATATGGTGGATATGCTATGGTTTTATTACTCTTTACTATTTTAGTCTAATCGTATCTAACATACTTACATGTTTGATAAATATTTTGCTAAAAAAAAAAATACCTGAAAGAAATCTTATACAGTATGTTTATTTACGTATATGTGTGTATGTTTTTTTTTTTTTTTTTGGTTGCGCCAACGGATGTGTAATCTTGTGTAAACCCACACCCTACGCACTTCAACCACTCTCCCCGCGGAACTACCGTTAAGTATTACTTCGCGGGGCTAGTTAGCACTTTATGCTCTTCTTGACCTGCTCGACGTTTCTTGTTCTGAGGAGGCTTCCATTTGGGTTTGGTTGCTCTCCCTGAGCCTTTCCAGCCGCCGATATGTGTGTATGTACATAAGTATGTAGGTACATAGATTCGTGAGAAGAAGCTTTAGCGAAACAATCTGTCCAAGAATAAGTTCTGAGGATACAATTTTTTATTTTCATAATTTTCTTCAAACAAAAATAATAATTGAGAGCTTATATTAAGTATTGAAATTACCTACAACCCATACAGCGCAAATAACCACACCTACTTTTTGAGGATAGTTTTTCATTAACAACATCTTCGAAATTGAGGGTGACCAGATAAGAACGATAGGGAATGTTTTCTTCATTTTGCACCTACATACATATGTATCTCTGTCTGGTTCGTGGCTTAAGGTCTGACAAAGTGTACTTACGCTCAAACTTTTTTACGGTGCAACGAATTTCCTGCACACTGAAGCTATGATGATGACCGAATTCACGATGAAATTCAGGGTACGTATTTACAACTGAGCCAGAACTTCGATCAAACTTTTTAATAATTTTCACACGTTCGGCAAGCATGAAAAGACACGCGTTATAAAATGGCAAACCTTAGTGAATATTTTGGCAGCTAGATGTTATTAATAACTTCGGTTACCCTTTACTACATATGTATGTATATGCCTATTACTAGAGCAGCCTTATTTATGCCTGACGTAAAGGAAGAAGGATATGGTATCAAACTATCAGTTCCAAACGGATTGTAACTTTTCTGTATGTTTATAACTACATAGATACAATATCGAAGACACATATACAAAAATGTAAGTACATATATTATTGTTTCATACCCTTTTGGGTACATACATTGATATGTGCATAGCTTGTCACATAGAGAACTAATTGAGATAGACCTTATGAAGTATGTAGATCAGTATTCACAACGAAATAAATTTAAACATCCTCGAGTCTCCAAACATCTGTTCATTTGCCCGTACGTCACCACTTTTCGGATTTGCATTTCATATCTTAGGGTGTGAGAAAGAAAAGGAGAATACAATTAGAGCATATCTTTGCAGAAAAACTGTTTGGGTGTAGATGGTTTGCCTTCTCTGCGAGTCGATAGAGTACAAGTTTGGCTGTTCTTAAATGTTTTTTGTATGCAGTGGATATAGAACAATACATAACAACCATTAACTATAAAAATATTTGGAACAGGTCGCTGGGACCCAAGGCCTAGCTTCTCACAACCATTTGTGTTGTGCGAGTTCTATGTTTTACATTAATGAAAGGGGCCTATGTTTAATGCCGTGTCCGAAACGCAATTTGTTATTTGAGAAGTTTTCTTCATGACAAGTGTACTCTCGTATGTTTTTTCAAACGCTCGCGAGAGCCCCTTGCTCCATAGTCCAACGCACTAACCACTGAGCCACGCCGCCGACATGGATCGTACGTACTTGCACCTTAATGCTATAAGTGTACAATTGTATCAGGATTGAAGTCCAAGTCTTGATTTTTCCAGTAAAGTAGGCGTGGCATTCTTCATTTCGATGGAATAACAGTCACAACATTGTAGAAGTTTACACAGTGTTTTATTTTTGTAAAAACGTTTTTAAAAAAGTGGACGTGGCCAGATAGGGTGTTTGGGTGAATTATAGAAAATGTTAAGGCCTATTACTTTACTTAAATAATTTGTTCTCAATTACTACTAAAAATTTTGAAAAAAAATTAATTGTACATAAGTGGGCGTTAACGTCTTATAACGTAGAAATATTAATTTTAAGCCCAATCGCTGAAGAAATGCCCGAGAAGCACCCAGTTTTCAATATTACCGTTATTCGAATTTTTTGCAGAAAACGTGGTGTTCCACCGTGGTGTTCCACCGATATCGTGTAAAGAATATAAAACGCACAACACGAATGGTTGTGAGAAGCTAGGCCCTGGATCCCATCGACCTGCTCCGCCAAGTATTTATTTATTTTTACGTACGACCCAGTCGTGCACTTTATTTTATAAAAGATCATGACTTGGACGATATATGGTTCTAACAAGTCGGGGCAACAAGCCACACAACACGACCAATTATGGCTTTATTGTGTGAGAAGTTTCCTGGTGCGTAAATTCAGGTTTGGCGACGTCAATTGGTCACCAAAATCATGTGATTCAACACCGTTATATTTATTTCTGTGGCGCTACGCAAACGACCGTGTTTACGCGAAAAATTGCATTAAAACCAACATTACTTAAGTTAAGGCCGAGATACCGTCCAAAATGTGCGGAAAAGTGCATGCTGCGAATCTTTCCAAAGCTGTTATTTGAATGATATTATTTTCCACACTTAATGCCAAAGTTCAAACCATATAATGAATTAAAATGCTCATCAAATTTCATCAACTCTCCATTCCCGCTTAGCGTTACCAGAACTCGCAATTAATCTACTAAGGAAGAATGTATCTCTATTTGGTATTTCTGTTTTTATCTCTAAATGCAACCTATCATAATATTTATTTATTCATTTTTAGTTTGTTGATTTTGTTGAACATATACATTTTCTTTCTAATTTTTCTTAGTAAAGTAATATTACTAATAAACAATCAAGACACATGCATATGCGTCCTTAAGCACTTTAAAAAAACTTCTATACTTTCGTAATTACCTTAATAATAAAAATTTTTGTAGGTAACGATGAGTCCCCGAAATTTTTCTGCGCTGGAAGCCTCATCAATGGGAGATACGTGCTGACCGCTGCCCACTGTGTAGTTGGGCAAAACCTGTAAGATCTATAGATACTGGTGTACTTTCCTTATAAATAAATATCAATTTTTTTAGGCATAGCATACGTTTGGGAGAATATGACACAAGCAAAGAAGTTGACTGCATTGAATCTGATTGCGCAGATCCAGTTGTAGATGTATATGTCGAAGAGATAAAAGTCCATCCGAATTACAATATCAAGAGCATCCATCGACATAATGACATTGCCCTAATACGCTTGAGAGATAACATAGAGTACACATCTTTTATTTCACCAGTATGCATGCCCTCGGTTTTAGGATTGAATCGTAGTGATGTGGGTACAAACCTAGTTGCAGCCGGATGGGGTAGAACACTGAAAGGTAAATACAAAATTACTAATTTTAAAACAAATGATAATTTTAAATTTTTTCCAGAGAAAAGTAGTAAAATAAAACTAAAGGTATCTTTACCAATTAATGGGCAAGACGAGTGTCAGAACGCGTACAAAAGAACAAAGGCATATTTGTTGGACTTTCAACTTTGTGCTGGTGGAAAATTCATTGAAGACACATGTGGCGGCGATTCTGGTGGACCGTTGATGTATTTCAAAGGAAAATGGGCTATCGAGGGTATTGTTTCGTTTTCTCGAGGTTGTGGATTGGAGAATTTACCTGGAATTTATACACGTGTTGTGGACTACGAAGATTGGATTCAATCAAATATGAAACCTTAAAAGGTGTGGATAAATTTTATTTTGTAGATGACATAAAATGAATCACAACTATTTGATATTTGTAACAGAAACAATTTTATCAATACTAGTTTTTATGCTGATATTGCATTTTTGGGATTAAAAACTATTTAGGACAAATATATTGTTTACCCTTTGCTTGTGTGACTATCGACAATCAATCCACTGATAAAATATTGATTAATCCGATCTACCCAACCACCATATGTGCGTACATAAGTACATATGTATGTACGAGTATGTAATCATATGCATGACATACATAAGTGCAAAATGTAAGATTGGAATTCCTCTCAAGTCGGGTAAAAAGGATGATTCACTTGGGTATCAATATTAACAGATTAGCATGGAGTTCTCCTGACCAGTCAATGATGGATGTCTGACCGTTGGAAGGAGCCAACATTGACGTACCTGACGTACCCGGTTATTCAAAACATCGAGAAGCAAGGGAATACTGTGCAGAAGTGTAACGCCAGCATACGAAAATTGCAAGAGATCGCCTGAGCTTTTCCCGATCGAGTGTACCTTAACCTTTCATGGGGTCCAACGCCGCTAGCTTCAAGAACGAAAGTACTACATATGTACATTAATTAATACATTGCGAAAAGTATCTCGGATCCCTCTTCTGATTTGCTGGGTATCTCTGTCCAACATAACGTTTCGAGTCTATTAAGAATCCCGGCAAGCAAGTGAAGATTAGTAGAATTGCAGTCAATATTAAGTTCATGGAAAGATCACTTTTACAGACTGTATAATAGCAACGATACCCAAAAAACCGCTGTCAAGCAGAGTAAAGAATTCTATCGACGATAACGACTAATATTTCCATCTACCTGATCTGGCTCATGTTAAAATTCGGAAGCTAAAATTAAATTCTGGAGTTGATATTTCTTACTAACATATGTACATACATATGTAGGTGACGCTACAGTCCGGGGAATTGAAGACTCTTCCAAGTTGATGTTACTATATAATTCGAAGAGTTGGATGTTAAGTCTCCGCCTCCAAAGTCCATCAACGCAAACGGGACCGAAAATCTTTTGAAGCAAATTTGGGCTTTAGAGAACGTAAGATATCTTCACGTGCAGTTTTTAATGTGCATCCTTCTGCGCCATAAACGAGAAGTCGTGTTCCCATCAAAGCTATAGTAGTGTGATATTATGTCTGATTTGTCTATTTTGTGTACTCATTTGTTTTTAAAAGCATATACTTGGTTTTTCCCCTTTAACAGCTTAACCCATTTTGACTGCTTCTGTTTAATAGTTTGCAGAAGTGTTTCTCCATATGGACATCTCTAAAGGTCTCTGTTCGGGTCTGCTTACTTTTAGCAGTTGGTAAAACTTCCAAATATTGCTCCTAGAGTAGCACCTATCTATTTCCTCGATCGTGCGATTCTCATGCCCCTTTGCTTATGTTCCCATATATTCGCATCACTATGCTTTGGAAACTCAGGATATTATCCACTCTGAACAATATGTGCATCAATATCGAGAGTTAAGTGGCCCATACACCACACATGCACGCATGTACAATCACAAGCGTGTGCAATTACATTTCCTCCACACACTACACATGGAAACTGCGCAGTATTCATAATTACATTAGTCGTCATATCGTAAGGAGGTGAGCAACGCAATGTCACTCCTCAATTTTTTTTACGCAACTTTGCAAATTTCACCACACACGACACAATCTTGCATGGACAAACAAAAAAATATCAAAATTTTTCGAAATCACATATGCCGCATGCACAACTGCATAGTCTACACCATACACCTACAGTTTGCATGCACAAGCACTAGATTGTGCATGCGTGCATGTGTGGTGTATGGGCCCCTTTAAGCAGCCATCAAAGTCATCACTTCCGTCACAACCAACTCAAAACTTGTTAAAATAAGTAAAGAGGAACTCCGTTAGGTCAAAGCACTATATCACACAACGCAGGATTTCAAGATACATGAACTTCCAAGGATGACCGACAAACTAGCTCGAACAGGCTAGAAATCAAACGACCAATCAACAGATCACTCGATCCAACCACCCATTAGCCTCCTTACTTTCAAAATCTCCGTGCACTCACCACGTGCCGTGTTTTGAGGTTATTTTGAGCTTAATACAATAATAAAAGGACCAAAGAACTGTTATCAGATCATAGTTGAGTCTTCATTGAGTATCATCATACCCAATGGTGGCCGACATCAGAAGAATGGGAATTAGCGGCACAGAAATATCCAGAGGATGCAGTGACACTGTGGTAGAGTGGTGATACAAGCCACTCCCTCCCATCCCCACTTTACCAAAGTTACAAGATTAGGAGGATGAGGTATATACGGTCCATACCAGACGTGCTGTAGCTTTTCCATATCTTTTTATCTTTTGTCCATTCGAAATGTCAATAGTGTTTACCTTACTCTTATACTAGGTTTAGGTTTAAATCGAATATCCAAAAGTACGTCACTACTACTGCTGCACAAACGATAGTACTGCTTGTAAGCTGACTGTTGCCGTTGGAGTTGTTATGTATGCTTGTGGTCATGGCATACGACAAATATGTTAAATCCATTATCGTCATTGTTTTTCAACTATCTTTCTATCTTTCTATATTACTCCTTGGATGTTTAAAATATTATCAGTGCAGGATAATGATGAATGGTGTTCTTATTATTGTTTTCTTGCACAACTTGTTGAAAGATGTAATTGCTTAGGTATTATATTGCATTTTGGACCAAGTTGGAAGGACTGTAGGTTGTATTCAAGTGAGTTGTAAGGCAACTTTATTTGGCTACTGGATTCCTATGATTCAGATTCTGATGCAGAACTCTGTCTGAAAGTCTTAAAGTTCTTCCTACACTTGCACCTTGCAAAGTTATTAAAATGGTTATTCATCAATCCGGTCACACTACCTGCAATTAGTAAAACCGTTTTTCTTGTTTTATAATGTGTTGTCTACCGTATATTTAATTATTTTTCTGTTACCAGTTGATAATGCTGATATGAAACCGCATTTTTATGAAATAAATTTTAAGTAGTGTTATTGATATTATGCCTTATGTCGTTTTATGGGTATAGTTTTAAGTCTATCGCTATATCTAATTGACTATTTCGATAATCTTCAGATGTTTTATTTTTCTACCTCCACCATTCGGTCTAATAAGACAAATACCATCCGCTTACCCTCAGGGTACCATTGCGAATTTGAAAACGATTTTCTTTGATTTCAACTGACATCCCACTGGACATATTCCCAGAAAATATCCTCTTTAACTTCTACAAGTTTATATGTATGTATGTATATACAAAAAAAATTCTTTCGAGACCAAAATTGAATCATTTCAATTTATTTTCTTCATTTGCGATGCAAATGAAACGCGTTCAAATTTATTCCGTGTCCATAAGTGCATCGCTTTTTTATGTGCGCATCACCGTTTTTTATAAAGTTTCCACAAAAACCATTTTTACTCACTAACCCAATTCAGGAAAGTGCTTCTATTCAGCAGATGCATTTCATCTCACACACATTGAATAGATGTATAAAAAGTATTGGTATTAAAATGTCGCTGACCCAGTTCTGGCTTTTTACTCGTCGCTTTTGTCTCACAGTTCGCTCCATTTATTTGTCCAAAGCAATGAGTGACTACACATTAATACATATGTTTGTTGTTAGGGAAGCTCAATAATAAAAACTTTATCGCCATTTAAAGCGACAGAATGTCGTTAAACAAGTTTTTGGGGTTTGTGTTTTTGAATGTCAATGCCACAGTTCAGCAAACGACTTGGGTCAACAAATCTCGATTTCATTTACCAGCAACTTTGTATGCTTTTACAGAGCAATGAATAAAATGTGTAAGTAATATCAATTGAATGGCTCATTGCAATAAGATGATAAGCTAACCAGGAGAATAATTATCACAATCTTCTTTAAAGTTCTATACATTTGTAATAAATGTTTTACAAAGTTAGATAAGTTATTTACAAACATTTAATTTTAATTTACCTACTTTTTTCATTTTAACTTACACAAGTATGTGCTTTCTGAAAATTTTCATACTCGAGATTTTAATCAAACTTCATTAGTATGATAGAGAAGTCAAATAAAGTACACGACTGGGTCGTACGTACTTGCACCGTAATGTTATAAGTGTAAAATTTTATCAGGATTAAGGTTCAAGTCTTCCTCTTCCCAGTAAAGTAGGCGTGGCATTCCGCGTTTCGATGAAATAATAGTCATAACATTGTATGAGTTTAATCAGTATTTTGTTTTTATAAAACTCCCTTAAAAAGTAGGCGTGGCCCGATATGGTGTTTGCGTGAATTATAGAAAATTTGAAGGCCTATTACTTTGCTTAAATAATTTTTTCTCAATTTCTATTAAAAATTTTGAAAAAAATATTTTTTTTAAAAGTTCGCCTTTCATTCGTTATTTTGCCTTTATCTTATAACCTAGAAATACCCGAGAAACAGCTGATTTTCAATATTACCGTTATTCGAATTTTTCGTGAAAAACTAACCCACATATCAAATTTTATCGAAATCGTTAGAGCCGTTTTCGAGAAAATCCATTTTAACTGAAATCGGCCTTAAGTAAACTATCTTTAATTTTGAGCTTAGAATGAAAATTCCAATTTCTAGGGATTATCCCACAGACCACAAATATGAAGTTTGAAGCAAATCCGTCCAGCCGTTTAGGCTGCAGTCGCATATACAGACAGACAGACAGACGGAATTGCCGGACCTACTTTTTTTGGAATTCTTCATCATAGTGATGTCAGGTTTGATTGAAACCTCGAGCTCGATTTTTTTCACGAATGGAATACTTGCCCTATAGGTATACATAGGTGCAAGTAAAAAAGTGGATCCGCCAATTGTCTGTCCGTTCGTCTGTGTGTTCGCTCGACTGCAGCCTAAAGGGTGGACGGGGTTGCTTCAAACTTTTGTGGGGTCACAATTCGAGGCAAATTTTTTTCCTGACCTCAAAACTAAGGGTATTTACTTAAGGCCGATTTTAGTTAAAATGGATTTTCTGGAAAACGTTTCTAACGATTTTGATAAAATGTGATATTTTGGTTAGTTTGGGTATATGCTAACAGATGGCATACCACCATTTTTCGTAAAAATAAGTACGAGGGAAGTTTTGAGATTGGGTATTTCTCAGTTTTTTCTCTAGCAGTTGGGCTTAAAATTAATAGTTGATGGTTATGAAACAAATGCAAAGGTGCAAGTACGGACGACCCATACTTTATTTTAATACCCGATAATCATGAATCAACGAAATAGCTCAACAAAAGGAAAACCAAGATACATATACATACATACATTTATGTATACCTTAATAATTTTTGAAGATTTCATAATCCATTTAAGTAATAAATTCTAAATTGAATATTTTTATAACTTGCCTTTGCAAATTTTTAAAACTTGCCCTATTCTTCAGATCTTGTAAAATAAAAGAACAATATCTGCAAAGTTACATTTGTCCATTCTTCAATGAAATGTTATATACAAATTTGGTACGAATTTCGAGATGACATCTGTAGCAAATAGTACGGTAGGAACCAAGTGACGTTTTACACGATTCCGACTATTTGCACATTTCAGTCAACGAACCTTTAACTAAAACAAACAATACTGCTAGACCATTTGATTATATAGGACATTCCATACTAATTCCTTTTTTTTTGCAAGATAAGTCAGTGTACTTCATCATACTTACTACATAATTTGTGATAATTTTTTTAATACGCTCAAAGAACTCTGTAATAAATTCAAGTGTAATTTATGCAAATCATCTTTACCGAAGTTGTCCTCAGCTGAGCATTTTGCATAATCTTATAAAAGAGCTCCGTTAAAAAGATGTTCAAAGAATTTTAAAATCCATTATTCAAAATTTATTAAAATATACTTACCAACAAAATTGTCTTTTCTGTGTTTACATGCTCTATAAACGTCTGCTGAACATTACACGTGCTAGGTATAATCGTCGAATCCCTAATTCAATTAATTAAAACACAAATGGGTTCCATAACCACACATCGAGCAGTAGGTACACGAATGGAAACAATTTTCCAATCAATTCCACTCAGCTTGCTTTAATATTACAATGCGTTGCTCCATAGCAGCTTCAAATGTTGTGTTCCATGTGCATCCGCGGTACAGGTACTATCATTGGAACAACTCGGGTATATTTAAGTTTTTATGAACATGTGACCATACATATGTGGGTTTCATATTTCTACTTATACATATATGTAGCTGGTAAATTACCATTCCTTCAGAATAGAGGAATATCAAGTTCTGTTACATTGGTAATTTTGTTTATATTCGTTTTACACAATTATTTTAGTAGATACAATATTTTGTTGTGAAAATACTATTGGCAGTGTCCTTGAAAAGGAATAAGCTTATCACCTAATTTGGGTCACATATGTGTGTACATATGCACATATTTGTATCTAGGTGTATTATGTTGAACCTCATGTTAATATAGATAGTTGAACTGGTGAATCAAACGCTTTTTACAATTTGATAAAAAAAAGTATTTATGTATGGTGTATGTGTATATTTTTAGATTAGTTGGATATTAAAAATAATGAAATGTTTTTAAAACGATATTTTAGGTTATTTGTCTTTTATGATCCGGTTGAATATTAACCTCTGAGGTTACTTTTTATCCAAGGTTCAAAGTCAATTACTTTTGTGTAAACTCCAGGCCACCCCTCAAGCCCACATCGATTGCCAAAGGATACAATACCTTCTATAGCGTAATTGCCCTGTTCTCGCATAAGTGGACCACCGGAATCACCATCGCAACTGTCTTCTCCAAAACGGCCACCAACACAAAGTTGAGATGTACTAAGCTGTATACGTTTTGTAGCGAATTTTTGTGCACACTCCTGAGCATCATTCACTGAAATGTAGAGCTTTTGTTTGATGTTGCTCTGGCGTGCTGTAAAGAAAATATTAGATTTAATTGATGCTTCTTTATTATTTGTAAAAAAAATTTTAGATGTCAAGTAAAAGGTCTTTCGACAATAACATGTCCGGGCACGTCTAAACACTCTCGCCTTAAGTTCATCAATTTCAATCTGAATATTGTTTTCCAGGTGTGCAATTATTGTTGGCTTACCCACATAGACTTTTACTTTTAATCTAATGGTGTTTAATTGGATGATCTAGGTGGCCCGTTTATATCACCATTACATGAAATGCATGGACCTGGAATCTTAGACCGCAATAGCTGCATGTTTTCACGTGTTGTGTCACATTTGCGTCTTTGAGTAAAAATAGACCAATGATTCCATCAGCCCAAATAACGCACATAGTTTTTGTGAATGTAATGATTTTTCTGAAATTATTCGATGATTTTCTTCTGTCCAGAAATTTAATTCAATGGTTTAAATTGAACATGTGTCTACTTCACAAATGTTATAGATGACATAAAAAAATGTGGTGATCAGAAATTATTGACTACTGACATCGGGACTTTTGAAAGACCCTTTATATATAGTATTATTATGAATTTGCACAAGGTTGAAAGTCAACAAAATAATAACTTTACAACTGAATCAAAGTGAAGGTAATTATATTTTAATAAGAAAGATGCGCGAAACAACAGTTGGTAGTTCACATTGCAGGTATTTGGGATAATTTTTTCCTTTGCCGACCTGACAATATTTGGAGATCTGGCAATCGTCGAAATATAGCTTTACACGTTTTGTGGTTAAAAAATTGAAGGAGAGTTGTTGAGTCAATTGTCAAATTACTTTAAATGATATGAAAACAACAAGAAAAAAGATTTTAAGGCAATAAAACAGGGTTTTCTTAATTGCGTGAGCAAAGCAATTAAGTGGGATTCTAGTAAATGCGTTTCTCAGTTCGATGCAATGAATATCGTACATTTCAGCAGACGCATCGGGGATTACCGTTTATGTATTTTCAATATGCATTAAAAGTCTGTCCAAATGTTTGGAATATTCAAACTCTGACAACGAGTGCGTTTTCTGAACATTTTTAACCTTGTGTATATGTACGTATGTGGAGTGAGTATGGAATATGATATTGAGTTAAGGCATAGAAGAAGCTTTTACATTTGTTCCCTCATAAGTGCAAGGAAAGACAAAAGTTATTGCAAAGATCCCCACTGGCAAGACCTCAACGTCCAAGCCCCAAAGTACAAATGAACCGAAAAAGTCCTGCTCCCCCTCCGTACGACACACATATTCGAGGCTCGAACCCTTTGCTCCGTAGTCCAACGCACAAACCACTTGAGCCACGGAGGCTCCACATAGTACTAAAGAGTTGATCAGTGCTAATGGCTTTGCGTGTAATACCTTATATGGATAAAACAATTTTTACCAGCAGCTAAACCGAGTGGTTACAAAGATAAATCATCTCATTTGGGTGCCATTCCGGAAATTGTCGACTTTTCATAAATGTAAAGTATGCCCTTAAATTGGTGTGTTATCTATGATTTTCTTCCAAATAATTGCCATTTTTGTATTTATACATAATTTTCGACAAAATTAATAAGCAAATATATATATTAAGTTACATTACATATGCGTATATGTGTATAACCAAAAATATACACAAACAGAAAAAATTTCAAGAAACCAATACTTGCCCTATACGAGTACGTATGTACATAGGTATAGGTGCGAGTAAAAAATAACAAGTTACACTTGACGCAAGGGCCTAGCTTCTCACAACCATTCATGATTTACGTGTCAGTTATTTAATTATTTCAAATTATGAATCTCTAATCAAAGCACTTAATTCAGAAACTTGCATGTATATGTATATCTAAAGAATTATAAAATAATCTTAATAGATTCAACTACGACTATCTGCTGAAGGTATACAAACAAATTTCACCATAATGGTCTTTCCAAAAGCCATTTGAATCTGATAATTGAATGATTGTTCTCTTTAATAATTCTATTTTAATTATTTTTACAGACAATCCAAATAATATCTCACGTAATCACTATGTTATCTACAGGTCAAGATTTAAAGTGACTGAAGGCATTTCGATTAAAATCTATTTGTATTTACTGTAAAATTATATTAAAAAACATTACCAAGGTTGAACTTATTAACGTCAGGAAATTTGGTTTTTCCCGCATTTTATTTCTAAGAATAGGACAAACATTTTTTTGTCTCACAGATTAGTGGATTGGTTTTACCCTCGACTGTATTTGAACTAAGAAAAAACCGAAACTCTGTTCGACAGCACATGAACATAATTTAGTCCAAGTAAATATTAAGAACACAAGATACCTTAGTGGTTCGAAATATTTGGTGAAAACTGTGGGTTTTCAATTTGTTTATTGATTCTGTATGAAAACGTTGGTAAATAAATGTCGCTTAGCCAAATTTAAGCCCTGTTAAATTGTTGTTAAAGCCAATAGGCCAATTCCATTTGTGCAAAGAAATTAACACGCTTAACACGAATAATTATGAGAGGCACCGGATAAGAATCAGAATCAGAAAATAGCAAATAATGCAAATAATATAAGCATTATAAGTATGAAGGAAGCTTTAACAGTCAGTCATTTAAACTTGGAAATATAAAAGGACAATAGATTGTTGTCTTAAGGTTTATACCTCTTAAAGAAAAATTCATCAACCTAACAACCAAATGAACATTGTTGTGTTGTTGTGTAGTCTGAGAAACAATATAAGCAATATGCTAACTGCAGAGCTGATGATCATGCGAAGTCATCAACTCTAAATAATTCCAAAAAACTGAGTCATAGAAAAAATCTTTAATCCAAAATTAACACTCTAAGCCCGCAAACATAAAAGTGTGTTTGTTATTAAGCAGATAAGGCAATCAATGTTGAGATCTATTGATTGAAATAATGTATTTATGTAAATAAACCAATAAGCGAACTTTTGTTAGTTTCTACGTACGTACAGAGTTTTTGCGAAGCTTTGTAAGTAGTATTTATAAACAGATAATCTAAGTTCTTAATGTCCTTAATAAAACAGTGCAACCAATTATATTAAGCCTTTTAATGGAAACAGACTTTTCGAAATGGAGTTAATGGTATACATGAATCACCTGCGATCAAATATCACTCGTTACCAGTTTAAAGTTTTAAGTGTCCAGAGTGCATACATTCGTATCTATGTATATTCGTTTTCTGTAAGAAATATGCTCACTCACCTCACTGTTTAAATAATGTTTTAAATAAAAACGTCTTTAAAGCAAATAACGTTAGCCAGGATTTGACATAACACTGAATAATTTAAATTAAGTATGTGAGGTAAATTCAAATCTAGTTTTTTTTGCTGAATAAGTGGAATTATTTTTACTGTGGAGTTCTATTCATAAAAGTCACTGTATTGGTAATGCCTATAATAGTCACTCAGGTTTAATCCAATTTGCACTCAATTGTTAGCAGATTGATAATCTATTCGCTTTATAACGAATGAACTAAGTATAAAATAAATCGAAACTCTCAGAATAATTGGGTTATTCTTAGTTACTTACCATTAAGGGTTCTACCCCAACCAGCTACCACTAAATTCGTTCCGGTACGAGCTGCTGTTTGCAATCCCAATGCCGATGGTAGACAAACAGGTTTAATAAAATCCGTATAAGTTATAACATCATTTAGACGAACGAGTGCAATGTCAAATTGTCTGTTGGGACTTGCATCCTCGTACTGTGGATGTGGTACCGTCTCTTCGACCAAAACATTCAAAACAGGGTCTGCGCAGTCCTTACGCACACAATCGATATCACTCGAGAGGTCATATTCACCAAGCGGTACACGATCGCTGTAGATTAAAATTTACTTTATAATAACAAAATCGAGAAGCTGCACCATAAAAACACTTACAGTCGTCCAACCTCTCGTAAGATAGCTCCGGTCACACAATGTGCTGCTGTAAGCACATACCTCTGATTGATAAGACTGCCACCGCAATTCAAGACGCGATTTCCATTGCCTGAAAATGCCCGTAAGAAATGCTACATCTACTTGAAAAAAATAAAACACTTTACAAGAACTCACTTTGAACATACTCCAAAAGCACCATCCATGGGAATTCATCCAACAGCGTGTCATTTCCATTGTAGATTCTATCACCGGCAGATGCTTGTCCACATCTTGGTAAAACAGGCAGTATTACTCCTTCCCCATTACCTGCCACGGACCTGGGTGAAGAAGGCGCAGGTGTTGTTTCTCTCACAGAAGTACTCCCAACTGTGAAGCCAACGTCTGTTGTACAACAAACATAGGGCGCCTGGCCGGCCCCGTTTTGACACTGAGATTGTTGCGCAAATTGTCTGTCGGTATCCAGAAGTGGTTTCTTCTGGATAACTGACAATACAGCTGGACAATTGTATACCGAGATGCAAGTACCACTTCGTCCGTTCGGATTTCTGCAGGAACCTGTCGTTTGCATTAAAGTTATCGATGGTTATCATAGGAACTGGAAAATGTACAGAACTTACTCTGTCCACTTGACAGTTGCACCAGAGTGGATGCAATTAATATTGCTGTTATTGACAGTGAATTACTTCCTCTCATTTTACTGGTGTCACTAGAGTGTATAATATTGCTTTATATTCCAAAGTTATCTTGTCCACCAGCCAGCGTTAACCTTCAGACTTATTCAATCACGAAATTAAACAAATTGTATCAATATAATAATATTCGATGTTTATTATGTACACTCATGAGAGTTGGATTCTCTATGCGACCGTCACTGGACTGTATTCGAATGTGACTGAAACTGAATTAACCCCTAGGAGATAATTAATTCGAAGAGAAGCTACTAAGCAAGTTAACAAACAAGAATTCGCAATGGGTGACGTATCTCATGTGATGAGCCAGAGTTATCTCAAAACCGGACTACGACGGAAGACTTTCAATTTGAATAATAATGTTTTGAGTGAGTTTGCAGAGCGTCGTCGATAACTTTGAGAGTAATTGGTAGTAAAGCTAAAGCGATTGTACACACAAGTCAGCTGCGAACGGTCATTTAATAGAGACCTCTGGGATTTTATTTTATATTTTATCGTTCAGATTACTTTTGTTTATTGTTAGTCATGTTACTTTTATATGGATTTTCCCACATTGAACTGACATGCGATATACGGGTTCCAGTTGTTGTTGCGTTATTTTTATGTCCATAAATCTACATTAATTTATACATATGTAATTGGCAAGGCTTACTTGGGTTATTCCACTTATTTACATTAGTTGCATTTGAACATTTTTCAACTTCTCCATCTAAATTCGTTTGTCTATTATATGAAGTGTGAGTAGTTCTTTAAGCAATCCTCTGTTAAAACTTAACTTGTTGGTTTTTTCCCCTATTTTTTTACTTCCACTAGACTAGGCTATTTTATTTTTCAGTAGTCAGGTTCAGTGCTGTCTTTTAAATTTGTTGAACTTTAAAAACATAATATTTAAACAAAATCACTACTTATGTACAGTATGTATATACAGATACAAGTTAGTTCCTTTATATACCCTTTGGTAAATATTAATCTTAATACATGGTTTGTAACATGTTTGCATACTATGTTTGCATACAATGAAAAAGAATATAGAATGCAGAAAAAGCCCGTTAATTCAGATAGCTCGGAAAAACTTTTTTTTCCGAATAAAACATAGGAGTTTACTCAATGTTTTGTTTTAAAAAAAAACCCCTTTAAAAAGTGGGCGTGGTCAGATAGGGTGTGTGAGTGAATTATAGAAAATTTTAAGGCCTACTACCTTGCTTAAATAATTTTTTCTCAATTTCAGGTAACAATTTTGGAAACAAATAAGTTTTATAAAAGTGGGAGTGGCGATTCCAAAATTTGGTACGCCATTATTTTACATTTGTTTTATACCCTAGAAATATTAATTTTTAGCCCAATCGCCGAACAAATACCCGAGAGTTCGATTTTTTCTTGAAAAACGTGGTATGCCACCACATAGCATATACCCAATATACCTCCATATCAAATTTTATCGAAATTGTTAAAGCCGTTTTACAGAAAATCCATTTTAACTGAAATCGGCCCTAAGTAAACTATCCTTAATTTTGAGGTTAGAATGAAAATTCACATTTCGCCTCTAGAGAATATCCCACAGACCCTATGTATAAAGTTTGAAGCAAGTCCGTCCAGCCGTTTAGGCTGCAGTCGCATATACAGACAGACAGACAGGCGGATTGCCGGAACTTTTTTGGACTTCTCCATCATAGCAATGTCAAGTTTGACTAAAATCTTGAGTTCGATTTTTTTCACGAAAGCAATACTTGCCCTATACATAGATATTAGGTGCAAGTAAAAAATCGAATGATTGGAACAGAATCATTGGCATATATGTACATACATATGTATGTATCTCCTTAGCCCCAGAAAACACTTGTACGAGTAATTACAATGCCTTATAATTTGAGATAGTATTCAAAGACTTACCGTACTATAACTAATAAATTTCCATTGAAAATACTCAAATAAAAATTCATATGACATAATTTATAGTCACAGCACCAACACCATACACCAGTTAATCACAATAAGAACGGCATAATAATTTCATGCCTTATGACACTATCCTCTGTCCTTCTTGTTGCCGTTGTCTAGCTCCCTAAATCCATTTAATTAGATACGATTAAATCCAAAGGCTTTAATTTACGACCGTGGCAACTTTATTTCTATCCACAGGAAAACCGGCAGACCAGCCAACAAGAATTCCAACCCAAACAATGTTCTCAACTCGAAACTTTCAGTTTTTGCCAGTATGATTTTTCGATACTACATTTTCATTATTCCCTACCTCTCTTCGTGGTTCCGAACTCTGCATGCTTCTTACTTTTTTCACTGCCAATGTCCTATGGTATCACACCAACTTGCAGGCAAATAATATTAATTTACGTTAAACCATAAAATTTTACCCAGTTCTAAGGAGACAAACATGTACTGTTTTTTCGCAACCAATCACAGAAACGAGTTTACATTTTCCTTACTAACATAATAATTGTGTAACTCTTTTCTATAATGTTTTAATTTTGACCAAATCCAATTATTATTGGTTTTTATAAATAAAATTTTAGGTTCTCTTGTTCAATCGAATCACCAAGATGTAATCAAGTTATTTTGGCAAAGTACTGCGACAGCGTTGACACTGCACTTTTGTACATAAGTATATATGTATGTATGTATGTATTTCTAGTAAACGATAGTAATATGAAGTGAAATACTGTTGCAGTGGGAGTATAGTCCCTTAAATGAAAGTTTAGCTTTCCCACCATAAATCAGTGTCAGCAGGACATTACCCTATCCTATGTTTCGTTTTCTGCTCTTTTATTGAACGCAAAAAGGGTTACCAAGTTTAAGTTATCAATAAGAGCGTATCCTTCCATTTCTAAGTTAAATATTAACACATTGGCTGCGAAGGCAAATTTGAGAAAATTTCATGGGGTGCCAACACAAAAAATTTCATTAATTCTACTTTTGATCAAATAAAACTACAAAAGATCGACATAAAATACATTTGCGATGTATCCTGGACTTCCAGGACGAATTTAGTCCTGGCTATTAAAACTGATAGCCATGGCACCTCATGAAAAGATAGTGAAAATTGTACTATGATAGTTGTCCTGATCAGCCTCAAATGTATCGGGTTTGCTTCAATACAAAACATTAAAACCAAAATTTGTTGCTTTTATGGATTGTACTTCTTAAATTTTGTGAAATTGTTTATTTATAATTTTTTGAAATAAAGTTTATGAAATGAGTTATATTATAACATTATATATTATTAAAAATTATAACTATCTAACAATGGTCTAATAATTTTTGTCATAATTCAGTAAGTTTTCCTTACTTGCTCAAACCAAAAACGTTTATATTATCGTAAAGTGTCAAACAACTTTACCCCATACCGAATTTGAACGTAATGGATATCGTTTCTGAAAGCCAGAGCCTTAAATGAAATTATAGGTGGCTATCATATTTGATAGCCATGGCACCCTGGGAAACATCACTGGCTATCATATATGATAGCCATGGCAGCCAATGTGTTAATATGAACAAAGTACTCCAAATCTCGCATACAGTTTAAACACATTCCGCAATAAATATTGATTTATATGTTTTTACTTTAACTAAAGTGCACTAGTTCGCCTTCGTTTGTGTTTATCAAAAGTGCAAAAATATTTAGTTCAAGGTCTTATTGATAAAACACACAATTTTAATGCTAAGCAGATTGAAATTGAAAGAATTCTGCACACTCGGGTATTTATTTACCTTATGCAGCTTTTGAGTTAGTCCGTGGTGTAATGTACATATATTCAGACCTGTTGATGAGCTGTAAAATGGGCAAATTGCAAGGTGGCTTAACTCTTGAGCATAACACATTAGGACGTGAGAGAGAAATAGTAAGCCTCATTTATTGTCAGCGCGAAACTAACTTTCAATGAAAACCGCAGTCGTTTAAAAAAGAAGCTATCACACGGAAGAAAAGGGATGCGATATAAAATCGAAGTTTCTTTTGGCCCTAGAAGGTACTTATTATCGCCTCTATCTCACTCTAATGGACAGATTTCACCTGTAACAAGTTTCCGCTGCACATTTTGGATGGAGGTTTATAATAGCATAACAGATGCGCCCACCTATTGGATTGTATAAAGGAATACCAAGGGGACTGTGAATATTTAGTAATTCTAGAGAATAGCTTTCTATTCATATCTACTGCTTCACCTATAGAGTAGTATCCCATATGACAATATGCAAAAATTCTAACGAATATCTATTCTGCTTTATCTATAGAGTTGTATACAATACTAGAAAAAAGGCTAAAAATCCGAAACTATTTTGATGATATCTTGTATGCTACAATTTTAAAAAAATGCTTTACTGGCATATTCCCTTTATGAGTGCTTCATAAGAAAATAAAGCGCACGACTGGGTCGTACGTACTTGCACCGTAATGCTATAATACCTCACTTTTGAGGTTAGAATGAAAATTCCAATTTCGCCTCTAGGTAAGGTAAGGTGCAAGTAAAACATAAAGTAGCAGCGTATAAAGTCATACGGTTTACACAAGCAGATATTACCGAAAAGTAATTAACATGAAAAAATATGTTTGTTTATAACACCAACAAGTGTATGTACAAATGTTTGTATGAGAATAAATAAATACTTGGCGCAACAGGTCAATGTACATACATATATTCTTTACACGAATGGAAGGGGCCTAATGTTTAATGCCGTGTCCGAAGGGCAGATTGTTATTTGAGAAGCTTTCTCAGGACAGTTGTACTCTCGGATGTTTGTCAGACGCTCGCTAGACTTGGGGCCGGGAAAAACTTTTTAGGTGTTCCGACTGGGATTCGAACCTCGAACCACTTGCTCCATAGTCCAACGCACTAACCCACTATATGTTTGTATGTAGTATTGAAAAAATAATAAAAACAATTAAAAATAGCAACTAGGAAACTCTGAATTAAAAGGAAATCACATAGCATCTCAACTACAGTCACTTGTTACGCGCTACTGGTAAGTATAGTCCATAAATGACATAGATTGCTTAGGTCTTCGCATCCATCCCACGGCCTCACTTTGTAGTTTTCCATCGTTGTAGCTTTCAATTAACTTCTCGCATCAGGTGCTCCGTTTTGCGAATGATGACAATAAGGAAAAATGGAAATGATTTTCCAATGAATAGAGGTCGGGATTGCGCTCGAAACCTCCCGTTTACCGCTGTTGCCGTCTGACAGCAGCTCCATCGTAGTCATGATAGTCGATTCTCCGGTGTTAAATTCATAGCGAATCCTTTCAGTGATGCTGTCGGGTTACTTGAAATTTAGTTCACCAATCAACCAAGTTACTATTTCCATTGCTTGCCGTTCCTACTCACTTACACGTTGATTACGATACGATGCACAAGTTGAGAGAGAAAGATTGCTTGCAACAATAGCATCTTGATGCAGTCATACGAAGGCGATGAAAATTCGCAATTAATTTAGATGTGCACTTTGAAAGGAGAAAATCTGAAGCTTTATAGAGTATGTCTACGTCCGGAACTGAAAGTTGCTAAGGTAGGGAGGTTTAAGCGGCAATTATAAATCGCCTTTAGGAATCATTTACAAATAAATAATGGTCACGAAATTTATTTTTCTCATTTCTATACAATTATATGTAGAGGTACATATATACATATTTTTCTCAGAGACTCCATCACTTGACATCCTTTTCAAGTTGCTCCATGTAGAAAGGATGATGATATGCTAAACGTTTCGAATGGATGACACTCTTCTTTGCGCCTGAAAAGTAAGCTGGGAACATCGTTCTACGCTGAAAAAAGGTCGAGAAGCGTGCATCCTTTACCTCGAGTGTTACAAATGGACTCTTTAAATTAAATAATACTTCACACCGCGCAATGAAATATGGTTTCCAGTATAAGTGCTATGGCCGAGAGGGGATTAAGGTGAAAAGGTAATGAATGTCATTAATCTTTTCACGAATGGGTGGGTCGTTCTCAAAAAAGTGTGTATGTGAGTGATTTTCTTATTTAAACTGTGCTAGCTGGAACTACTCAGTTACAAGAGGGCTGTGTGCATAGTGTTTTTTAAGAAACATCTGTTACGGTGATTACGTCTCAGGGACGTACTTGTAATATTTCAAGATTTATTTATGACCTTAAAGAATTTATAAACTCTACCTTATTGGGAAAGTATTGGTTTCGAATGAATTTGGCTGTCTGTCGGGTTTGCCTGTACGCTCGACTGCAGACTATACGGCTGGACGGGTTTGTTTCAAACTGCATATCTGGTGTCTGTGGAGGCACAATTCGAGACTAAATTGCAATTTTCATGCCAAACTGAAAGTTTGAGTATATTAAGAATGTGTATAACAGTAATTTTAAAAATCAGTTGTTTCTTAGGTAGGTATATTTCTTCGGCGATAGTGCTTAAAATTATAAAACGATGAATATTGGATATATAGAAAGAATTTCGAAACACTTACTCTTTAAAACTTTAAAACACTCTAAAAAAAAATCGAATTCGAGATTTTAATCAAACTTGACATTAATATGATGGAGAATTCCAAAAAAGTAGGTCCGGCAATTCCGTCCGTCTGTCTGTCTGTACATGCAACTGCAGCCTAAACGGCTGGACGGATTTGCCTCAAACTTCATATTTGTGGTCTGTGGGATAATCGCTAGAGGCGAAATTGGAATTTTCATTCTAACCTCAAAATTAAGGGTAGTTTACTTATGGCTGATTTCAGTTAAAATGGATTTTCTCGAAAACGGCTCTAACGATTTCGATAAAATTTGATATGTGGGTTAGTTTGGGCATATGCTGAGGTGACGCACCACGTTTTTCACGAAAAATTCGAATAACGGTAATATTGAAATTCAGCTATTTCTCGGGTATTTTTTTCGGCGATTGAGCTAAAAATTAATATTTCAACACTTTTTTAAAACTTTGAAAATTGAGAAATTGAGAAAAAATTATTTAAGCAAAGTAATAGGCCTTAAAATTTTCTATAATTCACTCAAACCCCCTATCTGGCCACGCCCACTTTTTAAAGGAGTTTTTTTTTTAAACAAAACATTGAGTAAACTCCTATAATGTCACCACTATTATTCCATCGAAACGCGGAATGCCACGCCTACTTTACTGGGAAGAGCAAGACTTGGACCTCAATCCTGATAAAATTTTCCACTTATAGCATTACGGTGCAAGTATGTACGACCCAGTCTTGTACTTTATTTCTTTCTGGTGGGATATTTTTTTCAAACCGTGGTAGCACCACTTCTGTGTTATTGTGCAAGAAGTCGAGTACAATACAAACATATCTCTTGGTTCACTATGCTGTGTGTATACTTCCGTAAATGCATATGCATTGAGTTGTCTCTAAAAAGCTTTTGCACCTTTGTTATCAATCTAGCCTCAACCTAGATGCTCCCTATCTGTGGGGAAAAGGTTTTAAAATGGTATATTATTTTGAAAATCGGTTCAATAGAAAATTTATGCTCGCGTATATTCATGTCATGCTAACTATGTATGTGTGTATGAAAATGTTTTTGTTAAGTTCGCTGTAAGGAAAATGTAATTGTAGGCAATTTTTACCAAAAACGTGGTATGCCATCTTATTGGATTTGGTAGAGGAAGTCTTGATATGAAAATAAAACAATAACTAGTGGCAAGTTTTCTAGAAAATCGATGTATGCCATTTCATAGGGTTCCAAAAGACTAGCCCTAATATAAAATTTTATAAAAATCGTTGCAGCAGTTTTCGATTCGAAATCATTGAACGAACTGACTTTTCGCAAAATTGGATCAACATAAGTAAAGTACCGTTGGAATTTTGGTAAGCAGCAAGATATGTCATCTGGTTGCAATTGACCAGAATAATTCAAATATGCAATTTAATCAAAATTGTTGGAGCCGAGATGCTATTGCAGGAATGAGATTTGTAAGTTTTAGCAGAAGGTAAGACGATATCATGCCCAGGCTACAAAACCCCGAAGCGAAACCTGCAGAGGCGAACAAGCAAACATATTAGTAGAATCGTCGTCGATGCTGGAGATACGGGAATACCAGATCTGCAGACTATATACATATATCACATATGACTCCTACCCACCCGATCTTTATAGGCGCTGCCGCGAGTAGTTTCTTGGCAACGTCGACTGTGAGATTAATGAGGGCGGTTTGTGTTCCGCCTCTTGCTACTCTCATGGACTTTATGACATCTTTCGTGATCTTTCCTGCTGTCGAGATTTGCTCACCAATGGCCAATTAATATCTCCTCTTCCATCGTTGCTTCGTCTAGGTCGCGTAGTTCAACTGTTAATTGTTGACACAGAGTCTTTAGACTCGCTTCCATTTTATGGATTTTGGACATGTGATCCTAGTATTTGACAGCTTGCCCCACAGTGCGTCTCCTCCTCCAATAATGGAACCTCAGTATCCCCTGCTGTACTACGTGCGCTCTCAAAACAAGACAAGAATCTGATCGTTCCGTGTCGTGTTAGACCAAAAAAGTTCACCATCGATCAATTTTTCACAGTAAGGCAGATCTTAAAAAGCCCAAGAATTTCAAATCAATACTCACCACCTACCTATTTATTGGTTATAAGGCCGGCTATGAGAGCAACTATAAGCAATATAGGCAATATTGTAATAATATGTTCCTTTATATAGTGAAATGTTGTTGGTTTCCAGTTCCCACCAAAGCTTCTCAATTTGTCGAATAAAACCGGATGCCCTTTCTTCCACCTTGAGTGAACACACTTATAGAAATTTAGCCGAATACACAGAAACCCCACAAAAGTTGGCTGGCTAGGATAGACACGATCCACGGAGTAAGGAAACCTAATACACCTGAGTTTCAAGCCACTACACAAGAAAATATATCCTATTTTCTTTTCCTTCCAACTTTACACCATTCAATGAGCCATATAAGTACATCCATATATGTATAATATGTAAGGTACATATGTATGTAGATACTTCATGAAACCACAAATGCAAAGCAAAAACCAAAAGTTAGCAAATCCGCAATCAATTTTATGGATAGAATCCCCTTGAGTATGTACACATGTATATAAATAAGTATTTATTTAAAGTATATAAATAAGTACATACTACCTGACACACCTTACTCGTATCACTGTCCGTGCCTACTGGATTTGATTATAAAACTTATTTCCCACTTTTAGGAAAATAACTTATGTACTGTTCAAAGGAAAATGTATCAAAAACTTTTACAATGAAAGCATTTAAATATACCGATACTTTTAATGATTTTTACTTGGCATGTAAGATTAGAAGAGCCCAAAGTAAACCAATAAGTTTGTTTTGTTATTTTGGGACAAACACATTTAATATAACTTTTATTTTATATGGTTGTTAGGGAGGTCTTGCTCTTATAGCGTCTTTTTAGAAACCTTCTAACATCAAAGGACTTGGTGATGTTCTCATTGACCCTGATAAACTGAATTGTGTTCTGTGTGGGTATCCTCCACAAACATAAAAATGTAACAAAAACCAAACAGTGTGTCTAAAACCAATCATGGAAACTTTGAAATAAAATACATTATATTAGTTTATTAATACTTGGCACAACAGGTCGATGAGATCCAGGGCCTAGCTTCTCACAGCCATTCGTGTTGTGCGTGTTATATTCTTTACACGAATGGAAGGAGCCTACTGTTTAATCCGTATCCGAAGGGCAGATTGTTATTTGAGAAGCTTTCTCAGGACAATTGTACTCTCGGATGTTTGTCAGACGCGTGAGAGAGGTGGGGCGTGAAAAACTTTTTAGCTGTTCCCCGACTGGGATTCGAACCTCGAACCATTGAATTGCCTTTTGCAAAGTATTTCAAGCACATTTTAACCCTTTGTAATTCATAATATGTATGTTCTAGTTGACTCGCCATAGCAGTGTGCGATGATGGTCAATTGGCCGCCTCTGTCTGTCTGCCTATCTACATCTGGAGTATGTGGAGCCACAATTTGAGGCAAAATCGGAATTTTCGTTCTTACGTTAAAATTAATGGTACTTTACTTAGAGCTGATTTAAGTTTAAATGGATTTTCTCGAAGACGGCTCTAATAATTTCGATAAAATTTGATATATACTTACTTACTTAGGTGGAGCTACAGTTCGGGGTGAACCTGGGCCTCAACCAAGAAGCCTCTCCAGTTAGCCCGGTCCTTAGCTGACTGTCTCTAAGTCACTTGAGGTCCCCTTCTACTTGTGCGCGCCACATAAGGCTAGGTTTTCCTCTACTGCGTAGTGCCTCCGGGTGTGCTTCGAAGACTCTACGGGCCGGAGCATTGGTGTCCATTCGCTCTACATGTCGTAGCCATCTGAAACGACTGATGCGCATTTTTCTAACCAGGTCGATGTCGCTGTACAACTCGTATAGTTCGTCGTTGAATCTACTCCTCCAAAGCCCGTAAACGCAAACGGGGCCTAAAATTAGACGAAGAATCTTTCTCTCGAAGCGACTGAGGATCTCTTCATCCGCTTTAGACAGAGTCCATGCTTCAGCGCCATAAAGTAGGACTGGGATGATCAGGGTCTTATAGAGAGTTTCCTTGGTTCTTCGGGATAGGGCTTTGCTACTCAATTGCCTTCTTAGCCCAAAGAAACAGCGATTAGCAAGAGTTATTCTTCGACTTATTTCTGCTGAGGTGTTATTTTCAGAGGTTATAGCAGAGCCGAGGTAGACGAACCCCTTATTACCTCAAAGATGTAGCTGTCGATTGTGACGTTCTGTCCAATTCGTCGATGCTGTGTGTCCCTTCTCGTTGACAGCATTGCCTTCGTTTACCGCTAAATCCATTTTGGCACCTTCCGCTTCAATACTAGTGAACGCTCCAGTGACAGCCCGCTGAGTTCTTACAATAATGTCAATATCATCGGCGTACGCTAGAAGTTGCACAGACTTTGGAAAGATTGTACCTCTGGTGTTGGCTTGTGAGTTTCGCACAATTCCTTCAAGTACCTACAATGTTGAAAAAATCAACTTTTTTGACATAAAAGGTCTCGGTACGATCGTTACCGACTTTGATGGAGCAGCGAGAATTCTCCATCGTCATTCTGCACAATCTGACGAGTTTGGCAGTGGTGCGAAAACTAGAAATGGCTCTGTATAGCTCGTCTCTAAAGATGCTGTCATATGCTACCTTAAAGTCGATAAAAAGATAATGGGTATCGACTTGGACTTCTTGGGTTTTCTCCAAGTTCTGCCTTAGTGTGAAGACTTGGTCGATTGTGGACTTTCCTGGTCTAAAACCACAGTGATAGGGAGTAATCAGGTTGTTGACGAAGGGTTTCAGACGTTCACACAGAATGGCCGGTAAGATCTTATGCACGTTGATATATCGGTTATTTCTCCAGCGTTTGAACTTGAAATTATGTACATGTATTTGATGGTTATAAGACAAATGCAAGGTAATGCGGTACCAACTTTTAGAATTGCCACGCCCACTTTGTAATAATGTATTTTTATGCAAGATTTTCACTACAGATCGACAAATTTTCTTAAAGAAAAATGTATAGTCCTTGAAGCCTTCTATAACTCGCTTGAGGACCATATGTGATCACCAGAGTTGAGAAGTAATGATTACTTTGTGTAATTGATTACAAGGTTAATTACAATTACAAGTAATTAGTAATTGGATGAATTCCAGTAACAATTACAAGTAATTGTTTTTGAAAGAATTCAATTACTCATTGCATTTTCGATTTGATTTGAGCAATTTAATTTCGAATGTTGTCTTTAAAGATCAAGCTTCTGGTTAGTTTTCGGTGTACACCCTCCTCTTCAAATACCCTAATATGAAGAAATTAAGAGGACTTAAATCAGGCGATCGTGGGAATCATTCACACTATTTGGTCGGGAAAACATCACACAAAATTTGCGAAATTGCATTTGCTAATTTCTAAGAGTCAGCGAACATTTTAAGCGGTTCATTTCGTCTACAAAATTAGTACGTTTAAATTCTTGCTTTAGGCTCGTAAGTCATAAAAAATCAACTCATCACGGCGATTTAGAGTTTAGAGAAGTTACGAAAGAAGTTAAAAAAAAATCATCTTATTTCGTCCCGTCTGATTTTTGTAGGATGCAGGTCATAGTGATAATATTGTATATGGTATAATTGGCAGAGCTAAATCGCGATCGCAAAGAGGTGGCAGAGCAACATAAATATGCACCAAGAAGTGGTTTTTTTTTTAAATAATTCCGTCCAAACGCATAAATAAGTACATCCTGAGTAACATGAAAATATACATGGCAGAGCTAAATGGTATATTGCGGTCGCTAAACTACGTCTGAGCAAAATAGACATTGCGTATCCGTACGTATGTTGTTAAGATAAGACGTTACAAAAGTGTTGTATCATCAAAAATATGTGTCTCTATAGGAAGCTTGTAAGTGTATATCTAAAACCTAGCAATAGTTTTAACCTTATAATGATAATGCTGTGGAAGTTGAATAACAAAAAAAATAAATACTTGGCGCTACAGGTCGACCATTCGTGTTGTGCGTGTTATATTTTTTACACGAATGGAAGGGGCTTACTGTTTAATGCCGTGTCCGAAGGGCAATTTGTTGTTTGAGAAGCAGGACAATTGTACTGTCTGATGTTTGTCAGACGCTCGCGAGAGGTGGGGCCGTGAAGAACTTTTAGGTGTTCCCTTAATGGGATTCCATCTCGAAGCCCTTGCTCCATAGTCCAACGCACTAGCCACTGAGCCTCGGCGCCCACTGGAAGTTGAATGGTTGGTTAAAAAAAACATTAGTCCATATTGCAGTTATATAATGTTCAACGTTGTTCCATTTCAGATGGGCAAAATTTAAATTTAATTTTCGATAAAAAGAGTCAAGGAAGCCCTTTGCTTCCTTCATTTATAGATTCAACAACTTTAATGCTATACATATGGCGATCGAATTTCGTATCATTTCTTAAGTACCTTCCCAGTATTGGTATAGATGTTGAGTTGAGGTTAACTCTATAGCACGGGTATCCAGTGTGCGGTCCGACTCAACATACAATCGACGTTAGTTCACTACCCGACAGTTTTCCAGCAGGGATCACGTTTGCGATAATGAATTTAAAAAGAAGACGTATCTTACTTAATAAGTTCATATGGTATCAGACAGTGCACGAGGTCAGCACCAACTCTCCGAACCCTATGTTCTAAAAATCCCCCAGAAGCGTAGAAAGTTTCGCGAAAATTTTAAGTAATTTTGTGCTTGTGGGAGACCTCCTTTGTTATATATTTAAAAAGCCCTTGTTTGTTAGACTTAATCCCTTTTTTTGTTCCAAAAAAACCATCGGTTCAATTAGTTTATGTCTCGAGCTATTTAAAATGTTCAAAGAAGTTTCGTCTGTTGTATTTGTTGTAGTTTATGTAGTTAAAAGGACATTATTTAGTTCTATTGGTTAAATGAGTAAGTAAATTCATATCCTAATTACTACTGCAATTTATAGCATATATCACACTCTGAAAAGTTATATGTATATATTATTTGTAGATGAAATTGAATAAATAAATGCATATGTCAATGATGTAGAACTCCGTATGGGTATTTGTTAATTTATTTGGATAAGTTGATATAATCCTGCATTGTTCGAATTTGAGCATACTTGGAGTATTATTATGTTTCAATAAAACAATAAGAAGGGGATTATCTTTTGGAATTAACACTCTCATTACATTAAGTACAATTCTCACTTATCAAATTCTAAGGTACCATAGTTCTATTCTGGCAAGCAAAATGTCCACACAAATCTATACAAAACATATATTCCCCAACATATGTTGACATGCACAATGAACAATATGTACATACATATGTATGTATGTATGCATTATCTGAATAAATCGGATTCCTCAAATTTCGGACCATGGCAGTAGCATAAACGATTTTGATTTCATTGCACTTCCAGTGCTCATTAGGAATGTCCGAGCAACTCAATGTTATGTTATAATATTATGTTATGATATCATCTTTGTAAATATGCAAACATGCACCCCATTTGAATAGAGATATTACCGAATGGCGTTCGTATTGCACATCAACTAATAAACAATGCAGTGCGAAAACTGCTTTGTAATTCGGATGTATTATTTCATGTTTGATTTGATTTCAAATTGCGTTTGAAATTCTGTAAACAGTAGGTAAGCACGTCACAATGGTTATGACTTAATTCTTAACTTATTACCCCTACATGATGAGAATGGTACATATGTATGTATGTATGTAAGTGCATATGTGTTATGCATGTCGGAATGCAGCGCAGTCGCAAGGGCTGCATGCATCCTCGGAGAATGCCACTTATGGATATCCGGTAGCAACAGCACTTGGTAGTGATTTTATTTTATTGACAATGTCGATTTCGTGAATTAAAAAATAAAATCCCTTTTAAACCATTTAAAAGATTATGCGGATTTAATTTGGAATTAAACAGATATATAGGTATGGTGCCAAGAACAGCAGCAACTTGTATGCAACAGCCACATGTCTGATGGCATATGTACGTATGTATGTATATAGAAATACCGTAAAATAATTTAATTTTCAACCAACCGGTGGGTAATGCAAATGAATTCTCTGTAGGAAATATGAACAATCGAGGTGTTAAATAACATTAAAGATATTTTTTTAATGTTGAACCCTTTAACTTTAAAGTGATAGTGGTCGTTAAGGGCCAAATGAAGAAGAAAGAAAAACCCAGCACAATGGTCCATGCGAAGAAAAAAGGCGAATAAGGTGCACGCTAATCATCCGAAAGGTGAAGACCAATAAAATGAATCCGGGTCTGTCTATATTAGAAAGACCGCCACGAAAAAGATACTGCTTGAGCTTAAGAAAGCAGGCGATGGAAGAAACTTAGACCACTAATGGTACTTAAATAAACTGCACGACTGGGTCGTACGTACTTGCACCGTGATGCTATAAGTGTAAAATGTTATCAGGGTTGAAGTCCAAGTCCTGCTCTTCCCAGTAAAGTAGGCGTGGCATTGCGCGTTTCGATGGAATAATAGTCATAACATAGTAGGAGTTTATACAATGTTTTGTTTTCATAAAAACTGCTTTCAAAAGTAGGCGTAGTCAGAGATAATGTTTGGGTGAATTATAGAAAATTGTAAGGCCTATCACCTTGCTTAAATAATTTTTCTCAATTTCAAGTAAAAATTTTGAAAAAAAAAGTTTTATAAAAGTGGGCGTGGCAATTCCAAATTTGTAGGGCATTACCTTGTATTTGTCGTATAACCTTCAAATATTAATTTTAAGCCCAACCGCGGAAAAAATATCCGAGAAACAGCTGATTTTCAATATTACCGTTATTCCATTTCATTTCATATGCCCAAACTAATCCAAATATCAAATTTTATCGAAATCGTTTGAGCCGTTTTGAGGTTAGAATGAAAATTCCGATTTGCCCTCTAGGGATTATCCCACAAACTACAGATATGAAGTTTGAGGCAAATCCGTCCAGCCGCTTAGGCTGCAATCGCATATACAGACAACAGACGGAATTGCCGGACCTACTTTTTTGGACTTCTCCATCATAGTAATGTCAAGTTTGATTAAAATCTCGAGTTCGATTTTTTTCAGGAATACAATACTTGCCCTATAGGTATAGGTGCAAGTAAAAATACTGTCGCACCATCGACAGCCAGTTCGTTCGTGGATGGTGGAATGGATGAGCTTAACCATATAGCGTCTCGCTTGATTAAGAGTAAGTTTACTTCCTTCGTCTCGATTAATTCTACATAGAAAGAGCATTTTTACGTAACATCCTATTCTGTGATTTCCTTCGTGTGTTTCTGACAACCATTAAATGTGTATCCTCTTCGGTTGATCTTGGTAGTTGATCTGGCACTTCGTGTCTTTTTTTCTAGTCAATAGGAAGGTAACATTTGCTCACCAGATTTTGTCTTTTCCGTTTTTATGAGAATTCGCCCAGTTTCAAATTGAGTTTTGTTTTCTCTCCCGCCGAAGCTAATGCACTTGCTGTATCTAATGACAATTCCAATTAAGATTCAATTGTGTAGAAAATGTCTTGGGGACTTCCTAGGTGCACTGTTACTGGTGGATTTGTGTGATTTGCTTGTCGTTCCACATGTGTATGTATCCTTATATGTACTATATTATTCAATTTTGTTTAGTTTTGTGTCTGTATTTTTCCTAGGGTTTCAATACTGATTTGCTGTTCTTATTATCGTATCCGATTAGTGGTCTTTCATGTGAAAACACTCCTTGACACCATCTGCATACTACTTCTTTTCATCTCCTTTCATTACATTTATTTAAACAAAAAACATAAGAGGTAGTCACGGACCATCTGCAAACTGCATTGGTGGATGAGTTCTCGTCAGATGGTAAAAGAGTCATGAAGACGGATGGTAGCATCGAAGCCAGATTTTCGGAGATGGTCATGAACTATCTGTTTGTAAGTCAAGGTGAGCTGTGTATTATTTTGATTCACCTGAGTTGGTCAAGCAATATCGGATAATGAGATCAGAGGACCGATTCTCTAAGGATTTGCTTGACAGTGTGCCATTAAGGTTAGTGACTCATGGAAGGGTTTGAAGCATGGGATACCCCAAAAATCATCGGACCGCATCTGGCTTTCTAATATGCAAATTGATGGAAAAACGCTTCCCCAGTACTTCACAGTTCACAATCCAGTGGTTCCAATGGATAACTGGGCAGTCATCAGGAGCCAGAGGAGCTTTAGCAAAACATATGTCTTTTCCTACTGCTGATTAATGAGGCTAGTCTGGTAGATCTCGAAAAAATTTACCTAAGTTAGATTTCGGCATTCAGCATGCCAAACTGAAGGTTTTTAGCCCATCTTGTCCTGATGAAGATTGAAGCGAACTACTAGAGAAATCTTCAGTACCTCTCTTAAACATAAGTTTTGGTAACCATCATGTCTTAAAAAATACAAAGAAATCATTTAATGATGACTTGGCTTGAATGGACTACTGTGAGTCTCTTGATGTCATTTAAGGCTCTGTTAGACTCAGTAATATTCTATCCAAAGAACCCTCTAGCCTATCTTTTATTAAGAGGTCGGATGGAACTTGTCCAAACTCGGGAGTCCGTAGAGCTTCTAATGGAAATACACTTCCTTGAGTGTAATAACGTGACTTCTCCTGCACCGGTTTTTCAGGCTGCGCAATCCTTATCCCGGGCTATCAACAGCTGAAGGAAAGATTGGACCAGTTTGTTTCATGGCTAGTACGTAATTATCTAATTATGATTTTCCTAAACCAGGTTCCCCTGAGCTGAAACGTATATGAATGAATGAATAGTTCATATAACTATCGATGTGTTTATTTCGAAATCGAAGTAAGCGTAGACATGGTTGAGGGTGATTTTAATAACGCCAGCACTGAACCAATTTATGAAACTCTGATTCAGCTGGGTGTGGAACAGTTTACCAGCATTTTGTTAAAGAGCATGAAAAGAACTAGAATCATCCAATGGACACTGGGTGATAGCAGTTCCATCATATCTGTCGTAAGCGGATCTCCTCAGTGTGGAGCTGCTTTGAACAAGACTAGTGTATTTTTTTTTTTTTTTTGCTTGCGCCAACGGATGTGTAATCTTCCAAAGATACCAGTAATCCGGGCTACTGGCATGCACGATTCGCAAACCTGAATACACGATGCCAGGAGTACGCCTATGTACTAACCCACACCCCACACTCTTCAACCACTCTCCCCGCGGAACTACCCTTAATTATTACTTCACGGGGCTGGTTAGCACTTTATGCTCTTCTTAACCTGTTCGACGTTTCTTGTTCTGAGGGGGCTTCCATTTGGGTTTGGTTGCTCTTCCTGAGCCTTTCCAGCCGCCGAAGTTCCTTTATGATCACCGCTGCTGTTTGTTTCACAGTATTCCATACTGCGTTCGATGTCAGCATATGGTTGTTCCGATGTTCTCCGGAGTTGGTATTTCTCCAATTATTTTCTCAAGACCTCTGCGTTCCAAGCGAAAATGTGGGCACTGAAAGAGCACATGCTCTGCATCTTCTCTGGCCTCTCCACAGTTTGAGCAATTTGGAGATTCATCAAGCCCAAACCTGTTTAGATAAGCTCTGAAGCAGCCGTGTCCGGTAAAGAACTGGGAGAGATAAAAATC
Organism: Xylota segnis; assembly: GCA_963583995.1. Lineage (NCBI taxonomy): Eukaryota > Metazoa > Arthropoda > Insecta > Diptera > Syrphidae > Xylota > Xylota segnis. Next base: position 103,066,867 of record OY757236.1, on the reverse strand, counting down.
CACATCTCCGTGATGCCGGTCCATCCATTTATGTATATCCGGTATAAGTCGATGTGTCCATCTTCCCTTCGTTGACTGATTCCATCTTTCCTGCCATGTTCTCATGTTTCGCTGTCTTTCTGTCAGCTTAATATCTTTGACTGGAGCAAGGGGTTCCTGGATTTTGGCGTCGTAGGTCCTCTGTAGCTCAATAGCCAAGATATCTGCTGGTAGCATTCCCGCAATAACACATATAGCATCATCGGATACCGTCCGAAAAGCGCAACATACTCTCAGCGCGCACAGTCTGTTGACGGAATTAACTCTTCTTGAGTGGGACTTAATTTTCACTGCCTTTGCCCATATTGGTGCCGCATACATTATTATTGACTGCGCCACTCTTGACAAAATTAGTCTCTTTGGTTGTCTGGGTCCTCCAATGTTTGTCATTATTCTGGATAAGGCAGTACACACCCGAGCAGCTTTGTCGCACGTTATTTCAAGGTGTTCCTTGTAAGCTAGCCTAGCGTCAATCATCACACCTAGGTATCTGATCACCGGTTTTGACGTTATATTTTGGTTCTAGACTAGTGTATGGGGCACTGGATGTTCCCTCAACCCAAGCAAGACTGGATTGAAGCTCTTTGCCATTAACACCCAAACGCCTCCACGATTAAACAACCAATAACTATCTTTATGTTTCAGTGCCAAGTACCTTGGGGTAGTGCGTAATCCAAAATTAAGCTGGAAACTCAACATTCAGCAGCGGGTAAAGAAGGATGGCGGGGTCTTGTTCTTCAGCTTTAAATAGCTGACCTAACCTCGTCATAACTGGGAGGGAGAATGACTTCTTCATTGACTGGACGCTGGTCCTCTTTTTGCCCTATCGTTCTCACTATTTAATGCTCATTAACTAGTTGTTGGAAATGCTCCTTAAATATATTATTCCCCGCGCTTCGGTGACTGGGTTTCATTCACAGTTTCGAAGATTTTGCGTTGCGGTTTTATATCCAGCTGCCGCTACTTCAAATAAATAAATACTTGGCGCAACAGGTCGATGGGACCCAGGGCCTAGCTTCTTACAACCATTCGTGTTGTGCGTGTTATATTCTTTACAATTTCGAGAAGATTTCTAGCTTTGTCAAATATTCATGAGAGTAGGGGCCGTAAAAGAGATTTTAAGTATTGTTTAAGGATTGAACGTGGAACTCCTTACTCCGTAGTCCAGTTCAGTAACCACCTAAGTTACGGCGCCCACGCTTGTACTGCTTCTATTTTTCAGATGTCCAGACATCAAATTTCATCCTTCTAGCCCAAAATAGCAATGTACAAAGATGTATATGCATGTATGTATGTACAATATCTGTATCTGTGCAATATTTATTTGAAGAAATTTCTCGCAGCATTATTTTGTTTTTTTGGTACATCAATAGTACACCATTGTACCGAATCAGAAGGGCAGCATTTCAAAATACCATACGTGATTGAATATTCTATTTTATCAAGATTTAATCAATAGCTCTGGAACATATACACAGATGTATGTATGTATGTATGTACATACATTAAATTATTAAAGCAGCAATAACAACCTCTCACTAACAATCTCTTCGAAAATATAAACTCAATTTATTGTCATGTCGGCAAATTTCGTATTATATACATATATGCTTATGTATGTATGCAGAGACCCACACTAAATTCCATTCAATAATAACAGGAATATCATTAATGAGGATGATAATAACAATATATCATTTAAACCTGCTTGCATTGCTGACCAGTAGATCTTTCGGAGGAATGAGTAATTTATCCAAATTATAAGTGTGTGTAACTTTGAATTAGATTTGCTAAGCTTATTTAGGTATACATTTGTATATACATATGTATGCATGGATAAGTCTGTACCTATGTAGATATTTAAATTTGCAATCGTAAAAAGTATTATGAAAATCTAATTCAATGTATCTTCACAGAGTACATGATTATATGTATGATAGTGCAATATTGCAGATACTTAAATCAAATTAAGCAAATTTACATATATTTACGACATGGTACATACATACATACGTCCAGGATCAAGACAACTGTCCCGAAATAACTACTGCGTACAATAGAGCAAAGCATGTTTGGATGCAAATTTGTTATTGAAATCCTATTTAGTTTCCGTTATGCTAAAGAGCACCTCATAACAGTTCATAAATTTAAGAGCTACTCGTAAATTCTTTAATTATACTGGTAAGTTTCCAATCACACATGGGGAAGAAAAATTAGATGAGTACAAAGAATACATTATATATCAGATATAGTATCTGTGTAATCGATAGACATTCGAGTGAACATTCACTCGGGCATACAGATGTTGAATTGAAACATTAAAAGATGGATAGAGCGATTTCTCATCAAGTGAATTAGGTAACGAAGTATCATCGACCATAAATCGTTTTCAAAACCACTATCTTGGTCTGTGTGTTACCAGTTTTGGGGCCTTAAATTTTGAGCTAGGATGATGATACCTCGGCTTCTGAGAAATCAGTACAAGTGTACACATTTCTTAATCCTCCCACTGCTACGCCCACTTTTTCAAAACTTTCAAAAAGTATGTACATTTAAGGCCAAAAGCCCAGATATGAAATTTTATCCTCCCAGCTCAAAATTTAAGGCCCAAAAAGAAGTGACATTTGGACGTGGCTAAAATATCTTTGCTATTGATACTGATTACGAACATACATATGTATATAGTTTATAGGGTCTTTCCGTATTATTTTTGGAAAACTATGTAACAATTAATATGCTTAAAAAGGTTATATTGCAGTTACTAAACAAAAGCATTTTTTTCTTGCATTACGGCAATAACATAATAAAACACTGTCTGGGTAATTGTTACCCACTTCACTTTCATGCGACGGAAATTTAAAAAAATAGTTGGGCCTGAAGAGTTCCTTTAAACCGCATTTTCGTATTATGTTGAATTCTTCCTTTTGTTTTTATTTCCATTTACTTTTTACTCCAAGCGAACATAAGCTTAATTGATATTAACGAGGCTTTGGTGCGAGCAAATTAATTTTCAAGCAACATGAGCTTACCAAACCATAGTGCTAGCAATAAATTAAAATCATTTTTCACCCCTTTACATGATGTTTTACTCAACCCATTAGAGCGAATAATTAATAGTTGGCTGGTAGAAAAGTTAAGCAAACATAAAAAACCCCTATGCTTTTATGTTATATATACAACACACAATTAACCTTTTACTTAGATATTCTCCTTGCTTAAAATGGATTTCCTAACATTAACCAGACAAACTTGTTATCCTTTCTGAACCGCATACTATTGTAGGTACTCGTAAACTTCTCCTGTTGCCTACTTGTCCAATGTCCTTTCCACTGAGACTCCTCCTTTTTTCATTAGCCCAGTTGCTTTCACATGAAACCGATCTAAATAACAATGCCCAAAGAGCCCAGGTATTTTATGTAATCCTTTTTATTATCTGCACTCTCTATTTAGTATAGATATTCCCAAGTCATACAATAAAGTTTTATTAATTAATTTAAGAGTATTATCCTTTTGAATTTGATCCCAACCATACTCCTGATAGTGTAAACCAACAAGTATTGTCAATTAATGTTGGTGTTCATTATAAATTCTAAACGTTTCTTTTGTTCGTGACTCATCCGGAAGAAGTAATTGTGAAAGTACTCAATTTCCTTTCGATTATGAAGTGGTGGCCACAAAGTTGTTACGCACAAATGTCTAATTGAATTTTTTAAAAAAAATCTTGTTACATACATATATAGTCGTTGTTAGAATCACCTGTTAAAACGCGCTGCATCATAGGCGGACGGTTGATGATTGAGCATCTCATGCAGTTCGTGCTGAAATTGCCTCTCATATTCTTCTTTTTTCTTGGAATATCGCAAACGACATGTCATATGGCTTTAAATAAAGGAAATTTAAGTTTTCTTTGATTGCAAAAGGCGGCTCATACTATGGAACTTTAAAATTAGTAAAGCTTGGATGGATGCTATCATCTTCTTCATCCTTGTATGTTCTCTGCCTCGTGAGAATTTCGTTTATTATTGCATTTACACGCTCAGTTTCCTCGTTAAACCTTTTAAGTGATTCTCGAACCGTCTCATAAGGTGTAGGTTCTAGTGTTTGTGCTACCCCCTCTGGTGGATTTTCTGGGTTTTCTTCGGTTTCTTCAGTGGCCATTTATAAAAAAAATGTTTTTTTCTTCAATTTTTTGTTAGAAATATATACATATACTAATATGTGTCTAGACAAGTAATAATGAGAATACCTAATTAATATAGTTATTTTTTTTTTCAGTGCTCAGTTTCGTCGCTGGTTCAGAAAATGTCAGTCTAAATCTACACTTTTGCCATGAAAGCCTTATAAAACCTCGAAAAAGAATACGATTTCAAAATCCACCAATAATATATGTGTATGTACATACATATCTAAAATAAATTGGATTCATGTCTACTGTAGATATGCATTAATACGGTCTGACGAACAGAACAGCTTCGTTCAACGATTTTCCAAAATAAACTTAATATATGCACTATGTTTGACCATAAAGCCTGCAATAAAATCAGTTGGGTATTAACCGACAGGCTATCAGCTTCCAACCAAATTGACCATTTTGCCATCGATTACCGTTTTAGAAGTAGTCTTCTAGACATCCGAAACAGCGGAAAGCGGACATGGGGTTGGTACATCACCATTCGAAGATCTAATAACACAAGAACACCTAGATTCAACGTAGACCGATTCAGAGATCCCACAGTGCCCCAAAAACTAAGGGACCATCTCTCATGTGGAGTGGAAACAATCAGCAGCTCACCATCCAAGAACATTTATATGCTGTGAAAACTGTTTTCACATAAGGTGCTGAAAGGATTGTCGGTCGATCGCAGAGAAGCCATAGGGCGTGGCTTTCGGAGGATACCTGAAAAAGGATCGAGTAACGAAAACAGCTAAGAGCTCGAATTGCAGCAACTCCACCAGCAGGGAGGAGCAAACTAGAGTCCCAATATCGCATGAATATGAGAGAAGTGCACTGTAGCATGCGACGAATCAGCTTTTATATAAATGTTAACTTTCTCGCATTTAACAACTCTGATGATGAGCAGCCTAGAGCGAGTAAATTGAAATGTATAATATAATCATAGCTACAAAGACCGTATATGTATGTACATATCGAACTGCATTGTAAAACGCAACTTGAAGCTTATGTTACGACACCGAATGAAGCTTACAGTATACAGTTTCAGCATACTCGTAGCATATTAAAATAACTATAAGCGTTTTAGGTAACTTCATTATAATTTCAAGTGTAATAAATAATGCAGTTAGCCATTATTTACCAACAACATAGTTTATGTGGTTACTACAGGATAAGTTTTGATTTAACTAAAAGCCAAGAGTAGTGATAGTGCTTATAAATGAAAGTCATCCTCTTTCTGTATCAAAGCTATTGCTGGAGATCAACATTAACTGAGTCTTGACTGCATTTAATGTAAGTCTATTTGCGAAGGACCAGTCATAAATAGTTGAAAAATCCTCGTTGATTTCACAGACTATATCCTCAATGAGGCCAGATGGCTGCGACAAATAAGACTGTACATTATCTGCGTAGAGATAATATATAAGTACTACATATTCGTAATCAGTATCAATAATGAAGGCAATTGGGCTTCGCATGTGCTTGTCTGCGTATCAGAACCTTGAAAATCTTAAATTTAGAACAAGACGGATACTATTTTATAACTGGCCGTTTAGAATAAAAAAAGTTCAAATGTTTATATTTTCAAAATCCACCTTTATATACTTTCCATATTTTACTTCCACGAACTCCTGACCCTACACTTCCTTCGATCCCGGGCACGCTTTTGCCAGTTGTCCAGAACAATCTCTGTTCTCTGTTCGGTATTCGTTTTCGTCTCGTTCCTGGGGGCTAGTATTCCAAGATCCTCTTTGGTGGAGCATTAATAACCATTCGTTCGATGTGGCAGACCCAGTGTAGTCGACATGTTTTGGTTTTTTGGACAACATCCACATCTTGGCATACCTCATAGATTTCAGGACTATATCTTTTCGACGAAGAATTTTTCTTCTCTTAGGAGTTACTGCATACCTTCATACAGTCATTCTTCATTGATGATTTGGTGCCTGCACCCTACCAAAACATCACCTCTATGTTTGAGAAGCTCTGCTGGTAGGGTGTTGCTGAGCCCACCTCTTCAAAACTGGGAGGGAAGATGGCTTCTTTATTGACTGAACGCGGGCTCTCATCTAGCCTTATCACTCTTTCTATTTGATGCCCCTTCAGCAGCTCCTGAAAATGCTCCTTAAATACATCCATTATTCCCTGTGCTTCGGTGACTAGGTTTCCTTCATTGTTTCGAAGAATCTGCGTTTCGGGTTAAGGCCAGCTCCCAGCTGCTTGACTTTCCTGAAAAACAACAGTGTGTTGTTTCTATCGCGAGACTCTTAGACATCCTTAAGCTGGGAAGCTGCATGGACCCTTTTCTTTTAACGCAGGATCTTTTCCACCTTGCTGCTCTTGTTTTGCGTTCTAACGTTGAATTAATTTTTCTAGGCGGTTTACAGTTTTTTCTCATCAGATATTCGAGCTCTGAATTGGACTGCAGCAATAAAGTGGTCAACATTTGCCCCTAGTTTGCCCCATTTGCTACCTAGTGTTAGTGCCGATTTAAGATTTGAATGATGTCCCTCTCATAGGTATAATTTTTTGCGTGGTAAGAAACTAATTCCGTCGTATTTATAGTGCTGCAATTTTTCTCTTGTTCAACACTCGCGCCTATAAGTTCAGCAGCTCGCGTCCAGATGGCCAGTTGGAGGTAAAATAAGCTCAATTGATGTGTATTAACAGTTGCAACACTGGACTTCAAATTGACGCCAATCAGTGTCTACTCAATTCCTGCACCAGCCAACCATCAACACATATTTAGATACATATTTACACTGTCAAGAATTCAACTATGCATCGTGTGTACATCACTCACTTTGTGGGGCTGTTAACTTACATACATAGATCCATCCTGATGAAATGTTGGCTGTAACATCTTCAAGCGCTCGATGTTATTGCATTTTTTAACCCATTGCTGTAAACCAATTTACCATACTACCTCTACAAAATGACGAACCTTAAATTTTGAAGGGTTTTGTTGAAGCAAAGAATTGTATCGACGTCTTACTAATATTGCATTTTTAGAACTTGAATTTTTTTTCCTCTTTTATCCAGTCCGGGTGTCGAAAATGTCGAATTAGAAATTTTAATCAAACTTGACATTACTATAATGGAGAAGTCTAAAAAAGGGGGTCCGCCATTCCCTTTTGCCTGTTTGTCTGGCTGTGGGTTGACACCTCGAGGCAAAATCCAAATTTTCATTCAAACCCCAAAATTATGGGTACTGTACTTAAGGCCGGGTTCAATAAAAACGGAATTTCTCGAAAACGGCTCTCTTTGATTTTGATAAAATTTGATATTTAGATTAGTTTGGGCGAAAAATTTGAGTAATATTGAAAATATTCTGTTCCTCGGTTATTTTTTCGGCGATAGGGCTCAAACTTAATATATGGGAAATATAAGATGTTTGCAAAGATACATATATACATATGTACATACATATGGCTATATCGTGTCATGAGTGAGTAAATCATGTCATGGTATTTTTGTTCAGTATTATTTGACATTTCACTGTGAAAAGAGAGCGTCAACAAATTATTCAGCTGTATTACGAAAATCTGAGTTTTACGAATAATGTGTTTTGTGCACTTAGAGCACCTTATGGTCTACATAATCGGGATAACGAAAGCAAGATTCGCTATAGCATCGGAAATTTGGAAACCCAATTTTCATTATTAGACAATATGCGACCATGGTATATGTGCGAATATGGTAGCTGAGAGTATACGCAATGACCGCGGTAAATCGATTCGGCGCTACCGTTCTCAACAGTTTGGCGTGTCGTATGCAACACCTTGGCGTATTTTAAGTATGGGCTTAAAAGAAAGCAAACCGTCTCGTCATTCGCCAAATATCAATCGAACTGATCGGACACTCCAACGGAAATTGGCACTTTAGAACGGACTATGTTAACTATGTTAAACTATTAAAAAATGTTTCTTTTGTTTGATAAAATTGAATTTTTTTCTTTTCAAAAAAGTAGCTCTTAATACATACATAAGTATACATACATCACCATGTGCCCACAAATCAAATGATCTGAAATATCAAGCACACCAGAACTACAAATGTATCTGAAGTAGGATGCTCGTTCGTTAATAACACGCAAACCAATAATTTGGATATTAAAGCAACTACTTCAATATTGGCGACCATTTGAGATCAAAATCGTTTGCTAAATTATGAATTTCCATTTGTACCGGATAGAAATGGCACTAGCATTTAGTGCGAATTCATTCAGCGCACTCCATGTATTCCATTTGATCTGCATTCTGAATTCATGAAGTATCGGATTTCATGAAGTCCATCAATACTTTTATGTGAATATGCGCCTGTTCGTTTACTCGTTATTAAGTCCTTTCATCAGTTGACCAGTCCTGTAGCGTAAAGAAATTAGTTTGATTAAAATCTAGTGGTCGGTTAAAGGATTTTTCTGTCACCACTCTTGGAATTGTAAGCTAATTACTAACCCCCTTGTCCACCTCTTTCCGGTGTAATTCAAGTTAACTATTCCTGCTATACTTGTACTAAAAATAGATGAAAATCAAAATTGGTATAATTGCAGCTAAATTAATTTTCACCTCGAAATTGAACCGTATAAAAAATAATTCAATTTAGTTCGACATTCAGTTTTATTATCCTATTATTATCAGCCTATTGGCATCAACTTTCTACATGAATAAATCTTCTCCAGTCCTCTTCCAGTTTCCAAAGCCAGCAAGGGTTGGTAACTATGTATGTTAATAAAAGATTTATATCCCGCCCATATGAAACCCATAAACTCATCATATAAAACCAACAGTGTAGTGAAATGTTTTCCTATCTCCTCGTATCAGGCTCAATGTTCTACCAAAGAAATGTCTGCCAGAATTTGACATCGCATCCCATATTAAATGGAGTATCCTTTGGCTTAAAAACATCAGAAGCCAAAAGAACAAATATAGATAATAAAAAAAGAACAGAAACGAAAGGATACAAAATTCTAACCTTAACCTGCCTCACAAAAAAGTTCGCGCGCGCTTTTTCTTGTCCCAGTTTTTATTATCAGAGTTCACAGTTAATCCTCTTTAGTGTCTGATTGTGAAATAAAATCCTTTGTGTGATTGTATTTTAATATTCCTTCCTATTAAAGAAAAGCTTTATAACTGTTAAAGCTTCAAAGGGGTAAAAAGCCCTGTAAACCCCTGTAAAACTAGGTTTGTCGTCATCTTCCGTCGACTTTTAGCTGGGAGAGAGATATGTTTTCGCCTTTCACTTAGATGTGGTGAAAATAAGGAAGCTTTCATCCCTCCTCAAGTTATGTTTTTGAGTACTTGGCTGGTGAAATTTAACGTTTACTTCAGTTTTATAACGGTTGTTGGACTATTTGGAGGTTGGAAAGTCTTGAGATGTTGGTGGATTCGATTTACGGAACTAAAAAAAAACAATTGTGCGTTAACGACAAACGAACCCACATACTATACATCCTGGTGCTTCACTTAAGCGTCATATCCTCCGGCAATGCTCATCGAGGGGTGAAATCAAATGGAAATATTTTGAAAGTGGTCTGAGTTGAAAAATATATCCTTAGCTCAGAGATAGAGTCATAGAATATCTCTTATTTGCCATACGTATAGAAGCCGACCATTGTATTCTTTTAGTATAAAAAAAATATATAGCACTTTCCCCATTTTCATCACAGAAAGCAAAAAACTGGATCTACCACTGCACTGTCATCTTTTGAAGTGCTGGTACTAGTGCTGCACACAGAAGGAGGATATTTTATACATTATTCTTTCTTGTTCATCGTGTTTCCTTTGGTCTTCTCTTTGTGTCCTGAATTAAGTTGCATTTCCTTCATTTTGATTGAATATTTGTGTTTTTTTTTTTTTTTTATTTTCTTTGTTTTTTGAAACTAAGCATTTAGTTGCTCACAAACGGGCCATGGTAAATGAATAGGTTATTTTCAAGGGAAGATATTTTGTTCTCTGACCCAAATCACTTTGCATTTTTATCATTGTTCTTCTTTGTTGTGTCCTGGGAGGGAAAGCGAGCGGTAGGGGTTTATAAGGATAAAATACTTTTTGAAAGGTTCTCTCAAAGCTGTCAATCATGTAAAAAAAAATTGATTCAGGAAAAATATTATTTCTTATTTAATGCATTCCTCTTATGCTGTGATATTGAAATATTTTATCTATCATCTCTATTCATTGATATTTCAGAGGAGAAAGGTTAATGTAGGCGTTTTGGACCCTTCGGGCATAGAAATTTCTAATTGAGCTGCTTTAAATAGCTTTGAAAATTCACTGAAATACTATGGTGATGGGTATCAGAAAAATATTTTGAGTTGGCTTCATTTCATTGAATCGTTTTTGTATATACCTCGCAGGAGTATGGCTGAAATAAACTGCTTAACGAAAATATTTTGAAGATACAAAAAAGAAGGGAAACTTTAAAAATCATGTAGTTAATTTATCTGGTCCTTACATATACTATAGCCTAAGGGAATATTAGGTTTGATATGTTGTTTGGAACCTACACACATTTTTGATCATCATTAATTGTGAAGACAATTTAACCACGATCGTCTGTTTTTAGGGCTTAAATTTTGAGCTCTACATTTTTTTAAGTAAAAGATGCACTTAAAGTGCAAAATTTCTTGGAATACAAACTAAAAATTAAAAATGTATTTAGGTACATGGTATATGTTTATATTATGTACATACATACATACATACATATGTAGTAACTTCAGAATATTACTAAAGAAATACATTTAATGTTTTTATTTGCAGCTATGCCTATAAGGCTAGTACACGTGTATTGATTTTTTTGAAAAATTTCGAACTTAGGTTTTAATGAAATGCTATAAGTATATCTACGAATTTTCCTGTTTTTCGCACAGTCAGTTGTACGTTGGCTGTTCGCGTGTTGACAAACCGTCTTTGTTGTTTGTTTATCATATCGCTCTCTAATGATTTCGATTTCATTCAAATAAAACACATTGAAATTTGAACTACCTGTGTTTTATTATCACTCTGGAGTTTATCTGAAGGCGTTAAATTGGGGCGAGACGAAGTTTTCCGGGTCCGCTAGGTAATAATAAAATTGTAGGGGTTTTTTTTTTGTTACCAGTTGAAACAAACGATTTGATTAAATTTCATCATCGTGCTGCTCACCAAAATTGAGAATTTAGCAAAATGTAATTTTGTGAGAAAACGGTTCTAATTATTTAGTCAAAATTTCATACATGGACTGATACGGTGTTATTCCACACGTACCACGTTTTGGTCAATATATGATATAACGGTAGATACTTACGACCTAGGTAAGTTTTAACCCGATTTGCTTAAAAACGCCTTCAACGACTTTATTTAGATTTTCAGATAAGATTAAACATCTGAAATACCATAAGGAACTTTTTCATATTTTTGGCCAAACGTTTGTGTAACGGTACTTTTCACAGAGTCGAGTAGTTTGAGTCTAACCGGCTACACCGATTTTTATTAAATTTTATATTGGGGCTAGTGTTTTGGAACCCTATGAAATGGCATACTTAGAGCCATAAAAACTTCATAAAATACGATTTTCATAAAACCTTTCCTTTCATTGTTCTTTTATTTTTATATTTAGACTTCTTACAAGCTGGCATACCTCGTTTTTGGTCAATTGTACCTTCCTTACAGCCAACTTAATAACAACACTATTTTCATATTATATTAACACACAAACATCAGCTTTGTCACTACTTCTTCCTACTGAAGAGAATTTCAAACTTATATGCCATTGCAAAATCCTTCCCATACAGACATGGTACCTATTTTATAGTTTGAGTCTAGAATGATAACAATGATAGCAAAAAAAAAAAAAATAAATACTTGGCGCAACAGGTCGATGGACCCAAGGCCTAGCTTCTCACAATCATTCGCGTTGTGCGTGTTATATTCTTTACACGAATGGAAGAGGCCTACTGTTTAATGCCGTGTCCGAAGGGCAATTTGTTATTTGAGAAGCTTTCTCGAGACAGTTGTACTCTCGGATGTTTGTCGGACGCTCGTGAGAGGTTTAGGCGTGAAAAACTTTTAGGTGTTCCCCGACTGGGATTCAAACCTCGAACCCCTGGCTCCATTGTCCAATGCACTAACCACTGAGCCACACCGTGCAAATATAGCAAAATAGCCGTTTAAAAAAAAAGTCCATACTTATGCATTTACGTACAGTGTGGTGAACAAAAGACTATGTATGAATTGTACTTGACTCTTTGCTCAATCACACAATGTGTTGCCGGTAAGGTTTGAGACAAAATTTCTCACCAGAAAAAAAAAAGTATCAAAACAATTCTGGGTAAAATTACCATTGTTATAAACAAATTATAGGTACATAGTATATCCCATGGGGGGTGGAACTATGTTGCAGAATCTAAGGGTTAAAAAATGTAACAAAGAGGTATTTTAATAGCATCTGTTGTCGATACTGAAAGGTATCAATTTAGCCATTTTTAGAAAAACGAAGTATAACATCTAAATTATTATGTAATCACTTTTAATACATCTCTATTCATTGGCAACACTGTAGAAGACAGCTGTTGACATGGAAACGTGTTTTGAGTGTCATGTTCCATTGGTTAAAAGAAAGAGAGAGAAAATATTTTCATTGGAGTTAAAAAAAAAAGAATTTCTGCGTGAAACAAATAGGAAATGACATAATAATATAGGCATATATGTACATATGTACCAGTGGCGTGCGGTGAAATTTCAAGAGAGGAAAGCCGGAAAACATTTTAAGTTAATTTCTTAATTCAAGACTTACCACTGGAGTTTATTCAAAGCTCAGCATTGAGATTTGGGTTCTAAGCCGCCTTTGGTACACTTTGTCATTATTATTGCATAAAACAAGTGCTTCAAAAAAAAGCCGTTCTGGGTAAAGTAAAGTAATCTTTACACGAATGGAAGGGGCCTACTGTTTAATGGAATGGAAGGGCAAGTTTGAGATTTGTCAGACGCTCGCGAGAAGTGGGGCCGTGAAAAACTGTGTTCCGCGTGGGACTCGAACCTCGAACCCCTTGCTCCATAGTCCAAGGCACTAACCACTGAGCCACGCGCCCACCACATCACGCTACATACATATGAAAAAAACCCATATAAGTAAAAAAATACATCTTTATTAAATACCATATTTAATTAACTAGGATGGGGTCGATTTTCCGCGCTCTGCGTGGATGCTCCCCTACTAATGTAGACTACTTTACAAATTCTTACCTATAAGATGACAAGTTATATTTTCGCCCAAAAGAGATACATATGTATGTTTAACAAAATCATAACCAACTTTATTTTATCATCCTCACACTCATCTGATGAACTGAGGCAAAATAATAGCACATGCTCTATTGGTTGAAGATAAAATTGTTTTACTTTGCCGAAGTTTACTACCAAGTGACATGCGTTTGGAGTTTAAGCTAATTCAATTCTAAATCTAAATCTGGTAAAACACGTGTGTCGAATTGTAAATTATGTTGCGTCTGATTTCCAATATCCATAATCCCAACACGTTCATTTGTATGACGTGTAACGGATTTAGTTTTCGTATGATTATCGATTCGTTCACAGAGCACGAAACACGACCACTGACTTTATAGAGCAGTTTCGATAAATTGTATCTTGAGCCCCAAAATGTATATTGTATTAAAATTACCACTAATCTAATTCGTGGAGGAGATCTACGAAGTCTTTATCTTTAAACTCGCATCAGAGTAAACGCAATGTTGAAATATCAGTGTTTGTTTTTGACACGAGGTGAGGTTGCTTGCGTCGTCAAAGTTAAAAGGAGAAACAGACATATTCCCCGACAGACATATAACCAGGACTACGTTAGATAATTTTGTTCACGGTACTTTATAGTCTATTATGCCTATGCGGAGGTAGAACCACTGTCCTCGTTGAATATTATTTCAAAGACCTGGGCGACTTGTCAGGAAAGCCGTTGTCAACCATTCTGAAATTTATAACAACTTAAGGGTGGTTCACGGAGGCCATGTAACTAATAAGAAACATTGAATTTGGTTTTAGGGAAACCCACGACAGGGGCTCACAACTGACACACTAGTGATTCGAGTATTGGGTACACATGGCCACATGTTCATTGTTATGATACAAACTGTGCATCAAACTTCAATACCCTTAGTAAATATAATGAAAACTGCCTTGCGAGCAATAAATCGTGTATGGGTAAATAAAACGTATTTTACTGTGGGTACTGAGTCATAGAGCAAATCGATGATTAAATAAATTCCTAGATTTTATTATGAAACATCCATTAATAGGACTTTGGGAGCATGAAATATCTTATCACTCTGAGGAAACGGTTTTGATTTTAAAGATATTATCAATAAACAAAAAAAAAATGTTGCTAAAAATATCTTACCAGCTGAACAGACTTATTGAGCATAGTGTATTCCATGTTAACCCCTTCCTTTGTCACCATTTCTTCCCCCACAAGGTTATAGATACGTAAGTAAGTAGGTAGTGGTTGCATTTAAACCTAGCACTCGGATCGCTGATGGATTTACTGTGATCCTTTGCCTCTCTTGTAGAGTCACCCTAAAGGATAACAAAAGTTTGGTTGTAGATTCAGTAAAACTAAGCGGACTACCCGGGGTGGCCAGGTGTGAACCGATAGGGTAAAGTCTTTAGACGATCCTTATCGGCAACGCTTCAAGAAGACTCACTGCCTCCTCGTAGCGGCCGCCGGGCAACGGCTCCTATGTTAAGGAAACTACCCACAATCAGATCAACTTGCTACTGGCTTTGTGCCTCTCTGGCTGATCAGTTTGATGGTTTTGTGGAATTATCATAAGGCCGGCTAAAGTGAGCGACGATGGGGAGAAAACCCCATTATCAAATCCCTAATCCAAGGTGGAACAGCATACGCCGATGGATGCATGGCTAAGAGGGTGCTTAGTCGCTAGTATGCGAACTCCGAATACCTGGCGCCCTTCGGTTTTAAGTCAGCCTTCCTGTGGCATACCGGGCTCCGCCATGGGCGACCTCCCTTCCCGGACACTCGTGGGTCCAAAATACCTTTAAATATTAATACAAACAATGAGAAGGATGCATCTCAGATCGCATCAACCTTGGGTTCTGCTGTTGAGCAACCCTCTGTATCCCAAGGCGCTACTGAGCACTCGACGGCCAACGCTACCTTGGCCTCTACTTCTCGGTCTGCTGTCGAGCAGCCGAACACCCCTGAACGTTTAGAAGGCGTTGCCACATGGGCCCCTTTGAAACCTTCCGCTGCGGTCAGAACCGGGGATGTGGAATCTGCCACATCTGATTCTGACGCGTCCACCATTGTTGATGCCTGTAGTATCATCACGGAGAAATCCGGTTGCTCCTCCATTGGGAAGATGCTTGGTGACCTACAGATCCCACAACAAAAGGATGGATCTTTCAAACTGACCTCTAAAGAAAGAAGGCGGTTTAAGCATGCGCTTAGTACTGGCAAGAGTAGAGAGAGCGCTCTCGCATACTCAAAGATTGCCACCCCTAATCACCGCGAAACTAAACGTGTCAGATCGGAGGATCAGACACCAATAGAATCGGTCGCCAAGAAAGTCAAGGCAGGACCTACACCTGTAACTCCCACTTACAGTCAAGTGGCCAGTACCATCAGGTTAGGTGTTGTCCCGACTGACTTGTCCACTCAACCCCTCACAACTGAGCAAATGGCACTGTTTCAAGAGGCGGTTATAGACACCTCGATCGAGATGAGCAATAGCGGCGTATGGCCGCATTTTTCTGGTTCACATCACAGATCGGGGTGGCTAGTGTTCATATGCTCAGACACTGCGACTGCTGAGTGGATGCGCTCGAATTTCGAGAGGATCAGAGCCAAAAGTGGACTGAACGTGACACTTGTGGAGGAAGGTTTTTTCCCTAAACCACACATTGTCCGAGGGTTCTTTCCACAAAGTCTGGAGCTGTCCTCAGAAAAGATTTTGGCGACTATAACTGCTCAAAATGCTGGACTGCAGGCCAATTCATGGAAGGTTATCAAGAGGGAAAAGGATGGTGCACTCCTTCACCTCGTGATGGCTATTGACGACTCTTCCATGAATAGGCTAAACACCTGTAAAGGCAAAATTAGTTACCGCTTCGGCCAGGTTAAGCTGATCTTAAGGAGCACCGATAAGATAACAGCGTCTGGCTGCGGTACCTCCGATAAGGAGGTAATTGGACCTTCACCTGACTGCGGAAATGTGTCCGACAGACAGGATCCCCAACCTGCTCCCTCGTCTAACAGCGCCACTGGGCATGTTAGTCCCGGCGATTCCAAAACAACCATAGCTAACCCGGCAACAACATCTGCCCTTTCGACCACCAGCGCCACTGGGCATGGTGCTCATAGCGGTTTCGGAAATCAGCCCACTAAGCAGGTTCCACGACCAACTCCTTCAACCAGCAGGGCCATAGGGCATGCTGGTCCCTTCCGTTCTGGTAACAGAACAGTAGCTAGATCTGTGGATCGCTACCGTAGAGGTGGCACTAGCTACATATCCCAAACGACCGGCACCGTAGCCGGTTCAACTCGTCCAGCAAGCGGCGCCAGTGGGCACGCTTACTGCCATGAAGAAAAGTCGGTCAGGAACAGACCACTGGGTCGTCCAAATCTGGCTGCTTGTCGCAGAGGAAAAGGCCCTAAAAAAGCCCAACTACTCAGACAAGCTAGATCCTCCAAGGAGGACTAAATGAGCACCATTAAAGTGTTACAGGCGAACCTGCATCACGCTAAGGGCGCGTCCGCTACCCTTAGCAAGCGGTTCGCCGATGAAAATATAACCCTTGGCCTTATCCAAGAACCTTGGGTTATCAGCGGACACATTAGAGGTCTATGGAGTACGACAAGTAAGTTAATTTACAAATGCGGGGAGTCAGTGCCAAGGGCGGCCTGCTTGATAAGCAAATTTATTAACTTTCTCTCTATTCCAGAATTTTTGACTAGAGACCTGGTGGCCCTACTGGTAGAGGTTCCGACCGAGAGGGGAACACAGAACATCGTGTGTGCCTCGGCATATTTCCCCGGCGACGACGACAATATTCCGCCCACAGAGGTCCAGGAACTAATACAACACTGCCAGAAACGCAACCTACACTACATCATAGGTTGCGATGCCAATGCGCATCACAAGATCTGGGGCAGTAGTGGCATCAATAGAAGGGGTGAGTGTCTTTTAGAATATCTTATTAGTAATCGTGTAGACATTGTAAATAAGGGCTCTAAACCAACCTTCATAAATGCGATTCGCGAAGAGGTACTTGATCTCACACTCGCTAGTCCATTTATTTCAAACTCAGTAGTAAACTGGCATGTGTCAGATGAAGCCTCGTTGTCCGACCACTTGCACATCAGGTTCGACATTCCGGGTAGACTGACACATGACTCTTCTAGATACGATCCCAAATCCACGGACTGGAATCTGTATCGAGGACTTGTCCTCTCAAAATTAGATACGCTAATCCCATCTATTGCGTCCACGTGGGACCTAGATGAAGCAGCTTATCAATTAAACAATGTGTTGCTTACCTCCTATCATAGCAGTTGCGTCCCCAAAACCAGTGTGTGTAGACGTAAGGTTCCCTGGTGGAATGACCAACTTGCTAAGATTAGGAAAAAGGTTAGAAGACTTTTCAACGTTGCAAAACGTACGAAGAGTTGGGACGAATATAGATTCGCTCTCACTGAATACAATTCAGAATTAAGACGATCCAAACGCGCTACATGGAGAAAATGCTGTGAAAACATAACTGACATGCCAGTAGCGGCACGCATCCATAAAGCACTTGTAAAGGATCACGCAAATAGTGTAGGTTTACTCAAAAAGACTGATGGTACCTACACGTCGGACCAAATGGATACACTTAGAACCCTACTTCAGGTTCACTTCCCTGGTTCGACCACCTGTGCATTCCGCACACACTCGAACGCATCTGACCATAGGGTCTGTATCGCCAGTAGAGTGAACAGTTTATCTGGCAAAATATTCAGTCCGGATAAGGTAAGATGGGCCGTAGGCTCTTTCAAACCATTCAAAGCCCCCGGTGGTGATGGGATCTTTCCAGCTCTCCTGCAAAAGGCAATCGATCTCATCTTGCCGGCCATTATTGCTTTATTTAGAGCCAGCTATAACTGGAGTTACATTCCGTTTACCTGGAGGCAGGTGAATGTAATCTTCATACCTAAGCCAGGCAATAGACCTAGTGAGCTGCCTAAATCATACAGACCCATTAGTGTAACATCCTTTGTTCTCAAAACCATGGAGAGACTCATTGATGTTCACATTAGAGGCCGACTAGATTTGTCCATCCCTCTACACTCAAGCCAATTTGCATATAGAAAAGGTAAATCAACCGAAGGCGCTCTTCACTATCTTGTCAAGAAGATAGAAGGAACTTTACGTTCCAAGGACATAGCCCTATGTGCATTCCTGGATATTGAGGGTGCTTTCGATAACACTGGCTACGATTCAATAGCAAGGGCTATAAGTAGCAAAGGTATCGAAGATTCGACCAACCAATGGGTTAGAGCCATGCTCGAAAGTCGGATTATTACTTCCTCCTCCGGAGAAGTGTCTGTATCTGTGAACGCAGTTAAAGGTTGCCCCCAGGGGGGCGTCCTTTCTCCACTTCTGTGGTCACTAGTTATCGACAGACTCCTAGCAGATCTTTATAGATCAGGCTACATCGCCATTGGTTATGCAGATGACCTGGCGATCATTGTTAGTGGTAAACACGGTTTGACCATTTCTAGCGTCATGCAGGGTGCTTTACTACACGTTTTAGAATGGTGTAATAGCGAGGGTCTTTCCATTAACCCTAGCAAAACCATTCTAGTGCCTTTTACTCACAAAAGATTGGTCAATCTGGGACCTATCACCATAAAAGGCACCACATTAGTGTGCTCCAGTGAAGTCAAATATCTCGGAGTCACCCTTGATAAAAGACTCAACTGGAATACTCATATCAAGTCCGCCATAGAACGCGCCACCAGGGCCATGTGGGCCTGTAGACGCCTCTATGGTAGAACTTGGGGTCTCAATCCTAAAATGATTCATTGGATATACACAATGATAGTGAGGCCCATTATCACGTACGCAGCCATCGTATGGTGGCCAAAAGTACTTGAACGGACAACGGCTGCAAAGCTTCAGAAGCTACAAAGAATAGCCTGTCTCGGTATCTCAGGTGCCATGCGTACCTGCCCTACGGCAGCTATAGAAGCCATCGTTGGGCTCACGCCTCTACAAATCTTTATTAGGAAGACGGCTGCTAGATGCGCTATCAAGTTGCAACTAGAATACAAGTTTAAGGCAGGTGACCACGTGGGACACCTGAAAATTCTTGACTCAATCCCACAAAGAGACATGCTCTGCACTGTACCCGACGTTATGGTCAGTGAATACTGTTTCGGTAGGTTATTTGAGGTTAATATATTAGACCGTGCAGACTGGTCTAATGGTGTTCCTACACTGGACCCTAGAGGTCTGACATGGTTCACAGATGGATCAAAGATGGACTCCGGAGTGGGTGCTGGTGTCTTTGGACCCAATACCAAAGTCACAATACCTATGGGAACGTGTCCCACGGTCTTCCAGGCTGAACTCCATGCCATTGAGATCTGCGCCAGAATAAACCTTAGTAAGAGAATCAAGGGCGCAAAAATTTACATCTTCTCAGATAGACAGGCAGCTCTCAAAGCTCTGTCGTCCAACTTAATGGACTCCTTAACGGTTAAATGCTGTTACGATGCACTACAATCTCTTGCTAGACATAATAGTGTGGTACTCGGATGGGTTCCAGGTCATCAGGGGATTGCAGGCAACGAATCTGCAGATGAACTAGCTAGGGCTGGCTCAGGATCTGCGTTCATTGGACCTGAACCTTACTGTGGCGTCAATTGGGCTTATGCCACAGCGCTGATTAACGCATGGGAGCATAATCTTCGCCTAACCCACTGGGAAAATGTCCCAGGGTTACGACAATCCAAGAGGTTAATCAAGCCATATTCCTATAAGGAAATTCTAAACTTAGACAAAGAAAATATTAGGAAGCTGGTGAGCTTTCTAACAGGTCATTGCGGCCTGAGATATCACCTCAACAAACTCAATCTATGCCCAGACATAGAATGCAGGTTCTGCTCAGAAGATGACGAATCATCCGAGCACATTCTCTGTGAATGTCCAGCTCTGCATTGGTTGAGGTGGCGCATCTTCCGCAAGGTAACATGCTCGCCGGCAGATATTAAAACCTCTGCAACTAAGGACGTGCTTTCCTTCATCAGGGAGGTGGGACGTCTCTTAGAGTAAAAATACACCCTAAGATACAATAGATCTTTTAGGTCGCAGTATCAGCCATATGGGCTAGGGTCCTAATTTAAAAAAAAAAATAAAAAAAAGCGGACTACCTGCAAACTCATTGGTCATTTTCTGACCCGTCCGTGAAATCGAAGTATTATTCGGGTTGATTACCCTATCCTCCTTCGAGGTGAAGATTGTTTTGAGGCTTAAGCTGAAGTCGTGTGCTGGTGATATACCAATGTATATATGTATGTATGTATTTATAGTCTCTTTTGAACGGGTAGTTCAGTGGCCCGTATCGCCCTGTAATCAAAAAACTGCAGTGGAATTTGTTGTAATGGTCCTGGTAGTCCTTATAAGTACATGCTAGTCATGCTAGTCTTTGTATCTTTGTCACTGCATTGAGGTACGTTATGTGTTGCGGACCACCAGTCTAAGCACGTGTTTTCCAACTTGGACTTTTTGGCCCTACCCTATTTATATACAAAATTAATATCAAACTAATAATATAAATTTTGAGAAGTTGGTTAAATATTCCATAAACATTTTAATATTACATCTCCGATAGTATATGCAAATAAGATGTATTTATTTTCAGAAGGATACACTTTTTTCTAAATTTTAGTAATTATGATTTATAATCCATTTGTACCAGCAGGATCAGCTTCATCACGGACGCTTTAGTGATCGAAAATCCTGTCTTGCAATCCAAATCGAACATACCGCATATCGATAAATGCATTTTCTCACAAATGAGTTGAAGTGAAAGCTTTTCAATCTAAAAGTATAAGTAATAATGAAACC
The DNA here is from genome assembly GCA_963583995.1 of Xylota segnis. Taxonomy (NCBI): domain Eukaryota; kingdom Metazoa; phylum Arthropoda; class Insecta; order Diptera; family Syrphidae; genus Xylota; species Xylota segnis. The sequence continues at coordinate 103,045,532 of OY757236.1, read as the reverse complement.
TAAATTATTTGAAAATAGTTTGAAACTTCTAACTGCAACTTACGCTACGTCCTAGTCGTTTATTTAAAATATTGTGTGATGATAGTGACTTTAAAATATTTCCTGAGACATTGCAAGCCTCAACGACATCACCACAGGCATAACCAACTAACCACAAGTCACCAATGCTCATTATTACACCTCCACTTGCCATTACAAATTCAGTTCCTTTTCTAAAGTTTACTGATTCTCCACTCAATATCACATAAAAAAAGTATAGGACTGAAACTTGAGTGGCAAAAACTGTGATCAGGATAACAAGAATCTGATATTGATACAAATTCTTAACACCATTAGTTAATTTGTGCAAGCTTGTGTGTATCTTTCCGATTTTGGTTAGTTCATTACAAAACAGGCGTGCCTTTTCCCTTGGAAAATGTTTTGGTGCGTTTTCGCAAAAACGATTCATATCTTTTACTATTGCCGCAAGGTGGTAGTTGAGTATTCGAAGAAGATATCCTGAGTAGAGCATCCCAATATAGAATTGATTCTCCAAGGTCAGTAATAGGTTTTCCAGGACTGTTATATAAACCGACGTCATTACATTCGGAAGTGTAAGTGTTTCCTTTTGTAAAAACGTCGTCATAAATGTTCCTACGACCATAATAACTGATGAAATCAACTTAACGTAGATAAGCCTTCCAACTTTTTGTTTGATCCTAGAACTATTTTTCAGGTTTGCCATGTCGTAAACTCGAATTCCGTTTAGGTCATTAAAAAGATTTTTGGCGTGACCACGGTTTGTCCATTGTGAAATCAAACTCAATCCAATAGCCAACGTATTAAGAGTTGTAAGAGCTTTAGTTAGTTGTGCTGCGATTGGTCTGTTGACAAACATTCCCATATTGGAATATCCTAAATCTTGTAGCAGAATAATGGGTAACGAGATTCCAAGAGCAAGGTCAAGAATTATGCAATAAGAAAGTGCATACGGGCAGTAGACTAGTCTGTGTTTTACAAAGTCATAGAAATAATTACACATTCCAACTGCGGTGGAGTATCGAAAAATATAGCTGATAATAACTTCAATAGAATCTTTGTTGGTTTTTGCCATTGTGTCACACTCGCGGAGTATTGTTTGCAACTGAACTGAGAAATCTAAGCGTCAATAATGTTAATATCATTTCAATGCATAATATATTTGTACTTAAGTTAATTAGACAATTGACGATACTGTAAAGAAAGGAGAAAGTAATTACATTAATTTCAATATTAGATATGGACTAACAAATAACCAAAAGTATGTGTATGTATCTATCTACAAGTACTAATAATCTTCTTCCTAAACCCAGTTAACGATTTATATACAAACATACATACATACATACATATGTCTCTATATTCAACAATGCTTTTATTCTCATAAGGGTTTGTCCCGTCAGAAAGCTATAACCAGAATCTCTAAGGCTGTTCTTAACTGTGATCTTAATTTAACTTTGTTGTATTACTTCTTTAGATATTTTCCAATCTAATGCCATAGGGTTTAAGCACCCTATGCCCTAGGTCAGTCAAGTAGATGATCCTTTCGGGAATAATTTTCCTAACTGTACGTTTGTGGAATCTATGCTTCTTTCTTGCCCATGTAGACGATACTTTCCGGAATAATTTTCCTAGCTGTATGTCTAACTCTAATGTAGGGGGGGATATTTCTTCGAATATTGATTTCATTTCTATTATTCACGCAGATATGATAACAGATAGAACCTCTGCTGGTAACACAATGCATGTGTCCGGAAGTCTCAGGGTCTCCTGTAGGTTTATGTATTCTTTTGGATTTAGAACCATTTGCCTATATTCTAGTCTCTGCTTTCCTCACCAACCCTCCCTTTCTGGGTACATTTGTTCGTATTGTGTATCAGATCCCAGAGTATCGATGATTTCGTCGGGAATTGGTATATGTATGGGAAAGTAATTCCCTAAGAAAGGAGCTACACTGAGAGACAAAAGTATTCGCAAAACCAACGTTGATCCCTTTGATTGCTCAGGACATCCAAAAAAACCAACTTTGAAATTGTTAATGCGTCTTTATTCAAAGCGTTACTGATAATCTATAAATGTAAATAAACAAAACTTAAAATCTTTACACTATGTTAACAAAAAAGTAGAAAACGCAACACAAGGTCCATATTTTAGTTGGACAAAATTATTCGCAATCACGTGTTAAAAAAGAGCTGACAGATAGGGAAAGGCGACAAATTGTCCTAAAAATAAAGAAGGATCCAAAGACGTCGTCGTCCTATATTAGTGGGCAGATAAAAGAAATTCTGGAAACGAAATTCACCCACGCACCGTACGCAGAGTACTACAAAGTGAGGTGTACGAGGCCAGGTCACCAAGAAGAAACCCCTTTATTAAAAAGCTAAATAAACAAAAAAGGCTATAATTCGCTAAATAATACCAAAACAAAACAAACGAGTTTTGGGACAAAGTACTAATATCGGACAAAAGTAAATTTAATATTTACCGATCTAATGGACGCATCAAAGTATGGAGAAAAGCGGGAACAGCTTTAGAAGAAAAGAATCTGCAAACAACAGTGAAGCATGGTGGTGGTAGAGTACTGGTGTGGGGGTGCATGGTTGCTGCAGGCGGGGGGGGAGTTAGTCTTTATAGATGATAAAATGCGCAAGGAAGACTACCTTAACATTTTGAAGGAAAATCTTTCGAAAAGCGCTGATAAACTAAGCTTAGGGTCCGAATACCACTTCCAACAAGACAACGACCCCAAGTATACGGCCGAAATTGTACGTTTGTGGTTGCTCTATAATGCCCCCCACAAACTGAAAACACCACCTCAATCTCCGGATTTAAATCCTATTGACCACCTTTGGGATGTTTTAGATCGGAAAGTTAGACAACATCGTATTACCTCTGATAAGCATCTCAAAGAAGTCTTTCAGTACGAGTGGGGTCAAATTTCACCACAAGTCACGGAAAAACTTGTACATTCAATGCCGAATAGATTACAGGCAGTAATTAAGCAAAAAGGAATGCAAACAAAGTATTGAACTACAAAACTATCACTTTTTTTCCATTTTTACTTGCACCTATACCTATAGGGCAAGTATTGTATTCGTGCAAAATTTGGAACTCGAGATTTTAATCAAACTTGACATTACTATAATGGAGAAGTCGAAAAAAGTAGGTCCGCCAATGCCGTCTGTCTGTCTGTCTGTCAGTCTGTCAGTCTGTCAGTCTGTCAGTCTGTCAGTCTGTCTGTCTGTCTGTATATTCGACTACAGCCTAAACGGCTGAACGGATTTACTTGAAACTTCATATATAGGGTCTGTTGGATATTCCCTAGAGGCGAAATTTGAATTTTCATTCTAACCTCAAAATTAAGGGTAGTTTACTTAAGGCCGATTTCAGTTAAAATGGATTTTCTCGAAAACGGCTCTAACGATTTCGATAAAATTTGATGTGTGGGTTAGTTTGGGTATGTGCTATGAGGTGGCATACCACGTTTTTCACGAAAAATTCGAATAACGGTAATATTGAAAATCAGCTATTTCTCGGGTATTTGTTCGGCGATTGGGCTAAAAATTATTATTTGTAGGTTATAAGACAAGTGCAAAATAATGGCATACCAAATTTTGCAATGCCACGCCCACTTTTATAAAACTTATTTTTTTTCAAAATTTTTACTAGAAATTGAGAAAAATTTTTTTAAGCAAAGTAATAGGCCTTAAAAATCTCTATAATTCACTCAAACACCCTATCTGGCCACGCTCACGTTTTATGGGCATTTTTATAAAAACAAAACATTGAGTAAACTCCAACAATGTTATGACTATTATTCCATCGAAACGCGGAATGCCACGCCTACTTTACTGGGAAGAGCAAGACTTGGACTTTAATCCTGATAAAATTATACACTTATAGCATTACGGTGCAAGTACGTACGACCCAGTCGTGCACTTTATTTATGTACGTTGCGAATATTTTTGTCCAATTGAAATATGGACTCTATGTTCCTTTTTACATATGTATGTCGCACATTGCTCCTTCTTAAGAACCTTACTGTAGGGAGACGAAGCGCACTACTATCCGCCTGTAATTTTGTTTATACATATTTAAACTAACTTATATTTCAAACCTTAAACGAGATCGAGCTAAGCTCTGAAGCTCAGGGAATCTTCATAATCAGTTAATAGATTGAAGATTAGCTTGAGGTATTTATGTATGCTCTATGGAATCAGCTTATTTTAAGAAAATGTAACACAGATATTCAACCATCAATTCTACTAACAAATAACGTTAGCTATAAATGAGTATAGTAGAGTATAGAAAATAGTATTTCCATGTTCTACGGAGATCTCATATACTTTTCAATCCCTTACGGAATTTTATAAACTTCAATCACTTTTATGCATTCTTAAGTTGTGGTTTATTAGAAGAAACCACACCACAAACATCACCCTCAAAAACTGATTTTATTTATGTACTATAAAGCATTCAAATTCTAATAATGCGGTCTTTGGAAACATCATTCAGCCGTTTGATAACCCCAAACCGCATAATCTCTGTACAAACTAAATAATTCCCTCCACATTCAAAAATATACTGAATCTTTAGTCACCACAAGGACAGGAACATTTTGAAGCCTTACCATCTTAAACAAACTTCAGTTTATTTGGAAAATTAAATTTACACTCGTCATCATCATCAATTAATAATCTTAAATACTCAATCCCCATTGAAACTTATACACTTATTGGCAAACTAGATTTTATATTCTAATGTATTATATCCCTTATTACTGCAACACAAAATCTGCACTGGAAAACACATCCTTGCAACATCCGTTTGAATTTCGACTGCAAATGATTTCCTGTATATTCATCTCGCTTAAGCAATTTTCCGAATAGTGCAAAACTTCTCTTTGTCTCGTTGCGTCTGTATATGATCCCATCATCAATAGGAATGTATAGTATTATGCAGTCGTGACGCTTTGAATTGACTTCGCTTTTACTTGCACCTACAGGGCAAGTATTGCATTCGTGAAAAAAATCGAACCCGAGATTTTAATCAAAATTGACATGACATGATGGAGAAGTCCAAAAAAGTGGATCCGGCAATTCCGTCTGTCTGTCTGTATATGAAACTGCAGCCTAAACGGCTGGACGGATTTGCTTCGAACTTCATATATAGGGTCTGTGGGATAGTCCCGAAATCGGAATTTTGATTCTAACCTCAAAATTAAGGGTAGTTTACTTTGGGCCGATTTCAGTTAAAATGGATTTTCTCGAAAACGGCTAAACGATTTCGATAAAATTTGATATGTGGGTTAGTTTGGGCATATGCTATGAGGTGGCATACTACGTTTTTCACGAAAAATTCGAATAACGGTAATATTAAAAATCAGCTGTTTCTCGAGTATTTGTTCGGCGATTGAGCTAAAAATTAATATTTCTAGCTCATAAGACAAATGCAAAATAATGGCCTACCAAATTTTGGAATTGCCACCCCCACTTTTATAAAACTTATTTTTTTCAATTTGTTTACTAGAAATTGAAAAAAAATTATCTAAGCAAAGTAATAGACATTCAAATTTTCTATAATTCACTTAAGCACCCTATCTGGCCACGCCCACTTTTAAAGGGCCTTTTTATAAAAATAAAACATTTAGTAAACTCCTACAACGCGGAATGCCACGCCTACTTTACTGGGAAGAGCAAGATTTGGACTTCAATCCTGATAAAATTTTACACTTATAGCATGACGGTGCAAGTACGTACGGCCCAGTCGTGCACTTTATTTACATATATCTCCCAATGTAAGTACATATATATTTCCAATTCGATTGAAGAAACCAAAAGAAATTGTAGATTTAGATTAAAAACTACATTCTTGTTTCGATGGATCCTATGCACCCTTCCTATACACATTACCAGCTAAGAAGAAATAAAGTGCACGACTGGGTCGTATGTACTTGCACCGTAATGCTATAAGTGCATAATTTTATCAGGATTAAAGTCCAAGTCTTGCTCTTCCCAGTAAAGTAGGCGTGGCATTCCGCGTTTCGATGGAATAATAGTCATAACATTGTAGAAGTTTACTCAATGTTTTGTTTTTAAAAAAAACACCTTTAAAAATTGGGCGTGGCCAGATAGGGTGTTTGAGTGAATTATAGAGAATTTTAAGGCCTATTACTTTGCTTAAATAATTTTTTCTCAGTTTCTAGTAAAAATTTTGAAAAAAAATAAGTTTTATAAATGTGGGCGTGGCATTCCAATATTTGGTATGCCATTATTTTGCACTTGTCTTATAACGTACAAATAATAATTTTTAGCCCAATCGCCGCACAAATACCCGAGAAATAGCTGATTTTCAATATTACCGTTATTCGAATTTTTCGTGAAAAACGTGGTATGCCACCTCATAGCACATACCCAAACTAACCCACACATCAAATTTTATCGAAATCGTTAGAGCCGTTTTCGAGAAAATCCATTTTAACTGAAATCGGCCTTAAGTAAACTACCCTTAATTTTGAGGTTAGAATGAAAATTCAAATTTCGCCTCTAGGGAATATCCCACAGACCCCATATATGAAGTTTGAAGTAAATCCGTTCAGCCGTTTAGGTTGTAGTCGAATATACAGACAGACAGACGGCATTGGCGGACCTACTTTTTTGGACTTCTCCATTATAGTAATGTCAAGTTTGATTAAAATCTCGAGTTCCAAATTTTGCACGAATACAATACTTGCCCTATAGGTATAGGTGCAAGTAAAAATGCAAATGTATTATTTATTATAAGTATGTCTATGTCGGCTTTTATTATTCATTGGCAATATGGAAAGAAATGCATCCAAATGTTGCTAATAAACTATGAATGAGGAAGTTCAAGAATTTCATAGTTGCCTCTTACATATGTATATATACACTGATATATGTACATATTAGATTCCATGAGTTGCTGAGAAATTAAAGTCAATTTGTAAGGTAATCCGCAGTAAACAAATAACGCGAGCTAATTCAGATGTAGCCATGTAGCCCTGATAGGATTGGCCATTGGATTCCTATAACTTGATCTAACGTATAAGCTTTCAGGATCATTAATGTACTTTATGTAATATCGCAGATAATTTTACCTTGTTCTAAATAAATAAATAATTATATAATAAATAAATATAATCTTTGATAGATAAGAAGTATTTATGACATGTAATTACATAACAAAACAATGTATCTATAAGTAAATATATTAAATACATAAACGGTAAGTTTGAGTTAACAATTTCAAGATTAAAACACGAACGTCTTTCGCATGAAACACTCCTTCCTTCTTACTTCTCTGGTTTCCCGCTTCTTATAAGAAATCGTCGATTACTTTTTGGACCAAAGGAGGTAGGAGGTTAGGTCCCAACTTGGCGTTAAAACCTGCCCTGCTACTTTGCTTTAAGTTTAAATAAATAAAAATGTATTTGGGCTTATGGGACCCAGGGCCTAGCCTCTCACAACCATTCATGTTTGTGAGTGTGGGGCTAATTTGGAGAAGCTTTCTCATGAAAGTTCTGCTCTCGACAGTTGTCATACGCGAGGCGTGATGGTTTTGTTTTTTAACTTTGGTGGGGGTGGGGATCTATCCCGCCCCGTTTAGGAGGTAAGGACAATTTAAAAAAAAATGATTTAAAATGAAAAAAAAAAATATTAGAAACAACGACAACACTTGCAATGAAATACTATTCCGGTTTTGAAAGCGAGAAACCTGTTCTTTAATCCTAAAAATTTAAATTACATTATTTATGTTGATAGTTTTTGGAAAATTCGCATACAATTTCAAAATGTTGATAAAAAAAATGAAAAATAAATTATAGACCAATTTTTTTTCAAAATTGTGAAATGAAGTGCTATAGTATTGGCTTTTTCTGGTCAATGTTAAACTTCTAAGGCGCCTATAACAAATTCAACCTCTCTTTTGGCATGCGGCAGGTCCCTGTCACGCAACTTTATTGCTCCGCTCATGGTAGGTGCTTTTCGTCAGGGAGGCGCCTATGTCATCAATACTCTTCCTCTACAGAACTCATCAAATTACAAAGTTCACATTAATGACAAAGTTTTGCTGATTCGCATTAAAGTAAATCGTCATGTTCACTTCATTTCCACATTAGGGCGCCGTGGCTCAATGGTTAATGCGTTGAACTATGGAGCAAGGTGTTCGAGGTTCGAATTTCAGTCAGAACACATAAAAGTTTTTTTCACGGACCTACCTCTCGCAAGGGTCTGACAAACATACGAGAGTACACCGGTCATGATAAAACTTCTCAAATAACGAATTGCCTTCCGGCCCTTTCCATTCATGTAAAGAATATAACTCGCACAACACAAATGGTTGTGAGAAGCTATTCCCTGGGTCCCATCGACCTGTTGCGCCAAGTATTTTTTTTTATTTTCACTTCATTGCACTATTTTGAAAAAATTTAATCTAAAGGCGTTTTTCTTTATTAGTTGGGAGCAGAGCTCTGAGCGCTCTGTTCAGAGTGTGCTCCGAACGCTCTGAATTATTTAAGAAACACGATCGAGCACATAACACTGAAACAATGAAAAATGAATGCTTTTTGACTTCCAAACACAGAAATAATATTTAGACACAAATAAAATTCCAATTTCTTCTAATATTTATTAAACAACAAGACATTGGGCGCGATTTCAATTGTTTTCGTTTTTGTTTTTTAATTTTTTTTTCCTATCAAACGTCAAAATCATTATGCTCTGTTTTTGCTCTGGGTGCTCTATCAATTTATATCGAGCTCATAGAGCGCGCTCTGGACACCCTCTGAGTGAAAAAAGGAACACGAGTAGAGCGCTCTGAGCACTCGGACCTGAAAAAGAAATACGCTCTGCTCGGAACTAGAAAAGAAAAACGCCTTAAACTTTTTTTTTTAATTTTTTTATCAAAATTTTGAGTTTACATGCGAATTTTTTAAAAAAATATTAACATAAATAATTTAATTTAACTTTAGGAGTAAAAAATATATTTTTGGCTTTCAAAACAAGTATAGTACTTCATTGTAAGAGTTGCCGTTGTTTTTTAATATTTTTTGTTCTTTATAAGTCATTTTTTTCTAAAATTGCCCCTACCGACCCTTCAGGTCGAGATAGACCCCCCTCCAGTAGTAAAAAATTCTTGTTTTTGACCCCTCTAAAAAAAAAAACCGTTATCAATTTTTACCGCCAAAGTTATCGTACTCTCCTCATTATCTCTCAAACATTCGTAGATATTTGTAACAAAGTTCATACCAAAATTACAAAAGGAAGGAAGGCAATTTCTGCAGAACAGAGGCTTGCTTTAATATTTGGCAGTTTGTCAGTAATATTTTGTTTTTATTTTAAAATCGTTAACCCTATCCTGCCATAATGCAGGACGGCTTTGAACTTCTGAAATTAAAGTTTCAATGTTAATTCTTGCCATGTTGATTTCTTGCCGATCAGCACTACACTAAAATAATAGAACAGAATTGAAAGCTGAGCGACGTCGCTTGCCGCTCAGTGCGTGGCCTTAGCCTAAGTCTTAACATTTTAAGTAACATGTTTTAAAAAATACCTTAATCGATTGATTGAAAACTAAAAGATTTATGAAATTGATTCAGACTACTCTTCCGGCTATTGACTCTAATATGATTTTAATCCAACAAACTGTCCGTGAAATCTACACCATATGTAAGCATATTATGACTTGTACCTTCGGGACAGAAAACTTATACAATTCTGTTCTATGATATGAACTTTGCCTGCAGGGTCAGTTCGAAGGTATCCTTATGCATTATGTACCCTTTCCAGAATGTTATATCAAGTATTGATTTCAGTAAAAATATCAAATTCGATTTTTCATAAATCTTTAGAATCTCACTTATGAAAAATAGTTGGATGCTACTGGATATCAAGTTAAAATCGTTAAAGTGAAATGTATAAGGATTAAATTTCTTTATAATTGTTGTTCCATAAAAATATTTGATGAAATCGTAATCTTTCTAAGTATCTGAAACGGATTATGTGACATCTTATCTCATAATGTCGATATTTCGTAGAAAATTTCATCAAAATCATTTTAATGACAGAGGAAGAAGAAATCGTCTTCATTATTTCGGTGCTGAAGATGTGCTACCTTTCTTTGAAACTCCTGAAGCACAAGAAACGTAGGTGGTACACGCGTCCCTTGTACCGAAAGCATTATTTTGCATTTGACTAATTAAGTTATCAATTTTGGACATTCAAGCCTACGTCGCATAATTGAAAATAATTTTAGAATATTAACTGCTCGTTGGAGATTCTAAAATAAATGCATAGAATTTTATCCGGAAAATGCGGATAAAATCGTACTTGCGTGTGCTATACTCCACAACTTTATTAAAATAACCGATACAGTCTACAATTCCAAGTCGTACTGAACTTATACTTCAGCTATTTTTTACACTACATCGACAGCTACACATTGTGTTCTCAGTATTGAGATTATGTGCATTCTACATACTCTATATAAAGCGAATTCTCAGCCACTTCAACTTCCGTTTGCGTTGAAGGGGCTTGGACGACGAGATTCAACGACAAACTATATGTACAAGCTGTACAGTGACATCAATCTATTCAAATAACTACGCATGAGTTGTTTGAGTTGGCAAAGATTAGCAGAGCGAATCCGGCCTGCAGAGTCATGTTATATGCCATCTCATAGGGTTTAAAAAGTCGTGATCTAATATAAAATTTAATAAAAATCGTTGGAGCCGTTTTCGAATAAATTGGCTCTAACTGCTCGATTTCGCGAAAAATACCGTTATAATAACTTTTGCCAAAAATACGGTAAAGTTTCTTATAGAATTTGAGATGTTTAACCTTATGATAAAATCGTTTAAGCCGTTCTGAAGCAAATTAACTTTTAGTCACCTTGTTCGTAAGTACCGTTATATCATATTTTGACCAAAACGTGGTAAGCCATCGTGTTGCATAACTGCGTACTAGACCAAATTTAAAATTCGAACTAAATCAAATTGGCTATAAATAAAGTATTATTGTTGCCAATTTTGGCAAGCAGCACGATACATCATCTGATTGCAATTGACTAGACTAATTCAAATATGAAATTTATTCAAAATCGTTAGAGCCGTTTTCGAGAAAATCCATTTTTAATGAAATCGTCCTTAAGTATAGTACCCTTAATTTTGAGGTTAGAATGAAAATTCCGAATTCGCCTCTAGGGATTATTATAGAGACCCTATACATGAAGTTTGATCTAATGCCATCCACTCGTCGTCCAGACGGCATTGGCGGACCCATTTTATAGACTTCTTCATCATAGTAAGATTAAAATCATAAGTTCCAAATTTTGCACGAATACAATACTTGCCCTATACATAAGTATACATATGTAGGTGCAAGTAAAAGATAGTGATACGCAAAGTTTTATTTTTCTTTATTTTTCGTAAGTTCTCCCATAAAATGTTTTTTATGTGTAATTTGAATAAAAATTTTTTTTTCTGAATTTATTTTGTGTACTCAATTCCTTAACACTTAGCTAAAACACAATAACAAATGAACAAATATAATCACCGTATTTTGTTTTGAGTATTACTTGTTGTGTAGTACTTAAGATCTTGCTATAATTTATGGCAAACAAAAATATTCACTTTTATCAAACCTGACGCAAACACAATATTAGATAGCGACATTATCATCCGTCTAGACTTAATTAGAAACTGAAAAAATAGAATTTATTTATTTATTTTATTTATTTATTTATTTTATGTTTTCATCAGTGTTTTGTTTTTGGATCACATTTGGAAACAAGATAAACTGATTATCCCTTTATTATGCAATGATTCGAGAATAATTTATCGTTTAGGTATTTATCAGTTCGCGCATACATTCTTTCCAAACTGCGACCATAGTATCGAAATTGCCTTAGTGTTACTTTATTACTCAAGGATTGAAACAAATTATTTTCTTCCATTTATATTTATAGCTTTAATCGAAGACATTCGCAAACAACAATGAGAAGAATTAAGAATTATCCTCCCAAAAGGATACAAGGGACTATACATATTTCAATTTAATATTTTTGTTTGAATGCTCAAAATAAGAAATAAATGTCGTGTCGGGAAATGCGTCTTTCCATTTTCTTGTGTTAAGGGCAACGATTTATTGCTGACTCTTGGACAAGGACTTTCGATTCTCTGAGTAACGATTAAAACATTGTTTTTATACTCATTCGGAATTATTTTCCAGTGGCTGTAGTTTTACTTGACGAGTATTCCACCATGAATAGTGCAAGGAAGCAGGTGTGTGGTGTCCGTAAACATGAACGAAATCAACTCCACCAGCACAAAAAATACGTTCTCTCTAGCCAATTCCAAATAGACCATATTTCTATTGGAGCGAATGGCGTGGCATTCGATGTGTTATTTTCCTCAATTGTCCTTGACTTTTTTTTCGTCTTTATTGGTTTCCAGTCAATTGACCCATTTCAAGGCAAAAAAGGATTTTCTTCTTCAAATGCACAATGGAATACCAGCCCAATGCCTACTGTTGTAATTCGATGGATGGTTATGTTACAAAACGACGCGAGCATATCCGTGTTGGCCCATTATTCTAGCACCCTTTTGTGGGGGATAATCCTTTAATTTAAAGATGGCAACGATGGCACGATATTAATATGTGGCAGTTACGTACAATGTATTTTTGCTTCGGTAAGACTTTGCTTTCCAAAGTCTTCTGTTCTAGAAAAAAAAAATTTGTTGGATTAAGTTGGTTTTTGGTCATTTGAGAGTTTTGCTGAGCTGTTTCATTTATGTGAATAGGCAGAAATGTAATAAAAGTTAAAATTAATTTGGGATTACGGTTTTGTTTTCTGAAATATGTTAATGGTCTATTAATCGTGTGAAGGGAATGACGAGCTACTAGCTTCCAGTTAGGAGTCTTTAGTCTTCCCTCCAGTCATAGCATATACAAGTCATAGTACTCCCTCTGGCGCACACAGAATATTTTAGCAGAATACATCACAAGTAAACAAAAAGACCAAAGAAAGCCACTATAATGAGTGGGAATGGTTCACCAGTGAAGAACAACCGTAACCGCCACCATGAAAGGTTAATAAAAGATGGTTCACCAACAAGGTTGCTAAAAACGAGGCAGCTAGTATCGTGAATGAAAAGGACTTAGACGATAAAATGAAGTATGAAGCTGTGATCGATGAGTACAGTGCCCACCTTGAGTTGAAACAACAACATAAGAAGATGAATGCTACGGCGATCTAACAGGTCATCGAGGTCGAGGCTCCTGAACTATTTAGAAACCATGTGAGTAAAATTCATCAAAACTTCATTGAATAAAATAAAATAAATAAATTTTTGGCGCGACAGGTCCATGTGACTCAGGACCTAGCTTCCCATGACAATGCGTGTTTCGATCGTGTTACGTTCTTTATAGGTATGGAATGGGCCTAATTTTAAGTGTAGTATCCGAGGACAATTTGCTATTTAAGAAGAATTCTTATGACAGTTGTACTTTCAAAAGCTTGTCAGAGGTGTGGCCGCGAAAGATTAATCTTTAAGTGTTGTCTAAGGGTTAAACCTGGAACTCCTTGCCTAGTCCAACCAGATTTAAAAATTGAATCAGTTAAGGAGCTAGACACGAAAACTAGAACTCTAGAAGTAGCCCTAGGTGCTGATTTTACGGTTTCTTGTCAACACATTGCAAATAACTGTGGCTCTAGGGGGTTAGGCGAACATAGCTATACATACATATATATTATATTGCGCCTTTTACCTATCGATCTTCATATTATGTTCTTATGTTCATGAAGTGCGGTCAGCTTAAGAGAAAGAGGATGCTGGTGTACCTAAACTTATGGTCATAACAACATCCTACATCTGTTCAAGCTGACTATATAACTCCTAGATTTAATTTTCGAAAGGATGTTACAGTAAGATTCCCAACCAGGACGAAGTGGGAAACAGGAAGTGCGAAAAGGAGTTTCAAACAACTATTTTATCGACGACGATTCCAAAATGAACTACGGGTATGATTCGCTCAATATTTCCATGTCATACCGCCTTCCTGACTTATGCTACACTTCCAGACAGAAGTTCTCGCAGAACGCGAAACCACATGGTTACGAGTAACCCCCTATGGTGTTAGCCGTCTTTATTGACAGCCATGCAGCTATCACGGCCATTGTGTCGGTCACTATATCCTCGAAACTAGTAGATGCGTGTAAAAAAGAAATGTCCTCGCTGGTTAATCGCTTTAAAATCAGAATACAGTAATATCGTAAGAAACAAGTAAGTGGATCTGCCTTGGGTGTTAACGTCCCGCGGGGGGACCTAAGGGTAGAATCTTTGTCAACAACCTAATAGAGAACTCTATAGAAACCGGACGGAAGTTACTGGAGTTCTGGCAATTAGTAATCGCGCATGCGCCCAGGGATCCATGCGCCCAGAATAGGTATTACATTTAATGAACATTGCACACTAGATAAACCCTTTAACGACGAGCTTACAGAATTAAAGGCCAACAATTAAAGGGCAATACATAGATGTCATTTATCAAATACCAGTCAACACCATTCTGTATTAGAAAGGTCACATAAGTCGTGGTATTAAAATGATGCTTTTTGCGCTACTTAATTTTCAGCATGTATTTACTCTACCTACCTATCTTCTTACCTTCCTTTTGAATGGTCATCATGCCATAGGACAATAAAATACAATCATAATCGTACAATAGGCTAACAATCTTAATGTTCAAACTTTCAGTTTGCCCACATGACCGTTGGAGTAAGAACACATGAGGTAATTCATGGATATACATATGTAGATAAAAGTATCGTCAGAGGAACTTTCCAATTAAGCGTTCCTTTCATTAACTTTCTGTATTCAGACAGATGACTGGTACTTTATGTAATTTTCATTTTTATTCACTTAATTTTTCCACCTCATCTGCATCACCATGTGTCACATCCTGTTGATATAAAGGGAAACATTTTACTACTGTAGTCTTTTTGCTCTTCCTTGAAAAAACCCTAGGTGATATAAGAAGTTATTAAAACCATTTTTTAATTATTTATAAACACGAGGACAAACGTACGGCATTTATCGATTTCTGATATCGAATTACATATAGAAAAGCTGCAATTCATCTACAAAAGGTCGTATGATACCCTATCCCATTTCGTATGCACCCTTTATAAAGTTGGAGTGGCCGTATTGCGTTTATTTATTGAATTCATACGATAACCTCGAACATGTACTGATATTATATGCCAAATGTCATTAAAATCCTTTTTTACCTGCACCCATACCTATAGAGCAAGTATTGCATTAGTGAAAAAAATCGAACTCGAGATTTTAATCAAACCTGACATTACTAGGATGGAGAAGTCCAAAAAAGTCGGTCCGGCAATTCCGCCTGTCTGTCTGTCTGTATATGCGACTGCAGCCAAAACCGCTGGACGGATTTGCTTCACATTTCATATCTGTGGTGGCTATGAGGTGGCATACCACGTTTTTGCGAAAAATTCGAATAACGGTTATTTTGAAAATCAGCTGTTTCTCGGGTATTTGTTCGGCGATTGGGCTAAAAATTAATATTTCCAGGTTATAAGACAAATGCAAAATAATGGCGTACCAAATTTTGGAATTGCCACGGCCACTTTTATGAAACTTATTTTTTTTCAAAATTTTTACTTGAAATTGAGAAAAAATTATTTAAGCAAAGTATTAGGCCTTAAAATTTTCTATAATTCACTCACCCAAACACCCTATCTAGCCACGCCCACTATTTAGGGTTTTTTTTTTTAAAACAAAACATTGTGTAAACTCCTATAATGTTATGACTATTATTCCATCAAACGCGAAATGCCACGCCTACTTTACTGGGAAAAACAGGACTTATCTCAATCCTGATTAAATTGTACACTTATAGTATTACGGTGCAAATACGTTCGACCCAAGGGAGAATATCTATGACCTATGTATCGCTTTCGGTGAAAAAAATGTATCAGTCCATTGGTGGCCGTTATAATTGATTATAGATTTACTAGGCAAAATCGTCCTAGAAGACCTAAGAAAGGAATCGAATTTCCTGTTATATACTTGTACCTTTATTTCATGTTCATTTGTAACTGCCTCTTATCAAATTGAATTTTTTTCGGTTCATGTAGGGTTTAAATACATAAATGTGACAATAAACATACTTTTTATTTTTTTATGTTTCGAACGCACAAGTGAAAAATTACAATAACCTTTTATATCACTTTAAATAAGAATGGAAAAAATGGATCAAGCAAGAATCTTTGTACTTTGCACAAACTTGCCTCAAACTTGCTTCATATTTATTTCAGGTGCTCGTCAAATTGCCTGGTTTTCTACCACCAAAAAGACAAAAAAAGGAAGTGCTGATTGTTTGCAGCTTTTAGAAAATATGAAGGCCATTGGCCAACCCTTAAGAAGTTTTTAATTTGTTTCTTTCACCCTAATTAACCGCAATCGTCGCTACGATTACACTCCGAAGAACTATGGTCAAAAAGGATTAACTTTTAAACGAAGAAAGAGGAAAATAAATAAATAAAGAAACAAAAAGAAGTAAATACATATAAAAATGAGCTACATTTGGTCGGTTGACGATATGATTGGACAGAACAAGAGGACTTTATCTGTGGAGCAAGTCGGAGTAATGATGCTGCTGAGGGAGTACGAAATGTTTTCATTAGAAGCACAACAAGAAGGAGATATAATTAAATCTCTATTTTCATACCCTTTGTTTTTCTTATGAAAAGTTCTCTCTTATTTGTACGTACATACATACATATTTTGAACATTTAACTTCCTTGTACATAGTGCGGTCTGAAAAGAGATTAGAGACGACTCTCCTTGTTTTTACTCTGATTAATTTAGAAAGTTCAATGAAATACTGTGCGTAGATTGCAAAATTTGGAGAATGTAGCATTTAAACTACAAATAGAGATATACATAAGAATTTCCCGTATTCTACAACTTTTTCAATGCCTCCAATTGGAGACATTAACATCTGTTTATTGGCATCATAATTCAAAGAAAAAAGCATTGTATAAATAAAGCGCTCGACTGGGTCGTACGTACTTGCACCGTAATGCTATAAGTGTAAAATTTTATCAGGATTGAGATAAGTCCTGTTTTTCCCAGTAAAGTAGGCGTGGCATTTCGCGTTTGATGGAATAATAGTCATAACATTGTAGGAGTTTAAACATTGTAAAAGTGGGCGTTCCCAGATGGTGCGTTTAAGTGAATTATAGAAAATTTGAAGGTCTATTACTTTGCCTAAATAATTTTTTCGCAATTTCTAGTAAAAATTTTGAAAAAAATAAGTTTTATAAAAGTGGGCGTGGTAATTCCAAAATTTGGTACGCCATTATTTTGCCTTTGGCTTACAATCTAGAAGCCAATCGCCGAACAAATACCCGAGAAACAGCTACGCCATTATTTTGACTTTGTCTTATAACCTAGAAATATTAATTTTTAACCCATTTTTAACCCGAACAAATACCCGAGAACAGCTGATTTTGAATATTACCGTTTCGTGATTTGGTTCGTGAAAACGTGGTATGCCACCTTATAGCATATGCCCAAACTAATCCACGTATCAAATTTTACCGAAATCGTTAGAGCCGTTTTCGAGAAAATCCATGCTAACTGAAATCGGCCATAAGTAAACTACCCTTAATTTTGAGGTTATAATGAAAATTCCAATCTCGCCTCTAGGGATTATTCCACAGACCCTATGTATAAAGTTTGAAGCAAGTCCGTCCAGCCGTTTAGGCTGCAGTCGCATATACAGACAGACAGGCAGACAGGCGGAATTCCCGGAACCACTTTTTTGGACTTCTCCATCATAGCAATGTCAAGTTTGACTAAAATTTCGAGTTCGATTTTTTTCACGAATGCAATACTTGCCCTATAGGTATAGGTGCAAGTAAAAATGTTATAGTGTTTTTAAAAATCGCCCGTAGATGCCCGTAACGAATAAAATTTCTGTACGCTATCATTTGTATACCCTATCCAAGGGTGTATTAGGTTTCATACATTGCTTTTGACATAGAGAAACAATCGCGATAGACACTGTAAAGTGTGAATGTTATTCAGTATTAATAGCGAACACGAATGAGCCTTGTCCGTATGCCATCACCGTGAAAGGAGGATGAAATTTGATATCTGGTCTTCTGAGAAAAAAGCAGAACAAGTGTAAACATTTTAAATCCGCCCACTGCCACGCGCACTGCATCGTGGAATAAATATGACGTAATTCGACAAAAAAATGCTATGCGCCTTGGCAAAGTTTTCGGCAAAGGACAATGAATTTCGGTAGTTTCGAAATAGTTTGAGTTAGTATACACTGGGAAACTGAAAATTGCTACTTTTCTAAATGTTTTGATCTGAAGAGAGTACCATGTACCCTTGTGAAAAACTACAACACTATTAAACATATCCTTGGAATTTTGGGTATAATTAAAGCCTAAGGGTAACAAGGTTCTTATAGAAGCTTAATTTATTCATAATGTCGTCATTGGATTTTCAAGACTGGCTTCTTATCAACCTGTCAATTTACCAAATTATTAGTATCACCATATCTAATTGTAATTAGCGGTTATGACGTACATACATATCTTAGCCTCTCGAACATTTAATTAATTAAATTAATCGCCAAATTGCAATAGTATTTTTGCCTAAGTACTTAAATCATCTACATCAAAGTCTATTCTCATTAATGTGTCCGAGGGGTAAACTTATAGGATTACCGATAAAATTGTGTATCAAAGTGGGTACCCTTATTTTCACAAGGAAATATGGAATTAGGCATTCAATGTTGCAGGCATTAGGCATTCAATATTCAGTTTAAAGAAAATTAAAAAAAATTTAATTTTAAATACCAAAATGCACTGCAATACTTTAATCGGCGTCATGATATTTCAGTTTTTATTTCATTGCACCAAGCAGTTTAATGTAGAGGTTGTAACTTTATAGGGATACTTACTTTGATAAAAATGTTAAAAAGAGAAATATTATCTTTGATTTGTTGAAAATCGAATTAATTACTTTTGAAATAATCAAACTTAATTGATGCCACTGCCACCTCAAAATATGCTTTATGCTTTTTATTTCAAAACGAGTTATGTTTCCATCTTGAGCTAACATGTACATCTGACATGTCTTTAGGGTTCTCTTCATCGATATGCTATGTAAACTCTGAAAGTCAAACATTTGAATTTAATATAGAACAGTAATAGATGCATAAAAACGTATTATGGCATCTATCAAAATCATTGGAGCTGTTTTCGATAAAATCCATTTTAACTAAAATTGGTAGTGTACCGTCAAATTTCAGATTAAAGTAAAAATTCCGATTTCTGCTTGAATTGTGGCCCCATAGACTCTAGATATGAAATATGAGCGTACACACATGCATACAGAATTTGCAGACCATCTTATAGGTATAGGCGCAAGTAAAAAGTTCAACAATTCTCATTATGCCTTACAGAGTTCTTAATTATTTATTTAAATAAAAATCAAATTCAATGCTGCGAAATCTCGCGATCTTTAAAATAAGTAATTGTAAATTTTCTCTGATCCTATTCTTGTCACAAGAAATATTTTTGCATAATATGGACATATAGCCACATACATATGTGTATGATGCGTATATATAAATATATATGGCTTTAACCTCCATTGATTTGTCTTTCCCATTGCAATGGAGAGGGTATAATTAAAAATTTAAAAGTCAACTCTCTGTCATTGCCCTGTTTACTAAAGTCTGAACTTTCCTACTTTACGCTTTATCAAGTTCAAATAAAAACGTATGAACAACAAATATGTGAATAAACCGACTCTGTTTCTGATATTATTGATGGGAAAATTCAATTTGCATAATAAATTATTTCCAGCATTTTATTGTGTTAAAACGACATTCGTATATAAAATTTGCAGGTAATCATATAACATTTTTCATTTATTATTGCAAATGGGACGTAATCCTGCGATTTTCTTATTGATTTGTAAAAGTTTACATTTTAAGTATGTATGTACATATATACATATGTATGTCCTTTTCACTTAACTTTTACCCTATATCACGAACAGCATGGACGCACAAAAGTTAGTACCAGAAGTAAAGTAAAATCGAGCATTGGGGTATAGTAGGGGAATGTGGTATAGTGCCATATCTCGATTCGATATGAGCATACATATGTATGTATTTAACAGTGTCTATATCGATTATTGCTATAAGAGGGAAACTATGTATCTAACTTAGTATTGACTATAAACATGTATTTTTTGTAATGTGCTAAAATTCCTTTATTTTTTCTCTCAGTTGGGTAAACGTGTCAAGTCACGAAACTGACTTTGTTTTATGCGTAAAGAAGGTGTATGGGGCTACAGTCCAAACGGGTAAAAGGTCTTAGATTAACCTTCATATACAGGGTGGAGCAAATACAAGTTTAATTTTTAAAAATGCAATAAAATGAAAAATTAAGAACGTCGTTCAAGTGGCTGCCTCGGCTGGCTTCGCAGTAGCGCAGTCGCCACTCCAATTTCCCAAGACCTTATTGGTGGTTGAGGTGCTTGAATCGTTTCCGGATTGTTGGCACAACATCGGTCCTTCACGGTTCCCCACAAAAAAAAATAAAAAATAGGTTAGCATGGTTCTGTAACACCCACCGTTGACCGAAACGTTCTTCCCAGCCTCATGGGTGCATCGCCGTCTCGACAATAAAGTGCCGGTTTTCCCAGCCCCAGATCCAGGAATTTTGTTTGTTAACGTAGCCGCCGAGATGAAAATGCGCCCTGTCAGAAAAGATTATTTTTCGCCCAAAATCGGTGTCCAATTCAAGCTGCTCTAATTAATGCAGAGTCAATTGGACCTTGTAAGCGAATAATCCGAGATCTTTGTGCATAATTCATCTCAGGCCACTGCATGAAATGTTGAGCTGTTGAGATCGACGGTGGGTTGATGATCGTGAATTGGGTCTCATACTCTCGGCTACAGCACCACGGGGACCATGAGTGTTGTCCACTAGCATACCAGTCTCACGAACTTTTTGTACAAACTTGTGTACAGCAGGCGCGGTGGGTGCTTCATTTCGGCCAAAACTTTTCAAATAACGCACTGTTTGGGCTCCACAGCACTCACTTTGGAAATAAGTTTTCAATATTTTCCAACATTGTATAAGCGTAACGCGACTCATTTCGTTCCGCGGAGGTACGATACTGACTTTCTGTCAAGATTTCAAAAAAAAAAACGTACAGAATAGTGAATCAATCAATCACACATCAGTGTTGCCTCAAGGGTTTGAGATAAAATATCTCAGCATAAAGAAATAAAGTGCACGACTGGGTCGTACGTATGTATGTACTTGCCATTATGTTGAACTCCATATTTTTGAGATCATCGGGATTTTTAACTGATGTTTTCGAAAATATTTTAGTAAAAAAATTTTAATTTTCGAAAACGACTTCAAAATGTGGCAATGGCATTATGTATATAAAGTATGAATGAATTATGCAGAATTTGACAATCTTAATGATTTTTTCAATGTCCAGTCAAAACATTAAAATAATGAAAAGTTTTATAAAGTGTGCGTGGCTATATCAAATTTTAGCATGCCCTCTTATAGTATATGTATGTATGTATGTATGTACCTAAATTAACCCAAATATTAAATTTTATTATATCCATTTATGTAAACTAAATTCGGCCTTAAGTAAAGTAGCCTTAATTTTGAGATTAAAATGAAATTTCGGATTCTGCCTTGAAATGTGAGCCTAAGACCACATACGAATATGAAGTTTGAAGCGAATCTGTCCAGGCATTTAGGCTGCAGTCTGCCATACAGACAGACAGACGAATTTTTTTTTTTTTTTTTTGTTGCGTAAACGGATGTGTAATCTTCTAAAGATACCAGTAACCCGGGCTACTGGCATGCACGATTCGCAAACCTGAATACACGATGCCAGGAGTACGCCTACGTACTAACCCACACCCCACACACTTCAACCACTCTCCCCGTGGAACTACCGTTAAGTATTACTTCACGGGGCTGGTTAGCACTTTATGCTCTTCTTAACCTGTTCGACGTTTCTTGTTCTGAGGGGGCTTCCATTTGGGTTTGGTTGCTCTTCCTGAGCCTTTCCAGCCGCCGAAGTTCCTTTATGATCACCGCTGCTGTTTGTTTCACAGTATTCCATACTGCGTTCGATGTCAGCATATGGTTTACGATGTTCTCCGGAGTTGGTATTTCTCCAATTATTTTCTCAAGACCTCTGCGTTCCAAGCGAAAATGTGGGCACTGAAAGAGCACATGCTCTGCATCTTCTCTGGCCTCTCCACAGTTTGAGCAATTTGGAGATTCATCAAGCCCAAACCTGTTTAGATAAGCTCTGAAGCAGCCGTGTCCGGTAAAGAACTGGGAGAGATAAAAATCCACTTCTCCGTGATGCCGGTCCATCCATTTATGTATATCCGGTATAAGTCGATGGGTCCATCTTCCCTTCGTTGACTAATTCCATCTTTCCTGCCATGTTCTCATGCTTCGCTGTCTTTCTGCCAGCTTAATATCTTTGACTGCAGCAAGGGGTTCCTGGATTTTGGCGTCGTTGGTCCTCTGTAGCTCAATAGCCAAGATATCCGCTGGTAGCATTCCCGCAATAATATGTGTTATGTGCATCGTCAGATACCGTCCGAAAAGCCCAACACACTCTCAGCGCGCACAGTCTGTTGACGGAATTAACTCTTCTTGAGTGGGACTTACTTAATTAAAATGAAGACAGACGAAATTGGTGAAACAACTTTTGTGGTAATGTTAAGTTTGATTAAAATCTCAAGTTCGAAACTTTTCAAGAAACTAATACTTGTCCTATCATGTCTTTTCGTTGGTTCTTAATGCTTTATTTGGGCTAGGTTAACCAATGGGCAAGGGACATTTCTCCCTATGGGTATCACAATGGATCTGCATTGACGTATGTACGTGTGGCGATGTGGATTTTTCTATTCGCCTACCCACGAATCTAACCTAACCTATTGCTCTGAGTTGATGTAAGTTTTGCCTTAATATTTCTTACAAAGATGGACGTTTTCTTCGGATTCCTTATCATTAATTTGGATTTATTTGAATGCTAAAACTCAGTCATCTATGGTCCGAAAAGGAGATCATGCTACTAATCTTTTATTTCTTCTTATTTTATTACAAAACTTGACATTAGTGCAATAATTGTTCATAATTCGCATTCACTTCAAAGGAGCACATGGTAGTTAATATAGCTACATACATACATAAGTATATGAAATTTACTTATTTTGTTTGAATATCAGTTTACATTGAATTCATATAAAAATTGTGAATTCATTTTTCAATATTATTTCATTTACTCTTAGTAAAATATTCAATTAAAACGATCTTGTTTTTGGATACATAGAAATACATCTAGTATCAACAGACATACGACCCACTTTTAAAGTTATTGAATTCTCAGTTTTAAAATAAACACTGACCTCTTTTATTGATGTGATGTAGGGACAGTGTTTGGCTTGGGTTAACTTCCTTACCTTTTTCGTGAAAAAAGGGATTCGAAAACTTATTTGGTGAAAGCTTTGTGCTCAAGGGTAACTAATAACCCCTATTTGGGTGTGCCTACCTAATGTATCCATTTTTCCGTCTTTACGTTTTTATTTTGCAGCTTCATCCACGCAAACAGCGTTGCAGGTTTTTTGACAACTCCTGGGATCCAGACGGATACCCCGGTTAGTTTTAAAATCTTCTCCGCTGAGAGGATTTATAGACCAACCATCCTGCTACTATTTTCAGGGATTCAGTTGAGTCATTATCCTGTCACAAAATATGGTACCAGTTGCCTTTGAACCCCGCCTGCAGAAAATTTAGTGAGCTGTCGGATACTCGCAAAGTATTTGATCCAGTGCAACGTTGATTGTTGTCTGGAAATTTTCTTCCAATCGTTCTAGTATCTTCGACTCCTCATCTTTTCTGTTTTAGACCACCATCACCATAGAAGTTGGTGGCCTATTCGGTTCAATGACTCGGCTACCTCTTGTACCTCGCGGTATATTTGGTGCCGGGCATGTGAGTTCCAATAATGAACAGTACTTCTCCTGCTCCTCTATGGTTGGTCATAAGCCTGACCTGGCTGGGCTGAGGGAAGCCTAAGTTGTGGTCGGAGGTCCGTGACGAATCGACTCCTTTTGCTGTGCGGTAGTTAAACGTTTAGTTACATTCTTCTGTACAATGATAGTCACCTTACTTTAGAGGATACTACTCCTGGACTGCTTCTAACTATCGACAGTTCAGATATGAAATTTTGTCATCCTAGCTCAAAATTTAAAGCTCAACAAGTAGTACCATTTGGACAGGCAGACATGTATGGTTCAATCAACTCGGCTATTAAATAGTTTTTGGTAAAAAACCTGAATATTAAAACTCTGCATTTTATTTCAATTACTGTATCCAAGCGAACGTTTACTGAATGAACTCAGTATAAAAAATAATCCAAATTGGGTTTAAAATTGAATTTAGTCAACTATTAACCTTGAAACGAATTGTGTTATATAAGGGTGTGACCTTCCACATGATAGCTCAACCGAATAAAAACCTTTCCTATTGGCATTTCTCACATAATTGGAAATTGAAAGGGTCGAACATAAATCATTTCTTCTTAAAGTAGAACATTTTCCCTTTTGAAATGGAGTTTTCGTAACCGTCTATATTTACGAGTATCAGAGATGCAGTAAAAGTATTTGTTATTTTTTTCACAAGAAATGGCATACATACTTACACATGCACATTTTCAAAGACAAATTGGAATCTAAGGAAAGCGAACACATCTCAGAAATGGTGTGAAAAAATTCTCGCATTAATATCTTCTGAATACATAATTCATAAGCATGATTACGGATGATGATACTCGAGCTCCGTGCTGAAACGATTTGTAAATGTAAATTGGATTACTTGATGTTATATATCTCATTTTAGTGAGGACCTAAGCTAAAGGATTACATCTGTTTAACCTAGGGATGACTGTAAGACGGATTTCTTGACAGCATTGAAAGGCATCACCATAAGGACTGATGGTAGCAAAGACATAATGAAAATGGCTTAAATGCATGAATGCAAGACCGCGACAAGATTAATAGCTAGATGCTTTATGAAAATTTGAGTGTTTATTGCGGTTACATGGTTTCAAAAATGCTGCTCAAAAGAAAGTAATATCTGTTCCAGTTGTCCGTAAAATTGTACATATGGGTGTACATAAACATATGTGCCACAAGTGAAGCAACGTTCTAGGCATAAGATTCGGCAATCGTTTCGAGAAAATCTTGTTTTATATAAGTTCGTTATAAGCAAAGTACCGACAGTTTTGAGCAAAAACGTGATACATACATATGTTTACATTTGTATGAAATTTGGTTTGTATCCGTAAACTCCTTTAGCCTGTACTCTCGTGCACAGCCAGACATACAGACGGCATTTGCATTTTAAAGTTTGAAAAAATATTCAAAATTTCTTAAACAAAAATCTGGAATAAGACAAAATCTAGAAAATAAAAAATTTCGAAAGAACTTGTCTAGAAAAGGATCTCGAAAAGAAATTTACTTTCGAGATTTTTCAAATCTCTTCATTTTACTGCAAGAATTATGAAAAAGGTCCCTAAATGCAAATTTATATTAAAAGTAATGTTTTAATAAATTTTTCGTATCTTTTTTATTTCATATAAAACACAAACAGTGTTAACACAAGAAATAGAGTGGACGACTTTGTCGTACTTACTTACACCGTAATGCTATAAGTGTAAAATTTTATCAGGATTGAGGTCCAAGCCTTGTTCTTTCCAGTAATATAGGCGTGGCATTCCGCGTTTCGATGGAATAATAGTCATAACATTGTAGGAGTTTACTCAATGTTTCGCTTTTATAAAAACGACTTAGAAAGTGGGTGTGGCCAGATAAGGCGTTTGAGTGAATTATAGAAAATTTGAAGGTCTATTGCTTTGCTTAAATAATTTTTTCGCAATTTCTAGTAAAAATTTGGAAAAAATAATTTTTATAAAAGTGAGCGTGGTAATTATAAAATTTGGTATGCCATTATTTTGCATTTGTCTTATAACCTAGAAATATTAATTTTTAGCCCAATCGGCGAACAAATACCCGAGAAACAGCTGATTTTCAATATTGCCGTTATTTGAATTTTTCGTGAAAAACGTGGTAGGGATTATCCCACAGACCACAGATATGAGGTTTGAAGCAAATCCATCCAGCCGTTTAGGCTGCAGTCGCATATACAGACAGGCAGACAGACAGACGGAATTGCTGGACCTACCATTGTGACCATTGTCTGAAAAACTTAGGTATGTTAATTCTAAATGCTTGCTATTCAAGGTTTTTACTAGAAACTGATGAAACCGTCGTTGAAGTTCTGCGGAAATCTTTACGTTCCAATGCGCATTAACCTTTATCATATGTACATACTTACATATGTAGTTCCTTTTGATTAATTTTTTGAGATTTTTAATTAACGACTTCAGTGTCCATAGTCCAGAGTCTATTTTTGTGTCGGTGTAGTGCGTTGATAGCGTTGTTGTGGAATACAACGGTATTTGTATGTTTATACCGAGGTGTCGTACTGTCTATTGGTTATTCATTTTTTTTACGTATCTGTCAATCTCCTCGTTTGATAGATTTCTACCGGACGGTTGGTAGAACGGGTTCGAGGAGAGTGTCCTATTGTAGTTGTAAGTGTGCGTTTGAACAAACTTTTCCAATCCCACAATTTCATTGGGAATTCTTATTTCGGTCCTCAATGGTCGATGTCGTACACAAAATGATGCAAACAATGTTCATAGTTTTCAGTCCATATCCGGTCAGTTACGTATGTATACGTATGTACATATGTATATCGAACAGCATGAAATCCAGATAGGAGACACCACTGGGAAAAAATGGAATATCCGATGTTTTTAAATTAAGTATGAACTTGAAATTATGCTGACCCAACGAATTAGACGAATTATTTCTTTAATTCCTGTACACAGCCAAAATACACTATCCGCTACATCAATGCCACCTTTTGTTTTAACATTATTCATACTTTCATTTACGTTTTTTCTAAAATTTACCCGTACTTGTGACATGAATATACAATATGTAGTTATCAGGTCCAAGCGTACATAGATGTATTGGAAATTTAACCATTTTTCAATACAATTACTTGAATTATTCCAATTTTCCAAATTATTCCAGTACCAGTTTCAGATAAAATTATGAAATTTTTTGAACATTTCAGTACGAGTACTTTGTAGTCTACACACATATATAAATGTGATGATTTAAAAAAATTTCTTCAGACTTCGTAGCATGAAAAGTTGCTCTCTTTCTGCTGTATCATACAAATGTATGTGCATACCGTACATACATATCTGTTAGATTTTGAAAACTTCAGACTTTGCAACTCTTGAAATTAATATTTTCTTTTTTACATGCATATATTAATCAACATACATACATACATACATTTTCTAGGCTGAATTCCTTACCATTGAAATTTGCTATATACCTTCTCAGATAATCATGCAACACTTAGAGCGCTGTTAGAACGGCCTAGCTCACATGAAGCTTTTTCCTTGGGGTTAGTGCTACATAAATTCCAGTCAAAAATAAAAACAGCTATTTTACGAAAATAAACGTAACCAAACAATAACTTGCAATATGAATGTTTACAAGTTATATTAAATGAATACTAAGCAAATATTTTTTTTGTACAAAAAAGCTTTCTCATGACAAGTTATACTCTCGGATGTTTGTCACACGTTCGCAAGCGGTGGGCCCATGAGAAAACTTTTACGTGTTATGACTGGGATTCGAACCTCGAACCCCTTGTTCCATGGTCCAGTCCTTACCACTGAGTACACGCTGTATACATATGCATATGTAGGTATGTACATATGTATGTATGTATAAATGCATGTTATAGCTTTGACACCTTTAAACGGATTTTGGATATGATTTTATTTTGCCACGAATAACTCGTTTTCACGTTCACATAATGTCAGCTTAATCTCTTGGACATTTTGCTGAATTCTTCAAGGACACCAACTGGTGCGTATACAAATAACAGCCTTACGCCCACAGCTGCCAGGATAAAACTGAGAAAATTCGTGACATAATTTTGTGGTAATATAATTTCCGGCTTTTTCACTGCGAAAACCAACGGAGTTTCGACGTGCCAGGAACTCACTAAGAAAATATTCATTTGAGTAATCCGTACATCCGCATAGTCGCCCAAAACACCGTCCGTACATTGTCGGTGACTAAGTGTCCAGCTACCATTCTATCCTTTAATGTCACATGAACTTGTGTAAATGTGTGGCAGAGTTTAATTTTTATGTGGCTTCGTTGAAATGGAAATAAATTATGAAATGTTAATCGAAACCATCCGGCGCACACACATTTTTGAAATGGGCAACAGTACGCAGCAGAAAATCCATGTCACAGTTTCACATCCCGTTTTGGTGTACTTTAATATTATAAATGGTTCAAGGAACCCACACTTTGAAATGTGGGTACAGATAATGTTTTCGTTGTCGCAGACGGATCACCTCATATTATTGTTAACCAAATTGAAATGCTTCAATCGCTACACCAAATCATATCGAGTTTTCCGTCATTAAATGATAAAATCACAGCCCTAACACAATTACAGCTTATTGGGTTTAAAAATAAAGAAATAAAAATAAAATGCACGACTCCGTCGTACATACATATGTATGTATGTATGTACTTCCAACCTTACGCTGAAGCTTTATAAATCATTCAGGATGAATAAAATGGGCAAGGTATGTATTCTGCATTTTTGAGATCGTCGCGATACTTTTTACGGGTGTTCTCAAAGAAATTTCAGTGAAAAAACATTTAAAAAAACCAAAACCCCCTTAAAATGTAGGTGTGGGCTTTTGATTGCCTATCAATTTTGTCTTTTTAATTTTTTACAATTTCTAGTAAAAAAATTAAAATACTGAAAAGTTTTTAAAAGAAAACGTGCTATCTCATCTTATATGTATCTAGTATATACCCAAACTAAGCCAATTATCAAAATAGTAAGAGTCGCATTCGAAAAAACCCATTTTTATTAAGACCGATCTTAAGTAATTTTAATTTTGAGGTTAGAATGAAAATTTCGGTTTGTGAACCCACAGACCACAGATTTGAAGTTTGAAGAGAATCCTTCTAGCTGCTTAGTCTGCAGTCGACCATGCAGGCAGACTGAATTGGCGGATTCATTTTTATAGAATTTTTCGTCATAGTAAAGTCAAATTTTTGACGAAATTAATACTTGCCCCATAGATATACATATGTATGTATGTATGAAGGTGCAAAAAAATGGTTTTTGGTCAATAGTCAATGCATCCTTAATTCATTTAAGCTATGTATAGTGTCATCGGGTTCTCCCTTAGCTGGTCAACAACGTGTATAAATTTAAAGGAACATTAAACTTAAAAGATAATTTAATCGCGAAAATTCAGAAATACTGAAGAAGCGCAATGATAACAATTTAGGGATACATAATAACCCTAATTATATAATCCGTTATGTTTTTTATGTAATGTTTATTCCTTATCCAAAGGGAATATTAAGTTTTAACAAAGAGATATAATCGACATAGAGCCTATAATGTACTTATATAACTAAGTATTCAGCATCAATAGAGAAAACGATTGAGCCATAAGACGTTAAAATTTTATATCTGGACTTCTGAGAAATAGAGGAAGTACAATTGCACACATTTTTGAATTCATTCACTGCCACTCCCTAGAGCCTATAATGTACTTATATAACTAAGTATTCAGCATCAATAGAGAAAACGATTGAGCCATAAGACGTTAAAATTTTATATCTGGACTTCTGAGAAATAGAGGAAGTACAATTGCACACATTTTTGAATTCATTCACTGCCACTCCCACTTTTTCATTACTTCAATATTTTGCAAGAAATCGAAGAATCGTGAAATCATACAAAAAATTAGATATTTGAATTCTCTACAATTCGTCTATACATTAATTTCAGTTACACTCACTTTTTGTGGGTGTTTTTATTAAAAACCAGGTTTCGATGAAATTTTGCATGAAATATCAAAGAACAAACATTCGAAGATATCGTTGCAATTTGATAAAAAAATATTCCGTGCTGCTACATTCACTTCATAAGGACTCCATAGGAAAGAGTATAGGGTATCATTGATATGTTCCAGACGAATTGTAGCTTTTCTATATTTTTTTTTTTTTAGTGTTCAAGTATAAAACTAATCAGAACTCGGAAATAAATCAGTTTCACGAAGTAGCATTTCAGAGAAATTTCAATTTTCCACACTTATCCTTCGATTTAAAGTTAATTTTTATTCGGTTATCCCCTCTCGCAAACTAATATTAAAGCTCCAAACACCAAATGAGGGGTTGTTATTTTAAAATAAACTGAAAAAGTATCATACATATGTAAGAGTATGTAAGTTGACTTGTTTCGAAAGTTTCTAATTTAGTGCTTCCGTTCATAATAATCAAATGTAAATACACAATAAATGTTCGTATTGAAAACAAAATTTGTGTATTTGAATCAAATAAGTACAAACATATAATTATAGGTACACACATGAGCGTGTATATTTATTTTGATGAATTGATTCTCCTTTACTGTTTATAATTTTTAAAATTCTTTTTTTTATAAAAGTGGACGTGGCAATTCCAAAATTTGGTACACCATTATTTTGCACTTTTCCTATAACCTAGAAATATTAATTTTTAGCCCAATCGCCGAACAAATATCCGAGAAACAGCTGATTTTCAATATTACCGTTATTCGTATACGTATCAAATTTTATCGAAATCGTTTGAGCCGTTTTTGAGAAAATCCATGTTAACTGAAATCGCCCATAAGTTAACTACCCTTAATTTTGAGGTTAGAATGAAAATTCAAATTTCGCCTCTAGGGAATATCCCACAGACCCTGTATATGAAGTTTGAAGTAAATCCGTCCAGCCGTATAGGCTGTAGTCGAATATACAGTCAGACAGACAGACGGAATTGCCGGACATACTTTTTTGGACTTCTCCATCATAGTAATGTCAAGTTTGATTAAAATCTCGAGTTCGATTTTTTTCACGAATGCAATACTTGCCCTATAGGTAGGTGCAAGTAAAAAGTTAAAAGTTATCAGACCTCGTGGTGTCACATGACAAAATTTTTAGACTGTACGTCTTCGACATCTATCAGAAAATGTGCGCTTCATAGTGGAAAACGATAGAATCATCTTAATACGAACATACATACATACATACATACATGTATTTGCATGTTTGTATTTGCAGATAAAGTTTCGGCTGCATCTATGCTCTGGCAGGGACTATGTGAAGTAATAGTTCAGCTCTGTCCCCTACCAGTAGACTCCCCTATGAGGTTGGAGATCATTGCGTATCTTTCCTCGGTTGTTGTGTTACACTAAGGACTACGCTTCCGTCAGTAGTGCCCATATAAGGAATGTAAATATAAATATTGGTTGTTCCCTACTAACAGATTTCTAAAAGGATACTTGGCTTACCTATTCATTATTTTGTATTAATCTGATAAATGCCATTACCGTTCATGACACTTCATTTTTCACAAACATGTTGCAGTGTTTTTTCCACAACAAGTACCCCGATTTCGTCAACGTAAAAAAGCTGTCCAATTCGCTAGTCTTGGCCATTCTTATTGGTCGGTAAAAATTGGTCGTCTTATAGCGAATAGCGAATTTGGATTTAGAAACTAGGCAATTTTATAAAATTGTATGGTTTTATGACGGTTGTTGACATTTGGAGTTAATTGTGCTAACTAGAAAAGGTCGAGCCAGCCTAAGGGGCTCCGCCTCTCTGGTCCTGATGAAAATTCAGAAGAAATCGACACCAACTTTATCATTACCAATGCCGAAAATCGTTCTAATTAATTTGCACCGCTCGAAGACTCCGAATATTTTTTTAAGTAATCAGTGAGATTAAGGAAGGTGTTTTGGACAAGATTAGCAGATGAGGCACTCATTCTGAGATCATTATGAATTTTGGCTTTTATCATGCACTAGTTCCACGAATTTGAAACTAACTGTGATTTTAAGGAGGTGTTTATGGAACTTGAATAGACATTGGAAAATCCTTTGATCTTAGATGGACCCACTGTTTTCGACACGTACTCAGTGCCACCAAGTTCATCTATAATCACCAATTCACTGATGTTATTTCCAAGCCCTGTTTCCGAACCGAATTAATCCACAATGTCTCCCCGAAATTCCGTTAATGTAAGACCAATGGATTTCTTGATATCATGACCATGCGCAAACGTCATCAACATACATATGCCCGTCTCAAAGTGTAGCTATTTTCAAAGTAGCAACAATAAAATACGTTTCTAAGCGCCCGGGAAAGACTGCTGTAATTACAAACTCTCCTTACAAAGCGGTGCTTGAGGCTGAATCCACAAAGTTCAAGCCCCTCACTTTGGAAAAGGAAAAAAGCGACACAAAAACGAAAATTACCTGGCAGAAAGAATCTTCATTAGAAAGCTGGGAGGAGTGTCTATATTGAGGGGCCCTAATACTCCCAGTGTCCTGTGGGAAGTGGGTGCATTGTTTTTATGTTGAAGAGGATGAAATTGACGATGAATCCAGTCATATTTATTCGCGCTGCCCTACATTTAACCATAGTGCCCCAAACCGGGGTATAATGGGAAAATTTAATCCTTTTTTTTTTATTAATTTAACATACTAACTTACTTTATATACTTTACTTTTATTAATTTTTATTTTCCATATGGATGTATTAATCTATATTCTTTCAAATGAAATTGTCCTGGAGATAATAAACAGATTTTTTCAGTAATAATTTCAAATGACCCGGCTTCGATTCGACATACGAGGGCATATGAAGTTTAAAAACTGCATTATCAACACCAGATTGTTTTAGTTAAGTGAACTATGATAATATACTTACGTAAATACGATGTGGATGAGTTGGTACAGATAGAGTAGGTTTGTGTTACACAAAGAGGTCTTTATAAAAGAGACACCCATTTATTGCTTGGCTCTAAAATGAATTACATGGGTATTTAATTTATCTATTTTGAATCATGCTACCAAAACCTTTACTCAAATGATTATTTCGTTTAAAAAAAAATAATTAGTTTCTATTTCTTTAATTCTCATACATTTCAAATGAGAAGATGAAAACCTTGCCCGTTTAAATGCTCGAATAATTTTCATTCCCTTGATGAATACAAAAGAACAAACAACAAAATTAAATTGTTAGAATTAAATTAAATCTCATTCACTAGGATATGGACTTTTTATAATATTGAACGAACCGGAAATTAATTTAAAAGAATTTACCTTCTCCTCGAGTTTTTTTTCTGTAGGTAAAGAAATGAAACAATTTTAAGTTTCCGTCCGATCAAGTATTGAGTTCTTTCTTTTTCTTAATTACAACTTTTCTGCCCAGTTGGTTAAGTGCAAACTTTTAGTTTGATTATAGGTAAAAAGAATGCGAAGAGTAAGATTGAAAGTTTTTCTCCGTCTGAATAGAAAATAATTTATATTGGTTTGCATAAGTATTTTATTCACAGTAAAAGTAAACACTTATGTATATCTTTAAAAGTTTTTTTCAAATCTGACAATTGTTGAAAAATTATCTTCTTTACTTTTCTGTGGAATGTGATCTAGTGAATGTATGTACGAGTATAGATGATATGAATGAATTACATTGTATTTATTCGTAATTTAAAATTGCTAACATTCATACATGTGGGCTACTTTTAATAGAAATGATTATAAGAATTATTATCAATAAACAATTTAACTTTGTTCTGTCGCACCATAATACAACGGCTCTGAACTCAAATCAAGTCAAACTTGTCAAATGAATGACTTTTGGTCGAGAAGGTGCAAGTAACCTTGGTTTCGTGAAAAAATCGAACTCGAGATTTTAATCAAACTTGACATTAGTATGATGGAGAAGTCCAAAAAATGGGTCTGGCGATTCCGTCTGTTTGTCTGTCTGTCTGTATGAGCGACTGCAGCCTAAACGACTGGACGGATTTGCTTCAAAGTTCATATCAGTGGTCTGTGGGTTCACAGAAGACTGTAGAAGACTTGTCCCGTCCCATAACTACCTTAAATCCACTAAAACACTTCAGCACAAAACTTTAAAACTCGTCACGACAACAGGACGGATAAAAAATAAATAAAAATAAATAAAATGCGACTTATTGTTTGGGTGTGCTAATTAAAATGCCAATGCGGAAGGGAAACTTTTTTAAAATTTTTTTCTTAGGATACTGAAATTTTGAAATTCCGAAGTTTCAAAATGTGATCAGAAATTTTTGAGAATGTAATTTTTTTAAATATGACAATTAATAATTTATAAATATATGTTATGCTACAAAATAAAGCACAGGTATATTTTTTCATAGGGGTGTGCTAATTAGCGTGGCAGCTTTTTTCCGAAAAATTCGAACGGTTATATTGAAAATCAGCTGTTTCTCGGGTATTTGTTCGCCGATTGGGCTAAAAATTAATATTTCTAGGTTATAAGACAAATGCAAAATAATGGCGTACCAAATTTTGGAATTTCCACACCCACTTTTATAAAACTTCTTCTTTTTTCAAAATTTTTACGTGAAATTGAGAAAAAATTATTTAAGCAAAGTAATAGGCCTTAAAAATTTCTATAATTCATTCAAACAACCGTTCTGGCCACGCCCACTTTTTAAATAAGTTTTTTTTTAAACAAAACGTGTAATTTCCTATAATGTTATGACTATTATTCCATCGAAACACGGAATGCCACACCTACTTTACTGCGAAGATCAAGACTTGAACTTCAATCCTGATAAAATTTTACACTTATAGCATTACGGTGCAAGTACGTACGACCCAGTCGTGCACTTTATTTCTTTAAGGCTTTTAATTAATACAATTCTGGTTCTGACTTTTAATCTTGTATCGTCCATTAGTTGTCTTATTTATTTATGCTTTTTATGTAGTTATTAATTATATGTATGTATATTTATTTACCTTATCTTATCTTTCTTTTCTTGTGAGCCTAGAATTGTTTTACGTTTATGTATAAACTATCTTACAATAAAATTATAAATATTAGTTATTATTTTTTTATGTGTACATTTGTTGTATTTTCAGTATTAATTTTTGTATTTTTAATGTGTACATTTTTGTATATTTTATGTACAATTTGTTAAATGAATTTGCTTATGTAATTACTATATAATTTAATTTACAGACATATATTTTTCATCTCTTGTTTCTGCAAATCTTTTTGTACTTTGTGCCAATGTCAAGTTTGGGATCTGCCTCAGTTCTTCGTCGTAACAGAATTCAACAAAATGAATAGGTGTATTGTAGTCATTTCTAGCTATTTTCTTTTGTGAGGTGATCGTTTAAATAAAACCAAAATTTAGCCTCCTTGAGTGATTAGTGTCTTTACTGCTCTTATGCATTTCATGGTATGGTGGATGGTGTTTATGGTTACGTGTCGTGGCGTCATTCATTTGGCATCCTTAGTGGAAAAAATTGGGCTTAGTAATAATTTTTGCTCTTATCAAAATAATGATCTAAACCATACTGTTTTGGACATACGTTTATGGGTTCAATAGAAATGGCCTAAGGTGAGCTCCGTTACTCAAGTGGTAAGTATGTTGAACTATAGAGCAAGGATTCAATGTTCGATCCGTAGCCGTGTCACAAATTTTATTTGAGTAAAATGGATCGAATACTTAACTAACCGACGCACGCAAAAAGCTATTAAGGTCACACAATACAAAACCTTTGTATTCGCACTGTTTCGAGGTGGTCGTACGAAAACATTCTTCCATTTCAATTTTATTGATAATAAAGAATAAACTTCAATAATCTGCAATACTTCATTGCGAGATAGATACATACATATGTATGTATGTATGTACTTAGATAAGCCATAAAAGTTCCCAAACTAGATTCAGCTATGTCAGTTCGTTTGTCCGAACTTCATGATCATCCTATTTTCTGAACTTACATTTTGAGCTAAAAGAATAAAATTTTATATCTGGCCCAGAAAAAAAAAGTTTTACAAATTTTGTTCATAACTTCTTATTTTTATTTGACGTAAATGAAAATTATTACGACTTATACGTGATATGTGGACAACCACTTTACAAATATTACGGTTTATGGAAAGAAAGAATGCATGTTTAAGTTATTACCTATGTATAGTTGTACGCACAAGCCTACATATTTATAATGTAAGATTCTGGCGAATAAATACTTGAGAAAATTTACATACGTATATGTACTTATGTAAATAAGAATATTTTATATTAAACGGAAAAAAATATTATTAAATAAATATTTTCAATGGCACAGATTAAAATGTATTTTTGTACTTATAAAATATATTTTACAAACTAGAATATACATATGTATGCAATTAATGAAATTTAGTGATTCCCAAAGATTAAATATAAATGAAAGTTTACAAACGCAGTCAGAATAAGTAATTGAATTTGTATCTCATAAAACTAGTTTCTTCACTATCCTAGCAAAATTTTATGTAGTTTCTCATAGACATAAAATAAATAAATTTCATTAGTTGTTCAGAATTGCACTATCCTTGTTGGTACTCAGAATTGTCTCTTAATTGTATCTATCCTGTAACTGGGGGACGAAGTTAAAGCAATAAGAATCATATTGTAAATACAAGCCGAACGTTGGGCTGGTTATCCCAAAAATAGAGATAGTCTTAGTCAAATAAAGAAAACTAAGGCCAAGTTGTCACTAGTACAGAGAAGTTTATTCTCTCAACAGAACTTTCATATTAGAGTATTTTATAAATATTTAACTTTTGGACACCAGCAATATATTTGGCAGATTGCAAGTGGGAATGTTTTAGTGTTGAAGTGTTTTTTATTTAACACGGTGACTTTATCTTTGTAAATTCCATTCTAAATTCTTTTATTGATACCAACGTAGAAATCAATTCTAGAATCACTCAGCAGGTGCAAAAAGGTTTGGTCGAATTGGCCCTAGCTCCCCAGATATCCTTAAATAACACTCATGGATTTTTTTCTTTTACGGGTACGATGAAATAAAAAGTTAATTGCAAGCAAAGTTAAAACAAGCCTTCGTGAGATTACCCAATGAGAGATGAAGAACACTCGCATCACGACAGTGGGCGGATTTTAAAATTGTTTACACTTTTCATTTCTTGTACTTCTGAAAACACCAGATATGAAATTTCATCCCCTTAGCTCACTATTTAAGGCCAGGAAACTGATGACATAGAGATGGATAGACAGACTGAACGACATTGCTTACTAGCTTTCGCTATCGATACATATGAATATATACACATACTTTAAAGGGTCTATCTCGATTATTTCTCTATGTTAACAGCTTAGTATGTACTAAATTTTATATACCCTTACGATAGAGTATAAAAAATCTTATCCATAAGTTATGTGTAGACTGCAAATTTTTTCACGAAATAATGGATCACCACCTGGTGGTATAAAATTTCTGCTGGCTATAGCCTACTGAATAGAGTCGAACTGAACTACTGGTGGCTGAGATATCAGCAAAACTCATATACAACCTCGAATTGTAAAGTCTTCTCTATAATGCTCGAGAATAAATATTATCTACATATGTATACGTAATTAGATACCAAAATTCAAATATTTGTCCACATTCGTCGAGATTGAATATTATTCATTCCGTAATTTTTTTTTTGTTTTTTTTTTTTATGTAAATCATTTCAAATTCTAAAATACTTTGTAAATAAATCTTCATTTATTGCATGTAAATTTTTAAATTCTGTTTTTTTTATCTAACCTGGTAAGTTACATACATATGCATGTACTCGCAGGATGTGAAAAAAAATACATTACTCCTACCTGTATTAATTTTTCGCCAGGGATACCTTTGGTGCTTATGCATACATAAGGGCTTTTGTAAGTACCTATTAATATGTATATAAGTACATGTGTATATGTGTATTTACATACTTAAGAATCCCTACTTGGGAGAGTTATACTCAAAATGAGCAAACAACGTTGAGGTTCATAAAAGCATCCATTAATAGTTTACGTTAAAGGATGAGTTTTATCCGAACAAACGTTTAATAAAAAATAATATAAATCCGATGCACTTTGCGGAAGCACAATTGTTAGAACTTAAAATCGGGAGGAACATAAGTAGGTAAAAAAATAAATTGTTGATAGAAAGGAAACGGATCCATGTGTATGTAAATACATTGCTCATTATTATTTACAAGTATTTCTAATACAGAAGCTTCGCTTTCTATCTCTTGATTTGGCTTGTATCTAACAATGTGTTGGAAAGTAAGAGTAGTAATTTAACAAAATTATTTCCCTTCTACCGAATCAAGGAGAAGCTAGAAAATAATGTATTAATTGACATCCGTAAAAGAGACCCAACAAACGAAGGTGCAACACGAAGGAGAATAAAAATGAAAATGCAACATTTATTTATCTAAAAAAACTATTTTTGTTTTAACTCAGTTCTGACAGTTCCCGTACTGGAATTGGTCGTATCATCCGATGACGATGACGACGAAACTGCTGAAGATGATGATGACACCGACGATGTCGATGACTTCGGGTTGGATTTGTTTAGTCCCCCAACACTGCTGGCAGCTATTGCAGATGACTTCAGTGAACCTGTAGTTTTCTGTAATGAACTACTAGATGGCGACGACGGTAGTTGGGGAGGTAATGGTGCATTCGCTCTCAGCTGTGGTATTCGTGATATATTTCCCCCAATGGAACTACAACTTCCTGCCGGGGTACTTGCGAAAGTTGCTGAAGTGGGAGTCATTGGAGGAGTGGGTCCACCACCAATCGTGTGCACCCGTGGAATATTTGATTTGCTTGTGGCGGACCTAGCCTGCAAACTTTGCTTAATTACCAACGGTGTCAGATCCGTGACATGGGGTTGGATGGTGTACGTCGCTTCGGTGTGATGTGCAACATGCGTTGGCTGAAAGGTGCTGCACATGGCAGTCGGCGATGATGCAGACGATAATATTCCAGACTGACGTAGGCCAGATGGGCGTCCAACACTTTGCTTGGATAATAATAGTGGATCAGCATGCTCACAGGCTAATGGTGTCACCGGTGCTGATGCGGAAGAGTAACTTTCCATTTTTCCATTATCCGGTTTAGTGGGCCCCAACCTCAAGTCAGTGGGTTTCTTTCTTTTACTTATTGTGGAGTAATTGCTTTCCAGATTTTTCGGTATTATCGGACCAACTATGAGGGTATTTTGGGTGATTTCTGGTTCCTCCTCTTCAGGACAATCTTGTGCCAACATTACCGGCGATGTTGTTATACTGTGACTTTGTCGTCGCAACGATGGTGTTCTTCGACCGAGAGTGGAAATCGTCCGCGGTGGCGGCATCGGTGGCAGCTTACCCATTTGATTGGGCGTGAAACTGTTCGGTGGCAACGAGTTCCGTTTAAAGTTATTCGATAGTCGGTCATTAGTTCCTGGCGCAGCGGCTGCAAGAGAAGTTAGTGTGGTCTGTGTTGCAATTTGGTTTCCAAATGAATCACACGGATAGTTGGGCAGAACTTTTGGAAAGTTACGACGTTTAATGGCATATATCTGCTGTTCCGGTGTGAGTGGATAGTTCTCGGAGCTTGGCTCACGGCAGGTCACATTGATATCTTCGTTAATGAAACTGGTAATTTTCTCATCGTTCCTATGCACAGTGTAGTACATTTCCACCGGATCAGAACGGGAATGTTTGTGATCGATGCGTAAACCTTCAGTC
The DNA here is from genome assembly GCA_963583995.1 of Xylota segnis. NCBI lineage: Eukaryota > Metazoa > Arthropoda > Insecta > Diptera > Syrphidae > Xylota > Xylota segnis. The sequence goes on along the minus strand of OY757236.1, from coordinate 103,005,604 downwards.
TCAGCTGTACTAATGTCATCGGTGCTAGCGTCCTGGGGACCTATAGAGGAACTGATGGTGCTATGGAAACAACTAGAATCAATGGACTCTTCGGTAATGAGTTCGGTGTCAACGTCTACTTCTTGGCAAATGATTAAGTTGCGGGGATTGTCGGTCTTAAGTTTCGTAATTTCAATTGGCTCCTGACGCAGTACACTGTTGCTGCGGGCTTGTGGTGTGGCATCGATAGCCACACTCACTTTCCGTGGTCTTTTGAGAAAACTTTTACTTCGGAGAGAAAATGTAGGGGAAGAACTTCTCTTAGAACTTTTCGGACTTGCTTTGGCTGTAGTTTCCTGTGACATCCAATCACAGACTTTTGTGTGGGCATCCATTGTGCTGGAACTTAATTGGCGTGTGATTTTGAAACCATTAATTGGGGAATGACTAGTTTTGACTGCTTCGTAGGTGTTTGATTTGCGAACCATATCTAAGATGTAACTGTCGTCGCCATCGTTGTTTTTCGAGCGTTTGAGATCATCATCGGTGGTACCATCGTAGGAGAGAATTCCAAGTTTTCGACTCATTATAGTGGTTTTCTTTTTCTTTTGTATCAAGAAAGTAGAATAAATAATGACGTTTAACACAATGAAAACTGCAATCAATCCGATGAGAAGCTGCATTGTGCTCTCAGACTTTGCTACTTCCTTTTCGTCTCCAGATGGGTTGGCAATTGGGATTGCTGTCGTTGTTATTGGGGAATCTTCCTCCGATTTGTCACGATGGATAATCCCGAATGTTGGTGGCGCATTATACATATTTTCGGCGGTTTCTTTTGTAACTGCCGATGGATGTGACTTTTGAAGTAGTAATCTTAGAGTTCGCTGTGGATCATCGGTAATGTGTTCCCTATGTGTGGGTGGGAATTTACTCATATGCCCAGTGACAACTTCGGTGGGATAGAGAGAAGTTCCACCACGTGGTATTTGTGTTGGTCCGTGTTGAAAGGTATGGATATATGGCTGCTGTTGAATAGCACCGATTTGATTAAGTTCATCCGGTAGCTGTTTGTTCCAAAATTGCATGTATTCTTGGCGGTATTTGTATCCAATTGATGGGGGAATACCTGAAAATATATAATTATTCAAATATTTTGAAATGTTGGTTAAAAGAAAAGTTTGAGGTATATAGAGGGGAAATCTGTCAATCAATTTGACTAAATGCAGAAAAGTGCGAAAGGGAAAATGGTAATCGAACAAACCGCTTTGCGGGGTTAATATTAAGTATTTTAATATTTCTTTAAATGTGCATTGAATTATCCAGATGAGTTAATAAGATTTGCTTTGACACTTTACACTTTACTAAACGGCTGGGCGGATTTCAGACTTTGTATCTGAAGTCTATGGGATCATTTTTCGAGACGAAATCGGAATTTTCATTCTAACCTCAAAATTAAGGGTACTTTACTAAAGACTGAATTTAGTTAAAATGGCTCTAACAATTTTGATAAAATTTTACATTTAGGTTAGTTTAGGTATATGACAGCATATTGCATACCGCGTTTTGCGCGAAATATGCCAATAACGGAAATACTGAAAATCAGTTTCTATTGCAATATGCCTTAAATGAAATACTAGATTTTAGATTTTCATGGAAACAGACATAAAACTCACATACATATGTACATAGTACATATATGCATCACAGTAAGTTAAACAAAAATCAGCAGAACGAAATAACTACAAAGAGCTACTCAAAGACATAATGAACGCAATAAAGACTACAGCCAATGAACATATGTACATATGTATGTAAAAAATTTTATAAGCATTATCGATACTTACCAATATTAATATAGCATTGATTTCTTTTACTGAATTCTGGCCAATCCAAATCATATCGATCCCATTCGAGAGCATGCAAGTTAATAAATGTTCCTTTCCATGGTGCCTTAGGGTTTCTATAAAGATACGAAGTAATTCATAAGAAATTTAATTTGAATCATAAATAAGCAACTAGTCACATGGATGGCATTCTCAAGTTGCATATTACACATGCACATATGGATACATACATTCATACACGTACATATATAACAGATGTTAGCTTGCCACTTCGATTTCCGATAAAATCCTTTTAGATACAATTCATGTGCATGCATACCTCGTATCCAATAAAAACCAGAAAAATAAGAGAACAAAAACTTACCCGGTCTTAGCGAAATTAGTCCAATAAGACATCACTGCTTCGGAGAGAAGTTTCTCTTGGGCATTGTATTTGTTATGAAATGGTCCGGCTGGGGCCAGTGGTGCTCCAAATATAAAAGCCAATTCCTCACCAGTTATGCTATGTGGGAGCTACAGGGTAAAGAAAGAAAAATGAATAAATGACAAAAACAAAAAAGGATTAGATTGTCATCCTTCTGCTGATACTGGAATTATTTTATTATATGTATTTATTTCTTTCATACAGTTCTGTCGTCTCATTCACTCATTCCTACTTAGCACTAAGCAAGCAAACTTCATAAATAAAAGAAGAACCATTCAAGTTCTATTTTTTATTTTTTTTTTGGTTTTTTCTCTGCGAATAAAACCCAAACGTGACTTTCATTTTCTCTGAAAAACAAACAAGCTGTAGACAACATCCTTCGAAAAAAGCAAAGACGGTGAAGAAACAACAGCGACATACACGACAACGACAAAGATGATGATGATGACGACGATGATGGCGATATTTATCTATGCCATGCTGTGTGTGTTTTACCTACGAATATGTATCGAAGGAAACCCCCAAAAAAGGGGTATTATAGCAAACCAAGCCTGCTACCCCCACCGAATAGTTTTCCTGAATCAAATATTCATGTCGAATGAGCATTACAAATCGATACTCCAATTGCCCAAAAACGTGTATGTGTGTGTCTATTTCAATCTTTTTGAAATCGTATGCTTGTATCTTTCTGATTTGAACTTTACAATTGACTAACTGAATTTCTTCCATTCTACTTCACTCTGTGAATCTGCTGGTTGATGATAAAAAGGAAAACATAAATTTCATCTGGATTGCATCTGGGTAACCCTTTCTTTGATAATCTTCAGAACACAGTAGTTTAAAAAAAATCACAGCCAAAGTTTCCGTAGGTTACAAGCATTTCTGTGGTGCTCACATTTTAAAGTAAGACGTGAAATTTTATTGTAGGATATATGAAATATATTGGTACATGTACAAACATATATGTAGGGAGAAATGTACATACGCCTGTGTTCATTCTATTGGTAGCTTCTGCTCTAAACCAGATTAATAACCATCTTCTTGCTTTATCGGTTGATTGAAATCGAAGCCGCGAGCCATTTTAAGAGCGCTTACTGCAAAAAGCAAAATAAGATGATGAGGAGACTTAGTAGTTTTGTTATTCAAAACAGTATTCTTACTTTAATCAGTTGTTTGAGATCATAATCCATAAATCGCAGTTAGTTTCCACGATGGGTTCTAATAGAAACCAAATGTGAAAAATTTAAGCTATTTAAGGAATGCCTCAAACTCTGTATGAAACAACCAAATCTATAATGTACATATAATGTAGATACAGCTTTGGAAAAGAAGTGTCATTTAAAAGGATTAAAGTTTAAGTAAAAGACTTCTTTCACTTTCCTATACACAAAAACTAGTAAAGTTGAGAGCCATTTCGCATTTATTATGGCACTACTGCTATAACTTTTAACGGGTCTTAAAAAAAAAAATATGGCGCAACAGATCGATGGGACCTAGCTTCTCACAAAGATTCATGTTGTGGGAGTTATATTCTTTACAGGAATGGAAGGTTCCTACTGTTCTATGCCGTGTCCGAAGGGCAATTTGTTATTTGAGAAACTTTCTCTGAACAGTTGTACTCTCGCATGTTTGTCAGACGCTGGCGAGAAGTGGGGCCGTGAAAAACTTTTAGGTGATCCTACTGGGATTCGAGCCTCGAACCCCTTGCTCCATAGTCCAACGCACTAATCACTGAGACACGGGTCTCTAGCGGTTTTAAAGCTATCTTTATACGTGTATTTCGTATAGAAAATGTTATCCTATAGTATATACCCAATCTAACCCATACATACATATAATATGTATGTATGAAAATCCTTAAAACCGTTTTGGAGAAATTCGATTTTTATTGAAATCGTATGTTGTTTTGTGTAAGTAAGATATGTATGTATGTATGTACCTTTATAGGTGTATCCATATGAGACTCAGGATCTAGTTCCTCATACTAGGTTTATGTAGTTCACGATCGAACTAAGTAGTTCAAAAATGAGTTCTAACAAATAAGCTCATTAAGCTTTCATTGAGTTCAGTAGTTCAAAAGTAAATTTAATTCAATAGTTGTATAGTTTATTTAGTTAAGTAGTTAAACAAGCTCAGGTATATTCTGCATATATGTAGTATGGAAGCCTGCAGCTTAAACTGCTGTTTCAAACTTCATATGTGTGATCTGTGGGTTCACACCTTGAGGAGAAACCGGAATTTTTATTCTAAACTCAAAATTAAGAGTACTTGACGGAATATTGAAAGTCAGCTGTTTCTCAACTGAAATACTTTGGCGATTGCGCTTAAAATTAATATTTAATGGTTATTATACACATACAAATTAATTTGTTGACTAAATTTTCAGTAGAAATCGAAAACTTTTGTTAAGGTAGAAGTTCTCTTTAATTCGCTTAAGGATCATATATGTCATATATGGCCACGTCCACTTTTTTAGAGTATTTAAAAACAAAGCAAAAAACTTATGAAATATTCCAAATACCGTCAGTACGATATTACAAGAACAAGAATTGAGCTTTAAGGTGCAAGTCGTGCACTTTATTTTTTGTTATTTAAGGGCGAAAATACTGGTTTCGATATGTACTGTACATTATGTATGTATGTACATATAACGAATTTTTTGAATGGGTTTATCATTATTTCTTTCCTTATACTCGACATCCAGGGTAAATCTTAAATAAATTTAATTATTAGCAGGAAAAAACATTTCTGAATTAAATTGTCAGTTAATTGTATAGTGCTTTCATAGATCATACGCGACTTACCTTGAGTAATTGATAGGGTAAAAATTCGCATCTTTTCTCACAGAGAGAAAATGTGTTACTTTACGTATGACCTCTCTTTTACGAATTTTGTATAAGAAGTGTTAGAAGTTAAAGAAGAATTCGTTATAAAATTTCCAGGTAAGGTAACTGACCTATTTAGTGTAAGAGTATAGTGTCTAAAAGATTTTTTCCTAAATGAAGTAAAACTTTTAAGCTTGACAGTACTCAGAGATTTCTAAAATTCCGTAAATGTCACACAAAGCCAACTATAAAACTTAGAACACTTTAAAGAAGAAGTAAGGAATACTAGAAAATTATCCGCACCATATCGAACGAAAATTTCCACTTCCGTTCTTCAGAGTCGAATTACAATAGATTTGTATGTACATATGTACATACATACATATGTATATGAACATTATACAATATTTAGGTAGTTTCCAAAGTTAAAATTTTCTTATACAATATAGAAACATAAAAGAACGAAGAAATGCCCTTGAATAGTAGCATCAGAACTTACTGGTTAAACATTTTTTTACATTTGCAAGGATAAATGCATGGCATACGGGCGACAGGATAACGCAATAATTGTTCAATGCTATCCATTCTGCTGTATCCCTCCAACATTTACACCCTCGATTCGTTGTGTCTTCATTGTACAGGAACGAATGAAGAGAATGTGTATGAATGCTTGGGTGAGTCGCTCCCATTCATGGAGTTGTGGTTATTCGACCACGTAACGGCTAGAAGGATACGTGTTGGTAGTACTTGCTAAAAATTTTTTATTGTTAAGAGATTCTACCAAGGACAGCTAAAGTATTCGATTTACATTTTTCTTTTTTGGCTACAGAAAGTGTGTATATATATAGATGAATGTGTACTTATGTATTTTTATACATATGTACATACGTATGTATATTTTTTTTATCACGTTGTTCAGTATCTGTAAAACAATTTGCATTGCGGTACATTCCTCAAGGGAGCAAACGAAAATCAAAAGAGTTATAAAAAGAAACTTTGACACGAATTCTTTTAGGGAATTGAATTCATGACATTCGTCCTTTCGATTGAGAATAGAGTAGTCCTCCTAGCAACTTTAATAAATTTGATTATAGTTGCTCATGTTCGTTGTTTAACCTTAGAACAGCGTATGGGACGCTGCAAAAATATGCAACTTAAGTATTTCAGACTAATATCATTTCTCAACATTTTTCGATGCATTGTATCATTTGCTTTATAAATATGTCTGCGGCAATGCGACAAAGTAGTTTATGTCGACATAAGCGAATTTTCCTTTTTGCAGTTAGTAGGAATCTACAGCTTAAGAGCTACTTTTTTATCTAACCCCTATTTGAAAGGGATGCTCTGTTGCAAAAATAAAATAGTTTTTCTAACCGCTTATGTTTCAGCAGCAATACAATGCTTTCGACAAAGTAGCTTATACAAGGAAATTTTCTTAAGTCTTAAAAATTTAAATTTTATGTTTTAACTGAAACACTTATGTTGAAATACATAAGTCGAGCAAATTTTTTAAGTTTTTAATTTTTTTTGCATTAAAAAAAAAAAAAACAAAATTAACTTAAGATGTTTTGTTAAAATATGGTTTGTACTTAAGTCAACATAAGTTCTTATGTCAAAATTAAGAAAATAAAAAAAGCCAAATCTAAATTTATCACAAGCACTTATTTATGTATGTAAGTTTTTTTCCGAAATCATGTTTTTAAATAAAGGTCTTTTAGGTATATTTTATGAAATTGTGCATTTAGTTTATAATAGTTTTGAAAAAAATAAATGAAATGGAACGGGCGAGGAAAATGTTGTCTATGGCATTAAGAACACAGAACCAGTTGTGTGATATTGTTTCGAAACCAGTATCTTCTACAAATACGGAAAATAAAGTAAACTGCTTAATAAATGGTAATTCATTATACAATAAGTTCTTCATAAAACAAGAATATAGAACCAATATTCTTTTAAGATGAATATAAGGTGTCTGCCATTTTGGAGGATCAAGATTTACCGAAGGACCCGATGTTGTGTTGGAAAAGTTGTGCAAGAACGAACCTTACGCCAATTAGAGAACTATCGCAACAGATGCAAAGATAATGTAACCTTTGAAAAACAACAGTTAATATTTAAAAGAATACTGGGATCTTGGTTCTTTTGAGCTACGACAGGCTTTTGTTTCCGGTTTTATTGAGGTTCAGGATACCAAATTTGAAAGAAAGGAAAGTAAAAGGAAACACCAATAAATACATATTTTTTGGAAATAAGTGGTGAAAGGGTTTCAGTATGCCAGAAATGCTTTCGATACACCCTCTGTGAGTTGGGGCAATTCATAAAAACTGTAGTAAAGAAAAAACTGGAAGGCTATTGTTCATTAACAAATTGTGATATGCGTGGAAAATATCCTGGCCCCAAAAAAATGTCATCTGAAAAAGAAATTGAGCTTATTGAATTTATAAACAGCTTCCCGTCTTATGAATTCCACTACACTAGACGGGATACATCGAAAAGATACTTGTCAAGTGATGAATTAATTCTAGAACTGTTTCGGCTCTATTCCGAAAAATATGGTTCAGTAATTTCTCTTTCCAAGTTTTTCAAGTTATTCAGCACTCTCAATTGAAAATTTAAAAAGGCTAAAGTAGTTAACTGTCATAAGTGTGAAGTTTTAAAAATGAAAATTAACATTGCTACTGAGGAGGAATGTGAGAATTTTAAAAAAGGATAAGATGTTCACCACCTTGAAGCTGAGATTGCTTATAAATCGAAAGCGACAGACAAATCAAAGGCTGAGAACATCAATGAAAGTTCTTACTTTCGATTTGTAACAGTGCTTCCCAACACCTTTTTTAAGATCATCAGTTTCGTTTTATAAACGGCCATTGTGGGCATATAATCTTACTGTTCATGGCTGTAAGACGGGCAAACCAGTATGTTATACATATGTGGCATGAAGCGATAGGAAATCGGTGTGGAAACGAGATCGCCTCATGCGTATTTAACCACCTTCAAAGCTTATTAACTGACGCTAGATACATTATTCTGCTTTGCGATTGCTGCCCTGGACAGAATAAAAATTCTTTTATTGCTTCAATGTTTGAGACTTTTTACAATTAAAAAATGCGGTGGAGACTATTGACCATAAATTTCTTCTTCCTGGGCATACCCACATGGAGTGTGACAATGCTCATGCCCTTATTGAAAAAAAAAATAAAGCTAACAACTGTTAAAATTCACCATCCCCGTTACTGGTATCAATTTGTGAGAACAGTGGGTGTAAAACAAAAATTGAATGTTAAGGAAATAAATCAAAATCAGATTTTTAATTTCTCAGCGGTATCAAAGGAGAAATTTATGTGACGCAAGGTGGATAACGACGGGCAGAAATTGATTTGGCAAAATGTAAAGTAGATGAGGTTTACGAAGGTGTTTGATACTATATTCTAAAAAACTTCGCTCAGCGAAACCGAAAAGTTCAGAACACTAAACAGAAAACGCCGAGAGTTTAAGTCTATTAAAATCGCGGATTTGCGGAAATGTTATCATACAGTCCTCGTAATTAACGAAAAGAAAAAAAAAAGGATTTATTGGATACCTATGCTGCCATTAATTTACAACGTCTACAACGCTTTTTATCAAATCTTATATGCTTAAAAAATGGAAGATTTGACCGAAGGTGAGGAAGAACCCTTATAAGTCGAAGGTTTATGTACGTATGTATATGTATATCTTACAATGTTTATATGTACCTAAGTCTTATATTCTAGTTTTCATAAGTGATAAATATTTGTTATAAATGAATGAAAAATACAAATAATTGTCTTATGTCTCTTTAGTTGGGAATCTGCAGTTCGACATAATAACTTAAGTCATCTTTTTGACAAAAGGTTTGACAAAAAAGCTTATTTTGCCTAAGGTATTAGTTGTTGCAAAATTGATTTTTACAGAAGCACTTAAGTTTAAAAACTCAATTTTTGCTGTTTTTCTTACATATTATTTCTCATAAATTAACATAAAAAAGTAACTATATATCTGATTATACTATTGTGCTAAAGAAAATTTAACAACATATAAAAATAAACAATTTAGATAAAAATGCGAATTTTTTGAAAATATATTTTTCAACTTAAGCGATTCTGTCATATTGCCACAGAAATAATCGAGATGGATGTATGTGTACATCTTTCTGATCCATGTCCGTCTATCCGTACATCAGCGTTTTATGGGGTTTAAATTTTGAGCTACGAGGATGAAATTTATAAACAGCGACGCCCACATTTTATAACCTTTCTTGCAACAAGTGTGACCATAGTTTTAAGTAAATCCGTGTAGTAACAATCGCAATTGGTCGACAGAACTTTTTGGAGTTATTTATTGTCGTTATTTGATTTATCTTTCGAGTTTGAAATTTTCCGCGAAACCAATACTTATAACAGAAATCATTCTACCTTCCCTTTGTTTTCAAGAATTCAAGCTGCAATTTGTATATTTTATTAAAGTTTCAATAAAGTATTTTAATCGATCATGCGAAATTAAATTGCACATAATACCCTAGAATTTTGCCTATCACCATGCGATCTAGGTTCAAGTACTCTTATGAAAGCAGGTAAATGAAAATTCTACTCAAAGTCATTCTTAAAGTAAAAATAACTCTTGATCTAAACAGAATACTACTACTATATTACTAAATATATTTTATTACATATTTACAAATCCACTTGATTCAAAAAGAAGTACATATATGTGCATATATATACATTTATCTCCATCTTTAAATACCATTATCTTGTCTGCTGACGAGACAAATTACCACATCACAAGGTAATTATCCTGTGGTAAGAAAAGAAAAATGCTTTCAATAGGAATACAGATTTATGTATGTGGCCATCCAACGATAGAGTTTTATCGATCTCAGGATAATACTTCATTAGATGAACATTGGGTGGATAAGCCGATAACTCAATCATGCTTATAAGACAACAAACCTATCACACGTGCTTCAGCAAAAATGAATGAATAAATGACCGGATATTCTTTGATTTATTTTCGCAACTGCAAAAATAGGTCAGATTATAATATTTATTTGTACTTATACTCACAATCGGAGGGAAACCACGCATCCAAAATAGAACATCTTCCTTACCCTAGGTTTGGGTTTCAGAAGAAAAAAATCAATTACACACGCAAATGATATTCGGAATGCAAGTAGTAGGTAGTTCTTAAACAAACTTTTCGACTTGATTCACTTAACTTATATTTTCAAATATTAAGGAATAATTGGAGTAATATATCTTCCAGCGTTTTAGTGAAGTGTCCTTCGAATAAAATTCTCAGTAAACTTCCCAAATTAAGTTCTTACAAAAGTTTCAAACAGAATTAGGTACATATGAATATTATTTAGTTCTGATTTAGGGATATTTTTGCAGATCCATGCTTATTCTTTCGTGAAACAAACTTGGTTGTGTGTATGGTATTATTCCTAAGTAGTATTTTATGGAAACTATCTACATACTCGTAGATAAGTATATCAACCTACAGGTGTGTGAAAATAGAATCTACGGATAATCTACAAAAAAATGATTGAGGTCATCCAGAAAAAGAGTCAATATTTAAAATCCTTGTGAAAATTAGATAAGTAATTAACTTTAAAAAAGATGAAAGGGTCTTTGTGTTACATTTAAAAGGTTTTTTCCACACCCTTTTAACAAAGCCAATGTGAAAAGCTAATTAATTTTAATATGATTATTGTTCTTCATGCTTTCTGATTTGATTAGAATGTTTTAATTTCTTTTAAAGAAGGAAGGAGAATTTTAAAACTTTAGAAAATAAAAACAATATATCGAGAGATTTCATATGCAACACATATACATAGTACACAACACAGGTTTATTTAAAGCCATTAGAAATATTGTTGGAAGCGAGCGAGGTTCAAGCATTTTCTTAATTTGTACGTCTTATATAAAGCGTTATTCGATTTGAACATTTTATTTTTCTTCGAGCTGTTTTAATTACAAACAAATATTGTAGCATTGTAGTGCTATTAAGGATTCAAGAGGAAATAAATCGGTAGACACGGCTCTTGGAAATTACTCCTGAGTCATTGAAGGAAATAACCACTCAATCATTTTATTCTCAATTAAAATCCTATCAATTGCAGAAGCAGAAGCAGAGTGAGTACAAAAGTTATTTGAAGAAATGTCTCAAGTGGACATCTACATCAATAACTAATGATTGTCCTTTGTCGTATAAATATTTATCAATATTGCTAGGATACTTTAAAACTGTTGCATAATTTTCTACTGAAAAACTAAACTATCTTAATTCAATTTAAGTGAATTTAATACAATTTATTGCATGTTGTTTTTCATACTTTAAGCGTCAACAGAAAGTTTGCACCCTGTGGAGTATGATTACCGGAATGCGAAAATTTTGTCCGTAATTTTTTTTACAATTAAACTGTTACTAAAATCGGTAAGCAAAGGCCTATTGAAAATTCATTTGAAAATCTTTAAGAGAAACACCAGAAATAATTGGGAAATGCCAAAAAGGTGTTAAAATAAAGTGCACGACTGGGTCGTACGTACTTGCACCGTAATGCTATAAGTGTATAATTTTATCAGGATTAAAGTCCAAGTCTTGCTCTTTCCAGTAAAGTGGGCGTGGCATTCCGCGTTTCGATGGAATAATAGTCATAACATTGTAGGAGTGTACTCAATATTTTGTTTTTATAAAAATGCCCATAAAAAGTGGGCGTGGCCAGATAGAGTGTTTGAGTGAATTATAGAGAATTTTAAGGCCTATTACTTTGCTTAAATAATTTTTTCACAATTTCTAGTAAAAATTTTGAAAAAAATAAGTTATATAAAAGTGGGCGTGGCATTCCAAAATTTGGTATGCCATTATTTTGCACTTGTCTTATAACCTACAAATAATAATTTTTAACCCAATCGCCGCACAAATACCCGAGAAACAGCTGATTTTCTATATTACCGTTATTCGAATTTTTCGTGAAAAACGTGGTACGCCACCTCATAGCATATGCTCAAACTAACCCAGACATCAAATTTTATCGAAATCGTTAGAGCCGTTTTCGAAAAAATCCATTTTAACTGAAATCGGCCCTAAGTAAACTACCCTTAATTTTGAGGTTAGAATGAAAATTCAAATTTCGCCTCTAGGGAATATCCCACAGACCCTATATATGAAGTTTGAAGTAAATCCGTTCAGCCGTTTAGGCTGTAGTCGAATATACAGACAGACAGACAGACAGACAGACGGCATTGGCGGACCTACTTTTTTGGACTTCTCCATTATAGTAATGTCAAGTTTGATTAAAATCTCGAGTTCCAAATTTTGCACGAATACAATACTTGCCCTATAGGTATAGGTGCAAGTAAAAAAGTGCACGACTGGGTCGTACGTACTTGCACCGTAATGCTATAAGTGTATAATTTTATTGGGATTAAAATCCAAGTCTTGCTCTTCCCAGTAAAGTAGGCGTGGCATTCCGCGTTTCGATGGAATAATAGTCATAACATTGTAGGAGTTTTCTCAATGTTTTGTTTTTAAAAAAAACACCTTTAAAAAGTGGGCGTGGTCAGATAAGGTTTTTGAGTGAATTATAGAAAATTTGAGCGCCTATTACTTTGCTTGAATAATTTTTTCTCAATTTCTAGTAAAAATTTTGAAAAAAAAATATTTATAAAAGTGGGCGTGGCAATTTCAAAATTTGGTACGCCATTCTTTTCTCTTTGTCTTATAACCCAGACATATTAATTTTTAACCCAATCGCCGAACAAATACCCGAGAAACACCTGATTTTCAATATTACCGTTATTCGAATTTTTGGTGAAAAACGTGGTATACCACCTCATAGCATATGCCCAAACTAACCCACACATCAAATTTTATCGAAATCGTTGGAGCCGTTTTCGAAAAAATCCATTTTAACTGAAATCGGCCTTAAGTAAACTACCCTTAATTTTGAGGTTAGAATTAAAATTCAAATTTCGCCTCTAGGGAATATCTCACAGACCCTATATATGAAGTTTGAAGCAAATCCGTCCAGCCGTTTAGGCTGCAGTCGAATATACAGACAGACAGACTGACAGACAGACAGACAGACAGACGGAATTGCCGGACGTACTTTTTTGGACTTCTCCATCATAGTAATGTCAAGTTTGATTAAAATCTCGAGTTCGATTTTTTTCACGATTGCAATACTTGCCCTATAGGTAGGTGCAAGTAAAAATTAGACAAGTGAGCGAGAAGTGAAGAAAAATCCATCAGCTAGTTGTGTTAAAATATCAGAAGACATTGGAAAAGCGTCAGGTGTTCCCGTAAGTGTAAGTACTAATCAAACAACACTACATCAAAATGTGCTATATGGCAGAATACCTCGAAAAAAACCAAAAAGAGCGACTTCAATTTTTAAAAAAGTGTAAAGTAAAAAGTTGTTTTTTTTGGAAAAATGATTTATTCAGTGAGAGTAAAGTTTTAAAATCAAGACAACAACCAAAAATTATAGTAGCCAAAAATTAGCCGTTCAATAACAAAAGTATTCCTTCCATGTGAGTGAGTCGGTTATGATCTTTAATATTTTGAGGGAAAACTGTTGGAACGAACATGAGTATGACAGGGCAATGATCCTAAGCAAAATAATATGAAGTGCCCAACTGACTCGCACGAACTTTCACCTACTATATCTACATATAAGTATTAAGGTAAAAAAAAGTTGAATATATGTACGTGGGATCTAGAATTCGCCAGCCATTTCTCCCCTACCATCACATGTCGAGGCCATCCAATTTATTTAGCGAACAGAAAAAAGTAAGTCTAAGGTATCTTTAGTTTCCAGAGGCAAACAATTTTGCCCTGTTGTAATATCATTCATTCTCCAAACACGAAAACAGAAAAGTTCGATGCCTTATAAAGCGTACAAAAATTTTCACAATTATATTTTTAGCGTGTGCATTGAATTTGCATCATGAATTTAGAAGAACAGCAGATATTAACAAATATTCAGATCAAGTAATAATATTTTTTAAAACAACTGTATATTCTCAGTTCCTATGTATGTAAGTATATATGTATGTACTTGTACATGCCAGGCTTCTGCGTGCATGTACAACAGAAGTAAGATTGTTTGCATGGATAAAATAAAAAAAAAATTGAGAAAAAATCTAAATATTTTGTTATAAAATCTAAATCAAATTTTATGGGCACCGCATGCGTAACGTGCAAAAGTAGGTATCTGAAACTAAAATTTATTTGCAGTTCATTCCTCGTTTCGTTTTTTATTAAAGTAAGACTTACAACTTCTTTCACATTCAAATTACTTTTCTGTATAAAATTTGCAACATCTGTCAAATGTTGCAACAAATACGCAGTCAAATATTCATTCATTCACACTAACCACTAAAAGTTGATCATCTGTATCTCAAATGTTACATGCAATGGTTATCACACATCTGTATAAGCATTTCTGGTTGAAGCTCTGGAAGGTTGAGTTTAACCACAATCATCTAACCCCTAAACGGAGTAAAATCATTGCATCCCTCCGCAGAGTACTTACGCTCGAATGAGGCCCAGCCGCACTATTGTGTCCAAACACATACATGTAGTTTCTCGGATTCACATCGGCATGAAATAGTCCTGTCTGAATTAATGGTCCAACAACTCGAGCATCAGATAAAATATCTAACACAACATCTCGGTGTTCCATGCTAGATGCTTTAATCGGATTGTTATACATGTCCGTGTACCTGTATAAAACAAAAAAAAAATTCAAATGAAAATTGTCCAATCAAAATATTTTATTATGTTTGTACATACATATGTATGTATGTACTCGATTTAAATTTTTTTCATGCTAGCATACAGTAAAAAAAATAAGAGAAATAAAAGGAGCAATATGATGATATCTCCATTAGAATCACACATGTAAGCTGTTGTGTTTCTTTCCTTTTAAATAAATGCTGTAACACTGCACTCAACGACACTATTGTTTACTGGTGTCACTTGAAGACAATAGCCAGAGCACTCCAATACCGGTACGGATATCGTCTGTTGTTAACGCTTGTACAAGACGATTTTTTTTTATTTCATTCTTTCATTAAATTTCGTCTTAGAAAAACTTTTGTTTCAAATGACTCATGTAAAAGGGATTTGTTTTTGGTTGAATTCTTTTTAACTTTCTAAGGCTGTAATGTCAAATCCTAGAAAAAGAAAGTGGGGAAAACTCGTATTCTACTTAAAAATTCGAAATAAATCGTTTTAGTTACCAGTTCTATTAATTAGGCCTTGAGTACGTAAGTATGCCCAAAAGTTTTTAAATATCACTATCATTTCAAGTTTTACCATTTATGGTAGAGCAGGTAGTACATGTTTATAAATTGGCTATAATGTTTCGCAATAAGTACAACAGCTCTAAATTAAAAATAATCATCAGAATTTAGAAATCTAGTTTAAATAAAGGAATACATACTTTTAACTGGTAACAAAGTTCCAAAGTACAAGTGCCATTTATGCAAATTTTGTATTTGAAAGGCCGATGACAGAATATTATTGTGCTATGATTTTGCTCTATCTGACTACATACACATGTATGTATAAGTATGTATATTTGAGCGTCAATTCAATCTTTGTAAAATTCTGCTCTTTATTACTAATTATTTTAAATTGATTTGTGCCCAAACTCATCTAAACTGGTCAATTGAAAATTTGAAAATGTGGAGGTCAAATTTAATTTAATAAAATAGTACGCATGGACCGAGTACTACACAGTAACAAAAGAATCAACATCTTACTACAAGAAACTTGAGGGGCACTCCTAAGCTACCCTGTGGCAGCTTGACTGTGTGGACCTATTCTTCTGCTAATAGTTTTAGTCCTATTTTGAAATATATGCATTTATGGATTTTTTTTATGGATGTACTTGTACCTACATACATAGCGCGCCGTGGCTCAATGGTTAGTGCGTTGGACTATGGAGCAAGGGGTTCGACGTTCGAGTCCCAGTCGGGTACACCTAAAAGTTTGTTCACGGCCCCACCTCTCGCGAGCGTCTGACAAACATCCGAGAGTACAACTGTCCTGAGAAAGCTTCTCAAATACGAAATTGCCCTTCGGATACGGCATTAAACGGTAGACCCCCTCCATTCGTGTAAAGAATATAACACGCCAAGTATTTCTACATACATAAATTTCTTAAGTGGATAAAAATGTAATACTTTTCTTACAACAGCATTGCTGTTTCCTGTTATTCAAATAGCTTATGTTGTTTTATACAGCAGTATACCTATATGTACACATTTTTTAAATTTATCTATCAAATCAAATTTTTCACAAAATATTTACTTGATTTTCAAATTCACTATGGTTTGCTTGAACCCAAGATATCACAACCGCCCACTTTGGTAAAACGGATTCAACAAATTTGTTTTGTTTTGTTCGGATTATATGCTGCATTCCTAACGGATTGTTATTACTCTATGTGTTCATTTATAACCATTAAATATTGATAACTGTGAGCTCAATTTAAAGAATTAAAAGTATTTTGTGGTAATGAAACATAAATGGAATAAATCTACATACAGAACATGTGCTCATTTTGTGAACATACATATAATAACATTCAATATATCCACATCATACATACAAAACATGTTTTCGAATTTTTTTTTTACTGAATTCAATAACTAATAAAACAGTAATGTACGCACATAGTTTACATTTGAATTGCCAATTATTGGTAAGCCAATTATGTGTATTATCGTTACATGCAAACCAATTATGTATTATACATCAATTAATATCCATAGCCTGCCCAATGTGCTTCAACGAAAACAATTTGCATTCTTTTGATAATTTCAATTATGAATTTTGATTTTATATTAATATACGGTATTTGTTTAAGAATTTAATGGACATAATCTTTATTCATTTTTATTTGTCACAAAAAATTGAATTTTATATTTAATTTGTAAATTGTGGTTTTTAAATTTTGAATTTAGTTCGCTATCTGAATCCGTTTGGTAATTATTAAGTAAGATCATACTAACTGAAATACATACATATAATACAGGCATATGCATCTGTGTGTTAGTACTGAAGTAAGTTACAAAAAAAATCTTGGAACTTCGGCAGACGCGAGTCAAACTACCTGTTAAGTAAATAAAAACTTCATTGTTGCTTTTATAAAACACTGTTCAGTGAATGCTTTTCTTCTTCGGATTTAAGAAGATTAAACTTCAATGAAACAATATCAGCTCAGAGATCAAACGAAGGATCACTCTTGCCAATCGCTGTTTCTTTGGCCTAAGAAGGCAATTGAGTAGTAAGGCCTTGTCAAGAAGCACCAAGGAAACTCTTTATAAGACCCTCATCATCCCAGTCCTGCTCTATGGCGCAGAAGCATGGACGTTAACCAAGATGGATGAAGATATCCTTGGACGTTTCGAACGCAAAATCCTTCGGATGATTTTCGGTCCCGTTTGCGTTGACGGGCTATGGAGAAGGAGATTTAACAGCGAACTCTACGAGCTGTACAGCGACATCGACCTAGTCAGAAAAGTACGCATTAGCCGTCTAAGATGGCTAGGACATGTAGAGCGGATGGACATCAACGCTCCGGCCCGAAGAGTCTTCGAATCCATCCCGGAGGGACAACGCAGTAGAGGAAGACCTCGCCTTAGGTGGCGTGTACAAGTGGAAGAGAACCTCAAACAACTTGGAGTGCGTAACTGGAGGCAGTTAGCCAAAGACCGCGCTAACTGGAGAGGCTTGTTGATTGAGGCCCAGGTCCACCCCGGACTGTAGCGCCACCTTAGAAGAAGAAGAAACTTCAATGAAGGCCGTGATAAAGCAGAAAAGTGTATGAATATCATAAGGACCTCATTCAAACAGTAGTTTCCAGGAAATTAATATTTAATTTTGTATCACCTTGTCATAGGGGGATCCTTCCTCACTTTATCGCTACAGTTATTTATTTATTTAATTAATATTTACGAGAAGAAACATTTTAAAAGTAATTTTGATTTAAACCCAATGGAAAATTCTATTTGCTATTGATATTGATGACAAACATATGCATATGTACATATGTAGATATATTTTAGAATATCGACCTTGATTATTTTTCTATATTATATATAATCTGTGTATAAAACTTAATATACCCTTAGATAAGAGTATAAACATAAATAATACCTAACCTATAAGAACAACTTTAACCATAAACCATCTAAATGCACGGTGGTTTTGTGGTGTTGAAGCTTGGTAACCGATTTACTTTAAGCAGCAAGTATCACAGTGTAATCTCTCTAAGCTTGGGTTTTGGTTGAGTTGCCGTTTGCTCGAAACTGTGTACAGTAACTCAAGACTACATATAATTATATATGTAAATATATGTAATAGTATATGTAAATATCTATATACATAATTAATAATTAAATAAAATAAAGATTTCTTAAGGAACTGTACAAGTCTTATGGGGTTAAACACAATTAAATTAATTTTGTTGATTTAACAACACGTAATCGACACGTTTTTTCAGTTTTAATGTACAGGGTGGGCCAAATACAAGTTTGTTTTTGGAAATGCAATGGGATGGATAAAATTAAATTATTATTAATTATAAATATGTTTCCTTATTTTTCTTATTTAAACTTTTTCTTATTTTACACTTAGTTATTAACTAAGTTTGCTCTGCCAGTGAACACTTCTAAATCAGACTTACAAACTTAACTAACCCGATCTACGATCTATGCTTACGATCTAAGCGAATTCCCCAACATTAAGAAGATTGAGATTGAAGAGAGTAATTAATCTGGGGGCCAAGTTCTTTCGCACGTTTGATGCTCGTGGCGAACCTGTACTGTACTCATTGGGTGGAGGTCACATATCTAGGCAGCCCGTACGGGATCGCACGAAAAAACGACAACAAGGTTACAAAATTTGCAATACAGCAACAACTAATTTCATATAAACTTAAGTAAGCCCAGATAAATTTGGTGGCTTAACTGTTAGCCCTAATAGAAACAGTAATACCAGTCTTGAATTTTGCTTGTTTTATCGACAATTTCATTCAATTAAGTTTTTGTTACAAAATATTATAGATTTCCAATTGATGTTACCAATGTTTTTCTTTTTTTTTTTTGTTGCAATTATTACCCAGTATAACATTTTTGTTTAAATTTTATTGTTACTTGGGTTGATAATTTGCGTTTGTTTGTTCGTTGGAATATCAGCATACAAGCAGTACTCGTAAATTTCGGTGTTGCAAGAAAATGCGCCTACTAAGTTCATGTAGAAAATAATCAAAAGTTCTCTGGATCAATACCGAATTTCCAAAATGTATTCCGTTATTGACAAGAATCTAGACCTCTTCAAAATTGCTACATATTTTCTTGTAGTTTTTAAACCTAATAAGCTAGGATGTAGAATC
This sequence comes from Xylota segnis, assembly GCA_963583995.1. Lineage (NCBI taxonomy): Eukaryota > Metazoa > Arthropoda > Insecta > Diptera > Syrphidae > Xylota > Xylota segnis. The sequence continues at coordinate 102,986,101 of OY757236.1, read as the reverse complement.
ATCTCTTGATGATAGAAAATTCAAAAGCAATCTGGTTTCTCCCACTTAAACCTTGAATTTGGGAAAATTTAAAGTCTACGTCTACAGATTGCAAAGATTTATTGCAACCTAAACGTTTTCCATTTTATAGTATTTAAGAATTCAAGATTTATTCATATTTCAATTGATGTGCTCTTAGAATGACTGATTGAAATTCTATTGACACTTTTGTTCCACATAATGCTCATCTGAAATTGGTAATGGTGTCTTCAATTCTGTGCTATATAATGAAGCAATCAAATCTTCTACATTGAAATTGAATAGATAGGAATGACGATATTGGTGATGCAGTTTATTTAATGGATAGTTATTTCGAATTCAATTTTAATATATCTTTTGTCTCCAATATCGCTTTGAGATTGAGTTATTCTCAATAGTATTACAAAGGGACAACATACAGCTGAACATAATTTTTGTATACATTTTAGTTATAATTAGATCATATGATATAGCTTGGTTTTGATTAATCTCATTTCATTTCGTTTATTTTATGAAATGAGTATACATCTTCTCTTCTCTTTAGATTACTACCATATAAAATACAAATTTAAGGTAAACTTAACGACTAAAATCACTAAGGCTATTTAACAGCAAAATTAAATTAGTCTTAAATGCGTTCTTAGAGGCATGAATACAAAATCTCGATGATGACTTGTTAGCATTATACAAATAAATGTTTATGATTCGGAACTTTGCTTGCTAAATGATCCGTGAACATCTTGTATAATTTCGGCGTTATTAATTAAGAGTAGAAATGTAACAATTTTGTTAGCTTTGACTATGCTTTAACTCATTAAAAACGTCTCCGACACCTCTTCATTTTTGCCTTAACCCATGTAAGAATAAACTTTTATCAAAGTAAAATTCAAATAGCACATGCTACACATGGGTAACGACACAATTTGTTGTTTGGGCGCAGCCATTCCATATTGCCTACGGCTCTAGAGCAGACGTACATAGCCTCACATCGTAGACTTTAACATACAGTTTGTAGGTCGCGTACCTACCACCTACTGAAAAAGAACGAAGACACATTACAAGTGTGCTCTTTAAATTACAAAATCCTTGAATTGCATCCACGGGAAAAGCCCCCGCTCTCATACCACGAATCAGAATAGGAAAAGCATACACGTTCAACATCTTCATTCTCTTGTCGATGTACAATCATGAACTCGACTAGCAAAATCTGTTAACTAAGAGCTGGGTGTTCATTTTAATTACAAGCATTAAAATTTCAGGTCAACTTTCAGCAACCTATGAGCGTATTAGAACTATTCACACTCGTAGCTGTGCTCCATAAACTATATGATATGTAGTATATCCTGGTGAAAAAATTGAGATGTGCATATTAGAAAAAGGTATATCACGAGAGAAGCAAACTCGTACATAAAATGAGATCGCAGCAGCAATAACACAATCTTTTCAACAGAATAGGTTACATTTTATATAAAAGTTTACAAAAAAATTAAATAAAAATTGCTAATCTAATTCCCAAGCGACCAATTGAAGACGTCAAGGACGAGCAATTTTTTGGCTTAATTTCAGCTAATAACGAATGCTTGAAAGAACATGTAAAATTTTTACTTACAACATGCAAATAACCACTGTTGTCTAAAACCACCCGCATTTTGTCAAAAGAACGGCTTCTTTTAAGAACGAAATAGGGGTTAACCTTAAAAGAAGTAATAGCCGTTCTCGTATAATTTTATTAATTATGCTTACGTAAGTAACGGACGTAAAATATGTAGTTTTTTACAACCTCCACAGATGGAAAGGATTAACAAATTAATGCCATATTTAAAAAATCATCTTCGTATTTTGCGAAGCTTGTTTTGACAATAATACTCTCATAGGTCTCTTTCGATTCTTTCCACCTTCCTACAAAAAAAAAGGTCTCTTGACAATAGTTTATGAAGTCAATAAGAAGACATACATAGATTCAATTCACAGAAATCGTAAAATTTAACTAATCAAACTATGGATGCAATCAGAATATTCCCAAAATCGTATTCCGAATTTATTTCTATTGCCATTTCTGTCTTTTTACTTGCACCTACATATGTATATATGTATATATATATATAGAGCAAGTATTGTTTTCGTGAAAATTTTCGATTTCGATTTTGATCAAACTTGACATTAGAAAAAAATAAATACTTGGCGCAACAGGTCGATGGGATCCAGGGCCTAGCTTCTTACAACCATTCGTGTTGTGCGAGCTATATCGGATGTTTAGTATTTTCTCAAAAACGGCTCTAACGATTTTGTCAGAGCTAACCATTCAACCTGGGTAATAAAAACTCAGATTTCCGTCCACCCAACCAAAATGAAGTTAGTATAACAATATCCAAACTACTTATGTTAGGTCCAGCAATCCTGCTGGGCTGGGCGGGCTACAGGCCGAATTCTTTGAGACGGTCGGAGCTTAAGGAATGGTCGGAAATAATCTTACCGGGACTTGTGAAACTCACAAGAAGCACAATTTTCCAGAAGTCTGACAATTACTTGCATACGCGAGGTGTCACAGAACGTCAAATTCGACGGCTATATATATGTATGAGGTAGTTAGAAACTTCGTCTACCCCGATCCGCTTGAAACCCTGACAACATAACTTCAGATATCAACCGAAGAATCACTCTTGCCAATCGTAGTCAGGTTTTATCTCGAGAGACTCTTTATAAGGCACTGATCACCCAGTCCTGTTTTATGACGGAGAAACATTAACGTCAACATAGGCAGATGAAGATACGCTAGGGTGTTTTGAACGAAAAATTCTACAAATGATTTTCGGTCCTATCTGCGTTGACGGGCTTTAGAGGAGGTGATTTTACAGCGAACCCAACGAGCTGTACAACGACATCGATCTGGTCAGAAAATTACGCACCAGCCTATTACCATGGCTAGGACATCTGTAAGTTTTTATTGTTCTTCGTGCAATTTTTTAAAACCTAGATAAATAAAAACGAAATCTGTACTCCCTGTTGCCGGACATACTGTGATACAAATTGGAGCGAAAAATTAAAACAGAATAAGTAAACTGCAGTAACGAGCAGACAGTCATGAACCTGCGGGTAGACAATTTCACAGCTCGTTTTCAAAATAAGGACACTTAGTCCCCCACAGTTGACTTACCCTTGCCCAAAAAAATGAAAATAAAGTCATGCAAACTATATTCCGATCGTAAGAACATACCTATGTTCATCCCTAAATACATATTTATTTGGGTGGATATTAACTTTAGTAACGGAAAATATAAACAAATTAATATATTTAATTGTTCTTATATACTGAGCAAAAACAATACTCACTTTTTCAGTGTTGCAGCCAACGCCAAGTCTGGACGAATGTCAAAACGATTCTGCATATAAAAACGTAATAAATTATCCCGCTCGTGTTCAAGCATTCCGTCCTCAAGTTGTGGTGCATTTAATGTATGATATGACTCCACCTCCGTGACGCCAAATAATAAATCATACCTGTAAAATATATAAAAGAAGGGTACTTTATGTCAACAAGAATTTTCTTATTTACTACTTTGTACGTGTGAAGTTGAATGAATAACGTCACCTGAGGATGATAAATGTGTGTTCTGGATAAACTTGCTTAGGTTTTAATTACACTGTTTTTCACTATATCGTAAAGATGCTGATAGTGAAACATGTAAGTAAATCCTTATCAATGAGACACAACTCTAGTGAATAAGTTGTTTGTAAAGATTCAATTCAATTTCACGGAACTACGATATGTACTGTAAAAAGCGATCGCTTCCCTTCCTTCGTCAGCGTTTGCCTTTTAATATGATTACTAGGGGATGGTTAATCGTTGAGCACTAAAGTATGTGACTACGACAAAAAGCAAAGAGGAGAACCGCACATTGTTATACATTAGGGTTCACATCCTGATTCCTTTTCGTTCTTCCGCGTAATAGGAAATTCTTCATTTCAGGATAGCAAGTAATATATGCAATGAAGGCGGAAGGACTAAAGAAAAAGCAAATACTTAAAGGATTATATGCAACTACAGGCAAGGGATATGCATACATACATATATATTTTTCTTCTTCCATGGAAACCCTTTTTTAAAGCGAGCTAAAAACTTTTAAAAATTGAAGGAGGGATAATGGAATTTTTAAATAGCAAAGGGTAACTTAAGTGGTGTACAAATGCAGTGACAGTGATTTTTTTGCGTCCCTGCTCTTATATGTATATATGTATGTATGTTCAACTTTTATTTAACACTGGAAAAACAAGTTGTAGATATAAAAATATAGTAATATTTATTGCATTTAGTATTAGGCAACTCTCCGTCTTTTTATACTTTTTACTTGCACCTACATACATATACATATATAGGGCAAGTATTGGTTTCCTGAAAATTTTCGATCTCGAGATTTCAATCAAACTTGACATTGCAATGATCGGTGTCTGTGCACGAGGCTACAGCCTAAACGAGTGGATGGATTTAGATCAAACTTCATATGTGGGCTAGTACGAAGTTATATAACACGATGGCGTACTATGTTTCGATCCGAATATGATATAACGGTACTTATGACAAAAGTGGATAAAGGCCAATTTGCTGGAAAACGGCTCTAACGATTCTAATAAGATTTTCACATAAGATTTAACATCTCAAGTCCTAAAAGGACTAAGTCCTAAGCACTGTAAGATGGTACACCCCTTTTTTGATCATAATTGCCTACAATTGTACTTTCTTTACAGCTTACTTAACAAAAACACTATTTTCATATTTTATTTAGCATGACATAAATTTATGCAAATATAAATTCTGTCCCTACTTCTTCCTAATTAACTGATTTTTAGACTTACTTATATACCATTGCAAAACCCTTTCCCAACAGATGTTCCCTACAAAGGTACAATAGCTTTACATGCACAGTATAGCGAACCAAAAAATATGTATGTATGTGTTGTACTTGACTTCTTGAAGAATCACTCAGCAGTGTTGCTGCCAAGATTTGAAAAAAAGTATCCCACTAGAAAAAAAAAACGTATCAATAGTATTAAAATACGAATATGGGGTCAAATTACCATTAGTATTAATAAAGTGTATTCCAACGACAGTGGAACTACATAGCTATGAATTTGGAAAATATTATAAAGAGGTTAGCTTCTCACAACCATTCGTGTTGTGCGTGTTACACTCTTTACACGAATGGAAGAGGCCTACTGTTTAATGCCGTGTCCGAAGGGCAATTTGTTATTTTGAGAAGCTTTCTTAGGACAGTGTGCTCTCAGATCTTTGTCAGACGGTCGCGAGAGGTGGGGCCGGGAAAAACTTTTTAGGTGTTCCGACTGGGGTTCGAACCTCTTGCTCCATAGTCCAACGCACTAACCACTGAGCCACGGCGCTATATGTATGTACATATGTAAATATTCCTTTACTTTGTTTTAGCCCCAGACTTTTAGATGTATGTATGTACATATGTAGTTGTTTCACGACCCAGTTGTGCACTTTATTATTCTTGCATAGTCGTACTGGCAGTTTGTCAAATCGTGAAGTTATTTCTCGTTTTCTGCTTTTAGTTTCTGTTTTGGGATTCAAATGAATAGATTCAGGCTCGGAATAAGTTCAATGGAATCGAAGACTGTTTTCAATTTTTTACGACACTGAAACATAATGTAAACCATTATACATACTACTATTTCAACCAGAATAAGACCAGACTATGTATACTACAGAAGCAATGATATATACTTTGAAAATCCTTTGTTTCTATTTCTTTCCACTCCAAATCACTCTTTCGCTCAATCGTTTTGCCCCCAAACGCAAACAAAAAGCTGATGAGATAAAATCCTATATTTATCAAAAGTACAGTAGATATCATTTAGGTATTGATTTCGAAAGACGCAATTTCGTGCAATTATTGAGGATTGAGCATTGCGTAAGCCTTTGTTTCTATTATTTTTTCCAACACTGTATGTGTCATTCATATTTAGGTTATTATAAAGTAACTGATTGCATTGTGATAAAAAGTCGGTTATTTTTAAATCACTGAAAATTCTCTAAAGGCTACTGCCATCCAATTTTAAATTAAACCTTACTGCTGAAATCGGGTGAGGTGTATAATTTTATAACCTGAACACTTAAATTTAAGTACTACATCGGAACAAAACTGAAGTAACTTTTATAGACATCCAAAAAATATAGTAAACACATTCACTAACCTGCTGAACAGTTCTGTATACTGGCTCATTACTTTGTATGGCTGATTCGGAATAACATGTCCATCAACGATTGGGCCCAATGATGTCGAAAATTGCGGGAACGATATTGGAATTTTCTGGATTTCTTCATATCTAGATACAGAGAAAAATAAAATAAAGTGGCAGTTACTAAACGACAAAAATAGGACGCAAACAAATAAAACAAAACGACTATGCACAGTTGAGGAGAACCGATTCTCTGGAATTTATATCGTGACCATTTAATGTGAAATTTAAAGGAATTCCACAGATCCGATATTGAAATTTACTACATACATAAATGAAAACACTAACAAGACCGCATGGAACTATTTGCAATTAAGTCGGAAAAGATCGTCGTGATCCTAAATAAGAACTTTAACTTAATTAAATAAATATATAGTTTTTCTACGTTTAATTTAAAATGTAGATTATCAGTCAATGTGTGTATGTACATACATATGTATCAATCTGAAATTAATAATCACATAGTCAATTCCTATGCAAAAATTAACATATCGTATGCCACAAATATCGGGTATTGATTATTATCAATTAACCCTTACTTTATCATGTTGCCTTTTTCTGCAAACAGATTTCATGCTATAGTATAAGTAGATACAAACATATTTATCTACATTTATGTTTATGTTTATGCATGTATCGGATTGTACCGAGGAATCATTGAGAAAAATGACTATGTTGCTATTAACGTGGTTCGATTTTATGGAAAATGCGTACACTTAGTCAAAAACAAAATAAGGTGCACCACTAGGTCGTACGTACTTCCCCCCTAATGCTTTAAGTATGCAATATTATGAAGATTGATATTCAAGTCTTGCTTTTCTTCCAGTAAAGTGCGGCGTGGCATTTAGGATTTTTTGATGAAATCATAAAATCAACTGTTCTGATGCTATCTAAAAGCTTTCATATATATACCGCTCAGGTAAAATAAAGAGAACAACAAATTTGTCGGTGTAGTAAAAGTTCTGAGAAAAGTTAAATTTTTTAAAAGTGGTAGTTCCAAACTGGTACGTCTTTACTTTGCATTTGTCTTATAACTCTCTTTTATTAGTACGCCATCTGTTAGCATAAATCCAAACTAATCTAATTACCAAATTTTATTAAAATCTTTAGAGACGTTTTCGAAAAAAATCAATAACCCCTAAAATCGGGCCTTAGAAAAAAACTACATATGTACCTTCAATTTTGAAGTTAGAAGGAAAAGTGACTCCACAGACTACAGATATGAAATTTGAAGCAAATCCGTCCAGCCGCTTAGGCTACAGTCGCGTACAGAAATCGACAGATAAAATTGACAGACCCACTTTTTTGGACTTCTCATCATAGTAATGATAAGTTTGATTAAATCAAGTTAAATCAAGTAATCAAGTTCGAAAGTTTTAGGAAACCTTGTAGGTATAGTAGGTGCGGTAAAAATAAGAGAGAAGATAAAAAATCTCAAAAAATGAATATAGAGTGAACTTTATGCTCGTATTCGTAAGTAAATTTTTCTAAAAAAATATTAGAACATTTTTGAGCACAATTTTTTTTTTCTTTTTTAAATCTGGTCAAATGAATTTCATTTTCTTTTAAGAACGTTGTTCAGCTGCCTAGCATTCTGTAAGCCTTTGGACCTCATCTGGTAAATTTGAAGATGGTCGTCATCTAAACGATAAAAACGTCCGTAGTTAGTTCCATGAATAGAGTTCGACAATTATTCGATATTGGCTACACTAAATTAATTTTCAATGTTACGTGAATCTACTAAACTATCTTAAAACAATGTCGTTAGACGATTGTCATTGTATATGATCTTTGATCTTAAATTAGCTCACAAATTCTCAATTGGACTTATATCTGGTGATTGGAGAGGTGTTTCCAGGACTTGGGGAGAATTATACATCATCAACAAGCGAACATTTAGCGCCTTGTGCTAATTATTGTTCTGGTACTTAGTATATAAAATCGCTTCTTATTCTCAATTGTATGGACCTAGCAGGAAAGTTGAAGTTTAATATGTCATCATACATACATACACCATTTATCCACGAGCACACTTTGCGGGCGCTTTCAACAAATAATTTTTTTTTAAATTCTAGGTAATAAGTTTATATAATTTTAATACAATGATATGTGAATAATTCACCAAAACTAAGATAAGTATCTTCAAGAGTCTTACCTATGTGTAATAAAGCTTTTCATTTCAACACTAAATTAAATTTCACACTTTACTTTTATTCGTGCAAAATTTGGAACTCGAGATTTTAATCAAACTTGACATTACTATAATGGAGAAGTCCAAAAAAGTAGGTCCGCCAATGCCGTCTGTCTGTCAGTCTGTCAGTCTGTCTGTCTGTCTGTATATTCGACTGCAGCCTAAACGGCTGAACGGATTTGCTTCAAATATATAGGGTCTGTGGGATATTCCCTAGAGGCGAAATTTGAATTTTCATTCTAACCTCAAAATTAAGGGTAGTTTACTTAAGGCCGATTTCAGTTAAAATGGATTTTCTCGAAAACGGCTCTAACGATTTCGATAAAATTTAATACGTGGGTTAGTTTGGGCATATGCTATGAGGTGGCATACCACGTTTTTCACGAAAAATTCGAATAACGGTAATATTGAAAATCAGCTGTTTCTCGGGTGTTTGTTCGGCAATTGGGCTAAAAATTAATATTTCTAGGTTATAAGGCAAAGGGAAAAAAATGGCGTACCAAATTTTGAAATTGCCATGCCCACTTTTAAAATAATTTTTTTTTTCAAAATTTTTATTAGAAATTGAGAAAAAAATATTTAAGCAAAGTAATAGGTGCTCAAATTTTCTATAATTCACTCAAAAACCTTATCTGGCTACGCTCACTTTTTTAATGTGTTTTTTTAAAAACAAAACATTGAGTAAACTCCTACAATGTTATGACAATTACTCCATCAAAACGCGGATTGCCACGCCTACTTTACTGGGAAAAGCGAGACTTGAATTTTAATCCCAATAAAATTATAAAACTTATAGCATTACGGTGCAAGTACGTACGACCCAGTCGTGCACTTTATTCTTACACCGATCGAATACTAAAATCAATGGATAAGCAAACTAAAGAAACGTATAACTATGTGCACTAATTTAACAAGAATGCAACAATATGTGCACATATACATTATATACATATGTAGATACAAAAAAGCATACATACATATACATATGTACATATATAATTAAGAGATAGTTTCCGTCATACTTTAAAGTCAATTGCCAACTAATTTAACTACCGTTTTGTTCGCAAACAGGATAGCATTTCTTCATTAACATCGTTTAATGGACAATTAAGCCCATGTGCCATTTGCATAGTCAGTTGCAGTGAATTGTTCGATGCGGCCCAATCGGCCATTGCTGATCCAGACATCAAAATTGCTCGATGGAATAACCCTGTAATAGGATAACAATCAATAGAAATAGTAATGGAACATTAACTCTAGACTGCTCACGTACCGGAAGCAACAGGCGATACCATAAGATAATTAACACATGCTGCACCTGTGCTATGTCCCATCAATGTAACACTGTTTTCATTTCCACCAAACGCACCGATATTTTCCTTAATCCAGTGTAATGCAGCAATTTGATCCAATAGACCAAAATTGCTGACAGTGTCGTCGTTAATGCCAGGTTTCATGAAACCTAGAGGGAATAAAAAATAGATGCCGATTACGATTAATTAGGATGCACACGTTTTAGTTAGTTAGTTTTAGTTATTATTGATACATAAATATTAGTTTGGAGGTAGACAAGGAATGCCCATTTAATTTTAAGTTGGTTTAAGTTCAACAGTTATTTTGAACCTTCAGACATAATGATTTATCTGTCGATAAATGAAGAGAAGAAGTAGAGCGGTGTTTTTTAACGACTAATTAGTCAGCGCGAATGTCATGTTTTGTAAGTGGTATAAGGTCATCCAAAAAGAGGTGCCATTTTAACTTTTAGCACCCCTGCAATGAAAGTGTGGTGGTATCCTGTCTTCAATTCTTGCGCCAACTGAACCTTATAAGATCTTGGCCTACATTCTTTAGCTAATTCCTGTAATCGTCCCAAAAGGGAAATATATATGTACACACCTGATTTTGCAGTGTATCTGATGGAGTCTATCTGCATTATTAATTATAGGTATAGTTTAGAATCCACTAAACCCCAATTTCTTAGATCATCAGATAACAAAAAAAAATTTTGTTTCATAGTTTATTTCAAAATACAAATTATTCAGCCTTATTCAGCCTAATCATACAAAATTATAATCGCATAACTGTTGATTATTTTTTTCTTTCTTTAACTACATGCATAAGTTTAAAAAGTTTTTAAATACAGTGAAAAGGATGAAAGGAATTTTTGCACTGTTGGTATTTTTTAGAAGTTTGATTAATGCTACTCCCGTAGACGATCTGCTATTTTTTGCTCGCAGCCGTATATTTACACTTATTAGAACCTTACAATAAACTATTAATATTCTTAATTACCTAATACACCTAATCGATAATTCACCGTAACTACAACCACTTGCCCATAACTTGCCAGGACAGATCCATCATATGGATTTCCACTATTCCATTCAAACGATTCTCCATGCACGTATACTATGACGGGATATTTATGCGACTGATCCAGTTCATCTAAACGATAAAAACAAAACAAAAAATAGACATTAAATGATGAATACCAGAATGCGGTATTAGAGGATTTGTTTAATAAATATGAATGTATGTATGTATGTTCGTACGTATGTCCCTAGAAATACTAGAAACTGAATGACTGTGATAGCCTCTATCTATCTATTGATTTTTATGTTCAACCAATCTGGTCATTTAGTTCCACGTTCTCTTCCTGCAACTTATGCATGGTTGTGTTTAGCTTAGCTGAAGTACTTACCTACACGTGGAACATAAACGTTCAGATAAAGGCAATCCTCGTTTTCCGTTTTGAGATATGGCAAAAGTCTAATTAATTGCTCGTATCGTCCCTTTGACATTTTCGCACCGCCGTTCGTTAGGTCTGGGATTCGTTGTGGACAAACCGGTGGAAGGTGACGTGCTATTTTCAATCCTTTCCATGGTAACGGTGTACCTGTGGAAATCAGAAGCAAAAATATTACAATTATCATTCATATGGTGTACATTTATGTATAATATTGATTTCCCTTAAATGATATCAAATTTAAGTACTTAGGTTGGTGTGGTTTAAAAATACTCGTCAATAGAAAAAATAAAGTGCACGACTGTGTCGTACGTACTTGCACCGTAATGCTATAAGTGTAAAATTTTATCAGGATTGAGGTCCAAGTCTTGCTCTTCCCAGTGAAGTAGACGTGGCATTCCGCGTTTCGATGGAATAATAGCCATAACATTGTAGGAGCTTACACCATATTTCGTTTTAAAAAAAAACTCCTTTAAAAAGTTTGAGTGAATTATAGAAAATTTTAAAGCCTATTACTGTGATAAAATCAATTTCTAGTAAAAATATTAAAAAAAAAAAGTTTTATAAAAGTGAGCGTGGTAATTCCAAAATTTGGAACTCCATTACTTTGCATTTGTCTTATAACCTAGAAACATACATTTTTAGCCCAATCGCTGAACAAATACCCGAGAAACAGTTGATTTTCAATATTACCATTATTTTTCGCGAAAAATGTGATATGCCACCTCCATAGATAGACAGACGGAATTGCCGCACCCACTTTTTTGGACTTATCCATCATAGTAATGTCAAGTTTGATTAAAATCTCGATTTTTTTTTCACAAAACCAATACTTGCCCTATAGGTACAGGTGCAAGTAAAAATGGATTAGGAATAATACTCATGTGGTATATGTAAATGAGTAAAGTATACCTTATATGTACACATATAAAATGTACTTATTTATCAGGGCGTGTGGTTAAATTTTAAGAGAGGGAAGCCGAAAAAAATGTTAAGTAAATTTCTTTATTCAGTTAAATATTCAAAGATTTAGCAATTAAAATGACTACCTATTCGTACTTTAAAGCTATTCTACGATCCTTTTTAAAGAATTTGAGCTTTTTTAAATTTCGATAAGAAGTGGTATTTCAATGGATAAAAGTGCCCGTTCTAAGTGTTCTTCTTCTTAATTTCATGCAGATTTTTCTATGTTTTATTTTAATTTAAAGTTCCCCGCCTCGTATTTAACCTTTGTTACACAATTTTTTTTTTAATTGCCAAACTGCATCTTTTATGGTAAAGAAAACGGAAATATACCCGAAAAAGAAGGACAAATTGGTGAATAGGAATAATGTGCCAAAGAGTATTATTAGCGTGTACACGGGCTAGTACCCCACACTATAGGAATTGGTAGGGGGGATTAGTGTATTTTAAGTTTTCACGGTGCGTTTACGGGAGTTCAGAAGAACTCCCTACGAAAAGATGTCTCCTTCAACTCAATCACTTCTACTTCCAGCACCAAAATCCCTTCTCCAGACAATTGTTCCCAGTTAAATTCAGTAGGCATGAGCTGTTCATCCAAAAAAGCCGAAAAATCCCGGTTTATTTTCCTCTTAAGCGAATTGATGTTAGACAAAGAAACTACAAAGACAATTCTGCTCAATGTCAGAAAGGGATAGACTAAAAATTTTCACTGTGAAGAAATGAACGCGTAAGCCGGCAAATGATCGGCTTTTGAAATGATTCATTGCATGCTTGTTTATGTTTATCGTCGATGAATTGGTCGGATCTTGTTAGCAGAGGTCATACTTGTCTGTTTCTCGGTTATGTGTGGCTGTGCCAAAATGTTCGTAATAAATATTTATTGGTATCGAGCATGTATGAAATGAGGAGGAAAATATAGGTATGTATGTGTGTATTTGATATTTGAAAAGGCAAGCCGAAAGGAATCGGCTTGTATGGATCGCACGCTACTGCTATTTATGCATATGTATTCACTGGTAATACATAAGTATGTTTGTAATCATTAGTATTTATTGGTAAATCCAAAATGTAAAACGTAGAAGGAATTTAAAAATAAAAAAAAAAAATTTAAAGAAATTTTCTTCTTTATACATAGTATGTTTATATGCGTGAAACTATTTTAAAAATAATATATCTTATCATAGAATAAATATTTTAGTAAATAAAGTGCACGACTGGGTCGTACGTACTTGCACCGTAATGCTATAAGTACATAATTTTATCAGGATTAAAGTCCAAGTCTTGCTTATCCCAGTAAAGTAGGCGTGGCATTCCGCGTTTCGATGGAATAATAGTCATAACATTGTAGGAGTTTACTCAATATTTTGTTTTTATAAAAATGCCCATAAAAAGTGGGCGTGGCCAGATAAGATGTTTGAGTGAATTATAGAGAATTTTAAGGCCTATTACTTTGCTTAAATAATTTTTTCTCAATTTCTAGTAAAAATTTTGAAAAAAAATAAGTTTTATAAAAGTGGGCGTGGCATTCCAAAATTTGGTATGCCATCATTTTGCACTTGTCTTATAACCTACAAATAACAATTTTTAGCCTAATCGCCGCACAAATACCCGAGAAACAGCTGATTTTCAATATTACCGTTATTCGAATTTTTCGTGAAAAACGTGGTATACCACCTCATAGCATATGCCCAAACTAACCCACACATCAAATTTTATCGAAATCGTTAGAGCCGTTTTCGAGAAAATCCATTTAAACTGAAATCGGCCCTAAGTAAACTACCCTTAATTTTGAGGTTAGAATGAAAATTCAAATTTCGCCTCTAGGGAATATCCCACAGACCCTATATATGAAGTTTGAAGCAAATCCGTTCAGCCGTTTAGGCTGCAGTCGAATATACAGACAGACAGACAGACAGACAGACAGACAGACAGACAGACAGACGGCATTGGCGGACCTACTTTTTTGGACTTCTCCATTATAGTAATGTCAAGTTTGATTAAAATCTCGAGTTCCAAATTTTGCACGAATACAATACTTGCCCTATAGGTGTAGGTGCAAGTAAAAAATAGTACTTCCTGCTTTATGTTGCATCACTCATATTCAGTGGCGACGCGTGAGTAAAAAATTTAGGCGTACAATTAATGAAATTCAATATTTTTATTATTTTATCACGCTATAGTGAACCAAAAAATATGTATGGATGTATTGACTTCTTGCACCATCACACCGCAGTGTTGCTGCAAAGGTTTGAGAAAATAAAGTGCACGGGTCGTACGTACTTACACAGTAATGCTATAAGTTTAAAATTTCATCAGGATTAAGGTCTAAATCTTGCTCTTTCCAGTAAAGTAGGCATGGCATTCCGCGTTTCGATGGAATAATAGTCATAACATGGTAGGAGTTTACTCAATGGTTTGTTTTGAGTAAAAATTGGGCGTGGCCAGATAGGTTGTTTGAGTAAATTATAGAAAATTTGAAGGCCTATTACTTTGCTTGAATAATTTTTTCTCAATTTCATGTAAAAATTTTGAAAAAAAATTATTTTTATAAAAGTGGGCGTGGTAATTCCAAAATTTGGTACGCCATTATTTTGCCTTTGTCTTATTACCTAGAAATGTTAATTTTTAGCCCAATCGCTGAACAAATACCCGAGAAACAGCTGATTTTCAATATTACCGTTATTGGAATTTTTCGTGAAAAACGTGGTCTGCCACCTCATCAAATTTAATCGAAGCCGTTAGAGCCGTTTTCGAGAAAATCCATTTTAACTGAAATCGGGCTTAAGTAAACTACACTTAATTTTGAGGTTAGAATGAAAATTCCAATTTCGCTTCTAGGGATTTTCTCACAAACTACAGATATGAAGTTTGAGGCAAATCGGTCCAGACGTTTATGCTGCAGTCGCATATACAGACAGTCAGACGGACGGAATTGCCGGACATACTTTTTTGGAAGTTCCATCATAGTGATGTCAAGTTTGATTAAACTCTCGAGTTAGATTTTTTTCACGAAACCAATGCTTGCCCTGCATGTAGGTACATATGTATATGTAATTACACGAAAAGAGGTAAAAAGAAAAGAAAAACGGTTACCGTAAATATATGTAAATATATTCAATTAGAGGCACTTTTTTATCTATGAATTTTTGACAGATAACGCGTTGGTGGTGTTAACCTGTCATAGTATTTTTGTTCAGTATTGTTTGACCTTTTATCACGAAAAGACTTAGCCCGGCATAGTGTCTACCAATTATTCAGCTGTTTCATTTACGAAAATCAGCGAGTAATGTGTTTAGAGCAACTTATGGTCTACATAATGCCGTATCGAACGCACGATTCCCCATACCATCAAAAAGTTTGAGACCACATTTCAAAATTAGACAATACGGGACCAAATAGTGGAGCTGGGTTTAAAAACATACAAAATTCAACTCGTACAAGAATTGAAGCAGGCTGCCCTACCGAATCGTGATCTGTCGAATATCCACTATTATGTATGTACATATGTACTCGTAAGTAATATAAATATGTACAATCATGCATATACTAAAGAAACCAACAGAAGTTCTATGCAGATGCGAATATTCTTCAGTTTGATTGGCGGAGGCTTGATATGTATGTTGATGTTTTTTGCACATACATATGTACCTACCAGGGCGTGCGGTGAAATTTTAAAGAAGGGAAGCCGGACAAAATTTTAAGAAAATTAACCAGTGTGTTTACTCGAAACCCAAAATTAATGTCCAAGTTTTTTTTTCGGCTTAATAATTATATATTTTAGAGGAGACAATTCTGAACAACTTTTGCTCCACGGCTTTTTATATAACTTACCTGGGTATGTGGCAGGTGCTTTCGAGTAGTGTGTGCCCAATTGGGCACGTTGGTCCTAACTCACAAAAAAATTCACAAGGTGTGTTTGTATGGAGGAATTTTTTTATTGAAAATAAACGAAAAAAGTTGTATAAAAATTATTTGAAAAAACCAAAATTTGATCAAAAAGCATAAGCCGCGCATCTCAGGTCGTGTGAAATTCCATATTTACTTACTTAGGTCCTGTATCCACTTGTAGGTCGTATAAAATACTTAGCGCAACAGGTCGATGGAACCCAGGGCCTAGCTTCTCACAACCATTCGTGTTGTGCGTGTTATATTCTTTACACGAATGGAAGAAGCCAACTATTTAATGGCGTGTCCGAAGGGCAGTTTGTTATTTGAGAAGATTTCTCAGGACAGTTGTACACTCGGATGTTAGTCAGAAGCTCGCGAGAGATGGGGGCGTGAAAAACTTTTAGGTGGATTGACTGGGATTCGAACCTTGAACCCCTTGCTCCGTAGTCCAGCGTACTAACCACTGAGCCACGACGTCCACCTGTGGGTCCTAAAGCCTCGACAATGCCTACGCGCGATCATGTGCGATTTCTGGAAATGTGCCTCAGCTCTCCTCAACTCTTTCACAGTTGCCGGCTTCCTTCTCAACTGTTCTGCGCCGTGTACTCCTAGGATCGCCACGTATCCTGCCATCCTGAGTAAGCGGGTTCCATTGCATCGCGTGGTTAGGTATGGACCTGTCACCCTTTCGGAGAGTATGTCCAATCTACTGCCACTTTCGTCGTCGTATGGTAGTACCTATAGGTTCATGGCCCGTTCTCTGATAAAGTTGTTAGTTAGAGATACAGTTTGGCCAGAGAATCCTAATGATATATCGTAGGCATCAATTGACGAACGTTTGCAGCTTTCTCGTGATAGTGGCGGTCACCCTCCAGCACATTTTATGGCCTGAGTGCCTAGCGTGCCATTTTGGGCACAAACAAAGAATCAAAAAAAAATTATGAAATTTTTTATTTTTTTTTTTATTTTGAACATTCACATTACTTTCTAGACACAATAATAAATACGGAAATGATTTTTTCACTGTCGGATTCGACCGATGAATTTCAAGCTCTCAAATGCAGTTGGTTTCAAACGGAAACCGGTGCAAACTGTGCCGCTTGTACCGTAGAATATAATGAAATGGTTCGCATGCATTTTAAAAAATGTTGTTGAACAAACTTTTTGTCCAAAGAGTGCGTGCCCAAAATAGACATGTGTGTATTTAAGGGTTAAGACATGGATTCCAAGCCAATACAATAAGCTTATTGCATAAAAGACGTGTTTCCAAAGAAGTCGTTCTGGGCCAAGTAAAGTAAAGTTATCTTTGGAATTAGAGAGAATTCGGGTCGCTATTAAATAGTCAAAGATTTATAATTACTTACTAATTATACTTTAAAGGTATTCTACAATCCTTTTGAAATTCAGCAAAAATTCCTTCGAGAAATTTTAAATTTCCATACGAAGGGGTATTTCAATGGATAAAAGAGTCTTGGGTGAGAGTTCTTCTTCTTATTGCCAATTTCATTTTATAAAACATAAAATAAAAATAATAAAACATTTTTCTAAGTTTTATTTTCATTTTAAATTTTCCGCCTCCATAAAAACATCCTTTACTCGTATTTAACTTTTGTCACACAACGTTTTATTAACTGCCATAATTGCATCCTAATGCTAAAGAAAACGGCAATATACTCGAAAAATAAAAACAAATTGGTGCATACGAATAATTTGCCGAAGAATATTCTTAAACGCGTACATGGGAGAATACCCCACACTATAGGAATTCATATCTGGGATTCGTGTATTTTAAATTTTCATGGTGTCTTCACGAAAATTCACAAGAATTAAGAGAAAAATAAATTTTTAATTTCTTTCTCTTCGCACCTTAAAAATTGACAATTTATTGAAAACAAACTGTAACTGTCACATTAGACAGACAGTATAACAAAAATGATACGCAACAAGTTTAGAAGAAACTTCAAACGCCGTTCGATCATCTATATCACCCAATAGCTCGATTTCCTTTAGCTTATTTTGTTGCTTCCCTTGAACGAAAACTTGTCTCCTTCCCCTCCACCACTTCCACTTCCAGCACCAAAATCCCTTCTTCAGACAATTGTTCCCAGTTAAATTCACTATACCCATGAGATATTCATCCAAAAAAGCCGAGAAATCCCGGGTTATTTTCCTC
Organism: Xylota segnis; assembly: GCA_963583995.1. Classification (NCBI taxonomy): domain Eukaryota; kingdom Metazoa; phylum Arthropoda; class Insecta; order Diptera; family Syrphidae; genus Xylota; species Xylota segnis. The sequence goes on along the minus strand of OY757236.1, from coordinate 102,967,867 downwards.
ATAAGCGAATGGATGCTAGACAAAGAAACTCCAAAGAAATAAAGTGCACGACTGGGTCGTACGTATACTTGCACCGTAATGCTATAAGCGTACATTTTTATCAGGATTGAGGTCCAAGTCTTGCTCTTACCAGTAAAGTAGACGTGGCATTCCGCGTTTCGATGGAATAATAGTCATAACATTGTAGGAGTTTACTGAATGTTTTGTTTTTATAAAAACGCACTTAAAAAGTGGGCGTGGGCAGCTAGATCGTTCGAGTGAATTATAGAAAATTTGAAGGGGTATTACTTTGCTTAAATAATTTTTTCTCAATTTGTAGTAAAAATTTTTAAAAAAGTTATTTTTATAAAAGTGGGCGTGGCAATTTCAAAATTTGGTACGCCGTCTTATAACCTAGATATATTAATTTTTAGCCCAATCGCCGAACAAATACCCGAGAAACAGCTGATTTTCAATATTACCGTTATTCATAGCATATGCCCAAACTATCCCACATATCAAATTTTATCGAACTCGTTAGAGCCGTTTTCGAGAAAATCCATTTTAACTGCAATCGGCCCTAAGTCAACTACCCTTAATTTTGAGGTTAGAATGAAAATTCCAATTTCTCCTCTAGGGATTATCCCACATACCCTACATATGAAGTTTGAAGCAAATCCGTTCAGCCGCTTAGGCTACAGTCAGACAGACAGACGGAATTGCCGGACCCACTTTTTTGGACTTCTTCATCATAGTAATGTCAAAATTAAAATCTCGATTCTTTCACGAATGCTATACTTGGCCTATAGGTTTTTACTTGCACGTAAAAAATCCGCACTGTGAAGAAATGAACGCGTAAGCCGGAAAATGATCGGCTTTTGAAATGATTCATTGCATTCTTGTTTATCGTCGATGAATTGGTCGTGGCTGTGTCAAAATTTTCGTAATAAATATTTTGGTATCGAGCATGAGAATAATAAAAAAGGTTTGATGAACAAATTTCACAGCTGAATATGACGTTATGTACGTAAAATATATTTCAATTTTGAAAAGGGAAGCCGAAAGGAATCGGCTTGTATGGAACGCACGCCCTGGTACCTACATATGCCATGTGCAAATGTGGTTACTGATTTGCTGGTGGTCGAGACTCGTTACGTGGGTGTTGACTGTATGAATACAGTCGATGCCGCACAAGACTGTCCTCTTTTGTGCGCACTCTCTATGTTAGTATTTACATACATATATAGGACAATGTAACTCATTATTCATTACTGCAGCATCGAGCATTGTTTTTGACAGATCGCGCTTAACTTAACGCCAATATAGTTGACAGATGTACCAACATAGTATCGTTCAGCACAGCCCAATGGCACCATTATGCAGACTTTCGGTGAAGAAATGTGCTAAAAAGGATTGAGGCAATAGGTCAAAATAAAAGTCGTTGAAAGTAACAGTTTAACGTAGGTGTTCCAAGGTTAAGTCTAAGATATGTAGTTGTGCTTGTTAAAGTTATTTGCCTCGACAATTAAGAAAACAGAACAACACTGTTAACAATATAGTGAACAATGAATTGTTTTTACCGTGAACACTGTGTTCATGATAGAACACAACCATGATTTCTAAATGCCGAATAATGTAGTGGTATGCGAATATGTTTATGATAACATATAATTTTCATAGTTTATGCAGCTAAAACAATAGTTTTATACCTATCTTATCTTTTGTTCTGAATTACACAGTCGAAGATCTAAGTAAGTAATACAAAATAGCTACATACATGTAGGTAAATCAAAGAAAGAAATATGTGGATATACATACTTAACTACCCTGTCGAAAAACATTATCTAAATATACATACATCACTTAAACAATTTCAGTATGAAATATCACAATCTTTTCGGTTCAGGTAAACGTATTCCTTAATACCACAGGACATCACTTTAAAATATTGCAATCAATCATAAGATTTCCTTACCAGGTGGCATAAATCTCCTGCTGCCCACAGGTGCTTCAGCATAAGGTAACCCTAGAAATTGATCAACATCCCTTAATCCGGTTTGTGGATGCATACTTCTTATAATCCCCTTCAGGTGTCCTTGTTTCAAGACAATCTCTTTGGTATACATTAGCTTCTCAAGTGTTTGTCTACGAGGTAGTGCTGGATATGGATACGAACTTCCGTACTTTGTCATAGGCGAATCATTTAGGAGTTCATTGTCCTCCCAATCCGACTTCTTTTCATCATGTTGCGACTGTAATGGAATTTCCTCCAGACCATGTGCATCAAGATACTCACTAGGGAAATGTCGTCCATCATCATCATCATCATCACCTCGAACACCCCTTTGTGAATTACTTCTTGCATTTCGCCTTAAATCACCATCTTGATCAAAGGATATTTTTGGAGACGAAGAAGATTCAGTGGCAACTTTTCCACTCGTTTTAGACATCCACTGATTGGCATTTGCATTCCGGAGATTTTCTTCGACATGTTGAAAATCTTCAGCGTCTAAAATCTCCTCCTCGTAGAGAATAGCGGAACTGAAGAAAGCATCTGCTAATTGCTTTTGATTGCAAGCATACCATAGAAGTAGTAAAATGAATCGCGTATCCATATTCGTAAATAGTTTAAGATAATATTTTTATTTCCGTATTTTTAATTTCTTTTAAAAATTCAAAAACTTATGTTTGTAAACACAAAATTCAGCATTCTTACTTTCTTGAGAAAGAAGATCTAAAAAGAACACGGGCACTTTTCTTCGCTCAATAAGGCGTAACATAAATAATACGCGGTAACTCTCTACGATGTACACAAACTTTATACAACACAATATTTAAATTTCTCTAGATATACATCGACAAAACAAGAGCAAGGAAATTTTTATTTAAAAACAAATCTATTTCGGTTGAAAACAACATAGCGCACTATTGCCCGACACTTCTCGTACTTATGCACATGTACAACCCTAGTTCTACGAGTAGCTTCAGCTACGTACTTCAACTCTTGAGGTGTGGGTTAGTGAACTTTTTATACTGGGTGATGCCGCGTTTATTTACTAAGTCGAAGTGTATTCTAATTTTTTTTATAAATAATTGGCACTTTCCGAATGAAAGTAGAACAATGAGCAGCACCTAACACTTGCATGTTTACTTTATGCGCACAGCTGTAGAACGAAAATAGCAGATAAAATCATCAAAATCGCAAACGCGTTGCACTTATAAATACATCCCGTACGAGTTTATTGCGCGTGGTAATTTATTTTTATACCGCTCATTAGACAATACACCAAGTATCTGATTTTGTATGAAAAAACACGCATAAACCATCAATTAGAGTTGGTTTTCGTCAGAAAAAATCTTTACATTCTCGGAGTAAAAATAAACACTTCGACTTTTGATCTCTCTGTGAAAAGGATGTCATAAATATTCGTTTGGAAGAAGCTCTTTTTTGTTGTTGTTTGCATTAACGACAAAGTGATCAGAAAATAGCCCAGTGATGTATTGACGTAGAAATGCTTTATGTTTAAAAATAAGCAGGCGCGCGCGTCTTCACCGATCGAGGTACTGCACAGAACTGGGCTATACATAGTGAGTTTATGTGAGGCAGAGCTCCAAGGAATAGTAAAATTTATTTCGTCACTTACCGATGGTAAAAATATCGGATGCTAGAGATTTTCTATGAAAAAGCAGTGAGAATTTTTGAAGATCGATTAGCTGATACACTGAAAAAAATTGTTTGAAAATGTAAATGAACACACTGAATAGCACAATGGTTTTCTTTTAGGGAGCATTTTTGACTTATTTTCAAATTCTGTCTGTTTTTGAGATTACAGATATAAACAACATCCCAGTGTACAATCAGGACGAATGCACAAAGAAGTCCTTATGGGGACATGTTCGACAATATTTGCTTTTCTAAGCCCAAGGTTCATGTTTATTTCCATATGTGTATGTGTGTAATTAAAGCATTGAGCGAAAAGAAAATCTAGAATGAATTTGAGTGTAAAAACAGAAACAATAGGTTAAATTTCACTTGCGACAAAATTGAGGAAATCCACTCCTTCAGCTCGAATGCTCCACCGAGCACGAATATGCCAGACTACCAACAGATGTTGGATGCGTTTGCTGCATTGCAATGGTCTAACTAAAATCAAAGTTGTTTGATTTTAGTCGGTTTATTGGGCGGAGATTTATATTGGTGACACCATTATCGACTATCTGTGGACTACTTAATGGGATAACCCTGGAAACATAAAAAACTAAACGATTTATTTTATTAATAGAGAGATATGTCAACTTAATATGGATTGGTCACACGCAGACTTTCTTGTATTTTAAATTTTTACCGATACCATGTGCTAGCTTATACCGACCGCTTAAGAGGTCGGAAATTAGCGAATCACAAAACAAAGTTCTTGAGTGCATTACCTAATTAAATATTTAACTTTAGTAAGTATACAACCTACATTGGCCTAAAATTCAGCTAATTAGCCCTTATGTCCGCAGCACCTACATGTATAGGTATGTACACATGTCTTTTAAACACCAACATCGGCGATACGTTTATACATGAGAAATATAAACTCTGTGCAAAGAAGAGCATCGGAATCGAATCGAATTGAATACAAGGTTAAAGTAGCAGAATCTATATTTCATGGAAAAGCGCAGAGTAACTTTTGAAATTAAATCAAATAAGAAATACTAGATTGAAAAACCTTCTCTTAGCCCAGATACATACATTCATTGTTCCTCAAACAAATGACATGACTCTTGAGAAATACCATTTAAAGAAAAAAATCGACAAATTGTTGCAAAATTTAATGTTAAACCAAGTTATTTGGAGACAGTAAAAAAAAAATAGTGTACCTCGGTGATATTCTTAGCATATCTAGCATTTGGGATAAAATCGTTTTAAGAGGATAGAAGCTGAGCTTGAGATAAAGTGGCATCATAGAGGCATAAAGTTCCAAATCCTGCTGGAATATTTAATAATAACGTAATATGCTGGTCGGTGATTTGCCTCAGTTAAAAAACAAGTGTGTTACTTTAATACCATTTTTCAATTGTTTACATAACAATTATACAAATCAAACAAATACGGAATAAAATAGCTATCAATGCATGTAGGAGAAACGGTTGAATATAAAGCGGTAAATCAAATAAACGTATCAGAAATGCATAATTTGCTCTCCTTCATTACTGCCTATAAAAAATCCTTTTTTACATGAAGAAATATAATATAATTGTGCATGAAAAATTTGCACTATAAAACTTTGCTCCGATCTATCAATTATACTTAGTCATTCAGTTCAACAGTCCATCATTACTAAGTTATCTTTAGTTATATTTACTTTACTAGTTAATTGCCCTTTTGTGCAGGCAAATAAAAGTAAAAGAATTTGTAATTGGGATTGTAATGTTTAAAAACTTATTTTTGGTACATACATATATACATACATACATACTTATGTACATGTTTAATAAATAATTACACAATAAATTGAAAAAGTTTATGTATCAAAGATAGCATTACGCATAAAAATTAATATTCTTATCGAGCAAATAAGTTTATTATCATTAGGTATGTGAAAGGCCAGTATGAAGAACTCCTACAAGCATACGCGCCAGTAGTGCCAAATATGTAGACGAGGCGACTCTTTTATTGGCAACAATGCGAATTCCTTCTACTTTGATTGAAATGCTTGCCACAGTACCAAAATTCACATTTGGATATCATGATTCGACTTCGACGCCGCGAAGGCGCCATTTGTTGATTCATCGACTATTTTTTACTTGCAATACAGAAGTGCTGGATGCTTGCATTTTTTTGCGCCGGTATATACATACATATATTATAATACTTCTTGAAACAAAATGGAGACTTAATTACTTTGAACTAAGTAATTTTAAACCAGGGGTCGAGTAACCCAAATCGATAACGAGTGATTGAATACAATTTGTGATCGAATGATCGATTAACCTCTTTGGGATTATGACAATCAAAAGCTGATGTATCGATTGAATATTTTGTTGATATAGGCCTTTTTCGTAAAAAGTCGACATTTCTTTGGAAATTATTATTATCTTTGTCGTCGTCGATTCGAGTTCGATTAAAATAATACGCTATGGTATGTGCAGTCAACTCCAAACATCGATAGAGCTAATGCCAAATCTACATAATTTGACAGTGAGTTACTCATTAAAGAAAGCGATAATTTGGCCCCACAGTCAAACTAATATCCGTTGATATATTGTTAGTTAGGTAGATAGTTCCTATGTGCCCTCGGGGGGCATAACACACACGCGCCATCTTGTTCGGTTTTCCGCAACGTGCTTGACCTCTCTTAAATTTTTTTTGAAGTTTTCTTGAATCCTCCCCCGCTGCTCTGCGCAGTGTGATGTGCATTGGCATCACCCTGTTTTGCATTTGCAATGAGATCCAAACATCTGTTAACGAAGGAGGGCTGTGGAGTACCAGAATACCTTTCATATCAAAAGATACCGAATCAAAACAATATAGCCCAAGAGCTAGTGAATTTTTTTCGAGATTATTTCGTCAGCAAAATTTTTACTTTTTACTTGCACCTATGTATACCTATAGGGCAAGTATTGTATTCGTGCAAAATTTGGAACTCGAGATTTTAATCAAACTTCACATTACTATAATGGAGAAGTCCAAAAAAGTAGTTCCGCCAATGCCGTCTGTCTGTCTGTCTGTCTGTCTGTGCACGAGGCTACAGCCTAAACGAGTGGATGGATTTAGATCAAACTTCATATATAGGGTCTGTGTGATAATCCCTAGAGGCGAAATCGGAATTTTCATTCTAACCTCAAAATTAAGGGTAGTTTACTTAAGGCCGATTTCAGTTAAAATGGATTTTCTCGAAAACGGCTCTAACGATTTTGATTAAACTTCATATTTGAATTAGTCTGGTAAATTGCAATCAGATGATATATCGTGCTGCTTACCAAAATTGGCAACAATGGTACTTTACTTAGAGCCAATTTGGCGAAAAGTTAATTTGAGAGAAAACGGCTTCAATGATTTAATTCAAATTTCATATTTGGACTAGTACTAGTAATGCAACACAATGGCGTACCACGTTTTGGTCTGAGTATGATATAACCACGGTGACTAAAAGCCGATTTACTTGAAAGTGCCTTCAACTATTTTACTTAGATTTTGACATATGATTAGACATCTCAAATTCTATCAGGAACTGTATCACATTGTTGGCCAAAAGTTAGTATAACGGTACTTTTCGCGAAATCGAGCAGTTGGAGCCAATTTCTTCGAAAACGTCTCTAACGATTTTTATTAAATTTTATATTAGAATACGCCTGTTTAAACCCTATAAGATGGCATACCACGTTTTTGGATAAAACCGCCTAAAATTCCACTTTCCTTACAACCAGCTTAACAAAAACACGAGTTTTATATCATTATTAGCCAAACATGACTTTTATACCTACTTCTTCCTACTGAACCGATTTTCAAAATTATATACCATTGCAAAAGATTTTCCTAGAACACAGCTGTTGTCATGGAAACGTTTTTTCTTACGATACAGGTTTTGATTGGTGCGCACGTGCTACTGGATTTGTCTGAAATTCATTTTCATTGGTTAAAAGACAGAAAGAAAATATTGTTACATTTTTAGGGACTTACTTTGGCATATTCACCGGAGTTCAAAGGCAATGAATTTGAGTGAAATTGAAGAAAACTTAACGACGATGCTTAATTGTCAAGAGCTTTATCAAATCCGACAGATGATATATGACGTTTGTTTAGAACGATGGTTTACTTATAGTCAACATATAATACATATGTAATTACATATACAATTACATATGCTTACCTACTTATGTATATATTCGTTTATTTATTTTTACCTCAAATGCACACAAGAATTTGAGACATAGGTGCAAGTTTGTACGGCCCAGTCGTGCACTTTACTTTGATTATCATAGGTCATAAAAGTGGAACTCTGCCAAAACTGCCGAGGGCAAATTAGGGAGGTGGGCTCCAAAGTTGTAAAAATCATTGGAAAAAAATTATAATGTCGAAACTAATTTTTTGCAAGATGAATCTCTAACTCAAAACATACAATGCCAAAGCATTACGGCGACCGGAAGGGCGTGCTAGAGCCTCGCAAGCAAGCGTAAAAATTAAATTTTTAAAGTTTCAAATTTGCATATATTATGGACAGAGAAAGAATCTATATCTGCAAGGGCAGAGCGAAATCGTGGGCATAACATTTCGGCAGAGCCTGTAGAACTTTATTTCTATGTAAGTATGTCCGCGATTTTAAAAGCTTAGTTAAATACCTTTAAAATTACATACATATATACAAAGTTTGATTTTAGCGCGTAACTTATGCAAAATTTACCTTTCATATCTAACATTTTTAACTGACGTAACAACTTTTGAAACGTATGGTCTTTTCACTTACCAAAATAAGGTAAATTAAATTTTTTTTATTTTATTAGTAGGTGACAACTAAATAATATAAAATTGTATTTCAAATATAATATATGTACATACATATGTATGTATGTATTTCATAATATTGAAATTTTTGTTGTACCTAATATTTCTACCTCAAACTTACACAACGAATCCTCTTCGAATCTGGTCTTAACACTTATTGAATCTTCTTTTGATCTGCTGTTCCTTAGAAATCAAAGTAGTTACCAAAACATGAAAAGCTTTCGACTCCATTATGCCAGAATTACAATCCTATTCCAAAAAGCCAAAAATATGCCAGTTTTTCGCACCTGTCCTACATCACTACACTAAGAAATGAGATCGGATTTGGATGTTATCACGTACCTTAGAAATACCTAATAGACTAATGTGAGTAGGATATACATAACTCAAACCAATGCTTCAGTTGTTTGTGAAGCAATCTTATGCGCATACGATTTGGGTGTAGCTAAAATTACAATGCAAATTTAGGCATCTGAAAACCTAAATTAAACAACCAGTTTATTTATCTGGATAGCTTCCGCATAATGATAGCACATTTTCATGCAGTTGGTAAATTGATAGACAGATTCCCACGTAGTGATTTAATATGCGAGTTCCAAATTTTTCAAGAATGCAGTACTTTTCCTATATGTAGGTATAGGTGCAAGTAAAAAATGTAATGGACACTTTGCCAACTTTATATATAAATATAGTCAAATAAATCTAAACAAAATAAATTTTCAAACATAACAAATATTTTCAATCTCGTACAGTACTGACATTTTAGATCAATGCTAAATCTCCCTGCGGCATCAAGTCAAAAACATCGGGAAACAACAAGTTGAACGTCAATACCCTGGAATTTAAATTGAGTCAACTTACGGGTACGTGGGTACAAACCACGTATAATACACATATGGATGGTTGTATAAAATCTAGCTTGGGCTTCGTTTTTGCCATTTAAAAGACAATAGGTATAATTGTTACTCTTCGTTCATAAACTCCTTAAAAAAAAATTGTTGATGATGATGAAGATGGCGTCTTTCAGCTCATTCATACTGGGCCAAGCGTAAAGCCTAACATCAATATTTTTTTTAACCAATTGGTTGATGTATGTATGCACATGTAAGAACATATGTACATATGTATGCTCGTATATGTATATATTTTTATACCAAATTAAAATAATTTTAATGTCCCCTTTCACTTGTTATACATATCCTAAATACGTACAAATTTATATGCATATCAAGAAGCTACGGAACAATATTAATATGTATGCGCATACACATAGATAATTTTTTGGACTGTCGCTCAGTGAACATGCAATCCCAATAAATGGTTCTATTAATTTTCTGGTATTTTTAAAAAATAAACCAGATGGCAATATCCGGCCAATAAAATTGATAAATATCTGCAGATCTACGTAAAGATATTTGCAGACCATGAATATTTTTATCACAGCATTTCCTGCATCTTCTCATCCTATAAATTACCGAAAGCCTTTCTGTAGACAATTTTTCTTCATAAAAATAGAGCTGTAATAGAGCTTTCAGATTTCCGTTAAAAAATCGCATGCACGGCTTAACACTAGAAGAAATTGACTTAGCTTCTCCTACACAGGTGACTGCATTAACTTTAATATATTTATAGGTATCTATTCTGTTTGTTTCAGCATTTTGGAATATCCTTTGGCGCAAAACTTAAAATATGTACTACTTCAACACCGAATGAAGAGATATGTAACTGCAAGCTTCGTGCGCTACCGGAAAAACCATACGTACAAGTATGTACAAGCGATACTGGAGAAAAGTTTTAACGGACAAGCCACCGGCATTTTTGGCACATGGTGTAGCGTAAAAAAACAACAACAACAAATCGGGAACAGAAGCATTCCCAGTTCAGTTCGTTATTTGGACATGGTCGGCTGTCTCCACTAGTGTAGCCCAGCCAACATGGGATATCGCACCGATTGCTATCCACTATACAAGAGAAACCCATGTGGCACAGATGTTTTTGTTTTTCTTTGATGCAAATCTAATTTCACCCCTTTTTCATTCTTGTCGCTGCAGATTCCCTCCTTAGAGGAACATCTATGAAAATACTGAAAAATGAAAAAAAAAATGGTATTTACAACCATTTCGCGACATATTCGCTTGGGGGAAGAGCTAACGTGCAATTTTGAATGTTTTCCTGTGTTGTGTAAATTTAGCACGCGACTTTGCAATTCCAGGGGGAAACCGAACAGATGTATGAATGTGGATACATTTGTACATGCAGTTTCTACACCGACAATGTTGATGCACTCAGAAAGATAATTTGGTGAGTTTATTAAGAAAATTTCGACTGAAATATAAAATGAAGTGGTTACAAATTTTTATAAGTATGATTATAGATCCTGTCATTCGAACACGTTTATACTATGCATGGAAATTCATACATGTTTTCAATTTCTATAAATAGTTTAACGTTTCTAATTCTCTGTCCACCCGGAAATGGAATATAATATATACCTCGAGTTCAGTGAAATACATTCCAACAGTCAGCGAATAACGGTACTTACAAATAAAATACGTTTAAAATTGTTGTTTCTATTTCTATAGGCACCACTGTTTACATACATATAGACATACATTCAGATGTGCCTTAAAACTGTCCGGTTTGCAAATAACCGTCCGTAATACCTACAATTGCGAAGATTTTCGTGGGTGGAATCTAGTTGGAAAACTTGGTTCAGTGTTTGCCAGGAATGAACACCAGACTTGTGCGGACCATTATCAAACAGAAATCGTGCTATATAATTCTTATGCAGCTTACAAATAACATTCTTGTGGAAGTAAAAATAAAAAAATATTTGTCGCGTTATATTCTTTACACGAATAGAAGGGGCCTTTTATTTAATGCCGTATCCGAAGGGCAATTTTTATTATTTGAGAAGCTTTCTCATGACAAGTTATTCTCTCGGATGTTTGTCAGACGCTTGCGAAAGATGGAGCTTTGAAAAAACTTTTAGATGTTCTATCTGGGACTCGAACCTCGAACCACTGAACCATGCAAACACAGTTTCCTGGATGTAAGAACATGAATGCACCTGCAATAGTTTTGCAGGCCGTGCAGTCCTAATCGTCACACTACGGAATGGATGCTCAGATGTCAATTACAGAACTTAGCACCTCCTGGGATATTGATAACTTCTTTCCTTACAAACCGGCTGGCCATGACGACATACTTCTATGTCATCAAGCTGCAGAAAACTTTTTATCAGAAGTTTTAATGGCTACTACCTATTTAAAATGTGTATTCTCCTTAACCGGAACTGGGAAGCCTGAACATACATCTGCAAACGACTTCAAGAGCATCAGCTTATCCCCTTTTTATTTCTTTTAAAAACGTTGGAACGTTTCTTAGACACGCACATACGAAGTACCCCAGATAAATCCATTTTATCCAAACTTCAGCAAACTTCCTCATCCTCTAGTACGAAGTACCTTGGGTTGGTACTTGATTCAAAATTTAGATGGAAACTCAACAATTAACAGCAGGTGAAGAAAGCCTGCATGGGCTTCTACGCTTGCAGCAAAACATTCGAGAGGAAGTAGAAACTTCGTCCGAAGATGATTGTGTGTATGGATGTACACCGCGGTTGTTTTTTCTTATATTTTCCTACTGGTTTAATGTCTGGGGCTAAGGAAAATATACAACATCAAACTCATTAACAAAGTGCATCGACTGGCGCCATGAGAACATGCCCAACAGATGCTCTAAACGATGTGTTGCACCTTTTACCACTTGCCCATATGATGTTTTTAATTATCATCTTGTAATGCGGTCAGGCTAAGGGAAGCGGGATGCTGGTCACAACAGCATCTTGTATCGGTTATCTCCGTATCTGGTGCCCTATCCTACCGACTATACAACTCCCAGACTGAACTTCAGAAATGACACAGCTGCCAGCTCTCCAACTAGGGTGGAGAGGGAAACAGGCATTTTTATAAAAGCACTTTGGAGCAGGGAAATTTTTTGATTCTCTGAATATTTCCAGACCTTTCCGGCTTTTGACTTATGAAGCGTTTTCCAGGCGAAAGATCTCGGAGCACGGGATACCTGCCATATACTTAAGCGAATCGATACACCCAGCGGCAATATAGCGATCCTTATTGACAGCCAGGCTGTTATCAAGGCTATTGTGTCGATTACTACATCATCGAAACTTGTGGAAGAGGGCAAAGATGAACTTTCCTCCTTAGGTCATTCCGGGTCACAGCAACATGGAGGAAAATGAAGGAGTAGATGAATTAGCAAGGCGGGAATGGGCCTTGGACGGCTGCCTTGTTGAGACGGTTAAAGTTCCTATTGGGGCTGGCAGAATCATTGCGCACTATTTATTGCAAGCAATGGTGTGTTTAACTGTGTCATATCTAGGCAGGCGTGGTCAAAATACTGCAGAGGTGGAACACAAGGACTACTAAATAGTTGTAATATCTCAAACGAAAGAGAAATAGTAGTACACCTCCTATGCAAATGTTCAGCTCTAGGTGGAGTCAGACAGCGCACACTAGGGAAACCAGAAGAAGGGGGTATGAAAAAAACGTTGGTGTTGTCCACGTATCGAACCTCACGCTCAGTAATCTGACTCCTCGCAGAATCTGACTTTCAACTAAAATAAAGATAAGACATAGAAAACACCTGGATTTTATATTTGCATTCGAGGACATTGTTCCTTGTTTGTTTTGACTTTTATGAATTTCCATTTGCTGCCATCCATTTTTTGAAGTGTATATATTTTACGTAAAAAAAAATATTTTACATTAGTACATAAGTATGTACCTTCAAAAAATTTTCGTCTAAAACACATTATTTCCTGGCTTTAATTGTAAACACTAGAATTGTACGATTAAATTGTTCAACTGGGGAGAATTGTAACTTTCCTCTTTTATTTTGCTATCCACCTCATAACAACATTTTACATGGCCCGAATGGAAATTTCAGAAAAAAACTAACTTTTGAGTTCCCGCCCTATGCAAGCTACAAGATTTTTGAAGTCAGAATGATTCGGCACGCTCGACCCCAAGTGTGATATGTAGGCGCATTGCACCTGCCGTTGGCATGTCTCAACATTTGCGTCGAAATGGATAATAAGATTGTCGAATAGGACTATGCCTTTGCGATTCACTGTGGATTCTCCTAATGGCAAAAATGTGTACCTATGTTGGGGACAGCAATGAAGACGATATTATGTCTGATAGTGGAGATATTTATAATTAACATTTTTTTTTTCTAACTCGTGACTCTAAGGGAACGTTCTGAGTGGAAATGTTTGTATACCTAGTGGAGTGGATCAACTGAAATCTGCAGAGTTAATAGGCAAATTAGTACATACATATAATGTACATACATATATACATACAAGTATGTAAACATAAAGCTAAAAATAATTATTCTATTTTAATGAGAAGAGCATTGAACTGAAATAATTAAATAATTTAAAAGATTCAAGATATTCAATTGCGTTGTAAGTAGAGCTTTATGATTTCTATATTGTTCTCCGAGTATGATACATACATATGTACATATGTACATATAAACTTGACTTGTTGGAATGAAGTACTATCAAACTTCAAAATAATTTAAAAACCCTTACACTAATGGATGCGATGCGATGGAGACACTTATAGAGATATGTATATAACTTAAAGGAAATAAAAGAAAATGATCCTGTTTGCACCGCATAAACCGTGAAAATTTAGGAATATATGTACGAAGGAGTCTGGAACTTTATAATGTGTTGTTGAATTTATGAGGAACAGTAAGTTTGTTTCTTTACGTTCTTGAATGTAAATAATGTGGTTTTCTTTTCAAGTTGTTTATGACAGGATACATCTATACAATCGCTGGCTTGATCTTTTAAGCTTAGAAAAGAAATTGCCTGGTCAAGTAGATTAGAGTCACGAGGTATACTTATTATATTTTGGACAACCATTTACAACATTTATTTATCTAACCAAGCACTGATGACTACAGTGATTTCCTAAAACTAAACTTTGCAATTAGTCTTGTACAAACCATTTTGTGCCTGTGAAAATGCGCGTTATTCGTGCAATCCCCTTTTTTAGAATGGCCCAGAAATTCTCAATCACATAACACACAAATGTTTTTCGCCAAAAACCACTCTTTAAACAGCTTCGATGTATGTATGTTTGGAGTCATTATTTACGTATATTTCGTATAGGTTTCATCAAGTCTTTTATAAATATCATCTCCGAGCAAGTGAGTGGGCACTACTCAGCCGACCCGTAGCCTCCGTTCCCACAAGTAAATAAGTTCACTTCGGAACTTCTTCCACTTCGCCTTGCATTCAGAATTTTTTTTTAAAGTAATTATAATACAATTGAAAATAAATATATATAATAAGTATATTTGTATGATCTGTCTGACGTTATCCTCCCACACCTTTTCGTTTTCCTTCCTATTGTAATAAGATGGATGCCGGTTTTCGTACAGCAATATATTTTGGCGCACTAAATTTATAAGCTGCGAAAAGAAATCGTAATCATCTGTGCTGGCCATTTTATGTTTTTTCACTTCGTGTTGACTCTAGACAGAAATGAAATATATAAATTAAATGATAATTATTTTAATTCTGATTGTACTTACTTCACGGTGAAAAGGGCAATTCTGTGATCCATAACCATTCACAGCTATTTAACGAGATTTTTTTTAAATCGTTTTTTTTTTGTGATATCGGGGTATTTATTGATTGGAACCTACTTTGACCTCTCTTGTAAAATCATTTTAGAGGTTGTGTCCCTCTGAAAAACATTTAAGGAATAGTGTAGAGAATCCTAAAACAAAATACTCTAGTTCAGATTGTATACATACATATAATATGTATAATAATCACGTGATAGAAGAAACTCTTTACCTTTTCATTCAACTATCTCAAAAAATTTGTCACTAATTCATCAAAGGACAAATGTTGCTTGACATATTGGAACTCGATAATACTTATTAAGTAAAGATCCATCCAATTAAGGAAAATATTTTGCTACATATATTTTTTTTTCTAAAAAATTGATTATGTAATCCAAATATTCAAATAACATTTAGAGTCGCATACATGACATCCACCCTATGAATATCTATGTACATACATAGGTATGCACATTCGAAAGATATTTTTGTCAACGTAAATTAACAGCAGATGATAGATCCATTGCAAGAGAAATGCGTTTTGCTAAAAATAGCTACGTGTTCAATAATGGAACCAAAAATGTGACGTAGTTTTTAAAGGCGACTACGTAAAAGCATGTTTGTTGGTAAATATTAGAGGGGACAATCTTAAACCGTAAAACTTTGTAGGACCGCTTCCTTAGGGTATATTCTTTGTAATACTTTGCTCGCAGCATAGAAAAATTAATTTAAATATTACTAATAAGAATCTAAAAACTGATATGTATGTTACATTACTATTGGACTAAATTAAATAGAAATTTATGACACCCATGCCTCAAGGAAAATTGGAGCCGAAATGAACTGCAATTATGTGTTTAGAAATGAATATTTACATTGTTATCTTCCAACTAAGCAGTTCTCATATTAAAAGTTTAAGTTAGTAAAGTTTTGATTATTATTTATTATATTTAAATATTTAGTTTTTAGATGCATTTGCAACGTTTCTGTATGTCATTTCATTGTGCTCGCATTCACACTAAGGCATAAATTGCCGCTATCATATATCACAGACGAGTTGTAAAATGTATCTGGGAAGCAATACATCTTCTATAAATAACCGGAATTGGTATGTACAAGGTATAGGATTTTTTGTTTCATTTCGACAGTTATGACATACAGCAAATTCATACTTGAATTAATTACCATTTCAATGGATTTTTGTGTGGCGCCAGTGACGTTGGTGTAATATTTTTAATGCAAACCACGTCGAATACAAAAAAGAATGCATATAGGCAATTTTGTCTTTCTCATAAATAAAGGATAATTATACCCTATTGGGTGGAGAGTTTTTACTGAACGTACTCGTAAAATCTAATCAAAAATTGATTTGAGTTATCAACTCGCTTATTTGGAAAAGATCTACTTCAGTCTGTAGTGCTTTCTAAGGAAGTAAGTTAGTATGAACTGTACAAATTTAATTAAATATGCGACGTATTCCTTCCAAGTTTCTTAATTGGATTTTCATTTCAAAGTTCAAAGCGAAAGCTCATCTCATAGTCCACTCATTGTTATCAACCATCATCCACTTCTTGTAATTACATTAGTGGTAACGAAAAACTAATCAGCGTCAAAGGAAAACCATGGAATGACATTTGATTTAATTTCCATGACGATTCCATGTGGCAGAACAAAATAAAAAGAGTATAAAACTGTATTTCTCGCGACAATGAACTTACATTTTCTTTCCTTTTTTTATAAAAAAAAAGTATCAACATAACAGAGCACATTAAGCCAAATCCTCTTTTGAATCTAATTAGTTCAAGGATAAAGAGTACCAAAACACACAGCAGAAAAGCTGACAACAACTGTCGCCAGACATCCACTCTCATTGCATCTTTTTACAGGATTGCATGGAAAAAAGGCGGCAAGCAAACCATAAGAACTGGAACACAGGATTGAAGTACTCCAAGCCAAGGGACAATCTGCACACAACAAAACTAAAAATTCTATAATGGCAATGAGCAACTGAAATAAAGTGTTGAAAGTAGTTAAATGTCCATTTACTACAGTTTTCTATATTCTTCTACAGTCTTTGAATGGACATTTTAACACAAAAGTTGAATCGAATCCTTAGTCGCCAGAGTTGGTAGTTTTCGATACAGTATTCTTGTGATTCGCTTCGGGAGGTTCAAAATTTGAAAAGAGAAGAAAAGTAATAAGACATCAGACATTTTGTGTTACTTTTATTCTTTGTCAGTCATGACTTAGGGTTTGCTTTGAATTTCACTTGCAGTTGAACAGAACAATACTTAAAATAAGTAAAGGTGACATGACATAGTCAACGACAGAAAACCGAACTGAGCAAAACAAATTGGTTTTCATGTTACCGAGAAGGAGAAGTAAGTCAGCCTTGGCTTTGATATATGTACATATGTATACATGTATACATAAACATATATTTAATTTGAAACAGCTACAAGTTGTAAGAACTACTATGTTTGCATGTGTGTATCTATCTTTTTTATTACAAATATTAAAACGTTTGTCTGTTTGAATAAGCATGTATCTTAGAAATATTCTAGACGAAAATCTTATATTAAATTCTTGAGTTAGGTTGAGGAAAAATTACGAATTAGAAATTTCTCCCAGTGGAACGTATCATGAGCAGCGATGAGGTAAAATAAGATAGTTCAACTGTGAATGCATGTGAGTAGTAGAATAAAGTCCTCAAATGGTTGAATTTCTTGTACAAGGAACTAAGTTTAACAAGGTGAATTTTGGTTTTGTTGAATATTTTGCCTTGTTTAATGATCAATAAAATGTCGAACCTAGTTGATTTTTATATTGTATTAGTTTATACAAATTGTTTCTAACTCAAAACTGAAAATAATCGTAATTCTTTCATTTAATCCTCGATGCACACCCTAAAATAAATCACAACGTTGTACACTTGGAGCAACAACAATTTTTATTCAAAAAGAATCTTGTACTAATAAAAACAACGGATAAAAATGTTAATGCAATTTTCGTGCACACTCAAATTACAATTTGCACTAAAAGAAATAGGAACATCATTTCCATAAAATGTCCATGAGAAAAAGAATGTACGCATCCGCATCCCATTCATTTCTTCAAGCACCAATGCACCCTTTCGAAATTGACTATCTCGTTATAGTTCATCTCTGATCATGATTGATACTTCTTATACTGTGTATCGTAGGATTTTATCCTTAACATGATATTTGTCTGTATTTAGTAAGTGTTATACAGAAAGACTTTTAGAAACCTTTGACTTTAAACCTTCACCATTTTACCGAATTTCACTAGCAAATGACATGTGTTCGTAGTTTATGCTATTACAAATTTAACTCTTTATCTGGTACAAATTGGAAACTAAGTATTTTTCGTCAGGTTTCGCAGGACATAATCCCAAGATGTTCATGTACCTATATGATATTATTATAACAGAAAAACTCAAAACAAATAATCGTATTCTATTTGGATGCTCGACTACAGCCTAAGCGACTAGACGGGTTTTCTTCAAACTTTTTAGCTGGAATCTGTGAGGGCACAATTCGAGATTAATGTAAAATGTTCATAGCACAATCAGAAAAGAAGAGAAATACAAATAGTGGGGGGAGACAGGTCCACCGAATCGAAGGTCCAAGCTTTTCATAACTATTTGCTTTGTGCGTGTTATAGTCTTCACAAGTTTTGAAAAATTTTTTATTGCCGTATTACTCTGAAATGTTTGTCAGGTAGGGTCGTGAAGAAAAGCTTGGTATTGTAGTAAAATCGAATTATAACCAAGTCATTGGCGAGTTGCAAGGAAGTTATGATTATAATTGCTGCAGCGATTTAGAAACATCAAATCAAATGTCTTTTACGTAAACTGCACGTCATCGTTTCATTTGACAAATAGCGTTTATCCTATCTTTCTGCTCAGTTAGACGAAAATTTGTTTACATGCTTTAGGAAAGTTTGTTAACCAATCATACCCTGGTATTATCTTTGTTACCCTAATCGTATAAATACATAAGCATGCTTTTAATTTTTTAATAAATTCAACAAATCACCAAAACAGATAAAACATTTTTAGGTAAGACAAGGAGTACACATCGCATCTGGTTACAAGTAAGAATAAACACCTTGGTGGCATTCAATTTTCTTTTGTCACAAATAACTCCTGCTTGCTTCTTTTAATTTCATGAAGGGAAAAAAATATTGGTGTTAAACTTCCGTAACACCATGCTATACTGCTATAAATAAATTGTGTCTTCGGTAAGGGAACGAACAAGACAACGAGTAAAGATGTCGTCGAAGTATCCCCCTTTATGAAGTAAGTGTTCGTGGTGGACCAGTTTTCCGATTAACGAAAACTGGTTCTCAGATTTAAATTTAATGGTTAAAGAAAAATTTAAGTGTTACATGAAGTATCTCTTCAGTAGCGGCAATATTTATTTATAGCAATATATCGGAAATTCCAAAATGTTTCTTTGTTCCTACACACGAACATTTACGTACATACATACATTGGAAAATAAAGTGCATGACTGGGTCGCACGTACTTGCACTGTAAAGCTATAAGTGTAAAATTTAATAGGATTGAGGTCCAAGTCTTGTTTTTCCCAGTAAAGTAGGCGTGTCATTCCGTGTTTCGATGGAATAATAGTCATAACATTGTTGGAATTTAATCAATGTTTTGTTTTTATAAAAACGTCCTTAAAAAGTGGGCGTGGTCAGATAGAGTGTTTGAGTGAATTATAGAAAATTCTAAGGCCTAATACTTTGGTTAAATAATTTTTTCTAAATTTCTAGTAAAAATTTTGGAAAAAAATAAGTTTTATAAAAGTGGGCGTGGCATTCCAAAATTTGTTACGCCATTATTTTGCACTCGTCTTATAACTACAAATAATAATGTTTACCCCAATCGCCGAACAAATACCCGAGAAACAGCTGATTTTCAATATTACCGTTATTCGAATTTTTCGTAAGAAACGTGGTATGCCACCTCATAGCATATGCCCAAACTAACCCACATATCAAAATTTTATCGAAATCGTTAGAGCCGTTCGAGAAAATCCATTTTAACTGAAATCGGCCTTAAGTAAACTACACGTAATTTTGAGGTTAGAATGAAAATTCGAAATTCGCCTCTAGGGATTATCCCACAGCCCATAGATATGCAGTTCGAAGCAAATCCGTCTAGTCGTTTAGGCTGCAGTCGCATATACAGACAGACAGACAGACAGACACACGGAATTGCCGGACCTGCTTTTTTGGACTTCTCCATCATAGTAATGTCAAGTTTGATTAAAATCTCGAGTTTGGTTTTTTTTTACAAAAGCAATACTTGCCCTATAGGTACAGGTGCAAATAAAAAGTATCATCAGTAGGCATCATGAAAGAACTTAGGCGAGAAAATCCAACACCTCAAGTTCTGGATCATAAGAAGGATAAGACTAGCCACATCTTATTGGTTTTACTCAACTATTGATCTGATCTTTAAATACTTATGTATGTAAGTAAATATGCATTATATGTATGCATTGCTTTGTGATTCAAACTTACTTCAGTCAGTTTATAATAAGCCTGTTGCAAGGCAGCTATCATGCATTAAATTTTAATTAAAATCATGCTTTTGTGGCAACACTGTACGAAAAAGCACAAAAAGGACTGCCGGTATGAAGAAGGAAATAAAGTGCACGACTGGGTCGTACGTACTTGCACCGTAATGCTATAAGTGTAAAATTTTATCAGAATTAAAGTCCAAGTCTTGCTCTTCCCAGTAAAGTAGGCGTGGCATTCCGCGTTTCGATGGAATAATAGTCATAACATTGTAGAAGTTTACTCAATGTTTTGTTTTTATAAAAATGCCCATAAAAAGTGGGCGTGGCCAGATAAGGTGTTTGAGTGAATTATAGAGAATTTTAAGGCATATTACTTTGCTTAAATAATTTTTTCTCAATTTCTAGTAAAAATTTTGAAAAAAAATAAGTATTATAAAAGTGGGCGTGGCATTGCAAAATTTGGTATGCCATTATTTTGCACTTGGTTTATAACCTACAAATAATAATTTTTAGCCCAATCGCCGAACAAATACCCGAGAAATAGCTGATTTTCAATATTACCGTTATTCGAATTTTCCGTGAAAAACGTGGTATGCCACCTCATAGCATATGCCCAAACTAACCCACACATCAAACTTTATCGAAATCGTTAGAGCCGTTTTCGAGAAAATCCACTTTAACTGAAATCGGCCCTAAGTAAACTACCCTTAATTTTGAGGTTAGAATGAAAATTCAATTTTCGCCTCTAGGGAATATCCCACAGACCCTATATATGAAGTTTGAAGTAAATCCGAACAGCCGTTTAGGCTGTAGTCGAATATACAGACAGACAGACGGAATTGCCGGACCTACTTTTTTGGACTTCTCCATCATAGTAATGTCAAGTTTGATTAAAATCTCGAAGTCGATTTTTTTCACGATTGCAATACTTGCCCTATAGGTACAGGTGCAAATAAAAAGTATCATCGGTAGGCATCATGAAAGAACTTAGGCGAGAAAATCCAACACCTCAAGTTCTGGATCATAAGAAGGATAAGACTAGCCACATCTTATTGGTTTTACTCAACTATTGATCTGATCTTTAAATACTTATGTATGTAAGTAAATATGCATTATATGTATGCATTGCTTTGTGATTCAAACTCACTTCAGTCAGTTTATAATAAGCCTGTTGCAAGGCAGCTTTCATGCATTAAATTTTAATTAAAATCATGCTTTTGTGGCAACACTGTACGAAAAAGCACAAAAAGGACTGCCGGTATGAAGAAGGAAAAAAGAAAAACGTAGATCAGTTGTACAGAAGCGATAATAAAGTGTAGGCGTGTTTTGTCCCTAAGAATAAAATTGTGTTTTATTTATTTTCCTGTACTAATACACTTTGTCCCTTTAAAGTCGATACCGACTTTATATATTTCTGCATTTCCCATTGACTCAAACTTTTCCTTTCACAATACAAATTTCAATAGTAAAAAGGATAATCGCAAGAAAACCGCGTTTCTGCAGTAATTATGATTACATCGAATGCCAGCAGGCTTTCCCTTTGATAGCAATTTGTTTATAAGACGGTATTCATTCAATAGCATCTACACAGTACACTTAAGTGAAAATTCGGATTCTATCTTTGACTGACGCGACGTTTTCTTTTCTTTTTCTTAATGGAAGCCTGACCTTATAACGCCTGACTTTTAACCCACATAAATCCACTCCAGTAGGACTATCATTTACAAAGGAGGACACAAAAATCACCCTTCTTTAATGCAGCTATGAAT
Source organism: Xylota segnis (assembly GCA_963583995.1). Taxonomy (NCBI): domain Eukaryota; kingdom Metazoa; phylum Arthropoda; class Insecta; order Diptera; family Syrphidae; genus Xylota; species Xylota segnis. The sequence continues at coordinate 102,945,407 of OY757236.1, read as the reverse complement.
AACTTGCTATAATGCTTTTGGCGTAACTCATAATTCTAGTGCAATATTATTCAAGGAGAAAGGACAAGTTTTTTTTTTCTTTCTTTATTCCTCCCAAAGAAAGTTTTTTCTTTGTGAACTCTCCTAGCGTTGCTGCACAGGAATGAAAGTCTGCGGATGTTGGGATGACTTTTCATTGCACTTTCTTGCACTTGCAGCACAACTTTTGGGTTTAAATAGCAAAGAAAAATGTTTTTCTTGTTGAAATCATTTTAACAACTTTAAAATTGCTATTAAACAAATGGGAACAGACTAATTGTGAGTTCCTTTCACTTTCCACACAGTCCGTTGGGAGTGAAACTATTTTTTTGCATGCCATTATATAATGCAAGTAAATACTTTCTTTTTAATGAGAACGCTCCTAAGATATGTTTTAATATGCCTAATGTCCAGCCACTACTCACAAAAAGAGTTTTTTTTCTTAAGTATTGTTGTATGGAGCTACCTATGTACGTATGTACATATGTGTGTATATACATATGTACATATGCATATATGTACGTACATATGTTGTTCTATATGCAATTGTTGTTCTATTTATTGTAACAAAAACAAACAATTACTAATTTTCCTTGTTCACTATTTTTTGCTCTTTTTGCAACAATTACGCATTGAAGGCGCATTTACATAAATGCTATACCCATGAACGGTCTTAGCTATAGAGAGCGATTATCATTTTGAAAACTTTATTTTCCAGTTCATATACAACTTTGAATACAAGTAAGAACAAGAAACAAATAAAATGGTATTTTCCTGATCAAATGAAGGATTGCTTTCTTTACCATAAATATTTACCAGAATTGTTTTCTTCTCTAAAAACATCGACATCGTGGTATGTGGTGAAACAAGTCCAGATCCCGTCTCTTCGGCACCAGTTCCGCGTACATCTAGAATACCAACTGGCGTGTTGAATATGTCCATTGAATATGGACTTACTAACCAAATGATGTACAAGAGGTGTTTAAACAGGTTTTACCACCTCATGACCAAGATATGAACAATAAATTCTTTAATCCACCTAGAAAGTTAGACACCAATATGTGCGACATATAGCAACTCCTATCCGAGAAAGAACAACAATTATTCTTAATTATATAGAATATTCTATTGGGATAAGGACGTCAAACTTGAAGGAGTCACACATGACATTCGAACTGCCCAGCACCAATCAGTCTCATCAAAACATGTCTGAGCCAATAAAAGCACAGCTGAAGACTGAGATCCAGAGAATGCTGAAGCAGGAAGTCATCGAGCCAAGTGACTCGCCTTGTTCATCACCGTGTCGTGATGATACAGCAAAAGGATAATAAAATTCGGGACTGTGTTGACTACCGACAATAGAATGCGAACAGATTATTCACATATAACACATACTCCCACTTATTAATGATTTCTTTTCCACAGTGTAAACCTCCGAGAACAGTGAATTTGCAAACAGGGTACTGGCAAATCGAAGTAGACGAGAAAGACAAGGATAAAACCGCTTTATCACCCTTTTCGGTATGCTCCGTTTTGGACTTATGCCATTTGTTCTTCACAATGTACTCACAACTTTCCAACGTTTAATGGATCAAGTCTGTTCTGGTCCCGGAGATTTCGCAGTACACATATACTTTGACTACATATGTATGTATATGATTATCCGTTCTTCCAACTTTTTGATCTTTTTGATGGCCAATCCTACGACAAACAGATCCAATCAAGGATTATTTTCTCTTATCTTCTCTACACCATTATAGCGAGGGTTCAGAAGAACACCCCATAGTGTAAATTAGTCGAGGCGGAAGAGAACCAATACGAAACGAAAGGCATTGCTGATAGACTGGGCGTTGAATAAGTTTCGAGGCTTTGGCTTTACAGGTGCAGCCGTACAAAATTGAAATAAAATATATGCATAACTGGAAGGACCTGTTCGACCCATAGGCCTATATTCGTTTACAATCATTTGTCGATTTTTAAAGTGCGTAGAGAAAGGAATGAAAAATTTGTTTTTCTCTTAAGTCTTGTGAATTCCCTTAAACACACCATAAAAATTTAAAATAAAGAATTTCCAGATATGAATTTCTATAGTGTGGGATATTCGCCCGTGTATGCTTAAGAATACTCTTGTTCACATTATTCGTATAAAATACTCCTTAATTTTAAAATAACTCAAATATTTTTAAGGAATTTTTGCTGAATTCTTAAAAGGATCGTAAAATAATTTTGAAGTTTAAATAGGTAGTAATTGTAATTGCTAAATCTTTGACAATTTTACAGCACTCCAAGTTCTTTACTTAACTTTGCCCAGAAGGGCTTCTTTTGAATCACTTGTTTTATGAAGTAAGCTTATTTTCTACTTAAATTCAAATGACAAAGTGCAGCAAAGGCGGTCCAGAATCCTGGGTCTGGATCTAAATTCTGAGTTTCAAATAATCATAAGTAGTAAGCCTTAAATAAAAAAATTTTCTTAAAACTTTTTCCGACTTTTCTCTCTTAAAATTTTAGCGATTGATATCTACATATGTGAAAAATGAACGAACAGGTGTGTATGTACATATGTACGTATGTGCATGTAAGATCTAGGCTGGTTGAGCAAAGTTAATGTTCTGACAAAGACAAAGTAATCTGATTTCTTGGAAGCAAAAGTGTAACATATTTTAACGGAAATAAAGGGCAACTGGGCGTCGTGGCTCAGTGGTTAGTGCGTTGGACTATGCAGCAAGGGGTTCGATGTCCGAATCCCAGTCGGGAACACCTAAAAGTTTTTCACGGCTCCACCTCTCGCGAGTGTCTGACAAACATCCGAGAGTGCAACTGTCCTGATAAAGCTTCTCAAGTACCAAATTGCGCTTCGGATACGGCATTAAACAGTAGGCCCCCTCCATTCGTGTAAAGAATATAACACGCACAACACGAATGGTTGTGAGAAGTTAGGCCCTGGATCCCATCGACCTGTTGCGCCAAGTATTTATTTTTTTTTAAAGGGCAACAAATGCAAGCTGCAATTTAGTGTATTGGGAGCTGTCCTATTGAAAGTGACAGATTACAGATGTAGCAAAATTGGTCTTTCATTTGCATTAAAATATGAATGAATAAGCATACATACATATGTACATACATACATATGTACTTATGTATGCACATTAGCCAACAAAATTGGTTTCGTTTGTCGCTAATGATTTCCATAGAATTTCAAATTTCGTTTATTTTAGGTATGCGCTAATAGATGGTACATATATATGTACATATGTACATAGAAAGAAAACATTAAATTAAATTGGTAGCAAAAACCGTAGCTCTCCAATAGATGGACTGACGGAGCATGGCTTAATAGATAGAGAAGCTAGTTAATTTGGGGTTCCCTCTAATTGTATTAAAAGGAGCTTAGGATAAGAAAAAAAGGAAAGAGTGTAATCCACTTTCAACACAAAGAGAGAACTTCTTTTACAACCTTGCAAAATTATCATGGGAACTGAACGGTTACTAGAATTGTTTACAGTCCTAATTTTCCTTGTTCTTTTCAAAAAGGCTGCTATAGTAGAATCTGCCATTAATTAGCTTCTATCAATTCTGACATTATTCTTTCAATTCTAATGAAACCGCCATCACAGAAATATTCCTTGCACTTACTACTTGTTTTCCCTTTGCACATTATAGGCACAACACCCAAATATATTTTTAAAATATTAACCGGAAAAAATCTCAATTTAATTCAGAACCAGCAATTACACTGAAAGTCTAAAAATTCATTTTGAGTGTAATAAAAATGAAGACATTTCCTTTTCCCAACATCCCTTTCATCACTTGTCCCCATTTTTCCTGATGAATTTCAACTGATTAAGGCATCAGCATCAACATTTGAACCTTAATTAGTCAAAAGGGGGTATAGTTAAAGTGGTGAAAGAAAGTCAAATCAACCGTTTCGACATTCACGTAAAAAATCAGGAAACAACGAAAAAAATTGTCATGAGCCCGCACCACGTACAGGTCAAGTAGGTTAATGACCTGGGTACCTACCCAACCTATCAGATTGTTGGTTCATTTCGCGGCCGCGTCCTGTTGGTCCCTTGTCATTAATTTATTTATGGGTTTGTGTACGTTACTTGTATTTGTTGATGTTGCTTTTTATGCCTCTACCGCAAATACGGTCAGACACTGTTTGGGCAGAGCCGTGTGAATGCGTGAATCAATAAGTGATTTAGGAGCACGATGTGATGAAAACGGTTAACCAAAAATGACTGCAAACCAAAAACTGAAATGATTGTGCTCACTACGTTTCGTTGCTGGGAATTTTTTCTGATGAAAGGTCATTCAAACTGGGGGCTGACCTAAATTGCCACAAATCAGGGGAGAATGTTTTAGCTATACCTATACTTATGTACGTATGTAAGTCCTACATCACCGTGATTTTAGCTGAACATGAAATCTGCGGTTAAACGGAATTTATTACTGTGGGAGTGTACAGCGTTTTGGGGTTGATAGCTTGAAAAATTCATTTGATACGGGATGTGCCGTCGAATTTATTGCTAAAGGATAACAAAGCTTCTGAAATAACGGACGCTTTTAATGCTGAAGGTTGTTCAGGACACTGTCATGCTTATGCAAAGATGTCGATATATTTACCGTACATATTTCATTACGAGGAAGTTGTAACGATGTTAAAACTTTTTTATGAGGCTTAAGTTTCGAGTTTGAAGAAAATCTTGGAGGTTTCCTAAATTATTATTTGGAAAAAAAAAGTAAAATTAAAAACGAAACCCGGAATGCGCTTTTAAAATTAGCATGCTCTGAATTAAAAATACTTAACATGACTTCCACAGTTTAATCCGAAATTGGGTGACCTCATATTCCTCCCGGCAATTTATGTCGCTTACACACGAACACTTTTTATGGTGGGTTGTTGTCGGAGTATAATAAAAATATGAAAAGGTACATACTAACCACTCATATGCGGTAGTGCACGAGTTTAAGTAAGTAACTTAAGGGAATCAGTAAAGTTTTATTTATTTGTTTCAGGGACCAGGTGAGTTCAAAGAGTTTTGTCTGAGATATGTATATAGTTAAAATCGTATGTATGTATTTACTTGTTACAAGAATGATGTTCGTTATGTATGAGGTCGGTCAATATCAATTGATTCATTTAATTCGACTAAATTCAAAACAGCATTTACACATATGAATGTTGTTATATTCCTTTTGTTTAAGAGCTGTAGCACTTTCAAGTTCCAATTTCGAATAATAATGAATAACAATAGGTAATTGAAATAACGATCACAACTGGATCGTACGACCTTTCATAGATCCAAGTTTTATGTATATTTGCGGTAAAAACATACATCATAATCATCAGAAAATAGATTTTGATGAAATTCGCAATATAAGAATAGGAATATCGTTGTTACGAGTATTTGAGAAAAAATGGAGTGCGGACATTTCCACTTCGTAGGGGCTACATAATAGGGAGAATAGGGTATCATACGATCCGTTCCATTATGGATTGTAGCTTTTCTGTCTGTTTAAACTACATATGTATTTATATCGAGAAGTCACGAGAAGAGTTATTCTTGGTTTTCTTTCGGAATCAAACTCCGTTCAAAAGTTGTAGGTAAGTATTAACCCCTTCGTTTATGGTAATATTTATAAGTGTTGGCTTACTAAACAAAGCCGCCTAGTCCATCCGCAATGGCTTAGCAACACTTAAGACTTTAAGATATAGCACGTTTGATTATTTTTTTCTGATTGCCAGTAACAGACGAAGCCCAGTTAAGGGTAGCTCTACCCATACATTTGTGGCCATGCCGTCTGTCTCTCTGTACACTAGGGTACAGCCTAAACGGGTGAACATATTTAAACCAAACTTTATATAAAGGGTATATGGGATAGTCCCTAGAGGAGAAATTGGAATTTTTGCTTTACCCCTAATATTAACGGTACTTTACCGTTTTAGACAAAGACGAATTTCTCAAGAATTGCTCCAATGATTTTGTTTAAATTTTATATTAAAACTAGTCGTCTGAATCCCTTCATACAACGTACGTGGAATACAACGTTTTCGATCAAAACTGCTTTAAACGGTACTTCACTTAAAGTCAAATTACTAAAAACCCGATTTTATCGAAAACGACCCAATCGATACTGCTTCATTCGCATATAAAGACTGTGTTTATAAAGTGATAAGTTTCTGGCTAAAACTGCCTTAAAATGCCCTGAACGATGAACCTAATTCTTCTTAGAGCTTTGTTTCAAATATAGCCAACATATACTTACATATGTACGCATGTCCTTAGAAATACATACATATATGTACATATGTACATACATATATTTGTTTCTCGTTTATACCTCAAACGCACGCAAAACTTAAAGATGTACATAGGTGCAAGTTGGTACGAGCCAGTCGTGCACTTTATTTACTTTTACTATCTAGCAGAAGCGACTTAACCAAAGTCCAGATTAAAAATATGTACGCATGCCTTAATATACTGGGTGCAAAAATGCAGGTAATGGATTACCGCAATTAAAATACATATGTGCACGTACTATATACGTACTATTTCTATATACTTAATAAGATAAGTTGTAGAAATTTCACTTTTTCTCTACAAAAGGAAAATGATAATTGGATTATTTCATTGACTACTTTGACAAATTTAATTCTTTTGACACCTCGTATTAGAAGAAAATAAAATCCTGATACACTCGAACAGAAGCTTACTTCTTATGTAGATTAACAAGGAGTCTCTCTGACATGGTATTCGACGTATGAAAGAGTGCACCTTTCACTCGGATCTTAACGGATCCATTGTGATCCGGTGTTTGATAGTTGAAAAATATTAAACAAGAAATATTTCAACTGATTTAATCCATGCCAGGAGCAGCGTTTCTGAACCAGTACGTTTTCGTTATGCATTTTAAGGTGACGTTAGGGGACGTGTTACATACGTTGAGTTCGTCGAAAAAATTTTTGCGTTGTGCGTTGTATCTTCCTCCACCTCAGAGTCGTCGCCGCAGCGTCTGCATATGTATGAGCTCCTGATTCCCATTCTTCTGAAGTGGGCCGCTATTGTGGTGTATTGAGTTATAGGAGTTCTCTGTTTATCGAAACACTGCACAGGAAGAGTGCGCTACAACTAGAGTTGGCCATGTTGCAGGAGTCTGTTGAGATTTTGAAAGAGAGTAGACTAAGAAGACTGGTTGGGCCGAGTGACCGGTTGGGTTGTCGTTTGAATCTGAGGCTAGCTCTGAGTTCTAGATAGCCCATTTCCTTGGATGCCCATATGTCCCGGAATGCTTTATTTTACTGTGCCTACAGCTAAGGGATTTAAGTTCTTCTTTACATCTCTTAACCAGTTTTGAGTTGGTTGTGATGAAAGTGGTGGCGTTGATAGCTGCTTGGCTTTCGATGTAGAAGCCTTTAGGCTTGGTATTATTCGGAGTAGATAGGCTCCTGCGAATCCCGACCTATCTCTCTAGAGAAAAACTTGGAGTCGAGAATGAGGTTGAAGCCTGACTAAGGGGTAATTGGAGGTCACATTCATGTTACATCACCTGGTGATGGTGCTATATCCCAAGTGGTAGTCTTTAAACATTCCGGCTTGTCGCAGGCAAAGGGTGCTTTTTGCGGCTGTTTGGTTTGTAAAAATGTCAAGTGTAAAAGTACTGAGCCCATTTTCAAGGGCACCAGTGGCAGTAGTTTCCGCAATTAGTCCCTATGCACGCCAGACATGCGGGTGAGGGTGCTCAGCTTTGCGACTGATGCATTTACTTTTCAATCAGTGTTGTTGCTGTCTCTTATATACGTAGGCATGCTGAGCAAGTGAGACTTCTTTTGGAGTTATTTTGCAAGACTGAGAGTCTTGAGTAGGAAGGATGTCAGACTGATCGTTCTGAAGTCCTTCGGTGTGGTGTGACTGGGGCTTCCCGCCTTGAGCATAAAGATGATATTGACTTCTCTCCAGGGTGGGAGGCGTATGTGGAGATCCAGCAGCCAATTAATATCTGTGTGACCCACAGAACGGAATAATTTTTTGAGCGTTGTTGCATCATAGGATTGATCCTTTCTGTTTCCTGCGAGTTGAAGGAGGAGAAGATGTCAAGCGATCAAGCTATTTTTCTATCATCAATTATTTTACCGGCAAACTGTGTGCTGATTGATGTCGCTGAACTAGTGACCCTCTCTGTGGGGTACGGATTGGTGAAATAAGCAACCGGGGAAATGCGTGCATTCGAAGTGAATAATATTATTTTACTGTTTTGTATTAAATAAACATTTTTTTTTTAGAGAAAACGATACGAAATAATTCCAACTTCCAACACATACAATCATACATATGTAAATATATACATACATATGTATGTTGTTTTTCTCTCTCTGTGTTAGAAGCTATGTGTCAGAATGAATATGCCAACGGTATAAAAATAGACTACAGCGTCATAATTTTTATTATTTTAAACGAACGCATCAAGTATGATATCCCAGAACTCTAAAAGTCACTCCTTATCCACATGGGCGTATGTAAGCAATCATATATTTTCTAAATAAAGATGAGCTTATGTGTCAACTACACAATGTATGGAGCATTCCATAAACTTGTTCAGTACTTGTTTACTTTGTTATATGCTCTACGTCATTCACTTTACTTACGCTGCTTTTAGTTATCAATTTTCGTTATACCATTATTAGTGGTGCAAGCGTTTGTAAAGTTTTAAAAGTAGTACACGAAAAATACAAGAGTAAAATAGTACGGAAAAAAAAAAAGAAAATTGCAAAATATTGCACTTTGATCAATTAATCAATTTAATTGTTTGAAAGCTAAGTAAAAGTGTTTGGAACAACAGGTTTATGGGACCCAGCGCAGGACCTACCTTCTCACAGCCATTCGTGTTTATTATTTGAACGAATGGTAGTGGACTACTAATTAATGTCGTATCTGAAGGACAATTTGCTAACGCTTACGAAAGGTGGGGCGTGAAAAAACATTTAGATATTTTGGTTAGAATTTGAGCTCCGAACCCTTTGCTCCGTAGTGCAACGCACTAAATACTTGAGCCCACGCAAATAATAAAGTATGCAATTTCAACGTTAGGGAGGATCATACAAAGGAAGAAACAGATAGGGTATTATACCGTCTATTCCAGATTATTATAGCTTTTCGCTACAATCATAACTTATTAAAAGGGTACATAAGTTTTCAAAACAGAGAAATTATTAAGACAATTTGTGTTCTGTACCTGTGTACCTACCTTCATTTACAAAAGAGTGACCCAAGAGATGATTAGAGACATGCGGTCTCTTAGCCATGTGCAGACAGTGATCTGGCGCCGAGATGCCCACGGAAGCTATAGGCAACAACACAGAAGACAAAAAACTCATGAAAATACATAAAAACATCTACACGAAACACATAAAAACACCCGACATTGAGAGGACATAAACGACATAAACAGACATGCACGCAACATATACGGACAACATTCGATCGAGAAGAGGCGACATCATCATCATCAACACATCACCAATCACGGCAGCAACATGACAAGGAGAGGGGGGGACAGATGGTCCTACAGATATTAGAACTATAACGCAACGTTACACAACACAAACCTACCACAGAAAACTTCACACTCCGTAACACCTACTAACGCAATATTACGAAGAAGGACAGATGGTACCGAATCGCATCAGGATCATACACTGAACACAGAGCATCACTTTTACCCAACTAAAACACCAACTAAACGAATTAACGAAGAGACACCGAACCAGACCAGGAGTTGTGACGCACCGAGACGGATTACTGAGCAGCGCTTGAATTGCCGAGAGCCCACCGTATCTCATGACGTTTGTGCGGGTTGGCAAGTTATCCGAACGTCCCTATGCCAAAAATATGCGCGGAATTTCACCGGGGTACATTAGTTTAACGCGTAAAAGTTTAAAATCAGAAATCGCCATTGTTCCCTCCTTCTCACACGGTGTCCAACGAAAGTTGTTTGACATTGGGCTTGAATATTAAATTTCTTCATCCTTTTCCTTCCTCCTAGTCATTAAGCGCTTACGGTTTTACGACCCTCAATTAAGACTTAGCATATAGTTTACTTTTTTCCATTTTGTTTGTTTCTTTTTGTTTTCTTTATATTCAAATTAAGTACGTACTTCTGAAGTTTACACACTCTTACTTCCAGTAAAATCTGCTATCGCTTATATTGAGTATCGAAGCGAAAAACGATCGTATTTTATTTGTTCCTCTCAGTGATATTCATCTCGACTTTTATTTTCACTCTCAAGGTTTCCCAGTCTTCCTTTTCCCCACAAAGAAAAGGTGGCGCCTTTCTCTTACCCTGTGTATTCCCCACACGATCTCTCTTTCCAAATATGTAGATACATATGTGCAAGGTCCTAATATCTTCAATGCCCAAAGAAGTAAAGGAATTCCCTGGTCAAAAGAGAAGCATATTGAATATCAATACAAAATATTTATGAGCATAGTACGTACAACCATACACACATAAATACAAACATATGTACATACATACATAGGTATATGCAAATAAAACAAAGCCACGTAAATTAATTAATCACCCTTCTGTACTGTATACCAGATTTCTGAGGTTGCCCAAATACTAAGATACTACACTACTATACTATACCTAGTTAAGCAAACGATACCTGTGATTCCCCTTCACTACAATTTTCAGTGAATGTATATATGTACCTACATATGTACATATGTATAGATTGCATTTTGAGAGGGATCACTGGCCATCTTTCATATTTTTGGCAATCGGCCAAATCAATTTCCTTGTCTTTTCAAATGATAGGCGCTTCTCAATGAGTTTGTTTAGTTTCAGATTCAACCATGTACGATACATTTATGTATATATGTACATACATCTATACACATCTGTACACCATTGATTAGACATTGGGAATCTGTATGAATTAATTGTCAGTCTCAAACCCAAAATTCAAACTTTCTTTTAAAAATCTGAATCCCATCTCCACGAATTTTGGATGAAAAAATTTTGGATACAAACATATGTAATAGTTTACGTTTCCTTTAAGAGGTGTCATGGCTATACTTCATACATATGTGAGAGGGTATCCTAAGTATTATAAGTATTAAAAGGTGAAAGAGAAATTAAAAACTCCCTTGCAACATGCGACTTTCTTTTTCTTGAAGATTGAATAATGCAAGCAAAGCCCTTCTGTATGCAGTATTAGAGTCCCGAAATAATAATAATAATTTCCAGAACTAAACAGGTATGTACATATTTTCACTAAAAGCGTGATATATACTAACAAATGCTAATATTCACTTAATACCACAAACTTCCCGAAGTTTCTTCACTCTACAAGAAGGCAATGATTTTCTTAACAGGTTTGCTATCATAGTTTCTGTTGGAAAATATTTGCATTGGATCTTGCCTTTTCTTACGAACAGCTTAACAAAGTGCGTCAATGTGTTTAGTTCGATTTGATAACTTCTCCTCCCCAATGAGCTTAAGATAACTTTGATTATTCTTAAAGATGGTAAAAGCACTCCAGTTATTTGACCCACTCACTTAACACTCGTTAGATAAATAAATATGGCTTCTTGACAAGCAGCAGATAAAACAATGAATTCAGCTACTGTTGTCGACAAGTCTGGTTCCGACATTTCCAACTAACAACTCCGCTGTTGATAAATAAAGTGCACGACGGGGTCGTACGTATATATACATATATACATATATACTTGCACCTTAATACTGATGGTATCTGGGAGATTAGATAGTTTTTTTTTATTCTTTATAAAATACTCTAAAAAAGTGGGTCTGCCCATATATGGTCCTGAAGCAAATCATAGAGGACTTCAAGGCCTACAAATTTTGCCCTTAACAATTTTCTTTAATTTCAAGTTAAAATTTTGATAAGAAATAATTTTTTAAAAGTGGACGTGGATTTTCCAAAACTTGTGACGCCATTACTTTGCACCAGTATTATAATCATCAGATACTAGTTTTAATCCCAATCGTTCTGAAATAACTGATACATATTCAGTATAATCGTTATTCGCATTTTTTTCGCAAGACGAGGTGTACCTTAAGTAAAGTACCTTAAATTTTGAGGTTAGGAGAATGTAATACTATTCGTTTTAACTCATTCCAGTACGACAGAACGGCTTACTGACCATCTGCGCTAAATTTGATACACTTGCTAAAATACCTGGACGAATGCTTGCCAAAATATAAATGAAGCATCCAATTAAACTTTAGTACTTCATCTTTTTAAGTATAGGGTGACCAGATGAAAATGATAGGAAAGAAAATTAAATAAAATAACAACGGTGTGAGATATAAAATTAAGTCTGGCTGGTAGTGCTTCAAGCGGTTGGTCTAACTTTTGATAGCTCGGTCTAATATGTATTGCGTTGTTCCGGCAAAAGCATCTCGATTGTTGGCCTCGAGCTCGTCCAAAGTGGTTGGCTTGTTAGCGTAGACTAAGGACTTGGCGTAGTCCCTTACAAAATAATCGAGTGGTGTAAAGTCGCATGATCGTGGCGGCCAATTGATGAACGCTCGTCGTGGATGATCCAGTCACCAGATTTTTCCTTTACAACTTTGAGTGTTGAGTCGCTTGTATGGAATGTAACGCAATCTTGTTGGAACCATAGCTCGGATATATGTATCGATGTTGTCAAGCACTGGCCACAGAAAGTCACTCTATACCTGAGATAATTGACGGTAATGGTGCCTACTTCCTGAAATAAGGACCGACGATGCCGCCATATAATCAATCTCACCAAACAGACAATTTACATTGTGGGCCACCCACAAACGGGTTAACTCTCTCTGCCCAATTCAGCTGAATTGACATTTTCGGGTTTCCTTCGATACTGACCGCTACAGCGACTATGTTCTCTTCATTTCGCACCAATCTCTGTCTGGTTGGTCCAAAAAAAACAATTTACTTGCACACTAAAACCGTGATGAAGAGCCACCTCACAGCGAAATTCACGTTGCGTATTTAAAACCGAGACGGAATTTCGATAGTATTTTAATTTTCCACACGTTCGCTAAGCATGATAGAAATAGTATGCTAGATTGGCAAACTTTACTGAATATTTTCATTCGTAACTTTGACAGCTGGTGAAACATGACAATTGGAAAAAGCATCATTGTTATCTGGTCGGCGCAGGAACATTATATATATATAATACCTATAGGGCAAGTATTGGTTTCGTGAAACAAATCAAACTCGAGATTTTAATCAAACTTGACATTACTATGATGGAGAAGTCCAAAAAAGTAGGTCCGCCAATTCCGTGTGTCTGTCTGTCTGTCTGTCATTTTTCACTTATTATATTACAGTTTTGTGAAAAATGTTCGTCTGCTGAAGGAAGCCTTCTTGTACACTTTGCAAGCAATATAGCCTCAGCTTCCGATTGCCAGGAGACAAACCGCAGTACCAGAAATAATAAAACTCACAAGCACAAGGAGGCTATTAGCACCAAATTAGTCAGGATAGATTACGAATCTTAGAATGTCTACGTGCATATCTGAGACTTGACATGTTCTTTGTCCGAGACCTATGTATTTCGTTTGTCTTGTTAGAGAAAAGCAAAAATCAGGTCAAACAACATATTTATGGAAAGTCGGGCATTCCTGGAGTGATTGGAGTGATTGGAGTGATTGATGTAACTCACTTCCAAATAATTAGGCCCCGATTGACGGAACACTTATTCCTAAGTAGGAAGCTTAAACATAGCATCATTGCCGTTTTCTTTAGATTAACGATCCCAGGATGAAAATACTGGCTATGAACGGAAGGTATGGAGATGAGTCCCATGATTCACATGTATAGGGCGTAAGTGCTGAGAAGGCCTATCTTCGAAGAAGTTTTTTAAACGGAGACAGAGTACTCTAATTAACAACTCAAACATACTTAATAATTTTTTATTTACGTTTATGATGATTCCTCTTGAACCTTGACTTTTAACACCATACCGTGTAGCAGCTGAAAGTTTGCCAAGTTTAATGAACGGCTCTTATGCAATCTTCTGTTTTGACCAAAGAAATGTTTCTTACAGATACTACACGGTGTTTGTCGTCAAATGTGATCTATCTGGCTCAGCCAAACGAAGCGCAATGGCAAAGTATCGCCGAAGATTTTTATGCGAAAACCGGACTGTCACATGTTGTAGGTCCTCCCAAGACAAGATCACTTTATTTCAACTACAAATAATATTTTATTATTGTACTTCTTGCTTGCTGCTTGTGATAGCAAATATTCGTTAACCTGTATGACATTGGAGCTTATGGAGGCCAAAGTGATGGCGGTGATTTGAAAGCGAGTGGTTTTCGGAAACAAATCTTGCAAAACACTTTTAATATTTCCAAACCCAAACATATTCCGAGCACGAGTGTTGAATTTCCATTTTATTTCGTCGCAGATGCTTCTTTTCCTCTCAAACGCAACATTATGCGGCCTTACCCTGGAAGAACGGGTACGGATTGAGAATTCATTTGGTATTCTAACTGCTAGGTGGAGAGTTCTGTCAAATCAATAAGCTTAAACTGGGAAAGTTTCCAAATGTACCTACTGTAAATGAAAGGAAATGTTATCGTACGTATTTAAATAATTTTTGTACATTTATTTCGAATTCGCGTTGTCCACATCTTTTAGGAATATCATATGGTTCATCCACTTCCACTTTTTTTCGGACTGCCAGCTCCGCTATTCTAAGACAGATTCACAGTTTTCATTTCCTTGTAGAACCTATCTCGCAAGGTTCTGAATGAAAAATAAAGTGCACGACTGGATCGTACGTACTTGCACTGTAATGCTATAAGTGCAAAAATTTAACAGGATTGAGGTCCAAGTCTTGTTTTTCCCAGTAAAGTAGGCGTGGTATTCCGCGTTTCGATGGAATAATAGTCATAACACTGTAGGAGTTTACTCAATGTTTTGTTTTTATAAAAACGCCCATAAAAAGTGAGCATGGCCAGATAGGTATATCCAATGTATCCAAACTAACCCACTTACATTTTAACTGAAATCGGCCCAAAGTAAACTACCCTTAATATTGAGTTTTGAATGAAAATTCAAATTTCGCCTCTAGGGAATATCCCACAGACCCTATATATGAAGTTTGAAGTAAATCCGTTCAGCCGTTTAGGCTGTAGTCTAATATACAGACAGACAGACAGACAGACGGAATTGCCGCACCTACTTTTTTGGACTTCTCCATCATAGTAATGTCAAGTTTGATTAAAATCTTGAGTTCGATTTTTTTCAAGATTGCAATACTTGCCCTATAGGTATAGGTGCAAGTAAAAGTAAACGTACATACCTTTGACTAGAAAGTCATATCCTTATTTGTATGTTGTTTTGAAAACTAAAGTCTTGGAAGGCGGTGTTTATCGGATGTTAAAGGCTTTTTGTGAACCACACTTCCACTGAAATTATTATTTAATAAAAATCGGCGAACCTTTCTGCACTCACATCAACAATTTTAATGTTTTTTAACATCTTGGGTGGTCATTTAGAACTTTTTTGTAATATGTATAAGCCTTGTGTGACTGGAATAGGCACAAAAATATCAGAATAATACAAATAGTGAGCGAGAACCGTTAGATTGTGACTTATTGAAATGGAGACTAATAGTGCTATGATTCTGTTCTGGACTTAATTATATATTTTTATATCATCTCAGCAAAAATAAGACGAAGAACAAATCTTGCTAATAGCTATTTATTTGGGCTAAGAAGACAATTGAGTAGCAGAGAGGTATCCCGAAGAACTAAGGAGACTCTATATAAGACCCTGATCATCCCAGTCCCGCTTTATGGCGCTGAAGCATGGACTCTGTCTATGATGAAGAGATCGTCAGCCGCTTCGAGAGAAAGATTCTTCGTGTAATTTTGGGTCAAGTTTGAATAATGTATTATTTTGGGGTTGTCCTACTTTAAGTGTGAGTGACTGTATAAATTTATAGGATATTAAAATCTTTTCGTTTATATCATTTATTCGGTAAAACAAATTAGGGTCGATAGATTACAATGATCATGTTTTCTTTATGGACTTACTAACTTAACGGATTCCCGCCACAAAAAGAGTATCTGCCTGAGACATGGCAACCTTCAACTCTCTTTGATTCCGTCAGCCTCTTCGATCTCGTCAGGTTGATTCCAGTTACTCAGGCCAAGCGCTCTGGCATCCGTAATATCTTAATCTTTAAAACGGAGGTTCGGTTTTCCGTGCCGTATCGAACCTGTGGGCTGTAATTTGGAGATCCTCCTTCCTGGGGCATTACTGTCCATTCACTCGAGGTTGCCGAGCCAGTGTAGTTGACTTATTTTGGCTTTTTGTGGCAACATCCACATATTGGTTCAGCTTATAGAGTTCTCGGTTATATCTTCTCCTCTATTAGCACTCCTCGCGTAAGGGACCGAAAATTCGACGACAGTGCTTAAAATCTGACCTACTTTCCTGCTTATAGTCCTAGTTAGGAGTTTTGATCACACTTATTTTACCAATCCGAAGTAGCAGAGGTTTCCTAGGGTAAGTCTTCGTCGAATCTCCACAAGTGTGTCATTCGTGCAATTAACATTTAATTTACTAAATTTCTTAACTATCTCGAAGTTACTGTTGCCAATAGTGACGTTTTTACATTCAAACAAATGCAGCAACATCGAATCCTGTTAGCAAGGAATAGAAAAACGTTTTCATAAGAAAAGAAGAAAAGAAATGACAAAAAGAATACACAACAGGTGTGTCGTAAAGTGTTTCCAAATAATAGGGAGAAGTATCAAAAGTAATACTTTTTTATCTTATTTTGGATGTGATACTTCGATTTCTTTAAAATACCTATTTGATAGTTTTTAGTTTCAATAAAAATGGTGTTAAAGATATTTTCCAACATTTTGAGTCTACGACATATTCATTGGAGTATATTTTGTATAGTATTGGCAATTTTACCCAGAGTTCGTATTGCAATAGTTTTGATACTCTAGATCTCCCTCATTCATATACTAAAAATTAATTGCAGAGAAACCTCCTTTATCGCTTCTAAGATGAAGCTAATGAGTCCACCAACATTTTAACCTCGATTTGGTTACACAATTTCATGTCTGCAAAATAAGCAAAACATTTTGGTAGCGAAACTTTAGATAATTTGTAATGAATATGTACTTTATTCTTTTACTTTATTTACATTGAATTTCTACAAAATGACGTTTAAGCATATGTATATTGGAGCCTTATAAAAATAGATTGGACGTAACGGGACGAGCGCCAGCACTATAAAAGTGAGTATACAAAGATGTGTTATTGAAATCGTATTACTGAGCTGACTAAATAAAAAACAGCTAGTATTAACATTAATTTTTGTTTAAATAACTGAATAAGCTTAAATCCGTTCTAGTCAATCCACAAACTAGTGATTCTTAAGAACAAAAGCTTTTTCACGAAACTTTACATATTGCAAGGTTTTAGAACTAAGCATACCAAAAGTACTAAACCAAAAGTTAAAATTCAAACAGTGGAAAAAGCACTTTTAACACATTTTATATGTTTCAAAATTATTTATTTCTTTTGGTTTGTGCCTAAGGAATCTGCTGCGTCATAGCTTCGAACCAACATTTCATGGACTCTTGGATGTAAAAATGGAAAGCAATATTTATCTATAAAAAGCTAACAGCAATGAAAGCTATGTATGTACATATTTTAGTTGCTTGTGCTTTTTGCTACCGCGATTTTATATTTAACGAAACTTCTGCAAATAGTTCACATATGTATGTACGTACACATTTTACGAAAAACAAAATTATCTACATATTTTAGCATTAGATCATTTAAGGATTTAGCTGCTCTATGAGGGCAAAGTATAAATGACAGTTTTGATCTTATGTGCGAAAGCTTCACTACAAGAACCATTAAATGTAATTATGATAGCCTTTTTAGATGTACATACATCAGTATGTCAAGGAATTGTTTTGACAAAGGTAAAATTTGGTAATATAAATATTTTCTTCATAAAAAAAGAACTTCTTTGATGTTTTCTTAATTTTTTTATTATTTATTTCATACTATTACTATATCTACTAGCGAACACTAACAAAAAATAATACATTTTGAAAACAATAACGAAAAACTACAAGAAAAATAAAAAATACACACAAATGAGCCTGTTAAGAAATTGTTTTTACATTAGATTTTTTTTTAATTTAAAGTGAAAGAAAAGAAACAATATAACAAAAAAACAAGTAATATAAAAAATTCTAATATTTCGTATGGCCACCCTTAGCGTTTATCACGGCTTGCAGCCTTCTTTTCATTGAATAAATTAAATTCTGCACATCATAATCGTCTGGAATTTTATTCCATTCCTCTTGTATTTCAGTTTTAAGTTCTGTTCGGCTTTTTGGGTATCTTTCGGCAACCTTCTTTTTCAAAAAAACCCACAAGTTCTCGATAGGGTTTAAGTCTGGGCTCTATGCAGGCGTATACAATACTTTCCTGCAGTTGAAAAGAAGCCACATCCTCACCATATGTGCTTTATGTTTAGGATCATTGCCTTGGTAAAATTTGAATTGCGGTTTGTTGTCACTATTGAACCCAAATTTATTGGCACTATTTACCAAATGACTCTTTTAAATATTTAAGTACTGTGCCGCATCCATAGTATTCTCTATAAAAGCTAAATCTCCAACTCCTTTACTAGAAATGCATGCCCAGACCATGACTGATAACTTCCCGAATTTGACAGTTGGAATAATGTTTCGATTTTCCAATGCTTTTAAAGGCTGTCGCCACATTCTATTGGGCCCATCGTTGTAGAACAGCATATTTTGGTGTCATCGCAGAATATGACATCATCCCAGTAGTCATCAGGTTTGGCAATGAGCGTCGTAGCTAAACACAACCGCTTTTCCACATGTAGTTCGGAAAGCAGCGGTTTTTTGCGAGCAACTCTTGATTCGTACTTATTCTTTTTTCATGACCTGTCTTATAGTTTCATGGGAAACAGCGAGGCCACGCTCATCTCTAAGCTCACTCGCAAGAGTCCTTGTCGAAATTTGTGGGTTTTCCACCACCGTTCTTATCAATATGCGTTCTGTTCGGTCCGATATTTTGCGAGGACAGCCGTTGGAAGTTTTTAACTCCAGTCTGTTTTCATTTTTTGCCCGATTTAAAGTATTGTAGATTGTTTGTCTGGTCAAAGAAAACATCTTGGACAACTTTTGGACACTTTTACCGATGCAGTGATTGTAGTAGACCAGCTGAGCTACTTCGAAGGACGTCCTTTTGCCAGGCATTTTGAATTTAGAATAAACCAATCACAACTGATGTATTTGATGAGCAAAGGACAAAAATTAAATGTTACTTTGGTTGATTTGCCATAAAATAGAGCACATGTATGAAAAAACATCGAATTCATAATTGTAAATGCATTTCTTGACAGGCTCATTTGTGTGTATTTTTTATTTTTCTTGTTGTTTTTCGTTATTGTTTTTAAAATGTATTATTTTTTGTTAGTGTTCGGTAGAAGATATAGTAATATTATGAAATAAATAAAAAAAATTAAGAAAACAACTAAGAAGTTCTTTTTTTATGAAGAAAATATTTATATTACCAATTTTTACCTTTGTCAAAACAATTCCTTGACATACTGTATGTACATATGTATGTTACTCAGGTGGCGAATCATTTTCCGTTTTACATCAAAATATTCGTAGTCTACGTCGAAATTTCGATTTATTAATTATGTACATAGTTATCTAGAAGCTCTTCTGTGCTTGCCAGAAATAATATCTTTATCTGAAATTTGGATTTATTCTTAGGAAATTAAAATTATAATTTTTTTGCTAAGACCAAAGATACTTACACTGACGGTGGAGTGGCAGTTTTTGTAAGAAACCTGTGTGAGTGTGATGTGAAAGGGTTTAATTTGAGAAGCACGGACGTTATTAAAGTAAGATGCAATATCCATGAAGAATTATTTAATTTTTTCTGTGTACATAGAGTTCATTTTTTACTGCCTAAATTGTTCTTAGATGAATTCCCAAACTTTTTGGCTAATGAACGTTCGGTAAATCTTGCCATCTTAGGTGACTTTAATTTAGATATTTTAGGTTTTAACTCGGTCTCAGATATATGTATATGTATGTATACATACCAAGCGCTGATGGCTGAACATGGACTTTATTGACGAGCTTACCAGACCAATTTCAGGCACCTGCCTTGACCATGTTTAAGGTAATAGTTTTAATAAACATTGTAAAGAAGTAAATACGAAATTAAAAACGCTCTAGACAGATATTATAATACAAAGATACATGCGGCACATGGGAATCTTAAGAAAAAGTGGCAAATAATTAACAGCATTGTTAGTCGGAACGTCTGTACCAATGCAAATCGCATCGTGCTAAAAAGCGAAAATGTGAATATCTCAAATCCCTAGAAATAGGGAATGAATTTAGCAATTACATACTTCATTCCATCCATTGGACAATCTTCCTTTTTAGATAGTCCTCAAACTTTTTGTAAACACAATGTCTGATGTAACCATTGGATGTAGAAATAGCTTTGTTTTTGGCCCTATCACGGGATTAGAATTGCTGTTCTATCCACTGAAGCTGCTCTATTGTAATTCTGTTCCATTGTTTATACGAGCTTGCCTCAGCGGTTGCATATATAAATGGTTTGAGTCTTATCTCAAAGCATATCAAAGTAAGCAGCCCATAAAACAAATAACTTGGGCGTACCCTAAGGCTCTGTACTTGGGCAAATTTTGTTTCTTATTTATATAAATTCCCTATTTTCACTTCCATTTGTGGGCAAAATGACGACATAAACCATGACGACTTTTTATAAAGATGTTGGTTTGCTAAACACAAACTTATTGTTAGTAGCAAAACCAAGCTGATGTATTTTAGTCTTACTGAGCAGGAGCCCCCCGATTCTGATATAACATTTCATTCTCATGACTGTGCCAGTCATAACCTGTTAACCACTTTATGCAGTATTATAAATAAATGCTGCAGTAAAAAAATGCAGTAAATATACAATAGTAGTTCTGATTGCAGTGGTAAGTAATTGCTTTAAAATTGAAGGTGCAGATAGTTTTAAATATCTTGGTATCACTATTGATCAAAATTTGAACTAAATACATAGTTGGACACATTTCTTCTTTGAAAAAATTTTTACTCTCCTCTTCTCGTTGCCTTTTCCGCCTTAAAAAATATTGCTCTTCTAACACTATGAAAATGGTATATTATGGTTTGTCCCAGTCACGATTACAATATGGACTATCCAGTTGGGGGGCGCTTATCGCAGTGAACTGGACCAATTAATTGTTATTCAAATATCAGCAGTAATAAAAGTTTGTGATTCTCACCGTTTAGCGCACACAATGGAACCTTGTAAGTTCTTCCATTGCGAAATTAGTTTTATTTTAAAGTTTTGAAGGTAGTTTTCGTGAGAGGTGGGTATCTGCAAATTCCAATTTCCTTGTTGTAAATGTTCCTACGTTTCGCACTACGAGTTACAGAAATTCCTACTCTATCGTTTCTTCCAAATTCTTTAACACTCTGCCCTTTAATAACAGTATATTTTTCTTTCTCATTTTCTTCTCCTTTTATCATTGTTTCACATAAGATAGTAAAGAAGTAATATAGTTTAAATTGTTCATACGTACACAGCTGTAGTTAGTTCTTAACTAGTTGGGAAAGGTAATTATAATCGGTGACAATTTTAGTAAACATCAATTATATTTTATATTTTCTGTGCTTTTTGTTGGTAAGTTCGCATTTGAAGGGATTGCAGCAGTCTTGTTCACTCTAAATTTTTCAAAATTAGTTCATCAAATTATGGGGAAAGTAAAAAGTTGTACTCCAGCTATACGAAAAGCTATTGTAGAATTGCATTCAACACGTCTTTCATATAAAAGCAGATCCCAGAAAAAGTGCTGCTGATATTATTCGTGAGGTTTGTACTGGGTACTGGGACCAATGACGTGATATCCAAACGGACCATTGTACGTCGTTTAGTGGAAGCTGGACTTTGTGGACGTATTTCCCGCAACAAGCCTTTGGTGACCAAGGAAACGACGGGTAGAATTCGCCAAAGCACATGGCTCCTGGGCCACAAATAATTGGAAAAACATACTTTGGACCGACGAAACTAAAATCAATCGTATAGGCTCGGATGGCAGAAAGCATGTACGGCGTCCCAAAAAATGCTGCTATTGATCCCAAGTACGTTGTGGGTATGCTTTTCCTGGAGAGGATTCGGTCCAATTCAACGAATTAACGGTATACTGACCAAGGAAAAGTACGTAGAGACTCTGCAAAATGTGATGCTACCGTGGGCAGAAGAACACTTACCGATTGTTTAGAGGTTTCAGCAAGAAAATGACTCCAAACATACCGCGAATCTGTCCAAAAAGTTCTTCGAAGACAACTCTATGACAGTTTTTGATTGGCTATCCTGTAGTGCAGATTCGAACCCCATCGAACATTTGTGGGGTGATGTTAAGAAGGTTTTTAGCTCATAAAATATTGCCAACTTCGATGAGCTATTCGAGAAGGTAAAGACAGCATGGGAATCCTTTCCAGTTGAGAGATGCCAAAAATGTCAGGCAGTGTTGAAGAAGAAACGTTTTGCTACGAAATATTAATGGTAACATAACTCAATAATTAGCTAAAATAATATTTAATAACATTTTTTCTACCGTTTTTAATTAAGTAGGTGCCCCAACTTGTTTCAGTGCTTTTAAATAAATCACATGTTAAACTTAAAGGACAAAATGATAATATATACATGATAATAAATCTTATTTTTCCATTAGATATGTATAAATATAATACTATACACAAAATACAAATAAATTCAAATTTTTAAAGTGTTTGAATTAAATCGAAAAAACAATAATACATAGGCGTTTCTAATTAGTTGGCAACAGCTGTATATTAACTGGGAGAAAGTATTTTATTTAAATTTAATATAGTTTAAACTATTTATTCCTGGTTTTGTGAGTATTCACTGAGTACTTGTTATTCTATTAAAATTGAGTAGATCACTAGATTTCATAATTTCTTTTGCTTTTTTTAAATACTCTAAAAAAGTGGGCGTGGCCATATATGGTCCTAAAGCAAGTTATAGAGAATTTCAAAGCCTATAAATTTTCCCATACCAATATTTCAATTTCTAGTACCTAAAAGTTTTGGAAAATTCCAAAATTTGGTGTACCATGGCTTTGCATACATATGTCTTATAACTAATCGTCAAGAAATGTCCGAAAGACAGCTGATTTTCAATATTACCGTTTTCAGTATGCCATCTTATACCTATCACATACCGAAACCCCAATATAAAATTTTATCCGAACCGTTTTCAAGAAAATCGAAAAAATCGGCCCCAAGTAAAGTACCCTTAATTTTGAGGTTAGAATGAAAATTCCGATTTCATCTCGAGGTGTGAAACCACAGACCACATTTATAAAGTTTGAAGTGAATCTGTCCAACCTATTCTGCAAACAGTACTGAATATCAGACAGAATATCAGGACCCACTTTTTTTGACGTCTCCATCATAGTAATATGAAGTTGGTTAAAATCTGGAATTCGAATTTTTTCACGCAACCAATACTTGCTCTATAGGTACATATGTACATATGTATGTATATACATATGTATGTAGGTGCAAGTAAAAAGAAATTGGTGACGTAATTCCACCACGATCAGTGGCCAGTTCAGACTCAGCAGAGTTCCTGACATCTGTCGTTTAATATTTTAATATTAATATATTGTAACCACATATGTATTTTAAAATGAAATAATAAATGAAAAAAATCTTTATTTAATTTCCATTACAATTTTTATGTACATACATATGTACCAGTGGCGTGCGGTATAATTTTAAGAGAGGGAAGCCGGACAAAATTTTAAGAAAATTAACCGTATAGTGTTTACTCGAAACCCGGAATTAAGATATGGATTCTAAGCCAATACAATAAGCTTATTGGTTCCAAAGAAGTCGTTTTGGGCCAAGTAAAGTAAAGTTATCTATGGAATTATTCGGAGCGCTATTAAATTTTCAAAGATTTACAATTACTACCTATTTGTACTTTAAAGGTATTCTACGATCCTTTTGAAATGCAGCAAAAATTCCTTCCAATTTTATTAACTGCCATAGTTGCATCTTAATGCTAAAGAAAACGGCAGAGCTGTTTGATTTGTTGGTAGCTAATTTCTTTATCTCCCGAATATCCCTTGCAGATAGAACAGCTTTTCTTCCTGTACTTTTTTCTTGCCATAACTTTCGCCTAATTTCAAGCAGTTAACTACTTCTGTTTTGCTTTTCTTCACTTGAGCAGCAATATATCCCTGGTTCCATATTGGCGATACAAGCAATTTCTACCTTCTCTTTTTCCGATAATTGTTTACCGCGACCCATTTTCAATTAATTTTCATAAGTCTGCCAAATAAAACAGCTCAAATTAGAACAAAATGTACCCAGTTTATTCACACATTTATATACACAGCTGGCCAAAAAAATAGGTGTGAACATTTTTTTTTTTTAAAACTCATTTTTTGTAATATTTTCTTCACAAAGTAGTCGATTTTTACATCGATATTAATAAAATTAACATAATTTAACTAAAATTTAGCAAACTTAATAGTTTTGAAGTAAAAGAAGAAAAAAAAAGTGACAAAAACTGCCGATGTCAACTTTTGCGCTTGGCCAAAAAAATAGGTGTGTCCTCCTAAAATATTAATAATTATGGTTTTTATCAATATTTGTTTTCAAAATCAGGTTTATTGTTTTCCTTACTCTAATAACCTGAGTGTCCCCCATTATTATCCAAAACTTTTTGGATCCGCCGTGGCATTGAGCCTACCAATTTTTGGCATGTTTCCAAAGGTATAGAGTGCCACTCTTTCTGAACTGCTTCCCACAATTGGTTCCCGTTTGTGAAGTACTGGCCACGTAACTTTCTCTTGAGTTCATCCCACAAGTTCTCAATGGGATTGAGATCTGGGGATTGACTGGGCCATGGGATGACAGACACATTTTGATCACGAAACCAATCCTTAACAAGACCCGCCGTGTGTTTCGGATCGTTGTCCTGTTGAAAGTGCCACCGGAGGGGCATGTTTTCCTCGGCAAATGGAAGCATGACATTTTCCAAAATGTCCCTATATCCATCTTTCGTCATGATGGTATTAATTCGAAATATGGGGCCGACACCATACCAGGAAAAACAACCCCAGACCATGATATTTCCACCTCCGTGTTTTACGGTTTTCTGTGTATAGCGAGGGTGGTATTCTTTTCCTTTTGGTCGTCTAACATTACGCCCACAATCCGAAGAGAACAAATTTATCTTTGTCTCATCACTCCAAAGAATATTCTGCCATTTCTTCACTCCTTCAGGTCCGTTCCAACTCCTATGACTTAGAGCAAAATCTTTTCGGGTCCTTAAGTTATTTGATCTTAGGAGTGGAACTTTCCTGGCAATTCTTCCTGGGAGGTTTGAAGTCTGGAGTCTTCTTCGGATTGTGCGTGCACTTATTACGTTGTCAATTTGTGCACCTATCGTTCTTGACGAGGCAAAAGGATTTGACTTCGCTAAGAGTAAAACGCGGTGGTCAGTAGTCGGTGTTGTTTTTTTCGGCCTTCCTCTATTTTCGCGCACTTTTTCTGGCTTAAGGGCATTTGTTACAAAATTTTCAGACCTTCCTAGGGTCTCCGCTATAAATTTATAGGTTTTACCATCATCCCTTAGTCGCAGAACCAACCTCCTTTCTTCCGATGAGCAGTGGGCTTTTCGTCCCATATTAAAAGACTATTAAACAAAAAACTATAGCTTAAAGATAATGACATGATTAAAAAATAACTCACCTCAAAAGTAATAACTTTTAAAAAACAATATTGTAATAAATTGCGATACTATTTTAAGGACACCTATTTTTATGGCCAACTTTAAGCACCCGCAAAATGTTACTACAACACAAATAAATGACCTGCTCAGCAGTACACTCCAAGATTGCAAAAAGCTTGGCGTCATTGTAACGGGAACAACAGTTGTTTGCATGAAAAAATATTTTGTTGCAATTCATGTTAGCAAAACAACAGTTATTTAGCAACAAAAACAGAGTGACTAGCAAAAAAGGGCACACACCTATTTTTTTGGCCAGCTGTGTACATATGTACATATGTATGTACATACATACCTCTTTCAAAAAACGCACGAATGTATTATTTTAAAAACTTTTCCGAAAAACACGTGTGTTCTTATCAATATTTCGAACAACAATAATATGTACATATATCGTTTTTCGGATGAACACGAAAAAAGGGCTCAAAAAATAATAATTATCGTTACAATGTAAATACATACATACATATGTATGTTATCGCACAACGCAAGACAACATGACCCTTTTCCAAATGCATTGGTGAAAATGTAGCAACTGTGCAAACACTATCCCAAATATCTTACTTAAAACTCAAATGGGTAGATTAAATATCATAGTCTTATCATTATTTCGTGTAGTGTACATATGTATATACATACATATGTATGTAAGTTATTGTATGTAGTACTCAAACAGTGCAATGCAATTTCATTAAATAATAACAAGTAGTGTTTTGTTCACTTTAGCGAGTCATTTCGTTGAGCAAACCAGAAATTCAAAATGAAAAGACATATGTACATACATATATATACAATGATAACGAACATAATCACTGCAACCTATTGTTGCTGGGTTTACCAAATAGAGTCTAGTTCTATAGGAATACATTACATAGAGAAATGGTACACACAAAATGACACATTTCAAATTCATTTCGTTCCATTGGGGAGCACGTTTCCGTACTCGCATGCAGTCTCATACCCTCCGGCTAACAATGCAATCCAGGATTTCGAAAAAAGAACAGTAGGAGGTATAGAGAAGGATTGAAGCTCATGTACACGAGTAGGACATGCAACAAATCTCGTTTCATTTTTAAAAGAAAACTTACGAAACGACATAAAAAAGAAAGCAGAACGGCCAAACAATCTGAAACCGAAGGAGAACTATCAGGAGATTTGTAGTTGTTTACGAATGGTATATTCGCTTAGAACGACACATTCTCCTAGAAAATTAAGAAATAAGAAAAAAACCTCAGCTGTTTTTTCATCATTCTGTTTTATTTTGCCTGTCATTTACAAAATACGAAACGACAACATTATCTCAGACATTTGAAGAATATATCCGTTCAGTATTCTTGGGAAAGAGAAAAAGTGCTTTGGAGCAGTCACTAACCATACCCAACTCTACGCGCCGCATATTGAAACGTCAACGATCTCCTTAAATATTGTACATATATCTTTAGGAGGAGGAGAGGGGAATGGGGGTTTGAATTCCCGAGCAAGAGCGGTGAAAATGGTTCGAATGAAATACGGTTATATTGGATTATTAAAATTAAATCCTTAAGAACCAGATTATCTACAGTTATACTTACATTTGTAGGTACATACATATGTAAAATGTATCTTTTCCACAGCACCAGCACTCCCACCCAAATTAGAATATCCCATTTGAATTAGTCTTCTAAGTTCTTGTGGTACCCACCAGTTGAAGTTTAGTACCAAAACTGGTGCCATAATTTATGGAATTGAGAGTTAGAGATATGTATGTATTTTTGTACTCTCACTTGGGGGGTAATTGCCACATTTGTGTCCAACAAAATTAAATTTGCCGGTGGGTGGTTTGTAGGCGTAGAGTTTTTAAAAGGAATTTAAGGATGTGAAGCTTAGGCGTTGTGTTTCTTTTGAGTACATTTTTGTTAAACCAAATTGGTTTCTTTTTTTGAATTTTTCTGCTTCATTGTGAAAAACTTCATAATTAGTTTTCACAGAGTTATCGTTTATGCGAATAAGAAGATGAACTTCCTTGGGGAACCCAATTTTCAAGATTGGACAGATGTTTGACATAATTCTATTTAACAGAAAACTAAATTTAAGAGAGGGATAGTTTCGTAAATATCCTAACAATGACAGCTGCAGGAAATTGTTGGGGGGCGCACTGAAACGGTGTCACTGGCATAAACGACGTTGTTATGACTTCGTTTATGTATGTTTTAAGCGTATTGTAGGTATGTAGGTATACAGTTTTGGAGTAAGAGTAATTTGATTAAATTAGAATAAGTGCGGTCGCCGTGGTCATAGAGGTTATGTGACTAAATGTGTGAAAGTGCTGCGCTACATTATGTTCGTACATGCAAGTATGTATGTATGTACATACATATGTACATACTATAAATTTGAAAATAAGAGTTAAGTTATGGGCAAATAATATCTAAAATTGTATTTATACATATTACGTACATACATATACTTATGTATGTTTATGTACCTACTCTCGTTGAAATATCATGAATTTGCATATGTTGAAGATAATATTTTGCAATATATTCTGTAGTACTTACCATTATAAAGATACAAATGACGCGTGAGTCGTGTTAACCTGTCACGTATTTTTACTTGCACCTATACCTATAGGGCAAGTATTGCAATCGTGAAAAAAATCGAGCTCGAGATTTTAATCAAACTTGACATTACTATGATGGAGAAGTCCAAAAAAGTAGGTCCGGCAATTCCGTCTGTCTGTCTGTCTGTCTGTCAGTCTGTCAGTCTGTCAGTCTGTCTGTCTGTCTGTATATTCGACTACAGCCTAAACGGCTGAACGGATTTACTTCAAACTTCGTATATAGGGTCTGTGGGATATTCCCTAGAGGCGAAATTTGAATTTTCATTCTAACCTCAAAATTAAGGGTAGTTTACTTAAGGCCGATTTCAGTTAAAATGGATTTTCTCGAAAACGGCTCTAACGATTTCGATAAAATTTGATGTGTGGGTTAGTTTGGGCATATGCTATGAGGTGGCATACCACGTTTTTCACGAAAAATTCGAATAACGGTAATATTGAAAATCAGCTGTTTCTCGGGTATTTGTTCGGCGATTGGGCTAAAAATTATTATTTATAGGTTATAAGACAAGTGCAAAATAATGGCATACCAAATTTTGGAATGCCACGCCCACTTTTATAAAACTTATTTTTTTAAAAATTTTTACTAGAAATTGAGAAAAAATTATTTAAGCAAAGTAATAGACCTTCAAATTCTCTATAATTCACTCAAACACCCTATCTGGCCACGCCCACTTTTTATGGGCATTTTTATAAAAACAAAACATTGAGTAAACTCCTACAATGTTATGACTATTATTCCATCGAAACGCGGAATGCCACGCCTAATTTACTGGGAAGAGCAAGACTTGGACTTTAATCCTGATAAAATTATACACTTATAGCATTACGGTGCAAGTACGTACGACCCAGTCGTGCACTTTATTTAGTATTGTTTGACATTTCATCATAGATGGACATACATAGTTCGGCAAAGCTTCTACAAATTATTCTGATGTTTTGCACTTCGAGGAATTTTTGGTTTACATAGTCCTCCGCACCATTACATAGAACACATCATTCGCTATATCAATCGGACGCGGTTACGTTAGACCACGCACTATTTATCTATATCTCGTATAGACTTTCCACATCCCGGTTTACAGCACGCTTTTTGGAGCTACTTCTTTCATGAAAATATCCAGTGGCCATAGCCTAAGCGAAGTTTTAGGACTGGGCTAGCAGTCACTATGCACCCCAGTCGTTGGAGTCTTGTAAGGATGTTAAGGTTTGTGGCTTTTGCGTTAGCAAGCCACCAGACCAGACATCCGTAACTAAGAATTGGTCTGAAAATGACATTATACTTTCAGTGGATAGTAACTGGTTCGGAGCTCCATTTTCGCTCCATTCTTCGTGTATTCTATTGTATTGTCCTTCCATTTCAGCTTGCAGTCCAGTATGCACCCAAGATATCTAGCCTTGTCTGATATTTTAAGTTAGATTCCATTTAAACTTAGCCGCTCGAAATCGGGTATGTTTTTCTTATTTGTACATACATATGTACATAGGACCAGTTCGGTTTTCTGAGCGTTGACGCTGAAACCGCATCGTGTGGCCCATCTAAAGGGTTTTTCTTGGGCTATCTAGTGTTTGCTTTTTAAATCATAAATTATTTTGACACTGACAGCTGTTTCCCGCTCGAAATCTTGACAGAAAGTCAGTATCATACCTCCGCGGAATGAAATGAGTTACTTTCGTTTAAACAACGTTGGGAAATATTGAAATTTTTATCCAAAGCCCAAACAGTGCGTTATTTGAAAAGAAATTTTGGGCAAAACGAAGCATCCACCGCGCCTGCTATACGCAAGTTTGTGTAAGTAGTTTGTGAGACTGGTAGGTATGCTAGTGGACAACACTCATGGTCCCCGTCATCGTACGTTACGCACAGACAAGAATGTAGCTGCTTTTGCCGAGAGTGTGAGACTCAATTCACGAACATCAACTCGCCATCGATCTCAACAGATCATAATTTCAAGCACTAGCCTGAGGAGAATTCAGCACAAAGATCTTGGATTATTCGCTTACAAGGTCCAATCGACTCAGCAATTGAAGGCGAACGACCATCCGTTTCGCAGTTTGGGCCTTACAGGAGTATGAATTGGACAACGATTGTGGGCGAAAAATCTGCCTTTCTGACGAGGCTCATTTTTATCTCTGCGCCTAAAATTTCCGGAATTGAGCTATTCACACTATCACCTGCGTGTGATTAAATGCTTTTCTAATCACTGTCAAGTTCACATCGTTAAAGGTCCCTTCTATGTGAATGCTTTTTAATGAAGTGTCTATTTAATTACTGAAACGACCTCGTTATCGCTGTCTCTAGTGAGCGGCCTTTTATATAGGTATGCTAGGCAGGTGAGATGTTTCCTGGCGTAAGTTTGGATGTCTAGCAATCGTTCCAAAGTCTTAAAGTCTAAAGCCTTTCGCTGCGGTGGGGCTGGACTTTCCCGCAGATGGAGAAGGTCCATCAAATAATCAATCCATCAATGGTATGGCTACTTTTGCTCAGTGGTCAGTGCGCTCGGTGCACAACAACAAATTTTCTGAAATTTTTTTTTCAAGTTATCTTTTAGCATCAATTAGATGGTGTGGCCACTGTTATTCTGTGGTCAGTGCATTCGGCGCACTTCACCAAATTTTCTGAAAGTTAATTTTCCGGAGATCCTTTAACACTAATTGGGCGGTGTGGCCACTGTTGCTCAGTGGTCAGTGCATGCGGCGTACAACCCCAAATCTTCTGCAACCTTTTTTGAAGAGATCTCTTAGCATCACTTGGACCCTCTGGCTACTGCTGCTCAGTGGTCAGTGCGTTCGGCGCAGTACACCAAATTTTATGAATTTTTTTTTGTCCGGAGTTCTTTTAGCACCAATTGGACAGTGCGTGGGGCGTACAACCCCAAATCTTCTGCAACCTTTTTTGAAGACATCTCTTGGATTTGGACTCTCTGGCTACTGTTGCTCAGTGGTCAGTGCGTTCGGCGCACAACAACAAATTTTCTGAAATTTTTTTTTCAAGATATCTTTTAGCATCAATAGGACGATGTGGCCACTGCTGCTCAGTGGTCAGTGCATGAGGCGTACAACCCCAAATCTTCTGCAACCTTTTTTGAAGACATCTCTAAGCATCACTTGGACTCTCTGGCTACTGTTGCGCAGTGGTCGGTGCGTTCAGCGCAGTTCACCAAAATATATGAAGTTTTTTTTCCGGAGATCTTTTAGCACCAATAGGACGGTGTGGCTAATGTTGCTCAGTGGTCAGTGCGTGCGGCGTACCACCCCAAATCTTTTGCAACCTTTACTGAAGAGATATCTTAGGAGCAATTCGACTCTCTGGCTACGGTTGCTCAGTGTACGGTGCGTTCAGCGCAGTTCACCAAATCCTATGATGTTTTTTTTCCGGAGATCTTTTAGCACCAATAGGGCGGTGTGTCTAATGTTGCTCAGTGGTCAGTGCGTGCGGCGTACCACGCAAATCTTTTGCAACCTTTTCTGAAGAGATATCTTAGCAGCAATTCGACTGTCTGGCTACTGTTGTTCTGTGGTCAGTGCGTTCGGCGCACTTCACCAAATTTTCTGAAATTTTTTTTTTCGGAGAACTTTTAGCACCAATTGGATGGTGTGGCCACTGTTGTTCTGTGGTCAGTGCGTCCGGCGTACAACCCCAAATCTTTTTTTTCAGGAGATATTTTAGCATCAATTGGACGGTGTGGCCACTGTTGCTCAGTGGTCAGTGCGCCCGGCGAACAACCCCAAATCTTTTTCTTCAGGAGACCTTTTAGCATCAATTAGGCGGTGAGGCCACTGTTGCTCAGTGGTCAGTGCGTCCGGCGAACAACCCCAAATCTTTTTCTTCAGGAGATCTTTCAGCATCAATTGGATGGTGTGGCCACTGTTGTTCTGTGGTCAGTGCGTCCGGCGTACAACCCCAAATCTTTTTTTTCAAGAGATCTTTTAGCATCAATTGGATGGTGTGGCCACTGCTGCTCAGTGGTCAGTGCATGAGGCGTACAACCCCAAATCTTCTGCAACCTTTTTTGAAGACATCTCTAAGCATCACTTGGACTCTCTGGCTACTGTTGCTCAGTGGTCGGTGCGTTCAGCGCAGTTCACCAAAATATATGAAGTTTTTTTTCCGGAGATCTTTTAGCACCAATAGGACGGTGTGGCTAATGTTGCTCAGTGGTCAGTGCGTGAGGCGTACCACCCCAAATCTTTTGCAACCTTTACTGAAGAGATATCTTAGGAGCAATTCGACTCTCTGGCTACGGTTGCTCAGTGGTCGGTGCGTTCAGCGCAGTTCACCAAATCCTATGATGTTTTTTTTCCGGAGATCTTTTAGCACCAATAGGGCGGTGTGTCTAATGTTGCTCAGTGGTCAGTGCGTGCGGCGTACCACCGCAAATCTTTTGCAACCTTTTCTGAAGAGATATCTTAGCAGCAATTCGACTGTCTGGCTACTGTTGTTCTGTGGTCAGTGCGTTCGGCGCACTTCACCAAATTTTCTGAAATTTTTTTTTTCGGAGAACTTTTAGCACCAATTGGATGGTGTGGCCACTGTTGTTCTGTGGTCAGTGCGTCCGGCGTACAACCCCAAATCTTTTTTTTCAGGAGATATTTTAGCATCAATTGGACGGTGTGGCCACTGTTGCTCAGTGGTCAGTGCGCCCGGCGAACAACCCCAAATCTTTTTCTTCAGGAGACCTTTTAGCATCAATTAGGCGGTGAGGCCACTGTTGCTCAGTGGTCAGTGCGTCCGGCTAACAACCCCAAATCTTTTTCTTCAGGACATCTTTCAGCATCAATTGGATGGTGTGGCCACTGTTGTTCTGTGGTCAGTGCGTCCGGCGTACAACCCCAATTTTTTTTTTTTCAGGAGATCTTTTAGCATCAATTGGACGGTGTGGCCACTGTTGCTCAGTGGTCAGTGCATCCGGCGTACAACCCCAAATCTTTTTTTCCGGAGATCCTCTAGCATCAATTGGACGGTGTGGCCACTGTTGCTCAGTGGTCAGTGCGCCCGGCGAACAACCCCAAATCTTTTTCTTCAGGAGACCTTTTAGCATCAATTAGGCGGTGAGGCCACTGTTGCTCAGTGGTCAGTGCGTCCGGCGAACAACCCCAAATCTTTTTCTTCAGGAGATCTTTCAGCATCAATTGGATGGTGTGTCCACTGTTGTTCTGTGGTCAATGCGTTCGGCGCACTTCACCAGATTTTCTAAATCTTTTAGCACCAATTGGAAGGTGTGGCTACTATTGCTCAGTAGTCAGTGCGTCCGGCGTACAACCCCAAATCTTTTTTTTCAGTAGATCTTTTAGCATCAATTGAGTGGTGTGGCCACTGTTGTTCTGTGGTCAGTGCGTTCGGCGCACTTCACCAAATTTTCTGAAATTTTTTTTCTGGAGTTCTTTTAGCATCAATTGGACGATGTGGCCACTGTTTCTCAGTGGTCAGTGCGTCCGGCGAACAACCCCAAATCTTTTTTTTTAGGAGATCTTTTAGCATCAATTGGACGGTGTGGCCACTGTTGCTCAGTGGTCAGTGCGTCCGGCGTACAACCCCAAATATTTTTTTTCAGGAGATCTTTTAGCATCAATTGGACGGTGTAGCCACTGTTGCTCAGTTGTCAGTGCTTTCGGCGAACAACCCCAAATCTTTTTTTTCAGGAGATCTTTTAGCATCAATTGGACGGTATGGCCACTGTTGCTCAGTGGTCAGTGCGTCCGGCGAACAACCCTAAATCTTTTTTCCGGAGATCTTTTAGCATCAATGGGACGGTGTGGCCACTGTTGCTCAGTGGTCAGTGCATCCGGCGTACAACCCCAAATCTTCTTTTCCGGAGATCTTTTAGCATCAATTGGACGGTGTGGCCACTGTTGCTCAGTGGTCAGTGCGTCCGGCGAACAACCCCAAATCTTTTTCTTCAAGAGATCTTTTAGCATCAATTGGATGGTGTGGCCACTGTTGTT
Organism: Xylota segnis; assembly: GCA_963583995.1. Taxonomy (NCBI): domain Eukaryota; kingdom Metazoa; phylum Arthropoda; class Insecta; order Diptera; family Syrphidae; genus Xylota; species Xylota segnis. Next base: position 102,910,920 of record OY757236.1, on the reverse strand, counting down.
CTGTGGTCAGTGCGTCCGACGTACAACCCCAAATCTTTTTTTTCAAGAGATCTTTTAGCATCAATTGGACGGTGTGGCCACTGTTGTTCTGTGGTCAGTGCGTTCGGCGAACTTCACCAAATTTTCTGAAGTTTTTATTCCGGAGATCTTTTAGCACCAATTGGACGGTGTGGCCACTGTTGCTCAGTGGTCAGTGCGTCCGGCGTACAACCCCAAATCTTTTTTTTCATTAGATCTGTTAGCATCAATTGGACGGTGTGGCCACTGTTGCTCAGTGGTCAGTGCGTCCGGCGTACAACCCCAAATCTTTTTTTTCAGGAGATCTTTTAGCATCAATTGGGTGGTGTGGCCTCTGTTGTTCTGTGGTCAGTGCGTTCGGCGCACTTCACCAAATTTTCTGAAATTTTTTTCTGGAGATCTTTTAGCATCAATTGGACGATGTGGCCACTGTTGCTCAGTAGTCAGTGCGTCCGGCGAACAACCCCAAATCTTTTTTTTCAGGAGATCTTTTAGCATCAATTGGACGGTGTGGCAACTGTTGCTCAGTGGTTAGTGCATCCGGCGTACAACCCCAAATCTTTTTTCCGGAGACCTTCTAGCACCATTTGGATGGTGTGGCCACTGTTGTTCTGTGGTCAGTGCGTTCGGCGCAATTCACCAACTTTTCTGAAATTTTTTTCTGGAGATCTTTAACATCAATTGGACGATGTGGCCACTGTTGCTCAGTGGTCAGTGCGTTAGGCGAACAACCCCAAATCTTTTTTTCAGGAGATCTTTTAGCATCAATTGGACGGTGTGGCCACTGTTGCTCAGTGGTCAGTGCATCCGGCGTACAACCCCAAATCTTTTTTCCGGAGATCTTCTAGCACCAATTGGATGGTGTGGCCACTGTTGTTCTGTGGTCAGTGCGTTCGGCGCACTTCACCAAATTTTCAGAATGTTTTTTTTTCGAAGATCTTTTAGCACCAAATGGATGGTGTGGCCACTGTTGTTCTATGAACAGTGCGTCCGGCGAACAACCCCAAATCTTTTTCTTCAGGAGATCTTTTAGCATCAATTGGATGGTGTGGTCACTGTTGTTCTGTGGTCAGTGCGTCCAGCGTACAACCCCAAATCTTTTTTTTCACAAGGTCTTTTAGCATCAATTGGACGGTGTGGCCACTGTTGTTCTGTGGTCAGTGCGTTCGGCGCACTTCACCAAATTTTCTGAAGTTTTTATTCCGGACATCTTTTAGCACCAATTTAACGGTGTGGCCACTGTTGCTCAGTGGTCAGTGCGTCCGGCGTACAACCCCAAATCGTTTTTTTTTCAGGAGATCTTTTAGCATCAATTGGATGGTGTGGCCACTGTTGTTCTGTGGTCAGTGCGTTCGGCGCACTTCACCAAATTTTCTGAAATTTTTTTTCTGGAGATCTTTTAGCATCAATTGGACGGTGTGGCCACTGTTGCTCAGTGGTCAGTGCTTCCGGCGAACAACCCCAAATCTTTTTTTTTCAGGAGATCTTTCAGCATCAATTGGATGGTGTTTCTAGAGTTGCTCAGTGCGTCCTTCGTAAAACCCCAAATCTTTTTTTTCCGGAGATCTTCTAGCACCAATTGGATGGTGTGGCCACTGTTGTTCTGTGGTCAGTGCGTTCGGCGCACTTCACCAAATTTTCTAAAATTTTTTTTCAGGAGATCTTTAAGCATCAATTGGATGGTGTTTCTAGAGTTGCCCAGTGGTCAGTGCATCCGGCGTACAACCCCAAATCTTTTTTTTCCGGAGATCTTCCAGCACCAATTGGATGGTGTGGCCACTGTTGTTCTGTGGTCAGTGCGTTCGGCGCACTTCACCAAATTTTCTAAAATTTTTTTTCAGGAGATCTTTAAGCATCAATTGGATGGTGTTTCTAGAGTTGCTCAGTGCGTCCTTCGCAAAACCATAAATCTTTTTTTTCCGGAGATCTTCCAGCACCAATTGGATGGTGTGGCCACTGTTGTTCTGTGGTCAGTGCGTTCGGCGGACTTCACCAAATTTTCTAAAATTTTTTTTCCGGAGATCTTCTAACAGCAATTGGATGGTGTGGCCACTGTTGTTCTGTGGTCAGTGCGTTAGGCGCACTTCACCAAATTTTCTAAAATTTTTTTTCAGGAGATCTTTAAGCATCAATTGGATGGTGTTTCTAGAGTTGCTCAGTGGTCAGTGCGTCCGGCGTACAACCCCAAATCTTTTTTTCCGGAGATCTTCTAGCACCAATTGGATGGTGTGGCCACTGTTGTTCTGTGGTCAGTGCGTTCGGCCCACTTCACCAAATTTTCTAACATTTTTTTTCAGGAGATCTTTAAGCATAAATTGGATGGTGTTTATAGAGTTGCTCAGTGGTCAGTGCGTCCGGCGTACAACCCCAAATCTTTTTTTTCCGGAGATCTTCTAGCACCAATTGGATGGTGTGGCCACTGTTGTTCTGTGGTCAGTGCGTTCGGCGCACTTCAATAAATTTTCTAAAATTTTTTTTCAGGAGATCTTTAAGCATCAATTGGATGGTGTTTCTAGAGTTGCTCAGTGGTCAGTGCGTCCGGCGTACAACCCCAAATCTTTTTTTTCCGGAGATCTTCTAGCACCAATTGGATGGTGTGGCCACTGTTGTCCTGTGGTCAGTGCGTTCGGTGCACTTCACCAAATTTTCTAAAATTTTTTTTCAGGAGATCTTTAAGCATCAATTGGATGGTGTTTCTAGAGTTGCTCAGTGGTCAGTGCGTCCGGCGTACAACCCTAAATCTTTTTTTTCCGGAGATCTTCTAACAGCAATTGGATGGTGTGGCCACTGTTGTTCTGTGGTCAGTGCGTTCGGCGCACTTCACCAAATTTTCTAAAATTTTTTTTCAGGAGATCTTTAAGCATCAATTGGATGGTGTTTCTAGAGTTGCTCAGTGGTCAGTGCGTCCGGCGTACAACCCCAAATATTTTTTTTCCGGAGATCTTCTAGCACCAATTGGATGGTGTGGCCACTGTTGTTCTGTGATCAGTGCGTCCGGCGCACTTCACCAAATTTTCTGAAATTTTTTTTCCGGAGATCTTTTAGCACCAATCGGAGGGTGTGGCTACTGTTGCTCAATAGTCAGTGCGTCCGGCGTACAACCCCAAATCTTTTTTTTCCGGAGATCTTCTAGCGCCAATTGGATGGTGTGGCCACTGTTGTTCTGTGGTCAGTGCGTTGGGCGCACTTCACCAAATTTTCTAAAATTTTTTTTCAGGAGATCTTTAAGCATCAATTGGATGGTGTTTCTAGAGTTGCTCAGTGGTCAGTGCGTCCGGCGTACAACACCAAATCTTTTTTTTCCGGAGATCTTCTAGCACCAATTGGATGGTGTGGCCATTGTTCTTCTGTTTGTGCATTCGGCGCACTTCACCAGATTTTCTGAAATTTTTTTTCCGGAGATCTTTAAGCATCAATTGGATGGTGTTTCTAGAGTTGCTCAGTGGTCAGTGCGTCCGGCATACAACCCCAAATCTTTTTTTTCTGGAGATCTTCTAGCACCAATTGGATGGTGTGGCCACTGTTGTTCTGTGGTCAGTGCGTTCGACGCACTTCACCAAATTTTCTAAAAATTTTTTTCAGGAGATCTTTAAGCATCAATTGGATGGTGTTTCTAGAGTTGCCCATTGGTCAGTGCATCCGGCGTACAACCCCAAATCTTTTTTTTCCGGAGATCTTCCAGCACCAATTGGATGGTGTGGCCACTGTTGTTCTGTGGTCAGTGCGTTCGGCGCACTTCACCAAATTTTCTAAAAATTTTTTTCAGGAGATCTTTAAGCATCAATTGGATGGTGTTTCTAGAGTTGCTCAGTGGTCAGTGCGTCCGGCCAACAACAACAAATTTTCTGAATTCTAGCATCAATCGGATGGTGTGGCCACTGTTGTTCTCCAGATTTTCTGAAATTTTTTTTCCGGAGATCTTCCAGCACTAATTGGATGGTGTGGCCACTGTTGTTCTGTGGTCAGTGCGTTCGACGCACTTCACCAAATTTTCTAAAATTTTTTTTCAGGAGATCTTTAAGCATCAATTGGATGGTGTTTCTAGAGTTGCTCAGTGGTCAGTGCGTCCGGCGTACAACCCCAAATCTTTTTTTTCCGGAGAACTTCCAACAGCAATTGGATGGTGTGGCCACTGTTGTTCTGTGGTCAGTGCGTTCGGCGGACTTCACCAAATTTTCTAAAATTTTTTTTCCGGAGATCTTCTAACAGCAATTGGATGGTGTGGCCACTGTTGTTCTGTGGTCAGTGCGTTAGGCGCACTTCACCAAATTTTCTAAAATTTTTTTTCAGGAGATCTTTAAGCATCAATTGGATGGTGTTTCTAGAGTTGCTCAGTGGTCAGTGCGTCCGGCGTACAACCCCAAATCTTTTTTTCCGGAGATCTTCTAGCACCAATTGGATGGTGTGGCCACTGTTGTTCTGTGGTCAGTGCGTTCGGCCCACTTCACCAAATTTTCTAACATTTTTTTTCAGGAGATCTTTAAGCATAAATTGGATGGTGTTTATAGAGTTGCTCAGTGGTCAGTGCGTCCGGCGTACAACCCCAAATCTTTTTTTTCCGGAGATCTTCTAGCACCAATTGGATGGTGTGGCCACTGTTGTTCTGTGGTCAGTGCGTTCGGCGCACTTCAATAAATTTTCTAAAATTTTTTTTCAGGAGATCTTTAAGCATCAATTGGATGGTGTTTCTAGAGTTGCTCAGTGGTCAGTGCGTCCGGCGTACAACCCCAAATCTTTTTTTTCCGGAGATCTTCTAGCACCAATTGGATGGTGTGGCCACTGTTGTCCTGTGGTCAGTGCGTTCGGTGCACTTCACCAAATTTTCTAAAATTTTTTTTCAGGAGATCTTTAAGCATCAATTGGATGGTGTTTCTAGAGTTGCTCAGTGGTCAGTGCGTCCGGCGTACAACCCTAAATCTTTTTTTTCCGGAGATCTTCTAACAGCAATTGGATGGTGTGGCCACTGTTGTTCTGTGGTCAGTGCGTTCGGCGCACTTCACCAAATTTTCTAAAATTTTTTTTCAGGAGATCTTTAAGCATCAATTGGATGGTGTTTCTAGAGTTGCTCAGTGGTCAGTGCGTCCGGCGTACAACCCCAAATATTTTTTTTCCGGAGATCTTCTAGCACCAATTGGATGGTGTGGCCACTGTTGTTCTGTGATCAGTGCGTCCGGCGCACTTCACCAAATTTTCTGAAATTTTTTTTCCGGAGATCTTTTAGCACCAATCGGAGGGTGTGGCTACTGTTGCTCAATAGTCAGTGCGTCCGGCGTACAACCCCAAATCTTTTTTTTCCGGAGATCTTCTAGCGCCAATTGGATGGTGTGGCCACTGTTGTTCTGTGGTCAGTGCGTTGGGCGCACTTCACCAAATTTTCTAAAATTTTTTTTCAGGAGATCTTTAAGCATCAATTGGATGGTGTTTCTAGAGTTGCTCAGTGGTCAGTGCGTCCGGCGTATAGCCCCAAATCTTTTTTTTCCGGAGATCTTCTAGCACCAATTGGATGGTGTGGCCATTGTTCTTCTGTTAGTGCATTCGGCGCACTTCACCAGATTTTCTGAAATTTTTTTTCCGGAGATCTTTAAGCATCAATTGGATGGTGTTTCTAGAGTTGCTCAGTGGTCAGTGCGTCCGGCATACATCCCCAAATCTTTTTTTTCTGGAGATCTTCTAGCACCAATTGGATGGTGTGGCCACTGTTGTTCTGTGGTCAGTGCGTTCGACGCACTTCACCAAATTTTCTAAAAATTTTTTTCAGGAGATCTTTAAGCATCAATTGGATGGTGTTTCTAGAGTTGCCCATTGGTCAGTGCATCCGGCGTACAACCCCAAATCTTTTTTTTCCGGAGATCTTCCAGCACCAATTGGATGGTGTGGCCACTGTTGTTCTGTGGTCAGTGCGTTCGGCGCACTTCACCAAATTTTCTAAAAATTTTTTTCAGGAGATCTTTAAGCATCAATTGGATGGTGTTTCTAGAGTTGCTCAGTGGTCAGTGCGTCCGGCCAACAACAACAAATTTTCTGAATTCTAGCATCAATCGGATGGTGTGGCCACTGTTGTTCTCCAGATTTTCTGAAATTTTTTTTCCGGAGATCTTCCAGCACTAATTGGATGGTGTGGCCACTGTTGTTCTGTGGTCAGTGCGTTCGACGCACTTCACCAAATTTTCGAAAATTTTTTTTCAGGAGATCTTTAAGCATCAATTGGATGGTGTTTCTAGAGTTGCTCAGTGGTCAGTGCGTCCGGCGTACAACCCCAAATCTTTTTTTTCCGGAGAACTTCCAACAGCAATTGGATGGTGTGGCCACTGTTGTTCTGTGGTCAGTGCGTTCGGTGCACTTCACCAAATTTTCAAAAATTTTTTTTCAGGAGATCTTTAAGCATCAATTGGATGGTGTTTCTAGAGTTGCTCAGTGGTCAGTGCGTCCGGCGTATAGCCCCAAATCTTTTTTTTCCGGAGATCTTCTAGCACCAATTGGATGGTGTGGCCACTGTTGTTCTGTGGTCAGTGCGTTTGGCGCACTTCACCAAATTTTCTAAAAATTTTTTTCAGGAGATCTTTAAGCATCAATTGGATGGTGTTTCTAGAGTTGCCCAGTGGTCAGTGCATCCGGCGTATAACCCCAAATCTTTTTTTTCCGGAGATCTTCCAGCACCAATTGGATGGTGTGGCCACTGTTGTTCTGTGGTCAGTGCGTTCGGCGCACTTCACCAAATTTTCTAAAATTTTTTTTCAGGAGATCTTTAAGCATCAATTGGATGGTGTTTCTAGAGTTGCCCATTGGTCAGTGCATCCGGCGTACAACCCCAAATCTTTTTTTTCCGGAGATCTTCCAGCACCAATTGGATGGTGTGGCCACTGTTGTTCTGTGGTCAGTGCGTTCGGCGCACTTCACCAAATTTTCTAAAAATTTTTTTCAGGAGATCTTTAAGCATCAATTGGATGGTGTTTCTAGAGTTGCTCAGTGGTCAGTGCGTCCGGCTAACAACAACAAATTTTCTGAATTCTAACATCAATCGGATGGTGTGGCCACTGTTGTTCTCCAGATTTTCTGAAATTTTTTTTCCGGAGATCTTCCAGCACCAATTGGATGGTGTGGCTACTGTTGTTCTGTGGACAGTGCGTTCGGCGCACTTCACCAAATTTTCTAAATTTTTTTTTCAGGAGATCTTTAAGCATCAATTGGATGGTGTTTCTAGAGTTGCTCAGTGGTCAGTGCGTCCGGCGTACAACCCCAAATCTTTTTTTTCCGGAGATCTTCTAACAGCAATTGGATGGTGTGGCCACTGTTGTTCTGTGGTCAGTGCGTTCGGTGCACTTCACCAAATTTTCTAAAATTTTTTTTCAGGAGATCTTTAAGCATCAATTGGATGGTGTTTCTAGAGTTGCTCAGTGGTCATTGCGTCCGGCGTATAGCCCCAAATCTTTTTTTTACGGAGATCTACTAGCACCAATTGGATGGTGTGGCCACTGTTGTTCTGTGGTCAGTGCGTTCGGCGCACTTCACCAAATTTTCTAAATTTTTTTTTCAGGAGATCTTTAAGCATCAATTGGATGGTGTTTCTAGAGTTGCTCAGTGGTCAGTGCGTCCGGCGTATAACCCCAAATCTTTTTTTTTGGAGATCTTATAGCACCAATTAGACGGTGTGGCTACAGTTGTTCAGTGGTCTGTGCGTCCGGCTTACAACAATAAATTTTCAGAATTTTTTTTTTGAGATCTTTTAGCACCAATTGGACGGTGTGGTCACTGTTGCTCAGTGGTCAGTGCGTCCGGCGTACAACCCCAAAGCTTTTTTTTCCGGAGTTCTTCTAGCACCAATTGGATGGTGTGGCCACTGTTGTTCTGTGGTTAGTGCGTTCGGCGCACTTCACCAAATTTTCTAAAATTTTTTTTCAGGAGATCTTTAAGCATCAATTGGATGGTGTTTCTAGAGTTGCTCAGTGGTCAGTGCGTCCGGCGTACAACCCTAAATCTTTTTTTTCCGGAGATCTTCTAGCACCAATTGGATGGTGTGGCCACAGTTGTTCTGTGGTCAGTGCGTTCGGCGCACTTCACCAAATTTTCTGAAATATTTTTTTAACTGGATCTTTAAGCATCAATTGTATGGTGTTTCTAGAGTTGCTCAGTGGTCAGTGCGTCCGGCGTACAACCCCAAATCTTTATTTTCCGGAGATCTTCCAGCACCAATTGGATGGTGTATCCACTGTTGTTCTGTGGTCAGTGCGTTTGGCGCACTTCACCAAATTTTCTAAAATTTTTTTTCAGGAGATCTTTAAGCATCAATTGGATGGTGTTTCTAGAGTTGCTCAGTGGTCAGTGCGTCCGGCGTACAACCCTAAATCTTTTTTTTCCGGAGATCTTCTAGCACCAATTGGATGGTGTGGCCACAGTTGTTCTGTGGTCAGTGCGTTCGGCGCACTTCACCAAATTTTCTGAAATATTTTTTTAACTGAATCTTTAAGCATCAATTGTATGGTGTTTCTAGAGTTGCTCAGTGGTCAGTGCGTCCGGCGTACAACCCCAAATCTTTATTTTCCGGAGATCTTCCAGCACCAATTGGATGGTGTATCCACTGTTGTTCTGTTTTTTTCTAAAATTTTTTTTCAGGAGATCTTTAAGCATCAATTGGATGGTGTTTCTAGAGTTGCTCAGTGGTCAGTGCGTCCGGCGTACAACCCTAAATCTTTTTTTCCGGAGATCTTCTAGCACCAATTGGATGGTGTGGCCACAGTTGTTCTGTGGTCAGTGCGTTCGGCGCACTTCACCAAATTTTCTGAAATATTTTTTTAACTGGATCTTTAAGCATCAATTGGATGGTGTTTCTAGAGTTGCTCAGTGGTCAGTGCGTCCGGCGTACAACCCCAAATCTTTTTTTTCCGGAGATCTTCTAGCACCAATTGGATGGTGTGGCCACTGTTGTCCTGTGGTCAGTGCGTTCGGCGCACTTCACCACATTTTCTAAAATTTTTTTTTCAGGAGATCTTTAAGCATCAATTGGATGGTGTTTCTAGAGTTGCTCAGTGGTCAGTGCGTCCGGCGTACAACCCCAAATCTTTTTTTTCCGGAGATCTTCTAGCATCAATTGGATGGTGTGGCTACTGTTGTTCTGTGGTCAGTGCGTTCGGCGCACTTCACCAAATTTTCTAAAATTTTTTTTCAGGAGATCTTTAAGCATCAATCGGATGGTGTTTCTAGAGTTGCCCAGTGGTCAGTGCATCCGGCGTACAACCCCAAATCTTTATTTTCCGGAGATCTTCCAGCACCAATTGGATGGTGTTTCTAGAGTTGCTCAGTGGTCAGTGCGTCCGGCGTACAACCCCAAATCTTTTTTTTCCGGAGATCTTCTAGCATCAATTGGATGGTGTGGCTACTGTTGTTCTGTGGTCAGTGCGTTCGGCGCACTTCACCAAATTTTCTAAAATTTTTTTTCAGGAGATCTTTAAGCATCAATTGGATGGTGTTTCTAGAGTTGCTCAGTGGTCAGTGCGTCCGGCGTATAGTCCCAAATCTTTTTTTTCCGGAGATCTTCTAGCACCAATTGGATGGTGTGGCCACTGTTGTTCTGTGGTCAGTGCGTTCGGCGCACTTCACCAAATTTTCTAAAATTTTTTTTCAGGAGATCTTTAAGCATCAATTGGATGGTGTTTCTAGAGTTGCTCAGTGGTCAGTGCGTCCGGCGTATAACCCCAAATCTTTTTTTTCCGGAGATCTTATAGCACCAATTGGACATTGTGGCTACAGTTGCTCAGTGGTCAGTGCGTCCGGCTTACAACAATAAGTTTTCTGAATTTTTTTTTTGAGTTCTTTTAGCACCAATTGGACGGTGTGGTCACTGTTGCTCAGTGGTCAGTGCCTCCGGCGTACAACCCCAAAGCTTTTTTCCGGAGTTCTTCTAGCACCAATTGGATGGTGTGGCCACTGTTGTTCTGTGGTTAGTGCGTTCGGCGCACTTCACAAAATTTTTTTTCAGGAGATCTTTAAGCATCACTTGGATGGTGTTTCTAGAGTTGCTTAGTGGTTAGTGCGTCCGGCGTGCAACTCCAAATCTTTTTTTCCGGAGATCTTCTAGCACCAATTGGATGGTGTGGCCACTGTTGTTCTGTGGTCAGTGCGTTCGGCGCACTTCACCAGATTTTCTGAAATTTTTTTTCCGGAGATCTTATAGCACCAATTGGACGGTGTTTCTAGAGTTGCTCAGTGGTCAGTGCGTCCGGCTTACAACAATAAATTTTCAGAATTTTTTTTTTTGAGATCTTTTAGCACCAATTGGACGGTGTGGTCACTGTTGCTCAGTGGTCAGTGCGTCCGGCGTACAACCACAAAGCTTTTTTTCCGGAGTTTTTCTAGCACCAATTGGATGGTGTGGCCACTGTTGTTCTGTGGTTAGTGCGTTCGGCGCACTTCACCAAATTTTCTAAAATTTTTTTTCAGGAGATCTTTAAGCATCAATTGGATGGTGTTTCTAGAGTTGATCAGTGGTCAGTACGTCCGGCGTACAACCCCAAATCTTTTTTTTCCGGAGATCTTCTAGCACCAATTGGATGGTGTGGCCACTGTTGTTCTGTGGTTAGTGCGTTCGGCGCACTTCACCAAATTTTTTTTCAGGAGATCTTTAAGCATCACTTGGATGGTGTTTCTAGAGTTGCTTAGTGGTTAGTGCGTCCGGCGTACAACTCCAAATCTTTTTTTTCGGAGATCTTCTAGCACCAATTGGATGGTGTGGCCACTGTTGTTCTGTGGTCAGTGCGTTCGCCGCACTTCACCACATTTTCTGAAATTTTTTTTCCGGAGATCTTTTAGCACCAATTGGACGGTGTGGCTACAGTTGCTCAGTGGTCAGTGCGTCCGGCTTACAACAATAAATTTTCAGAATTTTTTTTTTGAGATCTTTTAGCACCAATTGGACGGTGTAGTCACTGTTGCTCAGTGGTTAGTGCGTCCGGCGTACAACCCCAAAGCTTTTTTTTCCGGAGTTCTTCTAGCACCAATTGGATGGTGTGGCCACTGTTGTTCTGTGGTTAGTGCGTTCGGCGCACTTGACCAAATTTTCTAAAATTTTTTTTCAGGAGATCTTTAAGCATCAATTGGATGGTGTTTCTAGAGTTGCTCAGTGGTCAGTGCGTCCGGCGTACAACCCCAAATATTTTTTTTCCGGAGATCTTCTAGCACCAATTGGATGGTGTGGCCACTGTTGTTCTGTTGTCAGTGTGTTCGGCGCACTTCACCAAATTTTCTAAAATTTTTTTTCAGGAGATCTTTAAGCATCAATTGGATGGTGTTTCTAGAGTTGCTCAGTGGTCAGTGCGTCCGGCGTACAACCCCAAATATTTTTTTTCCGGAGATCTACTAGCACCAATTGGATGGTGTGGCCACTGTTGTTCTGTGGTCAGTGCGTTCGGCGCACTTCACCACATTTTCTAAAATTTTTTTTCAGGAGATCTTTAAGCATCAATTGGATGGTGTTTCTAGAGTTGCTCAGTGGTCAGTGCGTCCGGCGTACAACCCCAAGTCTTTTTTTTCCGGAGATCTTCTAGCACCAATTGGATGGTGTGGCCACTGTTGTTCTGTGGTCAGTGCGTTCGGCGCACTTCACCACATTTTCGAAAATTTTTTTTCAGGAGATCTTTAAGCATCAATTGGATGGTGTTTCTAGAGTTGCTCAGTGGTCAGTGCGTCCGGCGTACAACCCCAAATCTTTTTTTTCCGGAGATCTTCTAGCACCTATTGGATGGTGTGGCTACTGTTGTTCTGTGGTCAGTGCGTTCGGCGCACTTCACCAAATTTTCTAAAATTTTTTTTCAGGAGATCTTTAAGCATCAATTGGATGGTGTTTCTAGAGTTGCCCAGTGGTCAGTGCATCCGGCGTACAACCCCAAATCTTTTTTTTCCGGAGATCTTCCAGCACCAATTGGATGGTGTGGCCACTGTTGTTCTGTGGTCAGTGCGTTCGGCGCACTTCACCAAATTTTCTAAAATTTTTTTTCATTAGATCTTTAAGCATCAATTGGATGGTGTTTCTAGAGTTGCTCAGTGGTCAGTGCGTCCGGCGTACAACCCCAAATCTTTTTTTTCCGGAGATCTTCTAACAGCAATTGGATGGTGTGGCCACTGTTGTTCTGTGGTTGCTTCGGCGCACTTCACCAAATTTTCTAAAAATTTTTTTCAGGAGATCTTTAAGCATCAATTGGATGGTGTTTCTAGAGTTGCTCAGTGGTCAGTGCGTCCGGCGTACAACCCCAAATATTTTTTTTCCGGAGATCTACTAGCACCAATTGGATGGTGTGGCACCTGTTGCTCAGTGGTCAGTGCGTCCGGCTTACAACAATAAATTTTCTGAATTTTTTTTTTGAGATCTTTTAGCACCAATTTAACGGTGTGGTCACTGTTGCTCAGTGGTCAGTGCCTCCGGCGTACAACCCCAAATATTTTTTTTCCGGAGATCTTCTAGCACCAATTGGATGGTGTGGCCACTGTTGTTCTGTTGTCAGTGTGTTCGGCGCACTTCACCAAATTTTCTAAAATTTTTTTTCAGGAGATCTTTAAGCATCAATTGGATGGTGTTTCTAGAGTTGCTCAGTGGTCAGTGCGTCCGGCGTACAACCCCAAATATTTTTTTTCCGGAGATCTACTAGCACCAATTGGATGGTGTGGCCACTGTTGTTCTGTGGTCAGTGCGTTCGGCGCACTTCACCACATTTTCTAAAATTTTTTTTCAGGAGATCTTTAAGCATCAATTGGATGGTGTTTCTAGAGTTGCTCAGTGGTCAGTGCGTCCGGCGTACAACCCCAAGTCTTTTTTTTCCGGAGATCTTCTAGCACCAATTGGATGGTGTGGCCACTGTTGTTCTGTGGTCAGTGCGTTCGGCGCACTTCACCACATTTTCGAAAATTTTTTTTCAGGAGATCTTTAAGCATCAATTGGATGGTGTTTCTAGAGTTGCTCAGTGGTCAGTGCGTCCGGCGTACAACCCCAAATCTTTTTTTTCCGGAGATCTTCTAGCACCTATTGGATGGTGTGGCTACTGTTGTTCTGTGGTCAGTGCGTTCGGCGCACTTCACCAAATTTTCTAAAATTTTTTTTCAGGAGATCTTTAAGCATCAATTGGATGGTGTTTCTAGAGTTGCCCAGTGGTCAGTGCATCCGGCGTACAACCCCAAATCTTTTTTTTCCGGAGATCTTCCAGCACCAATTGGATGGTGTGGCCACTGTTGTTCTGTGGTCAGTGCGTTCGGCGCACTTCACCAAATTTTCTAAAATTTTTTTTCATTAGATCTTTAAGCATCAATTGGATGGTGTTTCTAGAGTTGCTCAGTGGTCAGTGCGTCCGGCGTACAACCCCAAATCTTTTTTTTCCGGAGATCTTCTAACAGCAATTGGATGGTGTGGCCACTGTTGTTCTGTGGTTGCTTCGGCGCACTTCACCAAATTTTCTAAAAATTTTTTTCAGGAGATCTTTAAGCATCAATTGGATGGTGTTTCTAGAGTTGCTCAGTGGTCAGTGCGTCCGGCGTACAACCCCAAATATTTTTTTTCCGGAGATCTACTAGCACCAATTGGATGGTGTGGCACCTGTTGCTCAGTGGTCAGTGCGTCCGGCTTACAACAATAAATTTTCTGAATTTTTTTTTTGAGATCTTTTAGCACCAATTTAACGGTGTGGTCACTGTTGCTCAGTGGTCAGTGCCTCCGGCGTACAACCCCAAAGCTTTTTTTTCCGGAGTTCTTCTAGCACCAATTGGATGGTGTGGCCACTGTTGTTCTGTGGTTAGTGCGTTCGGCGCACTTCACCAAATTTTTTTTCAGGAGATCTTTAAGCATCACTTGGATGGTGTTTCTAGAGTTGCTTAGTGGTTAGTGCGTCCGGCGTACAACTCCAAATCTTTTTTTTCCGGAGATCTTCTAGTACCAATTGGATGGTGTGGCCACTGTTGTTCTGTGGTCAGTGCGTTCGGCGCACTTCACCAGATTTTCTGAAATTTTTTTTCCGGAGATCTTATAGCACCAATTGGACGGTGTGGCTACAGTTGCTCAGTGGTCAATGCGTCCGGCTTACAACAATAAATTTTCTGAATTTTTTTTTTTGAGATCTTTTAGCACCCATTGGACGGTGTGGTCACTGTTGCTCAGTGGTCAGTGCGTCCGGCGTACAACCCCAAATCTTTTTTTTCCGGAGATCTTCTAGCACCTATTGGATGGTGTGGCCACTGTTGTTCTGTGGTCAGTGCGTTCGGCGCACTTCACCAAATTTTCATAAATTTTTTTTCAGGAGATCTTTAAGCATCAATTGGATGGTGTTTCTAGAGTTGCTCAGTGGTCAGTGCGTCCGGCGTACAACCCTTAATCTTTTTTTTTCTGGAGATCTTCTAGCACCAATTGGACGGTGTGGCTACAGTTGCTCAGTGGTCAGTGCGTCCGGCTTACAACAATAAATTTTCTGAATTTTTTTTTTGAGATCGTTTAGCACCAATTGGACATTGTGGTCACTGTTGCTCAGTGGTCAGTGCCTCCGGCGTGCAACCCCAAATCTTTTTTTCCGGAGATCTTCTAGCACCAATTGGATGGTGTGGCCACTGTTGTTCTGTGGTCAGTGCGTTCGGCGCACTTCACCAGATTTTCTGAAATTTTTTTTCCGGAGATCTTATAGCACCAATTGGACGGTGTGGCTACAGTTGCTCAGTTGTCAGTGCGTCCGGCTTACAACAATAAATTTTCAGAATTTTTTTTTTGAGATCTTTTTCCGGAGTTCTTCTAGCACCAATTGGATGGTGTGGCCACTGTTGTTCTGTGGTTAGTGCGTTCGGCGCACTTCACCAAATTTTCTAAAATTTTTTTTCAGGAGATCTTTAAGCATCAATTGGATGGTGTTTCTAGAGTTGCTCAGTGGACAGTGCGTTCGGCGTACAACCCCAAATCTTTTTTTTCCGGAGATCTTCTAGCACCAATTGGATGGTGTGGCCACTGTTGTTCTGTGGTCAGTGCGTTCGGCGCACTTCACCACATTTTCTAAAATTTTTTTTCAGGAGATCTTTAAGCATCAATTGGATGGTGTTTCTAGAGTTGCTCAGTGGTCAGTGCGTCCGGCGTACAACCCCAAATCTTTTTTTTTCCGGAGATCTTCTAGCACCAATTGGATGGTGTGGCTACTGTTGTTCTGTGGTCAGTGCGTTCGGCGCACTTCACCAAATTTTCTAAAATTTTTTTTCAGGAGATCTTTAATCATCAATTGGATGGTGTTTCTAGAGTTGCCCAGTGGTCAGTGCATCCGGCGTACAACCCCAAATCTTTTTTTTCCGGAGATCTTCCAGCACCAATTGGATGGTGTGGCCACTGTTGTTCTGTGGTCAGTGCGTTCGGCGCACTTCACCAAATTTTCTAAAATTTTTTTTCAGGAGATCTTTAAGCATCAATTGGATGGTGTTTCTAGAGTTGCTTAGTGGTCATTGCGTCCGGCGTACAACCCCAAATCTTTTTTTTCCGAAGATCTTCTAGCACCAATTGGATGGTGTGGCCACTGTTGTTCTGTGGTCAGTGCGTTCGGCGCACTTCACCAAATTTTCTAAAATTTTTTTCCAGGAGATCTTTAAGCATCAATTGGATGGTGTTTCTAGAGTTGCTCAGTGGTCAGTGCGTCCGGCGTACAACTCCAAATCTTTTTTTTCCGGAGATCTTCTAACAGCAATTGGATGGTGTGGATACTGTTGTTCTGTGGTTGCTTCGGCGCACTTCACCAAATTTTCTAAAATTTTTTTTCAGGAGATCTTTAAGCATCAATTGGATGGTGTGGCCACTGTTGCTCAGTGGTCAGTGCGTCCGGCGTATAGCCCCAAATCTTTTTTTTCCGGAGATCTTCTAGCACCAATTGGATGGTGTGGCCACTGTTGCTCAGTGGTCAGTGCGTCCGGCTTACAACAATAAATTTTCTGAATTTTTTTGTTGAGATCTTTTAGCACCAATTGGACGGTGTGGTCACTGTTGCTTAGTGGTCAGTGCCTCCGGCGTACAACCCCAAAGCTTTTTTTTCCGGAGTTCTTCTAGCACCAATTGGATGGTGTGGCCACTGTTGTTCTGTGGTTAGTGCGTTCGGCGCACTTCACCAAATTTTTTTTCAGGAGATCTTTAAGCATCACTTGGATGGTGTTTCTAGAGTTGCTTAGTGGTTAGTGCGTCCGGCGTACAACTCCAAATCTTTTTTTTCCGGAGATCTTCTAGCACCAATTGGATGGTGTGGCCACTGTTGTTCTGTGGTCAGTGCGTTCGGCGCACTTCACCAGATTTTCTGAAATTTTTTTTTCGGAGATCTTATAGCACCAATTGGACGGTGTGGCTACAGTTGCTCAGTGGTCAATGCGTCCGGCTTACAACAATAAATTTTCTGAATTTTTTTTTTTGAGATCTTTTAGCACCCATTGGACGGTGTGGTCACTGTTGCTCAGTGGTCAGTGCGTCCGGCGTACAACCCCAAATCTTTTTTTTCCGGAGATCTTCTAGCACCAATTGGATGGTGTGGCCACTGTCGTTCTGTGGTCAGTGCGTTCGGCGCACTTCACCAAATTTTCTAAAATTTTTTTTCAGGAGATCTTTAAGCATCAATTGGATGGTGTTTCTAGAGTTGCTCAGTGGTCAGTGCATCCGGCGTACAACCCCAAATCTTTTTTTTCCGGAGATCTTCTAGCACCAATTGGATGGTGTGGCTACTGTTGTTCTGTGGTCAGTGCGTTCGGCGCACTTCACCACATTTTCTAAAATTTTTTTTCAGGAGATCTTTAAGCATCAATTGGATGGTGTTTCTAGAGTTGACCAGTGGTCAGTGCATCTGGCGTACAACCCCAAATCTTTTTTTTCCGGAGATCTTCCAGCACCAATTGGATGGTGTGGCCACTGTTGTTCTGTGGTCAGTGCGTTCGGCGCACTTCACCAAATATTCTAAAATTTTTTTTCAGGAGATCTTTAAGCATCAATTGGATGGTGTTTGTAGAGTTGCTCTGCGGTCAGTGCGTCCGGCGTACAACCAAAAATCTTTTTTTTCCGGAGATCTTATAGCACCAATTGGACATTGTGGCTACAGTTGCTCAGTGGTCAGTGCGTCCGGCTTACAACAATAAGTTTTCTGAATTTTTTTTTTGAGTTCTTTTAGCACCAATTGGACGGTGTGGTCACTGTTGCTCAGTGGTCAGTGCCTCCGGCGTACAACCCCAAAGCTTTTTTCCGGAGTTCTTCTAGCACCAATTGGATGGTGTGGCCACTGTTGTTCTGTGGTTAGTGCGTTCGGCGCACTTCACAAAATTTTTTTTCAGGAGATCTTTAAGCATCACTTGGATGGTGTTTCTAGAGTTGCTTAGTGGTTAGTGCGTCCGGCGTACAACTCCAAATCTTTTTTTCCGGAGATCTTCTAGCACCAATTGGATGGTGTGGCCACTGTTGTTCTGTGGTCAGTGCGTTCGGCGCACTTCACCAGATTTTCTGAAATTTTTTTTCCCGAGATCTTATAGCACCAATTGGACGGTGTTTCTAGAGTTGCTCAGTGGTCAGTGCGTCCGGCTTACAACAATAAATTTTCAGAATTTTTTTTTTTGAGATCTTTTAGCACCAATTGGACGGTGTGGTCACTGTTGCTCAGTGGTCAGTGCGTCCGGCGTACAACCACAAAGCTTTTTTTCCGGAGTTTTTCTAGCACCAATTGGATGGTGTGGCCACTGTTGTTCTGTGGTTAGTGCGTTCGGCGCACTTCACCAAATTTTCTAAAATTTTTTTTCAGGAGATCTTTAAGCATCAATTGGATGGTGTTTCTAGAGTTGATCAGTGGTCAGTACGTCCGGCGTACAACCCCAAATCTTGTTTTTCCGGAGATCTTCTAGCACCAATTGGATGGTGTGGCCACAGTTGTTCTGTGGTTAGTGCGTTCGGCGCACTTCACCAAATTTTTTTTCAGGAGATCTTTAAGCATCACTTGGATGGTGTTTCTAGAGTTGCTTAGTGGTTAGTGCGTCCGGCGTACAACTCCAAATCTTTTTTTTCGGAGATCTTCTAGCACCAATTGGATGGTGTGGCCACTGTTGTTCTGTGGTCAGTGCGTTCGCCGCACTTCACCACATTTTCTGAAATTTTTTTTCCGGAGATCTTTTAGCACCAATTGGACGGTGTGGCTACAGTTGCTCAGTGGTCAGTGCGTCCGGCTTACAACAATAAATTTTCAGAATTTTTTTTTTGAGATCTTTTAGCACCAATTGGACGGTGTGGTCACTGTTGCTCAGTGGTTAGTGCGTCCGGCGTACAACCCCAAAGCTTTTTTTTCCGGAGTTCTTCTAGCACCAATTGGATGGTGTGGCCACTGTTGTTCTGTGGTTAGTGCGTTCGGCGCACTTCACCAAATTTTCTAAAATTTTTTTTCAGGAGATCTTTAAGCATCAATTGGATGGTGTTTCTAGAGTTGCTCAGTGGTCAGTGCGTCCGGCGTACAACCCCAAATCTTTTTTTTCCGGAGATCTTCTAGCACCAATTGGATGGTGTGGCCACTGTTGTTCTGTGGTCAGTGTGTTCGGCGCACTTCACCAAATTTTCTAAAATTTTTTTTCAGGAGATCTTTAAGCATCAATTGGATGGTGTTTCTAGAGTTGCTCAGTGGTCAGTGCGTACGGCGTACAACCCCAAATATTTTTTTTCCGGAGATCTACTAGCACCAATTGGATGGTGTGGCCACTGTTGTTCTGTGGTCAGTGCGTTTGGCGCACTTCACCACATTTTCTAAAATTTTTTTTCAGGAGATCTTTAAGCATCAATTGGATGGTGTTTCTAGAGTTGCTCAGTGGTCAGTGCGTCCGGCGTACAACCCCAAGTCTTTTTTTTCCGGAGATCTTCTAGCACCAATTGGATGGTGTGGCCACTGTTGTTCTGTGGTCAGTGCGTTCGGCGCACTTCACCACATTTTCTAAAATTTTTTTTCAGGAGATCTTTAAGCATCAATTGGATGGTGTTTCTAGAGTTGCTCAGTGGTCAGTGCGTCCGGCGTACAACCCCAAGTCATTTTTTTTCCGGAGATCTTCTAGCACCAATTGGACGGTGTGGCTACAGTTGCTCAGTGGTCAGTGCGTCCGGCGTACAACCCCAAATCTTTTTTTTCCGGAGATCTTCCAGCACCAATTGGATGGTGTGGCCACTGTTGTTCTGTGGTCAGTGCGTTCGGCGCACTTCACCAAATATTCTAAAATTTTTTTTCAGGAGATCTTTAAGCATCAATTGGATGGTGTTTGTAGAGTTGCTCTGTGGTCAGTGCATCCGGCGTACAACCAAAAATCTTTTTTTTCCGGAGATCTTATAGCACCAATTGGACATTGTGGCTACAGTTGCTCAGTGGTCAGTGCGTCCGGCTTACAACAATAAGTTTTCTGAATTTTTTTTTTGAGTTCTTTTAGCACCAATTGGACGGTGTGGTCACTGTTGCTCAGTGGTCAGTGCCTCCGGCGTACAACCCCAAAGCTTTTTTCCGGAGTTCTTCTAGCACCAATTGGATGGTGTGGCCACTGTTGTTCTGTGGTTAGTGCGTTCGGCGCACTTCACAAAATTTTTTTTCAGGAGATCTTTAAGCATCACTTGGATGGTGTTTCTAGAGTTGCTTAGTGGTTAGTGCGTCCGGCGTACAACTCCAAATCTTTTTTTCCGGAGATCTTCTAGCACCAATTGGATGGTGTGGCCACTGTTGTTTTGTGGTCAGTGCGTTCGGCGCACTTCACCAGATTTTCTGAAATTTTTTTTCCGGAGATCTTATAGCACCAATTGGACGGTGTTTCTAGAGTTGCTCAGTGGTCAGTGCGTCCGGCTTACAACAATAAATTTTCAGAATTTTTTTTTTTGAGATCTTTTAGCACCAATTGGACGGTGTGGTCACTGTTGCTCAGTGGTCAGTGCGTCCGGCGTACAACCACAAAGCTTTTTTTCCGGAGTTTTTCTAGCACCAATTGGATGGTGTGGCCACTGTTGTTCTGTGGTTAGTGCGTTCGGCGCACTTCACCAAATTTTCTAAAATTTTTTTTCAGGAGATCTTTAAGCATCAATTGGATGGTGTTTCTAGAGTTGATCAGTGGTCAGTACGTCCGGCGTACAACCCCAAATCTTTTTTTTCCGGAGATCTTCTAGCACCAATTTAATGGTGTGGCCACTGTTGTTCTGTGGTCAGTGCGTTCGCCGCACTTCACCACATTTTCTGAAATTTTTTTTTTGGAGATCTTTTAGCACCAATTGGACGGTGTGGCTACAGTTGCTCAGTGGTCAGTGCGTTCGGCTTACAACAATAAATTTTCAGAATTTTTTTTTTGAGATCTTTTAGCACGAATTGGACGGTGTGGTCACTGTTGCTCAGTGGTTAGTGCGTCCGGCGTACAACCCCAAAGCTTTTTTTTCCGGAGTTCTTCTAGCACCAATTGGATGGTGTGGCCACTGTTGTTCTGTGGTTAGTGCGTTCGGCGCACTTCACCAAATTTTCTAAAATTTTTTTTCAGGAGATCTTTAAGCATCAATTGGATGGTGTTTCTAGAGTTGCTCAGTGGTCAGTGCGTCCGGCGTACAACCCCAAATCTTTTTTTTCCGGAGATCTTCTAGCACCAATTGGATGGTGTGGCCACTGTTGTTCTGTGGTCAGTGTGTTCGGCGCACTTCACCAAATTTTCTAAAATTTTTTTTCAGGAGATCTTTAAGCATCAATTGGATGGTGTTTCTAGAGTTGCTCAGTGGTCAGTGCGTCCGGCGTACAACCCCAAATATTTTTTTTCCGGAGATCTACTAGCACCAATTGGATGGTGTGGCCACTGTTGTTCTGTGGTCAGTGCGTTCGGCGCACTTCACCACATTTTCTAAAATTTTTTTTCAGGAGATCTTTAAGTATCAATTGGATGGTGTTTCTAGAGTTGCTCAGTGGTCAGTGCGTCCGGCGTACAACCCCAAGTCTTTTTTTTCCGGAGATCTTCTAGCACCAATTGGATGGTGTGGCCACTGTTGTTCTGTGGTCAGTGCGTTCGGCGCACTTCACCACATTTTCTAAAATTTTTTTTCAGGAGATCTTTAAGCATCAATTGGATGGTGTTTCTAGAGTTGCTCAGTGGTCAGTGCGTCCGGCGTACAACCCCAAATCTTTTTTTTCCGGAGATCTTCTAGCACCTATTGGATGGTGTGGCTACTGTTGTTCTGTGGTCAGTGCGTTCGGCGCACTTCACCAAATTTTCTAAAATTTTTTTTCAGGAGATCTTTAAGCATCAATTGGATGGTGTTTCTAGAGTTGCCCAGTGGTCAGTGCATCCGGCGTACAACCCCAAATCTTTTTTTTCCGGAGATCTTCCAGCACCAATTGGATGGTGTGGCCACTGTTGTTCTGTGGTCAGTGCGTTCGGCGCACTTCACCAAATTTTCTAAAATTTTTTTCAGGAGATCTTTAAGCATCAATTGGATGGTGTTTCTAGAGTTGCTTAGTGGTCATTGCGTCCGGCGTGCAACCCCAAATCTTTTTTTTCCGAAGATCTTCTAGCACCAATTGGATGGTGTGGCCACTGTTGTTCTGTGGTCAGTGCGTTCGGCGCACTTCACCAAATTTTCTAAAATTTTTTTTCATCAGATCTTTAAGCATCAATTGGATGGTGTTTCTAGAGTTGCTCAGTGGTCAGTGCGTCCGGCGTACAACCCCAAATCTTTTTTTTCCGGAGATCTTCTAACAGCAATTGGATGGTGTGGCCACTGTTGTTCTGTGGTTGCTTCGGCGCACTTCACCAAATTTTCTAAAAATTTTTTTCAGGAGATCTTTAAGCATCAATTGGATGGTGTTTCTAGAGTTGCTCAGTGGTCAGTGCGTCCGGCGTACAACCCCAAATATTTTTTTTCCGGAGATCTACTAGCACCAATTGGATGGTGTGGCCACTGTTGCTCAGTGGTCAGTGCGTCCGGCTTACAACAATAAATTTTCTGAATTTTTTTTTTGAGATCTTTTAGCACCAATTTAACGGTGTGGTCACTGTTGCTCAGTGGTCAGTGCCTCCGGCGTACAACCCCAAAGCTTTTTTTTCCGGAGTTCTTCTAGCACCAATTGGATGGTGTGGCCACTGTTGTTCTGCGGTTAGTGCGTTCGGCGCACTTCACCAAATTTTTTTTCAGGAGATCTTTAAGCATTACTTGGATGGTGTTTCTAGAGTTGCTTAGTGGTTAGTGCGTCCGGCGTACAACTCCAAATCTTTTTTTTCCGGAGATCTTCTAGCACCAATTGGATGGTGTGGCCACTGTTGTTCTGTGGTCAGTGCGTTCGGCGCACTTCACCAGATTTTCTGAAATTTTTTTTCCGGAGATCTTATAGCACCAATTGGGCTACAGTTGCTCAGTGGTCAATGCGTCCGGCTTACAACAATAAATTTTCTGAATTTTTTTTTTTGAGATCTTTTAGCACCCATTGGACGGTGTGGTCACTGTTGCTCAGTGGTCAGTGCGTCCGGCGTACAACTCCAAATCTTTTTTTTCCGGAGATCTTCTAGCACCAATTGGATGGTGTGGCCACTGTTGTTTTGTGGTCAGTGCGTTCGGCGCACTTCACCAAATTTTCTAAAATTTTTTTTCAGGAGATCTTTAAGCATCAATTGGATGGTGTTTCTAGAGTTGCTCAGTGGTCAGTGCGTCCGGCGTACAACCCCAAATCTTTTTTTTCCGGAGATCTTCTAGCACCAATTGGATGGTGTGGCCACTGTTGTTCTGTGGTCAGTGCGTTCGGCGCACTTCACCACAATTTCTAAAATTTTTTTTTCTGGAGATCTTTAAGCATCAATTGGATTGTGTTTCTAGAGTTGCTCAGTGGTCAGTGCGTCCGGCGTACAACCCTTAATCTTTTTTTTCTGGAGATCTTCTAGCACCTATTGGACGGTGTGGCTACAGTTGCTCAGTGGTCAGTGCGTCCGGCTTACAACAATAAATTTTCTGAATTTTTTTTTTGAGATCGTTTAGCACCAATTGGACATTGTGGTCACTGTTGCTCAGTGGTCAGTGCCTCCGGCGTGCAACCCCAAATCTTTTTTTCCGGAGATCTTCTAGCACCAATTGGATGGTGTGGCCACTGTTGTTCTGTGGTCAGTGCGTTCGGCGCACTTCACCAGATTTTCTGAAATTTTTTTTCCGGAGATCTTATAGCACCAATTGGACGGTGTGGCTACAGTTGCTCAGTTGTCAATGCGTCCGGCTTACAACAATAAATTTTCAGAATTTTTTTTTTTGAGATCTTTTAGCACCCATTGGACGGTGTGGCTACAGTTGCTCAGTTGTCAGTGCGTCCGGCTTACAACAATAAATTTTCAGAATTTTTTTTTTGAGATCTTTTTCCGGAGTTCTTCTAGCACCAATTGGATGGTGTGGCCACTGTTGTTCTGTGGTTAGTGCGTTCGGCGCACTTCACCAAATTTTCTAAAATTTTTTTTCAGGAGATCTTTAAGCATCAATTGGATGGTGTTTCTAGAGTTGCTCAGTGGACAGTGCGTCCGGCGTACAACCCCAAATCTTTTTTTTCCGGAGATCTTCTAGCACCTATTGGATGGTGTGGCTACTGTTGTTCTGTGGTCAGTGCGTTCGGCGCACTTCACCAAATTTTCTAAAATTTTTTTTCAGGAGATCTTTAAGCATCAATTGGATGGTGTTTCTAGAGTTGCCCAGTGGTCAGTGCATCCGGCGTACAACCCCAAATCTTTTTTTTCCGGAGATCTTCCAGCACCAATTGGATGGTGTGGCCACTGTTGTTCTGTGGTCAGTGCGTTCGGCGCACTTCACCAAATTTTCTAAAATTTTTTTCAGGAGATCTTTAAGCATCAATTGGATGGTGTTTCTAGAGTTGCTTAGTGGTCATTGCGTCCGGCGTGCAACCCCAAATCTTTTTTTTCCGAAGATCTTCTAGCACCAATTGGATGGTGTGGCCACTGTTGTTCTGTGGTCAGTGCGTTCGGCGCACTTCACCAAATTTTCTAAAATTTTTTTTCATTAGATCTTTAAGCATCAATTGGATGGTGTTTCTAGAGTTGCTCAGTGGTCAGTGCGTCCGGCGTACAACCCCAAATCTTTTTTTTCCGGAGATCTTCTAACAGCAATTGGATGGTGTGGCCACTGTTGTTCTGTGGTTGCTTCGGCGCACTTCACCAAATTTTCTAAAAATTTTTTTCAGGAGATCTTTAAGCATCAATTGGATGGTGTTTCTAGAGTTGCTCAGTGGTCAGTGCGTCCGGCGTACAACCCCAAATATTTTTTTTCCGGAGATCTACTAGCACCAATTGGATGGTGTGGCCACTGTTGCTCAGTGGTCAGTGCGTCCGGCTTACAACAATAAATTTTCTGAATTTTTTTTTTGAGATCTTTTAGCACCAATTTAACGGTGTGGTCACTGTTGCTCAGTGGTCAGTGCCTCCGGCGTACAACCCCAAAGCTTTTTTTTCCGGAGTTCTTCTAGCACCAATTGGATGGTGTGGCCACTGTTGTTCTGTGGTTAGTGCGTTCGGCGCACTTCACCAAATTTTTTTTCAGGAGATCTTTAAGCATCACTTGGATGGTGTTTCTAGAGTTGCTTAGTGGTTAGTGCGTCCGGCGTACAACTCCAAATCTTTTTTTTCCGGAGATCTTCTAGCACCAATTGGATGGTGTGGCCACTGTTGTTCTGTGGTCAGTGCGTTCGGCGCACTTCACCAGATTTTCTGAAATTTTTTTTCCGGAGATCTTATAGCACCAATTGGGCTACAGTTGCTCAGTGGTCAATGCGTCCGGCTTACAACAATAAATTTTCTGAATTTTTTTTTTTGAGATCTTTTAGCACCCATTGGACGGTGTGGTCACTGTTGCTCAGTGGTCAGTGCGTCCGGCGTACAACTCCAAATCTTTTTTTTCCGGAGATCTTCTAGCACCAATTGGATGGTGTGGCCACTGTTGTTTTGTGGTCAGTGCGTTCGGCGCACTTCACCAAATTTTCTAAAATTTTTTTTCAGGAGATCTTTAAGCATCAATTGGATGGTGTTTCTAGAGTTGCTCAGTGGTCAGTGCGTCCGGCGTACAACCCCAAATCTTTTTTTTCCGGAGATCTTCTAGCACCAATTGGATGGTGTGGCCACTGTTGTTCTGTGGTCAGTGCGTTCGGCGCACTTCACCACAATTTCTAAAATTTTTTTTTCTGGAGATCTTTAAGCATCAATTGGATTGTGTTTCTAGAGTTGCTCAGTGGTCAGTGCGTCCGGCGTACAACCCTTAATCTTTTTTTTCTGGAGATCTTCTAGCACCTATTGGACGGTGTGGCTACAGTTGCTCAGTGGTCAGTGCGTCCGGCTTACAACAATAAATTTTCTGAATTTTTTTTTTGAGATCGTTTAGCACCAATTGGACATTGTGGTCACTGTTGCTCAGTGGTCAGTGCCTCCGGCGTGCAACCCCAAATCTTTTTTTCCGGAGATCTTCTAGCACCAATTGGATGGTGTGGCCACTGTTGTTCTGTGGTCAGTGCGTTCGGCGCACTTCACCAGATTTTCTGAAATTTTTTTTCCGGAGATCTTATAGCACCAATTGGACGGTGTGGCTACAGTTGCTCAGTTGTCAATGCGTCCGGCTTACAACAATAAATTTTCAGAATTTTTTTTTTTGAGATCTTTTAGCACCCATTGGACGGTGTGGCTACAGTTGCTCAGTTGTCAGTGCGTCCGGCTTACAACAATAAATTTTCAGAATTTTTTTTTTGAGATCTTTTTCCGGAGTTCTTCTAGCACCAATTGGATGGTGTGGCCACTGTTGTTCTGTGGTTAGTGCGTTCGGCGCACTTCACCAAATTTTCTAAAATTTTTTTTCAGGAGATCTTTAAGCATCAATTGGATGGTGTTTCTAGAGTTGCTCAGTGGACAGTGCGTCCGGCGTACAACCCCAAATCTTTTTTTTCCGGAGATCTTCTAGCACCAATTGGATGGTGTGGCCACTGTTGTTCTGTGGTCAGTGCGTTCGGCGCACTTCACCAGATTTTCTGAAATTTTTTGTCCGGAGATCTTATAGCACCAATTGGACGGTGTGGCTACAGTTGCTCAGTTGTCAATGCGTCCGGCTTACAACAATAAATTTTCAGAATTTTTTTTTTTGAGATCTTTTAGCACCCATTGGACGGTGTGGTCACTGTTGCTCAGTGGTCAGTGCGTCCGGCGTACAACCCCAAAGCTTTTTTTCCGGAGTTCTTCTAGCACCAATTGGATGGTGTGGCCACTGTTGTTCTGTGGTTAGTGCGTTCGGCGCACTTCACCAAATTTTCTAAAATTTTTTTTCAGGAGATCTTTAAGCATCAATTGGATGGTGTTTCTAGAGTTGCTCAGTGGACAGTGCGTCCGGCGTACAACCCCAAATCTTTTTTTTCCGGAGATCTTCTAGCACCAATTGGATGGTGTGGCCACTGTTGTTCTGTGGTCAGTGCGTTCGGCGCACTTCACCACATTTTCTAAAATTTTTTTCAGGAGATCTTTAAGCATCAATTGGATGGTGTTTCTAGAGTTGCTCAGTGGTCAGTGCGTCCGGCGTACAACCCCAAATCTTTTTTTTCCGGAGATCTTCTAGCACCAATTGGATGGTGTGGCTACTGTTGTTCTGTGGTCAGTGCGTTCGGCGCACTTCACCAAATTTTCTAAAATTTTTTTTCAGGAGATCTTTAAGCATCAATTGGATGGTGTTTCTAGAGTTGCCCAGTGGTCAGTGCATCCGGCGTACAACCCCAAATCTTTTTTTTCCGGAGATCTTCCAGCACCAATTGGATGGTGTGGCCACTGTTGTTCTGTGGTCAGTGCGTTCGGCGCACTTCACCAAATTTTCTAAAATTTTTTTTCAGGAGATCTTTAAGCATCAATTGGATGGTGTTTCTAGAGTTGCTTAGTGGTCATTGCGTCCGGCGTACAACCCCAAATCTTTTTTTTCCGAAGATCTTCTAGCACCAATTGGATGGTGTGGCCACTGTTGTTCTGTGGTCAGTGCGTTCGGCGCACTTCACCAAATTTTCTAAAATTTTTTTCCAGGAGATCTTTAAGCATCAATTGGATGGTGTTTCTAGAGTTGCTCAGTGGTCAGTGCGTCCGGCGTACAACCCCAAATCTTTTTTTTCCGGAGATCTTCTAACAGCAATTGGATGGTGTGGCCACTGTTGTTCTGTGGTTGCTTCGGCGCACTTCACCAAATTTTCTAAAATTTTTTTTCAGGAGATCTTTAAGCATCAATTGGATGGTGTTTCTAGAGTTGATCAGTGGTCAGTACGTCCGGCGTACAACCCCAAATCTTTTTTTTCCGGAGATCTTCTAGCACCAATTGGATGGTGTGGCCACTGTTGCTCAGTGGTCAGTGCGTCCGGCTTACAACAATAAATTTTCTGAATTTTTTTGTTGAGATCTTTTAGCACCAATTGGACGGTGTGGTCACTGTTGCTCAGTGGTTAGTGTAGTGCGGCGTACAACTCCAAATCTTTTTTTTCCGGAGATCTTCTAGCACCAATTGGATGGTGGTGCCACTGTTGTTCTGTGGTCAGTGCGTTCGGCGCACTTCACCAGATTTTCTGAAATTTTTTTTCCGGAGATCTTATAGCACCAATTGGACGGTGTGGCTACAGTTGCTCAGTTGTCAATGCGTCCGGCTTACAACAATAAATTTTCAGAATTTTTTTTTTGAGATCTTTTAGCACCCATTGGACGGTGTGGTCACTGTTGCTCAGTGGTCAGTGCGTCCGGCGTACAACCCCAAAGCTTTTTTTCCGGAGTTCTTCTAGCACCAATTGGATGGTGTGGCCACTGTTGTTCTGTGGTTAGTGCGTTCGGCGCACTTCACCAAATTTTCTAAAATTTTTTTTCAGGAGATCTTTAAGCATCAATTGGATGGTGTTTCTAGAGTTGCTCAGTGGACAGTGCGTCCGGCGTACAACCCCAAATCTTTTTTTTCCGGAGATCTTCTAGCACCAATTGGATGGTGTGGCCACTGTTGTTCTGTGGTCAGTGCGTTCGGCGCACTTCACCACATTTTCTAAAATTTTTTTTCAGGAGATCTTTAAGCATCAATTGGATGGTGTTTCTAGAGTTGCTCAGTGGTCAGTGCGTCCGGCGTACAACCCCAAATCTTTTTTTTCCGGAGATCTTCTAGCACCAATTGGATGGTGTGGCTACTGTTGTTCTGTGGTCAGTGCGTTCGGCGCACTTCACCAAATTTTCTAAAATTTTTTTTCAGGAGATCTTTAAGCATCAATTGGATGGTGTTTCTAGAGTTGCCCAGTGGTCAGTGCATCCGGCGTACAACCCCAAATCTTTTTTTTCCGGAGATCTTCCAGCACCAATTGGATGGTGTGGCCACTGTTGTTCTGTGGTCAGTGCGTTCGGCGCACTTCACCAAATTTTCTAAAATTTTTTTTCAGGAGATCTTTAAGCATCAATTGGATGGTGTTTCTAGAGTTGCTTAGTGGTCATTGCGTCCGGCGTACAACCCCAAATCTTTTTTTTCCGAAGATCTTCTAGCACCAATTGGATGGTGTGGCCACTGTTGTTCTGTGGTCAGTGCGTTCGGCGCACTTCACCAAATTTTCTAAAATTTTTTTCCAGGAGATCTTTAAGCATCAATTGGATGGTGTTTCTAGAGTTGCTCAGTGGTCAGTGCGTCCGGCGTACAACCCCAAATCTTTTTTTTCCGGAGATCTTCTAACAGCAATTGGATGGTGTGGCCACTGTTGTTCTGTGGTTGCTTCGGCGCACTTCACCAAATTTTCTAAAATTTTTTTTCAGGAGATCTTTAAGCATCAATTGGATGGTGTGGCCACTGTTGCTCAGTGGTCGGTGCGTGCGGCGTACAACCCCAAATCTTTTTTTCCGGAGATCTTCTAGCACCAATTGGATGGTGTGGCCACTGTTGCTCAGTGGTCAGTGCGTCCGGCTTACAACAATAAATTTTCTGAATTTTTTTGTTGAGATCTTTTAGCACCAATTGGACGGTGTGGTCACTGTTGCTTAGTGGTCAGTGCCTCCGGCGTACAACCCCAAAAGCTTTTTTTTCCGGAGTTCTTCTAGCACCAATTGGATGGTGTGGCCACTGTTGTTCTGTGGTTAGTGCGTTCGGCGCACTTCACCAAATTTTTTTTCAGGAGATCTTTAAGCATCACTTGGATGGTGTTTCTAGAGTTGCTTAGTGGTTAGTGCGTCCGGCGTACAACTCCAAATCTTTTTTTTCCGGAGATCTTCTAGCACCAATTGGATGGTGTGGCCACTGTTGTTCTGTGGTCAGTGCGTTCGGCGCACTTCACCAGATTTTCTGAAATTTTTTTTTCGGAGATCTTATAGCACCAATTGGACGGTGTGGCTACAGTTGCTCAGTGGTCAAT
Source organism: Xylota segnis (assembly GCA_963583995.1). NCBI lineage: Eukaryota > Metazoa > Arthropoda > Insecta > Diptera > Syrphidae > Xylota > Xylota segnis. The sequence continues at coordinate 102,881,542 of OY757236.1, read as the reverse complement.
GCGTCCGGCTTACAACAATAAATTTTCTGAATTTTTTTTTTTGAGATCTTTTAGCACCCATTGGACGGTGTGGTCACTGTTGCTCAGTGGTCAGTGCGTCCGGCGTACAACCCCAAATCTTTTTTTTCCGGAGATCTTCTAGCACCAATTGGATGGTGTGGCCACTGTCGTTCTGTGGTCAGTGCGTTCGGCGCACTTCACCAAATTTTCTAAAATTTTTTTTCAGGAGATCTTTAAGCATCAATTGGATGGTGTTTCTAGAGTTGCTCAGTGGTCAGTGCATCCGGCGTACAACCCCAAATCTTTTTTTTCCGGAGATCTTCTAGCACCAATTGGATGGTGTGGCTACTGTTGTTCTGTGGTCAGTGCGTTCGGCGCACTTCACCACATTTTCTAAAATTTTTTTTCAGGAGATCTTTAAGCATCAATTGGATGGTGTTTCTAGAGTTGACCAGTGGTCAGTGCATCTGGCGTACAACCCCAAATCTTTTTTTTCCGGAGATCTTCCAGCACCAATTGGATGGTGTGGCCACTGTTGTTCTGTGGTCAGTGCGTTCGGCGCACTTCACCAAATATTCTAAAATTTTTTTTCAGGAGATCTTTAAGCATCAATTGGATGGTGTTTGTAGAGTTGCTCTGCGGTCAGTGCGTCCGGCGTACAACCAAAAATCTTTTTTTTCCGGAGATCTTATAGCACCAATTGGACATTGTGGCTACAGTTGCTCAGTGGTCAGTGCGTCCGGCTTACAACAATAAGTTTTCTGAATTTTTTTTTTGAGTTCTTTTAGCACCAATTGGACGGTGTGGTCACTGTTGCTCAGTGGTCAGTGCCTCCGGCGTACAACCCCAAAGCTTTTTTCCGGAGTTCTTCTAGCACCAATTGGATGGTGTGGCCACTGTTGTTCTGTGGTTAGTGCGTTCGGCGCACTTCACAAAATTTTTTTTCAGGAGATCTTTAAGCATCACTTGGATGGTGTTTCTAGAGTTGCTTAGTGGTTAGTGCGTCCGGCGTACAACTCCAAATCTTTTTTTCCGGAGATCTTCTAGCACCAATTGGATGGTGTGGCCACTGTTGTTCTGTGGTCAGTGCGTTCGGCGCACTTCACCAGATTTTCTGAAATTTTTTTTCCCGAGATCTTATAGCACCAATTGGACGGTGTTTCTAGAGTTGCTCAGTGGTCAGTGCGTCCGGCTTACAACAATAAATTTTCAGAATTTTTTTTTTTGAGATCTTTTAGCACCAATTGGACGGTGTGGTCACTGTTGCTCAGTGGTCAGTGCGTCCGGCGTACAACCACAAAGCTTTTTTTCCGGAGTTTTTCTAGCACCAATTGGATGGTGTGGCCACTGTTGTTCTGTGGTTAGTGCGTTCGGCGCACTTCACCAAATTTTCTAAAATTTTTTTTCAGGAGATCTTTAAGCATCAATTGGATGGTGTTTCTAGAGTTGATCAGTGGTCAGTACGTCCGGCGTACAACCCCAAATCTTTTTTTTCCGGAGATCTTCTAGCACCAATTGGATGGTGTGGCCACAGTTGTTCTGTGGTTAGTGCGTTCGGCGCACTTCACCAAATTTTTTTTCAGGAGATCTTTAAGCATCACTTGGATGGTGTTTCTAGAGTTGCTTAGTGGTTAGTGCGTCCGGCGTACAACTCCAAATCTTTTTTTTCGGAGATCTTCTAGCACCAATTGGATGGTGTGGCCACTGTTGTTCTGTGGTCAGTGCGTTCGCCGCACTTCACCACATTTTCTGAAATTTTTTTTCCGGAGATCTTTTAGCACCAATTGGACGGTGTGGCTACAGTTGCTCAGTGGTCAGTGCGTCCGGCTTACAACAATAAATTTTCAGAATTTTTTTTTTGAGATCTTTTAGCACCAATTGGACGGTGTGGTCACTGTTGCTCAGTGGTTAGTGCGTCCGGCGTACAACCCCAAAGCTTTTTTTTCCGGAGTTCTTCTAGCACCAATTGGATGGTGTGGCCACTGTTGTTCTGTGGTTAGTGCGTTCGGCGCACTTCACCAAATTTTCTAAAATTTTTTTTCAGGAGATCTTTAAGCATCAATTGGATGGTGTTTCTAGAGTTGCTCAGTGGTCAGTGCGTCCGGCGTACAACCCCAAATCTTTTTTTTCCGGAGATCTTCTAGCACCAATTGGATGGTGTGGCCACTGTTGTTCTGTGGTCAGTGTGTTCGGCGCACTTCACCAAATTTTCTAAAATTTTTTTTCAGGAGATCTTTAAGCATCAATTGGATGGTGTTTCTAGAGTTGCTCAGTGGTCAGTGCGTACGGCGTACAACCCCAAATATTTTTTTTCCGGAGATCTACTAGCACCAATTGGATGGTGTGGCCACTGTTGTTCTGTGGTCAGTGCGTTCGGCGCACTTCACCACATTTTCTAAAATTTTTTTTCAGGAGATCTTTAAGCATCAATTGGATGGTGTTTCTAGAGTTGCTCAGTGGTCAGTGCGTCCGGCGTACAACCCCAAGTCTTTTTTTTCCGGAGATCTTCTAGCACCAATTGGATGGTGTGGCCACTGTTGTTCTGTGGTCAGTGCGTTCGGCGCACTTCACCACATTTTCTAAAATTTTTTTTCAGGAGATCTTTAAGCATCAATTGGATGGTGTTTCTAGAGTTGCTCAGTGGTCAGTGCGTCCGGCGTACAACCCCAAGTCTTTTTTTTCCGGAGATCTTCTAGCACCAATTGGACGGTGTGGCTACAGTTGCTCAGTGGTCAGTGCGTCCGGCGTACAACCCCAAATCTTTTTTTTCCGGAGATCTTCCAGCACCAATTGGATGGTGTGGCCACTGTTGTTCTGTGGTCAGTGCGTTCGGCGCACTTCACCAAATATTCTAAAATTTTTTTTCAGGAGATCTTTAAGCATCAATTGGATGGTGTTTGTAGAGTTGCTCTGTGGTCAGTGCGTCCGGCGTACAACCAAAAATCTTTTTTTTCCGGAGATCTTATAGCACCAATTGGACATTGTGGCTACAGTTGCTCAGTGGTCAGTGCGTCCGGCTTACAACAATAAGTTTTCTGAATTTTTTTTTTGAGTTCTTTTAGCACCAATTGGACGGTGTGGTCACTGTTGCTCAGTGGTCAGTGCCTCCGGCGTACAACCCCAAAGCTTTTTTCCGGAGTTCTTCTAGCACCAATTGGATGGTGTGGCCACTGTTGTTCTGTGGTTAGTGCGTTCGGCGCACTTCACAAAATTTTTTTTCAGGAGATCTTTAAGCATCACTTGGATGGTGTTTCTAGAGTTGCTTAGTGGTTAGTGCGTCCGGCGTACAACTCCAAATCTTTTTTTCCGGAGATCTTCTAGCACCAATTGGATGGTGTGGCCACTGTTGTTTTGTGGTCAGTGCGTTCGGCGCACTTCACCAGATTTTCTGAAATTTTTTTTCCGGAGATCTTATAGCACCAATTGGACGGTGTTTCTAGAGTTGCTCAGTGGTCAGTGCGTCCGGCTTACAACAATAAATTTTCAGAATTTTTTTTTTTGAGATCTTTTAGCACCAATTGGACGGTGTGGTCACTGTTGCTCAGTGGTCAGTGCGTCCGGCGTACAACCACAAAGCTTTTTTTCCGGAGTTTTTCTAGCACCAATTGGATGGTGTGGCCACTGTTGTTCTGTGGTTAGTGCGTTCGGCGCACTTCACCAAATTTTCTAAAATTTTTTTTCAGGAGATCTTTAAGCATCAATTGGATGGTGTTTCTAGAGTTGATCAGTGGTCAGTACGTCCGGCGTACAACCCCAAATCTATTTTTTCCGGAGATCTTCTAGCACCAATTGGATGGTGTGGCCACAGTTGTTCTGTGGTTAGTGCGTTCGGCGCACTTCACCAAATTTTTTTTCAGGAGATCTTTAAGCATCAATTGGATGGTGTTTCTAGAGTTGCTCAGTGGTCAGTGCGTCCGGCGTACAACCCCAAATCTTTTTTTTCCGGAGATCTTCTAGCACCAATTGGATGGTGTGGCCACTGTTGTTCTGTGGTCAGTGCGTTCGCCGCACTTCACCACATTTTCTGAAATTTTTTTTTTGGAGATCTTTTAGCACCAATTGGACGGTGTGGCTACAGTTGCTCAGTGGTCAGTGCGTCCGGCTTACAACAATAAATTTTCAGAATTTTTTTTTTGAGATCTTTTAGCACGAATTGGACGGTGTGGTCACTGTTGCTCAGTGGTTAGTGCGTCCGGCGTACAACCCCAAAGCTTTTTTTTCCGGAGTTCTTCTAGCACCAATTGGATGGTGTGGCCACTGTTGTTCTGTGGTTAGTGCGTTCGGCGCACTTCACCAAATTTTCTAAAATTTTTTTTCAGGAGATCTTTAAGCATCAATTGGATGGTGTTTCTAGAGTTGCTCAGTGGTCAGTGCGTCCGGCGTACAACCCCAAATCTTTTTTTTCCGGAGATCTTCTAGCACCTATTGGATGGTGTGGCTACTGTTGTTCTGTGGTCAGTGCGTTCGGCGCACTTCACCAAATTTTCTAAAATTTTTTTTCAGGAGATCTTTAAGCATCAATTGGATGGTGTTTCTAGAGTTGCCCAGTGGTCAGTGCATCCGGCGTACAACCCCAAATCTTTTTTTTCCGGAGATCTTCCAGCACCAATTGGATGGTGTGGCCACTGTTGTTCTGTGGTCAGTGCGTTCGGCGCACTTCACCAAATTTTCTAAAATTTTTTTCAGGAGATCTTTAAGCATCAATTGGATGGTGTTTCTAGAGTTGCTTAGTGGTCATTGCGTCCGGCGTGCAACCCCAAATCTTTTTTTTCCGAAGATCTTCTAGCACCAATTGGATGGTGTGGCCACTGTTGTTCTGTGGTCAGTGCGTTCGGCGCACTTCACCAAATTTTCTAAAATTTTTTTTCATTAGATCTTTAAGCATCAATTGGATGGTGTTTCTAGAGTTGCTCAGTGGTCAGTGCGTCCGGCGTACAACCCCAAATCTTTTTTTTCCGGAGATCTTCCAACAGCAATTGGATGGTGTGGCCACTGTTGTTCTGTGGTTGCTTCGGCGCACTTCACCAAATTTTCTAAAAATTTTTTTCAGGAGATCTTTAAGCATCAATTGGATGGTGTTTCTAGAGTTGCTCAGTGGTCAGTGCGTCCGGCGTACAACCCCAAATATTTTTTTTCCGGAGATCTACTAGCACCAATTGGATGGTGTGGCCACTGTTGCTCAGTGGTCAGTGCGTCCGGCTTACAACAATAAATTTTCTGAATTTTTTTTTTGAGATCTTTTAGCACCAATTTAACGGTGTGGTCACTGTTGCTCAGTGGTCAGTGCCTCCGGCGTACAACCCCAAAGCTTTTTTTTCCGGAGTTCTTCTAGCACCAATTGGATGGTGTGGCCACTGTTGTTCTGTGGTTAGTGCGTTCGGCGCACTTCACCAAATTTTTTTTCAGGAGATCTTTAAGCATCAATTGGATGGTGTTTCTAGAGTTGCTCAGTGGTCAGTGCGTCCGGCGTACAACCCCAAATCTTTTTTTTCCGGAGATCTTCTAGCACCTATTGGATGGTGTGGCTACTGTTGTTCTGTGGTCAGTGCGTTCGGCGCACTTCACCAAATTTTCTAAAATTTTTTTTCAGGAGATCTTTAAGCATCAATTGGATGGTGTTTCTAGAGTTGCCCAGTGGTCAGTGCATCCGGCGTACAACCCCAAATCTTTTTTTTCCGGAGATCTTCCAGCACCAATTGGATGGTGTGGCCACTGTTGTTCTGTGGTCAGTGCGTTCGGCGCACTTCACCAAATTTTCTAAAATTTTTTTCAGGAGATCTTTAAGCATCAATTGGATGGTGTTTCTAGAGTTGCTTAGTGGTCATTGCGTCCGGCGTGCAACCCCAAATCTTTTTTTTCCGAAGATCTTCTAGCACCAATTGGATGGTGTGGCCACTGTTGTTCTGTGGTCAGTGCGTTCGGCGCACTTCACCAAATTTTCTAAAATTTTTTTTCATTAGATCTTTAAGCATCAATTGGATGGTGTTTCTAGAGTTGCTCAGTGGTCAGTGCGTCCGGCGTACAACCCCAAATCTTTTTTTTCCGGAGATCTTCTAACAGCAATTGGATGGTGTGGCCACTGTTGTTCTGTGGTTGCTTCGGCGCACTTCACCAAATTTTCTAAAAATTTTTTTCAGGAGATCTTTAAGCATCAATTGGATGGTGTTTCTAGAGTTGCTCAGTGGTCAGTGCGTCCGGCGTACAACCCCAAATATTTTTTTTCCGGAGATCTACTAGCACCAATTGGATGGTGTGGCCACTGTTGCTCAGTGGTCAGTGCGTCCGGCTTACAACAATAAATTTTCTGAATTTTTTTTTTGAGATCTTTTAGCACCAATTTAACGGTGTGGTCACTGTTGCTCAGTGGTCAGTGCCTCCGGCGTACAACCCCAAAGCTTTTTTTTCCGGAGTTCTTCTAGCACCAATTGGATGGTGTGGCCACTGTTGTTCTGTGGTTAGTGCGTTCGGCGCACTTCACCAAATTTTTTTTCAGGAGATCTTTAAGCATCACTTGGATGGTGTTTCTAGAGTTGCTTAGTGGTTAGTGCGTCCGGCGTACAACTCCAAATCTTTTTTTTCCGGAGATCTTCTAGCACCAATTGGATGGTGTGGCCACTGTTGTTCTGTGGTCAGTGCGTTCGGCGCACTTCACCAGATTTTCTGAAATTTTTTTTTCGGAGATCTTATAGCACCAATTGGGCTACAGTTGCTCAGTGGTCAATGCGTCCGGCTTACAACAATAAATTTTCTGAATTTTTTTTTTTGAGATCTTTTAGCACCCATTGGACGGTGTGGTCACTGTTGCTCAGTGGTCAGTGCGTCCGGCGTACAACTCCAAATCTTTTTTTTCCGGAGATCTTCTAGCACCAATTGGATGGTGTGGCCACTGTTGTTTTGTGGTCAGTGCGTTCGGCGCACTTCACCAAATTTTCTAAAATTTTTTTTCAGGAGATCTTTAAGCATCAATTGGATGGTGTTTCTAGAGTTGCTCAGTGGTCAGTGCGTCCGGCGTACAACCCCAAATCTTTTTTTTCCGGAGATCTTCTAGCACCAATTGGATGGTGTGGCCACTGTTGTTCTGTGGTCAGTGCGTTCGGCGCACTTCACCACAATTTCTAAAATTTTTTTTTCTGGAGATCTTTAAGCATCAATTGGATTGTGTTTCTAGAGTTGCTCAGTGGTCAGTGCGTCCGGCGTACAACCCTTAATCTTTTTTTTCTGGAGATCTTCTAGCACCTATTGGATGGTGTGGCTACAGTTGCTCAGTGGTCAGTGCGTCCGGCTTACAACAATAAATTTTCTGAATTTTTTTTTTGAGATCGTTTAGCACCAATTGGACATTGTGGTCACTGTTGCTCAGTGGTCAGTGCCTCCGGCGTGCAACCCCAAATCTTTTTTTCCGGAGATCTTCTAGCACCAATTGGATGGTGTGGCCACTGTTGTTCTGTGGTCAGTGCGTTCGGCGCACTTCACCAGATTTTCTGAAATTTTTTTTCCGGAGATCTTATAGCACCAATTGGACGGTGTGGCTACAGTTGCTCAGTTGTCAATGCGTCCGGCTTACAACAATAAATTTTCAGAATTTTTTTTTTTGAGATCTTTTAGCACCCATTGGACGGTGTGGCTACAGTTGCTCAGTTGTCAGTGCGTCCGGCTTACAACAATAAATTTTCAGAATTTTTTTTTTGAGATCTTTTTCCGGAGTTCTTCTAGCACCAATTGGATGGTGTGGCCACTGTTGTTCTGTGGTTAGTGCGTTCGGCGCACTTCACCAAATTTTCTAAAATTTTTTTTCAGGAGATCTTTAAGCATCAATTGGATGGTGTTTCTAGAGTTGCTCAGTGGACAGTGCGTCCGGCGTACAACCCCAAATCTTTTTTTTCCGGAGATCTTCTAGCACCAATTGGATGGTGTGGCCACTGTTGTTCTGTGGTCAGTGCGTTCGGCGCACTTCACCAAATTTTCTAAAATTTTTTTCCAGGAGATCTTTAAGCATCAATTGGATGGTGTTTCTAGAGTTGCTCAGTGGTCAGTGCGTCCGGCGTACAACCCCAAATCTTTTTTTTCCGGAGATCTTCTAACAGCAATTGGATGGTGTGGCCACTGTTGTTCTGTGGTTGCTTCGGCGCACTTCACCAAATTTTCTAAAATTTTTTTTCAGGAGATCTTTAAGCATCAATTGGATGGTGTTTCTAGAGTTGCTTAGTGGTCATTGCGTCCGGCGTACAACCCCAAATCTTTTTTTCGAAGATCTTCTAGCACCAATTGGATGGTGTGGCCACTGTTGTTCTGTGGTCAGTGCGTTCGGCGCACTTCACCAAATTTTCTAAAATTTTTTTCCAGGAGATCTTTAAGCATCAATTGGATGGTGTTTCTAGAGTTGCTCAGTGGTCAGTGCGTCCGGCGTACAACCCCAAATCTTTTTTTTCCGGAGATCTTCTAACAGCAATTGGATGGTGTGGCCACTGTTGTTCTGTGGTTGCTTCGGCGCACTTCACCAAATTTTCTAAAATTTTTTTTCAGGAGATCTTTAAGCATCAATTGGATGGTGTGGCCACTGTTGCTCAGTGGTCGGTGCGTGCGGCGTACAACCCCAAATCTTTTTTTCCGGAGATCTTCTAGCACCAATTGGATGGTGTGGCCACTGTTGCTCAGTGGTCAGTGCGTCCGGCTTACAACAATAAATTTTCTGAATTTTTTTGTTGAGATCTTTTAGCACCAATTGGACGGTGTGGTCACTGTTGCTCAGTGGTTAGTGTAGTGCGGCGTACAACTCCAAATCTTTTTTTTCCGGAGATCTTCTAGCACCAATTGGATGGTGTGGCCACTGTTGTTCTGTGGTCAGTGCGTTCGGCGCACTTCACCAGATTTTCTGAAATTTTTTTTCCGGAGATCTTATAGCACCAATTGGACGGTGTGGCTACAGTTGCTCAGTTGTCAATGCGTCCGGCTTACAACAATAAATTTTCAGAATTTTTTTTTTTGAGATCTTTTAGCACCCATTGGACGGTGTGGTCACTGTTGCTCAGTGGTCAGTGCGTCCGGCGTACAACCCCAAAGCTTTTTTTCCGGAGTTCTTCTAGCACCAATTGGATGGTGTGGCCACTGTTGTTCTGTGGTTAGTGCGTTCGGCGCACTTCACCAAATTTTCTAAAATTTTTTTTCAGGAGATCTTTAAGCATCAATTGGATGGTGTTTCTAGAGTTGCTCAGTGGACAGTGCGTCCGGCGTACAACCCCAAATCTTTTTTTTCCGGAGATCTTCTAGCACCAATTGGATGGTGTGGCCACTGTTGTTCTGTGGTCAGTGCGTTCGGCGCACTTCACCACATTTTCTAAAATTTTTTTTCAGGAGATCTTTAAGCATCAATTGGATGGTGTTTCTAGAGTTGCTCAGTGGTCAGTGCGTCCGGCGTACAACCCCAAATCTTTTTTTTCCGGAGATCTTCTAGCACCAATTGGATGGTGTGGCCACTGTTGTTCTGTGGTCAGTGCGTTCGGCGCACTTCACCAAATTTTCTAAAATTTTTTTTCAGGAGATCTTTAAGCATCAATTGGATGGTGTTTCTAGAGTTGCCCAGTGGTCAGTGCATCCGGCGTACAACCCCAAATCTTTTTTTTCCGGAGATCTTCCAGCACCAATTGGATGGTGTGGCCACTGTTGTTCTGTGGTCAGTGCGTTCGGCGCACTTCACCAAATTTTCTAAAATTTTTTTTCAGGAGATCTTTAAGCATCAATTGGATGGTGTTTCTAGAGTTGCTTAGTGGTCATTGCGTCCGGCGTACAACCCCAAATCTTTTTTTTCCGAAGATCTTCTAGCACCAATTGGATGGTGTGGCCACTGTTGTTCTGTGGTCAGTGCGTTCGGCGCACTTCACCAAATTTTCTAAAATTTTTTTCCAGGAGATCTTTAAGCATCAATTGGATGGTGTTTCTAGAGTTGCTCAGTGGTCAGTGCGTCCGGCGTACAACCCCAAATCTTTTTTTTCCGGAGATCTTCTAACAGCAATTGGATGGTGTGGCCACTGTTGTTCTGTGGTTGCTTCGGCGCACTTCACCAAATTTTCTAAAATTTTTTTTCAGGAGATCTTTAAGCATCAATTGGATGGTGTGGCCACTGTTGCTCAGTGGTCGGTGCGTGCGGCGTACAACCCCAAATCTTTTTTTCCGGAGATCTTCTAGCACCAATTGGATGGTGTGGCCACTGTTGCTCAGTGGTCAGTGCGTCCGGCTTACAACAATAAATTTTCTGAATTTTTTTGTTGAGATCTTTTAGCACCAATTGGACGCTGTGGTCACTGTTGCTCAGTGGTCAGTGCCTCCGGCGTACAACCCCAAAGCTTTTTTTTCCGGGGTTCTTCTAGCACCAATTGGATGGTGTGGCCACTGTTGTTCTGTGGTTAGTGCGTTCGGCGCACTTCACCAAATTTTTTTTCAGGAGATCTTTAAGCATCACTTGGATGGTGTTTCTAGAGTTGCTTAGTGGTCAGTGCGTCCGGCGTACAACCCCAAATCTTTTTTTTCCGGAGATCTTCTAACAGCAATTGGATGGTGTGGCCACTGTTGTTCTGTGGTTGCTTCGGCGCACTTCACCAAATTTTCTAAATTTTTTTTTCAGGAGATCTTTAAGCATCAATTGGATGGTGTGGCCACTGTTGCTCAGTGGTCGGTGCGTGCGGCGTACAACCCCAAATCTTTTTTTCCGGAGATTTTCTAGCACCAATTGGATGGTGTGGCCACTGTTGCTCAGTGGTCAGTGCGTCCGGCTTACAACAATAAATTTTCTGAATTTTTTTGTTGAGATCTTTTAGCACCAATTGGACGGTGTGGTCACTGTTGCTCAGTGGTCAGTGCCTCCGGCGTACAAACCCAAAGCTTTTTTTTCCGGGGTTCTTCTAGCACCAATTGGATGGTGTGGCCACTGTTGTTCTGTGGTTAGTGCGTTCGGCGCACTTCACCAAATTTTTTTTCAGGAGATCTTTAAGCATCACTTGGATGGTGTTTCTAGAGTTGCTTAGTGGTCATTGCGTCCGGCGTACAACCCCAAATCTTTTTTTTCCGAAGATCTTCTAGCACCAATTGGATGGTGTGGCCACTGTTGTTCTGTGGTCAGTGCGTTCGGCGCACTTCACCAAATTTTCTAAAATTTTTTTCCAGGAGATCTTTAAGCATCAATTGGATGGTGTTTCTAGAGTTGCTCAGTGGTCAGTGCGTCCGGCGTACAACCCCAAATCTTTTTTTTCCGGAGATCTTCTAACAGCAATTGGATGGTGTGGCCACTGTTGTTCTGTGGTTGCTTCGGCGCACTTCACCAAATTTTCTAAAATTTTTTTTTCAGGAGATCTTTAAGCATCAATTGGATGGTGTGGCCACTGTTGCTCAGTGGTCGGTGCGTGCGGCGTACAACCCCAAATCTTTTTTTCCGGAGATCTTCTAGCACCAATTGGATGGTGTGGCCACTGTTGCTCAGTGGTCAGTGCGTCCGGCTTACAACAATAAATTTTCTGAATTTTTTTGTTGAGATCTTTTAGCACCAATTGGACGGTGTGGTCACTGTTGCTCAGTGGTCAGTGCCTCCGGCGTACAACCCCAAAGCTTTTTTTTCCGGGGTTCTTCTAGCACCAATTGGATGGTGTGGCCACTGTTGTTCTGTGGTTAGTGCGTTCGGCGCACTTCACCAAATTTTTTTTCAGGAGATCTTTAAGCATCACTTGGATGGTGTTTCTAGAGTTGCGTAGTGGTTAGTGCGTCCGGCGTACAACTCCAAATCTTTTTTTTCCGGAGATCTTCTAGCACCTATTGGACGGTGTGGCTACAGTTGCTCAGTGGTCAGTGCGTCCGGCTTACAACAATAAATTTTCTGAATTTTTTTTTTGAGATCGTTTAGCACCAATTGGACATTGTGGTCACTGTTGCTCAGTGGTCAGTGCCTCCGGCGTGCAACCCCAAATCTTTTTTTCCGGAGATCTTCTAGCACCAATTGGATGGTGTGGCCACTGTTGTTCTGTGGTCAGTGCGTTCGGCGCACTTCACCAGATTTTCTGAAATTTTTTTTCCGGAGATCTTATAGCACCAATTGGACGGTGTGGCTACAGTTGCTCAGTTGTCAGTGCGTCCGGCTTACAACAATAAATTTTCAGAATTTTTTTTTTGAGATCTTTTTCCGGAGTTCTTCTAGCACCAATGGGATGGTGTGGCCACTGTTGTTCTGTGGTTAGTGCGTTCGGCGCACTTCACCAAATTTTCTAAAATTTTTTTTCAGGAGATCTTTAAGCATCAATTGGATGGTGTTTCTAGAGTTGCTCAGTGGACAGTGCGTCCGGCGTACAACCCCAAATCTTTTTTTTCCGGAGATCTTCTAGCACCAATTGGATGGTGTGGCCACTGTTGTTCTGTGGTCAGTGCGTTCGGCGCACTTCACCAGATTTTCTGAAATTTTTTTTCCGGAGATCTTATAGCACCAATTGGACGGTGTGGCTACAGTTGCTCAGTTGTCAATGCGTCCGGCTTACAACAATAAATTTTCAGAATTTTTTTTTTTGAGATCTTTTAGCACCCATTGGACGGTGTGGTCACTGTTGCTCAGTGGTCAGTGCGTCCGGCGTACAACCCCAAAGCTTTTTTTCCGGAGTTCTTCTAGCACCAATTGGATGGTGTGGCCACTGTTGTTCTGTGGTTAGTGCGTTCGGCGCACTTCACCAAATTTTCTAAATTTTTTTTTCAGGAGATCTTTAAGCATCAATTGGATGGTGTTTCTAGAGTTGCTCAGTGGACAGTGCGTCCGGCGTACAACCCCAAATCTTTTTTTTCCGGAGATCTTCTAGCACCAATTGGATGGTGTGGCCACTGTTGTTCTGTGGTCAGTGCGTTCGGCGCACTTCACCACATTTTCTAAAATTTTTTTTCAGGAGATCTTTAAGCATCAATTGGATGGTGTTTCTAGAGTTGCTCAGTGGTCAGTGCGTCCGGCGTACAAAACCAAATCTTTTTTTTCCGGAGATCTTCTAGCACCAATTGGATGGTGTGGCTACTGTTGTTCTGTGGTCAGTGCGTTCGGCGCACTTCACCAAATTTTCTAAAATTTTTTTTCAGGAGATCTTTAAGCATCAATTGGATGGTGTTTCTAGAGTTGCCCAGTGGTCAGTGCATCCGGCGTACAACCCCAAATCTACAACACCAATTGGATGGTGTGGCCACTGTTGTTCTGTGGTCAGTGCGTTCGGCGCACTTCACCAAATTTTCTAAAATTTTTTTTCAGGAGATCTTTAAGCATCAATTGGATGGTGTTTCTAGAGTTGCTTAGTGGTCATTGCGTCCGGCGTACAACCCCAAATCTTTTTTTTCCGAAGATCTTCTAGCACCAATTGGATGGTGTGGCCACTGTTGTTCTGTGGTCAGTGCGTTCGGCGCACTTCACCAAATTTTCTAAAATTTTTTTCCAGGAGATCTTTAAGCATCAATTGGATGGTGTTTCTAGAGTTGCTCAGTGGTCAGTGCGTCCGGCGTACAACCCCAAATCTTTTTTTTCCGGAGATCTTCTAACAGCAATTGGATGGTGTGGCCACTGTTGTTCTGTGGTTGCTTCGGCGCACTTCACCAAATTTTCTAAAATTTTTTTTCAGGAGATCTTTAAGCATCAATTGGATGGTGTGGCCACTGTTGCTCAGTGGTCGGTGCGTGCGGCGTACAACCCCAAATCTTTTTTTCCGGAGATCTTCTAGCACCAATTGGATGGTGTGGCCACTGTTGCTCAGTGGTCAGTGCGTCCGGCTTACAACAATAAATTTTCTGAATTTTTTTGTTGAGATCTTTTAGCACCAATTGGACGGTGTGGTCACTGTTGCTCAGTGGTCAGTGCCTCCGGCGTACAACCCCAAAGCTTTTTTTTCCGGGGTTCTTCTAGCACCAATTGGATGGTGTGGCCACTGTTGTTCTGTGGTTAGTGCGTTCGGCGCACTTCACCAAATTTTTTTTCAGGAGATCTTTAAGCATCACTTGGATGGTGTTTCTAGAGTTGCTTAGTGGTTAGTGCGTCCGGCGTACAACTCCAAATCTTTTTTTTCCGGAGATCTTCTAGCACCAATTGGATGGTGTGGCCACTGTTGTTCTGTGGTCAGTGCGTTCGGCGCACTTCACCAGATTTTCTGAAATTCTTTTTTCGGAGATCTTATAGCACCAATTGGACGGTGTGGCTACAGTTGCTCAGTGGTCAATGCGTCCGGCTTACAACAATAAATTTTCTGAATTTTTTTTTTTGAGATCTTTTAGCACCCATTGGACGGTGTGGTCACTGTTGCTCAGTGGTCAGTGCGTCCGGCGTACAACCCCAAATCTTTTTTTTCCGGAGATCTTCTAGCACCAATTGGATGGTGTGGTAACTGTCGTCCTGTGGTCAGTGCGTTCGGCGCACTTCACCAAATTTTCTAAAATTTTTTTTCAGGAGATCTTTAAGCATCAATTGGATGGTGTTTCTAGAGTTGCTCAGTGGTCAGTGCGTCCGGCGTACAACCCCAAATCTTTTTTTTCCGGAGATCTTCTAGCACCAATTGGATGGTGTGGCTACTGTTGTTCTGTGGTCAGTGCGTTCGGCGCACTTCACCACATTTTCTAAAATTTTTTTTCAGGAGATCTTTAAGCATCAATTGGATGGTGTTTCTAGAGTTGACCAGTGGTCAGTGCATCTGGCGTACAACCCCAAATCTTTTTTTTCCGGAGATCTTCCAGCACCAATTGGATGGTGTGGCCACTGTTGTTCTGTGGTCAGTGCGTTCGGCGCACTTCACCAAATATTCTAAAATTTTTTTTCAGGAGATCTTTAAGCATCAATTGGATGGTGTTTGTAGAGTTGCTCTGTGGTCAGTGCGTCCGGCGTACAACCCCAAATCTTTTTTTTCCGGAGATCTTCTAGCACCAATTGGATGGTGTGGCTACTGTTGTTCTGTGGTCAGTGCGTTCGGCGCACTTCACCACATTTTCTAAAATTTTTTTTCAGGAGATCTTTAAGCATCAATTGGATGGTGTTTCTAGAGTTGACCAGTGGTCAGTGCATCTGGCGTACAACCCCAAATCTTTTTTTTCCGGAGATCTTCCAGCACCAATTGGATGGTGTGGCCACTGTTGTTCTGTGGTCAGTGCGTTCGGCGCACTTCACCAAATATTCTAAAATTTTTTTTCAGGAGATCTTTAAGCATCAATTGGATGGTGTTTCTAGAGTTGCTCAGTGGTCAGTGCGTCCGGCGTACAACCCCAAATCTTTTTTTTCCGGAGATCTTCTAGCACCAATTGGATGGTGTGGCCACTGTCGTTCTGTGGTCAGTGCGTTCGGCGCACTTCACCAAATTTTCAAAAATTTTTTTTCAGGAGATCTTTAAGCATCAATTGGATGGTGTTTCTAGAGTTGACCAGTGGTCAGTGCATCTGGCGTACAACCCCAAATCTTTTTTTTCCGGAGATCTTCCAGCACCAATTGGATGGTGTGGCCACTGTTGTTCTGTGGTCAGTGCGTTCGGCGCACTTCACCAAATATTCTAAAATTTTTTTTCAGGAGATCTTTAAGCATCAATTGGATGGTGTTTCTAGTGTTGACCAGTGGTCAGTGCATCTGGCGTACAACCCCAAATCTTTTTTTTCCGGAGATCTTCCAGCACCAATTGGATGGTGTGGCCACTGTCGTTCTGTGGTCAGTGCGTTCGGCGCACTTCACCAAATTTTCTAAAATTTTTTTTCAGGAGATCTTTAAGCATCAATTGGATGGTGTTTCTAGAGTTGCTCAGTGGTCAGTGCGTCCGGCGTACAACCCCAAATCTTTTTTTTCCGGAGATCTTCTAGCACCAATTGGATGGTGTGGCCACTGTCGTTCTGTGGTCAGTGCGTTCGGCGCACTTCACCAAATTTTCTAAAATTTTTTTTCAGGAGATCTTTAAGCATCAATTGGATGGTGTTTCTAGAGTTGCTCAGTGGTCAGTGCGTCCGGCGTACAACCCCAAATCTTTTTTTTCCGGAGATCTTCTAGCACCAATTGGATGGTGTGGCCACTGTTGTTCTGTGGTCAGTGCGTTCGGCGCACTTCACCACATTTTCTAAAATTTTTTTTCAGGAGATCTTTAAGCATCAATTGGATGGTGTTTCTAGAGTTGACCACTGGTCAGTGCATCTGGCGTACAACCCCAAATCTTTTTTTTCCGGAGATCTTCCAGCACCAATTGGATGGTGTGGCCACTGTTGTTCTGTGGTCAGTGCGTTCGGCGCACTTCACCAAATATTCTAAAATTTTTTTTCAGGAGATCTTTAAGCATCAATTGGATGGTGTTTGTAGAGTTGCTCTGTGGTCAGTGCGTCCGGCGTACAACCAAAAATCTTTTTTTTCCGGAGATCTTCTAGCACCAATTGGATGGTGTGGCCACTGTTGTTCCGTGGTCAGTGCGTTCGGCGCTCTTCACCAAATTTTCTCAAATATTTTTTCAGGAGATCTTTAAGTATCAATTGGATGGTATTTCTAGAGTTGCTCAGTGGTCAGTGCGTCCGGCGTACAACCCCAAATCTTTTTTTTCCGGAGATCTTCTAGCACCAATTGGATGGTGTGGCCACTGTTGTTCTGTGGTCAGTGCGTTCGGCGCACTTCACCACATTTTCTAAAATTTTTTTTCAGGAGATCTTTAAGCATCAATTGGATGGTGTTTCTAGAGTTGCTTAGTGGTCATTGCGTCCGGCGTACAACCCCAAATCTTTTTTTTCCGCAGATCTTCTAGCACCAATTGGATGGTGTGGCCACTGTTGTTCCGTGGTCAGTGCGTTCGGCGCTCTTCACCAAATTTTCTAAAATATTTTTTCAGGAGATCTTTAAGCATCAATTGGATGGTGTTTCTAGAGTTGCTCAGTGGTCAGTGCGTCCGGCGTACAACCCCAAATCTTTTTTTTCCGGAGATCTTCTAGCACCAATTGGATGGTGTGGCCACTGTTGTTCCGTGGTCAGTGCGTTCGGCGCTCTTCACCAAATTTTCTAAAATATTTTTTCAGGAGATCTTTAAGCATCAATTGGATGGTGTTTCTAGAGTTGCTCAGTGGTCAGTGCGTCCGGCGTACAACCCCAAATCTTTTTTTTCCGGAGATCTTCTAGCACCAATTGGATGGTGTGGCCACTGTTGTTCCGTGGTCAGTGCGTTCGGCGCTCTTCACCAAATTTTCTAAAATATTTTTTCAGGAGATCTTTAAGCATCAATTGGATGGTGTTTCTAGAGTTGCCCAGTGGTCAGTGCATCCGGCGTACAACCCCAAATCTTTTTTTTCCGGAGATCTTCCAGCACCAATTGGATGGTGTGGCCACTGTTGTTCTGTGGTCAGTGCGTTCGGCGCACTTCACCAAATTTTCTAAAATTTTTTTTCAGGAGATCTTTAAGCATCAATTGGATGGTGTTTCTAGAGTTGCTTAGTGGTCATTGCGTCCGGCGTACAACCCCAAATCTTTTTTTTCCGAAGATCTTCTAGCACCAATTGGATGGTGTGGCCACTGTTGTTCTGTGGTCAGTGCGTTCGGCGCACTTCACCAGATTTTCTGAAATTTTTTTTCCGGAGATCTTTTAGCACCAATTGGAAGGTGTGGCTACTGTTGCTCAGTAGTCAGTGCGTCCGGCGAACAACCCCAAATCTTTTTTTTCCGGAGATCTTCTAGCACCAATTGGATGGTGTGGCCACTGTTGTTCCGTGGTCAGTGCGTTCGGCGCTCTTCACCAAATTTTCTAAAATATTTTTTCAGGAGATCTTTAAGCATCAATTGGATGGTGTTTCTAGAGTTGCTCAGTGGTCAGTGCGTCCGGCGTACAACCCCAAATCTTTTTTTTCCGGAGATCTTCTAGCACCAATTGGATGGTGTGGCCACTGTTGTTCTGTGGTCAGTGCGTTCGGCGCACTTCACCAAATTTTCAAAAATTATTTTTCAGGAGATCTTTAAGCATCAATTGGATGGTGTTTCTAGAGTTGCTCAGTGGTCAGTGCGTCCGGCGTATAACCCCAAATCTTTTTTTTCCGGAGATCTTATAGCACCAATTGGACGGTGTGGCTACAGTTGCTCAGTGGTCAGTGCGTCCGGCTTACAACAATAAATTTTCTGAATTTTTTTTTGAGATATTTTAGCACCAATTGGAAGGTGTGGTCACTGTTGCTCTGTGGTCACTGCATCCGGCGTACAACCCCAAAGCTTTTTTTTCCGGAGTTCTTCCAGCACCAATTGGATGGTGTGGCCACTGTTGTTCTGTGGTCAGTGCGTTCGGCGCACTTCACCAAATTTTCTAAAATTTTTTTTCAGGAGATCTTTAAGCATCAATTGGATGGTGTTTCTAGAGTTGCTTAGTGGTCAGTGCGTCCGGCGTACAACTCCAAATCTTTTTTTTCCGGAGATCTTCTAGCACCAATTGGATGGTGTGGCCACTGTTGTTCTGTGGTCAGTGCGTTCGGCGCACTTCACCAAATATTCTAAAATTTTTTTTCAGGAGATCTTTAAGCATCAATTTGATGGTGATTGTAGAGTTGCTCTGTGGTCAGTGCGTCCGGCGTACAACCCCAAATCTTTTTTTTCCGGAGATCTTCTAGCACCAATTGGATGGTGTGGCCACTGTTGTTCTGTGGTCAGTGCGTTCCTCGCACTTCACCAAATTTTCTAAAATTTTTTTTCAGGAGGTCTTTAAGCATCAATTGGACGGTGTGGCTACAGTTGCTCAGTGGTCAGTGCGTCCGGCTTACAACAATAAATTTTCTGAATTTTTTTTTTGAGATCTTTTAGCACCAATTGGACGGTGTGGTCACTGTTGCTCAGTGGTCACTGCATCCCTCGTACAACCCCAAAGCTTTTTTCTCCGGAGTTCTTCTAGCACCAATTGGATGGTGTGGCCACTGTTGTTCTGTGGTTAGTGCGTTCGACGCACTTCACCAAATTTTTTTTCAGGAGATCTTTAAGCATCAATTGGATGGTGTTTCTAGAGTTGCTTAGTGGTCAGTGCGTCCGGCGTACAACTCCAAATCTTTTTTTTCCGGAGATCTTCTAGCACCAATTGGATGGTGTGGCCACTGTTGTTCTGTGGTCAGCGCGTTCGGCGCACTTCACCAAATTTTCTAAAATTATTTTTCAGGAGATCTTGAAGCATCAATTGGATGGTGTTTCTAGAGTTGCTCAGTGGTCAGTGTGTCCGGCGTATAACCCCAAATCTTTTTTTTCCGGAGATCTTATAGCACCAATTGGACGGTGTGGCTACAGTTGCTCAGTGGTCAGTGCGTCCGGCTTACAACAATAAATTTTCTGAATT
The DNA here is from genome assembly GCA_963583995.1 of Xylota segnis. Classification (NCBI taxonomy): domain Eukaryota; kingdom Metazoa; phylum Arthropoda; class Insecta; order Diptera; family Syrphidae; genus Xylota; species Xylota segnis. The sequence goes on along the minus strand of OY757236.1, from coordinate 102,862,247 downwards.
TTTTTTTGAGATATTTTAGCACCAATTGGACGGTGTGGTCACTGTTGCTCAGTGGTCACTGCATCCGGCGTACAACCCCAAAGCTTTTTTTTCCGGAGTTCTTCTAGCACCAATTGGATGGTGTGGCCACTGTTGTTCTGTGGTTAGTGCGTTCGACGCACTTCACCAAATTTTTTTTCAGGAGATCTTTAAGCATCAATTGGATGGTGTTTCTAGAGTTGCTTAGTGGTCAGTGCGTCCGGCGTACAACTCCAAATCTTTTTTTTCCGGAGATCTTCTAGCACCAATTGGATGGTGTGGCCACTGTTGTTCTGTGGTCAGTGCGTTCCTCGCACTTCACCAAATTTTCTAAAATTTTTTTTCAGGAGGTCTTTAAGCATCAATTGGACGGTGTGGCTACAGTTGCTCAGTGGTCAGTGCGTCCGGCTTACAACAATAAATTTTCTGAATTTTTTTTTTGAGATCTTTTAGCACCAATTGGACGGTGTGGTCACTGTTGCTCAGTGGTCACTGCATCCGGCGTACAACCCCAAAGCTTTTTTTCCGGAGTTCTTCTAGCACCAATTGGATGGTGTGGCCACTGTTGTTCTGTGGTCAGTGCGTTCCTCGCACTTCACCAAATTTTCTAAAATTTTTTTTCAGGAGGTCTTTAAGCATCAATTGGACGGTGTGGCTACAGTTGCTCAGTGGTCAGTGCGTCCGGCTTACAACAATAAATTTTCTGAATTTTTTTTTTGAGATCTTTTAGCACCAATTGGACGGTGTGGTCACTGTTGCTCAGTGGTCACTGCATCCCTCGTACAACCCCAAAGCTTTTTTCTCCGGAGTTCTTCTAGCACCAATTGGATGGTGTGGCCACTGTTGTTCTGTGGTCAGTGCGTTCGGCGCACTTCACCAAATTTTCTAAAATTATTTTTCAGGAGATCTTTAAGCATCAATTGGATGGTGTTTCTAGAGTTGCTCAGTGGTCAGTGCGTCCGGCGTACAACCCCAAATCTTTTTTTTCCGGAGATCTTATAGCACCAATTGGACGGTGTGGCTACAGTTGCTCAGTGGTCAGTGCGTCCGGCTTACAACAATAAATATTCTGAATTTTTTTTTGAGATCTTTTAGCACCAATTGGATGGTGTGGCCACTGTTGTTCTGTGGTCAGTGTGTTCGGCGCACTTCACCAAATTTTCTAAAATTTTTTTTCAGGAGATCTTTAAGCATCAATTGGATGGTGTTTCTAGAGTTGCTCAGTGGTCAGTGCGTCCGGCGTACAACCCCAAATCTTTTTTTTCCGGAGATCTTATAGCACCAATTGGACGGTGTGGCTACAGTTGCTCAGTGGTCAGTGCGTCCGGCTTACAACAATAAATTTTCTGAATTTTTTTTTGAGATATTTTAGCACCAATTGGACGGTGTGGTCACTGTTGCTCAGTGGTCACTGCGTCCGGCGTACAACTCCAAATCTTTTTTTTCCGGAGATCTTCTAGCACCAATTGGATGGTGCGGCCACTGTTGTTCTGTGGTCAGTGCGTTCGGCGCACTTCACCAAATTTTCTAAAATTATTTTTCAGGAGATCTTTAAGCATCAATTGGATGGTGTGGCTACAGTTGCTCAGTGGTCAGTGCGTCCGGCTTACAACAATAAATTTTCTGAATTTTTTTTTTTTAGATCTCTTAGCACCAATTGGACGGTGTGGCCACTGTTGTTCTGTGGTCAGTGCGTTCGGCGCACTTCACCAAATTTTCTAAAATTATTTTTCAGGAGATCTTTAAGCATCAATTGGATGGTGTTTCTAGAGTTGCTCAGTGGTCAGTGCGTCCGGCGTATAACCCCAAATCTTTTTTTTCCGGAGATCTTATAGCACCAATTGGACGGTGTGGCTACAGTTGCTCAGTGGTCAGTGCGTCCGGCTTACAATAATAAATTTTCTGAATTTTTTTTTTGAGATATTTTAGCACCAATTGGACGGTGTGGTCACTGTTGCTCAGTGGTCACTGCATCCGGCGTACAACCCCAAAGCTTTTTTTTCCGGAGTTCTTCTAGCACCAATTGGATGGTGTGGCCACTGTTGTTCTGTGGTTAGTGCGTTCGACGCACTTCACCAAATTTTTTTTCAGGAGATCTTTAAGCATCAATTGGATGGTGTTTCTAGAGTTGCTTAGTGGTCAGTGCGTCCGGCGTACAACTCCAAATCTTTTTTTTCCGGAGATCTTCTAGCACCAATTGGATGGTGTGGCCACTGTTGTTCTGTGGTCAGTGCGTTCGGCGCACTTCACCAAATTTTCTAAAATTATTTTTCAGGAGATCTTTAAGCATCAATTGGATGGTGTTTCTAGAGTTGCTCAGTGGTCAGTGCGTCCGGCGTATAACCCCAAATCTTTTTTTTCCGTAGATCTTTTAGCACCAATTGGATGGTGTGGCTACAGTTGCTCAGTGGTCAGTGCGTCCGGCTTACAACAATAAATTTTCTGAATTTTTTTTTTGAGATCTTTTAGCACCAATTGGACGGTGTGGTCACTGTTGCTCAGTGGTCAGTGCGTCCGGCGTACAACCCCAAAGCTTTTTTTTCCGGAGTTCTTCTAGCACCAATTGGATGGTGTGGCCACTGTTGTTCTGTGGTTAGTGCGTTCGGCGCACTTCACCAAATTTTCTAAAATTTTTTTTCAGGAGATCTTTAAGCATCAATTGGATGGTGTTTCTAGAGTTGCTCAGCGGTCAGTGCGTCCGGCGTACAACCCCAAATCTTTTTTTTCCGGAGATCTTCTAGCACCAATTGGATGGTGTGGCCACTGTTGTTCTGTTGTCAGTGCGTTCGGCGCACTTCACCAAATTTTCTAAAATTTTTTTTCAGGAGATCTTTAAGCATCAATTGGAAGTGTTTCTAGAGTTGCTCAGTGGTCAGTGCGTCCGGCGTACAACCCCAAATCTTTTTTTTTCCGGAGATCTTCTAGCACCAATTGGATGGTGTGGCCACTGTTCTTCAGTGGTCAATGCGTTCGGCGCACTTCACCAGATTTTCTGAAATTTTTTTCCGGAGATCTTTTAGCACCAATTGGAAGGTGTGGCTACTGTTGCTCAGTAGTCAGTGCGTCCGTCATACAACCCCAAAGCTTTTTTTTCCGGAGTTCTTCTAGCACCAATTGGATGGTGTGGCCACTGTTGTTCTGTGGTTAGTGCGTTCGGCGCACTTCACCAAATTTTCTAAAATTTTTTTTCAGGAGATCTTTAAGCATCAATTGGATGGTGTTTCTAGAGTTGCTCAGTGGTCAGTGCGTCCGGCGTACAACCCCAAATCTTTTTTTTCCGGAGATCTTCTAGCACCAATTGGATGGTGTGGCCACTGTTCTTCAGTGGTCAATGCGTTCGGCGCACTTCACCAGATTTTCTGAAATTTTTTTCCGGAGATCTTTTAGCACCAATTGGAAGGTGTGGCTACTGTTGCTCAGTAATCAGTGCGTCCGTCATACAACCCCAAAGCTTTTTTTTCCGGAGATCTTATAGCACCAATTGGACGGTGTGGTCACTGTTGCTCAGTGGTCAGTGCGTCCGGCGTATAACCCCAAATCTTTTTTTTCCGGAGATCTTATAGCACCAATTGGACGGTGTTTCTAGAGTTGCTCAGTGGTCAGTGCGTCCGGCTTACAACAATAAATTTTCTGAATTTTTTTTTTGAGATCTTTTAGCACCAATTGGACGGTGTGGTCACTGTTGCTCAGTGGTCACTGCATCCGGCGTACAACCCCAAAGCTTTTTTCTCCGGAGTTCTTCTAGCACCAATTGGATGGTGTGGCCACTGTTGTTCTGTGGTTAGTGCGTTCGACGCACTTCACCAAATTTTTTTTCAGGAGATCTTTAAGCATCAATTGGATGGTGTTTCTAGAGTTGCTTAGTGGTCAGTGCGTCCGGCGTACAACTCCAAATCTTTTTTTTCCGGAGATCTTCTAGCACCAATTGGATGGTGTGGCCACTGTTGTTCTGTGGTCAGTGCGTTCGGCGCACTTCACCAAATTTTCTAAAATTATTTTTCAGGAGATCTTTAAGCATCAATTGGATGGTGTTTCTAGAGTTGCTCAGTGGTCAGTGCGTCCGGCGTATAACCCCAAATCTTTTTTTTCCGGAGATCTTATAGCACCAATTGGACGGTGTGGCTACAGTTGCTCAGTGGTCAGTGCGTCCGGCTTACAACAATAAATTTTCTGAATTTTTTTTTTGAGATCTTTTAGCACCAATTGGACGGTGTGGTCACTGTTGCTCAGTGGTCACTGCATCCGGCGTACAACCCCAAAGCTTTTTTTTCCGGAGTTCTTCTAGCACCAATTGGATGGTATGGCCACTGTTGTTCTGCGGTTAGTGCGTTCGACGCACTTCACCAAATTTTTTTTCAGGAGATCTTTAAGCATCAATTGGATGGTGTTTCTAGAGTTGCTTAGTAGTCCGGCGTACAACTCCAAATCTTTATTTTCCGGAGATCTTCTAGCACCAATTGGATGGTGTGGCCACTGTTGTTCTGTGGTCAGTGCGTTCGGCGCACTTCACCAGATTTTCTGAAATTTTTTTTCCGGAGATCTTATAGCACCAATTGGACGGTGTGGTCACTGTTGCTCAGTGGTCAGTGCGTCCGGCGTACAACCCCAAAGCTTTTTTTTCCGGAGTTCTTCTAGCACCAATTGGATGGTGTGGCCACTGTTGTTCTGTGGTTAGTGCGTTCGGCGCACTTCACCAGATTTGATTTTCTGAAATTTTTTTCCGGAGATCTTATAGCACCAATTGGACGGTGTGGCCACTGTTCTTCAGTGGTCCATGCGTTCGGCGCACTTCACCAGATTTTCTGAAATTTTTTTCCGGAGATCTTTTAGCACCAATTGGAAGGTGTGGCTACTGTTGCTCAGTAGTCAGTGCGTCCGTCATACAACCCCAAAGCTTTTTTTTCCGGAGTTCTTCTAGCACCAATTGGATGGTGTGGCCACTGTTGTTCTGTGGTTAGTGCGTTCGGCGCACTTCACCAAATTTTCTAAAATTTTTTTTCAGGAGATCTTTAAGCATCAATTGGATGGTGTTTCTAGAGTTGCTCAGTGGTCAGTGCGTCCGGCGTACAACCCCAAATCTTTTTTTTCCGGAGATCTTCTAGCACCAATTGGATGGTGTGGCCACTGTTCTTCAGTGGTCAATGCGTTCGGCGCACTTCACCAGATTTTCTGAAATTTTTTTCCGGAGATCTTTTAGCACCAATTGGAAGGTGTGGCTACTGTTGCTCAGTGGTCAGTGCGTCCGGCGTATAACCCCAAATCTTTTTTTTCCGGAGATCTTATAGCACCAATTGGACGGTGTGGCTACAGTTGCTCAGTGGTCAGTGCGTCCGGCTTACAACAATAAATTTTCTGAATTTTTTTTTTGAGATCTTTTAGCACCAATTGGACGGTGTGGTCACTGTTGCTCAGTGGTCACTGCATCCGGCGTACAACCCCAAAGCTTTTTTCTCCGGAGTTCTTCTAGCACCAATTGGATGGTGTGGCCACTGTTGTTCTGTGGTTAGTGCGTTCGACGCACTTCACCAAATTTTTTTTCAGGAGATCTTTAAGCATCAATTGGATGGTGTTTCTAGAGTTGCTTAGTGGTCAGTGCGTCCGGCGTACAACTCCAAATCTTTTTTTTCCGGAGATCTTCTAGCACCAATTGGATGGTGTGGCCACTGTTGTTCTGTGGTCAGTGCGTTCGGCGCACTTCACCAAATTTTCTAAAATTATTTTTCAGGAGATCTTTAAGCATCAATTGGATTGTGTTTCTAGAGTTGCTCAGTGGTCAGTGCGTCCGGCGTATAACCCCAAATCTTTTTTTTCCGGAGATCTTATAGCACCAATTGGACGGTGTGGCTACAGTTGCTCAGTAGTCAGTGCGTCCGGCTTACAACAATAAATTTTCTGAATTTTTTTTTTGAGATCTTTTAGCACCAATTGGACGGTGTGGTCACTGTTGCTCAGTGATGGTGTTTCTAGAGTTGCTTAGTAGTCCGGCGTACAACTCCAAATCTTTATTTTCCGGAGATCTTCTAGCACCAATTGGATGGTGTGGCCACTGTTGTTCTGTGGTCAGTGCGTTCGGCGCACTTCACCAGATTTTCTGAAAAGATCTTATAGCACCAATTGGACGGTGTGGCTACAGTTGCTCAGTGGTCAGTGCGTCCGGCTTACAACAATAAATTTTCAGAATTTTTTTTTTTGAGATCTTTTAGCACCAATTGGACGGTGTGGTCACTGTTGCTCAGTGGTCAGTGCGTCCGGCGTACAACCCCAAAGCTTTTTTTTCCGGAGTTCTTCTAGCACCAATTGGATGGTGTGGCCACTGTTGTTCTGTGGTTAGTGCGTTCGGCGCACTTCACCAGATTTGATTTTCTGAAATTTTTTTCCGGAGATCTTATAGCACCAATTGGACGGTGTGGCCACTGTTCTTCAGTGGTCCATGCGTTCGGCGCACTTCACCAGATTTTCTGAAATTTTTTTCCGGAGATCTTTTAGCACCAATTGGAAGGTGTGGCTACTGTTGCTCAGTAGTCAGTGCGTCCGTCATACAACCCCAAAGCTTTTTTTTTCGGAGTTCTTCTAGCACCAATTGGATGGTGTGGCCACTGTTGTTCTGTGGTTAGTGCGTTCGGCGCACTTCACCAAATTTTCTAAAATTTTTTTTCAGGAGATCTTTAAGCATCAATTGGATGGTGTTTCTAGAGTTGCTCAGTGGTCAGTGCGCCCGGCGTACAACCCCAAATCTTTTTTTTCCGGAGATCTTCTAGCACCAATTGCATGGTGTGGCCACTGTTCTTCAGTGGTCAATGCGTTCGGCGCACTTCACCAGATTTTCTGAAATTTTTTTCCGGAGATCTTTTAGCACCAATTGGAAGGTGTGGCTACTGTTGCTCAGTAGTCAGTGCGTCCGTCATACAACCCCAAAGCTTTTTTTTTCGGAGTTCTTCTAGCACCAATTGGATGGTGTGGTCACTGTTGTTCTGTGGTTAGTGCGTTCGGCGCACTTCACCAAATTTTCTAAAATTTTTTTTCAGGAGATCTTTAAGCATCAATTGGATGGTGTTTCTAGAGTTGCTCAGTGGTCAGTGCGTCCGGCGTACAACCCCAAATCTTTTTTTTCCGGAGATCTTCTAGCACCAATTGGATGGTGTGGCCACTGTTGTTCTGTTGTCAGTGCGTTCGGCGCACTTCACCAAATTTTCTAAAATTTTTTTTCAGGAGATCTTTACGCATCAATTGGATGGTGTTTCTAGAGTTGCTCAGTGGTCAGTGCGTCCGGCGTACAACCCCAAATCTTTTTTTTCCGGAGATCTTCTAGCACCAATTGGATGGTGTGGCCACTGTTGTTCTGTGGTCAGTGCGTTCGGCGCACTTCACCAAATTTTCTAAAATTTTTTTTCAGGAGATCTTTAAGCATCAATTGGATGGTGTTTCTAGAGTTGCTCAGTGGTCAGTGCATCCGGCGTACAACGCCAAATCTTTTTTTTCCGGAGATCTTCTAGCACCAATTGGATGGTGTGGCCAAAGTTGTTCTGTGGTCAGTGCGTTCGGCGCACTTCACCAGATTTTCTGAAATTTTTTTCCGGAGATCTTATAGCACCAATTGGACGGTGTGGCCACTGTTGCTCAGTGGTCAGTGCATCCGGCGTACAACCCCAAATCTTTTTTCCGGAGATCTTTAAGAATCAATTGGATGGTGTTTCTAGAGTGGCTTAGTGGTCAGTGCGTCCGGCGTACAACTCCAAATTTTTATTTTCCGGAGATCTTATAGCACCAATTGGACGGTGTGGCTACAGTTGCTCAGTGGTCAGTGCGTCCGGCTTACAACAATAAATTTTCAGAATTTTTTTTTTTGAGATCTTTTAGCACCAATTGGACGGTGTGGTCACTGTTGCTCAGTGGTCAGTGCGTCCGGCGTACAACCCCAAAGCTTTTTTCTCCGGAGTTCTTCTAGCACCAATTGGATGGTGTGGCCACTGTTGTTCTGTGGTTAGTGCGTTCGGCGCACTTCACCAAATTTTCTAAAATTTTTTTTCAGGAGATCTTTAAGCATCAATTGGATGGTGTTTCTAGAGTTGCTCAGTGGTCAGTGCGTCCGGCGTACAACCCCGAATCTTTTTTTTCCGGAGATCTTCTAGCACCAATTGGATGGTGTGGCCGCTGTTGTTCTGTGGTCAGTGCGTTCGGCGCACTTCACCAAATTTTCTAAAATTTTTTTTCAGGAGATCTTTAAGCATCAATTGGATGGTGTTTCTAGAGTTGCTCAGTGGTCAGTGCGCCCGGCGTACAACCCCAAATCTTTTTTTTCCGGAGATCTTCTAGCACCAATTGCATGGTGTGGTCACTGTTCTTCAGTGGTCAATGCGTTCGGCGCACTTCACCAGATTTTCTGAAATTTTTTTCCGGAGATCTTTTAGCACCAATTGGAAGGTGTGGCTACTGTTGCTCAGTAGTCAGTGCGTCCGTCATACAACCCCAAAGCTTTTTTTTTCGGAGTTCTTCTAGCACCAATTGGATGGTGTGGCCACTGTTGTTCTGTGGTTAGTGCGTTCGGCGCACTTCACCAAATTTTCTAAAATTTTTTTTCAGGAGATCTTTAAGCATCAATTGGATGATGTTTCTAGAGTTGCTCAGTGGTCAGTGCGTCCGGCGTACAACCCCAAATCTTTTTTTTCCGGAGATCTTCTAGCACCAATTGGATGGTGTGGCCAATGTTGTTCTGTGGTCAGTGCGTTCGGCGCACTTCACCAGATTTTCTGAAATTTTTTTCCGGAGATCTTATAGCACCAATTGGACGGTGTGGCCACTGTTGCTCAGTGGTCAGTGCATCCGGCGTACAACCCGAAATCTTTTTTCCGGAGATCTTTAAGAATCAATTGGATGGTGTTTCTAGAGTTGCTCAGTGGTCAGTGCGTCCGGCGTACAACCCAAAATCTTTTTTTTCCGGAGATCTTCTAGCATCAATTGGATGGTGTGGCCACTGTTGTTCTGTGGTTAGTGCGTGCGGCGCACTTCACCAAATTTTCTAAAATTTTTTTTCAGGAGATCTTTAAGCATCAATTGGATGGTGTTTATAGAGTTGCTCAGTGGTCAGTGCGTCCGGCGCACAACCCCAAATCTTTTTTTTCCGGAGATCTTCTAGCACCAATTGGATGGTGTGGCCACTGTTGTTCTGTGGTCAGTGCGTTCGGGGCACTTCACCAAATTTTCTAAAATTTTTTTTCAGGAGATCTTTAAGCATCAATTGGATGGTGTTTCTAGAGTTGCTCAGTGGTCAGTGCGTCCGGCGTACAACCCCAAATCTTTTTTTTCCGGAGATCTTCTAGCACCAATTGGATGGTGTGGCCACTGTTGTTCTGTGGTCAGTGCGTTGGGCGCACTTCACCAAATTTTCTAAATTTTTTTTTCAGGAGATCTTTAAGCATCAATTGGATGGTGTTTCTAGAGTTGCTCAGTGGTCAGTGCGTCCGGCGTACAACCCCAAATCTTTTTTTCCGGAGATCTTCTAGCACCAATTGGATGGTGTTGTGGCCACTGTTGTTGTGTAATCAGTGCGTTCGGCGCACTTCACCAAATTTTCTTAAATTTTTTTTCAGGAGATCTTTAAGCATGAATTGGATGGTGTTTCTAGAGTTGCTCAGTGGTCAGTGCGTCCGGCGCACAACCCCAAATCTTTTTTTTCCGGAGATCTTCTAGTACCAATTGGATGGTGTGGCCACTGTTGTTCTGTGGTCAGTGCGTTCGGGGCACTTCACCAAATTTTCTAAAATTTTTTTTCAGGAGATCTTTAAGCATCAATTGGATGGTGTTTCTAGAGTTGCTCATTGGTCAGGGCGTCCGGCGTACAACCCCAAATCTTTTTTTTCCGGAGATCTTCTAGCACCAATTGGATGGTGTGGCCACTGTTGTTCTGTGGTCAGTGCGTTCGGCGCACTTCACCAAATTTTCTAAAATTTTTTTTCAGGAGATCTTTAAGCATCAATTGGATGGTGTTTCTAGAGTTGCTCAGTGGTCAGTGCGTCCGGCGTACAACCCCAAATCTTTTTTTTCGGAGATCTTCTAGCACCAATTGGATGGTGTGGCCACTGTTGTCCTGTGGTCAGTGCGTTCGGCGCACTTCACCAAATTTTCTTAAATTTTTTTTCAGGAGATCTTTAAGCATGAATAGGTTGGTGTTTCTAGAGTTGCTCAGTGGTCAGTGCGTCCGGCGTACGACCTCCAATCTTTTTTTTCCGGAGATCTTCTAGCACCAATTGGATGGTAAGGCCACTGTTGTTCTGTGGTCAATGCGTTCGGCGCACTTCACCAGATTTTCTGAAATTTTTTTCCGGAGATCTTTTAGCACCAATTGGAAGGTGTGGCTACTGTTGCTCAGTAGTCAGTGCGTCCGGCGTACAACCCCAAATCTGTTTTTCCGGAGATCTTCTAGCATCAATTGGATGGTGTGGCCACTGTTGTTCTGTGGTCAGTGCGTTCGACGCACTTCACCAAATTTTCTGAAATTTTTTTTCAGGAGATCTTTAAGCATCAATTGGATGGTGTTTCTAGAGTTGCTCAGTGGTCAGTGCGCCCGGCGTACAACCCCAAATCTTTTTTTTCCGGAGATCTTCTAGCACCAATTGGATGGTGTGGCCACGGTTGTTTGGTGGTCAGTGCGTTCGGCGCACTTCACCAAATTTTCTAAAATTTTTTTTCAGGAGATCTTTAAGCATCAATTGGATTGTGTTTCTAGAGTTGCTCAGTGGTCAGTGCGTCCGGCGTACAACCCCAAATCTTTTTTTTCCGGAGATCTTCTAGCACCAATTGGATGGTGTGGCCACTGTTGTTCTGTGGTCAGTGCGTTCGACGCACTTCACCAAATTTTCTAAAATTTTTTTTCAGGAGATCTTTAAGCATCAATTGGATGGTGTTTCTAGAGTTGCTCAGTGGCCAGTGCGTCCGGCGTACAACCCCAAATCTTTTTTTTCCGGAGATCTTCTAGCACCAATTGGATGGTGTGGCCACTGTTGTTCTGTGGTCAGTGCGTTCGGCGCACTTCACCAAATTTTCTGAAATTTTTTTCCGGAGATCTTTTAGCACCAATTGGAAGGTGTGGCTACTGTTGCTCAGTAGTCAGTGCGTCCGGCGTACAACCCCAAATCTTTTTTTTCCGGAGATCTTCTAGCACCAATTGGATGGTGTTGCCACTGTTGTTCTGTGGTCAGTGCGTTCGGCGCACTTCACCAACTTTTCTAAAATTTTTTTTCAGAAGATCTTTAAGCATCAATTGGATGGTGTTTCTAGAGTTGCTCAGTGGTCAGTGCGTCCGGCGTACAACCCCAAATCTTTTTTTTCCGGAGATCTTCTAGCACCAATTGGATGGTGTGGCCACGGTTGTTTGGTGGTCAGTGCGTTCGGCGCACTTCACCAAATTTTCTAAAATTTTTTTTCAGGAGATCTTTAAGCATCAATTGGATGGTGTTTCTAGAGTTGCTCAGTGGTCAGTGCGCCCGGCGTACAACCCCAAATCTTTTTTTTCCGGAGATATTCTAGCACCAATTGGATGGTGTGGCCACTGTTGTTCTGTGGTCAGTGCGTTCGGCGCACTTCACCAACTTTTCTAAAATTTTTTTTCAGAAGATCTTTAAGCATCAATTGGATGGTGTTTCTAGAGTTGCTCAGTGGTCAGTGCGTCCGGCGTACAACCCCAAATCTTTTTTTTCCGGAGATATTCTAGCACCAATTGGATGGTGTGGCCACTGTTGTTCTGTGGTCAGTGCGTTCGGCGCACTTCACCAACTTTTCTAAAATTTTTTTTCAGAAGATCTTTAAGCATCAATTGGATTGTGTTTCTAGAGTTGCTCAGTGGTCAGTGCGTCCGGCGTACAACCCCAAATCTTTTTTTTCCGGAGATCTTCTAGCACCAATTGGATGGTGTTGCCACTGTTGTTCTGTGGTCAGCGCGTTCGGCGCACTTCACCAACTTTTCTAAAATTTTTTTTCAGAAGATCTTTAAGCATCAATTGGATGGTGTTTCTAGAGTTGCTCAGTGGTCAGTGCGTCCGGCGTACAACCCCAAATCTTTTTTTTCCGGAGATATTCTAGCACCAATTGGATGGTGTGGCCACTGTTGTTCTGTGGTCAGTGCGTTCGGCGCACTTCACCAAATTTTCTAAAATTTTTTTTCAGGAGATCTTTAAGCATCAATTGGATGGTGTTTCTAGAGTTGCTCAGTGGTCAGTGCGCCCGGCGTACAACCCCAAATCTTTTTTTTCCGGAGATCTTCTAGCACCAATTGGATGGTGTGGCCACGGTTGTTTGGTGGTCAGTGCGTTCGGCGCACTTCACCAAATTTTCTAAAATTTTTTTTCAGGAGATCTTTAAGCATCAATTGGATGGTGTTTCTAGAGTTGCTCAGTGGTCAGTGCGTCCGGCGTACAACCCCAAATCTTTTTTTTCCGGAGATATTCTAGCACCAATTGGATGGTGTGGCCACTGTTGTTCTGTGGTCAGTGCGTTCGGCGCACTTCACCAAATTTTCTAAAATTTTTTTTCAGGAGATCTTTAAGCATCAATTGGATGGTGTTTCTAGAGTTGCTCAGTGGTCAGTGCATCCGGCGTACAACCCCAAATCTTTTTTTTCCGGAGATCTTCTAGCACCAATTGGATGGTGTGGCCACTGTTGTTCTGTGGTCAGTGCGTTCGGCGCACTTCACCAAATTTTCTGAAATTTTTTTCCGGAGATCTTTTAGCACCAATTGGAAGGTGTGGCTACTGTTGCTCAGTAGTCAGTGCGTCCGGCGTACAACCCCAAATCTTTTTTTTCCGGAGATCTTCTAGCACCAATTGGATGGTGTTGCCACTGTTGTTCTGTGGTCAGTGCGTTCGGCGCACTTCACCAACTTTTCTAAAATTTTTTTTCAGAAGATCTTTAAGCATCAATTGGATGGTGTTTCTAGAGTTGCTCAGTGGTCAGTGCGTCCGGCGTACAACCCCAAATCTTTTTTTTCCGGAGATCTTCTAGCACCAATTGGATGGTGTGGCCACTGTTGTTCTGTGGTTAGTGCGTTCGGCGCACTTCACCAAATTTTCTAAAATTTTTTTTCAGGAGATCTTTAAGCATCAATTGGATTGTGTTTCTAGAGTTGCTCAGTGGTCAGTGCGTCCGGCGTACAACCCCAAATCTTTTTTTTCCGGAGATCTTCTAGCACCAATTGGATGGTGTGGCCACTGTTGTTCTGTGGTCAGTGCGTTCGGCGCACTTCACCAAATTTTCTAAAATTTTTTTTAGGAGATCTTTAAGCATCAATTGGATGGTGTTTCTAGAGTTGCTCAGTGGTCAGTGCATCCGGCGTACAACGCCAAATCTTTTTTTTCCGGAGATCTTCTAGCACCAATTGGATGGTGTGGCCACTGTTGTTCTGTGGTCAGTGCGTTCGGCGCACTTCACCAAATTTTCTAAAATTTTTTTTCAGGAGATCTTTAAGCATCAATTGGATGGTGTTTCTAGAGTTGCTCAGTGGTCAGTGCGTCCGGCGTACAACCCCAAATCTTTTTTTTCCGGAGATATTCTAGCACCAATTGGATGGTGTGGCCACTGTTGTTCTGTGGTCAGTGCGTTCGGCGCACTTCACCAAATTTTCTAAAATTTTTTTTCAGGAGATCTTTAAGCATCAATTGGATGGTGTTTCTAGAGTTGCTCAGTGGTCAGTGCATCCGGCGTACAACACCAAATCTTTTTTTTCCGGAGATCTTCTAGAATAAATTGGATGGTGTGGCCACTGTTGTTCTGTGGTCAGTGCGTTCGGCGCACTTCACCAAATTTTCTAAAATTTTTTTTCAGGAGATCTTTAAGCATCAATTGGATGGTGTTTCTAGAGTTGCTCAGTGGTCAGTGCGTCTGGCGTACAACCCCAAATCTTTTTTTCCGGAGATCTTCTAGCACCAATTGGATGGTGTTGCCACTGTTGTTCTGTGGTCAGTGCGTTCGGCGCACTTCACCAAATTTTCTAAAATTTTTTTTCAGGGGATCTTTAAGCATCAATTGGATGGTGTTTCTAGAGTTGCTCAGTGGTCAGTGCATCCGGCGTACAACGCCAAATCTTTTTTTTCCGGAGATCTTCTAGCACCAATTGGATGGTGTGGCCACTGTTGTTCTGTGGTCAGTGCGTTTGGGGCACTTCACCAAATTTTCCAAATTTTTTTTTCAGGAGATCTTTAAGCATCAATTGGATGGTGTTTCTAGAGTTGCTCAGAGGTCAGTACGTCCGGCGTACAACCCCAAATCTTTTTTTTCCGGAGATCTTCTAGCACCAATTGGATGGTGTGGCCACTGTTGTTTTGTGGTCAGTGCGTTCGGCGTACTTCACCAAATTTTCTAAATTGTTTTTTCAGGAGATCTTGAAGCATCAATTGGATGGTGTTTCTAGAGCTGCTCAGTGGTCAGTGCGTCCGGCGTACAACCCCAAATCTTTTTTTCCCGGAGATCTTCTAGCATAAATTGGATGGTGTGGCCACTGTTGTTCTGTGGTCAGTGCGTTCGGCGCACTTCACTTAATTTTCTTCAATTTTTTTTCAGGAGATCTTTAAGCATCAATTGGATGGTGTTTCTAGAGTTCCTCAGTGGTCAGTGCATCCGGCGTACAACGCCAAATCTTTTTTTTCCGGAGATCTTCTAGCAACAATTGGATGGTGTGGCCACTGTTGTTCTGTGGTCAGTGCGTTCGGCGCACTTCACCAAATTTTCTAAAATTTTTTTTCAGGAGATCTTTAAGCATCAATTGGATGGTGTTTCTAGAGTTGCTCAGTGGTCAGTACGTCCGGCGTACAACCCCAAATCTTTTTTTTCCGGAGATCTTCTAGCACCAATTGGATGGTGTGGCCACTGTTGTTCTGTGGTCAGTGCGTTCGGCGCACTTCACCAAATTTTCTAAAATTTTTTTTCAGGAGATCTTTAAGCATCAATTGGATGGTGTTTCTAGAGTTGCTCAGTGGTCAGTGCGTCCGGGGTACAACCCCAAATCTTTTTTTTCCGGAGATCTTCTAGCACCAATTGGATGGTGTGGCCACTCTTGTTCAGTGGTCAGTGCGTTCGGCGCACTTCACCAGATTTTCTGAAAATTTTTTTCCGGAGATCTTATAGCACCAATTGGACGGTGTGGCTACAGTTGCTCAGTGGTCAGTGCGTCCGGCGTACAACCCCAAATCTTTTTTTTCGGGAGATCTTCTAGCACCAATTGGATGGTGTGGCCACTGTTGTTCTGTGGTCAGTGCGTTCGGCGCACTTCATCAAATTTTCTAAAATTTTTTTTCAGGAGATCTTTAAGCATCAATTGGATGGTGTTTCTAGAGTTGCTCAGTGGTCAGTACGACCGGCGTACAACCCCAAATCCTTTTTTTCCGGAGATCTTCTAGCACCAATTGGATGGTGTGGCCACTGTTGTTCTGTGGTCAGTGCGTTCGGCGCACTTCACCAGATTTTCTGAAAATTTTTTTCCGGAGATCTTGTAGCACCAATTGAACGGTGTTGGCTACAGTTGCTCAGTGGTCAGTGCGTCCGGCGTACAACCCCAAATCTTTTTTTCCGGAGATCTTCTAGCACCAGTTGGATGGTGTTTCTAGAGTTGCTCAGTGGTCAGTGCGTCCGGCGTACAACCCCAAATCTTTTTTTCCGGAGATCTTCTAGCACCAATTGTATGGTGTGGCCACTGTTGTCCTGTGGTCAGTGCGTTCGGCGCACTTCACCAAATTTTATAAATTGTTTTTTCAGGAGATCTTTAAGCATCAATTGGATGGTGTTTCTAGAGCTGCTCAGTGGTCAGTGCGTCCGGCGTACAGCCCCAAATCTTTTTTTTCCGGAGATCTTCTAGCACCAATTGGATGGTGTGGCCACTGTTGTTTTGTGGTCAGTGCGTTCGGCGCACTTCACCAAATTTTCTAAAATTTTTTTTACGAGATCTTTAAGCATCAATTGGATGGTGTTTCTAGAGTTGCTCAGTGGTCAGTGCGTCCGGCGTACAACCCCAAATCTTTTTTTTCCGGAGATCTTCTAGCACCAATTGGATGGTGTGGCCACTGTTGTTCTGTGGTCAGTGCGTTCGGCGCACTTCACCAAATTTTCTAAAAATTTTTTTCAGGAGATCTTTAAGCATCAATTGGATGGTGTTTCTGAGATCTTTCGGAGATCTTTTAGCACCAATTGGAAGGTGTGGCTACTATTGCTCAGTAGTCAGTGCGTCCGGCGTACAACCCCAAATCTTTTTTTTCCGGAGATCTTCTAGCACCAATTGGATGGTGTGGCCACTGTTGTTTTGTGGTCAGTGCGTTCGGTGCACTTCACCAAATTTTCTGAAATTTGTTTTCCGGAGATCTTTAAGCATCAAGTTAATGGTGTTTCTAGAGTTGCTCAGTGGTCAGTGCGTCCGGCGTACAACCCCAAATCTTTTTTTTCAGGAGATCTTTAAGCATCAATTGGATGGTGTTTCTAGAGTTGCTCAGTGGTCAGTGCGTCCGGCGTACAACCCCAAATCTTTTTTTTCAGGAGATCTTTAAGCATCAATTGGATGGTGTTTCTAGAGTTGCTCAGTGGTCAGTGCGTCCGGCGTACAACCCCAAATCTTTTTTTCCGGAGATCTTCTAGCACCAATTGGATGGTGTTCCCACTGTTGTTCTGTGGTCAGTGCGTTCGGCGCACTTCACCAAATTTTCTAAAATTTTTTTTCAGTAGATCTTTAAGCATCAATTGGATGGTGTTTCTAGAGTTGCTCAGTGGTCAGTGCGTCCGGCGTACAACCCCAAATCTTTTTTTTCCGGAGATATTCTAGCACCAATTGGATGGTGTGGCCACTGTTGTTCTGTGGTCAGTGCGTTCGGCGCACTTCACCAAATTTTCTAAAATTTTTTTTCAGGAGATCTTTAAGCATCAATTGGATGGTGTTTCTAGAGTTGCTCAGTGGTCAGTGCGCCCGGCGTACAACCCCAAATCTTTTTTTTCCGGAGATCTTCTAGCACCAATTGGACGGTGTGGCTACTATTGCTCAGTAGTCAGTGCGTCCGGCGTACAACCCCAAATCTTTTTTTTCCGGAGATCTTCTAGCAACAATTGGATGGTGTGGCCACTGTTGTTCTGTGGTCAGTGCGTTCAGCGCACTTCACCAAATTTTCTAAAATTTTTTTTCAGGAGATTTTTAAGCATCAATTTGATGGTGTTTCTAGAGTTGCTCAGTGGTCAGTGCGTCCGGCGTACAACCCCAAATCCTTTTTTTCCGGAGATCTTCTACCACCAATTGGATGGTGTGGCCACTGTTGTTCTGTGGTCAGTGCGTTCGGCGCACTTCACCAAATTTTCTAAAATTTTTTTTCAGGAGATCCTTAAGCATCAATTGGATGGTGTTTCTAGAGTTGCTCAGTGGTCAGTGCGTCCGGCGTACAACCCCAAATCTTTTTTTTTCCGGAGATCTGCTAGCACCAATTGGATGGTGTGGCCACTCTTGTTCTGTGGTCAGTGCGTTCGGCGCACTTCACCAGATTTTCTGAAAATTGTTTTCCGGAGATCTTATAGCACCAATTGGGCGGTGTGGCTACAGTTGCTCAGTGGTCAGTGCGTCCGGCGTACAACCCCAAATCTTTTTTTTCCGGAGATCTTCTAGCACCAGTTGGATGGTGTTTCTAAAGTTGCTCAGTGGTCAGTGCGTTCGGCGTACAACCCCAAATCTTTCTTTTCCGGAGATCTTCTAGCACCAATTGGATGGTGTGGCCACTGTTGTTTTGTGGTCAGTGCGTTCGGCGCCCTTCACCAAATTTTCTAAATTTTTTTTTCAGGAGATCCTTAAGCATCAATTGGATGGTGTTTCTAGAGTTGCTCAGTGGTCAGTGCGTCCGGCGTACAACCCCAAATCTTTTTTTTCCGGAGATCTGCTAGCACCAATTGGATGGTGTGGCCACTCTTGTTCTGTGGTCAGTGCGTTCGGCGCACTTCACCAGATTTTCTGAAAATTTTTTTCCGGAGATCTTATAGCACCAATTGGACGGTGTGGCTACAGTTGCTCAGTGGTCAGTGCGTCCGGCGTACAACCCCAAATCTTTTTTTTCGGGAGATCTTCTAGCACCAATTGGATGGTGTGGCCACTGTTGTTCTGTGGTCAGTGCGTTCGGCGCACTTCACCAAATTTTCTAAAACTTTTTTTCAGGAGATCTTTAAGCATCAATTGGATGGTGTTTCTAGAGTTGCTCAGTGGTCAGTGCGTCCGGCGTACAACCCCAAATCCTTTTTTTCCGGAGATCTTCTAGCACCAATTGGATGGTGTGGCCACTGTTGTTCTGTGGTCAGTGCGTTCGGCGCACTTCACCAAATTTTCTGAAATTTTTTTTCCGGAGATCTTATAGCACCAATTGGACGGTGTGGCTACAGTTGCTCAGTGGTCAGTGCGTCCGGCGTACAACCCCAAATCTTTTTTTTCCGGAGATCTTCTAGCACCAGTTGGATGGTGTTTCTAGAGTTGCTCAGTGGTCAGTGCGTCCGGCGTACAACCCCAAATCATTTTTTTCCGGAGATCTTCTAGCACCAATTGGATGGTGTGGCCACTGTTGTTCTGTGGTCAGTGCGTTCGGCTCACTTCACCAAATTTTCTAAATTTTTTTTCAGGAGATCTTTAAGCATCAATTGGCTGGTGTTTCTAGAGTTGCTCAGTGGTCAGTGCGTCCGGCGTACAACTCCAAATCTTTTTTTTCCGGAGATCTTCTAGCACCAATTGGATGGTGTGGCCACTGTTGTTTTGTGGTCAGTGCGTTCGGCGCACTTCACCAAATTTTCTAAAATTTCTTTTCAGGAGATCTTTAAGCATCAATTGGGTGGTGTTTCTAGAGTTGCTCAGTGGCCAGTGCGTCCGGCATACGACCCCAAATTTTTTTTTTCCGGAGATCTTCTAGCACCAATTGGATGGTGTTCCCACTGTTGTTCTGTGGTCAGTGCGTTCGGCGCACTTCACCAAATTTTCTAAAATTTTTTTTCAGTAGATCTTTAAGCATCAATTGGATGGTGTTTCTAGAGTTGCTCAGTGGTCAGTGCGTCCGGCGTACAACCCCAAATCTTTTTTTCCGGAGATCTTCTAGCACCAATTGGATGGTGTGGCCACTGTTGTTCTGTGGTCAGTGCGTCCGGCGCACTTCACCAAATTTTCTGAAATTTTTTTTCCGGAGATCTTTTAGCACCAATTGGACGGTGTGGTCACTGTTGCTCAGTGGTCAGTGCGTCCGGCGTACAACCCCAAATCTTTTTTTCCGGAGATCTTTTAGCACCAATTGGATGGTGTGGCCACTGTTGTTCTGTGGTCAGTGCGTTCGGCGCACTTCACCAAATTTTCTGAATTTTTTTTCCGGAGATCTTCTAGCACCAATTGGAAGGTGTGGCTACTATTGCTCAGTAGTCAGTGCGTCCGGCGTACAACCCCAAATCTTTTTTTTCCGGAGATCTTCTAGCAACAATTGGATATTGTGGCCACTGTTGTTCTGTGGTCAGTGCGTTCGGCGCACTTAACCAAATTTTCTAAAATTTTTTTTCAGGAGATTTTTAAGCATCAATTGGATGGTGTTTCTAGAGTTGCTCAGTGGTCAGTGCGTCCGGCGTACAACCCCAAATCCTTTTTTTCCGGAGATCTTCTAGCACCAATTGGATGGTGTGGCCACTGTTGTTCTGTGGTCAGTGCGTCCGGCGTACAACCCCAAATCTTTTTTTTCCGGAGATCTTCTAGCACCAATTGGATGGTGTGGCCACTGTTGTTCTGTGGTCAGTGCGTTCCGCGCACTTCACCAGATTTTCTGAAGATTTTTTTCCGGAGATCTTATAGCACCAATTGGACGGTGTGGCTACTATTGCTCAGTGGTCAGTGCGTCCGGCGTACAACCCCAAATCTTTTTTTTCCGTAGATCTTCTAGCACCAGTTGGATGGTGTTTCTAGAGTTGCTCAGTGGTCAGTGCGTCCGGCGTACAACCCCAAATCTTTTTTTTCCGGAGATCTTCTAGCACCAATTGGATGGTGTGGCCACTGTTGTTCTGTGGTCAGTGCGTTCGGCGCACTTCACCAAATTTTCTAAATTGTTTTTTAAGGAGATCTTTAAGCATCAATTGGATGGTGTTTCTAGAGTTGCTCAGTGGTCAGTGCGTCCGGCGTACAACCCCAAATCTTTTTTTTCCGGAGATCTTCTAGCACCAATTGGATGGTGTGGCCACGGTTGTTTTGTGGTCAGTGCGTTCGGCGCACTTCACCAAATTTTCTAAAATTTTTTTTCAGGAGATCTTATAGCACCAATTGGACGGTGTGGCTACTATTGCTCAGTGGTCAGTGCGTCCGGCGTACAACCCCAAATCTTTTTTTTCCGTAGATCTTCTAGCACCAGTTGGATGGTGTTTCTAGAGTTGCTCAGTGGTCAGTGCGTCCGGCGTACAACCCCAAATCTTTTTTTTCCGGAGATCTTCTAGCACCAATTGGATGGTGTGGCCACTGTTGTTCTGTGGTCAGTGCGTTCGGCGCACTTCACCAAATTTTCTAAATTGTTTTTTAAGGAGATCTTTAAGCATCAATTGGATGGTGTTTCTAGAGTTGCTCAGTGGTCAGTGCGTCCGGCGTACAACCCCAAATCTTTTTTTTCCGGAGATCTTCTAGCACCAATTGGATGGTGTGGCCACGGTTGTTTTGTGGTCAGTGCGTTCGGCGCACTTCACCAAATTTTCTAAAATTTTTTTTCAGGAGATCTTTAAGCATCAATTGGATGGTGTTTCTAGAGTTGCTCAGTGGCCAGTGCGTCCGGCGTACAACCCCAAATCTTTTTTTTCCGGAGGTCTTCTAGCACCAATTGGATGGTGTGGCCACTGTTGTTCTGTGGTCAGTGCGTTCGGCGCACTTCACCAAATTTTGTAAAATTTTTTTTCAGTAGATCTTTAAGCATCAATTGGCTGGTGTTTCTAGAGTTCCTCAGTGGTCAGTGCGTCCGGCGTACAACTCCAAATCTTTTTTTTCCGGAGATCTTCTAGCACCAATTGGATGGTGTGGCCACTGTTGTTTTGTGGTCAGTGCGTTCGGCGCACTTCACCAAATTTTCTAAAATTTCTTTTCAGGAGATCTTTAAGCATCAATTGGATGGTGTTTCTAGAGTTGCTCAGTGGCCAGTGCGTCCGGCATACAACCCCAAATTTTTTTTTTCCGGAGATCTTCTAGCACCAATTGGATGGTGTTCCCACTGTTGTTCTGTGGTCAGTGCGTTCGGCGCACTTCACCAAATTTTCTAAAATTTTTTTTCAGTAGATCTTTAAGCATCAATTGGATGGTGTTTCTAGAGTTGCTCAGTGGTCAGTGCGTCCGGCGTACAACCCCAAATCTTTTTTTCCGGAGATCTTCTAGCACCAATTGGATGGTGTGGCCACTGTTGTTCTGTGGTCAGTGCGTCCGGCGCACTTCACCAAATTTTCTGAAATTTTTTTTCCGGAGATCTTTTAGCACCAATTGGACGGTGTGGTCACTGTTGCTCAGTGGTCAGTGCGTCCGGCGTACAACCCCAAATCTTTTTTTCCGGAGATCTTTTAGCACCAATTGGATGGTGTGGCCACTGTTGTTCTGTGGTCAGTGCGTTCGGCGCACTTCACCAAATTTTCTGAATTTTTTTTCCGGAGATCTTCTAGCACCAATTGGAAGGTGTGGCTACTATTGCTCAGTAGTCAGTGCGTCCGGCGTACAACCCCAAATCTTTTTTTTCCGGAGATCTTCTAGCAACAATTGGATATTGTGGCCACTGTTGTTCTGTGGTCAGTGCGTTCGGCGCACTTCACCAAATTTTCTAAAATTTTTTTTCAGGAGATTTTTAAGCATCAAATTAATGGTGTTTCTAGAGTTGCTCAGTGGTCAGTGCGTCCGGCGTACAACCCCAAATCCTTTTTTTCCGGAGATCTTCTAGCACCAATTGGATGGTGTGGCCACTGTTGTTCTGTGGTCAGTGCGTCCGGCGTACAACCCCAAATCTTTTTTTTCCGGAGATCTTCTAGCACCAATTGGATGGTGTGGCCACTGTTGTTCTGTGGTCAGTGCGTTCGGCGCACTTCACCAGATTTTCTGAAGATTTTTTTCCGGAGATCTTATAGCACCAATTGGATGGTGTGGCCACGGTTGTTCTGTGGTCAGTGCGTTCGGCGCACTTCACCAAATTTTCTAAATTGTTTTTTAAGGAGATCTTTAAGCATCAATTGGATGGTGTTTCTAGAGTTGCTCAGTGGTCAGTGCGTCCGGCGTACAACCCCAAATCTTTTTTTTCCGGAGATCTTCTAGCACCAATTGGATGGTGTGGCCACGGTTGTTTTGTGGTCAGTGCGTTCGGCGCACTTCACCAAATTTTCTAAAATTTTTTTTCAGTAGATCTTTAAGCATCAATTGGATGGTGTTTCTAGAGTTGCTCAGTGGTCAGTGCGTCCGGCGTACAACCCCAAATCTTTTTTTCCGGAGATCTTCTAGCACCAATTGGATGGTGTGGCCACTGTTGTTCTGTGGTCAGTGCGTTCGGCGCACTTCACCAAATTTTCTAAAATTTTTTTTCCGGAGATCTTTTAGCACCAATTGGACGGTGTGGTCACTGTTGCTCAGTGGTCAGTGCGTCCGGCGTACAACACCAAATCTTTTTTTTTCGGAGATCTTTTAGCACCAATTGGATGGTGTGGCCACTGTTGTTCTGTGGTCAGTGTGTTCGGCGCACTTCACCAAATTTTCTAAAATTTTTTTTCAGGAGATCTTTAAGCATCAATTGGATGGTGTTTCTAGAGTTGCTCAGTGGTCAGTACGTTCGGCGTACAACCCCAAATCTTTTTTCCGGAGATCTTCTAGCACCAATTGGAAGGTGTGGCTACTATTGCTCAGTAGTCAGTGCGTCCGGCGTACAACCCCAAATCTTTTTTTTCCGGAGATCTTCTAGCAACAATTGGATGGTGTGGCCACTGTTGTTCTGTGGTCAGTGCGTTCAGCGCACTTCACCAAATTTTCTAAAATTTTTTTTCAGGAGACCTTTAAGCATCAATTGGATGGTGTTTCTAGAGTTGCTCAGTGGTCAGTGCATCCGGCGTACAACGCCAAATCTTTATTTTCCGGAGATCTTCTAGCACCAATTGGATGGTGTGGCCACTGTTGTTCTGTGGTCAGTGCGTTCGGCGCACTTCACCAAATTTTCTAAAATTTTTTTTCAGGAGATCTGTAAGCATCAATTGGATGGTGTTTCTAGAGTTGCTCAGTGGTCAGTACGTCCGGCGTACAACCCCAAATCTTTTTTTTCCGGAGATCTTCTAGCACCAATTGGAAGGTGTGGCTACTATTGCTCAGTAGTCAGTGCGTCCGGCGAACAACCCCAAATCTTTTTTTTCCGGAGATCTTCTAGCAACAATTGGATGGTGTGGCCACTGTTGTTCTGTGGTCAGTGCGTTCTACGCACTTCACCAAATTTTCTAAAATTTTTTTTCAGGAGATTTTTAAGCATCAATTGGATGGTGTTTCTAGAGTTGCTCAGTGGTCAGTGCGTCCGGCGTACAACCCCAAATCTTTTTTTCCGGAGATCTTCTAGCACCAATTGGATGGTGCGGCCACTGTTGTTCTGTGGTCAGTGCGTTCGGCGCACTTCACCAAATTTTCTGAAAATTTTTTTCCGGAGATCTTTAAGCATCAATTGGATGGTGTTTCTAGAGTTGCTCAGTTGTCAGTGCGTCCGGCGTACAACCCCAAATCTTTTTTTTCCGGAGATCTTCTAGCACCAATTGGATGGTGTGGCCACTGTTGTTCTGTGGTCAGTGCGTTCGGCGCACTTCACCAGATTATCTGAAAATTGTTTTCCGGAGATCTTATAGCACCAATTGGATGGTGTGGCCACTCTTGTTCTGTGGTCAGTGCGTTCGGCGCACTTCACCAGATTTTCTGAAAATTTTTTTCCGGAGATCTTATAGCACCAATTGGACGGTGTGGCTACAGTTGCTCAGTGGTCAGTGCGTCCGGCGTACAACCCCAAATCTTTTTTTCGGGAGATCTTCTAGCACCAATTGGATGGTGTGGCCACTGTTGTTCTGTGGTCAGTGCGTCCGGCGTACAACCCCAAATCTTTTTTTTCCGGAGATCTTCTAGCACCAATTGGATGGTGTGGCCACTGTTGTTCTGTGGTCCGTGCGTTCGGCGCACTTCACCAAATTTTCTAAAATTTTTTTTCAGGAGATCTTTAAGCATCAATTGGATGGTGTTTCTAGAGTTGCTCAGTGGTCAGTGCGTCCGGCGTACAACCCCAAATCTTTTTTTCCGGAGATCTTCTAGCACCAATTGGATGGTGCGGCCACTGTTGTTCTGTGGTCAGTGCGTTCGGCGCACTTCACCAAATTTTCTGAAAATTTTTTTCCGGAGATCTTTAAGCATCAATTGGATGGTGTTTCTAGAGTTGCTCAGTTGTCAGTGCGTCCGGCGTACAACCCCAAATCTTTTTTTTCCGGAGATCTTCTAGCACCAATTGGATGGTGTGGCCACTGTTGTTCTGTGGTCAGTGCGTTCGGCGCACTTCACCAAATTTTCTAAAATTTTTTTTCAGGTGATCTTTAAGCATCAATTGGATGGTGTTTCTAGAGTTGCTCAGTGGTCAGTGCGTCCAGCGTACAACCCCAAATCTTTTTTTTCCGGAGATCTTCTAGCGCCAATTGGATGGTGTGGCCACTGTTGTTCTGTGGTCAGTGCGTTCGGCGCACTTCATTAAATTTTCTAAAATTTTTTTTCAGGAGATCTTTAAGCATCAATTGGATGGTGTTTCTAGAGTTGCTCAGTGGTCAGTGCGTCCGGCGTACAACCCCAAATCTGTTTTTTTCCGGAGATCTTCTAGCACCAATTTGATGGTGTGGCCACTGTTGTTCTGTGGTCAGTGCGTTCGGCGCACTTCACCAAATTTTCTAAAATTTTTTTTCAGGAGATCTTTAAGCATCAATTGGATGGTGTTTCTAGAGTTGCTCAGTGGTCAGTGCATCCGGCGTACAACGCCACATCTTTATTTTCCGGAGATCTTCTAGCACCAATTGGATGGTGTGGCCACTGTTGTTCTGTGGTCAGTGCGTTTGGCGCACTTCACCAAATTTTCTAAAATTTTTTTTCAGGAGATCTTTAAGCATCAATTGGATGGTGTTTCTAGAGTTGCTCAGTGGTCAGTACGTCCGGCGTACAACCCCAAATCTGTTTTTTCCGGAGATCTTCTAGCACCAATTGGAAGGTGTGGCTACTATTGCTCAGTAGTCAGTGCGTTCGGCGTACAACCCCAAATCTTTTTTTTCCGGAGATCTTCTAGCAACAATTGGATGGTGTGGCCACTGTTGTTCTGTGGTCAGTGCGTTCGGCGCACTTCACCAAATTTTCTAAAATTTTTTTTCAGGAGATTTTTAAGCATCAATTGGATGGTGATTCTAGAGTTGCTCAGTGGTCAGTGCGTCCGGCGTACAACCCCAAATCCTTTTTTTCCGGAGATCTTCTAGCACCAATTAAATGGTGTGGCCACTGTTGTTTTGTGGTCAGTGCGTTCGGCGCACTTCACCAAATTTTCTAAAATTTTTTTTCAGGAGATCTTTAAGCATCAATTGGATGGTGTTTCTAGAGTTGCTCAGTGGTCAGTGCGTCCGGGGTTCAACCCCAAATCTTTTTTTTCCGGAGATCTTCTAGCACCAATTGGATGGTGTGGCCACTCTTGTTCAGTGGTCAGTGCGTTCGGCGCACTTCACCAGATTTTCTGAAAATTTTTTTCCGGAGATCTTATAGCACCAATTGGACGGTGTGGCTACAGTTGCTCAGTGGTCAGTGCGTCCGGTGTACAACCCCAAATCTTTTTTTCGGGAGATCTTCTAGCACCAATTGGATGGTGTGGCCACTGTTGTTCTGTGGTCAGTGCGTCCGGCGTACAACCCCAAATCTTTTTTTTCCGGAGATCTTCTAGCACCAATTGGATGGTGTGGCCACTGTTGTTCTGTGGTCCGTGCGTTCGGCGCACTTCACCAAATTTTCTAAAATTTTTTTTCAGGAGATCTTTAAGCATCAATTGGATGGTGTTTCTAGAGTTGCTCAGTGGTCAGTGCGTCCGGCGTACAACCCCAAATCTTTTTTTCCGGAGATCTTCTAGCACCAATTGGATGGTGCGGCCACTGTTGTTCTGTGGTCAGTGCGTTCGGCGCACTTCACCAAATTTTCTGAAAATTTTTTTCCGGAGATCTTTAAGCATCAATTGGATGGTGTTTCTAGAGTTGCTCAGTTGTCAGTGCGTCCGGCGTACAACCCCAAATCTTTTTTTTCCGGAGATCTTCTAGCACCAATTGGATGGTGTGGCCACTGTTGTTCTGTGGTCAGTGCGTTCGGCGCACTTCACCAGATTATCTGAAAATTGTTTTCCGGAGATCTTATAGCACCAATTGGATGGTGTGGCCACTCTTGTTCTGTGGTCAGTGCGTTCGGCGCACTTCACCAGATTTTCTGAAAATTTTTTTCCGGAGATCTTATAGCACCAATTGGACGGTGTGGCTACAGTTGCTCAGTGGTCAGTGCGTCCGGCGTACAACCCCAAATCTTTTTTTTCCGGAGATCTTCTAGCACCAGTTGGATGGTGTTTCTAGAGTTGCTCAGTGGTCAGTGCGTCCGGCGTACAACCCCAAATCTTTTTTTTCCGGAGATCTTCTAGCACCAATTGGATGGTGTGGCCACTGTTGTTCTGTGGTCAGTGCGTTCGGCGCACTTCACCAAATTTAATAAATTGTTTTTTTCAGGAGATCTTTAAGCATCAATTGGATGGTGTTTCTAGAGCTGCTCAGTGGTCAGTGCGTCCGGCGTACAACCCCAAATCTTTTTTTTCCGGAGATCTTCTAGCACCAATTGGATGGTGTGGCCACTGTTGTTTTGTGGTCAGTGCGTTCGGCGCACTTCACCAAATTTTCAAAAATTTTTTTTTACGAGATCTTTAAGCATCAATTGGATGGTGTTTCTAGAGTTGCTCAGTGGTCAGTGCGTCCGGCGTACAACCCCAAATCTTTTTTTTCCGGAGATCTTCTAGCACCAATTGGATGGTGTGGCCACTGTTGTTCTGTGGTCAGTGCGTTCGGCGCACTTCACCAAATTTTCTAAAATTTTTTTTCAGGAGATCTTTAAGCATCAATTGGATGGTGTTTCTGAGATCTTTCGGAGATCTTTTACCACCAATTGGAAGGTGTGGCTACTATTGCTCAGTAGTCAGTGCGTCCGGCGTACAACCCCAAATCTTTTTTTTCCGGAGATCTTCTAGCACCAATTGGATGGTGTGGCCACTGTTGTTTTGTGGTCAGTGCGTTCGGCGCACTTCACCAAATTTTCTGAAATTTTTTTTCCGGAGATCTTTAAGCATCAATTGGATGGTGTTTCTAGAGTTGCTCAGTGGTCAGTGCGTCCGGCGTACAACCCCAAATCTTTTTTTTCAGGAGATCTTTAAGCATCAATTGGATGGTGTTTCTAGAGTTGCTCAGTGGTCAGTGCGTCCGGCGTACAACCCCAAATCTTTTTTTTCAGGAGATCTTTAAGCATCAATTGGATGGTGTTTCTAGAGTTGCTCAGTGGTCAGTGCGTCCGGCGTACAACCCCAAATCTTTTTTTCCGGAGATCTTCTAGCACCAATTGGATGGTGTGGCCACTGCTGTTCTGTGGTCAGTGCGTTCGGCGCACTTCACCAAATTTTCTGAAATTTTTTTTCCGGAGATCTTTAAGCATCAATTGGATGGTGTTTCTAGAGTTGCTCAGTGGTCAGTGCGTCCGGCGTACAACCCCAAATCTTTTTTTTTCCGGAGATCTTCTAGCACCAATTGGATGGTGTGGCCACTGTTGTTCTGTGGTCAGTGCGTTCGGCGCACTTCACCAAATTTTCTAAAATTTTTTTTCAGGAGATCTTTAAGCATCAATTGGATGGTGTTTCTAGAGTTGCTCAGTGGTCAGTGCGTCCGGCTAACAACAACAAATTTTCTGAATTCTAGCACCAATTGGATGGTGTGGCCACTGTTGTTCTGTGGTCAGTGCGTTCGGCGCACTTCACCAAATTTTCTGAAATTTTTTTTCCGGAGATCTTTAAGCATCAATTGGATGGTGTTTCTAGAGTTGCTCAGTGGTCAGTGCATCCGGCGTACAACGCCAAATCTTTATTTTCCGGAGATCTTCTAGCACCAATTGGATGGTGTTTCTAGAGTTGCTCAGTGGTCAGTGCGTCCGGCGTACAACCCCAAATCTTTTTTTTCAGGAGATCTTTAAGCATCAATTGGATGGTGTTTCTAGAGTTGCTCAGTGGTCAGTGCGTCCGGCGTACAACCCCAAATCTTTTTTTTCAGGAGATCTTTAAGCATCAATTGGATGGTGTTTCTAGAGTTGCTCAGTGGTCAGTGCGTCCGGCGTACAACCCCAAATCTTTTTTTTCCGGAGATCTGCTAGCACCAATTGGATGGTGTGGCCACTCTTGTTCTGTGGTCAGTGCGTTCGGCGCACTTCACCAGATTTTCTGAAAATTTTTTTCCGGAGATCTTATAGCACCAATTGGACGGTGTGGCTACAGTTGCTCAGTGGTCAGTGCGTCCGGCGTACAACCCCAAATCTTTTTTTCCGGAGATCTTCTAGCACCAATTGGATGGTGTGGCCACTGCTGTTCTGTGGTCAGTGCGTTCGGCGCACTTCACCAAATTTTCTGAAATTTTTTTTCCGGAGATCTTTAAGCATCAATTGGATGGTGTTTCTAGAGTTGCTCAGTGGTCAGTGCATCCGGCGTACAACGCCAAATCTTTTTTTTCAGGAGATCTTTAAGCATCAATTGGATGGTGTTTCTAGAGTTGCTCAGTGGTCAGTGCGTCCGGCGTACAACCCCAAATCTTTTTTTTCAGGAGATCTTTAAGCATCAATTGGATGGTGTTTCTAGAGTTGCTCAGTGGTCAGTGCGTCCGGCGTACAACCCCAAATCTTTTTTTTCAGGAGATCTTTAAGCATCAATTGGATGGTGTTTCTAGAGTTGCTCAGTGGTCAGTGCGTCCGGCGTACAACCCCAAATCTTTTTTTTCAGGAGATCTTTAAGCATCAATTGGATGGTGTTTCTAGAGTTGCTCAGTGGTCAGTGCGTCCGGCGTACAACCCCAAATCTTTTTTTCCGGAGATCTTCTAGCACCAATTGGATGGTGTGGCCACTGCTGTTCTGTGGTCAGTGCGTTCGGCGCACTTCACCAAATTTTCTGAAATTTTTTTTCCGGAGATCTTTAAGCATCAATTGGATGGTGTTTCTAGAGTTGCTCAGTGGTCAGTGCGTCCGGCGTACAACCCCAAATCTTTTTTTTCAGGAGATCTTTAAGCATCAATTGGATGGTGTTTCTAGAGTTGCTCAGTGGTCAGTGCGTCCGGCGTACAACCCCAAATCTTTTTTTCCGGAGATCTTCTAGCACCAATTGGATGGTGTGGCCACTGCTGTTCTGTGGTCAGTGCGTTCGGCGCACTTCACCAAATTTTCTGAAATTTTTTTTCCGGAGATCTTTAAGCATCAATTGGATGGTGTTTCTAGAGTTGCTCAGTGGTCAGTGCATCCGGCGTACAACGCCAAATCTTTATTTTCCGGAGATCTTCTAGCACCAATTGGATGGTGTGGCCACTGTTGTTCTGTGGTCAGTGCGTTCGGCGCACTTCACCAAATTTTCTAAAATTTTTTTTCAGGAGATCTTTAAGCATCAATTGGATGGTGTTTCTAGAGCTGCTCAGTGGTCAGTGCGTCCGGCTTACAACAACAAATTTTCTAAATTTTTTTTTCTGAGATCTTTTAGCACCAATTGGACAGTGTGGCTACTATTGCTCAGTAGTCAGTGCGTCCGGCGTACAACCCCAAATCTTTTTTTTCCGGAGATCTTCTAGCAACAATTGGATGGTGTGGCCACTGTTGTTCTGTGGTCAGTGCGTTCGGCGCACTTCACCAAATTTTCTAAAATTTTTTTTCAGGAGATCCTTAAGCATCAATTGGATGGTGTTTCTAGAGTTGCTCAGTGGTCAGTGCGTGCGGCGTACAACCCCAAATCTTTTTTTTTCCGGAGATCTGCTAGCACCAATTGGATGGTGTGGCCACTCTTGTTCTGTGGTCAGTGCGTTCGGCGCACTTCACCAGATTTTCTGAAAATTGTTTTCCGGAGATCTTATAGAACCAATTGGGCGGTGTGCTACAGTTGCTCAGTGGTCAGTGCGTCCGGCGTACAACCCCAAATCTTTTTTTTCCGGAGATCTTCTAGCAAAAGTTGGATGGTGTTTCTAAAGTTGCTCAGTGGTAAGTGCGTTCGGCGTACAACCCCAAATCTTTCTTTTCCGGAGATCTTCTAGCACCAATTGGATGGTGTGGCCACTGTTGTTTTGTGGTCAGTGCGTTCGGCGCACTTCACCAAATTTTCTAAAATTTTTTTTCAGGAGATCCTTAAGCATCAATTGGATGGTGTTTCTAGAGTTGCTCAGTGGTCAGTGCGTCCGGCGTACAACCCCAAATCTTTTTTTTCCGGAGATCTGCTAGCACCAATTGGATGGTGTGGCCACTCTTGTTCTGTGGTCAGTGCGTTCGGCGCACTTCACCAGATTTTCTGAAAATTTTTTTCCGGAGATCTTATAGCACCAATTGGACGGTGTGGCTACAGTTGCTCAGTGGTCAGTGCGTCCGGCGTACAACCCCAAATCTTTTTTTTCGGGAGATCTTCTAGCACCAATTGGATGGTGTGGCCACTGTTGTTCTGTGGTCAGTGCGTCCGGCGTACAACCCCAAATCTTTTTTTTCCGGAGATCTTCTAGCACCAATTGGATGGTGTGGCCACTGTTGTTCTGTGGTCAGTGCGTTCGGCGCACTTCACCAAACTTTCTAAAACTTTTTTTCAGGAGATCTTTAAGCATCAATTGGATGGTGTTTCTAGAGTTGCTCAGTGGTCAGTGCGTCCGGCGTACAACCCCAAATCCTTTTTTTCCGGAGATCTTCTAGCACCAATTGGATGGTGTGGCCACTGTTGTTCTGTGGTCAGTGCGTTCGGCGCACTTCACCAAATTTTCTGAAATTTTTTTTCCGGAGATCTTATAGCACCAATTGGACGGTGTGGCTACAGTTGCTCAGTGGATCCGGCGTACAACCCCAAATCTTTTTTTTCCGGAGATCTTCTAGCACCAGTTGGATGGTGTTTCTAGAGTTGCTCAGTGGTCAGTGCGTCCGGCGTACAACCCCAAATCATTTTTTTCCGGAGATCTTCTAGCACCAATTGGATGGTGTGGCCACTGTTGTTCTGTGGTCAGTGCGTTCGGCGCACTTCACCAAATTTTCTAAATTTTTTTTCAGGAGATCTTTAAGCATCAATTGGATGGTGTTTCTGAGATCTTTCGGAGATCTTTTAGCACCAATTGGAAGGTGTGGCTACTATTGCTCAGTAGTCAGTGCGTCCGGCGTACAACCCCAAATCTTTTTTTCCGGAGATCTTCTAGCACCAATTGGATGGTGTGGCCACTGTTGTTTTGTGGTCAGTGCGTTCGGCGCACTTCACCAAATTTTCTGAAATTTTTTTTCCGGAGATCTTTAAGCATCAATTGGATGGTGTTTCTAGAGTTGCTCAGTGGTCAGTGCGTCCGGCGTACAACCCCAAATCTTTTTTTTCAGGAGATCTTTAAGCATCAATTGGATGGTGTTTCTAGAGTTGCTCAGTGGTCAGTGCGTCCGGCGTACAACCCCAAATCTTTTTTTTCAGGAGATCTTTAAGCATCAATTGGATGGTGTTTCTAGAGTTGCTCAGTGGTCAGTGCGTCCGGCGTACAACCCCAAATCTTTTTTTCCGGAGATCTGCTAGCACCAATTGGATGGTGTGGCCACTCTTGTTCTGTGGTCAGTGCGTTCGGCGCACTTCACCAGATTTTCTGAAAATTGTTTTCCGGAGATCTTATAGCACCAATTGGGCGGTGTGCTACAGTTGCTCAGTGGTCAGTGCGTCCGGCGTACAACCCCAAATCTTTTTTTCCGGAGATCTTCTAGCACCAGTTGGATGGTGTTTCTAAAGTTGCTCAGTGGTCAGTGCGTTCGGCGTACAACCCCAAATCTTTCTTTTCCGGAGATCTTCTAGCACCAATTGGATGGTGTGGCCATTGTTGTTTTGTGGTCAGTGCGTTCGGCGCACTTCACCAAATTTTCTAAAATTTTTTTTCAGGAGATCCTTAAGCATCAATTGGATGGTGTTTCTAGAGTTGCTCAGTGGTCAGTGCGTCCGGCGTACAACCCCAAATCTTTTTTTTCCGGAGATCTGCTAGCACCAATTGGATGGTGTGGCCACTCTTGTTCTGTGGTCAGTGCGTTCGGCGCACTTCACCAGATTTTCTGAAAATTTTTTTCCGAAGATCTTATAGCACCAATTGGACGGTGTGGCTACAGTTGCTCAGTGGTCAGTGCGTCCGGCGTACAACCCCAAATCTTTTTTTTCGGGAGATCTTCTAGCACCAATTGGATGGTGTGGCCACTGTTGTTCTGTGGTCAGTGCGTCCGGCGTACAACCCCAAATCTTTTTTTTCCGGAGATCTTCTAGCACCAATTGGATGGTGTGGCCACTGTTGTTCTGCGGTCAGTGCGTTCGGCGCACTTCACCAAATTTTCTAAAACTTTTTTTCAGGAGATCTTTAAGCATCAATTGGATGGTGTTTCTAGAGTT
Organism: Xylota segnis; assembly: GCA_963583995.1. Classification (NCBI taxonomy): domain Eukaryota; kingdom Metazoa; phylum Arthropoda; class Insecta; order Diptera; family Syrphidae; genus Xylota; species Xylota segnis. The sequence goes on along the minus strand of OY757236.1, from coordinate 102,829,543 downwards.
GCTCAGTGGTCAGTGCGTCCGGCGTACAACCCCAAATCCTTTTTTTCCGGAGATCTTCTAGCACCAATTGGATGGTGTGGCCACTGTTGTTCTGTGGTCAGTGCGTTCGGCGCACTTCACCAAATTTTCTGAAATTTTTTTTCCGGAGATCTTATAGCACCAATTGGACGGTGTGGCTACAGTTGCTCAGTGGATCCGGCGTACAACCCCAAATCTTTTTTTTCCGGAGATCTTCTAGCACCAGTTGGATGGTGTTTCTAGAGTTGCTCAGTGGTCAGTGCGTCCGGCGTACAACCCCAAATCATTTTTTTCCGGAGATCTTCTAGCACCAATTGGATGGTGTGGCCACTGTTGTTCTGTGGTCAGTGCGTTCGGCGCACTTCACCAAATTTTCTAAATTTTTTTTCAGGAGATCTTTAAGCATCAATTGGCTGGTGTTTCTAGAGTTCCTCAGTGGTCAGTGCGTCCGGCGTACAACTCCAAATCTTTTTTTTCCGGAGATCTTCTAGCACCAATTGGATGGTGTGGCCACTGTTGTTTTGTGGTCAGTGCGTTCGGCGCACTTCACCAAATTTTCTAAAATTTCTTTTCAGGAGATCTTTAAGCATCAATTGGATGGTGTTTCTAGAGTTGCTCAGTGGCCAGTGCGTCCGGCATACAACCCCAAATTTTTTTTTTCCGGAGATCTTCTAGCACCAATTGGATGGTGTTCCCACTGTTGTTCTGTGGTCAGTGCGTTCGGCGCACTTCACCAAATTTTCTAAAATTTCTTTTCAGGAGATCTTTAAGCATCAATTGGATGGTGTTTCTAGAGTTGCTCAGTGGCCAGTGCGTCCGGCATACAACCCCAAATTTTTTTTTTCCGGAGATCTTCTGGCACCAATTGGATGGTGTTCCCACTGTTGTTCTGTGGTCAGTGCGTTCGGCGCACTTCACCAAATTTTCTAAAATTTTTTTTCAGTAGATCTTTAAGCATCAATTGGATGGTGTTTCTAGAGTTGCTCAGTGGTCAGTGCGTCCGGCGTACAACCCCAAATCTTTTTTTCCGGAGATCTTTTAGCACCAACTGGACGGTGTGGTCACTGTTGCTCAGTGGTCAGTGCGTCCGGCGTACAACCCCAAATCTTTTTTTCCGGAGATCTTTTAGCACCAATTGGATGGTGTGGCCACTGTTGTTCTGTGGTCAGTGCGTTCGGCGCACTTCACCAAATTTTCTGAATTTTTTTTCCGGAGATCTTCTAGCACCAATTGGAAGGTGTGGCTACTATTGCTCAGTAGTCAGTGCGTCCGGCTTACAACCCCAAATCTTTTTTTTCCGGAGATCTTCTAGCAACAATTGGATATTGTGGCCACTGTTGTTCTGTGGTCAGTGCGTTCGGCGCACTTCACCAAATTTTCTAAAATTTTTTTTCAGGAGATTTTTAAGCATCAATTGGATGGTGTTTCTAGAGTTGCTCAGTGGTCAGTGCGTCCGGCGTACAACCCCAAATCCTTTTTTTCCGGAGATCTTCTAGCACCAATTGGATGGTGTGGCCACTCTTGTTCTGTGGTCAGTGCGTTCGGCGCACTTCACCAGATTTTGTGAAAATTTTTTTCCGGAGATCTTATAGCACCAATTGGACGGTGTGGCTACAGTTGCTCAGTGGTCAGTGCGTCCGGCGTACAACCCCAAATCTTTTTTTTCCGGAGATCTTCTAGCACCAATTGGATGGTGTGGCCACTGTTGTTCTGTGGTCAGTGCGTTCGGCGTACAACCCCAAATCTTTTTTTTCCGGAGATCTTCTAGCACCAGTTGGATGGTGTTTCTAAAGTTGCTCAGTGGTCAGTGCGTTCGGCGTACAACCCCAAATCTTTCTTTTCCGGAGATCTTCTAGCACCAATTGGATGGTGTGGCCACTGTTGTTTTGTGGTCAGTGCGTTCGGCGCACTTCACCAAATTTTCTAAAAATTTTTTTCAGGAGATCCTTAAGCATCAATTGGATGGTGTTTCTAGAGTTGCTCAGTGGTCAGTGCGTCCGGCGTACAACCCCAAATCTTTTTTTTCCGGAGATCTGCTAGCACCAATTGGATGGTGTGGCCACTCTTGTTCTGTGGTCAGTGCGTTCGGCGCACTTCACCAGATTTTCTGAAAATTTTTTTCCGGAGATCTTATAGCACCAATTGGACGGTGTGGCTACAGTTGCTCAGTGGTCAGTGCGTCCGGCGTACAACCCCAAATCTTTTTTTTCCGGAGATCTTCTAGCACCAATTGGATGGTGTGGCCACTGTTGTTCTGTGGTCAGTGCGTCCGGCGTACAACCCCAAATCTTTTTTTTCCGGAGATCTTCTAGCACCAATTGGATGGTGTGGCCACTGTTGTTCTGTGGTCAGTGCGTTCGGCGCACTTCACCAAATTTTCTAAAACTTTTTTTCAGGAGATCTTTAAGCATCAATTGGATGGTGTTTCTAGAGTTGCTCAGTGGTCAGTGCGTCCGGCGTACAACCCCAAATCCTTTTTTTCCGGAGATCTTCTAGCACCAATTGGATGGTGTGGCCACTGTTGTTCTGTGGTCAGTGCGTTCGGCGCACTTCACCAAATTTTCTGAAATTTTTTTTCCGGAGATCTTATAGCACCAATTGGACGGTGTGGCTACAGTTGCTCAGTGGATCCGGCGTACAACCCCAAATCTTTTTTTTCCGGAGATCTTCTAGCACCAGTTGGATGGTGTTTCTAGAGTTGCTCAGTGGTCAGTGCGTCCGGCGTACAACCCCAAATCATTTTTTTCCGGAGATCTTCTAGCACCAATTGGATGGTGTGGCCACTGTTGTTCTGTGGTCAGTGCGTTCGGCGCACTTCACCAAATTTTCTAAATTTTTTTTCAGGAGATCTTTAAGCATCAATTGGATGGTGTTTCTGAGATCTTTCGGAGATCTTTTAGCACCAATTGGAAGGTGTGGCTACTATTGCTCAGTAGTCAGTGCGTCCGGCGTACAACCCCAAATCTTTTTTTTCCGGAGATCTTCTAGCACCAATTGGATGGTGTGGCCACTGTTGTTTTGTGGTCAGTGCGTTCGGCGCACTTCACCAAATTTTCTGAAATTTTTTTTCCGGAGATCTTTAAGCATCAATTGGATGGTGTTTCTAGAGTTGCTCAGTGGTCAGTGCGTCCGGCGTACAACCCCAAATCTTTTTTTTCCGTAGATCTTTAAGCATCAATTGGATGGTGTTTCTAGAGTTGCTCAGTGGTCAGTGCGTCCGGCGTACAACCCCAAATCTTTTTTTTCAGGAGATCTTTAAGCATCAATTGGATGGTGTTTCTAGAGTTGCTCAGTGGTCAGTGCGTCCGGCGTACAACCCCAAATCTTTTTTTTTGGAGATCTGCTAGCACCAATTGGATGGTGTGGCCACTCTTGTTCTGTGGTCAGTGCGTTCGGCGCACTTCACCAGATTTTCTGAAAATTGTTTTCCGGAGATCTTATAGCACCAATTGGGCGGTGTGCTACAGTTGCTCAGTGGTCAGTGCGTCCGGCGTACAACCCCAAATCTTTTTTTTCCGGAGATCTTCTAGCACCAGTTGGATGGTGTTTCTAAAATTGCTCAGTGGTCAGTGCGTCCGGCGTACAACCCCAAATCTTTTTTTTCCGGAGATCTTCTAGCACCAATTGGATGGTGTGGCCACTGTTGTTCTGTGGTCAGTGCGTTCGGCGCACTTCACCAAATTTTCTAAAACTTTTTTTCAGGAGATCTTTAAGCATCAATTGGATGGTGTTTCTAGAGTTGCTCAGTGGTCAGTGCGTCCGGCGTACAACCCCAAATCCTTTTTTTCCGGAGATCTTCTAGCACCAATTGGATGGTGTGGCCACTGTTGTTCTGTGGTCAGTGCGTTCGGCGCACTTCACCAAATTTTCTGAAATTTTTTTTCCGGAGATCTTATAGCACCAATTGGACGGTGTGGCTACAGTTGCTCAGTGGATCCGGCGTACAACCCCAAATCTTTTTTTTCCGGAGATCTTCTAGCACCAGTTGGATGGTGTTTCTAGAGTTGCTCAGTGGTCAGTGCGTCCGGCGTACAACCCCAAATCATTTTTTTCCGGAGATCTTCTAGCACCAATTGGATGGTGTGGCCACTGTTGTTCTGTGGTCAGTGCGTTCGGCGCACTTCACCAAATTTTCTAAATTTTTTTTCAGGAGATCTTTAAGCATCAATTGGATGGTGTTTCTGAGATCTTTCGGAGATCTTTTAGCACCAATTGGAAGGTGTGGCTACTATTGCTCAGTAGTCAGTGCGTCCGGCGTACAACCCCAAATCTTTTTTTTCCGGAGATCTTCTAGCACCAATTGGATGGTGTGGCCACTGTTGTTTTGTGGTCAGTGCGTTCGGCGCACTTCACCAAATTTTCTGAAATTTTTTTTCCGGAGATCTTTAAGCATCAATTGGATGGTGTTTCTAGAGTTGCTCAGTGGTCAGTGCGTCCGGCGTACAACCCCAAATCTTTTTTTTCAGGAGATCTTTAAGCATCAATTGGATGGTGTTTCTAGAGTTGCTCAGTGGTCAGTGCGTCCGGCGTACAACCCCAAATCTTTTTTTTCAGGAGATCTTTAAGCATCAATTGGATGGTGTTTCTAGAGTTCCTCAGTGGTCAGTGCGTCCGGCGTACAACCCCAAATCTTTTTTTTTGGAGATCTGCTAGCACCAATTGGATGGTGTGGCCACTCTTGTTCTGTGGTCAGTGCGTTCGGCGCACTTCACCAGATTTTCTGAAAATTGTTTTCCGGAGATCTTATAGCACCAATTGGGCGGTGTGCTACAGTTGCTCAGTGGTCAGTGCGTCCGGCGTACAACCCCAAATCTTTTTTTTCCGGAGATCTTCTAGCACCAGTTGGATGGTGTTTCTAAAATTGCTCAGTGGTCAGTGCGTTCGGCGTACAACCCCAAATCTTTCTTTTCCGGAGATCTTCTAGCACCAATTGGATGGTGTGGCCATTGTTGTTTTGTGGTCAGTGCGTTCGGCGCACTTCACCAAATTTTCTAAAATTTTTTTTCAGGAGATCCTTAAGCATCAATTGGATGGTGTTTCTAGAGTTGCTCAGTGGTCAGTGCGTCCGGCGTACAACCCCAAATCTTTTTTTTCCGGAGATCTGCTAGCACCAATTGGATGGTGTGGCCACTCTTGTTCTGTGGTCAGTGCGTTCGGCGCACTTCACCAGATTTTCTGAAAATTTTTTTCCGGAGATCTTATAGCACAAATTGGACGGTGTGGCTACAGTTGCTCAGTGGTCAGTGCGTCCGGCGTACAACCCCAAATCTTTTTTTTCGGGAGATCTTCTAGCACCAATTGGATGGTGTGGCCACTGTTGTTCTGTGGTCAGTGCGTCCGGCGTACAACCCCAAATCTTTTTTTTCCGGAGATCTTCTAGCACCAATTGGATGGTGTGACCACTGTTGTTCTGTGGTCAGTGCGTTCAGCGCACTTCACCAAATTTTCTAAAACTTTTTTTCAGGAGATCTTTAAGCATCAATTGGATGGTGTTTCTAGAGTTGCTCAGTGGTCAGTGCGTCCGGCGTACAACCCCAAATCCTTTTTTTCCGGAGATCTTCTAGCACCAATTGGATGGTGTGGCCACTGTTGTTCTGTGGTCAGTGCGTTCGGCGCACTTCACCAAATTTTCTGAAATTTTTTTTCCGGAGATCTTATAGCACCAATTGGACGGTGTGGCTACAGTTGCTCAGTGGATCCGGCGTACAACCCCAAATCTTTTTTTTCCGGAGATCTTCTAGCACCAGTTGGATGGTGTTTCTAGAGTTGCTCAGTGGTCAGTGCGTCCGGCGTACAACCCCAAATCATTTTTTTCCGGAGATCTTCTAGCACCAATTGGATGGTGTGGCCACTGTTGTTCTGTGGTCAGTGCGTTCGGCGCACTTCACCAAATTTTCTAAATTTTTTTTCAGGAGATCTTTAAGCATCAATTGGCTGGTGTTTCTAGAGTTCCTCAGTGGTCAGTGCGTCCGGAGTACAACTCCAAATCTTTTTTTTCCGGAGATCTTCTAGCACCAATTGGATGGTGTGGCCACTGTTGTTTTGTGGTCAGTGCGTTCGGCGCACTTCACCAAATTTTCTAAAATTTCTTTTCAGGAGATCTTTAAGCATCAATTGGATGGTGTTTCTAGAGTTGCTCAGTGGCCAGTGCGTCCGGCATACAACCCCAAATTTTTTTTTTCCGGAGATCTTCTAGCACCAATTGGATGGTGTTCCCACTGTTGTTCTGTGGTCAGTGCGTTCGGCGCACTTCACCAAATTTTCTAAAATTTTTTTTCAGTAGATCTTTAAGCATCAATTGGATGGTGTTTCTAGAGTTGCTCAGTGGTCAGTGCGTCCGGCGTACAACCCCAAATCTTTTTTTCCGGAGATCTTCTAACACCAATTGGATGGTGTGGCCACTGTTGTTCTGTGGTCAGTGCGTTCGGCACACTTCACCAGATTTTCTGAAGATTTTTTTCCGGAGATCTTATAGCACCAATTGGACGGTGTGGCTACAGTTGCTCAGTGGTCAGTGCGTCCGGCGTACAACCCCAAATCTTTTTTTTCCGTAGATCTTCTAGCACCAGTTGGATGGTGTTTCTAGAGTTGCTCAGTGGTCAGTGCGTCCGGCGTACAACCCCAAATCTTTTTTTTCCGGAGATCTTCTAGCACCAATTGGATGGTGTGGCCACTGTTGTTCTGTGGTCAGTGCGTTCGGCGCACTTCACCAAATTTTGTAAAATTTTTTTTCAGTAGATCTTTAAGCATCAATTGGATGGTGTTTCTAGAGTTGCTCAGTGGTCAGTGCGTCCGGCGTACAACCCCAAATCTTTTTTTCCGGAGATCTTCTAGCACCAATTGGATGGTGTGGTCACTGTTGTTCTGTGGTCAGTGCGTTCGGCGCACTTCACCAAATTTTCTGAAATTTTTTTTCCGGAGATCTTTTAGCACCAATTGGACGGTGTGGTCACTGTTGCTCAGTGGTCAGTGCGTCCGGCGTACAACACCAAATCTTTTTTTTTCGGAGATCTTTTAGCACCAATTGGATGGTGTGGCCACTGTTGTTCTGTGGTCAGTGCGTTCGGCGCACTTCACCAAATTTTCTAAAATTTTTTTTCAGGAGATCTTTAAGCATCAATTGGATGGTGTTTCTAGAGTTGCTCAGTGGTCAGTGCGTCCGGCGTACAACCCCAAATATTTTTTTTCCGGAGATCTTCTAGCACCAATTGGATGGTGTGGCCACTGTTGTTCTGTGATCAGTGCGTCCGGCGCACTTCACCAAATTTTCTAAAATTTTTTTTCAGGAGATCCTTAAGCATCAATTGGATGGTGTTTCTAGAGTTGCTCAGTGGTCAGTGCGTCCGGCGTACAACCCCAAATCTTTTTTTTCCGGAGATCTTCTAGCACCAATTGGATGGTGTGGCCACTGTTGTTCTGTGGTCAGTGCGTTCGGCGCACTTCACCAAATTTTCTAAATTTTTTTTCAGGAGATCTTTAAGCATCAATTGGCTGGTGTGTCTAGAGTTCCTCAGTGGTCAGTGCGTCCGGCGTACAACTCCAAATCTTTTTTTTCCGGAGATCTTCTAGCACCAATTGGATGGTGTGGCCACTGTTGTTTTGTGGTCAGTGCGTTCGGCGCACTTCACCAAATTTTCTAAAATTTCTTTTCAGGAGATCTTTAAGCATCAATTGGATGGTGTTTCTAGAGTTGCTCAGTGGCCAGTGCGTCCGGCATACAACCCCAAATTTTTTTTTTCCGGAGATCTTATAGCACCAATTGGATGGTGTGGCCACTGTTGTTCTGTGGTCAGTGCGTTCGGCGCACTTCACCAGATTTTCTGAAATTTTTTTTCCGGAGATCTTATAGCACCAATTGGACGGTGTGGCTACAGTTGCTCAGTGGTCAGTGCGTCCGGCGTACAACCCCAAATCTTTTTTTTCCGGAGATCTTCTAGCACCAGTTGGATGGTGTTTCTAGAGTTGCTCAGTGGTCAGTGCGTCCGGCGTACAACCCCAAATCTTTTTTTTCGGGAGATCTTCTAGCACCAATTGGATGGTGTGGCCACTGTTGTTCTGTGGTCAGTGCGTCCGGCGTACAACCCCAAATCTTTTTTTTCCGGAGATCTTCTAGCACCAATTGGATGGTGTGGCCACTGTTGTTCTGTGGTCAGTGCGTCCGGCATACAACCCCAAATCTTTTTTTTCCGGAGATCTTCTAGCACCAATTGGATGGTGTGGCCACTGTTGTTCTGTGGTCAGTGCGTTCGGCGCACTTCACCAAATTTTCTAAAACTTTTTTTCAAGAGATCTTTAAGCATCAATTGGATGGTGTTTCTAGAGTTGCTCAGTGGTCAGTGCGTCCGGCGTACAACCCCAAATCCTTTTTTTCCGGAGATCTTCTAGCACCAATTGGATGGTGTGGCCACTGTTGTTCTGTGGTCAGTGCGTTCGGCGCACTTCACCAAATTTTCTGAAATTTTTTTTCCGGAGATCTTATAGCACCAATTGGACGGTGTGGCTACAGTTGCTCAGTGGTCAGTGCGTCCGGCGTACAACCCCAAATCTTTTTTTTCCGGAGATCTTCTAGCACCAGTTGGATGGTGTTTCTAGAGTTGCTCAGTGGTCAGTGCGTCCGGCGTACAACCCCAAATCATTTTTTTCCGGAGATCTTCTAGCACCAATTGGATGGTGTGGCCACTGTTGTTCTGTGGTCAGTGCGTTCGGCGCACTTCACCAAATTTTCTAAATTTTTTTTCAGGAGATCTTTAAGCATCAATTGGCTGGTGTGTCTAGAGTTCCTCAGTGGTCAGTGCGTCCGGCGTACAACTCCAAATCTTTTTTTTCCGGAGATCTTCTAGCACCAATTGGACGGTGTGGCTACAGTTGCTCAGTGGTCAATGCGTCCGGCTTACAACAATAAATTTTCTGAATTTTTTTTTTTGAGATCTTTTAGCACCCATTGGACGGTGTGGTCACTGTTGCTCAGTGGTCAGTGCGTCCGGCGTACAACCCCAAATCTTTTTTTTCCGGAGATCTTCTAGCACCAATTGGATGGTGTGGTAACTGTCGTCCTGTGGTCAGTGCGTTCGGCGCACTTCACCAAATTTTCTAAAATTTTTTTTCAGGAGATCTTTAAGCATCAATTGGATGGTGTTTCTAGAGTTGCTCAGTGGTCAGTGCGTCCGGCGTACAACCCCAAATCTTTTTTTTCCGGAGATCTTCTAGCACCAATTGGATGGTGTGGCTACTGTTGTTCTGTGGTCAGTGCGTTCGGCGCACTTCACCACATTTTCTAAAATTTTTTTTCAGGAGATCTTTAAGCATCAATTGGATGGTGTTTCTAGAGTTGACCAGTGGTCAGTGCATCTGGCGTACAACCCCAAATCTTTTTTTTCCGGAGATCTTCCAGCACCAATTGGATGGTGTGGCCACTGTTGTTCTGTGGTCAGTGCGTTCGGCGCACTTCACCAAATATTCTAAAATTTTTTTTCAGGAGATCTTTAAGCATCAATTGGATGGTGTTTGTAGAGTTGCTCTGTGGTCAGTGCGTCCGGCGTACAACCCCAAATCTTTTTTTTCCGGAGATCTTCTAGCACCAGTTGGATGGTGTTTCTAGAGTTGCTCAGTGGTCAGTGCGTCCGGCGTACAACCCCAAATCATTTTTTTCCGGAGATCTTCTAGCACCAATTGGATGGTGTGGCCACTGTTGTTCTGTGGTCAGTGCGTTCGGCGCACTTCACCAAATTTTCTAAATTTTTTTTCAGGAGATCTTTAAGCATCAATTGGCTGGTGTGTCTAGAGTTCCTCAGTGGTCAGTGCGTCCGGCGTACAACTCCAAATCTTTTTTTTCCGGAGATCTTCTAGCACCAATTGGATGGTGTGGCCACTGTTGTTTTGTGGTCAGTGCGTTCGGCGCACTTCACCAAATTTTCTAAAATTTCTTTTCAGGAGATCTTTAAGCATCAATTGGATGGTGTTTCTAGAGTTGCTCAGTGGCCAGTGCGTCCGGCATACAACCCCAAATTTTTTTTTTCCGGAGATCTTCTAGCACCAATTGGATGGTGTTCCCACTGTTGTTCTGTGGTCAGTGCGTTCGGCGCACTTCACCAAATTTTCTAAAATTTTTTTTTAGTAGATCTTTAAGCATCAATTGGATGGTGTTTCTAGAGTTGCTCAGTGGTCAGTGCGTCCGGCGTACAACCCCAAATCTTTTTTTCCGGAGATCTTCTAGCACCAATTGGATGGTGTGGCCACTGTTGTTCTGTGGTCAGTGCGTTCGGCGCACTTCACCGAATTTTCTGAAATTTTTTTTCCGGAGTTCTTTTAGCACCAATTGGACGGTGTGGTCACAGTTGCTCAGTGGTCAGTGCGTCCGGCGTACAACCCCAAATCTTTTTTTCCGGAGATCTTCTAGCACCAATTGGATGGTGTGGCCACTGTTGTTCTGTGGTCAGTGCGTTCGGCGCACTTCACCAAATTTTCTGAATTTTTTTTCCGGAGATCTTCTAGCACCAATTGGAAGGTGTGGCTACTATTGCTCAGTAGTCAGTGCGTCCGGCGTACAACCCCAAATCTTTTTTTCCGGAGATCTTCTAGCAACAATTGGATATTGTGGCCACTGTTGTTCTGTGGTCAGTGCGTTCGGCGCACTTCACCAAATTTTCTAAAATTTTTTTTCAGGAGATTTTTAAGCATCAATTGGATGGTGTTTCTAGAGTTGCTCAGTGGTCAGTGCGTCCGGCGTACAACCCCAAATCCTTTTTTTCCGGAGATCTTCTAGCACCAATTGGATGGTGTGGCCACTCTTGTTCTGTGGTCAGTGCGTTCGGCGCACTTCACCAGATTTTCTGAAAATTTTTTTCCGGAGATCTTATAGCACCAATTGGACGGTGTGGCTACAGTTGCTCAGTGGTCAGTGCGTCCGGCGTACAACCCCAAATCTTTTTTTCCGGAGATCTTCTAGCACCAATTGGATGGTGTGGCCACTGTTGTTCTGTGGTCAGTGCGTTCGGCGCACTTCACCAAATTTTCTAAAATTTTTTTTCAGGAGATCCTTAAGCATCAATTCGATGGTGTTTCTAGAGTTGCTCAGTGGTCAGCGCGTCCAGCGTACAACCCCAAATCTTTTTTTTCCGGAGATCTGCTAGCACCAATTGGATGGTGTGGCCACTCTTGTTCTGTGGTCAGTGCGTTCGGCGCACTTCACCAGATTTTCTGAAATTTTTTTTCCGGAGATCTTATAGCACCAATTGGACGGTGTGGCTACAGTTGCTCAGTGGTCAGTGCGTCCGGCGTACAACCCCAAATCTTTTTTTTCCGGAGATCTTCTAGCACCAGTTGGATGGTGTTTCTAGAGTAGCTCAGTGGTCAGTGCGTCCGGCGTACAACCCCAAATCTTTTTTTTCGGGAGATCTTCTAGCACCAATTGGATGGTGTGGCCACTGTTGTTCTGTGGTCAGTGCGTCCGGCGTACAACCCCAAATCTTTTTTTTCCGGAGATCTTCTAGCACCAATTGGATGGTGTGGTCACTGTTGTTCTGTGGTCAGTGCGTCCGGCGTACAACCCCAAATCTTTTTTTTCCGGAGATCTTCTAGCACCAATTGGATGGTGTGGCCACTGTTGTTCTGTGGTCAGTGCTTTCGGCGCACTTCACCAGATTTTCTGAAGATTTTTTTCCGGAGATCTTATAGCACCAATTGGACGGTGTGGCTACAGTTGCTCAGTGGTCAGTGCGTCCGGCGTACAACCCCAAATCTTTTTTTTCCGTAGATCTTCTAGCACCAGTTGGATGGTGTTTCTAGAGTTGCTCAGTGGTCAGTGCGTCCGGCGTACAACCCAAAATCTTTTTTTTCCGGAGATCTTCTAGCACCAATTGGATGGTGTGGCTACTGTTGTTCTGTGGTCAGTGCGTTCGGCGCACTTCACCAAATTTTCTAAATTGTTTTTTAAGGAGATCTTTAAGCATCAATTGGATGGTGTTTCTAGAGCTGCTCAGTGGTCAGTGCGTCCGGCGTACAACCCCAAATCTTTTTTTTCCGGAGATCTTCTAGCACCAATTGGATGGTGTGGCCACTGTTGTTTTGTGGTCAGTGCGTTCGGCGCACTTCACCAAATTTTCTAAAATTTTTTTTCAGGAGATCTTTAAGCATCAATTGGATGGTGTTTCTAGAGTTGCTCAGTGGCCAGTGCGTCCGGCGTACAACCCCAAATCTTTTTTTTCCGGAGATCTTCTAGCACCAATTGGATGGTGTGGCCACTGTTGTTCTGTGGTCAGTGCGTTCGGCGCACTTCACCAAATTTTGTAAAATTTTTTTTCAGTAGATCTTTAAGCATCAATTGGATGGTGTTTCTAGAGTTGCTCAGTGGTCAGTGCGTCCGGCGTACAACCCCAAATCTTTTTTTCCGGAGATCTTCTAGCACCAATTGGATGGTGTGGCCACTGTTGTTCTGTGGTCAGTGCGTTCGGCGCACTTCACCAAATTTTCTAAATTGTTTTTTAAGGAGATCTTTAAGCATCAATTGGATTGTGTTTCTAGAGTTGCTCAGCGGTCAGTGCGTCCGGCGTACAACCCCAAATCTTTTTTTTCCGGAGATCTTCTAGCACCAATTGGATGGTGTGGCCACTGTTGTTCTGTTGTCAGTGCGTTCGGCGCACTTCACCAAATTTTCTAAATTGTTTTTTAAGGAGATCTTTAAGCATCAATTGGATTGTGTTTCTAGAGTTGCTCAGCGGTCAGTGCGTCCGGCGTACAACCCCAAATCTTTTTTTTCCGGAGATCTTCTAGCACCAGTTGGATGGTGTTTCTAGAGTTGCTCAGTAATCAGTGCGTCCGGCGTACAACCCCAAATCTTTTTTTTCCGGAGATCTTCTAGCACCAATTGGATGGTGTGGCCACTGTTGTTCTGTGGTCAGTGCGTTCGGCGCACTTTACCAAATTTTCTAAATTGTTTTTTAAGGAGATCTTTAAGCATCAATTGGATTGTGTTTCTAGAGTTCCTCAGTGGTCAGTGCGTCCGGCGTACAACCCCAAATCTTTTTTTTCCCGGAGATCTTCTAGCACCAATTGGATGGTGTGGCCACTGTTGTTCTGTGGTCAGTGCGTTCGGCGCACTTCACCAAATTTTCTAAATTGTTTTTTAAGGAGATCTTTAAGCATCAATTGGATTGTGTTTCTAGAGTTCCTCAGTGGTCAGTGCGTCCGGCGTACAACCCCAAATCTTTTTTTTTCCGGTGATCTTCTAGCACCAGTTGGATGGTGTTTCTAGAGTTGCTCAGTGGTCAGTGCGTCCGGCGTACAACCCCAAATCTTTTTTTTCCGGAGATCTTCTAGCACCAATTGGATGGTGTGGCCACTGTTGTTCTGTGGTCAGTGCGTTCGGCGCACTTCACCAAATTTTCTAAATTGTTTTTTAAGGAGATCTTTAAGCATCAATTGGATTGTGTTTCTAGAGTTCCTCAGTGGTCAGTGCGTCAGGCGTACAACCCCAAATCTTTTTTTTCCGGAGATCTTCTAGCACCAATTGGATGGTGTGGCCACTGTTGTTCTGTGGTCAGTGCGTCCGGCGTACAACCCCAAATCTTTTTTTTCCGGAGATCTTCTAGCACCAATTGGATGGTGTGGCCACTGTTGTTCTGTGGTCAGTGCGTTCATCGCACTTCACCAGATTTTCTGAAGATTTTTTTCCGGAGATCTTATAGCACCAATTGGACGGTGTGGCTACAGTTGCTCAGTGGTCAGTGCGTCCGGCGTACAACCCCAAATCTTTTTTTTCCGTAGATCTTCTAGCACCAGTTGGATGGTGTTTCTAGAGTTGCTCAGTGGTCAGTGCGTCCGGCGTACAACCCAAAATCTTTTTTTTCCGGAGATCTTCTAGCACCAATTGGATGGTGTGGCCACTGTTGTTCTGTGGTCAGTGCGTTCGGCGCACTTCACCAAATTTTCTAAATTGTTTTTTAAGGAGATCTTTAAGCATCAATTGGATGGTGTTTCTAGAGCTGCTCAGTGGTCAGTGCGTCCGGCGTACAACCCCAAATCTTTTTTTTCCGGAGATCTTCTAGCACCAATTGGATGGTGTGGCCACGGTTGTTTTGTGGTCAGTGCGTTCGGCGCACTTCACCAAATTTTCTAAAATTTTTTTTCAGGAGATCTTTAAGCATCAATTGGATGGTGTTTCTAGAGTTGCTCAGTGGCCAGTGCGTCCGGCGTACAACCCCAAATCTTTTTTTTCCGGAGATCTTCTAGCACCAATTGGATGGTGTGGCCACTGTTGTTCTGTGGTCATTGCGTTCGGCGCACTTCACCAAATTTTGTAAAATTTTTTTTCAGTAGATCTTTAAGCATCAATTGGATGGTGTTTCTAGAGTTGCTCAGTGGTCAGTGCGTCCGGCGTACAACCCCAAATCTTTTTTTCCGGAGATCTTCTAGCACCAATTGGATGGTGTGGCCACTGTTGTTCTGTGGTCAGTGCGTTCGGCGCACTTCACCAAATTTTCTGAAATTTTTTTTCCGGAGATCTTATAGCACCAATTGGACGGTGTGGTCACTGTTGCTCAGTGGTCAGTGCGTCCGGCGTACAACACCAAATCTTTTTTTTTCGGAGATCTTTTAGCACCAATTGGATGGTGTGGCCACTGTTGTTCTGTGGTCAGTGCGTTCGGCGCACTTCACCAAATTTTCTAAAATTTTTTTTCAGGAGATCTTTAAGCATCAATTGGATGGTGTTTCTAGAGTTGCTCAGTGGTCAGTACGTCCGGCGTACAACCCCAAATCTTTTTTTTCCGGAGATCTTCTAGCACCAATTGGAAGGTGTGGCTACTATTGCTCAGTAGTCAGTGCGTCCGGCGTACAACCCCAAATCTTTTTTTTCCGGAGATCTTCTAGCAACAATTGGATGGTGTGGCCACTGTTGTTCTGTGGTCAGTGCGTTCGGCGCACTTCACCAAATTTTCTAAAATTTTTTTTCAGGAGATTTTTAAGCATCAATTTGATGGTGTTTCTAGAGTTGCTCAGTGGTCAGTGCGTCCGGCGTACAACCCCAAATCCTTTTTTTCCGGAGATCTTCTACCACCAATTGGATGGTGTGGCCACTGTTGTTCTGTGGTCAGTGCGTTCGGCGCACTCCACCAAATTTTCTAAAAATTTTTTTCAGGAGATCTTTAAGCATCAATTGGATGGTGTTTCTAGAGTTGCTCAGTGGTCAGTACGTCCGGCGTACAACCCCAAATCTTTTTTCCGGAGATCTTCTAGCACCAATTGAAAGGTGTGGCTACTATTGCTCAGTAGTCAGTGCGTCCGGCGTACAACCCCAAATCTTTTTTTTCCGGAGATCTTCCAGCAACAATTGGATGGTGTGGCCACTGTTGTTCTGTGGTCAGTGCGTTCGGCGCACTTCACCAAATTTTCTAAAATTTTTTTTCAGGAGATCTGTAAGCATCAATTGGATGGTGTTTCTAGAGTTGCTCAGTGGTCAGTACGTCCGGCGTACAACTCCAAATCTTTTTTTTCCGGAGATCTTCTAGCACCAATTGGAAGGTGTGGCTACTATTGCTCAGTAGTCAGTGCGTCCGGCGTACAACCCCAAATCTTTTTTTTCCGGAGATCTTCTAGCACCAGTTGGATGGTGTTTCTAGAGTTGCTCAGTAATCAGTGCGTCCGGCGTACAACCCCAAATCTTTTTTTTCCGGAGATCTTCTAGCACCAATTGGATGGTGTGGCCACTGTTGTTCTGTGGTCAGTGCGTTCGGCGCACTTTACCAAATTTTCTAAATTGTTTTTTAAGGAGATCTTTAAGCATCAATTGGATTGTGTTTCTAGAGTTCCTCAGTGGTCAGTGCGTCCGGCGTACAACCCCAAATCTTTTTTTTCCCGGAGATCTTCTAGCACCAATTGGATGGTGTGGCCACTGTTGTTCTGTGGTCAGTGCGTTCGGCGCACTTCACCAAATTTTCTAAATTGTTTTTTAAGGAGATCTTTAAGCATCAATTGGATTGTGTTTCTAGAGTTCCTCAGTGGTCAGTGCGTCCGGCGTACAACCCCAAATCTTTTTTTTTCCGGTGATCTTCTAGCACCAGTTGGATGGTGTTTCTAGAGTTGCTCAGTGGTCAGTGCGTCCGGCGTACAACCCCAAATCTTTTTTTTCCGGAGATCTTCTAGCACCAATTGGATGGTGTGGCCACTGTTGTTCTGTGGTCAGTGCGTTCGGCGCACTTCACCAAATTTTCTAAATTGTTTTTTAAGGAGATCTTTAAGCATCAATTGGATTGTGTTTCTAGAGTTCCTCAGTGGTCAGTGCGTCAGGCGTACAACCCCAAATCTTTTTTTTCCGGAGATCTTCTAGCACCAATTGGATGGTGTGGCCACTGTTGTTCTGTGGTCAGTGCGTTCGGCGCACTTCACCAAATTTTCTAAATTGTTTTTTAAGGAGATCTTTAAGCATCAATTGGATTGTGTTTCTAGAGTTCCTCAGTGGTCAGTGCGTCCGGCGTACAACCCCAAATCTTTTTTTCGGGAGATCTTTTAGCACCAATTGGAAGGTGTGGCCACTGTTGTTCTGTGGTCAGTGCGTTCGGCGCACTTCACCAGATTTTCTGAAAATTGTTTTTCGGAGATCTTATAGCACCAATTGGACGGTGCGGCTACAGTTGCTCAGTGGTCAGTGCGTCCGGCGTACAACCCCAAATCTTTTTTTTCCGGAGATCTTCTAGCACACGTTGGATGGTGTTTCTAGTGTTGCTCAGTGGTCAGTGCGTCCGGCGTACAACCCCAAATCTTTTTTTTCCGGAGATCTTCTAGCACCAATTGGATGGTGTGGCCACTGTTGTTTTGTGGTCAGTGCGTTCGGCGCACTTCACCAAATTTTCTAAAATTTTTTTTCAGGAGATCTTTAAGAATCAATTGGATGGTGTTTCTAGAGTTGATCAGTGGTCAGTGCGTCCGGCGTACAACCCCAAATTTTTTTTTTTCCGGAGATCTGCTAGCACCAATTGGATGGTGTGGCCACTCTTGTTCTGTGGTCAGTGCGTTCGGCGCACTTCACCAGATTTTCTGAAAATTTTTTTCCGGAGATCTTATAGCACCAATTGGACGGTGTGGCTACAGTTGCTCAGTGGTCAGTGCGTCCGGCGTACAACCCCAAATCTTTTTTTTCCGGAGATCTTCTAGCACCAATTGGATGGTGTGGCCACTGTTGTTCTGTGGTCAGTGCGTTCGGCGCACTTCACCAAATTTTCTAAAATTTTTTTTCAGGAGATCCTTAAGCATCAATTGGATGGTGTTTCTAGAGTTGCTCAGTGGTCAGTGCGTCCGGCGTACAACCCCAAATCCTTTTTTTCCGGAGATCTTCTAGCACCAATTGGATGGTGTGGCCACTGTTGTTCTGTGGTCAGTGCGTTCGGCGCACTTCACCAAATTTTCTAAAATTTTTTTTCAGGAGATCTTTAAGCATCAATTGGATGGTGTTTCTAGAGTTGCTCAGTGGTCAGTGCGTCCGGCGTACAACCCCAAATCTTTTTTTTCTGGAGATCTTCTAGCACCAATTGGATGGTGTGGCCACTGTTGTTCTGTGATCAGTGCGTTCGGCGCACTTCACCAAATTTTCTAAAATTTTTTTTCAGGAGATCTTTAAGCATCAATTGGATGGTGTTTCTAGAGTTGCTCAGTGGTCAGTGCGTCCGGCGTACAACCCCAAATCTTTTTTTTCCGGAGATCTTCTAGCACCAATTGGATGGTGTGGCCACTGTTGTTCTATGGTCAATGCGTTCGGCGCACTTCACCAGATTTTCTAAATCTTTTAGCACCAATTGGAAGGTGTGGCTACTATTGCTCAGTAGTCAGTGCGTCCGGCGTACAACCCCAAATCTTTTTTTCCGGAGATCTTCTAGCACCAATTGGATGGTGTGGCCACTGTTGTTCTGTGGTCAGTGCGTTCGGCGCACTTCACCAAATTTTCTAAAATTTTTTTTCAGGAGATCTTTAAGCATCAATTGGATGGTGTTTCTAGAGTTGCTCAGTGGTCAGTGCGTCCGGCGTACAACCCCAAATCTTTTTTTTCCGGAGATCTTCTAGCACCAATTGGATGGTGTGGCCACTGTTGTTCTGTGATCAGTGCGTTCGGCGCACTTCACCAAATTTTCTAAAATTTTTTTTCAGGAGATCTTTAAGCATCAATTGGATGGTGTTTCTAGAGTTGCTCAGTGGTCAGTGCGTTCGGCGTACAACCCCAAATCTTTTTTTCCGGAGATCTTCTAGCACCAATTGGATGGTGTGGCCACTGTTGTTCTGTGGTCAGTGCGTTCGGCGCACTTCACCAAATTTTCTAAATTGTTTTTTAAGGAGATCTTTAAGCATCAATTGGACGGTGTGGCTACAGTTGCTCAGTGGTCAGTGCGTCCGGCGTACAACCCCAAATCTTTTTTTTCCGGAGATCTTCTAGCACCAGTTGGATGGTGTTTCTAGAGTTGCTCAGTGGTCAGTGCGTTCGGCGTACAACCCCAAATCTTTTTTTTCCGGAGATCTTCTAGCACCAATTGGATGGTGTGGCCACTGTTGTTCTGTGGTCAGTGCGTTCGGCGCACTTCACCAAATTTTCTAAATTGTTTTTTAAGGAGATCTTTAAGCATCAATTGGATGGTGTTTCTAGAGTTGCTCAGTGGTCAGTGCGTCCGGCGTTCAACCCCAAATCTTTTTTTTCCGGAGATCTTCTAGCACCAATTGGATGGTGTGGCCACTGTTGTTTTGTGGTCAGTGCGTTCAACGCACTTCACCAAATTTTCTAAAATTTTTTTTCAGGAGATCTTTAAGCATCAATTGGATGGTGTTTCTAGAGTTGCTCAGTGGTCAGTGCGTCTGGCGTACAACCCCAAATCTATTTTTTCCGGAGATCTTCTAGCACCAATTGGATGGTGTGGCCACTGTTGTTCTGTGGTCAGTGCGTTCGGCGCACTTCACCAAATTTTCTAAAATTTTTTTTCAGTAGATCTTTAAGCATCAATTGGATGGTGTTTCTAGAGTTGCTCAGTGGTCAGTGCGTCCGGCGTACAACCCCAAATCTTTTCCGGAGATCTTCTAGCACCAATTGGATGGTGTGGCCACTGCTGTTCTGTGGTCAGTGCGTTCGGCGCACTTCACCAAATTTTCTGAATTTTTTTTTCCGGAGATCTTTTAGCATCAATTGGATGGTGTTTCTAGAGTTGCTCAGTGGTCAGTGCGTCCGGCGTACAACCCCAAATCTTTTTCCGGAGATCTTCTAGCACCAATTGGATGGTGTGGCCACTGCTGTTCTATGGTCAATGCGTTCGGCGCACTTCACCAAATTTTCTGAAATTTTTTTTCAGGAGATCTTTTAGCACCAATTGGACAGTGTGGTCACTGTTGGACAGTTGGATGGTGTTTCTAGAGTTGCTCAGTGGTCAGTGCGTTCGGCGTACAACCCCAAATCTTTTTTTTCCGGAGATCTTCTAGCACCAATTGGATGGTGTGGCCACTGTTGTTCTGTGGTCAGTGCGTTCGGCGCACTTCACCAAATTTTCTAAATTGTTTTTTAAGGAGATCTTTAAGCATCAATTGGATGGTGTTTCTAGAGTTGCTCAGTGGTCAGTGCGTCCGGCGTACAACCCCAAATCTTTTTTTTCCGGAGATCTTCTAGCACCAATTGGATGGTGTGGCCACTGTTGTTTTGTGGTCAGTGCGTTCAACGCACTTCACCAAATTTTCTAAAATTTTTTTCAGGAGATCTTTAAGCATCAATTGGATGGTGTTTCTAGAGTTGCTCAGTGGCCAGTGCGTCCGGCGTACAACCCCAAATCTATTTTTTCCGGAGATCTTCTAGCACCAATTGGATGGTGTGGCCACTGTTGTTCTGTGGTCAGTGCGTTCGGCGCACTTCACCAAATTTTCTAAAATTTTTTTTCAGTAGATCTTTAAGCATCAATTGGATGGTGTTTCTAGAGTTGCTCAGTGGTCAGTGCGTCCGGCGTACAACCCCAAATCTTTTTTCCGGAGATCTTCTAGCACCAATTGGATGGTGTGGCCACTGTTGTTCTGTGGTCAGTGCGTTCGGCGCACTTCACCAAATTTTCTGAAATTTTTTTTCAGGAGATCTTTTAGCACCAATTGGACAGTGTGGTCACTGTTGCTCAGTGGTCAGTGCGTCCGGCGTACAACCCCAAATCTTTTTTTCCGGAGATCTTTTAGCACCAATTGGATGGTGTGGCCACTGTTGTTCTGTGGTCAGTGCGTTCGGCGCACTTCACCAAATTTTCTGAATTTTTTTTTCCGGAGATCTTTTAGCACCGATTGGATGGTGTTTCTAGAGTTGCTCAGTGGTCAGTGCGTCCGGCGTACAACCCCAAATCTTTTTTTTCCGGAGATCTTCTAGCACCAATTGGATGGTGTGGCCACTGTTGTTCTGTGGTCAGTGCGTTCGGCGCACTTCACCAAATTGTCTAAAATTTTTTTTCAGGAGATCTTTAAGCATCAATTGAATGGTGTTTCTAGAGTTGCTCAGTGGTCAGTGCGTCCGGCGTACAACCCCAAATCTTTTTTTTCCGGAGATCTTCTAGCACCAATTGGATGGTGTGGCCACTGTTGTTCTGTGATCAGTGCGTTCGGCGCACTTCACCAAATTTTCTAAAATTTTTTTTCAGGAGATCTTTAAGCATCAATTGGATGGTGTTTCTAGAGTTGCTCAGTGGTCAGTGCGTCCGGCGTACAACTCCAAATCTTTTTTTTCCGGAGATCTTCTAGCACCAATTGGATGGTGTGGCCACTGTTGTTTTGTGGTCAGTGCGTTCGGCGCACTTCACCAAATTTTCTAAAATTTTTTTTCAGGAGATCTTTAAGCATCAATTGGATGGTGTTTCTAGAGTTGCTCAGTGGCCAGTGCGTCCGCCGTACAACCCCAAATCTTTTTTTTCCGGAGATCTTCTAGCACCAATTTGACGGTGTGGCCACTGTTGTTCTGTGGTCAGTGCGTTCGGCGCACTTCACCAAATTTTCTAAAATATTTTTTCAGTAGATCTTTAAGCATCAATTGGATGGTGTTTCTAGAGTTGCTCAGTGGTCAGTGCGTCCGGCGTACAACCCCAAATCTTTTTTTCCGGAGATCTTCTAGCACCAATTGGATGGTGTGGCCACTGTTGTTCTGTGGTCAGTGCGTTCGGCGCACTTCACCAAATTTTCTGAAATTTTTTTTCCGGAGATCTTTTAGCACCAATTGGACGGTGTGGTCACTGTTGCTCAGTGGTCAGTGCGTCGGGCGTACAACCCCAAATCTTTTTTTCCGGAGATCTTTTAGCACCAATTGGATGGTGTGGCCACTGTTGTTCTGTGGTCAGTGCGTTCGGCGCACATCACCAAATTTTCTGAATTTTTTTTTCCGGAAATCTTTTAGCACCAATTGGATGGTGTTTCTAGAGTTGCTCAGTGGTCAGTGCGTCCGGCGTACAACCCCAAATCTTTTTTTTCCGGAGATCTTCTAGCACCAATTGGATGGTGTATCCACCGTTGTTCTGTGGTCAGTGCGTTCGGCGCACTTCACCAAATTTTCTAAAATTTTTTTTCAGGAGATCTTTAAGCATCAATTGGATGGTGTTTCTAGAGTTGCTCAGTGGTCAGTGCGTCCGGCGTACAACCCCAAATCTTTTTTTTCCGGATATCTTCTAGCACCAATTGGATGGTGTGGCCACTGTAGTTCTGTGATCAGTGCGTTCGGCGCACTTCACCAAATTTTCAAAAATTTTTTTTCAGGAGATCTTTAAGCATCAATTGGATGGGGTTTCTAGAGTTGCTCAGTGGTCAATGCATCCGGCGTACAACCCCAAATCTTTTTTTTCCGGAGATCTTCTAGCACCAATTGGATGGTGTGGCCACTGTTGTTCTGTGGTCAATGCGTTCGGCGCACTTCACCAGATTTTCTAAATTTTTTTTCCGGAAATCTTTTAGCACCAATTGGAAGGTGTGGCTACTATTGCTCAGTAGTCAGTGCGTCCGGCGTACAACCCCAAATCTTTTTTTCCGGAGATCTTCTAGCACCAATTGGATGGTGTGGCCACTGTTGTTCTGTGGTCAGTGCGTTCGGCGCACTTCACCAAATTTTCTAAAATTTTTTTTCAGGAGATCTTTAAGCATCAATTGGATGGTGTTTCTAGAGTTGCTCAGTGGTCAGTGCGTCCGGCGTACAACCCCAAATCTTTTTTTTCCGGAGATCTTCTAGCACCAATTGGATGGTGTGGCCACTGTTGTTCTGTGATCAGTGCGTTCGGCGCACTTCACCAAATTTTCTAAAATTTTTTTTCAGGAGATCTTTAAGCATCAATTGGATGGTGTTTCTAGAGTTGCTTAGTGGTCAGTGCGTCCGGCGTACAACCCCAAATCTTCTTTTTCCGGAGATTTTCTAGCACCAATTGGATGGTGTGGCCACTGTTGTTCTGTGGTCAATGCGTTCGGCGCACTTCACCGGATTTTCTAAATTTTTTTTCCGGAAATCTTTTAGCACCAATTGGAAGGTGTGGCTACTATTGCTCAGCAGTCAGTGCGTCCGGCGTACAACCCCAAATCTTTTTTTCCGGAGATCTTCTAGCACCAATTGGATGGTGTGGCCACTGTTGTTCTGTGGTCAGTGCGTTCGGCGCACTTCACCAAATTTTCTAAAATTTTTTTTCAGGAGATCTTTAAGCATCAATTGGATGGTGTTTCTAGAGTTGCTCAGTGGTCAGTGCGTCCGGCGTACAACCCCAAATCTTTTTTCTCCGGAGATCTTCTAACACCAATTGGATGGTGTGGCCACTGTTGTTCTGTGGTCAGTGCGTTCGGCGCACTTCACCAGATTTTCTGAAAATTTTTTTCCGGAGATCTTATAGCACCAATTGGAAGGTGTGGCTACCGTTGCTCAGTAGTCAGTGCGTCCGGCGTACAACCCCAAATCTTTTTTTTCCGGAGATCTTGTAGCACCAATTGGATGGTGTGGCCACTGTTGTTCTGTGGTCAGTGCGTTCGGCGCACTTCACCAGATTTTCTGAAATTTTCTTTCCGGAGATTTTAAAGCACCAATTGGACGGTGTGGCTACAGTTGCTCAGTGGTCAGTGCGTCCGGCGTACAACCCCAAATCTTTTTTTTCCGGAGATCTTCTAGCACCAGTTGGATGGTGTTTCTAGAGTTGCTCAGTGGTCAGTGCGTCCGGCGTACAACCCCAAATCTTTGTTTTCGGAGATCTTCTAGCACCAATTGGATGGTGTGGCCACTGTTGTTCTGTGGTCAGTGCGTTCGGCGCACTTCAGTAAATTTTCTTAAATTTTTTTTCAGGAGATCTTTAAGCATCAATTGGATGGTGTTTCTAGAGTTGCTCAGTGGTCAGTGCGCCCGGCGTACGACCCCAAATCGTTTTTTTCCGGAGATCTTCTAGCACCAATTGGATGGTGTGGCCACTGTTGTTCTGTGATCAGTGCGTTCGGCGCACTTCACCAAATTTTCTAAAATTTTTTTTCAGGAGATCTTTAAGCATCAATTGGATGGTGTTTCTAGAGTTGCTCAGTGGTCAGTGCGTCCGGCGTACAACCCCAAATCTTTTTTTTCTGGAGATCTTCTAGCACCAATTGGATGGTGTGGCCACTGTTGTTCTGTGGTCAGTGCGTTCGGCGCACTTCACCAAATTTTCTTAAATTTTTTTTCAGGAGATCTTTAAGCATCAATTGGATGGTGTTTCTAGAGTTGCTCAGTGGTCAGTGCCTCCGGCGTACGACCCCAAATCCTTTTTTTCCGGAGATCTTCTAGCACCAATTGGATGGTGTGGCCACTGTTGTTCTGTGGTCAGTGCGTTCGGCGCACTTCACCAAATTTTCTAAATTGTTTTTTCAGGAGATCTTTAAGCATCAATTGGATGGTGTTTCTAGAGTTGCTCAGTGGTCAGTGCGTCCGGCGTACAACCCCAAATCTTTTTTTTCCGGAGATCTTCTAGCACCAATTGGATGGTGTGGCCACTGTTGTTTTGTGGTCAGTGTGTTCGGCGCACTTCACCAAATTTTCTAAAATTTTTTTTCAGGAGATCTTTAAGCATCAATTGGATGGTGTTTCTAGAGTTGCTCAGTGGTCAGTGCATCCGGCGTACAACCCCAAATCTTTTTTTCCCGGAGATCTTCTTGCACCAATTGGATGGTGTGGTCACTGTTGTTCTGTGATCAGTGCAATCGGCGCACTTCAATAAATTTTCTAAAATTTTTTTCAGGAGATCTTTAAGCATCAATTGGATGGTGTTTCTAGAGTTGCTCAGTGGTCAGTGCGTCCGGCGTACAACCCCAAATCTTTTTTTCCCGGAGATCTTCTTGCACCAATTGGATGGTGTGGTCACTGTTGTTCTGTGATCAGTGCAATCGGCGCACTTCACCAAATTTTCTAAAATTTTTTTCAGGAGATCTTTAAGCATCAATTGGATGGTGTTTCTAGAGTTGCTCAGTGGTCAGTGCGTCCGGCGTACAACCCCAAATCTTTTTTTCCCGGAGATCTTCTTGCACCAATTGGATGGTGTGGTCACTGTTGTTCTGTGATCAGTGCAATCGGCGCACTTCACCAAATTTTCTAAAATTTTTTTCAGGAGATCTTTAAGCATCAATTGGATGGTGTTTCTAGAGTTGCTCAGTGGTCAGTGCGTCCGGCGTACAACCCCAAATCTTTTTTTTCCGGAGATCTTCTAGCACCAATTGGATGGTGTGGCCACTGTTGTTTTGTGGTCAATGCGTTCGGCGACCTTCACCAGATTTTCTAAATTTTTTTTCCGGAAATCTTTTAGCACCAATTGGAAGGTGTGGCTACTATTGCTCAGTAGTCAGTGCGTCCGGCGTACAACCCCAAATCTTTTTTTCCGGAGATCTTCTAGCACTAATTGGATGGTGTGGCCACTGTTGTTCTGTGGTCAGTGCGTTCGGCGCACTTTACCAAATTTTCTAAAATTTTTTTTCAGGAGATCTTTAAGCATCAATTGGATGGTGTTTCTAGAGTTGCTCAGTGGTCAGTGCGTCCGGCGTACAACCCCAAATCTTTTTTTTCCGGAGATCTTCTAGCACCAATTGGATGGTGTGGCCACTGTTGTTCTGTGGTCAATGCGTTCGGCGACCTTCACCAGATTTTCTGAATTTTTTTTCCGGAAATCTTTTAGCACCAATTGGAAGGTGTGGCTACTATTGCTCAGTAGTCAGTGCGTCCGGCGTACAACCCGAAATCTTTTTTTTCCGGAGATCTTTTAGCACCAATTGGATTGTGAGGCCACTGTTGTTCTGTGGTCAGTGCGTTCGGCGCACTTCACCAAATTTTCTGAAATTTTTTTTCCGGAGATCTTTTAGCACCAATTGGAAGGTGTTTCTAGAGTTGCTCAGTGGTCAGTGCGTCCGGCGTACAACCCCAAATCTTTTTTTTCCGGAGATCTTCTAGCACCAATTGGATGGTGTGGCCACTGTTGTTCTGTGGTCAGTGCGTTCGGCGCACTTCACCAAATTTTCAAAAATTTTTTTTCAGGAGATCTTGAAGCATCAATTGGATGGTGTTTCTAGAGTTGCTCAGTGGTCAGTGCGTCCGGCGTACAACCCCAAATCTTTTTTTTCCGGAGATCTTCTAGCACCAATTGGATGGTGTGGCCACTGTTTTTCTTTAGTCAGTGCGTTCGGCGTACAACCCCAAATCTTTTTTTTCCGGAGATCTTCTAGCACCGATTGGATGGTGTGGCCACTGTTGTTCTGTGGTCAGTGCGTTGGGCGCACTTCACCAAATTTTCTAAATTGTTTTTTTCAGGAGATCTTTAAGCACCAATTGGATGGTGTTTCTAGAGTTGCTCAGTGGTCAGTGCGTCCGGCGTACAACCCCAAATCTTTTTTTTCCGGAGATCTTCTAGCACCAATTGGATGGTGTGGCCACTGTTGTTTTGTGGTCAGTGCATTCGGCGCACTTCACGAAATTTTCCAAATTTTTTTTTCAGGAGATCTTTAAGCATCAATTGGATGGTGTTTCTAGAGTTGCTCAGTGGTCAGTGCGTCCGGCGTACAACCCCAAATCTTTTTTTTTCGGAGATCTTCTAGCACCAATTGGATGGTGTGGCCACTGTTGTTGCTCGGCGCACTTCACCAAATTTTCGAAAACTTTTTTTCAGGAGATCTTTAAGCATCAATTGGATGGTGTTCCTAGAGTTGCTCAGTGGTCAGTGCGTCCGGCGTACAACCCCAAATCTTTTTTTCCGGAGATCTTCTAGCACCAATTGGATGGTGTGGCCACTGTTGTTCTGTGATCAGTGCGTTCGGCGCACTTCACCAAATTTTCTAAAAGTTTTTTTCAGGAGATCTTTAAGCATCAATTGGATGGTGTTTCTAGAGTTGCTCAGTGGTCAGTGCGTCCGGCGTACAACCCCAAATCTTTTTTTTCCGGAGATCTTCTAGCACCAATTGGATGGTGTGGCCACTGTTGTTCTGTGATCAGTGCGTTCGGCGCACTTCACCAAATTTTCTAAATTGTTTTTTTCAGGAGATCTTTAAGCACCAATTGGATGGTGTTTCTAGAGTTGCTCAGTGGTCAGTGCGTCCGGCGTACAACCCCAAATCTTTTTTTTCCGGAGATCTTCTAGCACCAATTGGATGGTGTGGCCACTGTTGTTTTGTGGTCAGTGCATTCGGCGCACTTCACGAAATTTTCCAAATTTTTTTTTCAGGAGATCTTTAAGCATCAATTGGATGGTGTTTCTAGAGTTGCTCAGTGGTCAGTGCGTCCGGCGTACAACCCCAAATCTTTTTTTTTCGGAGATCTTCTAGCACCAATTGGATGGTGTGGCCACTGTTGTTGCTCGGCGCACTTCACCAAATTTTCGAAAACTTTTTTTCAGGAGATCTTTAAGCATCAATTGGATGGTGTTCCTAGAGTTGCTCAGTGGTCAGTGCGTCCGGCGTACAACCCCAAATCTTTTTTTCCGGAGATCTTCTAGCACCAATTGGATGGTGTGGCCACTGTTGTTCTGTGATCAGTGCGTTCGGCGCACTTCACCAAATTTTCTAAAAGTTTTTTTCAGGAGATCTTTAAGCATCAATTGGATGGTGTTTCTAGAGTTGCTCAGTGGTCAGTGCGTCCGGCGTACAACCCCAAATCTTTTTTTTCCGGAGATCTTCTAGCACCAATTGGATGGTGTGGCCACTGTTGTTCTGTGATCAGTGCGTTCGGCGCACTTCACCAAATTTTCTAAAATTTTTTTTCAGGAGATCTTTAAGCATCAATTGGATGGTGTTTCTAGAGTTGCTCAGTGGTCAATGCATCCGGCGTACAACCCCAAATCTTTTTTTTCCGGAGATCTTCTAGCACCAATTGGATGGTGTGGCCACTGTTGTTCTGTGGTCAATGCGTTCGGCGCACTTCACCAGATTTTCTAAATTTTTTTTCCGGAAATCTTTTAGTACCAATTGGAAGGTGTGGCTACTATTGCTCAGTAGTCAGTGCGTCCGGCGTAGAACCCCAAATCTTTTTTTCCAGAGATCTTCTAGCACCAATTGGATGGTGTGGCCACTGTTGTTCTGTGGTCAGTGCGTTCGGCGCACTTCACCAAATTTTCTAAATTTTTTTTTCAGGAGATCTTTAAGCATCAATTGGATGGTGTTTCTAGAGTTGCTCAGTGGTCAGTGCGTCCGGCGAACAACCCCAAATCTTTTTTTTCCGGAGATCTTCTAGCACCAATTGGATGGTGTGGCCACTGTTGTTCTGTGGTCAGTGCGTTCGGCGCACTTCACCAAATTTTCTAAAATTTTTTTTCAGGAGATCTTTAAGCATCAATTGGATGGTGTTTCTAGAGTTGCTCAGTGGTCAGTGCGTCCGGCGTACAACCATAAATCTTTTTTTTTCCGGAGATTTTCTAGCACCAATTTAATGGTGTGGCCACTGTTGTTCTGTGGTCAATGCGTTCGGCGCACTTCACCAGATTTAGTAAATTTTTTTTCCGGAAATCTTTTAGCACCAATTGGAAGGTGTGGCTACTATTGCTCAGCAGTCAGTGCGTCCGGCGTACAACCCCAAATCTTTTTTTCCGGAGATCTTCTAGCACCATTTGGATGGTGTGGCCACTGTTGTTCTGTGGTCAGTGCGTTCGGCGCACTTCACCAAATTTTCTAAAATTTTTTTTTTAGGAGATCTTTAAGCATCAATTGGATGGTGTTTCTAGAGTTGCTCAGTGGTCAGTGCGTCCGGCGTACAACCCCAAATCTTTTTTCTCCGGAGATCTTCTAACACCAATTGGATGGTGTGGCCACTGTTGTTCTGTGGTCAGTGCGTTAGGCGGACTTCACCAGATTTTCTGAAAATTTTTTTCCGGAGATCTTATAGCACCAATTGGAAGGTGTGGCTACCGTTGCTCAGTAGTCAGTGCGTCCGGCGTACAACCCCAAATCTTTTTTTTCCGGAGATCTTGTAGCACCAATTGGATGGTGTGGCCACTGTTGTTCTGTGGTCAGTGCGTTCGGCGCACTTCACCAAATTTTCTAAAATTTTTTTTCAGGAGATCTTTTAGCATCAATTGGATGGTGTTTCTAGAGTTGCTCAGTGGTCAGTGCGTCCGGCGTACAACCCCAAATCTTTTTTTTCCGGAGATCTTCTAGCACCAGTTGGATGGTGTTTCTAGAGTTGCTCAGTGGTCAGTGCGTCCGGCGTACAACCCCAAATCTTTTTTTTCCGGAGATCTTCTAGCACCAATTGGATGGTGTGGCCACTGTTGTTCTGTGGTCAGTGCGTTCGGCGCACTTCAGTAAATTTTCTTAAATTTTTTTTCAGGAGATCTTTAAGCATCAATTGGATGGTGTTTCTAGAGTTGCTCAGTGGTCAGTGCGTCCGGCGTACGACCCCAAATCGTTTTTTTCCGGAGATCTTCTAGCACCAATTGGATGGTGTGGCCACTGTTGTTTCTAGAGTTGCTCAATGGTCAGTGCGTCCGGCGTACAACCCCAAATCTTTTTTTTCCGGAGATCTTCTAGCACCAATTGGATGGTGTGGCCACTGTTGTTTCTAGAGTTGCTCAATGGTCAGTGCGTCCGGCGTACAACCCCAAATCTTTTTTTTCCGGAGATCTTCTAGCACCAATTGGATGGTGTGGCCACTGTTGTTCTGTGGTCAGTGCGTTCGGCTCACTTCACCAAATTTTCTAAAATTTTTTTCAAGAGATCTTTAAGCATCAATTGGATGGTGTTTCTAGAGTTGCTCAGTGGTCAGTGCGTCCGGCGTACAACCCCAAATCTTTTTTTTCTGGAGATCTTCTAGCACCAATTGGATGGTGTGGCCACTGTTGTTCTGTGGTCAGTGCGTTCGGCGCACTTCACCAAATTTTCTTAAATTTTTTTTCAGGAGATCTTTAAGCATCAATTGGATGGTGTTTCTAGAGTTGCTCAGTGGTCAGTGCGTCCGGCGTACGACCCCAAATCCTTTTTTTCCGGAGATCTTCTAGCACCAATTGGATGGTGTGGCCACTGTTGTTCTGTGGTCAGTGCGTTCGGCGCACTTCACCAAATTTTCTAAATTGTTTTTTCAGGAGATCTTTAAGCATCAATTGGATGGTGTTTCTAGAGTTGCTCAGTGGTCAGTGCGTCCGGCGTACAACCCCAAATCTTTTTTTTCCGGAGATCTTCTAGCACCAATTGGATGGTGTGGCCACTGTTGTTTTGTGGTCAGTGTGTTCGGCGCACTTCACCAAATTTTCTAAAATTTTTTTTCAGGAGATCTTTAAGCATCAATTGGATGGTGTTTCTAGAGTTGCTCAGTGGTCAGTGCGTCCGGCGTACAACCCCAAATCTTTTTTTCCCGGAGATCTTCTTGCACCAATTGGATGGTGTGGCCACTGTTGTTCTGTGATCAGTGCGTTCGGCGCACTTCACCAAATTTTCTAAAATTTTTTTTCAGGAGATCTTTTAGCATCAATTGGATGGTGATTCTAGAGTTGCTCAATGGTCAGTGCGTCCGGCGTACAACCCCAAATCTTTTTTTCCCGGAGATCTTCTTGCACCAATTGGATGGTGTGGCCACTGTTGTTCTGTGATCAGTGCGTTCGGCGCACTTCACCAAATTTTCTAAAATTTTTTTTCAGGAGATCTTTAAGCATCAATTGGATGGTGTTTCTAGAGTTGCTCAGTGGTCAGTGCGTCCGGCGTACAACCCCAAATCTTTTTTTTCCGGAGATCTTCTAGCACCAATTGGATGGTGTGGCCACTGTTGTTTTGTGGTCAGTGTGTTCGGCGCACTTCACCAAATTTTCTAAAATTTTTTTTCAGGAGATCTTTAAGCATCAATTGGATGGTGTTTCTAGAGTTGCTCAGTGGTCAGTGCGTCCGGCGTACAACCCCAAATCTTTTTTTCCCGGAGATCTTCTTGCACCAATTGGATGGTGTGGCCACTGTTGTTCTGTGATCAGTGCGTTCGGCGCACTTCACCAAGTTTTCTAAAATTTTTTTTTCAGGAGATCTTTAAGCATCAATTGGATGGTGTTTCTAGAGTTGCTCAGTGGTCAGTGCGTCCGGCGTACAACCCCAAATCTTTTTTTTCCGGAGATCTTCTAGCACCAATTGGATGGTGTGGCCACTGTTGTTCTGTGGTCAATGCGTTCGGCGACCTTCACCAGATTTTCTAAATTTTTTTTCCGAAAATCTTTTAGCACCAATTGGAAGGTGTGGCTACTATTGCTCAGTAGTCAGTGCGTCCGGCGTACAACCCCAAATCTTTTTTTCCGGAGATCTTCTAGCACTAATTGGATGGTGTGGCCACTGGTGTTCTGTGGTCAGTGCGTTCGGCGCACTTCACCAAATTTTCTAAAATTTTTTTCAGGAGATCTTTAAGCATCAATTGGATGGTGTTTCTAGAGTTGCTCAGTGGTCAGTGCGTCCGGCGTACAACCCCAAATCTTTTTTTTCCGGAGATCTTCTAGCACCAATTGGATGGTGTGGCCACTGTTGTTCTGTGGTCAATGCGTTCGGGGACCTTCACCAGATTTTCTAAATTTTTTTTCCGGAAATCTTTTAGCACCAATTGGAAGGTGTGGCTACTATTGCTCAGTAGTCAGTGCGTCCGGCGTACAACCCCAAATCTTTTTTTTCCGGAGATCTTTTAGCACCAATTGGATTGTGAGGCCACTGTTGTTCTGTGGTCAGTGCGTTCGGCGCACTTCACCAAATTTTCTGAAATTTTTTTTCCGGAGATCTTTTAGCACCAATTGGAAGGTGTTTCTAGAGTTGCTCAGTGGTCAGTGCGTCCGGCGTACAACCCCAAATCTTTTTTTTCCGGAGATCTTCTAGCACCAATTGGATGGTGTGGCCACTGTTGTTCTGTGGTCAGTGCGTTCGGCGCACTTTACCAAATTTTCTAAAATTTTTTTTCAGGAGATCTTTAAGCATCAATTGGATGGTGTTTCTAGAGTTGCTCAGTGGTCAGTGCGTCCGGCGTACAACCCCAAATCTTTTTTTTCCGGAGAACTGTTGTTCTGTGAACTGTTGTTCTGTGGTCAGTGCGTTGGGCGCACTTCACCAAATTTTCTAAAATTTTTTTTCAGGAGATCTTTAAGCATCAATTGGATGGTGTTTCTAGAGTTGCTCAGTGGTCAGTGCGTCCGGCTTACAACAACAAATTTTCTGAATTTTTTTTTCAGAGATCTGTTAGCACCAATTGGACGGTGTGGTCACTGTTGCTCAGTGGTCAGTGCGTCCGGCGTACAACCCCAAATCTTTTCTTTCCGGAGATCTTCTAGCACCAATTGGATGGTGTGGCCACTGTTTTTCTGTGGTCAGTGCGTTCGGCGCACTTCACCAGATTTTCTGAAATTTTCTTTCCGGAGATCTTATAGCACCAATTGGACGGTGTGGCTACAGTTGCTCAGTGGTCAGTGCGTCCGGCGTACAACCCCTAATCTTTTTTTTCCGGAGATCTTCTAGCACCAGTTGGATGGTGTTTCTAGAGTTGCTCAGTGGTCAGTGCGTCCGGCGTACAACCCCAAATCTTTTTTTTCCGGAGATCTTCTAGCACCAATTGGATGGTGTGGCCACTGTTGTTCTGTGGTCAGTGCGTTCGGCGCACTTCACCAAATTTTCTTAAATTTTTTTTCAGGAGATCTTTAAGCATCAATTGGATGGTGTTTCTAGAGTTGCTCAGTGGTCAGTGCGTCCGGCGTACGACCCCAAATCCTTTTTTTCCGGAGATCTTCTAGCACCAATTGGATGGTGTGGCCACTGTTGTTCTGTGGTCAGTGCGTTCGGCGCACTTCACCAAATTTTCTAAATTGTTTTTTCAGGAGATCTTTAAGCATCAATTGGATGGTGTTTCTAGAGTTGCTCAGTGGTCAGTGCGTCCGGCGGACAACCCCAAATCTTTTTTTTCCGGAGATCTTCTAGCACCAGTTGGATGGTGTTTCTAGAGTTGCTCAGTGGTCAGTGCGTCCGGCGTACAACAACAAATCTTTTTTTTCCGGAGATCTTTTAGCACCAATTGGATGGTGTGGCCACTGTTTTTCTGTGGTCAGTGCGTTCGGCGCACTTCACCAGATTTTCTGAAATTTTCTTTCCGGAGATCTTATAGCACCAATTGGACGGTGTGGCTACAGTTGCTCAGTGGTCAGTGCGTCCGGCGTACAACCCCAAATCTTTTTTTTCCGGAGATCTTCTAGCACCAGTTGGATGGTGTTTCTAGAGTTGCTCAGTGGTCAGTGCGTCCGGCGTACAACCCCAAATCTTTTTTTTCCGGAGATTTTCTAGCACCAATTGGATGGTGTGGCCACTGTTGTTCTGTGGTCAGTGCGTTCGGCGCACTTCACCAAATTTTCTTAAATTTTTTTTCAGGAGATCTTTAAGCATCAATTGGATGGTGTTTCTAGAGTTGCTCAGTGGTCAGTGCGTCCGGCGTACGACCCCAAATCCTTTTTTTCCGGAGATCTTCTAGCACCAATTGGATGGTGTGGCCACTGTTGTTCTGTGGTCAGTGCGTTCGGCGCACTTCACCAAATTTTCTAAATTGTTTTTTTCAGGAGATCTTTAAGCATCAATTGGATGGTGTTTCTAGAGTTGCTCAGTTGTCAGTGCGTCCGGCGGACAACCCCAAATCTTTTTTTTCCGGAGATCTTCTAGCACCAGTTGGATGGTGTTTCTAGAGTTGCTCAGTGGTCAGTGCGTCTGGCGTACAACAACAAATCTTTTTTTTTCGGAGATCTTTTAGCACCAATTGGATGGTGTGGCCACTGTTTTTCTGTGGTCAGTGCGTTCGGCGCACTTCACCAGATTTTCTGAAATTTTCTTTCCGGAGATCTTATAGCACCAATTGGACGGTGTGGCTACAGTTGCTCAGTGGTCAGTGCGTCCGGCGTACAACCCCAAATCTTTTTTTTCCGGAGATCTTCTAGCACCAGTTGGATGGTGTTTCTAGAGTTGCTCAGTGGTCAGTGCGTCCGGCGTACAACCCCAAATCTTTTTTTTCCGGAGATCTTCTAGCACCAATTGGATGGTGTGGCCACTGTTGTTCTGTGGTCAGTGCGTTCGGCGCACTTCACCAAATTTTCTTAAATTTTTTTTCAGGAGATCTTTAAGCATCAATTGGATGGTGTTTCTAGAGTTGCTCAGTGGTCAGTGCGTCCGGCGTACGACCCCAAATCCTTTTTTTCCGTAGATCTTCTAGCACCAATTGGATGGTGTGGCCACTGTTGTTCTGTGGTCAGTGCGTTCGGCGCACTTCACCAACATTTTCTAAATTGTTTTTTCAGGAGATCTTTAAGCATCAATTGGATGGTGTTTCTAGAGTTGCTCAGTGGTCAGTGCGTCCGGCGTACAACCCCAAATCTTTTTTTTCCGGAGATCTTCTAGCACCAATTGGATGGTGTGGCCACTGTTGTTGTTCGGCGCACTTCACCAAATTTTCGAAAATTTTTTTTCAGGAGATCTTTAAGCATCAATTGGATGGTGTTTCTAGAGTTGCTCAGTGGTCAGTGCGTCCGGCTTACAACAACAAATTTTCTGAATTTTTTTTTCTGAGATCTGTTAGCACCAATTGGACGGTGTGGTCACTGTTGCTCAGTGGTCAGTGCGTCCGGCGTACAACCCCAAATCTTTTTTTTCCGGAGATCTTCTAGCACCAATTGGATGGTGTGGCCACTGTTGTTCTGTGGTCAGTGCGTTCGGCGCACTTCACCAAATTTTCTGAAATATTTTTCCGGAGATCTTTTAGCACCAATTGGAAGGTGTGGCTACTGTTGCTCAGTAGTCAGTGCGTCCGGCGTACAACCCCAAATCTTTTTTTTCCGGAGATCTTCTAGCACCAGTTGGATGGTGTTTCTAGAGTTGCTCAGTGGTCAGTGCGTTCGGCGTACAACCCCAAATCTTTTTTTTCCGGAGATCTTCTAGCACCAGCTGGATGGTGTTTCTAGAGTTGCTCAGTGGTCAGTGCGTTAGGCGTACAACCCCAAATCCTTTTTTTCCGGAGATCTTCTAGCACCAATTGGATGGTGTGGCCACTGTTGTTCTGTGGTCAGTGCGTTCGGCGCACTTCACCAAATTTTCTGAAATTTTTTTTCCGGAGATCTTTTAGCACCAATTGGAAGATGTGGCTACTGTTGCTCAGTAGTCAGTGCGTCCGGCGTACAACCCCAAATCTTTTTTTTCCGGAGATCTTCTAGCACCAGTTGGATGGTGTTTCTAGAGTTGCTCAGTGGTCAGAGCGTCCGGCGTACAACCCCAAATCTTTTTTTTCCGGAGATCTTCTAGCACCAGTTGGATGGTGTTTCTAGAGTTGCTCAGTGGTCAGTGCGTCCGGCGTACAACCCCAAATCTTTTTTTTCCGGAGATCTTCTAGCACCAATTGGATGGTGTGGCCACTGTTTTTCTGTGGTCAGTGCGTTCGGCGCACTTCACCAAATTTTCTAAAATTTTTTTTCAGGAGATCTTTAAGCATCAATTGGATGGTGTTTCTAGAGTTGCTCAGTGGTCAGTGCGTCTGGCGTACAACCCCTAATCTTTTTTTTCCGGAGATCTTCTAGCACCAATTGGATGGTGTGGCCACTGTTGTTCTGTGGTCAGTGCGTTCGGCGCACTTCAGCAGATTTTCTGAAATTTTTTTTCCGGAGATCTTGTAGCACCAATTGGACGGTGTGGCTACAGTTGCTCAGTGGTCAGTGCGTCCGGCTTACAACAATAAGTTTTCTGAATTTTGTTTTTTGAGATCTTTTAGCATCAATTGGACGGTGTGGTCACTGTTGCTCATTGGTCAGTGCGTCCGGCGTACAACCCCAAATCTTTTTTTTCCATAGATCTTCTAGCACCAATTGGATGGTGTGGCCACTGTTGTTCTGTGGTCAGTGCGTTCGGCGCACTTCACCGAATTTTCTAACATTTTTTTTCAGGAGATCTTTTAGCACCAATTGGAAGGTGTGGCTACTGTTGCTCAGTAGTCAGTGCGTCCGGCGTACAACCCCAAATCTTTTTTTTCCGGAGATCTTCTAGCACCAGTTGGATGGTGTTTCTAGAGTTGCTCAGTGGTCAGTGCGTCCGGCGTACAACCCCAAATATTTTTTTTCCGGAGATCTTTTAGCACCAATTGGATGGTGTGGCCACTGTTGTTCTGTGGTCAGTGCGTTCGGCGCACTTCACCAAATTTTCTTAAATTTTTTTTCAGGAGATCTTTAAGCATCAATTGGATGGTGTTTCTAGAGTTGCTCAGTGGTCAGTGCGTCCGGCGTACGACCCCAAATCCTTTTTTTCCGGAGATCTTCTAGCACCAATTGGATGGTGTGGCCACTGTTGTTCTGTGGTCAGTGCGTTCGGCGCACTTCACCAAATTTTCTAAATTGTTTTTTCAGGAGAACTTTAAGCATCAATTGGATGGTGTTTCTAGAGTTGCTCAGTGGTCAGTGCGTCCGGCGGAAAACCCCAAATCTTTTTTTTCCGGAGATCTTCTAGCACCAGTTGGATGGTGTTTCTAGAGTTGCTCAGTGGTCAGTGCGTCCGGCGTACAACAACAAATCTTTTTTTTTCGGAGATCTTTTAGCACCAATTGGATGGTGTGGCCACTGTTTTTCTGTGGTCAGTGCGTTCGGCGCACTTCACCAGATTTTCTGAAATTTTCTTTCCGGAGATCTTATAGCACCAATTGGACGGTGTGGCTACAGTTGCTCAGTGGTCAGTGCGTCCGGCGTACAACCCCAAATCTTTTTTTTCCGGAGATCTTCTAGCACCAGTTGGATGGTGTTTCTAGAGTTGCTCAGTGGTCAGTGCGTCCGGCGTACAACCCCAAATCTTTTTTTTCCGGAGATCTTCTAGCACCAATTGGATGGTGTGGCCACTGTTGTTCTGTGGTCAGTGCGTTCGGCGCACTTCACCAAATTTTCTTAAATTTTTTTTCAGGAGATCTTTAAGCATCAATTGGATGGTGTTTCTAGAGTTGCTCAGTGGTCAGTGCGTCCGGCGTACGACCCCAAATCCTTTTTTTCCGTAGATCTTCTAGCACCAATTGGATGGTGTGGCCACTATTGTTCTGTGGTCAGTGCGTTCGGCGCACTTCACCAAAATTTTCTAAATTGTTTTTTCAGGAGATCTTTAAGCATCAATTGGATGGTGTTTCTAGAGTTGCTCAGTGGTCAGTGCGTCCGGCGTACAACCCCAAATCTTTTTTTTCCGGAGATCTTCTAGCACCAATTGGATGGTGTGGCCACTGTTGTTGTTCGGCGCACTTCACCAAATTTTCGAAAATTTTTTTTCAGGAGATCTTTAAGCATCAATTGGATGGTGTTTCTAGAGTTGCTCAGTGGTCAGTGCGTCCGGCTTACAACAACAAATTTTCTGAATTTTTTTTTCTGAGATCTGTTAGCACCAATTGGACGGTGTGGTCACTGTTGCTCAGTGGTCAGTGCGTCCGGCGTACAACCCCAAATCTTTTTTTTCCGGAGATCTTCTAGCACCAATTGGATGGTGTGGCCACTGTTGTTCTGTGGTCAGTGCGTTCGGCGCACTTCACCAAATTTTCTGAAATTTTTTTTCCGGAGATCTTTTAGCACCAATTGGAAGGTGTGGCTACTGTTGCTCAGTAGTCAGTGCGTCCGTCTTCTAGCACCAATTGGATGGTGTGGCCACTGTTTTTCTGTGGTCAGTGCGTTCGGCGCACTTCACCAAATTTTCTAAAATTTTTTTTCAGGAGATCTTTAAGCATCAATTGGATGGTGTTTCTAGAGTTGCTCAGTGGTCAGTGCGTCTGGCGTACAACCCCTAATCTTTTTTTTCCGGAGATCTTCTAGCACCAATTGGATGGTGTGGCCACTGTTGTTCTGTGGTCAGTGCGTTCGGCGCACTTCAGCAGATTTTCTGAAATTTTTTTTCCGGAGATCTTGTAGCACCAATTGGACGGTGTGGCTACAGTTGCTCAGTGGTCAGTGCGTCCGGCTTACAACAATAAGTTTTCTGAATTTTGTTTTTTGAGATCTTTTAGCATCAATTGGACGGTGTGGTCACTGTTGCTCATTGGTCAGTGCGTCCGGCGTACAACCCCAAATCTTTTTTTTCCATAGATCTTCTAGCACCAATTGGATGGTGTGGCCACTGTTGTTCTGTGGTCAGTGCGTTCGGCGCACTTCACCGAATTTTCTAACATTTTTTTTCAGGAGATCTTTTAGCACCAATTGGAAGGTGTGGCTACTGTTGCTCAGTAGTCAGTGCGTCCGGCGTACAACCCCAAATCTTTTTTTTCCGGAGATCTTCTAGCACCAGTTGGATGGTGTTTCTAGAGTTGCTCAGTGGTCAGTGCGTCCGGCGTACAACCCCAAATATTTTTTTTCCGGAGATCTTTTAGCACCAATTGGATGGTGTGGCCACTGTTGTTCTGTGGTCAGTGCGTTCGGCGCACTTCACCAAATTTTCTTAAATTTTTTTTCAGGAGATCTTTAAGCATCAATTGGATGGTGTTTCTAGAGTTGCTCAGTGGTCAGTGCGTCCGGCGTACGACCCCAAATCCTTTTTTTCCGGAGATCTTCTAGCACCAATTGGATGGTGTGGCCACTGTTGTTCTGTGGTCAGTGCGTTCGGCGCACTTCACCAAATTTTCTAAATTGTTTTTTCAGGAGAACTTTAAGCATCAATTGGATGGTGTTTCTAGAGTTGCTCAGTGGTCAGTGCGTCCGGCGGAAAACCCCAAATCTTTTTTTTCCGGAGATCTTCTAGCACCAGTTGGATGGTGTTTCTAGAGTTGCTCAGTGGTCAGTGCGTCCGGCGTACAACAACAAATCTTTTTTTTTCGGAGATCTTTTAGCACCAATTGGATGGTGTGGCCACTGTTTTTCTGTGGTCAGTGCGTTCGGCGCACTTCACCAGATTTTCTGAAATTTTCTTTCCGGAGATCTTATAGCACCAATTGGACGGTGTGGCTACAGTTGCTCAGTGGTCAGTGCGTCCGGCGTACAACCCCAAATCTTTTTTTTCCGGAGATCTTCTAGCACCAGTTGGATGGTGTTTCTAGAGTTGCTCAGTGGTCAGTGCGTCCGGCGTACAACCCCAAATCTTTTTTTTCCGGAGATCTTCTAGCACCAATTGGATGGTGTGGCCACTGTTGTTCTGTGGTCAGTGCGTTCGGCGCACTTCACCAAATTTTCTTAAATTTTTTTTCAGGAGATCTTTAAGCATCAATTGGATGGTGTTTCTAGAGTTGCTCAGTGGTCAGTGCGTCCGGCGTACGACCCCAAATCCTTTTTTTCCGTAGATCTTCTAGCACCAATTGGATGGTGTGGCCACTATTGTTCTGTGGTCAGTGCGTTCGGCGCACTTCACCAAAATTTTCTAAATTGTTTTTTCAGGAGATCTTTAAGCATCAATTGGATGGTGTTTCTAGAGTTGCTCAGTGGTCAGTGCGTCCGGCGTACAACCCCAAATCTTTTTTTTCCGGAGATCTTCTAGCACCAATTGGATGGTGTGGCCACTGTTGTTGTTCGGCGCACTTCACCAAATTTTCGAAAATTTTTTTTCAGGAGATCTTTAAGCATCAATTGGATGGTGTTTCTAGAGTTGCTCAGTGGTCAGTGCGTCCGGCTTACAACAACAAATTTTCTGAATTTTTTTTTCTGAGATCTGTTAGCACCAATTGGACGGTGTGGTCACTGTTGCTCAGTGGTCAGTGCGTCCGGCGTACAACCCCAAATCTTTTTTTTCCGGAGATCTTCTAGCACCAATTGGATGGTGTGGCCACTGTTGTTCTGTGGTCAGTGCGTTCGGCGCACTTCACCAAATTTTCTGAAATTTTTTTTCCGGAGATCTTTTAGCACCAATTGGAAGGTGTGGCTACTGTTGCTCAGTAGTCAGTGCGTCCGTCTTCTAGCACCAATTGGATGGTGTGGCCACTGTTTTTCTGTGGTCAGTGCGTTCGGCGCACTTCACCAAATTTTCTAAAATTTTTTTTCAGGAGATCTTTAAGCATCAATTGGATGGTGTTTCTAGAGTTGCTCAGTGGTCAGTGCGTCTGGCGTACAACCCCTAATCTTTTTTTCCGGAGATCTTCTAGCACCAATTGGATGGTATGGCCACTGTTGTTCTGTGGTCAGTGCGTTCGGCGCACTTCAGCAGATTTTCTGAAATTTTTTTTCCGGAGATCTTGTAGCACCAATTGGACGGTGTGGCTACAGTTGCTCAGTGGTCAGTGCGTCCGGCTTACAAAAATAAGTTTTCTGAATTTTGTTTTTTGAGATCTTTTAGCATCAATTGGACGGTGTGGTCACTGTTGCTCATTGGTCAGTGCGTCCGGCGTACAACCCCAAATCTTTTTTTTCCATAGATCTTCTAGCACCAATTGGATGGTGTGGCCACTGTTGTTCTGTGGTCAGTGCGTTCAGCGCACTTCACCGAATTTTCTAACATTTTTTTTCAGGAGATCTTTAAGCATCAATTGGATGGTGTTTCTAGAGTTGCTCAGTGGTCAGTGCGTCCGGCGTACAACCCCAAATCTTTTTTTTCCGGAGATCTTCTAGCACCAATTGGATGGTGTGGCCACTGTTTTTCTGTGATCAGTGCGTTCGGCGCACTTCGCCAGATTTTCTGAAATTTTTTTTCAGGAGATCTTTAAGCATCAATTGGATGGTGTTTCTAGAGTTGCTCAGTGGTAAGTGCGTCCGGCGTACAACCCCAAATCCTTTTTTTCCGGAGATCTTCTAGCACCAATTGGATGGTGTGGCCACTGTTGTTCTGTGGTCAGTGCGTTCACCAGATTTTCTGAAAATTTTTTTCCGGAGATCTTATAGCACCAATTGGACGGTGTGGCTACAGTTGCTCAGTGGTCAGTGCGTCCGGCGTACAACCATAAATCTTTTTTTTCCAGAGATCTTCTAGCACCAGTTGGATGGTGTTTCTAGAGTTGCTCAGTGGTCAGTGCGTCCGGCGTACAACCCCAAATCTTTTTTTTCCGGAGATCTTCTAGCACCAATTGGATGGTGTGGCCACTGTTGTTCTGTGGTCAGTGCGTTCGGCGCACTTCACCAAATTTTCTGAAATTTTTTTTCCGGAGATCTTTTAGCACCAATTGGAAGGTGTGGCTACTGTTGCTCAGTAGTCAGTGCGTCCGGCGTACAACCCCAAATCTTTTTTTTCCGGAGATCTTCTAGTACCAGCTGGATGGTGTTTCTAGAGTTGCTCAGTGGTCAGTGCGTTAGGCGTACAACCCCAAATCCTTTTTTTCCGGAGATCTTCTAGCACAAATTGGATGGTGTGGCCACTGTTGTTCTGTGGTCAGTGCGTTCGGCGCACTTCACCAGATTTTCTGAAAATTTTTTTCCGTAGATCTTATAGCACCAATTGGACGGTGTGGCTACAGTTGCTCAGTGGTCAGTGCGTCCGGCGTACAACCCCAAATCTTTTTTTTCCGGAGATCTTCTAGCACCAGTTGGATGGTGTTTCTAGAGTTGCTCAGTGGTCAGAGCGTCCGGCGTACAACCCCAAATCTTTTTTTTCCGGAGATCTTCTAGCACCAGTTGGATGGTGTTTCTAGAGTTGCTCAGTGGTCAGTGCGTCCCAAATCTTTTTTTTCCGGAGATCTTCTAGCACCAATTGGATGGTGTGGCCACTGTTGTTCTGTGGTCAGTGCGTTGGGCGCACTTCACCAAATTTTCTGAAATTTTTTTTCAGGAGATCTTTAGGCATCAATTGGATGGTGTTTCTAGAGTTGCTCAGTGGTCAGTGCGTCCGGCGTACAACCCCAAATCTTTTTTTTCCGGAGATCTTCTAGCACCAATTGGATGGTGTGGCCACTGTTTTTCTGTGGTCAGTGCGTTCGGCGCACTTCACCAAATTTTCTAAAATTTTTTTTCAGGAGATCTTTAAGCATCAATTGGATGGTGTTTCTAGAGTTGCTCAGTGGTCAGTGCGTCTGGCGTACAACCCCTAATCTTTTTTTTCCGGAGATCTTCTAGCACCAATTGGATGGTGTGGCCACTGTTGTTCTGTGGTCAGTGCGTTCGGCGCACTTCAGCAGATTTTCTGAAATTTTTTTTCCGGAGATCTTGTAGCACCAATTGGACGGTGTGGCTACAGTTGCTCAGTGGTCAGTGCGTCCGGCTTACAACAATAAGTTTTCTGAATTTTGTTTTTTGAGATCTTTTAGCATCAATTGGACGGTGTGGTCACTGTTGCTCATTGGTCAGTGCGTCCGGCGTACAACCCCAAATCTTTTTTTTCCATAGATCTTCTAGCACCAATTGGATGGTGTGGCCACTGTTGTTCTGTGGTCAGTGCGTTCGGCGCACTTCACCGAATTTTCTAACATTTTTTTTCAGGAGATCTTTAAGCATCAATTGGATGGTGTTTCTAGAGTTGCTCAGTGGTCAGTGCGTCCGGCGTACAACCCCAAATCTTTTTTTTCCGGAGATCTTCTAGCACCAATTGGATGGTGTGGCCACTGTTTTTCTGTGATCAGTGCGTTCGGCGCACTTCGCCAGATTTTCTGAAATTTTTTTTCAGGAGATCTTTAAGCATCAATTGGATGGTGTTTCTAGAGTTGCTCAGTGGTAAGTGCGTCCGGCGTACAACCCCAAATCCTTTTTTTCCGGAGATCTTCTAGCACCAATTGGATGGTGTGGCCACTGTTGTTCTGTGGTCAGTGCGTTCACCAGATTTTCTGAAAATTTTTTTCCGGAGATCTTATAGCACCAATTGGACGGTGTGGCTACAGTTGCTCAGTGGTCAGTGCGTCCGGCGTACAACCATAAATCTTTTTTTTCCAGAGATCTTCTAGCACCAGTTGGATGGTGTTTCTAGAGTTGCTCAGTGGTCAGTGCGTCCGGCGTACAACCCCAAATCTTTTTTTTCCGGAGATCTTCTAGCACCAATTGGATGGTGTGGCCACTGTTGTTCTGTGGTCAGTGCGTTGGGCGCACTTCACCAAATTTTCTAAAATTTTTTTTCAGGAGATCTTTAAGCATCAATTGGATGGTGTTTCTAGAGTTGCTCAGTGGTCAGTGCGTCCGGCGTACAACCCCAAATCTTTTTTTTCCGGAGATCTTCTAGCACCAATTGGATGGTGTGGCCACTGTTTTTCTGTGGTCAGTGCGTTCGGCGCACTTCACCAAATTTTCTAAAATTTTTTTTCAGGAGATCTTTAAGCATCAATTGGATGGTGTTTCTAGAGTTGCTCAGTGGTCAGTGCGTCCGGCGAACAACCCCAAATCCTTTTTTTCCGGAGATCTTCTAGCACCAATTGGATGGTGTGGCCACTGTTGTTCTGTGGTCAGTGCGTTCACCAGATTTTCTGAAAATTTTTTTCCGGAGATCTTATAGCACCAATTGGACGGTGTGGCTACAGTTGCTCAGTGGTCAGAGCGTCCGGCGTACAACCCCAAATCTTTTTTTTCCGGAGATCTTCTAGCACCAGTTGGATGGTGTTTCTAGAGTTGCTCAGTGGTCAGTGCGTCCGGCGTACAACCCCAAATCTTTTTTTCCGGAGATCTTCTAGCACCAATTGGATGGTGTTTCTAGAGTTGCTCAGTGGTCAGTGCGTCCGGCGTACAACCCCAAATCTTTTTTTCCGGAGATCTTCTAGCACCAGTTGGATGGTGTTTCTAGAGTTGCTCAGTGGTCAGTGCGTCCGGCGTACAACCCCAAATCTTTTTTTCCGGAGATCTTCTAGCACCAATTGGATGGTGTTTCTAGAGTTGCTCAGTGGTCAGTGCGTCCGGCGTACAACCCCAAATCTTTTTTTCCGGAGATCTTATAGCACCAATTGGACGGTGTGGCTACAGTTGCTCAGTGGTCAGAGCGTCCGGCGTACAACCCCAAATCTTTTTTTCCGGAGATCTTCTAGCACCAATTGGATGGTGTTTCTAGAGTTGCTCAGTGGTCAGTGCGTCCGGCGTACAACCCCAAATCTTTTTTTCCGGAGATCTTCTAGCACCAATTGGATGGTGTGGCCACTGTTGTTCTGTGGTCAGTGCGTTCACCAGATTTTCTGAAAATTTTTTTCCGGAGATCTTATAGCACCAATTGGACGGTGTGGCTACAGTTGCTCAGTGGTCAGTGCGTCCAGCGTACAACCCCAAATCTTTTTTTTCCGGAGATCTTCTAGCACCAGTTGGATGGTGTTTCTATAGTTGCTCAGTGGTCAGTGCGTCCGGCGTACAACCCCAAATCTTTTTTTTCCGGAGATCTTCTAGCACCAGTTGGATGGTGTTTCTAGAGTTGCTCAGTGGTCAGTGCGTCCGGCGTACAACCCCAAATCTTTTTTTCCGGAGATCTTCTAGCACCAATTGGATGGTGTGGCCACTGTTGCTCTGTGGTCAGTGCGTTGGGCGCACTTCACCAAATTTTCTAAAATTTTTTTGCAGGACATCTTTAAGCATCAATTGGATGGTGTTTCTGGAGTTGCTCAGTGGTCAGTGCGTCTGGCTTACAACAACAAATTTTCTGAATTTTTTTTTCTGAGATCTGTTAGCACCAATTGGACGGTGTGGTCACTGTTGCTCAGTGGTCAGTGCGTCCGGCGTACAACCCCAAATCTTTTTTTTTCGGAGATCTTCTTGCACCAATTGGATGGTGTGGCCACTGTTGTTCTGTGGTCAGTGCGTTCGGCGCACTTCACCAGATTTTCTGAAATTTTTTTTCAGGAGATCTTTAAGCATCAATTGGATGGTGCTTCTAGAGTTGCTCAGTGGTCAGTGCGTCTGGCTTACAACAACAAATTTTCTGAATTTTTTTTGTGAGATCTTTTAGCACTAATTGGACGGTGTGGTCGCTGTTGCTCAGTGGTCAGTGCGTCCGGCGTACAACCCCAAATCTTTTTTTTCCGGAGATCTTCTAGCA
This sequence comes from Xylota segnis, assembly GCA_963583995.1. Taxonomy (NCBI): domain Eukaryota; kingdom Metazoa; phylum Arthropoda; class Insecta; order Diptera; family Syrphidae; genus Xylota; species Xylota segnis. The sequence continues at coordinate 102,785,266 of OY757236.1, read as the reverse complement.
CTAATTGGATGGTGTGGCCACTGTTGTTCTGTGGTCAGTGCGTTCGGCGCACTTCGCCAGATTTTCTGAAATTTTTTTTCCGGAGATCTTATAGCACCATTTGGACGGTGTGGCTAAAGTTGCTCAGTGGTTCGGCGCACTTCACCAGATTTTCTGAAATTTTTTTTTCGGAGATCTTATAGCACCAATTGGACGGTGTGGCTACAGTTGCTCAGTGGTCAGTGCGTCCGGCTAACAACAACAAATTTTCTGAATTCTAGCACCAATTGGATGGTGTGGCCACTGTTGTTCTGTGGTCAGTGCGTTCGGCGCACTTCACCAAATTTTCTAAAATTTTTTTTCAGGAGATCTTTAAGCATCAATTGGATGGTGTTTCTAGAGTTGCTCAGTGGTCAGTGCGTCCGGCTTACAACAACAAATTTTCTGAAATTTTTTTCCGGAGATCTTTTAGCACCAATTGGAAGGTGTTTCTACTGTTGCTCAGTAGTCAGTGCGTCCGGCGTACAACCCCAAATCTATTTTTCCGGAGATCTTCTAGCACCAATTGGATGGTGTGGCCACTGTTGTTCTGTGGTCAGTGCGTTGGGCGCACTTCACCAAATTTTCTAAAATTTTTCTTCAGGAGATCTCTAAGCATCAATTGGATGGTGTTTCTAGAGTTGCTCAGTGGTCAGTGCGTCCGGCTTACAACAACAAATTTTCTAAATTTTTTTTTCTGAGATCTTTTAGCACCAATTGGACGGTGTGGTCACTGTTGCGCAGTTGTCAGTGCGTCCGGCGTACAACCCCAAATCTTTTTTTTCCGGAGATCTTCTAGCACCAATTGGATGGTGTGGCCACTGTTGTTCTGTGGTCAGTGCGTTCGGCGCACTTCACCAAATTTTCTAAAATTTTTTTTCAATAGATCTTTAAGCATCAATTGGATGGTGTTTCTAGAGTTGCTCAGTGGTCAGTGCGTCCGGCGTACAACCCCAAATCTTTTTTTTCCGGAGATCTTCTACCACCAATTGGATGGTGTGGCCACTGTTGTTCTGTGGTCAATGCGTTCGGCGCACTTCACCAGATTTTCTAAACTTTTTTTCCGGAGATCTTTTAGCACCAATTGGAAGGTGTGGCTACTATTGCTCAGTAGTCAGTGCGTCCGGCGTACGACCCCAAATCTTTTTTTTCCGGAGATCTTCTAGCACCAATTGGATGGTGTGGCCACTGTTGTTCTGTGGTCAGTGCGTTCGGCGCTCTTCACCAAATTTTCTGAGATTTTTTTTCGGAGATCTTTTAGCACCAATTGGAAGGTGTGGCTACTGTTGCTCAGTAGTCAGTGCGTCCGGCGTACAACCCCAAATCTATTTTTCCGGAGATCTTCTAGCACCAATTGGATGGTGTGGCCACTGTTGTTCTGTGGTCAGTGCGTTGGGCGCACTTCACCAAATTTTCTAAAATTTTTTTTCAGGAGATCTTTAAGCATCAATTGGATGGTGTTTCTAGAGTTGCTCAGTGGTCAGTGCGTCCGGCTTACAACAACAAATTTTCTGAATTTTTTTTTCTGAGATCTTTTAGCACCAATTGGACGGTGTGGTCACTGTTGCGCAGTGGTCAGTGCGTCCGGCGTACAACCCCAAATCTTTTTTTTCCGGAGATCTTCTAGCACCAATTGGATGGTGTGGCTACTGTTGCTCGGTAGTCAGTGCGTCCGGCGTTCAACCCCAAATCTTTTTTTTTCCGGAGATGTTCTAGCACCAATTGGATAGTGTGGCCACTGTTGTTCTGTGGTCAGTGCGTTCGGCGCACTTCATCAAATTTTCTAAAATTTTTTTTCAGGAGATCTTTAAGCATCAATTGGATGGTGTTTCTAGAGTTGCTCAGTGGTCAGTGCGTCCGGCTTACAACAACAAATTTTCTGAATTTTTTTTTCTGAGATCTTCTAGCACCAATTGGATGGTGTGGCCACTGTTGTTCTGTTGTCAGTGCGTTCGGGGCACTTCACCAAATTTTCTGAAATTTTTTTTCCGTAGATCTTATAGCACCAATTGGACGGTGTGGCTACTGTTGCTCGGTAGTCAGTGCGTCCGGCGTTCAACCCCAAATTTTTTTTTTTTTCCGGAGATCTTCTAGCACCAATTGGATAGTGTGGCCACTGTTGCTCAGTAGTCAGTGCGTCCGGCGTACAACCCCAAATCTTTTTTTTCAGGAGATCTTTTAGCACCAATTGGAAGGTGTGGCTACTGTTGCTCAGTAGTCAGTGCGTCCGGCGTACAACCCCAAATCTATTTTTCCGGATATCTTCTAGCACCAATTGGATGGTGTGGCCACTGTTGTTCTGTTGTCAGTGCGTTGGGCGCACTTCACCAAATTTTCTAAAATTTTTTTTCAGGAGATCTTTAAGCATCAATTGGATAATGTTTCTAGAGTTGCTCAGTTTTCAGTGCGTCCGGCTTACAACAACAAATTTTCTGAATTTTTTTTTCTGAGGTCTTCTAGCACCAATTGGATGGTGTGGCCACTGTTGTTCTGTTGTCAGTGCGTTCGGGGCACTTCACCAAATTTTCTGAAATTTTTTTTCCGTAGATCTTATAGCAGCAATTGGACGGTGTGGCTACTGTTGCTCGGTAGTTAGTGCGTCCGGCGTTCAACCCCAAATCTTTTTTTTTCCGGAGATCTTCTAGCACCAATTGGATAGTGTGGCTACTGTTGCTCGGTAGTCAGTGCGTCCGGCGTTCAACCCCAAATCTTTTTTTTTCCGGAGATCTTCTAGCACCAATTGGATAGTGTGGCCACTGTTGTTCTGTGGTCAGTGCGTTCGGCGCACTTCACCAAATTTTCTAAAATTTTTTTTCAGGAGATCTTTAAGCATCAATTGGATGGTGTTTCTAGAGTTGCTCAGTGGTCAGTGCGTCCGGCTTACAACAACAAATTTTCTGAATTTTTTTTTCTGAGATCTTTTAGCACCAATTGGACGGTGTGGTCACTGTTGCGCAGTGGTCAGTGCGTCCGGCGTACAACCCCAAATCTTTTTTTTCCGGAGATCTTCTAGCACCAATTGGATGGTGTGGCTACTGTTGCTCGGTAGTCAGTGCGTCCGGCGTTCAACCCCAAATCTTTTTTTTTCCGGAGATCTTCTAGCACCAATTGGATAGTGTGGCCACTGTTGTTCTGTGGTCAGTGCGTTCGGCGCACTTCACCAAATTTTCTAAAATTTTTTTTCAGGAGATCTTTAAGCATCAATTGGATGGTGTTTCTAGAGTTGCTCAGTGGTCAGTGCGTCCGGCTTACAACAACAAATTTTCTGAATTTTTTTTTCTGAGATCTTCTAGCACCAATTGGATGGTGTGGCCACTGTTGTTCTGTTGTCAGTGCGTTCGGGGCACTTCACCAAATTTTCTGAAATTTTTTTTCCGTAGATCTTATAGCACCAATTGGACGGTGTGGCTACTGTTGCTCGGTAGTCAGTGCGTCCGGCGTTCAACCCCAAATTTTTTTTTTTTCCGGAGATCTTCTAGCACCAATTGGATAGTGTGGCCACTGTTGCTCAGTAGTCAGTGCGTCCGGCGTACAACCCCAAATCTTTTTTTTCAGGAGATCTTTTAGCACCAATTGGAAGGTGTGGCTACTGTTGCTCAGTAGTCAGTGCGTCCGGCGTACAACCCCAAATCTATTTTTCCGGATATCTTCTAGCACCAATTGGATGGTGTGGCCACTGTTGTTCTGTTGTCAGTGCGTTGGGCGCACTTCACCAAATTTTCTAAAATTTTTTTTCAGGAAATCTTTAAGCATCAATTGGATAATGTTTCTAGAGTTGCTCAGTTTTCAGTGCGTCCGGCTTACAACAACAAATTTTCTGAATTTTTTTTTCTGAGATCTTCTAGCACCAATTGGATGGTGTGGCCACTGTTGTTCTGTTGTCAGTGCGTTCGGGGCACTTCACCAAATTTTCTGAAATTTTTTTTCCGTAGATCTTATAGCACCAATTGGACGGTGTGGCTACTGTTGCTCGGTAGTCAGTGCGTCCGGCGTTCAACCCCAAATCTTTTTTTTTCCGGAGATCTTCTAGCACCAATTGGATAGTGTGGCCACTGTTGTTCTGTGGTCAGTGCGTTCGGCGCACTTCACCAAATTTTCTAAAATTTTTTTTCATTAGATCTTTAAGCATCAATTGGATGGTGTTTCTAGAGTTGCTCAGTGGTCAGTGCGTCTGGCTTACAACAACAAATTTTCTGAAATTTTTTTTTGAGATCTTTTAGCACCAATTGGAAGGTGTGGCTACTATTGCTCAGTAGTCAGTGCGTCCGGCGTACAACCCCAAATCTTTTTTTTTCGGAGATCTTCTAGCACTAATTTGATGGTGTGGCCACTGTTGTCCTGTGGTCAGTGCGTTCGGCGCACTTCACCAGATTCTCTAAAATTTTTTTTCAGGAGATCCTTAAGCATCAATTGGATGGTGTTTCTAGAGTTGCTCAGTGGTCAGTGCGTCCGGCGTACAACACCAAATCTTTTTTTTTCCGGAGATCTTATAGCACCAATTGGACGGTGTGGCTACAGTTGCTCAGTGGTCAGTGCGTCCGGCTAACAACAACAAATTTTCTGAATTCTAGCACCAATTGGATGGTGTGGCCACTGTGGTTCTGTGGTCAGTGCGTTCGGCGCACTTCACCAAATTTTCTAAAATTTTTTTTCAGGAGACCTTTAAGCATCAAGTGGATGGTGTTTCTAGAGTTGCTCAGTGGTCAGTGCGTCCGGCGTACAACCCCAAATCTTTTTTTTCCGGAGATCTTCTAGCACCAATTGGATGGTGTGGCCACTGTTGTTCTGTGGTCAGTACGATCGACGCACTTCACCAGATTTTCTGAAATTTTTTTTCCGGAGATCTTATAGCACCAATTGGACGGTGTGACTACAGTTGCTCAGTGGTCAGTGCGTCCGGCTTACAGCAACAAATTTTCTGAATTTTTTTTTTTGAGATCTTTTAGCACCAATTGGACGGTGTGGTCACTGTTGCTCATTGGTCAGTGCGTCCGGCGTACAACCCCAAATCTTTTTTTTCCGGAGATCTTCTAGCACCAATTGGATGGTGTGGCCACTGTTGTTTTGTGGTCAGTGCGTTCGGCGCACTTCACCGAATTTTCTAAAATTTTTTTTCAGGAGATCTTTAAGCACCAATTGGATGGTGTTTCTAGAGTTGCTCAGTGGTCAGTGCGTCCGGCGTACAACCCCAAATCTTTTTTTTCCGGAGATCTTCTAGCTCCAATTGGATGGTGTGGCCACTGTGGTTCTGTGGTCAGTGCGTTCGGCGCACTTCACCAGATTTTCTGAAATATTTTTTCCGGAGATCTTATAGCACCAATTGGACGGTGTCTCTACAGTTGCTCAGTGGTCAGTGCGTCCGGCTTACAACAACAAATTTTCTGAAATTTTTTTTCAGGAGATCTTTTAGCACCAATTGGACGGTGTGGTCACTGTTGCTCAGTGGTCAGTGCGTTCGGCGTACAACCCCAAATCTTTTTTTTCCGGAGATCTTCTAGCACCAATTGAATGGTGTGGCCACTGTGGTTCTGTGGTCAGTGCGTTCGGCGCACTTCACCAGATTTTCTGAAATATTTTTTCCGGAGATCTTATAGCACCAATTGGACGGTGTCTCTACAGTTGCTCAATGGTCAGTGCGTCCGGCTTACAACAACAAATTTTCTGAAATTTTTTTTCAGGAGATCTTTTAGCACCAATTGGAAGGTGTGGCTACTGTTGCTCAGTAGTCAGTGCGTCCGGCGTACAACCCCAAATCTATTTTTCCGGAGATCTTCTAGCACCAATTGGATGGTGTGGCCACTGTTGCTCAGTGGTCAGTGCGTTGGGTGCACCTCACCAAATTTTCTAAAATTTTTTTTCAGGAGATCTTTAAGCATCAATTGGATGGTGTTTCTAGAGTTGCTCAGTGGTCAGTGCGTCCGGCTTACAACAACAAATTTTCTGAAATTTTTTTTCCGGAGATCTTTTAGCACCAATTGGAAGGTGTGGCTACTGTTGCTCAGTAGTCAGTGCGTCCGGCGTACAACCCCAAATCTATTTTTTCCGGAGATCTTCTAGCACCAATTGGATGGTGTGGCCACTGTTGTTCTGTGGTCAGTGCGTTGGGCGCACTTCACCAAATTTTCTAAAATTTTTTTTCAATAGATCTTTAAGCATCAATTGGATGGTGTTTCTAGAGTTGCTCAGTGGTCAGTGCGTCCGGCGTCCAACCCCAAATCTTTTTTTTCCGGAGATCTTCTAGCACCAATTGGATGGTGTGGCCACTGTTGTTCTGTGGTCAATGCGTTCGGCGCACTTCACCAGATTTTCTAAATTTTTTTTCCGGAGATCTTTTAGCACCAATTGAAGGTGTGGCTACTATTGCTCAGTAGTCAGTGCGTCCGGCGTACAACCCCAAATCTTTTTTTTCCGGAGATCTTCTAGCACCAATTGGATGGTGTGGCCACTGTTGTTCTGTGGTCAGTGCGTTCGGCGCACTTCACCAAATTTTCTGAAATTTTTTTTCCGGAGATCTTTTAGCACCAATTGGAAGGTGTGGCTACTGTTGCTCAGTAGTCAGTGCGTCCGGCGTACAACCCCAAATCTATTTTTCCGGAGATCTTCTAGCACCAATTGGATGGTGTGGCCACTGTTGTTCTGTGGTCAGTGCGTTGGGCGCACTTCACCAAATTTTCTAAAATTTTTTTCAGGAGATCTTTAAGCATCAATTGGATGGTGTTTCTAGAGTTGCTCAGTGGTCAGTGCGTCCGGCTTACAACAACAAATTTTCTGAATTTTTTTTTCTGAGATCTTTTAGCACCAATTGGACGGTGTGGTCACTGTTGCGCAGTGGTCAGTGCGTCCGGCGTACAACCCCAAATCTTTTTTTTCCGGAGATCTTCTAGCACCAATTGGATGGTGTGGCCACTGTTGTTCTGTGGTCAGTGCGTTCGGCGCACTTCACCAAATTTTCTAAAATTTTTTTTCAGGAGATCTTTAAGCATCAATTGGATTGTGTTTCTAGAGTTGCTCAGTGGTCAGTGCGTCCGGCTTACAACAACAAATTTTCTGAATTTTTTTTTCTGAGATCTTTTAGCACCAATTGGACGGTGTGGTCACTGTTGCGCAGTGGTCAGTGCGTCCGGCGTACAACCCCAAATCTTTTTTTTCCGGAGATCTTCTAGCACCAATTGGATGGTGTGGCCACTGTTGTTCTGTGGTCAGTGCGTTCGGCGCACTTCACCAAATTTTCTAAAATTTTTTTTCAATAGATCTTTAAGCATCAATTGGATGGTGTTTCTAGAGTTGCTCAGTGGTCAGTGCGTCCGGCGTACAACCCCAAATCTTTTTTTTCCGGAGATCTTCTACCACCAATTGGATGGTGTGGCCACTGTTGTTCTGTGGTCAATGCGTTCGGCGCACTTCACCAGATTTTCTAAATTTTTTTTCCGGAGATCTTTTAGCACCAATTGGAAGGTGTGGCTACTATTGCTCAGTAGTCAGTGCGTCCGGCGTACAACCCCAAATCTTTTTTTTCCGGAGATCTTCTAGCACCAATTGGATGGTGTGGCCACTGTTGTTCTGTGGTCAGTGCGTTCGGCGCACTTCACCAAATTTTCTGAAATTTTTTTTCCGGAGATCTTTTAGCACCAATTGGAAGGTGTGGCTACTGTTGCTCAGTAGTCAGTGCGTCCGGCGTACAACCCCAAATCTATTTTTCCGGAGATCTTCTAGCACCAATTGGATGGTGTGGCCACTGTTGTTCTGTGGTCAGTGCGTTGGGCGCACTTCACCAAATTTTCTAAAATTTTTTTCAGGAGATCTTTAAGCATCAAATGGATGGTGTTTCTAGAGTTGCTCAGTGGTCAGTGCATCCGGCTTACAACAACAAATTTTCTGAATCTTTTTTTCTGAGATCTTTTAGCACCAATTGGACGGTGTGGTCACTGTTGCGCAGTGGTCAGTGCGTCCGGCGTACAACCCCAAATCTTTTTTTTCCGGAGATCTTCTAGCACCAATTGGATGGTGTGGCCACTGTTGTTCTGTGGTCAGTGCGTTCGGCGCACTTCACCAAATTTTCTAAAATTTTTTTTCAGGAGATCTTTAAGCATCAATTGGATGGTGTTTCTAGAGTTGCTCAGTGGTCAGTGCGACCGGCGTACAACCCCAAATCTTTTTTTTCCGGAGATCTTCTAGCACCAATTGGATGGTGTGGCCACTGTTGATCTGTGGTCAGTGCGTTGGGCGCACTTCACCGAATTTTGTAAAATTTTTTTTCAGGAGATCTTTAAGCATCAATTGGATGGTGTTTCTAGAGTTGCTCAGTGGTCAGTGCGTCCGGCGTACAACCCCAAATCTTTTTTTTCCGGAGATCTTCTAGCACCAATTGGATGGTGTGGCCACTGTTGTTCTGTGGTCAATGCGTTCGGCGCACTTCACCAGATTTTCTAAATTTTTTTTCCGGAGATCTTTTAGCACCAATTGGAAGGTGTGGCTACTATTGCTCAGTAGTCAGTGCGTCCGGCGTACAACCACAAATCTTTTTTTTCCGGAGATCTTCTAGCACCAATTGGATGGTGTGGCCACTGTTGTTCTGTGGTCAGTGCGTTGGGCGCACTTCACCGAATTTTCTAAAATTTTTTTTCAGGAGATCTTTAAGCATCAATTCGATGGTGTTTCTAGAGTTGCTCAGTGGTCAGTGCGTCCGGCGTACAACCCCAAATCTTTTTTTTCCGGAGATCTTCTAGCACCAATTGGATGGTGTGGCCACTGTTGTTCTGTGGTCAGTGCGTTCGGCGCACTTCACCAAATTTTCAAAAATTTTTTTTTCAGGAAGTCTTTAAACATCAATTGGATGGTGTTTCTAGAGTTTCTCAGTGGTCAGTGCGTCCGGCGTACAACCCCAAATCTTTTTTTTCCGGAGATCTTCTAGCACCAATTGGATGGTGTGGCCACTGTTGTTCTGTGGTCAGTGCGTTCGGCGCACTTCACCAAATTTTCTAAAATTTTTTTTCAGGAGATCTTTAAGCATCAATTGGATGGTGTTTCTAGAGTTGCTCAGTGGTCAGTGCGTCCGGCGTACAACCCCAAATCTTTTTTTTCCGGAGATCTTCTAGCACCAATTGGATGGTGTGGCCACTGTTGTTCTGTGGTCAGTGCGTTCGGCGCACTTCAAAAAATTTTCAAAAATTTTTTTTCAGGAGATCTTTAAGCATCAATTGGATGGTGTTTCTAGAGTTGCTCAGTCGTCAGTGCGTCCGGCGTACAACCCCAAATCTTTTTTTTCCGGAGATCTTCTAGCACCAATTGGATGGTGTGGCCACTGTTGTTCTGTGGTCAGTGCGTTCGGCGCACTTCACCAGATTTTCTGAAATTTTTTTTCCGGAGATCTTGTAGCACCAATTGGACGGTGTGGCTTCAGTTGCTCAGTGGTCAGTGCGTCCGGCGTACAACCCCAAATCTATTTTTCCGGAGATCTTCTAGCACCAATTGGATGGTGTGGCCACTGTTGTTCTGTGGTCAGTGCGTTCGGCGCACTTCACCAAATTTTCAAAAATTTTTTTTCAGGAGATCTTTAAGCATCAATTGGATGGGGTTTCTAGAGTTGCTCAGTGGTCAGTGCGTCCGGCGTACAACCCCAAATCTTTTTTTTCCGGAGATCTTCTAGCACCAATTGGATGGTGTGGCCACTGTTGTTCTGTGGTCAGTGCGTTCGGCGCACTTCAAAAAATTTTCAAAAATTTTTTTTCAGGAGATCTTTAAGCATCAATTGGATGGTGTTTCTAGAGTTGCTCAGTGGTCAGTGCGTCCGGCGTACAACCCCAAATCTTTTTTTTCCGGAGATCTTCTAGCACCAATTGGATGGTGTGGCCACTGTTGTTCTGTGGTCAATGCGTTCGGCGCACTTCACCAGATTTTCTAAATTTTTTTTCCGGAGATCTTTTAGCACCAATTGGAAGGTGTGGCTACTATTGCTCAGTAGTCAGTGCGTCCGGCGTACAACCACAAATCTTTTTTTTCCGGAGATCTTCTAGCACCAATTGGATGGTGTGGCCACTGTTGTTCTGTGGTCAGTGCGTTGGGCGCACTTCACCGAATTTTCTAAAATTTTTTTTCAGGAGATCTTTAAGCATCAATTGGATGGTGTTTCTAGAGTTGCTCAGTGGTCAGTGCGTCCGGAGTACAACCCCAAATCTTTTTTTTCCGGAGATCTTCTAGCACCAATTGGATGGTGTGGCCACTGTTGTTCTGTGGTCAGTGCGTTCGGCGCACTTCACCAAATTTTCAAAAATTTTTTTTTCAGGAAGTCTTTAAACATCAATTGGATGGTGTTTCTAGAGTTTCTCAGTGGTCAGTGCGTCCGGCGTACAACCCCAAATCTTTTTTTTCCGGAGATCTTCTAGCACCAATTGGATGGTGTGGCCACTGTTGTTCTGTGGTCAGTGCGTTCGGCGCACTTCACCAGATTTTCTGAAATTTTTTTTCCGGAGATCTTGTAGCACCAATTGGACGGCGTGGCTTCAGTTGCTCAGTGGTCAGTGCGTCCGGCGTACAACCCCAAATCTTTTTTTTCCGGAGATCTTCTAGCACCAATTGGATGGTGTGGCCACTGTTGTTCTGTGGTCAGTGCGTTCGGCGCACTTCACCAAATTTTCAAAAATTTTTTTTCAGGAGATCTTTAAGCATCAATTGGATGGTGTTTCCAGAGTTGCTCAGTGGTCAGTGCGTCCGGCTTACAACAACAAATTTTCTGAATTTTTTTTCTGAGATCTTTTAGCACCAATTGGACGGTGTGGTCACTGTTGCGCAGTGGTCAGTGCGTCCGGCGTACAACCCCAAATCTTTTTTTTCCGGAGATCTTCTAGCACCAATTGGATGGTGTGGCCACTGTTGTTCTGTGGTCAGTGCGTTCGGCGCACTTCACCAAATTTTCAAAAATTTTTTTTCAGGAGATCTTTAAGCATCAATTGGATGGGGTTTCTAGAGTTGCTCAGTGGTCAGTGCGTCCGGCGTACAACCCCAAATCTTTTTTTTCCGGAGATCTTCTAGCACCAATTGGATGGTGTGGCCACTGTTGTTCTGTGGTCAGTGCGTTCGGCGCACTTCACCAAATTTTCAAAAATTTTTTTTCAGGAGATCTTTAAGCATCAATTGGATGGTGTTTCCAGAGTTGCTCAGTGGTCAGTGCGTCCGGCTTACAACAACAAATTTTCTGAATTTTTTTTCTGAGATCTTTTAGCACCAATTGGACGGTGTGGTCACTGTTGCGCAGTGGTCAGTGCGTCCGGCGTACAACCCCAAATCTTTTTTTTCCGGAGATCTTCTAGCACCAATTGGATGGTGTGGCCACTGTTGTTCTGTGGTCAGTGCGTTGGGCGCACTTCACCAAATTTTCTAAAATTTTTTTTCAGGAGATCTTTAAGCATCAATTGGATGGTGTTTCTAGAGTTGCTCAGTGGTCAGTGCGTCCGGCTTACAACAACAAATTTTCTGAATTTTTTTTTCTGAGATCTGTTAGCACCAATTGGACGGTGTGGTCACTGTTGCTCAGTGGTCAGTGCGTCCGGCGTACAACCCCAAATCTTTTTTTTCTAGCACTAATTGGACGGTGTGGCCACTGTTGCGCAGTGGTCAGTGCGTCCGGCGTACAACCCCAAATCTTTTTTTTCCGGAGATCTTCTAGCACCAATTGGATGGTGTGGCCACTGTTGTTCTGTGGTCAGTGCGTTCGGCGCACTTCACCAGATTTTCTGAAATTTTTTTTCCGGAGATCTTATAGCACCAATTGGACGGTGTGGCTACAGTTGCTCAGTGGTCAGTGCGTCCGGCTTACAACAACAAATTGTCTGGATTTTTTTTTTCTGAGATCTTTTAGCACCAATTGGACGGTGTGGTCACTCTTGCTCAGTGGTCAGTGCGTCCAGCGTACAACCCCAAATCTTTTTTTTCCGGAGATCTTCTAGCACCAATTGGATGGTGTGGCCCCTGTTGTTCTGTGGTCAGTGCGTTCGGCGCACTTCACCAGATTTTCTGAAATTTTTTTTCCGGAGATCTTATAGCACCAATTGGACGGTGTGGCTACAGTTGCTCAGTGGTCAGTGCGTCCGGCTAACAACAACAAATTTTCTGAATTCTAGCACCAATTGGATGGTGTGGCCACTGTTGTTCTGTGGTCAGTGCGTTGGGCGCACTTCACCAAATTTTCTAAAATTTTTTTTCAGGAGATCTTTATGCATCAATTGGATGGTGTTTCTAGAGTTGCTCAGTGGTCAGTGCGTCCGGCGTACAACCCCAAATCTTTTTTTTCCGGAGATCTTCTAGCACCAATTGGATGGTGTGGCCACTGTTGTTCTGTGGTCAATGCGTTCGGCGCACTTCACCAGATTTTCTAAATTTTTTTTCAGGAGATCTTTTAGCACCAATTGGAAGGTGTGGCTACTATTGCTCAGTAGTCAGTGCGTCCATCGTACAACCCCAAATCTTTTTTTTCCGGAGATCTTCTAGCACCAATTGGATGGTGTGGCCACTGTTGTTCTGTGGTCAGTGCGTTGGGCGCACTTCACCAAATTTTCTAAAATTTTTTTTCAGGAGATCTTTATGCATCAATTGGATGGTGTTTCTAGAGTTGCTCAGTGGTCAGTGCGTCCGGCGTACAACCCCAAATCTTTTTTTTCCGGAGATCTTCTAGCACCAATTGGATGGTGTGGCCACTGTTGTTCTGTGGTCAATGCGTTCGGCGCACTTCACCAGATTTTCTAAATTTTTTTTCCGGAGATCTTTTAGCACCAATTGGAAGGTGTGGCTACTATTGCTCAGTAGTCAGTGCGTCCGGCGTACAACCCCAAATCTTTTTTTTCCGGAGATCTTCTAGCACCAATTGGATGGTGTGGCCACTGTTGTTCTGTGGTCAGTGCGTTCGGCGCACTTCACCAAATTTTCAAAAATTTTTTTTCAGGAGATCTTTAAGCATCAATTGGATGGTGTTTCTAGAGTTGCTCAGTGGTCAGTGCGTCCGGCGTACAACCCCAAATCTTTTTTTTCCGGAGATCTTCTAGCACCAATTGGATGGTGTGGCCACTGTTGTTCTGTGGTCAGTGCGTTTGGCGCACTTCACCAAATTTTCAAAAATTTTTTTTCAGGAGATCTTTAAGCATCAATTGGATGGTGTTTCTAGAGTTGCTCAGTGGTCAGTGCGTCCGGCGTACAACCCCAAATCTTTTTTTTCCGGAGATCTTCTAGCACCAATTGGATGGTGTGGCCACTGTTGTTCTGTGGTCAGTGCGTTCGGCGCACTTCACCAGATTTTCTGAAATTTTTTTTCCGGAGATCTTGTAGCACCAATTGGACGGTGTGGCTTCAGTTGCTCAGTGGTCAGTGCGTCCGGCGTACAACCCCAAATCTATTTTTCCGGAGATCTTCTAGCACCAATTGGATGGTGTGGCCACTGTTGTTCTGTGGTCAGTGCGTTCGGCGCACTTCACCAAATTTTCAAAAATTTTTTTTCAGGAGATCTTTAAGCATCAATTGGATGGTGTTTCTAGAGTTGCTCAGTGGTCAGTGCGTCCGGCGTACAACCCCAAATCTTTTTTTTCCGGAGATCTTCTAGCACCAATTGGATGGTGTGGCCACTGTTGTTCTGTGGTCAGTGCGTTCGGCGCACTTCACCAAATTTTCTAAAATTTTTTTTCAGGAGATCTTTAAGCATCAATTGGATGGTGTTTCTAGAGTTGCTCAGTGGTCAGTGCGTCCGGCTTACAACAACAAATTTTCTGAATTTTTTTTCTGAGATCTTTTAGCACCAATTGGACGGTGTGATCACTGTTGCGCAGTGGTCAGTGCGTCCGGCGTACAACCCCAAATCTTTTTTTTCCGGAGATCTTCTAGCACCAATTGGATGGTGTGGCCACTGTTGTTCTGTGGTCAGTGCGTTTGGCGCACTTCACCAAATTTTCAAAAATTTTTTTTCAGGAGATCTTTAAGCATCAATTGGATCTTGTTTCTAGAGTTGCTCAGTGGTCAGTGCGTCCGGCGTACAACCCCAAATCTTTTTTTTCCGGAGATCTTCTAGCACCAATTGGATGGTGTGGCCACAGTTGTTCTGTGGTCAGTGCGTTCGGCGCACTTCACCAGATTTTCTGAAATTTTTTTTCCGGAGATCTTGTAGCACCAATTGGACGGTGTGGCTTCAGTTGCTCAGTGGTCAGTGCGTCCAGCGTACAACCCCAAATCTTTTTTCCGGAGATCTTCTAGCACCAATTGGATGGTGTGGCCACTGTTGTTCTGTGGTCAGTGCGTTCGGCGCACTTCACCAAATTTTCTGAAATTTTTTTTCAGGAGATCTTTTAGCACCAATTGGACAGTGTGGTCACTGTTGCTCAGTGGTCAGTGCGTCCGGCGTACAACCCCAAATCTTTTTTTCCGGAGATCTTTTAGCACCAATTGGATGGTGTGGCCACTGTTGTTCTGTGGTCAGTGCGTTCGGCGCACTTCACCAAATTTTCTGAATTTTTTTTTCCGGAGATCTTTTAGCACCGATTGGATGGTGTTTCTAGAGTTGCTCAGTGGTCAGTGCGTCCGGCGTACAACCCCAAATCTTTTTTTTCCGGAGATCTTCTAGCACCAATTGGATGGTGTGGCCACTGTTGTTCTGTGGTCAGTGCGTTGGGCGCACTTCACCAAATTCTCTAAAATTTTTTTTCAGGAGATCTTTAAGCATCAATTGGATGGTGTTTCTAGAGTTGCTCAGTGGTCAGTGCGTCCGGCTTACAACAACAAATTTTCTGAATTTTTTTTTCTGAGATCTGTTAGCACCAATTGGACGGTGTGGTCACTGTTGCTCAGTGGTCAGTGCGTCCGGCGTACAACCCCAAATCTTTTTTTTCTAGCACTAATTGGACGGTGTGGCCACTGTTGTTCTGTGGTCAGTGCGTTCGGCGCACTTCACCAGATTTTCTGAAATTTTTTCTCCGGAGATCTTATAGCACCAATTGGACGGTGTGGCCACTGTTGCTCAGTGGTCAGTGCGTCCGGCTTACAACAACAAATTGTCTGGATTTTTTTTTTTCTGAGATCTTTTAGCACCAATTGGACGGTGTGGTCACTCTTACTCAGTGGTCTGTGCTTCCAGCGTACAACCCCAAATCTTTTTTTTCCGGAGATCTTCTAGCACCAATTGGATGGTGTGGCCACTGTTGTTCTGTGGTCAGTGCGTTCGGCGCACTTCACCAGATTTTCTGAAATTTTTTTTCCGGAGATCTTATAGCACCAATTGGACGGTGTGGCTACAGTTGCTCAGTGGTCAGTGCGTCCGGCTAACAACAACAAATTTTCTGAATTCTAGCACCAATTGGATGGTGTGGCCAGTGTTGTTCTGTGGTCAGTGCGTTGGGCGCACTTCACCAAATTTTCTAAAATTTTTTTTCAGGAGATCTTTAAGCATCAATTGGATGGTGTTTCTAGAGTTGCTCAGTGGTCAGTGCGTCCGGCGTACAACCCCAATTTTTTTTTTTCCGGAGATCTTCTAGCACCAATTTAATGGTGTGGCCACTGTTGTTCTGTGGTCAGTGCGTTCGACGCACTTCACCAGATTTTCTGAAATTTTTTTTCCGGAGATCTTATAGCACCAATTGGACGGTGTGGCTACAGTTGCTCAGTGGTCAGTGCGTCCGGCTTACAACAACAAATTGTCTGAATTTTATTTTCTGAGATCTGTTAGCACCAATTGGATGGTGTGGTCACTGTTTCTCAGTCGTCAGTGCGTCCGGCGTACAACCCCAAATCTTTTTTTCCGGAGATCTTCTAGCACCAATTGGATGGTGTGGCCACTGTTGTTCTGTGGTCAGTGCGTTGGGCGCACTTCCCCAAATTTTCTAAAATTTTTTTTCAGGAGATCTTTAAGCATCAATTGGATGGTGTTTCTAGAGTTGCTCAGTGGTCAGTGCGTCCGGCGTACAACCCCAAATCTTTTTTTTCCGGAGATCTTCTAGCACCAATTGGATGGTGTGGCCACTGTTGTTCTGTGGTCAGTGCGTTGGGCGCACTTCACCAAATTTTCTAAAATTTTTTTTCAGGAGATCTTTAAGCATCAATTGGATGGTGTTTCTAGAGTTGCTCAGTGGTCAGTGCGTCCAGCGTACAACCCCAAATCTTTTTTTTCCGGAGATCTTCTAGCACCAATTGGATGGTGTGGCCACTGTTGTTCTGTGGTCAGTGCGTTCGGCGCACTTCACCAAATTTTCAAAAATTTTTTTTCAGGAGATCTTTAAGCATCAATTGGATGGTGTTTCTAGAGTTGCTCAGTGGTCAGTGCGTCCGGCGTACAACCCCAAATCTTTTTTTTCCGGAGATCTTCTAGCACCAATTGGATGGTGTGGCCACTGTTGTTCTGTGGTCAGTGCGTTGGGCGCACTTCACCAAATTTTCTAAAATTTTTTTTCAGGAGATCTTTAAGCATCAATTGGATGGTGTTTCTAGAGTTGCTCAGTGGTCAGTGCGTCCAGCGTACAACCCCAAATCTTTTTTTTCCGGAGATCTTCTAGCACCAATTGGATGGTGTGGCCACTGTTGTTCTGTGGTCAGTGCGTTCGGCGCACTTCACCAAATTTTCAAAAATTTTTTTTCAGGAGATCTTTAAGCATCAATTGGATGGTGTTTCTAGAGTTGCTCAGTGGTCAGTGCGTCCGGCGTACAACCCCAAATCTTTTTTTTCCGGAGATCTTCTAGCACCAATTGGATGGTGTGGCCACTGTTGTTCTGTGGTCAGTGCGTTGGGCGCACTTCACCGAATTTTCTAAAATTTATTTCAGGAGATCTTTAAGCATCAATTGGATGGTGTTTCTAGAGTTGCTCAGTAGTCAGTGCGTCCGGCGTACAACCCCAAATCTTTTTTTTCCGGAGATCTTCTAGCACCAATTGGATGGTGTGGCCACTGTTGTTCTGTGTTCAGTGCGTTCGGCGCACTTCACCAAATTTTCTAAAATTTTTTTTCAGGAGATCTTTAAGCATCAATTGGATGGTGTTTCTAGAGTTGCTCAGTGGTCAGTGCGACCGGCGTACAACCCCAAATCTTTTTTTTCCGGAGATCTTCTAGCACCAATTGGATGGTGTGGCCACTGTTGATCTGTGGTCAGTGCGTTGGGCGCACTTCACCGAATTTTCTAAAATTTATTTCAGGAGATCTTTAAGCATCAATTGGATGGTGTTTCTAGAGTTGCTCAGTGGTCAGTGCGTCCGGCGTACAACCCCAAATCTTTTTTTTCCGGAGATCCTCTAGCACCAATTGGATGGTGTGGCCACTGTTGTTCTGTGGTCAGTGCGTTCGGCGCACTTCACCAAATTTTCAAAAATTTTTTTTCAGGAGATCTTTAAGCATCAATTGGATGGTGTTT
The DNA here is from genome assembly GCA_963583995.1 of Xylota segnis. Taxonomy (NCBI): domain Eukaryota; kingdom Metazoa; phylum Arthropoda; class Insecta; order Diptera; family Syrphidae; genus Xylota; species Xylota segnis. Next base: position 102,767,882 of record OY757236.1, on the reverse strand, counting down.
CTAGAGTTGCTCAGTGGTCAGTGCGTCCGGCGTACAACCCCAAATATTTTTTTTCCGGAGATCTTCTAGCACCAATTGGATGGTGTGGCCACTGTTGTTCTGTGGTCAGTGCGTTCGGCGCACTTCACCAAATTTTCTAAAATTTTTTTTCAGGAGATCTTTAAGCATCAATTGGATGGTGTTTCTAGAGTTGCTCAGTGGTCCGTGCGTCCGGCGTACAACCCCAAATATTTTTTTTCCGGAGATCTTCTAGCACCAATTGTATGGTGTGGCCACTGTTGTTCTGTGGTCAGTGCGTTCGGCGCACTTCACCAGATTTTCTGAAATTTTTTTTCCGGAGATCTTATAGCACCAATTGGACGGTGTGGCTTCAGTTGCTCAGTGGTCAGTGCGTCCGGCGTACAACCCCAAATCTATTTTTCCGGAGATCTTCTAGCACCAATTGGATGGTGTGGCCACTGTTGTTCTGTGGTCAGTGCGTTGGGCGCACTTCACCGAATTTTCTAAAATTTATTTCAGGAGATCTTTAAGCATCAATTGGATGGTGTTTCTAGAGTTGCTCAGTGGTCAGTGCGTCCGGCGTACAACCCCAAATCTTTTTTTTCCGGAGATCTTCTAGCACCAATTGGATGGTGTGGCCACTGTTGTTCTGTGGTCAGTGCGTTCGGCGCACTTCACCAAATTTTCAAAAATTTTTTTTCAGGAGATCTTTAAGCATCAATTGGATGGTGTTTCTAGAGTTGCTCAGTGGTCAGTGCGTCCGGCGTACAACCCCAAATCTTTTTTTTCCGGAGATCTTCTAGCACCAATTGGATGGTGTGGCCACTGTTGTTCTGTGGTCAGTGCGTTCGGCGCACTTCACCAAATTTTCTAAAATTTTTTTTCAGGAGATCTTTAAGCATCAATTGGATGGTGTTTCTAGAGTTGCTCAGTGGTCCGTGCGTCCGGCGTACAACCCCAAATATTTTTTTTCCGGAGATCTTCTAGCACCAATTGGATGGTGTAGCCACTGTTGTTCTGTGGTCAGTGCGTTCGGCGCACTTCACCAGATTTTCTGAAATTTTTTTTCCGGAGATCTTATAGCACCAATTGGACGGTGTGGCTTCAGTTGCTCAGTGGTCAGTGCGTCCGGCGTACAACCCCAAATCTATTTTTCCGGAGATCTTCTAGCAATAATTGGATGGTGTGGCCACTGTTGTTCTGTGGTCAGTGCGTTGGGCGCACTTCACCAAATTTTCAAAAATTTTTTTTCAGGAGATCTTTAAGCATCAATTGGATGGTGTTTCTAGAGTTGCTCAGTGGTCAGTGCGTTCGGCTTACAACAACAAATTTTCTGAATTTTTTTCTGAGATCTGTTAGCACCAATTGGATGGTGTGGTAACTCTTACTCAGTGGTCAGTGCTTCCAGCGTACAACCCCAAATCTTTTTTTTCCGGAGATCTTCTAGCACCAATTGGATGGTGTGGCCACTGTTGTTCTGTGGTCAGTGCGTTCGGCGCACTTTACCAGATTTTCTGAAATTTTTTTTCCGGAGATCTTATAGCACCAATTGGACGGTGTGGCTACAGTTGCTCAGTGGTCAGTGCGTCCGGCTAACAACAACAAATTTTCTGAATTCTGTTGTTCTGTTGTTCTGTGGTCAGTGCGTTGGGCGCACTTCACCAAATTTTCTAAAATTTTTTTTCAGGAGATCTTTAAGCATCAATTGGATGGTGTTTCTGGAGTTGCTCAGTGGTCAGTGCGTCCAGCGTACAACCCCAAATCTTTTTTTTCCGCAGATCTTCTAGCACCAATTGGATGGTGTGGCCACTGTTGTTCTGTGGTCAGTGCGTTCGGCGCACTTTACCAGATTTTCTGAAATTTTTTTTCCGGAGATCTTATAGCACCAATTGGACGGTGTGGCTACAGTTGCTCAGTGGTCAGTGCGTCCGGCTAACAACAACAAATTTTCTGAATTCTGTTGTTCTGTTGTTCTGTGGTCAGTGCGTTGGGCGCACTTCACCAAATTTTCTAAAATTTTTTTTCAGGAGATCTTTAAGCATCAATTGGATGGTGTTTCTAGAGTTGCTCAGTGGTCAGTGCGTCCAGCGTACAACCCCAAATCTTTTTTTTCCGGAGATCTTCTAGCACCAATTGGATGGTGTGGCCACTGTTGTTCTGTGGTCAGTGCGTTGGGCGCACTTCCCCAAATTTTCTAAAATTTTTTTTCAGGAGATCTTTAAGCATCAATTGTATGGTGTTTCTAGAGTTGCTCAGTGGTCAGTGCGTCCGGCGTACAACCCCAAATCTTTTTTTTCCGGAGATCTTCTAGCACCAATTGGATGGTGTGGCCACTGTTGTTCTGTGGTCAGTGCGTTGGGCGCACTTCCCCAAATTTTCTAAAATTTTTTTTCAGGAGATCTTTAAGCATCAATTGGATGGTGTTTCTAGAGTTGCTCAGTGGTCAGTGCGTCCGACGTACAACCCCAAATCTTTTTTTCCGGAGATCTTCTAGCACCAATTGGATGGTGTGGCCACTGTTGTTCTGTGGTCAGTGCGTTGGGCGCACTTCCCCAAATTTTCTAAAATTTTTTTTCAGGAGATCTTTAAGCATCAATTGGATGGTGTTTCTAGAGTTGCTCAGTGGTCAGTGCGTCCGGCGTACAACCCCAAATCTTTTTTTTCCGGAGATCTTCTAGCACCAATTGGATGGTGTGGCCACTGTTGTTCTGTGGTCAGTGCGTTCGGCGCACTTCACCAGATTTTCTGAAATTTTTTTCCGGAGATCTTACAGCACCAATTGGACGGTGTGGCTACAGTTGCTCAGTGGTCAGTGCGTCCGGCTTACAATAACAAATTGTCTGGATTTTTTTTTTCTGAGATCTTTTAGCACCAATTGGACGGTGTGGTCACTCTTGCTCAGTGGTCAGTGCGTCCAGCGTACAACCCCAAATCTTTTTTTTCCGGAGATCTTCTAGCACCAATTGGATGGTGTGGCCACTGTTGTTCTGTGGTCAGTGCGTTCGGCGCACTTCACCAGATTTTTTTAAATTTTTTTTCCGGAGATCTTATAGCACCAATTGGACGGTGTGGCTACAGTTGCTCAGTGGTCAGTGCGTCCGGCTAACAACAATAAATTTTCTGAATTCTAGCACCAATTGGATGGTGTGGCCACTGTTGTTCTGTGGTCAGTGCGTTGGGCGCACTTCACCAAATTTTCTAAAATTTTTTTTCAGGAGATCTTTAAGCATCAATTGGATGGTGTTTCTAGAGTTGCTCAGTGGTCAGTGCGTCCAGCGTACAACCCCAAATCTTTTTTTTCCGGAGATCTTCTAGCACCAATTGGATGGTGTGGCCACTGTTGTTCTGTGTTCAGTGCGTTCGGCGCACTTCACCAAATTTTCTAAAATTTTTTTTCAGGAGATCTTTAAGCATCAATTGGATGGTGTTTCTAGAGTTGCTCAGTGGTCAGTGCGACCGGCGTACAACCCCAAATCTTTTTTTTCCGGAGATCTTCTAGCACCAATTGGATGGTGTGGCCACTGTTGATCTGTGGTCAATGCGTTCGGCGCACTTCACCAGATTTTCTAAATTTTTTTTCCGGAGATCTTTTAGCACCAATTGGAAGGTGTGGCTACTATTGCTCAGTAGTCAGTGCGTCCGGCGTACAACCCCAAATCTTTTTTTTCCGGAGATCTTCTAGCACCAATTGGATGGTGTGGCCACTGTTGTTCTGTGGTCAGTGCGTTGGGCGCACTTCACCGAATTTTCTAAAATTTTTTTTCAGGAGATCTTTAAGCATCAATTAAATGGTGTTTCTTGAGTTGCTCAGTGGTCAGTGCGTCCGGCGTACAACCCCAAATCTTTTTTTTCCGGAGATCTTCTAGCACCAATTGGATGGTGTGGCCACTGTTGTTCTGTGGTCAGTGCGTTCGGCGCACTTCACCAAATTTTCAAAAATTTTTTTTCAGGAGATCTTTAAGCATCAATTGGATGGTGTTTCTAGAGTTGCTCAGTGGTCAGTGCGTCCGGCGTACAACCCCAAATCTTTTTTTTCCGGAGATCTTCTAGCACCAATTGGATGGTGTGGCCACTGTTGTTCTGTGGTCAGTGCGTTCGGCGCACTTCACCAAATTTTCTAAAAATTTTTTTCAGGAGATCTTTAAGCATCAATTGGATGGTGTTTCTAGAGTTGCTCAGTGGTCAGTGCGTCCGGCGTACAACCCCAAATCTTTTTTTTCCGGAGATCTTCTAGCACCAATTGGATGGTGTGGCCACTGTTGTTCTGTGGTCAGTGCGTTCGGCGCACTTCACCAGATTTTCTGAAATTTTTTTTCCGGAGATCTTATAGCACCAATTGGACGGTGTGGCTTCAGTTGCTCAGTGGTCAGTGCGTCCGGCGTACAACCCCAAATCTATTTTTCCGGAGATCTTCTAGCACCAATTGGATGGTGTGGCCACTGTTGTTCTGTGGTCAGTGCGTTGGGCGCACTTCACCAAATTTTCTAAAACTTTTTTTCAGGAGATCTTTAAGCATCAATTGGATGGTGTTTCTAGAGTTGCTCAGTGGTCAGTGCGTTCGGCTTACAACAACAAATTTTCTGAATTTTTTTCTGAGATCTGTTAGCACCAATTGGATGGTGTGGTCACTGTTGCTCAGTGGTCAGTGCGTCCGGCGTACAACCCCAAATCTTTTTTTTCCGGAGATCTTCTAGCACCAATTGGATGGTGTGGCCACTGTTGTTCTGTGGTCAGTGCGTTGGGCGCACTTCACCAAATTTTCTAAAATTTTTTTTCAGGAGATCTTTAAGCATCAATTGGATGGTGTTTCTAGAGTTGCTCAGTGGTCAGTGCGTCCGGCGTACAACCCCAAATCTTTTTTTTCCGGAGATCTTCTAGCACCAATTTAATGGTGTGGCCACTGTTGTTCTGTTGTCAGTGCGTTCGACGCACTTCACCAGATTTTCTGAAATTTTTTTTCCATAGATCTTATAGCACCAATTGGACGGTGTGGCTACAGTTGCTCAGTGGTCAGTGCGTCCGGCTTACAACAACAAATTGTCTGAATTTTTTTTTCTGAGATCTGTTAGCACCAATTGGATGGTGTGGTCACTGTTGCTCAGTGGTCAGTGCGTCCGGCGTACAACCCCAAATCTTTTTTTTCCGGAGATCTTCCAGCACCAGTTGGATGGTGTGGCCACTGTTGTTCTGTGGTCAGTGCGTTCGGCGCACTTCACCAAATTTTCTAAAATTTTTTTTCAGGAGATCTTTAAGCATCAATTGGATGGTGTTTCTAGAGTTGCTCAGTGGTCAGTGCGTCCGGCGTACAACCCCAAATCTTTTTTTTCCGGAGATCTTCCAGCACCAATTGGATGGTGTGGCCACTGTTGTTCTGTGGTCAGTGCGTTCGGCGCACTTCACCAAATTTTCTAAAATTTTTTTTCAGGAGATCTTTAAGCATCAATTGGATGGTGTTTCTAGAGTTGCTCAGTGGTCAGTGCGTACGGCGTACAACCCCAAATCTTTTTTTTCCGGAGATCTTATAGCACCAATTGGACGGTGTGGCTACAGTTGCTCAGTGGTCAGTGCGTCCGGCTTACAACAACAAATTGTCTGAATTTTTTTTTCTGAGATCTTCCAGCACCAATTGGATGGTGTGGCCACTGTTGTTCTGTGGTCAGTGCGTTCGGCGCACTTCACCAAATTTTCTAAATTTTTTTTCAGGAGATCTTTAAGCATCAATTGGATGGTGTTTCTAGAGTTGCTCAGTGGTCAGTGCGTCCGGCGTACAACCCCAAATCTTTTTTTTCCGGAGATCTTCCAGCACCAATTGGATGGTGTGGCCACTGTTGTTCTGTGGTCAGTGCGTTCGGCGCACTTCACCAAATTTTCTAAAATTTTTTTTCAGGAGATCTTTTAGCACCAATTGGAAGGTGTGGCTACTATTGCTCAGTAGTCAGTGCGTCCGGCGTACAACCCCAAACCTTTTTTTTCCGGAGATCTTCTAGCACCAATTGGATGGTGTGGCCACTGTTGTTCTGTGGTCAGTGCGTTCGGCGCACTTCACCAAATTTTCAAAAATTTTTTTTCCGGAGATCTTTAAGCATCAATTGGATGGTGTTTCTAGAGTTGCTCAGTGGTCAGTGCGTCCGGCGTACAACCCCAAATCTTTTTTTTCCGGAGATCTTCTAGCACCAATTGGATGGTGTGGCCACTGTTGTTCTGTGGTCAGTGCGTTCGGCGCACTTCACCAAATTTTCTAAAATTTTTTTTCAGGAGATCTTTAAGCATCAATTGGATGGTGTTTCTAGAGTTGCTCAGTGGTCAGTGCGTCCGGCGTACAACCCCAAATCTTTTTTTTCCGGAGATCTTCTAGCACCAATTGGATGGTGTGGCCACTGTTGTTCTGTGGTCAATGCGTTCGGCGCACTTCACCAGATTTTCTAAATTTTTTTTCCGGAGATCTTTTAGCACCAATTGGAAGGTGTGGCTACTATTGCTCAGTAGTCAGTGCGTCCGGCGTACAACCCCAAATCTTTTTTTTCCGGAGATCTTCTAGCACCAATTGGATGGTGTGGCCACTGTTGTTCTGTGGTCAGTGCGATAGACGCACTTCACCAGATTTTCTGAAATTTTTTTCCGGAGATCTTATAGCACCAATTCAACGGTGTGGCTACAGTTGCTCAGTGGTCAGTGCGTCCGGCTTACAGCAACAAATTGTCTGAATTTTTTTTTCCGGAGATCTTTTAGCACCAATTTGACGGTGTGGTCACTGTTGCTCAGTGGTCAGTGCGTCCGGCTTACAACAACAAATCTTTTTTTTCCGGAGATCTTCCAGCACCAATTGGATGGTGTGGCCACTGTTGTTCTGTGGTCAGTGCGTTCGGCGCACTTCACCAAATTTTCTAAAATTTTTTTTCAGGAGATCTTTAAGCATCAATTGGATGGTGTTTCTAGAGTTGCTCAGTGGTCAGTGCGTCCGGCGTACAACCCCAAATCTTTTTTTTCCGGAGATCTTCTAGCACCAATTGGATGGTGTGGCCACTGTTGTTCTGTGGTCAATGCGTTCGGCGCACTTCACCAGATTTTCTAAATTTTTTTTCCGGAGATCTTTTAGCACCAATTGGAAGGTGTGGCTACTATTGCTCAGTAGTCAGTGCGTCCGGCGTACAACCCCAAATCTTTTTTTTCCGGAGATCTTCTAGCACCAATTGGATGGTGTGGCCACTGTTGTTCTGTGGTCAGTGCGTTGGGCGCACTTCACCAAATTTTCTAAAATTTTTTTTCAGGAGATCTTTAAGCATCAATTGGATGGTGTTTCTAGAGTTGCTCAGTGGTCAGTGCGTCCGGCGTACAACCCCAAATCTTTTTTTTCCGGAGATCTTCTAGCACCAATTGGATGGTGTGGCCACTGTTGTTCTGTGGTCAGTGCGTTCGGCGCACTTCACCAAATTTTCTAAAATTTTTTTTCAGGAGATCCTTAAGCATCAATTGGATGGTGTTTCTAGAGTTGCTCAGTGGTCAGTGCGTCCGGCGTACAACCCCAAACCTTTTTTTTCCGGAGATCTTCTAGCACCAATTGGATGGTGTGGCCACTGTTGTTCTGTGGTCAGTGCGTTCGGCGCACTTCACCAAATTTTCAAAAATTTTTTTTCAGGAGATCTTTAAGCATCAATTGGATGGTGTTTCTAGAGTTGCTCAGTGGTCAGTGCGTCCGGCGTACAACCCCAAATCTTTTTTTTCCGGAGATCTTCTAGCACCAATTGGATGGTGTGGCCACTGTTGTTCTGTGGTCAGTGCGTTCGGCGCACTTCACCAGATTTTCTGAAATTTTTTTTCCATAGATCTTATAGCACCAATTGGAGGGTGTGGCTTCAGTTGCTCAGTGGTCAGTGCGTCCGGCGTACAACCCCAAATCTATTTTTCCGGAGATCTTCTAGCACCAATTGGATGGTGTGGCCACTGTTGTTCTGTGGTCAGTGCGTTGGGCGCACTTCACCAAATTTTCTAAAATTTTTTTTCAGGAGATCTTTAAGCATCAATTGGATGGTGTTTCTAGAGTTGCTCAGTGGTCAGTGCGTCCGGCGTACAACCCCAAATCTTTTTTTTCCGGAGATCTTCTAGCACCAATTGGATGGTGTGGCCACTGTTGTTCTGTGGTCAGTGCGTTGGGGGCACTTCACCAAATTTTCTAAAATTTTTTTTCAGGAGATCTTTAAGCATCAATTGGATGGTGTTTCTAGAGTTGCTCAGTGGTCAGTGCGTCCGGCGTACAACCCCAAATCTTTTTTTTCCGGAGATCTTCTAGCACCAATTGGATGGTGTGGCCACTGTTGTTCTGTGGTCAGTGCGTTCGGCGCACTTCACCAAATTTTCAAAAATTTTTTTTCAGGAGATCTTTAAGCATCAATTGGATGGTGTTTCTAGAGTTGCTCAGTGGTCAGTGCGTCCGGCGTACAACCCCAAATCTTTTTTTTCCGGAGATTTTCTAGCACCAATTGGATGGTGTGGCCACTGTTGTTCTGTGGTCAGTGCGTTCGGCGCACTTCACCAGATTTTCTGAATTTTTTTTTCCATAGATCTTATAGCACCAATTGGACGGTGTGGCTTCAGTTGCTCAGTGGTCAGTGCGTCCGGCGTACAACCCCAAATCTATTTTTCCGGAGATCTTCTAGCACCAATTGGATGGTGTGGCCACTGTTGTTCTGTGGTCAGTGCGTTGGGCGCACTTCACCAAATTCTCTAAAATTTTTTTTCAGGAGATCTTTAAGCATCAATTGTATGGTGTTTCTAGAGTTGCTCAGTGGTCAGTGCGTCCGGCTTACAACAACAAATTTTCTGAATTTTTTTTCTGAGATCTTTTAGCACCAATTGGACGGTGTGGTCACTGTTGCGCAGTGGTCAGTGCGTCCGGCGTACAACCCCGAATCTTTTTTTTCCGGAGATCTTCTAGCACCAATTGGATGGTGTGGCCACTGTTGTTCTGTGGTCAGTGCGTTGGGCGCACTTCACCAAATTTTCTAAAATTTTTTTTCAGGAGATCTTTAAGCATCAATTGGATGGTGTTTCTAGAGTTGCTCAGTGGTCAGTGCGTTCGGCTTACAACAACAAATTGTCTGGATTTTTTTTTTCTGAGATCTTTTAGCACCAATTGGACGGTGTGGTCACTCTTGCTCAGTGGTCAGTGCGTCCAGCGTACAACCCCAAATCTTTTTTTTCCGGAGATCTTCTAGCACCAATTGGATGGTGTGGCCACTGTTGTTCTGTGGTCAGTGCGTTCGGCGCACTTCACCAGATTTTCTGAAATTTTTTTTCCGGAGATCTTATAGCACCAATTGGACGGTGTGGCCACTGTTGTTCTGTGGTCAGTGCGTCCGGCTAACAACAACAAATTTTCTGAATTCTAGCACCAATTGGATGGTGTGGCCACTGTTGTTCTGTGGTCAGTGCGTTGGGCGCACTTCACCAAATTTTCTAAAATTTTTTTTCAGGAGATCTTTAAGCATCAATTGGATGGTATTTCTAGAGTTGCTCAGTGGTCAGTGCGTCCAGCGTACTACCCCAAATCTTTTTTTTCCGGAGATCTTCTAGCACCAATTGGATGGTGTGGCCACTGTTGTTCTGTGGTCAGTGCGATCGACGCACTTCACCAGATTTTCTGAAATTTTTTTCCGGAGATCTTATAGCACCAATTGGACGGTGTGGCTACAGTTGCTCAGTGGTCAGTGCGTCCGGCTTACAGCAACAAATTGTCTGAATTTTTTTTTCCGGAGATCTTTTAGCACCAATTTGACGGTGTGGTCACTGTTGCTCAGTGGTCAGTGCGTATGGCGTACAACCCCAAATCTTTTTTTCCGGAGATCTTCTAGCACCAATTGGATGGTGTGGCCACTGTTGTTCTGTGGTCAGTGCGTTCGGCGCACTGAAGCAGATTTTCTGAAATTTTTTTTCCGGAGATCTTTAACCCCAATTGGACGGTGTGGCTACAACAACAAATCTTCTGAATTTATTTTTCTGAGATCTTTTAGCACCAATTGGACGGTGTGGTCACTCTTGCTCAGTGGTCAGTGCGTCTGGCGTACAACCCCAAATCTTTTTTTTCCGGAGATCTTCTAGCACCAATTGGATGGTGTGGCCACTGTTGTTCTGTGGTCAGTGCGTTCGGCGCACTTCACCAGATTTTCTGAAATTTTTTTTCCGGAGATCTTATAGCACCAATTGGACGGTGTGGCTACAGTTGATCAGTGGTCAGTGCGTCCGGCTAACAACAACAAATTTTCTGAATTCTAGCACCAATTGGATGGTGTGGCCACTGTTGTTCTGTGGTCAGTGCGTTGGGCGCACTTCACCAAATTTTCTAAAATTTTTTTCAGGAGATCTTTAAGCATCAATTGGATGGTATTTCTAGAGTTGCTCAGTGGTCAGCGTACTACCCCAAATCTTTTTTTTCCGGAGATCTTCTAGCACCAATTTGACGGTGTGGTCACTGTTGCTCAGTGGTCAGTGCGTATGGCGTACAACCCCAAATCTTTTTTTCCGGAGATCTTCTAGCACCAATTGGATGGTGTGGCCACTGTTGTTCTGTGGTCAGTGCGTTCGGCGCACTGAAGCAGATTTTCTGAAATTTTTTTTCCGGAGATCTTTAACCCCAATTGGACGGTGTGGCTACAACAACAAATTTTCGGAATTTATTTTTCTGAGATCTTTTAGCACCAATTGGACGGTGTGGTCACTCTTGCTCAGTGGTCAGTGCGTCCAGCGTACAACCCCAAATCTTTTTTTTCCGGAGATCTTCTAGCACCAATTGGATGGTGTGGCCACTGTTGTTCTGTGGTCAGTGCGTTCGGCGCACTTCACCAGATTTTCTGAAATTTTTTTTCCGGAGATCTTATAGCACCAATTGGACGGTGTGGCTACAGTTGATCAGTGGTCAGTGCGTCCGGCTAACAACAACAAATTTTCTGAATTCTAGCACCAATTGGATGGTGTGGCCACTGTTGTTCTGTGGTCAGTGCGTTGGGCGCACTTCACCAAATTTTCTAAAATTTTTTTTCAGCAGATCTTTAAGCATCAATTGGATGGTATTTCTAGAGTTGCTCAGTGGTCAGTGCGTCCAGCGTACAACCCCAAATCTTTTTTTTCCGGAGATCTTCTAGCACCAATTGGATGGTGTGGCCACTGTTGTTCTGTGGTCAGTGCGATCGACGCACTTCACCAGATTTTCTGAAATTTTTTTCCGGAGATCTTATAGCACCAATTGGACGTTGTGGCTACAGTTGCTCAGTGGTCAGTGCGTCCGGCTTACAGCAACAAATTGTCTGAATTTTTTTTTCCGGAGATCTTTTAGCACCAATTTGACGGTGTGGTCACTGTTGCTCAGTGGTCAGTGCGTATGGCGTACAACCCCAAATCTTTTTTTCCGGAGATCTTCTAGCACCAATTGGATGGTGTGGCCACTGTTGTTCTGTGGTCATGCGTTCGGCGCACTTCACCAAATTTTCTGAAATTGTTTTTCCGGAGATCTTTTAGCACCAATTGGAAGGTGTGGCTACTGTTGCTCAGTAGTCAGTGCGTCCGGCGTACAACCCCAAATCTTTTTTTTCCGGAGATCTTCTAGCACCAATTGGATGGTGTGGCCACTGTTGTTCTGTGGTCAGTGCGTTGGGCGCACTTCACCAAATTTTCAAAAATTTTTTTTCAGGAGATCTTTAAGCATCAATTGGATGGTGTTTCTAGAGTTGCTCAGTGGTCAGTGCGTCCGGCGTACAACCCCAAATCTTTTTTTTCCGGAGATCTTCTAGCACCAATTGGATGGTGTGGCCACTGTTGTTCTGTGGTCAGTGCGTTCGGCGCACTTCACCAGATTTTCTGAATTTTTTTTTCCATAGATCTTATAGCACCAATTGGACGGTGTGGCTTCAGTTGCTCAGTGGTCAGTGCGTCCGGCGTACAACCCCAAATCTATTTTTCCGGAGGTCTTCTAGCACCAATTGGATGGTGTGGCCACTGTTGTTCTGTGGTCAGTGCGTTGGGCGCACTTCACCAAATTCTCTAAAATTTTTTTTCAGGAGATCTTTAAGCATCAATTGGATGGTGTTTCTAGAGTTGCTCAGTGGTCAGTGCGTCCGGCTTACAACAACAAATTTTCTGAATTTTTTTTCTGAGATCTTTTAGCACCAATTGGACGGTGTGGTCACTGTTGCGCAGTGGTCAGTGCGTCCGGCGTACAACCCCGAATCTTTTTTTTCCGGAGATCTTCTAGCACCAATTGGATGGTGTGGCCACTGTTGTTCTGTGGTCAGTGCGTTGGGCGCACTTCACCAAATTTTCTAAAAATTTTTTTTAGGAGATCTTTAAGCATCAATTGGATGGTGTTTCTAGAGTTGCTCAGTGGTCAGTGCGTCCGGCTTACAACAACAAATTTTCTGAATTTATTTTTCTGAGATCTTTTAGCACCAATTGGACGGTGTGGTCACTCTTGCTCAGTGGTCAGTGCGTCCAGCGTACAACCCCAAATCTTTTTTTTCCGGAGATCTTCTAGCACCAATTGGATGGTGTGGCCACTGTTGTTCTGTGGTCAGTGCGTTCGGCGCACTTCACCAGATTTTCTGAAATTTTTTTTCCGGAGATCTTATAGCACCAATTGGACGGTGTGGCTACAGTTGATCAGTGGTCAGTGCGTCCGGCTAACAACAACAAATTTTCTGAATTCTAGCACCAATTGGATGGTGTGGCCACTGTTGTTCTGTGGTCAGTGCGTTCGGCGCACTTCACCAGATTTTCTGAAATTTTTTTTCCGGAGATCTTATAGCACCAATTGGACGGTGTGGCTACAGTTGCTCAGTGGTCAGTGCGTTCGGCTTACAACAACAAATTGTCTGGATTTTTTTTTTCTGAGATCTTTTAGCACCAATTGGACGGTGTGGTCACTCTTGCTCAGTGGTCAGTGCGTCCAGCGTACAACCCCAAATCTTTTTTTTCCGGAGATCTTCTAGCACCAATTGGATGGTGTGGCCACTGTTGTTCTGTGGTCAGTGCGTTCGGCGCACTTCACCAGATTTTCTGAAATTTTTTTTCCGGAGATCTTATAGCACCAATTGGACGGTGTGGCTACAGTTGATCAGTGGTCAGTGCGTCCGGCTAACAACAACAAATTTTCTGAATTCTAGCACCAACTGTTGTTCTGTGGTCAGTGCGTTGGGCGCACTTCACCAAATTTTCTGAAATTTTTTTTCAGGAGATCTTTAAGCATCAATTGGATGGTATTTCTAGAGTTGCTCAGTGGTCAGTGCGTCCAGCGTACTAGACCAAATCTTTTTTTTCCGGAGATCTTCTAGCACCAATTGGATGGTGTGGCCACTGTTGTTCTGTGGTCAGTGCGATCGACGCACTTCACCAGATTTTCTGAAATTTTTTTCCGGAGATCTTATAGCACCAATTGGACGGTGTGGCTACAGTTGCTCAGTGGTCAGTGCGTCCGGCTTACAGCAACAAATTGTCTGAATTTTTTTTTCCGGAGATCTTTTAGCACCAATTTGACGGTGTGGTCACTGTTGCTCAGTGGTCAGTGCGTATGGCGTACAACCCCAAATCTTTTTTTCCGGAGATCTTCTAGCACCAATTGGATGGTGTGGCCACTGTTGTTCTGTGGTCAGTGCGTTCGGCGCACTGAAGCAGATTTTCTGAAATTTTTTTTCCGGAGATCTTTAACCCCAATTGGACAGTGTGGCTACAACAACAAATTTTCTGAATTTATTTTTCTGAGATCTTTTAGCACCAATTGGACGGTGTGGTCACTCTTGCTCAGTGGTCAGTGCGTCTGGCGTACAACCCCAAATCTTTTTTTTCCGGAGATCTTCTAGCACCAATTGGATGGAGTGGCCACTGTTGTTCTGTGGTCAGTGCGTTCGGCGCACTTCACCAGATTTTCTGAAATTTTTTTTCCGGAGATCTTATAGCACCAATTGGACGGTGTGGCTACAGTTGATCAGTGGTCAGTGCGTCCGGCTAACAACAACAAATTTTCTGAATTCTAGCACCAATTGGATGGTGTGGCCACTGTTGTTCTGTGGTCAGTGCGTTGGGCGTACTTCACCAAATTTTCTGAAATTTTTTTTCCGGAGATCTTTAACCCCAATTGGCTACAACAACAAATTTTCTGAATTTATTTTTCTGAGATCTTTTAGCACCAATTGGACGGTGTGGTCACTCTTGCTCAGTGGTCAGTGCGTCCAGCGTACAACCCCAAATCTTTTTTTTCCGGAGATCTTCTAGCACCAATTGGATGGTGTGGCCACTGTTGTTCTGTGGTCAGTGCGTTCGGCGCACTTCACCAGATTTTCTGAAATTTTTTTTCCGGAGATCTTATAGCACCAATTGGACGGTGTGGCTACAGTTGATCAGTGGTCAGTGCGTCCGGCTAACAACAACAAATTTTCTGAATTCTAGCACCAATTGGATGGTGTGGCCACTGTTGTTCTGTGGTCAGTGCGTTGGGCGCACTTCACCAAATTTTCTAAAATTTTTTTTCAGGAGATCTTTAAGCATCAATTGGATAGTATTTCTAGAGTTGCTCAGTGGTCAGTGCGTCCAGCGTACAACCCCAAATCTTTTTTTTCCGGAGATCTTCTAGCACCAATTGGATGGTGTGGCCACTGTTGTTCTGTGGTCAGTGCGATCGACGCACTTCACCAGATTTTCTGAAATTTTTTTCCGGAGATCTTATAGCACCAATTGGACGGTGTGGCTACAGTTGCTCAGTGGTCAGTGCGTCCGGCTTACAGCAACAAATTGTCTGAATTTTTTTTTCCGGAGATCTTTTAGCACCAATTTGACGGTGTGGTCACTGTTGCTCAGTGGTCAGTGCGTCCAGCGTACAACCCCAAATCTTTGTTTCCGGAGATCTTCTAGCACCAATTGGATGGTGTGGCCACTGTTGTTCTGTGGTCAGTGCGTTCGGCGCACTGAAGCAGATTTTCTGAAATTTTTTTTCCGGAGATCTTTAACCCCAATTGGACGGTGTGGCTACAACAACAAATTTTCTGAATTTATTTTTCTGAGATCTTTTAGCACCAATTGGACGGTGTGGTCACTGTTGCTCAGTGGTCAGTGCGTCTGGCGTACAACCCCAAATCTTTTTTTCCGGAGATCTTCTAGCACCAATTGGATGGTGTGGCCACTGTTGTTCTGTGGTCATGCGTTCGGCGCACTTCACCAAATTTTCTGAAATTGTTTTTCCGGAGATCTTTTAGCACCAATTGGAAGGTGTGGCTACTGTTGCTCAGTAGTCAGTGCGTCCGGCGTACAACCCCAAATCTATTTTTCCGGAGATCTTCTAGCACCAATGGGATGGTGTGGCCACTGTTGTTCTGTGGTCAGTGCGTTGGGTGCACTTCACCAAATTTTCTAAAATTTTTTTTCAGGAGATCTTTAAGCATCAATTGGATGGTGTTTCTAGAGTTGGTCAGTGGTCAGTGCGTCCGGCTTACAACAACAAATTTTCTGAAATTTTTTTTCCGGAGATCTTTTAGCACCAATTGGAAGGTGTGGCTACTGTTGCTCAGTAGTCAGTGCGTCCGGCGTACAACCCCAAATCTATTTTTCCGGAGATCTTCTAGCAACAATTGGATGGTGTGGCCACTGTTGTTCTGTGGTCAGTGCGTTGGGCGCACTTCACCAAATTTTCTAAAATTTTTTTTCAGGAGATCTTTAAGCATCAATTGGATGGTGTTTCTAGAGATGCTCAGTGGTCAGTGCGTCCGGCTTACAACAACAAATTTTCTGAATTTTTTTTTCTGAGATCTGTTAGCACCAATTGGACGGTGTGGTCACTGTTGCTCAGTGGTCAGTGCGACCGGCGTACAACCCCAAATCTTTTTTTTCCGGAGATCTTCTAGCACTAATTGGATGGTGTGGCCACTGTTGTTCTGTGGTCAGTGCGTTCGGCGCACTTCACCAAATTTTCTGAAATTTTTTTTTTGGAGATCTTATAGCACCAATTGGATGGTGTGGCTACAGTTGCTCAGTGGTCAGTGCGTCCGGCTTACAACAACAAATTGTCTGGATTTTTTTTTTCTGAGATCTTTTAGCACCAATTGGACGGTGTGGTCACTCTTGCTCAGTGGTCAGTGCGTCCGGCGTACAACCCCAAATCTTTTTTTTCCGGAGATCTTCTAGCACCAATTGGATGGTGTGGCCACTGTTGTTCTGTGGTCAGTGCGTTCGGCGCACTTCACCAGATTTTCTGAAATTTTTTTTCCGGAGATCTTATAGCACCAATTGGAAGGTGTGGCTACAGTTGCTCAGTGGTCAGTGCGTCCGGCTAACAACAACAAATTTTCTGAATTCTAGCACCAATTGGATGGTGTGGCCACTGTTGTTCTGTGGTCAGTGCGATCGACGCACTTCACCAGATTTTCTGAAATTTTTTTTCCGGAGATCTTATAGCACCAACTGGACGGTGTGGCTACAGTTGCTCAGTGGTCAGTGCGTCCGGCTTACAGCAACAAATTTTCCGAATTTTTTTTTTGAGATCTTTTAGCACCAATTGGACGGTGTGGTCACTGTTGCTCAGTGGTCAGTGCGTCTGGCGTACTACCCCAAATCTTTTTTTCCGGAGATCTTCTAGCACCAATTGGATGGTGTGGCCACTGTTGTTCTGTGGTCAGTGCGTTCGGCGCACTGAAGCAGATTTTCTGAAATTTTTTTTCCGGAGATCTTATAGCACCAATTGGACGGTGTGGCTACAACAACAAATTTTCTGAATTTATTTTTCTGAGATCTTTTAGCACCAATTGGACGGTGTGGTCACTGTTGCTCAGTGGTCAGTGCGTCTGGCGTACAACCCCAAATCTTTTTTTCCGGAGATCTTCTATTACCAATTGGATGGTGTGGCCACTGTTGTTCTGTGGTCATGCGTTCGGCGCACTTCACCAAATTTTCTGAAATTTTTTTTCCGGAGATCTTTTAGCACCAATTGGAAGGTGTGGCTACTGTTGCTCAGTAGTCAGTGCGTCCGGCGTACAACCCCAAATCTATTTTTCCGGAGATCTTCTAGCACCAATGGGATGGTGTGGCCACTGTTGTTCTGTGGTCAGTGCGTTCGGCGCACTTCACCAAATTTTCTAAAATTTTTTTTCAGGAGATCTTTAAGCATCAATTGGATGGTGTTTCTAGAGTTGCTCAGTGGTCAGTGCGTCCGGCTTACAACAACAAATTTTCTGAAATTGTTTTCCACAGATCTTTTAGCACCAATTGGAAGGTGTGGCTACTGTTGCTCAGTAGTCAGTGCGTCCGGCGTACAACCCCAAATCTGTTTTTCCGGAGATCTTCTAGCACCAATTGGATGGTGTGGCCACTGTTGTTCTGTGGTCAGTGCGTTGGGCGCACTTCACCAAATTTTCTAAAATTTTTTTTCAGGAGATCTTTAAGCATCAATTGGATGGTGTTTCTAGAGTTGCTCAGTGGTCAGTGCGTCCGGCTTACAACAACAAATTTTCTGAATTTATTTTTCTGAGATCTTTTAGCACCAATTGGACGGTGTGGTCACTCTTGCTCAGTGGTCAGTGCGTCCAGCGTACAGCCCCAAATCTTTTTTTTCCGGAGATCTTCTAGCACCAATTGGATGGTGTGGCCACTGTTGTTCTGTGGTCAGTGCGTTCGGCGCACTTCACCAGATTTTCTGAAATTTTTTTTCCGGAGATCTTATAGCACCAATTGGACGGTGTGGCTACAGTTGATCAGTGGTCAGTGCGTCCGGCTAACAACAACAAATTTTCTGAATTCTAGCACCAATTGGATGGTGTGGCCACTGTTGTTCTGTGGTCAGTGCGTTCGGCGCACTTCACCAGATTTTCTGAAATTTTTTTTCCGGAGATCTTATAGCACCAATTGGACGGTGTGGCTACAGTTGCTCAGTGGTCAGTGCGTTCGGCTTACAACAACAAATTGTCTGGATTTTTTTTTTCTGAGATCTTTTAGCACCAATTGGACGGTGTGGTCACTCTTGCTCAGTGGTCAGTGCGTCCAGCGTACAACCCCAAATCTTTTTTTTCCGGAGATCTTCTAGCACCAATTGGATGGTGTGGCCACTGTTGTTCTGTGGTCAGTGCGTTCGGCGCACTTCACCAGATTTTCTGAAATTTTTTTTCCGGAGATCTTATAGCACCAATTGGACGGTGTGGCTACAGTTGATCAGTGGTCAGTGCGTCCGGCTAACAACAACAAATTTTCTGAATTCTAGCACCAACTGTTGTTCTGTGGTCAGTGCGTTGGGCGCACTTCACCAAATTTTCTAAAATTTTTTTTCAGGAGATCTTTAAGCATCAATTGGATGGTATTTCTAGAGTTGCTCAGTGGTCAGTGCGTCCAGCGTACTAGACCAAATCTTTTTTTTCCGGAGATCTTCTAGCACCAATTGGATGGTGTGGCCACTGTTGTTCTGTGGTCAGTGCGATCGACGCACTTCACCAGATTTTCTGAAATTTTTTTCCGGAGATCTTTTAGCACCAATTTGACGGTGTGGTCACTGTTGCTCAGTGGTCAGTGCGTATGGCGTACAACCCCAAATCTTTTTTTCCGGAGATCTTCTAGCACCAATTGGATGGTGTGGCCACTGTTGTTCTGTGGTCAGTGCGTTCGGCGCACTGAAGCAGATTTTCTGAAATTTTTTTTCCGGAGATCTTTAACCCCAATTGGACAGTGTGGCTACAACAACAAATTTTCTGAATTAATTTTTCTGAGATCTTTTAGCACCAATTGGACGGTGTGGTCACTCTTGCTCAGTGGTCAGTGCGTCTGGCGTACAACCCCAAATCTTTTTTTCCGGAGATCTTCTAGCACCAATTGGATGGAGTGGCCACTGTTGTTCTGTGGTCAGTGCGTTCGGCGCACTTCACCAGATTTTCTGAAATTTTTTTTCCGGAGATCTTATAGCACCAATTGGACGGTGTGGCTACAGTTGATCAGTGGTCAGTGCGTCCGGCTAACAACAACAAATTTTCTGAATTCTAGCACCAATTGGATGGTGTGGCCACTGTTGTTCTGTGGTCAGTGCGTTGGGCGTACTTCACCAAATTTTCTGAAATTTTTTTTCCGGAGATCTTTAACCCCAATTGGCTACAACAACAAATTTTCTGAATTTATTTTTCTGAGATCTTTTAGCACCAATTGGACGGTGTGGTCACTCTTGCTCAGTGGTCAGTGCGTCCAGCGTACAACCCCAAATCTTTTTTTTCCGGAGATCTTCTAGCACCAATTGGATGGTGTGGCCACTGTTGTTCTGTGGTCAGTGCGTTCGGCGCACTTCACCAGATTTTCTGAAATTTTTTTTCCGGAGATCTTATAGCACCAATTGGACGGTGTGGCTACAGTTGATCAGTGGTCAGTGCGTCCGGCTAACAACAACAAATTTTCTGAATTCTAGCACCAATTGGATGGTGTGGCCACTGTTGTTCTGTGGTCAGTGCGTTGGGCGCACTTCACCAAATTTTCTAAAATTTTTTTTCAGGAGATCTTTAAGCATCAATTGGATAGTATTTCTAGAGTTGCTCAGTGGTCAGTGCGTCCAGCGTACAACCCCAAATCTTTTTTTTCCGGAGATCTTCTAGCACCAATTGGATGGTGTGGCCACTGTTGTTCTGTGGTCAGTGCGATCGACGCACTTCACCAGATTTTCTGAAATTTTTTTCCGGAGATCTTATAGCACCAATTGGACGGTGTGGCTACAGTTGCTCAGTGGTCAGTGCGTCCGGCTTACAGCAACAAATTGTCTGAATTTTTTTTTCCGGAGATCTTTTAGCACCAATTTGACGGTGTGGTCACTGTTGCTCAGTGGTCAGTGCGTCCAGCGTACAACCCCAAATCTTTGTTTCCGGAGATCTTCTAGCACCAATTGGATGGTGTGGCCACTGTTGTTCTGTGGTCAGTGCGTTCGGCGCACTGAAGCAGATTTTCTGAAATTTTTTTTCCATAGATCTTTAACCCCAATTGGACGGTGTGGCTACAACAACAAATTTTCTGAATTTATTTTTCTGAGATCTTTTAGCACCAATTGGACGGTGTGGTCACTGTTGCTCAGTGGTCAGTGCGTCTGGCGTACAACCCCAAATCTTTTTTTCCGGAGATCTTCTAGCACCAATTGGATGGTGTGGCCACTGTTGTTCTGTGGTCATGCGTTCGGCGCACTTCACCAAATTTTCTGAAATTGTTTTTCCGGAGATCTTTTAGCACCAATTGGAAGGTGTGGCTACTGTTGCTCAGTAGTCAGTGCGTCCGGCGTACAACCCCAAATCTATTTTTCCGGAGATGGGATGGTGTGGCCACTGTTGTTCTGTGGTCAGTGCGTTGGGTGCACTTCACCAAATTTTCTAAAATTTTTTTTCAGGAGATCTTTAAGCATCAATTGGATGGTGTTTCTAGAGTTGCTCAGTGGTCAGTGCGTCCGGCTTACAACAACAAATTTTCTGAAATTTTTTTTCCGGAGATCTTTTAGCACCAATTGGAAGGTGTGGCTACTGTTGCTCAGTAGTCAGTGCGTCCGGCGTACAACCCCAAATCTATTTTTCCGGAGATCTTCTAGCAACAATTGGATGGTGTGGCCACTGTTGTTCTGTGGTCAGTGCGTTGGGCGCACTTCACCAAATTTTCTAAAATTTTTTTTCAGGAGATCTTTAAGCATCAATTGGATGGTGTTTCTAGAGTTGCTCAGTGGTCAGTGCGTCCGGCTTACAACAACAAATTTTCTGAATTTTTTTTCTGAGATCTTTTACCACTAATTGGACGGTATGGTCACTGTTGCGCAGTGGTCAGTGCGTCCGGCGTACAACCCCGAATCTTTTTTTTCCGGAGATCTTCCAGCACCAATTGGATGGTGTGGCCACTGTTGTTCTGTGGTCAGTGCGTTCGGCGCACTTCACCAGATTTTCTGAAATTTTTTTTCCGGAGATCTTATAGCACCAATTGGACGGTGTGGCTACAGTTGATCAGTGGTCAGTGCGTCCGGCTAACAACAACAAATTTTCTGAATTCTAGCACCAATTGGATGGTGTGGCCACTGTTGTTCTGTGGTCAGTGCGTTCGGCGCACTTCACCAGATTTTCTGAAATTTTTTTTCCGGAGATCTTATAGCACCAATTGGACGGTGTGGCTACAGTTGCTCAGTGGTCAGTGCGTTCGGCTTACAACAACAAATTGTCTGGATTTTTTTTTTCTGAGATCTTTTAGCACCAATTGGACGGTGTGGTCACTCTTGCTCAGTGGTCAGTGCGTCCAGCGTACAACCCCAAATCTTTTTTTTCCGGAGATCTTCTAGCACCAATTGGATGGTGTGGCCACTGTTGTTCTGTGGTCAGTGCGTTCGGCGCACTTCACCAGATTTTCTGAAATTTTTTTTCCGGAGATCTTATAGCACCAATTGGACGGTGTGGCTACAGTTGATCAGTGGTCAGTGCGTCCGGCTAACAACAACAAATTTTCTGAATTCTAGCACCAACTGTTGTTCTGTGGTCAGTGCGTTGGGCGCACTTCACCAAATTTTCTAAAATTTTTTTTCAGGAGATCTTTAAGCATCAATTGGATGGTATTTCTAGAGTTGCTCAGTGGTCAGTGCGTCCAGCGTACTAGACCAAATCTTTTTTTTCCGGAGATCTTCTAGCACCAATTGGATGGTGTGGCCACTGTTGTTCTGTGGTCAGTGCGATCGACGCACTTCACCAGATTTTCTGAAATTTTTTTCCGGAGATCTTATAGCACCAATTGGACGGTGTGGCTACAGTTGCTCAGTGGTCAGTGCGTCCGGCTTACAGCAACAAATTGTCTGAATTTTTTTTTCCGGAGATCTTTTAGCACCAATTTGACGGTGTGGTCACTGTTGCTCAGTGGTCAGTGCGTATGGCGTACAACCCCAAATCTTTTTTTCCGGAGATCTTCTAGCACCAATTGGATGGTGTGGCCACTGTTGTTCTGTGGTCAGTGCGTTCGGCGCACTGAAGCAGATTTTCTGAAATTTTTTTTCCGGAGATCTTTAACCCCAATTGGACAGTGTGGCTACAACAACAAATTTTCTGAATTTATTTTTCTGAGATCTTTTAGCACCAATTGGACGGTGTGGTCACTGTTGCTCAGTGGTCAGTGCGTCTGGCGTACAACCCCAAATCTTTTTTTCCGGAGATCTTCTAGCACCAATTGGATGGTGTGGCCACTGTTGTTCTGTGGTCATGCGTTCGGCGCACTTCACCAAATTTTCTGAAATTGTTTTTCCGGAGATCTTTTAGCACCAATTGGAAGGTGTGGCTACTGTTGCTCAGTAGTCAGTGCGTCCGGCGTACAACCCCAAATCTATTTTTCCGGAGATCTTCTAGCACCAATGGGATGGTGTGGCCACTGTTGTTCTGTGGTCAGTGCGTTGGGTGCACTTCACCAAATTTTCTAAAATTTTTTTTCAGGAGATCTTTAAGCATCAATTGGATGGTGTTTCTAGAGTTGCTCAGTGGTCAGTGCGTCCGGCTTACAACAACAAATTTTCTGAAATTTTTTTTCCGGAGATCTTTTAGCACCAATTGGAAGGTGTGGCTACTGTTGCTCAGTAGTCAGTGCGTCCGGCGTACAACCCCAAATCTATTTTTCCGGAGATCTTCTAGCAACAATTGGATGGTGTGGCCACTGTTGTTCTGTGGTCAGTGCGTTGGGCGCACTTCACCAAATTTTCTAAAATTTTTTTTCAGGAGATCTTTAAGCATCAATTGGATGGTGTTTCTAGAGTTGCTCAGTGGTCAGTGCGTCCGGCTTACAACAACAAATTTTCTGAATTTTTTTTCTGAGATCTTTTACCACCAATTGGACGGTATGGTCACTGTTGCGCAGTGGTCAGTGCGTCCGGCGTACAACCCCGAATCTTTTTTTTCCGGAGATCTTCCAGCACCAATTGGATGGTGTGGCCACTGTTGTTCTGTGGTCAGTGCGTTGGGCGCACTTCACCAAATTTTCTAAAATTTTTTTTCAGGAGATCTTTAAGCATCAATTGGATGGTGTTTCTAGAGATGCTCAGTGGTCAGTGCGTCCGGCTTACAACAACAAATTTTCTGAATTTTTTTTTCCGGAGATCTGTTAGCACCAATTGGACGGTGTGGTCACTGTTGCTCAGTGGTCAGTGCGTCCGGCGTACAACCCCAAATCTTTTTTTTCCGGAGATCTTCTAGCACTAATTGGATGGTGTGGCCACTGTTGTTCTGTGGTCAGTGCGTTCGGCGCACTTCACCAAATTTTCTGAAATTTTTTTTTTGGAGATCTTATAGCACCAATTGGATGGTGTGGCTACAGTTGCTCAGTGGTCAGTGCGTCCGGCTTACAACAACAAATTGTCTGGATTTTTTTTTTCTGAGATCTTTTAGCACCAATTGGACGGTGTGGTCACTCTTGCTCAGTGGTCAGTGCGTCCGGCGTACAACCCCAAATCTTTTTTTTCCGGAGATCTTCTAGCACCAATTGGATGGTGTGGCCACTGTTGTTCTGTGGTCAGTGCGTTCGGCGCACTTCACCAGATTTTCTGAAATTTTTTTTCCGGAGATCTTATAGCACCAATTGGAAGGTGTGGCTACAGTTGCTCAGTGGTCAGTGCGTCCGGCTAACAACAACAAATTTTCTGAATTCTAGCACCAATTGGATGGTGTGGCCACTGTTGTTCTGTGGTCAGTGCGATCGACGCACTTCACCAGATTTTCGGAAATTTTTTTTCCGGAGATCTTATAGCACCAACTGGACGGTGTGGCTACAGTTGCTCAGTGGTCAGTGCGTCCGGCTTACAGCAACAAATTTTCCGAATTTTTTTTTTGAGATCTTTTAGCACCAATTGGACGGTGTGGTCACTGTTGCTCAGTGGTCAGTGCGTCTGGCGTACTACCCCAAATCTTTTTTTCCGGAGATCTTCTAGCACCAATTGGATGGTGTGGCCACTGTTGTTCTGTGGTCAGTGCGTTCGGCGCACTGAAGCAGATTTTCTGAAATTTTTTTTCCGGAGATCTTATAGCACCAATTGGACGGTGTGGCTACAACAACAAATTTTCTGAATTTATTTTTCTGAGATCTTTTAGCACCAATTGGACGGTGTGGTCACTGTTGCTCAGTGGTCAGTGCGTCTGGCGTACAACCCCAAATCTTTTTTTCCGGAGATCTTCTATTACCAATTGGATGGTGTGGCCACTGTTGTTCTGTGGTCATGCGTTCGGCGCACTTCACCAAATTTTCTGAAATTTTTTTTCCGGAGATCTTTTAGCACCAATTGGAAGGTGTGGCTACTGTTGCTCAGTAGTCAGTGCGTCCGGCGTACAACCCCAAATCTATTTTTCCGGAGATCTTCTAGCACCAATGGGATGGTGTGGCCACTGTTGTTCTGTGGTCAGTGCGTTCGGCGCACTTCACGAAATTTTCTAAAATTTTTTTTCAGGAGATCTTTAAGCATCAATTGGATGGTGTTTCTAGAGTTGCTCAGTGGTCAGTGCGTCCGGCTTACAACAACAAATTTTCTGAAATTGTTTTCCACAGATCTTTTAGCACCAATTGGAAGGTGTGGCTACTGTTGCTCAGTAGTCAGTGCGTCCGGCGTACAACCCCAAATCTGTTTTTCCGGAGATCTTCTAGCACCAATTGGATGGTGTGGCCACTGTTGTTCTGTGGTCAGTGCGTTGGGCGCACTTCACCAAATTTTCTAAAATTTTTTTTCAGGAGATCTTTAAGCATCAATTGGATGGTGTTTCTAGAGTTGCTCAGTGGTCAGTGCGTCCGGCTTACAACAACAAATTTTCTGATTTTTTTTTCTGAGATCTTTTAGCACCAATTGGACGGTGTGGTCACTGTTGCGCAGTGGTCAGTGCGTCCGGCGTACAACCCGAAATCTTTTTTTGCCGGAGATCTTCTAGCACCAATTGGATGGTGTGGCCACTGTTGTTCTGTGGTCAGTGCGTTCGGCGCACTTCACCAAATTTTCTAAAATTTTTTTTCAGGAGATCTTTAAGCATCAATTGGATGGTGTTTCTAGAGTTGCTCAGTGGTCAGTGCGTCCGGCGTACAACCCCAAATCTTTTTTTTCCGGAGATCTTCCAGCACTTATTGTATGGTGTGGCCACTGTTGTTCTGCGGTCAATGCGTTCGGCGCACTTCACCAGATTTTCTAAATTTTTTTTCCGGAGATCTCTTAGCACCAATTGGAAGGTGTGGCTACTATTGCTCAGTAGTCAGTGCGTCCGGCGTACAACCCCAAATCTTTTTTTTCCGGAGATCTTCTAGCACCAATTGGATGGTGTGGCCACTGTTGTTCTGTGGTCAGTGCGTTGGGCGCACTTCACCAAATTTTCTAAAATTTTTTTTCAGGAGATCTTTAAGCATCAATTGGATGGTGTTTCTAGAGCTGCTCAGTGGTCAGTGCGTCCGGCGTACAACCCCAAATCTTTTTTTTCCGGAGATCTTCTAGCACCAATTGGATGGTGTGGCCACTGTTGTTCTGTGTTTTTTTTTCAGGAGATCTTTAAGCATCAATTGGATGGTGTTTCTAGAGTTGCTCAGTGGTCAGTGCGTCCGGCGTACAACCCCAAATCTGTTTTTTTCCGGAGATCTTCTAGCACCAATTGGATGGTGTGGCCACTGTTGTTCTGTGGTCAGTGCGTTCGGCGCACTTCACCAAATTTTCTAAAATTTTTTTTCAGGAGATCTTTAAGCATCAATTGGATGGTGTTTCTAGAGTTGCTCAGTGGTCAGTGCGTCCGGCGTACAACCCCAAATCTTTTTTTTCCGGAGATCTTCTAGCACCAATTGGATGGTGTGGCCACTGTTGTTCTGTGGTCAGTGCGTTCGGCGCACTTCACCAAATTTTCAAAAATTTTTTTTCAGGAGATCTTTAAGCATCAATTGGATGGTGTTTCTAGAGTTGCTCAGTGGTCAGTGCGTCCGGCGTACAACCCCAAATCTTTTTTTTTCCGGAGATCTTCTAGCACCAATTGGATGGTGTGGCCACTGTTGTTCTGTGGTCAGTGCTTTCGGCGCACTTCACCAGATTTTCTGAAATTTTTGAAATTTTTTTTCCGGAGATCTTATAGCACCAATTGGACGGTGGGGCTACAGTTGCTCAGTGGTCAGTGCTTCCGGCTTACAACAACAAATTTTCTGAAATTTTTTTTTTGAGATCTTTTAGCACCAATTGGACGGTGTGGTCACTGTTGTTCAGTGGTCAGTGCGTCCGGCGTACAACCCCAAACCTTTTTTTTCCGGAGATCTTCTAGCACCAATTGGATGGTGTGGCCACTGTTGTTCTGTGGTCAGTGCGTTCGCCGCACTTCACCAAATTTTCTAAAATTTTTTTTCAGGAGATCTTTAAGCATCAATTGGATGGTGTTGCTAGAGTTGCTCAGTGGTCAGTGCGTCCGGCGTACAACCCCAAATCGTTTTTTTCCGGAGATCTTCTAGCACCAATTAAATGGTGTGGCCACTGTTGTTCTGTGGTCAGTGCGTTCGGCGCACTTCACCAAATTTTCTAAAATTTTTTTTCAGGAGATCTATAAGCATCAATTGGATGCTGTTTCTAGAGTTGCTCAGTGGTCAGTGCGTCCGGCTAACAACAACAAATTCTCTGAATTCTGGCACCAATTGGATGGTGTGGCCACTGTTGTTCTGTGGTCAGTGCGTTCGGCGAACTTCACCAAATTTTCTAAAATTTTTTTCCGGAGATCTTATTCCACCAATTGGACGGTGTGGCTACAGTTGCTCAGTGGTCAGTGCGTCCGGCGTACAACCCCAAATCTTTTTTTTCCGGAGATCTTCTAGCACCAATTGGATGGTGTGGCCACTGTTGTTCTGTGGTCAGTGCGTTCGGCGCACTTCACCAAATTTTCTAAAATTTTTTTTCAGGAGATCTTTAAGCATCAATTGGATGCTGTTTCTAGAGTTGCTCAGTGGTCAGTGCGTCCGGCTAACAACAACAAATTTTCTGAATTCTGGTACCAATTGGATGGTTTTGCCACTGTTGTTCTGTGGTCAGTGCGTTCGGCGCACTTCACCAGATTTTCTGAAATTTTTTTTCCGGAGAACTTATAGCACCAATTGGACGGTGTGGCTACAGTTGCTCAGTGGTCAGTGCGTCCGGCTTACAACAACAAATTTTCTGAATTTTTTTTTCCGGAGATCTTTTAGCACCAATTGGAAGGTGTGGCTACTATTGCTCAGTAGTCAGTGCGTCCGGCGTACAACCCCAAATCTTTTTTTTCCGGAGATCTTCTAGCACCAATTGGATGGTGTGGCCATTGTTGTTCTGTGGTCAGTGCGTTCGGCGCACTTCACCAAATTTTCTAAAATTTTTTTTCAGGAGATCTTTAAGCATCAATTGTATGGTGTTTCTAGAGTTGCTCAGTGGTCAGTGCGTCCGGCGTACAACCCCAAATCTTTTTTTCCCGGAGATCTTCTAGCACCAATTGGATGGTGTGGCCACTGTTGTTCTGTGGTCAGTGCGTTCGGCGCACTTCACCAAATTTTCTAAAATTTTTTTTCAGGAGATCTTTAAGCATCAATTGGATGGTGTTTCTAGAGTTGCTCAGTGGTCAGTGCGTCCGGCGTACAACCCCAAATCTTTTTTTTCCGGAGATCTTCTAGCACCAATTGGATGGTGTGGCCACTGTTGTTCTGTGGTCAGTGCGTTCGGCGCACTTCACCAAATTTTCAAAAATTTCTTTTCAGGAGATCTTTAAGCATCAATTGGATGGTGTTTCTAGAGTTGCTCAGTGGTCAGTGCGTCCGGCGTACAACCCCAAATCTTTTTTTTCCGGAGATCTTCTAGCACCAATTGGATGGTGTGGCCACTGTTGTTCTGTGGTCAGTGCTTTCGGCGCACTTCACCAGATTTTCTGAAATTTTTGAAATTTTTTTTCCGGAGATCTTATAGCACCAATTGGACAGTTGCTCAGTGGTCAGTGCGTCCGGCTTACAACAACAAATTTTCTGAAATTTTTTTTTTTGAGATCTTTTAGCACCAATTGGACGGTGTGGTCACTGTTGTTCAGTGGTCAGTGAGTCCGGCGTACAACCCCAAATCTTTTTTTTCCGGAGATCTTCTAGCACCAATTGGATGGTGTGGCCACTGTTGTTCTGTGGTCAGTGCGTCCGGCGCACTTCACCAAATTTTCTAAATTTTTTTTCAGGAGATCTTTAAGCATCAATTGGATGGTGTTCCTAGAGTTGCTCAGTGGTCAGTGCGTCCGGCGTACAACCCCAAACCGTTTTTTTCCGGAGGTCTTCTAGCACCAATTTAATGGTGTGGCCACTGTTGTTCTGTGGTCAGTGCGTTCGGCGCACTTCACCAAATTTTCTAAAATTTTTTTTCAGGAGATCTTTAAGCATCAATTGGATGCTGTTTCTAGAGTTGCTCAGTGGTCAGTGCGTCCGGCTAACAACAACAAATTCTCTGAATTCTGGCACCAATTGGATGGTGTGGCCACTGTTGTTCTGTGGTCAGTGCGTTCGGCGAACTTCACCAAATTTTCTAAAATTTTTTTCCGGAGATCTTATACCACCAATTGGACGGTGTGGCTACAGTTGCTCAGTGGTCAGTGCGTCCGGCGTACAACCCCAAATCTTTTTTTTCCGGAGATCTTCTAGCACCAATTGGATGGTGTGGCCACTGTTGTTCTGTGGTCAGTGCGTTCGGCGCACTTCACCAAATTTTCTAAAATTTTTTTTCAGGAGATCTTTAAGCATCAATTGGATGCTGTTTCTAGAGTTGCTCAGTGGTCAGTGCGTCCGGCTAACAACAACAAATTTTCTGAATTCTGGCACCAATTGGATGGTTTTGCCACTGTTGTTCTGTGGTCAGTGCGTTCGGCGCACTTCACCAGATTTTCTGAAATTTTTTTTTCGGAGAACTTATAGCACCAATTGGACGGTGTGGCTACAGTTGCTCAGTGGTCAGTGCGTCCGGCTTACAACAACAAATTTTCTGAATTTTTTTTTCCGGAGATCTTTTAGCACCAATTGGAAGGTGTGGCTACTATTGCTCAGTAGTCAGTGCGTCCGGCGTACAACCCCAAATCTTTTTTTTCCGGAGATCTTTTAGCACCAATTGGATGGTGTGGCCATTGTTGTTCTGTGGTCAGTGCGTTCGGCGCACTTCACCAAATTTTCTAAAATTTTTTTTCAGGAGATCTTTAAGCATCAATTGTATGGTGTTTCTAGAGTTGCTCAGTGGTCAGTGCGTCCGGCGTACAACCCCAAATCTTTTTTTCCCGGAGATCTTCTAGCACCAATTGGATGGTGTGGCCACTGTTGTTCTGTGGTCAGTGCGTTCGGCGCACTTCACCAAATTTTCTAAAATTTTTTTTCAGGAGATCTTTAAGCATCAATTGGATGGTGTTTCTAGAGTTGCTCAGTGGTCAGTGCGTCCGGCGTACAACCCCAAATCTTTTTTTTCCGGAGATCTTCTAGCACCAATTTAATGGTGTGGCCACTGTTGTTCTGTGGTCAGTGCGTTCGGCGCACTTCACCAAATTTTCTAAAATTTTTTTTCAGGAGATCTTTAAGCATCAATTGGATGGTGTTTCTAGAGTTGCTCAGTGGTCAGTGCGTCCGGCGAACAACCCCAAATCTTTTTTTTCCGGAGATCTTCTAGCACCAATTGGACGGTGTGGCCACTGTTGTTCTGTGGTCAGTGCGTTCGGCGCACTTCACCAAATTTTCTAAAATTTTTTTTCAGGAGATCTTTAAGCATCAATTGGATGGTGTTTCTAGATTTGCTTAGTAGTCAGTGCGTCCGGCGTACAACCCCAAATCTTTTTTTTCCGGAGATCTTCTAGCACCAATTGGATGGTGTGGCCACTGTTGTTCCGTGGTCAGTGCGTTCGGCGCACTTCACCAAATTTTCTAAAATTTTTTTTCAGGAGATCTTTAAGCATCAATTGGATGGCGTTTATAGAGTAGCTCAGTGGTCAGTGCGTCCGGCGTACAACCCCAAATCTATTTTTTCCGGAGATCTTCTAGCACCAATTGGACGGTGTGGCCACTGTTGTTCTGTGGTCAGTGCGTTCGGCGCACTTCACCAAATTTTCTAAAATTTTTTTTCAGGAGATCTTTAAGCATCAATTGGATGGTGTTTCTAGATTTGCTTAGTAGTCAGTGCGTCCGGCGTACAACCCCAAATCTTTTTTTTCCGGAGATCTTCTAGCACCAATTGGATGGTGTGGCCACTGTTGTTCCGTGGTCAGTGCGTTCGGCGCACTTCACCAAATTTTCTAAAATTTTTTTTCAGGAGATCTTTAAGCATCAATTGGATGGTGTTTCTAGAGTTGCTCAGTGGTCAGTGCGTCCGGCGAACAACCCCAAATCTTTTTTTTCCGGAGATCTTCTAGCACCAATTGGACGGTGTGGCCACTGTTGTTCTGTGGTCAGTGCGTTCGGCGCACTTCACCAAATTTTCTAAAATTTTTTTTCAGGAGATCTTTAAGCATCAATTGGATGGTGTTTCTAGATTTACTTAGTAGTCAGTGCGTCCGGCGTACAACCCCAAATCTTTTTTTTCCGGAGATCTTCTAGCACCAATTGGATGGTGTGGCCACTGTTGTTCCGTGGTCAGTGCGTTCGGCGCACTTCACCAAATTTTCTAAAATTTTTTTTCAGGAGATCTTTAAGCATCAATTGGATGGCGTTTATAGAGTAGCTCAGTGGTCAGTGCGTCCGGCGTACAACCCCAAATCTATTTTTTCCGGAGATCTTCTAGCACCAATTGGATGGTCTGGCCACTGTCGTTCTGTGGTCAGTGCGTGCGGCGCACTTCACCAGATTTCCTGAAATTTTTGTTCCGGAGATCTTTAAGCATCAATTGGATGGTGTTTCTAGAGTTGCTCAGTGGTCAGTGCGTCCGGCGTACAACCCCAAATCTTTTTTTTCCGGAGATCTTCTAGCACCAATTGGATGGTGTGGCTACAGTTGCTCAGTGGTCAGTCCGTCCGGCTTACAACAACAAATTTCCAGAATTTTTTTTCCGGAGATCTTCTAGCACCAATTGGATGGTGTGGCCACTGTTGTTCCGTGGTCAGTGCGTTCGGCGCACTTCACCAAATTTTCTAAAATTTTTTTTCAGGAGATCTTTAAGCATCAATTGGATGGTGTTTCTAGAGTTGCTCAGTGGTCAGTGCGTCCGGCGTACAACCCCAAATCTTTTTTTTCCGGAGATCTTCTAGCACCAATTTAATGGTGTGGCCACTGTCGTTCTGTGGTCAGTGCGTTCGGCGCACTTCACCAAATTTTCTAAAATTTTTTTTCAGGAGATCTTTAAGCATCAATTGGATGGTGTTTCTAGAGTTGCTCAGTGGTCAGTGCGTCCGGCGTACAACCCCAAATCTTTTTTTTCCGGAGATCTTCTAGCACCAATTGGATGGTGTGGCCACTGTTGTTCTGTGGTCAGTGCGTTCGGCGCACTTCACCAAATTTTCAAAAATTTCTTTTCAGGAGATCTTTAAGCATCAATTGGATGGTGTTTCTAGAGTTGCTCAGTGGTCAGTGCGTCCGGCGTACAACCCCAAATCTTTTTTTTCCGGAGATCTTCTAGCACCAATTGGATGGTGTGGCCACTGTTGTTCTGTGGTCAGTGCTTTCGGCGCACTTCACCAGATTTTCTGAAATTTTTGAAATTTTTTTTCCGGAGATCTTATAGCACCAATTGGACGGTGTGGCTACAGTTGCTCAGTGGTCAGTGCGTCCGGCTTACAACAACAAATTTTCTGAAATTTTTTTTTTGAGATCTTTTAGCACCAATTGGACGGTGTGGTCACTGTTGTTCAGTGGTCAGTGAGTCCGGCGTACAACCCCAAATCTTTTTTTTCCGGAGATCTTCTAGCACCAATTGGATGGTGTGGCCACTGTTGTTCTGTGGTCAGTGCGTTCGGCGCACTTCACCAAATTTTCTAAATTTTTTTTCAGGAGATCTTTAAGCATCAATTGGATGGTGTTCCTAGAGTTGCTCAGTGGTCAGTGCGTCCGGCGTACAACCCCAAACCGTTTTTTTCCGGAGATCTTCTAGCACCAATTTAATGGTGTGGCCACTGTTGTTCTGTGGTCAGTGCGTTCGGCGCACTTCACCAAATTTTCTAAAATTTTTTTTCAGGAGATCTTTAAGCATCAATTGGATGCTGTTTCTAGAGTTGCTCAGTGGTCAGTGCGTCCGGCTAACAACAACAAATTCTCTGAATTCTGGCACCAATTGGATGGTGTGGCCACTGTTGTTCTGTGGTCAGTGCGTTCGGCGAACTTCACCAAATTTTCTAAAATTTTTTTCCGGAGATCTTATACCACCAATTGGACGGTGTGGCTACAGTTGCTCAGTGGTCAGTGCGTCCGGCGTACAACCCCAAATCTTTTTTTTCCGGAGATCTTCTAGCACCAATTGGATGGTGTGGCCACTGTTGTTCTGTGGTCAGTGCGTTCGGCGCACTTCACCAAATTTTCTAAAATTTTTTTTCAGGAGATCTTTAAGCATCAATTGGATGCTGTTTCTAGAGTTGCTCAGTGGTCAGTGCGTCCGGCTAACAACAACAAATTTTCTGAATTCTGGCACCAATTGGATGGTTTTGCCACTGTTGTTCTGTGGTCAGTGCGTTCGGCGCACTTCACCAGATTTTCTGAAATTTTTTTTCCGGAGAACTTATAGCACCAATTGGACGGTGTGGCTACAGTTGCTCAGTGGTCAGTGCGTCCGGCTTACAACAACAAATTTTCTGAATTCTTTTTTCCGGAGATCTTTTAGCACCAATTGGAAGGTGTGGCTACTATTGCTCAGTAGTCAGTGCGTCCGGCGTACAACCCCAAATCTTTTTTTTCCGGAGATCTTTTAGCACCAATTGGATGGTGTGGCCATTGTTGTTCTGTGGTCAGTGCGTTCGGCGCACTTCACCAAATTTTCTAAAATTTTTTTTCAGGAGATCTTTAAGCATCAATTGTATGGTGTTTCTAGAGTTGCTCAGTGGTCAGTGCGTGAGGCGTACAACCCCAAATCTTTTTTTCCCGGAGATCTTCTAGCACCAATTGGATGGTGTGGCCACTGTTGTTCTGTGGTCAGTGCGTTCGGCGCACTTCACCAAATTTTCTAAAATTTTTTTTCAGGAGATCTTTAAGCATCAATTGGATGGTGTTTCTAGAGTTGCTCAGTGGTCAGTGCGTCCGGCGTACAACCCCAAATCTTTTTTTTCCGGAGATCTTCTAGCACCAATTTAATGGTGTGGCCACTGTTGTTCTGTGGTCAGTGCGTTCGGCGCACTTCACCAAATTTTCTAAAATTTTTTTTCAGGAGATCTTTAAGCATCAATTGGATGGTGTTTCTAGAGTTGCTCAGTGGTCAGTGCGTCCGGCGAACAACCCCAAATCTTTTTTTTCCGGAGATCTTCTAGCACCAATTGGACGGTGTGGCCACTGTTGTTCTGTGGTCAGTGCGTTCGGCGCACTTCACCAAATTTTCTAAAATTTTTTTTCAGGAGATCTTTAAGCATCAATTGGATGGTGTTTCTAGATTTGCTTAGTAGTCAGTGCGTCCGGCGTACAACCCCAAATCTTTTTTTTCCGGAGATCTTCTAGCACCAATTGGATGGTGTGGCCACTGTTGTTCCGTGGTCAGTGCGTTCGGCACACTTCACCAAATTTTCTAAAATTTTTTTTCAGGAGATCTTTAAGCATCAATTGGATGGCGTTTATAGAGTAGCTCAGTGGTCAGTGCGTCCGGCGTACAACCCCAAATCTATTTTTTCCGGAGATCTTCTAGCACCAATTGGACGGTGTGGCCACTGTTGTTCTGTGGTCAGTGCGTTCGGCGCACTTCACCAAATTTTCTAAAATTTTTTTTCAGGAGATCTTTAAGCATCAATTGGATGCTGTTTCTAGAGTTGCTCAGTGGTCAGTGCGTCCGGCTAACAACAACAAATTTTCTGAATTCTGGCACCAATTGGATGGTTTTGCCACTGTTGTTCTGTGGTCAGTGCGTTCGGCGCACTTCACCAGATTTTCTGAAATTTTTTTTCCGGAGAACTTATAGCACCAATTGGACGGTGTGGCTACAGTTGCTCAGTGGTCAGTGCGTCCGGCTTACAACAACAAATTTTCTGAATTTTTTTTTCCGGAGATCTTTTAGCACCAATTGGAAGGTGTGGCTACTATTGCTCAGTAGTCAGTGCGTCCGGCGTACAACCCCAAATCTTTTTTTTCCGGAGATCTTCTAGCACCAATTGGATGGTGTGGCCATTGTTGTTCTGTGGTCAGTGCGTTCGGCGCACTTCACCAAATTTTCTAAAATTTTTTTTCAGGAGATCTTTAAGCATCAATTGTATGGTGTTTCTAGAGTTGCTCAGTGGTCAGTGCGTCCGGCGTACAACCCCAAATCTTTTTTTCCCGGAGATCTTCTAGCACCAATTGGATGGTGTGGCCACTGTTGTTCTGTGGTCAGTGCGTTCGGCGCACTTCACCAAATTTTCTAAAATTTTTTTTTCAGGAGATCTTTAAGCATCAATTGGATGGTGTTTCTAGAGTTGCTCAGTGGTCAGTGCGTCCGGCGTACAACCCCAAATCTTTTTTTTCCGGAGATCTTCTAGCACCAATTTAATGGTGTGGCCACTGTTGTTCTGTGGTCAGTGCGTTCGGCGCACTTCACCAAATTTTCTAAAATTTTTTTTCAGGAGATCTTTAAGCATCAATTGGATGGTGTTTCTAGAGTTGCTCAGTGGTCAGTGCGTCCGGCGAACAACCCCAAATCTTTTTTTTCCGGAGATCTTCTAGCACCAATTGGACGGTGTGGCCACTGTTGTTCTGTGGTCAGTGCGTTCGGCGCACTTCACCAAATTTTCTAAAATTTTTTTTCAGGAGATCTTTAAGCATCAATTGGATGGTGTTTCTAGATTTGCTTAGTAGTCAGTGCGTCCGGCGTACAACCCCAAATCTTTTTTTTCCGGAGATCTTCTAGCACCAATTGGATGGTGTGGCCACTGTTGTTCCGTGGTCAGTGCGTTCGGCGCACTTCACCAAATTTTCTAAAATTTTTTTTCAGGAGATCTTTAAGCATCAATTGGATGGCGTTTATAGAGTAGCTCAGTGGTCAGTGCGTCCGGCGTACAACCCCAAATCTATTTTTTCCGGAGATCTTCTAGCACCAATTGCATGGTCTGGCCACTGTCGTTCTGTGGTCAGTGCGTGCGGCGCACTTCACCAGATTTCCTGAAATTTTTGTTCCGGAGATCTTTTAGCACCAATTGGATGGTGTGGCTACAGTTGCTCAGTGGTCAGTGCGTCCGGCTTACAACAACAAATTTCCAGAATTTTTTTTTCTGAGATCTTTTAGCACCAATTGGACGGTGTGGTCACTCTTGCTCAGTGGTCAGTGCGTCCGGCGTACAACCCCAAACGTTTTTTCCGAGGATCTTCTAGCACCAATTGGATGGTGTGGCCAGTGTTGTTCTGTGGTCAGTGCGTTCGGCGCACTTCACCGAATTTTCTAAAATTTTTTTTCAGGAGATCTTTAAGCATCAATTGGATGGCGTTTCTAGAGTAGCTCAGTGGTCAGTGCGTCCGGCGTACAACCCCAAATCTTTTTTTTTCCGGAGATCTTCTAGCACCAATTGGATGGTGTGGCCACTGTTGTTCTGTGGTCAGTGCGTTCGCCGCACTTCACCGAATTTTCTAAAATTTTTTTTCAGGAGATCTTTAAGCATCAATTGGATGGCGTTTCTAGAGTAGCTCAGTGGTCAGTGCGTCCGGCGTACAACCCCAAATCTTTTTTTTTCCGGAGATCTTCTAGCACCAATTGGATGGTGTGGCCACTGTTGTTCCGTGGTCAGTGCGTTCGGCGCACTTCACCAAATTTTCTAAAATTTTTTTTCAGGAGATCTTTAAGCATCAATTGGATGGCGTTTCTAGAGTAGCTCAGTGGTCAGTGCGTCCGGCGTACAACCCCAAATCTTTTTTTTCCGGAGATCTTCTAGCACCAATTGGATGGTGTGGCCACTGTTGTTCCGTGGTCAGTGCGTTCGGCGCACTTCACCAAATTTTCTAAAATTTTTTTTCAGGAGATCTTTAAGCATCAATTGGATGGCGTTTCTAGAGTAGCTCAGTGGTCAGTGCGTCCGGCGTACAACCCCAAACCTATTTTTTCCGGAGATCTTCTAGCACCAATTGGATGGTGTGGCCACTGTCGTTCTGTGGTCAGTGCGTGCGGCGCACTTCACCAGATTTTCTGAAATTTTTGTTCCGGAGATCTTATAGCACCAATTGGACGGTGGGGCTACAGTTGCTCAGTGGTCAGTGCGTCCGGCTTACAACAACAAATTTTCTGAATTTTTTTTCAGGAGATCTTTTAGCACCTATTGGACGGTGTGGTCACTCTTGCTCAGTGGTCAGTGCGTCCGGCGTACAACCCCAAACCTTTTTTCCGAGGATCTTCTAGCACCAATTGGATGGTGTGGCCACTGTTGTTCTGTGGTCAGTGCGTTCGGCGCACTTCACCAAATTTTCTAAAATTTTTTTTCAGGAGATCTTTAAGCATCAATTGTATGGTGTTTCTAGAGTTGCTCAGTGGTCAGTGCGTCCGGCGTACAACCCCAAATCTTTTTTTTCCGGAGATCTTCTAGCACCAATTGGATGGTGTGGCCACTGTTGTTCTGTGGTCAGTGCGTTCGGCGCACTTCACCAAATTTTCTAAAATTTTTTTTCAGGAGATCTTTAAGCATCAGTTGTATGGTGTTTCTAGAGTTGCTCAGTGGTCAGTGCGTCCGGCGTACAACCCCAAATCTTTTTTTTCCGGAGATCTTATAGCACCAACTGGACGGTGTGGCTACAGTTGCTCAGTGGTCAGTGCGTCCGGCTAACAACAACAAATTTTCTGAATTCTAGCACCAATTGGATGGTGTGGCCACTGTTGTTCTGTGGTCAGTGCGTTCGGCGCACTTCACCAGACTTTCTGAAATTTTTTTTCCGGAGATCTTATAGCACCAACTGGACGGTGCGGCTACAGTTGCTCAATGGTCAGTGCGTCCGGCTAACAACAACAAATTTTCTGAATTCTAGCACCAATTGGATGGTGTGGCCGCTGTTGTTCTGTAGTCAGTGCGTTCGGCGCACTTCACCAGATTTTCTGAAATTTTTTTTCCGCAGATCTTATAGCACCAATTGGACGGTGTGGCTACAGTTGTTCTGTGGTCAGTGCGTTCGGCGCACTTCACCAAATTTTCTAAAATTTTTTTTCAGGAGATCTTTAAGCATCAGTTGTATGGTGTTTCTAGAGTTGCTCAGTGGTCAGTGCGTCCGGCGTACAACCCCAAATCTTTTTTTTCCGGAGATCTTATAGCACCAACTGGACGGTGTGGCTACAGTTGCTCAGTGGTCAGTGCGTCCGGCTAACAACAACAAATTTTCTGAATTCTAGCACCAATTGGATGGTGTGGCCACTGTTGTTCTGTGGTCAGTGCGTTCGGCGCACTTCACCAGACTTACTGAAATTTTTTTTCCGGAGATCTTATAGCACCAACTGGACGGTGCGGCTACAGTTGCTCAATGGTCAGTGCGTCCGGCTAACAACAACAAATTTTCTGAATTCTAGCACCAATTGGATGGTGTGGCCGCTGTTGTTCTGTAGTCAGTGCGTTCGGCGCACTTCACCAGATTTTCTGAAATTTTTTTTCCGGAGATCTTATAGCACCAACTGGACGGTGCGGCTACAGTTGCTCAATGGTCAGTGCGTCCGGCTAACAACAACAAATTTTCTGAATTCTAGCACCAATTGGATGGTGTGGCCGCTGTTGTTCTGTAGTCAGTGCGTTCGGCGCACTTCACCAGATTTTCTGAAATTTTTTTTCCGGAGATCTTATAACACCAATTGGACGGTGTGGCTACAGTTGTTCTGTGGTCAGTGCGTTCGGCGCACTTCACCAAATTTTCTGAAATTTTTTTTTTGAGATCTTTTAGCACCAATTGGACGGTGTGGCCACTGTTGTTCTGTGGTCAGTGCGTTCGGCGCACTTCACCAGACTTACTGAAATTTTTTTTCCGGAGATCTTATAGCACCAACTGGACGGTGCGGCTACAGTTGCTCAATGGTCAGTGCGTCCGGCTAACAACAACAAATTTTCTGAATTCTAGCACCAATTGGATGGTGTGGCCACTGTTGTTCTATGGTCAGTGCGTTCGGCGAACTTCACCAAATTTTCTAAAATTTTATTGAGGAGATCTTTAAGCATCAATTGGATAGTGTTTCTAGATTTGCTCAGTGGTCAGTGCATCCGGCGTACAACCCCAAATCTTTTTTTTCCGGAGATCTTCTAGCACCAATTGGATGGTGTGGCCACTGTTGTTCTGTGGTCAGTGCGTTCGGCGCACTTCACCAGATTTTCTGAAATTTTTTTTCCGGAGAACTTATAGCACCAATTGGACGGTGTGGCTACAGTTGCTCAGTGGTCAGTGCGTCCGGCTTACAACAACAACTTTTCTGAATTTTTTTTTCCGGAGATCTTTTAGCACCAATTGGAAGGTGTGGCTACTATTGCTCAGTAGTCAGTGCGTCCGGCGTACAACCCCAAATCTTTTTTTTCCGGAGATCTTCTAGCACCAATTGGATGGTGTGGCCACTGTTGTTCTGTGGTCAGTACGTTCGGCGCACTTCACCAAATTATCTAAAATTTTTTTTCAGGAGATCTTTAAGCATCAATTGTATGGTGTTTCTAGAGTTGCTCAGTGGTCAGTGCGTCCGGCGTACAACCCCAAATCTTTTTTTTCCGGAGATCTTTTAGCACCAATTGGATGGTGTGGCCACTGTTGTTCTGTGGTCAGTGCGTTCGGCGCACTTCACCAAATTTTCTAAAATTTTTTTTCAGGAGATCTTTAAGCATCAATTGGATGGTGTTTCTAGAGTTGCTCAGTGGTCAGTGCGTCCGGCGTACAACCCCAAATCTTTTTTTTCCGGAGATCTTCTAGCACCAATTTAATTGTGTGGCCACTGTTGTTCTGTGGTCAGTGCGTTCGGCGCACTTCACCAAATTTTCGAAAATTTTTTTTCAGGAGATCTTTAAGCATCAATTGTATGGTGTTTCTAGAGTTGCTCAGTGGTCAGTGCGTCCGGCGTACAACCCCAAATCTTTTTTTTCCGGAGATCTTCTAGCACCAATTGGATGGTGTGGCCACTGTTGTTCTGTGGTCAGTGCGTTCGGCGCACTTCACCAAATTTTCTAAAATTTTTTTTCAGGAGATCTTTAAGCATCAATTGGATGGTGTTTCTAGAGTTGCTCAGTGGTCAGTGCGTCCGGCGTACAACCCCAAATCTTTTTTTTCCGGAGATCTTCTAGCACCAATTGGATGGTGTGGCCACTGTTGTTCTGTGGTCAGTGCGTTCGGCGCACTTCACCAAATTTTCTAAAATTTTTTTTCAGGAGATCTTTAAGCATCAATTGGATGGTGTTTCTAGAGTTGCTCAGTGGTCAGTGCGTCCGGCGTACAACCCCAAATCTTTTTTTTCCGGAGATCTTCTAGCACCAATTTAATGGTGTGGCCACTGTTGTTCTGTGGTCAGTGCGTTCGGCACACTTCACCAAATTTTCTAAAATTTTTTTTCAGGAGATCTTTAAGCATCAATTGGATGGTGTTTCTAGAGTTGCTCAGTGGTCAGTGCGTCCGGCGAACAACCCCAAATCTTTTTTTTCCGGAGATCTTCTAGCACCAATTGGACGGTGTGGCTACAGTTGCTCAGTGGTCAGTGCGTCCGGCTTACAACAACAACTTTTCTGAATTTTTTTTTCCGGAGATCTTTTAGCACCAATTGGAAGGTGTGGCTACTATTGCTCAGTAGTCAGTGCGTCCGGCGTACAACCCCAAATCTTTTTTTTCCGGAGATCTTCTAGCACCAATTTAATGGTGTGGCCACTGTTGTTCTGTGGTCAGTGCGTTCGGCGCACTTCACCAAATTTTCTAAAATTTTTTTTCAGGAGATCTTTAAGCATCAATTGGATGGTGTTTCTAGAGTTGCTCAGTGGTCAGTGCGTCCGGCGAACAACCCCAAATCTTTTTTTTCCGGAGATCTTCTAGCACCAATTGGACGGTGTGGCCACTGTTGTTCTGTGGTCAGTGCGTTCGGCGCACTTCACCAAATTTTCTAAAATTTTTTTTCAGGAGATCTTTAAGCATCAATTGGATGGTGTTTCTAGATTTGCTTAGTAGTCAGTGCGTCCGGCGTACAACCCCAAATCTTTTTTTTCCGGAGATCTTCTAGCACTAATTGGATGGTGTGGCCACTGTTGTTCCGTGGTCAGTGCGTTCGGCGCACTTCACCAAATTTTCTAAAATTTTTTTTCAGGAGATCTTTAAGCATCAATTGGATGGCGTTTCTAGAGTAGCTCAGTGGTCAGTGCGTCCGGCGTACAACCCCAAATCTATTTTTTCCGGAGATCTTCTAGCACCAATTGGATGGTCTGGCCACTGTCGTTCTGTGGTCAGTGCGTGCGGCGCACTTCACCAGATTTCCTGAAATTTTTGTTCCGGAGATCTTTTAGCACCAATTGGACGGTGTGGCTACAGTTGCTCAGTGGTCAGTGCGTCCGGCTTACAACAACAAATTTCCAGAATTTTTTTTTCTGAGATCTTTTAGCACCAATTGGACGGTGTGGTCACTCTTGCTCAGTGGTCAGTGCGTCCGGCGTACAACCCCAAACGTTTTTTCCGAGGATCTTCTAGCACCAATTGGATGGTGTGGCCAGTGTTGTTCTGTGGTCAGTGCGTTCGGCGCACTTCACCGAATTTTCTAAAATTTTTTTTCAGGAGATCTTTAAGCATCAATTGGATGGCGTTTCTAGAGTAGCTCAGTGGTCAGTGCGTCCGGCGTACAACCCCAAATCTTTTTTTTTCCGGAGATCTTCTAGCACAAATTGGATGGTGTGGCCACTGTTGTTCTGTGGTCAGTGCGTTCGGCGCACTTCACCAAATTTTCTAAAATTTTTTTTCAGGAGATCTTTAAGCATCAATTGGATGGCGTTTCTAGAGTAGCTCAGTGGTCAGTGCGTCCGGCGTACAACCCCAAATCTTTTTTTTTCCGGAGATCTTCTAGCACCAATTGGATGGTGTGGCCACTGTTGTTCCGTGGTCAGTGCGTTCGGCGCACTTCACCAAATTTTCTAAAATTTTTTTTCAGGAGATCTTTAAGCATCAATTGGATGGCGTTTCTAGAGTAGCTCAGTGGTCAGTGCGTCCGGCGTACAACCCCAAACCTATTTTTTCCGGAGATCTTCTAGCACCAATTGGATGGTGTGGCCACTGTCGTTCTGTGGTCACTGCGTGCGGCGCACTTCACCAGATTTTCTGAAATTTTTGTTCCGGAGATCTTATAGCACCAATTGGACGGTGGGGCTACAGTTGCTCAGTGGTCAGTGCGTCCGGCTTACAACAACAAATTTTCTGAATTTTTTTTCAGGAGATCTTTTAGCACCAATTGGACGGTGTGGTCACTCTTGCTCAGTGGTCAGTGCGTCCGGCGTACAACCCCAAACCTTTTTTCCGAGGATTTTCTAGCACCAATTGGATGGTGTGGCCACTGTTGTTCTGTGGTCAGTGCGTTCGGCGCACTTCACCAAATTTTCTAAAATTTTTTTTCAGGAGATCTTTAAGCATCAATTGTATGGTGTTTCTAGAGTTGCTCAGTGGTCAGTGCGTCCGGCGTACAACCCCAAATCTTTTTTTTCCGGAGATCTTCTACCACCAATTGGATGGTGTGGCCACTGTTGTTCTGTGGTCAGTGCGTTCGGCGCACTTCACCAAATTTTCTAAAATTTTTTTTCAGGAGATCTTTAAGCATCAGTTGTATGGTGTTTCTAGAGTTGCTCAGTGGTCAGTGCGTCCGGCGTACAACCCCAAATCTTTTTTTTCCGGAGATCTTATAGCACCAACTGGACGGTGTGGCTACAGTTGCTCAGTGGTCAGTGCGTCCGGCTAACAACAACAAATTTTCTGAATTCTAGCACCAATTGGATGGTGTTGCCACTGTTGTTCTGTGGTCAGTGCGTTCGGCGCACTTCACCAGACTTTCTGAAATTTTTTTTCCGGAGATCTTATAGCACCAACTGGACGGTGCGGCTACAGTTGCTCAATGGTCAGTGCGTCCGGCTAACAACAACAAATTTTCTGGATTCTAGCACCAATTGGATGGTGTGGCCGCTGTTGTTCTGTAGTCAGTGCGTTCGGCGCACTTCACCAGATTTTCTGAAATTTTTTTTCCGGAGATCTTATAGCACCAATTGGACGGTGTGGCTACAGTTGTTCTGTGGTCAGTGCGTTCGGCGCACTTCACCAAATTTTCTGAAATTTTTTTTTTGAGATCTTTTAGCACCAATTGGATGGTGTTTCTAGAGTTGCTCAGTGGTCAGTGCGTCCGGCGTACAACCCCAAATCTTTTTTTTCCGGAGATCTTCTAGCACCAATTGGATGGTGTGGCCACTGTTGTTCTGTGGTCAGTGCGTTCGCCGCACTTCACCAAATTTTCTAAAATTTTTTTTCAGGAGATCTTTAAGCATCAATTGGATGGTGTTCCTAGAGCTGCTCAGTGGTCAGTGCGTCCGGCGTACAACCCCAAATCTTTTTTTTCCGGAGATCTTCTAGCACCAATTTAATGGTGTGGCCACTGTTGTTCTGTGGTCAGTGCGTTCGGCGCACTTCACCAAATTTTCTAAAAATTTTTTTCAGGAGATCTTTAAGCATCAATTGGATGGTGTTTCTAGAGTTGCTCAGTGGTCAGTGCGTCCGGCTAACAACAACAAATTTTCTGAATTCTAGCACCAATTGGATGGTGTGGCCACTGTTGTTCTGTGGTCAGTGCGTTCGGCGAACTTCACCAAATTTTCTAAAATTTTATTGAGGAGATCTTTAAGCATCAATTGGATAGTGTTTCTAGATTTG
Organism: Xylota segnis; assembly: GCA_963583995.1. Lineage (NCBI taxonomy): Eukaryota > Metazoa > Arthropoda > Insecta > Diptera > Syrphidae > Xylota > Xylota segnis. The sequence continues at coordinate 102,724,979 of OY757236.1, read as the reverse complement.
CTCAGTGGTCAGTGCATCCGGCGTACAACCCCAAATCTTTTTTTTCCGGAGATCTTCTAGCACCAATTGGATGGTGTGGCCACTGTTGTTCTGTGGTCAGTGCGTTCGGCGCACTTCACCAGATTTTCTGAAATTTTTTTTCCGGAGAACTTATAGCACCAATTGGACGGTGTGGCTACAGTTGCTCAGTGGTCAGTGCGTCCGGCTTACAACAACAACTTTTCTGAATTTTTTTTTCCGGAGATCTTTTTGCACCAATTGGAAGGTGTGGCTACTATTGCTCAGTAGTCAGTGCGTCCGGCGTACAACCCCAAATCTTTTTTCCGGAGATCTTCTAGCACCAATTGGATGGTGTGGCCACTGTTGTTCTGTGGTCAGTACGTTCGGCGCACTTCACCAAATTTTCTAAAATTTTTTTTCAGGAGATCTTTAAGCATCAATTGTATGGTGTTTCTAGAGTTGCTCAGTGGTCAGTGCGTCCGGCGTACAACCCCAAATCTTTTTTTTCCGTAGATCTTCTAGCACCAATTGGATGGTGTGGCCACTGTTGTTCTGTGGTCAGTGCGTTCGGCGCACTTCACCAAATTTTCTAAAATTTTTTTTCAGGAGATCTTTAAGCATCAATTGGATGGTGTTTCTAGAGTTGCTCAGTGGTCAGTGCGTCCGGCGTACAACCCCAAATCTTTTTTTTCCGGAGATCTTCTAGCACCAATTTAATTGTGTGGCCACTGTTGTTCTGTGGTCAGTGCGTTCGGCGCACTTCACCAAATTTTCTAAAATTTTTTTTCAGGAGATCTTTAAGCATCAATTGTATGGTGTTTCTAGAGTTGCTCAGTGGTCAGTGCGTCCGGCGTACAACCCCAAATCTTTTTTTTCCGGAGATCTTCTAGCACCAATTGGATGGTGTGGCCACTGTTGTTCCGTCGTCAGTGCGTTCGGCGCACTTCACCAAATTTTCTAAAATTTTTTTTCAGGAGATCTTTAAGCATCAATTGGATGGCGTTTCTAGAGTAGCTCAGTGGTCAGTGCGTCCGGCGTACAACCCCAAATCTATTTTTTCCGGAGATCTTCTAGCACCAATTGGACGGTGTGGCTACAGTTGCTCAGTGGTCAGTGCGTCCGGCTTACAACAAATTTTCTGAATTTTTTTTTCTGAGATCTTTTAGCACCAATTGGACGGTGTGGTCACTCTTGCTCAGTGGTCAGTGCGTCCGGCGTACAACCCCAAATCCTTTTTTTCCGGAGATCTTCTAGCACCAATTGGATGGTGTGGCCACTCTTGTTCTGTGGTCAGTGCGTTCGGCGCACTTCACCAGATTTTCTGAAAATTTTTTTCCGGAGATCTTATAGCACCAATTGGACGGTGTGGTCACTCTTGCTCAGTGGTCAGTGCGTCCGGCGTACAACCCCAAATCCTTTTTTTCCGGAGATCTTCTAGCACCAATTGGATGGTGTGGCTACAGTTGCTCTGTGGTCAGTGCGTTCGGCGCACTTCACCAAATTTTCTAAAATTTTTTTTCAGGAGATCTTTAAGCATCAATTGGATGGTGTTTCTAGAGTTGCTCAGTGGTCAGTGCGTCCGGCGTACAACCCCAAATCTTTTTTTTCCGGAGATCTTCTAGCACCAATTGGATGGTGTGGCCACTGTTGTTCCGTGGTCAGTGCGTTCGGCGCACTTCACCAAATTTTCTAAAATTTTTTTTCAGGAGATCTTTAAGCATCAATTGGATGGTGTTTCTAGAGTTGCTTAGTCGTCAGTGCGTCCGGCGTACAACCCCAAATCTTTTTTTCCGGAGATCTTCTAGCACCAATTTAATGGTGTGGCCACTGTTGTTCTGTGGTCAGTGCGTTCGGCGCACTTCACCAAATTTTCTGAATTTTTTTTTTCGAGATCTTTTAGCACCAATTTAACGGTGTGGTCACTGTTGCTCAGTGGTCAGTGCGTCCGGTTTACAACAACAAATTTTCTGAATTTTTATTTTTGAGATCTTTTAGCACCAATTGGACGGTGTGGTCACTGTTGCTCAGTGGTCAGTGCGTCCGGCGTACAACCCCAAATCTTTTTTTTCCGGAGATCTTCTAGCACCAATTGGATGGTGTGGCCACTGTTGTTCTGTGGTCAGTGCGTTCAGCGCACTTCACCAAATTTTATAAAATTTTTTTTCAGGAGATCTTTAAGCATCAATTGGATGGTGTTTCTAGAGTTGCTCAGTGGTCAGTGCGTCCGGCGTACAACCCCGAATCTTTTTTTTCCGGAGATCTTCTAGCACCAATTTAATGGTGTGGCCACTGTTGTTCTGTGGTCAGTGCGTTCGGCGCACTTCACCAAATTTTCTGAATTTTTTTTTTCGAGATCTTTTAGCACCAATTTAACGGTGTGGTCACTGTTGCTCAGTGGTCAGTGCGTCTGGCGTACAACCCCAAATCTTTTTTTTCCGGAGATCTTCTAGCACCAATTGGATGGTGTGGCCACTGTTGTTCTGTGGTCAGTGCGTTCGGCGCACTTCACCAGATTTTCTGAAATTTTTTTTCCGGAGAACTTATAGCACCAATTGGACGGAGTGGCTAGAGTTGCTCAGTGGTCAGTGCGTCCGGCTTACAACAACAAATTTTCTGAATTTTTTTTTCTGAGATCTTTTAGCACCAATTGGATTGTGTGGCCACGGTTGTTCTGTGGTCAGTGCGTTCGGCGCACGTCACCAAATTTTCTGAAATTTGGCGTACAACCCCAAACTTTTTTTCCGGGGATCCTCTAGCACCAATTGGATGGTGTGGCCAGTGTTGTTCTGTGGTCAGTGCGTTCGGCGCACTTCACCAGATTTTCTGAAATTTTTTTTCCGGAGATCTTATAGCACCAATTGGACGGTGTGGCTACAGTTGCTCAGTGGTCAGTGCGTCCGGCTAACAACAACAAATTTTCTGAATTCTAGCACCAATTGGATGATGTGGCCGCTGTTGTTCTGTGGTCAGTGCGTTCGGCGCACTTCACCAGATTTTCTGAAATTTTTTTTCCGGAGATCTTATAGCACCAATTGGACGGTGTGGCTACAGTTGCTCAGTGGTCAGTGCGTCCGGCTTACAACAACAAATTTTCTGAATTTTTTTTTTGAGATCTTTTAGCACCAATTGGACGGTGTGGTCACTGTTGCTCAGTGGTCAGTGCGTCCGGCGTACAACCCCAAATCTTTTTTTTCCGGAGATCTTCTAGCACCAATTGGATGGTGTGGCCACTGTTGTTCTGTGGTCAGTGCGTTCGGCGCACTTCACCAAATTTTCTAAAATTTTTTTTCAGGCGATCTTTAAGCATCAATTGGATGGTGTTTCTAGAGTTGCTCAGTTTTCAGTGCGTCCGGCGTACAACCCCAAATCTTTTTTTTCCGGAGATCTTCTAGCACCAATTGGATGGTGTGGCCACTGTTGTTCCGTGGTCAGTGCGTTCGGCGCACTTCACCAAATTTTCTAAAATTTTTTTTCAGGAGATCTTTAAGCATCAATTGGATGGCGTTTCTAGAGTTGCTCAGTGGTCAGTGCGTCCGGCGTACAACGCCAAACTTTTTTTCCGGGGATCTTCTAGCACCAATTGGATGGTGTGGCCAGTGTTGTTCTGTGGTCAGTGCGTTCGGCGCACTTCACCAGATTTTCTGAAATTTTTTTCCGGAGATCTTATAGTTGCTCAGTGGTCAGTGCGTCCGGCTAACAACAACAAATTTTCTGAATTCTAGCACCAATTGGATGGTGTGGCCACTGTTGTTCTGTGGTCAGTGCGTTCGGCACACTTCACCAGATTTTCTGAAATTTTTCTCCGGAGAACTTATAGCACCAATTGGACGGTGTGGCTACAGTTGCTCAGTGGTCAGTGCGTCCGGCTTACAACAACAAATTTTCTGAATTTTTTTTCTTAAAATTTTAGCACCAATTGGACTGTGTGGTCACTCTTGCTCAGTGGTCAGTGCGTCCGGCGTACAACCACAAATCTTTTTTTTCCGGAGATCTTCTAACACCAATTGGATGGTGTGGCCACTGTTGTTCTGTGGTCAGTGCGTTCGGCGCACTTCACCAGATTTTCTGAAATTTTTTTTCCGGAGATCTTAGAGTTGCTCAGTGGTCAGTGCGTCCGGCTAACAACAACAAATTTTCTGAATTCTAGCACCAATTGGACGGTGTGGCTACAGTTGCTCAGTGGTCAGTGCGTCCGGCTTACAAAAACAAATTTTCTGAATTTTTTTTTCTGAGATCTTTTAGCACCAATTGGATTGTGTGGCCACGGTTGTTCTGTGGTCAGTGCGTTCGGCGCACTTCACCAAATTTTCTGAAATTTTTTTTCCGGAGTTCTTTTAGCACCAATTGGAAGGTGTGGCTACTGTTGCTCAGTAGTCAGTGCGTCCGGCGTACAACCCTAAATCTTTTTTTTCCGGAGATCTTCTAGCACCAATTGGATGGTGTGGCCATTGTTGTTCTGTGGTCAGTGCGTTCGGCGCACTTCACCAGATTTTCTGAAATGTTTTTTTCCGGAGATCTTATAGCACCAATTGGACGGTGTGGCTACAGTTGCTCAGTGGTCAGTGCGTCCGGTTTACAACAACAAATTTTCTGAATTTTTTTTTTTGAGATCTTTTAGCACCAATAGGACGGTGTGGTCACTGTTGCTCAGTGGTCAGTGCGTCCGGCATACAACCACAAATCTTTTTTTTCCGGAGATCTTCTAACACCAATTGGATGGTGTGGCCACTGTTGTTCTGTGGTCAGTGCGCTCGGTGCACTTCACCAAATTTTCTAAAATTTTTTTTCAGGAGATCTTTATGCATCAATTGGATGGTGTTTCTAGAGTTGCTCAGTGGTCAGTGCGTCCGGCGTACAACCCCAAATCTTTTTTTTCCGGAGATCTTCTAGCACCAATTGGATGGTGTGGCCACTGTTGTTCTGTGGTCAGTGCGTTCGGCGCACTTCACCAGATTTTCTGAATTTTTTTTTCCGGAGATCTTATAGCACCAATTGGACGGTGTGGCTACAGTTGCTCAGTGGTCAGTGCGTCCGGCTAACAACAACAAATTTTCTGAATTCTAGCACCAATTGGATGGTGTGGCCGCTGTTGTTCTGTGGTCAGTGCGTTCGGCGCACTTCACCAGATTTTCTGAAATTTTTTTTCCGGAGATCTTATAGCACCAATTGGACGGTGTGGCTACAGTTGCTCAGTGGTCCGTGCGTCCGGCATACAACCCCAAACTTTTTTTCCGGGGATCCTCTGGCACCAATTGGATGGTGTGGCCAGTGTTGTTCAGTGGTCAGTGCGTCCGGCGTACAACCCCAAATCTTTTTTTTCCGGAGATCTTCTAGCACCAATTGGATGGTGTGGCCACTGTTGTTCTGTGGTCAGTGCGTTCGCCGCACTTCACCAAATTTTCTAAAATTTTTTTTCAGGAGATCTTTAAGCATCAATTGGATGGTGTTCCTAGAGTTGCTCAGTGGTCAGTGCGTCCGGCGTACAACCCCAAATATTTTTTTTCCGGAGATCTTCCAGCACCAATTTAATGGTGTGGCCACTGTTGTTCTGTGGTCAGTGCGTTCGGCGCACTTCACCAAATTTTCTAAAATTTTTTTTCAGGAGATCTTTAAGCATCAATTGGATGGTGTTTCTAGAGTTGCTAGAGTTCCGGAGATCTTCTAGCATCAATTGGATGGTGTGGCCACTGTTGTTCTGTGGTCAGTGCGTTCGGCGCACTTCACCAAATTTTCTAAAATTTTTTTTCAGGAGATCTTTAAGCATCAATTGGATGGTGTTTCTAGAGTTGCTTAGTGGTCAGTGCGTCCGGCGTACAACCCCAAATCTTTTTTATCCGGAGATCTTCTAGCACCAATTGGATGGTGTGGCCACTGTTGTTCCGTGGTCAGTGCGTTCGGCGCACTTCACCAAATTTTCTAACATTTTTTTTCCGGAGATCTTATAGCACCAACTGGACGGTGTGGCTACTGTTGCTCAGTAGTCAGTGCGTCCGGCGTACAACCCTAAATCTTTTTTTTCCGGAGATCTTCTAGCACCAATTGGATGGTGTGGCCATTGTTGTTCTGTGGTCAGTGCGTTCGGCGCACTTCACCAGATTTTCTGAAATTTTTGTTCCGGAGATCTTATAGCATCAATTGGACGGTGTGGCTACAGTTGCTCAGTGGTCAGTGCGTCCGGCTTACAACAACAAATTTTCGGAATTGTTTTTTCTGAGATCTTTTAGCACCAATTGGACGGTAAGGTCACTCTTGCTCAGTGGTCAGTGCGTCCGGCGTACAACCCCAAACCTTATTTCCGGGGATCTTTTAGCACCAATTGGATGGTGTGGCCAGTGTTGTTCTGTGGTCAGTGCGTTCGGCGCACTTCACCAGATTTTCTGAAATTTTTTTTCCGGAGATCTTATAGCACCAACTGGACGGTGTGGCTACAGTTGCTCAGTGGTTAGTGCGTCCGGCTAACAACAACAAATTTTCTGAATTCTAGCACCAATTGGATGGTGTGGCCACTGTTGTTCTGTGGTCAGTGCGTTCGGCGCACTTCACCAGATTTTCTGAAATTTTTTTTCAGGAGATCTTATAGCACCAACTGGACGGTGTGGCTACAGTTGCTCAGTGGTCAGTGCGTCCGGCTAACAACAACAAATTTTCTGAATTCTAGCACCAATTGGATGGTGTGGCCACTGTTGTTCTGTGGCCAGTGCGTTCGGCGCACTTCACCAGATTTTCTGAAATTTTTTTTCCGAAGAACTTATAGCACCAATTGGACGGTGTGGCTACAGTTTCTCAGTGGTCAGTGCGTCCGGTTTACAACAACAAATTTTCTGAATTTTTATTTTTGAGATCTTTTAGCACCAATTGGACGGTGTGGTCACTGTTGCTCAGTGGTCAGTGCGTCCGGCGTACAACCCCAAATCTTTTTTTTCCGGAGATCTTCTAGCACCAATTGGATGGTGTGGCCACTGTTGTTCTGTGGTCAGTGAGTTCGGCGCACTTCACCAAATTTTCTAAAATTTTTTTTCAGGAGATCTTTAAGCATCAATTGGATGGTGTTTCTAGAGTTGCTCAGTGGTCTGTGCGTCCGGCGTACAACCCCAAATCTTTTTTTTCCGGAGATCTTCTAGCACCAATTTAATGGTGTGGCCACTGTTGTTCTGTGGTCAGTGCGTTCGGCGCACTTCACCAAATTTTCTAAAATTTTTTTTCAGGAGATCTTTAAGCATCAATTGGATGGTGTTTCTAGAGTTGCTCAGTGGTCAGTGCGTCCGGCGTACAACCCCAAATCTTTTTTTTCCGGAGATCTTCTAGCACCAATTGGATGGTGTGGCCACTGTTGTTCTGTGGTCACTGCGTTCGGCGCACTTCACCAAATTTTCTAAAATTTTTTTTTAGGAGATCTTTAAGCTTCCATTGGATGGTGTTTCTAGAGTTGCTTAGTGGTCAGTGCATCCGGCGTACAACCCCAAATCTTTTTTTTTTCGGAGATCTTCTAGCACCAATTGGATGGTGTGGCCACTGTTGTTCCGTGGTCAGTGCGTTCGGCGCACTTCACCAAATTTTCTAAAATTTTTTTTCAGGAGATCTTTAAGCATCAATTGGATGGCGTTTCTAGAGTTGCTCAGTGGTCAGTGCGTCCGGCGTACAACCCCAAACTTTTTTTCCGGAGATCTTCTAACACCAATTGGATGGTGTGGCCACTGTTGTTCTGTGGTCAGTGCGCTCGGCGAACTTCACCAAATTTTCTAAAATTTTTTTTCAGGAGATCTTATAGCACCAATTGGACGGTGTGGCTACAGTTGCTCAGTGGTCAGTGCGTCCGGCTAACAACAACAAATTTTCTGAATTCTAGCACCAATTGGATGGTGTGGCCACTGTTGTTCTGTGGTCAGTGCGTTCGGCGCACTTCACCAGATTTTCTGAAATTTTTTTTCCGGAGAACTTATAGCACCAATTGGACGGTGTGGCTACAGTTGCTCAGTGGTCAGTGCGTCCGGCTTACAACAACAAATTTTCTGAATTTTTTTTTCTGAGATCTTTTGGCATCAATTGGATGGCGTTTCTAGAGTAGCTCAGTGGTCAGTGCGTCCGGCGTACAACCCCAAATCTATTTTTTCCGGAGATCTTCTAGCACCAATTGGATGGTGTGGCCACTGTCGTTCTGTGGTCAGTGCGTGCGGCGCACTTCACCAGATTTTCTTAAATTTTTGTTCCGGAGATCTTATAGCACCAATTGGACGGTGTGGCTACAGTTGCTCAGTGGTCAGTCCGTCCGGCTTACAACAACAAATTTTCTGAATTTTTTTTTCTGAGATCTTTTAGCACCAATTGGACGGTGTGGTCACTCTTGCTCAGTGGTCAGTGCGTCCGGCGTACAACCCCAAACCTTATTTCCGGGGATCTTTTAGCACCAATTGGATGGTGTGGCCAGTGTTGTTCTGTGGTCAGTGCGTTCGGCGCACTTCACCAGATTTTCTGAAATTTTTTTTCCGTAGATCTTATAGCACCAACTGGACGGTGTGGCTACAGTTGCTCAGTGGTCAGTGCGTCCGGCTAACAACAACAAATTTTCTGAATTCTAGCACCAATTGGATGGTGTGGCCACAGTTGTTCTGTGGTCAGTGCGTACGGCGCACTTCACCAGATTTTCTGAAATTTTTTTTCCGGAGATCTTATAGCACCAACTGGACGGTGTGGCTACAGTTGCTCAGTGGTCAGTGCGTCCGGCTAACAACAACAAATTTTCTGAATTCTAGCACCAATTGGATGGTGTGGCCACTGTTGTTCTGTGGTCAGTGCGTTCGGCGCACTTCACCAGATTTTCTGAAATTTTTTTTCAGGAGAACTTATAGCACCAATTGGACGGTGTGGCTACAGTTTCTCAGTGGTCAGTGCGTCCGGTTTACAACAACAAATTTTCTGAATTTTAATTTTTGAGATCTTTTAGCACCAATTGGACGGTGTGGTCACTGTTGCTCAGTGGTCAGTGCGTCCGGCGTACAACCCCAAATCTTTTTTTTCCGGAGATCTTCTAGCACCAATTGGATGGTGTGGCCACTGTTGTTCTGTGGTCAGTGAGTTCGGCGCACTTCACCAAATTTTCTAAAATTTTTTTTCAGGAGATCTTTAAGCATCAATTGGATGGTGTTTCTAGAGTTGCTCAGTGGTCAGTGCGTCCGGCGTACAACCCCAAATCTTTTTTTTCCGGAGATCTTCTAGCACCAATTGGATGGTGTGGCCACTGTTGTTCTGTGGTCAGTGCGTTCGGCGCACTTCACCAAATTTTCTAAAATTTTTTTTTAGGAGATTTTTAAGCATCAATTGGATGGTGTTTCTAGAGTTGCTCAGTGGTCAGTGCGTCCGGCGTACAACCCCAAATCTTTTTTTTCCGGAGATCTTCTAGCACCAATTGGATGGTGTGGCCACTGTTGTTCTGTGGTCACTGCGTTCGGCGCACTTCACCAAATTTTCTAAAATTTTTTTTCAGGAGATCTTTAAGCATCAATTGGATGGTGTTTCTAGAGTTCCTCAGTGGTCAGTGCGTCCGGCGTACAACCCCAAATCTTTTTTTTTTCGGAGATCTTCTAGCACCAATTGGATGGTGTGGCCACTGTTGTTCCGTGGTCAGTGCGTTCGGCGCACTTCACCAAATTTTCTAAAATTTTTTTTCAGGAGATCTTTAAGCATCAATTGGATGGCGTTTCTAGAGTTGCTCAGTGGTCAGTGCGTCCGGCGTACAACCCCAAACTTTTTTCCGGAGATCTTCTAACACCAATTGGATGGTGTGGCCACTGTTGTTCTGTGGTCAGTGCGCTCGGCGAACTTCACCAAATTTTCTAAAATTTTTTTTCAGGAGATCTTATAGCACCAATTGGACGGTGTGGCTACAGTTGCTCAGTGGTCAGTGCGTCCGGCTAACAACAACAAATTTTCTGAATTCTAGCACCAATTGGATGGTGTGGCCACTGTTGTTCTGTGGTCAGTGCGTTCGGCGCACTTCACCAGATTTTCTGAAATTTTTTTTCCGGAGAACTTATAGCACCAATTGGACGGTGTGGCTACAGTTGCTCAGTGGTCAGTGCGTCCGGCTTACAACAACAAATTTTCTGAATTTTTTTTTCTGAGATCTTTTAGCACCAATTGGACGGTGTGGTCACTCTTGCTCAGTGGTCAGTGCGTCCGGCGTACAACCCCAAATCTTTTTTTCCGGAGATCTTTTAGCACCAATTGGATTGTGTGGCCACGGTTGTTCTGTGGTCAGTGCGTTCGGCGCACTTCACCAAATTTTCTAAAATTTTTTTTCAGAAGATCTTTAAGCATCAATTGGATGGCGTTTCTAGAGTAGCTCAGTGGTCAGTGCGTCCGGCGTACAACCCCAAATCTATTTTTTCCGGAGATCTTCTAGCACCAATTGGATGGTGTGGCCACTGTCGTTCTGTGGTCAGCGCGTGCGGCGCACTTCACCAGATTTTCTGAAATTTTTTTTCAGGAGATCTTATAGCACCAATTGGACGGTGTGGCTACAGTTGCTCAGTGGTCAGTGCGTCCGGCTTACAACAACAAATTTTCTGAATTGTTTTTTCTGAGATCTTTTAGCACCAATTGGACGGTGTGGTCACTCTTGCTCAGTGGTCAGTCCGTCCGGCTTACAACAACAAATTTTCTGAATTTTTTTTTCTGAGATCTTTTAGCACCAATTGGACGGTGTGGTCACTCTTGCTCAGTGGTCAGTGCGTCCGGCGTACAACCCCAAACCTTATTTCCGGGGATCTTTTAGCACCAATTGGATGGTGTGGCCAGTGTTGTTCTGTGGTCAGTGCGTTCGGCGCACTTCACCAGATTTTCTGAAATTTTTTTTCCGTAGATCTTATAGCACCAACTGGACGGTGTGGCTACAGTTGCTCAGTGGTCAGTGCGTCCGGCTAACAACAACAAATTTTCTGAATTCTAGCACCAATTGGATGGTGTGGCCACAGTTGTTCTGTGGTCAGTGCGTACGGCGCACTTCACCAGATTTTCTGAAATTTTTTTTCCGGAGATCTTATAGCACCAACTGGACGGTGTGGCTACAGTTGCTCAGTGGTCAGTGCGTCCGGCTAACAACAACAAATTTTCTGAATTCTAGCACCAATTGGATGGTGTGGCCACTGTTGTTCTGTGGTCAGTGCGTTCGGCGCACTTCACCAGATTTTCTGAAATTTTTTTTCAGGAGAACTTATAGCACCAATTGGACGGTGTGGCTACAGTTTCTCAGTGGTCAGTGCGTCCGGTTTACAACAACAAATTTTCTGAATTTTAATTTTTGAGATCTTTTAGCACCAATTGGACGGTGTGGTCACTGTTGCTCAGTGGTCAGTGCGTCCGGCGTACAACCCCAAATCTTTTTTTTCCGGAGATCTTCTAGCACCAATTGGATGGTGTGGCCACTGTTGTTCTGTGGTCAGTGAGTTCGGCGCACTTCACCAAATTTTCTAAAATTTTTTTTCAGGAGATCTTTAAGCATCAATTGGATGGTGTTTCTAGAGTTGCTCAGTGGTCAGTGCGTCCGGCGTACAACCCCAAATCTTTTTTTTCCGGAGATCTTCTAGCACCAATTTAATGGTGTGGCCACTGTTGTTCTGTGGTCAGTGCGTTCGGCGCACTTCACCAAATTTTCTAAAATTTTTTTTTAGGAGATTTTTAAGCATCAATTGGATGGTGTTTCTAGAGTTGCTCAGTGGTCAGTGCGTCCGGCGTACAACCCCAAATCTTTTTTTTCCGGAGATCTTCTAGCACCAATTGGATGGTGTGGCCACTGTTGTTCTGTGGTCACTGCGTTCGGCGCACTTCACCAAATTTTCTAAAATTTTTTTTCAGGAGATCTTTAAGCATCAATTGGATGGTGTGGTTCCTCAGTGGTCAGTGCGTCCGGCGTACAACCCCAAATCTTTTTTTTTTCGGAGATCTTCTAGCACCAATTGGATGGTGTGGCCACTGTTGTTCCGTGGTCAGTGCGTTCGGCGCACTTCACCAAATTTTCTAAAATTTTTTTTCAGGAGATCTTTAAGCATCAATTGGATGGCGTTTCTAGAGTTGCTCAGTGGTCAGTGCGTCCGGCGTACAACCCCAAACTTTTTTTCCGGAGATCTTCTAACACCAATTGGATGGTGTGGCCACTGTTGTTCTGTGGTCAGTGCGCTCGGCGAACTTCACCAAATTTTCTAAAATTTTTTTTCAGGAGATCTTATAGCACCAATTGGACGGTGTGGCTACAGTTGCTCAGTGGTCAGTGCGTCCGGCTAACAACAACAAATTTTCTGAATTCTAGCACCAATTGGATGGTGTGGCCACTGTTGTTCTGTGGTCAGTGCGTTCGGCGCACTTCACCAGATTTTCTGAAATTTTTTTTCCGGAGAACTTATAGCACCAATTGGACGGTGTGGCTACAGTTGCTCAGTGGTCAGTGCGTCCGGCTTACAACAACAAATTTTCTGAATTTTTTTTTCTGAGATCTTTTAGCACCAATTGGACGGTGTGGTCACTCTTGCTCAGTGGTCAGTGCGTCCGGCGTACAACCCCAAATCTTTTTTTTCCGGAGATCTTTTAGCACCAATTGGATTGTGTGGCCACGGTTGTTCTGTGGTCAGTGCGTTCGGCGCACTTCACCAAATTTTCTAAAATTTTTTTTCAGAAGATCTTTAAGCATCAATTGGATGGCGTTTCTAGAGTAGCTCAGTGGTCAGTGCGTCCGGCGTACAACCCCAAATCTATTTTTTCCGGAGATCTTCTAGCACCAATTGGATGGTGTGGCCACTGTCGTTCTGTGGTCAGCGCGTGCGGCGCACTTCACCAGATTTTCTGAAATTTTTTTTCAGGAGATCTTATAGCACCAATTGGACGGTGTGGCTACAGTTGCTCAGTGGTCAGTGCGTCCGGCTTACAACAACAAATTTTCTGAATTGTTTTTTCTGAGATCTTTTAGCACTAATTGGACGGTGTGGTCACTCTTGCTCAGTGGTCAGTGCGTCCGGCGTAGAACCCCAAACCTTATTTCCGGGGATCTTTTAGCACCAATTGGATGGTGTGGCCAGTGTTGTTCTGTGGTCAGTGCGTTCGGCGCACTTCACCAGATTTTCTGAAATGTTTTTTTCCGGAGATCTTATAGCACCAATTGGATGGTGTGGCCACTGTTGTTCTGTGGTCAGTGCGTCCGGCTAACAACAACAAATTTTCTGAATTCTAGCACCAATTGGATGGTGTGGCCAGTGTTGTTCTGTGGTCAGTGCGTTCGGCGCACTTCACCAGATTTTCTGAAATTTTTTTTGCGGAGATCTTATAGCACCAACTGGACGGTGTGGCTACAGTTTCTCAGTGGTCAGTGCGTGCGGCTAACAACAACAAATTTTCTGAATTCTAGCACCAATTGGATGGTGTGGCCACTGTTGTTCTGTGGTCAGTGCGTTCGGCGCACTTCACCAGATTTTCTGAAATTTTTTTTCCGGAGAACTTATAGCACCAATTGGACGGTGTGGCTACAGTTTCTCAGTGGTCAGTGCGTCCGGTTTACAACAACAAATTTTCTGAATTTTTATTTTTGAGATCTTTTAGCACCAATTGGACGGTGTGGTCACTGTTGCTCAGTGGTCAGTGCGTCCGGCGTACAACCCCAAATCTTTTTTTTCCGGAGATCTTCTAGCACCAATTGGATGGTGTGGCCACTGTTGTTCTGTGGTCAGTGCGTTCGGCACACTTCACCAAATTTTCTAAAAATTTTTTTCAGGAGATCTTTAAGCATCAATTGGATGGCGTTTCTAGAGTAGCTCAGTGGTCAGTGCGTCCGGCGTACAACCCCAAATCTATTTTTTCCGGAGATCTTCTAGCACCAATTGGATGGTGTGGCCACTGTCGTTCTGTGGTCAGTGCGTGCGGCGCACTTCACCAGATTTTCTTAAATTTTTGTTCCGGAGATCTTGTAGCACCAATTGGACGGTGTGGCTACAGTTGCTCAGTGGTCAGTCCGTCCGGCTTACAACAACAAATTTTCTGAATTTTTTTTTCTGAGATCTTTTAGCACCAATTGGACGGTGTGGTCACTCTTGCTCAGTGGTCAGTGCGTCAGGCGTACAACCCCAAACCTTATTTCCGGGGATCTTTTAGCACCAATTGGATGGTGTGGCCAGTGTTGTTCTGTGGTCAGTGCGTTCGGCGCACTTCACCAGATTTTCTGAAATTTTTTTTCCGTAGATCTTATAGCACCAACTGGACGGTGTGGCTACAGTTGCTCAGTGGTCAGTGCGTCCGGCTAACAACAACAAATTTTCTGAATTCTAGCACCAATTGGATGGTGTGGCCACAGTTGTTCTGTGGTCAGTGCGTACGGCGCACTTCACCAGATTTTCTGAAATTTTTTTTCCGGAGATCTTATAGCACCAACTGGACGGTGTGGCTACAGTTGCTCAGTGGTCAGTGCGTCCGGCTAACAACAACAAATTTTCTGAATTCTAGCACCAATTGGATGGTGTGGCCAGTGTTGTTCTGTGGTCAGTGCGTTAGGCGCACTTCACCAGATCTTCTGAAATTTTTTTTCAGGAGAACTTATAGCACCAATTGGACGGTGTGGCTACAGTTTCTCAGTGGTCAGTGCGTCCGGTTTACAACAACAAATTTTCTGAATTTTAATTTTTGAGATCTTTTAGCACCAATTGGACGGTGTGGTCACTGTTGCTCAGTGGTCAGTGCGTCCGGCGTACAACCCCAAATCTTTTTTTCCGGAGATCTTCTAGCACCAATTGGATGGTGTGGCCACTGTTGTTCTGTGGTCAGTGCGTTCGGCGCACTTCACCAAATTTTCAAAAATTTTTTTTCAGGAGATCTTTAAGCATCAATTGGATGGTGTTTCTAGAGTTGCTCAGTGGTCAGTGCGTCCGGCGTACATCCCCAAATCTTTTATTTCCGGAGATCTTCTAGCACCAATTTAATGGTGTGGCCACTGTTGTTCTGTGGTCAGTGCGTTCGGCGCACTTCACCAAATTTTCTAAAATTTTTTTCAGGAGATCTTAAAGCATCAATTGGATGGTGTTTCTAGAGTTGCTTAGTGGTCAGTGCGTCCGGCGAACAACCCCAAATCTTTTTTTTTCCGGAGATCTTCTAGCACCAATTGGATGGTGTGGCCACTGCTGTTCCGTGGTCAGTGCGTCCGGCGCACTTCACCAAATTTTCTAAAATTTTTTTTCAGGAGATCTTTAAGCATCAATTGGATGGCGTTTCTAGAGTTGCTCAGTGGTCAGTGCGTCCGGCGTACAACCCCAAACTTTTTTTACGGGGATCTTCTAGCACCAATTGGATGGTGTGGCCAGTGTTGTTCTGTGGTCAGTGCGTTCGGCGCACTTCACCAGATTTTCTGAAATTTTTTTTCCGGAGATCTTATAGCACCAATTGGACGGTGTGGCTACAGTTGCTCAGTGGTCAGTGCGTCCGGCTAACAACAACAAATTTTCTGAATTCTAGCACCAATTGGATGGTGTGGCCACTGTTGTTCTGTGGTCAGTGCGTTCGGCGCACTTCACCAGATTTTCTGAAATTTTTTTTCCGGAGAACTTATAGCACCAATTGGATGGTGTGGCTACAGTTGCTCAGTGGTCAGTGCGTCCGGCTTACAACAACAAATTTTCTGAATTTTTTTTTCTGAGATCTTTTAGCACCAATTGGACGGTGTGGTCACTCTTGCTCAGTGGTCAGTGCGTCCGGCGTACAACCCCAAATCTTTTTTTTCCGGAGATCTTCTAGCACCAATTGGATGGTGTGGCCATTGTTGTTCTGTGGTCAGTGCGTTCGGCGCACTTCACCAAATTTTCTAAAATTTTTTTTCAGGAGATCTTTAAGCATCAATTGGATGGTGTTTCTAGAGTTGCTCAGTGGTCAGTGCGTCCGGCGTACAACCCCAAATCTTTTTTTTCCGGAGATCTTCTAGCACCAATTGGATGGTGTGGCCACTGTTGTTCTGTGGTCAGTGCGTTCGGCACACTTCACCAAATTTTCTAAAAATTTTTTTCAGGAGATCTTTAAGCATCAATTGGATGGCGTTTCTAGAGTAGCTCAGTGGTCAGTGCGTCCGGCGTACAACCCCAAATCTATTTTTTCCGGAGATCTTCTAGCACCAATTGGATGGTGTGGCCACTGTCGTTCTGTGGTCAGTGCGTGCGGCGCACTTCACCAGATTTTCTTAAATTTTTGTTCCGGAGATCTTATAGCACCAATTGGACGGTGTGGCTACAGTTGCTCAGTGGTCAGTGCGTCCGGCTTACAACAACAAATTTTCTGAATTGTTTTTTCTGAGATCTTTTAGCACCAATTGGACGGTGTGGTCACTCTTGCTCAGTGGTCAGTGCGTCCGGCGTACAACCCCAAACCTTATTTCCGGGGATCTTTTAGCACCAATTGGATGGTGTGGCCAGTGTTGTTCTGTGGTCAGTGCGTTCGGCGCACTTCACCAGATTTTCTGAAATGTTTTTTTCCGGAGATCTTATAGCACCAACTGGACGGTGTGGCTACGGTTGCTCAGTGGTCAGTGCGTCCGGCTAACAACAACAAATTTTCTGAATTCTAGCACCAATTGGATGGTGTGGCCAGTGTTGTTCTGTGGTCAGTGCGTTCGGCGCACTTCACCAGATTTTCTGAAATTTTTTTTCCGGAGATCTTATAGCACCAACTGGACGGTGTGGCTACAGTTTCTCAGTGGTCAGTGCGTCCGGCTAACAACAACAAATTTTCTGAATTCTAGCACCAATTGGATGGTGTGGCCACTGTTGTTCTGTGGTCAGTGCGTTCGGCGCACTTCACCAGATTTTCTGAAATTTTTTTTCCGGAGAACTTATAGCACCAATTGGACGGTGTGGCTACAGTTTCTCAGTGGTCAGTGCGTCCGGTTTACAACAACAAATTTTCTGAATTTTTATTTTTGAGATCTTTTAGCACCAATTGGACGGTGTGGTCACTGTTGCTCAGTGGTCAGTGCGTCCGGCGTACAACCCCAAATCTTTTTTTTCCGGAGATCTTCTAGCACCAATTGGATGGTGTGGCCACTGTTGTTCTGTGGTCAGTGCGTTCGGCGCACTTCACCAAATTTTCTAAAATTTTTTTTCAGGAGATCTTTAAGCATCAATTGGATGGCGTTTCTAGAGTAGCTCAGTGGTCAGTGCGTCCGGCGTACAACCCCAAATCAATTTATTCCGGAGATCTTCTAGCACCAATTGGATGGTGTGGCCACTGTCGTTCTGTGGTCAGTGCGTGCGGCGCACTTCACCAGATTTTCTTAAATTTTTGTTCCGGAGATCTTATAGCACCAATTGGACGGTGTGGCTACAGTTGCTCAGTGGTCAGTCCGTCCGGCTTACAACAACAAATTTTCTGATTTTTTTTTTCTGAGATCTTTTAGCACCAATTGGACGGTGTGGTCACTCTTGCTCAGTGGTCAGTGCGTCAGGCGTACAACCCCAAACCTTATTTCCGGGGATCTTTTAGCACCAATTGGATGGTGTGGCCAGTGTTGTTCTGTGGTCAGTGCGTTCGGCGCACTTCACCAGATTTTCTGAAATTTTTTTTCCGTAGATCTTATAGCACCAACTAGACGGTGTGGCTACAGTTGCTCAGTGGTCAGTGCGTCCGGCTAACAACAACAAATTTTCTGAATTCTAGCACCAATTGGATGGTGTGGCCAGTGTTGTTCTGTGGTCAGTGCGTTCGGCGCACTTCACCAAATTTTCAAAAATTTTTTTTCAGGAGATCTTTAAGCATCAATTGGATGGTGTTTCTAGAGTTGCTCAGTGGTCAGTGCGTCCGGCGTACATCCCCAAATCTTTTATTTCCGGAGATATTCTAGCACCAATTTAATGGTGTGGCCACTGTTGTTCTGTGGTCAGTGCGTTCGGCGCACTTCACCAAATTTTCTAAAATTTTTTTCAGGAGATCTTTAAGCATCAATTGGATGGTGTTTCTAGAGTTGCTTAGTGGTCAGTGCGTCCGGCGAACAACCCCAAATCTTTTTTTCCGGAGATCTTCTAGCACCAATTGGATGGTGTGGCCACTGTTGTTCTGTGGTCAGTGCGTTCGGTGCACTTCACCAAATTTTCAAAAATTTTTTTTCAGGAGATCTTTAAGCATCAATTGGATGGCGTTTCTAGAGTTGCTCAGTGGTCAGTGCGTCCGGCGTACAACCCCAAATCTTTTATTTCCGGAGATCTTCTAGCACCAATTGGATGGTGTGGCCACTGTTGCTCAGTGGTCAGTGCGTCCGGCGTACAACCCCAAATCTTTTTTTCCGGAGATCTTCTAGCACCAATTGGATGGTGTGGCCACTGTTGTTCTGTGGTCAGTGCGTTCGGCGCACTTCACCAAATTTTCAAAAATTTTTTTTCAGGAGATCTTTAAGCATCAATTGGATGGTGTTTCTAGAGTTGCTCAGTGGTCAGTGCGTCCGGCGTACATCCCCAAATCTTTTATTTCCGGAGATCTTCTAGCACCAATTGGATGGTGTGGCCACTGCTGTTCCGTGGTCAGTGCGTCCGGCGCACTTCACCAAATTTTCTAAAATTTTTTTTCAGGAGATCTTTAAGCATCAATTGGATGGCGTTTCTAGAGTTGCTCAGTGGTCAGTGCGTCCGGCGTACAACCCCAAACTTTTTTTACGGGGATCTTCTAGCACCAATTGGATGGTGTGGCCAGTGTTGTTCTGTGGTCAGTGCGTTCGGCGCACTTCACCAGATTTTCTGAAATTTTTTTTCCGGAGATCTTATAGCACCAATTGGACGGTGTGGCTACAGTTGCTCAGTGGTCAGTGCGTCCGGCTAACAACAACAAATTTTCTGAATTCTAGCACCAATTGGATGGTGTGGCCACTGTTGTTCTGTGGTCAGTGCGTTCGGCGCACTTCACCAGATTTTCTGAAATTTTTTTTCCGGAGAACTTATAGCACCAATTGGATGGTGTGGCTACAGTTGCTCAGTGGTCAGTGCGTCCGGCTTACAACAACAAATTTTCTGAATTTTTTTTTCTGAGATCTTTTAGCACCAATTGGACGGTGTGGTCACTCTTGCTCAGTGGTCAGTGCGTCCGGCGTACAACCCCAAATCTTTTTTTTCCGGAGATCTTTTAGCACCAATTGGATTGTGTGGCCACGGTTGTTCTGTGGTCAGTGCGTTCGGCGCACTTCACCAAATTTTCTAAAATTTTTTTTCAGAAGATCTTTAAGCATCAATTGGATGGCGTTTCTAGAGTAGCTCAGTGGTCAGTGCGTCCGGCGTACAACCCCAAATCTATTTTTTCCGGAGATCTTCTAGCACCAATTGGATGGTGTGGCCACTGTCGTTCTGTGGTCAGCGCGTGCGGCGCACTTCACCAGATTTTCTGAAATTTTTTTTCAGGAGATCTTATAGCACCAATTGGACGGTGTGGCTACAGTTGCTCAGTGGTCAGTGCGTCCGGCTTACAACAACAAATTTCCTGAATTGTTTTTTCTGAGATCTTTTAGCACCAATTGGACGGTGTGGTCACTCTTGCTCAGTGGTCAGTGCGTCCGGCGTACAACCCCAAACCTTATTTCCGGGGATCTTTTAGCACCAATTGGATGGTGTGGCCAGTGTTGTTCTGTGGTCAGTGCGTTCGGCGCACTTCACCAGATTTTCTGAAATGTTTTTTTCCGGAGATCTTATAGCACCAACTGGACGGTGTGGCTACGGTTGCTCAGTGGTCAGTGCGTCCGGCTAACAACAACAAATTTTCTGAATTCTAGCACCAATTGGATGGTGTGGCCAGTGTTGTTCTGTGGTCAGTGCGTTCGGCGCACTTCACCAGATTTTCTGAAATTTTTTTTCCGGAGATCTTATAGCACCAACTGGACGGTGTGGCTACAGTTTCTCAGTGGTCAGTGCGTCCGGCTAACAACAACAAATTTTCTGAATTCTAGCACCAATTGGATGGTGTGGCCACTGTTGTTCTGTGGTCAGTGCGTTCGGCGCACTTCACCAGATTTTCTGAAATTTTTTTTCCGGAGAACTTATAGCACCAATTGGACGGTGGGGCTACAGTTTCTCAGTGGTCAGTGCGTCCGGTTTACAACAACAAATTTTCTGAATTTTTATTTTTGAGATCTTTTAGCACCAATTGGACGGTGTGGTCACTGTTGCTCAGTGGTCAGTGCGTCCGGCGTACAACCCCAAATCTTTTTTTTCCGGAGATCTTCTAGCACCAATTGGATGGTGTGGCCACTGTTGTTCTGTGGTCAGTGCGTTCGGCGCACTTCACCAAATTTTCTAAAATTTTTTTTCAGGAGATCTTTAAGCATCAATTGGATGGCGTTTCTAGAGTAGCTCAGTGGTCAGTGCGTCCGGCGTACAACCCCAAATCTATTTTTTCCGGAGATCTTCTAGCACCAATTGGATGGTGTGGCCACTGTCGTTCTGTGGTCAGTGCGTGCGGCGCACTTCACCAGATTTTCTTAAATTTTTGTTCCGGAGATCTTATAGCACCAATTGGACGGTGTGGCTACAGTTGCTCAGTGGTCAGTCCGTCCGGCTTACAACAACAAATTTTCTGAATTTTTTTTTCTGAGATCTTTTAGCACCAATTGGACGGTGTGGTCACTCAGTGCGTCCGGCTAACAACAACAAATTTTCTGAATTCTAGCACCAATTGGATGGTGTGGCCAGTGTTGTTCTGTTCGGCGCACTTCACCAGATCTTCTGAAATTTTTTTTCAGGAGAACTTATAGCACCAATTGGACGGTGTGGCTACAGTTTCTCAGTGGTCAGTGCGTCCGGTTTACAACAACAAATTTTCTGAATTTTAATTTTTGAGATCTTTTAGCACCAATTGGTGTGGTCACTGTTGCTCAGTGGTCAGTGCGTCCGGCGTACAACCCCAAATCTTTTTTTCCGGAGATCTTCTAGCACCAATTGGATGGTGTGGCCACTGTTGTTCTGTGGTCAGTGCGTTCGGCGCACTTCACCAAATTTTCAAAAATTTTTTTTCAGGAGATCTTTAAGCATCAATTGGATGGTGTTTCTAGAGTTGCTCAGTGGTCAGTGCGTCCGGCGTACATCCCCAAATCTTTTATTTCCGGAGATCTTCTAGCACCAATTTAATGGTGTGGCCACTGTTGTTCTGTGGTCAGTGCGTTCGGCGCACTTCACCAAATTTTCTAAAATTTTTTGGATGGTGTTTCTAGAGTTGCTTAGTGGTCAGTGCGTCCGGCGAACAACCCCAAATCTTTTTTTTTCCGGAGATCTTCTAGCACCAATTGGATGGTGTGGCCACTGCTGTTCCGTGGTCAGTGCGTCCGGCGCACTTCACCAAATTTTCTAAAATTTTTTTTCAGGAGATCTTTAAGCATCAATTGGATGGCGTTTCTAGAGTTGCTCAGTGGTCAGTGCGTCCGGCGTACAACCCCAAACTTTTTTTACGGGGATCTTCTAGCACCAATTGGATGGTCTGGCCAGTGTTGTTCTGTGGTCAGTGCGTTCGGCGCACTTCACCAGATTTTCTGAAATTTTTTTTCCGGAGATCTTATAGCACCAATTGGACGGTGTGGCTACAGTTGCTCAGTGGTCAGTGCGTCCGGCTAACAACAACAAATTTTCTGAATTCTAGCACCAATTGGATGGTGTGGCCACTGTTGTTCTGTGGTCAGTGCGTTCGGCGCACTTCACCAGATTTTCTGAAATTTTTTTTCCGGAGAACTTATAGCACCAATTGGATGGTGTGGCTACAGTTGCTCAGTGGTCAGTGCGTCCGGCTTACAACAACAAATTTTCTGAATTTTTTTTTCTGAGATCTTTAAGCACCAATTGGACTGTGTGGTCACTCTTGCTCAGTGGTCAGTACGTTCATCGTACAACCACAAATCTTTTTTTTCCGGAGATCTTCTAACACCAATTGGATGGTGTGGCCACTGTTGTTCTGTGGTCAGTGCGCTCGGCGCACTTCACCAAATTTTCTAAAATTTTTTTTTCAGGAGATCTTTAAGCACCAATTGGACGGTGTGGCTACAGTTGCTCAGTGGTCAGTGCGTCCGGCTAACAACAACAAATTTTCTGAATTCTAGCACCAATTGGATGGTGTGGCTACAGTTGCTCAGTGGTCAGTGCGTCCGGCTAACAACAACAAATTTTCTGAATTCTAGCACCAATTGGACGGTGTGGCTACAGTTGCTCAGTGGTCAGTGCGTCCGGCTTACAACAACAAATTTTCTGAATCTTTTTTTTTGAGATCTTTTAGCACCAATTGGACGGTGTGGTCACTCTTGCTCAGTGGTCAGTGCGTCCGGCGAACAACCCCAAATCTTTTTTTTCCATAGATCTTTTAGCACCAATTGGATGGTGTGGCCACTGTTGTTCTGTGGTCAGTGCGTTCGGCGCACTTCACCAAATTTTTTTTCCGGAGTTCTTTTAGCACCAATTGGAAGGTGTGGCTACTGTTGCTCAGTAGTCAGTGCGTCCGGCGTACAACCCCAAATCTTTTTTTTCCGGAGATCTTCCAGCACCAATTGGATGGTGTGGCCACTGTTGTTCTGTGGTCAGTGCGTTCGGCGCACTTCACCAGATTTTCTGAAATTTTTTTTCCGGAGATCTTATAGCACCAATTGGACCAATTGGCTACAATTGCTCAGTGGTCAGTGCGTCCGGTTTACAACAACAAATTTTCTGAATTTTTTTTTTTGAGATCTTTTAGCACCAATTGGACGGTGTGGTCACTGTTGCTCAGTGGTCAGTGCGTCCGGCATACAACCACAAATCTTTTTTTTCCGGAGATCTTCTAACACCAATTGGATGGTGTGGCCACTGTTGTTCTGTGGTCAGTGCGTTCGGCGCACTTCACCAAATTTTCTAAAATTTTTTTTCAGGAGTTCTTTAAGCATCAATTGGATGGTGTTTCTAGAGTTGCTCAGTGGTCTAGCACCAATTGGATGGTGTGGTCACTGTTGTTCTGTGGTCAGTGCGTTCGGCGCACTTCACCAAATTTTCTAAAATTTTTTTTCAGAAGATCTTTAAGCATCAATTGGATGGTGTTTCTAGAGTTACTCAGTGGTCAGTGCGTCCGGCGTACAACCCCAAATCTTTTTTTTCCGGAGATCTTCTAGCACCAATTGGATGGTGTGGCCACTGTTTTTCTTTGGTCAGTGCGTTCGGCGCACTTCACCAGATTTTCTGAAATTTTCTTTCCGGAGATTTTATAGCACCAATTGGACGGTGTGGCTACAGTTGCTCAGTGGTCAGTGCGTCCGGCGTAAAACCCCAAATCTTTTTTTTCCGGAGATCTTCTAGCACCAGTTGGATGGTGTTTCTAGAGTTGCTCAGTGGTCAGTGCGTCCGGCGTACAACCCCAAATCTTCTAGCACCGATTGGATGGTGTGGCCACTGTTGTTCTGTGGTCAGTGCGTTCGGCGCACTTCACCAAATTTTCAAAATTATTTTTTCAGGAGATCTTTAAGCATCAATTAAATGGTGTTTCTAGAGTTGCTCAGTGGTCAGTGCGTCCGGCGTACAACCCCAAATCTTTTTTTTTCGGAGATCTTCTAGCACCAATTGGATGGTGTGGCCACTGTTGTTTTGTGGTCAGTGCATTCGGCGCACTTCACGAAATTTTCCAAAATTTTTTTTCAGGAGATCTTTAAGCATCAATTGGATGGTGTTTCTAGAGTTGCTCAGTGGTCAGTGCGTCCGGCGTACAACCCCAAATCTTTTTTTTTCGGAGATCTTCTAGCACCAATTGGATGGTGTGGCCACTGTTGTTGCTCGGCGCACTTCACCAAATTTTCGAAAACTTTTTTTCAGGAGATCTTTAAGCATCAATTGGATGGTGTTTCTAGAGTTGCTCAGTGGTCAGTGCGTCCGGCGTACAACCCCAAATCTTTTTTTTCCGGAGATCTTCTAGCACCAATTGGATGGTGTGGCCACTGTTGTTCTGTGATCAGTGCGTTCGGCGCACTTCACCAAATTTTCTAAAATTTGTTTTCAGGAGATCTTTAAGCATCAATTGGATGGTGTTTCTAGAGTTGCTCAGTGCGTCCGGCGTACAACCCCAAATCTTTTTTTTACGGAGATCTTCTAGCACCAATTGGATGGTGTGGCCACTGTTGTTCTGTGGTCAGTGCGTTCGGCGCACTTCACCAAATTTTCTTAAATTTTTTTTCAGGAGATCTTTAAGCATCAATTGGATGGTGTTTCTAGAGTTGCTCAGTGGTCAGTGCGTCCGGCGTACGACCCCAAATCCTTTTTTTCCGGAGATCTTCTAGCACCAATTGGATGGTGTGGCCACTGTTGTTCTGTGGTCAGTGCGTTCGGCGCACTTCACCAAATTTTCTAAATTGTTTTTTCAGGAGATCTTTAAGCATCAATTGGATGGTGTTTCTAGAGTTGCTCAGTGGTCAGTGCGTCCGGCGTACAACCCCAAATCTTTTTTTTCCGGAGATCTTCTAGCACCAATTGGATGGTGTGGCCACTGTTGTTTTGTGGTCAGTGTGTTCGGCGCACTTCACCAAATTTTCTAAAATTTTTTTTCAGGAGATCTTTAAGCATCAATTGGATGGTGTTTCTAGAGTTGCTCAGTGGTCAGTGCGTCCGGCGTACAACCCCAAATCTTTTTTTCCCGGAGATCTTCTTGCACCAATTGGATGGTGTGGCCACTGTTGTTCTGTGATCAGTGCGTTCGGCGCACTTCACCAAATTTTCTAAAATTTTTTTTCAGGAGATCTTTAAGCATCAATTGGATGGTGTTTCTAGAGTTGCTCAGTGGTCAGTGCGTCCGGCGTACAACCCCAAATCTTTTTTTCCCGGAGATCTTCTTGCACCAATTGGATGGTGTGGCCACTGTTGTTCTGTGATCAGTGCGTTCGGCGCACTTCACCAAATTCTCTAAAATTTTTTTCAGGAGATCTTTAAGCATCAATTGGATGGTGCTTCTAGAGTTGCTCAGTGGTCAGTGCGTCCGGCGTACAACCCCAAATCTTTTTTTCCCGGATATCTTCTTGCACCAATTGGATGGTGTGGCCACTGTTGTTCTGTGATCAGTGCGTTCGGCGCACTTCACCAAGTTTTCTAAAATTTTTTTTTCAGGAGATCTTTAAGCATCAATTGGATGGTGTTTCTAGAGTTGCTCAGTGGTCAGTGCGTCCGGCGTACAACCCCAAAATCTTTTTTTTCAGGAGATCTTCTAGCACCAATTGGATGGTGTGGCCACTGTTGTTCTGTGGTCAATGCGTTCGGCGACCTTCACCAGATTTTCTAAATTTTTTTTCCGAAAATCTTTTAGCACCAATTGGAAGGTGTGGATACTATTGCTCAGTAGTCAGTGCGTCCGGCGTACAACCCCAAATCTTTTTTTCCGGAGATCTTCTAGCACTAATTGGATGGTGTGGCCACTGGTGTTCTGTGGTCAGTGCGTTCGGCGCACTTCACCAAATTTTCTAAAATTTTTTTCAGGAGATCTTTAAGCATCAATTGGATAGTGTTTCTAGAGTTGCTCAGTGGTCAGTGCGACCGGCGTACAACCCCAAATCTTTTTTTTCCGGAGATCTTCTAGCACCAATTGGATGGTGTGGCCACTGTTGTTCTGTGGTCAATGCGTTCGGCGACCTTCACCAGATTTTCTAAATTTTTTTTCCGGAAATCTTTTAGCACCAATTGGAAGGTGTGGCTACTATTGCTCAGTAGTCAGTGCGTCCGGCGTATAACCCCAAATCTTTTTTTTCCGGAGATCTTTTAGCACCAATTGGATTGTGAGGCCACTGTTGTTCTGTGGTCAGTGCGTTCGGCGCACTTCACCAAATTTTCTGAATTTTTTTTTCCGGAGATCTTTTAGCACCAATTGGAAGGTGTTTCTAGAGTTGCTCAGTGGTCAGTGCGTCCGGCGTACAACCCCAAATCTTTTTTTTCCGGAGATCTTCTAGCACCAATTGGATGGTGTGGCCACTGTTGTTCTGTGGTCAGTGCGTTCGGCGCACTTCACCAAATTTTCTAAAATTTTTTTTCAGGAGATCTTTAAGCATCAATTGGATGGTGTTTCTAGAGTTGCTCAGTGGTCAGTGCGTCCGGCGTACAACCCCAAATCTTTTTTTTCCGGAGAACTGTTGTTCTGTGAACTGTTGTTCTGTGGTCAGTGCGTTGGGCGCACTTCACCAAATTTTCTAAAATTTTTTTTCAGGAGATCTTTAAGCATCAATTGGATGGTGTTTCTAGAGTTGCTCAGTGGTTAGTGCGTCCGGCTTACAACAACAAATTTTCTGAATTTTTTTTTCAGAGATCTGTTAGCACCAATTGGACGGTGTGGTCACTGTTGCTCAGTGGTCAGTGCGTCCGGCGTACAACCCCAAATCTTTTTTTTCCGGAGATCTTCTAGCACCAATTGGATGGTGTGGCCACTGTTTTTCTGTGGTCAGTGCGTTCGGCGCACTTCACCAGATTTTCTGAAATTTTCTTTCCGGAGATCTTATAGCACCAATTGGACGGTGTGGCTACAGTTGCTCAGTGGTCAGTGCGTCCGGCGTACAACCCCTAATCTTTTTTTTCCGGAGATCTTCTAGCACCAGTTGGATGGTGTTTCTAGAGTTGCTCAGTGGTCAGTGCGTCCGGCGTACAACCCCAAATCTTTTTTTTCCGGAGATCTTCTAGCACCAATTGGATGGTGTGGCCACTGTTGTTCTGTGGTCAGTGCGTTCGGCGCACTTCACCAAATTTTCTTAAATTTTTTTTCAGGAGATCTTTAAGCATCAATTGGATGGTGTTTCTAGAGTTGCTCAGTGGTCAGTGCGTCCGGCGTACGACCCCAAATCCTTTTTTTCCGGAGATCTTCTAGCACCAATTGGATGGTGTGGCCACTGTTGTTCTGTGGTCAGTGCGTTCGGCGCACTTCACCAAATTTTCTAAATTGTTTTTTCAGGAGATCTTTAAGCATCAATTGGATGGTGTTTCTAGAGTTGCTCAGTGGTCAGTGCGTCCGGCGGACAACCCCAAATCTTTTTTTTTCCGGAGATCTTCTAGCACCAGTTGGATGGTGTTTCTAGAGTTGCTCAGTGGTCAGTGCGTCCGGCGTACAACAACAAATCTTTTTTTTCCGGAGATCTTTTAGCACCAATTGGATGGTGTGGCCACTGTTTTTCTGTGGTCAGTGCGTTCGGCGCACTTCACCAGATTTTCTGAAATTTTCTTTCCGGAGATCTTATAGCACCAATTGGACGGTGTGGCTACAGTTGCTCAGTGGTCAGTGCGTCCGGCGTACAACCCCAAATCTTTTTTTTCCGGAGATCTTCTAGCACCAGTTGGATGGTGTTTCTAGAGTTGCTCAGTGGTCAGTGCGTCCGGCGTACAACCCCAAATCTTTTTTTTCCGGAGATTTTCTAGCACCAATTGGATGGTGTGGCCACTGTTGTTCTGTGGTCAGTGCGTTCGGCGCACTTCACCAAATTTTCTTAAATTTTTTTTCAGGAGATCTTTAAGCATCAATTGGATGGTGTTTCTAGAGTTGCTCAGTGGTCAGTGCGTCCGGCGGACAACCCCAAATCTTTTTTTTCCGGAGATCTTCTAGCACCAGTTGGATGGTGTTTCTAGAGTTGCTCAGTGGTCAGTGCGTTAGGCGTACAACCCCAAATCCTTTTTTTCCGGAGATCTTCTAGCACCAATTGGATGGTGTGGCCACTGTTGTTCTGTGGTCAGTGCGTTCGGCGCACTTCACCAGATTTTCTGAAAATTTTTTTCCGTAGATCTTATAGCACCAATTGGACGGTGTGGCTACAGTTGCTCAGTGGTCAGTGCGTCCGGCGTACAACCCCAAATCTTTTTTTTCCGGAGATCTTCTAGCACCAGTTGGATGGTGTTTCTAGAGTTGCTCAGTAGTCAGAGCGTCCGGCGTACAACCCCAAATCTTTTTTTTCCGGAGATCTTCTAGCACCAGTTGGATGGTGTTTCTAGAGTTGCTCAGTGGTCAGTGCGTCCGGCGTACAACCCCAAATCTTTTTTTTCCGGAGATCTTCTAGCACCAATTGGATGGTGTGGCCACTGTTGTTCTGTGGTCAGTGCGTTGGGCGCACTTCACCAAATTTTCTAAAATTTTTTTTCAGGAGATCTTTAGGCATCAATTGGATGGTGTTTCTAGAGTTGCTCAGTGGTCAGTGCGTCCGGCGTACAACCCCAAATCTTTTTTTTCCGGAGATCTTCTAGCACCAATTGGATGGTGTGGCCACTGTTTTTCTGTGGTCAGTGCGTTCGGCGCACTTCACCAAATTTTCTAAAATTTTTTTTCAGGAGATCTTTAAGCATCAATTGGATGGTGTTTCTAGAGTTGCTCAGTGGTCAGTGCGTCTGGCGTACAACCCCTAATCTTTTTTTTCCGGAGATCTTCTAGCACCAATTGGATGGTGTGGCCACTGTTGTTCTGTGGTCAGTGCGTTCGGCGCACTTCAGCAGATTTTCTGAAATTTTTTTTCCGGAGATCTTGTAGCACCAATTGGACGGTGTGGCTACAGTTGCTCAGTGGTCAGTGCGTCCGGCTTACAACAATAAGTTTTCTGAATTTTGTTTTTTGAGATCTTTTAGCATCAATTGGACGGTGTGGTCACTGTTGCTCATTGGTCAGTGCGTCCGGCGTACAACCCCAAATCTTTTTTTTCCGGAGATCTTCTAGCACCAATTGGATGGTGTGGCCACTGTTGTTCTGTGGTCAGTGCGTTCGGCGCACTTCACCGAATTTTCTAACATTTTTTTTCAGGAGATCTTTAAGCATCAATTGGATGGTGTTTCTAGAGTTGCTCAGTGGTCAGTGCGTCCGGCGTACAACCCCAAATCTTTTTTTTCCGGAGATCTTCTAGCACCAATTGGATGGTGTGGCCACTGTTTTTCTGTGGTCAGTGCGTTCGGCGCACTTCACCAAATTTTCTAAATTTTTTTTTCAGGAGATCTTTAAGCATCAATTGGATGGTGTTTCTAGAGTTGCTCAGTGGTCAGTGCGTCCGGCGTACAACCCCAAATCCTTTTTTTCCGGAGATCTTCTAGCACCAATTGGATGGTGTGGCCACTGTTGTTCTGTGGTCAGTGCGTTCACCAGATTTTCTGAAAATTTTTTTCCGGAGATCTTATAGCACCAATTGGACGGTGTGGCTACAGTTGCTCAGTGGTCAGTGCGTCCGGCGTACAACCCCAAATCTTTTTTTTCCGGAGATCTTCTAGCACCAGTTGGATGGTGTTTCTAGAGTTGCTCAGTGGTCAGTGCGTCCGGCGTACAACCCCAAATCTTTTTTTTCCGGAGATCTTCTAGCACCAATTGGATGGTGTGGCCACTGTTGTTCTGTGGTCAGTGCGTTGGGCGCACTTCACCAAATTTTCTAAAATTTTTTTTTAGGAGATCTTTAAGCATCAATTGGATGGTGTTTCTGGAGTTGCTCAGTGGTCAGTGCGTCCGGCTTACAACAACAAATTTTCTGAATTTTTTTTTCTGAGATCTGTTAGCACCAATTGGACGGTGTGGTCACTGTTGCTCAGTGGTCAGTGCGTCCGGCGTACAACCCCAAATCTTTTTTTTCCGGAGATCTTCTAGCACCAATTGGATGGTGTGGCCACTGTTGTTCTGTGGTCAGTGCGTTCGGCGCACTTCACCAGATTTTCTGAAATTTTTTTTCAGGAGATCTTTAAGCATCAATTGGATGGTGCTTCTAGAGTTGCTCAGTGGTCAGTGCGTCTGGCTTACAACAACAAATTTTCTGAATTTTTTTTTTGAGATCTTTTAGCACTAATTGGACGGTGTGGTCGCTGTTGCTCAGTGGTCAGTGCGTCCGGCGTACAACCCCAAATCTTTTTTTTCCGGAGATCTTCTAGCACTAATTGGATGGTGTGGCCACTGTTGTTCTGTGGTCAGTGCGTTCGGCGCACTTCGCCAGATTTTCTGAAATTTTTTTTCCGGAGATCTTATAGCACCATTTGGACGGTGTGGCTAAAGTTGCTCAGTGGTTCGGCGCACTTCACCAGATTTTCTGAAATTTTTTTTTCGGAGATCTTATAGCACCAATTGGACGGTGTGGCTACAGTTGCTCAGTAGTCAGTGCGTCCGGCTAACAACAACAAATTTTCTGAATTCTATCACCAATTGGATGGTGTGGCCACTGTTGTTCTGTGGTCAGTGCGTTCGGCGCACTTCACCAAATTTTCTAAAATTTTTTTTCAGGAGATCTTTAAGCATCAATTGGATGGTGTTTCTAGAGTTGCTCAGTGGTCAGTGCGTCCGGCTTACAACAACAAATTTTCTGAAATTTTTTTCCGGAGATCTTTTAGCACCAATTGGAAGGTGTGGCTACTGTTGCTCAGTAGTCAGTGCGTCCGGCGTACAACCCCAAATCTATTTTTCCGGAGATCTTCTAGCACCAATTGGATGGTGTGGCCACTGTTGTTCTGTGGTCAGTGCGTTGGGCGCACTTCACCAAATTTTCTAAAATTTTTCTTCAGGAGATCTCTAAGCATCAATTGGATGGTGTTTCTAGAGTTGCTCAGTAGTCAGTGCGTCCGGCTAACAACAACAAATTTTCTGAATTCTATCACCAATTGGATGGTGTGGCCACTGTTGTTCTGTGGTCAGTGCGTTCGGCGCACTTCACCAAATTTTCTAAAATTTTTTTTCAGGAGATCTTTAAGCATCAATTGGATGGTGTTTCTAGAGTTGCTCAGTGGTCAGTGCGTCCGGCTTACAACAACAAATTTTCTGAAATTTTTTTCCGGAGATCTTTTAGCACCAATTGGAAGGTGTGGCTACTGTTGCTCAGTAGTCAGTGCGTCCGGCGTACAACCCCAAATCTATTTTTCCGGAGATCTTCTAGCACCAATTGGATGGTGTGGCCACTGTTGTTCTGTGGTCAGTGCGTTGGGCGCACTTCACCAAATTTTCTAAAATTTTTCTTCAGGAGATCTCTAAGCATCAATTGGATGGTGTTTCTAGAGTTGCTCAGTGGTCAGTGCGTCCGGCTTACAACAACAAATTTTCTGAATTTTTTTTTCTGAGATCTTCTACCACCAATTGGATGGTGTGGCCACTGTTGTTCTGTGGTCAGTGCGTTAGGCGCACTTCACCAAATTTTCTAAAATCTTTTTTCAGGAGATCTTTAAGCATCAATTGGATGGTGTTTCTAGAGTTCCTCAGTGGTCAGTGCGTCCGGCGTACAACCCCAAATCTTTTTTTTCCGGAGATCTTCTAGCACTAATTGGATGGTGTGGCCACTGTTGTTCTGTGGTCAGTGCGTTCGGCGCTCTTCACCAAATTTTCTAAAATTTTTTTTCAATAGATCTTTAAGCATCAATTGGATGGTGTTTCTAGAGTTGCTCAGTGGTCAGTGCGTCCGGCGTACAACCCCAAATCTTTTTTTTCCGGAGATCTTCTACCACCAATTGGATGGTGTGGCCACTGTTGTTCTGTGGTCAATGCGTTCGGCGCACTTCACCAGATTTTCTAAACTTTTTTTCCGGAGATCTTTTAGCACCAATTGGAAGGTGTGGCTACTATTGCTCAGTAGTCAGTGCGTCCGGCGTACGACCCCAAATCTTTTTTTTTCGGAGATCTTCTAGCACCAATTGGATGGTGTGGCCACTGTTGTTCTGTGGTCAGTGCGTTCGGCGCTCTTCACCAAATTTTCTGAGATTTTTTTTCGGAGATCTTTTAGCACCAATTGGAAGGTGTGGCTACTGTTGCTCAGTAGTCAGTGCGTCCGGCGTATAACCCCAAATCTATTTTTCCGGAGATCTTCTAGCACCAATTAGATGGTTTGGCCACTGTTGTTCTGTGGTCAGTGCGTTGGGCGCACTTCACCAAATTTTCTAAAATTTTTTTTCAGGAGATCTTTAAGCATCAATTGGATGGTGTTTCTAGAGTTGCTCAGTGGTCAGTGCGTCCGGCTTACAACAACAAATTTTCTGAATTTTTTTTTCTGAGATCTTTTAGCACCAATTGGACGGTGTGGTCACTGTTGCGCAGTGGTCAGTGCGTCCGGCGTACAACCCCAAATCTTTTTTTCCGGAGATCTTCTAGCACCAATTGGATGGTGTGGCTACTGTTGCTCGGTAGTCAGTGCGTCCGGCGTTCAACCCCAAATCTTTTTTTTTCCGGAGATCTTCTAGCACCAATTGGATAGTGTGGCCACTGTTGTTCTGTGGTCAGTGCGTTCGGCGCACTTCACCAAATTTTCTAAAATTTTTTTTCAGGAGATCTTTAAGCATCAATTGGATGGTGTTTCTAGAGTTGCTCAGTGGTCAGTGCGTCCGGCTTACAACAACAAATTTTCTGAATTTTTTTTTCTGAGATCTTCTAGCACCAATTGGATGGTGTGGCCACTGTTGTTCTGTTGTCAGTGCGTTCGGGGCACTTCACCAAATTTTCTGAAATTTTTTTTCCGTAGATCTTATAGCACCAATTGGACGGTGTGGCTACTGTTGCTCGGTAGTCAGTGCGTCCGGCGTTCAACCCCAAATTTTTTTTTTTTCCGGAGATCTTCTAGCACCAATTGGATAGTGTGGCCACTGTTGCTCAGTAGTCAGTGCGTCCGGCGTACAACCCCAAATCTTTTTTTTCAGGAGATCTTTTAGCACCAATTGGAATGTGTGGCTACTGTTGCTCAGTAGTCAGTGCGTCCGGCGTACAACCCCAAATCTATTTTTCCGGATATCTTCTAGCACCAATTGGATAATGCTTCTAGAGTTGCTCAGTTTTCAGTGCGTCCGGCTTACAACAACAAATTTTCTGAATTTTTTTTTCTGAGATCTTCTAGCACCAATTGGACGGTGTGGCTACTGTTGCTCGGTAGTCAGTGCGTCCGGCGTTCAACCCCAAATCTTTTTTTCCGGAGATCTTCTAGCACCAATTAGATGGTGTGGCCACTGTTGTTCTGTGGTCAGTGCGTTGGGCGCACTTCACCAAATTTTCTAAAATTTTTTTTCAGGAGATCTTTAAGCATCAATTGGATGGTGTTTCTAGAGTTGCTCAGTGGTCAGTGCGTCCGGCTTACAACAACAAATTTTCTGAATTTTTTTTTCTGAGATCTTTTAGCACCAATTGGACGGTGTGGTCACTGTTGCGCAGTGGTCAGTGCGTCCGGCGTACAACCCCAAATCTTTTTTTCCGGAGATCTTCTAGCACCAATTGGATGGTGTGGCTACTGTTGCTCGGTAGTCAGTGCGTCCGGCGTTCAACCCCAAATCTTTTTTTTTCCGGAGATCTTCTAGCACCAATTGGATAGTGTGGCCACTGTTGTTCTGTGGTCAGTGCGTTCGGCGCACTTCACCAAATTTTCTAAAATTTTTTTTCAGGAGATCTTTAAGCATCAATTGGATGGTGTTTCTAGAGTTGCTCAGTGGTCAGTGCGTCCGGCTTACAACAACAAATTTTCTGAATTTTTTTTTCTGAGATCTTTTAGCACCAATTGGACGGTGTGGTCACTGTTGCGCAGTGGTCAGTGCGTCCGGCGTACAACCCCAAATCTTTTTTTCCGGAGATCTTCTAGCACCAATTGGATGGTGTGGCTACTGTTGCTCGGTAGTCAGTGCGTCCGGCGTTCAACCCCAAATCTTTTTTTTTCCGGAGATTTTCTAGCACCAATTGGATAGTGTGGCCACTGTTGTTCTGTGGTCAGTGCGTTCGGCGCACTTCACCAAATTTTCTAAAATTTTTTTTCATTAGATCTTTAAGCATCAATTGGATGGTGTTTCTAGAGTTGCTCAGTGGTCAGTGCGTCTGGCTTACAACAACAAATTTTCTGAATTTTTTTTTTGAGATCTTTTAGCACCAATTGGAAGGTGTGGCTACTATTGCTCAGTAGTCAGTGCGTCCGGCGTACAACCCCAAATCTTTTTTTTTCGGAGATCTTCTAGCACTAATTGGATGGTGTGGCCACTGTTGTCCTGTGGTCAGTGCGTTCGGCGCACTTCACCAGATTCTCTAAAATTTTTTTTCAGGAGATCTTTAAGCATCAATTGGATGGTGTTTCTAGAGTTGCTCAGTGGTCAGTGCGTCCGGCGTACAACACCAAATCTTTTTTTTCCGGAGATCTTATAGCACCAATTGGACGGTGTGGCTACAGTTGCTCAGTGGTCAGTGCGTCCGGCTAACAACAACAAATTTTCTGAATTCTAGCACCAATTGGATGGTGTGGCCACTGTTGTTCTGTGGTCAGTGCGTTCGGCGCACTTCACCAAATTTTCTAAAATTTTTTTTCAGGAGACCATTAAGCATCAAGTGGATGGTGTTTCTAGAGTTGCTCAGTGGTCAGTGCGTCCGGCGTACAACCCCAAATCTTTTTTTTCCGGAGATCTTCTAGCACCAATTGGATGGTGTGGCCACTGTTGTTCTGTGGTCAGTACGTTCGACGCACTTCACCAGATTTTCTGAAATTTTTTTTCCGGAGATCTTATAGCACCAATTGGACGGTGTGACTACAGTTGCTCAGTGGTCAGTGCGTCCGGCTTACAGCAACAAATTTTCTGAATTTTTTTTTTTGAGATCTTTTAGCACCAATTGGACGGTGTGGTCACTGTTGCTCATTGGTCAGTGCGTCCGGCGTACAACCCCAAATCTTTTTTTTTCGGAGATCTTCTAGCACCAATTGGATGGTGTGGCCACTGTTGTTTTGTGGTCAGTGCGTTCGGCGCACTTCAGCGAATTTTCTAAAATTTTT
The DNA here is from genome assembly GCA_963583995.1 of Xylota segnis. Taxonomy (NCBI): domain Eukaryota; kingdom Metazoa; phylum Arthropoda; class Insecta; order Diptera; family Syrphidae; genus Xylota; species Xylota segnis. The sequence goes on along the minus strand of OY757236.1, from coordinate 102,690,319 downwards.
TTTCAGGAGATCTTTAAGCACCAATTGGATGGTGTTTCTAGAGTTGCTCAGTGGTCAGTGCGTCCGGCGTACAACCCCAAATCTTTTTTTTCCGGAGATCTTCTAGCTCCAATTGGATGGTGTGGCCACTGTGGTTCTGTGGTCAGTGCGTTCGGCGCACTTCACCAGATTTTCTGAAATATTTTTTCCGGAGATCTTATAGCACCAATTGGACGGTGTCTCTACAGTTGCTCAGTGGTCAGTGCGTCCGGCTTACAACAACAAATTTTCTGAATTTTTTTTTCTGAGATCTTTTAGCACCAATTGGACGGTGTGGTCACTGTTGCTCAGTGGTCAGTGCGTTCGGCGTACAACCCCAAATCTTTTTTTTCCGGAGATCTTCTAGCACCAATTGGATGGTGTGGCCACTGTTGTTCTGTGGTCATGCGTTCGGCGCACTTCACAAAATTTTCTGAAATTTTTTTTCAGGAGATCTTTTAGCACCAATTGGAAGGTGTGGCTACTGTTGCTCAGTAGTCAGTGCGTCCGGCGTACAACCCCAAATCTATTTTTCCGGAGATCTTCTAGCACCAATTGGATGGTGTGGCCACTGTTGCTCAGTGGTCAGTGCGTTGGGTGCACCTCACCAAATTTTCTAAAATTTTTTTTCAGGAGATCTTTTAGCACCAATTGGACGGTGTGGTCACTGTTGCTCAGTGGTCAGTGCGTCCGGCGTACAACCCCAAATCTTTTTTTTCCGGAGATCTTCTAGCTCCAATTGGATGGTGTGGCCACTGTGGTTCTGTGGTCAGTGCGTTCGGCGCACTTCACCAGATTTTCTGAAATATTTTTTCCGGAGATCTTATAGCACCAATTGGACGGTGTCTCTACAGTTGCTCAGTGGTCAGTGCGTCCGGCTTACAACAACAAATTTTCTGAAATTTTTTTTCCCAAGATCTTTTAGCACCAATTGGAAGGTGTGGCTACTGTTGCTCAGTAGTCAGTGCGTCCGGCGTACAACCCCAAATCTATTTTTTCCGGAGATCTTCTAGCACCAATTGGATGGTGTGGCCACTGTTGTTCTGTGGTCAGTGCGTTGGGCGCACTTCACCAAATTTTCTAAAATTTTTTTTCAGGAGATCTTTAAGCATCAACTGGATTGTGTTTCTAGAGTTGCTCAGTGGTCAGTGCGTCCGGCTTACAACAACAAATTTTCTGAATTTTTTTTTCTGAGATCTTTTAGCACCAATTGGACGGTGTGGTCACTGTTGCGCAGTGGTCAGTGCGTCCGGCGTACAACCCCAAATCTTTTTTTTCCGGAGATCTTCTAGCACCAATTGGATGGTGTGGCCACTGTTGTTCTGTGGTCAGTGCGTTCGGCGCACTTCACCAAATTTTCTAAAATTTTTTTTCAATAGATCTTTAAGCATCAATTGGATGGTGTTTCTAGAGTTGCTCAGTGGTCAGTGCGTCCGGCGTACAACCCCAAATCTTTTTTTTCCGGAGATCTTCTACCACCAATTGGATGGTGTGGCCACTGTTGTTCTGTGGTAAATGCGTTCGGCGCACTTCACCAGATTTTCTAAATTTTTTTTCCGGAGATCTTTTAGCACCAATTGGAAGTTGTGGCTACTATTGCTCAGTAGTCAGTGCGTCCGGCGTACAACCCCAAATCTTTTTTTTCCGGAGATCTTCTAGCACCAATTGGATGGTGTGGCCACTGTTGTTCTGTGGTCAGTGCGTTCGGCGCACTTCACCAAATTTTCTGAAATTTTTTTTCCGGAGATCTTTTAGCACCAATTGGAATGTGTGGCTACTGTTGCTCAGTAGTCAGTGCGTCCGGCGTACAACCCCAAATCTATTTTTCCGGAGATCTTCTAGCACCAATTGGATGGTGTGGCCACTGTTGTTCTGTGGTCAGTGCGTTGGGCGCACTTCACCAAATTTTCTAAAATTTTTTTCAGGAGATCTTTAAGCATCAATTGGATGGTGTTTCTAGAGTTGCTCAGTGGTCAGTGCGTCCGGCTTACAACAACAAATTTTCTGAATTTTTTTTTCTGAGATCTTTTAGCACCAATTTTACGGTGTAGTCACTGTTGCGCAGTGGTCAGTGCGTCCGGCGTACAACCCCAAATCTTTTTTTTCCGGAGATCTTCTAGCACCAATTGGATGGTGGGGCCACTGTTGTTCTGTGGTCAGTGCGTTCGGCGCACTTCACCAAATTTTCTAAAATTTTTTTTCAGGAGATCTTTAAGCATCAATTGGATGGTGTTTCTAGAGTTGCTCAGTGGTCAGTGCGACCGGCGTACAACCCCAAATCTTTTTTTTCCGGAGATCTTCTAGCACCAATTGGATGGTGTGGCCACTGTTGTTCTGTGGTCAGTGCGTTGGGCGCACTTCACCGAATTTTCTAAAATTTTTTTTCAGGAGATCTTTAAGCATCGATTGGATGGTGTTTCTAGAGTTGCTCAGTGGTCAGTGCGTCCGGCGTACAACCCCAAATCTTTTTTTTCCGGAAATCTTCTAGCACCAATTGGATGGTGTGGCCACTGTTGTTCTGTGGTCAGTGCGTTCGGCGCACTTCACCAAATTTTCAAAAATTTTTTTTTCAGGAAGTCTTTAAGCATCAATTGGATGGTGTTTCTAGAGTTTCTCAGTGGTCAGTGCGTCCGGCGTACAACCCCAAATCTTTTTTTTCCGGAGATTTCTAGCACCAATTGGATGGTGTGGCCAATGTTGTTCTGTGGTCAGTGCGTTCGGCGCACTTCACCAAATTTTCTAAAATTTTTTTTCAGGAGATCTTTAAGCATCAATTGGATGGTGTTTCTAGAGTTGCTCAGTGGTCAGTGCGTCCGGCGTACAACCCCAAATCTTTTTTTTCCGGAGATCTTCTAGCACCAATTGGATGGTGTGGCCACTGTTGTTCTGTGGTCAGTGCGTTCGGCGCACTTCACCAGATTTTCTGAAATTTTTTTTCCGGAGATCTTGTAGCACCAATTGGACGGTGTGGCTTCAGTTGCTCAGTGGTCAGTGCGTCCGGCGTACAACCCCAAATCTATTTTTCCGGAGATCTTCTAGCACCAATTGGATGGTGTGGCCACTGTTGTTCTGTGGTCAGTGCGTTCGGCGCACTTCACCAAATTTTCAAAAATTTTTTTTCAGGAGATCTTTAAGCATCAATTGGATGGGGTTTCTAGAGTTGCTCAGTGGTCAGTGCGTCCGGCGTACAACCCCAAATCTTTTTTTTCCGGAGATCTTCTAGCACCAATTGGATGGTGTGGCCACTGTTGTTCTGTGGTCAGTGCGTTCGGCGCACTTCACCAAATTTTCTAAAATTTTTTTTCAGGAGATCTTTAAGCATCAATTGGATGGTGTTTCTAGAGTTGCTCAGTGGTCAGTGCGTCCGGCTTACAACAACAAATTTTCTGAATTTTTTTTCTGAGATCTTTTAGCACCAATTGGACGGTGTGGTCACTGTTGCGCAGTGGTCAGTGCGTCCGGCGTACAACCCCAAATCTTTTTTTTCCGGAGATCTTCTAGCACCAATTGGATGGTGTGGCCACTGTTGTTCTGTGGTCAGTGCGTTGGGCGCACTTCACCAAATTTTCTAAAATTTTTTTTCAGGAGATCTTTAAGCATCAATTGGATGGTGTTTCTAGAGTTGCTCAGTGGTCAGTGCGTCCGGCTTACAACAACAAATTTTCTGAATTTTTTTTTCTGAGATCTGTTAGCACCAATTGGACGGTGTGGTCACTGTTGCTCAGTGGTCAGTGCGTCCGGCGTACAACCCCAAATCTTTTTTTTCTAGCACTAATTGGACGGTGTGGCCACTGTTGCGCAGTGGTCAGTGCGTCCGGCGTACAACCCCAAATCTTTTTTTTCCGGAGATCTTCTAGCACCAATTGGATGGTGTGGCCACTGTTGTTCTGTGGTCAGTGCGTTCGGCGCACTTCACCAGATTTTCTGAAATTTTTTTTCCGGAGATCTTATAGCACCAATTGGACGGTGTGGCTACAGTTGCTCAGTGGTCAGTGCGTCCGGCTTACAACAACAAATTGTCTGGATTTTTTTTTTCTGAGATCTTTTAGCACCAATTGGACGGTGTGGTCACTCTTGCTCAGTGGTCAGTGCGTCCAGCGTACAACCCCAAATCTTTTTTTTCCGGAGATCTTCTAGCACCAATTGGATGGTGTGGCCACTGTTGTTCTGTGGTCAGTGCGTTCGGCGCACTTCACCAAATTTTTAAAAATTTTTTTTCAGGAGATCTTTAAGCATCAATTGGATGGTGTTTCTAGAGTTGCTCAGTGGTCAGTGCGTCCGGCGTACAACCCCAAATCTTTTTTTTCCCGGAGATCTTCTCGCACCAATTGGATGGTGTGGCCACTGTTGTTCTGTGGTCAATGCGTTCGGCGCACTTCACCAGATTTTCTAAATTTTTTTTCCGGAGATCTTTTAGCACCAATTGGAAGGTGTGGCTACTATTGCTCAGTAGGCAGTGCGTCCATCGTACAACCCCAAATCTTTTTTTTCCGGAGATCTTCTAGCACCAATTGGATGGTGTGGCCACTGTTGTTCTGTGGTCAGTGCGTTGGGCGCACTTCACCAAATTTTCTAAAATTTTTTTTCAGGAGATCTTTATGCATCAATTGGATGGTGTTTCTAGAGTTGCTCAGTGGTCAGTGCGTCCGGCGTACAACCCCAAATCTTTTTTTTCCGGAGATCTTCTAGCACCAATTGGATGGTGTGGCCACTGTTGTTCTGTGGTCAATGCGTTCGGCGCACTTCACCAGATTTTCTAAATTTTTTTTCCGGAGATCTTTTAGCACCAATTGGAAGGTGTGGCTACTATTGCTCAGTAGTCAGTGCGTCCGGCGTACAACCCCAAATCTTTTTTTTCCGGAGATCTTCTAGCACCAATTGGATAGTGTGGCCACTGTTGTTCTGTGGTCAGTGCGTTCGGCGCACTTCACCAAATTTTCAAAAATTTTTTTTCAGGAGATCTTTAAGCATCAATTGGATGGTGTTTCTAGAGTTGCTCAGTGGTCAGTGCGTCCGGCGTACAACCCCAAATCTTTTTTTTCCGGAGATCTTCTAGCACCAAGTGGATGGTGTGGCCACTGTTGTTCTGTGGTTAGTGCGTTTGGCGCACTTCACCAAATTTTCAAAAATTTTTTTTCAGGAGATCTTTAAGCATCAATTGGATGGTGTTTCTAGAGTTGCTCAGTGGTCAGTGCGTCCGGCGTACAACCCCAAATCTTTTTTTTCCGGAGATCTTCTAGCACCAATTGGATGGTGTGGCCACTGTTGTTCTGTGGTCAGTGCGTTCGGCGCACTTCACCAGATTTTCTGAAATTTTTTTTCCGGAGATCTTGTAGCACCAATTGGACGGTGTGGCTTCAGTTGCTCAGTGCGTCCGGCGTACAACCCCAAATCTATTTTTCCGGAGATCTTCTAGCACCAATTGGATGGTGTGCCCACTGTTGTTCTGTGGTCAGTGCGTTCGGCGCACTTCACCAAATTTTCAAAAATTTTTTTTCAGGAGATCTTTAAGCATCAATTGGATGGTGTTTCTAGAGTTGCTCAGTGGTCAGTGCGTCCGGCGTACAACCCCAAATCTTTTTTTTCCGGAGATCTTCTAGCACCAATTGGATGGTGTGGCCACTGTTGTTCTGTGGTCAGTGCGTTCGGCGCACTTCACCAAATTTTCTAAAATTTTTTTTCAGGAGATCTTTAAGCATCAATTGGATGGTGTTTCTAGAGTTGCTCAGTGGTCAGTGCGTCCGGCGTACAACCCCAAATCTTTTTTTTCCGGAGATCTTCTAGCACCAATTGGATGGTGTGGCCACTGTTGTTCTGTGGTCAGTGCGTTCGGCGCACTTCACCAAATTTTCTGAAATTTTTTTTCCGGAGATCTTTTAGCACCAATTGGAATGTGTGGCTACTGTTGCTCAGTAGTCAGTGCGTCCGGCGTACAACCCCAAATCTATTTTTCCGGAGATCTTCTAGCACCAATTGGATGGTGTGGCCACTGTTGTTCTGTGGTCAGTGCGTTGGGCGCACTTCACCAAATTTTCTAAAATTTTTTTCAGGAGATCTTTAAGCATCAATTGGATGGTGTTTCTAGAGTTGCTCAGTGGTCAGTGCGTCCGGCTTACAACAACAAATTTTCTGAATTTTTTTTTCTGAGATCTTTTAGCACCAATTTTACGGTGTAGTCACTGTTGCGCAGTGGTCAGTGCGTCCGGCGTACAACCCCAAATCTTTTTTTTCCGGAGATCTTCTAGCACCAATTGGATGGTGGGGCCACTGTTGTTCTGTGGTCAGTGCGTTCGGCGCACTTCACCAAATTTTCTAAAATTTTTTTTCAGGAGATCTTTAAGCATCAATTGGATGGTGTTTCTAGAGTTGCTCAGTGGTCAGTGCGACCGGCGTACAACCCCAAATCTTTTTTTTCCGGAGATCTTCTAGCACCAATTGGATGGTGTGGCCACTGTTGTTCTGTGGTCAGTGCGTTGGGCGCACTTCACCGAATTTTCTAAAATTTTTTTTCAGGAGATCTTTAAGCATCAATTGGATGGTGTTTCTAGAGTTGCTCAGTGGTCAGTGCGTCCGGCGTACAACCCCAAATCTTTTTTTTCCGGAAATCTTCTAGCACCAATTGGATGGTGTGGCCACTGTTGTTCTGTGGTCAGTGCGTTCGGCGCACTTCACCAAATTTTCAAAAATTTTTTTTTCAGGAAGTCTTTAAGCATCAATTGGATGGTGTTTCTAGAGTTTCTCAGTGGTCAGTGCGTCCGGCGTACAACCCCAAATCTTTTTTTTCCGGAGATTTCTAGCACCAATTGGATGGTGTGGCCACTGTTGTTCTGTGGTCAGTGCGTTCGGCGCACTTCACCAGATTTTCTGAAATTTTTTTTCCGGAGATCTTATAGCACCAGTTGGACGGTGTGGCTACAGTTGCTCAGTGGTCAGTGCGTCCGGCGTACAACCCCAAATCTTTTTTTTCTAGCACTAATTGGACGGTGTGGCCACTGTTGCGCAGTGGTCAGTGCGTCCGGCGTACAACCCCAAATCTTTTTTTTCCGGAGATCTTCTAGCACCAATTGGATGGTGTGGCCACTGTTGTTCTGTGGTCAGTGCGTTCGGCGCACTTCACCAGATTTTCTGAAATTTTTTTTCCGGAGATCTTATAGCACCAATTGGACGGTGTGGCTACAGTTGCTCAGTGGTCAGTGCGTCCGGCTTACAACAACAAATTGTCTGGATTTTTTTTTTCTGAGATCTTTTAGCACCAATTGGACGGTGTGGTCACTCTTGCTCAGTGGTCAGTGCGTCCAGCGTACAACCCCAAATCTTTTTTTTCCGGAGATCTTCTAGCACCAATTGGATGGTGTGGCCACTGTTGTTCTGTGGTCAGTGCGTTCGGCGCACTTCACCAAATTTTCTAAAATTTTTTTTCAGGAGATCTTTAAGCATCAATTGGATGGTGTTTCTAGAGTTGCTCAGTGGTCAGTGCGTCCGGCGTACAACCCCAAATCTTTTTTTTCCGGAAATCTTCTAGCACCAATTGGATGGTGTGGCCACTGTTGTTCTGTGGTCAGTGCGTTCGGCGCACTTCACCAAATTTTCAAAAATTTTTTTTTCAGGAAGTCTTTAAGCATCAATTGGATGGTGTTTCTAGAGTTTCTCAGTGGTCAGTGCGTCCGGCGTACAACCCCAAATCTTTTTTTTCCGGAGATTTCTAGCACCAATTGGATGGTGTGGCCACTGTTGTTCTGTGGTCAGTGCGTTCGGCGCACTTCACCAGATTTTCTGAAATTTTTTTTCCGGAGATCTTATAGCACCAATTGGACGGTGTGGTCACTGTTGCTCAGTGGTCAGTGCGTCCGGCGTACAACCCCAAATCTTTTTTTTCTAGCACTAATTGGACGGTGTGGCCACTGTTGCGCAGTGGTCAGTGCGTCCGGCGTACAACCCCAAATCTTTTTTTTCCGGAGATCTTCTAGCACCAATTGGATGGTGTGGCCACTGTTGTTCTGTGGTCAGTGCGTTCGGCGCACTTCACCAGATTTTCTGAAATTTTTTTTCCGGAGATCTTATAGCACCAATTGGACGGTGTGGCTACAGTTGCTCAGTGGTCAGTGCGTCCGGCTTACAACAACAAATTGTCTGGATTTTTTTTTTCTGAGATCTTTTAGCACCAATTGGACGGTGTGGTCACTCTTGCTCAGTGGTCAGTGCGTCCAGCGTACAACCCCAAATCTTTTTTTTCCGGAGATCTTCTAGCACCAATTGGATGGTGTGGCCACTGTTGTTCTGTGGTCAGTGCGTTCGGCGCACTTCACCAAATTTTTAAAAATTTTTTTTCAGGAGATCTTTAAGCATCAATTGGATGGTGTTTCTAGAGTTGCTCAGTGGTCAGTGCGTCCGGCGTACAACCCCAAATCTTTTTTTTCCCGGAGATCTTCTCGCACCAATTGGATGGTGTGGCCACTGTTGTTCTGTGGTCAATGCGTTCGGCGCACTTCACCAGATTTTCTAAATTTTTTTTCCGGAGATCTTTTAGCACCAATTGGAAGGTGTGGCTACTATTGCTCAGTAGGCAGTGCGTCCATCGTACAACCCCAAATCTTTTTTTTCCGGAGATCTTCTAGCACCAATTGGATGGTGTGGCCACTGTTGTTCTGTGGTCAGTGCGTTGGGCGCACTTCACCAAATTTTCTAAAATTTTTTTTCAGGAGATCTTTATGCATCAATTGGATGGTGTTTCTAGAGTTGCTCAGTGGTCAGTGCGTCCGGCGTACAACCCCAAATCTTTTTTTTCCGGAGATCTTCTAGCACCAATTGGATGGTGTGGCCACTGTTGTTCTGTGGTCAATGCGTTCGGCGCACTTCACCAGATTTTCTAAATTTTTTTTCCGGAGATCTTTTAGCACCAATTGGAAGGTGTGGCTACTATTGCTCAGTAGTCAGTGCGTCCGGCGTACAACCCCAAATCTTTTTTTTCCGGAGATCTTCTAGCACCAATTGGATAGTGTGGCCACTGTTGTTCTGTGGTCAGTGCGTTCGGCGCACTTCACCAAATTTTCAAAAATTTTTTTTCAGGAGATCTTTAAGCATCAATTGGATGGTGTTTCTAGAGTTGCTCAGTGGTCAGTGCGTCCGGCGTACAACCCCAAATCTTTTTTTTCCGGAGATCTTCTAGCACCAAGTGGATGGTGTGGCCACTGTTGTTCTGTGGTCAGTGCGTTTGGCGCACTTCACCAAATTTTCAAAAATTTTTTTTCAGGAGATCTTTAAGCATCAATTGGATGGTGTTTCTAGAGTTGCTCAGTGGTCAGTGCGTCCGGCGTACAACCCCAAATCTTTTTTTTCCGGAGATCTTCTAGCACCAATTGGATGGTGTGGCCACTGTTGTTCTGTGGTCAGTGCGTTCGGCGCACTTCACCAGATTTTCTGAAATTTTTTTTCCGGAGATCTTGTAGCACCAATTGGACGGTGTGGCTTCAGTTGCTCAGTGCGTCCGGCGTACAACCCCAAATCTATTTTTCCGGAGATCTTCTAGCACCAATTGGATGGTGTGCCCACTGTTGTTCTGTGGTCAGTGCGTTCGGCGCACTTCACCAAATTTTCAAAAATTTTTTTTCAGGAGATCTTTAAGCATCAATTGGATGGTGTTTCTAGAGTTGCTCAGTGGTCAGTGCGTCCGGCGTACAACCCCAAATCTTTTTTTTCCGGAGATCTTCTAGCACCAATTGGATGGTGTGGCCACTGTTGTTCTGTGGTCAGTGCGTTCGGCGCACTTCACCAAATTTTCTAAAATTTTTTTTCAGGAGATCTTTAAGCATCAATTGGATGGTGTTTCTAGAGTTGCTCAGTGGTCAGTGCGTCCGGCGTACAACCCCAAATCTTTTTTTTCCGGAGATCTTCTAGCACCAATTGGATGGTGTGGCCACTGTTGTTCTGTGGTCAGTGCGTTCGGCGCACTTCACCAAATTTTCTGAAATTTTTTTTCCGGAGATCTTTTAGCACCAATTGGAATGTGTGGCTACTGTTGCTCAGTAGTCAGTGCGTCCGGCGTACAACCCCAAATCTATTTTTCCGGAGATCTTCTAGCACCAATTGGATGGTGTGGCCACTGTTGTTCTGTGGTCAGTGCGTTGGGCGCACTTCACCAAATTTTCTAAAATTTTTTTCAGGAGATCTTTAAGCATCAATTGGATGGTGTTTCTAGAGTTGCTCAGTGGTCAGTGCGTCCGGCTTACAACAACAAATTTTCTGAATTTTTTTTTCTGAGATCTTTTAGCACCAATTTTACGGTGTAGTCACTGTTGCGCAGTGGTCAGTGCGTCCGGCGTACAACCCCAAATCTTTTTTTTCCGGAGATCTTCTAGCACCAATTGGATGGTGGGGCCACTGTTGTTCTGTGGTCAGTGCGTTCGGCGCACTTCACCAAATTTTCTAAAATTTTTTTTCAGGAGATCTTTAAGCATCAATTGGATGGTGTTTCTAGAGTTGCTCAGTGGTCAGTGCGACCGGCGTACAACCCCAAATCTTTTTTTTCCGGAGATCTTCTAGCACCAATTGGATGGTGTGGCCACTGTTGTTCTGTGGTCAGTGCGTTGGGCGCACTTCACCGAATTTTCTAAAATTTTTTTTCAGGAGATCTTTAAGCATCAATTGGATGGTGTTTCTAGAGTTGCTCAGTGGTCAGTGCGTCCGGCGTACAACCCCAAATCTTTTTTTTCCGGAAATCTTCTAGCACCAATTGGATGGTGTGGCCACTGTTGTTCTGTGGTCAGTGCGTTCGGCGCACTTCACCAAATTTTCAAAAATTTTTTTTTCAGGAAGTCTTTAAGCATCAATTGGATGGTGTTTCTAGAGTTTCTCAGTGGTCAGTGCGTCCGGCGTACAACCCCAAATCTTTTTTTTCCGGAGATTTCTAGCACCAATTGGATGGTGTGGCCAATGTTGTTCTGTGGTCAGTGCGTTCGGCGCACTTCACCAAATTTTCTAAAATTTTTTTTCAGGAGATCTTTAAGCATCAATTGGATGGTGTTTCTAGAGTTGCTCAGTGGTCAGTGCGTCCGGCGTACAACCCCAAATCTTTTTTTTCCGGAGATCTTCTAGCACCAATTGGATGGTGTGGCCACTGTTGTTCTGTGGTCAGTGCGTTCGGCGCACTTCACCAGATTTTCTGAAATTTTTTTTCCGGAGATCTTGTAGCACCAATTGGACGGTGTGGCTTCAGTTGCTCAGTGGTCAGTGCGTCCGGCGTACAACCCCAAATCTATTTTTCCGGAGATCTTCTAGCACCAATTGGATGGTGTGGCCACTGTTGTTCTGTGGTCAGTGCGTTCGGCGCACTTCACCAAATTTTCAAAAATTTTTTTTCAGGAGATCTTTAAGCATCAATTGGATGGGGTTTCTAGAGTTGCTCAGTGGTCAGTGCGTCCGGCGTACAACCCCAAATCTTTTTTTTCCGGAGATCTTCTAGCACCAATTGGATGGTGTGGCCACTGTTGTTCTGTGGTCAGTGCGTTCGGCGCACTTCACCAAATTTTCTAAAATTTTTTTTCAGGAGATCTTTAAGCATCAATTGGATGGTGTTTCTAGAGTTGCTCAGTGGTCAGTGCGTCCGGCTTACAACAACAAATTTTCTGAATTTTTTTTCTGAGATCTTTTAGCACCAATTGGACGGTGTGGTCACTGTTGCGCAGTGGTCAGTGCGTCCGGCGTACAACCCCAAATCTTTTTTTTCCGGAGATCTTCTAGCACCAATTGGATGGTGTGGCCACTGTTGTTCTGTGGTCAGTGCGTTGGGCGCACTTCACCAAATTTTCTAAAATTTTTTTTCAGGAGATCTTTAAGCATCAATTGGATGGTGTTTCTAGAGTTGCTCAGTGGTCAGTGCGTCCGGCTTACAACAACAAATTTTCTGAATTTTTTTTTCTGAGATCTGTTAGCACCAATTGGACGGTGTGGTCACTGTTGCTCACCTAGCACTAATTGGACGGTGTGGCCACTGTTGCGCAGTGGTCAGTGCGTCCGGCGTACAACCCCAAATCTTTTTTTTCCGGAGATCTTCTAGCACCAATTGGATGGTGTGGCCACTGTTGTTCTGTGGTCAGTGCGTTCGGCGCACTTCACCAGATTTTCTGAAATTTTTTTTCCGGAGATCTTTATGCATCAATTGGATGGTGTTTCTAGAGTTGCTCAGTGGTCAGTGCGTCCGGCGTACAACCCCAAATCTTCTAGCACCAATTGGATGGTGTGGCCACTGTTGTTCTGTGGTCAGTGCGTTGGGCGCACTTCACCAAATTTTCTAAAATTTTTTTTCAGGAGATCTTTATGCATCAATTGGATGGTGTTTCTAGAGTTGCTCAGTGGTCAGTGCGTCCGGCGTACAACCCCAAATCTTCTAGCACCAATTGGATGGTGTGGCCACTGTTGTTCTGTGGTCAATGCGTTCGGCGCACTTCACCAGATTTTCTAAATTTTTTTTCCGGAGATCTTTTAGCACCAATTGGAAGGTGTGGCTACTATTGCTCAGTAGTCAGTGCGTCCGGCGTACAACCCCAAATCTTTTTTTTCCGGAGATCTTCTAGCACCAATTGGATAGTGTGGCCACTGTTGTTCTGTGGTCAGTGCGTTCGGCGCACTTCACCAAATTTTCAAAAATTTTTTTTCAGGAGATCTTTAAGCATCAATTGGATGGTGTTTCTAGAGTTGCTCAGTGGTCAGTGCGTCCGGCGTACAACCCCAAATCTTTTTTTTCCGGAGATCTTCTAGCACCAAGTGGATGGTGTGGCCACTGTTGTTCTGTGGTCAGTGCGTTTGGCGCACTTCACCAAATTTTCAAAAATTTTTTTTCAGGAGATCTTTAAGCATCAATTGGATGGTGTTTCTAGAGTTGCTCAGTGGTCAGTGCGTCCGGCGTACAACCCCAAATCTTTTTTTTCCGGAGATCTTCTAGCACCAATTGGATGGTGTGGCCACTGTTGTTCTGTGGTCAGTGCGTTCGGCGCACTTCACCAGATTTTCTGAAATTTTTTTTCCGGAGATCTTGTAGCACCAATTGGACGGTGTGGCTTCAGTTGCTCAGTGCGTCCGGCGTACAACCCCAAATCTATTTTTCCGGAGATCTTCTAGCACCAATTGGATGGTGTGCCCACTGTTGTTCTGTGGTCAGTGCGTTCGGCGCACTTCACCAAATTTTCAAAAAATTTTTTTCAGGAGATCTTTAAGCATCAATTGGATGGTGTTTCTAGAGTTGCTCAGTGGTCAGTGCGTCCGGCGTACAACCCCAAATCTTTTTTTTCCGGAGATCTTCTAGCACCAATTGGATGGTGTGGCCACTGTTGTTCTGTGGTCAGTGCGTTCGGCGCACTTCACCAAATTTTCTAAAATTTTTTTTCAGGAGATCTTTAAGCATCAATTGGATGGTGTTTCTAGAGTTGCTCAGTGGTCAGTGCGTCCGGCGTACAACCCCAAATCTTTTTTTTCCGGAGATCTTCTAGCACCAATTGGATGGTGTGGCCACTGTTGTTCTGTGGTCAGTGCGTTCGGCGCACTTCACCAGATTTTCTGAAATTTTTTTTCCGGAGATCTTGTAGCACCAATTGGACGGTGTGGCTTCAGTTGCTCAGTGGTCAGTGCGTCCGGCGTACAACCCCAAATCTTTTTTCCGGAGATCTTCTAGCACCAATTGGATGGTGTGGCCACTGTTGTTCTGTGGTCAGTGCGTTCGGCGCACTTCACCAAATTTTCTGAAATTTTTTTTCAGGAGATCTTTTAGCACCAATTGGACAGTGTGGTCACTGTTGCTCAGTGGTCAGTGCGTCCGGCGTACAACCCCAAATCTTTTTTTCCGGAGATCTTTTAGCACCAATTGGATGGTGTGGCCACTGTTGTTCTGTGGTCAGTGCGTTCGGCGCACTTCACCAAATTCTCTAAAATTTTTTTTCAGGAGATCTTTAAGCATCAATTGGATGGTGTGGTCACTGTTGCTCAGTGGTCAGTGCGTCCGGCGTACAACCCCAAATCTTTTTTTTCCGGAGTTCTTCTAGCACCAATTGGATGGTGTGGCCACTGTTGTTCTGTGGTCAGTGCGTTGGGCGCACTTCACCAAATTCTCTAAAATTTTTTTTCAGGAGATCTTTAAGCATCAATTGGATGGTGTTTCTAGAGTTGCTCAGTGGTCAGTGCGTCCGGCTTACAACAACAAATTTTCTGAATTTTTTTTTCTGAGATCTGTTAGCACCAATTGGACGGTGTGGTCACTGTTGCTCAGTGGTCAGTGCGTCCGGCGTACAACCCCAAATCTTTTTTTTCTAGCACTAATTGGACGGTGTGGCCACTGTTGTTCTGTGGTCAGTGCGTCCGGCTTACAACAACAAATTGTCTGGATTTTTTTTTTCTGAGATCTTTTAGCACCAATTGGACGGTGTGGTCACTCTTACTCAGTGGTCAGTGCTTCCAGCGTACAACCCCAAATCTTTTTTTTCCGGAGATCTTCTAGCACCAATTGGATGGTGTGGCCACTGTTGTTCTGTGGTCAGTGCGTTCGGCGCACTTCACCAGATTTTCTGAAATTTTTTTTCCGGAGATCTTATAGCACCAATTGGACGGTGTGGTCACTGTTGCTCAGTGGTCAGTGCGTCCGGCGTACAACCCCAAATCTTTTTTTTCTAGCACTAATTGGACGGTGTGGCCACTGTTGTTCTGTGGTCAGTGCGTCCGGCTTACAACAACAAATTGTCTGGATTTTTTTTTTCTGAGATCTTTTAGCACCAATTGGACGGTGTGGTCACTCTTACTCAGTGGTCAGTGCTTCCAGCGTACAACCCCAAATCTTTTTTTTCCGGAGATCTTCTAGCACCAATTGGATGGTGTGGCCACTGTTGTTCTGTGGTCAGTGCGTTCGGCGCACTTCACCAAATTTTCTGAAATTTTTTTTCAGGAGATCTTTTAGCACCAATTGGACAGTGTGGTCACTGTTGCTCAGTGGTCAGTGCGTCCGGCGTACAACCCCAAATCTTTTTTTCCGGAGATCTTTTAGCACCAATTGGATGGTGTGGCCACTGTTGTTCTGTGGTCAGTGCGTTCGGCGCACTTCACCAAATTTTCTGAATTTTTTTTTCCGGAGATCTTTTAGCACCGATTGGATGGTGTTTCTAGAGTTGCTCAGTGGTCAGTGCGTCCGGCGTACAACCCCAAATCTTTTTTTTCCGGAGATCTTCTAGCACCAATTGGATGGTGTGGCCACTGTTGTTCTGTGGTCAGTGCGTTGGGCGCACTTCACCAAATTCTCTAAAATTTTTTTTCAGGAGATCTTTAAGCATCAATTGGATGGTGTTTCTAGAGTTGCTCAGTGGTCAGTGCGTCCGGCTTACAACAACAAATTTTCTGAATTTTTTTTTCTGAGATCTGTTAGCACCAATTGGACGGTGTGGTCACTGTTGCTCAGTGGTCAGTGCGTCCGGCGTACAACCCCAAATCTTTTTTTTCTAGCACTAATTGGACGGTGTGGCCACTGTTGTTCTGTGGTCAGTGCGTCCGGCTTACAACAACAAATTGTCTGGATTTTTTTTTTCTGAGATCTTTTAGCACCAATTGGACGGTGTGGTCACTCTTACTCAGTGGTCAGTGCTTCCAGCGTACAACCCCAAATCTTTTTTTTCCGGAGATCTTCTAGCACCAATTGGATGGTGTGGCCACTGTTGTTCTGTGGTCAGTGCGTTCGGCGCACTTCACCAGATTTTCTGAAATTTTTTTTCCGGAGATCTTATAGCACCAATTGGACGGTGTGGCCACTGTTGCTCAGTGGTCAGTGCGTCCGGCTTACAACAACAAATTGTCTGGATTTTTTTTTTCTGAGATCTTTTAGCACCAATTGGACGGTGTGGTCACTCTTACTCAGTGGTCAGTGCTTCCAGCGTACAACCCCAAATCTTTTTTTTTCCGGAGATCTTCTAGCACCAATTGGATGGTGTGGCCACTGTTGTTCTGTGGTCAGTGCGTTCGGCGCACTTCACCAGATTTTCTGAAATTTTTTTTCCGGAGATCTTATAGCACCAATTGGACGGTGTGGCTACAGTTGCTCAGTGGTCAGTGCGTCCGGCTAACAACAACAAATTTTCTGAATTCTAGCACCAATTGGATGGTGTGGCCAGTGTTGTTCTGTGGTCAGTGCGTTGGGCGCACTTCACCAAATTTTCTAAAATTTTTTTTCAGGAGATCTTTAAGCATCAATTGGATGGTGTTTCTAGAGTTGCTCAGTGGTCAGTGCGTCCGGCGTACAACCCCAATTTTTTTTTTTCCGGAGATCTTCTAGCACCAATTTAATGGTGTGGCCACTGTTGTTCTGTGGTCAGTGCGTTCGACGCACTTCACCAGATTTTCTGAAATTTTTTTTCCGGAGATCTTATAGCACCAATTGGACGGTGTGGCTACAGTTGCTCAGTGGTCAGTGCGTCCGGCTTACAACAACAAATTGTCTGAATTTTTTTTTCTGAGATCTGTTAGCACCAATTGGATGGTGTGGTCTCTGTTTCTCAGTCGTCAGTGCGTCCGGCGTACAACCCCAAATCTTTTTTTCCGGAGATCTTCTAGCACCAATTGGATGGTGTGGCCACTGTTGTTCTGTGGTCAGTGCGTTGGGCGCACTTCCCCAAATTTTCTAAATTTTTTTTTCAGGAGATCTTTAAGCATCAATTGGATGGTGTTTCTAGAGTTGCTCAGTGGTCAGTGCGTCCGGCGTACAACCCCAAATCTTTTTTTTCCGGAGATCTTCTAGCACCAATTGGATGGTGTGGCCACTGTTGTTCTGTGGTCAGTGCGTTCGGCGCACTTCACCAGATTTTCTGAAATTTTTTTTCCGGAGATCTTATAGCACCAATTGGACGGTGTGGCTACAGTTGCTCAGTGGTCAGTGCGTCCGGCTTACAACAACAAATTGTCTGGATTTTTTTTTTCTGAGATCTTTTAGCACCAATTGGACGGTGTGGTCACTCTTGCTCAGTGGTCAGTGCGTCCAGCGTACAACCCCAAATCCTTTTTTTCCGGAGATCTTCTGGCACCAATTGGATGGTGTGGCCACTGTTGTTCTGTGGTCAGTGCGTTGGGCGCACTTCACCAAATTTTCTAAAATTTTTTTTCAGGAGATCTTTAAGCATCAATTGGATGGTGTTTCTAGAGTTGCTCAGTGGTCAGTGCGTCCAGCGTACAACCCCAAATCTTTTTTTTCCGGAGATCTTCTAGCACCAATTGGATGGTGTGGCCACTGTTGTTCTGTGTTCAGTGCGTTCGGCGCACTTCACCAAATTTTCTAAAATTTTTTTTCAGGAGATCTTTAAGCATCAATTGGATGGTGTTTCTAGAGTTGCTCAGTGGTCAGTGCGACCGGCGTACAACCCCAAATCTTTTTTTTCCGGAGATCTTCTAGCACCAATTGGATGGTGTGGCCACTGTTGATCTGTGGTCAATGCGTTCGGCGCACTTCACCAGATTTTCTAAATTTTTTTTCCGGAGATCTTTTAGCACCAATTGGAAGGTGTGGCTACTATTGCTCAGTAGTCAGTGCGTCCGGCGTACAACCCCAAATCTTTTTTTTCCGGAGATCTTCTAGCACCAATTGGATGGTGTGGCCACTGTTGTTCTGTGGTCAGTGCCTTGGGCGCACTTCACCGAATTTTCTAAAATTTATTTCAGGAGATCTTTAAGTATCAATTGGATGGTGTTTCTAGAGTTGCTCAGTGGTCAGTGCGTCCGGCGTACAACCCCAAATCCTTTTTTTTCCGGAGATCTTCTAGCACCAATTGGATGGTGTGGCCACTGTTGTTCTGTGGTCAGTGCGTTCGGCGCACTTCACCAAATTTTCAAAAATTTTTTTTCAGGAGATCTTTAAGCATCAATTGGATGGTGTTTCTAGAGTTGCTCAGTGGTCAGTGCGTCCGGCGTACAACCCCAAATCTTTTTTTTCCGGAGATCTTCTAGCACCAATTGGATGGTGTGGCCACTGTTGTTCTGTGGTCAGTGCGTCCGGCGCACTTCACCAAATTTTCTAAAATTTTTTTTCAGGAGATCTTTAAGCATCAATTGGATGGTGTTTCTAGAGTTGCTCAGTGGTCCGTGCGTCCGGCGTACAACCCCAAATATTTTTTTTCCGGAGATCTTCTAGCACCAATTGGATGGTGTGGCCACTGTTGTTCTGTGGTCAGTGCGTTCGGCGCACTTCACCAGATTTTCTGAAATTTTTTTTCCGGAGATCTTATAGCACCAATTGGACGGTGTGGCTTCAGTTGCTCAGTGGTCAGTGCGTCCGGCGTACAACCCCAAATCTATTTTTCCGGAGATCTTCTAGCACCAATTGGATGGTGTGGCCACTGTTGTTCTGTGGTCAGTGCGTTGGGCGCACTTCACCAAATTTTCTAAAATTTTTTTTCAGGAGATCTTTAAGCATCAATTGGATGGTGTTTCTAGAGTTGCTCAGTGGTCAGTGCGTTCGGCTTACAACAACAAATTTTCTGAATTTTTTTCTGAGATCTGTTAGCACCAATTGGATGGTGTGGTAACTCTTACTCAGTGGTCAGTGCTTCCAGCGTACAACCCCAAATCTTTTTTTTCCGGAGATCTTCTAGCACCAATTGGATGGTGTGGCCACTGTTGTTCTGTGGTCAGTGCGTTCGGCGCACTTCACCAGATTTTCTGAAATTTTTTTTCCGGAGATCTTATAGCACCAATTGGACGGTGTGGCTACAGTTGCTCAGTGGTCAGTGCGTCCGGCTAACAACAACCAATTTTCTGAATTCTAGCACCAATTGGATGGTGTGGCCACTGTTGTTCTGTGGTCAGTGCGTTGGGCGCACTTCACCAAATTTTCTAAAATTTTTTTTCAGGAGATCTTTAAGCATCAATTGGATGGTGTTTCTAGAGTTGCTCAGTGGTCAGTGCGTCCGGCGTACAACCCCAATTTTTTTTTTTCCGGAGATCTTCTAGCACCAATTTAATGGTGTGGCCACTGTTGTTCTGTGGTCAGTGCGTTCGACGCACTTCACCAGATTTTCTGAAATTTTTTTTCCGGAGATCTTATTGCACCAATTAGACGGTGTGGCTACAGTTGCTCAGTGGTCAGTGCGTCCGGCTTACAACAACAAATTGTCTGAATTTTTTTTTCTGAGATCTGTTAGCACCAATTGGATGGTGTGGTCACTGTTTCTCAGTGGTCAGTGCGTCCGGCGTACAACCCCAAATCTTTTTTTTCCGGAGATCTTCTAGCACCAATTGGATGGTGTGGCCACTGTTGTTCTGTGGTCAGTGCGTTCGGCGCACTTCACCAAATTTTTTAAAATTTTTTTTCAGGAGATCTTTAAGCATCAATTGGATGGTGTTTCTAGAGTTGCTTAGTGGTCAGTGCGTCCAGCGTACAACCCCAAATCTTTTTTTTCCGGAGATCTTCTAGCACCAATTGGATGGCCTGGCCACTGTTGTTCTGTGGTCAATGCGTTCGGCGCACTTCACCAGATTTTCAAAATTTTTTTTCCGGAGATCTTTTAGCACCAATTGGAAGGTGTGGCTACTATTGCTCAGTAGTCAGTGCGTCCGGCGTACAACCCCAAATCTTTTTTTCCGGAGATCTTCTAGCACCAATTGGATGGTGTGGCCACTGTTGTTCTGTGGTCAGTGCGTTGCTCGCACATCCCCAAATTTTCTAAAATTTTTTTTCAGGAGATCTTTAAGCATCAATTGGATGGTGTTTCTAGAGTTGCTCAGTGGTCAGTGCGTCCGGCGTACAACCCCAAATCTTTTTTTTACGGAGATCTTCTAGCACCAATTGGATGGTGTGGCCACTGTTGTTCTGTGGTCAGTGCGTTCGGCGCACTTCACCAGATTTTCTGAAATTTTTTTTCCGGAGATCTTACAGCACCAATTGGACGGTGTGGCTACAGTTGCTCAGTGGTCAGTGCGTCCGGCTTACAACAACAAATTGTCTGGATTTTTTTTTTCTGAGATCTTTTAGCACCAATTGGACGGTGTGGTTACTCTTGCTCAGTGGTCAGTGCGTCCAGCGTACAACCCCAAATCTTTTTTTTCCGGAGATCTTCTAGCACCAATTGGATGGTGTGGCCACTGTTGTTCTGTGGTCAGTGCGTTCGGCGCACTTCACCAGATTTTTTGAAATTTTTTTTCCGGAGATCTTATAGCACCAATTGGACGGTGTGGCTACAGTTGCTCAGTGGTCAGTGCGTCCGGCTAACAACAACAAATTTTCTGAATTCTAGCACCAATTGGATGGTGTGGCCACTGTTGTTCTGTGGTCAGTGCGTTGGGCGCACTTCACCAAATTTTCTAAAATTTTTTTTCAGGAGATCTTTAAGCATCAATTGGATGGTGTTTCTAGAGTTGCTCAGTGGTCAGTGCGTCCAGCGTACAACCCCAAATCTTTTTTTTCCGGAGATCTTCTAGCACCAATTGGATGGTGTGGCCACTGTTGTTCTGTGTTCAGTGCGTTCGGCGCACTTCACCAAATTTTCTAAAATTTTTTTTCAGGAGATCTTTAAGCATCAATTGGATGGTGTTTCTAGAGTTGCTCAGTGGTCAGTGCGACCGGCGTACAACCCCAAATCTTTTTTTTCCGGAGATCTTCTAGCACCAATTGGATGGTGTGGCCACTGTTGATCTGTGGTCAATGCGTTCGGCGCACTTCACCAGATTTTCTAAATTTTTTTTCCGGAGATCTTTTAGCACCAATTCCAAGGTGTGGCTACTATTGCTCAGTAGTCAGTGCGTCCGGCGTACAACCCCAAATCTTTTTTTTCCGGAGATCTTCTAGCACCAATTGGATGGTGTGGCCACTGTTGTTCTGTGGTCAGTGCGTTGGGCGCACTTCACCGAATTTTCTAAAATTTTTATTCAGGAGATCTTTAAGCATCAATTGGATGGTGTTTCTAGAGTTGCTCAGTGGTCAGTGCGTCCGGCGTACAACCCCAAATCTTTTTTTTCCGGAGATCTTCTAGCACCAATTGGATGGTGTGGCCACTGTTGTTCTGTGGTCAGTGCGTTCGGCGCACTTCACCAGATTTTCTGAAATTTTTTTTCCGGAAATCTTATAGCACCAATTGGACGGTGTGGCTTCAGTTGCTCAGTGGTCAGTGCGTCCGGCGTACAACCCCAAATCTATTTTTCCGGAGATCTTCTAGCACCAATTGGATGGTGTGGCCACTGTTGTTCTGTGGTCAGTGCGTTGGGCGCACTTCACCAAATTTTCTAAAATTTTTTTTCAGGAGATCTTTAAGCATCAATTGGATGGTGTTTCTAGAGTTGCTCAGTGGTCAGTGCGTTCGGCTTACAACAACAAATTTTCTGAATTTTTTTCTGAGATCTGTTAGCACCAATTGGATGGTGTGGTCACTGTTGCTCAGTGGTCAGTGCGTCCGGCGTACAACCCCAAATCTTTTTTTTCCGGAGATCTTCTAGCACCAATTGGATGGTGTGGCCACTGTTGTTCTGTGGTCAGTGCGTTGGGCGCACTTCACCAAATTTTCTGAAATTTTTTTTCAGGAGATCTTTAAGCATCAATTGGATGGTGTTTCTAGAGTTGCTCAGTGGTCAGTGCGTCCGGCGTACAACCCCAAATCTTTTTTTTCCGGAGATCTTCTAGCACCAATTTAATGGTGTGGCCACTGTTGTTCTGTTGTCAGTGCGTTCGACGCACTTCACCAGATTTTCTGAAATTTTTTTTCCATAGATCTTATAGCACCAATTGGACGGTGTGGCTACAGTTGCTCAGTGGTCAGTGCGTCCGGCTTACAACAACAAATTGTCTGAATTTTTTTTTCTGAGATCTGTTAGCACCAATTGGATGGTGTGGTCACTGTTGCTCAGTGGTCAGTGCGTCCGGCGTACAACCCCAAATCTTTTTTTTCCGGAGATCTTCCAGCACCAATTGGATGGTGTGGCCACTGTTGTTCTGTGGTCAGTGCGTTCGGCGCACTTCACCAAATTTTCTAAAATTTTTTTTCAGGAGATCTTTAAGCATCAATTGGATGGTGTTTCTAGAGTTGCTCAGTGGTCAGTGCGTCCGGCGTACAACCCCAAATCTTTTTTTTCCGGAGATCTTCTAGCACCAATTGGATGGTGTTGCCACTGTTGTTCTGTGGTCAATGCGTTCGGCGCACTTCACCAGATTTTCTAAATTTTTTTTCCGGAGATCTTTTAGCACCAATTGGAAGGTGTGGTCACTGTTGCTCAGTGGTCAGTGCGTTCGGCGCACTTCACCAAATTTTCAAAAATTTTTTTTCAGGAGATCTTTAAGCATCAATTGGATGGTGTTTCTAGAGTTGCTCAGTGGTCAGTGCGTCCGGCTTACAACAACAAATTGTCTGAATTTTTTTTTCTGAGATCTGTTAGCACCAATTGGATGGTGTGGTCACTGTTTCTCAGTGGTCAGTGCGTCCGGCGTACAACCCCAAATCTTTTTTTTCCGGAGATCTTCTAGCACCAATTGGATGGTGTGGCCACTGTTGTTCTGTGGTCAGTGCGTTGCTCGCACATCCCCAAATTTTCTAAAATTTTTTTTCAGGAGATCTTTAAGCATCAATTGGATGGTGTTTCTAGAGTTGCTTAGTGGTCAGTGCGTCCGGCTAACAACAACCAATTTTCTGAATTCTAGCACCAATTGGATGGTGTGGCCACTGTTGTTCTGTGGTCAGTGCGTTGGGCGCACTTCACCAAATTTTCTAAAATTTTTTTTCAGGAGATCTTTAAGCATCAATTGGATGGTGTTTCTAGAGTTGCTCAGTGGTCAGTGCGTCCGGCGTACAACCCCAATTTTTTTTTTTCCGGAGATCTTCTAGCACCAATTTAATGGTGTGGCCACTGTTGTTCTGTGGTCAGTGCGTTCGACGCACTTCACCAGATTTTCTGAAATTTTTTTTCCGGAGATCTTATTGCACCAATTAGACGGTGTGGCTACAGTTGCTCAGTGGTCAGTGCGTCCGGCTTACAACAACAAATTGTCTGAATTTTTTTTTCTGAGATCTGTTAGCACCAATTGGATGGTGTGGTCACTGTTTCTCAGTGGTCAGTGCGTCCGGCGTACAACCCCAAATCTTTTTTTTCCGGAGATCTTCTAGCACCAATTGGATGGTGTGGCCACTGTTGTTCTGTGGTCAGTGCGTTCGGCGCACTTCACCAAATTTTTTAAAATTTTTTTTCAGGAGATCTTTAAGCATCAATTGGATGGTGTTTCTAGAGTTGCTTAGTGGTCAGTGCGTCCGGCGTACAACCCCAAATCTTTTTTTTCCGGAGATCTTCTAGCACCAATTGGATGGCGTGGCCACTGTTGTTCTGTGGTCAATGCGTTCGGCGCACTTCACCAGATTTTCTAAATTTTTTTTCCGGAGATCTTTTAGCACCAATTGGAAGGTGTGGCTACTATTGCTCAGTAGTCAGTGCGTCCGGCGTACAACCCCAAATCTTTTTTTCCGGAGATCTTCTAGCACCAATTGGATGGTGTGGCCACTGTTGTTCTGTGGTCAGTGCGTTGCTCGCACATCCCCAAATTTTCTAAAATTTTTTTTCAGGAGATCTTTAAGCATCAATTGGATGGTGTTTCTAGAGTTGCTCAGTGGTCAGTGCGTCCGGCGTACAACCCCAAATCTTTTTTTTACGGAGATCTTCTAGCACCAATTGGATGGTGTGGCCACTGTTGTTCTGTGGTCAGTGCGTTCGGCGCACTTCACCAGATTTTCTGAAATTTTTTTTCCGGAGATCTTACAGCACCAATTGGACGGTGTGACTACAGTTGCTCAGTGGTCAGTGCGTCCGGCTTACAACAACAAATTGTCTGGATTTTTTTTTTCTGAGATCTTTTAGCACCAATTGGACGGTGTGGTTACTCTTGCTCAGTGGTCAGTGCGTCCAGCGTACAACCCCAAATCTTTTTTTTCCGGAGATCTTCTAGCACCAATTGGATGGTGTGGCCACTGTTGTTCTGTGGTCAGTGCGTTCGGCGCACTTCACCAGATTTTTTGAAATTTTTTTTCCGGAGATCTTATAGCACCAATTGGACGGTGTGGCTACAGTTGCTCAGTGGTCAGTGCGTCCGGCTAACAACAACAAATTTTCTGAATTCTAGCACCAATTGGATGGTGTGGCCACTGTTGTTCTGTGGTCAGTGCGTTGGGCGCACTTCACCAAATTTTCTAAAATTTTTTTTCAGGAGATCTTTAAGCATCAATTGGATGGTGTTTCTAGAGTTGCTCAGTGGTCAGTGCGTCCAGCGTACAACCCCAAATCTTTTTTTTCCGGAGATCTTCTAGCACCAATTGGATGGTGTGGCCATTGTTGTTCTGTGTTCAGTGCGTTCGGCGCACTTCACCAAATTTTCTAAAATTTTTTTTCAGGAGATCTTTAAGCATCAATTGGATGGTGTTTCTAGAGTTGCTCAGTGGTCAGTGCGACCGGCGTACAACCCCAAATCTTTTTTTTCCGGAGATCTTCTAGCACCAATTGGATGGTGTGGCCACTGTTGATCTGTGGTCAATGCGTTCGGCGCACTTCACCAGATTTTCTAAATTTTTTTTCCGGAGATCTTATAGCACCAATTGGACGGTGTGGCTACAGTTGCTCAGTGGTCAGTGCGTCCGGCTAACAACAACAAATTTTCTGAATTCTAGCACCAATTGGATGGTGTGGCCACTGTTGTTCTGTGGTCAGTGCGTTGGGCGCACTTCACCAAATTTTCTAAAATTTTTTTTCAGGAGATCTTTAAGCATCAATTGGATGGTGTTTCTAGAGTTGCTCAGTGGTCAGTGCGTCCAGCGTACAACCCCAAATCTTTTTTTTCCGGAGATCTTCTAGCACCAATTGGATGGTGTGGCCACTGTTGTTCTGTGTTCAGTGCGTTCGGCGCACTTCACCAAATTTTCTAAAATTTTTTTTCAGGAGATCTTTAAGCATCAATTGGATGGTGTTTCTAGAGTTGCTCAGTGGTCAGTGCGTTCAGCGTACAACCCCAAATCTTTTTTTTCCGGAGATCTTCTAGCACCAATTGGATGGTGTGGCCACTGTTGTTCTGTGGTCAGTGCGTTCGGCGCACTTCACCAGATTTTCTGAAATTTTTTTTCCGGAGATCTTACAGCACCAATTGGACGGTGTGGCTACAGTTGCTCAGTGGTCAGTGCGTCCGGCTTACAACAACAAATTGTCTGGATTTTTTTTTTCTGAGATCTTTTAGCACCAATTGGACGGTGTGGTTACTCTTGCTCAGTGGTCAGTGCGTCCAGCGTACAACCCCAAATCTTTTTTTTCCGGAGATCTTCTAGCACCAATTGGATGGTGTGGCCACTGTTGTTCTGTGGTCAGTGCGTTCGGCGCACTTCACCAGATTTTTTGAAATTTTTTTTCCGGAGATCTTATAGCACCAATTGGACGGTGTGGCTTCAGTTGCTCAGTGGTCAGTGCGTCCGGCTAACAACAACAAATTTTCTGAATTCTAGCACCAATTGGATGGTGTGGCCACTGTTGTTCTGTGGTCAGTGCGTTGGGCGCACTTCACCAAATTTTCTAAAATTTTTTTTCAGGAGATCTTTAAGCATCAATTGGATGGTGTTTCTAGAGTTGCTCAGTGGTCAGTGCGTCCAGCGTACAACCCCAAATCTTTTTTTTTCGGAGATCTTCTAGCACCAATTGGATGGTGTGGCCACTGTTGTTCTGTGGTCAGTGCGTTGGGCGCACTTCACCGAATTTTCTAAAATTTTTATTCAGGAGATCTTTAAGCATCAATTGGATGGTGTTTCTAGAGTTGCTCAGTGGTCAGTGCGTCCGGCGTACAACCCCAAATCTTTTTTTTCCGGAGATCTTCTAGCACCAATTGGATGGTGTGGCCACTGTTGTTCTGTGGTCAGTGCGTTCGGCGCACTTCACCAAATTTTCAAAAATTTTTTTTCAGGAGATCTTTAAGCATCAATTGGATGGTGTTTCTAGAGTTGCTCAGTGGTCAGTGCGTCCGGCGTACAACCCCAAATCTTTTTTTTCCGGAGATCTTCTAGCACCAATTGGATGGTGTGGCCACTGTTGTTCTGTGGTCAGTGCGTTCGGCGCACTTCACCAAATTTTCTAAAATTTTTTTTCAGGAGATCTTTAAGCATCAATTGGATGGTGTTTCTAGAGTTGCTCAGTGGTCAGTGCGTCCGGCGTACAACCCCAAATCTTTTTTTTACGGAGATCTTCTAGCACCAATTGGATGGTGTGGCCACTGTTGTTCTGTGGTCAGTGCGTTCGGCGCACTTCACCAGATTTTCTGAAATTTTTTTTCCGGAGATCTTACAGCACCAATTGGACGGTGTGGCTTCAGTTGCTCAGTGGTCAGTGCGTCCGGCGTACAACCCCAAATCTATTTTTCCGGAGATCTTCTAGCACCAATTGGATGGTGTGGCCACTGTTGTTCTGTGGTCAGTGCGTTGGGCGCACTTCACCAAATTTTCTAAAATTTTTTTTCAGGAGATCTTTAAGCATCAATTGGATGGTGTTTCTAGAGTTGCTCAGTGGTCAGTGCGTTCGGCTTACAACAACAAATTTTCTGAATTTTTTTCTGAGATCTGTTAGCACCAATTGGATGGTGTGGTCACTGTTGCTCAGTGGTCAGTGCGTCCGGCGTACAACCCCAAATCTTTTTTTTCCGGAGATCTTCTAGCACCAATTGGATGGTGTGGCCACTGTTGTTCTGTGGTCAGTGCGTTGGGCGCACTTCACCAAATTTTCTAAAATTTTTTTTCAGGAGATCTTTAAGCATCAATTGGATGGTGTTTCTAGAGTTGCTCAGTGGTCAGTGCGTCCGGCGTACAACCCCAAATCTTTTTTTTCCGGAGATCTTCTAGCACCAATTTAATGGTGTGGCCACTGTTGTTCTGTTGTCAGTGCGTTCGACGCACTTCACCAGATTTTCTGAAATTTTTTTTCCATAGATCTTATAGCACCAATTGGACGGTGTGGCTACAGTTGCTCAGTGGTCAGTGCGTCCGGCTTACAACAACAAATTGTCTGAATTTTTTTTTCTGAGATCTGTTAGCACCAATTGGATGGTGTGGTCACTGTTGCTCAGTGGTCAGTGCGTCCGGCGTACAACCCCAAATCTTTTTTTTCCGGAGATCTTCCAGCACCAATTGGATGGTGTGGCCACTGTTGTTCTGTGGTCAGTGCGTTCGGCGCACTTCACCAAATTTTCTAAAATTTTTTTTCAGGAGATCTTTAAGCATCAATTGGATGGTGTTTCTAGAGTTGCTCAGTGGTCAGTGCGTCCGGCGTACAACCCCAAATCTTTTTTTTCCGGAGATCTTCTAGCACCAATTGGATGGTGTTGCCACTGTTGTTCTGTGGTCAATGCGTTCGGCGCACTTCACCAGATTTTCTAAATTTTTTTTCCGGAGATCTTTTAGCACCAATTGGAAGGTGTGGTCACTGTTGCTCAGTGGTCAGTGCGTTCGGCGCACTTCACCAAATTTTCAAAAATTTTTTTTCAGGAGATCTTTAAGCATCAATTGGATGGTGTTTCTAGAGTTGCTCAGTGGTCAGTGCGTCCGGCGTACAACCCCAAATCTTTTTTTTCCGGAGATCTTCTAGCACCAATTGGATGGTGTGGCCACTGTTGTTCTGTGGTCAGTGCGTTGGGCGCACTTCACCAAATTTTCTAAAATTTTTTTTCAGGAGATCTTTAAGCATCAATTGGATGGTGTTTCTAGAGTTGCTCAGTGGTCAGTGCGTCCGGCGTACAACCCCAAATCTTTTTTTTCCGGAGATCTTCTAGCACCAATTGGATGGTGTGGCCACTGCTGTTCTGTGGTCAGTGCGTTCGGCGCACTTCACCAAATTTTCAAAAATTTTTTTTCAGGAGATCCTTAAGCATCAATTGGATGGTGTTTCTAGAGTTGCTCAGTGGTCAGTGCGTCCGGCGTACAACCCCAAACCTTTTTTTTCCGGAGATCTTCTAGCACCAATTGGATGGTGTGGCCACTGTTGTTCTGTGGTCAGTGCGTTCGGCGCACTTCACCAAATTTTCAAAAATTTTTTTTCAGGAGATCTTTAAGCATCAATTGGATGGTGTTTCTAGAGTTGCTCAGTGGTCAGTGCGTCCGGCGTACAACCCCAAATCTTTTTTTTCCGGAGATCTTCTAGCACCAATTGGATGGTGTGGCCACTGTTGTTCTGTGGTCAGTGCGTTGGGCGCACTTCACCAAATTTTCTAAAATTTTTTTTCAGGAGATCTTTAAGCATCAATTGGATGGTGTTTCTAGAGTTGCTCAGTGGTCAGTGCGTCCGGCGTACAACCCCAAATCTTTTTTTCCGGAGATCTTCTAGCACCAATTGGATGGTGTGGCCACTGTTGTTCTGTGGTCAGTGCGTTCGACGCACTTCACCAGATTTTCTGAAATTTTTTTTCCATAGATCTTATAGCACCAATTGGACGGTGTGGCTTCAGTTGCTCAGTGGTCAGTGCGTCCGGCGTACAACCCCAAATCTATTTTTCCGGAGATCTTCTAGCACCAATTGGATGGTGTGGCCACTGTTGTTCTGTGGTCAGTGCGTTGGGCGCACTTCACCAAATTTTCTAAAATTTTTTTTCAGGAGATCTTTAAGCATCAATTGGATGGTGTTTCTAGAGTTGCTCAGTGGTCAGTGCGTCCGGCGTACAACCCCAAATCTTTTTTTCCGGAGATCTTCTAGCACCAATTGGATGGTGTGGCCACTGTTGTTCTGTGGTCAGTGCGTTGGGCGCACTTCACCAAATTTTCTAAAATTTTTTTTCAGGAGATCTTTAAGCATCAATTGGATGGTGTTTCTAGAGTTGCTCAGTGGTCAGTGCGTCCGGCGTACAACCCCAAATCTTTTTTTTCCGGAGATCTTCTAGCACCAATTGGATGGTGTGGCCACTGTTGTTCTGTGGTCAGTGCGTTCGGCGCACTTCACCAAATTTTCTAAAATTTTTTTTCAGGAGATCTTTAAGCATCAATTGGATGGTGTTTCTAGAGTTGCTCAGTGGTCAGTGCGTCCGGCGTACAACCCCAAATCTTTTTTTTCCGGAGATCTTCTAGCACCAATTGGATGGTGTGGCCACTGTTGTTCTGTGGTCAATGCGTTCGGCGCACTTCACCAGATTTTCTAAATTTTTTTTCCGGAGATCTTTTAGCACCAATTGGAAGGTGTGGCTACTATTGCTCAGTAGTCAGTGCGTCCGGCGTACAACCCCAAATCTTTTTTTTCCGGAGATCTTCTAGCACCAATTGGATGGTGTGGCCACTGTTGTTCTGTGGTCAGTGCGATCGACGCACTTCACCAGATTTTCTGAAATTTTTTTCCGGAGATCTTATAGCACCAATTGGACGGTGTGGCTACAGTTGCTCAGTGGTCAGTGCGTCCGGCTTACAGCAACAAATTGTCTGAATTTTTTTTTCCGGAGATCTTTTAGCACCAATTTGACGGTGTGGTCACTGTTGCTCATTGGTCAGTGCGTCCGGCGTACAACCCCAAATCTTTTTTTTCCGGAGATCTTCCAGCACCAATTGGATGGTGTGGCCACTGTTGTTCTGTGGTCAGTGCGTTCGGCGCACTTCACCAAATTTTCTAAAATTTTTTTTCAGGAGATCTTTAAGCATCAATTGGATGGTGTTTCTAGAGTTGCTCAGTGGTCAGTGCGTCTGGCGTACAACCCCAAATCTTTTTTTTCCGGAGATCTTCTAGCACCAATTGGATGGTGTGGCCACTGTTGTTCTGTGGTCAATGCGTTCGGCGCACTTCACCAGATTTTCTAAATTTTTTTTCCGGAGATCTTTTAGCACCAATTGGAAGGTGTGGCTACTATTGCTCAGTAGTCAGTGCGTCCGGCGTACAACCCCAAATCTTTTTTTTCCGGAGATCTTCTAGCACCAATTGGATGGTGTGGCCACTGTTGTTCTGTGGTCAGTGCGTTGGGCGCACTTCACCAAATTTTCTAAAATTTTTTTTCAGGAGATCTTTAAGCATCAATTGGATGGTGTTTCTAGAGTTGCTCAGTGGTCAGTGCGTCCGGCGTACAACCCCAAATCTTTTTTTTCCGGAGATCTTCTAGCACCAATTGGATGGTGTGGCCACTGTTGTTCTGTGGTCAGTGCGTTGGGCGCACTTCACCAAATTTTCTAAAATTTTTTTTCAGGAGATCTTTAAGCATCAATTGGATGGTGTTTCTAGAGTTGCTCAGTGGTCAGTGCGTCCGGCGTACAACCCCAAATCTTTTTTTTCCGGAGATCTTCTAGCACCAATTGGATGGTGTGGCCACTGTTGTTCTGTGGTCAGTGCGTTCGGCGCACTTCACCAGATTTTCTGAAATTTTTTTTCCATAGATCTTATAGCACCAATTGGACGGTGTGGCTTCAGTTGCTCAGTGGTCAGTGCGTCCGGCGTACAACCCCAAATCTATTTTTCCGGAGATCTTCTAGCACCAATTGGATGGTGTGGCCACTGTTGTTCTGTGGTCAGTGCGTTGGGCGCACTTCACCAAATTCTCTAAAATTTTTTTTCAGGAGATCTTTAAGCATCAATTGGATGGTGTTTCTAGAGTTGCTCAGTGGTCAGTGCGTCCGGCTTACAACAACAAATTTTCTGAATTTTTTTTCTGAGATCTTTTAGCACCAATTGGACGGTGTGGTCACTGTTGCGCAGTGGTCAGTGCGTCCGGCGTACAACCCCGAATCTTTTTTTTCCGGAGATCTTCTAGCACCAATTGGATGGTGTGGCCACTGTTGTTCTGTGGTCAGTGCGTTGGGCGCACTTCACCAAATTTTCTAAAATTTTTTTTCAGGAGATCTTTAAGCATCAATTGGATGGTGTTTCTAGAGTTGCTCAGTGGTCAGTGCGTCCGGCTTACAACAACAAATTTTCTGAATTTTTCTTTCTGAGATCTGTTAGCACCAATTGGACGGTGTGGTGACTGTTGCACAGTGGTCAGTGCGTCCGGCGTACAACCCCAAATCTTTTTTTTCCGGAGATCTTCTAGCACTAATTGGATGGTGTGGCCACTGTTGTTCTGTGGTCAGTGCGTTCGGCGCACTTCACCAGATTTTCTGAAATTTTTTTTCCGGAGATCTTATAGCACCAATTGGACGGTGTGGCTACAGTTGCTCAGTGGTCAGTGCGTTCGGCTTACAACAACAAATTGTCTGGATTTTTTTTTTCTGAGATCTTTTAGCACCAATTGGACGGTGTGGTCACTCTTGCTCAGTGGTCAGTGCGTCCAGCGTACAACCCCAAATCTTTTTTTTCCGGAGATCTTCTAGCACCAATTGGATGGTGTGGCCACTGTTGTTCTGTGGTCAGTGCGTTCGGCGCACTTCACCAGATTTTCTGAAAATTTTTTCCGGAGATCTTATAGCACCAATTGGACGGTGTGGCTACAGTTGATCAGTGGTCAGTGCGTCCGGCTAACAACAACAAATTTTCTGAATTCTAGCACCAATTGGATGGTGTGGCCACTGTTGTTCTGTGGTCAGTGCGTTGGGCGCACTTCACCAAATTTTCTAAAATTTTTTTTCAGGAGATCTTTAAGCATCAATTGGATGGTATTTCTAGAGTTGCTCAGTGGTCAGTGCGTCCAGCGTACTACCCCAAATCTTTTTTTTCCGGAGATCTTCTAGCACCAATTGGATGGTGTGGCCACTGTTGTTATGTGGTCAGTGCGATCGACGCACTTCACCAGATTTTCTGAAATTTTTTTCCGGAGATCTTATAGCACCAATTGGACGGTGTGGCTACAGTTGCTCAGTGGTCAGTGCGTCCCGCTTACAGCAACAATTTGTCTGAATTTTTTTTTCCGGAGATCTTTTAGCACCAATTTGACGGTGTGGTCACTGTTGCTCAGTGGTCAGTGCGTATGGCGTACAACCCCAAATCTTTTTTTCCGGAGATCTTCTAGCACCAATTGGATGGTGTGGCCACTGTTGTTCTGTGGTCAGTGCGTTCGGCGCACTGAAGCAGATTTTCTGAAATTTTTTTTCCGGAGATCTTTAACCCCAATTGGACGGTGTGGCTACAACAACAAATTTTCGGAATTTATTTTTCTGAGATCTTTTAGCACCAATTGGACGGTGTGGTCACTCTTGCTCAGTGGTCAGTGCGTCCAGCGTACAACCCCAAATCTTTTTTTTCCGGAGATCTTCTAGCACCAATTGGATGGTGTGGCCACTGTTGTTCTGTGGTCAGTGCGTTCGGCGCACTTCACCAGATTTTCTGAAATTTTTTTTCCGGAGATCTTATAGCACCAATTGGACGGTGTGGCTACAGTTGATCAGTGGTCAGTGCGTCCGGCTAACAACAACAAATTTTCTGAATTCTAGCACCAATTGGATGGTGTGGCCACTGTTGTTCTGTGGTCAGTGCGTTGGGCGCACTTCACCAAATTTTCTAAAATTTTTTTTCAGGAGATCTTTAAGCATCAATTGGATGGTATTTCTAGAGTTGCTCAGTGGTCAGTGCGTCCAGCGTACAACCCCAAATCTTTTTTTTCCGGAGATCTTCTAGCACCAATTGGATGGTGTGGCCACTGTTTTTTCTGTGGTCAGTGCGATCGACGCACTTCACCAAATTTTCTAAAATTTTTTTTCAGGAGATCTTTAAGCATCAATTGGATGGTATTTCTAGAGTTGCTCAGTGGTCAGTGTCCAGCGTACAACCCCAAATCTTTTTTTTCCGGAGATCTTCTAGCACCAATTGGATGGTGTGGCCACTGTTGTTCTGTGGTCAGTGCGATCGACGCACTTCACCAGATTTTCTGAAATTTTTTTCCGGAGATCTTATAGCACCAATTGGACGGTGTGGCTACAGTTGCTCAGTGGTCAGTGCGTCCGGCTTACAGCAACAAATTGTCTGAATTTTTTTTTCCGGAGATCTTTTAGCACCAATTTGACGGTGTGGTCACTGTTGCTCAGTGGTCAGTGCGTATGGCGTACAACCCCAAATCTTTTTTTCCGGAGATCTTCTAGCACCAATTGGATGGTGTGGCCACTGTTGTTCTGTGGTCAGTGCGTTCGGCGCACAGAAGCAGATTTTCTGAAATTTTTTTTCCGGAGATCTTTAACCCTAATTGGACGGTGTGGCTACAACAACAAATTTTCTGAATTTATTTTTCTAAGATCTTTTAGCACCAATTGGACGGTGTGGTCACTGTTGCTCAGTGGTCAGTGCGTCTGGCGTACAACCCCAAATCTTTTTTTCCGGAGATCTTCTAGCACCAATTGGATGGTGTGGCCACTGTTGTTCTGTGGTCATGCGTTCGGCGCACTTCACCAAATTTTCTGAAATTGTTTTTCCGGAGATCTTTTAGCACCAATTGGAAGGTGTGGCTACTGTTGCTCAGTAGTCAGTGCGTCCGGCGTACAACCCCAAATCTATTTTTCCGGAGATCTTCTAGCACCAATTGGATGGTGTGGCCACTGTTGTTCTGTGGTCAGTGCGTTGGGCGCACTTCACCAAATTTTCTAAAATTTTTTTTCAGGAGATCTTTAAGCATCAATTGGATGGTGTTTCTAGAGTTGCTCAGTGGTCAGTGCGTCCGGCTTACAACAACAAATTTTCTGAAATTGTTTTCCACAGATCTTTTAGCACCAATTGGAAGGTGTGGCTACTGTTGCTCAGTAGTCAGTGCGTCCGGCGTACAACCCCAAATCTGTCTTTCCGGAGACCTTCTAGCACCAATTGGATGGTGTGGCCACTGTTGTTCTGTGGTCAGTGCGTTGGGCGCACTTCACCAAATTTTCTAAAATTTTTTTTCAGGAGATCTTTAAGCATCAATTGGATGGTGTTTCTAGAGTTGCTCAGTGGTCAGTGCGTCCGGCTTACAACAACAAATTTTCTGAAATTGTTTTCCACAGATCTTTTAGCACCAATTGGAAGGTGTGGCTACTGTTGCTCAGTAGTCAGTGCGTCCGGCGTACAACCCCAAATCTGTTTTTCCGGAGACCTTCTAGCACCAATTGGATGGTGTGGCCACTGTTGTTCTGTGGTCAGTGCGTTCGGCGCACTTCACCAGATTTTCTAAAATTTTTTTTCCGGAGATCTTATAGCACCAATTGGACGGTGTGGCTAAAGTTGCTCAGTGGTCAGTGCGTCCGGCTAACAACAACAAATTTTCTGAATTCTAGCACCAATTGGATGGTGTGGCCACTGTTGTTCTGTGGTCAGTGCGATCGACGCACTTCACCAGATTTTCTGAAATTTTTTTTCCGGAGATCTTATAGCACCAACTGGACGGTGTGGCTACAGTTGCTCAGTGGTCAGTGCGTCCGGCTTACAGCAACAAATTTTCTGAATTTTTTTTTTGAGATCTTTTAGCACCAATTGGACGGTGTGGTCACTGTTGCTCAGTGGTCAGTGCGTCTGGCGTACTACCCCAAATCTTTTTTTCCGGAGATCTTCTAGCACCAATTGGATGGTGTGGCCACTGTTGTTCTGTGGTCAGTGCGTTCGGCGCACTGAAGCAGATTTTCTGAAATTTTTTTTCCGGAGATCTTATAGCACCAATTGGACGGTGTGGCTACAACAACAAATTTTCTGAATTTTTTTTTCTGAGATCTTTTAGCACCAATTGGACGGTGTGGTCACTGTTGCTCAGTGGTCAGTGCGTCTGGCGTACAACCCCAAATCTTTTTTTCCGGAGATCTTCTATTACCAATTGGATGGTGTGGCCACTGTTGTTCTGTGGTAATGCGTTCGGCGCACTTCACCAAATTTTCTGAAATTTTTTTTCCGGAGATCTTTTAGCACCAATTGGAAGGTGTGGCTACTGTTGCTCAGTAGTCAGTGCGTCCGGCGTACAACCCCAAATCTATTTTTCCGGAGATCTTCTAGCACCAATGGGATGGTGTGGCCACTGTTGTTCTGTGGTCAGTGCGTTCGGCGCACTTCACCAAATTTTCTAAAATTTTTTTTCAGGAGATCTTTAAGCATCAATTGGATGGTGTTTCTAGAGTTGCTCAGTGGTCAGTGCGTCCGGCTTACAACAACAAATTTTCTGAAATTGTTTTCCACAGATCTTTTAGCACCAATTGGAAGGTGTGGCTACTGTTGCTCAGTAGTCAGTGCGTCCGGCGTACAACCCCAAATCTGTTTTTCCGGAGACCTTCTAGCACCAATTGGATGGTGTGGCCACTGTTGTTCTGTGGTCAGTGCGTTGGGCGCACTTCACCAAATTTTCTAAAATTTTTTTTCAGGAGATCTTTAAGCATCAATTGGATGGTGTTTCTAGAGTTGCTCAGTGGTCAGTGCGTCCGGCTTACAACAACAAATTTTCTGATTTTTTTTTCTGAGATTTTTTAGCACCAATTGGACGGTGTGGTCACTGTTGCGCAGTGGTCAGTGCGTCCGGCGTACAACCCGAAATCTTTTTTTTCCGGAGATCTTCTAGCACCAATTGGATGTGTGGCCACTGTTGTTCTGTGGTCAGTGCGTTCGGCGCACTTCACCAAATTTTCTAAAATTTTTTTTCAGGAGATCTTTAAGCATCAATTGGATGGTGTTTCTAGAGTTGCTCAGTGGTCAGTGCGTCCGGCGTACAACCCCAAATCTTTTTTTTCCGGAGATCTTCCAGCACTAATTGTATGGTGTGGCCACTGTTGTTCTGCGGTCAATGCGTTCGGCGCACTTCACCAGATTTTCTAAAATTTTTTTTCAGGAGATCTTTAAGCATCAATTGGATGGTGTTTCTAGAGCTGCTCAGTGGTCAGTGCGTCCGGCGTACAACCCCAAATCTTTTTTTTCCGGAGATCTTCTAGCACCAATTGGATGGTGTGGCCACTGTTGTTCTGTGTTTTTTTTTTCAGGAGATCTTTAAGCATCAATTGGATGGTGTTTCTAGAGTTGCTCAGTGGTCAGTGCGTCCGGCGTACAACCCCAAATCTGTTTTTTTCCGGAGATCTTCTAGCACCAATTGGATGGTGTGGCCACTGTTGTTCTGTGGTCAGTGCGTTCGGCGCACTTCACCAAATTTTCTAAAATTTTTTTTCAGGAGATCTTTAAGCATCAATTGGATGGTGTTTCTAGAGTTGCTCAGTGGTCAGTGCGTCCGGCGTACAACCCCAAATCTTTTTTTTCCGGAGATCTTCTAGCACCAATTGGATGGTGTGGCCACTGTTGTTCTGTGGTCAGTGCGTTCGGCGCACTTCACCAAATTTTCTAAAATTTTTTTTCAGGAGATCTTTAAGCATCAATTGGATGGTGTTTCTAGAGCTGCTCAGTGGTCAGTGCGTCCGGCGTACAACCCCAAATCTTTTTTTTCCGGAGATCTTCTAGCACCAATTGGATGGTGTGGCCACTGTTGTTCTGTGTTTTTTTTTCAGGAGATCTTTAAGCATCAATTGGATGGTGTTTCTAGAGTTGCTCAGTGGTCAGTGCGTCCGGCGTACAACCCCAAATCTGTTTTTTTCCGGAGATCTTCTAGCACCAATTGGATGGTGTGGCCTCTGTTGTTCTGTGGTCAGTGCGTTCGGCGCACTTCACCAAATTTTCTAAAATTTTTTTTCAGGAGATCTTTAAGCATCAATTGGATGGTGTTTCTAGAGTTGCTCAGTGGTCAGTGCGTCCGGCGTACAACCCCAAATCTTTTTTTTCCGGAGATCTTCTAGCACCAATTGGATGGTGTGGCCACTGTTGTTCTGTGGTCAGTGCGTTCGGCGCACTTCACCAAATTTTCAAAAATTTTTTTTCAGGAGATCTTTAAGCATCAATTGGATGGTGTTTCTAGAGTTGCTCAGTGGTCAGTGCGTCCGGCGTACAACCCCAAATCTTTTTTTTCCGGAGATCTTCTAGCACCAATTGGATGGTGTGGCCACTGTTGTTCTGTGGTCAGTGCTTTCGGCGCACTTCACCAGATTTTCTGAAATTTTTGAAATTTTTTTTCCGGAGATCTTATAGCACCAATTGGACGGTGTGGCTACAGTTGCTCAGTGGTCAGTGCGTCCGGCTTACAACAACAAATTTTCTGAAATTTTTTTTTTGAGATCTTTTAGCACCAATTGGACGGTGTGGTCACTGTTGTTCAGTGGTCAGTGCGTCCGGCGTACAACCCCAAATCTTTTTTTTCCGGAGATCTTCTAGCACCAATTGGATGGTGTGGCCACTGTTGTTCTGTGGTCAGTGCGTTCGGCGCACTTCACCAAATTTTCTAAAATTTTTTTTCAGGAGATCTTTAAGCATCAATTGGATGCTGTTTCTAGAGTTGCTCAGTGGTCAGTGCGTCCGGCTAACAACAACAAATTTTCTGAATTCTGGTACCAATTGGATGGTTTTGCCACTGTTGTTCTGTGGTCAGTGCGTTCGGCGCACTTCACCAGATTTTCTGAAATTTTTTTTCCGGAGAACTTATAGCACCAATTGGACGGTGTGGCTACAGTTGCTCAGTGGTCAGTGCGTCCGGCTTACAACAACAAATTTTCTGAATTTTTTTTTCCGGAGATCTTTTAGCACCAATTGGAAGGTGTGGCTACTATTGCTCAGTAGTCAGTGCGTCCGGCGTACAACCCCAAATCTTTTTTTTCCGGAGATCTTCTAGCACCAATTGGATGGTGTGGCCATTGTTGTTCTGTGGTCAGTGCGTTCGGCGCACTTCACCAAATTTTCTAAAATTTTTTTTCAGGAGATCTTTAAGCATCAATTGGATGGTGTTTCTAGAGTTGCTCAGTGGTCAGTGCGTCCGGCGTACAACCCCAAATCTTTTTTTTCCGGAGATCTTCCAGCACTAATTGTATGGTGTGGCCACTGTTGTTCTGCGGTCAATGCGTTCGGCGCACTTCACCAGATTTTCTAAAATTTTTTTTCAGGAGATCTTTAAGCATCAATTGGATGGTGTTTCTAGAGCTGCTCAGTGGTCAGTGCGTCCGGCGTACAACCCCAAATCTTTTTTTTCCGGAGATCTTCTAGCACCAATTGGATGGTGTGGCCACTGTTGTTCTGTGTTTTTTTTTCAGGAGATCTTTAAGCATCAATTGGATGGTGTTTCTAGAGTTGCTCAGTGGTCAGTGCGTCCGGCGTACAACCCCAAATCTGTTTTTTTCCGGAGATCTTCTAGCACCAATTGGATGGTGTGGCCACTGTTGTTCTGTGGTCAGTGCGTTCGGCGCACTTCACCAAATTTTCTAAAATTTTTTTTCAGGAGATCTTTAAGCATCAATTGGATGGTGTTTCTAGAGTTGCTCAGTGGTCAGTGCGTCCGGCGTACAACCCCAAATCTTTTTTTTCCGGAGATCTTCTAGCACCAATTGGATGGTGTGGCCACTGTTGTTCTGTGGTCAGTGCGTTCGGCGCACTTCACCAAATTTTCTAAAATTTTTTTTCAGGAGATCTTTAAGCATCAATTGGATGGTGTTTCTAGAGCTGCTCAGTGGTCAGTGCGTCCGGCGTACAACCCCAAATCTTTTTTTTCCGGAGATCTTCTAGCACCAATTGGATGGTGTGGCCACTGTTGTTCTGTGTTTTTTTTTCAGGAGATCTTTAAGCATCAATTGGATGGTGTTTCTAGAGTTGCTCAGTGGTCAGTGCGTCCGGCGTACAACCCCAAATCTGTTTTTTTCCGGAGATCTTCTAGCACCAATTGGATGGTGTGGCCTCTGTTGTTCTGTGGTCAGTGCGTTCGGCGCACTTCACCAAATTTTCTAAAATTTTTTTTCAGGAGATCTTTAAGCATCAATTGGATGGTGTTTCTAGAGTTGCTCAGTGGTCAGTGCGTCCGGCGTACAACCCCAAATCTTTTTTTTCCGGAGATCTTCTAGCACCAATTGGATGGTGTGGCCACTGTTGTTCTGTGGTCAGTGCGTTCGGCGCACTTCACCAAATTTTCAAAAATTTTTTTTCAGGAGATCTTTAAGCATCAATTGGATGGTGTTTCTAGAGTTGCTCAGTGGTCAGTGCGTCCGGCGTACAACCCCAAATCTTTTTTTTCCGGAGATCTTCTAGCACCAATTGGATGGTGTGGCCACTGTTGTTCTGTGGTCAGTGCTTTCGGCGCACTTCACCAGATTTTCTGAAATTTTTGAAATTTTTTTTCCGGAGATCTTATAGCACCAATTGGACGGTGTGGCTACAGTTGCTCAGTGGTCAGTGCGTCCGGCTTACAACAACAAATTTTCTGAAATTTTTTTTTTGAGATCTTTTAGCACCAATTGGACGGTGTGGTCACTGTTGTTCAGTGGTCAGTGCGTCCGGCGTACAACCCCAAATCTTTTTTTTCCGGAGATCTTCTAGCACCAATTGGATGGTGTGGCCACTGTTGTTCTGTGGTCAGTGCGTTCGCCGCACTTCACCAAATTTTCTAAAATTTTTTTTCAGGAGATCTTTAAGCATCAATTGGATGGTGTTCCTAGAGTTGCTCAGTGGTCAGTGCGTCCGGCGTACAACCCCAAATCGTTTTTTTCCGGAGATCTTCTAGCACCAATTTAATGGTGTGGCCACTGTTGTTCTGTGGTCAGTGCGTTCGGCGCACTTCACCAAATTTTCTAAAATTTTTTTTCAGGAGATCTATAAGCATCAATTGGATGCTGTTTCTAGAGTTGCTCAGTGGTCAGTGCGTCCGGCTAACAACAACAAATTCTCTGAATTCTGGCACCAATTGGATGGTGTGGCCACTGTTGTTCTGTGGTCAGTGCGTTCGGCGAACTTCACCAAATTTTCTAAAATTTTTTTCCGGAGATCTTATACCACCAATTGGACGGTGTGGCTACAGTTGCTCAGTGGTCAGTGCGTCCGGCGTACAACCCCAAATCTTTTTTTTCCGGAGATCTTCTAGCACCAATTGGATGGTGTGGCCACTGTTGTTCTGTGGTCAGTGCGTTCGGCGCACTTCACCAAATTTTCTAAAATTTTTTTTCAGGAGATCTTTAAGCATCAATTGGATGCTGTTTCTAGAGTTGCTCAGTGGTCAGTGCGTCCGGCTAACAACAACAAATTTTCTGAATTCTGGTACCAATTGGATGGTTTTGCCACTGTTGTTCTGTGGTCAGTGCGTTCGGCGCACTTCACCAGATTTTCTGAAATTTTTTTTCCGGAGAACTTATAGCACCAATTGGACGGTGTGGCTACAGTTGCTCAGTGGTCAGTGCGTCCGGCTTACAACAACAAATTTTCTGAATTTTTTTTTCCGGAGATCTTTTAGCACCAATTGGAAGGTGTGGCTACTATTGCTCAGTAGTCAGTGCGTCCGGCGTACAACCCCAAATCTTTTTTTTCCGGAGATCTTCTAGCACCGATTGGATGGTGTGGCCATTGTTGTTCTGTGGTCAGTGCGTTCGGCGCACTTCACCAAATTTTCTAAAATTTTTTTTCAGGAGATCTTTAAGCATCAATTGGATGGTGTTTCTAGAGTTGCTCAGTGGTCAGTGCGTCCGGCGTACAACCCCAAATCTTTTTTTTCCGGAGATCTTCTAGCACCAATTGGATGGTGTGGCCACTGTTGTTCTGTGGTCAGTGCGTTCGGCGCACTTCACCAAATTTTCAAAAATTTCTTTTCAGGAGATCTTTAAGCATCAATTGGATGGTGTTTCTAGAGTTGCTCAGTGGTCAGTGCGTCCGGCGTACAACCCCAAATCTTTTTTTTCCGGAGATCTTCTAGCACCAATTGGATGGTGTGGCCACTGTTGTTCTGTGGTCAGTGCTTTCGGCGCACTTCACCAGATTTTCTGAAATTTTTGAAATTTTTTTCCGGAGATCTTATAGCACCAATTGGACGGTGTGGCTACAGTTGCTCAGTGGTCAGTGCGTCCGGCTTACAACAACAAATTTTCTGAAATTTTTTTTTTGAGATCTTTTAGCACCAATTGGACGGTGTGGTCACTGTTGTTCAGTGGTCAGTGCGTCCGGCGTTCAACCCCAAATCTTTTTTTTCCGGAGATCTTCTAGCACCAATTGGATGGTGTGGCCACTGTTGTTCTGTGGTCAGTGCGTTCGGCGCACTTCACCAAATTTTCTAAATTTTTTTTCAGGAGATCTTTAAGCATCAATTGGATGGTGTTCCTAGAGTTGCTCAGTGGTCAGTGCGTCCGGCTTACAACAACAAATTTTCTGAAATTTTTTTTTTGAGATCTTTTACCACCAATTGGACGGTGTGGTCACTGTTGTTCAGTGGTCAGTGCGTCCGGCGTTCAACCCCAAATCTTTTTTTTCCGGAGATCTTCTAGCACCAATTGGATGGTGTGGCCACTGTTGTTCTGTGGTCAGTGCGTTCGGCGCACTTCACCAAATTTTCTAAATTTTTTTTCAGGAGATCTTTAAGCA
The DNA here is from genome assembly GCA_963583995.1 of Xylota segnis. Taxonomy (NCBI): domain Eukaryota; kingdom Metazoa; phylum Arthropoda; class Insecta; order Diptera; family Syrphidae; genus Xylota; species Xylota segnis. The sequence continues at coordinate 102,649,054 of OY757236.1, read as the reverse complement.
TCAATTGGATGGTGTTCCTAGAGTTGCTCAGTGGTCAGTGCGTCCGGCGTACAACCCCAAACCGTTTTTTTCCGGAGATCTTCTAGCACCAATTTAATGGTGTGGCCACTGTTGTTCTGTGGTCAGTGCGTTCGGCGCACTTCACCAAATTTTCTAAAATTTTTTTTCAGGAGATCTTTAAGCATCAATTGGATGCTGTTTCTAGAGTTGCTCAGTGGTCAGTGCGTCCGGCTAACAACAACAAATTCTCTGAATTCTGGCACCAATTGGATGGTGTGGCCACTGTTGTTCTGTGGTCAGTGCGTTCGGCGAACTTCACCAAATTTTCTAAAATTTTTTTCCGGAGATCTTATACCACCAATTGGACGGTGTGGCTACAGTTGCTCAGTGGTCAGTGCGTCCGGCGTACAACCCCAAATCTTTTTTTTCCGGAGATCTTCTAGCACCAATTGGATGGTGTGGCCACTGTTGTTCTGTGGTCAGTGCGTTCGGCGCACTTCACCAAATTTTCTAAAATTTTTTTTCAGGAGATCTTTAAGCATCAATTGGATGCTGTTTCTAGAGTTGCTCAGTGGTCAGTGCGTCCGGCTAACAACAACAAATTTTTTGAATTCTGGCACCAATTGGATGGTTTTGCCACTGTTGTTCTGTGGTCAGTGCGTTCGGCGCACTTCACCAGATTTTCTGAAATTTTTTTTCCGGAGAACTTATAGCACCAATTGGACGGTGTGGCTACAGTTGCTCAGTGGTCAGTGCGTCCGGCTTACAACAACAAATTTTCTGAATTTTTGTTTCCGGAGATCTTTTAGCACCAATTGGAAGGTGTGGCTACTATTGCTCAGTAGTCAGTGCGTCCGGCGTACAACCCCAAATCTTTTTTTTCCGGAGATCTTCTAGCACCAATTGGATGGTGTGGCCATTGTTGTTCTGTGGTCAGTGCGTTCGGCGCACTTCACCAAATTTTCTAAATTTTTTTTTCAGGAGATCTTTAAGCATCAATTGGATGGTGTTTCTAGAGTTGCTCAGTGGTCAGTGCGTCCGGCGTACAACCCCAAATCTTTTCTTTCCGGAGATCTTCTATCACCAATTGGATGGTGTGGCCACTGTTGTTCTGTGGTCAGTGCGTTCGGCGCACTTCACCAAATTTTCTAAAATTTTTTTTCAGGAGATCTTTAAGCATCAATTGGCGGCCAGGTGTGAACCGATAGGGTAAAGTCTTTAGACGATCCTTATCGGCAACGCTTCAAGAAGACTCACTGCCTCCTCGTGGCGGCCGCCGGGCAACGGCTCCTATGTTAAGGAAACTACCCACAATCAGATCAACCTGCTACTGGCTTTGTGCCTCTCTGGCTGATCAGTTTGATGGTGTTGTGGAATTATCATAAGGCCGGCTAAAGTGAGCGACGATGGGGAGAAAACCCCATTATCAAATCCCTAATCCAAGGTGGAACAGCATACGCCGATGGATGCATGGCTAAGAGGGTGCTTAGTCGCTAGTATGCCAACTCCGAATACCTGGCGCCCTTCGGTTTTAAGTCAGCCTTCCTGTGGCATACCGGGCTCCGCCATGGGCGACCTCCCTTCCCGGACACTCGTGGGTCCAAAATACCTTTAAATATTAATATAAACAATGAGAAGGATGCATCTCAGATCGCATCAACCTTGGGTTCTGCTGTTGAGCAACCCTCTGTATCCCGAGGCGCTACTGAGCACTCGACGGCCAACGCTACCTTGGCCTCTACTTCTCGGTCTGCTGTCGAGCAGCCGAACACCCCTGAACGTTTAGAAGGCGTTGCCACATGGGCCCCTTTGAAACCTTCCGCTGCGGTCAGAACCGGGGATGTGGAATCTGCCACATCTGATTCTGACGCGTCCACCATTGTTGATGCCTGTAGTATCATCACGGAGAAATCCGGTTGCTCCTCCATTGGGAAGATGCTTGGTGACCTACAGATCCCACAACAAAAGGATGGATTTTTCAAACTGACCTCTAAAGAAAGAAGGCGGTTTAAGCATGCGCTTAGTACTGGCAAGAGTAGAGAGAGTGCTCTCGCATACTCAAAGATTGCCACCCCTAATCACCGCGAAACTAAACGTGTCAGATCGGAGGATCAGACACCAATAGAATCGGTCGCCAAGAAAGTCAAGGCAGGACCTACACCTGTAACTCCCACTTACAGTCAAGTGGCCAGTACCATCAGGTTAGGTGTTGTCCCGACTGACTTGTCCACTCAACCCCTCACAACTGAGCAAATGGCACTGTTTCAAGAGGCGGTTATAGACACCTCGATCGAGATGAGCAATAGCGGCGTATGGCCGCATTTTTCTGGTTCACATCACAGATCGGGGTGGCTAGTGTTCATATGCGCTCGAATTTCGAGAGGATCAGAGCCAAAAGTGGACTGAACGTGACACTTGTGGAGGAAGGTTTTCTCCCTAAACCACACATTGTCCGAGGGTTCTTTCCACAAAGTCTGGAGCTGTCCTCAGAAAAGATTTTGGCGACTATAACTGCCCAAAACGCTGGACTGCAGGCCAATTCATGGAAGGTTATCAAGAGGGAAAAGGATGGTGCACTCCTTCACCTCGTGATGGCTATTGATGACTCTTCCATGAATAGGCTAAACACCTGTAAAGGCAAAATTAGTTACCGCTTCGGCCAGGTTAAGCTGATCTTAAGGAGCACCGATAAGATAACAGCGTCTGGCTGCGGTACCTCCGATAAGGAGGTAATTGGACCTTCACCTGACTGCGGAAATGTGTCCGACAGACAGGATCCCCAACCTGCTCCCTCGTCTAACAGCGCCACTGGGCATGTTAATCCCGGCGATTCCAAAACAACCATAGCTAACCCGGCAACAACATCTGCCCTTTCGACCACCAGCGCCACTGGGCATGGTGCTCATAGCGGTTTCGGAAATCAGCCCACTAAGCAGGTTCCACGACCAACTCCTTCAACCAGCAGGGCCATAGGGCATGCTGGTCCCTTCCGTTCTGGTAACAGAACAGTAGCTAGATCTGTGGATCGCTACCGTAGAGGTGGCACTAGCTACATATCCCAAACGACCGGCACCATAGCCGGTTCAACTCGTCCAGCAAGCGGCGCCAGTGGGCACGCTTACTGCCATGAAGAAGAGTCGGTCAGGAACAGACCACTGGGTCGTCCAAATCTGGCTGCTTGTCGCAGAGGAAAAGGCCCTAAAAAAGCCCAACTACTCAGACAAGCTAGATCCTCCAAGGAGGACTAAATGAGCACCATTAAGGTGTTACAGGCGAACCTGCATCACGCTAAGGGCGCGTCCGCTACCCTTAGCAAGCGGTTCGCCGATGAAAATATAACCCTTGGCCTTATTCAAGAACCTTGGGTTATCAGCGGACACATTAGAGGTCTATGGAGTACGACAAGTAAGTTAATTTACAAATGCGGGGAGTTAGTGCCAAGGGCGGCCTGCTTGATAAGCAAATTTATTAACTTTCTCTCTATTCCAGAATTTTTGACTAAAGACCTGGTGGCCCTACTGGTAGAGGTTCCGACCGAGAGGGGAACACAGAACATCGTGTGTGCCTCGGCATATTTCCCCGGCGACGACGACAATATTCCGCCCACAGAGGTCCAGGAACTAATACAACACTGCCAGAAACGCAACCTACACTACATCATAGGTTGCGATGCCAATGCGCATCACAAGATCTGGGGCAGTAGTGGCATCAATAGAAGGGGTGAGTGTCTTTTAGAATATCTTATTAGTAATCGTGTAGACATTGTAAATAAGGGCTCTAAACCAACCTTCATAAATGCGATTCGCGAAGAGGTACTTGATCTCACACTCGCTAGTCCATTTATTTCAAACTCAGTAGTAATCTGGCATGTGTCAGATGAAGCCTCGTTGTCCGACCACTTGCACATCAGGTTCGACATTCCGGGTAGACTGACACATGACTCTTCTAGATACGATCCCAAATCCACGGACTGGAATCTGTATCGAGGACTTGTCCTCTCAAAATTAGATACGCTAATCCCATCTATTGCGTCCACGTGGGACCTAGATGAAGCAGCTTATCAATTAAACAATGTGTTGCTTACCTCCTATCATAGCAGTTGCGTCCCCAAAACCAGTGTGTGTAGACGTAAGGTTCCCTGGTGGAATGACCAACTTGCTAAGATTAGGAAAAAGGTTAGAAGACTTTTCAACGTTGCAAAACGTACGAAGAGTTGGGACGAATATAGATTCGCTCTCACTGAATACAATTCAGAATTAAGACGATCCAAACGCGCTACATGGAGAAAATGCTGTGAAAACATAACTGACATGCCAGTAGCGGCACGCATCCATAAAGCACTTGTAAAGGATCACGCAAATAGTGTAGGTTTACTCAAAAAGACTGATGGTACCTACACGTCGGACCAAATGGATACACTTAGAACCCTACTTCAGGTTCACTTCCCTGGTTCGACCACCTGTGCATTCCGCACACACTCGAACGCATCTGACCATAGGGTCTGTATCGCCAGTAGAGTGAACAGTTTATCTGGCAAAATATTCAGTCCGGATAAGGTAAGATGGGCCGTAGGCTCTTTCAAACCATTCAAAGCCCCCGGTGGTGATGGGATCTTTCCAGCTCTCCTGCAAAAGGCAATCGATCTCATCTTGCCGGCCATTATTGCTTTATTTAGAGCCAGCTATAACTGGAGTTACATTCCGTTTACCTGGAGGCAGGTGAATGTAATCTTCATACCTAAACCAGGCAATAGACCTAGTGAGCTGCCTAAATCATACAGACCCATTAGTCTAACATCCTTTGTTCTCAAAACTATGGAGAGACTCATTGATGTTCACATTAGAGGCCGACTAGATTTGTCCATCCCTCTACACTCAAGCCAATTTGCATATAGAAAAGGTAAATCAACCGAAGGCGCTCTTCACTATCTTGTCAAGAAGATAGAAGGAACTTTACGTTCCAAGGACATAGCCCTATGTGCATTCCTGGATATTGAGGGTGCTTTCGATAACACTGGCTACGATTCAATAGCAAGGGCTATAAGTAGCAAAGGTATCGAAGATTCGACCAACCAATGGGTTAGAGCCATGCTCGAAAGTCGGATTATTACTTCCTCCTCCGGAGAAGTGTCTGTATCTGTGAACGCAGTTAAAGGTTGCCCCCAGGGGGGCGTCCTTTCTCCACTTCTGTGGTCACTAGTTATCGACAGACTCCTAGCAGATCTTTATAGATCAGGCTACATCGCCATTGGTTATGCAGATGACCTGGCGATCATTGTTAGTGGTAAACACGGTTTGACGGTTTCTAGCGTCATGCAGGGTGCTTTACTACACGTTTTAGAATGGTGTAATAGCGAGGGTCTTTCCATTAACCCTAGCAAAACCATTCTAGTGCCTTTTACTCACAAAAGATTGGTCAATCTGGGACCTATCACCATAAAAGGCACCACATTAGTGTGCTCCAGTGAAGTCAAATATCTCGGAGTCACCCTTGATAAAAGACTCAACTGGAATACTCATATCAAGTCCGCCATAGAACGCGCCACCAGGGCCATGTGGGCCTGTAGACGCCTCTATGGTAGAACTTGGGGTCTCAATCCTAAAATGATTCATTGGATATACACAATGATAGTGAGGCCCATTATCACGTACGCAGCCATCGTATGGTGGCCAAAAGTACTTGAACGGACAACGGCTGCAAACCTTCAGAAGCTACAAAGAATAGCCTGTCTCGGTATCTCAGGTGCCATGCGTACCTGCCCTACGGCAGCTATAGAAGCCATCGTTGGGCTCACGCCTCTACAAATCTTTATTAGGAAGACGGCTGCTAGATGCGCTATCAAGTTGCAACTAGAATACAAGTTTAAGGCAGGTGACCACGTGGGACACCTGAAAATTCTTGACTCAATCCCACAAAGAGACATGCTCTGCACTGTACCCGACGTTATGGTCAGTGAATACTGTTTCGGTAGGTTATTTGAGGTTAATATATTAGACCGTGCAGACTGGTCTAATGGTGTTCCAACACTGGACCCTAGAGGTCTGATATGGTTCACAGATGGATCAAAGATGGACTCCGGAGTGGGTGCTGGTGTCTTTGGACCCAATACCAAAGTCACAATACCTATGGGAACGTGTCCCACGGTCTTCCAGGCTGAACTCCATGCCATTGAGATCTGCGCCAGAATAAACCTTAGTAAGAGAATCAAGGGCGCAAAAATTTACATCTTCTCAGATAGCCAGGCAGCTCTCAAAGCTCTGTCGTCCAACGTAATGGACTCCTTAACGGTTAAATGCTGTTACGATGCACTACAATCTCTTGCTAGACACAATAGTGTGGTACTCGGATGGGTTCCAGGTCATCAGGGGATTGCAGGCAACGAATCTGCAGATGAACTAGCTAGGGCTGGCTCAGGATCTGCGTTCATTGGACCTGAACCTTACTGTGGCGTCAATTGGGCTTATGCCACAGCGCTGATTAACGCATGGGAGCATAATCTTCGCCTAACCCACTGGGAAAATGTCCCAGGGTTACGACAATCCAAGAGGTTAATCAAGCCATATTCCTATAAGGAAATTCTAAACTTAGACAAAGAAAATATTAGGAAGCTGGTGAGCTTTCTAACAGGTCATTGCGGCCTGAGATATCACCTCAACAAACTCAATCTATGCCCAGACATAGAATGCAGGTTCTGCTCAGAAGATGACGAATCATCCGAGCACTTCTCTGTGAATGTCCAGCTCTGCATTGGTTGAGGTGGCGCATCTTCCGCAAGGTAACATGCTCGCCGGCAGATATTAAAACCTCTGCAACTAAGGACGTGCTTTCCTTCATCAGGGAGGTGGGACGTCTCTTAGAGTAAAAATTACACCCTAAGATACAATAGATCTTTTAGGTCGCAGTATCAGCCATATGGGCTAGGGTCCTAATAAAAAAAAAAAAAAAAAAAAAGCATCAATTGGATGGTGTTTCTAGAGTTGCTCAGTGGTCAGTGCGTCCGGCGTACAACCCCAAATCTTTTTTTCCGGAGATCTTCTAGCACCAATTTAATGGTGTGGCCACTGTTGTTCTGTGGTCAGTGCGTTCGGCGCACTTCACCAAATTTTCTAAAATTTTTTTTCAGGAGATCTTTAAGCATCCATTGGATGGTGTTTCTAGAGTTGCTCAGTGGTCAGTGCGTCCGGCGAACAACCCCAAATCTTTTTTTTCCGGAGATCTTCTAGCACCAATTGGACGGTGTGGCCACTGTTGTTCTGTGGTCAGTGCGTTCGGCGCACTTCACCAAATTTTCTAAAATTTTTTTTCAGGAGATCTTTAAGCATCAATTGGATGGTGTTTCTAGATTTGCTTAGTAGCACTGACCAATTTAATGGTGTGGCCACTGTTGTTCTGTGGTCAGTGCGTTCGGCGCACTTCACCAAATTTTCTAAAATTTTTTTTCAGGAGATCTTTAAGCATCCATTGGATGGTGTTTCTAGAGTTGCTCAGTGGTCAGTGCGTCCGGCATACAACCCCAAATCTATTTTTCCGGAGATCTTCTAGCACCAATTGGATGGTGTGGCCACTGTTGTTCCGTGGTCAGTGCGTTCGGCGCACTTCACCAAATTTTCTAAAATTTTTTTTCAGGAGATCTTTAAGCATCAATTGGATGGCGTTTCTAGAGTAGCTCAGTGGTCAGTGCGTCCGGCGTACAACCCCAAATCTATTTTTTCCGGAGATCTTCTAGCACCAATTGGATGGTCTGGCCACTGTCGTTCTGTGGTCAGTGCGTGCGGCGCACTTCACCAGATTTCCTGAAATTTTTGTTCCGGAGATCTTTTAGCACCAATTGGACGGTGTGGCTACAGTTGCTCAGTGGTCAGTGCGTCCGGCTTACAACAACAAATTTCCAGAATTTTTTTTTCTGAGATCTTTTAGCACCAATTGGACGGTGTGGTCACTCTTGCTCAGTGGTCAGTGCGTCCGGCGTACAACCCCAAACGTTTTTTCCGAGGATCTTCTAGCACCAATTGGATGGTGTGGCCACTGTTGTTCTGTGGTCAGTGCGTTCGGCGCACTTCACCGAATTTTCTAAAATTTTTTTTCAGGAGATCTTTAAGCATCAATTGGATGGCGTTTCTAGAGTAGCTCAGTGGTCAGTGCGTCCGGCGTACAACCCCAAATCTTTTTTTTTCCGGAGATCTTCTAGCACCAATTGGATGGTGTGGCCACTGTTGTTCTGTGGTCAGTGCGTTCGCCGCACTTCACCGAATTTTCTAAAATTTTTTTTTTTAGGAGATCCTTAAGCATCAATTGGATGGCGTTTCTAGAGTAGCTCAGTGGTCAGTGCGTCCGGCGTACAACCCCAAATCCTTTTTTTCCGGAGATCTTCTAGCACCAATTGGATGGTGTGGCCACTGTTGTTCCGTGGTCAGTGCGTTCGGCGCACTTCACCAAATTTTCTAAAATTTTTTTTCAGGAGATCTTTAAGCATCAATTGGATGGCGTTTCTACAGTAGCTCAGTGGTCAGTGCGTCCGGCGTACAACCCCAAATCTTTTTTTTTCCGGAGATCTTCTAGCACCAATTGGATGGTGTGGCCACTGTTGTTCCGTGGTCAGTGCGTTCGGCGCACTTCACCAAATTTTCTAAAATTTTTTTTCAGGAGATCTTTAAGCATCAATTGGATGGCGTTTCTAGAGTAGCTCAGTGGTCAGTGCGTCCGGCGTACAACCCCAAACCTATTTTTTCCGGAGATCTTCTAGCACCAATTGGATGGTGTGGCCACTGTCGTTCTGTGGTCAGTGCGTGCGGCGCACTTCACCAGATTTTCTGAAATTTTTGTTCCGGAGATCTTATAGCACCAATTGGACGGTGGGGCTACAGTTGCTCAGTGGTCAGTGCGTCCGGCTTACAACAACAAATTTTCTGAATTTTTTTTCAGGAGATCTTTTAGCACCAATTGGACGGTGTGGTCACTCTTGCTCAGTGGTCAGTGCGTCCGGCGTACAACCCCAAACCTTTTTTCCGAGGATCTTCTAGCACCAATTGGATGGTGTGGCCACTGTTGTTCTGTGGTCAGTGCGTTCGGCGCACTTCACCAAATTTTCTAAAATTTTTTTTCAGGAGATCTTTAAGCATCAATTGTATGGTGTTTCTAGAGTTGCTCAGTGGTCAGTGCGTCCGGCGTACAACCCCAAATCTTTTTTTTCCGGAGATCTTCTAGCACCAATTGGATGGTGTGGCCACTGTTGTTCTGTGGTCAGTGCGTTCGGCGCACTTCACCAAATTTTCTAAAATTTTTTTTCAGGAGATCTTTAAGCATCAGTTGTATGGTGTTTCTAGAGTTGCTCAGTGGTCAGTGCGTCCGGCGTACAACCCCAAATCTTTTTTTTCCGGAGATCTTATAGCACCAACTGGACGGTGTGGCTACAGTTGCTCAGTGGTCAGTGCGTCCGGCTAACAACAACAAATTTTCTGAATTCTAGCACCAATTGGATGGTGTGGCCACTGTTGTTCTGTGGTCAGTGCGTTCGGCGCACTTCACCAGACTTTCTGAAATTTTTTTTCCGGAGATCTTATAGCACCAACTGGACGGTGCGGCTACAGTTGCTCAATGGTCAGTGCGTCCGGCTAACAACAACAAATTTTCTGAATTCTAGCACCAATTGGATGGTGTGGCCGCTGTAGTTCTGTAGTCAGTGCGTTCGGCGCACTTCACCAGATTTTCTGAAATTTTTTTTCCGGAGATCTTATAGCACCAATTGGACGGTGTGGCTACAGTTGTTCTGTGGTCAGTGCGTTCGGCGCACTTCACCAAATTTTCTGAAATTTTTTTTTTGAGATCTTTTAGCACCAATTGGACTGTGTGGTCACTGTTGTTCAGTGGTCAGTGCGTCCGGCGTACAACCCCAAATCTTTTTTTTCCGGAGATCTTCTATCACCAATTGGATGGTGTGGCCACTGTTGTTCTGTGGTCAGTGCGTTCGCCGCACTTCACCAAATTTTCTAAAATTTTTTTTCAGGAGATCTTTAAGCATCAATTGGATGGTGTTCCTAGAGTTGCTCAGTGGTCAGTGCGTCCGGCGTACAACCCCAAATCTTTTTTTTCCGGAGATCTTCTAGCACCAATTTAATGGTGTGGCCACTGTTGTTCTGTGGTCAGTGCGTTCGGCGCACTTCACCAAATTTTCTAAAATTTTTTTTTAGGAGATCTTTAAGCATCAATTGGATGGTGTTTCTAGAGTTGCTCAGTGGTCAGTGCGTCCGGCTAACAACAACAAATTTTCTGAATTCTAGCACCAATTGGATGGTGTGGCCACTGTTGTTCTGTGGTCAGTGCGTTCGGCGAACTTCACCAAATTTTCTAAAATTTTATTGAGGAGATCTTTAAGCATCAATTGGATAGTGTTTCTAGATTTGCTCAGTGGTCAGTGCATCCGGCGTACAACCCCAAATCTTTTTTTTCCGGAGATCTTCTAGCACCAATTGGATGGTGTGGCCACTGTTGTTCTGTGGTCAGTGCGTTCGGCGCACTTCACCAGATTTTCTGAAATTTTTTTTCCGGAGAACTTATAGCACCAATTGGACGGTGTGGCTACAGTTGCTCAGTGGTCAGTGCGTCCGGCTTACAACAACAACTTTTCTGAATTTTTTTTTCCGGAGATCTTTTAGCACCAATTGGAAGGTGTGGCTACTATTGCTCAGTAGTCAGTGCGTCCGGCGTACAACCCCAAATCTTTTTTTTCCGGAGATCTTCTAGCACCAATTAGACGGTGTGGCTACAGTTGCTCAGTGGTCAGTGCGTCCGGCTTACAACAACAACTTTTCTGAATTTTTTTTTCCGGAGATCTTATAGCACCAACTGGACGGTGTGGCTACAGTTGCTCAGTGGTTAGTGCGTCCGGCTAACAACAACAAATTTTCTGAATTCTAGCACCAATTGGATGGTGTGGCCACTGTTGTTCTGTGGTCAGTGCGTTCGGCGCACTTCACCAGATTTTCTGAAATTTTTTTTCAGGAGATCTTATAGCACCAACTGGACGGTGTGGCTACAGTTGCTCAGTGGTCAGTGCGTCCGGCTAACAACAACAAATTTTCTGAATTCTAGCACCAATTGGATGGTGTGGCCACTGTTGTTCTGTGGTCAGTGCGTTCGGCGCACTTCACCAGATTTTCTGAAATTTTTTTTCCGGAGAACTTATAGCACCAATTGGACGGTGTGGCTACAGTTTCTCAGTGGTCAGTGCGTCCGGTTTACAACAACAAATTTTCTGAATTTTTATTTTTGAGATCTTTTAGCACCAATTGGACGGTGTGGTCACTGTTGCTCAGTGGTCAGTGCGTCCGGCGTACAACCCCAAATCTTTTTTTTCCGGAGATCTTCTAGCACCAATTGGATGGTGTGGCCACTGTTGTTCTGTGGTCAGTGAGTTCGGCGCACTTCACCAAATTTTCTAAAATTTTTTTTCAGGAGATTTTTAAGCATCAATTGGATGGCGTTTCTAGAGTTGCTCAGTGGTCAGTGCGTCCGGCGTACAACCCCAAACTTTTTTTCCGGAGATCTTCTAACACCAATTGGATGGTGTGGCCACTGTTGTTCTGTGGTCAGTGCGCTCGGCGAACTTCACCAAATTTTCTAAAATTTTTTTTCAGGAGATCTTATAGCACCAATTGGACGCTGTGGCTACAGTTGCTCAGTGGTCAGTGCGTCCGGCTAACAACAACAAATTTTCTGAATTCTAGCACCAATTGGATGGTGTGGCCACTGTTGTTCTGTGGTCAGTGCGTTCGGCGCACTTCACCAGATTTTCTGAAATTTTTTTCCGGAGAACTTATAGCACCAATTGGACGGTGTGGCTACAGTTGCTCAGTGGTCAGTGCGTCCGGCTTACAACAACAAATTTTCTGAATTTTTTTTTCTGAGATCTTTTAGCACCAATTGGACTGTGTGGTCACTCTTGCTCAGTGGTCAGTGCGTCCGGCGTACAACCACAAATCTTTTTTTTCCGGAGATCTTCTAACACCAATTGGATGGTGTGGCCACTGTTGTTCTGTGGTCAGTGCGTTCGGCGCACTTCACCAGATTTTCTGAAATTTTTTTTCCGGAGATCTTATAGTTGCTCAGTGGTCAGTGCGTCCGGCTAACAACAACAAATTTTCTGAATTCTAGCATCGATTGGACGGTGTGGCTACAGTTGCTCAGTGGTCAGTGCGTCCGGCTTACAACAACAAATTTTCTGAATTTTTTTTTCTGAGATCTTTTAGCACCAATTGGATTGTGTGGCCACGGTTGTTCTGTGGTCAGTGCGTTCGGCGCACTTCACCAAATTTTCTGAAATTTTTTTTCCGGAGTTCTTTTAGCACCAATTGGAAGGTGTGGCTACTGTTGCTCAGTAGTCAGTGCGTCCGGCGTACAACCCTAAATATTTTTTTTCCGGAGATCTTCTAGCACCAATTGGATGGTGTGGCCATTGTTGTTCTGTGGTCAGTGCGTTCGGCGCACTTCACCAGATTTTCTGAAATGTTTTTTTCCGGAGATCTTATAGCACCAATTGGACGGTGTGGCTACAGTTGCTCAGTGGTCAGTGTGTCCGGTTTACAACAACAAATTTTCTGAATTTTTTTTTTTGAGATCTTTTAGCACCAATAGGACGGTGTGGTCACTGTTGCTCAGTGGTCAGTGCGTCCGGCATACAACCACAAATCTTTTTTTTCCGGAGATCTTCTAACACCAATTGGATGGTGTGGCCACTGTTGTTCTGTGGTCAGTGCGCTCGGTGCACTTCACCAAATTTTCTAAAATTTTTTTTCAGGAGATCTTTATGCATCAATTGGATGGTGTTTCTAGAGTTGCTCAGTGGTCAGTGCGTCCGGCGTACAACCCCAAACCTTATTTCCGGGGATCTTTTAGCACCAATTTAATGGTGTGGCCACTGTTGTTCTGTGGTCAGTGCGTTCGGCGCACTTCACCAAATTTTCTAAAATTTTTTTTCAGGAGATCTTTAAGCATCAATTGGATGGTGTTTCTAGAGTTGCTCAGTGGTCAGTGCGTCCGGCGTACAACCCCAAATCTTTTTTTTCCGGAGATCTTCTAGCACCAATTTAATTGTGTGGCCACTGTTGTTCTGTGGTCAGTGCGTTCGGCGCACTTCACCAAATTTTCTAAAATTTTTTTTCAGGAGATCTGTAAGCATCAATTGTATGGTGTTTCTAGAGTTGCTCAGTGGTCAGTGCGTCCGGCGTACAACCCCAAACCTTATTTCCGGGGATCTTTTAGCACCAATTTAATGGTGTGGCCACTGTTGTTCTGTGGTCAGTGCGTTCGGCGCACTTCACCAAATTTTCTAAAATTTTTTTTCAGGAGATCTTTAAGCATCAATTGGATGGTGTTTCTAGAGTTGCTCAGTGGTCAGTGCGTCCGGCGTACAACCCCAAATCTTTTTTTTCCGGAGATCTTCTAGCACCAATTTAATTGTGTGGCCACTGTTGTTCTGTGGTCAGTGCGTTCGGCGCACTTCACCAAATTTTCTAAAATTTTTTTTCAGGAGATCTTTAAGCATCAATTGTATGGTGTTTCTAGAGTTGCTCAGTGGTCAGTGCGTCCGGCGTACAACCCCAAACCTTATTTCCGGGGATCTTTTAGCACCAATTTAATGGTGTGGCCACTGTTGTTCTGTGGTCAGTGCGTTCGGCGCACTTCACCAGATTTTCTGAAATTTTTTTTCAGGAGATCTTATAGCACCAACTGGACGGTGTGGCTACAGTTGCTCAGTGGTTAGTGCGTCCGGCTAACAACAACAAATTTTCTGAATTCTAGCACCAATTGGATGGTGTGGCCACTGTTGTTCTGTGGTCAGTGCGTTCGGCGCACTTCACCAGATTTTCTGAAATTTTTTTTCAGGAGATCTTATAGCACCAACTGGACGGTGTGGCTACAGTTGCTCAGTGGTCAGTGCGTCCGGCTAACAACAACAAATTTTCTGAATTCTAGCACCAATTGGATGGTGTGGCCACTGTTGTTCTGTGGTCAGTGCGTTCGGCGCACTTCACCAGATTTTCTGAAATTTTTTTTCCGGAGAACTTATAGCACCAATTGGACGGTGTGGCTACAGTTTCTCAGTGGTCAGTGCGTCCGGTTTACAACAACAAATTTTCTGAATTTTTATTTTTGAGATCTTTTAGCACCAATTGGACGGTGTGGTCACTGTTGCTCAGTGGTCAGTGCGTCCGGCGTACAACCCCAAATCTTTTTTTTCCGGAGATCTTCTAGCACCAATTGGATGGTGTGGCCACTGTTGTTCTGTGGTCAGTGAGTTCGGCGCACTTCACCAAATTTTCTAAAATTTTTTTTCAGGAGATCTTTAAGCATCAATTGGATGGTGTTTCTAGAGTTGCTCAGTGGTCAGTGCGTCCGGCGTACAACCCCAAATCTTTTTTTTCCGGAGATCTTCTAGCACCAATTTAATGGTGTGGCCACTGTTGTTCTGTGGTCAGTGCGTTCGGCGCACTTCACCAAATTTTCTAAAATTTTTTTTCAGGAGATCTTTAAGCATCAATTGGATGGTGTTTCTAGAGTTGCTTAGTGGTCAGTGCATCCGGCGTACAACCTCAAATCTTTTTTTTTTCGGAGATCTTCTAGCACCAATTGGATGGTGTGGCCACTGTTGTTCCGTGGTCAGTGCGTTCGGCGCACTTCACCAAATTTTCTAAAATTTTTTTTCAGGAGATCTTTAAGCATCAATTGGATGGCGTTTCTAGAGTTGCTCAGTGGTCAGTGCGTCCGGCGTACAACCCCAAACTTTTTTTCCGGAGATCTTCTAACACCAATTGGATGGTGTGGCCACTGTTGTTCTGTGGTCAGTGCGCTCGGCGAACTTCACCAAATTTTCTAAAATATTTTTTCAGGAGATCTTATAGCACCAATTGGACGGTGTGGCTACAGTTGCTCAGTGGTCAGTGCGTCCGGCTAACAACAACAAATTTTCTGAATTCTAGCACCAATTGGATGGTGTGGCCACTGTTGTTCTGTGGTCAGTGCGTTCGGCGCACTTCACCAGATTTTCTGAAATTTTTTTTCCGGAGAACTTATAGCACCAATTGGACGGTGTGGCTACAGTTGCTCAGTGGTCAGTGCGTCCGGCTTACAACAACAAATTTTCTGAATTTTTTTTTCTGAGATCTTTTAGCATCAATTGGATGGCGTTTCTAGAGTAGCTCAGTGGTCAGTGCGTCCGGCGTACAACCCCAAATCTTTTTTTTCCGGAGATCTTCTAGCACCAATTGGATGGTGTGGCCACTGTTGTTCCGTGGTCAGTGCGTTCGGCGCACTTCACCAAATTTTCTAAAATTTTTTTTCAGGAGATCTTTAAGCATCAATTGGATGGCGTTTCTAGAGTTGCTCAGTGGTCAGTGCGTCCGGCGTACAACGCCAAACTTTTTTTCCGGGGATCTTCTAGCACCAATTGGATGGTGTGGCCAGTGTTGTTCTGTGGTCAGTGCGTTCGGCGCACTTCACCAGATTTTCTGAAATTTTTTTTCCGGAGATCTTATAGTTGCTCAGTGGTCAGTGCGTCCGGCTAACAACAACAAATTTTCTGAATTCTAGCACCAATTGGATGGTGTGGCCACTGTTGTTCTGTGGTCAGTGCGTTCGGCGCACTTCACCAGATTTTCTGAAATTTTTTTCCGGAGAACTTATAGCACCAATTGGACGGTGTGGCTACAGTTGCTCAGTGGTCAGTGCGTCCGGCTTACAACAACAAATTTTCTGAATTTTTTTTTCTGAGATCTTTTAGCACCAATTGGATTGTGTGGCCACGGTTGTTCTGTGGTCAGTGCGTTCGGCGCACTTCACCAAATTTTCTGAAATTTTTTTTCCGGAGTTCTTTTAGCACCAATTGGAAGGTGTGGCTACTGTTGCTCAGTAGTCAGTGCGTCCGGCGTACAACCCTAAATCTTTTTTTTCCGGAGATCTTCTAGCACCAATTGGATGGTGTGGCCATTGTTGTTCTGTGGTCAGTGCGTTCGGCGCACTTCACCAGATTTTCTGAAATTTTTTTTTCCGGAGATCTTATAGCACCAATTGGACGGTGTGGCTGCAGTTGCTCAGTGGTCAGTGTGTCCGGTTTACAACAACAAATTTTCTGAATTTTTTTTTTTGAGATCTTTTAGCACCAATAGGACGGTGTGGTCACTGTTGCTCAGTGGTCAGTGCGTCCGGCATACAACCACAAATCTTTTTTTTCCGGAGATCTTCTAACACCAATTGGATGGTGTGGCCACTGTTGTTCTGTGGTCAGTGCGCTCGGTGCACTTCACCAAATTTTCTAAAATTTTTTTTCAGGAGATCTTTATGCATCAATTGGATGGTGTTTCTAGAGTTGCTCAGTGGTCAGTGCGTCCGGCGTACAACCCCAAATCTTTTTTTTCCGGAGATCTTCTAGCACCAATTGGATGGTGTGGCCACTGTTGTTCTGTGGTCAGTGCGTTCGGCGCACTTCACCAGATTTTCTGAAATTTTTTTTCCGGAGATCTTATAGCACCAATTGGACGGTGTGGCTACAGTTGCTCAGTGGTCAGTGCGTCCGGCATACAACCCCAAACTTTTTTTCCGGGGATCCTCTGGCACCAATTGGATGGTGTGGCCAGTGTTGTTCTGTGGTCAGTGCGTTCGGCGCACTTCACCAGATTTTCTGAAATTTTTTTTCCGGAGATCTTATAGCACCAATTGGACGGTGTGGCTACAGTTGCTCAGTGGTCAGTGCGTCCGGCTAACAACAACAAATTTTCTGAATTCTAGCACCAATTGGATGGTGTGGCCGCTGTTGTTCTGTGGTCAGTGCGTTCGGCGCACTTCACCAGATTTTCTGAAATTTTTTTTCCGGAGATCTTATAGCACCAATTGGACGGTGTGGCTACAGTTGCTCAGTGGTCAGTGCGTCCGGCTTACAACAACAAATTTTCTCAATTTTTTTTTTTGAGATCTTTTAGCACCAATTGGACGGTGTGGTCACTGTTGTTCAGTGGTCAGTGCGTCCGGCGTACAACCCCAAATCTTTTTTTTCCGGAGATCTTCTAGCACCAATTGGATGGTGTGGCCACTGTTGTTCTGTGGTCAGTGCGTTCGCCGCACTTCACCAAATTTTCTAAAATTTTTTTTCAGGAGATCTTTAAGCATCAATTGGATGGTGTTCCTAGAGTTGCTCAGTGGTCAGTGCGTCCGGCGTACAACCCCAAATATTTTTTTTCCGGAGATCTTCCAGCACCAATTTAATGGTGTGGCCACTGTTGTTCTGTGGTCAGTGCGTTCGGCGCACTTCACCAAATTTTCTAAAATTTTTTTTCAGGAGATCTTTAAGCATCAATTGGATGGTGTTTCTAGAGTTGCTAGAGTTCCGGAGATCTTCTAGCACCAATTGGATGGTGTGGCCACTGTTGTTCTGTGGTCAGTGCGTTCGGCGCACTTCACCAAATTTTCTAAAATTTTTTTTCAGGAGATCTTTAAGCATCAATTGGATGGTGTTTCTAGAGTTGCTTAGTGGTCAGTGCGTCCGGCGTACAACCCCAAATCTTTTTTTTCCGGAGATCTTCTAGCACCAATTGGATGGTGTGGCCACTGTTGTTCCGTGGTCAGTGCGTTCGGCGCACTTCACCAAATTTTCTAACATTTTTTTTCAGGAGATCTTTAAGCATCAATTGGATGGTGTTTCTAGAGTTGCTAGAGTTCCGGAGATCTTCTAGCACCAATTGGATGGTGTGGCCACTGTTGTTCTGTGGTCAGTGCGTTCGGCGCACTTCACCAAATTTTCTAAAATTTTTTTTCAGGAGATCTTTAAGCATCAATTGGATGGTGTTTCTAGAGTTGCTTAGTGGTCAGTGCATCCGGCGTACAACCCCAAATCTTTTTTTTTTCGGAGATCTTCTAGCACCAATTGGATGGTGTGGCCACTGTTGTTCCGTGGTCAGTGCGTTCGGCGCACTTCACCAAATTTTCTAAAATTTTTTTTCAGGAGATCTTTAAGCATCAATTGGATGGCGTTTCTAGAGTTGCTCAGTGGTCAGTGCGTCCGGCGTACAACCCCAAACTTTTTTTCCGGAGATCTTCTAACACCAATTGGATGGTGTGGCCACTGTTGTTCTGTGGTCAGTGCGCTCGGCGAACTTCACCAAATTTTCTAAAATTTTTTTTCAGGAGATCTTATAGCACCAATTGGACGGTGTGGCTACAGTTGCTCAGTGGTCAGTGCGTCCGGCTAACAACAACAAATTTTCTGAATTCTATCACCAATTGGATGGTGTGGCCACTGTTGTTCTGTGGTCAGTGCGTTCGGCGCACTTCACCAGATTTTCTGAAATTTTTTTTCCGGAGAACTTATAGCACCAATTGGACGGTGTGGCTACAGTTGCTCAGTGGTCAGTGCGTCCGGCTTACAACAACAAATTTTCTGAATTTTTTTTTCTGAGATCTTTTAGCATCAATTGGATGGCGTTTCTAGAGTAGCTCAGTGGTCAGTGCGTCCGGCGTACAACCCCAAATCTTTTTTTTCCGGAGATCTTCTAGCACCAATTGGATGGTGTGGCCACTGTTGTTCCGTGGTCAGTGCGTTCGGCGCACTTCACCAAATTTTCTAAAATTTTTTTTCAGGAGATCTTTAAGCATCAATTGGATGGCGTTTCTAGAGTTGCTCAGTGGTCAGTGCGTCCGGCGTACAACGCCAAACTTTTTTTCCGGGGATCTTCTAGCACCAATTGGATGGTGTGGCCAGTGTTGTTCTGTGGTCAGTGCGTTCGGCGCACTTCACCAGATTTTCTGAAATTTTTTTTCCGGAGATCTTATAGTTGCTCAGTGGTCAGTGCGTCCGGCTAACAACAACAAATTTTCTGAATTCTAGCACCAATTGGATGGTGTGGCCACTGTTGTTGTGTGGTCAGTGCGTTCGGCGCACTTCACCAGATTTTCTGAAATTTTTTTCCGGAGAACTTATAGCACCAATTGGACGGTGTGGCTACAGTTGCTCAGTGGTCAGTGCGTCCGGCTTACAACAACAAATTTTCTGATTTTTTTTTTCTGAGATCTTTTAGCACCAATTGGACTGTGTGGTCACTCTTGCTCAGTGGTCAGTGCGTCCGGCGTACAACCACAAATCTTTTTTTTCCGGAGATCTTCTAACACCAATTGGATGGTGTGGCCACTGTTGTTCTGTGGTCAGTGCGTTCGGCGCACTTCACCAGATTTTCTGAAATTTTTTTTCCGGAGATCTTATAGTTGCTCAGTGGTCAGTGCGTCCGGCTAACAACAACAAATTTTCTGAATTCTAGCACCAATTGGACGGTGTGGCTACAGTTGCTCAGTGGTCAGTGCGTCCGGCTTACAACAACAAATTTTCTGAATTTTTTTTTCTGAGATCTTTTAGCACCAATTGGATTGTGTGGCCACGGTTGTTCTGTGGTCAGTGCGCTCGGCGAACTTCACCAAATTTTCTAAAATTTTTTTTCAGGAGATCTTATAGCACCAATTGGACGGTGTGGCTACAGTTGCTCAGTGGTCAGTGCGTCCGGCTAACAACAACAAATTTTCTGAATTCTAGCACCAATTGGATGGTGTGGCCACTGTTGTTCTGTGGTCAGTGCGTTCGGCGCACTTCACCAGATTTTCTGAAATTTTTTTTCCGGAGAACTTATAGCACCAATTGGACGGTGTGGCTACAGTTGCTCAGTGGTCAGTGCGTCCGGCTTACAACAACAAATTTTCTGAATTTTTTTTTCTGAGATCTTTTAGCATCAATTGGATGGCGTTTCTAGAGTAGCTCAGTGGTCAGTGCGTCCGGCGTACAACCCCAAATCTTTTTTTTCCGGAGATCTTCTAGCACCAATTGGATGGTGTGGCCACTGTCGTTCTGTGGTCAGTGCGTGCGGCGCACTCACCAGATTTTCTTAAATTTATGTTCCGGAGATCTTATAGCACCAATTGGACGGTGTGGCTACAGTTGCTCAGTGGTCAGTCCGTCCGGCTTACAACAACAAATTTTCTGAATTTTTTTTTCTGAGATCTTTTAGCACCAATTGGACGGTGTGGTCACTCTTGCTCAGTGGTCAGTGCGTCCGGCGTACAACCCCAAACCTTATTTCCGGGGATCTTTTAGCACCAATTGGATGGTGTGGCCAGTGTTGTTCTGTGGTCAGTGCGTTCGGCGCACTTCACCAGATTTTCTGAAATTTTTTTTCCGTAGATCTTATAGCACCAACTGGACGGTGTGGCTACAGTTGCTCAGTGGTCAGTGCGTCCGGCTAACAACAACAAATTTTCTGAATTCTAGCACCAATTGGATGGTGTGGCCACAGTTGTTCTGTGGTCAGTGCGTACGGCGCACTTCACCAGATTTTCTGAAATTTTTTTTCCGGAGATCTTATAGCACCAACTGGACGGTGTGGCTACAGTTGCTCAGTGGTCAGTGCGTCCGGCTAACAACAACAAATTTTCTGAATTCTAGCACCAATTGGATGGTGTGGCCAGTGTTGTTCTGTGGTCAGTGCGTTCGGCGCACTTCACCAGATTTTCTGAAATTTTTTTTCAGGAGAACTTATAGCACCAATTGGACGGTGTGGCTACAGTTTCTCAGTGGTCAGTGCGTCCGGTTTACAACAACAAATTTTCTGAATTTTAATTTTTGAGATCTTTTAGCACCAATTGGACGGTGTGGTCACTGTTGCTCAGTGGTCAGTGCGTCCGGCGTACAACCCCAAATCTTTTTTTTCCGGAGATCTTCTAGCACCAATTGGATGGTGTGGCCACTGTTGTTCTGTGGTCAGTGAGTTCGGCGCACTTCACCAAATTTTCTAAAATTTTTTTTCAGGAGATCTTTAAGCATCAATTGGATGGTGTTTCTAGAGTTGCTCAGTGGTCAGTGCGTCCGGCGTACAACCCCAAATCTTTTTTTTCCGGAGATCTTCTAGCACCAATTTAATGGTGTGGCCACTGTTGTTCTGTGGTCAGTGCGTTCGGCGCACTTCACCAAATTTTCTAAAATTTTTTTTTAGGAGATTTTTAAGCATCAATTGGATGGTGTTTCTAGAGTTGCTCAGTGGTCAGTGCGTCCGGCGTACAACCCCAAATCTTTTTTTTCCGGAGATCTTCTAGCACCAATTGGATGGTGTGGCCACTGTTGTTCTGTGGTCACTGCGGTCGGCGCACTTCACCAAATTTTCTAAAATTTTTTTTCAGGAGATCTTTAAGCATCAATTGGATGGTGTTTCTAGAGTTCCTCAGTGGTCAGTGCGTCCGGCGTACAACCCCAAATCTTTTTTTTTTTCGGAGATCTTCTAGCACCAATTGGATGGTGTGGCCACTGTTGTTCCGTGGTCAGTGCGTTCGGCGCACTTCACCAAATTTTCTAAAATTTTTTTTCAGGAGATCTTTAAGCATCAATTGGATGGCGTTTCTAGAGTTGCTCAGTGGTCAGTGCGTCCGGCGTACAACCCCAAACTTTTTTTCCGGAGATCTTCTAACACCAATTGGATGGTGTGGCCACTGTTGTTCTGTGGTCAGTGCGCTCGGCGAACTTCACCAAATTTTCTAAAATTTTTTTTCAGGAGATCTTATAGCACCAATTGGACGGTGTGGCTACAGTTGCTCAGTGGTCAGTGCGTCCGGCTTACAACAACAAATTTTCTGAATTTTTTTTCTGAGATCTTTTAGCACCAATTGGACGGTGTGGTCACTCTTGCTCAGTGGTCAGTGCGTCCGGCGTACAACCCCAAATCTTTTTTTTCCGGAGATCTTTTAGCACCAATTGGATTGTGTGGCCACGGTTGTTCTGTGGTCAGTGCGTTCGGCGCACTTCACCAAATTTTCTAAAATTTTTTTTCAGAAGATCTTTAAGCATCAATTGGATGGCGTTTCTAGAGTAGCTCAGTGGTCAGTGCGTCCGGCGTACAACCCCAAATCTATTTTTTCCGGAGATCTTCTAGCACCAATTGGATGGTGTGGCCACTGTCGTTCTGTGGTCAGCGCGTGCGGCGCACTTCACCTGATTTTCTGAAATTTTTTTTCAGGAGATCTTATAGCACCAATTGGACGGTGTGGCTACAGTTGCTCAGTGGTCAGTGCGTCCGGCTTACAACAACAAATTTTCTGAATTGTTTTTTCTGAGATCTTTTAGCACCAATTGGACGGTGTGGTCACTCTTGCTCAGTGGTCAGTGCGTCCGGCGTACAACCCCAAACCTTATTTCCGGGGATCTTTTAGCACCAATTGGATGGTGTGGCCAGTGTTGTTCTGTGGTCAGTGCGTTCGGCGCACTTCACCAGATTTTCTGAAATTTTTTTTTCCGGAGATCTTATAGCACCAACTGGACGGTGTGGCTACGGTTGCTCAGTGGTCAGTGCGTCCGGCTAACAACAACAAATTTTCTGAATTCTAGCACCAATTGGATGGTGTGGCCAGTGTTGTTCTGTGGTCAGTGCGTTCGGCGCACTTCACCAGATTTTCTGAAATTTTTTTTCCGGAGATCTTATAGCACCAATTGGACGGTGTGGCTACAGTTGCTCAGTGGTCAGTGCGTCCGGCTAACAACAACAAATTTTCTGAATTCTAGCACCAATTGGATGGTGTGGCCACTGTTGTTCTGTGGTCAGTGCGTTCGGCGCACTTCACCAGATTTTCTGAAATTTTTTTTCCGGAGAACTTATAGCACCAATTGGACGGTGTGGCTACAGTTTCTCAGTGGTCAGTGCGTCCGGTTTACAACAACAAATTTTCTGAATTTTTATTTTTGAGATCTTTTAGCACCAATTGGACGGTGTGGTCACTGTTGCTCAGTGGTCAGTGCGTCCGGCGTACAACCCCAAATCTTTTTTTTCCGGAGATCTTCTAGCACCAATTGGATGGTGTGGCCACTGTTGTTCTGTGGTCAGTGCGTTCGGCGCACTTCACCAAATTTTCTAAAATTTTTTTTCAGGAGATCTTTAAGCATCAATTGGATGGCGTTTCTAGAGTAGCTCAGTGGTCAGTGCGTCCGGCGTACAACCCCAAATCTATTTTTTCCGGAGATCTTCTAGCACCAATTGGATGGTGTGGCCACTGTCGTTCTGTGGTCAGTGCGTGCGGCGCACTTCACCAGATTTTCTTAAATTTTTGTTCCGGAGATCTTATAGCACCAATTGGACGGTGTGGCTACAGTTGCTCAGTGGTCAGGCCGTCCGGCTTACAACAACAAATTTTCTGAATTTTTTTTTCTGAGATCTTTTAGCACCAATTGGACGGTGTGGTCACTCTTGCTCAGTGGTCAGTGCGTCCGGCGTACAACCCCAAACCTTATTTCCGGGGATCTTTTAGCACCAATTGGATGGTGTGGCCAGTGTTGTTCTGTGGTCAGTGCGTTCGGCGCACTTCACCAGATTTTCTGAAATTTTTTTTCCGTATATCTTATAGCACCAACTGGACGGTGTGGCTACAGTTGCTCAGTGGTCAGTGCGTCCGGCTAACAACAACAAATTTTCTGAATTCTAGCACCAATTGGATGGTGTGGCCAGTGTTGTTCTGTGGTCAGTGCGTTCGGCGCACTTCACCAGATTTTCTGAAATTTTTTTTCAGGAGAACTTATAGCACCACTTGGACGGTGTGGCTACAGTTTCTCAGTGGTCAGTGCGTCCGGTTTACAACAACAAATTTTCTGAATTTTAATTTTTGAGATCTTATAGCACCAATTGGACGGTGTGGCTACAGTTGCTCAGTGGTCAGGCCGTCCGGCTTACAACAACAAATTTTCTGAATTTTTTTTTCTGAGATCTTTTAGCACCAATTGGACGGTGTGGTCACTCTTGCTCAGTGGTCAGTGCGTCCGGCGTACAACCCCAAACCTTATTTCCGGGGATCTTTTAGCACCAATTGGATGGTGTGGCCAGTGTTGTTCTGTGGTCAGTGCGTTCGGCGCACTTCACCAGATTTTCTGAAATTTTTTTTCCGTATATCTTATAGCACCAACTGGACGGTGTGGCTACAGTTGCTCAGTGGTCAGTGCGTCCGGCTAACAACAACAAATTTTCTGAATTCTAGCACCAATTGGATGGTGTGGCCACAGTTGTTCTGTGGTCAGTGCGTACGGCGCACTTCACCAGATTTTCTGAAATTTTTTTTCCGGAGATCTTATAGCACCAACTGGACGGTGTGGCTACAGTTGCTCAGTGGTCAGTGCGTCCGGCTAACAACAACAAATTTTCTGAATTCTAGCACCAATTGGATGGTGTGGCCAGTGTTGTTCTGTGGTCAGTGCGTTCGGCGCACTTCACCAGATTTTCTGAAATTTTTTTTCAGGAGAACTTATAGCACCACTTGGACGGTGTGGCTACAGTTTCTCAGTGGTCAGTGCGTCCGGTTTACAAAAACAAATTTTCTGAATTTTAATTTTTGAGATCTTTTAGCACCAATTGGACGGTGTGGTCACTGTTGCTCAGTGGTCAGTGCGTCCGGCGTACAACCCCAAATCTTTTTTTCCGGAGATCTTCTAGCACCAATTGGATGGTGTGGCCACTGTTGTTCTGTGGTCAGTGCGTTCGGCGCACTTCACCAAATTTTCTAAAATTTTTTTTCAGGAGATCTTTAAGCATCAATTGGATGGTGTTTCTAGAGTTGCTCAGTGGTCAGTGCGTCCGGCGTACATCCCCAAATCTTTTATTTCCGGAGATCTTCTAGCACCAATTTAATGGTGTGGCCACTGTTGTTCTGTGGTCAGTGCGTTCGGCGCACTTCACCAAATTTTCTAAAATTTTTTTCAGGAGATCTTTAAGCATCAATTGGATGGTGTTTCTAGAGTTGCTTAGTGGTCAGTGCGTCCGGCGAACAACCCCAAATCTTTTTTTTTCCGGAGATCTTCTAGCACCAATTGGATGGTGTGGCCACTGCTGTTCCGTGGTCAGTGCGTCCGGCGCACTTCACCAAATTTTCTAAAATTTTTTTTCAGGAGATCTTTAAGCATCAATTGGATGGCGTTTCTAGAGTTGCTCAGTGGTCAGTGCGTCCGGCGTACAACCCCAAACTTTTTTTACGGGGATCTTCTAGCACCAATTGGATGGTGTGGCCAGTGTTGTTCTGTGGTCAGTGCGTTCGGCGCACTTCACCAGATTTTCTGAAATTTTTTTTCCGGAGATCTTATAGCACCAATTGGACGGTGTGGCTACAGTTGCTCAGTGGTCAGTGCGTCCGGCTAACAACAACAAATTTTCTGAATTCTAGCACCAATTGGATGGTGTGGCCACTGTTGTTCTGTGGTCAGTGCGTTCGGCGCACTTCACCAGATTTTCTGAAATTTTTTTTCCGGAGAACTTATAGCACCAATTGGATGGTGTGGCTACAGTTGCTCAGTGGTCAGTGCGTCCGGCTTACAACAACAAATTTTCTGAATTTTTTTTTCTGAGATCTTTTAGCACCAATTGGACTGTGTGGTCACTCTTGCTCAGTGGTCAGTACGTTCATCGTACAACCACAAATCTTTTTTTTCCGGAGATCTTCTAACAGCAATTGGATGGTGTGGCCACTGTTGTTCTGTGGTCAGTGCGCTCGGCGCACTTCACCAAATTTTCTAAAATTTTTTTTTCAGGAGATCTTTAAGCACCAATTGGACGGTGTGGCTACAGTTGCTCAGTGGTCAGTGCGTCCGGCTAACAACAACAAATTTTCTGAATTCTAGCACCAATTGGATGGTGTGGCTACAGTTGCTCAGTGGTCAGTGCGTCCGGCTAACAACAACAAATTTTCTGAATTCTAGCACCAATTGGACGGTGTGGCTACAGTTGCTCAGTGGTCAGTGCGTCCGGCTTACAACAACAAATTTTCTGAATTTTTTTTTCTGAGATCTTTTAGCACCAATTGGACGGTGTGGTCACTCTTGCTCAGTGGTCAGTGCGTCCGGCGTACAACCCCAAATCTTTTTTTTCCATAGATCTTTTACCACCAATTGGATGGTGTGGCCACTGTTGTTCTGTGGTCAGTGCGTTCGGCGCACTTCACCAAATTTTCTGAAATTTTTTTTCCGGAGTTCTTTTAGCACCAATTGGAAGGTGTGGCTACTGTTGCTCAGTAGTCAGTGCGTCCGGCGTACAACCCCAAATTTTTTTTTTCCGGAGATCTTCTAGCACCAATTGGATGGTGTGGCCACTGTTGTTCTGTGGTCAGTGCGTTCGGCGCACTTCACCAGATTTTCTGAAATTTTTTTTCCGGAGATCTTATAGCACCAATTGGACGGTGTGGCTACAATTGCTCAGTGGTCAGTGCGTCCGGTTTACAACAACAAATTTTCTGAATTTTTTTTTTTGAGATCTTTTAGCACCAATTGGACGGTGTGGTCACTGTTGCTCAGTGGTCAGTGCGTCCGGCATACAACCACAAATCTTTTTTTTCCGGAGATCTTCTAACACCAATTGGATGGTGTGGCCACTGTTGTTCTGTGGTCAGTGCGTTCGGCGCACTTCACCAAATTTTCTAAAATTTTTTTTCAGGAGTTCTTTAAGCATCAATTGGATGGTGTTTCTAGAGTTGCTCAGTGGTCTAGCACCAATTGGATGGTGTGGTCACTGTTGTTCTGTGGTCAGTGCGTTCGGCGCACTTCACCAAATTTTCTAAAATTTTTTTTCAGAAGATCTTTAAGCATCAATTGGATGGTGTTTCTAGAGTTACTCAGTGGTCAGTGCGTCCGGCGTACAACCCCAAATCTTTTTTTTCCGGAGATCTTCTAGCACCAATTGGATGGTGTGGCTACAGCTGCTCAGTGGTCAGTGCGTCCGGCTTACAACAACAAATTTTCTAATTTTTTTTTTTTGAGATCTTTTAGCACCAATTGGAAGGTGTGGCTACTGTTGCTCAGTAGTCAGTGCGTCCGGCGTACAAACCCAAATCTTTTTTTTCCGGAGATCTTCTAGCACCAATTGGATGGTGTGGCCACTGTTGTTCTGTGGTCAGTGCGTCCGGCGTACAACACCAAATCTATTTTTTCCGGAGATCTTCTAGCACCAATTGGATGGTGTGGCCACTGTCGTTCTGTGGTCAGTGCGTGCGGCGCACTTCACCAGATTTTCTGAAATTTTTTTTCCGGAGAACTTATAGCACCAATTGGACGGTGTGGCTACAGTTGCTCAGTGGTCAGTGCGTCCGGCTTACAACAACAAATTTTCTGAATTTTTTTTTCTGAGATCTTTTAGCACCAATTGGACGGTGTGGTCACTGTTGCTCAGTGGTCAGTGCGTTCGGCGTACAACCCCAAATCTTTTTTTTCCGGAGATCTTCTAGCACCAATTGGATGGTGTGGCCACTGTTGTTCTGTGGTCAGTGCGTTCGGCGCACTTCACCAGATTTTCTGAAATTTTTTTTCCGGAGATCTTATAGCACCAATTGGATGGTGTGGCTACAGTTGCTCAGTGGTCAGTGCGTTCGGCTAACAACAACAAATTTTCTGAACTCTAGCACCAATTGGATGGTGTGGCCACTGTTGTTCTGTGGGCAGTGCGTCCGGCGTACAACACCAAATCTATTTTTTCCGGAGATCTTCTAGCACCAATTGGATGGTGTGGCCACTGTCGTTCTGTGGTCAGTGCGTGCGGCGCACTTCACCAGATTTTCTGAAATTTTTTTTCCGGAGAACTTATAGCACCAATTGGACGGTGTGGCTACAGTTGCTCAGTGGTCAGTGCGTCCGGCTTACAACAACAAATTTTCTGAATTTTTTTTCTGAGATCTTTTAGCACCAATTGGACGGTGTGGTCACTCTTGCTCAGTGGTCAGTGCGTCCGGCGTACAACCCCAAATCTTTTTTTTCCATAGATCTTTTAGCACCAATTGGATGGTGTGGCCACTGTTGTTCTGTGGTCAGTGCGTTCGGCGCACTTCACCAAATTTTCTGAAATTTTTTTTCCGGAGTTCTTTTAGCACCAATTGGAAGGTGTGGCTACTGTTGCTCAGTAGTCAGTGCGTCCGGCGTACAACCCCAAATCTTTTTTTCCGGAGATCTTCTAGCACCAATTGGATGGTGTGGCTACAGTTGCTCAGTGGTCAGTGCGTCCGGTTTACAACAACAAATTTTCTGAATTTTTTTTTTTGAGATCTTTTAGCACCAATTGGACGGTGTGGTCACTGTTGCTCAGTGGTCAGTGCGTCCGGCATACAACCACAAATCTTTTTTTTCCGGAGATCTTCTAACACCAATTGGATGGTGTGGCCACTGTTGTTCTGTGGTCAGTGCGTTCGGCGCACTTCACCAAATTTTCTAAAATTTTTTTTCAGGAGTTCTTTAAGCATCAATTGGATGGTGTTTCTAGAGTTGCTCAGTGGTCTAGCACCAATTGGATGGTGTGGTCACTGTTGTTCTGTGGTCAGTGCGTTCGGCGCACTTCACCAAATTTTCTAAAATTTTTTTTCAGAAGATCTTTAAGCATCAATTGGATGGTGTTTCTAGAGTTACTCAGTGGTCAGTGCGTTCGGCGTACAACCCCAAATCTTTTTTTTTCCGGAGATCTTCTAGCACCAATTGGATGGTGTGGCTACAGTTGCTCAGTGGTCAGTGCGTCCGGCTTACAACAACAAATTTTCTAATTTTTTTTTTGAGATCTTTTAGCACCAATTGGAAGGTGTGACTACTGTTGCTCAGTAGCCGGTGCGTCCGGCGTACAAACCCAAATCTTTTTTTTCCGGAGATCTTCTAGCACCAATTGGTTGGTGTGGCCACTGTTGTTCTGTGGTCAGTGCGTCCGGCGTACAACACCAAATCTATTTTTTGCGGAGATCTTCTAGCACCAATTGGATGGTGTGGCCACTGTCGTTCTGTGGTCAGTGCGTGCGGCGCACTTCACCAGATTTTCTGAAATTTTTTTTCCGGAGAACTTATAGCACCAATTGGACGGTGTGGCTACAGTTGCTCAGTGGTCAGTGCGTCCGGCTTACAACAACAAATTTTCTGAATTTTTTTTTCTGAGATCTTTTAGCACCAATTGGACGGTGTGGTCACTCTTGCTCAGTGGTCAGTGCGTCCGGCGTACAACCCCAAACCTTTTTTCCGGGGATCTTCTAGCACCAATTGGATGGTGTGGCCACTGTTGTCCGGCTTACAACAACAAATTTTCTGAATTTTTTTTTCTGAGATCTTTTAGCACCAATTGGACGGTGTGGTCACTGTTGCTCAGTGGTCAGTGCGTTCGGCGTACAACCCCAAATCTTTTTTCTCCGGAGATCTTCTAGCACCAATTGGATGGTGTGGCCACTGTTGTTCTGTAGTCAGTGCGTTCGGCGCACTTCACCAGATTTTCTGAAATTTTTTTTCCGGAGATCTTCTAGCACCAATTGGATGGTGTTTCTAGAGTTGCTCAGTGGTCAGTGCGTCAACAACAAATTTTCTGAATTTTTTTTTCTGAGATCTTTTAGCACCAATTGGACGGTGTGGTCACTGTTGCTCAGTGCGTTCGGCGTACAACCCCAAATCTATTTTTTCCGGAGATCTTCTAGCACCAATTGGATGGTGTGGCCACTGTCGTTCTGTGGTCAGTGCGTGCGGCGCACTTCACCAGATTTTCTGAAATTTTTTTTCCGGAGAACTTATAGCACCAATTGGACGGTGTGGCTACAGTTGCTCAGTGGTCAGTGCGTCCGGCTTACAACAACAAATTTTCTGAATTTTTTTTTCTGAGATCTTTTAGCACCAATTGGACGGTGTGGTCACTCTTGCTCAGTGGTCAGTGCGTCCGGCGTACAACCCCAAATCTTTTTTTCCATAGATCTTTTAGCACCAATTGGATGGTGTGGCCACTGTTGTTCTGTGGTCAGTGCGTTCGGCGCACTTCACCAATTTTTCTGAAATTTTTTTTCCGGAGTTCTTTTAGCACCAATTGGAAGGTGTGGCTACTGTTGCTCAGTAGTCAGTGCGTCCGGCGTACAACCCCAAATCTTTTTTTTCCGGAGATCTTCTAGCACCAATTGGATGGTGTGGCTACAGTTGCTCAGTGGTCAGTGCGTCCGGTTTACAACAACAAATTTTCTGAATTTTTTTTTTTGAGATCTTTTAGCACCAATTGGACGGTGTGGTCACTGTTGCTCAGTGGTCAGTGCGTCCGGCATACAACCACAAATCTTTTTTTTCCGGAGATCTTCTAACACCAATTGGATGGTGTGGCCACTGTTGTTCTGTGGTCAGTGTGTTCGGCGCACTTCACCAAATTTTCTAAAATTTTTTTTCAGGAGTTCTTTAAGCATCAATTGGATGGTGTTTCTAGAGTTGCTCAGTGGTCTAGCACCAATTGGATGGTGTGGTCACTGTTGTTCTGTGGTCAGTGCGTTCGGCGCACTTCACCAAATTTTTTAAAATTTTTTTTCAGAAGATCTTTAAGCATCAATTGGATGGTGTTTCTAGAGTTACTCAGTGGTCAGTGCGTCCGGCGTACAACCCCAAATCTTTTTTTTCCGGAGATCTTCTAGCACCAATTGGATGGTGTGGCTACAGTTGCTCAGTGGTCAGTGCGTCCGGCTTACAACAACAAAATTTCTAATTTTTTTTTTTGAGATCTTTTAGCACCAATTGGAAGGTGTGGCTACTGTTGCTCAGTAGTCAGTGCGTCCGGCGTACAACACCAAATCTATTTTTTCCGGAGATCTTCTAGCACCAATTGGATGGTGTGGCCACTGTCGTTCTGTGGTCAGTGCGTGCGGCGCACTTCACCAGATTTTCTGAAATTTTTTTTCCGGAGAACTTATAGCACCAATTGGACGGTGTGGCTACAGTTGCTCAGTGGTCAGTGCGTCCGGCTTACAACAACAAATTTTCTGAATTTTTTTTTCTGAGATCTTTTAGCACCAATTGGACGGTGTGGTCACTCTTGCTCAGTGGTCAGTGCGTCCGGCGTACAACCCCAAACCTTTTTTCCGGGGATCTTCTAGCACCAATTGGATGGTGTGGCCACTGTTGTTCTGTGGTCAGTGCGTTCGGCGCACTTCACCAGATTTTCTGAAATTTTTTTTCCGGAGAACTTATAGCACCAATTGGACGGTGTGGCTACAGTTGCTCAGTGGTCAGTGCGTTCGGCGCACTTCACCAAATTTTCTAAAATTTTTTTTCAGGAGATCTTTAAGCATCAATTGGATGGTGTTTCTAGAGTTGCTCAGTGGTCAGTGCGTCCGGCGTACAACCCCAAATCTTTTTTTTCCGGAGATCTTCTAGCACCAATTGGATGGTGTGGCCACTGTTGTTCTGTGGTCAGTGCGTTCGGCGCACTTCACCAGATTTTCTGAAATTTTTTTTCCGGAGATCTTCTAGCACCAATTGGATGGTGTGGCCACTGTTGTTCTGTGGTCAGTGCGTCTGTTGTTCTGTGGTCAGTGCGTTCGGCGCACTTCACCAAATTTTCTAAAATTTTTTTTCAGGAGATCTTTAAGGATCAATTGGATGGTGTTCCTAGAGTTGCTCAGTGGTCACTGCGTCCGGCGTACAACCCCAAATCTTTTTTTTCCGGAGATCTTCTACCACCAATTGGATGGTGTGGCCACTGTTGTTCTGTGGTCAGTGCGTTAGGCGCACTTCACCAAATTTTCTAAAATCTTTTTTCAGGAGATCTTTAAGCATCAATTGGATGGTGTTTCTAGAGTTCCTCAGTGGTCAGTGCGTCCGGCGTACAACCCCAAATCTTTTTTTTCCGGAGATCTTCTAGCACCAATTGGATGGTGTGGCCACTGTTGTTCTGTGGTCAGTGCGTTCGGCCCACTTCACCAAATTTTCTAAAATTTTTTTTCAGGAGATCTTTAAGCATAAATTGGATGGTGTTTATAGAGTTGCTCAGTGGTCAGTGCGTCCGGCGTACAACCCCAAATATTTTTTTTCCGGAGATCTTCTAGCACCAATTGGATGGTGTGGCCACTGTTGTTCTGTGGTCAGTGCGTTCGGCGCACTTCACCAGATTTTCTGAAATTTTTTTTCCGGAGATCTTTAAGCATCAATTGGATGGTGTTTCTAGAGTTGCTCAGTGGTCAGTGCGTCCGGCGTACAACCCCAAATCTTTTTTTTCCGGAGATCTTCTAGCACCAATTGGATGGTGTGGCCGCTGTTGTTCTGTGGTCAGTGCGTTCGGCGCACTTCACCAAATTTTCTAAAATTTTTTTTCAGGAGATCTTTAAGCATCAATTGGATGGTGTTTCTAGAGTTGCTCAGTGGTCAGTGCGTCCGGCGTACAACCCCAAATCTTTTTTTTCCGGAGATCTTCTAGCACCAATTGGATGGTGTGGCCACTGTTGTTCTCTGGTCAGTGCGTTCGGCGCACTTCACCAAATTTTCTAAAATTTTTTTTCAGGAGATCTTTAAGCATCAATTAGATGGTGTTTCTAGAGTTGCTCAGTGGTCAGTGCGTTCGGCGTACAACCCCAAATCTTTTTTTTCCGGAGATCTTCTAGCACCAGGTGGATGGTGTTTCTAGAGTTGATCAGTGGTCAGTGCGTCCGGCGTACAACCCCAAATCCTTTTTTTCCGGAGATCTTCTAGCACCAATTGGATGGTGTGGCCACTGTTGTTCTGTGGTCAATGCGTTCGGCGCACTTCACCAGATTTTCTAAAATTTTTTTTCAGGAGATCTTTAAGCATCAATTTGATGGTGTTTCTAGAGTTGCTCAGTGGTCAGTGCGTCCGGCGTACAACCCCAAATCTTTTTTTTCCGGAGATCTTCTAGCACCAATTGGATGGTGTGGCCACTGTTGTTCTGTGGTCAGTGCGTTCGGCGCACTTCACCAAATTTTCTAAAATTTTTTTTCAGGAGATCTTTAAGCATCAATTGGATGGTGTTTCTAGAGTTGCTCAGTGGTCAGTGCGTTCGGCGTACAACCCCAAATCTTTTTTTTCCGGAGATCTTCTAGCACCAGCTGGATGGTGTTTCTAGAGTTGCTCAGTGGTCAGTGCGTCCGGCGTACAACCCCAAATCCTTTTTTTCCGGAGATCTTCTAGCACCAATTGGATGGTGTGGCCACTGTTGTTCTGTGGTCAGTGCGTTCGGCGCACTTCACCAGATTTTCTGAAATTTTTTTTCCGGAGAACTTATAGCACCAATTGGACGGTGTGGCTACAGCTGCTCCGGCTTACAACAACAAATTTTCTGAATTTTTTTTTCTGAGATCTTTTAGCACCAATTGGAAGGTGTGGCTACTGTTGCTCAGTGGTCAGTGCGTCCGGCGTACAACCCCAACCTTTTTTTTCCGGAGATCTTCTAGCACCAATTGGATGGTGTGGTCACTGTTGTTCTGTGGTCAGTGCGTTCGGCGCACTTCACCAAATTTTCTAAAATTTTTTTTCAGGAGATCTTTAAGCATCAATTGGATGGTGTTTCTAGAGTTGCTCAGTGGTCAGTGCGCCCGGCGTACAACCCCAAATCTTTTTTTTCCGGAGATCTTCTAGCACCAATTGGATGGTGTGGTCACTGTTGTTCTGTGGTCAGTGCGTTCGGCGCACTTCACCAGATTTTCTGAAATTTTTTTTCCGGAGATCTTATAGCACCAATTGGACGGTGTGGCTACTGTTCCTCAGTGGTCAGTGCGTACAGCTTACAACAACAAATTTTCAGAATTTTTTTTTTTGAGATCTTTTAGCACCAATTGGACGGTGTGGTCACTGTTGCTCAGTGGTCAGTGCGTCCGGCGTACAACCCCAAATATTTTTTTTCCGGAGATCTTTTAGCACCAATTGGATTGTGAGGCCACTGTTGTTCTGTGGTCAGTGCGTTCGGCGCACTTCACCAGATTTTCTGAAATTTTTTTTCCGGAGATCTTAGCACCAATTGGACGGTGTGGCTACAGTTGCTCAGTGGTCAGTGCGTCCGGTTTACAACAACAAATTTTCTGAATTTTTTTTTCTGAGATCTTTTAGCACCAATTGGAAGGTGTGGCTACTGTTGCTCAGTAGTCAGTGCGTCCGGCGTACAACCCCAAATCTTTTTTTCCGGAGATCTTCTAGCACCAATTGGATGGTGTGGCCACTGTTGTTCTGTGGTCAGTGCGTTCGGCGCACTTCACCAAATTTTCTAAAATTTTTTTCAGGAGATCTTTAAGCATCAATTGGATGGTGTTTCTAGAGTTGCTCAGTGGTCAGTGCGTCCGGCGTACAACCCCAAATCTTTTTTTTCTGTAGATCTTCTAGCACCAATTGGAT
Organism: Xylota segnis; assembly: GCA_963583995.1. Classification (NCBI taxonomy): domain Eukaryota; kingdom Metazoa; phylum Arthropoda; class Insecta; order Diptera; family Syrphidae; genus Xylota; species Xylota segnis. The sequence continues at coordinate 102,614,922 of OY757236.1, read as the reverse complement.
GGTGTGGTCACTGTTGTTCTGTGGTCAGTGCGTTCGGCGCACTTCACCAAATTTTCTAAAAATTTTTTTCAGGAGATCTTTAAGCATCAATTGGATGGTGTTTCTAGAGTTTCTCAGTGGTCAGTGCGCCCGGCGTACAACCCCAAATCTTTTTTTCCGGAGATCTTCTAGCACCAATTGGATGGTGTGGCCACTGTTGTTCTGTGGTCAGTGCGTTCGGCGCACTTCACCAGATTTTCTGAAATTTTTTTTCCGGAGATCTTATAGCACCAATTGGACGGTGTGGCTACAGTTGCTCAGTGGTCAGTGCGTCCGGCTTACAACAACAAATTTTCTGAATTTTTTTTTCTGAGATCTTTTAGCACCAATTGGAGTGTGGCCACTCTTGCTCAGTGGTCAGTGCGTCCGGCGTACAACCCCAAATCTTTTTTTCAGGAGATCTTTTAGCACCAATTGGATTGTGAGGCCACTGTTGTTCTGTGGTCAGTGCGTTCGGCGCACTTCACCAAATTTTCTGAAATTTTTTTTCCGGAGATCTTTTAGCACCAATTGGAAGGTGTGGCTACTGTTGCTCAGTAGTCAGTGCGTACGGCTTACAACAACAAATTTTCTGAATTTTTTTTTTGAGATCTTTTAGCACCAATTGGACGGAGTGGTCACTCTTGCTCAGTGGTCAGTGCGTCCGGCGTACAACCCCAAATCTTTTTTTTCCGGAGATCTTTTAGCACCAATTGGATTGTGAGGCCACTGTTGTTCTGTGGTCAGTGCGTTCGGCGCACTTCACCAGATTTTCTGAAATTTTTTTTCCGGAGATCTTATAGCACCAATTGGACGGTGTGGCTACAGTTGCTCAGTGGTCAGTGCGTCCGGCTTACAACAACAAATTTTCTGAATTTTTTTTTTGAGATCTTTTAGCACCAATTGGAAGGTGTGGCTACTGTTGCTCAGTAGCCGGTGCGTCCGGCGTACAAACCCAAATCTTTTTTTTCCGGAGATCTTCTAGCACCAATTGGATGGTGTGGCCACTGTTGTTCTGTGGTCAGTGCGTCCAGCGTACAACACCAAATCTATTTTTTCCGGAGATCTTTTAGCACCAATTGGATTGTGAGGCCACTGTTGTTCTGTGGTCAGTGCGTTCGGCGCACTTCACCAAATTTTCTGAAATTTTTTTTCCGGAGATCTTTTAGCACCAATTGGAAGGTGTGGCTACTGTTGCTCAGTAGTCAGTGCGTACGGCTTACAACAACAAATTTTCTGAATTTTTTTTTTGAGATCTTTTAGCACCAATTGGACGGAGTGGTCACTCTTGCTCAGTGGTCAGTGCGTCCGGCGTACAACCCCAAATCTTTTTTTTCCGGAGATCTTTTAGCACCAATTGGATTGTGAGGCCACTGTTGTTCTGTGGTCAGTGCGTTCGGCGCACTTCACCAGATTTTCTGAAATTTTTTTTCCGGAGATCTTATAGCACCAATTGGATGGTGTTCCTAGAGTTGCTCAGTGGTCAGTGCGTCCGGCGTACAACCCCAAATCTTTTTTTTCCGGAGATCTTCTACCACCAATTGGATGGTGTGGCCACTGTTGTTCTGTGGTCAGTGCGTTAGGCGCACTTCACCAAATTTTCTAAAATCTTTTTTCAGGAGATCTTTAAGGATCAATTGGATGGTGTTCCTAGAGTTGCTCAGTGGTCAGTGCGTCCGGCGTACAACCCCAAATCTTATTTTTCCGGAGATCTTCTACCACCAATTGGATGGTGTGGCCACTGTTGTTCTGTGGTCAGTGCGTTAGGCGCACTTCACCAAATTTTCTAAAATCTTTTTTCAGGAGATCTTTAAGGATCAATTGGATGGTGTTCCTAGAGTTGCTCAGTGGTCAGTGCGTCCGGCGTACAACCCCAAATCTTTTTTTTCCGGAGATCTTCTAGCACCAATTGGATGGTGTGGCCACTGTTGTTCTGTGGTCAGTGCGTCTGTTGTTCTGTGGTCAGTGCGTTCGGCGCACTTCACCAAATTTTCTGAAATTTTTTTTCAGGAGATCTTTAAGGATCAATTGGATGGTGTTCCTAGAGTTGCTCAGTGGTCAGTGCGTCCGGCGTACAACCCCAAATCTTTTTTTTCCGGAGATCTTCTACCACCAATTGGATGGTGTGGCCACTGTTGTTCTGTGGTCAGTGCGTTCGGCGCACTTCACCAAATTTTCTGAAATTTTTTTTCAGGAGATCTTTAAGGATCAATTGGATGGTGTTCCTAGAGTTGCTCAGTGGTCAGTGCGTCCGGCGTACAACCCCAAATCTTTTTTTTCCGGAGATCTTCTAGCACCAATTGGATGGTGTGGCCACTGTTGTTCTGTGGTCAGTGCGTTCGGCCCACTTCACCAAATTTTCAAAAATTTCTTTTCAGGAGATCTTTAAGCATCAATTGGATGGTGTTTCTAGAGTTGCTCAGTGGTCAGTGCGTCCGGCGTACAACCCCAAATATTTTTTTTCCGGAGATCTTCTAGCACCAATTGGATGGTGTGGCCACTGTTGTTCTGTGGTCAGTGCGTTCGGCGCACTTCACCAGATTTTCTGAAATTTTTTTTCCGGAGATCTTTTAGCATCAATTGGATGGTGTTTCTAGAGTTGCTCAGTGGTCAGTGCGTCCGGCTTACAACAACAAATTTTCTGCATTTTTTTTTCTGAGATCTTTTAGCACCAATTGGACGGTGTGGTCACTGTTGCTCAGTGGTCAGTGCGTTCGGCGTACAACCCCAAATCTTTTTTCTCCGGAGATCTTCTAGCACCAATTGGATGGTGTGACCACTGTTGTTCTGTGGTCAGTGCGTTCGGCGCACTTCACCAGATTTTCTGAAATTTTTTTTCCGGAGATCTTCTAGCACCAATTGGATGGTGTGGCTACAGTTGCTCAGTGGTCAGTGCGTCCGGCTAACAACAACAAATTTTCTGAATTCTAGCACCAATTGGATGGTGTGGCCACTGTTGTTCTGTGGTCAGTGCGTCCGGCGTACAACACCAAATCTATTTTTTCCGGAGATCTTCTAGCACCAATTGGATGGTGTGGCCACTGTCGTTCTGTGGTCAGTGCGTGCGGCGCACTTCACCAGATTTTCTGAAATTTTTTTTCCGGAGAACTTATAGCACCAATTGGACGGTGTGGCCACAGTTGCTCAGTGGTCAGTGCGTCCGGCTTACAACAACAAATTTACTGAATTTTTTTTTCTGAGATCTTTTAGCACCAATTGGACGGTGTGGTCACTCTTGCTCAGTGGTCAGTGCATCCGGCGTACAACCCCAAATCTTTTTTTTCCATAGATCTTTTAGCACCAATTGGATGGTGTGGCCACTGTTGTTCTGTGGTCAGTGCGTTCGGCGCACTTCACCAAATTTTCTGAAATTTTTTTTCCGGAGTTCTTTTAGCACCAATTGGAAGGTGTGGCTACTGTTGCTCAGTAGTCAGTGCGTCCGGCGTACAACCCCAAATCTTTTTTTTCCGGAGATCTTCTAGCACCAATTGGATGGTGTGGCTACAGTTGCTCAGTGGTCAGTGCGTCCGGTTTACAACAACAAATTTTCTGAATTTTTTTTTTTGAGATCTTTTAGCACCAATTGGACGGTGTGGTCACTGTTGCTCAGTGGTCAGTGCGTCCGGCATACAACCACAAACCTTTTTTTTCCGGAGATCTTCTAACACCAATTGGATGGTGTGGCCACTGTTGTTCTGTGGTCAGTGCGTTCGGCGCACTTCACCAAATTTTCTAAAATTTTTTTTCAGGAGTTCTTTAAGCATCAATTGGATGGTGTTTCTAGAGTTGCTCAGTGGTCTAGCACCAATTGGATGGTGTGGTCACTGTTGTTCTGTGGTCAGAGCGTTCGGCGCACTTCACCAAATTTTCTAAAATTTTTTTTCAGAAGATCTTTAAGCATCAATTGGATGGTGTTTCTAGAGTTACTCAGTGGTCAGTGCGTCCGGCGTACAACCCCAAATCTTTTTTTTCCGGAGATCTTCTAGCACCAATTGGATGGTGTGGCTACAGTTGCTCAGTGGTCAGTGCGTCCGGCGTACAACCCCAAATCTTTTTTTTTCTGAGATCTTTTAGCACCAATTGGAAGGTGTGGCTACTGTTGCTCAGTAGTCAGTGCGTCCGGCGTACAAACCCAAATCTTTTTTTTCCGGAGATCTTCTAGCACCAATTGGATGGTGTGGCCACTGTTGTTCTGTGGTCAGTGCGTTCGGCGCACTTCACCAAATCTATTTTTTCCGGAGATCTTCTAGCACCAATTGGATGGTGTGGCCACTGTCGTTCTGTGGTCAGTGCGTGCGGCGCACTTCACCAGATTTTCTGAAATTATTTTTCCGGAGAACTTATAGCACCAATTGGACGGTGTGGCTACAGTTGCTCAGTGGTCAGTGCGTCCGGCTTACAACAACAAATTTTCTGAATTTTTTTTCTGAGATCTTTTAGCACCAATTGGACGGTGTGGTCACTCTTGCTCAGTGGTCAGTGCGTCCGGCGTACAACCCCAAACCTTTTTTCCGGGGATCTTCTAGCACCAATTGGATGGTGTGGCCACTGTTGTTCTGTGGTCAGTGCGTTCGGCGCACTTCACCAGATTTTCTGAAATTTTTTTTCCGGAGAACTTATAGCACCAATTGGACGGTGTGGCTACAGTTGCTCAGTGGTCAGTGCGTCCGGCTTACAACAACAAATTTTCTGAATTTTTTTTTTGAGATCTTTTAGTACCAATTGGACGGTGTGGTCACTGTAGCTCAGTGGTCAGTGCGTCCGGCGTACAACCCCAAATCTTTTTTTTCCGGAGATCTTCTAGCACCAATTGGATGGTGTGGCCACTGTTGTTCTGTGGTCAGTGCGTTCGGCGCACTTCACCAGATTTTCTGAAATTTTTTTTCCGGAGATCTTCTAGCACCAATTGGATGGTGTGGCCACTGTTGTTCTGTGGTCAGTGCGTCTGTTGTTCTGTGGTCAGTGCGTTCGGCGCACTTCACCAAATTTTCTAAAATTTTTTTTCAGGAGATCTTTAAGGATCAATTGGATGGTGTTCCTAGAGTTGCTCAGTGGTCAGTGCGTCCGGCGTACAACCCCAAATCTTTTTTTTCCGGAGATCTTCTACCACCAATTGGATGGTGTGGCCACTGTTGTTCTGTGGTCAGTGCGTTAGGCGCACTTCACCAAATTTTCTAAAATCTTTTTTCAGGAGATCTTTAAGCATCAATTGGATGGTGTTTCTAGAGTTCCTCAGTGGTCAGTGCGTCCGGCGTACAACCCCAAATATTTTTTTTCCGGAGATCTTCTAGCACCAATTGGATGGTGTGGCCACTGTTGTTCTGTGGTCAGTGCGTTCGGCGCACTTCACCAGATTTTCTGAAATTTTTTTTCCGGAGATCTTTAAGCATCAATTGGATGGTGTTTCTAGAGTTGCTCAGTGGTCAGTGCGTCCGGCGTACAACCCCAAATCTTTTTTTTCCGGAGATCTTCTAGCACCAATTGGATGGTGTGGCCGCTGTTGTTCTGTGGTCAGTGCGTTCGGCGCACTTCACCAAATTTTCTAAAATTTTTTTTCAGGAGATCTTTAAGCATCAATTGGATGGTGTTTCTAGAGTTGCTCAGTGGTCAGTGCGTCCGGCGTACAACCCCAAATCTTTTTTTTCCGGAGATCTTCTAGCACCAATTGGATGGTGTGGCCACTGTTGTTCTCTGGTCAGTGCGTTCGGCGCACTTCACCAAATTTTCTAAAATTTTTTTTCAGGAGATCTTTAAGCATCAATTAGATGGTGTTTCTAGAGTTGCTCAGTGGTCAGTGCGTTCGGCGTACAACCCCAAATCTTTTTTTTCCGGAGATCTTCTAGCACCAGGTGGATGGTGTTTCTAGAGTTGATCAGTGGTCAGTGCGTCCGGCGTACAACCCCAAATCCTTTTTTTCCGGAGATCTTCTAGCACCAATTGGAAGGTGTGGCTACTGTTGCTCAGTAGTCAGTGCGTCCGGCGTACAACCCCAAATCTTTTTTTTCCGGAGATCTTCTAGCACCAATTGGATGGTGTGGCTACAGTTGCTCAGTGGTCAGTGCGTCCGGTTTACAACAACAAATTTTCTGAATTTTTTTTTTTTGATCTTTTAGCACCAATTGGACGGTGTGGTCACTGTTGCTCAGTGGTCAGTGCGTCCGGCATACAACCACAAATCTTTTTTTTCCGGAGATCTTCTAACACCAATTGGATGGTGTGGCCACTGTTGTTCTGTGGTCAGTGCGTTCGGCGCACTTCACCAAATTTTCTAAAATTTTTTTTCAGGAGTTCTTTAAGCATCAATTGGATGGTGTTTCTAGAGTTGCTCAGTGGTCTAGCACCAATTGGATGGTGTGGTCACTGTTGTTCTGTGGTCAGTGCGTTCGGCGCACTTCACCAAATTTTCTAAAATTTTTTTTCAGAAGATCTTTAAGCATCAATTGGATGGTGTTTCTAGAGTTACTCAGTGGTCAGTGCGTCCGGCGTACAACCCCAAATCTTTTTTTTCCGGAGATCTTCTAGCACCAATTGGATGGTGTGGCTACAGTTGCTCAGTGGTCAGTGCGTCCGGCTTACAACAACAAAATTTCTAATTTTTTTTTTTGAGATCTTTTAGCACCAATTGGAAGGTGTGGCTACTGTTGCTCAGTAGTCAGTGCGTCCGGCGTACAAACCCAAATCTTTTTTTTCCGGAGATCTTCTAGCACCAATTGGATGGTGTGGCCACTGTTGTTCTGTGGTCAGTGCGTCCGGCGTACAACACCAAATCTTTTTTTTCCGGAGATCTTCTAGCACCAATTGGATGGTGTGGCCACTGTCGTTCTGTGGTCAGTGCGTGCGGCGCACTTCACCAGATTTTCTGATATTTTTTTTCCGGAGAACATATAGCACCAATTGGACGGTGTGGCTACAGTTGCTCAGTGGTCAGTGCGTCCGGCTTACAACAACAAATTTTCTGAATTTTTTTTTCTGAGATCTTTTAGCACCAATTGGACGGTGTGGTCACTCTTGCTCAGTGGTCAGTGCGTCCGGCGTACAACCCCAAACCTTTTTTCCGGGGATCTTCTAGCACCAATTGTATGGTGTGGCCACTGTTGTTCTGTGGTCAGTGCGTTCGGCGCACTTCACCAGATTTTCTGAAATTTTTTTTCCGGAGAACTTATAGCACCAATTGGACGGTGTGGCTACAGTTGCTCAGTGGTCAGTGCGTCCGGCTTACAACAACAAATTTTCTGAATTTTTTTTTTTAGATCTTTTAGTACCAATTGGACGGTGTGGTCACTGTAGCTCAGTGGTCAGTGCGTCCGGCGTACAACCCCAAATCTTTTTTTTCCGGAGATCTTCTAGCACCAATTGGATGGTGTGGCCACTGTTGTTCTGTGGTCAGTGCGTTCGGCGCACTTCACCAGATTTTCTGAAATTTTTTTTCCGGAGATCTTTAAGCATCAATTGGATGGTGTTTCTAGAGTTGCTCAGTGGTCAGTGCGTCCGGCGTACAACCCCAAATCTTTTTTTTCCGGAGATCTTCTAGCACCAATTGGATGGTGTGGCCACTGTTGTTCTGTGGTCAGTGCGTTCGGCGCACTTCACCAAATTTTCTAAAATTTTTTTTCAGGAGATCTTTAAGGATCAATTGGATGGTGTTCCTAGAGTTGCTCAGTGGTCAGTGCGTCCGGCGTACAACCCCAAATCTTTTTTTTCCGGAGATCTTCTACCACCAATTGGATGGTGTGGCCACTGTTGTTCTGTGGTCAGTGCGTTAGGCGCACTTCACCAAATTTTCTAAAATCTTTTTTCAGGAGATCTTTAAGCATCAATTGGATGGTGTTTCTAGAGTTCCTCAGTGGTCAGTGCGTCCGGCGTACAACCCCAAATATTTTTTTTCCGGAGATCTTCTAGCACCAATTGGATGGTGTGGCCACTGTTGTTCTGTGGTCAGTGCGTTCGGCGCACTTCACCAGATTTTCTGAAATTTTTTTTCCGGAGATCTTTAAGCATCAATTGGATGGTGTTTCTAGAGTTGCTCAGTGGTCAGTGCGTCCGGCGTACAACCCCAAATCTTTTTTTTCCGGAGATCTTCTAGCACCAATTGGATGGTGTGGCCGCTGTTGTTCTGTGGTCAGTGCGTTCGGCGCACTTCACCAAATTTTCTAAAATTTTTTTTCAGGAGATCTTTAAGCATCAATTGGATGGTGTTTCTAGAGTTGCTCAGTGGTCAGTGCGTCCGGCGTACAACCCCAAATCTTTTTTTTCCGGAGATCTTCTAGCACCAATTGGATGGTGTGGCCACTGTTGTTCTCTGGTCAGTGCGTTCGGCGCACTTCACCAAATTTTCTAGAATTTTTTTTCAGGAGATCTTTAAGCATCAATTAGATGGTGTTTCTAGAGTTGCTCAGTGGTCAGTGCGTTCGGCGTACAACCCCAAATCTTTTTTTTCCGGAGATCTTCTAGCACCAGGTGGATGGTGTTTCTAGAGTTGATCAGTGGTCAGTGCGTCCGGCGTACAACCCCAAATCCTTTTTTTCCGGAGATCTTCTAGCACCAATTGGATGGTGTGGCCACTGTTGTTCTGTGGTCAGTGCGTTCGGCGCACTTCACCAGATTTTCTAAAATTTTTTTTCAGGAGATCTTTAAGCATCAATTTGATGGTGTTTCTAGAGTTGCTCAGTGGTCAGTGCGTCCGGCGTACAACCCCAAATCTTTTTTTTCCGGAGATCTTCTAGCACCAATTGGATGGTGTGGCCACTGTTGTTCTGTGGTCAGTGCGTTCGGCGCACTTCACCAAATTTTCTAAAATTTTTTTTCAGGAGATCTTTAAGCATCAATTGGATGGTGTTTCTAGAGTTGCTCAGTGGTCAGTGCGTTCGGCGTACAACCCCAAATCTTTTTTTTCCGGAGATCTTCTAGCACCAGCTGGATGGTGTTTCTAGAGTTGCTCAGTGGTCAGTGCGTCCGGCGTACAACCCCAAATCCTTTTTTGCTGGAGATCTTCTAGCACCAATTGGATGGTGTGGCCACTGTTGTTCTGTGGTCAGTGCGTTCGGCGCACTTCACCAGATTTTCTGAAATTTTTTTTCCGGAGAACTTATAGCACCAATTGGACGGTGTGGCTACAGCTGCTCCGGCTTACAACAACAAATTTTCTGAATTTTTTTTTCTGAGATCTTTTAGCACCAATTGGAAGGTGTGGCTACTGTTGCTCAGTGGTCAGTGCGTCCGGCGTACAACCCCAAATCTTTTTTTTCCGGAGATCTTCTAGCACCAATTGGATGGTGTGGTCACTGTTGTTCTGTGGTCAGTGCGTTCGGCGCACTTCACCAAATTTTCTAAAATTTTTTTTCAGGAGATCTTTAAGCATCAATTGGATGGTGTTTCTAGAGTTGCTCAGTGGTCAGTGCGCCCGGCGTACAACCCCAAATCTTTTTTTTCCGGAGATCTTCTAGCACCAATTGGATGGTGTGGTCACTGTTGTTCTGTGGTCAGTGCGTTCGGCGCACTTCACCAGATTTTCTGAAATTTTTTTTCCGGAGATCTTATAGCACCAATTGGACGGTGTGGCTACTGTTCCTCAGTGGTCAGTGCGTACGGCTTACAACAACAAATTTTCAGAATTTTTTTTTTTGAGATCTTTTAGCACCAATTGGATTGTGAGGCCACTGTTGTTCTGTGGTCAGTGCGTTCGGCGCACTTCACCAGATTTTCTGAAATTTTTTTTCCGGAGATCTTAGCACCAATTGGACGGTGTGGCTACAGTTGCTCAGTGGTCAGTGCGTCCGGTTTACAACAACAAATTTTCTGAATTTTTTTTTCTGAGATCTTTTAGCACCAATTGGAAGGTGTGGCTACTGTTGCTCAGTAGTCAGTGCGTCCGGCGTACAACCCCAAATCTTTTTTTTCCGGAGATCTTCTAGCACCAATTGGATGGTGTGGCCACTGTTGGCCACCAAATTTTCTAAAATTTTTTTCAGGAGATCTTTAAGCATCAATTGGATGGTGTTTCTAGAGTTGCTCAGTGGTCAGTGCGTCCGGCGTACAACCCCAAATCTTTTTTTTCTGTAGATCTTCTAGCACCAATTGGATGGTGTGGTCACTGTTGTTCTGTGGTCAGTGCGTTCGGCGCACTTCACCAAATTTTCTAAAAATTTTTTTCAGGAGATCTTTAAGCATCAATTGGATGGTGTTTCTAGAGTTGCTCAGTGGTCAGTGCGCCCAGCGTACAACCCCAAATCTTTTTTTTCCGGAGATCTTCTAGCACCAATTGGATGGTGTGGCCACTGTTGTTCTGTGGTCAGTGCGTTCGGCGCACTTCACCAGATTTTCTGAAATTTTTTTTCCGGAGATCTTATAGCACCAATTGCACGGTGTGGCTACAGTTGCTCAGTGGTCAGTGCGTCCGGCTTACAACAACAAATTTTCTGAATTTTTTTTTCTGAGATCTTTTAGCACCAATTGGAGTGTGGCCACTCTTGCTCAGTGGTCAGTGCGTCCGGCGTACAACCCCAAATCTTTTTTTTCAGGAGATCTTTTAGCACCAATTGGATTGTGAGGCCACTGTTGTTCTGTGGTCAGTGCGTTCGGCGCACTTCACCAAATTTTCTGAAATTTTTTTTCCGGAGATCTTTTAGCACCAATTGGAAGGTGTGGCTACTGTTGCTCAGTAGTCAGTGCGTACGGCTTACAACAACAAATTTTCTGAATTTTTTTTTTGAGATCTTTTAGCACCAATTGGACGGAGTGGTCACTCTTGCTCAGTGGTCAGTGCGTCCGGCGTACAACCCCAAATCTTTTTTTTCCGGAGATCTTTTAGCACCAATTGGTTTGTGAGGCCACTGTTGTTCTGTGGTCAGTGCGTTCGGCGCACTTCACCAGATTTTCTGAAATTTTTTTTCCGGAGATCTTAGCACCAATTGGACGGTGTGGCTACAGTTGCTCAGTGGTCAGTGCGTCCGGTTTACAACAACAAATTTTCTGAATTTTTTTTTCTGAGATCTTTTAGCACCAATTGGAAGGTGTGGCTACTGTTGCTCAGTAGTCAGTGCGTCCGGCGTACAACCCCAAATCTTTTTTTTCCGGAGATCTTCTAGCACCAATTGGATGGTGTGGCCACTGTTGTTCTGTGGTCAGTGCGTTCGGCGCACTTCACCAAATTTTCTAAAATTTTTTTCAGGAGATCTTTAAGCATCAATTGGATGGTGTTTCTAGAGTTGCTCAGTGGTCAGTGCGTCCGGCGTACAACCCCAAATCTTTTTTTTCTGTAGATCTTCTAGCACCAATTGGATGGTGTGGTCACTGTTGTTCTGTGGTCAGTGCGTTCGGCGCACTTCACCAAATTTTCTAAAAATTTTTTTCAGGAGATCTTTAAGCATCAATTGGATGGTGTTTCTAGAGTTGCTCAGTGGTCAGTGCGCCCAGCGTACAACCCCAAATCTTTTTTTTCCGGAGATCTTCTAGCACCAATTGGATGGTGTGGCCACTGTTGTTCTGTGGTCAGTGCGTTCGGCGCACTTCACCAGATTTTCTGAAATTTTTTTTCCGGAGATCTTTTAGCACCAATTGGAAGGTGTGGCTACTGTTGCTCAGTAGTCAGTGCGTACGGCTTACAACAACAAATTTTCTGAATTTTTTTTTTGAGATCTTTTAGCACCAATTGGACGGAGTGGTCACTCTTGCTCAGTGGTCAGTGCGTCCGGCGTACAACCCCAAATCTTTTTTTTCCGGAGATCTTTTAGCACCAATTGGATTGTGAGGCCACTGTTGTTCTGTGGTCAGTGCGTTCGGCGCACTTCACCAGATTTTCTGAAATTTTTTTTCCGGAGATCTTAGCACCAATTGGACGGTGTGGCTACAGTTGCTCAGTGGTCAGTGCGTCCGGCTTACAACAACAAATTTTCTGAATTTTTTTTCTGAGATCTTTTAGCACCAATTGGAGTGTGGCCACTCTTGCTCAGTGGTCAGTGCGTCCGGCGTACAACCCCAAATCTTTTTTTTCAGGAGATCTTTTAGCACCAATTGGATTGTGAGGCCACTGTTGTTCTGTGGTCAGTGCGTTCGGCGCACTTCACCAAATTTTCTGAAATTTTTTTTCCGGAGATCTTTTAGCACCAATTGGAAGGTGTGGCTACTGTTGCTCAGTAGTCAGTGCGTACGGCTTACAACAACAAATTTTCTGAATTTTTTTTTTGAGATCTTTTAGCACCAATTGGACGGAGTGGTCACTCTTGCTCAGTGGTCAGTGCGTCCGGCGTACAACCCCAAATCTTTTTTTTCCGGAGATCTTTTAGCACCAATTGGATTGTGAGGCCACTGTTGTTCTGTGGTCAGTGCGTTCGGCGCACTTCACCAGATTTTCTGAAATTTTTTTTCCGGAGATCTTATAGCACCAATTGGACGGTGTGGCTACAGTTGCTCAGTGGTCAGTGCGTTCGGCGCACTTCACCAAATTTTCTGAAATTTTTTTTCCGGAGATCTTTTAGCACCAATAGGAAGGTGTGGCTACTGTTGCTCAGTAGTCAGTGCGTCCGGCGTACAACCCCAATTTTTTTTTTCCGGAGATCTTTTAGCACCAATTGGATGGTGTGGCCACTGTTGTTCTGTGGTGGCCACAATATCCAATTGGTGCACTTCACCAGATTTTCTGAAATTTTTTTTCCGGAGATCTTATAGCACCAATTGGACGGTGTGGCTACAGTTGCTCAGTGGTCAGTGCGTTCGGCGCAATTCACCAAATTTTCTGAAATTTTTTTTCCGGAGATCTTTTAGCACCAATAGGAAGGTGTGGCTACTGTTGCTCAGTAGTCAGTGCGTCCGGCGTACAACCCCAAATCTTTTTTTCCGGAGATCTTCTAGCACCAATTGGATGGTGTGGCCACTGTTGTTCTGTGGTCAGTGCGATCGGCGCACTTCACCAAATTTTCTAAAATTTTTTTTCAGGAGATCTTTAAGCATCAATTGGATGGTGTTTCTAGGGTTGCTCAGTGGTCAGTGCGTCCGGCGTACAACCCCAAATCTTTTTTTTCTGGAGATCTTCTAGCACCAATTGGATGGTGTGGTCACTGTTGTTCTGTGGTCAGTGCGTTCGGCGCACTTCACCAAATTTTCTAAAATTTTTTTTCAGGAGATCTTTAAGCATCAATTGGATGGTGTTTCTAGAGTTGCTCAGTGGTCAGTGCGCCCGGCGTACAACCCCAAATCTTTTTTTTCCGGAGATCTTCTAGCATAAATTTTATGGTGTGGCCACTGTTGTTCTGTGGTCAGTGCGTTCGGCGCACTTCACCAGATTTTCTGAAATTTTTTTTCCGGAGATCTTATAGCACCAATTGGACGGTGTGGCTACAGTTGCTCAGTGGTCAGTGCGTCCGGCTTACAACAACAAATTTTCTGAATTTTTTTTTCTGAGATCTTTTAGCACCAATTGGACGGTGTGGCCACTCTTGCTCAGTGGTCAGTGCGTCCGGCGTACGACCCCAAATCTTTTTTTTCGGGAGATCTTTTAGCACCAATTGGATTGTGAGGCCACTGTTGTTCTGTGGTCAGTGCGTTCGGCGCACTTCACCAAATTTTCTGAAATTTTTTTTCCGGAGATCTTTTAGCACCAATTGGAAGGTGTGGCTACTGTTGCTCAGTAGTCAGTGCGTCCGGTTTATAACAACAAATTTTCTGAATTTTTTTTTTGAGATATTTTAGCACCAATTGGACGTTGTGGTCACTCTTGCTCAGTGGTCAGTGCGTCCGGCGTACAACCCCAAATCTTTTTTTTCCGGACATCTTTTAGCACCAATTGGATTGTGAGGCCACTGTTGTTCTGTGGTCAGTGCGTTCGGCGCACTTCACCAGATTTTCTGAAATTTTTTTTCCGGAGATCTTATAGCACCAATTGGACGGTGTGGCTACAGTTTCTCAGTGGTCAGTGCGTACGGCTTACAACAACAAATTTTCTGAATTTTTTTTTTGAGCTCTTTTAGCACCAATTGGACGGTGTGGTCACTCTTGCTCAGTGGTCAATGCGTCCGGCGTACAACCCCAAATCTTTTTTTTCCGGAGATCTTTTAGCACCAATTGGATTGTGAGGCCACTGTTTTTCTGTGGTCAGTGCGTTCGGCGCACTTCACCAAATTTTCAGAAATTTTTTTTCCGGAGATCTTTTAGCACTAATTGTAAGGTGTGGCTACTGTTGCTCAGTAGTCAGTGCGTCCGGCGTACAACCCCAAATCTTTTTTTTCCGGAGATCTTTTAGCACCAATTGGATGGTGTGGCCAGTGTTGTTCTGTGGTCAGTGCGTTCGGCGCACTTCACCAAATTTTCTAAAATTTTTTTTCAGGAGATCTTTAGGCATCAATTGGATGGTGTTTTTAGAGTTGCTCAGTGGTCAGTGCGTCCGGCGTACAACCCCAAATCTTTTTTTTCCGGAGATCTTCTAGCACCAATTGGATGGTGTGGCCACTATTTTTCTGTGGTCAGAGCGTTCGGCGCACTTCACCAGATTTTCTGAAATTTTCTTTCCGGAGATCTTTAAGCATCAATTGGATGGTATTTCTAGAGTTGCTCAGTGGTCAGTGCGTCCGGCTTACAACAACAAATTTTCTGAATTTTTTTTTCTGAGATCTTTTAGCACCAATTGGACGGAGTGGTTACTGTTGCTCAGTGGTCAGTGCGTCCGGCGTACAACCCCAAATTTTTTTTTTCCGGAGATCTTTTAGCACCAATTGGATGGTGTGGCCACTGTTGTTCTGTGGTGAAAATTGAAAAAAAATTTTAGAAAATGTGGTGAAGTGCACCAATTGGATATTGTGGCCACCCTTGTTCTGTGGTGAAATTTGAAAAAAGATTTTAGAAAATGTGGTGAAGTGCACCAACACACCCACAGAACAAGGGTGGCCACAATATCCAATTGGTGCACTTCACCATATTTTCTAAAATTTTTTTTCAGGAGATCTTTATGCATCAATTTGATGGTGTTTCTAGAGTTGCTCAGTGGTCAGTGCGTCCGGCGTACAACCCCAAATCTTTTTTTTCCGGAGATCTTCTAGCACCAATTGGATGGTGTGGCCACTGTTGTTCTGTGGTCAGAGCGTTCGGCGCACTTCACCAGATTTTCTGAAATTTTTTTTCCGGAGATCTTATAGCACCAATTGGACGGTGTGGCTACAATTGCTCAGTGGTCAGTGCGTACGGCTTACAACAACAAATTTTCTGAATTTTTTTTTCTGAGATCTTTTAGCACCAATTGGAAGGTGTGGCTACTGTTGCTCAGTAGTCAGTGCGTCCGGCGTACAACCCCAAATCTTTTTTTCCGGAGATCTTCCAGCACCAATTAGATGGTGTGGCCACTGTTGTTCTGTGGTCAGTGCGTTCGGCGCACTTCACCAGATTTTCTGAAATTTTTTTTCCGGAGATCTTATAGCACCAATTGGACGGTGTGGCTACAGTTGCTCAGTGGTCAGTGCGTACGGCTTACAACAACAAATTTTCTGAATTTTTTTTTTGAGATCTTTTAGCACCAATTGGACGGTGTGGTCACTCTTGCTCAGTGGTCAGTGCGTCCGGCGTACAACCCCAAATCTTTTTTTTCCGGAGATCTTTTAGCACCAATTGGATTGTGAGGCCACTGTTGTTCTGTGGTCAGTGCGTTCGGCGCACTTCACCAGATTTTCTGAAATTTTTTTTCCGGAGATCTTATAGCACCAATTGGACGGTGTGGCTACAGTTGCTCAGTGGACAGTGCGTACGGCTTATAACAACAAATTTTCTGAATTTTTTTTTTGAGATCTTTTAGCACCAATTGGACGGTGTGGTCACTCTTGCTCAGTGGTCAGTGCGTCCGGCGTACAACCCCAAATCTTTTTTTTCCGGAGATCTTCTAGCACCAATTGGATGGTGTGGCTACAGTTGCTCAGTGGTCAGTGCGTCCGGCTTACAACAACAAATTTTCTGAATTTTTTTTTCTGAGATCTTTTAGCACCAACTGGACGGAGTGGTCACTGTTGCTCAGTGGTCAGTGCGTCCGGCGTACAACCCCAAATTTTTTTTTTCCGGAGATCTTTTAGCACCAATTGGATGGTGTGGCCACTGTTGTTCTGTGGTCAGTGCGTTCGGCGCACTTCACCAAATTTTCTGAAATTTTTTTTCCGGAGATCTTTTAGCACCAATAGGAAGGTGTGGCTACTGTTGCTCAGTAGTCAGTGCGTCCGGCGTACAACCCCAAATCTTTTTTTTCCGGAGATCTTCTAGCACCAATTTGATATTGTGGCCACCCTTGTTCTGTGGTGGCCACAATATCCAATTGGTGCACTTCACCAAATTTTCTAAAATTTTTTTTCAGGAGATCTTTATGCTTCAATTTGATGGTGTTTCTAGAGTTGCTCAGTGGTCAGTGCGTCCGGCGTACAACCCCAAATCTTTTTTTTCCGGAGATCTTCTAGCACCAATTGGATGGTGCGGCTACAGTTGCTCAGTGGTCAGTGCGTCCGGCTTACAACAACAAATTTTCTGAATTTTTTTTTCTGAGATCTTTTAGCACCAATTGGAAGGTGTGGCTACTGTTGCTCAGTAGTCAGTGCGTCCGGCGTACAACCCCAAATCTTTTTTTTCCGGAGATCTTCTAGCACCAATTGGATGGTGTGGCCACTGTTGTTCTGTGGTCAGTGCGTTCGGCGCACTTCACCAAATTTCCTAAAATTTTTTTCAGGAGATCTTTATGCATCAATTTGATGGTGTTTCTAGAGTTGCTCAGTGGTCAGTGCGTCCGGCGTACAACCCCAAATCTTTTTTTTCCGGAGATCTTCTAGCACCAATTGGATGGTGTGGCTACAGTTGCTCAGTGGTCAGTGCGTCCGGCTTACAACAACAAATTTTCTGAATTTTTTTTTTGAGATCTTTTAGCACCAATTGGACGGTGTGGTCACTCTTGCTCAGTGGTCAGTGCGTCCGGCGTACAACCCCAAATCTTTTTTTCCGGAGATCTTTTAGCACCAATTGGATTGTGAGGCCACTGTTGTTCTGTGGTCAGTGCGTTCGGCGCACTTCACCAGATTTTCTGAAATTTTGTTTCCGGAGATCTTATAGCACCAATTGGACGGTGTTGCTACAGTTGCTCAGTGGTCAGTGCGTACGGCTTACAACAACAAATTTTCTGAATTTTTTTTTTGAGATCTTTTAGCACCAATTGGACGGAGTGGTCACTCTTGCTCAGTGGTCAGTGCGTCCGGCGTACAACCCCAAATCTTTTTTTTCCGGAGATCTTCTAGCACCAATTGGATGGTGTGGCTACAGTTGCTCAGTGGTCAGTGCGTCCGGCTTACAACAACAAATTTTCTGAATTTTTTTTTCTGAGATCTTTTAGCACCAACTGGACGGAGTGGTCACTGTTGCTCAGTGGTCAGTGCGTCCGGCGTACAACCCCAAATTTTTTTTTTCCGGAGATCTTTTAGCACCAATTGGATGGTGTGGCCACTGTTGTTCTGTGGTCAGTGCGTTCGGCGCACTTCACCAAATTTTCTGAAATTTTTTTTCCGGAGATCTTTTAGCACCAATAGGAAGGTGTGGCTACTGTTGCTCAGTAGTCAGTGCGTCCGGCGTACAACCCCAAATCTTTTTTTTCCGGAGATCTTCTAGCACCAATTTGATATTGTGGCCACCCTTGTTCTGTGGTGGCCACAATATCCAATTGGTGCACTTCACCAAATTTTCTAAAATTTTTTTTCAGGAGATCTTTATGCATCAATTTGATGGTGTTTCTAGAGTTGCTCAGTGGTCAGTGCGTCCGGCGTACAACCCCAAATCTTTTTTTTCCGGAGATCTTCTAGCACCAATTGGATGGTGTGGCTACAGTTGCTCAGTGGTCAGTGCGTCCGGCTTACAACAACAAATTTTCTGAATTTTTTTTTCTGAGATCTTTTAGCACCAATTGGAAGGTGTGGCTACTGTTGCTCAGTAGTCAGTGCGTCCGGCGTACAACCCCAAATCTTTTTTTTCCGGAGATCTTCTAGCACCAATTGGATGGTGTGGCCACTGTTGTTCTGTGGTCAGTGCGTTCGGCGCACTTCACCAAATTTCCTAAAATTTTTTTCAGGAGATCTTTATGCATCAATTTGATGGTGTTTCTAGAGTTGCTCAGTGGTCAGTGCGTCCGGCGTACAACCCCAAATCTTTTTTTTCCGGAGATCTTCTAGCACCAATTGGATGGTGTGGCTACAGTTGCTCAGTGGTCAGTGCGTCCGGCTTACAACAACAAATTTTCTGAATTTTTATTTCTGAGATCTTTTAGCACCAATTGGACGGAGTGGTCACTGTTGCTCAGTGGTCAGTGCGTCCGGCGTACAACCCCAAATTGTTTTTTTCCGGAGATCTTTTAGCACCAATTGGATGGTGTGGCCACTGTTGTTCTGTGGTCAGTGCGTTCGGCGCACTTCACCAAATTTTCTGAATTTTTTTTTTCGGAGATCTTTTAGCACCAATAGGAAGGTGTGGCTACTGTTGCTCAGTAGTCAGTGCGTCCGGCGTACAACCCCAAATCTTTTTTTCCGGAGATCTTCTAGCACCAATTTGATATTGTGGCCACCCTTGTTCTGTGGTGGCCACAATATCCAATTGGTGCACTTCACCAAATTTTCTAAAATTTTTTTTCAGGAGATCTTTATGCATCAATTTGATGGTGTTTCTAGAGTTGCTCAGTGGTCAGTGCGTCCGGCGTACAACCCCAAATCTTTTTTTTCCGGAGATCTTCTAGCACCAATTGGATGGTGTGGCTACAGTTGCTCAGTGGTCAGTGCGTCCGGCTTACAACAACAAATTTTCTGAATTTTTTTTTCTGAGATCTTTTCGCACCAATTGGAAGGTGTGGCTACTGTTGCTCAGTAGCCAGTGCGTCCGGCGTACAACCCCAAATCTTTTTTTTCCGGAGATCTTCTAGCACCAACTGGATGGTGTGGCCACTGTTGTTCTGTGGTCAGTGCGTTCGGCGCACTTCACCAAATTTCCTAAAATTTTTTTCAGGAGATCTTTAAGCATCAATTGGATGGTGTTTCTAGAGTTGCTCAGTGGTCAGTGCGTCCGGCGTACAACCCCAAATCTTTTTTTTTTGAGATATTTTAGCACCAATTGGACGGTGTGGTCACTGTTGCTCAGTGGTCAGTGCGTCTGGCGTACAACCCCAAATCTTTTTTTTCCGGAGATCTTCTAACACCAATTGGATGGTGTGGCCACTGTTGTTCTGTGGTCAGTGCGTTCGGCGCGTTTCACCAGATTTTCTAAAATTTTTTTTCCGGAGATCTTTTAGCACCAATTGGAAGGTGTGGCTGCTGTTGCTCAGTAGTCAGTGCGTCCGGCGTACAACCCCAAATCTTTTTTTTCCGGAGATCTTCTAGCACCAATTGGATGGTGTGGCCACTGTTGTTCTGTGGTCAGTGCGCTCGGCGCACTTCACCAAATTTTCTAAAATTTTTTTTCAGGAGATCTTTAAGCATCAATTGGATGGTGTTTCTAGAGTTGCTCAGTGGCCAGTGCGTCCGGCGTACAACCCCAAATCTTTTTTTTCCGTAGATCTTCTAGCACCAATTGGATGGTGTGGTCACTGTTGTTCTGTTGTCAGTGCGTTCGGCGCACTTCACCAAATTTTCTAAAAATTTTTTTCAGGAGATCTTTAAGCATCAATTGGATGGTGTTTCTAGAGTTGCTCAGTGGCCAGTGCGCCCGGCGTACAACCCCAAATCTTTTTTTTCCGGAGATCTTCTAGCACCAATTTAATGGTGTGGCCACTGTTGTTCTGTGGTCAGTGCGCTCGGCGCACTTCACCAAATTTTCTAAAATTTTTTTTCAGGAGATCTTTAAGCATCAATTGGATGGTGTTTCTAGGGTTGCTCAGTGGTCAGTGCGTCCGGCGTACAACCCCAAATCTTTTTTTTCCGTAGATCTTCTAGCACCAATTGGATGGTGTGGTCACTGTTGTTCTGTTGTCAGTGCGTTCGGCGCACTTCACCAAATTTTCTAAAAATTTTTTTCAGGAGATCTTTAAGCATCAATTGGATGGTGTTTCTAGAGTTGCTCAGTGGCCAGTGCGCCCGGCGTACAACCCCAAATCTTTTTTTTCCGGAGATCTTCTAGCACCAATTTAATGGTGTGGCCACTGTTGTTCTGTGGTCAGTGCGTTCGGCGCACTTCACCAGATTTTCTGAAATTTTTTTTCCGGAGATCTTATAGCACCAATTGGACGGTGTGGCTACAGTTGCTCAGTGGTCAGTGCGTACGGCTTACAACAACAAATTTTCTGAATTTTTTTTTTTAAGATCTTTTAGCACCAATTGGATGGTGTTTCTAGAGTTGCTCAGTGGTCAGTGCGTCCGGCGTACAACCCCAAATCTTTTTTTTCCGGAGATCTTTTAGCACCAATTGGATTGTGAGGCCACTGTTGTTCTGTGGTCAGTGCGTTCGGCGCACTTCACCAAATTTTCTGAAATTTTTTTTCCGGAGATCTTTTAGCACCAATTGGAAGGTGTGGCTACTGTTGCTCAGTAGTCAGTGCGTCCGGCGTACAACCCCAAATCCTTTTTTTTCCAGAGATCTTCTCGCACCAATTGGATGGTGTGGCCACTGTTGTTCTGTGGTCAGTGCGTTCGGCGCACTTCACCAAATTTTCTAAAATTTTTTTTCAGAAGATCTTTAAGCATCAATTGGATGGTGTTTCTAGAGTTGCTCAGTGGTCAGTGCGTCCGGCGTACAACCCCAAATCTTTTTTTTCCGGAGATCTTCTAGCACCAATTGGATGGTGTGGCTACAGTTGCTCAGTGGTCAGTGCGTCCGGCTTACAACAACAAATTTTCTGAATTTATTTTTCTGAGATCTTTTAGCACCAATTAGAAGGTGTGGCTACTGTTGCTCAGTAGTCAGTGCGTCCGGCGTACAACCCCAAATCTTTTTTTTCCGGAGATCTTCTAGCACCAATTGGATGGTGTGGCCACTGTTGTTCTGTGGTCAGTGCGTTCGGCGCACTTCACCAAATTTCCTAAAATTTTTTTCAGGAGATCTTTAAGCATCAATTGGATGGTGTTTCTAGAGTTGCTCAGTGGTCAGTGCGTCCGGCGTACAACCCCAAATCTTTTTTTTTTGAGATATTTTAGCACCAATTGGACGGTGTGGTCACTGTTGCTCAGTGGTCAGTGCGTCTGGCGTACAACCCCAAATCTTTTTTTTCTGGAGATCTTCTAACACCAATTGGATGGTGTGGCCACTGTTGTTCTGTGGTCAGTGCGTTCGGCGCGTTTCACCAGATTTTCTAAAATTTTTTTTCCGGAGATCTTTTAGCACCAATTGGAAGGTGTGGCTGCTGTTGCTCAGTAGTCAGTGCGTCCGGCGTACAACCCCAAATCTTTTTTTTCCGGAGATCTTCTAGCACCAATTGGATGGTGTGGCCACTGTTGTTCTGTGGTCAGTGCGCTCGGCGCACTTCACCAAATTTTCTAAAATTTTTTTTCAGGAGATCTTTAAGCATCAATTGGATGGTGTTTCTAGGGTTGCTCAGTGGTCAGTGCGTCCGGCGTACAACCCCAAATCTTTTTTTTCCGTAGATCTTCTAGCACCAATTGGATGGTGTGGTCACTGTTGTTCTGTTGTCAGTGCGTTCGGCGCACTTCACCAAATTTTCTAAAAATTTTTTTCAGGAGATCTTTAAGCATCAATTGGATGGTGTTTCTAGAGTTGCTCAGTGGCCAGTGCGCCCGGCGTACAACCCCAAATCTTTTTTTTCCGGAGATCTTCTAGCACCAATTTAATGGTGTGGCCACTGTTGTTCTGTGGTCAGTGCGTTCGGCGCACTTCACCAGATTTTCTGAAATTTTTTTTCCGGAGATCTTATAGCACCAATTGGACGGTGTGGCTACAGTTGCTCAGTGGTCAGTGCGTACGGCTTACAACAACAAATTTTCTGAATTTTTTTTTTTGAGATCTTTTAGCACCAATTGGATGGTGTTTCTAGAGTTGCTCAGTGGTCAGTGCGTCCGGCGTACAACCCCAAATCTTTTTTTTCCGGAGATCTTTTAGCACCAATTGGATTGTGAGGCCACTGTTGTTCTGTGGTCAGTGCGTTCGGCGCACTTCACCAAATTTTCTGAAATTTTTTTTCCGGAGATCTTTTAGCACCAATTGGATGGTGTGGCTACAGTTGCTCAGTGGTCAGTGCGTCCGGCGTACAACCCCAAATCTTTTTTTCCGGAGATCTTTTAGCACCAATTGGATTGTGAGGCCACTGTTGTTCTGTGGTCAGTGCGTTCGGCGCACTTCACCAGATTTTCTGAAATTTTGTTTCCGGAGATCTTATAGCACCAATTGGACGGTGTGGCTACAGTTGCTCAGTGGTCAGTGCGTACGGCTTACAACAACAAATTTTCTGAATTTTTTTTTTGAGATCTTTTAGCACCAATTGGACGGTGTGGTCACTCTTGCTCAGTGGTCAGTGCGTCCGGCGTACAACCCCAAATCTTTTTTTTCCGGAGATCTTCTAGCACCAATTGGATGGTGTGGCTACAGTTGCTCAGTGGTCAGTGCGTCCGGCGTACAACCCCAAATCTTTTTTTTCCGGAGATCTTCTAGCACCAATTGGATGGTGTGGCTACAGTTGCTCAGTGGTCAGTGCGTCCGGCTTACAACAACAAATTTTCTGAATTTTTTTTTCTGAGATCTTTTAGCACCAATTGGAAGGTGTGGCTACTGTTGCTCAGTAGTCAGTGCGTCCGGCGTACAACCCCAAATCTTTTTTTTCCGGAGATCTTCTCGCACCAATTGGATGGTGTGGCCACTGTTGTTCTGTGGTCAGTGCGTGCGGCGCACTTCACCAAATTTTCTAAAATTTTTTTTCAGAAGATCTTTAAGCATCAATTGGATGGTGTTTCTAGAGTTGCTCAGTGGTCAGTGCGTCCGGCGTACAACCCCAAATCTTTTTTTTCCGGAGATCTTCTAGCACCAATTGGATGGTGTGGCTACAGTTGCTCAGTGGTCAGTGCGTCCGGCTTACAACAACAAATTTTCTGAATTTTTTTTTCTGAGATCTTTTAGCACCAATTGGAAGGTGTGGCTACTGTTGCTCAGTAGTCAGTGCGTCCGGCGTACAACCCCAAATCTTTTTTTCCGGAGATCTTTTAGCACCAATTGGATTGTGAGGCCACTGTTGTTCTGTGGTCAGTGCGTTCGGCGCACTTCACCAGATTTTCTGAAATTTTGTTTCCGGAGATCTTATAGCACCAATTGGACGGTGTGGCTACAGTTGCTCAGTGGTCAGTGCGTACGGCTTACAACAACAAATTTTCTGAATTTTTTTTTTGAGATCTTTTAGCACCAATTGGACGGTGTGGTCACTCTTGCTCAGTGGTCAGTGCGTCCGGCGTACAACCCCAAATCTTTTTTTTCCGGAGATCTTCTAGCACCAATTGGATGGTGTGGCTACAGTTGCTCAGTGGTCAGTGCGTCCGGCGTACAACCCCAAATCTTTTTTTTCCGGAGATCTTCTAGCACCAATTGGATGGTGTGGCTACAGTTGCTCAGTGGTCAGTGCGTCCGGCTTACAACAACAAATTTTCTGAATTTTTTTTTCTGAGATCTTTTAGCACCAATTGGAAGGTGTGGCTACTGTTGCTCAGTAGTCAGTGCGTCCGGCGTACAACCCCAAATCTTTTTTTTCCGGAGATCTTCTCGCACCAATTGGATGGTGTGGCCACTGTTGTTCTGTGGTCAGTGCGTTCGGCGCACTTCACCAAATTTTCTAAAATTTTTTTTCAGAAGATCTTTAAGCATCAATTGGATGGTGTTTCTAGAGTTGCTCAGTGGTCAGTGCGTCCGGCGTACAACCCCAAATCTTTTTTTTCCGGAGATCTTCTAGCACCAATTGGATGGTGTGGCTACAGTTGCTCAGTGGTCAGTGCGTCCGGCTTACAACAACAAATTTTCTGAATTTTTTTTTCTGAGATCTTTTAGCACCAATTGGAAGGTGTGGCTACTGTTGCTCAGTAGTCAGTGCGTCCGGCGTACAACCCCAAATCTTTTTTTTCCGGAGATCTTCTAGCACCAATTGGATGGTGTGGCCACTGTTGTTCTGTGGTCAGTGCGTTCGGCGCACTTCACCAAATTTCCTAAAATTTTTTTCAGGAGATCTTTATGCATCAATTTGATGGTGTTTCTAGAGTTGCTCAGTGGTCAGTGCGTCCGGCGTACAACCCCAAATCTTTTTTTTCCGGAGATCTTCTAGCACCAATTGGATGGTGTGGCTACAGTTGCTCAGTGGTCAGTGCGTCCGGCTTACAACAACAAATTTTCTGAATTTTTTTTTCTGAGATCTTTTAGCACCAATTGGACGGAGTGGTCACTGTTGCTCAGTGGTCAGTGCGTCCGGCGTACAACCCCAAATTGTTTTTTTCGGGAGATCTTTTAGCACTAATTGGATGGTGTGGCCACTGTTGTTCTGTGGTCAGTGCGTTCGGCGCACTTCACCAAATTTTCTGAAATTTTTTTTCCGGAGATCTTTTAGCACCAATAGGAAGGTGTGGCTACTGTTGCTCAGTAGTCAGTGCGTCCGGCGTACAACCCCAAATCTTTTTTTCCGGAGATCTTCTAGCACCAATTTGATATTGTGGCCACCCTTGTTCTGTGGTGGCCACAATATCCAATTGGTGCACTTCACCAAATTTTCTAAAATTTTTTTTCAGGAGATCTTTATGCATCAATTTGATGGTGTTTCTAGAGTTGCTCAGTGGTCAGTGCGTCCGGCGTACAACCCCAAATCTTTTTTTTCCGGAGATCTTCTAGCACCAATTGGATGGTGTGGCTACAGTTGCTCAGTGGTCAGTGCGTCCGGCTTACAACAACAAATTTTCTGAATTTTTTTTTCTGAGATCTTTTAGCACCAATTGGAAGGTGTGGCTACTGTTGCTCAGTAGTCAGTGCGTCCGGCGTACAACCCCAAATCTTTTTTTTCCGGAGATCTTCTAGCACCAATTGGATGGTGTGGCCACTGTTGTTCTGTGGTCAGTGCGTTCGGCGCACTTCACCAAATTTCCCAAATTTTTTTTCAGGAGATCTTTAAGCATCAATTGGATGGTGTTTCTAGAGTTGCGCAGTGGTCAGTGCGTCCGGCGTACAACCCCAAATCTTTTTTTTTGAGATATTTTAGCACCAATTGGACGGTGTGGTCACTGTTGCTCAGTGGTCAGTGCGTCTGGCGTACAACCCCAAATCTTTTTTTTCCGGAGATCTTCTAACACCAATTGGATGGTGTGGCCACTGTTGTTCTGTGGTCAGTGCGTTCGGCGCACTTCACCAGATTTTCTAAAATTTTTTTTCCGGAGATCTTTTAGCACCAATTGGAAGGTGTGGCTGCTGTTGCTCAGTAGTCAGTGCGTCCGGCGTACAACCCCAAATCTTTTTTTTCCGGAGATCTTCTAGCACCAATTGGATGGTGTGGCCACTGTTGTTCTGTGGTCAGTGCGTTCGGCGCACTTCACCAAATTTTCTAAATTTTTTTTTCAGAAGATCTTTAAGCATCAATTGGATGGTGTTTCTAGAGTTGCTCAGTGGTCAGTGCGTCCGGCGTACAACCCCAAATCTTTTTTTTCCGGAGATCTTCTAGCACCAATTGGATGGTGTGGCCACTGTTTTTCTGTGGTCAGTGCGTTCGGCGCACTTCACCAGATTTTCTGAAATTTTTTTTCCGGAGATCTTTTAGCACCAATTGGAAGGTGTGGCTACTGTTGCTCAGGAGTCAGTGCGTCCGGCGTACAACCCCAAATCTTTTTTTTCCGGAGATCTTCTAGCACCAATTGGATGGTGTGGGTACAGTTGCTCAGTGGTCAGTGCGTCCGGCATACATCAACAAATTTTCTGTATTTTTTTTTCTGAGATCTTTTAGCACCAATTGGACGGAGTGGTCACTGTTGCTCAGTGGTCAGTGCGTCCGGCGTACAACCCCAAATCTTTTTTTTCCGGAGATCTTTTAGCACCAATTGGATTGTGAGGCCACTGTTGTTCTGTGGTCAGTGGGTTCGGCGCACTTCACCAAATTTTCTGAAATTTTTTTTCCGGAGATCTTTTAGCACCAATTGGAAGGTGTGGCTACTGTTGCTCAGTAGTCAGTGCGTCCGACGTACAACCCCAAATCCTTTTTTTTCCGGAGATCTTCTAGCACCAATTGGATGGTGTGGCCACTGTTGTTCTGTGGTCAGTGCGTTCGGCGCACTTCACCAAATTTTCTAAATTTTTTTTTCAGAAGATCTTTAAGCATCAATTGGATGGTGTTTCTAGAGTTGCTCAGTGGTCAGTGCGTCCGGCGTACAACCCCAAATCTTTTTTTTCCGGAGATCTTCTAGCACCAATTGGATGGTGTGGCCACTGTTTTTCTGTGGTCAGTGCGTTCGGCGCACTTCACCAGATTTTCTGAAATTTTTTTTCCGGAGATCTTTTAGCACCAATTGGAAGGTGTGGCTACTGTTGCTCAGGAGTCAGTGCGTCCGGCGTACAACCCCAAATCTTTTTTTTCCGGAGATCTTCTAGCACCAATTGGATGGTGTGGGTACAGTTGCTCAGTGGTCAGTGCGTCCGGCATACATCAACAAATTTTCTGTATTTTTTTTTCTGAGATCTTTTAGCACCAATTGGACGGAGTGGTCACTGTTGCTCAGTGGTCAGTGCGTCCGGCGTACAACCCCAAATCTTTTTTTTCCGGAGATCTTTTAGCACCAATTGGATGG
Organism: Xylota segnis; assembly: GCA_963583995.1. Lineage (NCBI taxonomy): Eukaryota > Metazoa > Arthropoda > Insecta > Diptera > Syrphidae > Xylota > Xylota segnis. The sequence continues at coordinate 102,588,184 of OY757236.1, read as the reverse complement.
TGTGGCCACTATTGTTCTGTGGTCAGTGCGTTCGGCGCACTTCACCAAATTTTCTGCAATTTTTTTTCCGGAGATCTTTTAGCACCAATTGGAAGGTGTGGCTACTGTTGCTCAGTAGTCAGTGCGTCCGGCGTACAACCCCAAATCTTTTTTTTCCGGAGATCTTCTAGCACCAATTGGATGGTGTGGCCACTGTTGTTCTGTGGTCAGTGCGTTCGGCGCACTTCACCAAATTTTCTAAAATTTTTTTTCAGGAGATCTTTAAGCATTAATTAGATGGTGTTTCTAGAGTTGCTCAGTGGTCAGTGCGTTCGTCGTACAACCCCAAATCTTTTTTTTCCGGAGATCTTCTAGCACCAATTGGATGGTGTGGCCACTGTTTTTCTGTGGTCAGTGCGTTCGGCGCGCTTCACCAGATTTTCTGAAATTTTTTTTCCGTAGATCTTATAGCACCAATTGGACGGTGTGGCTACAGTTGCTCAGTAGTCAGTGCGTCCGGCGTACAACCCCAAATCTTTTTTTTCCGGAGATCTTCTAGCACCAATTGGATGGTGTGGCCACTGTTGTTCTGTGGTCAGTGCGTTCGGCGCACTTCACCAAATTTTCTAAAATTTTTTTTCCGTAGATCTTATAGCACCAATTGGACGGTGTGGCTACAGTTGCTCAGTGGTCAGTGCGCCCGGCTTACAACAACAAATTTTTTTTTTTCCGGAGATCTTTTAGCACCAATTGGATGGTGTGGCCACTGTTGTTCTGTGGTCAGTGCGTTCGGCGCACTTCACCAAATTTTCTGAATTTTTTTTCTGAGATCTTTTAGCACCAATTGGACGGAATGGTCACTGTTGCTCAGTGGTCAGTGCGTCCGGCGTACAACCCCAAATTTTTTTTTTTCCGGAGATCTTTTAGCACCAATTGGATGGTGTGGCCACTGTTGTTCTGTGGTCAGTGCGTTCGGCGCACTTCACCAAATTTTCTAAAATTTTTTTTCATGAGATCTTTAAGCAGCAATTGGATGGTGTTTCTAGAGTTGCTCAGTGGTCAGTGCGTCCGGCGTACAACCCCAAATCTTTTTTTTCCGGAAATCTTCTAGCACCAATTGGATGGTGTGGCCACTGTTGTTCTGTGGTCAGTGCGTTCGGCGCACTTCACCAAATTTTCTAAAATTTTTTTTCAGGAGATCTTTAAGCATCAATTGGATGGTGTTTCTAGAGTTGCTCAGTGGTCAGTGCGTCCGGCGTACAACCCCAAATCTTTTTTTTCCGGAGATCTTCTAGCACCAATTGGATGGTGTGGCCACTGTTTTTCTGTGGTCAGTGCGTTCGGCGCACTTCACCAGATTTTCTGAAATTTTTTTTCCGGAGATCTTTTAGCACCAATTGGAAGGTGTGGCTACTGTTGCTCAGTAGTCAGTGCGTCCGGCGTACAACCCCAAATCTATTTTTTCCGGAGATCTTCTAGCACCAATTGGATGGTGTGGCTACAGTTGCTCAGTGGTCAGTGCGTCCGGCATACAACAACAAATTTTCTGTATTTTTTTTTCTGAGATCTTTTAGCACCAATTGGACGGAGTGGTCACTGTTGCTCAGTGGTCAGTGCGTCCGGCGTACAACCCCAAATCTATTTTTTCCGGAGATCTTTTAGCACCAATTGGATGGTGTGGCCACTATTGTTCTGTGGTCAGTGCGTTCGGCGCACTTCACCAAATTTTCTGCAATTTTTTTTCCGGAGATCTTTTAGCACCAATTGGAAGGTGTGGCTACTGTTGCTCAGTAGTCAGTGCGTCCGGCGTACAACCCCAAATCTATTTTTTCCGGAGATCTTTTAGCACCAATTGGATGGTGTGGCCACTATTGTTCTGTGGTCAGTGCGTTCGGCGCACTTCACCAAATTTTCTGCAATTTTTTTTCCGGAGATCTTTTAGCACCAATTGGAAGGTGTGGCTACTGTTGCTCAGTAGTCAGTGCGTCCGGCGTACAACCCCAAATCTTTTTTTTCCGGAGATCTTCTAGCACCAATTGGATGGTGTGGCCACTGTTGTTCTGTGGTCAGTGCGTTCGGCGCACTTCACCAAATTTTCTAAAATTTTTTTTCAGGAGATCTTTAAGCATTAATTAGATGGTGTTTCTAGAGTTGCTCAGTGGTCAGTGCGTTCGTCGTACAACCCCAAATCTTTTTTTTCCGGAGATCGTCTAGCACCAATTGGATGGTGTGGCCACTGTTTTTCTGTGGTCAGTGCGTTCGGCGCGCTTCACCAGATTTTCTGAAATTTTTTTTCCGTAGATCTTATAGCACCAATTGGACGGTGTGGCTACAGTTGCTCAGTAGTCAGTGCGTCCGGCGTACAACCCCAAATCTTTTTTTTCCGGAGATCTTCTAGCACCAATTGGATGGTGTGGCCACTGTTGTTCTGTGGTCAGTGCGTTCGGCGTACTTCACCAAATTTTCTAAAATTTTTTTTCCGTAGATCTTATAGCACCAATTGGACGGTGTGGCTACAGTTGCTCAGTGGTCAGTGCGCCCGGCTTACAACAACAAATTTTTTTTTTTCCGGAGATCTTTTAGCACCAATTGGATGGTGTGGCCACTGTTGTTCTGTGGTCAGTGCGTTCGGCGCACTTCACCAAATTTTCTGAATTTTTTTTCTGAGATCTTTTAGCACCAATTGGACGGAGTGGTCACTGTTGCTCAGTGGTCAGTGCGTCCGGCGTACAACCCCAATTTTTTTTTTTTCCGGAGATCTTTTAGCACCAATTGGATGGTGTGGCCACTGTTGTTCTGTGGTCAGTGCGTTCGGCGCACTTCACCAAAGTTTCTAAAATTTTTTTATGAGATCTTTAAGCAGCAATTGGATGGTGTTTCTAGAGTTGCTCAGTGGTCAGTGCGTCCGGCGTACAACCCCAAATCTTTTTTTTCCGGAGATCTTCTAGCACCAATTGGATGGTGTGGGTACAGTTGCTCAGTGGTCAGTGCGTCCGGCATACATCAACAAATTTTCTGTATTTTTTTTTCTGAGATCTTTTAGCACCAATTGGACGGAGTGGTCACTGTTGCTCAGTGGTCAGTGCGTCCGGCGTACAACCCCAAATCTTTTTTTTCCGGAGATCTTTTAGCACCAATTGGATGGTGTGGCCACTATTGTTCTGTGGTCAGTGCGTTCGGCGCACTTCACCAAATTTTCTGCAATTTTTTTTCCGGAGATCTTTTAGCACCAATTGGAAGGTGTGGCTACTGTTGCTCAGTAGTCAGTGCGTCCGGCGTACAACCCCAAATCTTTTTTTTCCGGAGATCTTCTAGCACCAATTGGATGGTGTGGCCACTGTTGTTCTGTGGTCAGTGCGTTCGGCGCACTTCACCAAATTTTCTAAAATTTTTTTTCAGGAGATCTTTAAGCATTAATTAGATGGTGTTTCTAGAGTTGCTCAGTGGTCAGTGCGTTCGTCGTACAACCCCAAATCTTTTTTTTCCGGAGATCTTCTAGCACCAATTGGATGGTGTGGCCACTGTTTTTCTGTGGTCAGTGCGTTCGGCGCACTTCACCAGATTTTCTGAAATTTTTTTTCCGTAGATCTTATAGCACCAATTGGACGGTGTGGCTACAGTTGCTCAGTAGTCAGTGCGTCCGGCGTACAACCCCAAATCTTTTTTTTCCGGAGATCTTCTAGCACCAATTGGATGGTGTGGCCACTGTTGTTCTGTGGTCAGTGCGTTCGGCGCACTTCACCAAATTTTCTAAAATTTTTTTTCCGTAGATCTTATAGCACCAATTGGACGGTGTGGCTACAGTTGCTCAGTGGTCAGTGCGCCCGGCTTACAACAACAAATTTTTTTTTTTCCGGAGATCTTTTAGCACCAATTGGATGGTGTGGCCACTGTTGTTCTGTGGTCAGTGCGTTCGGCGCACTTCACCAAATTTTCTGAATTTTTTTTCTGAGATCTTTTAGCACCAATTGGACGGAGTGGTCACTGTTGCTCAGTGGTCAGTGCGTCCGGCGTACAACCCCAAATTTTTTTTTTTCCGGAGATCTTTTAGCACCAATTGGATGGTGTGGCCACTGTTGTTCTGTGGTCAGTGCGTTCGGCGCACTTCACCAAATTTTCTAAAATTTTTTTTCATGAGATCTTTAAGCAGCAATTGGATGGTGTTTCTAGAGTTGCTCAGTGGTCAGTGCGTCCGGCGTACAACCCCAAATCTTTTTTTTCCGGAAATCTTCTAGCACCAATTGGATGGTGTGGCCACTGTTGTTCTGTGGTCAGTGCGTTCGGCGCACTTCACCAAATTTTCTAAAATTTTTTTTCAGGAGATCTTTAAGCATCAATTGGATGGTGTTTCTAGAGTTGCTCAGTGGTCAGTGCGTCCGGCGTACAACCCCAAATCTTTTTTTTCCGGAGATCTTCTAGCACCAATTGGATGGTGTGGCCACTGTTTTTCTGTGGTCAGTGCGTTCGGCGCACTTCACCAGATTTTCTGAAATTTTTTTTCCGGAGATCTTTTAGCACCAATTGGAAGGTGTGGCTACTGTTGCTCAGTAGTCAGTGCGTCCGGCGTACAACCCCAAATCTATTTTTTCCGGAGATCTTCTAGCACCAATTGGATGGTGTGGCTACAGTTGCTCAGTGGTCAGTGCGTCCGGCATACAACAACAAATTTTCTGTATTTTTTTTTCTGAGATCTTTTAGCACCAATTGGACGGAGTGGTCACTGTTGCTCAGTGGTCAGTGCGTCCGGCGTACAACCCCAAATCTATTTTTTCCGGAGATCTTTTAGCACCAATTGGATGGTGTGGCCACTATTGTTCTGTGGTCAGTGCGTTCGGCGCACTTCACCAAATTTTCTGCAATTTTTTTTCCGGAGATCTTTTAGCACCAATTGGAAGGTGTGGCTACTGTTGCTCAGTAGTCAGTGCGTCCGGCGTACAACCCCAAATCTATTTTTTCCGGAGATCTTTTAGCACCAATTGGATGGTGTGGCCACTATTGTTCTGTGGTCAGTGCGTTCGGCGCACTTCACCAAATTTTCTGCAATTTTTTTTCCGGAGATCTTTTAGCACCAATTGGAAGGTGTGGCTACTGTTGCTCAGTAGTCAGTGCGTCCGGCGTACAACCCCAAATCTTTTTTTTCCGGAGATCTTCTAGCACCAATTGGATGGTGTGGCCACTGTTGTTCTGTGGTCAGTGCGTTCGGCGCACTTCACCAAATTTTCTAAAATTTTTTTTCAGGAGATCTTTAAGCATTAATTAGATGGTGTTTCTAGAGTTGCTCAGTGGTCAGTGCGTTCGTCGTACAACCCCAAATCTTTTTTTTCCGGAGATCGTCTAGCACCAATTGGATGGTGTGGCCACTGTTTTTCTGTGGTCAGTGCGTTCGGCGCGCTTCACCAGATTTTCTGAAATTTTTTTTCCGGAGATCTTATAGCACCAATTGGACGGTGTGGCTACAGTTGCTCAGTAGTCAGTGCGTCCGGCGTACAACCCCAAATCTTTTTTTTCCGGAGATCTTCTAGCACCAATTGGATGGTGTGGCCACTGTTGTTCTGTGGTCAGTGCGTTCGGCGTACTTCACCAAATTTTCTAAAATTTTTTTTCCGTAGATCTTATAGCACCAATTGGACGGTGTGGCTACAGTTGCTCAGTGGTCAGTGCGCCCGGCTTACAACAACAAATTTTTTTTTTCCGGAGATCTTTTAGCACCAATTGGATGGTGTGGCCACTGTTGTTCTGTGGTCAGTGCGTTCGGCGCACTTCACCAAATTTTCTGATTTTTTTTTCTGAGATCTTTTAGCACCAATTGGACGGAGTGGTCACTGTTGCTCAGTGGTCAGTGCGTCCGGCGTACAACCCCAATTTTTTTTTTTTCCGGAGATCTTTTAGCACCAATTGGATGGTGTGGCCACTGTTGTTCTGTGGTCAGTGCGTTCGGCGCACTTCACCAAAGTTTCTAAAATTTTTTTATGAGATCTTTAAGCAGCAATTGGATGGTGTTTCTAGAGTTGCTCAGTGGTCAGTGCGTCCGGCGTACAACCCCAAATCTTTTTTTTCCGGAAATCTTCTAGCACCAATTGGATGGTGTTACCACTGTTGTTCTGTGGTCAGTGCGTTCGGCGCACTTCACCAAATTTTCTAAAATTTTTTTTCAGGAGATCTTTAAGCATCAATTGGATGGTATTTCTAGAGTTGCTCAGTGGTCAGTGCGTCCGGCGTACAACCCCAAATCTTTTTTTTCCGGAGATCTTCTAGCACCAATTGGATGGTGTGGCCACTGTTGTTCTGTGGTCAGTGCGTTCGGCGCACTTCACCAGATTTTCTGAAATTTTTTTTCCGGAGATCTTTTAGCACCAATTGGAAGGTGTGGCTACTGTTGCTCAGTAGTCAGTGCGTCCGGCGTACAACCCCAAATCTTTTTTTTCCGGAGATCTTCTAGCACCAATTGGATGGTGTGGCCACTGTTGTTCTGTGGTCAGTGCGTTCGGCGCACTTCACCATATTTTCTAAAATTTTTTTTCAGGAGATCTTTAAGCATCAATTGGATGGTGTTTCTAGAGTTGCTCAGTGACCAGTGCGTCCGGCGTACAACCCCAAATCTTTTTTTTCCGGAAATCTTCTAGCACCAATTGGATGGTGTGTCCACTGTTGTTCTGTGGTCAGTGCGTTCGGCGCACTTCACCAAATTTTCTAAAATTTTTTTTCAGGAGATCTTTAAGCATCAATTGGATGGTATTTCTAGAGTTGCTCAGTGGTCAGTGCGTCCGGCGTACAACCCCAAATCTTTTTTTTCCGGAGATCTTCTAGCACCAATTGAATGGTGTGGCCACTGTTGTTCTGTGGTCAGTGCGTTCGGCGCACAACCCCAAATCTTTTTTTTCCGGAGATCTTCTAGCACCAATTGGACGGTGTGGCCACTGTTGTTCTGTGGTCAGTGCGTTCGGCGCACTTCACCAAATTTTCTAAAATTTTTTTTCAGGAGATCTTTAAGCATCAATTGGATGGTGTTTCTAGAGTTTCTCAGTTGTCAGTGCGTCCGGCGTACAACCCCAAATCTTTTTTTTCCGGAGATCTTCTAGCACCAATTGGATGGTGTGGCCACTGTTGTTCTGTGGTCAGTGCGTTCGGCGCACTTCACCAGATTTTCTGAAATTTTTTTTCCGGAGATCTTTTAGCACCAATTGGAAGGTGTGGCTACTGTTTCTCAGTAGTCAGTGCGTCCGGCGTACAACCCCAAATCTTTTTTTTCCGGAGATCTTCTAGCACCAATTGGATGGTGAGGCAACTGTTGTTCTGCGGTCAGTGCGTTCGGCGCACAACCCCAAATCTTTTTTTTCCGGAGATCTTCTAGCACCAATTGCATGGTGTGGCCACTGTTGTTCTGTGGTCAGTGCGTTCGGCGCACTTCACCAGATTTTCTGAAATTTGTTTTCCGGATATCTTTTAGCACCAATTGGAAGGTGTGGCTACTGTTGCTCAGTAGTCAGTGCGTCCGGCGTACAACCCCAAATCTTTTTTTTCCGGAGATCTTCTAGCACCAATTGGATGGTGTGGCCACTGTTGTTCTGTGGTCAGTGCGTTCGGCGCACTTCACCAAATTTTCTAAAATTTTTTTTCCGGAGATCTTATAGCACCAATTGGACAGTGTGGCTACAGTTGCTCAGTGGTCAGTGCGTCCGGCTTACAACAACAAATTTTCTGAATTTTTTTTTTGAGATCTTTTAGCACCAATTGGATGGTGTGGCCACTGTTGTTCTGTGGTCAGTGCGTTCGGCGCACTGTACCAAATTTTCTAAAATTTTTTTTTCAGGAGATCTTTAAGCATCAATTGGATGGTGGTTCTAGAGTTGCTCAGTGGTCAGTGCATCCGGCGTACAACGCCAAATCTTTTTTTTCCGGAGATCTTCTAGCACCAATTGGATGGTGTGGCCACTGTTGTTCTGTGGTCAGTGCGTTCGGCGCACTTCACCAGATTTTCTGAAATTTTTTTTCCGGAGATCTTTTAGCACCAATTGGAAGGTGTGGCTACTGTTGCTCAGTAGTCAGTGCGTCCGGCGTACAACCCCAAATCTTTTTTTTCCGGAGATCTTCTAGCACCAATTGGATGGTGTGGCCACTGTTGTTCTGTGGTCAGTGCGTTCGGCGCACTTCACCAAATTTTCTAAAATTTTTTTTCCGTAGATCTTATAGCACCAATTGGACGGTGTGGCTACAGTTGCTCAGTGGTCAGTGCGTCCGGCTTACAACAACAAATTTTCTGAATTTTCTTTTTGAGATCTTTTAGCACCAATTGGATGGTGTGGCCACTGTTGTTCTGTGGTCAGTGCGTTGGGCGCACTTCACCAAATTTTCTAAAATTTTTTTTCATGAGATCTTTAAGTAGCAATTGGATGGTGTTTCTAGAGTTGCTCAGTGGTCAGTGCGTCCGGCGTACAACCCCAAATCTTTTTTTTCCGGAAATCTTCTAGCACCAATTGGATGGTGTGTCCACTGTTGTTCTGTGGTCAGTGCGTTGGGCGCACTTCACCAAATTTTCTAAAATTTTTTTTCCGGAGATCTTTAAACATCAATTGGATGGTATTTCTAGAGTTGCTCAGTGGTCAGTGCGTCCGGCGTACAACCCCAAATCTTTTTTTTCCGGAGATCTTCTAGCACCAATTGGATGGTGTGGCCACTGTTGTTCTGTGGTCAGTGCGTTCGGCGCACTTCACCAAATTTTCTAAAATTTTTTTTCAGGAGATCTTTAAGCATCAATTGGATGGTATTTCTAGAGTTGCTCAGTGGTCAGTGCATCCGGCGTACAACCCCAAATCTTTTTTTTCCGGAGATCTTCTAGCACCAATTGGATGGTGTGGCCACTGTTGTTCTGTGGTCAGTGCGTTCGACGCACTTCACCATATTTTCTAAAATTTTTTTCCAGGAGATCTTTAAGCATCAATTGGATGGTGTTTCTAGAGTTGCTCAGTGGTCAGTGCGTCCGGCGTACAACCCCAAATCTTTTTTTTCCGGAAATCTTCTAGCACCAATTGGATGGTGTGTCCACTGTTGTTCTGTGGTCAGTGCGTTCGGCGCACTTCACCAAATTTTCTAAAATTTTTTTTCAGGAGATCTTTAAGCATCAATTGGATGGTGTTTCTAGAGTTGCTCAGTTGTCAGTGCGTCCGGCGTACAACCCCAAATCTTTTTTTTCAGGAGATCTTCTAGCACCAATTGGATGGTGTGGCCACTGTTGTTCTGTGGTCAGTGCGTTCGGCGCACTTCACCAGATTTTCTGAAATTTTTTTTCCGGAGATCTTTTAGCACCAATTGGAAGGTGTGGCTACTGTTGCTCAGTAGTCTGTGCGTCCGGCGTACAACCCCAAATCTTTTTTTTCCGGAGATCTTCTAGCACCAATTGGATGGTGAGGCCACTGTTGTTCTGTGGTCAGTGCGTTCGGCGCACAACCCCAAATCTTTTTTTTCCGGAGATCTTCTAGCACCAATTGCATGGTGTGGCCACTGTTGTTCTGTGGTCAGTGCGTTCGGCGCACTTCACCAGATTTTCTGAAATTTTTTTTCCGGATATCTTTTAGCACCAATTGGAAGGTGTGGCTACTGTTGCTCAGTAGTCAGTGCGTCCGGCGTACAACCCCAAATCTTTTTTTTCCGGAGATCTTCTAGCACCAATTGGATGGTGTGGCCACTGTTGTTCTGTGGTCAGTGCGTTCGGCGCACTTCACCAAATTTTCTAAAATTTTCTTTCCGGAGATCTTATAGCACCAATTGGACAGTGTGGCTACAGTTGCTCAGTGGTCAGTGCGTCCGGCTTACAACAACAAATTTTCTGAATTTTTTTTTTGAGATCTTTTAGCACCAATTGGATGGTGTGGCCACTGTTGTTCTGTGGTCAGTGCGTTCGGCGCACTTTACCAAATTTTCTAAAATTTTTTTTTCAGGAGATCTTTAAGCATCAATTGGATGGTGGTTCTAGAGTTGCTCAGTGGTCAGTGCATCCGGCGTACAACGCCAAATCTTTTTTTTCCGGAGATCTTCTAGCACCAATTGGATGGTGTGGCCACTGTTGTTCTGTGGTCAGTGCGTTCGGCGCACTTCACCAGATTTTCTGAAATTTTTTTTCCGGAGATCTTTTAGCACCAATTGGAAGGTGTGGCTACTGTTGCTCGTGGCTACTGTTACTCAGTGGTCAGTGCGTCCGGCGTACAACCCCAAATCTTTTTTTACCGCAGATCTTTTAGCACCAATTGGATGGTGTGGCCACTGTTGTTCTGTGGTCAGTGCGTTCGGCGCACAAGAACAAATTTTCTGAAATTTTTTTTCCGGAGATCTTCTAGCATAAATTGGATGGTGTTGCCACTGTTGTTCTGTGCACAGTGCGTTCGGCGCAGTTCACCAAATTTTCTGAAATATTTTTCCAGAGATCTTTTAGCACCAATTGGACGGTGTGGCTACTGTTGCTCAGTAGTCAGTGCGTCCGGCGTAAAACCCCAAATCTTTTTTTTCCGGAGATCTTCTAGCACCAATTGGATGGTGTGGCCACTGTTGTTCTGTTGTCAGTGCGTTCGGCGCACAAGAACAAATTTTCTGAAATTTTTTTTCCGGAGATCTTCTAGCATAAATTGGATGGTGTTGCCACTGTTGTTCTGTGCTCAGTGCGTTCGGCGCACTTCACCAAATTTTCTGAAATTTTTTTTCCGGATATCTTTTAGCACCAATTGGACGGTGTGGCTACTGTTGCTCAGTGGTCGGCGCGTTCGGCGCACAAGAACAATTTTTCTGAAATATTTTTCCGGAGATCTTTTAGCACCAATTGGACGGTGTGGCTACTGTTGCTCGGTAGTCAGTGCGTCCGGCGTACAACCCCAAATCTTTTTTTTCCGGAGATCTTCTAGCACCAATTGGATGGTGTGGCCACTGTTGTTCTGTGGTCAGTGCGTTCGGCGCACTTCACCAAATTTTCTAAAATTTTTTTTCCGTAGATCTTATAGCACCAATTGGACGGTGTGGCTACAGTTGCTCAGTGGTCAGTGCGTCCGGCTTACAACAACAAATTTTCTGAATTTTCTTTTTGAGATCTTTTAGCACCAATTGGATGGTGTGGCCACTGTTGTTCTGTGGTCAGTGCGTTCGGCGCACTTCACCAAATTTTCTAAAATTTTTTTTCCGGAGATCTTTAAACATCAATTGGATGGTATTTCTAGAGTTGCTCAGTGGTCAGTGCGTCCGGCGTACAACCCCAAATCTTTTTTTTCCGGAGATCTTCTAGCACCAATTGGATGGTGTGGCCACTGTTGTTCTGTGGTCAGTGCGTTCGGCGCACTTCACCAAATTTTCTAAAATTTTTTTTCAGGAGATCTTTAAGCATCAATTGGATGGTATTTCTAGAGTTGCTCAGTGGTCAGTGCATCCGGCGTACAACCCCAAATCTTTTTTTTCCGGAGATCTTCTAGCACCAATTGGATGGTGTGGCCACTGTTGTTCTGTGGTCAGTGCGTTCGACGCACTTCACTATATTTTCTAAAATTTTTTTCCAGGAGATCTTTAAGCATCAATTGGATGGTGTTTCTAGAGTTGCTCAGTGGTCAGTGCGTCCGGCGTACAACCCCAAATCTTTTTTTTCCGGAAATCTTCTAGCACCAATTGGATGGTGTGTCCACTGTTGTTCTGTGGTCAGTGCGTTCGGCGCACTTCACCAAATTTTCTAAAATTTTTTTTCAGGAGATCTTTAAGCATCAATTGGATGGTGTTTCTAGAGTTGCTCAGTTGTCAGTGCGTCCGGCGTACAACCCCAAATCTTTTTTTTCAGGAGATCTTCTAGCACCAATTGGATGGTGTGGCCACTGTTGTTCTGTGGTCAGTGCGTTCGGCGCACTTCACCAGATTTTCTGAAATTTTTTTTCCGGAGATCTTTTAGCACCAATTGGAAGGTGTGGCTACTGTTGCTCAGTAGTCTGTGCGTCCGGCGTACAACCCCAAATCTTTTTTTTCCGGAGATCTTCTAGCACCAATTGGATGGTGAGGCCACTGTTGTTCTGTGGTCAGTGCGTTCGGCGCACAACCCCAAATCTTTTTTTTCCGGAGATCTTCTAGCACCAATTGGATGGTGAGGCCACTGTTGTTCTGTGGTCAGTGCGTTCGGCGCACTTCACCAGATTTTCTGAAATTTTTTTTCCGGATATCTTTTAGCACCAATTGGAAGGTGTGGCTACTGTTGCTCAGTAGTCAGTGCGTCCGGCGTACAACCCCAAATCTTTTTTTTCCGGAGATCTTCTAGCACCAATTGGATGGTGTGGCCACTGTTGTTCTGTGGTCAGTGCGTTCGGCGCACTTCACCAAATTTTCTAAAATTTTCTTTCCGGAGATCTTATAGCACCAATTGGACAGTGTGGCTACAGTTGCTCAGTGGTCAGTGCGTCCGGCTTACAACAACAAATTTTCTGAATTTTTTTTTTGAGATCTTTTAGCACCAATTGGATGGTGTGGCCACTGTTGTTCTGTGGTCAGTGCGTTCGGCGCACTTTACCAAATTTTCTAAAATTTTTTTTTCAGGAGATCTTTAAGCATCAATTGGATGGTGGTTCTAGAGTTGCTCAGTGGTCAGTGCGTCCGGCGTAAAACCCCAAATCTTTTTTTTCCGGAGATCTTCTAGCACCAATTGGATGGTGTGGCCACTGTTGTTCTGTTGTCAGTGCGTTCGGCGCACAAGAACAAATTTTCTGAAATTTTTTTTCCGGAGATCTTCTAGCATAAATTGGATGGTGTTGCCACTGTTGTTCTGTGCACAGTGCGTTCGGCGCAGTTCACCAAATTTTCTGAAATATTTTTCCAGAGATCTTTTAGCACCAATTGGACGGTGTGGCTACTGTTGCTCAGTAGTCAGTGCGTCCGGCGTAAAACCCCAAATCTTTTTTTTCCGGAGATCTTCTAGCACCAATTGGATGGTGTGGCCACTGTTGTTCTGTTGTCAGTGCGTTCGGCGCACAAGAACAAATTTTCTGAAATTTTTTTTCCGGAGATCTTCTAGCATAAATTGGATGGTGTTGCCACTGTTGTTCTGTGCTCAGTGCGTTCGGCGCACTTCACCAAATTTTCTGAAATTTTTTTTCCGGATATCTTTTAGCACCAATTGGAAGGTGTGGCTACTGTTGCTCAGTAGTCAGTGCGTCCGGCGTACAACCCCAAATCTTTTTTTTCCGGAGATCTTCTAGCACCAATGGAGATGGTGTGGCCACTGTTGTTCTGTTGTCAGTGCGTTCGACGCACTTCACCAAATTTTCTGAAATTTTTTTTCCGGAAGTCTTTTAGCACTAATTGGATGGTGTGGCCACTGTTGTTCTGTGGTCAATGCGTTCGGCGCACAAGAACAAATTTTCTAAAATTTTTTTTCCGGAGATCTTCTAGCATAAATTGGATGGTGTTGCCACTGTTTTTCTGTGGTCAGTGCGTTCGACGCACTTCACCAAATTTTCTAGAATTTTTTTTCAGGAGATCTTTAAGCATCAATTGGATGGTGTTTCTAGAGTTGCTCAGTGGTCAGTGCGTCCGGCGTACAACCACAAATCTTTTTTTTTTCGAAGATCTTCTAGCACCAATTCGATGGTGCGGCCACTGTTGTTCTGTGGTCAGTGCGTTCGGCGCACTTCATCAAATTTTCTGAAATTTTTTTTCCGGAAGTCTTTTAGCACTAATTGGATGGTGTGGCCACTGTTGTTCTGTGGTCAATGCGTTCGGCGCACAAGAACAAATTTTCTAAAATTTTTTTTCCGGAGATCTTCTAGCATAAATTGGATGGTGTTGCCACTGTTGTTCTGTGGTCAGTGCGTTCGACGCACTTCACCAAATTTTCTAGAATTTTTTTTCAATAGATCTTTAAGCATCAATTGGATGGTGTTTCTAGAGTTGCTCAGTGGTTAGTGCGTCCGGCTTACAACCCCAAATCTTTTTTTTTCCGAAGATCTTCTAGCACCAATGGAGATGGTGTGGCCACTGTTGTTCTGTTGTCAGTGCGTTCGACGCACTTCACCAAATTTTCTGAAATTTTTTTTCCGGAAGTCTTTTAGCACTAATTGGATGGTGTGGCCACTGTTGTTCTGTGGTCAATGCGTTCGGCGCACAAGAACAAATTTTCTAAAATTTTTTTTCCGGAGATCTTCTAGCATAAATTGGATGGTGTTGCCACTGTTTTTCTGTGGTCAGTGCGTTCGACGCACTTCACCAAATTTTCTAGAATTTTTTTTCAATAGATCTTTAAGCATCAATTGGATGGTGTTTCTAGAGTTGCTCAGTGGTTAGTGCGTCCGGCGTACAACCCCAAATCTTTTTTTTTCCGAAGATCTTCTAGAACCAATTCGATGGTGTGGCCACTGTTGTTCTGTGGTCAGTGCGTTCGGCGCACAAGAACAAATTTTCTGAAATTTTTTTTCCGGAGATCTTCTAGCATAAATTGGATGGTGTTGCCAATGTTGTTCTGTGGTCAGCGCGTTCATCGCACTTCACCAAATTTTCTGAAATATTTTTCCGTAGATCTTTTAGCACCAATTGGACGGTGTGGCTACTGTTGCTCAGTAGTCAGTGCGTCCGGCGTAAAACCCCAAATCTTTTTTTTCCGGAGATCTTCTAGCACCAATTGGATGGTGTGGCCACTGTTGTTCTGTTGTCAGTGCGTTCGGCGCACAAGAACAAATTTTCTGAAATTTTTTTTCCGGAGATCTTCTAGCATAAATTGGATGGTGTTGCCACTGTTGTTCTGTGCTCAGTGCGTTCGGCGCAAAATTCACCAAATTTTCTTAAATTTTTTTTTCCGGAGATCTTTTAGCACCAATTGGACGGTGTGGCTACTGTTACTCAGTGGTCAGTGCGTCCGGCGTACAACCCCAAATCTTATTTTACCGCAGATCTTTTAGCACCAATTGGATGGTGTGGCCACTGTTGTTCTGTGGTCAGTGCGTTCGGCGCACAAGAACAAATTTTCTGAAATTTTTTTTCCGGAGATCTTCTAGCATAAATTTGATGGTGTTGCCACTGTTGTTCTGTGCACAGTGCGTTCGGCGCAGTTCACCAAATTTTCTGAAATATTTTTCCGGAGATCTTTTAGCACCAATTGGACGGTGTGGCTACTGTTGCTCAGTAGTCAGTGCGTCCGGCGTAAAACCCCAAATCTTTTTTTTCCGGAGATCTTCTAGCACCAATTGGATGGTGTGGCCACTGTTGTTCTGTTGTCAGTGCGTTCGGCGCACAAGAACAAATTTTCTGAAATTTTTTTTCCGGAGATCTTCTAGCATAAATTGGATGGTGTTGCCACTGTTGTTCTGTGCTCAGTGCGTTCGGCGCACTTCACCAAATTTTCTGAAATTTTTTTTCCGGAGATCTTTTAGCACCAATTGGACGGTGTGGCTACTGTTGCTCAGTGGTCGGCGCGTTCGGCGCACAAGAACAATTTTTCTGAAATATTTTTCCGGAGATCTTTTAGCACCAATTGGACGGTGTGGCTACTGTTGCTCGGTAGTCAGTGCGTCCGGCGTACAACCCCAAATCTTTTTTTTCCGGAGATCTTCTAGCACCAATGGAGATGGTGTGGCCACTGTTGTTCTGTTGTCAGTGCGTTCGACGCACTTCACCAAATTTTCTGAAATTTTTTTTCCGGAGGTCTTTTAGCACTAATTGGATGGTGTGGCCACTGTTGTTCTGTGGTCAATGCGTTCGGCGCACAAGAACAAATTTTCTAAAATTTTTTTTCCGGAGATCTTCTAGCATAAATTGGATGGTGTTGCCACTGTTGTTCTGTGGTCAGTGCGTTCGACGCACTTCACCAAATTTTCTAGAATTTTTTTTCAGGAGATCTTTAAGCATCAATTGGATGGTGTTTCTAGAGTTGCTCAGTGGTCAGTGAGTCCGGCGTACAACCCCAAATCTTTTTTCGGAGATCTTCTAGCACCAATTGGATGGTGTGGCCACTGTTGTTCTGTGGTCAGTGCGTTCGGCGCACTTCATCAAATTTTCTAGAATTTTTTTTCAATAGATCTTTAAGCATCAATTGGATGGTGTTTCTAGAGTTGCTCAGTGGTCAGTGCGTCCGGCGTACAACCCCAAATCTTTTTTTTTCCGAAGATCTTCTAGCACCAATTCGATGGTGTGGCCACTGTTGTTCTGTGGTCAGTGCGTTCGGCGCACTTCACCAAATTTTCTAAAATTTTTTTTCAGGAGATCTTTAAGCATCAATTGGATGGTGTTTCTAGAGTTGCTCGGTGGTCAGTGCGTCCGGCGTACAACCCCAAATCTTTTTTTTCCGGAGATCTTCTAGCACCAATTGGATGGTGTGGCTACTGTTGCTCAGTGGTCGGCGCGTTCGGCGCACAAGAACAAATTTTCTAAAATTTTTTTTCCGGAGATCTTCTAGCATAAATTGGATGGTGTTGCCACTGTTGTTCTGTGGTCAGTGCGTTCGACGCACTTCACCAAATTTTCTAGAATTTTTTTTCAGGAGATCTTTAAGCATCAATTGGATGGTGTTTCTAGAGTTGCTCAGTGGTCAGTGAGTCCGGCGTACAACCCCAAATCTTTTTTCGGAGATCTTCTAGCACCAATTGGATGGTGTGGCCACTGTTGTTCTGTGGTCAGTGCGTTCGGCGCACTTCATCAAATTTTCTAGAATTTTTTTTCAATAGATCTTTAAGCATCAATTGGATGGTGTTTCTAGAGTTGCTCAGTGGTCAGTGCGTCCGGCGTACAACCCCAAATCTTTTTTTTTCCGAAGATCTTCTAGCACCAATTCGATGGTGTGGCCACTGTTGTTCTGTGGTCAGTGCGTTCGGCGCACTTCACCAAATTTTCTAAAATTTTTTTTCAGGAGATCTTTAAGCATCAATTGGATGGTGTTTCTAGAGTTGCTCGGTGGTCAGTGCGTCCGGCGTACAACCACAAATCTTTTTTTTTCCGAAGATCTTCTAGCACCAATTCGATGGTGTGGCCACTGTTGTTCTGTGGTCAGTGCGTTCGGCGCAGTTCACCAGATTTTCTAAAAATTTTTTCCCGGAGATCTTATAGCACCAATTGGACGGTGTGGCTACAGTTGCTCAGTGGTCAGTGCGTCCGGCGTACAACCCCAAATCTTTTTTTCCCGGAGATCTTCTAGCACCAATTGGATGGTGTGGCCACTGTTGTTCTGTGGTCAGTGCGTTCGGCGCACTTCACCAAATTTTCTAAAATTTTTTTTCAGGAGATCTTTAAGCATCAATTGGATGGTGTTTCTAGAGTTGCTCGGTGGTCAGTGCGTCCGGCGTACAACCACAAATCTTTTTTTTTCCGAAGATCTTCTAGCACCAATTCGATGGTGTGGCCACTGTTGTTCTGTGGTCAGTGCGTTCGGCGCAGCTCACCAGATTTTCGAAAAAATTTTTTTCCGGAGATCTTATAGCACCAATTGGACGGTGTGGCTACAGTTGCTCAGTGGTCAGTGCGTCCGGCGTACAACCAAAAATCTTTTTTTCCCGGAGATCTTCTAGCACCAATTGGATGGTGTGGCCACTGTTGTTCTGTGGTCAGTGCGTTCGGCGCACTTCACCAGATTTGCTGAAATTTTTTTTCCGGAGATCTTATAGCACCAATTGGACGGTGTGGCTGCAGTTGCTCAGTGGTCAGTGCGTCGGGCTTACAACTACAAATTTTCTGAATTTTTTTTTTGAGATCTTTTAGCACCAATTGGATGGTGTGGCTACTGTTGTTCTGTGGTCAGTGCGTTCGGCGCACTTCACCAAATTTTCTGATATTTTTTTTCCGGAGATCTTTTAGTACCAATTGGACGGTGTGGCTACTGTTGCTTAGTGGTCGGCGCGTTCGGCGCACTAGAACAAATTTTATGAAATTTTTTTTTCGCAGATCTTTTACCACCAATTGGACGGTGTGGCTACTGTTGCTCAGTGGTCGGCGCGTTCGGCGCACAAGAACAAATTTTCTGAAATTTTTTTTCCGGAGATCTTTTAGCACCAATTGGGCGGTGTGGCTACCGCTGCTCTGTGGTCAGTGCGTCCGGCGTACAACCCCAAATCTTTTTTTTCCGGAGATCTTCTAGCACCAATTGGATGGTGTGGCTACTGTTGCTCAGTGGTCGGCGCGTTCGGCGCACAAGAACAAATTTTCTGAAATTTTTTTTCCGGAGATCTTCTAGCATAAATTGGATGGTGTTGCCACTGTTGTTCTGTGCGCAGTGCAATCGGCGCACTTCACCAAATTTTCTGAAATTTTTTTTCCGGAGATCTTTTAGCACCAATTGGACGGTGTGGCTACTGTTACTCAGTGGTCAGTGCGTCCGGCGTACAACCCCAAATCTTTTTTTACCGGAGATCTTTTAGCACCATTTGGATGGTGTGGCCACTGTTGGTCTGTGGTCAGTGCGTTCGGCGCACAAGAACAAATTTTCTGAAATTTTTTTTCCGGAGATCTTCTATCATAAATTGGATGGTGTTGCCACTGTTGTTCTGTGCTCAGTGCGTTCGGCGCACTTCACCAAATTTTCTGAAATCTTTTTTCCGGAGATCTTCTAGCATAAATTTAATGGTGTTGCCACTGTTGTTCTGTGGTCAGTACGTTCGGCGCACTTCACCAAATTTTCTGAAATTTTTTTTCCGGAGATCTTTTAGCACCAATTGGACCATGTGGCTACTGTTGCTCAGTGGTAGGCGCGTTTGGCACATAAGAACAATTTTTCTGAAATATTTTTCCGGAGATCTTTTAGCACCAATTGGACGGTGTGGCTACTGTTACTCAGTGGTAAGTGCGTCCGGCGTACAACCCCAAATCTTTTTTTACCGGAGATCTTTTAGCACCAATTGGATGGTGTGGCCACTGTTGTTCTGTGGTCAGTGCGTTCGGCGCACAAGAACAAATTTTCTGAAATTTTTTTTCCATAGATCTTCTAGCATAAATTGGATGGTGTTGCTACTGTTGTTCTGTGCGCAGTGCAATCGGCGCACTTCACCAAATTTTCTGAAATTTTTTTTCCGGAGATCTTTTAGCACCAATTGGACGGTGTGGCTACTGTTACTCAGTGGTCATTGCGTCCGGCATACAACCCCAAATCTTTTTTTACCGGAGATCTTTTAGCACCAATTGGATGGTGTGGCCACTGTTGTTCTGTGCTCAGTGAGTTCGGCGCACTTCACCAAATTTTCTGAAATTTTTTTTCCGGAGATCTTCTAGCATAAATTGGATGGTGTTGCCACTGTTGTTCTGTGCGCAGTGCAATCGGCGCACTTCACCAAATTTTCTGAAATTTTTTTTCCGGAGATCTTCTAGCACCAATTGGATGGTGTGGCTACTGTTGTTCTGTGGTCAGTGCGCTCGGCGCACTTCACCAAATTTTCTCAAATTTTTTTTCCGGAGATCTTTTAGCACCTATTGGACGGTGTGGCTACTGTTACTCAGTGGTCAGTGCGTCCGGCGTACAACCCCAAATCTTTTTTTACCGGAGATCTTTTAGCACCAATTGGATGGTCTGGCTACTGTTGTTCTGTGGTCAGTGCGAACAAGAACAAATTTTCTGAAATTTTTTTTCCGGAGATCTTCTAGCATAAATTGGATGGTGTTGCCACTGTTGTTCTGTGCGCAGTGCAATCGGCGCACTTCACCAAATTTTCTGAAATTTTTTTTCCGGAGATCTTTTAGCACCAATTGGACGGTGTGGCTACTGTTACTCAGTGGTCAGTGCGTCCGGCGTACAACCCCAAATCTTTTTTTACCGGAGATGTTTTAGCACCAATTGGATGGTGTGGCCACTGTTGTTCTGTGGTCAGTGCGTTCGGCGCACAAGAACAAATTTTCTGAAATTTTTTTTCCGGAGATCTTCTAGAATAAATTGGATGGTGTTGCCACTGTTGTTCTGTGCGCAGTGCAATCGGCGCACTTCACCAAATTTTCTGAAATTTTTTTTCCGGAGATCTTTTAGCACCAATTGGACGGTGTGGCTACTGTTACTCAGTGGTCAGTGCGAACGGCGTACAACCCCAAATCTTTTTTTTCCGGAGATCTTCTAGCACCAATTGGATGGTGTGGCTACTGTTGTTCTGTGGTCAGTGCGCTCGGCGCACTTCACCAAATTTTCTCAAATTTTTTTTCCGGAGATCTTTTAGCACCAATTGGACGGTGTGGCTACTGTTACTCAGTGGTCAGTGCGTCCGGCGTACAACCCCAAATCTTTTTTTACCGGAGATCTTTTAGCACCAATTGGATGGTGTGGCCACTGTTGTTCTGTGGTCAGTGCGTTCGGCGCACAAGAACAAATTTTCTGAAATTTTTTTTCCGGAGATCTTCTAGCACCAATTGGATGGTGTGGCAACTGTTGTTCTGTGGTCAGTGCGTTCGGCGCACTTCACCAAATTTTCTGAAATCTTTTTTCCGGAGATCTTTTAGCACCAATTGAACAATGTGGCTACTGTTGCTCAGTGGTAGGCGCGTTCGGCGCATAAGAACAATTTTTCTGAAATATTTTTCCGGAGATCTTTTAGCACCAATTGGACGGTGTGGCTACTGTTGCTCAGTAGTCAGTGCGTCCGGCGTACAACCCCAAATCTTTTTTTTCCTTAGATCTTCTAGCACCAATTGGATGGTGTGGCAACTGTTGTTCTGTGGTCAGTGCGTTCGGCGCACTTCACCAAATTTTCTGAAATCTTTTTTCCGGAGATCTTTTAGCACCAATTGAACAATGTGGCTACTGTTGCTCAGTGGTAGGCGCGTTCGGCGCATAAGAACAATTTTTCTGAAATATTTTTCCGGAGATCTTTTAGCACCAATTGGACGGTGTGGCTACTGTTGCTCAGTAGTCAGTGCGTCCGGCGTACAACCCCAAATCTTTTTTTTCCTGAGATCTTCTAGCACCAATTGGATGGTGTGGCAACTGTTGTTCTGTGGTCAGTGCGTTCGGCGCACTTCCCCAAATTTTCTGAAATCTTTTTTCCGGAGATCTTCTAGCATAAATTTAATGGTGTTGCCACTGTTGTTCTGTGGTCAGTGCGTTCGGCGCACTTCACCAAATTTTCTGAAATTTTTTTTCCGGAGATCTTTTAGCACCAATTGGACAATGTGGCTACTGTTGCTCAGTGGTAGGCGCGTTCGGCACATAAGAACAATTTTTCTGAAATATTTTTCCGGAGATCTTTTAGCACCAATTGGACGGTGTGGCTACTGTTGCTCAGTAGTCAGTGCGTCCGGCGTACAACCCCAAATCTTTTTTTTCCGGAGATCTTCTAGCACCAATTGGATAGTGTGGCAACTGTTGTTCTGTGGTCAGTGCGTTCGGCGCACTTCACCAAATTTTCTGAAATTTTTTTTCCGGAGATCTTCTAGCATAAATTGGATGGTGTTGCCACTGTTGTTCTGTGCGCAGTGCAATCGGCGCACTTCACCAAATTTTCTGAAATTTTTTTTCCGGAGATCTTTTCGCACCAATTGGACGGTGTGGCTACTGCTGCTCAGTAGTCAGTGCGTCCGGCGTACAACCCCAAATCTTTTTTTTCCGGAGATCTTCTACCACCAATTGGATGGTGTGGCAACTGTTGTTCTGTGGTCAGTGCGTTCGGCGCACTTCACCAAATTTTCTGAAATTTTTTTTCCGGAGATCTTCTAGCATAAATTGGATGGTGTTGCCACTGTTGTTCTGTGCTCTTCACCAAATTTTCTGAAATTTTTTTTCCGGAGATCTTTTAGCACCAATTGGACCATGTGGCTACGGTTGCTCAGTGGTAGGCGCGTTCGGCGCATAAGAACAATTTTTCTGAAATATTTTTCCGGGGATCTTTTAGCACCAATTGGACGGTGTGGCTACTGTTGCTCAGTAGTCAGTGCGTCCGGCGTACAACCCCAAATCTTTTTTTTCCGGAGATCTTCTAGCACCAATTCGATGGTGTGTCCACTATTGTTCTGTGGTCAGCGCGCTCGGTGCACAAGAACAATTTTTCTGAAATTTTTTTTCCGGTGAACTTTTAGCACCAATTGGATGGTGTGGCCACTGTTGTTCTGTGGTCATTGCGTTCGGCGCACTTCGCCAAATTTTCTGAAATCTTTTTTCCGGAGATCTTCTAGCATAAATTTAATGGTGTTGCCACTGTTGTTCTGTGGTCAGTGCGCTAGGCGCACTTCACCAAATTTTCTCAAATTTTTTTTCCGGAGATCTTTTAGCACCAATTGGATGGTCTGGCTTCTGTTGTTCTGTGGTCAGTGCGAACAAGAACAAATTTTCTGAAATTTTTTTTCCGGAGATCTTCTAGCATAAATTGGATGGTGTTGCCACTGTTGTTCTGTGCGCAGTGCAATTGGCGCACTTCACCAAATTTTCTGAAATTTTTTTTCCGGAGATCTTTTAGCACCAATTGGACCATGTGGCTACTGTTGCTCAGTGGTAGGCGCGTTTGGCGCATAAGAACAATTTTTCTGAAATATTTTTCCGGAGATCTTTTAGCACCAATTGGACGGTGTGGCTACTGTTGCTCAGTAGTCAGTGCGTCCGGCGTACAACCCCAAATCTTTTTTTTCCGGAGATCTTCTAGCACCAATTGGATGGTGTGGCAACTGTTGTTCTGTGGTCAGTGCGTTCGGCGCACTTCACCAAATTTTCTGAAATCTTTTTTCCGGAGATCTTTTAGCACCAATTGAACAATGTGGCTACTGTTGCTCAGTGGTAGGCGCGTTCGGCGCATAAGAACAATTTTTCTGAAATATTTTTCCGGAGATCTTTTAGCACCAATTGGACGGTGTGGCTACTGTTGCTCAGTAGTCAGTGCGTCCGGCGTACAACCCCAAATCTTTTTTTTCCTTAGATCTTCTAGCACCAATTGGATGGTGTGGCAACTGTTGTTCTGTGGTCAGTGCGTTCGGCGCACTTCACCAAATTTTCTGAAATCTTTTTTCCGGAGATCTTTTAGCACCAATTGAACAATGTGGCTACTGTTGCTCAGTGGTAGGCGCGTTCGGCGCATAAGAACAATTTTTCTGAAATATTTTTCCGGAGATCTTTTAGCACCAATTGGACGGTGTGGCTACTGTTGCTCAGTAGTCAGTGCGTCCGGCGTACAACCCCAAATCTTTTTTTTCCTGAGATCTTCTAGCACCAATTGGATGGTGTGGCAACTGTTGTTCTGTGGTCAGTGCGTTCGGCGCACTTCCCCAAACTTTCTGAAATCTTTTTTCCGGAGATCTTCTAGCATAAATTTAATGGTGTTGCCACTGTTGTTCTGTGGTCAGTGCGTTCGGCGCACTTCACCAAATTTTCTGAAATTTTTTTTCCGGAGATCTTTTAGCACCAATTGGACAATGTGGCTACTGTTGCTCAGTGGTAGGCGCGTTCGGCACATAAGAACAATTTTTCTGAAATATTTTTCCGGAGATCTTTTAGCACCAATTGGACGGTGTGGCTACTGTTGCTCAGTAGTCAGTGCGTCCGGCGTACAACCCCAAATCTTTTTTTTCCGGAGATCTTCTAGCACCAATTGGATGGTGTGGCAACTGTTGTTCTGTGGTCAGTGCGTTCGGCGCACTTCACCAAATTTTCTGAAATTTTTTTTCCGGAGATCTTCTAGCATAAATTGGATGGTGTTGCCACTGTTGTTCTGTGCGCAGTGC
The DNA here is from genome assembly GCA_963583995.1 of Xylota segnis. Taxonomy (NCBI): domain Eukaryota; kingdom Metazoa; phylum Arthropoda; class Insecta; order Diptera; family Syrphidae; genus Xylota; species Xylota segnis. The sequence goes on along the minus strand of OY757236.1, from coordinate 102,564,601 downwards.
AATCGGCGCACTTCACCAAATTTTCTGAAATTTTTTTTCCGGAGATCTTTTCGCACCAATTGGACGGTGTGGCTACTGCTGCTCAGTAGTCAGTGCGTCCGGCGTACAACCCCAAATCTTTTTTTTCCGGAGATCTTCTACCACCAATTGGATGGTGTGGCAACTGTTGTTCTGTGGTCAGTGCGTTCGGCGCACTTCACCAAATTTTCTGAAATTTTTTTTCCGGAGATCTTCTAGCATAAATTGGATGGTGTTGCCACTGTTGTTCTGTGCTCTTCACCAAATTTTCTGAAATTTTTTTTCCGGAGATCTTTTAGCACCAATTGGACCATGTGGCTACGGTTGCTCAGTGGTAGGCGCGTTCGGCGCATAAGAACAATTTTTCTGAAATATTTTTCCGGGGATCTTTTAGCACCAATTGGACGGTGTGGCTACTGTTGCTCAGTAGTCAGTGCGTCCGGCGTACAACCCCAAATCTTTTTTTTCCGGAGATCTTCTAGCACCAATTCGATGGTGTGTCCACTATTGTTCTGTGGTCAGCGCGCTCGGTGCACAAGAACAATTTTTCTGAATTTTTTTTTCCGGTGAACTTTTAGCACCAATTGGATGGTGTGGCCACTGTTGTTCTGTGGTCATTGCGTTCGGCGCACTTCGCCAAATTTTCTGAAATCTTTTTTCCGGAGATCTTCTAGCATAAATTTAATGGTGTTGCCACTGTTGTTCTGTGGTCAGTGCGCTAGGCGCACTTCACCAAATTTTCTCAAATTTTTTTTCCGGAGATCTTTTAGCACCAATTGGATGGTCTGGCTTCTGTTGTTCTGTGGTCAGTGCGAACAAGAACAAATTTTCTGAAATTTTTTTTCCGGAGATCTTCTAGCATAAATTGGATGGTGTTGCCACTGTTGTTCTGTGCGCAGTGCAATCGGCGCACTTCACCAAATTTTCTGAAATTTTTTTTCCGGAGATCTTTTAGCACCAATTGGACGGTGTGGCTACTGTTACTCAGTGGTCAGTGCGTCCGGCGTACAACCCCAAATCTTTTTTTACCGGAGATCTTTTAGCACCAATTGGATGGTGTGGCCACTGTTGTTCTGTGGTCAGTGCGTTCGGCGCACAAGAACAAATTTTCTGAAATTTTTTTTCCGGAGATCTTCTAGAATAAATTGGATGGTGTTGCCACTGTTGTTCTGTGCGCAGTGCAATCGGCGCACTTCACCAAATTTTCTGAAATTTTTTTTCCGGAGATCTTTTAGCACCAATTGGACGGTGTGGCTACTGTTACTCAGTGGTCAGTGCGAACGGCGTACAACCCCAAATCTTTTTTTTCCGGAGATCTTCTAGCACCAATTGGATGGTGTGGCTACTGTTGTTCTGTGGTCAGTGCGCTCGGCGCACTTCAACAAATTTTCTAAAATTTTTTTTCCGGAGATCTTTTAGCACCAATTGGACGGTGTGGCTACTGTTACTCAGTGGTCAGTGCGTCCGGCGTACAACCCCAAATCTTTTTTTACCGGAGATCTTTTAGCACCAATTGGATGGTGTGGCCACTGTAGTTCTGTGGTCAGTGCGTTCGGCGCACAAGAACAAATTTTCTGAAATTTTTTTTCCGGAGATCTTTTAGCATAAATTGGATGGTGTTGCCACTGTTGTTCTGTGCTCAGTGCGTTCGGCGCACTTCACCAAATTTTCTGAAATTTTTTTTCCGGAGATCTTTTAGCACCAATTGGACCATGTGGCTACTGTTGCTCAGTGGTAGGCGCGTTTGGCGCATAAGAACAATTTTTCTGAAATATTTTTCCGGAGATCTTTTAGCACCAATTGGACGGTGTGGCTACTGTTGCTCAGTAGTCAGTGCGTCCGGCGTACAACCCCAAATCTTTTTTTTCCGGAGATCTTCTAGCACCAATTGGATGGTGTGGCAACTGTTGTTCTGTGCTCAGTGCGTTCGGCGCACTTCACCAAATTTTCTGAAATCTTTTTTCCGGAGATCTTTTAGCACCAATTGAACAATGTGGCTACTGTTGCTCAGTGGTAGGCGCGTTCGGCGCATAAGAACAATTTTTCTGAAATATTTTTCCGGAGATCTTTTAGCACCAATTGGACGGTGTGGCTACTGTTGCTCAGTAGTCAGTGCGTCCGGCGTACAACCCCAAATCTTTTTTTTCCGGAGATCTTCTAGCACCAATTGGATGGTGTGGCAACTGTTGTTCTGTGGTCAGTGCGTTCGGCGCACTTCACCAAATTTTCTGAAATCTTTTTTCCGGAGATCTTTTAGCACCAATTGAACAATGTGGCTACTGTTGCTCAGTGGTAGGCGCGTTCGGCGCATAAGAACAATTTTTCTGAAATATTTTTCCGGAGATCTTTTAGCACCAATTGGACGGTGTGGCTACTGTTGCTCAGTCAGTGCGTAGGGCGTACAACCCCAAATCTTTTTTTTCCGGAGATCTTCTAGCACCAATTCGATGGTGTGGCCACTGTTGTTCTGTGGTCATTGCGTTCGGCGCACTTCCCCAAATTTTCTGAAATCTTTTTTCCGGAGATCTTCTAGCATAAATTTAATGGTGTTGCCACTGTTGTTCTGTGGTCAGTGCGTTCGGCGCACTTCACCAAATTTTCTGAAATTTTTTTTCCGGAGATCTTTTAGCACCAATTGGACAATGTGGCTACTGTTGCTCAGTGGTAGGCGCGTTCGGCACATAAGAACAATTTTTCTGAAATATTTTTCCGGAGATCTTTTAGCACCAATTGGACGGTGTGGCTACTGTTGCTCAGTAGTCAGTGCGTCCGGCGTACAACCCCAAATCTTTTTTTTCCGGAGATCTTCTAGCACCAATTGGATGGTGTGGCAACTGTTGTTCTGTGGTCAGTGCGTTCGGCGCACTTCACCAAATTTTCTGAAATTTTTTTTCCGGAGATCTTCTAGCATAAATTGGATGGTGTTGCCACTGTTGTTCTGTGCGCAGTGCAATCGGCGCACTTCACCAAATTTTCTGAAATTTTTTTTCCGGAGATCTTTTAGCACCAATTGGACGGTGTGGCTACTGTTGCTCAGTAGTCAGTGCGTCCGGCGTACAACCCCAAATCTTTTTTTTCCGGAGATCTTCTAGCACCAATTGGATGGTGTGGCAACTGTTGTTCGGTGGTCAGTGCGTTCGGCGCACTTCACCAAATTTTCTGAAATTTTTTTTCCGGAGATCTTCTAGCATAAATTGGATGGTGTTGCCACTGTTGTTCTGTGCTCTTCACCAAATTTTCTGAAATTTTTTTTCCGGAGATCTTTTAGCACCAATTGGACCATGTGGCTACGGTTGCTCAGTGGTAGGCGCGTTCGGCGCATAAGAACAATTTTTCTGAAATATTTTTCCGGAGATCTTTTAGCACCAATTGGACGGTGTGGCTACTGTTGCTCAGTAGTCAGTGCGTCCGGCGTACAACCCCAAATCTTTTTTTTCCGGAGATCTTGTAGCACCAATTCGATGGTGTGTCCACTATTGTTCTGTGGTCAGCGCGCTCGGTGCACAAGAACAATTTTTCTGAAATTTTTTTCCGGTGAACTTTTAGCACCAATTGGATGGTGTGGCCACTGTTGTTCTGTGGTCATTGCGTTCGGCTCACTTCCCCAAATTTTCTGAAATCTTTTTTCCGGAGATCTTCTAGCATAAATTTAATGGTGTTGCCACTGTTGTTCTGTGGTCAGTGCGCTCGGCGCACTTCACCAAATTTTCTAAAATTTTTTTTCCGGAGATCTTTTAGCACCAATTGGATGGTCTGGCTACTGTTGTTCTGTGGTCAGTGCGAACAAGAACAAATTTCTGAAATATTTTTCCGGAGATCTTTTAGCACCAATTGGACGGTGTGGCTACTGTTGCTCAGTAGTCAGTGCGTCCGGCGTACAACCCCAAATCTTTTTTTTCCGGAGATCTTCTAGCACCAATTGGATGGTGTGGCAACTGTTGTTCTGTGGTCAGTGCGTTCGGCGCACTTCACCAAATTTTCTGAAATCTTTTTTCCGGAGATCTTTTAGCACCAATTGAACAATGTGGCTACTGTTGCTCAGTGGTAGGCGCGTTCGGCGCATAAGAACAATTTTTCTGAAATATTTTTCCGGAGATCTTTTAGCACCAATTGGACGGTGTGGCTACTGTTGCTCAGTCAGTGCGTAGGGCGTACAACCCCAAATCTTTTTTTTCCGGAGATCTTCTAGCACCAATTCGATGGTGTGGCCACTGTTGTTCTGTGGTCATTGCGTTCGGCGCACTTCCCCAAATTTTCTGAAATCTTTTTTCCGGAGATCTTCTAGCATAAATTTAATGGTGTTGCCACTGTTGTTCTGTGGTCAGTGCGTTCGGCGCACTTCACCAAATTTTCTGAAATTTTTTTTCCGGAGATCTTTTAGCACCAATTGGACAATGTGGCTACTGTTGCTCAGTGGTAGGCGCGTTCGGCACATAAGAACAATTTTTCTGAAATATTTTTCCGGAGATCTTTTAGCACCAATTGGACGGTGTGGCTACTGTTGCTCAGTAGTCAGTGCGTCCGGCGTACAACCCCAAATCTTTTTTTTCCGGAGATCTTCTAGCACCAATTGGATGGTGTGGCAACTGTTGTTCTGTGGTCAGTGCGTTCGGCGCACTTCACCAAATTTTCTGAAATTTTTTTTCCGGAGATCTTCTAGCATAAATTGGATGGTGTTGCCACTGTTGTTCTGTGCGCAGTGCAATCGGCGCACTTCACCAAATTTTCTGAAATTTTTTTTCCGGAGATCTTTTAGCACCAATTGGACGGTGTGGCTACTGTTGCTCAGTAGTCAGTGCGTCCGGCGTACAACCCCAAATCTTTTTTTTCCGGAGATCTTCTAGCACCAATTGGATGGTGTGGCAACTGTTGTTCGGTGGTCAGTGCGTTCGGCGCACTTCACCAAATTTTCTGAAATTTTTTTTCCGGAGATCTTCTAGCATAAATTGGATGGTGTTGCCACTGTTGTTCTGTGCTCTTCACCAAATTTTCTGAAATTTTTTTTCCGGAGATCTTTTAGCACCAATTGGACCATGTGGCTACGGTTGCTCAGTGGTAGGCGCGTTCGGCGCATAAGAACAATTTTTCTGAAATATTTTTCCGGAGATCTTTTAGCACCAATTGGACGGTGTGGCTACTGTTGCTCAGTAGTCAGTGCGTCCGGCGTACAACCCCAAATCTTTTTTTTCCGGAGATCTTGTAGCACCAATTCGATGGTGTGTCCACTATTGTTCTGTGGTCAGCGCGCTCGGTGCACAAGAACAATTTTTCTGAAATTTTTTTCCGGTGAACTTTTAGCACCAATTGGATGGTGTGGCCACTGTTGTTCTGTGGTCATTGCGTTCGGCTCACTTCCCCAAATTTTCTGAAATCTTTTTTCCGGAGATCTTCTAGCATAAATTTAATGGTGTTGCCACTGTTGTTCTGTGGTCAGTGCGCTCGGCGCACTTCACCAAATTTTCTAAAATTTTTTTTCCGGAGATCTTTTAGCACCAATTGGATGGTCTGGCTACTGTTGTTCTGTGGTCAGTGCGAACAAGAACAATTTTTCTGAAATATTTTTCCGGAGATCTTTTAGCACCAATTGGACGGTGTGGCTACTGTTGCTCAGTAGTCAGTGCGTCCGGCGTACAACCCCAAATCTTTTTTTTCCGGAGATCTTCTAGCACCAATTGGATGGTGTGGCAACTGTTGTTCTGTGGTCAGTGCGTTCGGCGCACTTCACCAAATTTTCTGAAATTTTTTTTCCGGAGATCTTCTAGCATAAATTGGATGGTGTTGCCACTGTTGTTCTGTGCGCAGTGCAATCGGCGCACTTCACCAAATTTTCTGAAATTTTTTTTCCGGAGATCTTTTAGCACCAATTGGACGGTGTGGCTACTGTTGCTCAGTAGTCAGTGCGTCCGGCGTACAACCCCAAATCTTTTTTTTCCGGAGATCTTCTAGCACCAATTGGATGGTGTGGCAACTGTTGTTCTGTGGTCAGTGCGTTCGGCGCACTTTACCAAATTTTCTGAAATTTTTTTTCCGGAGATCTTCTAGCATAAATTGGATAATGTTGCCACTGTTGTTCTGTGCTCAGTGCGTTGGGCGCACTTCACCAAATTTTCTGAAATTTTTTTTCCGGAGATCTTTTAGCACCAATTGGACCATGTGGCTACTGTTGCTCAGTGGTAGGCGCGTTTGGCGCATAAGAACAATTTTTCTGAAATATTTTTCCGGAGATCTTTTAGCACCAATTGGACGGTGTGGCTACTGTTGCTCAGTAGTCAGTGCGTCCGGCGTACAACCCCAAATCTTTTTTTTCCGGAGATCTTCTAGCACCAATTCGATGGTGTGGCCACTATTGTTCTGTGGTCAGCGCGCTCGGTGCACAAGAACAATTTTTCTGAAATTTTTTTTCCGGTGAACTTTTAGCACCAATTGGATGGTGTGGCCACTGTTGTTCTGTGGTCATTGCGTTCGGCGCACTTCCCCAAATTTTCTGAAATCTTTTTTCCGGAGATCTTCTAGCATAAATTTAATGGTGTTGCCACTGTTGTTCTGTGGTCAGTGCGCTCGGCGCACTTCACCAAATTTTCTCAAATTTTTTTTCCGGAGATCTTTTAGCACCAATTGGATGGTCTGGCTACTGTTGTTCTGTGGTCAGTGCGAACAAGAACAAATTTTCTGAAATTTTTTTTCCGGAGATCTTCTAGCATAAATTGGATGGTGTTGCCACTGTTGTTCTGTGCGCAGTGCAATCGGCGCACTTCACCAAATTTTCTGAAATTTTTTTTCCGGAGATCTTTTAGCACCAATTGGACGGTGTGGCTACTGTTACTCAGTGGTCAGTGCGTCCGGCGTACAACCCCAAATCTTTTTTTACCGGAGATCTTTTAGCACCAATTGGATGGTGTGGCCACTGTTGTTCTGTGGTCAGTGCGTTCGGCGCACAAGAACAAATTTTCTGAAATTTTTTTTCCGGAGATCTTCTAGAATAAATTGGATGGTGTTGCCACTGTTGTTCTGTGCGCAGTGCAATCGGCGCACTTCATCAAATTTTCTGAAATTTTTTTTCCGGAGATCTTTTAGCACCAATTGGACGGTGTGGGTACTGTTACTCAGTGGTCAGTGCGTCCGGCGTACAACCCCAAATCTTTTTTTACCGGAGATCTTTTAGCATCAATTGGATGGTGTGGCCACTGTTGTTCTGTGGTCAGTGCGTTCGGCGCACAAGAACAAATTTTCTGAAATTTTTTTTCCGGAGATCTTTTAGCATAAATTGGATGGTGTTGCCACTGTTGTTCTGTGCTCAGTGCGTTCGGCGCACTTCACCAAATTTTCTGAAATTTTTTTTCCGGAGATCTTTTAGCACCAATTGGACGGTGTGGGTACTGTTACTCAGTGGTCAGTGCGTCCGGCGTACAACCCCAAATCTTTTTTTTCCGGAGATCTTCTAGCACCAATTGGATGGTGTGGCAACTGTTGTTCTGTGCTCAGTGCGTTCGGCGCACTTCACCAAATTTTCTGAATTTTTTTTTCCGGAGATCTTTTAGCACCAATTGGACCATGTGGCTACTGTTGCTCAGTGGTAGGCGCGTTTGGCGCATAAGAACAATTTTTCTGAAATATTTGTCCGGAGATCTTTTAGCACCAATTGGACGGTGTGGCTACTGTTGCTCAGTAGTCAGTGCGTCCGGCGTACAACCCCAAATCTTTTTTTTCCGGAGATCTTCTAGCACCAATTGGATGGTGTGGCAACTGTTGTTCTGTGGTCAGTGCGTTCGGCGTACAACCCCAAATCTTTTTTTTCCGGAGATCTTCTAGCACCAATTGGATGGTGTGGCAACTGTTGTTCTGTGCTCAGTGCGTTCGGCGCACTTCACCAAATTTTCTGAAATCTTTTTTCCGGAGATCTTTTAGCACCAATTGAACAATGTGGCTACTGTTGCTCAGTGGTAGGCGCGTTCGGCGCATAAGAACAATTTTTCTGAAATATTTTTCCGGAGATCTTTTAGCACCAATTGGACGGTGTGGCTACTGTTGCTCAGTAGTCAGTGCGTCCGGCGTACAACCCCAAATCTTTTTTTTCCGGAGATCTTCTAGCACCAATTCGATGGTGTGGCCACTATTGTTCTGTGGTCAGCGCGTTCGGTGCACAAGAACAATTTTTCTGAAATTTTTTTTCCGGTGAACTTTTAGCACCAATTGGATGGTGTGAACACTGTTGTTCTGTGGTCATTGCGTTCGGCGCACTTCCCCAAATTTTCTGAAATCTTTTTTCCGGAGATCTTCTAGCATAAATTTAATGGTGTTGCCACTGTTGTTCTGTGGTCAGTGCGTTCGGCGCACTTCACCAAATTTTCTGAAATTTTTTTTCCGGAGATCTTTTAGCACCAATTGGACAATGTGGCTACTGTTGCTCAGTGGTAGGCGCGTTCGGCGCGTTCGGCGCATAAGAACAATTTTTCTGAAATATTTTTCCGGAGATCTTTTAGCACCAATTGGACGGTGTGGCTACTGTTGCTCAGTAGTCAGTGCGTCCGGCGTACAACCCCAAATCTTTTTTTTCCGGAGATCTTCTAGCATCAATTGGATGGTGTGGCAACTGTTGTTCTGTGGTCAGTGCGTTCGGCGCACTTCACCAAATTTTCTGAAATTTTTTTTCCGGAGATCTTCTAGCATAAATTGGATGGTGTTGCCACTGTTGTTCTGTGCGCAGTGCAATCGGCGCACTTCACCAAATTTTCTGAAATTTTTTTTCCGGAGATCTTTTAGCACCAATTGGACGGTGTGGCTACTGTTACTCAGTGGTCAGTGCGTCCGGCGTAAAACCCCAAATCTTTTTTTCCGGAGATCTTTTAGCACCAATTGGACAATGTGGCTACTGTTGCTCAGTGGTAGGCGCGTTCGGCGCGTTCGGCGCATAAGAACAATTTTTCTGAAATATTTTTCCGGAGATCTTTTAGCACCAATTGGACGGTGTGGCTACTGTTGCTCAGTAGTCAGTGCGTCCGGCGTACAACCCCAAATCTTTTTTTTCCGGAGATCTTCTAGCATCAATTGGATGGTGTGGCAACTGTTGTTCTGTGGTCAGTGCGTTCGGCGCACTTCACCAAATTTTCTGAAATTTTTTTTCCGGAGATCTTCTAGCATAAATTGGATGGTGTTGCCACTGTTGTTCTGTGCGCAGTGCGCTCGGCGCACTTCACCAAATTTTCTCAAATTTTTTTTCCGGAGATCTTTTAGCACCAATTGGATGGTCTGGCTACTGTTGTTCTGTGGTCAGTGCGAACAAGAACAAATTTTCTGAAATTTTTTTTCCGGAGATCTTCTAGCATAAATTGGATGGTGTTGCCACTGTTGTTCTGTGCGCAGTGCAATCGGCGCACTTCACCAAATTTTCTGAAATTTTTTTTCCGGAGATCTTTTAGCACCAATTGGACGGTGTGGCTACTGTTACTCAGTGGTCAGTGCGTCCGGCGTACAACCCCAAATCTTTTTTTACCGGAGATCTTTTAGCACCAATTGGATGGTGTGGCCACTGTTGTTCTGTGGTCAGTGCGTTCGGCGCACAAGAACAAATTTTCTGAAATTTTTTTTCCGGAGATCTTCTAGAATAAATTGGATGGTGTTGCCACTGTTGTTCTGTGCGCAGTGCAATCGGCGCACTTCACCAAATTTTCTGAAATTTTTTTTCCGGAGATCTTTTAGCACCAATTGGACGGTGTGGGTACTGTTACTCAGTGGTCAGTGCGTCCGGCGTACAACCCCAAATCTTTTTTTACCGGAGATCTTTTAGCATCAATTGGATGGTGTGGCCACTGTTGTTCTGTGGTCAGTGCGTTCGGCGCACAAGAACAAATTTTCTGAAATTTTTTTTCCGGAGATCTTTTAGCATAAATTGGATGGTGTTGCCACTGTTGTTCTGTGCTCAGTGCGTTCGGCGCACTTCACCAAATTTTCTGAAATTTTTTTTCCGGAGATCTTTTAGCACCAATTGGACGGTGTGGGTACTGTTACTCAGTGGTCAGTGCGTCCGGCGTACAACCCCAAATCTTTTTTTTCCGGAGATCTTCTAGCACCAATTGGATGGTGTGGCAACTGTTGTTCTGTGGTCAGTGCGTTCGGCGCACTTCACCAAATTTTCTGAAATTTTTTTTCCGGAGATCTTCTAGCATAAATTGGATGGTGTTGCCACTGTTGTTCTGTGCTCAGTGCGTTCGGCGCACTTCACCAAATTTTCTGAATTTTTTTTTCCGGAGATCTTTTAGCACCAATTGGACCATGTGGCTACTGTTGCTCAGTGGTAGGCGCGTTTGGCGCATAAGAACAATTTTTCTGAAATATTTGTCCGGAGATCTTTTAGCACCAATTGGACGGTGTGGCTACTGTTGCTCAGTAGTCAGTGCGTCCGGCGTACAACCCCAAATCTTTTTTTTCCGGAGATCTTCTAGCACCAATTGGATGGTGTGGCAACTGTTGTTCTGTGGTCAGTGCGTTCGGCGCACTCCACCAAATTTTCTGAAATCTTTTTTCCGGAGATCTTTTAGCACCAATTGAACAATGTGGCTACTGTTGCTCAGTGGTAGGCGCGTTCGGCGCATAAGAACAATTTTTCTGAAATATTTTTCCGGAGATCTTTTAGCACCAATTGGACGGTGTGGCTACTGTTGCTCAGTAGTCAGTGCGTCCGGCGTACAACCCCAAATCTTTTTTTTCCGGAGATCTTCTAGCACCAATTCGATGGTGTGGCCACTATTGTTCTGTGGTCAGCGCGTTCGGTGCACAAGAATAATTTTTCTGAAATTTTTTTTCCGGTGAACTTTTAGCACCAATTGGATGGTGTGGCCACTGTTGTTCTGTGGTCATTGCGTTCGGCGCACTTCCCCAAATTTTCTGAAATCTTTTTTCCGGAGATCTTCTAGCATAAATTTAATGGTGTTGCCACTGTTGTTCTGTGGTCAGTGCGTTCGGCGCACTTCACCAAATTTTCTGAAATTTTTTTTCCGGAGATCTTTTAGCACCAATTGGACAATGTGGCTACTGTTGCTCAGTGGTAGGCGCGTTCGGCGCGTTCGGCGCATAAGAACAATTTTTCTGAAATATTTTTCCGGAGATCTTTTAGCACCAATTGGACGGTGTGGCTACTGTTGCTCAGTAGTCAGTGCGTCCGGCGTACAACCCCAAATCTTTTTTTTCCGGAGATCTTCTAGCATCAATTGGATGGTGTGGCAACTGTTGTTCTGTGGTCAGTGCGTTCGGCGCACTTCACCAAATTTTCTGAAATTTTTTTTCCGGAGATCTTCTAGCATAAATTGGATGGTGTTGCCACTGTTGTTCTGTGCGCAGTGCAATCGGCGCACTTCACCAAATTTTCTGAAATTTTTTTTCCGGAGATCTTTTAGCACCAATTGGACGGTGTGGCTACTGTTACTCAGTGGTCAGTGCGTCCGGCGTAAAACCCCAAATCTTTTTTTCCGGAGATCTTTTAGCACCAATTGGACGGTGTGGCTACTGTTACTCAGTGGTCAGTGCGTCCGGCGTACAACCCCAAATCTTTTTTTACCGGAGATCTTCTAGCACCAATTGGATGGTGTTGCCACTGTTGTTCTGTGGTCAGTGCGTTCGGCGCACAAGAACAAATTTTCTGAAATTTTTTTTCAGGAGATCTTCTAGCATAAATTGGATGGTGTTGCCACTGTTGTTCTGTGGTCAGTGCGTTCGGCGCACTTCCCCAAATTTTCTGAAATCTTTTTTCCGGAGATCTTCTAGCATAAATTTAATGGTGTTGCCACTGTTGTTCTGTGGTCAGTGCGTTCGGCGCACTTCACCAAATTTTCTGAAATTTTTTTTCCGGAGATCTTTTAGCACCAATTGGACAATGTGGCTACTGTTGCTCAGTGGTAGGCGCGTTCGGCGCATAAGAACAATTTTTCTGAAATATTTTTCCGGAGATCTTTTAGCACCAATTGGACGGTGTGGCTACTGTTACGCAGTGGTCAGTGCGTCCGGCGTAAAACCCCAAATCTTTTTTTTCCGGAGATCTTTTAGCACCAATTGGACGGTGTGGCTACTGTTGCTCAGTAGTCAGTGCGTCCGGCGTACAACCCCAAGTCTTTTTTTTCCGGAGATCTTCTAGCACCAATTCGATGGTGTGGCCACTATTGTTCTGTGGTCAGCGCGCTCGGTGCACAAGAACAATTTTTCTGAAATTTTTTTTCCGGTGAACTTTTAGCACCAATTGGATGGTGTGGCCACTGTTGTTCTGTTGTCATTGCGTTCGGCGCACTTCCCCAAATTTTCTGAAATCTTTTTTCCGGAGATCTTCTAGCATAAATTTAATGGTGTTGCCACTGTTGTTCTGTGGTCAGTGCGTTCGGCGCACTTCACCAAATTTTCTGAAATTTTTTTTCCGGAGATCTTTTAGCACCAATTGGACAATGTGGCTACTGTTGCTCAGTGGTAGGCGCGTTCGGCGCATAAGAACAATTTTTCTGAAATATTTTTCCGGAGATCTTTTAGCACCAATTGGACGGTGTGGCTACTGTTACGCAGTGGTCAGTGCGTCCGGCGTAAAACCCCAAATCTTTTTTTTCCGGAGATCTTTTAGCACCAATTTAACGGTGTGGCTACTGTTGCTCAGTAGTCAGTGCGTCCGGCGTACAACCCCAAATCTTTTTTTTCCGGAGATCTTCTAGCACCAATTCGATGGTGTGGCCACTATTGTTCTGTGGTCAGCGCGCTCGGTGCACAAGAACAATTTTTCTGAAATTTTTTTTCCGGTGATTTTTTAGCACCAATTGGATGGTGTGGCCACTGTTGTTCTGTTGTCATTGCGTTCGGCGCACTTCCCCAAATTTTCTGAAATCTTTTTTCCGGAGATCTTCTAGCATAAATTTAATGGTGTTGCCACTGTTGTTCTGTGGTCAGTGCGTTCGGCGCACTTCACCAAATTTTCTGAAATTTTTTTTCCGGAGATCTTTTAGCACCAATTGGACAATGTGGCTACTGTTGCTCAGTGGTAGGCGCGTTCGGCGCATAAGAACAATTTTTCTGAAATATTTTTCCGGAGATCTTTTAGCACCAATTGGACGGTGTGGCTACTGTTACTCAGTGGTCAGTGCGTCCGGCGTAAAACCCCAAATCTTTTTTTTCCGGAGATCTTTTAGCACCAATTGGACGGTGTGGGTACTGTTACTCAGTGGTCAGTGCGTCCGGCGTACAACCCCAAATCTTTTTTTACCGGAGATCTTTTAGCATCAATTGGATGGTGTGGCCACTGTTGTTCTGTGGTCAGTGCGTTCGGCGCACAAGAACAAATTTTCTGAAATTTTTTTTCCGGAGATCTTTTAGCATAAATTGGATGGTGTTGCCACTGTTGTTCTGTGCTCAGTGCGTGCGGCGCACTTCACCAAATTTTCTGAAATTTTTTTTCCGGAGATCTTTTAGCACCAATTGGACGGTGTGGGTACTGTTACTCAGTGGTCAGTGCGTCCGGCGTACAACCCCAAATCTTTTTTTTCCGGAGATCTTCTAGCACCAATTGGATGGTGTGGCAACTGTTGTTCTGTGGTCAGTGCGTTCGGCGCACTTCACCAAATTTTCTGAAATTTTTTTTCCGGAGATCTTCTAGCATAAATTGGATGGTGTTGCCACTGTTGTTCTGTGCTCAGTGCGTTCGGCGCACTTCACCAAATTTTCTGAATTTTTTTTTCCGGAGATCTTTTAGCACCAATTGGACCATGTGGCTACTGTTGCTCAGTGGTAGGCGCGTTTGGCGCATAAGAACAATTTTTCTGAAATATTTGTCCGGAGATCTTTTAGCACCAATTGGACGGTGTGGCTACTGTTGCTCAGTAGTCAGTGCGTCCGGCGTACAACCCCAAATCTTTTTTTTCCGGAGATCTTCTAGCACCAAATGGATGGTGTGGCAACTGTTGTTCTGTGGTCAGTGCGTTCGGCGCACTCCACCAAATTTTCTGAAATCTTTTTTCCGGAGATCTTTTAGCACCAATTGAACAATGTGGCTACTGTTGCTCAGTGGTAGGCGCGTTCGGCGCATAAGAACAATTTTTCTGAAATATTTTTCCGGAGATCTTTTAGCACCAATTGGACGGTGTGGCTACTGTTGCTCAGTAGTCAGTGCGTCCGGCGTACAACCCCAAATCTTTTTTTTCCGGAGATCTTCTAGCACCAATTCGATGGTGTGGCCACTATTGTTCTGTGGTCAGCGCGTTCGGTGCACAAGAACAATTTTCTGAAATTTTTTTTCCGGTGAACTTTTAGCACCAATTGGATGGTGTGGCCACTGTTGTTCTGTGGTCATTGCGTTCGGCGCACTTCCCCAAATTTTCTGAAATCTTTTTTCCGGAGATCTTCTAGCATAAATTTAATGGTGTTGCCACTGTTGTTCTGTGGTCAGTGCGTTCGGCGCACTTCACCAAATTTTCTGAAATTTTTTTTCCGGAGATCTTTTAGCACCAATTGGACAATGTGGCTACTGTTGCTCAGTGGTAGGCGCGTTCGGCGCGTTCGGCGCATAAGAACAATTTTTCTGAAATATTTTTCCGGAGATCTTTTAGCACCAATTGGACGGTGTGGCTACTGTTGCTCAGTAGTCAGTGCGTCCGGCGTACAACCCCAAATCTTTTTTTTCCGGAGATCTTCTAGCATCAATTGGATGGTGTGGCAACTGTTGTTCTGTGGTCAGTGCGTTCGGCGCACTTCACCAAATTTTCTGAAATTTTTTTTCCGGAGATCTTCTAGCATAAATTGGATGGTGTTGCCACTGTTGTTCTGTGCGCAGTGCAATCGGCGCACTTCACCAAATTTTCTGAAATTTTTTTTCCGGAGATCTTTTAGCACCAATTGGACGGTGTGGCTACTGTTACTCAGTGGTCAGTGCGTCCGGCGTAAAACCCCAAATCTTTTTTTCCGGAGATCTTTTAGCACCAATTGGACGGTGTGGCTACTGTTACTCAGTGGTCAGTGCGTCCGGCGTACAACCCCAAATCTTTTTTTACCGGAGATCTTCTAGCACCAATTGGATGGTGTTGCCACTGTTGTTCTGTGGTCAGTGCGTTCGGCGCACAAGAACAAATTTTCTGAAATTTTTTTTCAGGAGATCTTCTAGCATAAATTGGATGGTGTTGCCACTGTTGTTCTGTGGTCAGTGCGTTCGGCGCACTTCCCCAAATTTTCTGAAATCTTTTTTCCGGAGATCTTCTAGCATAAATTTAATGGTGTTGCCACTGTTGTTCTGTGGTCAGTGCGTTCGGCGCACTTCACCAAATTTTCTGAAATTTTTTTTCCGGAGATCTTTTAGCACCAATTGGACAATGTGGCTACTGTTGCTCAGTGGTAGGCGCGTTCGGCGCATAAGAACAATTTTTCTGAAATATTTTTCCGGAGATCTTTTAGCACCAATTGGACGGTGTGGCTACTGTTACGCAGTGGTCAGTGCGTCCGGCGTAAAACCCCAAATCTTTTTTTTCCGGAGATCTTTTAGCACCAATTGGACGGTGTGGCTACTGTTGCTCAGTAGTCAGTGCGTCCGGCGTACAACCCCAAATATTTTTTTTCCGGAGATCTTCTAGCACCAATTCGATGGTGTGGCCACTATTGTTCTGTGGTCAGCGCGCTCGGTGCACAAGAACAATTTTTCTGAAATTTTTTTTCCGGTGAACTTTTAGCACCAATTGGATGGTGTGGCCACTGTTGTTCTGTTGTCATTGCGTTCGGCGCACTTCCCCAAATTTTCTGAAATCTTTTTTCCGGAGATCTTCTAGCATAAATTTAATGGTGTTGCCACTGTTGTTCTGTGGTCAGTGCGTTCGGCGCACTTCACCAAATTTTCTGAAATTTTTTTTCCGGAGATCTTTTAGCACCAATTGGACAATGTGGCTACTGTTGCTCAGTGGTAGGCGCGTTCGGCGCATAAGAACAATTTTTCTGAAATATTTTTCCGGAGATCTTTTAGCACCAATTGGACGGTGTGGCTACTGTTACGCAGTGGTCAGTGCGTCCGGCGTAAAACCCCAAATCTTTTTTTTCCGGAGATCTTTTAGCACCAATTTAACGGTGTGGCTACTGTTGCTCAGTAGTCAGTGCGTCCGGCGTACAACCCCAAATCTTTTTTTTCCGGAGATCTTCTAGCACCAATTCGATGGTGTGGCCACTATTGTTCTGTGGTCAGCGCGCTCGGTGCACAAGAACAATTTTTCTGAAATTTTTTTTCCGGTGATTTTTTAGCACCAATTGGATGGTGTGGCCACTGTTGTTCTGTTGTCATTGCGTTCGGCGCACTTCCCCAAATTTTCTGAAATCTTTTTTCCGGAGATCTTCTAGCATAAATTTAATGGTGTTGCCACTGTTGTTCTGTGGTCAGTGCGTTCGGCGCACTTCACCAAATTTTCTGAAATTTTTTTTCCGGAGATCTTTTAGCACCAATTGGACAATGTGGCTACTGTTGCTCAGTGGTAGGCGCGTTCGGCGCATAAGAACAATTTTTCTGAAATATTTTTCCGGAGATCTTTTAGCACCAATTGGACGGTGTGGCTACTGTTACTCAGTGGTCAGTGCGTCCGGCGTAAAACCCCAAATCTTTTTTTTCCGGAGATCTTTTAGCACCAATTGGACGGTGTGGCTACTGTTACTCAGTGGTCAGTGCGTCCGGCGTACAACCCCAAATCTTTTTTTACCGGAGATCTTTTAGCACCAATTGGATGGTGTGGCCACTGTTGTTCTGTGGTCAGTGCGTTCGGCGCACTTCACCAAATTTTCTGAAATTTTTTTTCCGGAGATCTTCTAGCATAAATTGGATGGTGTTGCCGCTGTTGTTCTGTGCGCAGTGCAATCGGCGCACTTCACCAAATTTTCTGAAATTTTTTTTCCGGAGATCTTTTAGCACCAATTGGACGGTGTGGCTACTGTTACTCAGTGGTCAGTGCGTCCGGCGTAAAACCCCAAATCTTTTTTTTCCGGAGATCTTCTAGTACCAATTGGATGGTGTTGCCACTGTTGTTCTGTGCGCAGTGGAATCGGCGCACTTCACCAAATTTTCTGAAATTTTTTTTCCGGAGATCTTTTAGCACCAATTGGACGGTGTGGCTACTGTTACTCAGTGGTCAGTGCGTCCGGCGTACAACCCCAAATCTTTTTTTACCGGAGATCTTTTAGCACCAATTGGATGGTGTGGCCACTGTTGTTCTGTGGTCAGTGCGTTCGGCGCACTTCACCAAATTTTCTGAAATTTTTTTTCCGGAGATCTTCTAGCATAAATTGGATGGTGTTGCCGCTGTTGTTCTGTGCGCAGTGCAATCGGCGCACTTCACCAAATTTTCTGAAATTTTTTTTCCGGAGATCTTTTAGCACCAATTGGACGGTGTGGCTACTGTTACTCAGTGGTCAGTGCGTCCGGCGTAAAACCCCAAATCTTTTTTTTCCGGAGATCTTCTAGTACCAATTGGATGGTGTTGCCACTGTTGTTCTGTGCGCAGTGCAATCGGCGCACTTCACCAAATTTTCTGAAATTTTTTTTCCGGAGATCTTTTAGCACCAATTGGACAATGTGGCTACTGTTGCTCAGTGGTAGGCGCGTTCGGCGCATAAGAACAATTTTTCTGAAATATTTTTCCGGAGATCTTTTAGCACCAATTGGACGGTGTGGCTACTGTTACGCAGTGGTCAGTGCGTCCGGCGTAAAACCCCAAATCTTTTTTTTCCGGAGATCTTTTAGCACCAATTTAACGGTGTGGCTACTGTTGCTCAGTAGTCAGTGCGTCCGGCGTACAACCCCAAATCTTTTTTTTCCGGAGATCTTCTAGCACCAATTCGATGGTGTGGCCACTATTGTTCTGTGGTCAGCGCGCTCGGTGCACAAGAACAATTTTTCTGAAATTTTTTTTCCGGTGATTTTTTAGCACCAATTGGATGGTGTGGCCACTGTTGTTCTGTTGTCATTGCGTTCGGCGCACTTCCCCAAATTTTCTGAAATCTTTTTTCCGGAGATCTTCTAGCATAAATTTAATGGTGTTGCCACTGTTGTTCTGTGGTCAGTGCGTTCGGCGCACTTCACCAAATTTTCTGAAATTTTTTTTCCGGAGATCTTTTAGCACCAATTGGACAATGTGGCTACTGTTGCTCAGTGGTAGGCGCGTTCGGCGCATAAGAACAATTTTTCTGAAATATTTTTCCGGAGATCTTTTAGCACCAATTGGACGGTGTGGCTACTGTTACTCAGTGGTCAGTGCGTCCGGCGTAAAACCCCAAATCTTTTTTTTCCGGAGATCTTTTAGCACCAATTGGACGGTGTGGCTACTGTTACTCAGTGGTCAGTGCGTCCGGCGTACAACCCCAAATCTTTTTTTACCGGAGATCTTTTAGCACCAATTGGATGGTGTGGCCACTGTTGTTCTGTGGTCAGTGCGTTCGGCGCACTTCACCAAATTTTCTGAAATTTTTTTTCCGGAGATCTTCTAGCATAAATTGGATGGTGTTGCCGCTGTTGTTCTGTGCGCAGTGCAATCGGCGCACTTCACCAAATTTTCTGAAATTTTTTTTCCGGAGATCTTTTAGCACCAATTGGACAATGTGGCTACTGTTGCTCAGTGGTAGGCGCGTTCGGCGCATAAGAACAATTTTTCTGAAATATTTTTCCGGAGATCTTTTAGCACCAATTGGACGGTGTGGCTACTGTTACTCAGTGGTCAGTGCGTCCGGCGTAAAACCCCAAATCTTTTTTTTCCGGAGATCTTTTAGCACCAATTGGACGGTGTGGCTACTGTTACTCAGTGGTCAGTGCGTCCGGCGTACAACCCCAAATCTTTTTTTACCGGAGATCTTTTAGCACCAATTGGATGGTGTGGCCACTGTTGTTCTGTGGTCAGTGCGTTCGGCGCACTTCACCAAATTTTCTGAAATTTTTTTTCCGGAGATCTTCTAGCATAAATTGGATGGTGTTGCCGCTGTTGTTCTGTGCGCAGTGCAATCGGCGCACTTCACCAAATTTTCTGAAATTTTTTTTCCGGAGATCTTTTAGCACCAATTGGACGGTGTGGCTACTGTTACTCAGTGGTCAGTGCGTCCGGCGTAAAACCCCAAATCTTTTTTTTCCGGAGATCTTCTAGTACCAATTGGATGGTGTTGCCACTGTTGTTCTGTGCGCAGTGGAATCGGCGCACTTCACCAAATTTTCTGAAATTTTTTTTCCGGAGATCTTTTAGCACCAATTGGACGGTGTGGCTACTGTTACTCAGTGGTCAGTGCGTCCGGCGTACAACCCCAAATATTTTTTTACCGGAGATCTTTTAGCACCAATTGGATGGTGTGGCCACTGTTGTTCTGTGGTCAGTGCGTTCGGCGCACTTCACCAAATTTTCTGAAATTTTTTTTCCGGAGATCTTCTAGCATAAATTGGATGGTGTTGCCGCTGTTGTTCTGTGCGCAGTGCAATCGGCGCACTTCACCAAATTTTCTGAAATTTTTTTTCCGGAGATCTTTTAGCACCAATTGGACGGTGTGGCTACTGTTACTCAGTGGTCAGTGCGTCCGGCGTAAAACCCCAAATCTTTTTTTCCGGAGATCTTTTAGCACCAATTGGACGGTGTGGCTACTGTTACTCAGTGGTCAGTGCGTCCGGCGTACAACCCCAAATCTTTTTTTACCGGAGATCTTCTAGCACCAATTGGATGGTGTTGCCACTGTTGTTCTGTGGTCAGTGCGTTCGGCGCACAAGAACAAATTTTCTGAAATTTTTTTTCAGGAGATCTTCTAGCATAAATTGGATGGTGTTGCCACTGTTGTTCTGTGGTCAGTGCGTTCGGCGCACTTCCCCAAATTTTCTGAAATCTTTTTTCCGGAGATCTTCTAGCATAAATTTAATGGTGTTGCCACTGTTGTTCTGTGGTCAGTGCGTTCGGCGCACTTCACCAAATTTTCTGAAATTTTTTTTCCGGAGATCTTTTAGCACCAATTGGACAATGTGGCTACTGTTGCTCAGTGGTAGGCGCGTTCGGCGCATAAGAACAATTTTTCTGAAATATTTTTCCGGAGATCTTTTAGCACCAATTGGACGGTGTGGCTACTGTTACTCAGTGGTCAGTGCGTCCGGCGTACAGCCCCAAATCTTTTTTTTCCGGAGATCTTTTAGCACCAATTGGACGGTGTGGCTACTGTTACTCAGTGGTCAGTGCGTCCGGCGTACAACCCCAAATCTTTTTTTACCGGAGATCTTTTAGCACCAATTGGATGGTGTGGCCACTGTTGTTCTGTGGTCAGTGCGTTCGGCGCACTTCACCAAATTTTCTGAAATTTTTTTTCCGGAGATCTTCTAGCATAAATTGGATGGTGTTGCCGCTGTTGTTCTGTGCGCAGTGCAATCGGCGCACTTCACCAAATTTTCTGAAATTTTTTTTCCGGAGATCTTTTAGCACCAATTGGACGGTGTGGCTACTGTTACTCAGTGGTCAGTGCGTCCGGCGTAAAACCCCAAATCTTTTTTTTCCGGAGATCTTCTAGTACCAATTGGATGGTGTTGCCACTGTTGTTCTGTGCGCAGTGGAATCGGCGCACTTCACCAAATTTTCTGAAATTTTTTTTCCGGAGATCTTTTAGCACCAATTGGACGGTGTGGCTACTGTTACTCAGTGGTCAGTGCGTCCGGCGTACAACCCCAAATCTTTTTTTACCGGAGATCTTTTAGCACCAATTGGATGGTGTGGCCACTGTTGTTCTGTGGTCAGTGCGTTCGGCGCACTTCACCAAATTTTCTGAAATTTTTTTTCCGGAGATCTTCTAGCATAAATTGGATGGTGTTGCCGCTGTTGTTCTGTGCGCAGTGCAATCGGCGCACTTCACCAAATTTTCTGAAATTTTTTTTCCGGAGATCTTTTAGCACCAATTGGACGGTGTGGCTACTGTTACTCAGTGGTCAGTGCGTCCGGCGTAAAACCCCAAATCTTTTTTTCCGGAGATCTTTTAGCACCAATTGGACGGTGTGGCTACTGTTACTCAGTGGTCAGTGCGTCCGGCGTACAACCCCAAATCTTTTTTTACCGGAGATCTTCTAGCACCAATTGGATGGTGTTGCCACTGTTGTTCTGTGGTCAGTGCGTTCGGCGCACAAGAACAAATTTTCTGAAATTTTTTTTCAGGAGATCTTCTAGCATAAATTGGATGGTGTTGCCACTGTTGTTCTGTGGTCAGTGCGTTCGGCGCACTTCCCCAAATTTTCTGAAATCTTTTTTCCGGAGATCTTCTAGCATAAATTTAATGGTGTTGCCACTGTTGTTCTGTGGTCAGTGCGTTCGGCGCACTTCACCAAATTTTCTGAAATTTTTTTTCCGGAGATCTTTTAGCACCAATTGGACAATGTGGCTACTGTTGCTCAGTGGTAGGCGCGTTCGGCGCATAAGAACAATTTTTCTGAAATATTTTTCCGGAGATCTTTTAGCACCAATTGGACGGTGTGGCTACTGTTACTCAGTGGTCAGTGCGTCCGGCGTAAAACCCCAAATCTTTTTTTTCCGGAGATCTTTTAGCACCAATTGGACGGTGTGGCTACTGTTACTCAGTGGTCAGTGCGTCCGGCGTACAACCCAAAATCTTTTTTTACCGGAGATCTTTTAGCACCAATTGGATGGTGTGGCCACTGTTGTTCTGTGGTCAGTGCGTTCGGCGCACTTCACCAAATTTTCTGAAATTTTTTTTCCGGAGATCTTCTAGCATAAATTGGATGGTGTTGCCGCTGTTGTTCTGTGCGCTGTGCAATCGGCGCACTTCACCAAATTTTCTGAAATTTTTTTTCCGGAGATCTTTTAGCACCAATTGGACGGTGTGGCTACTGTTACTCAGTGGTCAGTGCGTCCGGCGTAAAACCCCAAATCTTTTTTTTCCGGAGATCTTCTAGTACCAATTGGATGGTGTTGCCACTGTTGTTCTGTGCGCAGTGCAATCGGCGCACTTCACCAAATTTTCTGAAATTTTTTTTCCGGAGATCTTTTAGCACCAATTGGACGGTGTGGCTACTGTTACTCAGTGGTCAGTGCGTCCGGCGTAAAACCCCAAATCTTTTTTTTCCGGAGATCTTCTAGCACCAATTGGATGGTGTGGCAACTGTTGTTCTGTGGTCAGTGCGTTCGGCGCACTTCACCAAATTTTCTGAAATCTTTTTTCCGGAGATCTTCTAGCATAAATTTAATGGTGTTGCCACTGTTGTTCTGTGGTCAGTGCGTTCGGCGCACTAGAACAAATTTTCTGAAATTTTTTTTCCGGAGATCTTCTAGCATAAATTGGATGGTGTTGCCACTGTTGTTCTGTGCGCAGTGCAATCGGCGCACTTCACCAATTTTTCTCAAATTTTTTTTCCGGAGATCTTTTAGCACCAATTGGACGGTGTGGCTACTGTTGTTCTGTGGTCAGTGCGCTCGGCGCACTTCACCAAATTTTCTCAAATTTTTTTTCCGGAGATCTTTTAGCACCAATTGGACGGTGTGGCTACTGTTACTCAGTGGTCAGTGTGTCCGGCGTACAACCCCAAATCTTTTTTTACCGGAGATCTTTTAGCACCAATTGGATGTTATGGCTACTGTTTTTCTGCGGTCAGTGCGTTCGGCGCACAAGAACAAATTTTCTGAAATTTTTTTTCCGGAGATCTTCTAGCATAAATTGGATGGTGTTGCCACTGTTGTTCTGTGCGCAGTGCAATCGGCGCACTTCACCAAATTTTCTGAAATTTTTTTTCCGGAGATCTTTTAGCACCAATTGGACGGTGTGGCTACTGTTGTTCTGTGGTCAGTGCGCTCGGCGCACTTCACCAAATTTTCTCAAATTTTTTTTCCGGAGATCTTTTAGCACCAATTGGACGGTGTGGCTACTGTTACTCAGTGGTCAGTGCGTCCGGCGTACAACCCCAAATCTTTTTTTACCGGAGATCTTTTAGCACCAATTGGATGTTCTGGCTACTGTTTTTCTGTGGTCAGTGCGTTCGGCGCACAAGAACAAATTTTCTGAAATTTTTTTTCCGGAGATCTTCTAGCATAAATTGGATGGTGTTGCCACTGTTGTTCTGTGCGCAGTGCAATCGGCGCACTTCACCAAATTTTCTGAAATTTTTTTTCCGGAGATCTTTTAGCACCAATTGGACGGTGTGGCTACTGTTGTTCTGTGGTCAGTGCGCTCGGCGCACTTCACCAAATTTTCTCAAATTTTTTTTCCGGAGATCTTTTAGCACCAATTGGACGGTGTGGCTACTGTTACTCAGTGGTCAGTGCGTCCGGTGTACAACCCCAAATCTTTTTTTACCGGAGATCTTCTAGCACCAATTGGATGGTGTTGCCACTGTTGTTCTGTGGTCAGTGCGTTCGGCGCACAAGAACAAATTTTCTGAAATTTTTTTTCAGGAGATCTTCTAGCATAAATTTGATGGTGTTGCCACTGTTGTTCTGTGGTCAGTGCGTTCGGCGCACTTCACCAAATTTTCTGAAATTTTTTTTCCGGAGATATTTTAGCACCAATTGGACGGTGTGGCTACTGTTACTCAGTGGTCAGTGCGTCCGGCGTACAACCCCGAATCTTTTTTTACCGGAGATCTTTTAGCACCAATTAAATGGTGTGGCCACTGTTGTTCTGTGGTCAGTGCGTTCGGCGCACTTCACCAAATTTTCTGAAATTTTTTTTCCGGAGATTTTCTAGCATAAATTGGATGGTGTTGCCACTGTTGTTCTGTGCGCAGTGCAATCGGCGCACTTCACCAAATTTTCTGAAATTTTTTTTCCGGAGATCTTTTAGCACCAATTGGACGGTGTGGCTACTGTTACTCAGTGGTCAGTGCGTCCGGCGTAAAACCCCAAATCTTTTTTTTCCGGAGATCTTTTAGCACCAATTGGATGGTGTTGCCACTGTTGTTCTGTGCGCAGTGCAATCGGCGCACTTTACCAAATTTTCTGAAATTTTTTTTCCGGAGATCTTTTAGCACCAATTGGACGGTGTGGCTACTGTTACTCAGTGGTCAGTGCGTCCGGCGTACAACCCCAAATCTTTTTTTACCGGAGATCTTTTAGCACCAATTGGATGGTGTGGCCACTGTTGTTCTGTGCTCAGTGCGTTCGGCGCACTTCACCAAATTTTCTGAAATTTTTTTTCCGGAGATCTTTTAGCACCAATTGGACCATGTGGCTACTGTTGCTCAGTGGTAGGCGCGTTTGGCGCATAAGAACAATTTTTCTGAAATATTTTTCCGGAGATCTTTTAGCACCAATTGGACGGTGTGGCTACTGTTGCTCAGTAGTCAGTGCGTCCGGCGTACAACCCCAAATCTTTTTTTTCCGGAGATCTTCTAGCACCAATTGGATGGTGTCGCAACTGTTGTTCTGTGGTCAGTGCGTTCGGCGCACTTCACCAAATTTTCTGAAATCTTATATCCGGAGATCTTTTAGCACCAATTGGGCAATGTGGCTACTGTTGCTCAGTGGTAGGCGCGTTCGGCGCATAAGAACAATTTTTCTGAAATATTTTTCCGGAGATCTTTTAGCACCAATTGGACGGTGTGGCTACTGTTGCTCAGTAGTCAGTGCGTCCGGCGTACAACCCCAAATCTTTTTTTTCCGGAGATCTTCTAGCACCAATTCGATGGTGTGGCCACTGTTGTTCTGTGGTCAGCGCGCTCGGTGCACAAGAACAATTTTTCTGAAATTTTTTTTCCGGTGAACTTTTAGCACCAATTGGATGGTGTGGCCACTGTTGTTCTGTGGTCATTGCGTTCGGCGCACTTCCACAAATTTTCTGAAATCTTTTTTCCGGAGATCTTCTAGCATAAATTTAATGGTGTTGCCACTGTTGTTCTGTATTCAGTGCGTTCGGCGCACTTCACCAAATTTTCTGAAATTTTTTTTCCGGAGATCTTTTAGCACCAATTGGACAATGTGGCTACTGTTGCTCAGTGGTAGGCGCGTTCGGCGCATAAGAACAATTTTTCTGAAATATTTTTCCGGAGATCTTTTAGCACCAATTGGACGGTGTGGCTACTGTTGCTCAGTAGTCAGTGCGTCCGGCGTACAACCCCAAATTTTTTTTTTCCGGAGATCTTGTAGCACCAATTGGATGGTGTGGCAACTTTTGTTCTGTGGTCAGTGCGTTCGGCGCACTTCACCAAATTTTCTGAAATCTTTTTTCCGGAGATCTTCTTGCATAAATTTAATGGTGTTGCCACTGTTGTTCTGTGGTCAGTGCGTTCGGCGCACTTCACCAAATTTTCTGAAATTTTTTTTCCGGAGATCTTTTAGCACCAATTGGACAATGTGGCTACTGTTGCTCAGTGGTAGGCGCGTTCGGCGCATAAGAACAATTTTTCTGAAATATTTTTCCGGAGATCTTTTAGCACCAATTGGACGGTGTGGCTACTGTAGCTCAGTAGTCAGTGCGTCCGGCGTACAACCCCAAATCTTTTTTTTCCGGAGACCTTCTAGCACCAATTGGATGGTGTGGCCACTGTTGTTCTGTTGTCAGTGCGTTCGGCGCACTTCACCAAATTTTCTGAAATTTTTTTTCCGGAGATCTTTTAGCACCAATTGGACGGTGTGGCTACTGTTGCTCAGTGGTCAGTGCGTCCGGCTAACAACAACAAATTTTCTGAATTCTAGCACCAATTGGATGGTGTGGCCGCTGTTGTTCTGTGGTCAGTGCGTTCGGCGCACTTCACCAGATTTTCTGAAATCTTTTTTCCGGAGATCTTCTAGGATAAATTTAATGGTGTTGCCACTGTTGTTCTGTGGTCAGTGCGTTCGGCGCACTTCACCAAATTTTCAGAATTTTATTTTCCGGAGATCTTTTAGCACCAATTGGACAATGTGGCTACTGTTGCTCAGTGGTAGGCGCGTTCGGCGCATAAGAACAATTTTTCTGAAATATTTTTCCGGAGATCTTTTAGCACCAATTGGACGGTGTGGCTACTGTTGCTCAGTAGTCAGTGCGTCCCGCGTACAACCCCAAATCTTTTTTTTCCGGAGATCTTCTAGCACCAATTGGATGGTGTGGCAACTGTTGTTCTGTGGTCAGTGCGTTCGGCGCACTTCACCAAATTTTCTGAAATCTTTTTTCCGGAGATCTTTTAGCACCAATTGGACGGTGTGGCTACTGTTGCTCAGTGGTCAGTGCGTCCGGCATACAACCCCAAATTTTTTTTTCCGGAGATCTTCTAGCACCAATTGGATGGTCTGGCTACTGTTGTTCTGTGGTCAGTGCGTTCGGCGCACTTCACCAAATTTTCTGAAATCTTTTTTCCGGAGATCTTCTAGCATAAATTTAATGGTGTTGCCACTGTTGTTCTGTGGTCAGTGCGTTCGGCGCACTTCACCAAATTTTCTGAAATTTTTTTTCCAGAGATCTTTTAGCACCAATTGGACGGTGTGGCTACTGTTACTCAGTGGTCAGTGCGTCCGGCGTACAGCCCCAAATCTTTTTTTACCGGAGATCTTTTAGCACCAATTGGGCGGTGTGGCTACTGCTGCTCAGTGGTCAGTGCGTCCGGCGTACAACCCCAAATCTTTTTTTTCCGGAGATCTTCTAGCACCAATTGGATGGTGTGGCTACTGTTGTTCTGTGGTCAGTGCGCTCGGCGCACTTCACCAAATTTTCTCAAATTTTATTTCCGGAGATCTTTTAGCACCAATTGGATGGTGTGGCCACTGTTGTTCTGTGGTCAGTGCGTTCGGCGCACAAGAACAAATTTTCTGAAATTTTTTTTCCGGAGATCTTCTAGCATAAATTGGATGGTGTTGCCACTGTTGTTCTGTGCTCAGTGCGTTCGGCACACTTCACCAAATTTTCTGAAATTTTTTTTCCGGATCTTTTAGCACCAATTGGACGGTGTGGCTTCTGTTGCTCAGTGGTCAGCGTTCGGCGCACAAGAACAATTTTTCTGAAATATTTTTCCGGAGATCTTTTAGCACCAATTGGATGGTGTGGCCACTGTTGTTCTGTGGTCATTGCGTTCGGCGCACTTCCCCAAATTTTCTGAAATCTTTTTTCCGGAGATCTTCTAGCATAAATTTAATGGTGTTGCCACTGTTGTTCTGTGGTCAGTGCGTTCGGCGCACTAGAACAAATTTTCTGAAATTTTTTTTCCGGAGATCTTTTAGCACCAATTGGATGGTGTGGCTACTGTTGCACAGTAGTCAGTGCGTCCGGCGTACAACCCCAAATCTTTTTTTACCGGAGATCTTTTAGCACCAACCAATTGGGCGGTGTGGCTACTGCTGCTCAGTGGTCAGTGCGTCCGGCGTACAACCCCAAATCTTTTTTTTCCGGAGATCTTCTGGCACCAATTGGATTGGTGTTGCCCCTGTTGTTCTGTGCTCAGTGCGTTCGGCGCACTTCACCAAATTTTCTGAAAATTTTTTTCCATAGATCTTTTAGCACCAATTGGACGGTGTGGCTACTGTTACTCAGTGGTCAGTGCGTCCGGCGTACAACCCCAAATCTTTTTTTTCCGGAGATCTTCTAGCACCAATTGGATGGTGTGGCTACTGTTGTTCTGTGGTCAGTGCGTTCGGCGCACTTCACCAAATTTTCTGAAATCTTATTTCCGGAGATCTTTTAGCACCAATTGGGCAATGTGGCTACTGTTGCTCAGTGGTAGGCGCGTTCGGCGCATAAGAACAATTTTTCTGAAATATTTTTCCGGAGATCTTTTAGCACCAATTGGACGGTGTGGCTACTGTTGCTCAGTAGTCAGTGCGTCCGGCGTACAACCCCAAATCTTTTTTTTCCGGAGATCTTCTAGCACCAATTCGATGGTGTGGCCACTGTTGTTCTGTGGTCAGCGCGCTCGGTGCACAAGAACAATTTTTCTGAAATTTTTTTTCCGGTGAACTTTTAGCACCAATTGGATGGTGTGGCCACTGTTGTTCTGTGGTCATTGCGTTCGGCGCACTTCCACAAATTTTCTGAAATCTTTTTTCCGGAGATCTTCTAGCATAAATTTAATGGTGTTGCCACTGTTGTTCTGTATTCAGTGCGTTCGGCGCACTTCACCAAATTTTCTGAAATTTTTTTTCCGGAGATCTTTTAGCACCAATTGGACAATGTGGCTACTGTTGCTCAGTGGTAGGCGCGTTCGGCGCATAAGAACAATTTTTCTGAAATATTTTTCCGGAGATCTTTTAGCACCAATTGGACGGTGTGGCTACTGTTGCTCAGTAGTCAGTGCGTCCGGCGTACAACCCCAAATTTTTTTTTTCCGGAGATCTTGTAGCACCAATTGGATGGTGTGGCAACTTTTGTTCTGTGGTCAGTGCGTTCGGCGCACTTCACCAAATTTTCTGAAATCTTTTTTCCGGAGATCTTCTTGCATAAATTTAATGGTGTTGCCACTGTTGTTCTGTGGTCAGTGCGTTCGGCGCACTTCACCAAATTTTCTGAAATTTTTTTTCCGGAGATTTTTTAGCACCAATTGGACAATGTGGCTACTGTTGCTCAGTGGTAGGCGCGTTCGGCGCATAAGAACAATTTTTCTGAAATATTTTTCCGGAGATCTTTTAGCACCAATTGGACGGTGTGGCTACTGTAGCTCAGTAGTCAGTGCGTCCGGCGTACAACCCCAAATCTTTTTTTTCCGGAGACCTTCTAGCACCAATTGGATGGTGTGGCCACTGTTGTTCTGTTGTCAGTGCGTTCGGCGCACTTCACCAAATTTTCTGAAATTTTTTTTCCGGAGATCTTTTAGCACCAATTGGACGGTGTGACTACTGTTGCTCAGTGGTCAGTGCGTCCGGCTAACAACAACAAATTTTCTGAATTCTAGCACCAATTGGATGGTGTGGCCGCTGTTGTTCTGTGGTCAGTGCGTTCGGCGCACTTCACCAGATTTTCTGAAATCTTTTTTCCGGAGATCTTCTAGGATAAATTTAATGGTGTTGCCACTGTTGTTCTGTGGTCAGTGCGTTCGGCGCACTTCACCAAATTTTCAGAATTTTATTTTCCGGAGATCTTTTAGCACCAATTGGACAATGTGGCTACTGTTGCTCAGTGGTAGGCGCGTTCGGCGCATAAGAACAATTTTTCTGAAATATTTTTCCGGAGATCTTTTAGCACCAATTGGACGGTGTGGCTACTGTTGCTCAGTAGTCAGTGCGTCCCGCGTACAACCCCAAATCTTTTTTTTCCGGAGATCTTCTAGCACCAATTGGATGGTGTGGCAACTGTTGTTCTGTGGTCAGTGCGTTCGGCGCACTTCACCAAATTTTCTGAAATCTTTTTTCCGGAGATCTTTTAGCACCAATTGGACGGTGTGGCTACTGTTGCTCAGTGGTCAGTGCGTCCGGCATACAACCCCAAATTTTTTTTTCCGGAGATCTTCTAGCACCAATTGGATGGTCTGGCTACTGTTGTTCTGTGGTCAGTGCGTTCGGCGCACTTCACCAAATTTTCTGAAATCTTTTTTCCGGAGATCTTCTAGCATAAATTTAATGGTGTTGCCACTGTTGTTCTGTGGTCAGTGAGTTCGGCGCACTTCACCAAATTTTCTGAAATTTTTTTTCCAGAGATCTTTTAGCACCAATTGGACGGTGTGGCTACTGTTACTCAGTGGTCAGTGCGTCCGGCGTACAGCCCCAAATCTTTTTTTACCGGAGATCTTTTAGCACCAATTGGGCGGTGTGGCTACTGCTGCTCAGTGGTCAGTGCGTCCGGCGTACAACCCCAAATCTTTTTTTTCCGGAGATCTTCTAGCACCAATTGGATGGTGTGGCTACTGTTGTTCTGTGGTCAGTGCGCTCGGCGCACTTCACCAAATTTTCTCAAATTTTATTTCCGGAGATCTTTTAGCACCAATTGGATGGTGTGGCCACTGTTGTTCTGTGGTCAGTGCGTTCGGCGCACAAGAACAAATTTTCTGAAATTTTTTTTCCGGAGATCTTCTAGCATAAATTGGATGGTGTTGCCACTGTTGTTCTGTGCTCAGTGCGTTCGGCACACTTCACCAAATTTTCTGAAATTTTTTTTCCGGATCTTTTAGCACCAATTGGACGGTGTGGCTTCTGTTGCTCAGTGGTCAGCGTTCGGCGCACAAGAACAATTTTTCTGAAATATTTTTCCGGAGATCTTTTAGCACCAATTGGATGGTGTGGCCACTGTTGTTCTGTGGTCATTGCGTTCGGCGCACTTCCCCAAATTTTCTGAAATCTTTTTTCCGGAGATCTTCTAGCATAAATTTAATGGTGTTGCCACTGTTGTTCTGTGGTCAGTGCGTTCGGCGCACTAGAACAAATTTTCTGAAATTTTTTTTCCGGAGATCTTTTAGCACCAATTGGATGGTGTGGCTACTGTTGCACAGTAGTCAGTGCGTCCGGCGTACAACCCCAAATCTTTTTTTACCGGAGATCTTTTAGCACCAACCAATTGGGCGGTGTGGCTACTGCTGCTCAGTGGTCAGTGCGTCCGGCGTACAACCCCAAATCTTTTTTTTCCGGAGATCTTCTGGCACCAATTGGATTGGTGTTGCCCCTGTTGTTCTGTGCTCAGTGCGTTCGGCGCACTTCACCAAATTTTCTGAAAATTTTTTTCCATAGATCTTTTAGCACCAATTGGACGGTGTGGCTACTGTTACTCAGTGGTCAGTGCGTCCGGCGTACAACCCCAAATCTTTTTTTTCCGGAGATCTTCTAGCACCAATTGGATGGTGTGGCTACTGTTGTTCTGTGGTCAGTGCGCTCGGCGCACTTCACTAAATTTTCTCAAATTTTTTTTTCCGGAGATCTTTTAGCACCAATTGGACGGTGTGGCTACTGTTACTCAGTGGTCAGTGCGTCCGGCGTACAACCCCAAATCTTTTTTTACCGGAGATCTTTTAGCACCAATTGGGCGGTGTGGCTACTGCTGCTCAGTGGTCAGTGCGTCCGGCGTACAACCCCAAATCTTTTTTTTCCGGAGATCTTCTAGCACCAATTGGATGGTGTGGCTACTGTAGTTCTGTGGTCATTGCGCTCGGCGCACTTCACCAAATTTTCTAAAATTTTTTTTCCGGAGATCTTTTAGCACCAATTGGACGGTGTGGCTACTGTTACTCAGTGGTCAGTGCGTCCGGCGTACAACCCCAAATCTTTTTTTACCGGAGATCTTTTAGCACCAATTGGATGGTGTTGCCACTGTTGTTCTGTGCTCAGTGCGCTCGGTGCACAAGAACAATTTTTCTGAAATTTTTTTTCCGGTGAACTCTTAGCACCAATTGGATGGTGTGGCCACTGTTGTTCTGTGGTCATTGCGTTCGGCGCACTTCCCCAAATTTTCTGAAATCTTTTTTCCGGAGATCATCTAGCATAAATTTAATGGTGTTGCCACTGTTGTTCTGTGGTCAGTCCGTTCGGCGCACTTCACCAAATTTTCTGAAATTTTTTTTCCGGAGATCTTTTAGCACCAATTGGACAATGTGGCTACTGTTGCTCAGTGGCAGGCGCGTTCGGCGCATAAGAACAATTTTTCTGAAATATTTTTCCGGAGATCTTTTAGCACCAATTGGACAGCACCTGTTGCTCAGTAGTCAGTGCGTCCGGCGTACAACCCCAAATCTTTTTTTTCCGGAGATCTTCTAGCACCAATTGGATGGTGTGGCAACTGTTGTTCTGTGGTCAGTGCGTTCGGCGCACTTCACCAAATTTTCTGAAATCTTTTTTCTGGAGATCTTCTAGCATAAATTTAATGGTGTTGCCACTGTTGTTCTGTGGTCAGTGAGTTCGGCGCACTAGAACAAATTTTCTGAAATTTTTTTTCCGGAGATCTTTTAGCACCAATTGGATGGTGTGGCTACTGTTGCTCAGTAGTCAGTGCGTCCGGCGTACAACCCCAAATCTTTTTTTACCGGAGATCTTTTAGCACCAACTGGGCGGTGTGGCTACTGCTGCTCAGTGGTCAGTGCGTCCGGCGTACAACCCCAAATCTTTTTTTTCCGGAGATCTTCTGGCACCAATTGGATGGTGTTGCCACTGTTGTTCTGTGCTCAGTGCGTTCGGCGCACTTCACCAAATTTTCTGAAATTTTTTTTCCGGAGATCTTTTAGCAACAATTGGACGGGTGTGGCTACTGTTACTCAGTGGTCAGTGCGTCCGGCGTACAACCCCAAATCTTTTTTTACCGGAGATCTTTTAGCACCAATTGGGCGGTGTGGCTACTGCTGCTCAGTGGTCAGTGCGTCCGGCGTACAACCCCAAATCATTTTTTTCCGGAGATCTTCTAGCACCAATTGGATGGTGTGGCAACTGTTGTTCTGTGGTCAGTGCGTTCGGCGCACTTCACCAAATTTTCTGAAATTTTTTTTCCGGAGATCTTTTAGCACCAATTGGACGGTGTGGCTACTGTTGCTCAGTGGTCAGCGCGATCGGCGCACAAGAACAATTTTTCTGAAATATTTTTGCGTCCGGCGTACAACCCCAAATCATTTTTTTCCGGAGATCTTCTAGCACCAATTGGATGGTGTGGCAACTGTTGTTCTGTGGTCAGTGCGTTCGGCGCACTTCACCAAATTTTCTGAAATTTTTTTTCCGGAGATCTTTTAGCACCAATTGGACGGTGTGGCTACTGTTGCTCAGTGGTCAGCGCGATCGGCGCACAAGAACAATTTTTCTGAAATATTTTTGCGTCCGGCGTACAACCCCAAATCATTTTTTCCGGAGATCTTCTAGCACCAATTGGATGGTGTGGCAACTGTTGTTCTGTGGTCAGTGCGTTCGGCGCACTTCACCAAATTTTCTGAAATTTTTTTTCCGGAGATCTTTTAGCACCAATTGGACAATGTGGCTACTGTTGCTCAGTGGTAGGCGCGTTCGGCGCATAAGAACAATTTTTCTGAAATATTTTTCCGGAGATCTTTTAGCACCAATTGGACGGTGTGGCTACTGTTGCTCAGTAGTCAGTGCGTCCGGCGTACAACCCCAAATCTTTTTTTTCCGGAAATCTTCTAGCACCAATTGGATGGTGTGGCAACTGTTGTTCTGTGGTCAGTGCGTTCGGCGCACTTCACCAAATTTTCTGAAATCTTTTTTCCGGAGATCTTCTAGCATAAATTTAATGGTGTTGCCACTGTTGTTCTGTGGTCAGTGCGTTCGGCGCACTTCACCAAATTTTCTGAAATTTTTTTTCCGGAGATCTTTTAGCACCAATTGGACAATGTGGCTACTGTTGCTCAGTGGTAGGCGCGTTCGGCGCATAAGAACAATTTTTCTGAAATATTTTTCCGGAGATCTTTTAGCACCAATTGGACGGTGTGGCTACTGTTGCTCAGTAGTCAGTGCGTCCGGCGTACAACCCCAAATCTTTTTTTTCCGGAGACCTTCTAGCACCAATTGGATGGTGTGGCCACTGTTGTTCTGTTGTCAGTGCGTTCGGCGCACTTCACCAAATTTTCTGAAATTTTTTTTCCGGAGATCTTTTAGCACCAATTGGACGGTGTGGCTACTGTTGCTCAGTGGTCGGCGCGTTCGGTGTACAACCCCAAATCTTTTTTTTCCGGAGATCTTCTAGCACCAATTGGATGGTGTGGCCACTGCTGTTCTGTGGTCATTGCTTTCGGCGCACTTCACCAAATTTTCTGAAATTTTTTTTTCCGGAAATCTTTAAGCACCAATTGGATGGTGTGGTTACTGTTGTTCTGCCGTCAGTTGGCTTGGCGCACTTCACCAGATTTTCTGAAATTTTTTTTCCGGATATCTTTTAGACACCAATTGGACGGTGTGGCTACTGTTGCTCAGTGGTCGGCGCGTTCGGCGCACAAGAACAATTTTTCTGAAATATTTTTCCGGAGATCTTTTAGCACCAATTGGACGGTGTGGCTACTGTTGCTCAGTGGTCGGCGCGTTCGGCGCACTAGAACAATTTTTCTGAAATATTTTTCCGGAGATCTTTTAGCACCAATTGGACAATGTGGCTACTGTTGCTCAGTGGTAGGCGCGTTCGGCGCATAAGAACAATTTTTCTGAAATATTTTTCCGGAGATCTTTTAGCACCAATTGGACAGCACCTGTTGCTCAGTAGTCAGTGCGTCCGGCGTACAACCCCAAATCTTTTTTTTCCGGAGATCTTCTAGCACCAATTGGATGGTGTGGCAACTGTTGTTCTGTGGTCAGTGCGTTCGGCGCACTTCACCAAATTTTCTGAAATCTTTTTTCTGGAGATCTTCTAGCATAAATTTAATGGTGTTGCCACTGTTGTTCTGTGGTCAGTGAGTTCGGCGCACTAGAACAAATTTTCTGAAATTTTTTTTCCGGAGATCTTTTAGCACCAATTGGATGGTGTGGCTACTGTTGCTCAGTAGTCAGTGCGTCCGGCGTACAACCCCAAATCTTTTTTTACCGGAGATCTTTTAGCACCAATTGGGCGGTGTGGCTACTGCTGCTCAGTGGTCAGTGCGTCCGGCGTACAACCCCAAATCTTTTTTTTCCGGAGATCTTCTGGCACCAATTGGATGGTGTTGCCACTGTTGTTCTGTGCTCAGTGCGTTCGGCGCACTTCACTAAATTTTCTGAAATTTTGTTTCCGGAGATCTTTTAGCAACAATTGGACGGGTGTGGCTACTGTTACTCAGTGGTCAGTGCGTCCGGCGTACAACCCCAAATCTTTTTTTACCGGAGATCTTTTAGCACCAATTGGGCGGTGTGGCTACTGCTGCTCAGTAGTCAGTGCGTCCGGCGTACAACCCCAAATCTTTTTTTTCCGGAGATCTTCTAGCACCAATTGGATGGTGTGGCAACTGTTGCAACTGTCCGAAAAATATTTCAGAAAAATTGTTCTTATGCGCCGAACGCGCCTACCACTGAGCAACAGTAGCCACATTGTCCAATTGGTGTTAAAAGATCTCCGGAAAAAAAATTTCAGAAAATTTGGTGAAGTGCGCCGAACGCACTGACCACAGAACAACAGTGGGAACACCATTAAATTTATGCTAGAAGATCTGCGGAAAAAAGATTTCAGAAAATTTGGGGAAGGGCGCCGAACGCAATGACCACAGAACAACAGTGGCCACACCATCCAATTGGTGCTAAATGTTCACCGGAAAAAAAATTTCAGAAAAATTGTTCTTGTGCACCGAGCGCACTGACCACAGAACAACAGTTGCCACACCATCGAATTGGTGCTAGAAGATCTACGGATAAAAAAGATTTGGGGTTGTACGCCGGATGCACTGACTACTGAGCAACAGTAGCCACACCGTCCAATTGGTGCTAAAAGATCTCCGCAAAAATATTTCAGAAAAATTGTTCTTGTGCGCCGATCGCGCTGAGTGGTCAGTGCGTCCGGCGTACAACCCCAAATCTTTTTTTTCCGGAGATCTTCTGGCACCAATTGGATGGTGTGGTTACTGTTGTTCTGCCGTCAGTTGGCTTGGCGCACTTCACCAGATTTTCTGAAATTTTTTTTCCGGATATCTTTTAGACACCAATTGGACAGTGTGGCTACTGTTGCTCAGTGGTCGGCGCGTTCGGCGCACAAGAACAATTTTTCTGAAATATTTTTCCGGAGATCTTTTAGCATCAATTGGACGGTGTGGCTACTGTTGCTCAGTGGTCGGCGCGTTCGGCGCACTAGAACAAATTTTCTGAAATATTTTTCCGGAGATCTTTTAGCACCAATTGGATGTTGTTGCCACTGTTGTTCTGCCGTCACTTCACGTCGTTCGGCGCACTTCACCAGATTTTCAATTTTTCTGAATATTTTTCCGGAGATCTTTTAGCACCAATTGGACGGTGTGGCTACTGTTGCTCAGTGGTCGGCGCGTTCGGCGCACTAGAACAAATTTTCTGAAATATTTTTCCGGAGATCTTTTAGCACTAATTGGATGTTGTTGCCACTGTTGTTCTGCCGTCACTTCACGTCGTTCGGCGCACTTCACCAGATTTTCTGAAATTTTTTTTCCGGAGATCTTTTAGCACCAATTGCACGGTGTGGCTACTGTTGCTCAGTGGTCGGCGCGTTCGGCGCACAAGAACAAATTTTCTGAAATTTTTTTCCGGAGATCTTTTAGCACCAATTGGATGGTGTGGTTACTGTTGCTCAGTGGTCGGCGCACTAGAACAAATTTTCTGAAATTTTTTTTCCGGAGATCTTCTAGCACCAATTTAATGGTGTGGCCACTGTTGTTCTGTGGTCAGTGCGCTCGGTGCACAAGAACAATTTTCTGAAATTTTTTTTCCGGTGATCTTTTAGCACCAATTGGATGGTGTGGCCACTGCTGTTCTGTGGTCATTGCTTTCGGCGCACTTCACCAAATTTTCTGAAATTTTTTTTTCCGGAAATCTTTAAGCACCAATTGGATGGTGTGGTTACCGTTGTTCTGCCGTCAGTTGGCTTGGCGCACTTCACCAGATTTTCTGAAATTTTTTTTTCGGAGATCTTTTAGCACCAATTGCACGGTGTGGCTACTGTTGCTCAGTAATCGGCGCGTTCGGCGCACAAGAACAAATTTTCTGAAATTTTTTTTCCGGAGATCTTCTAGCAGTGGTCAGTACGTCCGGCGTACAACCCCAATTCTTTTTTTTCCGAAGATCTTCTAGCACCAATTGGATGGTGTGGCCACTGTTGTTCTGTGGTCAGTTCGTTCGGCGCACAAGAACAAATTTCCTGACATTTTATTTCCGGAGATCTTTTAGCACCAATTGGATGGTGTTGCAACTGTTGTTCTGTGGTCAGTGCGTTCGGCGCACTTCACCAAATTTTCTAAAATTTTTTTTCCGGAGATCTTTTAGCACCAATTGGACGGTGTGGCTACTGTTGCTCAGTGGTTAGTTAGGCGCGTTCGGCGCACAAGAACAATTTTTCTGAAATATTTTTCCGGAGATATTTTAGCACCAATTTAACGGTGTGGCTACTGTTGCTCAGTAGTCAGTGCGTCCGGCGTACAACCCCAAATCTTTTTTTTCCGTCGATCTTCTAGCACCAATTCGATGGTGTGGCCACTGTTGTTCTGTGGTCAGTGCGCTTGGTGCACAAGAACAATTTTTCTGAAATCTTTTTGCGGTGATCTTTTAGCACCAATTGGATGGTGTGGCCACTGTTGTTCTGTGGTCATTGCGTTCGGCGCACTTCACCAAATTTTCTGAAATTTTTTTTCGAGAGATCTTTTAGCACCAATTGGACGGTGTGGCTACTGTTGCTCAGTGGTCAGTGCGTCCGGCGTACAACCCCAAAATTTTTTTTTCCGGAGATCTTCTAGCACCAATTGGATGGTGTGGCCACTGTTGTTCTGTTGTCAGTGCGTTCGGCGCACTTCACCAAATTTTCTGAAATCTTTTTCCGGAGATCTTCTAGCATAAATTTAATGGTGTTGCCACTGTTGTTCTGTGGTCAGTGCGTTCGGCGCACTAGAACAAATTTTCTGAAATTTTTTTTCCGGAGATCTTTTAGCACCAATTGGATGGTGTGGCTACTGTTGCTCAGTAGTCAGTGCGTCCGGCGTACAACCCCAAATTTTTTTTTTCCGGAGATCTTCTAGCACCAATTGGATGGTGTGGCCACTGTTGTTCTGTTGTCAGTGCGTTCGGCGCACTTCATCAAATTTTCTGAAATCTTTTTTCCGGAGATCTTCTAGCATAAATTTAATGGTGTTGCCACTGTTGTTCTGTGGTCAGTGCGTTCGGCGCACTAGAACAAATTTTCTGAAATTTTTTTTCCAGAGATCTTTTAGCACCAATTGGACGGTGTGGCTACTGTTGCTCAGTGGTCAGTGCGTCCATCGTACAACCCCCAATCTTTTTTTTACCGAAGATCTTTTAGCACCAATTGGATGGTGTGGCAACTGTTGTTCTGTGGTCAGTGCGTTCGGCGCACTTCACCAAATTTTCTGAAATCTTTTTTCCGGAGATCTTCTAGCATAAATTTAATGGTGTTGCCACTGTTGTTCTGTGCTCAGTGCGTTCGGCGCACTTCACCAAATTTTCTGAAATTTTTTTTCCAGAGATATTTTAGCACCAATTGGACGGTGTGGCTACTGTTGCTCAGTGGTCAGTGCGTCCGGCGTACAACCCCAAATTTTTTTTTTCCGGAGATCTTCTAGCACCAATTGGATTCAATGACAGTTGATCATCGAAGTGTATAGTTGGTTTTTAGAAGTGCTCCGTAATATAATTACAATTCCCTGTGAAAAAAAAGCTGATTGAAAGCGAAACTATATTAAAACATAAACAAGATAGTGACTTTTTATCATTTATTCAAAATCGCATAGTAAAAGTGGTTTACAACAGTGTTTTCTTTATTTAAAATTATTGAATTTCTTGCTGCTTCATCTTTACTGTGTCCATAGTTGTTACATTTACAGCTCCATTTACACACAGTAAGTACAATGCCTAAATGCGATCATTGTAAAGATGAATTGCCTCTCGCGGGTGATTTTGTCTCTTGTCCCCTATGTTCCCGTAAACTGCACTACCAATGCACCACGGTGACAGAAAGGTCTTGGAGATCGATGGGCTCCAAAAAAAATGTTTGGAGGTGTCAGTTTTGCAGAAATGCCAACGATAATCTCAGCGGCACCCCAAGCGACGTTTCATCACAGCCAGTCACACCAGATATTCAATCTAACAAAAGAAATAGAACCGAAACACTTAGTCCACAAAATAATGCGAATACACAAACTGCCACGGAATACACACCAAATGTCAACTCAACCACAACCGACATACTAACCGAAATTAAAAACATGAAAACTGAAATGAAGAGCATTGCTGATTTCTGTAATTTCGTATCACAGAAATTCGACGATATCAACAAAAATATTGAAAAAAACAATACGTTCATGGACACAATGATGAACGAAATACAAAAACTAAAAGATGTAAATAAAGAAAAAGATAAACAAATTCTTGACATGCAGGCACAAATAAACAAACTTGAACAACAACAACTAAAACACAGCATAGAAATCAAGAATATCCCACCAATACAAAACGAAAATCTAGTTGAAATAATTAAATCTGTAGGAAAAACAATTAAACAAGATATAACAAATGCGGATATAACAGACATCTACCGCACTAAAAATAAAAACACCGAAAGATCCACAATTATCGCCACTTTCCACAACTATCAAGTAAAAAATACATTTATGCAAAACGCCCGTGCAACTCGTCCGCTTACAATTGCTAAGATTAATCAAAACATGGAAAACAATGCAAGAATTAACGAGGCTTATAACAACAACAATGTTTTCATAAATAACACTCTTACGAATGTAAACAAACAGATGCTGTGGCTAGCGAAAAAGAAGGCCAAAGAAGAAGGCTGGAAATACGTGTGGGAAAATACGGGAAAAATCTTCGCTAGAAGGAAAGAAAGGGCGGAAGCTTTGTTTATTCAATCTATGATTGACATAGACAAAATTAAACGCATTTAATTGACATATATATATATGTACATATGAAGAACAACTAGTTCTACGTTATGATGGATGACAATATAGAAGAATTGTTCGATTTAAATTACATGAAGTTCAAAAATTTCAATCAAACAAAAAATGAATTAAAAAAACTTAATTTTCGTTGTCTATGTCTAAATATTAGATCGTTAAGGAAAAACTGGGATGTCTTCTGTGCTAGTATATGTCCAATATTGAGTTGTTTAGATGTAATTGTTTTGGTAGAAATAAATATTACAAAAGAAGAAAATAGCATGTACTATCTGGATGGTTTTTGCGCCGAGTTTGAAAACAGGTTACATAAAAAAGGTGGAGGCATAGCTATATTTATTAAAAATCATATAAGCTACGAGCGTTTAGATATCGAAACAGCTGCTTTTGAAAACCTGACAGTGAGGACTGTATCAAACGCGAAAACAAATGTAATAAGCGCAATCTATAGACCACCGAAAAACAATCTGACTGAATTTATGAATGAGTTTGCACGAATTACAATCATGAGAGGAGTGCATAACGATCTGGTAGTTCTGGGCGACATGAACATAGATGTAAAAAACAACACAAACAATTTTGTCCTGAATTACCACGAAATGCTAGCTTCAGAAGGGTTGTACAATGTCATTAAAGGAGCTACTAGGGTCGACCCAAATAGAGGCACATGCACACTTATTGATCACATTTTGGTAAATTTACCAAAAAGCAAAACGTTTTCGGCTGTAGTAGAAAGTGACATTTCTGATCATTATAGCACGCTTTACGGGGTCTACGACCATCCTCCTGAGGAGAATGATACTCATGTTCATATGCGACCTACCATAGTGACGAGTAAAGTAAACCAGCTGATTCGAGATACTAATTGGACACAAGTGGCTGAAAAAAACGACCCTGTATCACTCTTAAGTTCCTTAATGGAAAAAATGAGTGAAATATATACAAATTCAAAAATCACACACAGGCAAAAAAACCGAAAGAATGCTTCATGGATTACTAGGGACATCCAAGACATCTGCAGAGAGCGAGATAGACTATATCGCAGGTGGAAAAATAACCGGAATAACCGAACATATGAAAGAGAGTACAAAACGTTACGAAATCAAGTTAAC
This sequence comes from Xylota segnis, assembly GCA_963583995.1. Taxonomy (NCBI): domain Eukaryota; kingdom Metazoa; phylum Arthropoda; class Insecta; order Diptera; family Syrphidae; genus Xylota; species Xylota segnis. Next base: position 102,524,107 of record OY757236.1, on the reverse strand, counting down.
AAAAAAATTACAATGACTAGGAATCAATATTACAAGAACAGGTTTGAAGAAGTAAGATGCGATCCAAAGAAAACGTGGGCATTAATAAACGAAGTTTTAGGTCGAAAGAAACCCAATTTGGATGATGTCATTAGGAACAACTTTTCGCCTAATGTAAGCACAGCACAACTAGCTGATGAATTTGGTGACCTCTTTTCGACACAGGCAGCATCTATTATCCATACGTGTAACATTACCGAATCTACGCATCGCAACGCTGTTCTACGAGACTCCATATATTTGGGAGATATCAGCTGCATTGAGGTAGCTGATATATTGTATCGTTTGAATGTTCAAAAGGCGCCTGGGGCTGATGGTATCAGAGCCATGGATTTAAGATCAAACGCCGATATCTTTGCTCCAATAATAGCTAAAATGATAAATCTAAGCTTTAACACTTCGACGGTACCAGAAAAACTTAAAGAGGCAGTTGTTCGACCGATACACAAGGGAGGTAGCAAAAAACAGTCGGAGAACTATCGTCCGATTGCAATCTTGCCAGCTATCGAGAAGATCATAGAACAGATCGTGTCAAATCGAATATGGGACTTCATCCACAAACACGATCTAATAAGCAAACACCAGTATGGTTTTCAAAAGGGTAGAAGTACAAACCAGCTTCTTGGCGATTTCGCGAATGTCATCAACACCAGTCTCAGCAAACGTCACCACACCCTAGTTCTGTTTTTGGACTTCAGCAAAGCATTTGATACTCTCGACCACAACAAACTTATCGATGCTGTCCAAAGAGTTGGAATTAGGGGAAAGCTGACATACTGGTTAGCAGACTATTTGGCAGAGAGGACATTTCGGGTGAGAGTCAAAGATTGTTGCAGCAGGGCTTATAAAGTTCAATATGGAGTTCCACAAGGCAGTAGACTGGGTCCTTTACTTTTCATTCTTTACACCAACGAACTGCTGAAATGTTTTAAGAAAAGTTTCCCATTCGCCTACGCAGATGACACGGCAATTGTTGTGTGTCATCAATCCCTAGAAGAAGCAGCAAGGATAATGCAAGCCGAATTCGACGAAGCTGGAAAATGGTGTCACGACAATGGGCTGGTTATCAATGCCACAAAAACAAAACTAATGCACATCCGGAGCCCAAACTATTCACCGTCGCAAGTTTTGTTGAAGAGTTACAGATGTGCAAATGCATCCAGTTGTGACGATATTCAAATGGTTGATACATACAAATATCTAGGCATTACAATTGACTGCCATTTCCTTTGGGATGCTCATATTAACGATCTGCGAAACAAATTGAAGGGGTCGCTGTTTGCGCTGGCCTGTCTGCAGTACAAATCTATGACGTCTGTGCATAAGCAAGTGTACTATGCTCTCATAGAGTCCAGATTGCGGTATGGTGTGTTAGCTTGGGGAGGTGCAGCGCAAACGCACATCGAAAAGCTACAAAAGATCCAAGACAGGGCGTTAAAGTTGATGTCGAAAGGCCACGTAACAACCAACATCGTACGCGTTCTTGAAGTGAGGCAGATCTTTAAGATGAGTGCAGCCCTGGAGTACTATGATGATCCAAGTTTCCGAACGCCAATTGCTCACCAGGTGAACACAAGGAGACGAGCTGAGGGTCTACTTCAACTTCCAGCGATCATAAATGAGTACGGCAGAAGAAGACTGGAGTACATCGTGCCAAACGTACTCAACAATCTACCTCAACATCTTCGCAACATAAATCAAATAAATGTTAGAAAACGAAAAATTAAACAATATTTCCTAGAATCCATTACCTAGAGTTCATAACTGAGAATAATTAAATAATTAAATTAAACTTAATATATTTATATCTATTCTCACTAAAACTAAAATATGTAGATACTATTATGCAATTTAGCTCAGTTTTGTTTTTTAAATTAAATTAACGCATAAAAAAAAAAACTTTGATGATTAACAGATATGTACATAGCATAGGTACTCAATCTCCTGCAGATAAGCCATTAGGCTTCGCAGGTAAATAAATAAATGAATAAATAAAATGAAAAAAGAAAAAAAAAAAAAGAAAAAAAAAAAGTGTGGCCACTGTTGTTCTGTTGTCAGTGCGTTCGGCGCACTTCACCAAATTTTCTGAAATCTTTTTTCCGGAGATCTTCTAGCATAAATTTAATGGTGTTGCCACTGTTGTTCTGTGGTCAGTGCGTTCGGCGCACTTCACCAAATTTTCTGAAATTTTTTTTCCAGAGATCTTTTAGCACCAATTGGACGGTGTGGCTACTGTTACTCAGTGGTCAGTGCGTCCGGCGTACAACCCCAAATCTTTTTTTACCGGAGATCTTTTAGCACCAATTGGATGGTGTGGCCACTGTTGTTCTGTGGTCAGTGCGTTCGGCGCACAAGAACAAATTTTCTGAAATTTTTTTTCCGGAGATCTTCTAGCATAAATTGGATGGTGTTGCCACTGTTGTTCTGTGCTCAGTGCGTTCGGCGCACTTCACCAAATTTTCTGAAATTTTTTTTTCCGGAGATCTTTTAGCACCAATTGGACGGTGTGGCTACTGTTACTCAGTGGTCAATGCGTCCGGCGTACAACCCCAAATCTTTTTTTACCGGAGATCTTTTAGCACCAATTGGGCGGTGTGGCTACTGCTGCTCAAAGGTCAGTGCGTCCGGCGTACAACCCCAAATCTTTTTTTTCCGGAGATCTTCTAGCACCAATTGGATGGTGTGGCTACTGTTGTTCTGTGGTCAGTGCGCTCGGCGCACTTCACCAAATTTTCTGAAATTTTTTTTTCCGGAGATCTTTTAGCACCAATTGGACGGTGTGGCTACTGTTACTCAGTGGTCAGTGCGTCCGGCGTACAACTCCAAATCTTTTTTTAAAGGAGATCTTTTAGCACCAATTGGATGGTGTGGCCACTGTTGTTCTGTGGTCAGTGCGTTCGGCGCACAAGAACAAGTTTTCTGAAATTTTTTTTCCGGAGATCTTCTAGCATAAATTGGATGGTGTTGCCACTGTTGTTCTGTCCTCAGTGCGTTCGGCGCCCTTCACCAAATTTTCTGAAATTTTTTTTCCGGAGATCTTTTAGCACCAATTGGACGGTGAGGCTACCGTTGCTCAGTGGTCGGCGCGTTCGGCGCACAAGAACAATTTTTCTGAAATATTTTTCCGGAGATCTTTTAGCACCAATTGGACGGTGTGGCTACTGTTGCTCAGTAGTCAGTGCATCCGGCGTACAACCCCAAATCTTTTTTTTCCGTAGATCTTCTAGCACCAATTCGATGGTGTGGCCACTGTTGTTCTGTGGTCAGTGCGCTCGGTGCACAAGAACAATTTTTCTGAAATTTTTTTTCCGGAGATCTTTTAGCACCAATTGGACGGTGTGGCTACTGTTGCTCAGTGGTAGGCGTGTTCGGCGCATAAGAACAATTTTTCTGAAATATTTTTCCGGAGATCTTTTAGCACCAATTGGATGGTGTGGCTACTGTTGCTCAGTAGTCAGTGCGTCCGGCGTACAACCCCAAATCTTTTTTTTCCGGAGATCTTCTAGCACCAATTGGATGGTGTGGCAACTGTTGTTCGTGGTCAGTGCGTTCGGCGCACTTCACCAAATTTTCTGAAATCTTTTTTCCGGAGATCTTCTAGCATAAATTTAATGGTGTTGCCACTGTTGTTCTGTGGTCAGTGCGTTCGGCGCACTAGAACAAATTTTCTGAAATTTTTTTTCCGGAGATCTTTTAGCACCAATTGGATGGTGTGGCTACTGTTGCTCAGTAGTCAGTGCGTCCGGCGTACAACCCCAAATTTTTTTTTTTCCGGAGATCTTCTAGCACCAATTGGATGGTGTGGCCATTGTTGTTCTGTTGTCAGTGCGTTCGGCGCACTTCACCAAATTTTCTGAAATCTTTTTTCCGGAGATCTTCTAGCATAAATTTAATGGTGTTGCCACTGTTGTTCTGTGATCAGTGCGTTCGGCGCACTTCACCAAATTTTCTGAAATCTTTTTTCCGGAGATCTTCTAGCATAAATTTAATGGTGTTGCCACTGTTGTTCTGTGGTCAGTGCGTTCGGCGCACTAGAACAAATTTTCTGAAATTTTTTTTCCGGAGATCTTTTAGCACCAATTGGATGGTGTGGCTACTGTTGCTCAGTAGTCAGTGCGTCCGGCGTACAACCAAAAATGTTTTTTTTCCGGAGATCTTCTAGCACCAATTGGATGGTGTGGCCACTGTTGTTCTGTTGTCAGTGCGTTCGGCGCACTTCACCAAATTTTCTGAAATCTTTTTTCCGGAGATCTTCTAGCATAAATTTAATGGTGTTGCCACTGTCGTTCTGTGGTCAGTGCGTTCGGCGCACTAGAACAAATTTTCTGAAATTTTTTTTCCAGAGATCTTTTAGCACCAATTGGACGGTGTGGCTACTGTTGCTCAGTGGTCAGTGCGTCCATCGTACAACCCCCAATCTTTTTTTTACCGAAGATCTTTTAGCACCAATTGGATGGTGTGGCAACTGTTGTTCTGTGGTCAGTGCGTTCGGCGCACTTCACCAAATTTTCTGAAATTTTTTTTCGAGAGATCTTTTAGCACCAATTGGACGGTGTGGCTACTGTTGCTCAGTGGTCAGTGCGTCCATCGTACAACCCCCAATCTTTTTTTTACCGAAGATCTTTTAGCACCAATTGGATGGTGTGGCAACTGTTGTTCTGTGGTCAGTGCGTTCGGCGCACTTCACCAAATTTTCTGAAATTTTTTTTCCAGATATATTTTAGCACCAATTGGACGGTGTGGCTACTGTTGCTCAGTGGTCAGTGCGTCCGGCGTACAACCCAAATTTTTTTTTCCGGAGATCTTCTAGCATAAATTTAATGGTGTTGCCACTGTTGTTCTGTGCTCAGTGCGTTCGGCGCACTTCACCAAATTTTCTGAAATTTTTTTTCCAGATATATTTTAGCACCAATTGGATGGTGTGGCTACTGTTGCTCAGTAGTCAGTGCGTCCGGCGTACAACCAAAAATGTTTTTTTTCCGGAGATCTTCTAGCACCAATTGGATGGTGTGGCCACTGTTGTTCTGTTGTCAGTGCGTTCGGCGCACTTCACCAAATTTTCTGAAATCTTTTTTCCGGAGATCTTCTAGCATCAATTTAATGGTGTTGCCACTGTCGTTCTGTGGTCAGTGCGTTCGGCGCACTAGAACAAATTTTCTGAAATTTTTTTTCCAGAGATCTTTTAGCACCAATTGGACGGTGTGGCTACTGTTGCTCAGTGGTCAGTGCGTCCATCGTACAACCCCCAATCTTTTTTTTACCGAAGATCTTTTAGCACCAATTGGATGGTGTGGCAACTGTTGTTCTGTGGTCAGTGCGTTCGGCGCACTTCACCAAATTTTCTGAAATTTTTTTTCGAGAGATCTTTTAGCACCAATTGGACGGTGTGGCTACTGTTGCTCAGTGGTCAGTGCGTCCATCGTACAACCCCCAATCTTTTTTTTACCGAAGATCTTTTAGCACCAATTGGATGGTGTGGCAACTGTTGTTCTGTGGTCAGTGCGTTCGGCGCACTTCACCAAATTTTCTGAAATTTTTTTTCCAGATATATTTTAGCACCAATTGGACGGTGTGGCTACTGTTGCTCAGTGGTCAGTGCGTCCGGCGTACAACCCAAATTTTTTTTTCCGGAGATCTTCTAGCATAAATTTAATGGTGTTGCCACTGTTGTTCTGTGCTCAGTGCGTTCGGCGCACTTCACCAAATTTTCTGAAATCTTTTTTCCGGAGATCTTCTAGCATAAATTTAATGGTGTTGCCACTGTTGTTCTGTGCTCAGTGCGTTCGGCGCACTTCACCAAATTTTCTGAAATTTTTTTTCCAGATATATTTTAGCACCAATTGGACGGTGTGGCTACTGTTGCACAGTGGTCAGTGCGTCCGGCGTACAACCCAAATTTTTTTTTCCGGAGATCTTCTAGCACCAATTGGATGGTGTGGCCACTGTTGTTCTGTTGTCAGTGCGTTCGGCGCACTTCACCAAATTTTCTGAAATCTTTTTTCCGGAGATCTTCTAGCATAAATTTAATGGTGTTGCCACTGTTGTTCTGTGGTCAGTGCGTTCGGCGCACTAGAACAAATTTTCTGAAATTTTTTTTCCGGAGATCTTTTAGCACCAATTGGTTGGTGTGGCTACTGTTGCTCAGTAGTCAGTGCGTCCGGCGTACAACCCCAAATCTTTTTTTTCCGTAGATCTTCTAGCACCAATTCGATGGTGTTGCCACTGTTATTCTGTGGTCAGTGCGTTCGGCGCACTAGAACAAATTTTCTGAAATTTTTTTTCCGGAGATCTTTTAGCACCAATTGGATGGTGTGGCTACTGTTGCTCAGTAGTCAGTGCGTCCGGCGTACAACCCCAAATCTTTTTTTTCCGGAGATCTTTTAGCACCAAATGGATGGTGTGGCAACTGTTGTTCTGTGGTCAGTGCGTTCGGCGCACAAGAACAAATTTTCTGAAATCTTTTTTCCGGAGATCTTCTAGCATAAATTTAATGGTGTTGCCACTGTTGTTCTGTGGTCAGTGCGTTCGGCGCACTTCACCAAATTTTCTGAAATCTTTTTTCCGGAGACCTTCTAGCATAAATTTAGTGGTGTTGCCACTGTTGTTCTGTGGTCAGTGCGTTCGGCGCACTAGAACAAATTTTCTGAAATTTTTTTTCCGGAGATCTTTTAGCACCAATTGGATGGTGTGGCTACTGTTGCTCAGTAGTCAGTGCGTCCGGCGTACAACCCCAAATCTTTTTTTTCCGGAGATCTTCTAGCACCAATTGGATGGTGTGGCCACTGTTGTTCTGTGGTCAGTTCGTTCGGCGCACTTCACCAAATTTTCTGAAATTTTTTTTCCGGAGATCTTATAGCACCAATTGGACGGTGTGGCTACTGTTGCTCGGTAGTCAGTGCGTCCGGCGTTCAACCCCAAATCTTTTTTTTCCGGAGATCTTCTAGCACCAATTGGATGGTGTGGCCGCTGTTGTTCTGTGGGCAGTGCGTTCGGCGCACTTCACCAAATTTTCTGAAATTTTTTTTCCGGAGATCTTTTAGCACCAATTAAACGGTGTGGCTACTGTTGCTCAGTGGTTCGGCGCGTTCGGCGCACAAGAACAATTTTTGTGAAATATTTTTCCGGAGATCTTTTAGCACCAATTTGGCTACTGTTACTCAGTAGTCAGTGCGTCCGGCGTACAACCCCAAATCTTCTTTTTCTGGAGATCTTCTAGCACCAATTGGATGGTGTGGCCACTGTTGTTCTGTGGTCAATGCGCTCGGTGCACAAGAACAATTTTTCTGAAATTTTTTTTCCGGTGATCTTTTAGCTACAATTGGATGGTGTGGCCACTGTTGTTCTGTGGTCATTGTGTTCGGCGCACTTCACCAAATTTTCTGAAATTTTTTTTTCCGGAAATCTTTTAGCACCAATTGGATGTTGTTGCCACTGTTGTTCTGCCGTCAGTTGGCTCGGCGCACTTCACCAGATTTTCTGAAATTTGTTTTCCGGAGATCTTTTAGCACCAATTGCACGGTGTGGCTACTGTTGCTCAGTGGTCGGCGCGTTCGGCGCACAAGAACAAATTTTCTGAAATTTTTTTTCCGGAGATCTTCTAGCAGTGGTCAGTACGTCCGGCGTACAACCCCAAATCTTTTTTTTCCTCAGACCTTCTAGCACCAATTGGATGGTGTGGCCACTGTTGTTCTGTGGTCAGTTCGTTCGGCGTACAAGACCAAAATTTCCTGACATTTTTTTCCGGTGATCTTTTAGCACCAATTGGATGGTGTGGCCACTGTTGTTCTGTGGTCATTGCGTTCGGCGCACTTCACCAAAATTTCTGAAATTTTTTTTTTTGGAAATCTTTTAGCACCAATTGGATGGTGTGGTTACTGTTGCTCAGTGGTCGGAGCGTTCGGCGCACTAGAACAAATTTTCTGAAATTTTTTTTCCGGAGATCTTTTAGCACCAATTGGATGTTGTTGCCACTGTTGTTCTGCCGTCAGTTGGCTCGGCGCACTTCATCAGATTTTCTGAAATTTTTTTTCCGGAGATCTTTTAGCACCAATTGCACGGTGTGGCTACTGTTGCTCAGTGGTCGGCGCGTTCGGCGCACAACAACAAATTTTCTGAAATTTTTTTTCCGGAGATCTTCTAGCACCAATTGGATGGTGTGGCCACTGTTGTTCTGTGGTCAGTTCGTTCGGCGCACAAGAACAAATTTCCTGACATTTTTTTCCGGAGATCTTTTAGCACCAATTGGATGGTGTTGCAACTGTTGTTCTGTGGTCAGTGCGTTCGGCGCACTTCACCAAATTTTCTAAAATTTTTTTTCACTAGATCTTCTAGCATAAATTGGATGGTGCTGCCACTGTTGTTCTGTGGTCAGTGCGTTCGGCGCACTTCACCAAATTTTCTGATATTTTTTTTCCGGAGATCTTTTAGCACCAATTGGATGGTGTGGTTACTGTTGCTCAGTGGTCGGTGCGTTCGGCGCACTAGAACAAATTTTCTGAAATTTTTTTTCCGGAGATCTTTTAGCACCAATTGGATGTTGTTGCCACTGTTGTTCTGCCGTCAGCTGGTTCGGCGCACTTCACCAAATTTTCTGAAATTTTTTTTCCGGAGATCTTTTAGCACCAATTGGACAATGTGGCTACTGTTGCTCAGTGGTAGGCGCGTTCGGCGCATAAGAACAATTTTTCTGAAATATTTTTCCGGAGATCTTTTAGCACCAATTGGACGGTGTGGCTACTGTTGCTCAGTGGTCGGCGCGTTCGGCGCACAAGAACAATTTTTCTGAAATATTTTTCCGGAGATCTTTTAGCACCAATTGGACAATGTGGCTACTGTTGCTCAGTGGTAGGCGCGTTCGGCGCATAAGAACAATTTTTCTGAAATATTTTTCCGGAGATCTTTTAGCACCAATTGGATGGTGTGGCAACTGTTGTTCTGTTGTCAGTGCGTTCGGCGCACTTCACCAAATTTTCTGAAATCTTTTTTCCGGAGATCTTCTAGCATAAATTTAATGGTGTTGCCACTGTTGTTCTGTGGTCAGTGCGTTCGGCGCACAAGAACAATTTTTCTGAAATATTTTTCCGGAGATCTTTTAGCAACAATTGGACGGTGTGGCTACTGTTGCTCAGTAGTCAGTGCGTCCGGCGTACAACCCCAAATCTTTTTTTTCCGGAGATCTTTTAGCACTAATTGGATGGTGTTGACACTGTTGTTCTGTGGTCAGTGCGTTCGGCGCACTTCACCAGATTTTCTGAAATTTTTTTTCCGGAGATCTTTTAGCACCAATTGGACGGTGTGGCTACTGTTGCTCAGTGGTCGACGCGTTCGGCACACAAGAACAATTTTTCTGAAATATTTTTCCGGAAATATTTAAGCATCAATTGGACGGTGTGGCTACTGTTGCTCAGTAGTCAGTGCGTCCGGCGTACAACCCCAAATCTTTTTTTTCCGGAGATCTTCTAGCACCAATTGGATGGTGTGGCCACTGTTGTTCTGTTGTCAGTGCGTTCGGCGCACTTCACCAAATTTTCTGAAATTTTTTTTCCGGAGATCTTTTAGCACCAATTGGGCGGTGTGGCTACTGTTGGTCAGTGGTCAGTGCGTCCGGCGTACAACCCCAAATCTTTTTTTTCCGGAGATCTTCTAGCACCAATTGGATGGTGTGGCTACTGTTGCTCAGTGGTCGGCGCGTTCGGCGCACAAGAACAAATTTTCTGAAATTTTTTTTCCGGAGGTCTTTTAGCACCAATTGGGCGGTGTGGCTACTGTTGCTCAGTGGTCGGCGCGTTCGGCGCACAAGAACAAATTTTCTGAAATTTTTTTTCCGGAGGTCTTTTAGCACCAATTGGACGGTGTGACTACTGTTGCTCAGTAGTCAGTGCGTCCGGCGTGCAACCCCAAATCTTTTTTTTCCGGAGATCTTCTAGCACCAATTGGATGGTGTGGCCACTGTTGTTCTGTGGTCAGTGCGCTCGGTGCACTTCACCAAATTTTCTGAAATTTTTTTTTCCGGAAATCTTTTAGCACCAATTGGATGGTGTGGCTACTGTTGCTCAGTGGTCGGCGCGTTCGGCGCACTAGAACAAATTTTCTGAAATTTTTTTTCCGGAGATCTTTTAGCACCAATTGGATGGTGTGGCTACTGTTGCTCAGTGGTCGGCGCGTTCGGCGCACAAGAACAAATTTTCTGAAATTTTTTTTCCAGAGATCTTCTAGCTGTGGTCAGTACGTCCGGCGTACAACCCCAAAACTTTTTTTCCGGAGATCTTCTAGCACCAATTGGATGGTGTGGCCACTGCTGTTCTGTGGTCAGTTCGTTCGGCGCACAAGAACAAATTTCCTGACATTTTTTTTCCGGAGATCTTTTAACACCAATTGGATGGTGTTGCCACTGTTGTTCTGTGGTCAGTGCGCTCGGTGCACTTCACCAAATTTTCTGAAATTTTTTTTTCCGGAAATCTTTTAGCACCAATTGGATGGTGTGGTTACTGTTGCTCAGTGGTCGGCGCGTTCGGCGCACTAGAACAAATTTTCTGAAATTTTTTTTCCGGAGATCTTTTAGCACCAATTGGATGGTGTGGCTACTGTTGCTCAGTGGTCGGCGCGTTCGGCGCACAAGAACAAATTTTCTGAAATTTTTTTTCCAGAGATCTTCTAGCTGTGGTCAGTACGTCCGGCGTACAACCCTAAATCTTTTTTTCCGGAGATGTTCTAGCACCAATTGGATGGTGTGGCCACTGCTGTTCTGTGGTCAGTTCGTTCGGCGCACAAGAACAAATTTTCTGAAATTTTTTTTCCGGAGGTCTTTTAGCACCAATTGGGCGGTGTGGCTACTGTTGCTCAGTGGTCGGCGCGTTCGGCGCACAAGAACAAATTTTCTGAATTTTTTTTTCCGGAGGTCTTTTAACACCAATTGGACGGTGTGACTACTGTTGCTCAGTAGTCAGTGCGTCCGGCGTGCAACCCCAAATCTTTTTTTTCCGGAGATCTTCTAGCACCAATTGGATGGTGTGGCCACTTTTGTTCTGTGGTCAGTGCGCTCGGTGCACTTCACCAAATTTTCTGAAATTTTTTTTCCGGAGATCTTCTAGCACCAATTGGATGGTGTGGCCACTGCTGTTCTGTGGTTAGTTCGTTCGGCGCACAAGAACAAATTTTCTGACATTTTTTTTCCGGAGATCTTTTAACACCAATTGGATGGTGTTGCCACTGTTGTTCTGTTTTCAGTGCGTTCGGCGCACTTCACCAAATTTTCTAAAATTTTTTTTCCGGAGATCTTTTAGCACCAATTGGACGGTGTGGCTACTGTTACTCAGTGGTCAGTGCGTCCGGCGTACAACCCCAAATCTTTTTTTTCCGGAGATCTTCTAGCACCAATTGGATGGTGTGGCCACTGTTGTTCTGTGGTCAGTTCGTTCGGCGCACTTCACCAAATTTTCTGAGATTTTATTTCCGGAGATCTTATAGTACCAATTGGATGGTGTGGCTACTGTTGCTCAGTGGTCGGCGCGTTCGGCGCGTTCGGCGCACAAGAACAAATTTTCTGAAATTTTTTTTCCGGAGATCTTTTAGCACCAATTGGATGGTGTTGCCACTGTTGTTCTGTGGTCAGTGCGCTCGGCGCACTTCACTAAATTTTCTAAAATTTTTTTTCAGGAGATCTTTAAGCATCAATTGGCTGGTGTTTCTAGAGTTGCTCAGTGGTCAGTGCGTCCGGCGTACAACCCCAAATCTTTTTTTTCTGGAGATCTTCTAGCACCAATTGGATGGTGTGGCCACTATAGTCCTGTGGTCAGTGCGTTCGACTCATTTTACCAAATTTTCTAAAATTTTTTTATCAGGAGATCTTTTAGCACCAACTGGGTGGTGTGGCCAATGTGGCTCAGTGGTCAGTGCGAGTGGGGTACAACCCCATATCTTTTGCAAACGTTTTCTCAGGACATCTTTAACACCAATTGGACGGTGTGGCCACTGTTGCTCAGTGTTGAGTTTGTGAGGCGTACAACTCCAAATCCTTTTTCTCAGGAGATATATTAGCATCAATTGGATGCTGTGGCCACTGTTGCTCAGTGGTCAGTGGGTGTGGAGTACAACCCCAAAGCTTTTGCATAGGTTTTTCAGGACATCTTTACCGCAAATTGGACGGTGTAGCCACTGTTGCTCAGTGGTCGGCGCGTTCGGCGCGTTCGGCGCACAAGAACAAATTTTCTGAATTTTTTTTTCCGGAGATCTTTTAGCACCAATTGGATGGTGTTGCCACTGTTGTTCTGTGGTCAGTGCGCTCGGCGCACTTCACTAAATTTTCTAAAATTTTTTTTCAGGAGATCTTTAAGCATCAATTGGGTGGTGTTTCTAGAGTTGCTCAGTGGTCAGTGCGTCCGGCGTACAACCCCAAATCATTGTTTTCCGGAGATCTTCTAGCACCAATTGGATGCTGTGGCCACTGTTGTTCTGTGGTCAGTGCGTTAGACGCATTTCACCAAATTTGCTCAGTGTTGAGTTTGTGAGGCGTACAATTCCAAATCCTTTTTCTCAGGAGATATATTAGCATCAATTGGACGGTGTGGCTGCTGTTGTTCAGTGGTCGGCGCGTTCGGCGCACTAGAACAAATTTTATGAAATTATTTTCCGCAGATCTTTTAGCACCAATTGGATGGTGTGGCCACTGTTGTTCTGTGTTCAGTGCGTTCAGCGCACTCCACCAAATTTTCTGAAATTTTTTATCCGGAGATCGTTTTGCACCAATTGGGCGGTGTGGCTACTGTTGCTCAGTGGTTAGTGCGTCCGGCGTACAACCCCAAATCTTTTTCTTCCGGAGATCTTCTAACACCAATTGGATGGCGTGGCTACTGTTGTTCTGTGGTCAGTGCGGATGGTGTTGCCACTGGTGTTCTGTGGTCAGTGCGTTCGGCGCACTTCACCAAATTTTCTAAAATTTTTTTTCCGGAGATCTTCTAGCACCAATTGGATGGTGTGGCCACTGCTGTTCTGTGGTCAGTTCGTTCGGCGCACAAGAACAAATTTTCTGACATTTTTTTTCCGGAGATCTTTTAACACCAATTGGATGGTGTTGCCACTGTTGTTCTGTTTTCAGTGCGTTCGGCGCACTTCACCAAATTTTCTAAAATTTTTTTTCCGGAGATCTTTTAGCACCAATTGGACGGTGTGGCTACTGTTACTCAGTGGTCAGTGCGTCCGGCGTACAACCCCAAATCTTTTTTTTCCGGAGATCTTCTAGCACCAATTGGATGGTGTGGCCACTGTTGTTCTGTGGTCAGTTCGTTCGGCGCACTTCACCAAATTTTCTGAGATTTTATTTCCGGAGATCTTATAGTACCAATTGGATGGTGTGGCTACTGTTGCTCAGTGGTCGGCGCGTTCGGCGCGTTCGGCGCGTTCGGCGCACAAGAACAAATTTTCTGAAATTTTTTTTCCGGAGATCTTTTAGCACCAATTGGATGGTGTTGCCACTGTTGTTCTGTGGTCAGTGCGCTCGGCGCACTTCACTAAATTTTCTAAAATTTTTTTTCAGGAGATCTTTAAGCATCAATTGGCTGGTGTTTCTAGAGTTGCTCAGTGGTCAGTGCGTCCGGCGCACAACCCCAAATCTTTTTTTTCTGGAGATCTTCTAGCACCAATTGGATGGTGTGGCCACTATAGTCCTGTGGTCAGTGCGTTCGACTCATTTTACCAAATTTTCTAAAATTTTTTTATCAGGAGATCTTTTAGCACCAACTGGGTGGTGTGGCCAATGTTGCTCAGTGGTCAGTGCGAGTGGGGTACAACCCCATATCTTTTGCAAACGTTTTCTCAGGACATCTTTAACACCAATTGGACGGTGTGGCCACTGTTGCTCAGTGTTGAGTTTGTGAGGCGTACAACTCCAAATCCTTTTTCTCAGGAGATATATTAGCATCAATTGGATGCTGTGGCCACTGTTGCTCAGTGGTCAGTGGGTGTGGAGTACAACCCCAAAGCTTTTGCATAGGTTTTTCAGGACATCTTTACCGCAAATTGGACGGTGTAGCCACTGTTGCTCAGTGGTCGGCGCGTTCGGCGCGTTCGGCGCACAAGAACAAATTTTCTGAATTTTTTTTTCCGGAGATCTTTTAGCACCAATTGGATGGTGTTGCCACTGTTGTTCTGTGGTCAGTGCGCTCGGCGCACTTCACTAAATTTTCTAAAATTTTTTTTCAGGAGATCTTTAAGCATCAATTGGGTGGTGTTTCTAGAGTTGCTCAGTGGTCAGTGCGTCCGGCGTACAACCCCAAATCATTGTTTTCCGGAGATCTTCTAGCACCAATTGGATGCTGTGGCCACTGTTGTTCTGTGGTCAGTGCGTTAGACGCATTTCACCAAATTTGCTCAGTGTTGAGTTTGTGAGGCGTACAATTCCAAATCCTTTTTCTCAGGAGATATATTAGCATCAATTGGACGGTGTGGCTGCTGTTGTTCAGTGGTCGGCGCGTTCGGCGCACTAGAACAAATTTTATGAAATTATTTTCCGCAGATCTTTTAGCCCCAATTGGATGGTGTGGCCACTGTTGTTCTGTGTTCAGTGCGTTCAGCGCACTCCACCAAATTTTCTGAAATTTTTTATCCGGAGATCGTTTTGCACCAATTGGGCGGTGTGGCTACTGTTGCTCAGTGGTTAGTGCGTCCGGCGTACAACCCCAAATCTTTTTCTTCCGGAGATCTTCTAACACCAATTGGATGGCGTGGCTACTGTTGTTCTGTGGTCAGTGCGGATGGTGTTGCCACTGGTGTTCTGTGGTCAGTGCGTTCGGCGCACTTCACCAAATTTTCTAAAATTTTTTTTCAGGAGATCTTTAAGCATCAATTGGATGGTGTTTCTAGAGTTGCTCAGTGGTCAGTGCGTCCGGCGTACAACCCCAAATCTTTTTTTTCCGGAGATCTTCTAGCACCAATTGGATGGTGTGGCCACTGTTGTTCTGTGGTCAGTGCGTTCTGTTGCTCAGTGTTGAGTTTGCGAGGCGTACAACTCCAAATCCTTTTTCTCAGGAGATATATTAGCATCAATTGGATGCTGTGGCCACTGTTGCTCAGTGGTCAGTTGGTGTGGAGTACAACCCCAAAGCTTTTGCATAGGTTTTTTCAGGACATCTTTACCGCAAATTGGACGGTGTAGCCACTGTTGCTCAGTGGTCGGTGCGTTCGGCGCACTTCACCAAATTTTCTAAAATTTTTTTTCAGGAGATCTTTTAGCACCAATTGGACGGTGTGGCTACTGTTGGTCAGTAGTCAGTGCGTCCGGCGTACAACCCCAAATCATTGTTTTCCGGAGATCTTCTAGCACCAATTGGATGGTGTGGCCACTGTTGTTCTGTGGTCAGTGCGTTAGACGCATTTCACCAAATTTGCTCAGTGTTGAGTTTGTGAGGCGTACAATTCCAAATCCTTTTCTCAGGAGATATATTAGCATCAATTGGACGGTGTGGCTACTGTTGTTCAGTGGTCTGCGCGTTCGGCGCACTAGAACAAATTTTATGAAATTATTTTCCGCAGATCTTTTAGCACCAATTGGATGGTGTGGCCACTGTTGTTCTGTGTTCAGTGCGTTCAGCGCACTCCACCAAATTTTCTGAAATTTTTTATCCGGAAATCGTTTTGCACCAATTGGGCGGTGTGGCTACTGTTGCTCAGTGGTTAGTGCGTCCGGCGTACAACCCCAAATCTTTTTCTTCCGGAGATCTTCTAACACCAATTGGATGGCGTGGCTACTGTTGTTCTGTGGTCAGTGCGGATGGTGTTGCCACTGGTGTTCTGTGGTCAGTGCGTTCGGCGCACTTCACCAAATTTTCTAAAATTTTTTTTCAGGAGATCTTTAAGCATCAATTGGATGGTGTTTCTAGAGTTGCTCAGTGGTCAGTGCGTCCGGCGTACAACCCCAAATCTTTTTTTTCCGGAGATCTTCTAGCACCAATTGGATGGTGTGGCCACTGTTGTTCTGTGGTCAGTGCGTTCGGCGCACTTCACGAAATTTTCTGAAATTTTTTTTTCCGGAGATCTTATAGCACCAATTGGACGGTGTGGCTACTGTTGCTTAGTGGTCGGCGCGTTCGGCGCACAAGAACAAATTTTCTGAATTTTTTTTTCCGAAGGTCTTTTAGCACCATTTGGATGGTGTTGCCACTGTTGTTCTGTTCGGCGCACTTCACCAAATTTTCTGAATTTTTTTTTCCGGAGATCTTTTAGCACCAATTGGGCGGTGTGGCTACTGCTGTTCAGTGGTCAGTGCATCTGACGTACAACCCCAAATCTTTTTTTTCCGGAGATCTTCTAGCATCAATTGAATGGTGCGACCACTGTTGTTTCAACAGGAAATGCTGACGTCGGTTGAATGAAAATAATGAAAAGAAAATTAAAGTACAAAAAATGAAAAGCAAGGTATAAAATAGGTTTCTTGTTTCAATGTGCGGTCGTTGGCTTGCTGGTGTTGCCGCTCGCTGCTGGTGGTGGGAACTGACCTATCTTAACATCCTGGCCCCGTTGAACTGGGTTCAATCCTGTGGTTATGGTTGCTGAGGGTTGGATTGTTGCTTCTGGTTCTTGGAGCAGCAACTGGGTATTTTGTCAATCTGCTGCTACAACTGCATATTCGGAATTTCCAAGCTAGTAAAATTATTATAGCGATAATTATAATTAGTCCTGATGAGCTTATGATGGTGTGGGGTATTGCATGTCGCTGCACAATGGTTGGCAGTTCCAGATGATTGGAGTCTATCTGTGCTGCTAACTTTTTCAGCTTCTTTTCTTGTTCGTCAAGCCGAATTGGATATTGGTGTGCTGTGTCCATCTGTTTGCTTATATACTCGAAAAGAGTATCATTTGGAATCTCACTGAGTCTCGTGATGGATGAACGGATAGTGTGGGAATGGTTGCCGTGAGCTCGTAGGGTTATGAAGTCACCCTTTGCGATGCAATTAGGCTGCAATCTCAAAGTGCCAGATCCCTCAATTGTAACTAATGTTACTGTGTCCTTGCATGCTATGTTTAATGATGTTTTTGAAGTTACGGCGTATATCCAATGGTTGGTGTGTAAAAATTTGGTCCATATCGGGTTGTTGTGAACTAGCCTTATTTGACATGCTGATAGGTCCTCCATTTTATTGAGAATGTGTATTTCGCATTTACTAATTGTAGATCCTCTTCGATAAATAGGATGCATTTGCGTACAGAGATGTCTTGTTTTTTCTACAATGACGCAAGCCGATAGTTCGGGTTCCGTTAGCGGATAATACTGGTCATGATGACGGTTGGCCGCTAAGAATGTAGATGATGGCTGTATGAGCACAATTGTGTCGTTTAGTGCTGCTGGAATCGGAACTAATCTGTATAATTCAAGGTCTTCAGAATTTATCAGCGGTATTTTTATTTGAAATATAACATGGTTATTTGTTATTTGGCCAGCAGTCACCACAATTCTATAGAGTTCCAGTACGTTGTCAGTGCTCGTTGGCAGGTGGTATGTAGATGATAAACTGTTCTTTATTATGATGGCTTGTTGTTTCATTTGGTGTGGAGAAATTAACGAATGACTTACTTTTCCTTGACGAATGTCTGACAAGGCGCTTGTTATTGCTGATTGTGTGCGTTGAACATTTGATATAAGCAGTGTGGTATATGAGGACCACGACGAAAAGAGTTGTTGAATCTTGAGTTGATATGATTCGTCCGTGTTGTTGTTGATTCGGTTAATTACTGCATTCAGCTGGGTTTGCAATATCGCATGCCGTTGATCCAAATTTCTTGATTTTGCTTAATTATGTTTATTGTGGATTCTACAATTGACGTGTGGTTTTTTGAAAGCGCTAGCAAGTAGTCTTCATTGGTTTGTATCCCTTCAATTGTCTTAGAATTTGTCAAGGAATTTGCCATGTTTCCAATTAAGTTGAATGCTCCTCTTTTGGGTCGACGTAATTTTGTATTCATAAAGGTCATGCTATCTTCATATAAATCCTGATGCGTGTGGTGAATGAGATTGGTCACATGGGTACATAACGTTTTTTGCCGTAACCTGTCACAGAGATGCTGCAATATTCCGGTGCTATTTCCAATTGCCTCTAGTTTGCTCCAATATGGCGCTAGATCATAGTATATAACTAAGTTCCATGTATGAGTTATTAAGTTCGATGTTCCAACGTTGTCGAAATATATTCCAGGTCGAGAGTCAAACGTGCTGATTTCAAATTCCCTTGCATTTATTGTAGTTGTCATTGTGCAAGCAATGAACAAGCTGACCAATGCTGTACTAATGCTGTAAGAGTTGCCTCCCTTTCGTTTACGTGGTGTGGGAGCATCTTCATGATGGTTATTTTTTAGCAATGGTTCAGCTGACCTTTCCCCTTCGTTATTGTGACGTTTCAAATGGCCAGATGAAGTCTCATCAGTGGCACGACGGAACACGCCAGTTGCTGTTTGTACATCTGCCATTCTTACTAATCCATCTTGTCCCTTGACTGCATTAATGATTCTGCCTATCGGCCATTTAAGGCTTGGTTGGCTATCCTCTTTTAGTATGACCATCATTCCTGGTTCCACATTCTGACATCTTTCCTTCCATTTATACCTATGCTGCAGTTGATTCAAATATTCACTTGACCATCGTCGCCAGAATTCGTTTTTGACATGGGTGACTAGCTTCCATCGAGTAAGAATCGAAGACTCTTCAGATGTGGCAATACGGTCAATGTTGCTGGTGATTGGCTCTCCAATGAGGAAGTGACCGGGGGTGAGAGCGGCAAAGTCGTTTGGAGATGCTGACATCGGTGTTATAGGTCGAGAATTTAGTATAGCCTCGACTTCAATTATAGCAGTCTCGAGTTCTTCATATGTTAACGATGCAGAAGCCAATGTGTGTTGTAGAAGATGTTAAGCAGACTTGACTGCAGCTTCCCACAATCCGCCGAAGTGTGGTGATCGTGGAGGTATAAAATTAAAGTCACATCCTTTCCTTGTGCATGAGGCTATGATTTTCTCTCTATCTCTTGCTGAGTCAATAATTTTGTTTAGCTCTGATAATTGATTTTTGGCTCCCACGAAATTGGTAGCGTTGTCACAGTAAATGTTATTGCAGTGCCCTCGCCTTGCCATGAATCTCTTTAATGCGCCAATAAATCCTTCTGATGTTAGATCGGTTACCAGTTCAAGATGACAAGCCTTTGTTGCGAAGTAGCAGAACACTGATATGTATGATTTTTGAGGACGTTTTCCCCGTAGCTTGTAATGTGTGTAGATAGGTCCACAAAAGTCAATGCCTGTGTTCAAGAATGGTCGTGCTGGTTGAATTCTGTCAGCCGGAAGGTTTCCCATCATTTGTGATAGAAGTTTCGGTCTCGATCTTCAGCAGAAAGCACAACCGTGAACTATAGATCGAGCGAGTGTTTTGCCCCTTATCGACCAGTATCTTTGTCGAGCGATTGCCAAGACAGTTTGGGGCCCAGCGTGTTTGTTTTCCTGATGAATTTCCATTAGCAATAGCTTCGTGAATGGGTGGGAGTAGGGCATCAGTACTGGATGTTTGGCGTCATATTGTGATGCAGATGACTCCAATCGTCCACCAACGCGAATGATTCCTTCCTGATCAAGAACTGGTGTAAGAGTTGTTAGTAGACTCTTCTTGGATACTTCATTGTGTTTTTGGAGATGAATTATGTCATCTTGGAATTCGACCTTCTGCATCAATCTAATCACGACCTTCCGGGCTTGATCAAGTTCGCTGCTGTTGAGAAATGCATCCTGTTTATTGTCCTTGCTAGTATTGCATTGTCCGCTGGATCTCTTGAATCGGAGCATGTATGTGATGATGCGTATTGCCCGTTGAAATGAGTTGTTGTGGTGGATTGTGTCCAAGATGTTGCATTTTGAAGACTGTAAATGTTCAGTAGTTGCTGATAACGAGATATCGTTTTTTGGACGATCTGGTCCCCTTTCGAATTTGGGTGGCCATATAGCTTCAGTACCATGGAGGAACCGTGGCCCATAAAACCATAGGAGATTTCCTTCCAATCGAGCGGGTGATATCCCTCTTGACAAAATCTCTGCGGGATTTTCCTTGGAAGAAACATGTCGCTGGAAGTGTGTCCGATGAGGTAAAGTTTATCCAATTGAGGACTATCGTCGAGTCTGTCCATAGAAATATATTATTATTTTGAATATCCAGGTCAGTTTGTATACGGAGCATCAGCTCGGATGCCAGCTTAGCTGCACACAATTCCAATCTAGGGATTGTTGTTTGAAGGGACAATTTGGTCTTTTTTTATGGAGCTACCCTTGATTTGGCGCAGAGTAGGTGAACTGTAATTTCACCGCTGATATTCACGGCTTTTACGTATGCTGCTGCCCCATATGCCCTTTCCGAAGCATCAGCGAATATGTGGTATTGCACGCTTTTTGGAACCTTGTTAGAGAAGACATGTCTTGGTATCTTGATGTCATGTAATGATTTCAGTTCTTCGCGGTATTTCAACCATGTAGTTTGCATGTCTTGAGGTAATGCGGCATCTCAGTCGTATTTTAATTCCCATAGCTGTTGAAGAAATAGCTTCACGGTTACTACAACTGGTGCCATAATTCCTAATGGATCGAATAAGTGGGCAAAGTCTGAATACGCACTCCTCTTTGTTACTCGTTTACTGTCGGTCCAAGATGTTTTTATGCACAGAGAGTCGGATTTTGGCAGCCAAGTTGGTAAAATCCAGCTTTGTTTCTCTGTCGTTGAGAGGTATGTTTCTGATGAGTGATTCATGATTGGTGCACAATTTTCGGAGTTTAAAACCCGCACACGCCAATAATCCTTGAAGCTCCGATTGCATTGCTTTGGCCGTTGTCAAACTATCCGATCCTGTCATTACATCATCGACATAAAAATCTCTTAAAAGCACCCTTGAGCCTAGGGGAAATTGTTGTTGATTATCTCTTGCTAGCCTTTGAAGACATTTTATTGCAAGATATGGTGCTGACCTTGTTCCATACGTAACTGTATTGAGCTTGAAGCATTTTAGTGGTTCACTGGGGCTGTCTCTCCACCAGATAAGTTGATATTTTGTGTCGTTTTCGTGTATGAGGACTTGGCGATACATTTTTTCTATATCTGCTGTAAAGACGAACCTGGGCATGCGAAATCTCACTAGAATAGAGAAGACATCATCTTGAATGGTTGGACCTGTTGCTAATATGTCGTTTAATGAAAAATTGGTGGTCGTTTTTGCAGATCCATCGAAGACAACCCTAAGTTTTGTGGTGCTACTGTCACTCTTTGTGACACAATGATGTGGTAGAAAATAGTAGGGCTTGTCCAACTGTTTGTAGTTTATCTCTTCCATGTGCCCAAGGTGGCGATACTCTTGCATAAATTCAACGTATTGTTTCTTCAGATCTTGTGAATTAGCAAGTCTACGTTCCAGAGAAATGAACCGATGGAAGGCTATATCTTTTGATTCGCCTAAGATGTTTTGTTGGTCCACAAATGGTAGGCTGACTATAAATCTTCCCTCAGAATTTCTTGACACTGTTTGATTAAAATGAGTGTCACAGCGTTTTTCAGCAGCTGTCATGCCCCTCTTTTGAGATTCAGGCTCCTCCAACTTCCAAAACTTCTCTATTTGTTGATCCAAGGCCTCGTCAGCGCTGCATATTCCGCACACAGCGTGGGTAATTCCTGCATCTTTTACCTTTCCGGCAACTGTCCACCCCAGGACTGTGTTTTGAAGTGTAGGTAAAGAATCTCCTATCTTTATTTGACCGACCGATAGTAGGGAGTGGAATATTTCGGCTCCAATCAAGAAGTCTATTGTTAAAGTCAGGGTCAGCTAATGGAATGTTGTTTGGTATGTTCCATGTTGATGTGTCAAACATTCTCCCAGGTTGGTTTGATGTTATCTTTGGTATTACATGAGCCTCGATGTTTGTTGAAAATGTGTTGATACGTGATCCTAGCTCAATATTCACCCTTCGGTTGGCCTGTTGAATATGTCGACCAATACCTTCAATATTCGTTATTAGAGGAGTTGTAGTGAGACCGAGTTTCCTCACCGTTCTTTCAGTGATGAAGTTGAGTTGGGAACCTGAATCTAGTATGGCCTTGCACTCAACGGATTGCCCTTGATGGTTTATTAACCTCACAATAGCAGAGGACAGGAACACGTAGCCTTCATTTGTATTAGTACCTCGCGTAGTTAATGATGTCACTGGGCAAGATGATATGTTGCTGGATGACACATTTGTTGAATTGTTTGTAGTTACGGTTGGCAACCTTGAACTATGTGACGTTGAATTGGCTGTAGCAGGTTCTAGATGCAATAAGGTATTGTGTCTCTTTGAACAGGTTCGGCAGCCTCCAGAAGGGCACTTAATTGAAGAATGTCCGTCTTTCAAGCAATTTATGCATACCTTAGATCCCTTGACTATGTTCAGCCGTTGAGAGGGAGGTAAATGCAAAAATTTTGGGCAATAGAATAATTTGGTGCTTGCACTATGGTAGTGAGCGATTTATACGCACTTGTTGATCGACGATTGTTGACTTCGATGGGGGTTAACTTTTTGCCCAATGCTTCTAGTGACTGGAATCTGGTTTCAATGTATTTGAGGAAGGCACCTAGGGACTGGAGAATCCTTGGATCCTCGAGTGATTGTTCCCATGCGGTATGTGTAGTCTTATCTAGTTTTTTAATGAGGATATGCAACAGTAACGGATCCCAATTACTTATGTCTATGCCAAGATTATTTAGTCCTTGCATACACTCAGAAGTAGTGTCATGAAAGTTCTTTAGTAGTTTAACGCTGTTTCAACCGCGATTTGAGGCTGATTTAGTAGTTTTTCTACGAGTGAGGCTACCAATAGTCTTTTATTCTCGAAACGCCGTTTTAGAATGTTCCAGGCTGAGTCATAATTGTCGTTACTTATTGAAAGGTGGCTGATTAATCGAAGTGCTTCGCCTGTAATATTTGTTTTTAAATACCACATCTTCTGTGCAGCTCCGATAGATTGTGAATGAATAATTTGCACAAAAAGATCGTGGAATTGCCTCCAGGTTGAATATGTCCCATCAAATTTGGGTAGCGTTATTTTGGGC
This sequence comes from Xylota segnis, assembly GCA_963583995.1. Lineage (NCBI taxonomy): Eukaryota > Metazoa > Arthropoda > Insecta > Diptera > Syrphidae > Xylota > Xylota segnis. The sequence continues at coordinate 102,500,975 of OY757236.1, read as the reverse complement.
AACTGGATGGCAGATGTCGAATTTGTTGAGATTGTTGTATCGGAGAAGGAGTAGATTAATTCTTGTAGATTGGCCAGTTCCTTCTGCGCGTTGGCTTCAATACCAATGAATTGGTCCATGTTATAACTAATTTGAGTGGGATCATCGTGATGCTCGCATATTGCATGATGCAAGCTGTCTATCTCGTGCCAGTGTTTTTCCAATGTGGAGAGCTGTACCTGGTAGCAGTGTTTTGACTGTTTGTCCTTGATAGTTGAATCTAGATTTGACAAGATCCTCTGAACCATGGCGATCAATGCCTGCTGTCTCCGGAGTTGTCTCTGGATGTCATCTGCAACCGAAATCTTGATGGAGTCCAATTGACCTTCAGCCTCTTCCTCAGTAATAGAGGGTGTAATTACTAGGAGTATTACTTTTAGTTCTTCATAATTGCTCCTTACCCTTCCAAACATATCTCCTTGTATGTAGGGAGTGTCTGGCTTGACAGTGTCTATGAGGCGAGTATGATTTTGTGAAAATTCTTGCCATATTGTTTCGATGGTGTGCAATCTATCCAACTTGTATTGTTGGGTTTTCCTTGATGGACCATCCTTCTACTAGCGCGAAAACTTCGACTTCCTCCATGATGATATACTGCGATCAATCTGGATAAGTTTATAGTGTTGTAATGGATTTTATGATGCGAGCAGTGTATGGCCCTGTCGACGCCTTTATTGTGTATGACTGTGATATGACTTAATGAACTCGCCAGTGTTTAGCCCTGGCGAACGCTTTTATTGATTGTTATACGTTGATTTGTGATCACGTCGGGGTCACCAAAAATGTATACAGTGCTTTTACTGTAGTTGTAGGATAGATCACGGTTCTTGTACCGTGACTACCAGTGGTATTACCAGTACATAAACTAGAACACCAAAAATTGAACAGCCTTCCAAGCAGACTCACTTGGAATAAAATAAAAGTCTTGGTTAGCTGTCTGATCACAAGTGATCGCTGATATTTATTTCAAGCTATTTATACATCTAAATTGCTTATTTAGCATAAACTAACAATATTAAGAATAACAGAAACAAAAGTAATAGGCTTAATACTAATATAACAATATTGATGACATTGCAAAGGTAAAATTACACGCTTCAACAGGAAATGCTGACGTCGGTTGAATGAAAATAATGAAAAGAAAATTAAAGTACAAAAAATGAAAAGCAAGGTATAAAATAGGTTTCTTGTTTCAATGTGCGGTCGTTGGCTTGCTGGTGTTGCCGCTCGCTGCTGGTGGTGGGAACTGACCTATCTTAACAGCACCAATTGGATGGTGTTGCCACTGTTGTTCTGTGGTCAGTGCGTTCGGCGCACAAGAACAAATGTTCTGAAATTTTTTTTCCGGATATCTTATAGCACCAATTGGACGGTGTGGCTACTGTTGCTCAGTTGTCGGCGCGTTCGGCGCACTTCACCAAATTTATTGGAATTTTTTTCCGGAGATTTTTTAGCACCAATTGGATGGTGTGTCCACTGTTGTTCTGTGGTCGCCGCGTTCGGCGCACAAGAACAAATTTTCTGAAATTTTTTTTCGGAGATCTTTTAGCACCAATTGGATGGTGTGGCCACTGTTGTTCTGTGGTCAGTGCGTTCGGCGCACTTCACCAAATTTTCTGAAATTTTTTATCCGGAGATCTTATAGCACCAATTGGATGGTGTGGTCACTGTTGTTCTGTGGTCAGTGCGTTCGGCGCACTTCACCAAATTTATTGGAATTTTTTTCCGGAGATTTTTTAGCACCAATTGGATGGTGTGTCCACTGTTGTTCTGTGGTCAGTGCGTTCGGCGCACTTCACCAAATTTTCTAAAATTTTTTTCCGGAGATCTTTTAGCATCAATTGGACGGTGTGGCTACTGTTGTTCTGTGGTCAGTGCATTCGGCGCACAAGAACAAATGTTCTGAAATTTTTTTTCCGGAGATCTTTTACCACCAATTGGACGGTGTGGATACTGTTGCTCAGTGGTCGGCGCGTTCGGCGCACAAGAACAGATTTTGTGAAATTTTTTTCCGGAGATCTTTGAGCACCAATTGGATGGTGTGGCCACTGTTGTTCTGTGGTCAGTGCGTTCGGCGCACTTCACCAAATTTTCTGAAATTTTTTATCCGGAGATCTTATAGCACCAATTGGACGGTGTGGATACTGTTGCTCAGTGGTCGGCGCGTTCGGCGCACAAGAACAAATTTTGTGAAATTTTTTTCCGGAGATCTTTTAGCACCAATTGGATGGTGTGGCCACTGTTGTTCTGTGGTCAGTGCGTTCGGCGCACTTGACCAAATTTTCTGAAATTTTTTATCCGGAGATCTTATAGCACCAATTGGACGGTGTGGATACTGTTGCTCAGTGGTCGGCGCGTTCGGCGCACAAGAACAAATTTTGTGAAATTTTTTTCCGGAGATCTTTTAGCACCAATTGGATGGTGTGGCCACTGTTGTTCTGTGGTCAGTGCGTTCGGCGCACTTCACCAAATTTTCGGAGATTTTTTTCTGCAGATCTTTTAGCATCAATTGGACGGTGTGGCTACTGTTGTTCTGTGGTCAGTGCGTTCGGCGCACAAGAACAAATGTTCTGAAATTTTTTTTCCGGAGATCTTTTACCACCAATTGGACGGTGTGGATACTGTTGCTCAGTGGTCGGCGCGTTCGGCGCACAAGAACAGATTTTGTGAAATTTTTTTCCGGAGATCTTTTAGCACCAATTGGATGGTGTGGCCACTGTTGTTCTGTGGTCAGTGCGTTCGGCGCACTTCACCAAATTTTCTGAAATTTTTTATCCGGAGATCTTATAGCACCAATTGGACGGTGTGGATACTGTTGTTCTGTGGTCAGTGCGTTCGGCGCACAAGAACAAATTTTCTGAAATTTTTTATCCGGAGATCTTATAGCACCAATTGGACGGTGTGGATACTGTTGCTCAGTGGTCGGCGCGTTCGGCGCACAAGAACAAATTTTGTGAAATTTTTTTCCGGAGATCTTTTAGCACCAATTGGATGGTGTGTCCACTGTTGTTCTGTGGTCAGTGCGTTCGGCGCACTTCACCAAATTTTCGGAGATTTTGTTCTGGAGATCTTTTAGCATCAATTGGACGGTGTGGCTACTGTTGTTCTGTGGTCAGTGCGTTCGGCGCACAAGAACAAATTTTTTTCCGGAGATCTTTTAGCACCAATTGGATGGTGTGGCCACTGTTGTTCTGTGGTCAGTGCGTTCGGCGCACTTCACCAAATTTTGTGAATTTTTTTTCCGGAGATCTTTTAGCACCAATTGGATGGTGTGGCCACTGTTGTTCTGTGGTCAGTGCGTTCGGCGCACTTCACCAGATTTTCTGAAATTTTTTATCCGGAGATCTTATAGCACCAATTGGACGGTGTGGATACTGTTGCTCAGTGGTCGGCGCGTTCGGCGCACAAGAACAAATTTTGTGAAATTTTTTTCCGGAGATCTTTTAGCATAAATTTAATGGTGTTGCCACTGTTGTTCTGTGGTCAGTGCGTTCGGCGCACTTCACCAAATTTTCTGAAATTTTTTATCCGGAGATCTTATAGCACCAATTGGATTGGTGTGGCTACCGTTGCTCAGTTGTCGGCGCGTTCGGCGCACAAAAACAAATTTTCTGAAATTTTTTTCCGGAGATCTTTTAGCACCAATTGGATGGTGTGGCCACTGTTGTTCTGTGGTCAGTGCGTTCGGCGCACTTCACCAAATTTTCTGAAATTTTTTATCCGGAGATCTTATAGCACCAATTGGATTGGTGTGGCTACTGTTGCTCAGTTGTCGGCGCGTTCGGCGCAGAAGAATAAATTTTCTGAAATTTTTTTTCCGGAGATCTTCTAGCACCAACTGGACGGTATGGCTACTGTTGTTCTGTGGTCAGTGCGTTCGGCGCACAAGAACAAATGTTCTGAAATTTTTTTTTCCTGAGATCTTTTACCACCAATTGGACGGTGTGGATACTGTTGCTCAGTGGTCGGCGCGTTCGGCGCACAAGAACAAATTTTGTGAAATTTTTTTCCGGAGATCTTTTAGCACCAATTGGATGGTGTGGCCACTGTTGTTCTGTGGTCAGTGCGTTCTTCGCACTTCACCAAATTTTCGGAGATTTTTTTCTGGAGATCTTTTAGCATCAATTGGACGGTGTGGCTACTGTTGTTCTGTGGTCAGTGCGTTCGGCGCACAAGAACAAATTTTCTGAAATTTTTTTTCCGGAGATCTTTTAGCACCAATTGGACGGTGTGGATACTGTTGTTCAGTGGTCGGCGCGTTCGGCGCACAAGAACAAATTTTGTGAAATTTTTTCCGGAGATCTTTTAGCACCAATTGGATGGTGTGGCCACTGTTGTTCTGTGGTCAGTGCGTTCGGCGCACTTCACCAAATTTTCTGAAATTTTTTATCCGGAGATCTTATAGCACCAATTGGACGGTGTGGATACTGTTGCTCAGTGGTCGGCGCGTTCGGCGCACAAGAACAAATTTTGTGAAATTTTTTTCCGGAGATCTTTTAGCACCAATTGGATGGTGTGGCCACTGTTGTTCTGTGGTCAGTGCGTTCGGCGCACTTCACCAAATTTTCTGAATTTTTTATCCGGAGATCTTATAGCACCAATTGGACGGTGTGGATACTGTTGCTCAGTGGTCGGCGCGTTCGGCGCACAAGAACAAATTTTGTGAAATTTTTTTCCGGAGATCTTTTAGCACCAATTGGATGGTGTGGCCACTGTTGTTCTGTGGTCAGTGCGTTCGGCGCACTTCACCAGATTTTCTGAAATTTTTTATCCGGAGATCTTATAGCACCAATTGGACGGTGTGGATACTGTTGCTCAGTGGTCGGCGCGTTCGGCGCACAAGAACAAATTTTGTGAAATTTTTTTCCGGAGATCTTTTAGCACCAATTGGATGGTGTGGCCACTGTTGTTCTGTGGTCAGTGCGTTCGGCGCACTTCACCAAATTTTCTGAATTTTTTATCCGGAGATCTTATAGCACCAATTGGACGGTGTGGATACTGTTGTTCTGTGGTCAGTGCGTTCGGCGCACAAGAACAAATGTTCTGAAATTTTTTTTCCGGAGATCTTTTACCAACAATTGGACGGTGTGGATACTGTTGCTCAGTGGTCGGCGCGTTCGGCGCACAAGAACAGATTTTGTGAAATTTTTTTCCGGAGATCTTTTAGCACCAATTGGATGGTGTGGCCACTGTTGTTCTGTGGTCAGTGCGTTCGGCGCACTTCACCAAATTTTCTGAAATTTTTTATCCGGAGATCTTATAGCACCAATTGGACGGTGTGGATACTGTTGTTCTGTGGTCAGTGCGTTCGGCGCACAAGAACAAATTTTCTGAAATTTTTTATCCGGAGATCTTGTAGCACCAATTGGACGGTGTGGATACTGTTGCTCAGTGGTCGGCGCGTTCGGCGCACAAGAACAAATTTTGTGAAATTTTTTTCCGGAGATCTTTTAGCACCAATTGGATGGTGTGTCCACTGTTGTTCTGTGGTCAGTGCGTTCGGCGCACTTCACCAAATTTTCGGAGATTTTGTTCTGGAGATCTTTTAGCATCAATTGGACGGTGTGGCTACTGTTGTTCTGTGGTCAGTGCGTTCGGCGCACAAGAACAAATTTTTTTCCGGAGATCTTTTAGCACCAATTGGATGGTGTGGCCACTGTTGTTCTGTGGTCAGTGCGTTCGGCGCACTTCACCAAATTTTGTGAATTTTTTTTCCGGAGATCTTTTAGCACCAATTGGATGGTGTGGCCACTGTTGTTCTGTGGTCAGTGCGTTCGGCGCACTTCACCAGATTTTCTGAAATTTTTTATCCGGAGATCTTATAGCACCAATTGGACGGTGTGGATACTGTTGCTCAGTGGTCGGCGCGTTCGGCGCACAAGAACAAATTTTGTGAAATTTTTTTCCGGAGATCTTTTAGCATAAATTTAATGGTGTTGCCACTGTTGTTCTGTGGTCAGTGCGTTCGGCGCACTTCACCAAATTTTCTGAAATTTTTTATCCGGAGATCTTATAGCACCAATTGGATTGGTGTGGCTACCGTTGCTCAGTTGTCGGCGCGTTCGGCGCACAAAAACAAATTTTCTGAAATTTTTTTCCGGAGATCTTTTAGCACCAATTGGATGGTGTGGCCACTGTTGTTCTGTGGTCAGTGCGTTCGGCGCACTTCACCAAATTTTCTGAAATTTTTTATCCGGAGATCTTATAGCACCAATTGGATTGGTGTGGCTACTGTTGCTCAGTTGTCGGCGCGTTCGGCGCAGAAGAATAAATTTTCTGAAATTTTTTTTCCGGAGATCTTCTAGCACCAACTGGACGGTATGGCTACTGTTGTTCTGTGGTCAGTGCGTTCGGCGCACAAGAACAAATGTTCTGAAATTTTTTTTCCTGAGATCTTTTACCACCAATTGGACGGTGTGGATACTGTTGCTCAGTGGTCGGCGCGTTCGGCGCACAAGAACAAATTTTGTGAAATTTTTTTCCGGAGATCTTTTAGCACCAATTGGATGGTGTGGCCACTGTTGTTCTGTGGTCAGTGCGTTCTTCGCACTTCACCAAATTTTCGGAGATTTTTTTCTGGAGATCTTTTAGCATCAATTGGACGGTGTGGCAACTGTTGTTCTGTGGTCAGTGCGTTCGGCGCACAAGAACAAATTTTCTGAAATTTTTTTTCCGGAGATCTTTTAGCACCAATTGGACGGTGTGGATACTGTTGTTCAGTGGTCGGCGCGTTCGGCGCACAAGAACAAATTTTGTGAAATTTTTTCCGGAGATCTTTTAGCACCAATTGGATGGTGTGGCCACTGTTGTTCTGTGGTCAGTGCGTTCGGCGCACTTCACCAAATTTTCTGAAATTTTTTATCCGGAGATCTTATAGCACCAATTGGACGGTGTGGAAACTGTTGCTCAGTGGTCGGCGCGTTCGGCGCACAAGAACAAATTTTGTGAAATTTTTTTCCGGAGATCTTTTAGCACCAATTGGATGGTGTGGCCACTGTTGTTCTGTGGTCAGTGCGTTCGGCGCACTTCACCAAATTTTCTGAATTTTTTATCCGGAGATCTTATAGCACCAATTGGACGGTGTGGATACTGTTGCTCAGTGGTCGGCGCGTTCGGCGCACAAGAACAAATTTTGTGAAATTTTTTTCCGGAGATCTTTTAGCACCAATTGGATGGTGTGGCCACTGTTGTTCTGTGGTCAGTGCGTTCGGCGCACTTCACCAGATTTTCTGAAATTTTTTATCCGGAGATCTTATAGCACCAATTGGACGGTGTGGATACTGTTGCTCAGTGGTCGGCGCGTTCGGCGCACAAGAACAAATTTTGTGAAATTTTTTTCCGGAGATCTTTTAGCACCAATTGGATGGTGTGTCCACTGTTGTTCTGTGGTCAGTGCGTTCGGCGCACTTCACCAAATTTTCTGAATTTTTTATCCGGAGATCTTATAGCACCAATTGGACGGTGTGGATACTGTTGCTCAGTGGTCGGCGCGTTCGGCGCACAAGAACAAATTTTGTGAAATTTTTTTCCGGAGATCTTTTAGCACCAATTGGATGGTGTGGCCACTGTTGTTCTGTGGTCAGTGCGTTCGGCGCACTTCACCAAATTTTCTGAATTTTTTATCCGGAGATCTTATAGCACCAATTGGACGGTGTGGATACTGTTGCTCAGTTGTCGGCGCGCTCGGCGCACAAGAACAAATTTTGTGAAATTTTTTTCCGGAGATCTTTTACCACCAATTGGATGGTGTGGCCACTGTTGTTCTGTGGTCAGTGCGTTCTTCGCACTTCACCAAATTTTCGGAGATTTTTTTCTGGAGATCTTTTAGCATCAATTGGACGGTGTGGCTACTGTTGTTCTGTGGTCAGTGCGTTCGGCGCACAAGAACAAATTTTCTGAAATTTTTTTTCCGGAGATCTTTTAGCACCAATTGGACGGTGTGGATACTGTTGTTCAGTGGTCGGCGCGTTCGGCGCACAAGAACAAATTTTGTGAAATTTTTTCCGGAGATCTTTTAGCACCAATTGGATGGTGTGGCCACTGTTGTTCTGTGGTCAGTGCGTTCGGCGCACTTCACCAAATTTTCTGAAATTTTTTATCCGGATATCTTATAGCACCAATTGGACGGTGTGGATACTGTTGCTCAGTGGTCGGCGCGTTCGGCGCACAAGAACAAATTTTGTGAAATTTTTTTCCGGAGATCTTTTAGCACCAATTGGATGGTGTGGCCACTGTTGTTCTGTGGTCAGTGCGTTCGGCGCACTTCACCAAATTTTCTGAATTTTTTATCCGGAGATCTTATAGCACCAATTGGACGGTGTGGATACTGTTGCTCAGTGGTCGGCGCGTTCGGCGCACAAGAACAAATTTTGTGAAATTTTTTTCCGGAGATCTTTTAGCACCATTTGGATGGTGTGGCCACTGTTGTTCTGTGGTCAGTGCGTTCGGCGCACTTCACCAAATTTTCTGAAATTTGTTATCCGGAGATCTTATAGCACCAATTGGATTGGTGTGGCTACTGTTGCTCAGTTGTCGGCGCGTTCGGCGCACAAGAACAAATTTTCTGAAATTTTTTTCCGGAGATCTTTTAGCACCAATTGGATGGTGTGGCCACTGTTGTTCTGTGGTCAGTGCGTTCGGCGCACAAGAACAAATTTACTGACATTTTTTTTCCGGAGATCTTCTAGCACCAATTGGATGGTGTGGCCACTGTTGTTCTGTGGTCAGTGCGTTCGGCGCACAAGAACAAATTTTCTGAAATTTTTTATCCGGAGATCTTTTAGCACCAATTGGACGGTGTGGCTACTGTTGCTCAGTGGTCGGCGTGTTCGGCGCACAAGAACAAATTTTCTGAAATTTTTTATCCGGAGATCTTATAGCACCAATTGGATTGGTGTGGCTACTGTTGCTCAGTTGTCAGCGCGTTCGGCGCACAAGAACAAATTTTCAGAAATTTTTTTTCCGGAGATCTTTTAGCACCAATTGGACGGTGTGGCTACTGTTGCTCAGTGGTCAGTGCGTTCCGTGCACTTCAGCAAATTTCCTGAAATTTTTTTTCCGGAGATCTTCTAGCCCCAATTGGATGGTGTGGCCACTGTTGTTCTGTGGTCAGTGCGTTCGGCGCACTTCAGCAAATTTCCTGAAATTTTTTATCCGGAGATCTTAAAGCACCAACTGGACGGTATGGCTACTGTTGTTCTGTGGTCAGTGCGTTCGGCGCACAAGAACAGGTTTTCTGAAATTTTTATTCCGTAGATCTTTAAGCACCAATTGGACGGTGTGGATACTGTTGCTCAGTTGTCGGCGCGCTCGGCGCACAAGAACAAATTTTGTGAAATTTTTTTCCGGAGATCTTTTAGCACCAATTGGATGGTGTGGCCACTGTTGTTCTGTGGTCAGTGCGTTCGGCGCACTTCACCAAATTTTCTGAAATTTTTTATCCGGAGATCTTATAGCACCAATTGGATTGGTGTGGCTACCGTTGCTCAGTTGTCGGCGCGTTCGGCGCACAAGAACAAATTTTCTGAAATTTTTTTCCGGAGATCTTTTAGCACCAATTGGATGGTGTGGCCACTGTTGTTCTGTGGTCAGTGCGTTCGGCGCACTTCACCAAATTTTCTGAAATTTTTTTTCCGGAGATCTTTTAGCACCAATTGGACGGTGTGGCTACTGTTGCTCAGTGGTCAGTGCGTTCGGCGCACTTCAGCAAATTTCCTGAAATTTGTTTCCGGAGATCTTCTAGCACCAATTGGATGGTGTGGCCACTGTTGTTCTGTGGTCAGTGCGTTCGGCGCACTTCACCAAATTTTCTGAAATTTTTTATCCGGTGATCTTATAGCACCAATTGGATTGGTGTGGCTACCGTTGCTCAGTTGTCGGCGCGTTCGGCGCACAAGAACAAATTTTCTGAAATTTTTTTCCGGAGATCTTTTAGCACCAATTGGATGGTGTGGCCACTGTTGTTCTGTGGTCAGTGCGTTCGGCGCACTTCACCAAATTTTCTGAAATTTTTTATCCGGAGATCTTATAGCACCAATTGGATTGGTGTGGCTACTGTTGCTCAGTTGTCGGCGCGTTCGGCGCAGAAGAATAAATTTTCTGAAATTTTTTTTCCGGAGATCTTCTAGCACCAACTGGACGGTATGGCTACTGTTGTTCTGTGGTCAGTGCGTTCGGCGCACAAGAACAAATGTTCTGAAATTTTTTTTCCTGAGATCTTTTACCACCAATTGGACGGTGTGGATACTGTTGTTCTGTGGTCAGTGCGTTCGGCGCACAAGAACAGGTTTTCTGAAATTTTTATTCCGGAGATCTTTAAGCACCAATTGGACGGTGTGGATACTGTTGCTCAGTTGTCGGCGCGCTCGGCGCACAAGAACAAATTTTGTGAAATTTTTTTCCGGAGATCTTTTAGCACCAATTGGATGGTGTGGCCACTGTTGTTCTGTGGTCAGTGCGTTCGGCGCACTTCACCAAATTTTCTGAAATTTTTTATCCGGTGATCTTATAGCACCAATTGGATTGGTGTGGCTACCGTTGCTCAGTTGTCGGCGCGTTCGGCGCACAAGAACAAATTTTCTGAAATTTTTTTCCGGAGATCTTTTAGCACCAATTGGATGGTGTGGCCACTGTTGTTCTGTGGTCAGTGCGTTCGGCGCACTTCACCAAATTTTCTGAAATTTTTTATCCGGAGATCTTATAGCACCAATTGGATTGGTGTGGCTACTGTTGCTCAGTTGTCGGCGCGTTCGGCGCAGAAGAATAAATTTTCTGAAATTTTTTTTCCGGAGATCTTCTAGCACCAACTGGACGGTATGGCTACTGTTGTTCTGTGGTCAGTGCGTTCGGCGCACTTCACCAAATTTTCTGAAATTTTTTATCCGGAGATCTTATAGCACCAATTGGATTGGTGTGGCTACTGTTGCTCAGTTGTCGGCGCGTTCGGCGCAGAAGAATAAATTTCCTGAAATTTTTTATCCGGAGATCTTAAAGCACCAACTGGACGGTATGGCTACTGTTGTTCTGTGGTCAGTGCGTTCGGCGCACAGACACAGGTTTTCTGAAATTTTTATTCCGGAGATCTTTAAGCACCAATTGGACGGTGTGGATACTGTTGCTCAGTTGTCGGCGCGCTCGGCGCACAAGAACAAATTTTGTGAAATTTTTTTCCGGAGATCTTTTAGCACCAATTGGATGGTGTGGCCACTGTTGTTCTGTGGTCAGTGCGTTCGGCGCACTTCACCAAATTTTCTGAAATTTTTTATCCGGAGAACTTATAGCACCAATTGGATTGGTGTGGCTACCGTTGCTCAGTTGTCGGCGCGTTCGGCGCACAAGAACAAATTTTCTGAAATTTTTTTCCGGAGATCTTTTAGCACCAATTGGATGGTGTGGCCACTGTTGTTCTGTGGTCAGTGCGTTCGGCGCACTTCACCAAATTTTCTGAAATTTTTTTTCCGGAGATCTTTTAGCACCAATTGGACGGTGTGGCTACTGTTGCTCAGTGGTCAGTGCGTTCGGCGCACTTCAGCAAATTTCCTGAAATTTTTTTCCGGAGATCTTCTAGCACCAATTGGATGGTGTGGCCACTGTTGTTCTGTGGTCAGTGCGTTCGGCGCACTTCACCAAATTTTCTGAAATTTTTTATCCGGTGATCTTATAGCACCAATTGGATTGGTGTGGCTACCGTTGCTCAGTTGTCGGCGCGTTCGGCGCACAAGAACAAATTTTCTGAAATTTTTTTCCGGAGATCTTTTAGCACCAATTGGATGGTGTGGCCACTGTTGTTCTGTGGTCAGTGCGTTCGGCGCACTTCACCAAATTTTCTGAAATTTTTTATCCGGAGATCTTATAGCACCAATTGGATTGGTGTGGCTACTGTTGCTCAGTTGTCGGCGCGTTCGGCGCAGAAGAATAAATTTCCTGAAATTTTTTATCCGGAGATCTTAAAGCACCAACTGGACGGTATGGCTACTGTTGTTCTGTGGTCAGTGCGTTCGGCGCACAAGAACAGGTTTTCTGAAATTTTTATTCCGGAGATCTTTAAGCACCAATTGGACGGTGTGGATACTGTTGCTCAGTTGTCGGCGCGCTCGGCGCACAAGAACAAATTTTGTGAAATTTTTTTCCGGAGATCTTTTAGCACCAATTGGATGGTGTGGCCACTGTTGTTCTGTGGTCAGTGCGTTCGGCGCACTTCACCAAATTTTCTGAAATTTTTTATCCGGTGATCTTATAGCACCAATTGGATTGGTGTGGCTACCGTTGCTCAGTTGTCGGCGCGTTCGGCGCACAAGAAAAAATTTTCTGAAATTTTTTTCCGGAGATCTTTTAGCACCAATTGGATGGTGTGGCCACTGTTGTTCTGTGGTCAGTGCGTTCGGCGCACTTCACCAAATTTTCTGAAATTTTTTATCCGGTGATCTTATAGCACCAATTGGATTGGTGTGGCTACCGTTGCTCAGTTGTCGGCGCGTTCGGCGCACAAGAACAAATTTTCTGAAATTTTTTTCCGGAGATCTTTTACCACCAATTGGACGGTGTGGATACTGTTGCTCAGTGGTCGGCGCGTTCGGCGCACAAGAACAAATTTTGTGAAATTTTTTTCCGGAGATCTTTTAGCACCAATTGGATGGTGTGGCCACTGTTGTTCTGTGGTCAGTGCGTTCGGCGCACTTCACCAAATTTTCTGAAATTTTTTATCCGGAGATCTTATAGCACCAATTGGACGGTGTGGATACTGTTGCTCAGTTGTCGGCGCGCTCGGCGCACAAGAACAAATTTTGTGAAATTTTTTTCCGGAGATCTTTTACCACCAATTGGATGGTGTGGCCACTGTTGTTCTGTGGTCAGTGCGTTCTTCGCACTTCACCAAATTTTCGGAGATTTTTTTCTGGAGATCTTTTAGCATCAATTGGACGGTGTGGCTACTGTTGTTCTGTGGTCAGTGCGTTCGGCGCACAAGAACAAATTTTCTGAAATTTTATTTCCGGAGATCTTTTAGCACCAATTGGACGGTGTGGATACTGTTGCTCAGTGGTCGGCGCGTTCGGCGCACAAGAACAAATTTTGTGAAATTTTTTCCGGAGATCTTTTAGCACCAATTTAATGGTGTGGCCACTGTTGTTCTGTGGTCAGTGCGTTCGGCGCACAAGAACAAATTTTCTGACATTTTTTTTCCGGAGATCTTTTAGCACCAATTGGATGGTGTGGCCACTGTTGTTCTGTGGTCAGTGCGTTCGGCGCACAAGAACAAATTTTCTGAAATTTTTTATCCGGAGATCTTATAGCACCAATTGGATTGGTGTGGCTACTGTTGCTCAGTTGTCAGCCCGTCCGGCGCACAAGAACAAATTTTCAGAAATTTTTTTTCCGGAGATCTTTTAGCACCAATTGGACGGTGTGGCTACTGTTGCTCAGTGGTCGGCGTGTTCGGCGCACAAGAACAAATTTTCTGAAATTTTTTATCCGGAGATCTTATAGCACCAATTGGATTGGTGTGGCTACTGTTGCTCAGTTGTCGGCGCGTTCGGCGCACAAGAACAAATTTTCTGAAATTTTTTTCCGGAGATCTTTTAGCACCAATTGGATGGTGTGGCCACTGTTGTTCTGTGGTCAGTGCGTTCGGCGCACAAGAACAAATTTTCTGACATTTTTTTTCCGGAGATCTTCTAGCACCAATTGGATGGTGTGGCCACTGTTGTTCTGTGGTCAGTGCGTTCGGCGCACAAGAACAAATTTTCTGAAATTTTTTATCCGGAGATCTTATAGCACCAATTGGATTGGTGTGGCTACTGTTGCTCAGTTGTCAGCCCGTCCGGCGCACAAGAACAAATTTTCAGAAATTTTTTTTCCGGAGATCTTTTAGCACCAATTGGACGGTGTGGCTACTGTTGCTCAGTGGTCGGCGTGTTCGGCGCACAAGAACAAATTTTCTGAAATTTTTTATCCGGAGATCTTATAGCACCAATTGGATTGGTGTGGCTACTGTTGCTCAGTTGTCAGCGCGTTCGGCGCACAAGAACAAATATTCAGAAATTTTTTTTCCGGAGATCTTTTAGCACCAATTGGACGGTGTGGCTACTGTTGCTCAGTGGTCAGTGCGTTCGGCGCACTTCAGCAAATTTCCTGAAATTTTTTTTCCGGAGATCTTCTAGCACCAATTGGATGGTGTGGCCACTGTTGTTCTGTGGTCAGTGCGTTCGGCGCACTTCAGCAAATTTCCTGAAATTTTTTATCCGGAGATCTTAAAGCACCAACTGGACGGTATGGCTACTGTTGTTCTGTGGTCAGTGCGTTCGGCGCACAAGAACAGGTTTTCTGAAATTTTTATTCCGGAGATCTTTAAGCACCAATTGGACGGTGTGGCTACTGTTGCTCAGTGGTCGGCGTGTTCAGCGCACAAGAACAAATTTCCTGAAATTTTTTTTCCGGAGATCTTCTAGCACCAATTGGATGGTGTGGCCACTGTTGTTCTGTGGTCAGTGCGGTCGGCGCACTTCACCAAATTTCCTGAAATTTTTTATCCGGAGATCTTAAAGCACCAACTGGACGGTGTGGCTACTGTTGCTCAGTGGTCGGCGCGTTCGGCGCACAAGAACAAATTTTCTGAAATTTTTTTTCCGGAAATCTTTTACCACCAATTGGACGGTGTATATCTACTGTTGCTCAGTGGTCGGAGGGTTCGGCGCACAAGAACAAATTTCCTGAAATTTTTTTTCCGGTGATCTTCTAGCACCAATTGGATGGTGTGGCCACTGTTGTTCTGTGGTCAGTGCGTTCGGCGCACTTCACCAAATTTCCTGAAATTTTTTATCCGGAGATCTTAAAGCACCAACTGGACGGTGTGGCTACTGTTGCTCAGTGGTCGGCGCGTTCGGCGCACAAGAACAAATTTTCTGAAATTTTTTTTCCGGAGATCTTCTAGCACCAATTGGATGGTGTGGTCACTGTTGCTCAGTGGTCAGTGCGCTCGGCGCACAAGAACAAATTTTCTGAAATTTTTTTTCTGCAGATCTTTTAGCACCAATTGGACGGTGTGGCTACTGTTGCTCAGTGGTCGGCGCGTTCGGCGCACAAGAACAAATTTTCTGATATTTTTTTTCAGGAGATCATCTAGCACAAATTGGATGGTGTGGCCACTGTTGTTCTGTGGTCAGTGCGTTCGGCGCACAAGAACAAATTTTCTGAAAATTATTTTCCGGAGATCTTTTAGCACCAACTGGACGGTGTGGCTACTGCTGCTCAGTGGTCGGCGCGTTCGACGCACAAGAACAAATTTTCTGAAATTTTTTTTCCGGAGATCTTTTAGCACCAATTGGACGGTGTGGCTACTGTTGTTCAGTGGTCGACGCGTTCGGCGCACAAGAACAGATTTTGTGAAATTTTTTTCCGGAGATCTTCTAGCACCAATTGGATGGTGTGGCCACTGTTGTTCTGTGGTCAGTGCGTTCGGCGCACTTCACCAAATTTCCTGAAATTTTTTATCCGGAGATCTTAAAGCACCAACTGGACGGTGTGGCTACTGTTGCTCAGTGGTCGGCGCGTTCGGCGCACAAGAACAAATTTTCTGAAATTTTTTTTCCGGAGATCTTCTAGCACCAATTGGATGGTGTGGTCACTGTTACTCAGTGGTCAGTGCGCTCGGCGCACAAGAACAAATTTTCTGACATTTTTTTTCTGCAGATCTTTTAGCACCAATTGGACGGTGTGGCTACTGTTGCTCAGTGGTCGGCGCGTTCGGCGCACAAGAACAAATTTTCTGAAATTTTTTTTCAGGAGATCATCTAGCACAAATTGGATGGTGTGGCCACTGTTGTTCTGTGGTCAGTGCGTTCGGCGCACAAGAACAAATTTTCTGAAAATTTTTTTCCGGAGATCTTTTAGCACCAACTGGACGGTGTGGCTACTGCTGCTCAGTGGTCGGCGCGTTCGACGCACAAGAACAAATTTTCTGAAATTTTTTTTCCGGAGATCTTTTAGCACCAATTGGACGGTGTGGCTACTGTTGTTCAGTGGTCGACGCGTTCGGCGCACAAGAACAGATTTTGTGAAATTTTTTTCCGGAGATCTTCTAGCACCAATTGGATGGTGTGACCACTGTTGTTCTGTGGTCAGTGCGTTCGGCGCACAAAAACAAATTTTCTGAAATTCTTTTTCCGGAGATCATCTAGCACAAATTGGATGGTGTGGCCACTGTTGTTCTGTGGTCAGTGCGTTCGGCGCACAAGAACAAATTTTCTGAAAATTTTTTTCCGGAGATCTTTTAGCACCAACTGGACGGTGTGGCTACTGCTGCTCAGTGGTCGGCGCGTTCGACGCACAAGAACAAATTTTCTGAAATTTTTTTCCCGGAGATCATCTAGCACAAATTGGATGGTGTGGCCACTGTTGTTCTGTGGTCAGTGCGTTCGGCGCACAAGAACAAATTTTCTGAAAATTTTTTTCCGGAGATCTTTTAGCACCAACTGAACGGTGTGGCTTCTGCTGCTCAGTGGTCGGCGCGTTCGACGCACAAGAACAAATTTTCTGAAATTCTTTTTCCGGAGATCTTTTAGCACCAACTGGACGGTGTGGCTACTGCTGCTCAGTGGTCGGCGCGTTCGGCGCACAAGAACAAATTTTCTGAAATTTTTTTTCCGGAGATCTTTTAGCACCAATTGGACGGTGTATATCTACTGTTGCTCAGTGGTCGGAGCGTTCGGCGCACAAGAACAAATTTTGTGAAATTTTTTTCCGGAGATCTTCTAGCACCAATTGGATGGTGTGGCCACTGTTGTTCTGTGGTCAGTGCGTTCGGCGAACTTCAGCAAATTTCCTGAAATTTTTTATCCGGAGGTCTTAAAGCACCAACTGGACGGTATGGCTACTGTTGTTCTGTGGTCAGTGCGTTCGGCGCACTTCAGCAAATTTCCTGAAATTTTTTATCCGGAGGTCTTAAAGCACCAACTGGACGGTATGGCTACTGTTGTTCTGTGGTCGACGCGTTCGGCGCACAAGAACAGATTTTGTGAAATTTTTTTCCGGAGATCTTCTAGCACCAATTGGATGGTGTGGCCACTGTTGTTCTGTGGTCAGTGCGTTCGGCGAACTTCAGCAAATTTCCTGAAATTTTTTATCCGGAGGTCTTAAAGCACCAACTGGACGGTATGGCTACTGTTGTTCTGTGGTCAGTGCGTTCGGCGCACAAGAACAAATTTTCTGAAATTTTTTTTCCGGAGATCTTTTAGCACCAATTGGACGGTATGGCTACTGTTGCTCAGTGGTCGACGCGTTCGGCGCACAAGAACAGATTTTGTGAAATTTTTTTCCGGAGATCTTCTACCACCAATTGGATGGTGTGGCCACTGTTGTTCTGTGGTCAGTGCGTTCGGCGCACTTCAGCAAATTTCCTGAAATTTTTTATCCGGAGGTCTTAAAGCACCAACTGGACGGTATGGCTACTGTTGTTCTGTGGTCAGTGCGTTCGGCGCACAAGAACAAATTTTCTGAAATTTTTTTTCCGGAGATCTTTTAGCACCAATTGGACGGTGTATATCTACTGTTGCTCAGTGGTCGGAGCGTTCGGCGCACAAGAACAAATTTTGTGAAATTTTTTTCCGGAGATCTTCTAGCACCAATTGGATGGTGTGGCCACTGTTGTTCTGTGGTCAGTGCGTTCGGCGCACTTCAGCAAATTTCCTGAAATTTTTTATCCGGAGGTCTTAAAGCACCAACTGGACGGTATGGCTACTGTTGTTCTGTGGTCAGTGCGTTCGGCGCACAAAAACAAATTTTCTGAAATTCTTTTTCCGGAGATCATCTAGCACAAATTGGATGGTGTGGCCACTGTTGTTCTGTGGTCAGTGCGTTCGGCGTACAAGAACAAATTTTCTGAAAATTTTTTTCCGGAGATCTTTTAGCACCAACTGGACGGTGTGGCTACTGCTGCTCAGTGGTCGGCGCGTTCGACGCACAAGAAGAAATTTTCTGAAATTCTTTTTCCGGAGATCTTTTAGCACCAACTGGACGGTGTGGCTACTGCTGCTCAGTGGTCGGCGCGTTCGGCGCACAAGAACAAATTTTCTGAAATTTTTTTTCCGTTGATCTTTTAGCACCAATTGGACGGTGTATATCTACTGTTGCTCAGTGGTCGGAGCGTTCGGAGCACAAGAACAAATTTTGTGAAATTTTTTTCCGGAGATCTTCTAGCACCAATTGGACGGTGTGGCTACTGTTGCTCAGTGGTCGGCGTGTTCGGCGCACAAGAACAAATTTCCTGAAATTTTTTTTCCGGAGATCTTTTAGCACCAACTGGACGGTGTGGCTACTGCTGCTCAGTGGTCGGCGCGTTCGGCGCACAAGAACAAATTTTCTGAAATTTTTTATCCGGAGATCTTAAAGCACCAACTGGACGGTGTGGCTACTGTTGCTCAGTGGTCGGCGCGTTCGGCGCACAAGAACAAATTTTCTGAAATTTTTTTTCCGGAGATCTTCTAGCACCAATTGGATGTTGTGGTCACTGTTGTTCTGTGGTCAGTGCGCTCGGCGCACAAGAACAAATTTTCTGAAATTTTTTTTCCGCAGATCTTTTAGCACCAATTGGACGGTGTGGCTACTGTTGCTCAGTGGTCGGCGCGTTCGGCGCACAAGAACAAATTTTCTGAAATTTTTTTTCCGGAGATCATCTAGCACAAATTGGATGGTGTGGCCACTGTTGTTCTGTGGTCAGTGCGTTCGGCGCACAAGAACAAATTTTGTGAAATTTTTTTCCGGAGATCTTCTAGCACCAATTGGATGGTGTGGCCACTGTTGTTCTGTGGTCAGTGCGTTCGGCGCACTTCACCAAATATTCTGAAATTTTTTATCCGGAGATCTTATAGCACCAATTGGACGGTGTAGTTACTGTTGTTCAGTGGTTGGCGCGTTCGGCGCACAAGAACAAATTTTCTGAAATTTTTTTTCCGGAGATCTTCTAGCACCAATTGGATGGTGTGGTCACTGTTGTTCTGTGGTCAGTGCGTTCGGCGCACTTCCCCAAATTTATTGGAATTTTTTTCCGGAGATCTTTTAGCACCAATTGGATGGTGTGTCCACTGTTGTTCTGTGGTCGGCGCGTTCGGCGCACAAGAACAAATTTTCTGAAATTTTTTTTCCGGAGATCTTCTAGCACCAATTGGATGGTGTGGTCACTGTTGTTCTGTGGTCAGTGCGTTCGGCGCACTTCCCCAAATTTATTGGAATTTTTTCCGGAGATCTTCTAGCACCAATTGGATGGTGTGGCCACTGTTGTTCTGTGGTCAGTGCGTTCGGCGCACTTCACCAAATTTTCTAAAATTTTCTATCCGGAGATCTTATAGCACCAATTGGACGGTGTGGCTACTGTTGCTCAATGGTCGGCGCGTTCGGCGCACAAGAACAAATTTCCTGAAATTTTTTTTCCGGAGATCTTCTAGCACCAATTGGATGGTGTGGTCACTGTTGTTCTGTGGTCAGTGCGTTCGGCGCACTTCACCAAATTTATTGGAATTTTTTCCGGAGATCTTTTAGCACCAATTGGATGGTGTATCCACTGTTGTTCTGTGGTCAGTGCGTTCGGCGCACAAGGACAAATTTTGTGAAATTTTTTCCGGAGATCTTCTAGCACCAATGGGATGGTGTGGCTACTGTTTTTCTGTGGTCAGTGCGTTCTTCGCACTTCACCAAATTTTCGGAGATTTTTTTCTGGAGATCTTTTAGCATCAATTGGACGGTGTGGCTACTATTGCTCAGTAGTCAGTGCGTCCGGCGTACAACCCCAAATCTTTTTTTTCCGGAGATCTTCTAGCACCAATTGGATGGTGTGGCCACTGTTGTTCTGTGGTCAGTGCGTTCGGCGCAATTCACCAGTTTTTTTGAAATTTTTTTTTAGGAGATCTTATAGCACCAATTGGATGGTGTTTCTAGAGTTGCTCAGTGGTCAGTGCGTCCGGCGTACAACCCCAAATCTTTTTTTTCCGGAGATCTTCTAGCACCAATTGGATGGTGTGGCCACTGTTGTTCTGTGGTCAGTGCGTTCGGCGCACTTCACCAGATTTTCTGAAATTTTTTTTCCATAGATCTTATAGCACCAATTGGACGGTGTGGCTACAGTTGCTCAGTGGTCAGTGCGTCCGGCGTACAACCCCAAATCTTTTTTTTCCGGAGATCTTCTAGCACCAATTGGATGGTGTGGCCACTGTTGTTCTGTGGTCAGTGCGTTCGGCGCAATTCACCAGTTTTTTTGAAATTTTTTTTTAGGAGATCTTATAGCACCAATTGGATGGTGTTTCTAGAGTTGCTCAGTGGTCAGTGCGTCCGGCGTACAACCCCAAATCTTTTTTTTCCGGAGATCTTCTAGCACCAATTGGATGGTGTGGTCACTGTTGTTCTGTGGTCAGTGCGTTCGGCGCACTTCCCCAAATTTATTGGAATTTTTTCCGGAGATCTTCTAGCACCAATTGGATGGTGTGGCCACTGTTGTTCTGTGGTCAGTGCGTTCGGCGCACTTCACCAAATTTTCTAAAATTTTCTATCCGGAGATCTTATAGCACCAATTGGACGGTGTGGCTACTGTTGCTCAATGGTCGGCGCGTTCGGCGCACAAGAACAAATTTCCTGAAATTTTTTTTTCCGGAGATCTTCTAGCACCAATTGGATGGTGTGGTCACTGTTGTTCTGTGGTCAGTGCGTTCGGCGCACTTCACCAAATTTATTGGAATTTTTTCCGGAGATCTTTTAGCACCAATTGGATGGTGTATCCACTGTTGTTCTGTGGTCAGTGCGTTCGGCGCACAAGGACAAATTTTGTGAAATTTTTTCCGGAGATCTTCTAGCACCAATGGGATGGTGTGGCTACTGTTTTTCTGTGGTCAGTGCGTTCTTCGCACTTCACCAAATTTTCGGAGATTTTTTTCTGGAGATCTTTTAGCATCAATTGGACGGTGTGGCTACTATTGCTCAGTAGTCAGTGCGTCCGGCGTACAACCCCAAATCTTTTTTTTCCGGAGATCTTCTAGCACCAATTGGATGGTGTGGCCACTGTTGTTCTGTGGTCAGTGCGTTCGGCGCACTTCACCAGATTTTCTGAAATTTTTTTTCCATAGATCTTATAGCACCAATTGGACGGTGTGGCTACAGTTGCTCAGTAGTCAGTGCGTCCGGCGTACAACCCCAAATCTTTTTTTTCCGGAGATCTTCTAGCACCAATTGGATGGTGTGGCCACTGTTGTTCTGTGGTCAGTGCGTTCGGCGCAATTCACCAGTTTTTTTGAAATTTTTTTTTAGGAGATCTTATAGCACCAATTGGATGGTGTTTCTAGAGTTGCTCAGTGGTCAGTGCGTCCGGCGTACAACCCCAAATCTTTTTTTTCCGGAGATCTTCTAGCACCAATTGGATGGTGTGGCCACTGTTGTTCTGTGGTCAGTGCGTTCGGCGCACTTCACCAGATTTTCTGAAATTTTTTTTCCATAGATCTTATAGCACCAATTGGACGGTGTGGCTTCAGTTGCTCAGTGGTCAGTGCGCCCGGCTTACAACAACAAATTTTCTGAATTTTTTTTTCTGAGATCTGTTAGCACCAATTGGACGGTGTGGTGACTGTTGCTCAGTGGTCAGTGCGTCCGGCGTACAACCCCAAATCTTTTTTTTCCGGAGATCTTCTAGCACCAATTGGATGGTGTGGCCACTGTTGTTCTGTGGTCAGTGCGTTCGGCGCACTTCACCAGATTTTCTGAAATTTTTTTTCCATAGATCTTATAGCACCAATTGGACGGTGTGGCTTCAGTTGCTCAGTGGTCAGTGCGTCCGGCGTACAACCCCAAATCTATTTTTCCGGAGATCTTCTAGCACCAATTGGAAGGTGTGGCTACTATTGCTCAGTAGTCAGTGCGTCCGGCGTACAACCCCAAATCTTTTTTTTCCGGAGATCTTCTAGCACCAATTGGATGGTGTGGCCACTGTTGTTCTGTGGTCAGTGCTTTGGGCGCACTTCACCAAATTTTCTAAAATTTTTTTTCAGGAGATCTTTAAGCATCAATTGGATGGTGTTTCTAGAGTTGCTCAGTGGTCAGTGCGTCCGGCGTACAACCCCAAATCTTTTTTTTCCGGAGATCTTCTAGCACCAATTGGATGGTGTGGCCACTGTTGTTCTGTGGTCAGTGCGTTCGGCGCACTTCACCAGATTTTCTGAAATTTTTTTTCCATAGATCTTATAGCACCTATTGGCTTCAGTTGCTCAGTGGTCAGTGCGTCCGGCTTACAACAACAAATTTTCTGAATTTTTTTTCTGAGATCTTTTAGCACCAATTGGACGGTGTGGTCACTGTTGCGCAGTGGTCAGTGCGTCCGGCGAACAACCCCGAATCTTTTTTTTCCGGAGATCTTCTAGCACCAATTGGATGGTGTGGCCACTGTTGTTCTGTGGTCAGTGCGTTGGGCGCACTTCACCAAATTTTCTAAAATTTTTTTTCAGGAGATCTTTAAGCATCAATTGGATGGTGTTTCTAGAGTTGCTCAGTGGTCAGTGCGTCCGGCGTACAACCCCAAATCTTTTTTTTCCGGAGATCTTCTAGCACCAATTGGATGGTGTGGCCACTGTTGTTCTGTGGTCAGTGCGTTCGGCGCACTTCACCAGATTTTCTGAAATTTTTTTTCCATAGATCTTATAGCACCAATTGGACGGTGTGGCTTCAGTTGCTCAGTGGTCAGTGCGTCCGGCGTACAACCCCAAATCTATTTTTCCGGAGATTTTCTAGCACCAATTGGAAGGTGTGGCTACTATTGCTCAGTAGTCAGTGCGTCCGGCGTACAACCCCAAATCTTTTTTTTCCGGAGATCTTCTAGCACCAATTGGATGGTGTGGCCACTGTTGTTCTGTGGTCAGTGCGTTGGGCGCACTTCACCAAATTTTCTAAAAATTTTTTTCAGGAGATCTTTAAGCATCAATTGGATGGTGTTTCTAGAGTTGCTCAGTGGTCAGTGCGTCCGGCGTACAACCCCAAATCTTTTTTTTCCGGAGATCTTCTAGCACCAATTGGATGGTGTGGCCACTGTTGTTCTGTGGTCAGTGCGTTCGGCGCACTTAACCAAATTTTCAAAAATTTTTTTTTAGGAGATCCTTAAGCATCAATTGGATGGTGTTTCTAGAGTTGCTCAGTGGTCAGTGCGTCCGGCGTACAACCCCAAACCTTTTTTTTCCGGAGATCTTCTAGCACCAATTGGATGGTGTGGCCACTGTTGTTCTGTGGTCAGTGCGTTCGGCGCACTTCACCAAATTTTCAAAAATTATTTTTCAGGAGATCTTTAAGCATCAATTGGATGGTGTTTCTAGAGTTGCTCAGTGGTCAGTGCGTCCGGCGTACAACCCCAAATCTTTTTTTTCCGGAGATCTTCTAGCACCAATTGGATGGTGTGGCCACTGTTGTTCTGTGGTCAGTGCGTTCGGCGCACTTCACCAGATTTTCTGAAATTTTTTTGTCCATAGATCTTATAGCACCAATTGGACGGTGTGGCTTCAGTTGCTCAGTGGTCAGTGCGTCCGGAGTACAACCCCAAATCTATTTTTCCGGAGATCTTCTAGCACCAATTGGATGGTGTGGCCACTGTTGTTCTGTGGTCAGTGCGTTGGGCGCACTTCACCAAACTTTCTAAAAATTTTTTTCAGGAGATCTTTAAGCATCAATTGGATGGTGTTTCTAGAGTTGCTCAGTGGTCAGTGCGTCCGGCTTACAACAACAAATTTTCTGAATTTTTTTTCTGAGACCTTTTAGCACCAATTGGACGGTGTGGTCACTGTTGCGCAGTGGTCAGTGCGTCCCGCGAACAACCCCGAATCTTTTTTTTCCGGAGATCTTCTAGCACCAATTGGAAGGTGTGGCCACTGTTGTTCTGTGGTCAGTGCGTTGGGCGCACTTCACCAAATTTTCTAAAATTTTTTTTCAGGAGATCTTTAAGCATCAATTGGATGGTGTTTCTAGAGTTGCTCAGTGGTCAGTGCGTCCGGCTTACAACAACAAATTTTCTGAATTTTTTTTTCTGAAATCTGTTAGCACCAATTGGACGGTGTGGTGACTGTTGCTCAGTGGTCAGTGCGTCCGGCGTACAACCCCAAATCTTTTTATTCCGGAGATCTTCTAGCACTAATTGGATGGTGTGGCCACTGTTGTTCTGTGGTCAGTGCGTTCGGCGCACTTCACCAAATTTTGTAAAATTTTTTTTCAGGAGATCTTTAAGCATCAATTGGATGGTGTTTCTAGAGTTGCTCAGTGGTCAGTGCGTCCGGCGTACAACCCCAAATCTATTTTTCCGGAGATCTTCTAGCACCAATTGGATGGTGTGGCCACTGTTGTTCTGTGGTCAGTGCGTTGGGCGCACTTCACCAAATTTTCTAAAATTTTTTTTCAGGAGATCTTTAAGCAGCAATTGGATGGTGTTTCTAGAGTTGCTCAGTGGTCAGTGCGTCCGGCTTACAACAACAAATTTTCTGAATTTTTTTTCTGAGATCTTTTAGCACCAATTGGACGGTGTGGTCACCGTTGCGCAGTGGTCAGTGCGTCCGGCGTACAACCCCAAATCTATTTTTCCGGAGATCTTCTAGCACCAATTGGATGGTGTGGCCACTGTTGTTCTATGGTCAGTGCGTTGGGCGCACTTCACCAAATTTTCTAAAATTTTTTTTCAGGAGATCTTTAAGCAGCAATTGGATGGTGTTTCTAGAGTTGCTCAGTGGTCAGTGCGTCCGGCTTACAACAACAAATTTTCTGAATTTTTTTTCTGAGATCTTTTAGCACCAATTGGACGGTGTGGTCACTGTTGCTCAGTAGTCAGTGCGTCCGGCGTACAACCCCAAATCTTTTTTTTCCGGAGATCTTCTAGCACTAATTGGATGGTGTGGCCACTGTTGTTCTGTGGTCAGTGCGTTCGGCGCACTTCACCAGATTTTCTGAAATTTTTTTTCCGGAGATCTTATAGCACCAATTGGACGGTGTGGCTACAGTTGCTCAGTGGTCAGTGCGTCCGGCTTACAACAACAAATTGTCTGGATTTTTTTTTTCTGAGATCTTTTAGCACCAATTGGACGGTGTGGTCACTCTTGCTCAGTGGTCAGTGCGTCCAGCGTACAACCCCAAATCTTTTTTTTCCGGAGATCTTCTAGCACCAATTGGATGGTGTGGCCACTGTTGTTCTGTGGTCAGTGCGTTCGGCGCACTTCACCAGATTTTCTGAAATTTTTTTTCCGGAGATTTTATAGCACCAATTGGACGGTGTGGCTACAGTTGCTCAGTGGTCAGTGCGTCCGGCTAACAATAACAAATTTTCTGAATTCTAGCACCAATTGGATGGTGTGGCCACTGTTGTTCTGTGGTCAGTGCGTTGGGCGCACTTCACCAAATTTTCTAAAATTTTTTTTCAGGAGATCTTTAAGCATCAATTGGATGGTGTTTCTAGAGTTGCTCAGTGGTCAGTGCGTCCGGCGTACAACCCCAAATCTTTTTTTTCCGGAGATCTTCTAGCACCAATTGGATGGTGTGGCCACTGTTGTTCTGTGGTCAGTGCGATCGACGCACTTCACCAGATTTTCTGAAATTTTTTTCCGGAGATCTTATAGCACCAACTGGACGGTGTGGCTACAGTTGCTCAGTGGTCAGTGCGTCCGGCGTACAGCAACAAATTTTCTGAATTTTTTTTTCCGGAGATCTTTTAGCACCAATTGGACGGTGTGGTCACTGTTGCTCAGTGGTCAGTGCGTCTGGCGTACAACCCCAAATCTTTTTTTCCGGAGATCTTCTAGCACCAATTGGATGGTGTGGCCACTGTTGTTCTGTGGTCAGTGCGTTCGGCGCACGGAAGCAGATTTTCTGAAATTTTTTTTCCGGAGATCTTTAACCCCAATTGGACGGTGTGGCTACAACAACAAATTTTCTGAATTTTTTTTTCTGAGATCTTTTAGCACCAATTGGACGGTGTGGTCAGTGCGTCTGGCGTACAACCCCAAATCTTTTTTTCCGGAGATCTTCTAGCACCAATTGGATGGTGTGGCCACTGTTGTTCTGTGGTCATGCGTTCGGCGCACTTCATCAAATTTTCTGAAATTTATTTTCTGGAGATCTTTTAGCATCAATTGGACGGTGTAACTACTGTTGTTCTGTGGTCAGTGCGTTCGGCGCACTTTCCCAAATTTTCTGAAATTTTTTTTCCGGAGATCTTCTGGCACCAATTGGATGGTGTGGCCACTGTTGTTCTGTGGTCAGTGCGTTCGGCGCACAAGGACAAATTTTGAGAAATTTTTTTCCGGAGATCTTCTAGCACCAATGGGATGGTGTGGCTACTGTTGTTCTGTGGTCAGTGCGATCGACGCACTTCACCAGATTTTCTGAAATTTTTTTCCGGAGATCTTCTAGCACCAATTGGATGGTGTGGCCACTGTTGTTCTGTGGTCAGTGCGTTCGGCGCACTGAAGCAGATTTTCTGAAATTTTTTTTCCGGAGATCTTTAACCCCAATTGGACGGTGTGGCTACAACAACAAATTTTCTGAATTTTTTTTTCTGAGATCTTTTAGCACCAATTGGACGGTGTGGTCACTGTTGCTCAGTGGTCAGTGCGTCTGGCGTACAACCCCAAATCTTTTTTTCCGGAGATCTTCTAGCACCAATTGGACGGTGTGGTCACTGTTGCTCAGTGGTCAGTGCGTCTGGCGTACAACCCCAAATCTTTTTTATCCGGAGATCTTCTTGCACCAATTGGATGGTGTGGCCACTGTTGTTCTGTGGTCAGTGCGTTCGGCGCACTTCACCAAATTTTCTGAAATTTTTTTTCCGGAGATGTTTTAGCACCAATTGGATGATGTGGCCACTGTTGTTCTGTGGTCAGTGCGTTCGGCGCACATGAACAAATTTTGTGAAATTTTTTTTCCGGAGATCTTTTAGCACCAACTGGACGGTGTGGCTACTGTTGCTCAGTGGTCGGCGCGTTCGGCACACAAGAACAAATTTTCTAAAATTTTTTTTCCGAAAATCTTTTAGAACCAATTGGACGGTGTTGCCACTGGGTTTCTGTCGTCAGTGCGCTCGGCGCACTTCAAAAAATTTTCTAAAATTTTTTTTCAGGAGATCTTTAAGCATCAATTGGATGGTGTTTCTAGAGTTGCGCAGTGGTCAGTGCGTCCGGCGTACAACCCCAAATCTTTTTTTTCCGGAGATCTTCTAGCACCAATTGGATGGTGTGGCCACTGTTGTTCTCTGGTCAGTGCGTTCGGCGCACTTCACCAAATTTTCTAAAATTTTTTTTCAGGAGATCTTTAAGCAGCAATTGGATGGTGTTTCTAGAGTTGCTCAGTGGTCAGTGCGTCCGGCTTACAACAACAAATTTTCTGAATTTTTTTTCTGAGATCTTTTAGCACCAATTGGACGGTGTGGTCACCGTTGCGCAGTGGTCAGTGCGTCCGGCGTACAACCCCAAATCTATTTTTCCGGGGATCTTCTAGCACCAATTGGATGGTGTGGCCACTGTTGTTCTGTGGTCAGTGCGTTGGGCGCACTTCACCAAATTTTCTAAAATTTTTTTTCAGGAGATCTTTAAGCAGCAATTGGATGGTGTTTCTAGAGTTGCTCAGTGGTCAGTGCGTCCGGCTTACAACAACAAATTTTCTGAATTTTTTTTCTGAGATCTTTTAGCACCAATTGGATGGTGTGGCCACTGTTGTTCTGTGGTCAGTGCGTTGGCCGCACTTCACCAAATTTTCTAAAATTTTTTTCAGGAGATCTTTAAGCATCAATTGGATGGTGTTTCTAGAGTTGCTCAGTGGTCAGTGCGTCCGGCTTACAACAACAAATTTTCTGAATTTTTTTTCTGAGATCTTTTAGCACCAATTGGACGGTGTGGTCACTGTTGCTCAGTAGTCAGTGCGTCCGGCGTACAACCCCAAATCTTTTTTTTCCGGAGATCTTCTAGCACTAATTGGATGGTGTGGCCACTGTTGTTCTGTGGTCAGTGCGTTCGGCGCACTTCACCAGATTTTCTGAAATTTTTTTTCCGGAGATCTTATAGCACCAATTGGACGGTGTGGCTACAGTTGCTCAGTGGTCAGTGCGTCCGGCTTACAACAACAAATTGTCTGGATTTTTTTTTTCTGAGATCTTTTAGCACCAATTGGACGGTGTGGTCACTCTTGCTCAGTGGTCAGTGCGTCCAGCGTACAACCCCAAATCTTTTTTTTCCGGAGATCTTCTAGCACCAATTGGATGGTGTGGCCACTGTTGTTCTGTGGTCAGTGCGTTCGGCGCACTTCACCAGATTTTCTGAAATTTTTTTTCCGGAGATCTTATAGCACCAATTGGACGGTGTGGCTACAGTTGCTCAGTGGTCAGTGCGTCCGGCTAACAATAACAAATTTTCTGAATTCTAGCACCAATTGGATGGTGTGGCCACTGTTGTTCTGTGGTCAGTGCGTTGGGCGCACTTCACCAAAGTTTCTAAAATTTTTTTTCAGGAGATCTTTAAGCATCAATTGGATGGTGTTTCTAGAGTTGCTCAGTGGTCAGTGCGTCCGGCGTACAACCCCAAATCTTTTTTTTCCGGAGATCTTCTAGCACCAATTGGATGGTGTGGCCACTGTTGTTCTGTGGTCAGTGCGATCGACGCACTTCACCAGATTTTCTGAAATTTTTTTCCGGAGATCTTATAGCACCAATTGGACGGTGTGGCTACAGTTGCTCAGTGGTCAGTGCGTCCGGCTTACAGCAACAAATTTTCTGAATTTTTTTTTCCGGAGATCTTTTAGCACCAATTGGACGGTGTGGTCACTGTTGCTCAGTGGTCAGTGCGTCTGGCGTACAACCCCAAATCTTTTTTTCCGGAGATCTTCTAGCACCAATTGGATGGTGTGGCCACTGTTGTTCTGTGGTCAGTGCGTTCGGCGCACGGAAGCAGATTTTCTGAAATTTTTTTTCCGGAGATCTTTAACCCCAATTGGACGGTGTGGCTACAACAACAAATTTTCTGAATTTTTTTTTCTGAGATCTTTTAGCACCAATTGGACGGTGTGGTCACTGTTGCTCAGTGGTCAGTGCGTCTGGCGTACAACCCCAAATCTTTTTTTCCGGAGATCTTCTAGCACCAATTGGATGGTGTGGCCACTGTTGTTCTGTGGTCATGCGTTCGGCGCACTTCATCAAATTTTCTGAAATTTATTTTCTGGAGATCTTTTAGCATCAATTGGACGGTGTAACTACTGTTGTTCTGTGGTCAGTGCGTTCGGCGCACTTTCCCAAATTTTCTGAAATTTTTTTTCCGGAGATCTTCTGGCACCAATTGGATGGTGTGGCCACTGTTGTTCTGTGGTCAGTGCGTTCGGCGCACAAGGACAAATTTTGTGAAATTTTTTTCCGGAGATCTTCTAGCACCAATGGGATGGTGTGGCTACTGTTGTTCTGTGGTCAGTGCGATCGACGCACTTCACCAGATTTTCTGAAATTTTTTTCCGGAGATCTTCTAGCACCAATTGGATGGTGTGGCCACTGTTGTTCTGTGGTCAGTGCGTTCGGCGCACTGAAGCAGATTTTCTGAAATTTTTTTTCCGGAGATCTTTAACCCCAATTGGACGGTGTGGCTACAACAACAAATTTTCTGAATTTTTTTTTCTGAGATCTTTTAGCACCAATTGGACGGTGTGGTCACTGTTGCTCAGTGGTCAGTGCGTCTGGCGTACAACCCCAAATCTTTTTTTCCGGAGATCTTCTAGCACCAATTGGACGGTGTGGTCACTGTTGCTCAGTGGTCAGTGCGTCTGGCGTACAACCCCAAATCTTTTTTTTCCGGAGATCTTCTAGCACCAATTGGATGGTGTGGCCACTGTTGTTCTGTGGTCAGTGCGTTCGGCGCACTTCACCAAATTTTCTGAAATTTTTTTTCCGGAGATGTTTTAGCACCAATTGGATGATGTGGCCACTGTTGTTCTGTGGTCAGTGCGTTCGGCGCACATGAACAAATTTTGTGAAATTTTTTTTCCGGAGATCTTTTAGCACCAACTGGACGGTGTGGCTACTGTTGCTCAGTGGTCGGCGCGTTCGGCACACAAGAACAAATTTTCTAAAATTTTTTTTCCGGAGATCTTTTAGAACCAATTGGACGGTGTTGCCACTGGGTTTCTGTCGTCAGTGCGCTCGG
The DNA here is from genome assembly GCA_963583995.1 of Xylota segnis. Classification (NCBI taxonomy): domain Eukaryota; kingdom Metazoa; phylum Arthropoda; class Insecta; order Diptera; family Syrphidae; genus Xylota; species Xylota segnis. Next base: position 102,470,775 of record OY757236.1, on the reverse strand, counting down.
CGCACTTCAAAAAATTTTCTAAAATTTTTTTTCAGGAGATCTTTAAGCATCAATTGGATGGTGTTTCTAGAGTTGCGCAGTGGTCAGTGCGTCCGGCGTACAACCCCAAATCTTTTTTTTCCGGAGATCTTCTAGCACCAATTGGATGGTGTGGCCACAGTTGTTCTGTGGTCAGTGCGTTCGGCGCACTTCACCAAACTTTCTGAAATTTTTTTTCCGGAGATCTTATAGCACCAATTGGACGGTGTGGCTACTGTTGCTCAGTGGTCGGTGCGTTCGGCGCACAAGAACAAATTCTCTGAAGTTATTTTTCCGGAGATCTTTTAGAGCCAACTGGACGCTGTGGCTACTGTTGCTCAGTGGTCGGCGCGTTCGGCGCACAACAACAAATTATCTGAAATCTTTTTTCCGGAGATCTTTTAGAACCAAATGGACGTTGTGGCTACTGTTGGTCATTGGTCGGCGAGTTCGGCGCACAAGAACAAATTTTCTGAAATCTTTTTTCCGGAGATCTTTTAGAACCAACTGGACGCTGTGGCTACTGTTGCTCAGTGGTCGGCGCGTTCGGTGCACAAGAACAAATTTTTTGAAATTTTTTTTCCGGAGATCTTTTAGCACCAACTGGATGGTGTTGCCACTGTTGTTCTGTCGTCAGTGCGCTCGGCGCACTTCACCAAATTTTCTTAAATTTTTTTTCCGGAGATCTTTTAGCACCAACTGGATGGTGTTGCCACTGTTGTTCTGTCGTCAGTGCGCTCGGCGCACTTCACCAAATTTTCTTAAATTTTTTTTTCAGGAGATCTTTAAGCATCAATTGTATGGTGTTTCTAGAGTTGCTCAGTGGTCAGTGCGTCCGGCGTACAACCCCAAATCTTTTTTTTCCGGAGATCTTCTAGCACCAATTGGATGGTGTGGCCACAGTTGTTCTGTGGTCAGTGCGTTCGGCGCACTTCACCAAACTTTCTGAAATTTTTTTTCCGGAGATCTTTTAGCATCAATTGGATGGTGTGGCCACTGTTGTTCTGTGGTCAGTGCGTTCGGCGCACTTCACCAAATATTCTGAAATTTTTTTTTTCGGAGATCTTTTCGCACCAATTGGACGGTGTGGCTACTGTTGCTCAGTGGTTTTAGAAGTTTTTTTTAGAAGTTTAGAAGTTTATTTCATAATTTCATCAATTCATTACATTATTTTTACCTGCGAAGCCACATGGCTTATCTGCAGGAGATTATATCTCGAATGCAATAATAGTACTGTCATTAAAATTTCTATTAATTTAAATTAAGTGCTACTTGTGAAAGCTTTTTTTTTTTTTTTTTAAATTCATTTTAGGTATTTTTAAGTTTGAGAATAATTAAATGTATTAACGAAAAGAAAAGGATGTATATATGAAGTTTAAGTTATAGTTTCTAAAAAATATTGCTTTAGTTTATTTTTTCTCAAATTAATGTTATTTACGCTTCTCAATGCATTAGGAAGTGTATTTAGGATGTTTGGTACGGTGTACATCAACTGACGCTTGCCATATATGTTGTTGAAGGGTGGAAGATGGTACAACCCCTCTGCTCGTCTTCTGGTGTTAAGGTTGTGGCTGATTGGGGTTCGGAACCGTTCATCGTCGTAGTACTCCAACGCTGCTGTCATATTAAATATTTTCTTCACTGTGATAACGCGCACGCTGCCATCTCCTCTGTCTCTTGTCGTCAGCAATTTGATCGCCCTATTTTGGATGTGTTGAAGTTTGGCGATGTGTGTATCTGCTGCACCTCCCCACGCAAGTATGCTGTATCTTAGCCTTGATTCAATAAGTGCGTGATACACTTGTTTTGGACACAGTAAGACGACTTATTCTTCAGACATGCCAATGCAAAGAGGGATCCTTTCAGCTTTTTGCGGAGATCGTTTATGTGAGGTTCCCATAGAAAATGGCTGTCTATCGTGATACCCAGATATTTATACGTATCCACGACATCTATGATCTGGCAGTTACTTGGGTCGGCACAATTGAGTGTTTTGATGTTTATGTGGGACTTCGGGTACTGTGGGCTACGAATATGTAATATTTTTGTTTTTGCTGCGTTTATAACAAGTCCATTATCGTGGCACCATTTCCCAACCTCGTTGAATTCTGCCTGCATCATCTTGGTCGCTTCTTCGATCGATTTGTGACAGACAACAATCGCCGTATCATCTGCATACGCGAATGCATAGCTCATCTTTAGGGATTTTAAGAGTTCGTTGGTGTACATAATGAACAGTAGAGGGCCAAGTTTAGAGCCTTGTGGGACTCCGTACTGCACTGTGTTGGACTCACTGCGATAGCCTGTGATTCCCACACGAAATGTCCTATTTTCAAGATAATCCTTCAACCAGTCCAATAGTTTTCCTCTAATGCCCATTCGCTGTATTGCCTCTATGAGTTTGTGGTGGTCTAAGGTATCGAATGCTTTGCTAAAATCTAGGAAAAGCACTAGCACATGATGGCTTTTGTTAAGGCTGGTGTTGACTAGATTCGCAAAATCACCGAGAAGTTGGTTAGTACTTTTTCCCTTTTGAAAACCGTACTGTTTTTTGCTTATTAGCTTATGCTTATCAATAAATTTCCACATGCGATCTGCAATTATTTGCTCAAAGATCTTTTCTATCGCTGGCAATATTGCAATCGGACGATAGTTTGCTATCTCATGTTTGGCTCCTCCCTTGTAGATAGGTCTAACAAGTGCCTCTTTGAGCTTTTTTGGCACCGTGGAGCCGGCGCGCTCGGCGCACAACAACAAATTTTCCGAGATTTTTTTTCCGGAGATCTGTTAGCACCAATTGGATGGTGTGGCCACCGTTTTTCTGTGGTCAGTGCGTTCGGCGCACAAGAACAAATTTTCTGAAATTTTTTTCCGGAGATCTTTTAGCACTAATACGACGGTGTGGCCACTGTAGCTCAGTGGTCAGTGCGTCCGGCGTACAACCCCAAATCTTTTTTTCCCGGAGATCTTTTAGCACCAATTGGATGGTGTGGCCACTGTTGTTCTGTGGTCAGTGCGTTCGGCGCACTTTACCAAACTTTCTGAAATTTTTTTTCCGGAGATTTTTTAGCATCAATTGGACGGTGTGGCCACTGTTGCACAGTGGTAAGTGCGTCCGGCGTACAACCCCAAAATCTTTTTTTTCATTAGATCTTTTAGCATTAATGGGATGGTGTGGCCACTGTTATTCTGTGGGCACTGAGATCTTTTAGCATCAATTGGACGGTGTGGCCACTGTTGCTCAGTGGTCAGTGCGTCCGGCGTACAACCCCAAATCCTTTTTTTCAGGAGATCTTTTAGCATCAATTGGACGGTGTGGCCACTGTTGCTCAGTGTTCAGTGCATCCGGCGTACAACCCCAAATCTTTTTTTTCCGGAGATCTTTTAGCACCAATTGGATGGTGTGGCCACTGTTGTTCTGTGGTCAGTGCGTTCGGCGCACTTCACCAAATACTCTGAAATTTTTTTTATCACCAATTGGACGGTGTGGTTACTGTTGCTCAATGGTCAGTGCGTCCGGCGTTCAACCCCAAATCTTTTTTTTCAGGAGATCTTTAAGCATCGATTGGATGGTGTGGCCACTGTTGCTCAGTGTTCAGTGCATCCGGCGTACAACACCAAATCTTTTTTTTCCGGAGATCTTCTAGCACCAATTGGACGGTGTGGCTACTGTTGCTCAGTGGTCAGTGCGTCCGGCGTACAACCCCAAATCCTTTTTTTCCGGAGATCTCCCAGCACCAATTGGACGGTATGACCACTGTTGCTCAGTGGTCAGTGCGTCCGGCGTACAACAGTAAATCTTTTATTTCCGGAGATCTTCTAGCACCAATTGGACGGTGTGGCTACTGTTGCTCAGTGGTCAGTGCGTGTGGGGTAAAACCCCAAATCTTTTGCAACCGTTTTTTTCAGGACACCTTTACCACCAATTGGACGGTGTGGCCACTGTTGCTCTGCGGTCACTGCGGTCGGCGCACTTCACCAAATTTTCTGAAATTTTTTTTCTGGAGATCTTTTAGCACCAATTGGATGGTGTGGCCACTGTTGTTCTGTGGTCAGTGCGTTCGGCGCACTTTACCAAACTTTCTGAAATTTTTTTTCCGGAGATTTTTTAGCATCAATTGGACGGTGTGGCCACTGTTGCTCAGTGGTAAGTGCGTCCGGCGTACAACCCCAAAATCTTTTTTTTCATTAGATCTTTTAGCATTAATGGGATGGTGTGGCCACTGTTATTCTGTGGGCACTGAGATCTTTTAGCATCAATTGGATGGTGTGGATACTGTTGTTCTGTGGTCAGTGCGTTCGGCGCACTTCACCAAATTTTCTGAAATTTTTTTTCCGGAGATCTTTTACCACCAATTGGACGGTGTGGCCACTGTTGCTCAGTGGTCAGTGCGTCCGGCGTACAACCCCAAATCCTTTTTTTCAGGAGATCTTTTAGCATCAATTGGACGGTGTGGCCACTGTTGCTCAGTGTTCAGTGCATCCGGCGTACAACCCCAAATCTTTTTTTTCCGGAGATCTCCTAGCACCAATTGGATGGTGTGGCCACTGTTGTTCTGTGATCAGTGCGTTCGGCACACTTCATCAAATACTCTGAAATTTTTTTTTTCGGAGATCCTTTAGCACCAATTGGACGGTGTGGCTACTGTTGCTCAGTGGTAAGTGCGTCCGGCGTACAACCCCAAAATCTTTTTTTTCATTAGATCTTTTAGCATTAATGGGATGGTGTGGCCACTGTTATTCTGTGGGCACTGAGATCTTTTAGCATCAATTGGATGGTGTGGATACTGTTGTTCTGTGGTCAGTGCGTTCGGCGCACTTCACCAAATTTTCTGAAATTTTTTTTCCGGAGATCTTTTACCACCAATTGGACGGTGTGGCCACTGTTGCTCAGTGGTCAGTGCGTCTGGCGTACAACCCCAAATCCTTTTTTTCAGGAGATCTTTTAGCATCAATTGTACGGTGTGGCCACTGTTGCTCAGTGTTCAGTGCATCCGGCGTACAACCCCAAATCTTTTTTTTCCGGAGATCTTTTAGCACCAATTGGATGGTGTGGCCACTGTTGTTCTGTGGTCAGTGCGTTCGGCGCACTTCACCAAATACTCTGAAATTTTTTTTATCACCAATTGGACGGTGTGGCTACTGTTGCTCAATGGTCAGTGCGTCCGGCGTTCAACCCCAAATCTTTTTTTTCAGGAGATCTTTAAGCATCGATTGGATGGTGTGGCCACTGTTGCTCAGTGTTCAGTGCATCCGGCGTACAACACCAAATCTTTTTTTTCCGGAGATCTTCTAGCACCAATTGGACGGTGTGGCTACTGTTGCTCAGTGGTCAGTGCGTCCGGCGTACAACCCCAAATCCTTTTTTTTCCGGAGATCTCCCAGCACCAATTGGACGGTATGACCACTGTTGCTCAGTGGTCAGTGCGTCCGGCGTACAACAGTAAATCTTTTATTTCCGGAGATCTTCTAGCACCAATTGGACGGTGTGGCTACTGTTGCTCAGTGGTCAGTGCGTGTGGGGTAAAACCCCAAATCTTTTGCAGGACACCTTTACCACCAATTGGACGGTGTGGCCACTGTTGCTCTGCGGTCAGTGCGGTCGGCGCACTTCACCAAATTTTCTAAAATGTTGTTTTTGAGGAGATTTTTAGCATCAATTGGACGGTGTGGCCACTGTTATTCTGTGGTCAGTGCGTTCGAAGCACTTCACCAAATTTTCTGAAATTTTTTTTCTGGAGACCTGTTAGCATCAATTGGACGGTGTGGTTACTGTTGCTCAGTGGTCAGTGCGTCTGGCGAACAACCCCAAATCATTTTTTTCAGCAGATCTTTTAGCATCAATTGGACGGTGTGGCCACTGTTGCTCAGTGGTCAGTGCGACCGGCGTACAACCCCAAATCTTTCTTTTCAGGAGATCTTCTAGCATCAATTGGGTGGTGTGGCCACTGTCGTTCTGTGGTCAGTGCGTTCGGCGCACTTTACCAAATTTTCTAAATTTTTTTTTCGGAGATCTTTTAGCACCAATTGCATGGTGTGGCTACTGTTGCTCAGTGGTCGTCGCGCTCGGCGCACAACAACAAATTTTCTGAGATCTTTTTTCCGGAGATCTTATCGCACCAATTGGATGGTGTGGCCAATGTTGTTCTGTGGTCAGTGCTTTCGGCGCACCTTACCAAATACTCTGAACTTTTTTTTTCGGAGATCTTTTAGCACCAATTGGACGGTGTGGCTACTGTTGCTCAGTGGTCAGCGTGCTCGGCGCACAACAACAAATTTTCTGAGATTTTTTTCCGGAGATCTTTTAGCACCAATTGGATGGTGTGGCCACTGTTGTTCTGTGGTCAGTGCGTTCGGCGCACTTCACCAAATACTCTGAAATTTTTTTTTTCGGAGATCTTTTATCACCAATTGGACGGTGTGGCTACTGTTGCTCAATAGTCAGTGCGTCTGGCGTTCAACCCCAAATCTTTTTTTTCAAGAGATCTTTAAGCATCGATTGGATGGTGTGGCCACTGTTGCTCAGTGTTCAGTGCATCCAGCGTACAACACCAAATCTTTTTTTTCCGGAGATCTTCTAGCACCAATTGGACGGTGTGGCTACTGTTGCTCAGTGGTCAGTGCGTCCGGCGTACAACCCCAAATCCTTTTTTTCCGGAGATCTTCTAGCACCAATTGGACGGTGTGACCACTGTTGCTCAGTGGTCAGTGCGTCCGGCGTACAACAGTAAATCTTTTTTTTCCGGAGATCTTCTAGCACCAATTGGACGGTGTGGCTACTGTTGCTCAGTGGTCAGTGCGTCCGGCGTACAACCCCAAATCTTTTTTTCCAGGAGATCTTTTAGCATCAATTGGACGGTGTGACCACTGTTGCTCAGTGGTCAGTGCGTCCGGCGTACAACACCAAATCTTTTTTTTCCGGAGATCTTTTAGCATCAATTGGACGGTGTGGCCACTGTTGCTCAGTGGTCAGTGCGTGTGGGGTAAAACCCCAAATCTTTTGCAACCGTTTTTTCAGGACACCTTTACCACCAATTGGACGGTGTGGCCACTGTTGCTCTGCGGTCAGTGCGGTCGGCGCACTTCACCAAATTTTCTGAAATTTTTTTTCTGGAGATCTGTTAGCATCAATTGGACGGTGTGGCCACTGTTGCTCAGTGGTCAGTGCGTCTATCGAACAACCCCAAATCATTTTTTTTAGCAGACCTTTTAGCATCAATTGGACGGTGTGGACACTGTTGCTCAGTGGTCAGTGCGACCGGCGTACAACCCCAAAGCTTTCTTTTCAGGAGATCTTCTAGCATCAATTGGGTGGTGTGTCCACTGTCGTTCTGTGGTCAGTGCGTTCGGCGCACTTTACCAAATTTTCTAAATTTTTTTTTTGGAGATCTTTTAGCACCAATTGGATGGTGTGGCTGCTGTTGCTCAGTGGTCGTCGCGCTCGGCGCACAACAACAAATTTTCTGAGATCTTTTTTCCGGAGACCTTTTTGCACCAATTGGATGGTGTGTCCACTGTTGTTCTGTGGTCAGTGCGTTCGGCGCACTTCACCAAATTTTCTCAAACTTTTTTTTCAGGAGATCTTTTAGCATCAATTGGATTGTGTGGCTACTGTTGCTCAGTGGTCAGTGCGTGCGCCGTACAACCATGAATCTTCTGCAACCTTTTCTGCAAATTTTCTGGAACGTTTATTCTTGACATGTTTAGCACAAACAGTGTGGCCGCTGTTGCTCAATGGTCAGTGCGTGTGGGGTAAAACCCCAAATCTTTTGCAACCGTTTTTTTCAGGACACCTTTACCACCAATTGGACGGTGTGGCCACTGTTGCTCTGCGGTCAGTGCGATCGGCGCACTTCACCAAATTTTCAAAAATGTTGTTTTTGAGGAGATCTTTAGCATCAATTGGATGGTGTGGCTACTGTTGCTCAGTGGTCAGTGCGTGCGGCGTACAACCATGAATCTTCGGCAACCTTTTCTGCAAATTTTCTTTATATCTTTAGCACCAAAGGTGTGGCCACTGTTGTTCAGTGGTCAGTGCGTGTGGGGTGCAACCCCAAATCTTTTGCAACCGTTTTTTCAGGGCATCTTTACCATCAATTGGACGGTGTGGCCACTGTTGCTCAGTAGTCAGTGCGTCCGGCGTTCAACCCCAAATCTTTCTTTTCAGGAGTTCTTTTGGCATCAATTGGATTGGATGGATGGCCACTGTTGTTCTGTGGTCAGTTTGTTCGGCGCACTTCACTAAATTTTCTGAGATTTTATTTCCGGAGATCTTTTAGCACCAATTGGACGATGTGGCTAATGTTGCTCAGTGGTCAGTGCGTACGGCGTACAACCCCAAATCTTCTGCAAACATTTCTGCAAATTTTCTGGAACATTTTTTCTGGACACCTTTAGCACCAGCGGTGTGGCCACTCTTGCTCAGTGTTCAGTTCGTGAGGGGTACAACTCCAAATCCTTTTTTTCAGGAGATCTTTTAGCATCAATTGAATGGTGTGGCCACTGTTGTTCTGTGGTCAGTGAGTTCTGCGCACTTCACCAAATTTTCTCAAACTTTTTTTCAGGAGTTCTTTTAGCATCAATTGGATGTTGTGGCTACTGTTGCTCAGTGGTCAGTGAGTTCTGCGCACTTCACCAAATTTTCTCAAACTTTTTTTCAGGAGATCTTTTAGCACCAAGTGGAAGGTGTGGCTAATGTTGCTCAGTGGTCACTGCGTGCGGCGTACAACCATGAATCTTCTGCAACCTTTTCAGCAAATTTTCAAGGTATCTCTACCACCAACGGTGTGGCCACGGTTGCTCAGTGGTCAGTGCGTGTGGGGTACAACCCCAAATCTTTTGCAACCGTTTTTTCCAGGACATCTTTACCACCAATTGGACGGTGTGGCCACTGTTGTTCTGTGGTCAGTGCGTTCGGCGCACTTCACCAAATTTTCTGCGACCTATACTGCAAATTTTGTGGAACATTTTTTCTGGGCATCTTTAGCACCAACGGTGTGGCCACTGTTGCTCAGTGTTCAGAGCGTGTGGGGTACAACCCCAAATCTTTTGCAACCTCCACATCCTTTTTTTCAGGAGATCTTTTAGCACCAATTGGACGATGTGGCTAATGTTGCTCAGTGGTCAGTGCGTACGGCGTACAACCCCAAATCTTCTGCAAACATTTCTGCAAATTTTCTGGAACATTTTTTCTGGACACCTTTAGCACCAGCGGTGTGGCCACTGTTGCTCAGTGTTCAGTTCGTGAGGGGTACAACTCCAAATCCTTTTTTTCTGGAGATCTTTTAGCACCAATTGGACGATGTGGCTAATGTTGCTCAGTGGTCAGTGCGTGCGGCGTACAACCCCAAATCTTCTGCTACCTTTTCTGCAAATTTTCTGGAACATTTTTTCTTTACATCTTTAGCACCAACGGTGTGGCCACTGTTGCTCAGTGTTCAGTGCGTGTGGGGTACAACCCCAAATCTTTTGCAACCGTTATTTCAGGGCATCTTCACCACCAATTGGACTGTGTGGCCACTGTTGTTCTGTGCGTTCGGCGCACTTCACGAAATTTTCTCAAACTTTTTTTTCAGGAGATCTTTTAGCATCAATTGGATGGTGTGGCTACTGTTGCTCAGTGGTCACTGCGTGCGGCGTACACACATGAATCTTCTGCAACCTTTACAGCAAATTTTCTGGATATCTCTACCACCAACGGTGTGGCCACGGTTGCTCAGTGGTCAGTGTGTGGGGTACAACCCCAAATCTTTTGCAACCGTTTTTTCCAGGAGATCTTTATCACCACTTGGACGGTGTGGCCACTGTTGTTCTGTGGTCAGTGCGTTCGGCGCACTTCACCAAATTTTCTGCGACCTATACTGCAAATTTTGTGGAACATTTTTTCTGAACATCTTTACCACCAACGGTGTGGCCACTGTTGTTCAGTGTTCAGTGCGTGTGGGGTACAACCCCAAATCTTTTGCAACCGTTTTTTCAGGACATCCTTACCACCAATTCGACGGTGTGGCCACTGTTGCTCAGTGTTCAGTTTGTGAGGCGTACAGTGTGGCCACTGTTGCTCAGTGTTCAGTGCGTGTGGGGTACAACCCCAAATCTTTTGCAACCGTTTTTTCCAGGACATCTTTACCACCAATTGGACGGTGTGGCCACTGTTGCTCTGTGGTCAGTGCGTTCGGCGCACTTCACCAAATTTTCTGCGACCTATACTGCAAATTTTGTGGAACATTTTTTCTGGGCATCTTTAGCACCAACGGTGTGGCCACTGTTGCTCAGTGTTCAGTGCGTGTGGGGTACAACCCCAAATCTTTCGCAACCTCCACATCCTTTTTTTCAGGAGATCTTTTAGCACCAATTGGACGATGTGGCTAATGTTGCTCAGTGGTCACTGCGTACGGCGTACAACCCCAAATCTTCTGCAAACATTTCTGCAAATTTTCTGGAACATTTTTTCTGGACACCTTTAGCACCAGCGGTGTGGCCACTCTTGCTCAGTGTTCAGTTCGTGAGGGGTACAACTCCAAATCCTTTTTTTCTGGAGATCTTTTAGCACCAATTGGACGGTGTGATAATGTTGCTCAGTGGTCAGTGCGTGCGGCGTACAACCCCAAATCTTCTGCTACCTTTTCTGCAAATTTTCTGGAACATTTTTTCTGGACATCTTTAGCACCAACGGTGTGGCCACTGTTGCTCAGTGTTCAGTGCGTGTGGGGTACAACCCCAAATCTTTTGCAACCGTTATTTCAGGGCATCTTCACCACCAATTGGACTGTGTGGCCACTGTTGTTCTGTGCGTTCGGCGCACTTCACGAAATTTTCTCAAACTTTTTTTTCAGGAGATCTTTTAGCATCAATTGGATGGTGTGGCTACTGTTGCTCAGTGGTCACTGCGTGCGGCGTACACACATGAATCTTCTGCAACCTTTACAGCAAATTTTCTGGATATCTCTACCACCAACGGTGTGGCCACGGTTGCTCAGTGGTCAGTGCGTGTGGGGTACAACCCCAAATCTTTTGCAACCGTTTTTTCCAGGACATCTTTATCACCACTTGGACGGTGTGGCCACTGTTGTTCTGTGGTCAGTGCGTTCGGCGCACTTCACCAAATTTTCTGCGACCTATACTGCAAATTTTGTGGAACATTTTTTCTGAACATCTTTACCACCAACGGTGTGGCCACTGTTGTTCAGTGTTCAGTGCGTGTGGGGTACAACCCCAAATCTTTTGCAACCGTTTTTTCAGGACATCCTTACCACCAATTCGACGGTGTGGCCACTGTTGCTCAGTGTTCAGTTTGTGAGGCGTACAACTCCAAATCCTTTTTTTCAGTAGATCTTTTAACATCAATTGGATGGTGTGGCTACTGTTGCTCAGTGGTCAGTGCGTGCGGCTTACAACCATGAATCTTCTGCAACCTTTTCTGCAAATTTTCTCGAATATTTATTCTGGATATCTTTAGCACCAACGGTGTGGCCACGGTTGCTCAGTGGTAAGTGCGAGTCGGGTAAAACCCCAAAGCTTTTGCAACCGTTTTTTTTAGGGCATCTTTATCATCAATTGGACGGTGTGGCCACTGTTGTTCTGTGGTCAGTGCGTTCGGCGCACTTCACGAAATTTTCTCAAACTTTTTTTTCAGGAGATCTTTTAGCATCAATTGGATGGTGTGGCTACTGTTGCTCAGTGGTCAGTGCGTGCGGCGTCCAACCTCAAATTTTCTGCGACCTTTTCTGCAAATTTTCTGGAATATTTATTCTGGATATCTTTAGCACCAACGGTGTGGCCACGGTTGCTCAGTGGTCAGTGCGAGTGGGGTAAAACCCCAAAGCTTTTGCAACCGTTTTTTTCAGGACATCTTTATCACCAATTGGACGGTGTGGCCACTGTTGTTCTGTGGTCAGTGCGTTCGGCGCACTTCACCAAATTTTCTGATCTTTTAGCACCAATTGGATGGTGTGTCCACTGTTGTTCTGTGGTCAGTGCGTTCGGCGCACAAGGACAAATTTTGTGAAATTTTTTTCCGGAGATCTTCTAGCACCAATGGGATGGTGTGGCTACTGTTTTTCTGTGGTCAGTGCGTTCTTCGCACTTCACCAAATTTTCGGAGATTTTTTTCTTTAGATCTTTTAGCATCAATTGGACGGTGTGGCTACTATTGCTCAGTAGTCAGTGCGTCCGGCGTACAACCCCAAATCTTTTTTTTCCGGAGATTTTCTAGCACCAATTGGATGGTGTGGCCACTGTTGTTCTGTGGTCAGTGCGTTGGGCGCACTTCACCAAATTTTCTAAAATTTTTTTTCAGGAGATCTTTAAGCATCTATTGTATGGTGTTTCTAGAGTTGCTCAGTGGGCAGTGCGTCCGGCGTACAACCCCAAATCTTTTTTTCCGGAGATCTTCTAGCACCAATTGGATGGTGTGGCCACTGTTGTTCTGTGGTCAGTGCGTTGGGCGCACTTCACCAAATTTTCTAAAATTTTTTTTCAGGAGATCTTTAAGCATCTATTGTATGGTGTTTCTAGAGTTGCTCAGTGGGCAGTGCGTCCGGCGTACAACCCCAAATCTTTTTTTCCGGAGATCTTCTAGCACCAATTGGATGGTGTGGCCACTATTGTTCTGTGGTCATTGCGTTCGGCGCACTTCACCAAATTTTCTGAAATATTTTTCCGGAGATCTTTTAGCACCAATTTAACGGTGTGGCTACTGTTGCTCAGTAGTCAGTGCGTCCGGCGTACAACCCCAAATCTTTTTTTTCCGGAGATCTTCTAGCACCAATTGGATGGTGTGGCCACTGTTGTTCTGTGGTCAGTGCGTTGGGCGCACTTCACCAAATTTTCTAAATTTTTTTTTCAGGAGATCTTTAAGCATCTATTGTATGGTGTTTCTAGAGTTGCTCAGTGGGCAGTGCGTCCGGCGTACAACCCCAAATCTTTTTTTCCGGAGATCTTCTAGCACCAATTGGATGGTGTGGCCACTGTTGTACTGTGGTCAGTGCGTTCGGCGCACTTCACCAAACTTTCTGAAATTTTTTTTCCGGAGATGTTTTAGCACCAATTGGATGATGTGGCCACTGTTGTTCTGTGGTCAGTGCGTTCGGCGCACATGAACAAATATTGTGAAATTTTTTTTCCGGAGATCTTTTAGCACCAACTGGACGGTGTGGCTACTGTTGCTCATTGGTCGGCGAGTTCGGCGCACAAGAACAAATTTTCTGAAATCTTTTTTCCGGAGATCTTTTAGAACCAATTGGATGGTGTTGCCACTGTTGTTCTGTCGTCAGTGCGCTCGGCGCACTTCACCAAATTTTCTGAAATTTTGTTTGGAGATCATTTAGCACCAATTGGACGGTGTGGCTACTGTTGCTCAGTGGTCGGCGCGTTCGGCGCACAAGAACAAATTATCTGAAATCTTTTTTCCGGAGATCTTTTAGAACCAATTGGACGGTGTTGCCACTGTTGTTCTGTCGTCAGTGCGCTCAGCGCACTTCACCAAATTTTCTAAAATTTTTTTTCAGGAGATCTTTAAGCATCAATTGGATGGTGTTTCTAGAGTTGCTCAGTGGTCAGTGCGTCCGGCGTACAACCCCAAATCTTTTTTTTCCGGAGATCTTCTAGCACCAATTGGATGGTGTGGCCACAGTTGTTCTGTGGTCAGTGCGTTCGGCGCACTTCACCAAATTTTCTGAAATTTTTTTTCCGGAGATCTTATAGCACCAATTGGACGGTGTGGCAACTGTTGCTCAGTGGTCGGCGCGTTCGGCGCACAAGAACAAATTCTCTGAAGTTATTTTTCCGGAGATCTTTTAGAACCAACTGGACGCTGTGGCTACTGTTGCTCAGTGGTCGGCGCGTTCGGCGCACAAGAACAAATTTTCTGAAATCTTTTTTCCGGAGATCTATTAGAACCAACTGGACGCTGTGGCTACTGTTGGTCATTGGTCGGCGAGTTCGGCGCACAAGAACAAATTTTCTGAAATCTTTTTTCCGGAGATCTTTTAGAACCAACTGGACGCTGTGGCTACTGTTGCTCAGTGGTCGGCGCGTTCGGTGCACAAGAACAAATTTTCTGAAATTTTTTTTCCGGAGATATTTTAGCACCAACTGGACGGTGTGGCTACTGTTGCTCAGTGATCGGCGCGTTCGGCGCACAAGAACAAATTTTCTGAAATCTTTTTTCCGGAGATCTTTTAGAACCAATTGGATGGTGTTGCCACTGTTGTTCTGTCGTCAGTGCGCTCGGCGCACTTCACCAAATTTTCTGAAATTTTGTTTGGAGATCATTTAGCACCAATTGGACGGTGTGGCTACTGTTGCTCAGTGGTCGGCGCGTTCGGCGCACAAGAACAAATTATCTGAAATCTTTTTTCCGGAGATCTTTTGGAACCAATTGGACGGTGTTGCCACTGTTGTTCTGTCGTCAGTGCGCTCGGCGCACTTCACCAAATTTTCTTAAATTTTTTTTTCAGGAGATCTTTAAGCATCAATTGTATGGTGTTTCTAGAGTTGCTCAGTGGTCAGTGCGTCCGGCGTACAACCCCAAATCTTTTTTTTCCGGAGATCTTCTAGCACCAATTGGATGGTGTGGCCACAGTTGTTCTGTGGTCAGTGCGTTCGGCGCACTTCACCAAACTTTCTGAAATTTTTTTTCCGGAGATCTTTTAGCATCAATTGGATGGTGTGGCCACTGTTGTTCTGTGGTCAGTGCGTTCGGCGCACTTCACCAAATATTCTGAAATTTTTTTTTTCGGAGATCTTTTCGCACCAATTGGACGGTGTGGCTACTGTTGCTCAGTGGTTTTAGAAGTTTTTTTTAGAAGTTTAGAAGTTTATTTCATAATTTCATCAATTCATTACATTATTTTTACCTGCGAAGCCACATGGCTTATCTGCAGGAGATTATATCTCGAATGCAATAATAGTACTGTCATTAAAATTTCTATTAATTTAAATTAAGTGCTACTTGTGAAAGCTTTTTTTTTTTTTTTTTTAAATTCATTTTAGGTATTTTTAAGTTTGAGAATAATTAAATGTATTAACGAAAAGAAAAGGATGTATATATGAAGTTTAAGTTATAGTTTCTAAAAAATATTGCTTTAGTTTATTTTTTCTCAAATTAATGTTATTTACGCTTCTCAATGCATTAGGAAGTGTATTTAGGATGTTTGGTACGGTGTACATCAACTGACGCTTGCCATATATGTTGTTGAAGGGTGGAAGATGGTACAACCCCTCTGCTCGTCTTCTGGTGTTAAGGTTGTGGCTGATTGGGGTTCGGAACCGTTCATCGTCGTAGTACTCCAACGCTGCTGTCATATTAAATATTTTCTTCACTGTGAGAACGCGCACGCTGCCATCTCCTCTGTCTCTTGTCGTCAGCAATTTGATCGCCCTATCTTGGATGTGTTGTATCTGCTGCACCTCCCCACGCAAGTATGCCGTACCTTAGCCTTGATTCAATAAGTGCGTGATACACTTGTTTTTGGACACAGTAAGACGACTTATTCTTCAGACATGCCAATGCAAAGAGGGATCCTTTCAGCTTTTTGCGGAGATCGTTTATGTGAGGTTCCCATAGAAAATGGCTGTCTATCGTGATACCCAGATATTTATACGTATCCACGACATCTATGATCTGGCAGTTACTTGGGTCGGCACAATTGAGTGTTTTGATGTTTATGTGGGACTTCGGGTACTGTGGGCTACGAATATGTAATATTTTTGTTTTTGCTGCGTTTATAACAAGTCCATTATCGTGGCACCATTTCCCAACCTCGTTGAATTCTGCCTGCATCATCTTGGTCGCTTCTTCGATCGATTTGTGACAGACAACAATCGCCGTATCATCTGCATACGCGAATGCATAGCTCATCTTTAGGGATTTTAAGAGTTCGTTGGTGTACATAATGAACAGTAGAGGGCCAAGTTTAGAGCCTTGTGGGACTCCGTACTGCACTGTGTTGGACTCACTGCGATAGCCTGTGATTCCCACACGAAATGTCCTATTTTCAAGATAATCCTTCAACCAGTCCAATAGTTTTCCTCTAATGCCCATTCGCTGTATTGCCTCTATGAGTTTGTGGTGGTCTAAGGTATCGAATGCTTTGCTAAAATCTAGGAAAAGCACTAGCACATGATGGCTTTTGTTAAGGCTGGTGTTGACTAGATTCGCAAAATCACCGAGAAGTTGGTTAGTACTTTTTCCCTTTTGAAAACCGTACTGTTTTTTGCTTATTAGCTTATGCTTATCAATAAATTTCCACATGCGATCTGCAATTATTTGCTCAAAGATCTTTTCTATCGCTGGCAATATTGCAATCGGACGATAGTTTGCTATCTCATGTTTGGCTCCTCCCTTGTAGATAGGTCTAACAAGTGCCTCTTTGAGCTTTTTTGGCACCGTGGAGCCGGCGCGCTCGGCGCACAACAACAAATTTTCCGAGATTCTTTTTCCGGAGATCTGTTAGCACCAATTGGATGGTGTGGCCACCGTTTTTCTGTGGTCAGTGCGTTCGGCGCACAAGAACAAATTTTCTGAAATTTTTTTCCGGAGATCTTTTAGCACTAATACAACGGTGTGGCCACGGTAGCTCAGTGGTCAGTGCGTCCGGCGTACAACCCCAAATCTTTTTTTCCCGGAGATCTTTTAGCACCAATTGGATGGTGTGGCCACTGTTGTTCTGTGGTAAGTGAGTCCGGCGTACAACCCCAAAATCTTTTTTTTCATTAGATCTTTTAGCATTAATGGGATGGTGTGGCCACTGTTATTCTGTGGGCACTGAGATCTTTTAGCATCAATTGGGTGGTGTGGATACTGTTGTTCTGTGGTCAGTGCGTTCGGCGCACTTCACCAAATTTTCTGAAATTTTTTTTCCGGAGATCTTTTACCACCAATTGGACGGTGTGGCCACTGTTGCTCAGTGGTCAGTGCGTCCGGCGTACAACCCCAAATCCTTTTTTTCAGGAGATCTTTTAGCATCAATTGGACGGTGTGGCCACTGTTGCTCAGTGTTCAGTGCATCCGGCGTACAACCCCAAATCTTTTTTTTCCGGAGATCTCCTAGCACCAATTGGATGGTGTGGCCACTGTTGTTCTGTGATCAGTGCGTTCGGCACACTTCACCAAATACTCTAAATTTTTTTTTTCGGAGATCCTTTAGCACCAATTGGACGGTGTGGCTACTGTTGCTCAGTGGTCAGCGTGCTCGGCGCACAACAACAAATTTTCTGAGATTTTTTTTCCGGAGATCTTTTAGCACCAATTGGATGGTGTGGCCACTGTTGTTCTGTGGTCAGTGCGTTCGGCGCACTTTACCAAATACTCTGAACTTTTTTTTTCGGAGATCTTTTAGCACCAATTGGACGGTGTGGCTACTGTTGCTCAGTGGTCAGCGTGCTCGGCGCACAACAACAATTTTTCTGAGATTCTTTTTCCGGAGATCTTTTACCACCAATTGGACGGTGTGGCCACTGTTGCTCAGTGGTCAGTGCGTCCGGCGTACAACCCCAAATCCTTTTTTTCAGGAGATCTTTTAGCATCAATTGGACGGTGTGGCCACTGTTGCTCAGTGTTCAGTGCATCCGGCGTACAACCCCAAATCTTTTTTTTCCGGAGATATCCTAGCACCAATTGGATGGTGTGGCCACTGTTGTTCTGTGATCAGTGCGTTCGGCACACTTCACCAAATACTCTGAAATTTTTTTTTTCGGAGATCCTTTAGCACCAATTGGACGGTGTGGCTACTGTTGCTCAGTGGTCAGTGCGACCGGCGTACAACCCCAAATCTTTCTTTTCAGGAGATCTTCTAGCATCAATTGGGTGGTGTGGCCACTGTCGTTCTGTGGTCAGTGCGTTCGGCGCACTTTACCAAATTTTCTAAATTTTTTTTTCGGAGATCTTTTAGCACCAATTGGATGGTGTGGCTGCTGTTGCTCAGTGGTCGTCGCGCTCGGCGCACAACAACAAATTTTCTGAGATCTTTTTTCCGGAAACCTTTTCGCACCAATTGGATGGTGTGTCCATTGTTGTTCTGTGGTCAGTGCGTTCGGCGCACTTCACCAAATTTTCTGAAATTTATTTTCTGGAGATCTTTTAGCATCAATTGGACGGTGTGGTCACTGTTGCTCAGTGCTCAGTGCTTCCGGGGAACAACCCCAAATCTTTTTTTCAGGAGATCTTTTAGCATCAATTGGACGGTGTGGCCACTGTTGCTCTGCGGTCACTGCGATCGGCGCACTTCACCAAATTTTCTAAAATTTTGTTTTTGAGGAGATTTTTAGCATCAATTGGATGGTGTGGCTACTGTTGCTCAGTGGTCAGTGCGTGCGGCGTACAACCATGAATCTTCGGCAACCTTTTCTGCAAATTTTCTTTATATCTTTAGCACCAAAGGTGTGGCCACTGTTGTTCAGTGGTCAGTGCGTGTGGGGTGCAACCCCAAATCTTTTGCAACCGTTTTTTCAGGGCATCTTTACCATCAATTGGACGGTGTGGCCACTGTTGCTCAGTAGTCAGTGCGTCCGGCGTTCAACCCCAAATCTTTCTTTTCAGGAGATCTTTTAGCATCAATTGGATTGGATGGATGGCCACTGTTGTTCTGTGGTCAGTTTGTTCGGCGCACTTCACTAAATTTTTTGAGATTTTATTTCCGGAGATCTTGTAGCATCAATTGGACGGTGTGGCCGCTGTTGCTCACTGGTCAGTGCTTCCGGCGAACAACCCCAAATCTTTTTTTTTCAGGAGATCTTTTAGCATCAATTGGATGGTGTGGCTAATATTGCTCAGCGGTCGGCGCGTTCGGTGCACAACAACAAATTTCCTGAATCTTTTTTTTTCCGGTAATCTTTTAGCACCAATTGGACGATGTGGCTAATGTTGCTCAGTGGTCAGTGCGTGTGGGGTACAACCCCAAATCTTTTGCAACCGTTTTTTCAGGGCATCTTCACCACCAATTGGATGGTGTGGCTACTGTTGCTCAGTGGTCACTGCGTGCGGCGTACACACATGAATCTTTTGCAACCTTTACAGCAAATTTTCTGGATATCTCTACCACCAACGGTGTGGCCACGGTTGCTCAGTGGTCAGTGCGTGTGGGGTACAACAACAAATCTTTTGCAACCGTTTTTTCCAGGACATCTTTATCACCACTTGGACGGTGTGGCCACTGTTGTTCTGTGGTCTGTGCGTTCGGCGCACTTCACCAAATTTTCTGCGACCTATACTGCAAATTTTGTGGAACATTTTTTCTGGACATCTTTACCACCAACGGTGTGGCCACTGTTGCTCAGTGTTCAGTGCGTGTGGGGTACAACCCCAAATCTTTTGCAACCGTTTTTTCAGGACATCCTTACCACCAATTCGACGGTGTGGCCACTGTTGCTCAGTGTTCAGTTTGTGAGGCGTACAACTCCAAATCCTTTTTTTCAGTAGATCTTTTAACATCAATTGGATGGTGTGGCTACTGTTGCTCAGTGGTCAGTGCGTGCGGCTTACAACCATGAATCTTCTGCAACCTTTCTGCAAATTTTTCTTTAATATTTATTCTGGATATCTTTAGCACCAATGGTGTGGCCACGGGTGCTCAGTGGTCAGTGCGAGTGGGGTAAAACCCCAAAGCTTTTGCAACCGTTTTTTTTACGGCATCTTTATCATCAATTGGACGGTGTGGCCACTGTTGTTCTGTGGTCAGTGCGTTGGGCGCACTTCACGAAATTTTCTCAAACTTTTTTTTCAGGAGATCTTTTAGCATCAATTGGATGGTGTGGCTACTGTTGCTCAGTGGTCAGTGCGTGCGGCATCCAACCTCAAATCTTCTGCGACCTTTTCTGCAAATTTTCTGGAATATTTATTCTGAATATCTTTAGCACCAACGGTGTGGCCACGGTTGCTCAGTGGTCAGTGCGAGCGGGGTAAAACCCCAAAGCTTTTGCAACCGTTTTTTTCGGGACATCTTTATCACCAATTGGACAGTGTGGCCACTGTTGTTCTGTGGTCAGTGCGTTCGGCGCACTTCACGAAATTTTCTCAAACTTTTTTTTTGGAGATCTTTTAGCATCAATTGGATGGTGTGGCTACTGTTGCTCAGTGGTCAGTGCGTGCGGCGTCCAACCTCAGATCTTCTGCGACCTTTTCTGTAAATTTCCTGGAACATTTTTTCTGGACATCTTTAGCACCAACGGCGTGGGGACTGTTGCTCAGTGGTCAGTGCATGTGGGGTACAACCCCAAATCTTTGCAACGGTTTTTTCAGGGCATCTTTACCACCAATTGGATGGTGTGGCCACTGTTGCTCAGTGTTCAGTTTGTGAGGAGTACAACTCCACATCCTTTTTTCAGGAAATCTTTTAGCATCAATTGGACGGTGTGATAATGTTGTTCAGTGGTCAGTGCGTGTGGGGTACAACCAAAAATCTTTTGCAAACTTTTCTCAGGACATCTTCATCACCAATTGGACGGTGTGGCTAATGTTGGTCAGTGGTTAGTGCGTGCGCCTTTTCTGAAAATTTTGTGGAACATTTTTTCTGGACATCTTTAGCACCAACGGTGAGGCCACTGTTGCTCAGTGTTCAGTGCGTGTGGGGTACAACCCCAAATCTTTTGCAACCTCCACATCCTTTTTTTCAGGAGATCTTTTAGCATCAATTGAATGGTGTGGCCACTGTTATTCTGCGGTCAGTGCGTTCGGCGCACTTCACCAAATTTTCTAAAATTTTTTTTTCTGGAGATCTTTTGGCACCAATTGGACGGTGTGATAATGTTGCTCAGTGGTCAGTGCGTGCGGCGTACAACCCCAAATCTTCTGAGACCTTTTCTGCAAATTTTCTGGAACATTTTTTCTGAACATCTTTAGCATCAACGGTGTGGCCACTGTTGCTCAGTGTTCAGTGCGTGTGGGGTACAAACCCAAATCTTTTGCAACCTTTACTCAGGACATCTTCATCACCAATTGGACGGTGTGGCTAATGTTGGTCAGTGGTTAGTGCGTGCGGCGTACAACCCCAAATCTTCTGCAACCTTTTCTGAACATTTTGTGGAACATTTTTTCTGGACATCTTTAGCACCAACGGTGTGGCCACTGTTGCTCAGTGTTCAGTGCGTGTGGGGTGCAACCCCAAATCTTTTGCAACCGTTTTTTCAGGGCATCTTTACCACCCATTGGATGGTGTGGCCACTGTTGCTCAGTGTTCAGTTTGTGAGGCGTACAACTCCAAATAATTTTTTTCAGTAGATCTTTAGCATCAATTGAATGGTGTGGCCACTGTTATTCTGCGGTCAGTGCGTTCGGCGCACTTCACCAAATTTTCTAAAATTTTTTTTCTGGAGATCTTTTGGCACCAATTGGACGGTGTGATAATGTTGCTCAGTGGTCAGTGCGTGCGGCGTACAACCCCAAATCTTCTGAGACCTTTTCTGCAAATTTTCTGGAACATTTTTTCTGAACATCTTTAGCATCAACGGTGTGGCCACTGTTGCTCAGTGTTCAGTGCGTGTGGGGTACAACCCCAAATCTTTTGCAACCTTTACTCAGGACATCTTCATCACAAATTGGACGGTGTGGCTAATGTTGGTCAGTGGTTAGTGCGTGCGGCGTACAACCCCAAATCTTCTGCAACCTTTTCTGCAAATTTTGTGGAACATTATTTCTTGACATCTTTATCACCAACGGTGTGGCCACTGTTGCTCAGTGGTCAGTGCGTGTGGTTTACAACTACAAATCTTTTGCAACATTTTTCTCAGGACATCTTCATCATCAATTGGACGGTGTTGTTAATGTTGTTCAGTGGTCAGTGCGTGCGGCGTACAACCATGAATCTTCTGCAACCTTTTCTGCAAATTTTTTGGATATCTTTACCACCAACGGTGTGGCCACGGTTGCTCAGTGGTCAGTGCGTGTGGGGTACAACCCCAAATCTTTTGCAACCGTTTTTTTCAGGACATTTTTACTACCAATTGGACGGTGTGGCCACAGTTGTTCTGTGGGTTCGGCGCACTTCACGAAATTTTCTCAAACTTTTATTTCAGGAGATCTTTTAGCATCAATTGGATGGTGTGGCTACTGTTTCTCAGTGGTCAGTGCGTGTAGTTTACAACCCCAAATATTTTGCAACCTTTTTTTCAGGACATCTAATGTTGCTCAGTGGTCAGTGCGTGCGGCGTACAACCATGAATCTTCTGCCACCTTTTCTGCAAATTTTCTGGATATCTTTACCACCAACGGTGTGGCCACGGTTGCTCAGTGGTCAGTGCGTGTGGGGTACAACCCCAAATCTTTTGCAACGGTTTTTTCAGGGCATCTTTGCCACCAATTGGACGGTGTGGCCACTGTTGCTCAGTGTTCAGTTTGTGAGGAGTAAAACTCCACATCCTTTTTTTCAGGAGATATTTTTGCACGAATTGAACGGTGTGATAATGTTGCTCAGTGGTCAGTGCGTGCGGCGTACAACCTCAAATGTTCTGCGACCTTTTCTGCAAATTTTCTGGAACATTTTTTCTGGGCATCTTTAGCATCAACGGCGTGGGGACTGTTGCTCAGTGGTCAGTGCATGTGGGGTACAACCCCAAATCTTTGCAACGGTTTTTTCAGGGCATCTTTACCACCAATTGGATGGTGTGGCCACTGTTGCTCAGTGTTCAGTTTGTGAGGAGTACAACTAAACATCCTTTTTTTCAGGAGATCTTTTAGCATCAATTGAATGGTGTGGCCACTGTTATTCTGTGGTCAGTGCGTTCGGCGCACTTCACCAAATTTTCTAAAATTTTTTTTTCTGGAGATCTTTTGGCACCAATTGGACGGTGTGATAATGTTGCTCAGTGGTCAGTGCGTGCGGCGTACAACCATGAACCTTCTGCAACCTTTTCTGCAAATTTTCTGGATATCTTTACCACCAACAGTGTGACCACGGTTGCTCAGTGGTCAGTGCGTGTGGGGTACAACCCCAAATCTTTTGCAACCGTTTTTTTCAGGACATTTTTACCACCAATTGGACGGTGTGGCCACAGTTGTTCTGTGGGTTCGGCGCACTTCACGAAATTTTCTCAAACTTTTATTTCAGGAGATCTTTTAGCATCAATTGTATGGTGTGGCTACTGTTGCTCAGTGGTCAGTGCGTGTGGTTTACAGCCCCAAATTTTGCAACCTTTTTTTCAGGACATCTAATGTTGCTCAGTGGTCAGTGCGTGCGGCGTACAACCTCAAATGTTCTGCGACCTTTTCTGCAAATTTTCTGGAACATTTTTTCTGGGCATCTTTAGCATCAACGGCGTGGGGACTGTTGCTCAGTGGTCAGTGCATGTGGGGTACAACCCCAAATCTTTGCAACGGTTTTTTCAGGGCATCTTTACCACCAATTGGATGGTGTGGCCACTGTTGCTCAGTGTTCAGTTTGTGAGGAGTACAACTAAACATCCTTTTTTTCAGGAGATCTTTTAGCATCAATTGAATGGTGTGGCCACTGTTATTCTGTGGTCAGTGCGTTCGGCGCACTTCACCAAATTTTCTAAAATTTTTTTTTCTGGAGATCTTTTGGCACCAATTGGACGGTGTGATAATGTTGCTCAGTGGTCAGTGCGTGCGGCGTACAACCATGAACCTTCTGCAACCTTTTCTGCAAATTTTCTGGATATCTTTACCACCAACAGTGTGACCACGGTTGCTCAGTTGTCAGTGCGTGTGGGGTACAACCCCAAATCTTTTGCAACCGTTTTTTTCAGGACATTTTTACCACCAATTGGACGGTGTGGCCACAGTTGTTCTGTGGGTTCGGCGCACTTCACGAAATTTTCTCAAACTTTTATTTCAGGAGATCTTTTAGCATCAATTGTATGGTGTGGCTACTGTTGCTCAGTGGTCAGTGCGTGTGGTTTACAGCCCCAAATTTTGCAACCTTTTTTTCAGGACATCTAATGTTGCTCAGTGGTCAGTGCGTGCGGCGTACAACCTCAAATGTTCTGCGACCTTTTCTGCAAATTTTCTGGAACATTTTTTCTGGGCATCTTTAGCATCAACGGCGTGGGGACTGTTGCTCAGTGGTCAGTGCATGTGGGGTACAACCCCAAATCTTTGCAACGGTTTTTTCAGGGCATCTTTACCACCAATTGGACGGTGTGGCCACTGTTGCTCAGTGTTCAGTTTGTGAGGAGTACAACTCCACATCCTTTTTTTCAGGAGATCTTTTAGCACGAATTGAACGGTGTGATAATGTTGCTCAGTGGTCAGTGCGTGCGGCGTACAACCTCAAATGTTCTGCGACCTTTTCTGCAAATTTTCTGGAACATTTTTTCTGGGCATCTTTAGCATCAACGGTGTGGCCACTGTTGCTCAGTGGTCAGTGCGTTTGGGGTACAACCCCGAATCTTTTGAAACCTTTTTTCAGGACATCTTCAACACCAATTGGACGGTGTGGCTAATGTTGCTCAGTGGTTAGTGCGTGCGGCGTACAACCTCAAATCTTCTGCGACCTATTCTGCAAATTTTGTGGAACATTTTTTCTGGACATCTTTAGCACCAACAGTGTGGCCACTGTTGCTCAGTGTTCAGTGCGTGTGGTTTACAACAACAAATCTTTTGCAACCTTTTTTTCAGGACATCTTCATCATCAATTGGACGGTGTTGCTAATGTTGCTCAGTGGTCAGTGCGTGCGCGTGCAGTGAATCTTCTGCAACCTTTTCTGCAAATTTTCTGGATATCTTTACCACCAACGGTGTGGCCACTGTTGCTCAGTGGTCAGTGCGTGCGGCGTACAACCTCAAATGTTCTGCGACCTTTTCTGCAAATTTTCTGGAACATTTTTCTGGGCATCTTTAGTATCAACGGTGTGGCCACTGTCGCTCAGTGGTCAGTGCGTTTGGGGTACAACCCCGAATCTTTTGCAATCTTTTTTCAGGACATCTTCGTCACCAATTGGACGGTGTGGCTAATGTTGCTCAGTGGTTAATGCGCGCGGCGTACAACCTCAAATCTTCTGCAATCTTTTCTGCAAATTTTGTGGAACATTTTTTTTGTCATCTTTAGCACCAACGGTGTGGCTACTGTTGCTCAGTGGTCAGTGTGTGTGGTTTACAACCCCAAATCTTTTGCAACCTTTTTTTCAGGACATCTTCATCATCAATTGGACGGTGTTGCTAATGTTGCTCAGTGGTCAGTGCGTGCGCGTTCAGTGAATCTTCTGCAACCTTTTCTGCAAAATTTTCTGGATATCTTTACCACCAACGGTGTGGCCACAGTTGCTCAGTGGTCAGTGCGTGCGGCGTACAACCTCAAATGTTCTGCGACCTTTTCTGCAGATTTTCTGGAACATTTTTCTGGGCATCTTTAGCAGCAACGGTGTGGCCACTGTTGCTCAGTGGTCAGTGCGTTTGGGGTACAACCCCGAATCTTTTGCAATCTTTTTTCAGGACATCTTCGTCACCAATTGGACGGTGTGGCTAATGTTGCTCAGTGGTTAATGCGTGCGGCGTACAACCTCAAATCTTCTGCCATCTTTTCTGCAAATTTTGTGGAACATTTTTTTTGGTCATCTTTAGCACCAACGGTGTGGCTACTGTTGCTCAGTGGTCAGTGCGTGCGGCGTACAACCATGAATCTTCTGAAACCTTTTCTGCAAATTTTCTGGATATCTTTACCACCAACGGTGTGGCCACTGTTGCTCAGTGTTCAGTTTGTGAGGAGTACAACTCCACATCCTTTTTTCAGAAGATCTTTTAACATCAATTGAATGGTGTGGCCACTGTTATTCTGCGGTCAGTGCGTTCGGCAAACTTCACCAAATTTTCTAAAATTTTTTTTTCTGGAGATCTTTTAGCACCATTTGGACGGTTTGATAATGTTGCTCAGTGATCAGTGCGTACGGCGTACAATCCCAAATCTTCAGCGACCTATTCTGCAAATTTTGAGGAACATTTTTTCTGAACATCTTTAGCATCAACGGTGTGGCCACTGTTGCTCAGTGTTCAGTGCGTGTGGGGTACAACCCCAAATCTTTTGCAACCGTTTTTTCAGGGCATCTTTACCACCAAATGGATGGTGTGGCCACTGTTGCTCAGTGTTCAGTTTGTGAGGCGTACAACTCTAAATTCTTTTTTTCAGTAGATCTTTTAGCATCAATTGGATGGTGTGGCTACTGTTGCTCAGTGGTCAGTGCGTGCGGCGTACAACCTCAAATCTTCTGCGACCTTGAACTGTTCACTGATCTGTTGTGGGGTACACACGCGTCTGAAACCTTTTAACTCATTTTAACAACTTTTAAAATGTCTTGCAAATCGTGTAAAAAAAAAGTCGAAAGAAGTGAATGTAAAGTGGTCTGCTGTGACTGCAAATGCATTTTCCATGCTTTATGCGTAAATTTGATGCCGGAAGATTTAGACTTTATGAAAAAAGTAACAAAACTTGGAGATGTGTGAGCTGTGTGACAGCTAAACCCCGCGATTCTCTCTCTGGAGAGGCTTGTGTTTCTAGTGCCGCGAACCATCATCATCAACATAAAAAAACAGCTAAACCACTTCCACTTCCCCATCTGACTTCGCCGCAAATTATATCTCCAGCGGCTTCCAATATTACACTGGACATGATACATGCTGAAATTCTAGAAGTGAAAGAAATCCAAAGATTGCAGATAGAAGAACTGCGCACAAAAAACAAAGAGTGTGAGCATAAAATAAATCTGCTTGAGAATAGAGTACATCAATTAGAAACACAATTGATTGCCAACACCGTTGAGATCTATAATGTTCCCCCGAACAACTGCGATGCCTCTCCCATAGATTTGGCGCTAAAAGTTGTCCGTGATGGTATGCATGTTGATGTCACAGAGAGAGATATTGACCTTTGCTACACGAGAAAGATTACAAATCGTCATCATAGCAAACCAAACAATGACTCACCAAGCTGTACTAACATTCTCCATGTAAAGTTCACATCACGTCTTTGCAAAGAAAAAATAATGGTAGCTAAAAAAGAGAAGAGAGAACCGCTCAAAACTACGCTGCTCAACCCGGAAGCAAGAGAACAGAAGATGTACATAAACGATTGCCTTACTTATCGGACACGTCAGCTGCTTAAAACTGCAATGTCATTGAAGAAATCTAACAATTATAAATACGTATGGACTAGGAATGGCGTAGTATATATGCGCAGGAACGAGGGTGATAATTTTGTAAGAATTACTTGTGCTACTGATTTTGAACAATTATGAATTCTGTTTTTGTCGACCATTTAATTCCTAATCCATATATTTATCGAGCCCTTACTAATGATTCTGTTGACATATTCTGCTTGCATCAAAATATACGTAGCCTAAGAAGAAATTTTTCATGTCTACTAGCTCAAATTGAATCGCTCGAGAAATTACCGGTAGTAATTGTGTTAAGTGAGATATGGATCTATGAAAATGAATTAAGCTTTTACAATATTCCGGGCTATTCAATTTTTGGTAGTTGTAACGAGTCATACTCATCTGGGGGTGTAGCGGTGTATGTAAAGAATGGGTTAACATGCAATTTCTCTAAAATTAGTATGTCCAGCACCGATATTGTGAAGCTTTCGTTCGAATATCAAAATGAAAACTACACAATGTTGTGCATATACAGATTACATGAATTTGCAAAAGCTGTTTTTATTGAAGAGTTAAATGATGTTCTTTGTGTGATGAAAGAAAAAAATTTAATTGTTTTAGGTGACATAAACATAGACATTTTAAACGATTCCGAGAAAGACACTGAAAAATATTTGTTTCTTATGGCATCATATGGTCTAGAGAGTGTAATTAATGTTCCAACCCGTGTGACTGATTCTTCCGCGAGTTGCATAGACCACATCTTCATAAGAGTGCAAAAAAATAATAGAATTATTTTTTGTGGTGCAGTCTACGACTATAAGCTCTCAGATCATCATATGGTTACCCTCAATTCACTCAAGAATTCTGAGCCAATAAAAAACATTCAATCTTACTAAGAAAAAGCGTATTATAGATTACAATAAGTTAATAGAGTATTTGAAAAATGAAATTTGGGAGTCGGTTTATTCGGAGAGTAATCCTTCTGTTGCTTTTGACTTGTTTTCCTCGATTTTACAAAATTATATAAAGTCTTGTACTACTGCCTCCTTGCATAATTCAAATAATAAAAGACATTTAAAGCCATGGATGACCAATACACTTCTAAATCAAATAAAAAGGAAGAATTGTCTCGCGATTAAATGCACCAAGCACCCACAAAATAGAAGATTAAGAAAGTACTATGTGATATTATGTAAAAACATTCATAAAAAGGTTGCAGAATCACATAATAATTATTATTCCAATTTGTTTCAGAAGGCTAAGGATAATAGTAAAGAACAATGGAGAGTTGTTGATAGCATTTTGGGGAAACGTAAGCAACCTTTAGAAATTGATGCTCTGAAGATAATGGAATACATTTATCTGACGCTACCAGTATCTCGAACAAATTTAATGTATATTTCACTGAAATATCAGAGAAATTAAAACCGTCGGTTGAACCTAGTAGTTCCTGCAGCTGTATGTTATCCTCTAGTTTAATTCCTGATAACATGCAAACTAACAGTTTTGTGTTTAATGAGATTACGTCGATTGAGCTTTACAAACTTATGATGTCTTTACAAAACAAAAACTCATGTACTAGCGACGGCGTAACAATCATTTTTTTGAAAAAAATTGCTTGGTATGTGGTTGACATCCTGAGTTACTTGTTCAATCTAAGTATAAATAATGGTTGCTTTCCACAATCCCTTAAATGTGCCGAAGTAATTCCACTTTTTAAAAAAGGCATTCGAAATAAGGTTTCTAATTACAGACCTATATCTCTGCTTCCAACTTTTGCTAAAGTGTTTGAGAAAGTGATTAAAATCCGCATCCTTGCGTTTTTGGACCATAATAGCTTTTTTTCACATAATCAGTTTGGCTTTAGGACTGGTATGTCAACAAAAGATGCGATTCTTAGATTGTGTTGTCAGTTATATGAAGGCATAAATAATCAAAAAGCAATTATGGCTCTGCTTATCGACATGACGAAAGCTTTCGACATGGTGGACCATGACTTGTTACTAGACAAGTTATATTATGCTGGCTTTAGAGGAGTAATATTTGAATGGTTCAAATCGTATTTAAAGGATAGGAAACAAAAAGCTAAAATCAATGGAACCTTCAGTAACTCTCGTGTGTTAAGAAATGGCGTCCCACAGGGCTCTGTGCTTGGACCTCTTCTATTTTTAATTTATATAAATTCTCTATTCACACAGGAGTTTAACGGTATATCTACTGCATTCGCTGATGATATAGCTTTTACATATCAGTATCAAACCCTTTTTGATTGCATAGTAAAGATTGGAGCAGACTTAGAGAGATTGAGACTTTGGTTTACTGCTCATAAGTTGATTCTTAGTGAAAAAACGAAGCTAATTTCTATAAAAATATCGGGAAATGCTTTATATGATTTCAATTTATGTTTTCATGCATATGACTGTGAAAGGTTTAGCCTACCCATACACACATGTGGTATTAATAATATTTCCGATTCCAATCAATGCTCTATAAACTGCTTTAAAATCGAGTCAGTACAAAATTTTAAATATCTTGGAGTTTTAATCGATCATAACTTGAGCTGGAGGGATCATATCCGAGCAGTAAAATCTCATATGATGCTTGTAACTCGTAAACTATACCTCATCAAACCATATTGCTCTGAAAAAGTTTTAAAACAAATTTACTATGGTCTTGCACAGTCAAAGTTGCAATATGGCATCACCAGCTGGGGAGGATCATACACTACTACGTTGGGACCTTTATTGGTGGCTCAAAAACATTTAATTCGGATCATTTCTAATTGTAATCGTTTCACTCATAGCTGGCCTTTGATCAAAAAAATTGGAATTTTACCACTAAGGCATCCGTACGTCTTTAAAGTACTAAGGGAGTTTTTCAAGCAAAGTGGTAACATTCCCAGTTGAAACTCACAAATTTATAGTTTACGCATAAACAACTTGGCTATTGTCAACATACCAGCTGCATATAGAACTCATTTTACTCATTTTTACACCGTTACAGCCCCAACTTATTTCAATAAACTACCATATTCTATCAGAATTACTTATAACATTCACTTATTTCTAAAAGAAGTAAAAGATTGGCTTTTTAGTATTGACCATGCAAGCATTGAATCTTTGCTAAGAAAAAATTCGTAATCTTTGGCATAAGTAATATCGTTTAGAGTACATAAACATCTTATAAGAGTTACATATATCTTTGTATATTTTTGCTTTGAAAAACTTCTATCTTTCTTCTTTGAATTCATCTTTTATAAATTCTTTATTGTAAATTGGTTTGTTTCTATTGAATTGATTTATTTAGTTTTACATTTTTTTTTAATAGTACTGATTATCACCCCACATCAGAACCCTATTATATATTTAATTAATAATGAAGCATCATTCAACACTAACACTAAATGTTTCTAATACATAGTTTCAGAATGATCACTATTTATTCTCTTCCAGTTAATTTTAGTTAAATACTATTGTTGTTGATTTAGATTTAAGTTGGAAATGAATAAAAATTATATTTATCTTATCTATCTATCTTTTCTGCAAATTTTGTGGAACATTTTTTCTGGACATCTTTAGCACCAACGGTGCAGTAACTGTTGCTCAGTGGTCAGTGCGTGCGGCGTACAACCATGAATCTTCTGCAACCTTTTCTGCAAATTTTCTGGATATCTTTACCCCCAACGGTGTGGCCACGGTTGCTCAGTGGTCAGTGCGTGTGGGGTACAACCCCAAATCTTTTGCAACCGTTTTTTTCAGGACATCTTTACCACCAATTGGATGGTGTGGCCACTGTTGCTCAGTGTTCAGTTTGTGAGGAGTACAACTCCACATCCTTTTTTTCAGGAGATCTTTTGGCATCATTTGGATGGTGTGAGAATGTTGCTCAGTGTTCAGTGCGTGCGGCGTACAACCCAAAATCTTCTGCGACCTTTTCTGCAAATTTTCTGGAACATTTTTTCTGGACATCTTTAGCACCAACGGTGTGGCCACTGTTGCTCAGTGGTCAGTGCATGTGGGGTACGACCCCAAATCTTTTGCAACTTTTTTCAGGACATCTTCACCACCAATTGGACGGAGTGGCCACTGTTGCTCAGTGTTCAGTTTGTGAGGCGTGCAACTCCTCATAATTTTTTTCAATAGATCTTTTAGCACCAATTGGATGGTGTGGCCACTGGAGAGATCAGGAGATCTTTTAGCATCAATTGGATGGTGTGGCTAATGTTGCTCAGTGGTCAGTGCGTGCGGCGTACAACCATGAAACTTCTGCAACCTTTTCTGCAAATTTTCTGGATATCTTTACCCCCAACGGTGTGGCCACGGTTGCTCAGTGGTCAGTGCGTGTGGGGTACAACCCCAAATCTTTTGCAACCGTTTTTTTCAGGACATCTTTACCACCAATTGGACGGTGTGGCCACTGTTGCTCTGTGGTCAGTGCGTGCGGCGTACAACCCCAAATCTTCTGCGACCTTTTCTGTAAATTTTCTGGATATCTTTAGCACCAACGGCGTGGCAATGGTTGCTCAGTGGTCAGTGCGTGTGGGGCACAACCCCAAATCTTTTGCAATTTTTTTTTCAGGAGATCTTTAAGCATCAATTGGATGGTGTTTCTAGAGTTGCTCAGTGGTCAGTGCGTCCGGCGTACAACCCCAAATCTTTTTTTTCCGGAGATCTTCTAGCACCAATTGGATGGTGTGGCCACTGTTGTTCTGTGGTCAGTGCGTCCGGCGTACAACCCCAAATCTTTTTTTTCCGGAGAACCTCCAGCACCAATTGGATGGTGTGGCCACTGTTGTTCTGTGGTCAGTGCGTTCGGCGCACTTCACCAGATTTTCTGAAATTTTTTTTCAGGAGATCTTTAAGCATCAATTGGATGGTGTTTCTAGAGTTGCTCAGTGGTCAGTGCGTCCGGCGTACAACCCCAAATCTTTTTTTTCCGGAGATCTTCTAGCACCAATTGGATGGTGTGGCCACTGTTCTTCAGTGGTCAATGCGTTCGGCGCACTTCACCAGATTTTCTGAAATTTTTTTCCGGGGATCTTTTAGCACCAATTGGAAGGTGTGGCTACTGTTGCTCAGTAATCAGTGCGTCCGTCATACAACCCCAAAGCTTTTTTTTCCGGAGATCTTCTAGCACCAACTGGACGGTGTGGTCACTGTTGCTCAGTGGTCAGTGCGTCCGTCATACAACCCCAAAGCTTTTTTTTCCGGAGATCTTCTAGCACCAACTGGACGGTGTGGTCACTGTTGCTCAGTGGTCAGTGCGTCCGGCGTATAACCCCAAATCTTTTTTTCCGGAGATCTTATAGCACCAATTGGTTGGTGTGGCTACAGTTGCTCAGTGGTCAGTGCGTCCGGCTTACAACAATAAATTTTCTGAATTTTTTTTTTGAGATCTTTTAGCACCAATTGGATGGTGTGGCCACTGTTGTTCTGTGGTTAGTGCGTTCGACGCACTTCACCAAATTTTTTTTCAGGAGATCTTTAAGCATCAATTGGATGGTGTTTCTAGAGTTGCTTAGTGGTCAGTGCGTCCGGCGTACAACTCCAAATCTTTATTTTCCGGAGATCTTCTAGCACCAATTGGATGGTGTGGCCACTGTTGTTCTGTGGTCAGTGCGTCCGGCGTACAACCCCAAATCTTTTTTTTCCGGAGATCTTCTAGCACCAATTGGATGGTGTGGCCACTGTTGTTCTGTGGTCAGTGCGTTCGGCGCACTTCACCAAATTTTCTAAAATTTTTTTTCAGGAGATCTTTAAGCATCAATTGGATGGTGTTTCTAAAGTTGCTCAGTGGTCAGTGCGTCCAGCGTACAACCCCAAATCTTTTTTTTCCGGAGATCTTCTAGCACCAATTGGATGGTGTGGCCACTGTTCTTCAGTGGTCAATGCGTTCGGCGCACTTCACCAGATTTTCTGAAATTTTTTTCCGGAGATCTTTTAGCACCAATTGGAAGGTGTGGCTACTGTTGCTCAGTAATCAGTGCGTCCGTCATACAACCCCAAAGCTTTTTTTTCCGGAGATCTTATAGCACCAATTGGACGGTGTGGTCACTGTTGCTCAGTGGTCAGTGCGTCCGGCGTATAACCCCAAATCTTTTTTTTCCGGAGATCTTATAGCACCAATTGGACGGTGTGGCTACAGTTGCTCAGTGGTCAGTGCGTCCGGCTTACAACAATAAATTTTCTGAATTTTTTTTTTGAGATCTTTTAGCACCAATTGGACGGTGTGGTCACTGTTGCTCAGTGGTCAGTGCGTGCGGCGTACAACCCCAAATCTTCTGCGACCTTTTCTGCAAATTTTCTGGGACATTTATTCTGGACATCTTTAGCGCCAAGGGTGTGGCCATTGTTGCTCATTGTTCAGTGCGTGTGGGGTACAACCCCAAATCTTTTGCAACCTTTTTTTCAGGACATCTTCATCACCAATTGGACGGTGTGGCTAATGTTGCTCAGTGGCTAGTCGTTGCGGGGTTACAACCCCAAATCTTCTGCAACCTTTTCTGCAAATTTTCTGGAACATTTTTTCTGGACATCTTTAGCACCAACGGTGTGGTCACTGTTGCTCTGTGGTCAGTGCGTGTGGGGTACAACCCCAAATCTTTTGCAATCTTTTTTTCATTACATCTTCATCACCAATTGGACGGTGTGGCTAATGTTGCTCAGTGGTAAGCGCGTGCGGCGTTCAAGCCCAAATCTTCTGCAACCTTTTCTGCAAATTTTGAGGAACATTTTTTCTGAACATCTGTAGCACCAACGGTGTGGCCACTGTTGCTCAGTGTTCAGTGCGTGTGGGGTACAACCCCAAATCTTTTGCAAACGTTTTTTCAGGGCATCTTTACCACCAATTGGATGGTGTGGCCACTGTTGCTCAGTGTTCAGTTTGTGAGGAGTACAACTCCAAATCCTTTTTTTCAGGAGATCTTTTAGCATCAATTGAATGGTGTGGCCACTGTTGTTCTGTGGTCAGTGAGTTCTGCGCACTTCAACAAATTTTCTCAAACTTTTTTTTCAGGAGTTCTTTTAGCATCAAATGGATGGTGGGGCTACTGTTGCTCAGTGGTCAGTGCGCGCGGCGTACAACCACGAATCTTCTGCAGCCTTTTCTGCAAATTTTCTGGAACATTTATTCTGGATATCTTTAGCACCAACGGTGTGGCCACGGTTGCTCAGTGGTCAGTACGAGTGGGGTAAAACCCCAAAGCTTTTGCAACCGTTTTTTCAGGACATCTTTAGCACCAGTGGTGTGGCCACTCTTGCTCAGTGCTCAGTTTGTGAGGGGTATAACTCCAAATCCTTTTTTTCGGGAGATCTTTTAGCATCAATTGAATGGTGTGGCCACTGTTGTTCTGTGGTCAGTGAGTTCTGCGCACTTCACCAAATTTTCTCAAACTTTTTTTCAGGAGATCTTTTAGCACCAAGTGGAAGGTGTGGCTAATGTTGCTCAGTGGTCACTGCGTGCGGCGTACAACCCCAAATGTTCTGCTACCTTTTCTGCAAATTTTTTTTTTGAACATCTTTAGCATCAACGGTGTGGCCACTGTTGCTCAGTGTTCAGTGTGTGTGGGGTACAATCCCAAATCTTTTGTAACCTTTTCTCAGGACATCTTCATCACCAATTGGACGGTGTGGCTAATGTTGCTCAGTGGTTAGTGCGTGCGCCTTTTCTGAAAATTTTGTGGAACATTTTTTCTGGGCATCTTTAGCACCAACCACTCAGGCCACTGTTGCTCAGTGTTCTGTGCGTGTGGGGTACAACCCCAAATCTTTTGCAACCTCCACATCCTTTTTTTCAGGAGATCTTTTAGCATCAATTGAATGGTGTGGCCACTGTTATTCTGCGGTCAGTGCGTTCGGGGCACTTCACCAAATTTTCTAAATTTTTTTTTTCTGGAGATCTTTTAGCACCAATTGGACGGTGTGATAATGTTGCTCAGTGGTCAGTGCGTGCGGCGTACAACCCCAAATGTTCTGCTACCTTTTCTGCAAATTTTTTTTTTGAACATCTTTAGCATCAACGGTGTGGCCACTGTTGCTCAGTGTTCAGTGTGTGTGGGGTACAATCCCAAATCTTTTGTAACCTTTTCTCAGGACATCTTCATCACCAATTGGACGGTGTGGCTAATGTTGCTCAGTGGTTAGTGCGTGCGCCTTTTCTGAAAATTTTGTGGAACATTTTTTCTGGACATCTTTAGCACCAACGGTGTGGCCAGTGTTGCTCAGTGTTCAGTGCGTGTGGGATACAACCCCAAATCTTTTGCAACCGTTTTTTCAGGGCATCTTCACCACCAATTGGACTGTGTGGCCACTGTTGTTCTGTGCGTTCGGCGCACTTCACGAAATTTTCTCAAACTTTTTTTTCAGGAGATCTTTTAGCATCAATTGGATGGTGTGGCTACTGTTGCTCAGTGGTCACTGCGTGCGGCGTACACACATGAATCTTCTGCAAAATTTACAGCAAATTTTCTGGATATCTCTACCACCAACGGTGTGGCCACGGTTGCTCAGTGGTCAGTGCGTGTGGGGTACAACAACAAATCTTTTGCAACCGTTTTTTCCAGGACATCTTTATCACCACTTGGACGGTGTGGCCACTGTTGTTCTGTGGTCAGTGCGTTCGGCGCACTTCACCAAATTTTCTGCGACCTATACTGCAAATTTTGTGGAACATTTTTTCTGGACATCTTTACCACCAACGGTGTGGGCACTGTTGCTCATTGTTCAGTGCGTGTGGGGTACAACCCCAAATCTTTTGCAACCGTTTTTTCAGGACATCCTTACCACCAATTCGACGGTGTGGCCACTGTTGCTCAGTGTTCAGTTTGTGAGGCGTACAACTCAAAATCCTTTTTTTCAGTAGATCTTTTAACATCAAATGGATGGTGTGGCTACTGTTGCTCAGTGGTCAGTGCGTGCGGCTTACAACCATGAATCTTCTGCAACCTTTCTGCAAATTTTTCTTTAATATTTATTCTGGATATCTTTAGCACCAACGGTGTGGCCACGGGTGCTCAGTGGTCAGTGCGAGTGGGGTAAAACCCCAAAGCTTTTGCAACCGTTTTTTTTAGGGCATCTTTATCATCAATTGGACGGTGTGGCCACTGTTGTTCTGTGGTCAGTGCGTTGGGCGCACTTCACGAAATTTTCTCAAACTTTTTTTTCAGGAGATCTTTTAGCATCAATTGGATGGTGTGGGTACTGTTGCTCAGTGGTCAGTGCGTGCGGCGTCCAACCTCAAATCTTCTGCGACCTTTTCTGCAAATTTTCTGGAATATTTATTCTGGATATCTTTAGCACCAACGGTGTGGCCACGGTTGCTCAGTGGTCAGTGCGGTTGGGGTAAAACCCCAAAGCTTTTGCAACCGTTTTTTTCAGGACATCTTTATCACCAATTGGACTGTGTGGCCACTGTTGTTCTGTGCGTTCGGCTCACTTCACGAAATTTTCTCAAACTTTTTTTTCAGGAGATCTTTTAGCATCAATTGAATGGTGTGGCCACTGTTATTCTGCGGTCAGTGCGTTCGGCGCACTTCACCAAATTTTCTAAACTTTTTTTTTCTGGAGATCTTTTGGCACCAATTGGACGGTGTGATAATGTTGCTCAGTGGTCAGTGCGTGCGGCGTACAACCCCAAATCTTCTGAGACCTTTTCTGCAAATTTTCTGGAACATTTTTTCTGAACATCTTTAGCATCAACGGTGTGGCCACTGTTGCTCAGTGTTCAGTGCGTGTGGGGTACAAACCCAAATCTTTTGCAACCTTTACTCAGGACATCTTCATCACCAATTGGACGGTTTGGCTAATGTTAGTCAGTGGTTAGTGCGTGCGGCGTACAACCCCAAATCTTCTGCAACCTTTTCTGAAAATTTTGTGGAACATTTTTTCTAGACATCTTTAGCACCAACGGTGTGGCCACTGTTGCTCAGTGTTCAGTGCGTGTTTGGTGCAACCCCAAATCTTTTGCAACCGTTTTTTCAGGGCATCTTTACCACCCATTGGATTGTGTGGCCACTGTTGCTCAGTGTTCAGTTTGTGAGGCGTACAACTCCAAATAATTTTTTTCAGTAGATCTTTAGCATCAATTGAATGGTGTGGCCACTGTTATTCTGCGGTCAGTGCGTTCGGCGCACTTCACCAAATTTTCTAAAATTTTTTTTTCTGGAGATCTTTTGGCACCAATTGGACGGTGTGATAATGTTGCTCAGTGGTCAGTGCGTGTGGTTTACAACTACAAATCTTTTGCAATATTTTTCTCAGGACATCTTCATCATCAATTGGACGGTGTTGTTAATGTTGTTCAGTGGTCAGTGCGTGCGGCGTACAACCATGAATCTTCTGCAACCTTTTCTGCAAATTTTCTGGATATCTTTACCACCAACGGTGTGGCCACGGTAGCTCAGTGGTCAGTGCGTGTGGGGTACAACCCCAAATCTTTTGCAACCGTTTTTTTTCAGGACATTTTTACCACCAATTGGACGGTGTGGCCACAGTTGTTCTGTGGGTTCGGCGCACTTCACGAAATTTTCTCAAACTTTTATTTCAGGAGATCTTTTAGCATCAATTAGATGGTGTGGCTACTGTTGCTCAGTGGTCAGTGCGTTTAGTTTACAACCCCAAATCTTTTGCAACCTTTTTTTCAGGACATCTAATGTTGCTCAGTGGTCAGTGCGTGCGGCGTACAACCATGAATCTTCTGCCACCTTTTCTGCAAATTTTCTGGATATCTTTACCACCAACGGTGTAGGCCACGGTTGCTCAGTGGTCAGTGCGTGTGGGGTACAACCCCAAATCTTTTGCAACGGTTTTTTCAGGGCATCTTTACCACCAATTGGACGGTGTGGCCACTGTTGCTCAGTGTTCAGTTTGTGAGGAGTACAACTCCACATCCTTTTTTTCAGGAGATCTTTTAGCACGAATTGAACGGTGTGATAATGTTGCTCAGTGGTCAGTGCGTGCGGCGTACAACCTCAAATGTTCTGCGACCTTTTCTGCAAATTTTCTGGAACATTTTTTCTGGGCATCTTTAGCATCAACGGCGTGGGGACCGTTGCTCAGTGGTCAGTGCATGTGGGGTACAACCCCAAATCTTTGCAACGGTTTTTTCAGGGCATCTTTACCACCAATTGGATGGTGTGGCCACTGTTGCTCAGTGTTCAGTTTGTGAGGAGTACAACTCCACATCCTTTTTTTCAGGAGATCTTTTAGCATCAATTGAATGGTGTGGCCACTGTTATTCTGTGGTCAGTGCGTTCGGCGCACTTCACCAAATTTTCTAAAATTTTTTTTTCTGGAGATCTTTTGGCACCAATTGGACGGTGTGATAATGTTGCTCAGTGGTCAGTGCGTGCGGCGTACAACCATGAACCTTCTGCAACCTTTTCTGCAAATTTTCTGGATATCTTTACCACCAACGGTGTGGCCACGGTTGCTCGCTCAGTGGTCAGTGCGTGTGGGGTACAACCCCAAATCTTTTGCAACCGTTTTTTTCAGGACATTTTTACCACCAATTGGACGGTGTGGCCACAGTTGTTCTGTGGGTTCGGCGCACTTCACGAAATTTTCTCAAACTTTTATTTCAGGAGATCTTTTAGCATCAATTGTATGGTGTGGCTACTGTTGCTCAGTGGTCAGTGCGTGTGGTTTACAGCCCCAAATTTTGCAACCTTTTTTTCAGGACATCTAATGTTGCTCAGTGGTCAGTGCGTGCGGCGTACAACCATGAATCTTCTGCAACCTTTTCTGCAAATTGTCTGGATATCTTTACCACCAACGGTGTGGCCACGGTTGCTCAGTGGTCAGTGCGTGTGGGGTACAACCCCAAATCTTTTGCAACGGTTTTTTCAGGGCATCTTTACTACCAATTGGACGGTGTGGCCACTGCTGCTCAGTGTTCAGTTTGTGAGGAGTACAACTCCACATCCTTTTTTTCAGGAGATCTTTTAGCACGAATTGAACGGTGTGATAATGTTGCTCAGTGGTCAGTGCGTGCGGCGTACAACCTCAAATGTTCTGCGACCTTTTCTGCAAATTTTCTGGAACATTTTTTCTGGGCATCTTTAGCACCAACGGTGTGGCCACTGTTGCTCAGTGGTCAGTGCGTTTGGGGTACAACCCCGAATCTTTTGCAACCTTTTTTCAGGACATCTTCAACACCAATTGGACGGTGTGGCTAATGTTGCTCAGTGGTTAGTGCGTGCGGCGTACAACCTCAAATCTTCTGCAATCTTTTCTGCAAATTTTGTGGAACATTTTTTTTGGTCATCTTTAGCACCAACGGTGTGGCTACTGTTGCTCAGTGGTCAGTGCGTGCGGCGTACAACCTCAAATCTTCTGCGACCTATTCTGCAAATTTTGTGGAACAATTTTTCTGGACATCTTTAGCACCAACGGTGTGGCCACTGTTGCTCAGTGTTCAGTGCGTGTGGTTTACAACCCCAAATCTTTTGCAACCTTTTTTTCAGGACATCTTCATCATCAATTGGACGGTGTTGCTAATGTTGCTCAGTGGTCAGTGCGTGCGCGTGCAGTGAATCTTCTGCAACCTTTTCTGCAAATTTTCTGGATATCTTTACCACCAACGGTGTGGCCACAGTTGCTCAGTGGTCAGTGCGTGCGGCGTACAACCTCAAATGTTCTGCGACCTTTTCTGCAAATTTTCTGGAACATTTTTCTGGGCATCTTTAGCAGCAACGGTGTGGCCACTGTTGCTCAGTGGTCAGTGCGTTTGGGGTACAACCCCGAATCTTTTGCAATCTTTTTTCAGGACATCTTCGTCACCAATTGGACGGTGTGGCTAATGTTGCTCAGTGGTTAATGCGTGCGGCGTACAACCTCAAATCTTCTGCAATCTTTTCTGCAAATTTTGTGGAACATTTTTTTTGGTCATCTTTAGCACCAACGGTGTGGCTACTGTTGCTCAGTGGTCAGTGCGTGCGGCGTACAACCATGAATCTTCTGAAACCTTTTCTGCAAATTTTCTGGATATCTTTACCACCAACGGTGTGGCCACTGTTGCTCAGTGTTCAGTTTGTGAGGAGTACAACTCCACATCCTTTTTTCAGAAGATCTTTTAACATCAATTGAATGGTGTGGCCACTGTTATTCTGCGGTCAGTGCGTTCGGCAAACTTCACCAAATTTTCTAAAATTTTTTTTTCTGGAGATCTTTTAGCACCATTTGGACAGTTTGATAATGTTGCTCAGTGATCAGTGCGTACGGCGTACAATCCCAAATCTTCAGCGACCTATTCTGCAAATTTTGAGGAACATTTTTTCTGAACATCTTTAGCATCAACGGTGTGGCCACTGTTGCTCAGTGTTCAGTGCGTGTGGGGTACAACCCCAAATCTTTTGCAACCGTTTTTTCAGGGCATCTTTACCACCAAATGGATGGTGTGGCCACTGTTGCTCAGTGTTCAGTTTGTGAGGCGTACAACTCTAAATTCTTTTTTTCAGTAGATCTTTTAGCATCAATTGGATGGTGTGGCTACTGTTGCTCAGTGGTCAGTGCGTGCGGCGTACAACCTCAAATCTTCTGCGACCTTGAACTGTTCACTGATCTGTTGTGGGGTACACACGCGTCTGAAACCTTTTAACTCATTTTAACAACTTTTAAAATGTCTTGCAAATCGTGTAAAAAAAAAGTCGAAAGAAGTGAATGTAAAGTGGTCTGCTGTGACTGCAAATGCATTTTCCATGCTTTATGCGTAAATTTGATGCCGGAAGATTTAGACTTTATGAAAAAAGTAACAAAACTTGGAGATGTGTGAGCTGTGTGACAGCTAAACCCCGCGATTCTCTCTCTGGAGAGGCTTGTGTTTCTAGTGCCGCGAACCATCATCATCAACATAAAAAAACAGCTAAACCACTTCCACTTCCCCATCTGACTTCGCCGCAAATTATATCTCCAGCGGCTTCCAATATTACACTGGACATGATACATGCTGAAATTCTAGAATTGAAAGAAATCCAAAGATTGCAGATAGAAGAACTGCGCACAAAAAACAAAGAGTGTGAGCATAAAATAAATCTGCTTGAGAATAGAGTACATCAATTAGAAACACAATTGATTGCCAACACCGTTGAGATCTATAATGTTCCCCCGAACAACTGCGATGCCTCTCCCATAGATTTGGCGCTAAAAGTTGTCCGTGATGGTATGCATGTTGATGTCACAGAGAGAGATATTGACCTTTGCTACACGAGAAAGATTACAAATCGTCATCATAGCAAACCAAACAATGACTCACCAAGCTGTACTAACATTCTCCATGTAAAGTTCACATCACGTCTTTGCAAAGAAAAAATAATGGTAGCTAAAAAAGAGAAGAGAGAACCGCTCAAAACTACGCTGCTCAACCCGGAAGCAAGAGAACAGAAGATGTACATAAACGATTGCCTTACTTATCGGACACGTCAGCTGCTTAAAACTGCAATGTCATTGAAGAAATCTAACAATTATAAATACGTATGGACTAGGAATGGCGTAGTATATATGCGCAGAATTACTTGTGCTACTGATTTTGAACAATTATGAATTCTGTTTTTGTCGACCATTTAATTCCTAATCCATATATTTATCGAGCCCTTACTAATGATTCTGTTGACATATTCTGCTTGCATCAAAATATACGTAGCCTAAGAAGAAATTTTTCATGTCTACTAGCTCAAATTGAATCGCTCGAGAAATTACCGGTAGTAATTGTGTTAAGTGAGATATGGATCTATGAAAATGAATTAAGCTTTTACAATATTCCGGGCTATTCAATTTTTGGTAGTTGTAACGAGTCATACTCATCTGGGGGTGTAGCGGTGTATGTAAAGAATGGGTTAACATGCAATTTCTCT
Source organism: Xylota segnis (assembly GCA_963583995.1). NCBI lineage: Eukaryota > Metazoa > Arthropoda > Insecta > Diptera > Syrphidae > Xylota > Xylota segnis. The sequence continues at coordinate 102,428,870 of OY757236.1, read as the reverse complement.
AAAATTAGTATGTCCAGCACCGATATTGTGAAGCTTTCGTTCGAATATCAAAATGAAAACTACACAATGTTGTGCATATACAGATTACATGAATTTGCAAAAGCTGTTTTTATTGAAGAGTTAAATGATGTTCTTTGTGTGATGAAAGAAAAAAATTTAATTGTTTTAGGTGACATAAACATAGACATTTTAAACGATTCCGAGAAAGACACTGAAAAATATTTGTTTCTTATGGCATCATATGGTCTAGAGAGTGTAATTAATGTTCCAACCCGTGTGACTGATTCTTCCGCGAGTTGCATAGACCACATCTTCATAAGAGTGCAAAAAAATAATAGAATTATTTTTTGTGGTGCAGTCTACGACTATAAGCTCTCAGATCATCATATGGTTACCCTCAATTCACTCAAGAATTCTGAGCCAATAAAAAACATTCAATCTTACTAAGAAAAAGCGTATTATAGATTACAATAAGTTAATAGAGTATTTGAAAAATGAAATTTGGGAGTCGGTTTATTCGGAGAGTAATCCTTCTGTTGCTTTTGACTTGTTTTCCTCGATTTTACAAAATTATATAAAGTCTTGTACTACTGCCTCCTTGCATAATTCAAATAATAAAAGACATTTAAAGCCATGGATGACCAATACACTTCTAAATCAAATAAAAAGGAAGAATTGTCTCGCGATTAAATGCACCAAGCACCCACAAAATAGAAGATTAAGAAAGTACTATGTGATATTATGTAAAAACATTCATAAAAAGGTTGCAGAATCACATAATAATTATTATTCCAATTTGTTTCAGAAGGCTAAGGATAATAGTAAAGAACAATGGAGAGTTGTTGATAGCATTTTGGGGAAACGTAAGCAACCTTTAGAAATTGATGCTCTGAAGATAATGGAATACATTTATCTGACGCTACCAGTATCTCGAACAAATTTAATGTATATTTCACTGAAATATCAGAGAAATTAAAACCGTCGGTTGAACCTAGTAGTTCCTGCAGCTGTATGTTATCCTCTAGTTTAATTCCTGATAACATGCAAACTAACAGTTTTGTGTTTAATGAGATTACGTCGATTGAGCTTTACAAACTTATGATGTCTTTACAAAACAAAAACTCATGTACTAGCGACGGCGTAACAATCATTTTTTTGAAAAAAATTGCTTGGTATGTGGTTGACATCCTGAGTTACTTGTTCAATCTAAGTATAAATAATGGTTGCTTTCCACAATCCCTTAAATGTGCCGAAGTAATTCCACTTTTTAAAAAAGGCATTCGAAATAAGGTTTCTAATTACAGACCTATATCTCTGCTTCCAACTTTTGCTAAAGTGTTTGAGAAAGTGATTAAAATCCGCATCCTTGCGTTTTTGGACCATAATAGCTTTTTTTCACATAATCAGTTTGGCTTTAGGACTGGTATGTCAACAAAAGATGCGATTCTTAGATTGTGTTGTCAGTTATATGAAGGCATAAATAATCAAAAAGCAATTATGGCTCTGCTTATCGACATGACGAAAGCTTTCGACATGGTGGACCATGACTTGTTACTAGACAAGTTATATTATGCTGGCTTTAGAGGAGTAATATTTGAATGGTTCAAATCGTATTTAAAGGATAGGAAACAAAAAGCTAAAATCAATGGAACCTTCAGTAACTCTCGTGTGTTAAGAAATGGCGTCCCACAGGGCTCTGTGCTTGGACCTCTTCTATTTTTAATTTATATAAATTCTCTATTCACACAGGAGTTTAACGGTATATCTACTGCATTCGCTGATGATATAGCTTTTACATATCAGTATCAAACCCTTTTTGATTGCATAGTAAAGATTGGAGCAGACTTAGAGAGATTGAGACTTTGGTTTACTGCTCATAAGTTGATTCTTAGTGAAAAAACGAAGCTAATTTCTATAAAAATATCGGGAAATGCTTTATATGATTTCAATTTATGTTTTCATGCATATGACTGTGAAAGGTTTAGCCTACCCATACACACATGTGGTATTAATAATATTTCCGATTCCAATCAATGCTCTATAAACTGCTTTAAAATCGAGTCAGTACAAAATTTTAAATATCTTGGAGTTTTAATCGATCATAACTTGAGCTGGAGGGATCATATCCGAGCAGTAAAATCTCATATGATGCTTGTAACTCGTAAACTATACCTCATCAAACCATATTGCTCTGAAAAAGTTTTAAAACAAATTTACTATGGTCTTGCACAGTCAAAGTTGCAATATGGCATCACCAGCTGGGGAGGATCATACACTACTACGTTGGGACCTTTATTGGTGGCACAAAAACATTTAATTCGGATCATTTCTAATTGTAATCGTTTCACTCATAGCTGGCCTTTGATCAAAAAATTTGGAATTTTACCACTAAGGCATCCGTACGTCTTTAAAGTACTAAGGGAGTTTTTCAAGCAAAGTGGTAACATTCCCAGTAGAAACTCACAAATTTATAGTTTACGCATAAACAACTTGGCTCTTGTCAACATACCAGCTGCATATAGAACTCATTTTACTCATTTTTACACCGTTACAGCCCCAACTTATTTCAATAAACTACCATATTCTATCAGAATTACTTATAACATTCACTTATTTCTAAAAGAAGTAAAAGATTGGCTTTTTAGTATTGACCATGCAAGCATTGAATATTTGCTAAGAATAAATTCGTAATCTTTGGCATAAGTAATATCGTTTAGAGTACATAAACATCTTATAAGAGTTACATATATCTTTGTATATTTTTGCTTTGAAAAACTTCTATCTTTCTTCTTTGAATTCATCTTTTATAAATTCTTTATTGTAAATTGGTTTGTTTCTATTGAATTGATTTATTTAGTTTTACATTTTTCTTTAATAGTACTGATTATCACCCCACATCAGAACCCTATTATATATTTAATTAATAATGAAGCATCATTCAACACTAACACTAAATGTTTCTAATACATAGTTTCAGAATGATCACTATTTATTCTCTTCCAGTTAATTTTAGTTAAATACTATTGTTGTTGATTTAGATTTAAGTTGGAAATGAATAAAAATTATATTTATCTTATCTATCTATCTTTTCTGCAAATTTTGTGGAACATTTTTTCTGGACATCTTTAGCACCAACGGTGCAGTAACTGTTGCTCAGTGGTCAGTGCGTGTGGGGTACAACCTCAAATCTTCTGGGACCTTTTCTGCATATTTTCTGGATATCTTAAGCACCAACGGTGTGACTAATGTTGCTCAGTGTTCAGTGCGTGAGGAGTACAACTCCACATCCTTTTTTTCATTAGATCTTTTAGCATCAATTGAATGGTGGGGCCACTGTTATTCTGTGATCAGTGCGTTCGGCGCACTTCACCAAATTTTCTAAAATTTTTTTTTCTGGAGATCTTTTAGCACCAATTGGACGGTGTGATAATGTTGCTCAGTGGTCAGTGCGTGCGGCGTACAACCATGAATCTTCTGCAACCTTTTCTGCAAATTTTCTGGATATCTTTACCCCCAACGGTGTGGCCACGGTTGCTCAGTGGTCAGTGCGTGTGGGGTACAACCCCAAATCTTTTGCAACCGTTTTTTTCAGGACATCTTTACCACCAATTGGATGGTGTGGCCACTGTTGCTCAGTGTTCAGTTTGTGAGAAGTACAACTCCACATCCTTTTTTTCAGGAGATCTTTTGGCATCATTTGGATGGTGTGAGAATGTTGCTCAGTGTTCAGTGCGTGCGGCGTACAACCCAAAATCTTCTGCGACCTTTTCTGCAAATTTTCTGGAACATTTTTTCTGGACATCTTTAGCACCAACGGTGTGGCCACTGTTGCTCAGTGGTCAGTGCATGTGGGGTACGACCCCACATCTTTTGCAACTTTTTTCAGGACATCTTCACCACCAATTGGACGGAGTGGCCACTGTTGCTCAGTGTTCAGTTTGTGAGGCGTGCAACTCCTCATAATTTTTTTCAGTAGATCTTTTAGCACCAATTGGATGGTGTGGCCACTGGAGAGATCAGGAGATCTTTTAGCATCAATTGGATGGTGTGGCTAATGTTGCTCAGTGGTCAGTGCGTGCGGCGTACAACCATGAATCTTCTGCAACCTTTTCTGCAAGTTTTCTGGATATCTTTACCCCCAACGGTGTGGCCACGGTTGCTCAGTGGTCAGTGCGTGTGGGGTACAACCCCAAATCTTTTGCAACCGTTTTTTTCAGGACATCTTTACCACCAATTGGACGGTGTGGCCACTGTTGCTCTGTGGTCAGTGCGTGCGGCGTACAACCCCAAATCTTCTGCGACCTTTTCTGTAAATTTTCTGGATATCTTTAGCACCAACGGCGTGGCCATGGTTGCTCAGTGGTCAGTGCGTGTGGGGTACAACACCAAATCTTTTGCAATTTTTTTTTCAGGAGATCTTTAAGCATCAATTGGATGGTGTTTCTAGAGTTGCTCAGTGGTCAGTGCGTCCGGCGTACAACCCCAAATCTTTTTTTTCCGGAGATCTTCTAGCACCAATTGGATGGTGTGGCCACTGTTGTTCTGTGGTCAGTGCGTTCGGCGCACTTCACCAACTTTTTTTTCAGGAGATCTTTAAGCATCAATTGGATGGTGTTTCTAGAGTTGCTTAGTGGTCAGTGCGTCCGGCGTACAACTCCAAATCTTTATTTTCCGGAGATCTTCTAGCACCAATTGGATGGTGTGGCCACTGTTGTTCTGTGGTCAGTGCGTCCGGCGTACAACCCCAAATCTTTTTTTTTCGGAGATCTTCTAGCACCAATTGGATGGTGTGGCCACTGTTGTTCTGTGGTCAGTGCGTTCGGCGCACTTCACCAAATTTTCTAAAATTTTTTTTCAGGAGATCTTTAAGCATCAATTGGATGGTGTTTCTAGAGTTGCTCAGTGGTCAGTGCGTCCGGCGTACAACCCCAAATCTTTTGTTTCCGGAGATCTTCTAGCACCAATTGGATGGTGTGGCCACTGTTCTTCAGTGGTCAATGCGTTCGGCGCACTTCACCAGATTTTCTGAAATTTTTTTCCGGAGATCTTTTAGCACCAATTGGAAGGTGTGGCTACTGTTGCTCAGTAATCAGTGCGTCCGTCATACAACCCCAAAGCTTTTTTTTCCGGAGATCTTATAGCACCAATTGGACGGTGTGGTCACTGTTGCTCAGTGGTCAGTGCGTCCGGCGTATAACCCCAAATCTTTTTTTTCCGGAGATCTTATAGCACCAATTGGACGGTGTGGCTACAGTTGCTCAGTGGTCAGTGCGTCCGGCTTACAACAATAAATTTTCTGAATTTTTTTTTTGAGATCTTTTAACACCAATTGGACGGTGTGGTCACTGTTGCTCAGTGGTCAGTGCGCGCGGCGTACAACCCCAAATCTTCAGCGACCTTTTCTGCAAATTTTGTGGATTATTTTTTCTGAACATCTTTAGCATCAACGGTGTGGCCACTGTTGCTCAGTGTTCAGTGCGTGTGGGGTACAACCCCAAATCTTTTGCAACCGTTTTTTCAGGGCATCTTTACCACCAATTGGATGGTGTGGCCACTGTTGCTCAGTGTTCAGTTTGTGAGGAGTACAACTCCACATCCTTTTTTTCAGGAGATATTTTAGCATCATTTGGATGGTGTGAGAATGTTGCTCAGTGTTCAGTGCGTGCGGCGAACAACCCAAAATCTTCTGCGACCTTTTCTGCAAATTTTCTGGGACATTTATTCTGGACATCTTTAGCGCCAACGGTGTGGCCATTGTTGCTCAGTGTTCAGTGCGTGTGGGGTTCAACCCCAAATCTTTTGCAACCTTTTTTTCAGGACATCTTCATCACCAATTGGACGGTGTGGCTAATGTTGCTCAGTGGTTAGTCGTTGCGGGGTTACAACCCCAAATCTTCTGCAACCTTTTCTGCAAATTTTCTGGAACATTTTTTCTGGACATCTTTAGCACCAACGGTGTGGCTATTGTTGCTCAGTGTTCAGTGCGTGTGGGGTACAACCCCAAATCTTTTGCCACCGTTTTTTCAGGACATCTTCATCACCAATTGGACGGTGTGGCTAATGTTGCTCAGTGGTCAGTGCGTACGGCGTACAACCATGAATCTTCTGCAACCTTTTCTGGATATCTTTACCACCAACGGTGTGGCCACGGTTGCTCAGTGGTAAGTGCGTGTGGGGTACAACCCCAAATCTTTTGCAAACGTTTTTTCAGGGCATCTTCACCACCAATTGGACGGAGTGGCCACTGTTGCTCAGTGTTCAGTTTGTGAGGCGTGCAACTCCTCATAATTTTTTTCAGTAGATCTTTTAGCACCAATTGGATGGTGTGGCCACTGGAGAGATCAGGAGATCTTTTAGCATCAATTGGATGGTGTGGCTAATGTTGCTCAGTGGTCAGTGCGTGCGGCGTACAACCATGAATCTTCTGCAACCTTTTCTGCAAGTTTTCTGGATATCTTTACCCCCAACGGTGTGGCCACGGTTGCTCAGTGGTAAGTGCGTGTGGGGTACAACCCCAAATCTTTTGCAAACGTTTTTTCAGGACATCTTCACCACCAATTGGACGGAGTGGCCACTGTTGCTCAGTGTTCAGTTTGTGAGGCGTGCAACTCCTCATAATTTTTTTCAGTAGATCTTTTAGCACCAATTGGATGGTGTGGCCACTGGAGAGATCAGGAGATCTTTTAGCATCAATTGGATGGTGTGGCTAATGTTGCTCAGTGGTCAGTGCGTGCGGCGTACAACCATGAATCTTCTGCAACCTTTTCTGCAAGTTTTCTGGATATCTTTACCCCCAACGGTGTGGCCACGGTTGCTCAGTGGTCAGTGCGTGTGGGGTACAACCCCAAATCTTTTGCAACCGTTTTTTTCAGGACATCTTTACCACCAATTGGACGGTGTGGCCACTGTTGCTCTGTGGTCAGTGCGTGCGGCGTACAACCCCAAATCTTCTGCGACCTTTTCTGTAAATTTTCTGGATATCTTTAGCACCAACGGCGTGGCCATGGTTGCTCAGTGGTCAGTGCGTTTGGGGTACAACCCCAAATCTTTTGCAATTTTTTTTTCAGGAGATCTTTAAGCATTAATTGGATGGTGTTTCTAGAGTTGCTCAGTGGTCAGTGCGTCCGGCGTACAACCCCAAATCTTTTTTTTCCGGAGATCTTCTAGCACCAATTGGATGGTGTGGCCACTGTTGTTCTGTGGTCAGTGCGTTCGGCGCACTTCACCAAATTTTCTAAAATTTTTTTTCAGGAGATCTTTAAGCATCAATTGGATGGTGTTTCTAGAGTTGCTCGGTGGTCAGTGCGTCCGGCGTACAACCCCAAATCTTTTTTTTCCGGAGATCTTCTAGCACCAATTGGATGGTGTGGCCACTGTTGTTCTGTGGTCAGTGCGTTCGGCGCACTTCACCAAATTTTCTAAAATTTTTTTCAGGAGATCTTTAAGCATCAATTGGATGGTGTTTCTAAAGTTGCTCAGTGGTCAGTGCGTCCGGCGTACAACCCCAAATCTTTTTTTTCCGGAGATCTTCTAGCACCAATTGGATGGTGTGGCCACTGTTGTTCTGTGGTCAGTGCGTTCGGCGCACTTCACCAACTTTTTTTTCAGGAGATCTTTAAGCATCAATTGGATGGTGTTTCTAGAGTTGCTTAGTGGTCAGTGCGTCCGGCGTACAACTCCAAATCTTTATTTTCCGGAGATCTTCTAGCACCAATTGGATGGTGTGGCCACTGTTGTTCTGTGGTCAGTGCGTCCGGCGTACAACCCCAAATCTTTTTTTTTCGGAGATCTTCTAGCACCAATTGGATGGTGTGGCCACTGTTGTTCTGTGGTCAGTGCGTTCGGCGCACTTCACCAAATTTTCTAAAATTTTTTTTCAGGAGATCTTTAAGCATCAATTGGATGGTGTTTCTAGAGTTGCTCAGTGGTCAGTGCGTCCGGCGTACAACCCCAAATCTTTTTTTTCCGGAGATCTTCTAGCACCAATTGGATGGTGTGGCCACTGTTCTTCAGTGGTCAATGCGTTCGGCGCACTTCACCAGATTTTCTGAAATTTTTTTCCGGAGATCTTTTAGCACCAATTGGAAGGTGTGGCTACTGTTGCTCAGTAATCAGTGCGTCCGTCATACAACCCCAAAGCTTTTTTTTCCGGAGATCTTATAGCACCAATTGGACGGTGTGGCTACAGTTGCTCAGTGGTCAGTGCGTCCGGCTTACAACAATAAATTTTCTGAATTTTTTTTTTGAGATCTTTTAGCACCAATTGGACGGTGTGGTCACTGTTGCTCAGTGGTCAGTGCGCGCGGCGTACAACCCCAAATCTTCAGCGACCTTTTCTGCAAATTTTGTGGATTATTTTTTCTGAACATCTTTAGCATCAACGGTGTGGCCACTGTTGCTCAGTGTTCAGTGCGTGTGGGGTACAACCCCAAATCTTTTGCAACCGTTTTTTCAGGGCATCTTTACCACCAATTGGATGGTGTGGCCACTGTTGCTCAGTGTTCAGTTTGTGAGGAGTACAACTCCACATCCTTTTTTTCAGGAGATATTTTAGCATCATTTGGATGGTGTGAGAATGTTGCTCAGTGTTCAGTGCGTGCGGCGAACAACCCAAAATCTTCTGCGACCTTTTCTGCAAATTTTCTGGGACATTTATTCTGGACATCTTTAGCGCCAACGGTGTGGCCATTGTTGCTCAGTGTTCAGTGCGTGTGGGGTACAACCCCAAATCTTTTGCAACCTTTTTTTCAGGACATCTTCATCACCAATTGGACGGTGTGGCTAATGTTGCTCAGTGGTTAGTCGTTGCGGGGTTACAACCCCAAATCTTCTGCAACCTTTTCTGCAAATTTTCTGGAACATTTTTTCTGGACATCTTTAGCACCAACGGTGTGGCTATTGTTGGTCAGTGTTCAGTGCGTGTGGGGTACAACCCCAAATCTTTTGCCACCGTTTTTTCAGGACATCTTCATCACCAATTGGACGGTGTGGCTAATGTTGCTCAGTGGTCAGTGCGTACGGCGTACAACCATGAATCTTCTGCAACCTTTTCTGGATATCTTTACCACCAACGGTGTGGCCACGGTTGCTCAGTGGTAAGTGCGTGTGGGGTACAACCCCAAATCTTTTGCAAACGTTTTTTCAGGGCATCTTTACCACCAATTGGATGGTGTGGCCACTGTTGCTCAGTGTTCAGTTTGTGAGGAGTACAACTCCACATCCTTTTCTTCAGGAGATCCTTTACCATCATTTGGACGGTGTGAGAATGTTGCTCAGTGTTCAGTGCGTGCGGCGTACAACCCCAAATCTTCTGCGACCTTTTCTGCAAATTGTGTGGAACATTTTTTCTGGACATCTTTAGCACCAACGGTGTGGCCACTGTTGCTCAGTGTTCAGTGCGGGGGGGGTACAACCCCAAATTTTTTGTAACCGTTTTTTCAGGTCATCCTTAACACCAATTCGACGGTGTGGCCACTGTTGCTCAGTGTTCCGTTTGTGAGGCGTACAACTGAAAATCCATTTTTTCAGTAGATCTTTTAGCATCAATTGGATGGTGTGGCTACTGTTGCTCAGTGGTCAGTGCGTGCGGCGTACAACCTCAAATCTTCTGCGACCTTTTCTGCAAACATTGTGGAACATTTTTTCTGATCTTTAGCACCAACGGTGTTATAACTGTTGCTCAGTGGTCAGTGCGTGTGGGGTACAACCCCAAATCTTTTGCAACCGTTTTTTCAGGGCATCTTTACCACCAATTGGATGGTGTGGTCACTGTTGCTCAGTATTCAGCTTGTGAGATCTGTTAGTATCAATTGGACGATGTGATAATGTTGCTCAGTGGTCAGCGCGTGCGGCGTACAACCCCAAATCTTCTGAGACCTTTTCTGCAAATTTTCTGGAACATTTTTTCTGGACATCTTTAGCACCAACGGTGTGGTCACTGTTGCTCTGTGGTCAGTGCGTGTGGGGTACAACCCCAAATCTTTTGCAATCTTTTTTTCATTACATCTTCATCACCAATTGGACGGTGTGGCTAATGTTGCTCAGTGGTAAGCGCGTGCGGCGTTCAAGCCCAAATCTTCTGCAACCTTTTCTGCAAATTTTGAGGAACATTTTTTCTGAACATCTGTAGCACCAACGGTTGCTCAGTGGTCAGTGCGTGTGGGGTACAACCCCAAACCTTTTGCAATCTTTTTTTCAGGACATCTTAACCACCAATTGGACGGTGTGGCCACTGTTGCTCAGTGTTCAGTTTGTGAGGCGTGCAACTCCACATCCATTTTTCAGGAGATCTTTTAGCATGAATTGGATGGTGTGGCTACTGTTGCTCAAGGGTCAGTGCGTGTGGGGTACAACCCCAAATATTTTGCCACCTTTTTTTCAGGACATCTTCATCACAAATTGGACGGTGTCAATAATGTTGCTCAGTGGTTAGTGCATGCGGCGTACAACCCCAAATCTTCTGCAACCTTTTCTACAAATTTTCTGGAACATTTTTTCTGAACATCTTTAGCATCAACGGTGTGGCCACTGTTGCTCAGTGTTCAGTGCGTGTGAGGTACAACCCCAAATCTTTTGCAACCGTTTTTCCAGGACATCTTCATCACCAATTGGACGGTGTCAATAATGTTGCTCAGTGGTTAGTGCGTGCTTCGTACAACCCCAAATCTTCTGAGACCTTTTCTGCAAATTTTCTGGAACATTTTTTCTGGACATCTTTAGCACCAACGGTGTGGTCACTGTTGCTCAGTGTTCAGTGCGTGTGGGGTACAACCCCAAACCTTTTGCAACCTTTTTTTCAGGACGTTTTCACCACCAATTGGACGGTGTGGCCACTGTTGCTCAGTGTTCAGTTTGTGAGGCGTGCAACTCCACATAATTTTCTTCAGGAGATCTTTTAGCATCAATTGGATGGTGTGGCCACTGTTATTCTGTGGTCAGTGCGTTCGTCGCACATCACCAAATTTTCTAAAATTTTTTTTTCCGGAGATCTTTTAGCACCAATTCGACGGTGTGAATAACGTTGCTCAGTAGTTAGTGCGTACGGCGCACTACCCCAAATCTTCTGCAACCTTTTCTACAAATTTTCTGGAACATTTTTTCTGAACATCTTTAGCATCAACGGTGTGGCCACTGTTGCTCAGTGTTCAGTGCGTGTGGGGTACACCCCAAATCTTTTGCAACCGTTTTTTCAGGACATCTTCATCACCAATTGGACGGTGTGAATAATGTTGCTCAGTGGTTAGTGCGTGCGGCGTACAACCCCAAATCTTCTGCAACCTTTTCTGCAAATTTTCTGGAACATTTTTTCAGGGCATCTTTACCACCAATTGGATGGTGTGGCCACTGTTGCTCAGTGTTCAGTTTGTGAGGAGTGCAACTCCACATCCTTTTTCAGGAGATCTTTTAGCATCAATTGGATGGTGTGGCCACTGTTGCTCAGTGTTCAGTGCGTGTGGGGTACAACCCCAAATCTTTTGCAACCGTTTTTCAGGGCATCTTTACCACCAATTGGATGGTGTGGCCACTGTTGCTCAGTGTTCAGTTTGTGAGGAGTACAACTCCACATCCTTTTTTCAGGAGATCTTTTAGCATCAATTGGATGGTGTGGCCACTGTTGCTCAGTGTTCAGTTTGTGAAGCGTGCAACTCCAAATACTTTTTACTTGCACCTATACCTATAGGGCAAGTATTGCAATCGTGAAAAAAATCGAACTCGAGATTTTAATCAAACTTGACATTACTATGATGGAGAAGTCCAAAAAAGTAGGTCCGGCAATTCTGTCTGTCTGTCTGTCTGTCTGTCTGTATATTCGACTACAGCCTAAACGGCTGGACGGATTTACTTCAAACTTCATATATAGGGTCTGTAGGATATTCCCTAGAGGCGAAATTTGAATTTTCATTCTAACCTCAAAATTAAGGGTAGTTTACTTAAGGCCGATTTCGGTTAAAATGGATTTTCTCGAAAACGGCTCTAACGATTTCGATAAAATTTGATGTGTGGGTTAGTTTGGGTATATGCTATGAGCTGGCATACCACGTTTTTCACGAAAAATTCGAATAACGGTAATATTGAAAATCAGCTGTTTCTCGGGTATTTGTGCGGTGATTGGGCTAAAAATTATTATTTGTAGGTTATAAGACAAGTGCAAAATAATGGCATACCAAATTTTGGAATGCCACGCCCACTTTTATAAAACTTATTTTTTTTCAAAATTTTTACTAGAAATTGAGAAGAAATTATTTAAGCAAAGTAATGGGCCTTAAAATTCTCTAGAATTCACTCAAACGCCCTATCTGGCCACACCCACTTTTTATGGGCATTTTTATAAAAACAAAACATTGAGTAAACTCCTACAATGTTATGACTATTATTCCATCGAAACGCGGAATGCCACGCCTACTTTACTGGGAAGAGAAAGACTTGGACTTTAATCCTGATAAAATTATACACTTTTAGCATTACGGTGCAAGTACGTACGACCCAGTCGTGCACTTTATTTTTACTTGCACCTATACCTATAAGGCAAGTATTGTATCCGTTCAAAATTTGGAACTCGAGATTTTAATCAAACTTGAAATTACTATAATGGAGAAGTCCAAAAAAGTAGGTCAGCCAATGCCGCCTGTCTGTCTGTCTGTCTGTCTGTCAGTCAGTCTGTCTGTCTGTCTGTCTGTCTGTCTGTCTGTCTGTATATTCGACTACAGCCTAAACGGCTGAACGGATTTACTTCAAACTTCATATGTAGGGTCTGTGGGATATTCCCTAGAGGCAAAATTTGAATTTTCATTCTAACCTCAAAATTAAGGGTAGTTTACTTAAGGCCGATTTGAGTTAAAATGGATTTTCTCGAGAACGGCTCTAACGATTTCGATAAAATTTGATGTGTGGGTTAGTTTGGGTATATGCTATGAGGTGGCATACCACGTTTTTCACGAAAAATTCGAATAACGGTAATATTGAAAATCAGTTTTATTCTTGTATTTGTGCAGCGATTGGCCTAAAAATTATTATTTGTAGGTTATAAGACAAGTGCAAAATAATGGCATACCAAATTTTGGAATGCCACGCCCACTTTTATAAAACTTATTTTTTTTCAAAATTTTTACTAGAAATTGAGAAAAAATTATTTAAGCAAAGTAATAGGCCTTAAAATTCTCTATAATTCACTCAAACACCCTATATGGCCACGCCCACTTTTTATGGGCATTTTTATAAAAACGAAACATTGAGTAAACTCCAACAATGTTATGACTATTATTCCATCGAAACTGATAAAATTATACACTTATAGCATTACGGTGCAAGTACGTACGACCCAGTCGTGCAATTTATTTTCAAGAGATCTTTTAGCATCAATTAAATGGTGTGGCTACTGTTGCTCAGTGGTCAGTGTGTGTGGGGTACAACCCCAAACCTTTTGCAACCGTTTTTTCAGGGCATCTTTACGACCAATTGAATGGTGTGGCCACTGTTATTCTGTGGTCAGTGCGTTCGCCGCACTCCACCAAATTTTGTAAATTTTCTTTTTCTGGAGATCTTTTAGCACCTTTTGGACGGTGTGATAATGTTGCTCAGTGGCCAGTGCGTGTGGAGTACAACCCCAAATCTTTTGCAACCGTTTGTTCAGGGCATCTCTACGACCAATTGTATGGTGTGGCCACTGTTATTCTGTGGTCAGTGCGCTCGCCGCACTCCACCAAATTTTGTAAATTTTTTTTTTCTGGAGATCTTTTAGCACCTATTGGACGGTGTGATAATGTTGCTCAGTGGCCAGTGCGTGTGGAGTACAACCCCAAATCTTTTGCAACCGTTTTTTTCAGGATATCTTCATCACCAATTGGACGGTGTCAATAATGTTGCTCAGTGGTTAGTGCGTACGGCGTACAACCCCAAATCTTCTGCAACTTTTCTTCAAATTTTCTGGTAAATTTTTTCTGGATATATTTAACACCAACGTCGTGGGGACTGTTGCTCAGTGGTCAGTGCATGTGGGGTACAACCCCAAATCTTTTGCAACCGTTTCATCAGGACATCTTCATCACCAATTAGACGGTGTGAACAATGTTGCTCAGTGGTTAGTGCATGCGGCGTACAACCCCAAATCTTCTGCAACCTTTTCTGCAAATTTTCTATAACATTTTTTCTGGACATCTTTAGCATCAATGGTGTGGCCAGTGTTGCTCAATGTTCAGTGTGTGTGGGGTACAACCCCAAATCTTTTGCAACGGTTTTTTCAGGACATCTTTATCACCAATAGGACGGTGTCAATATTGGTGCTCAGTGTTCAGTGCGTGTGGGGTACAACCCCAAATCATTTGCAACCGTTTTTTCAGGACATCTTCACCACCAATTAGACGGTGTGGCCACTGTTGCTCAGTGTTCAGTGCGTGTGGGGTACAACCCCGAATCTTTTGCAACTGTTTTTTCAGGACATCTTCATCACCAATTGGACGGTGTCAATAATGTTGCTCAGTGGTTAGTGCGTGCGGCGTACAACCCCAAATCTTCTGCAACCTTTTCTGCAAATTTTCTGGAACATTTTTTCTGGACATCTTTAGTACCAACGGTGTGGCCACTGTTGCTCAGTGGTCAGTGCGTGTGGGGTACAACCCCAAATCTTTTGCATCCGTTTTTTCAGGACATCTTCATCACCAATTGGACGGTGTCAATAATGTTGCTCAGTGGTTAGTGCGTGCGGCGTACAACCCCAAATCTTCTGCAACCTTTTCTGCAAATTTTCTGGAACATTTTTTCTGGACATCTTTAGCACCAACGGTGTGGCCACTGTTGCTCAGTTGTCAGTGCGTGTGGGGTACAACCCCAAATCTTTTGCAACCGTTTTTTCTGGACATCTTCATCACCAATTGGACGGTGTCAGTAATGTTGCTCAGTGGTTAGTGCGTGCGGCGTACAACCCCAAATCTTCTGCAACCTTTTCTGCAAATTTTTTGGAACATTTTTTCTGGACATCTTTAGCACCAACGGTGTGGTCGCTGTTGCTCAGTGTTCAGTGCGTGTGGGGTACAACCCCAAATCTATTGCAACCGCTTTTTTAGGGCATCTTTACCACGAATTGGATGGTGTGGCCACTGTTGCTCAGTGTTCAGTTTGTGAGGAGTACAACTCCACATCCTTTTTTTCAGGAGATCTTTTAGCATCAATTGGATGGTGTGGCTACTGTTGCTCAGTAGTCAGTGCGTGTGGGGTACAACCCCAAATCTTTTGCAACTGTTTCATCAGGACATCTTCATCACCAATTAGACGGTGTGAACAATGTTGCTCAGTGGTTAGTGCATGCGGCGTACAACCCCAAATCTTCTGCAACCTTTTCTGCAAATTTTCTGGAACATTTTTTCTGGATATATTTAACACCAACGGCGTGGGGGCTGTTGCTCAGTGGTCAGTGCATGTGGGGTACAACCCCAAATCTTTTGCAACCGTTTTTTCAGGACATCTTCATCACCATATGGACGGTGTCAATAATGTTGCTCAGTGGTTAGTGCGTACGGCGCACAACCCCAAATCTTCTGCAACTTTTCTTCAAATTTTCTGGATATATTTAACACCAACGGCGTGGGGACTGTTGCTCACTGGTCAGTGCACGTGGGGTACAACCCCAAATCTTTTGCAACCGTTTTTTCAGGGCATCTTTACCACGAATTGGATGGTGTGGCCACTGTTGCTCAGTGTTCAGTTTGTGAGGAGTACAACTCCACATAATTTTTTCAGGAGATCTTTTAGCATCAATTGGATGGTGTGGCTACTGTTGCTCAGTGTTCAGTGCGTGTGGGGTACAACCCCAAATCTTTTGCAACCGTTTTTTCAGGACATCTTCATCACCAATTGGACGGTGTCAATAATGTTGCTCAGTGGTTAGTGCGTGCGGCGTACAACCCCAAATCTTCTGCAACCTTTTCTGCAAATTTTTTGGAACATTTTTTCTGGACATCTTTAGCACCAGCGGTGTGGTCGCTGTTGCTCAGTGTTCAGTGCGTGTGGGGTACAACCCCAAATCTTTTGCAACCGCTTTTTTAGGGCATCTTTACCACGAATTGGATGGTGTGGCCACTGTTGCTCAGTGTTCAGTTTGTGAGGAGTACAACTCCACATCCTTTTTTTCAGGAGATCTTTTAGCATCAATTGGATGGTGTGGCTACTGTTGCTCAGTAGTCAGTGCGTGTGGGGTACAACCCCAAATCTTTTGCAACTGTTTCATCAGGACATCTTCATCACCAATTAGACGGTGTGAACAATGTTGCTCAGTGGTTAGTGCATGCGGCGTACAACCCCAAATCTTCTGCAACCTTTTCTGCAAATTTTCTGGAACATTTTTTCTGGATATATTTAACACCAACGGCATGGGGACTGTTGCTCAGTGGTTAGTGCATGCGGCGTACAACCCCAAATCTTTTGCAACCTTTTTTTCAGGACATCTTCATCACCAATTGGACGGTGTCAATAATGTTGCGCAGTGGTTAGTGCGTACGGCGTACAACCCCAAATCTTCTGCAACTTTTCTTCAAATTTTCTGGTAAATTTTTTCTGGATATATTTAACACCAACGGCGTGGGGACTGTTGCTCAGTGGTCAGTGCATGTGGGGTACAACACCAAATCTTTGGCAACCGTTTTTTCAGGACATCTTCATAACCAATTGGACGGTGTCAGTAATGTTGCGCAGTGGTTAGTGCGTACGGCGTACAACCCCAAATCTTCTGCAACTTTTCTTCAAATTTTCTGGTAAATTTTTTCTGGATATATTTAACACCAACGGCGTGGGGACTGTTGCTCAGTGTTCAGTGCGTGTGGGGTACAACTTCAAATCTTTTGCAACCGTTTCATCAGGACATCTTCATCACCAATTAGACGGTGTGAACAATGTTGCTCAGTGGTTAGTGCATGCGGCGTACAACCCCAAATCTTCTGCAACCTTTTCTGCAAATTTTCTGAAACATTTTTTCTGGATATATTTAACACCAACGGCGTGGGGACTGTTGCTCAGTGGTCAGTGCGTGTGGGGTACAACCCCAAATCTTTTGCAACCGTTTTTTCAGGACATCTTCATCACCAATTGGACGGTGTCAATAATGTTGCTCAGTGGTTAGTGCGTACGGCGTACAACCCCAAATCTTCTGCAACTTTTCTTCAAATTTTCTGGTAAATTTTTTCTGGATATATTTAACACCAACGGCGTGGGGACTGTTGCTCAGTGGTCAGTGCATGTGGGGTACAACCCCAAATCTTTTGCAACCGTTTCATCAGGACATCTTCATCACCAATTAGATGGTGTGGCCACTGTTGCTCAGTGTTCAGTGCGTGTGGGGTACAACCCCAAATCTTTTGCAACCTTTTTTTCAGGATATCTTCATCACCAATAGGACGGTGTCAATATTGGTGCTCAGTGGTTAGTGCGTACGGCGTACAACCCCAAATCTTCTGCAACTTTTCTTCAAATTTTCTGGTAAATTTTTTCTGGATATATTTAACACCAACGGCGTGGGGACTGTTGCTCAATGGTCAGTGCATGTGGGGTACAACCCCAAATCTTTTGCAACCGTTTCATCAGGACATCTTCATCACCAATTAGATGGTGTGGCCACTGTTGCTCAGTGTTCAGTGCGTGTGGGGTACAACCCCAAATCTTCTGCAACCTTTTCTGCAAATTTTCTGCAACATTTTTTCTGGACATCTTTAGCACCAACGGTGTGGCCACTGTTGCTCAGTATTCAGTGCGTGTGGGGTACAACCCCAAATCTTTTGCAACCGTTTTTTCAGGACATCTTCATCACCAATTGGACGGTGTGGCCACTGTTGCTCAATTTTCAGTGCGTGTGGGGTACAACCCCAAATCTTTTGCAACCGTTTTTTCAGGACATTTTCATCACCAATTGGACGGTGTCAATAATGTTGCTCAGTGGTTAGTGCGTGCGGCGTACAACCCCAAATCTTCTGCAACTTTTCTGCAAATTTTCTGGAACATTTTTTCTGAACATCTTCAGCATCAACGGTGTGGCCACTGTTGCTCAGTATTCAGTGCGTGTGGGGTACAACCCCAAATCTTTTGCAACCGTTTTTTCAGGATATCTTCATCACCAATTGGACGGTGTGGCCACTGTTGCTCAGTTTTCAGTGCGTGTGGGGTACAACCCCAAATCTTTAGCAACCGTTTTTTCAGGACATTTTCATCACCAATTGGACGGTGTCAATAATGTTGCTCAGTGGTTAGTGCGTGCGGCGTACAACCCCAAATCTTCTGCAACTTTTCTGCAAATTTTCTGGAACATTTTTTCTGGATATATTTAACACCAACGGCGTGGGGACTGTTGCTCAGTGGTCAGTGCGTGTGGGGTACAACCCCAAATCTTTTGCAACCGTTTTTTCAGGACATCTTCATCACCAATAGGACGGTGTCAATATTGGTGCTCAGTGGTTAGTGCGTGCGGCGTACAACCCCAAATCTTCTGCAACTTTTCTGCAAATTTTCTGGAACATTTTTTCTGGATATATTTAACACCAACGGCGTGGGGACTGTTGCTCAGTGGTCAGTGCGTGTGGGGTACAACCCCAAATCTTTTGCAACCGTTTTTTCAGGACATCTTCATCACCAATTGGACGGTGTCAATAATGTTGCTCAGTGGTTAGTGCGTGCGGCGTACAACCCCAAATCTTCTGCAACCTTTTCTGCAAATTTTCTGGAACATTTTTTCTGGACATCTTTAGCACCAACGGTGTGGTCGTTGTTGCTCAGTGTTCAGTTTGTGAGGATTTCAACTCCACATCCTTTTTTCAGGAGATCTTTTAGCATCAATTGGATGGTGTGGCTACTGTTGCTCAGTGGTCAGTGCGTGTGGGGTACAACCCCAAATCTTTTGCAACCTTTTTTTCAGGACATATTCACCACCAATTGGACGGTGTGGCCACTGTTGCTCAGTTTTCAGTGCGTGTGGGGTACAACCCCAAATCTTTTGCAACCGTTTTTTCAGGACATCTTCATCACCAATTGGACGGTGTCAATAATGTTGCTCAGTGGTTAGTGCGTGCGGCGTACAAACCCAAATCTTCTGCAACCTTTTCTGCAAATTTTCTGGAACATTTTTTCTGGACATCTTTAGCACCAACGGTGTGGCCAGTGTTGCTCAGTGTTCAGTGCGTGTGGGGTATAACCCCAAATCATATGCAACCTTTTTTTCAGGACATCTTCATCACCAATTAGACAGTGTGAACAATGTTGCTCAGTGGTTAGTGCATGCGGCGTACAACCCCAAATCTTCTGCAACCTTTTCTGCAAATTTTCTGGAACATTTTTTCTGGATATATTTAACACCAACGGCGTGAGGACTGTTGCTCAGTGGTCAGTGCGTGTGGGGTACAACCCCAAATCTTTTGAAACGGTTTTTTCAGGACATCTTCGTCACCAATTAGACTTTGTGGCCACTGTTGCTCAGTGTTCAGTGCGTGTGCTGTACAACCCCAAATCTTTTGCAACCGTTTTTTCAGGACATCTTCATCACCAATTGGACGGTGTCAATAATGTTGCTCAGTGGTTAGTGCGTGCGGCGTACAACTCCAAATCCTCTACAACCTTTTCTGCAAATTTTCTGGAACATTTTTTCTGGACATCTTTAGCACCAACGGTGTGGCTACTGTTGCTCAGTGGTCAGTGCGTGTGGGGTACAACCCCAAATCTTTTGCAACCTTTTTTTCAGGACATCTTTACCACGAATTGGATGGTGTGGCCACTGTTGCTCAGTGTTCAGTTTGTGAGGAGTACAACTCCACATCCTTTTTTCAAGAGATCTTTGAGCATCAATTGGATGGTGTGGCTACTGTTGCTCAGTGGTCAGTGCGTGTGGGGTACGACGCCAAATCTTTTGCAACCTTTTTTCAGGACACATTCACCACCAATTGGGCGGTGTGGCCACTGTTGCTCAGTGGTCAGTGCGTGTGGGGTACAACCCCAAATCTTTTGCAACCTTTTTTTCAGGACATCTTCACCACCAATTGGACGGTGTGGCCACTGTTGCTAAGTGTTCAGTGCATGTGGGGTACAACCCCAAATCTTTTGCAACCGTTTTTTCAGGACACATTCACCACCAATTGGGCGGTGTGGCCACTGTTGCTCAGTGTTCAGTGCGTGTGGGGTACAACCCCAAATCGTTTGCAACCGTTTTTTCAGGACATCTTCATCACCAGTTGGACGGTGTCAATAATATTGCTCAGTGGTTAGTGCGTGCGGCGTACAACCCCAAATCTTCTGCAACCTTTTCTGCAAATTTTCTGGAACATTTTTTCTGGATATATTTAACACCAACGGCGTGGGGACTGTTGCTCAGTGGTCAGTGCGTGTGGGGTACAACCCCAAATCTTTTGCAACCGTTTTTTCAGGACATCTTCATCACCAATAGGACGGTGTCAATATTGGTGCTCAGTGGATAGTGCGTGCGGCGTACAACCCCAAATCTTCTGCAACCTTTTCTGCAAATTTTCTGCAACATTTTTTCTGGACATCTTTGGCAACAACGGTGTGGCCACTGTTGCTCAGTATTCAGTGCGTGTGGGGTACAACCCCAAATCTTGTTGCTCAGTGGTTAGTGCGTGCGGCGTACAACCCCAAATCTTCTGCAACCTTTTCTGCAAGTTTTCTGGAACATTTTTTCTGGACATCTTTAGCACCAACGGTGTGGTCGTTGTTGCTCAGTGTTCAGTTTGTGAGGAGTACAACTCCACATCCTTTTTTCAGGAGATCTTTTAGCATCAATTGGATGGTGTGGCTACTGTTGCTCAGTGGTCAGTGCGTGTGTGGTACAACCCCAAATCTTTTGCAACCTTTTTTTCAGGACATATTCACCACCAATTGGACGGTGTGGCCACTGTTGCTCAGTTTTCAGTGCGTGTGGGGTACAACCCCAAATCTTTTGCAACCGTTTTTTCAGGACATCTTCATCACCAATTGGACGGTGTCAATAATGTTGCTCAGTGCTTAGTGCGTGCGGCGTACAAACCCAAATCTTCTGCAACCTTTTCTGCAAATTTTCTGGAACATTTTTTCTGGACATCTTTAGCACCAACGGTGTGGCCACTGTTGCTCAGTGTTCAGTGCGTGTGGGGTATAACCCCAAATCATTTGCAACCGTTTTTTCAGGACATTTTTATCACCAATTAGACGGTGTGAACAATGTTGCTCAGGGGTTAGTGCATGCGGCGTACAACCCCAAATCTTCTGCAACCTTTTCTGCAAATTTTCTGGAACATTTTTTCTGGATATATTTAACACCAACGGCGTGAGGACTGTTGCTCAGTGGTCAGTGCGTGTGGGGTATAACCCCAAATCTTTTGCAACCGTTTTTTCAGGGCATCTTTACCACGAATTGGATGGTGTGGCCACTGTTGCTCAGTGTTCAGTTTGTGAGGAGTACAACTCCACATCCTTTTTTCAGGAGATCTTTTAGCATCAATTGGATGGTGTGGCTACTGTTGCTCAGTGGTCAGTGCGTGTGGGGTATAACCCCAAATCTTTTGCAACCGTTTTATCAGGACATCTTCATCACCAATTAGACGGTGTCAATATTGGTGCTCAGTGGTTAGTGCGTGCGGCGTACAACCCCAAATCTTCTGCAACTTTTCTGCAAATTTTCTGGAACATTTTTTCTGGATATATTTAACACCAACGGCGTGGGGACTGTTGCTCAGTGGTCAGTGCGTGTGGGGTACAACCCCAAATCTTTTGCAACCGTTTTTTCAGGACATCTTCATCACCAATAGGACGGTGTCAATATTGGTGCTCAGTGGTTAGTGCGTGCGGCGTACAACCCCAAATCTTCTGCAACTTTTCTGCAAATTTTCTGGAACATTTTTTCTGGATATATTTAACACCAACGGCGTGGGGACTGTTGCTCAGTGGTCAGTGCGTGTGGGGTACAACCCCAAATCTTTTGCAACCGTTTTTTCAGGACATCTTCATCACCAATTGGACGGTGTCAATAATGTTGCTCAGTGGTTAGTGCGTGCGGCGTACAACCCCAAATCTTCTGCAACCTTTTCTGCAAATTTTCTGGAACATTTTTTCTGGACATCTTTAGCACCAACGGTGTGGTCGTTGTTGCTCAGTGTTCAGTTTGTGAGGATTTCAACTCCACATCCTTTTTTCAGGAGATCTTTTAGCATCAATTGGATGGTGTGGCTACTGTTGCTCAGTGGTCAGTGCGTGTGGGGTACAACCCCAAATCTTTTGCAACCTTTTTTTCAGGACATATTCACCACCAATTGGACGGTGTGGCCACTGTTGCTCAGTTTTCAGTGCGTGTGGGGTACAACCCCAAATCTTTTGCAACCGTTTTTTCAGGACATCTTCATCACCAATTGGACGGTGTCAATAATGTTGCTCAGTGGTTAGTGCGTGCGGCGTACAAACCCAAATCTTCTGCAACCTTTTCTGCAAATTTTCTGGAACATTTTTTCTGGACATCTTTAGCACCAACGGTGTGGCCAGTGTTGCTCAGTGTTCAGTGCGTGTGGGGTATAACCCCAAATCATATGCAACCTTTTTTTCAGGACATCTTCATCACCAATTAGACAGTGTGAACAATGTTGCTCAGTGGTTAGTGCATGCGGCGTACAACCCCAAATCTTCTGCAACCTTTTCTGCAAATTTTCTGGAACATTTTTTCTGGATATATTTAACACCAACGGCGTGAGGACTGTTGCTCAGTGGTCAGTGCGTGTGGGGTACAACCCCAAATCTTTTGAAACGGTTTTTTCAGGACATCTTCGTCACCAATTAGACTTTGTGGCCACTGTTGCTCAGTGTTCAGTGCGTGTGCTGTACAACCCCAAATCTTTTGCAACCGTTTTTTCAGGACATCTTCATCACCAATTGGACGGTGTCAATAATGTTGCTCAGTGGTTAGTGCGTGCGGCGTACAACTCCAAATCCTCTACAACCTTTTCTGCAAATTTTCTGGAACATTTTTTCTGGACATCTTTAGCACCAACGGTGTGGCTACTGTTGCTCAGTGGTCAGTGCGTGTGGGGTACAACCCCAAATCTTTTGCAACCTTTTTTTCAGGACATCTTTACCACGAATTGGATGGTGTGGCCACTGTTGCTCAGTGTTCAGTTTGTGAGGAGTACAACTCCACATCCTTTTTTCAAGAGATCTTTGAGCATCAATTGGATGGTGTGGCTACTGTTGCTCAGTGGTCAGTGCGTGTGGGGTACGACGCCAAATCTTTTGCAACCTTTTTTCAGGACACATTCACCACCAATTGGGCGGTGTGGCCACTGTTGCTCAGTGGTCAGTGCGTGTGGGGTACAACCCCAAATCTTTTGCAACCTTTTTTTCAGGACATCTTCACCACCAATTGGACGGTGTGGCCACTGTTGCTAAGTGTTCAGTGCATGTGGGGTACAACCCCAAATCTTTTGCAACCGTTTTTTCAGGACACATTCACCACCAATTGGGCGGTGTGGCCACTGTTGCTCAGTGTTCAGTGCGTGTGGGGTACAACCCCAAATCGTTTGCAACCGTTTTTTCAGGACATCTTCATCACCAGTTGGACGGTGTCAATAATATTGCTCAGTGGTTAGTGCGTGCGGCGTACAACCCCAAATCTTCTGCAACCTTTTCTGCAAATTTTCTGGAACATTTTTTCTGGATATATTTAACACCAACGGCGTGGGGACTGTTGCTCAGTGGTCAGTGCGTGTGGGGTACAACCCCAAATCTTTTGCAACCGTTTTTTCAGGACATCTTCATCACCAATAGGACGGTGTCAATATTGGTGCTCAGTGGATAGTGCGTGCGGCGTACAACCCCAAATCTTCTGCAACCTTTTCTGCAAATTTTCTGCAACATTTTTTCTGGACATCTTTGGCAACAACGGTGTGGCCACTGTTGCTCAGTATTCAGTGCGTGTGGGGTACAACCCCAAATCTTGTTGCTCAGTGGTTAGTGCGTGCGGCGTACAACCCCAAATCTTCTGCAACCTTTTCTGCAAGTTTTCTGGAACATTTTTTCTGGACATCTTTAGCACCAACGGTGTGGTCGTTGTTGCTCAGTGTTCAGTTTGTGAGGAGTACAACTCCACATCCTTTTTTCAGGAGATCTTTTAGCATCAATTGGATGGTGTGGCTACTGTTGCTCAGTGGTCAGTGCGTGTGTGGTACAACCCCAAATCTTTTGCAACCTTTTTTTCAGGACATATTCACCACCAATTGGACGGTGTGGCCACTGTTGCTCAGTTTTCAGTGCGTGTGGGGTACAACCCCAAATCTTTTGCAACCGTTTTTTCAGGACATCTTCATCACCAATTGGACGGTGTCAATAATGTTGCTCAGTGCTTAGTGCGTGCGGCGTACAAACCCAAATCTTCTGCAACCTTTTCTGCAAATTTTCTGGAACATTTTTTCTGGACATCTTTAGCACCAACGGTGTGGCCACTGTTGCTCAGTGTTCAGTGCGTGTGGGGTATAACCCCAAATCATTTGCAACCGTTTTTTCAGGACATTTTTATCACCAATTAGACGGTGTGAACAATGTTGCTCAGGGGTTAGTGCATGCGGCGTACAACCCCAAATCTTCTGCAACCTTTTCTGCAAATTTTCTGGAACATTTTTTCTGGATATATTTAACACCAACGGCGTGAGGACTGTTGCTCAGTGGTCAGTGCGTGTGGGGTATAACCCCAAATCTTTTGCAACCGTTTTTTCAGGGCATCTTTACCACGAATTGGATGGTGTGGCCACTGTTGCTCAGTGTTCAGTTTGTGAGGAGTACAACTCCACATCCTTTTTTCAGGAGATCTTTTAGCATCAATTGGATGGTGTGGCTACTGTTGCTCAGTGGTCAGTGCGTGTGGGGTATAACCCCAAATCTTTTGCAACCGTTTTATCAGGACATCTTCATCACCAATTAGACGGTGTGAACAATGTTGCTCAGTGGTTAGTGCATGCGGCGTACAACCCCAAATCTTCTGCAACCTTTTCTGCAAATTTTCTGGAACATTTTTTCTGGACATCTTTAGCACCAACGGTGTGGCCACTGTTGCTCAGTGTTCAGTGCGTGTGGGGTATAACCCCAAATCTTTTGCAACCGTTTTATCAGGACATCTTCATCACCAATTAGACGGTGTGAACAATGTTGCTCAGTGGTTAGTGCATGCGGCGTACAACCCCAAATCTTCTGCAACCTTTTCTGCAAATTTTCTGGAACATTTTTTCTGGACATCTTTAGCACCAACGGTGTGGCCACTGTTGCTCAGTGTTCAGTGCGTGTGGGGTATAACCCCAAATCTTTTGCAACCGTTTTATCAGGACATCTTCATCACCAATTAGACGGTGTGAACAATGTTGCTCAGTGGTTAGTGCATGCGGCGTACAACCCCAAATCTTCTGCAACCTTTTCTGCAAATTTTCTGGAACATTTTTTCTGGATATATTTAACACCAACGGCGTGGGGACTGTTGCTCAGTGGTCAGTGCGTGTGGGGTACAACCCCAAATCTTTTGCAACCGTTTTTTCAGGACATCTTCATCACCAATAGGACGGTGTCAATATTGGTGCTCAGTGGTTAGTGCGTGCGGCGTACAACCCCAAATCTTCTGCAACCTTTTCTGCAAGTTTTCTGGAACATTTTTTCTGGACATCTTTAGCACCAACGGTGTGGTCGTTGTTGCTCAGTGTTCAGTTTGTGAGGAGTACAACTCCACATCCTTTTTTCAGGAGATCTTTTAGCATCAATTGGATGGTGTGGCTACTGTTGCTCAGTGGTCAGTGCGTGTGTGGTACAACCCCAAATCTTTTGCAACCTTTTTTTCAGGACATATTCACCACCAATTGGACGGTGTGGCCACTGTTGCTCAGTTTTCAGTGCGTGTGGGGTACAACCCCAAATCTTTTGCAACCGTTTTTTCAGGACATCTTCATCACCAATTGGACGGTGTCAATAATGTTGCTCAGTGCTTAGTGCGTGCGGCGTACAAACCCAAATCTTCTGCAACCTTTTCTGCAAATTTTCTGGAACATTTTTTCTGGACATCTTTAGCACCAACGGTGTGGCCACTGTTGCTCAGTGTTCAGTGCGTGTGGGGTATAACCCCAAATCATTTGCAACCGTTTTTTCAGGACATTTTTATCACCAATTAGACGGTGTGAACAATGTTGCTCAGTGGTTAGTGCATGCGGCGTACAACCCCAAATCTTCTGCAACCTTTTCTGCAAATTTTCTGGAACATTTTTTCTGGATATATTTAACACCAACGGCGTGAGGACTGTTGCTCAGTGGTCAGTGCGTGTGGGGTACAACCCCAAATCTTTTGAAACCATTTTTTCAGGACATCTTCGTCACCAATTAGACGGTGTGGCCACTGTTGCTCAGTGTTCAGTGCGTGTGCTGTACAACCCCAAATCTTTTGCAACCGTTTTTTCAGGACATCTTCATCACCAATTGGACGGTGTCAATAATGTTGCTCAGTGGTTAGTGCGTGCGGCGTACAACTCCAAATCCTCTACAACCTTTTCTGCAAATTTTCTGGAACATTTTTTCTGGACATCTTTGGCACCAACGGTGTGGCTACTGTTGCTCAGTGGTCAGTGCGTGTGGGGTACAACCCCAAATCTTTTGCAACCTTTTTTTCAGGACATCTTTACCACGAATTGGATGGTGTGGCCACTGTTGCTCAGTGTTCAGTTTGTGAGGAGTACAACTCCACATCCTTTTTTCAGGAGATCTTTGAGCATCAATTGGATGGTGTGGCTACTGTTGCTCAGTGGTCAGTCCGTGTGGGGTACAACCCCAAATCTTTTGCAACCTTTTTTCAGGACACATTCACCACCAATTGGACGGTGTGGCCACTGTTGCTCAGTGTTCAGTGCGTGTGGGGTACAACCCCAAATCGTTTGCAACCGTTTTTTCAGGACATCTTCATCACCAATTGGACGGTGTCAATAATATTGCTCAGTGGTTAGTGCGTGCGGCGTACAACCCCAAATCTTCTGCAACCTTTTCTGCAAATTTTCTGGAACATTTTTCTGGACATCTTTAGCACCAACGGTGTGGCCACTGTTGCTCAGTGTTCAGTGCGTGTGGGGTACAACCCCAAATCATTTGCAACCGTTTTTTCAGGACATCTTCATCACCAATTGGACGGTGTGGCCACTGTTGCTCAGTGTTCAGTGCGTGCGGCGTACAACCCCAAATCTTCTGCAACCTTTTCTGCAAATTTTCTGCAACATTTTTTCTGGACATCTTTAGCAAAAACGGTGTGGCTACTGTTGCTCAGTGGTCAGTGCGTGTGGGGTACAACCCCAAATCTTTTGCAACCTTTTTTTCAGGACATCTTCACCACCAATTGGACGGTGTGGCCACTGTTGCTAAGTGTTCAGTGCGTGTGGGGTACAACCCCAAATCTTTTGCAACCGTTTTTTCAGGGCATCTTTACCACCAATTGCATGGTGTAGCCACTGTTATTCTGTGGTCAGTTTGTGAGGAGTAAAACTCCACATCCTTTTTTTCAATAGATCTTTTAGCATCAATTGGATGGTGTGGCTACTGTTGCTCAGTGGCCAGTGCGTGCGGCTTACAACCCCAAATCTTCATAAACTTTTCTTCAAATTTTCTGGTAAATTTTTTCTAGATATATTTAACACCAACGGCGTGGGGACTGTTGCTCAGTGGTCAGTGCAGGTGGGGTACAACCCCAAATCTTTTGCAACCGTTTCATCAGGACATCTTCATCACCAATTAGACGGTGTGAACAATGTTGCTCAGTGGTTAGTGCATGCGGCGTACAACCCCAAATCTTCTGCAACCTTTTCTGCAAATTTTCTGGAACATTTTTTCTGGACATCTTTAGCACCAACGGTGTGGCCACTGTTGCTCAGTGTTCAGTGCGTGTGTGGTACAACCCCAAATCTTCTGCAACCTTTTCTGCAAATTTTCTGGAACATTTTTTCTGGACATCTTTAGCACCAACGGTGTGGCCACTGTTGCTCAGTGGTCAGTGCGTGTGGGGTACAACCCCAAATCTTTTGCAACCGTTTTTTCAGGACATCTTCATCACCAATTGGACGGTGTCAATAATGTTGCTCAGTGGTTATTGCGTACGGCGTACAACCCCAAATCTTCTTAAACTTTTCTTCAAATTTTCTGGTAAATTTTTTCTAGATATATTTAACACCAACGGCGTGGGGACTGTTGCTCAGTGGTCAGTGCAGGTGGGGTACAACCAAAAATCTTTTGCAACCGTTTCATCAGGACATCTTCATCACCAATTAGACGGTGTGAACAATGTTGCTCAGTGGTTAGTGCAAGCGGCGTACAACCCCAAATCTTCTGCAACCTTTTCTGCAAATTTTCTGGAACATTTTTTCTGGACGTCTTTAGCATCAATGGTGTGGCCACTGTTGCGCAGTGTTCAGTGCGTGTGGGGAACAACCCCAAATCTTTTGCAACCGTTTTTTCAGGACATCTTCATCACCACTAGGACGGTGTCAATATTGGTGCTCAGTGGTTAGTGCATGCGGCGTACAACCCCAAATCTTCTGCAACCTTTTCTGCAAATTTTCTGGAACATTTTTTCTGGATATCTTTAGCACCAACGGTGTGGCCACTGTTGCTCAGTGTTCAGTGCGTGTGGGGTACAACCCCAAATCATTTGCAACCGTTTTTTCAGGACATCTTAATCACCAATTGGACGGTGTGGCCACTGTTGCTCAGTGTTCAGTGCGTGTGGGGTACAACCCCAAATCTTTTGCAACCGTTTTTTCAGGACATCTTCATCACCAATAGGACGGTGTCAATATTGGTACTCAGTGGTTAGTGCGTGCGGCGTATAACCCCAAATCTTCTGCAACCTTTTCTGCAAATTTTCTGGAACATTTTTTCTGGACATCTTTAGCACCAACGGTGTGGCCACTGTTGCTCAGTGTTCAGTGCGTGTGGGGTACAACCCCAAATCATTTGCAACCGTTTCATCAGGACATCTTCATCACCAATTAGACGGTGTGAACAATGTTGCTCAGTGGTTAGTGCATGCGGCGTACAACCCCAAATCTTCTGCAACCTTTTCTGCAAATTTTCTGGAACATTTTTTCTGGACATCTTTAGCATCAATGGTGTGGCCACTGTTGCTCAGTGTTCAGTGCGTGTGGGGTACAACCCCAAATCTTTTGCAACCGTTTTTTCAGGACATCTTCATCACCAATTGGAAGGTGTCAATAATGTTGCTCAGCGGTTAGTGCGTGCGGCGTACAACCCCAAATCTTCTGCAACCTTTTCTGCAAATTTTCTGGAATATTTTTTCTGGACATCTTTAGCACCAACGGTGTGGCTACTGTTGCTCAGTGGTCAGTGCGTGTGGGGTACAACCCCTTAATCTTTTGCAACCTTTTTTTCAGGACATCTTTACCACGAATTGGATGGTGTGGCCACTGTTGCTCAGTGTTCAGTTTGTGAGGAGTACAACTCCACATCCTTTTTTCAGGAGATCTTTTAGCATCAATTGGATGGTGTGGCTACTGTTGCTCAGTGGTCAGTGCGTGTGGGGTACAACCCCAAATCTTTTGCAACCTTTTTTTCAGGACATCTTCACCACCAATTGGACGGTGTGGCCACTGTTGCTAAGTGTTCAGTGCGTGTGGGGTACAACCCCAAATCTTTTGCAAACGTTTTTTCAGGGCATCTTTACCACCAATTGCATGGTGTGGCCACTGTTATTCTGTGGTCAGTTTGTGAGGAGTAAAACTCCACATCCTTTTTTTCAGGAGATCTTTTAGCATCAATTGGATGGTGTGGCTACTGTTGCTCAGTGGCCAGTGCGTGCGGCTTACAACCCCATATCTTCTGCAACCTTTTCATCAGGACATCTTCATCACCAATTAGACGGTGTGAACAATGTTGCTCAGTGGTTAGTGCATGCGGCGTACAACCCCAAATCTTCTGCAACCTTTTCTGCAAATTTTCCGGAACATTTTTTCTGGACATCTTTAGCACCAACGGTGTGGCCACTGTTGCTCAGTGGTCAGCGCGGGGTACAACCCCAAATCTTTTGCAACCGTATTTTCAGGACATCTTCATCACCAATTGGACGGTGTCAATAATGATGCTCAGTGGTTAGTGCGTACGGCGTACTACCCCAAATCTTCTTCAACTTTTCTTCAAATTTTCTGGTAAATTTTTTCTAGATATATTTAACACCAACGGCGTGGGGACTGTTGCTCAGTGGTCAGTGCAGGTGGGGTACAACCCCAAATCTTTTGCAACCGTTTCATCAGGACATCTTCATCACCAATTAGACTGTGTGAACAATGTTGCTCAGTGGTTAGTGCATGCGGCGTACAAACCCAAATCTTCTGCAACCTTTTGTGCAAATTTTCTGGAACATTTTTTCTGGACAACTTTAGCATCAATGGTGTGGCCACTGTTGCTCAGTGTTCAGTGCGTGTAAGGTACAACCCCAAATCTTTCGCAACCGTTTTTTCAGGACATCTTCATCACCAATAGGACGGTGTCAATATTGGTACTCAGTGGTTAGTGCGTGCGGCGTATAACCCCAAATCTTCTGCAACCTTTTCTGCAAATTTTCTGGAACATTTTTTCTGGACATCTTTAGCACCAACGGTGTGGCCACTGTTGCTCAGTGTTCAGTGCATGTGGGGTACAACCCCAAATCATTTGCAACCGTTTTTTCAGGACATCTAAATCACCAATTGGACGGTGTGGCCACTGTTGCTCAGTGTTCAGTGCGTGTGGGGTACAACCCCAAATCTTTTGCAACCGTTTTTTCTGGACATCTTCATCACCAATAGGACGGTGTCAATATTGGTACTCAGTGGTTAGTGCGTGCGGCGTATAACCCCAAATCTTCTGCAACCTTTTCTGCAAATTTTCTGGAACATTTTTTCTGGACATCTTTAGCACCAACGGTGTGGCCATTGTTGCTCAGTGTTCAGTGCGTGTGGGGTACAACCCCAAATCATTTGCAACCGTTTCATCAGGACATCTTCATCACCAATTAGACGGTGTGAACAATGTTGCTCAGTGGTTAGTGCATGCGGCGTACAACCCCAAATCTTCTGCAACCTTTTCTGCAAATTTTCTGGAACATTTTTTCTGGACATCTTTAGCATCAATGGTGTGGCCACTGTTGCTCAGTGTTCAGTGCGTGTGGGGTACAACCCCAAATCTTTTGCAACCGTTTTTTCAGGACATCTTCATCACCAATTGGAAGGTGTCAATAATGTTGCTCAGCGGTTAGTGCGTGCGGCGTACAACCCCAAATCTTCTGCAACCTTTTCTGCAAATTTTCTGGAACATTTTTTCTGGACATCTTTAGCACCAACGGTGTGGCTACTGTTGCTCAGTGGTCAGTGCGTGTGGGGTACAACCCTAAATCTTTTGCAACCTTTTTTTCAGGACATCTTTACCACGAATTGGATGGTGTGGCCACTGTTGCTCAGTGTTCAGTTTGTGAGGAGTACAACTCCACATCCTTTTTTCAGGAGATCTTTTAGCATCAATTGGATGGTGTGGCTAATGTTGCTCAGTGGTCAGTGCGTGTGGGGTACAACCCCAAATCTTTTGCAACCTTTTTTTCAGGACATCTTCACCACCAATTGGACGGTGTGGCCACTGTTGCTAAGTGTTCAGTGCGTGTGGGGTACAACCCCAAATCTTTTGCAAACGTTTTTTCAGGGCATCTTTACCACCAATTGCATGGTGTGGCCACTGTTATTCTGTGGTCAGTTTGTGAGGAGTAAAACTCCACATCCTTTTTTTCAGGAGATCTTTTAGCATCAATTGGATGGTGTGGCTACTGTTGCTCAGTGGCCAGTGCGTGCGGCTTACAACCCCATATCTTCTGCAACCTTTTCAGCAAATTTTCTGGAACATTTTTTCTGGACATCTTTAGCACCAACGGTGTGGCCACTGTTGCTCAGTGGTCAGCGCGGGGTACAACCCCAAATCTTTTGCAACCGTATTTTCAGGAAATCTTCATCACCAATTGGACGGTGTCAATAATGATGCTCAGTGGTTAGTGCGTACGGCGTACTACCCCAAATCTTCTTCAACTTTTCTTCAAATTTTCTGGTAAATTTTTTCTAGATATATTTAACACCAACGGCGTGAGGACTGTTGCTCAGTGGTCAGTGCAGGTGGGGTACAACCCCAAATCTTTTGCAACTTTTTCATCAGGACATCTTCATCACCAATTAGACGGTGTGAACAATGTTGCTCAGTGGTTAGTGCATGCGGCGTACAAACCCAAATCTTCTGCAACCTTTTGTGCAAATTTTCTGGAACATTTTTTCTGGACAACTTTAGCATCAATGGTGTGGCCACTGTTGCTCAGTGTTCAGTGCGTGTGGGGTACAACCCCAAATCTTTCGCAACCGTTTTTTCAGGACATCTTCATCACCAATAGGACGGTGTCAATATTGGTACTCAGTGGTTAGTGCGTGCGGCGTACAACCCCAAATCTTCTGCAACCTTTTCTGCAAATTTTCTGGAACATTTTTTCTGGACATCTTTAGCACCAACGGTGTGGCCACTGTTGCTCAGTGGTCAGCGCGGGGTACAACCCCAAATCTTTTGCAACCGTATTTTCAGGACATCTTCATCACCAATTGGACGGTGTCAATAATGATGCTCAGTGGTTAGTGCGTACGGCGTACTACCCCAAATCTTCTTCAACTTTTAACCAAATTTTCTGGTAAATTTTTTCTAGATATATTTAACACCAACGGCGTGGGGACTGTTGCTCAGTGGTCAGTGCAGGTGGGGTACAACCCCAAATCTTTTGCAACCGTTTCATCAGGACATCTTCATCACCAATTAGACGGTGTGAACAATGTTGCTCAGTGGTTAGTGCATGCGGCGTACAAACCCAAAATCTTCTGCAACCTTTTGTGCAAATTTTCTGGAACATTTTTTCTGGACAACTTTAGCATCAATGGTGTGGCCACTGTTGCTCAGTGTTCAGTGCGTGTGGGGTACAACCCCAAATCTTTCGCAACCGTTTTTTCAGGACATCTTCATCACCAATAGGACGGTGTCAATATTGGTACTCAGTGGTTAGTGCGTGCGGCGTACAACCCCAAATCTTCTGCAACCTTTTCTGCAAATTTTCTGGAACATTTTTTCTGGACATCTTTAGCATCAATGGTGTGGCCACTGTTGCTCAGTGTTCAGTGCGTGTGGGGTACAACCCCAAAGCTTTTGCAACCGTTTTTTCAGGACATCTTCATCACCAATTGGACGGTGTCAATGATGTTGCTCAGTGGTTAGTGCGTGCGGCTTACAACCCCAAATCTTTCGCAACCGTTTTTTCAGGACATCTTCATCACCATTAGGACGGTGTCAATATTGGTACTCAGTGGTTAGTGCGTGCGGCGTACAACCCCAAATCTTCTGCAACCTTTTCTGCAAATTTTCTGGAACATTTTTTCTGGACATCTTTAGCA
Source organism: Xylota segnis (assembly GCA_963583995.1). Classification (NCBI taxonomy): domain Eukaryota; kingdom Metazoa; phylum Arthropoda; class Insecta; order Diptera; family Syrphidae; genus Xylota; species Xylota segnis. The sequence continues at coordinate 102,395,409 of OY757236.1, read as the reverse complement.
CCAACGGTGTGGTCGCTGTTGCTCAGTGTTCAGTGCGTGTGGGGTACAACCCCAAATCTTTTGCAACCGTTTTTTCAGGGCATCTTTACCACGAATTGGATGGTATGGCCACTGTTGCTCAGTGTTCAGTTCGTGAGGAGTACAACTCCACATCCTTTTTTCAGGAGATCTTTTAGCATCAATTGGATGGTGTTACTACTGTTGCTCAGTGGTCAGTGCGTGTGGGGTACAACCCCAAATCTTTTGCATCCTTTTTTCACGACATATTCACCACCAATTGGACGGTGTGGCCACTGTTGCTCAGTGTTCAGTGCGTGTGGGGTACAACCCCAAATCTTCTGCAACGGTTTTTTCAGGACATCTTTACCACGAATTGGATGGTGTGGCCACTGTTGCTCAGTGTTCAGTTTGTGAGGAGTACAACTCCACATCCTTTTTTCAGGAGATCTTTTAGCATCAATTGGATGGATTGGTTTCTACTGTTGCTCAGTGTTCAGTGCGTGTGGGGTACAACCCCAAATCTTTTGCAACCGTTTTTTCAGGACATCTTCATCACCAATTGGACGGTGTCAGCAATGTTGCTCAGTGGTTAGCGCGTGCGGCGTACAACCCCAAATATTCTGCAACCTTTTGTGCAAATTTTCTGGAATATTTTTCTGGACATCTTTAGCACCAACGGTGTGGCCACTGTTGCTCAGTGTTCAGTGCGTGTGGTGTACAACCACAAATCGTTTGCAACCGTTTTTTCAGGACATCTTCATCACCAATAGGACGGTGTCAATATGGGTGCTCAGTGGTTAGTGCGTGCGGCGTACAACTCCAAATCTTCTGCAACCTTTTCTGCAAATTATCTGCAACATTTTTTCTGGACATCTTTAGCACCAACGGTGTGGCCACTGTTGCTCAGTGTTCAGTGCGTGTGGAGTACAACCCCAAAACATTTGCAACCGTTTTTTCAGGACATCTTCACCACCAATTGGACGGAGTGGCCACTGTAGCTCAGTGTTCAGTGCGTGTGGGGTACAACCCCAAATCTTTTGCAACCGTTTTTTCAGGACATCTTCATCACCAATTGGACGGTGTCAATAATGTTGCTCAGTGGTTAGTGCGTGCGGCGTACAACCCCAAATCTTCTGCAACCTTTTCTGCAAATTTTTTGGAACATTTATTCTGGACATCTTTAGCACCAACGGTGTGGTCGCTGTTGCTCAGTGTTCAGTGCGTGTGGGGTACAACCCCAAATCTTTTGCAACCGTTTTTTCAGGGCATCTTTACCACGAATTGGATGGTGTGGCCACTGTTGCTCAGTGTTCAGTTTGTGAGGAGTACAACTCCACATCCTTTTTTCAGGAGATCTTTTAGCATCAATTGGATGGTGTGGCTACTGTTGCTCAGTTGTCAGTGCGTGTGGGGTACAACCCCAAATCTTTTGCAACTTTTTTTTCAGGACATATTCACCACCAATTGGACGGTGTGGCCACTGTTGCTCAGTGTTCAGTGCGTGTGGGGTACAACCCCAAATCTTTTGCAACCTTTTCTGCAAATTTTCTGGAACATTTTTTCTGAACATCTTTAGCACCAACGGTGTGGCCACTGTTGCTCAGTGTTCAGTGCGTGCGGCGTACAACCCCAAATCTTCTGCAACCTTTTCTGAAAATTTTCTGGACATTTTTTCTGAACATCTTTAGCACCAACGGTGTGGCCACTGTTGCTCAGTGTTCAGTTCATGCGGGGTACAACCCCAAAACATTTGCAACCGTTTTTTCAGGACATCTTCACCACCAATTTAACGGAGTGGCCACTGTAGCTCAGTGTTCAGTGCATGTGGGGTACAACCCCAAATCTTTTGCAACCGTTTTTTCAGGACATCTTCATCACCAATTTTCTGGAACATTTTTTTTGGACATCTTTAGCACCAACGGTGTGGCTACTGTTGCTCAGTGGTCAGTGCGTGTGGGGTAAAACCCCAAATCTTTTGCAACCTTTTTTTCAGGACATCTTTACCACGAATTGGATGGTGTGGCCACTGTTGCTCAGTGTTCAGTTTGTGAGGAGTACAACTCCACATCCTTTTTTCAGGAGATCTTTTAGCATCAATTGGATGGTGTGGCTACTGTTGCTCAGTGGTCAGTGCGTGTGGGGTACAACCCCAAATCTTTTGCAAACTTTTTTTCAGGACATCTTCACCACCAATTGGACGGAGTGGCCACTGTAGCTCAGTGTTCAGTGCGTGTGGGGTACAACCCCAAATCTTTTGCAACCGTTTTTTCAGGACATCTTCATCACCAATTTTCTGGAACATTTTTTCTGGACATCTTTAGCAAAAACGGTGTGGCTACTGTTGCTCAGTGGTCAGTGCGTGTGGGGTACAACCCCAAATCTTTTGCAACCTTTTTTTCAGGACATCTTTACCACCAATTGCATGGTGTGGCCTCTGTTATTCTGTGGTCAGTTTGTGAGGAGTAAAACTCCACATCCTTTTTTCAGGAGATCTTTTAGCATCAATTGGATGGTGTGGCTACTGTTGCTCAGTGGCCAGTGCGTGCGGCTTACAACCCCATATCTTCTGCAACCTTTTCTGCAAATTTTCTGGAACATTTTTTCTGGACATCTTTAGCACCAACGGTGTGGCCACTGTTGCTCAGTGGTCAGCGCGGGGTACAACCCCAAATCTTTTGCAACCGTATTTTCAGGACATCTTTATCAGCAATTGGACGGTGTCAATAATGATGCTCAGTGCTTAGTGCGTACGGCGTACTACCCCAAATCTTCTTCAACTTTTCTTCAAATTTTCTGGTAAATTTCTTCTAGATATATTTAACACCAACGGCGTGGGACTGTTGCTCAGTGGTCAGTGCAGGTGGGGTACAATCCCAAATCTTTTGCAACCGTTTCATCAGGACATCTTCATCACCAATTGCAAAATTCTATCGAGAAGGAACTTCTCCAACATAAGTATGCTGAGAGTAAAACAAATATTCAATATGACTGTGGCCTTGGAGTACTATGAAGATGCAAATTTTCGCAGACCAATTACTCATCCGTTTGGTACTAGAAGACAAGTCGAAGGAATGTATCAACTCCCAGCACTGATCAACGAATACGGCAGAAGACGATTGATGTACACCGTGCCGAATGTGCTAAATAATCTTCCTCAAGACTTGAGAAACATCCACCAAATAAATGCCCGAAAACAAAGATTAAAACAATTTTTTTTAGAAGAAATAACATAACTTTTACTTCAAACTTAAAACTTCAACTTAATTAATAATATTTAAATTCAAAAGCATTCTTTAAATATCTGAATTATAAAAACTAAATTACACAAAATTTTTTTTAAAATGTTTACGTAGATGATTGAGTCTTAAATAATTTTTGAAAATAATCTCCTGCAGATAAGCCACTGGGCTTCGCAGGTCAAGGCATATGATACATATATTTGTAAACTTAGTGAAATAATAAAATAAAAAAAAAAAAAAAAAAAATTAGACGGTGTGAACAATGTTGCTCAGTGGTTAGTGCATGCGGCGTACAAACCCAAATCTTCTGCAACCTTTTCTGCAAATTTTCTGGAACATTTTTTCTGGACATCTTTAGCATCAATGGTGTGGCCACTGTTGCTCAGTGTTCAGTGCGTGTGGGGTACAACCCCAAATCTTTTGCAACCGTTTTTTCAGGGCATCTTTACCACGAATTGGATGGTATGGCCACTGTTGCTCAGTGTTCAGTTTGTGAGGAGTACAACTCCACATCCTTTTTTCAGGAGATCTTTTAGCATCAATTGGATGGTGTGGCTACTGTTGCTCAGTGGTCAGTGCGTGTGGGGTACAACCCCAAATCATTTGCAACCGTTTTTTCAGGACATCTTCATCACCAATTGGACGGTGTGGCCACTGTTGCTCAGTGTTCAGTGCGTGTGGGGTACAACCCCAAATCTTTTGCAACCGTTTTTTCAGGACATCTTCATCACCAATAGGACGGTGTCAATATTGGTACTCAGTGGTTAGTGCGTGCGGCGTACAACCCCAAATCTTCTGCAACCTTTTCTGCAAATTTTCTGGAACATTTTTTCTGGACATCTTTAGCACCAACGGTGTGGCCACTGTTGCTCAGTGTTCAGTGCGTGTGGGGTACAACCCCAAATCATTTGCAACCGTTTTTTCAGGACATCTTCATCACCAATTGGACGGTGTGGCCACTGTTGCTCAGTGTTCAGTGCGTGCGGCGTACAACCCCAAATCTTTTGCAACCGTTTTTTCAGGACATCTTCATCACCAATAGGACGGTGTCAATATTGGTACTCAGTGGTTAGTGCGTGCGGCGTACAACCCCAAATCTTCTGCAACCTTTTCTGCAAATTTTCTGGAACATTTTTTCTGGACATCTTTAGCACCAACGGTGTGGCCACTGTTGCTCATTGTTCAGTGCGTGTGGGGTACAACCCCAAATCTTTTGCAACCGTTTTTTCAGGACATCTTCATCACCAATTGGAAGGTGTCAATAATGTTGCTCAGTGGTTAGTGCGTGCGGCGTACAACCCCAAATCTTCTCCAACCTTTTCTGCAAATTTTCCGGAACATTTTTTCTGGACATCTTTAGCACCAACGGTGTGGTCGGTGTTGCTCAGTGTTCAGTGCGTGTGGGGTACAACCCCAAATCTTTTGCAACCGTTTTTTCAGGGCATCTTTACCACGAATTGGATGGTATGGCCACTGTTGCTCAGTGTTCAGTTTGTGAGGAGTACAACTCCACATCCTTTTTTCAGGAGATCTTTTAGCATCAATTGGATGGTGTGGCTACTGTTGCTCAGTGGTCAGTGCGTGTGGGGTACAACCCCAAATCTTTTGCATCCTTTTTTCAGGACATATTCACCACCAATTGGACGGTGTGGCCACTGTTGCTCAGTGTTCAGTGCGTGTGGGGTACAACACCAAATCTTTTGCAACGGTTTTTTCAGGACATCTTTACCACGAATTGGATGGTGTGGCCACTGTTGCTCAGTGTTCAGTTTGTGAGGAGTACAACTCCACATCCTTTTTTCAGGAGATCTTTTAGCATCAATTGGATGGATTGGTGGCTACTGTTGCTCAGTGTTCAGTGCGTGTGGGGTACAACCCCAAATCTTTGGCAACCGTTTTTTCAGGACATCTTCATCACCAATTGGACGGTGTCAACAATACTGCTCAGCGGTTAGCGCGTGCGGCGTACAACCCCAAATCTTCTGCAACCTTTTGTGCAAATTTTCTGGAATATTTTTCTGGACATCTTTAGCACCAACGGTGTGGCCACTGTTGCTCAGTGTTCAGTGCGTGTGGTGTACAACCACAAATCGTTTGCAACCGTTTTTTCAGGACATCTTCATCACCAATTGGACGGTGTGGCCACTGTTGCTCAGTGTTCAGTGCGTGTGGGGTACAACCCCAAATCTTTTGCAACCGTTTTTTCAGGACATCTTCATCACCAATAGGACGGTGTCAATATTGGTACTCAGTGGTTAGTGCGTGCGGCGTACAACCCCAAATCTTCTGCAACCTTTTCTGCAAATTTTCTGGAACATTTTTTCTGGACATCTTTAGCACCAACGGTGTGGCCACTGTTGCTCAGTGTTCAGTGCGTGTGGGGTACAACCCCAAATCATTTGCAACCGTTTTTTCAGGACATCTTCATCACCAATTGGACGGTGTGGCCACTGTTGCTCAGTGTTCAGTGCGTGCGGCGTACAACCCCAAATCTTTTGCAACCGTTTTTTCAGGACATCTTCATCACCAATAGGACGGTGTCAATATTGGTACTCAGTGGTTAGTGCGTGCGGCGTACAACCCCAAATCTTCTGCAACCTTTTCTGCAAATTTTCTGGAACATTTTTTCTGGACATCTTTAGCACCAACGGTGTGGCCACTGTTGCTCATTGTTCAGTGCGTGTGGGGTACAACCCCAAATCTTTTGCAACCGTTTTTTCAGGACATCTTCATCACCAATTGGAAGGTGTCAATAATGTTGCTCAGTGGTTAGTGCGTGCGGCGTACAACCCCAAATCTTCTCCAACCTTTTCTGCAAATTTTCCGGAACATTTTTTCTGGACATCTTTAGCACCAACGGTGTGGTCGGTGTTGCTCAGTGTTCAGTGCGTGTGGGGTACAACCCCAAATCTTTTGCAACCGTTTTTTCAGGGCATCTTTACCACGAATTGGATGGTATGGCCACTGTTGCTCAGTGTTCAGTTTGTGAGGAGTACAACTCCACATCCTTTTTTCAGGAGATCTTTTAGCATCAATTGGATGGTGTGGCTACTGTTGCTCAGTGGTCAGTGCGTGTGGGGTACAACCCCAAATCTTTTGCATCCTTTTTTCAGGACATATTCACCACCAATTGGACGGTGTGGCCACTGTTGCTCAGTGTTCAGTGCGTGTGGGGTACAACACCAAATCTTTTGCAACGGTTTTTTCAGGACATCTTTACCACGAATTGGATGGTGTGGCCACTGTTGCTCAGTGTTCAGTTTGTGAGGAGTACAACTCCACATCCTTTTTTCAGGAGATCTTTTAGCATCAATTGGATGGATTGGTGGCTACTGTTGCTCAGTGTTCAGTGCGTGTGGGGTACAACCCCAAATCTTTGGCAACCGTTTTTTCAGGACATCTTCATCACCAATTGGACGGTGTCAACAATACTGCTCAGCGGTTAGCGCGTGCGGCGTACAACCCCAAATCTTCTGCAACCTTTTGTGCAAATTTTCTGGAATATTTTTCTGGACATCTTTAGCACCAACGGTGTGGCCACTGTTGCTCAGTGTTCAGTGCGTGTGGTGTACAACCACAAATCGTTTGCAACCGTTTTTTCAGGACATCTTCATCACCAATTGGACGGTGTCAACAATGTTGCTCAGCGGTTAGCGCGTGCGGCGTACAACCCCAAATCTTCTGCAACGTTTTGTGCAAATTTTCTGGAATATTTTTCTGGACATCTTTAGCACCAACGGTGTGGCCACTGTTGCTCAGTGTTCAGTGCGTGTGGTGTACAACCACAAATCGTTTGCAACCGTTTTTCCAGGACATCTTCATCACCAATAGGACGGTGTCAATATGGGTGCTCAGTGGTTAGTGCGTGCGGCGTACAACTCCAAATCTTCTGCAACCTTTTCTCCAAATTATCTGCAACATTTTTTCTGGACATCTTTAGCACCAACGGTGTGGCCACTGTTGCTCAGTGTTCAGTGCGTGTGGGGTACAACCCCAAAACATTTGCAACCGTTTTTTCAATACATCTTCACCACCAATTGGACGGAGTGGCCACTGTAGCTCAGTGTTCAGTGCGTGTGGGGTACAACCCCAAATCTTTTGCAACCGTTTTTTCAGGACATCTTCATCACCAATTGGACGGTGTCAATAATGTTGCTCAGTGGTAAGTGCGTGCGGCGTACAACCCCAAATCTTCTGCAACCTTTTCTGCAAATTTTTTGGAACATTTATTCTGGACATCTTTAGCACCAACGGTGTGGTCGCTGTTGCTCAGTGTTCAGTGCGTGTGGGGTACAACCCCAAATCTTTTGCAACCGTTTATTCAGGGCATCTTTACCACGAATTGGATGGTGTGGCCACTGTTGCTCAGTGTTCAGTTTGTGAGGAGTACAACTCCACATCCTTTTTTCAGGAGATCTTTTAGCATCAATTGGATGGTGTGGCTACTGTTGCTCAGTTGTCAGTGCGTGTGGGGTACAACCCCAAATCTTTTGCAACTTTTTTTTCAGGACATATTCACCACCAATTGGACGGTGTGGCCACTGTTGCTCAGTGTTCAGTGCGTGTGGGGTACAACCCCAAATCTTTTGCAAACTTTTCTGCAAATTTTCTGGAACATTTTTTCTGAACATCTTTAGCACCAACGGTGTGGCCACTGTTGCTCAGTGTACAGTGCGTGCGGCGTACAACCCCAAATCTTCTGCAACCTTTTCTGAAAATTTTCTGGACATTTTTTCTGAACATCTTTAGCACCAACGGTGTGGCCTCTGTTGCTCAGTGTTCAGTGCATGCGGCGGACAACCCCAAATCTTCTGCAACCTTTTCTGCAAATTTTCTGGTCATTTTTTCTGAACATCTTTAGCACCAACGGTGTGGCCACTGTTGCTCAGTGTTCAGTGCGTGCGGCATACAACCCCAAATCTTCTGCAACCTTTTCTGCAAATTTTCTGGTCATTTTTTCTGAACATCTTTAGCACCAACGGTGTGGCCACTGTTGCTCAGTGGTCAGTGCGTGTGGGGTACAACCCCAAATCTTTTGCAACCTTTTTTTCAGGACATCTTCACCACCAATTGGACGGTGTGGCCACTGTTGCTCAGTGTTCAGTGCGTGCGGCGTACAACCCCAAATCTTCTGCAACCTTTTCTGCAAATTTTCTGGTCATTTTTTCTGAACATCTTTAGCACCAACGGTGTGGCCACTGTTGCTCAGTAGTCAGTGCGTGTGGGGTACAACCCCAAATCTTTTGCAACCTTTTTTTCAGGACATCTTCACCACCAATTGGACGGTGTGGCCACTGTTGCTCAGTGTTCAGTGCATGCGGCGTACAACCCCAAATCTTCTGCAACCTTTTCTGCAAATTTTCTGGTCATTTTTTCTGAACATCTTTAGCACCAACGGTGTGGCCACTGTTGCTCAGTGTTCAGTGCGTGCGGCATACAACCCCAAATCTTCTGCAATCTTTTCTGCAAATTTTCTGGTCATTTTTTCTGAACATCTTTAGCACCAACGGTGTGGCCACTGTTGCTCAGTGTTCAGTGCGTGCGGCGTACAACCCCAAATCTTCTGCAACCTTTTCTGCAAATTTTCTGGTCATTTTTTCTGAACATCTTTAGCACCAACGGTGTGGCCACTGTTGCTCAGTGTTCAGTGCGTGCGGCGTACAACCCCAAATCTTCTGCAACCTTTTGTGCAAATTTTCTGGAATATTTTTCTGGACATCTTTAGCACCAACGGTGTGGCCACTGTTGCTCAGTGTTCAGTGCGTGTGGTGTACAACCACAAATCGTTTGCAACCGTTTTTTCAGGACATCTTCATCACCAACAGGACGGTGTCAATATGGGTGCTCAGTGGTTAGTGCGTGCGGCGTACAACTCCAAATCTTCTGCAACCTTTTCTCCAAATTATCTGCAACATTTTTTCTGGACATCTTTAGCACCAACGGTGTGGCCACTGTTGCTCAGTGTTCAGTGCGTGTGGGGTACAACCCCAAATATTTTGCAACCGTTTTTTCAGGACATCTTCATCACCAATTGGACGGTGTCAATAATGTTGCTCAGCGGTTAGCGCGTGCGGCGTACAACCCCAAATCTTCTGCAACCTTTTGTGCAAATTTTCTGGAATATTTTTCTGGACATCTTTAGCACCAACGGTGTGGCCACTGTTGCTCAGTGTTCAGTGCGTGTGGTGTACAACCACAAATCGTTTGCAACCGTTTTTTCAGGACATCTTCATCACCAATAGGACGGTGTCAATATGGGTGCTGAGTGGTTAGTGCGTGCGGCGTACAACTCCAAATCTTCTGCAACCTTTTCTCCAAATTATCTGCAACATTTTTTTTGGACATCTTTAGCACCAACGGTGTGGCCACTGTTGCTCAGTGTTCAGTGCGTGTGGGGTACAACCCCAAAACATTTGCAACCGTTTTTTCAATACATCTTCACCACCAATTGGACGGAGTGGCCACTGTAGCTCAGTGTTCAGTGCGTGTGGGGTACAACCCCAAATCTTTTGCAACCGTTTTTTCAGGACATCTTCATCACCAATTGGACGGTGTCAATAATGTTGCTCAGTGCTTAGTGCGTGCGGCGTACAACCCCAAATCTTCTGCAACCTTTTCTGCAAATTTTTTGGAACATTTATTCTGGACATCTTTAGCACCAACGGTGTGGTCGCTGTTGCTCAGTGTTCAGTGCGTGTGGGGTACAACCCCAAATCTTTTGCAACCGTTTATTCAGGGCATCTTTACCACGAATTGGATGGTGTGGCCACTGTTGCTCAGTGTTCAGTTTGTGAGGAGTACAACTCCACATCCTTTTTTCAGGAGATCTTTTAGCATCAATTGGATGGTGTGGCTACTGTTGCTCAGTTGTCAGTGCGTGTGGGGTACAACCCCAAATCTTTTGCAACTTTTTTTTCAGGACATATTCACCACCAATTGGACGGTGTGGCCACTGTTGCTCAGTGTTCAGTGCGTGTGGGGTACAACCCCAAATCTTTTGCAAACTTTTCTGCAAATTTTCTGGAACATTTTTTCTGAACATCTTTAGCACCAACGGTGTGGCCACTGTTGCTCAGTGGTCAGTGCGTGTGGGGTACAACCCCAAATCTTTTGCAACCTTTTTTTCAGGACATCTTCACCACCAATTGGACGGTGTGGCCACTGTTGCTCAGTGTTCAGTGCGTGCGGCGTACAACCCCAAATCTTCTGCAACCTTTTCTGCAAATTTTCTGGTCATTTTTTCTGAACATCTTTAGCACCAACGGTGTGGCCACTGTTGCTCAGTAGTCAGTGCGTGTGGGGTACAACCCCAAATCTTTTGCAACCTTTTTTTCAGGACATCTTCACCACCAATTGGACGGTGTGGCCACTGTTGCTCAGTGTTCAGTGCATGCGGCGTACAACCCCAAATCTTCTGCAACCTTTTCTGCAAATTTTCTGGTCATTTTTTCTGAACATCTTTAGCACCAACGGTGTGGCCACTGTTGCTCAGTGTTCAGTGCGTGCGGCATACAACCCCAAATCTTCTGCAATCTTTTCTGCAAATTTTCTGGTCATTTTTTCTGAACATCTTTAGCACCAACGGTGTGGCCACTGTTGCTCAGTGTTCAGTGCGTGCGGCGTACAACCCCAAATCTTCTGCAACCTTTTCTGCAAATTTTCTGGTCATTTTTTCTGAACATCTTTAGCACCAACGGTGTGGCCACTGTTGCTCAGTGTTCAGTGCGTGCGGCGTACAACCCCAAATCTTCTGCAACCTTTTGTGCAAATTTTCTGGAATATTTTTCTGGACATCTTTAGCACCAACGGTGTGGCCACTGTTGCTCAGTGTTCAGTGCGTGTGGTGTACAACCACAAATCGTTTGCAACCGTTTTTTCAGGACATCTTCATCACCAACAGGACGGTGTCAATATGGGTGCTCAGTGGTTAGTGCGTGCGGCGTACAACTCCAAATCTTCTGCAACCTTTTCTCCAAATTATCTGCAACATTTTTTCTGGACATCTTTAGCACCAACGGTGTGGCCACTGTTGCTCAGTGTTCAGTGCGTGTGGGGTACAACCCCAAATATTTTGCAACCGTTTTTTCAGGACATCTTCATCACCAATTGGACGGTGTCAATAATGTTGCTCAGCGGTTAGCGCGTGCGGCGTACAACCCCAAATCTTCTGCAACCTTTTGTGCAAATTTTCTGGAATATTTTTCTGGACATCTTTAGCACCAACGGTGTGGCCACTGTTGCTCAGTGTTCAGTGCGTGTGGTGTACAACCACAAATCGTTTGCAACCGTTTTTTCAGGACATCTTCATCACCAATAGGACGGTGTCAATATGGGTGCTGAGTGGTTAGTGCGTGCGGCGTACAACTCCAAATCTTCTGCAACCTTTTCTCCAAATTATCTGCAACATTTTTTTTGGACATCTTTAGCACCAACGGTGTGGCCACTGTTGCTCAGTGTTCAGTGCGTGTGGGGTACAACCCCAAAACATTTGCAACCGTTTTTTCAATACATCTTCACCACCAATTGGACGGAGTGGCCACTGTAGCTCAGTGTTCAGTGCGTGTGGGGTACAACCCCAAATCTTTTGCAACCGTTTTTTCAGGACATCTTCATCACCAATTGGACGGTGTCAATAATGTTGCTCAGTGCTTAGTGCGTGCGGCGTACAACCCCAAATCTTCTGCAACCTTTTCTGCAAATTTTTTGGAACATTTATTCTGGACATCTTTAGCACCAACGGTGTGGTCGCTGTTGCTCAGTGTTCAGTGCGTGTGGGGTACAACCCCAAATCTTTTGCAACCGTTTATTCAGGGCATCTTTACCACGAATTGGATGGTGTGGCCACTGTTGCTCAGTGTTCAGTTTGTGAGGAGTACAACTCCACATCCTTTTTTCAGGAGATCTTTTAGCATCAATTGGATGGTGTGGCTACTGTTGCTCAGTTGTCAGTGCGTGTGGGGTACAACCCCAAATCTTTTGCAACTTTTTTTTCAGGACATATTCACCACCAATTGGACGGTGTGGCCACTGTTGCTCAGTGTTCAGTGCGTGTGGGGTACAACCCCAAATCTTTTGCAAACTTTTCTGCAAATTTTCTGGAACATTTTTTCTGAACATCTTTAGCACCAACGGTGTGGCCACTGTTGCTCAGTGTACAGTGCGTGCGGCGTACAACCCCAAATCTTCTGCAACCTTTTCTGCAAATTTTCTGGTCATTTTTTCTGAACATCTTTAGCACCAACGGTGTGGCCACTGTTGCTCAGTGTTCAGTGCGTGCGGCATACAACCCCAAATCTTCTGCAACCTTTTCTGCAAATTTTCTGGTCATTTTTTCTGAACATCTTTAGCACCAACGGTGTGGCCACTGTTGCTCAGTGGTCAGTGCGTGTGGGGTACAACCCCAAATCTTTTGCAACCGTTTTTTCAGGACATCTTCATCACCAATTGGACGGTGTCAATAATGTTGCTCAGTGCTTAGTGCATGCGGCGGACAACCCCAAATCTTCTGCAACCTTTTCTGCAAATTTTCTGGTCATTTTTTCTGAACATCTTTAGCACCAACGGTGTGGCCACTGTTGCTCAGTGTTCAGTGCGTGCGGCATACAACCCCAAATCTTCTGCAACCTTTTCTGCAAATTTTCTGGTCATTTTTTCTGAACATCTTTAGCACCAACGGTGTGGCCACTGTTGCTCAGTGGTCAGTGCGTGTGGGGTACAACCCCAAATCTTTTGCAACCTTTTTTTCAGGACATCTTCACCACCAATTGGACGGTGTGGCCACTGTTGCTCAGTGTTCAGTGCGTGCGGCGTACAACCCCAAATCTTCTGCAACCTTTTCTGCAAATTTTCTGGTCATTTTTTCTGAACATCTTTAGCACCAACGGTGTGGCCACTGTTGCTCAGTAGTCAGTGCGTGTGGGGTACAACCCCAAATCTTTTGCAACCTTTTCTTCAGGACATCTTCACCACCAATTGGACGGTGTGGCCACTGTTGCTCAGTGTTCAGTGCATGCGGCGTACAACCCCAAATCTTTTGCAACCTTTTCTGCAAATTTTCTGGTCATTTTTTCTGAACATCTTTAGCACCAACGGTGTGGCCACTGTTGCTCAGTGTTCAGTGCGTGCGGCATACAACCCCAAATCTTCTGCAACCTTTTCTGCAAATTTTCTGGTCATTTTTTCTGAACATCTTTAGCACCAACGGTGTGGCCACTGTTGCTCAGTGTTCAGTGCGTACGGCGTACAACCCCAAATCTTCTGCAACCTTTTCTGCAAATTTTCTGGTCATTTTTTCTGAACATCTTTAGCACCAACGGTGTGGCCACTGTTGCTCAGTGTTCAGTGCGTGCGGCGTACAACCCCAAATCTTCTGCAACCTTTTGTGCAAATTTTCTGGAATATTTTTCTGGACATCTTTAGCACCAACGGTGTGGCCACTGTTGCTCAGTGTTCAGTGCGTGTGGTGTACAACCACAAATCGTTTGCAACCGTTTTTTCAGGACATCTTCATCACCAATAGGACGGTGTCAATATGGGTGCTCAGTGGTTAGTGCGTGCGGCGTACAACTCCAAATCTTCTGCAACCTTTTCTCCAAATTATCTGCAACATTTTTTCTGGACATCTTTAGCACCAACGGTGTGGCCACTGTTGCTCAGTGTTCAGTGCGTGTGGGGTACAACCCCAAATCTTTTGCAACGGTTTTTTCAGGACATCTTCATCACCAATTGGACGGTGTCAACAATGTTGCTCAGCGGTTAGCGCGTGCGGCGTACAACCCCAAATCTTCTGCAACCTTTTGTGCAAATTTTCTGGAATATTTTTCTGGACATCTTTAGCACCAACGGTGTGGCCACTGTTGCTCAGTGTTCAGTGCGTGTGGTGTACAACCACAAATCGTTTGCAACCGTTTTTTCAGGACATCTTCATCACCAATAGGACGGTGTCAATATGGGTGCTGAGTGGTTAGTGCGTGCGGCGTACAACTCCAAATCTTCTGCAACCTTTTCTCCAAATTATCTGCAACATTTTTTTTGGACATCTTTAGCACCAACGGTGTGGCCACTGTTGCTCAGTGTTCAGTGCGTGTGGGGTACAACCCCAAAACATTTGCAACCGTTTTTTCAATACATCTTCACCACCAATTGGACGGAGTGGCCACTGTAGCTCAGTGTTCAGTGCGTGTGGGGTACTACCCAAAATCTTTTGCAACCGTTTTTTCAGGACATCTTCATCACCAATTGGACGGTGTCAATAATGTTGCTCAGTGCTTAGTGCGTGCGGCGTACAACCCCAAATCTTCTGCAACCTTTTCTGCAAATTTTTTGGAACATTTATTCTGGACATCTTTAGCACCAACGGTGTGGTCGCTGTTGCTCAGTGTTCAGTGCGTGTGGGGTACAACCCCAAATCTTTTGCAACCGTTTATTCAGGGCATCTTTACCACGAATTGGATGGTGTGGCCACTGTTGCTCAGTGTTCAGTTTGTGAGGAGTACAACTCCACATCCTTTTTTCAGGAGATCTTTTAGCATCAATTGGATGGTGTGGCTACTGTTGCTCAGTTGTCAGTGCGTGTGGGGTACAACCCCAAATCTTTTGCAACTTTTTTTTCAGGACATATTCACCACCAATTGGACGGTGTGGCCACTGTTGCTCAGTGTTCAGTGCGTGTGGGGTACAACCCCAAATCTTTTGCAAACTTTTCTGCAAATTTTCTGGAACATTTTTTCTGAACATCTTTAGCACCAACGGTGTGGCCACTGTTGCTCAGTGTACAGTGCGTGCGGCGTACAACCCCAAATCGTCTGCAACCTTTTCTGAAAATTTTCTGGATATTTTTTCTGAACATCTTTAGCACCAACGGTGTGGCCTCTGTTGCTCAGTGTTCAGTGCATGCGGCGGACAACCCCAAATCTTCTGCAACCTTTTCTCCAAATTTTCTGGTCATTTTTTCTGAACATCTTTAGCACCAACGGTGTGGCCACTGTTGCTCAGTGTTCAGTGCGTGCGGCATACAACCCCAAATCTTCTGCAACCTTTTCTGCAAATTTTCTGGTCATTTTTTCTGAACATCTTTAGCACCAACGGTGTGGCCACTGTTGCTCAGTGGTCAGTGCGTGTGGGGTACAACCCCAAATCTTTTGCAACCGTTTTTTCAATACATCTTCACCACCAATTGGACGGAGTGGCCACTGTAGCTCAGTGTTCAGTGCGTGTGGGGTACAACCCCAAATCTTTTGCAACCGTTTTTTCAGGACATCTTCATCACCAATTGGACGGTGTCAATAATGTTGCTCAGTGCTTAGTGCGTGCGGCGTACAACCCCAAATCTTCTGCAACCTTTTCTGCAAATTTTTTGGAACATTTATTCTGGACATCTTTAGCACCAACGGTGTGGTCGCTGTTGCTCAGTGTTCAGTGCGTGTGGGGTACAACCCCAAATCTTTTGCAACCGTTTTTTCAGGACATCTTCATCACCAATTGGACGGTGTCAATAATGTTGCTCAGTGCTTAGTGCGTGCGGCGTACAACCCCAAATCTTCTGCAACCTTTTCTGCAAATTTTTTGGAACATTTTTTCTGAACATCTTTAGCACCAACGGTGTGGCCACTGTTGCTCAGTGTTCAGTGCGTGCGGCGTACAACCCCAAATCTTCTGCAACCTTTTCTCCAAATTATCTGCAACATTTTTTTTGGACATCTTTAGCACCAACGGTTGTTGCTCAGTTGCTCAGTTGCTCAGTGTTCAGTGCGTGTGGGGTACAACCCCAAATCTTTTGCAACCGTTTTTTCAGGACATCTTCATCACCAATTGGACGGTGTCAATAATGTTGCTCAGTGCTTAGTGCGTGCGGCGTACAACCCCAAATCTTCTGCAACCTTTTCTGCAAATTTTTTGGAACATTTATTCTGGACATCTTTAGCACCAACGGTGTGGTCGCTGTTGCTCAGTGTTCAGTGCGTGTGGGGTACAACCCCAAATCTTTTGCAACCGTTTTTTCAGGACATCTTCATCACCAATTGGACGGTGTCAATAATGTTGCTCAGTGCTTAGTGCGTGCGGCGTACAACCCCAAATCTTCTGCAACCTTTTCTGCAAATTTTTTGGAACATTTATTCTGGACATCGTTAGCACCAACGGTGTGGTCGCTGTTGCTCAGTGTTCAGTGCGTGTGGGGTACAACCCCAAATCTTTTGCAACCGTTTATTCAGGGCATCTTTACCACGAATTGGATGGTGTGGCCACTGTTGCTCAGTGTTCAGTTTGTGAGGAGTACAACTCCACATCCTTTTTTCAGGAGATCTTTTAGCATCAATTGGATGGTGTGGCTACTGTTGCTCAGTTGTCAGTGCGTGTGGGGTACAACCCCAAATCTTTTGCAACTTTTTTTTCAGGACATATTCACCACCAATTGGACGGTGTGGCCACTGTTGCTCAGTGTTCAGTGCGTGTGGGGTACAACCCCAAATCTTTTGCAAACTTTTCTGCAAATTTTCTGGAACATTTTTTCTGAACATCTTTAGCACCAACGGTGTGGCCACTGTTGCTCAGTGTACAGTGCGTGCGGCGTACAACCCCAAATCGTCTGCAACCTTTTCTGAAAATTTTCTGGACATTTTTTCTGAACATCTTTAGCACCAACGGTGTGGCCTCTGTTGCTCAGTGTTCAGTGCATGCGGCGGACAACCCCAAATCTTCTGCAACCTTTTCTGCAAATTTTCTGGTCATTTTTTCTGAACATCTTTAGCACCAACGGTGTGGCCACTGTTGCTCAGTGTTCAGTGCGTGCGGCATACAACCCCAAATCTTCTGCAACCTTTTCTGCAAATTTTCTGGTCATTTTTTCTGAACATCTTTAGCACCAACGGTGTGGCCACTGTTGCTCAGTGGTCAGTGCGTGTGGGGTACAACCCCAAATCTTTTGCAACCGTTTTTTCAATACATCTTCACCACCAATTGGACGGAGTGGCCACTGTAGCTCAGTGTTCAGTGCGTGTGGGGTACAACCCCAAATCTTTTGCAACCGTTTTTTCAGGACATCTTCATCACCAATTGGACGGTGTCAATAATGTTGCTCAGTGCTTAGTGCGTGCGGCGTACAACCCCAAATCTTCTGCAACCTTTTCTGCAAATTTTTTGGAACATTTATTCTGGACATCTTTAGCACCAACGGTGTGGTCGCTGTTGCTCAGTGTTCAGTGCGTGTGGGGTACAACCCCAAATCTTTTGCAACCGTTTATTCAGGGCATCTTTACCACGAATTGGATGGTGTGGCCACTGTTGCTCAGTGTTCAGTTTGTGAGGAGTACAACTCCACATCCTTTTTTCAGGAGATCTTTTAGCATCAATTGGATGGTGTGGCTACTGTTGCTCAGTTGTCAGTGCGTGTGGGGTACAACCCCAAATCTTTTGCAACTTTTTTTCAGGACATATTCACCACCAATTGGACGGTGTGGCCACTGTTGCTCAGTGTTCAGTGCGTGTGGGGTACAACCCCAAATCTTTTGCAAACTTTTCTGCAAATTTTCTGGAACATTTTTTCTGAACATCTTTAGCACCAACGGTGTGGCCACTGTTGCTCAGTGTACAGTGCGAGCGGCGTACAACCCCAAATCGTCTGCAACCTTTTCTGAAAATTTTCTGGACATTTTTTCTGAACATCTTTAGCACCAACGGTGTGGCCTCTGTTGCTCAGTGTTCAGTGCATGCGGCGGACAACCCCAAATCTTCTGCAACCTTTTCTGCAAATTTTCTGGTCATTTTTTCTGAACATCTTTAGCACCAACGGTGTGGCCACTGTTGCTCAGTGTTCAGTGCGTGCGGCATACAACCCCAAATCTTCTGCAACCTTTTCTGCAAATTTTCTGGTCATTTTTTCTGAACATCTTTAGCACCAACGGTGTGGCCACTGTTGCTCAGTGGTCAGTGCGTGTGGGGTACAACCCCAAATCTTTTGCAACCTTTTTTTCAGGACATCTTCACCACCAATTGGACGGTGTGGCCACTGTTGCTCAGTGTTCAGTGCGTGCGGCGTACAACCCCAAATCTTCTGCAACCTTTTCTGCAAATTTTCTAGTCATTTTTTCTGAACATCTTTAGCACCAACGGTGTGGCCACTGTTGCTCAGTAGTCAGTGCGTGTGGGGTACAACCCCAAATCTTTTGCAACCTTTTTTTCAGGACATCTTCACCACCAATTGGACGGTGTGGCCACTGTTGCTCAGTGTTCAGTTCATGCGGCGTACAACCCCAAATCTTCTGCAACCTTTTCTGCAAATTTTCTGGTCATTTTTTCTGAACATCTTTAGCACCAACGGTGTGGCCACTGTTGCTCAGTGTTCAGTGCGTGCGGCATACAACCCCAAATCTTCTGCAACCTTTTCTGCAAATTTTCTGGTCATTTTTTCTGAACATCTTTAGCACCAACGGTGTGGCCACTGTTGCTCAGTGTTCAGTGCGTGCGGCGTACAACCCCAAATCTTCTGCAACCTTTTCTGCAAATTTTCTGGTCATTTTTTCTGAACATCTTTAGCACCAACGGTGTGGCCACTGTTGCTCAGTGTTCAGTGCGTGCGGCGTACAACCCCAAATCTTCTGCAACCTTTTCTGCAAATTTTCTGGACATTTTTTCTGGACATCTTTAGCACCAACGGTGTGGCCACTGTTGCTCAGTGGTCAGTGCGTGTGGGGTACAACCCCAAATCTTTTGCAACCTTTTTTTCAGGACATCTTCACCACCAATTGGACGGTGTGGCCACTGTTGCTAAGTGTTCAGTGCGTGAGGCGTACAACCCCAAATCTTCTGCAACCTTTTCTGCAAATTTTCTTAAAAATTTTTTCTGGACATCTTTAGCACCAACGGTGTGGCTACTGTTGCTCAGTAGTCCGTGCGTGTGGGGTACAACCCCGAATCTTTTGCAACCTTTTTTTCAGGACATCTTCACCACCAATTGGACGGTGTGGCCACTGTTGCTCAGTGTTCAGTGCGTGCGGCGTACAACCCCAAATCTTCTGCAACCTTTTCTGCTAATTTTCTGGAACATTTTTTCTGGACATCTTTAGCACCAACGGTGTGGCTACTCTTGCTCAGTGGTCAGTGCGTGTGGGGTACAACCACAAATCTTTTGCAACCGTTTTTTCAGGACATCTTCATCACCAATTGGACGGTGTGAATAATGTTGCTCAGTGGTTAGTGCGTGCGGCGTACAACCCCAAATCTTCTCCAACCTTTTCTGCAAATTTTCTGGAACATTTTTTCTGGACATCTTTAGCACCAACGGTGTGGTCGCTGTTGCTCAGTATTCAGTGCGTGTGGGGTACAACCCCAAATCTTTTGCTACCGTTTTTTCAGGGCATCTTTACCACGAATTGGATGGTATGGCCACTGTTGCTCAGTGTTCAGTGCGTGTGGGGTACAACCCCAAATCTTTTGCAACCGTTTTTTCAGGACATCTTCATCACCAATTGGACGGTGTCAATAATGTTGCTCAGTGGTTAGTGCGTGCGGCGTACAACCCCAAATCTTCTCCAACCTTTTCTGCAAATTTTCTGGAACATTTTTTCTGGACATCTTTAGCACCAACGGTGTGGTCGCTGTTGCTCAGTATTCAGTGCGTGTGGGGTACAACCCCAAATCTTTTGCAACCGTTTTTTCTGGGCATCTTTACCACGAATTGGATGGTATGGCCACTGTTGCTCAGTGTTCAGTTTGTGAGGAGTACAACTCCACATCCTTTTTTCAGGAGATCTTTTAGCATCAATTGGATGGTGTGGCTACTGTTGCTCAGTGGTCAGTGCGTGTGGGGTACAACCCCAAATCTTTTGCAACCTTTTTTCAGGACATATTCACCACCAATTGGACGGTGTGGCCACTGTTGCTCAGTGTTCAGTGCGTGTGGGGTACAACCACAAATCTTTTGCAACCGTTTTTTCAGGACATCTTCATCACCAATTGGACGGTGTCAATAATGTTGCTCAGTGGTTAGTGCGTGCGGCGTACAACCCCAAATCTTCTGCAACCTTTTGTGCAAATTTTCTGGAACATTTTTTCTGGACATCTTTAGCACCAACGGTGTGGCCACTGTTGCTCAGTGTTCAGTGCGTGTGGGGTACAACCCCAAATCATTTGCAACCGTTTTTTCAGGACATCTTCATCAGCAATTGGACGGTGTGGCCACTGTTGCTCAGTGTTCAGTGCGTGTGGCGTACAACCCCAAATCTTCTGCAACCTTTTCTGCAAATTTTCTGGAACATTTTTTCTGGACATCTTTAGCACCAACGGTGTGGCCACTGTTGCTCAGTGTTCAGTGCGTGTGGGGTACAACCCCAAATCTTTTGCAACCTTTTTTCAGGACATATTCACCACCAATTGGACGGTGTGGCCACTGTTGCTCAGTGTTCAGTGCGTGTGGGGTACAACCACAAATCTTTTGCAACCGTTTTTTCAGGACATCTTCATCACCAATTGGACGGTGTCAATAATGTTGCTCAGTGGTTAGTGCGTGCGGCGTACAACCCCAAATCTTCTGCAACCTTTTGTGCAAATTTTCTGGAACATTTTTTCTGGACATCTTTAGCACCAACAGTGTGGCCACTGTTGCTCAGTGGTCAGTGCGTGTGGGGTACAACCCCAAATCTTTTGCAACCGTTTTTTCAGGGCATATTTACCACGAATTGGATGGTATGGCCACTGTTGCTCAGTCTTCAGTTTGCGAGGAGTACAACTCCACATCCTTTTTTCAGGAGATCTTTTAGCATCAATTGGATGGTGTGGCTACTGTTGCTCAGTGGTCAGTGCGTGTGGGGTACAACCCCAAATCTTTTGCAACCTTTTTTCAGGACATATTCACCACCAATTGGACGGTGTGGCCACTGTTGCTCAGTGTTCAGTGCGTGTGGGGTACAACCCCAAATCTTTTGCAACCGTTTTTTCAGGACATCTTCATCACCAATTGGACGGTGTCAATAATGTTGCTCAGTGGTTAGTGCGTGCGGCGTACAACCCCAAATCTTCTGCAACCTTTTGTGCAAATTTTCTGGAACATTTTTTCTGGACATCTTTAGCACCAACGGTGTGGCCACTGTTGCTCAGTGGTCACTGCGTGTGGGGTACAACCCCAAATCTTTTGCAACCTTTTTTTCAGGACATCTTCTCCACCAATTGGACGGTGTGGCCACTGTTGCTAAGTGTTCAGTGCGTGTGGGGTACAACCCCAAATCTTTTGCAACCGTTTTATCAGGGCATCTTTACCACCAATTGAATGGTGTGGTCACTGTTATTCTGTGGTCAGTTTGTGAGGAGTAAAACTCCACATCCTTTTTTTCAGGAGATCTTTTAGCATCAATTGGATGGTGTGGCTATTGTTGCTCAGTGGTCAGTGCGTGTGGGGTACAACCCCAAATCTTTTGCAACCGTTTGTTCAGGGCATCTCTACGACCAATTGTATGGTGTGGCCACTGTTATTCTGTGGTCAGTGCGTTCGGCGCACTTCACCAAATTTTGTAAATTTTTTTTTTCTGGAGATCTTTTAGCACCAATTGGACGGTGTGATAATGTTGCTCAGTGGCCAGTGCGTGCGGCTTACAGCCCCAAATCTTCTGCAACCTTTTCTGCAAATTTTCTGGAACATTTTTTCTGGACATCTTTAGCACCAACGGTGTGGCCACTGTTGCTCAGTGGTCAGTGCGTGTGGGTACAACCCCAAATCTTTTGCGACCGTTTTTTTAGGACATCTTCATCACCAATTGGACGGTGTCAATAATGTTGCTCAGTGGTTAGTGCGTACGGCGTACAACCCCAAATCTTCTGCAACTTTTCTTCAAATTTTCTGGTAAATTTTTTCTAGATATATTTAACACCAACGGCGTGGGGACTGTTGCTCAGTGGTCAGTGCATGTGGGGTACAACCCCAAATCTTTTGCAACCGTTTCATCAGGACATTTTCATCACCAATTAGACGGTGTGAACAATGTTGCTCAGTGGTTAGTGCATGCGGCGTACAAACCAAAATCTTCTGCAACCTTTTCTGCAAATTTTCTGGAACATTTTTTCTGGACATCTTTAGCATCAATGGTGTGGCCACTGTTGCTCAGTGGTCAGTGCGTGTGGGGTACAACCCCAAATCTTTCGCAACCGTTTTTTCAGGACATCTTCATCACCAATAGGACGGTGTCAATATTGGTACTCAGTGGTTAGTGCGTGCGGCGTACAACCCCAAATCTTCTGCAACCTTTTCTGCAAATTTTCTGGAACATTTTTTCTGGACATCTTTAGCACCAACGGTGTGGCCACTGTTGCTCAGTGTTCAGTGCGTGTGGGGTACAACCCCTAATCTGTTGCAACCGTTTTTTCAGGGCATCTTTACCACCAATTGGATGGTGTGGCTAATGTTGCTCAGTGGTTAGTGCATGCGGCGTACAACCCCAAATCTTCTGCAACTTTTCTTCAAATTTTCTGGTAAATTTTTTCTGGATATCTTTAGCACCAACGGCGTGGGGACTGTTGCTCAGTGGTCAGTGCATGTGGGGTACAACCCCAAATCTTTTGCAACGGTTTTTTCAGGACATCTTTACCACCAATTGGATGGTGTGGCCACTGTTGCTCAGTGTTCAGTTTATGAGGAGTACAACTCCACATCCTTTTTTTCAGGAGATCTTTTAGCATCAATTGAATGGTGTGGCCACTGATATTCTGTGATCAGTGCGTTCAGCGCACTTCATCAAATTTTCTAAAATTTTTTTTCTGGAGATATTTTAGCACCATTTGGACGGTGTGATAATGTTGCTCAGTGGTCAGTGCGTGCGGCGTACAACCCCAAATCTTCAGCGACCTTTTCTGCAAATTTTGTGGATTATTTTTTCTGAACATCTTTAGCATCAACGGTGTGGCCACTGTTGCTCAGTGTTCAGTGCGTGTGAGGTACAAATCCAAATCTTTTGCAAGCGTTTTTTCAAAGCATCTTTACCACCAATTGGATGGTGTGGCCACTGTTGCTCAGTGTTCAGTTTGTGAGGAGTACAACTCCACATCCTTTTTTTCAGGAGATCTTTTAGCACCATTTGGACGGTGTGGCTACTGTTGCTCAGTGTTCAGCGCGTGCGGCGTACAACCCTAAATCTTCTGCAACCTTATCTGCAAATTTTCGGGAACATTTTTTCTGGACATCTTTAGCATCAACGGTGTGGCCACTGTTGCTCAGTGGTCAGTGCGTGTGGGGTACAGCCCCAAATCTTTTGCAACCGTTTTTACACGTCATCCTTAACACCAATTCGACGGTGTGGCCACTGTTGCTCAGTGTTCCATTTGTGAGACGTACAACTCCAAATCCATTTTTTCAGTAGATCTTTTAGCATCAATTGGCTGGTGTGGCTACTGTTGCTCAGTGGTCAGTGCGTGCGGCGTACAACCTCAAATCTTCTGCGACCATTTCTGCAAATTTTGTGGAGCATTTTTTCTGGACATCTTTAGCACCAACGGTGTGGTAACTGTTGCTCAGTGGTCAGTGCGTGTGGGGTACAACCCCAAATCTATTGCAACCTTTTTTTCAGGACATCTTCACCACCAATTGGACGGTGTGGCCACTGTTGCTCAGTGTTCAGTTTGTGAGGCGTGCAACTCCACATAATTTTTTTCCGGAGATCTTCTAGCGCCAATTGGATGGTGCGGCCACTGTTGTTCTGTGGTCAGTGCGTTCGGCGCACTTCACCAAATTTTCTGACATTTTTTTTCCGGATATCTTTTAGCACCAATTGGACGGTGCGGCTACTGTTGCTCAGTGGTCGGCGCGTTCGGCGCACAAGAACAACTTTTCTGAAATATTTTTCCGGAGATCTTTTAGCACCAATTGGACGGTGTGGCTAATGTTGCTCAGTGGTTAGTGCGTGCGGGGTTACGACCCCAAATCTTCTGCAACCTTTTCTGCAAATTTTCTGGAACATTTTTTCTGGGCATCTTTAGCACCAACGGTGTGGCCACTGCTGCTCAGTGTTCAGTGCGTGTGGGGTACAACCCCACATCTTTTGCAACCTTTTTTTCAGGACATCTTCATCACCAATTGGACGGTGCGGCTAATGTTGATCAGTGGTTAGTGCGTGCGGAGTACAACTCCAAATCTTCTGCAACCTAATCTGCAAATTTTCTGGAATATTTTTTCTGGACATCTTTAGCATCAACGGTGTGGCCACTGTTGCTCAGTGGTCAGTGCGTGTGGGGTACAACCATGAACGCACAAGAACAAATTTTCTAAAAATTTTTTTCCTTTTAGCACCAACTGGAGATCTTTTAGCACCGGACGGTGTGGCTACTGTTGCTCAGTGGTAAGTGCGGTGTGGCTACTGTTGCTCAGTGGTAAGTGCCTCCGGCGTACAACCCCAAATCTTTTTTTTCCGGAGATCTTCTAGCACCAATTGGATGGCGTGGCCACTGTTGCTCTACGGTCAGAGCGTTTGGCGTACTTCACCAAATTTTCAAAAATTTTTTTTTCCGGTGATTTTTAGCACCAATTGGACTAATGTTGCTAATGTTGCTCATTGGTCAGTGCGTTCTGCGCACAAGAACAATTTTTCTGAAATATTTTTCCGGAGATCTTTTAGCACCAATTGGATGGTGTTGCTACTGTTGTTCTGTGGTCAGTGCGTTCGGCGCACTTCACCAAATTTTCTGAAATTTTTTTTCCGGAGACATTTTAGCAAAAATTGGGCGGTGTGGCTACTGTTGCTCAGTGGTAAGTGCGTCCGGCGTACAACCCCAAATCTTTTTTTTCCGGAGATCTTCTAGCACCAATTGGATATCGTGGCCACTGTTGCTCTGCGGTCAGTGCGTGCGGCGTACAACCTCAAATCTTCTGTGACCTTTTCTGCAAATTTTGTGGATTATTTTTTCTGAACATCTTTAGCACCAACGGTGTGGCCACTGTTGCTCAGTTATCAGTGCGTGTGGGGTACAACCCCAAATCTTTGCAACTTTTTTTCAGGACATCTTCATCACCAATTGGACGGTGTGGCTAATGTTGATCAGTGGTTAGTGCGTGCGGAGTACAACTCAAAATCTTCTGTAACCTTATCTGCAAATTTTCTGGAACTTTTCTTCTGGACATCTTTAGCTTCAACGGTGTGGCCACTGTTGCTCAGTGGTCAGTGCGTGTGGGGTACAACCCCAAATCTTTTGCAACCTTTTTTTCAGGACATGTTCACCACCAATTGGACGGTGTGGCCACTGTTGCTCAGTGTTCAGTTTGTGAGGCATGCAACTCCACATCCTTTTTTTCAGTAGATCTTTTAGCATCAATTGGATGGTGTGGCTACTGTTGCTCAGTGGTCAGTGCGTGCGGCGTACAACCTCAAATCTTCTGTGACCTTTTCTGCAAATTTTGTGGAACATTTTTTCTGGACATCTTTAGCACCAACGGTGTGGCCACTGTTGCTCAGTGGTCAGTGCGTGTGGGGTACAACCCCAAATCTTTTGCAACCTTTTTTTCAGGACATGTTCACCACCAATTGGACGGTGTGGCCACTGTTGCTCAGTGTTCAGTTTGTGAGGCATGCAACTCCACATCCTTTTTTTCAGTAGATCTTTTAGCATCAATTGGATGGTGTGGCTACTGTTGCTCAGTGGTCAGTGCGTGCGGCGTACAACCTCAAATCTTCTGTGACCTTTTCTGCAAATTTTGTGGAACATTTTTTCTGGACATCTTTAGCATCAACGGTGTGGCCACTGTTGCTCAGTGGTCAGTGCGTGTGGGGTACAACCCCAAATCTTTTGCAACCTTTTTTTCAGGACATGTTCACCACCAATTGGACGGTGTGGCCACTGTTGCTCAGTGTTCAGTTTGTGAGGCATGCAACTCCACATCCTTTTTTTCAGTAGATCTTTTAGCATCAATTGGATGGTGTGGCTACTGTTGCTCAGTGGTCAGTGCGTGCGGCGTACAACCTCAAATCTTCTGTGACCTTTTCTGCAAATTTTGTGGAACATTTTTTCTGGACATCTTTAGAACCAACGGTGTGGCCACTGTTGCTCAGTTATCAGTGCGTGTGGGGTACAACCCCAAATCTTTGCAACTTTTTTTTCAGGACATCTTCATCACCAATTGGACGGTTTGGCTTATGTTGCTCAGTCGTTAGTGCGTGCGGCGTACAACCCCAAATCTTCTGCAACCTTTTCTGCAAATTTTGTGGAAAATTTTTCCTGGACATCTTTAGCACCAACGGTGTGGTCACTGTTGCTCAGTGTTCAGTGCGTGTGGGGTACAACCCCAACTCTTTTGCAACCGTTTTTTCAGGTCATCCTTACCACCAATTCGACGGTGTGGCCACTGTTGCTCAGTGTTCCATTTGTGAGGCGTACAACTCCAAATCCATTTTTTCAGTAGATCTTTTAGCATCAATTGGATGGTGTTTCTAGAGTTGCTCAGTGGTCAATGCATCCGGCGTACAACCCCAAATCTTTTTTTTCCCGAGATCTTCTAGCACCAATTGGATGGCGTGGCCACTGTTGTTCTGTGGTCAGCGCATTCGGCACACTTCACCAAATTTTCTGAAATTTTTTTTCCGGAGATCTTTTAGCACCAACTGGACGGTGTGGCTACTGTTGCTCAGTGGTCAGTGCGTGCGGCGTACAACCTCAAATCTTCTGTGACCTTTTCTGCAAATTTTGTGGAACATTTTTTCTGGACATCTTTAGCACCAACGGTGTGGCCACTGTTGCTCAGTGGTCTGTGCGTGTGGGGTACAACCCCAAATCTTTTGCAACTTTTTTTTCAGGACATGTTCACCACCAATTATACGGTGTGGCCACTGTTGCTCAGTGTTCAGTTTGTGAGGCGTGCAACTCCAGATCCTTTTCTTCAGTAGATCTTTTAGCATCAATTGGATGGTGTGGCTACTGTTGCTCAGTGGTCAGTGCATGCGGCGTACAACCTCAAATCTTCTGTGACCTTTTCTGCAAATTTTGTGGAACATTTTTTCTGGACATCTTTAGCACCAACGGTGTGGCCACTGTTGGTCAGTTATCAGTGCGTGTGGGGTACAACCCCAAATCTTTGCAACTTTTTTTTCAGGACATCTTCATCGCCAATTGGACTGGCTAATGTTGATCAGTGGTTAGTGCGTGCGGAGTACAACTCCAAATCTTCTGTAACCTTATCTGCAAATTTTCTGGAACATTTTTTCTGGACATCTTTAGCATCAACGGTGTGGCCACTGTTGCTCAGTGGTCAGTGCGTGTGGGCTACAACCCCAAATCTTTTGCAACCTTTTTTTCAGGACATGTTCACCACCAATTGGACGGTGTGGCCACTGTTGCTCAGTGTTCAGTTTGTGAGGCATGCAACTCCACATCCTTTTTTTCAGTAGATCTTTTAGCATCAATTGGATTGTGTGGCTACTGTTGCTCAGTGGTCAGTGCGTGCGGCGTACAACCTCAAATCTTCTGCAACCTTTTCTGCAAATTTTGTGGAAAATTTTTCCTGGACATCTTTAGCACCAACGGTGTGGCCACTGTTGCTCAGTGTTCAGTGCGTGTGGGGTACAACCCCAACTCTTTTGCAACCGTTTTTTCAGGTCATCATTACCACCAATTCGACGGTGTGGCCACTGTTGCTCAGTGTTCCATTTGTGAGGCGTACAACTCCAAATCCATTTTTTCAGTAGATCTTTTAGCATCAATTGGATGGTGTGGCTACTGTTGCTCAGTGGTCAGTGCGTGTGGGGTACAATCCCAAATCTATTGCAACCATTTTTTCAGGACATCTTCACCACCAATTGGACGGTGTGGCCACTGTTGTTCTGTGGTCAGTGCGTTCGGCGCACTTCACCAAATTTTCTGACACTTTTTTTCCGGAGATCTTTTAGCACCAATTGGACGGTGTGGCTACTGTTGCTCAGTGGTCGGCGCGTTCGGCGCACAAGATCAACTTTTCTGAAATATTTTTCCGGAGATCTTTTAGCACCAATTGGACGGTGTGGCTACTGTTGCTCAGTAGTCAGTGCGTCCGGCGTACACCCCCAAATCTTTTTTTTACCGAGATCTTCTAGCACCAATTGGATGGCGTGGCCACTGTTGTTCTGTGGTCAGCGCATTCGGCACACTTCACCAAATTTTCTGAAATTTTTTTTCCGGAGATCTTTTAGCACCAACTGGACGGTGTGGCTACTGTTGCTCAGTGGTCGGCGCGTTCGGCGCACAAGAACAAATTTTCTGAAATTTTTTTTCCGGAGATCTTTTAGCACCAACTGGACAGTGTGGCTACTGTTGCTCAGTGGTCGGCGCGTTCGGCGCACAAGAACAAATTTTCTGAAATTTTTTTTCCGGAGATCTTTTAGCACCAACTGGACGGTGTGGCTACTGTTTTTCTGTGGTCAGTGCGTTCGGCGCACAAGAACAAATTTTCTAAAATTTTTTTTCCGGAGGTCTTTTAGCAGCAATTGGACGGTGTGGCTACTGTTGCGCAGTGTTCGGCGCACAAGAACAAATTTTCTGAAATTTTTTTTCAGGAGATATTTTAGCATCAACTGGACGATGTGTCTACTGTTGCTCAGTTGTCGGCGCGTTCGGCGCACAAGAACAAATTTACTGACATTTTTTTTCAGGAGATATTTTAGCATCAACTGGACGATGTGTCTACTGTTGCTCAGTTGTCGGCGCGTTCGGCGCACAAGAACAAATTTTCTGAAATTTTTTTTCCGGAGATCTT
The DNA here is from genome assembly GCA_963583995.1 of Xylota segnis. Lineage (NCBI taxonomy): Eukaryota > Metazoa > Arthropoda > Insecta > Diptera > Syrphidae > Xylota > Xylota segnis. The sequence goes on along the minus strand of OY757236.1, from coordinate 102,366,480 downwards.
TTAGCACCAATTGGACGGTGTGGCTACTGTTGCTCAGTGTTCGGCGCACAAGAACAAATTTTCTGAAAATTTTTTTCCGGAGATCTTTTAGCACCAATTGGACGGTGTGGTCACTGTTGCTCAGTGGTAAGTGCGTCCGGCGTACAACCCCAAATCTTTTTTTTCCGAAGATCTTCTAGCATAAATTGGATGGTGATGCCACTGTTGTTCTGTGGTCAGTGCGCTCGGCGCACTTCACAAAATTTTCTTAAATTTTGTTTCCGGAGATCTTTTAGCACCAATTGGATATTGTTGCTACTGTTGTTCTGTGGTCAGAGCGTTCGGCGCACTTCACCAAATTTTCTGAAATTTTTTCCGGAGATCTTTTAGCACCAATTAGACGGTGTGGCTACTGTTGCTCAGTGGTCGGCGCGTTCGGCGCACAAGAACAAATTTTCTGAAATTTTTTTGCCGGAGATCTTTTAGCACCAATTGGATGGTGTTGCCACTGTTGTTCTGTGGTCAGTGCATTCGGCGCACTTCACCAAATTTTCTTAAATTTTGTTTCCGGAGATCTTTTAGCACCAATTGGATATTGTTGCTACTGTTGTTCTGTGGTCAGTGCGTTCGGCGCACTTCACCAAATTTTCTGAAATTTTTTCCGGAGATCTTTTAGCACCAATTAGACGGTGTGGCTACTGTTGCTCAGTGGTAAGTGCGTCCGGCGTACAACCCCAAATCTTTTTTTTCCGGAGATCTTCTAGCACCAATTGGATGGTGTGGCCACTGTTGTTCTGTGGTCAGTGCGTTCGGAGCACTTCACCAGATTTTCTGAAATTTTTTTTTTCCGGAGATCTTTTAGCACCAATTGCACGGTGTGGCTAATACTGCTCATTGGTCAGTGCGTGCGGCGTACAACCCAAAATCTTCTGCGAACTTTTCTGCAAAATTTTCTGGATATCTTTAACACCAACGGTGTGGCCATGGTTGCTCAGTGGTCAGTGCGTGTGGGGTACAACCCCAACTCTTTTGCAACCGTTTTTTCAGGTCATCATTACCACCAATTCGACGGTGTGGCCACTGTTGCTCAGTGTTCCATTTGTGAGGCGTACAACTCCAAATCCATTTTTTCAGTAGATCTTTTAGCATCAATTGGATGGTGTGGCTACTGTTGCTCAGTGGTCAGTGCGTGTGGGGTACAATCCCAAATCTATTGCAACCATTTTTTCAGGACATCTTCACCACCAATTGGACGGTGTGGCCACTGTTGTTCTGTGGTCAGTGCGTTCGGCGCACTTCACCAAATTTTCTGACACTTTTTTTCCGGAGATCTTTTAGCACCAATTGGACGGTGTGGCTACTGTTGCTCAGTGGTCGGCGCGTTCGGCGCACAAGATCAACTTTTCTGAAATATTTTTCCGGAGATCTTTTAGCACCAATTGGACGGTGTGGCTACTGTTGCTCAGTAGTCAGTGCGTCCGGCGTACACCCCCAAATCTTTTTTTTACCGAGATCTTCTAGCACCAATTGGATGGCGTGGCCACTGTTGTTCTGTGGTCAGCGCATTCGGCACACTTCACCAAATTTTCTGAAATTTTTTTTCCGGAGATCTTTTAGCACCAACTGGACGGTGTGGCTACTGTTGCTCAGTGGTCGGCGCGTTCGGCGCACAAGAACAAATTTTCTGAAATTTTTTTTCCGGAGATCTTTTAGCACCAACTGGACAGTGTGGCTACTGTTGCTCAGTGGTCGGCGCGTTCGGCGCACAAGAACAAATTTTCTGAAATTTTTTTTCCGGAGATCTTTTAGCACCAACTGGACGGTGTGGCTACTGTTTTTCTGTGGTCAGTGCGTTCGGCGCACAAGAACAAATTTTCTAAAATTTTTTTTCCGGAGGTCTTTTAGCACCAATTGGACGGTGTGGCTACTGTTGCGCAGTGTTCGGCGCACAAGAACAAATTTTCTGAAATTTTTTTTCAGGAGATATTTTAGCATCAACTGGACGATGTGTCTACTGTTGCTCAGTTGTCGGCGCGTTCGGCGCACAAGAACAAATTTACTGACATTTTTTTTCAGGAGATATTTTAGCATCAACTGGACGATGTGTCTACTGTTGCTCAGTTGTCGGCGCGTTCGGCGCACAAGAACAAATTTTCTGAAATTTTTTTTCCGGAGATCTTTTAGCACCAATTGGACGGTGTGGCTACTGTTGCTCAGTGTTCGGCGCACAAGAACAAATTTTCTGAAAATTTTTTTCCGGAGATCTTTTAGCACCAATTGGACGGTGTGGTCACTGTTGCTCAGTGGTAAGTGCGTCCGGCGTACAACCCCAAATCTTTTTTTTCCGAAGATCTTCTAGCATAAATTGGATGGTGCTGCCACTGTTGTTCTGTGGTCAGTGCGCTCGGCGCACTTCACAAAATTTTCTTAAATTTTGTTTCCGGAGATCTTTTAGCACCAATTGGATATTGTTGCTACTGTTGTTCTGTGGTCAGAGCGTTCGGCGCACTTCACCAAATTTTCTGAAATTTTTTCCGGAGATCTTTTAGCACCAATTAGACGGTGTGGCTACTGTTGCTCAGTGGTCGGCGCGTTCGGCGCACAAGAACAAATTTTCTGAAATTTTTTTGCCGGAGATCTTTTAGCACCAATTGGATGGTGTTGCCACTGTTGTTCTGTGGTCAGTGCATTCGGCGCACTTCACCAAATTTTCTTAAATTTTGTTTCCGGAGATCTTTTAGCACCAATTGGATATTGTTGCTACTGTTGTTCTGTGGTCAGTGCGTTCGGCGCACTTCACCAAATTTTCTGAAATTTTTTCCGGAGATCTTTTAGCACCAATTAGACGGTGTGGCTACTGTTGCTCAGTGGTAAGTGCGTCCGGCGTACAACCCCAAATCTTTTTTTTCCGGAGATCTTCTAGCACCAATTGGATGGTGTGGACACTGTTGTTCTGTGGTCAGTGCGTTCGGAGCACTTCACCAGATTTTCTGAAATTTTTTTTTTCCGGAGATCTTTTAGCACCAATTGCACGGTGTGGCTAATACTGCTCATTGGTCAGTGCGTGCGGCGTACAACCCAAAATCTTCTGCGACCTTTTCTGCAAATTTTCTGGATATCTTTAACACCAACGGTGTGGCCATGGTTGCTCAGTGGTCAGTGCGTGTGGGGTAGAACCCCAAATCTTTTGCAACCGTTTTTTTCAGTACATCTTTACAACCAATTGGACGGTGTGGCCACTGTTGCTCTGCGGTCAGTGCGTTCGGCGCACTTCACCAAATTTTCAAACATTTTTTTTTTCCGGAGATTTTTAGCACCAATTGGACGGTGTGGCTACTGTTGCCCAGTGGTAAGTGCGTCCGGCGTACAACCCCAAATCTTTTTTTTCCGGAGATCTTCTAGCACCAATTGGATGGTGTGGCCACTGTTGCTCAGTGGTCAGTGCGTGTGGGGTACAAACCCAAATCTTTTGCAACCTTATCTACAGGACATCTTCATCACCAATTGGACGGTGTGGCTAATGTTGCTCAGTGGTTAGTGCGTGCGGCGTTCAAGCCCAAATCTTCTGCAACCTTTTCTGCAAATTTTGTGGAACATTTTTTCTGAACATCTTTAGCACCAACGGTGTGGCCACTGTTGCTCAGTGGTCAGTGCGTGTGGGGTACAACCCCAAATCTTTTGCAACATTTTTTTCAGGACATCTTCATCACCAATTGGACGGAGTGGCTAATGTTGCTCATTGGTCAGTGCGTGCGGCGTACAACCCCAAATCTTCTGCGACCTTTTCTGCAAATTTTCTTTATATCTTTAGCACCAAAGGTGTGGCCACTGTTGCTCAGTGGTCAGTGCGTGTGGGGTACAAACCCAAATCCTTTGCAACCTTTTCTACAGGACATCTTCATCACCAATTGGACGGTGTGGCTAATGTTGCTCAGTGGTTAGTGCGTGCGGCGTTCAAGCCCAAATCTTCTGCAACCTTTTCTGCAAATTTTGTGGAACATTTTTTCCGAACATCTTTAGCACCAACGGTGTGGCCACTGTTGCTCAGTGGTCAGTGCGTGTGGGGTACAATCCCAAATCATTTGCAACCTTTTTCTCAGGACATCTTCATCACCAGTTGGACGGTGTGGCTAATGTTGCTCATTGGTCAGTGCGTGCGGCGCACAACCCCAAATCTTCTGCGCCCTTTTCTGCAAATTTTCTGGATATCTTTGGCACCAACGGTGTGGCCACTGTTGCTCAGTGGTCAGTGCGTGTGGGGTACAACCCCAAATCTTTTGCAACCTTTTTTTCAGGACATCTTCATCACCAATTGGACGGTGTGGCTAATGTTGCTCAGTGGTTAGTGCATGCGGCGTACAACCCCAAATCTTCTGCAACTTTTCTTCAAATTTTCTGGTAAATTTTTTCTGGTAATCTTTAGCACCAACGGCGTAGGGACTGTTGCTCAGTGGTCAGTGCATGTGGGGTACAACCCCAAATCTTTTGCAACGGTTGTTTTAGGGCATCTTTACCACCAATTGGATGGTGTGGCCACTGTTGCTCAATGTTCAGTTTATGAGGAGTACAACGCAACATCCTTTTTTTCAGGAGATCTTTTAGCATCAACTGAATGGTGTGGCCACTGATATTCTGTGGTCAGTGCGTTCGGCGCACTTCACCAAATTTTCTAAAATTTTTTTTTCTGGAGATCTTTTAGCACCATTTGGACGGTGTGATAATGTTGCTCAGTGGTCAGTGCGTGTGGCGTACAACCCCAAATCTTCAGCGACCTTTTCTGCAAATTTTGTGGATTATTTTTTCTGATCATCTTTAGCATCAACGGTGTGGCCACTGTTACTCAGTGTTAAGTGTGTGTGGGGTATAAATCCAAACCTTTTGCAACCGTTTTTTCAGGGCATCTTTACCACCAATTGGATGGAGTGGTCACTGTTGCTCAGTGTTCAGTTTGTGAGGAGTACAACTCCACATCCTTTTTTTCAGGAGATCTTTTAGCATCATTTGGACGGTGTGAGAATGTTGCTCAGTGGTCAGTGCGAGCGGCGTACAACCCCAAATCTTCTGCGACCTTTTCTGCAAATTTTGTGGGACATTTTTTCTGGACATCTTTAGCACCAACGGTGTGGCCATTGTTGCTCAGTGTTCAGTGCGTGTGGGGTACAACCCCAAATCTTTTGCAACCTTTTTTTCAGGACATCTTCATCACCAATTGGACGGTGTGGCTAATGTTGATCAGTGGTTAGTGCGTGCGGAGTACAACTCCAAATCTTCTGCAAGCTTTTCTGCAAATTTTCTGGAACATTTTTTCTGGACATCTTTAGCACCAACGGTGTGGCCATTGTTGCTCAGTGGTTAGTGCATGTGGAGTACAACCCCACATCTTTTGCAACCTTTTTTCAGGACATCTTCACCACCAATAGGACGGTGTGGCCACTGTTGCTCAGTGTTCAGTTTGTGAGGCGTGCAACTCCACATCCTTTTTTCAGTAGATCTTTTAGCATCAATTGGATGGTGTGGCTACTGTTGCTCAGTGGTCAGTGCGTGCGGCGTACAACCTCAAATCTTTTGCAACCTTCTTTTCAGGACATCTTCATCACCAATTGGACGGTGTGGCTAATATTGCTCTGTCGTTAGTGCGTGCGGCGTACAACCCCAAATCTTCAGCGACCTTTTCTGCAAATTTTGTGGATTATTTTTTCTGATCATCTTTAGCATCAACGGTGTGGCCACTGTTACTCAGTGTTCAGTGTGTGTGGGGTATAAATCCAAACCTTTTGCAACCGTTTTTTCAGGGCATCTTTACCACCAATTGGATGGAGTGGTCACTGTTGCTCAGTGTTCAGTTTGTGAGGAGTACAACTCCACATCCTTTTTTTCAGGAGATCTTTTAGCATCATTTGGACGGTGTGATAATGTTGCTCAGTGGTCAGTGCGTGTGGCGTACAACCCCAAATCTTCTGCAACCTTTTCTGCAAATTTCGTGGAACATTTTTTTTGGACGTCTGTAGCACCAACGGTGTGGCCACTGTTGCTCAGTGTTCAGTGCATGTGGGGTACAACCCCAAATCTCTTGCAACCGTTTTTTCAGGTCATCCTTACCACCAATTCGACGGTGTGGCCAGTGTTGCTCAGTGTTCAGTTTGTGAGGCGTACAACTCCAAATCCATTTTTTCAGTAGATCTTTTAGCATCAATTGGATGGTGTGGCTACTGTTGCTCAGTGGTCAGTGCGTGCGGCGTACACCCTCAAATCTTCTGCGACCTTTTCTGCAAATTTTGTGGAGCATTTTTTCTGGACATCTTTAGCACCAACGGTGTGGTAACTGTTGCTCAGTGGTCAGTGCGTTTGGGGTACAACCCCAAATCTATTGTAACCTTTTTTTCAGGACATCTTCATCACCAATTGGACAGTGTGGCTAATGTTGCTCAGTGGTTAGTGCGTGCGGGGTTAAAACCCCAAATATTCTGCAACCTTTTCTGCAATTTTTCTGGAACATTTTTTCTGGACATCTTTAGCACCAACGGTGTGGCCACTGTTGCTCAGTGGTCACTGCGTGTGGGGTACAACCCCAAATCTTTTGCAACCGTTTTTTCACTTCATCCTTACCACCAATTCGACGGTGTGGCCACTGTTGCTCAGTGTTCCATTTGTGAGGCGTACAACTCCAAATCCATCACCAAATTTTCTGAAATTTTTTTTCCGAAGATCTTTTAGCACCAATTGGACGGAGTGGCTACTGTTGCTCAGTGGTCGGCGCGTTCGGCGCACATGAACAAATTTTCTGAAATTTTTTTTCCGGATATCTTTTAGCACCAATTGGATGGTGTTGCCACTGTTGCTCAGTAGTCGGCGCGTTCGGCGCACAAGAACAAATTTTTTGAAATTTTTTTCCCGGAGATCTTTTAGCGCCAATTGGATGGTGTTGCCACCGTTGTTCTGTGGTCAGTGCGTTCGGCGCACTTCACCAAATTTTCTGAAATTTTTTTTCCGGAGATCTTTTAGCACCAATTGGATTGTGTTGCCACTGTTGCTCAGTGGTCGGCGCGTTCGGCGCACAAGAACAAATTTTCTGAAATTTTTTTCCCGGAGATCTTTTAGCACCAATTGGATGGTGTTGCTACTGTTGTTCTGTCGTCAGTGCGCTCGGCGCACTTCACCAGATTTTTAAAATCTTTTTCCGGAGATCTTTAAGCACCAATTGGATGGTGTTGCCACCGTTGTTCCGTGGTCAGTGCGCTCGGCGCACTTCACCAGATTTTTGAAATTTTTTTCCGGAGATCTTTTAGCACCAATTGGACGGTGTGGCTACTGTTGCTCAGTGGTCGGCGCGTTCGGTGCACAAGAACAAATTTTCTGAAATTTTTTTTCCGGAGATCTTTTAGCACCAATTGGATGGTGTTGCCACTGTTGCTCAGTGGTCGGCGCGTTCGGCGCACAAGAACAAATTTTCTGAAATTTTTTTCCCGGAGATCTTTTAGCACCAATTGGATGGTGTTGCCACTGTTGTTCTGTGGTCAGTGCGTTCGGCGCACTTCACCTAATTTTCTGAAATTTTTTTTCCGGAGATCTTTTAGCACCAATTGGATGGTGTGGCCACTGTTGCTCAGTGTTCAGTGCGTGTGGGGTACAACCCCAAATCTTTTGCAACCGTTTTTTCAGGTCATCCTTACCACCAATTCGACGGTGTGGCCACTGTTGCTCAGTGTTCCATTTGTGAGGCGTACAACTCCAAATCCATTTTTTCAGTAGATCTTCTAGCACCAATTAGATGGTATGGCCACTGTGGTCAGTGCGTTCGGCGCACTTCACCAAATTTTCTGAAATTTTTTTTCCGAAGATCTTTTAGCACCAATTGGACGGAGTGACTACTGTTGCTCAGTGGTCGGCGCGTTCGGCGCACATGAACAAATTTTCTGAAATTTTTTTTACGGAGATCTTTTAGCACCAATTGGATGGTGCTGCCACTGTTGCTCAGTGCTCGGCGCGTTCGGCGCGTTCGGCGCACAAGAACAAATTTTCTGAAATTTTTTTTCCGGAGATCTTTTAGCACCAATTGGATGGTGTTGCCGCTGTTGCTCAGTGGTCGGCGCGTTCGGCACGTTCGGCGCACAAAAACAAATTTTCTGAAATTTTTTTCCCGGAGATCTTTTAGCACCAATTGGATGGTGTTGCCACCGTTGTTCTGTGGTCAGTGCGTTCGGCGCACTTCACCAAATTTTCTGAAATTTTTTTCCCGGAGATCTTTTAGCACCAATTGGATGGTGTGGCTACTGTTGCTCAGTGGTCGGCGCGTTCGGCGCACAAGAACAAATTTTCTGAATTTTTTTTTCCGGATATCTTATAGCACCAATTGGATGGTGTGGCTACTGTTGCTCAGTGCTCGGCGCGTTCGGCGCACAAAAACAAATTTTCTGAAATTTTTTTTCCGGAGATCTTCTAGCACCAATTGGATGGTGTTGCCACTGTTGTTCTGTCGTCAGTGCGCTCGGCGCACTTCACCAGATTTTCTGAAATTTTTTTTTTCTGGAGATCTTTTAGCACCAATTGGAGGGTGTGATAATGTTGCTCAGTGGTCAGTGCGTGTTGTTTACAACCCCAAATCTTTTGCAACTTTTATTCAGGACATCTTCATCACCAATTCAACCAAAGTCATCGATCATCGAAGTAAACGGTTGACTCTATAAGTGGTCTAAAATAATTAAGTGTAATTAAAATTCAATAGTTAAATATAAATTTGTTTCAAAGAAAGAAATAAAACAACCAAATTAAGATAGTGACTTTTCGAATTTTATTAAAAAATTTAAGAATTACAGTGTTTTCTACTAAATACAAACTAATTTTTTGTTTTTATTAAAAACAATTAAAACTGTCCGACTGCCTTTGTGTGTGTGCATCGCTGTCTTCACCGCTTTGATCGCTGTTCCTAACACAGTAAGTACAATGCCTGTGTGTGATAACTGCAAAGACGAACTGCCTCCAGTGGGCGACTTCGTCACTTGTTTTTTGTGTTTCCGCAAGCTGCACTACCAATGTACCACGGTGACAGAGAGATCTTGGCGGTCAATGGGCTCAAAAAGGGATTCTTGGAGGTGCCAATTTTGCCGAAACGCTAGCGGAAATGGTTGCAACACTCCATTCGACTCCTCCTCGCGTCCTCCTACACCTACAATGCGACCACAAACACCTGAAATGCAATCAAACAAAAGGAATCGTACAGAAACTTACAGTCCACAAAGTAACAATAACATAAACAATCTTTCAGACACTAACACCAACAACATCATGGCCGAATTTAAAAACATAAAAACAGAAATCAAAGGCATCGCTGATTTCTGTAACTTCGTGTCACAGAAATTTGATGAAATCAACAAAAACCTTGAAAAAAATAATACCTTCATGGATACACTTATGGTTGAAATTACAAAACTAAAAGATTCACAAAAAGAAAAAGACGAACAAATATCTAACATGCAAGCACAAATAAACAAACTAGAACAGCAACAACTCAAACACTGCGTGGAAAAACATTCCTCCAAAACAAAATGAAAACTACGTCAAATCAGTAGGAAAGACTATAAATCACGAAATCGAAAACGCGGATATCACTGATATTTATCGCACCAAAACTAAAAACACCGAAAAATCATCCATAATTGCCACCTTCCACAACTATTTAGTTAAAACGAAATTCATGCAGAACGCGCGCGTAACCCGTCCGCTGACAGTTGCCAAACTCAACCAACATATGGAAGATAGTGCAAATGTTAGCGAGATTTACAACAACAACAACATATTCATTAATAACCAGCTGACAAATGTAAACAAACAATTGCTTTGGCAAGCCAAGAAGAAAGCAAAAGAGGAAAACTGGAAATTTGTTTGGGAAAACACCGGAAAAATTTTCGCTAGGAGAGAAGAGAGAGCAGAATCTGTATTCATTCAATCAGTTAGCGACATTGATAAAATTAAACGTCACTAACCGTTTAGTTACATAAATACATACTTATATGAAGAATAATTTAACTATATTAATATGATGGATGAAAATATAGAAAATATGTTTGATTTGAACTACATGGAGTTTAATGATTTCAATCAAGCAAAGGAAGAATTGAAGAAAATGAACTTTCGATGTTTATGTTTAAATATAAGATCGTTAAGAAAAAATTGGGATGTTTTTTGTGCTCGTGTTTGTCCAATTGTGGATCATGTTGATGTAATTGTTCTGGTCGAAATTAATATAAAAACAAAAGAAAATAGTCTTTATCACTTAGATGGCTTCCGCGCTGAATTTGCCAATAGGATAAATAAAAGAGGTGGAGGCATCGTAATTTTTATTAAAAATAACATAAATTATGAGAGAATGACTATAGAAACAACAGCTTTCGAAAACCTGACGGTGAAAATCCTGTCCTCTAAGGAAACAAAAATAATAAGTGGCGTATATAGACCTCCGAAGCAAGACCCGGTTCGATTCATAGAGGACTTTATTACAATAACCAATACAAAAGCAGGGAATAACGACATAATAATTTTGGGCGATATTAATATAAACATGAAAGACAATTTAAGTACATTGGCCCTTAATTATCAGGATATGTTGGCTTCGAGGGGGCTTCTTAATGTCATCAAAGGGTCTACCAGGGTGGACTTAAATATAGGCAGCTACTCTCTTATTGATCACATTTTGGTCAGTATTAAAGAAGTCAAAATGTTTTCAGCTGTAGTAGAAAATGACATATCCGATCATTACGGCACTATGTATGGAATCTATGAAGAGCTTATAACCGAAAGTCACACGCCCATAGGCTCCACAATAATTTCATCAAAAGTAAATGGTTTAATCCGAGCTACTGATTGGACCTCCATTCTAGAAGAAACAGATCCAGAAAATCTTCTGTCCTCTCTAATAGCTAAGATGGATGCCATATACTCAAACTCGAAAGCAGTGTACAATGTTAAAAGTCGTAGTACAAAAGCAACATGGATTACCAGAGACATCCTCGAGATTTGCAAAGAAAGAGACAGACTATACCGCAGATGGAAAAACAATCGCAGAAACCTGGCCTACGAATCGGAGTACAGATTGTTTCGTAACCAAGTAAACAAACAAATTTCTCAGACCAGGAACCAACATTACAAAGAAAAATTTGAACAGACAAGAGGTGATCCGAAAAAAACATGGAGCGTAATAAATGAAGTTTTAGGACGAAGAAAAATATCCTTGGATGATACAATATCAAAACATTTCTTGGATGTCAGGAACGCAGATGAGTTAGCTGATGAATTTGCAATCTTTTTTTCGAGACAGGCAGAGTCTATCATACATAAGTGTAATGTTTTAACCTCCAGTCATCAAAATGATAGATTAAGCAGATCTATGTACTTTAGAGGAACAGACTATGCAGAGGTAGAACGTCTGGTGCATCGCCTAAACATCTGGAAAGCGCCTGGAGCAGATGGTATTAGAGTCACAGATATTAAGTTGAATGCTGACATCTTTGTCCCCATTATAACGAAGTTCATCAACCTTAGCTTCGATATGCTTACGATCCCTAAAAAACTAAAACAGGCTGTTGTGCGTCCTATATATAAAGGAGGGACGAAAACCAATATCGCTAACTATAGGCCAATAGCAATTTTACCGGCCATAGAAAAAATCATGGAGCAAATCGTTTCGGACCGTATATGGGATTTCGTAAAAAAACACAAATTGATCAGCAAAAGTCAATACGGATTTCAAAAGGGAAAGAGCACCAACAAACTTCTTGGCGATTTCGCAAACGTAATTAATACAGCCCTAAGCAAGCGGCACCATATACTTGTCCTGTTTTTGGATTTTAGTAAGGCATTCGACACACTTAACCACGAAAAGCTTATCAGCGCTTTGGAAAAGGTAGGAATTAGAGGCAAGCTGTCGGATTGGTTGCGTAATTATCTTGCAGAAAGAACTTTTAGTGTACAAATTAAGAATCGCTGTAGTGTTGAGCATAAAGTACAATATGGAGTGCCGCAAGGCTCGAAGCTTGGAACTCTACTTTTTATTTTGTACACAAATGAAATGCTAAAATGTTTGAAACGAAGTACACCATTCGCATTTGCTGATGATACGGCAATTATTGTATATAATAAATCGTTGGAAGAAGCAACAAAGGTGATGCAGGAGTTCGATGAAGCTGCTAAATAGTGTCATGACAATGGGCTTATAATAAATGAATCAAAAACTAAGCTCATGCATATTCGAAGCCCGAAGTTCCAAGCACCGCAAATTGTCCTGAAGACATATAAATGTGACAGCTCGTTTGAGTCCGAACAAATTGAAGTCGTGAATACCTACAAGTATCTTGGTATCATCATTGACTGCCATTTTCTTTGGGAGCCTCACATAAACCACTTACGGAATAAGCTGAGAGGATCCTTGTTTGCGCTCGCTTGTCTGCAGTACAAAGCTCCGATAAGTATACAAAAACAATTGTACTACGCGCTTATAGAGTCGAGGCTACGTTATGGTGTACTAGCATGGGGAGGTGCAGCGCAAACACACATAGAAAAACTGCAAAATATTCAAAACAGTGCAGCCAAAATTCTATCGAGAAGGAACGTCTCTAACATAAGTATGCTGAGTAAAACAAATATTCAATATGACTGTGGCCTTGGAGTACTATGAAGATGCAAATTTTCGCAGACCAATTACTCATCCGTTTGGTATTAGAAGACAAGTCGAAGGAATGTATCAACTCCCAGCACTGATCAACGAATACGGCAGAAGACGATTGATGTACACCGTGCCGAATGTGCTAAATAATCTTCCTCAATACTTGAGAAACATCCACCAAATAAATGCCCGAAAACAAAGATTAAAACAATTTTTTTTAGAAGAAATAACATAACTTTTACTTCAAACTTCAAACTTCAACTTAATTAATAATATTTAAATTCAAAAGCATTCTTTAAAAATCTGAATTATAAAAACTAAATTACATAAAATTTTTTTTAAAATGTTTACGTAGATGATTGAGTCTTAAATAATTTTTGAAAATAATCTCCTGCAGATAAGCCACTGGGCTTCGAAGGTCAAGGCATATGATACATATATTTGTAAACTTAGTGAAATAATTAGTGAAACCAACGTTGTGGTCACGGCTGCTCAGTGGTCAGTACGTGTGGGGTACAATCCCAAATCTTTTGCAACCGTTTTTTTCAGGACATCTTTACCACCAATTGGACGGTGTGATAATGTTGCTCAGTGGTGAGTGCGTGTGGTGTACAACCTCAAATCTTCTGCAACCTTTACTACAAATTTTCTGGAACATTTTTTCTGAACATCTTTTGAATCAACGGTGTGGCCACTGTTGCTCAGTCTTCAGTGCGTGTGGGGTACAACCCCAAATCTTTTGCAACCTTTTTCAGGACATCTTCATCACCAATTGGACGGTGTGGCTACTGTTGCTCAGTGGTGAGTGCGTGTGGCGTACAACCTCAAATCTTCCGCAAACTTTTCTACAAATTTTCTGGAACATTTTTTCTGAACATCTTTTGAATCAACGGTGTGGCCACTGTTGCTTAGTGTTCAGTGCGTGTGGGTTACAACCCCAAATCTTTTGCAACCTTTTTTCAGGACATCTTCATCACAAATTGGACGGTGTGGCTAATGTTGCTCAGTATTTAGTGCGTGCGGCGTACAACCCCAAATCTTCTGCAACCATTTCTGCAAATTTTCTGGAACATTTTTTCTGGACATCTTTAGCACCAACGGTGTGGCCACTGTTGCTCAGTGTTCAGTGCGTGTGGGGTACAACCCCAAATCTTTTGCAACCGTTTTTTCAGGTCATCTTTTCCACCAATTGGATGGTGTTGCCACTGTTGCTCAGTGTTCAGTTTGTGAGGAGTACAACTTCACATCATTTTTTCAGGAGATCTCTTAGCATCAATTGGATGGTGTGGCTACTGTTGCTCAGTGGTCTGTGCGTGCGGCGTACAACCTCAAATCTTCTGCGACCTTTTCTGCAAATTTTGTGGAACATTTTTTCTGAACATCTTTAGCATCAACGGTGTGACCTCTGTTGCTCAGTGGTCAGTGCGTGTGGGGTAAAACCCCAAATCTTTTGCAACCGTTTTTTCAGTTCATCTTTACCACCAATTGGATGGTGTGGCCACTGTTGCTCAGTGTTCAGTTTGTGAGAAGTACAACTCCACATCCTTTTCTTCAGGAGATCTTTTAGCATCAATTGGACGGTGTGATAATGTTGCTCAGTTGTCAGTGCGTGCGGCGTACAACCATAAATCTTCTGCGACCTTTTCTGCAAATTTTGTGGAACATTTTATCTAGACATCTTTAGCACCAACTGTGTGGCCAAGGTTGCTCAGTGTTCAGTGCGTGTGGGGTACAACCCCAAATCTTTTGCAACCGTTTCTTCAGGACATCCTTACCACCAATTCGACGGTGTGGCCACTGTTGCTCAGTGTTCAGTTTGTGAGGCGTACAACTCCAAATCCTTTTTTTCAGTAGATCTTTTAGTATCAATTGGATTGTGTGGCCACTGTTATTCTGTGGTCAGTGCGTTCGTCGCACTTCACCAAATTTTTTTAAACTTTATTTTCTGGAGATCTTTTAGCATCAATTGGATGGTGTGGCTACTGTTGCTCAGTGGTTTGTGCATGCGGCGTACAACCTCAAATCTTCTGCGACCTTTTCTGCAAATTTTGTGGAACATTTTTTCTGGACATCTTTAGCACCAACGGTGTAGCCACTGTTGCTCTGTGGTCAGTGCGTGTGGGGTACAACCCCAAGTCTTCTGCAACCTTTTCTACAAATTTTCTGTAACATCTTAAGCATCAACGGTGTGACCACTGTTGCTCAGTGTTCAGTGCGTGTGGGGTACAACCCCAAATCATTTGCATCCGTTTTTTCAGGACATCCTTACCACCAATTCGACGGTGTGGCCACTGTTGCTCAGTGTTCAGTTTGTGAGGCGTACTACTCCAAATCCTTTTTTTCAGTAGATCTTTTAGCATCAATTGGATTGTGTGGCCACTGTTATTCTGTGGTCAGTTTGTGAGGAGTACAACTCCACATGCTTTTTTCCAGGAGATCTTTTAGCATCAATTGAATGGTGTTGCCACTGTTATTCTGTGGTCAGTGCGTTCGGCGCACTTCACCGAATTTTCTAAATTTTTTTTTTCTGGAGATCTTTTAGCACCAATTGCACGGTGTGATAATGTTGCTCAGTGGTCAGTACGTGTGGGGTACAACCCCAAATCTTTTGCAGCCTTTTCTGCAAATTTTCTGGAACACTTTTTCTGGACATCTTTATCACCAACGGTGTGGCCACTGTTGCTCAATGGTCAGTGCGTGTGGGGTACAACCCCAAATCTTTTGCAACCTTTTTTTCACGACATCTTCACCACCAATTGGACAGTGTTGCCACTGTTACTCAGTGTTCAGTTTGTGAGACGTGCAACTATACATCCTTTTTTTCAGGAGATCTTTTAGCATCAATTGGATGGTGTGGCCACTGTTATTCTGTGTTCAGTGCGTTCGTCGCACTTCACCAAATTTTCTAAAATTTTTTTCTCCGGGGATCTTTTAGCACCAATTGGACGGTGTGATAATGTTGCTCAGTGGTCGGTACGTGCGTTGTAGAACCCCAAATCTTCTGCGAACTTTTCTGCAAATTTTGTGGAACATTTTTTCTGAACATCTTTAGCATCAACGGTTTGG
Organism: Xylota segnis; assembly: GCA_963583995.1. Classification (NCBI taxonomy): domain Eukaryota; kingdom Metazoa; phylum Arthropoda; class Insecta; order Diptera; family Syrphidae; genus Xylota; species Xylota segnis. The sequence goes on along the minus strand of OY757236.1, from coordinate 102,350,780 downwards.
CCACTGTTGCTCAGTGTTCAGTGCGTGTGGAGTACAACCCCAAATCTTTTGCCACCGTTTTTTCCGGACATCTTCATCACCAATTTGACGGTGTGGCTAATGTTGCTCAGTGGTTAGTGCGTGCGGCGTACAACCCCAAATATTTTGCAACCTTTTCTGCAAATTTTGTGGAACATTTTTTCTGGACATCTTTAGCACCAATGGTGTGGCCACTGTTGCTCAGTATTCAGTGCGTGTGTGGTACAACCAAAAATCTTTTGCAGCCTTTTCTTCAGGACATTTTCATCACTAATTGAACTGTGTGGCTAATGTTGCTCAGTGGTTAGTGCGTGCGGCGTACAACCCCAAATATTCTGCAACCTTTTCTGCAAATTTTCTGGAACATTTTTTCTGGACATCTTTAGCACCAACGGTGTGGCCACTGTTGTTCAGTGTTCAGTGCGTGTGGGGTACAACCCCAAATCTTTTGCAGCGGTTTTTTCAGGGCATCTTTACCACCAATTGTTTGGTGTGGCCACTGTTGCTCAGTGTTCAGTTTGTGACGTGTTCAACTCCACATCCTTTTTTTCAGGAGATCTTTTAGCATCAATTGGACGGTGTGATAATGTTGCTCAGTGGTCAGTGCGTGCGGCGTACAACCCCAAACCTTCTGCGACCTTTTCTGCAAATTTTGTGGGACATTTTTTCTGGACATCTTTAGCACCAACGGTGTGGCCACTGTTGCTCAGTGTTCCGTGCGTGCGGCGTACAACCCCAAATCTTCTGCAACCTTTTCTGCAAATTTTCTGGAACATTTTTTCGGTACATCTTTAGCACCAACAGTGTGGCCACTGTTGCTCAGTGGTCAGTGCGTGTGTGGTATAACCAAAAATCTTTTGAAACCTTTTTTGCCGGACATCTTCACCACCAATTGGACGGTGTGGCCACTGTTATTCTGTGGTCAGTGCGTTCGTCGCACTTCAGCAAATTTTCTAAAATTTTTTTTCCGGAGATCTTCTAGCACCAATTGGATGGTGTGGCCACTGTTCTTTTGTGGTCAGTGCATTCGGCGCACTTCACGAAATTTTCCAAAATTTTTTTTCAGGAGATCTTTAAGCATCAATTGGATGGTGTTTCTAGAGTTGCTCAGTGGTCAGTGCGTCCGGCGTACAACCCCAAATCTTTTTTATTCGGAGATCTTCTAGCACCAATTGGATGGTGTGGCCACTGTTGTTCTGTGGTCAATGCGTTCGGCGCACTTCACCAAATTTTCTAAAATTTTTTTTCAGGAGATCTTTAAGCATCAATTGGATGGTGTTTCTAGAGTTGCTCAGTGGTCAATGCATCCGGCGTACAACCCCAAATCTTTTTTTTCCGGAGATCTTCTAGCACCAATTGGATGGTGTGGCCACTGTTGTTTTGTGGTCAGTGCATTCGGCGCACTTCACGAAATTTTCCAAAATTTTTTTTCAGGAGATCTTTAAGCATCAATTGGATGGTGTTTCTAGAGTTGCTCAGTGGTCAGTGCGTCCGGCGCACAACCCCAAATCTTTTTTTTTCGGAGATCTTCTAGCACCAATTGGATGGTGTGGCCACTGTTGTTGCTCGGCGCACTTCACCAAATTTTCGAAAACTTTTTTTCAGGAGATCTTTAAGCATCAATTGGATGGTGTTTCTGGAGTTGCTCAGTGGTCAGTGCGTCCGGAGTACAACCCCAAATCTTTTTTTTCCGGAGATCTTCTAGCACCAATTGGATGGTGTGGCCACTGTTGTTCTGTGGTCAATGCGTTCGGCGCACTTCACCAAATTTTCTAAAATTTTTTTTCAGGAGATCTTTAAGCATCAATTGGATGGTGTTTCTAGAGTTGCTCAGTGGTCAATGCATCCGGCGTACAACCCCAAATCTTTTTTTTCCGGAGATCTTCTAGCACCAATTGGATGGTGTGGCCACTGTTGTTCTGTGGTCAATGCGTTCGGCGCACTTCACCAGATTTTCTAAATTTTTTTTCCGGAAATCTTTTAGTACCAATTAAAAGGTGTGGCTACTATTGCTCAGTAGTCAGTGCGTCCGGCGTACAACCCCAAATCTTTTTTTCCGGAGATCTTCTAGCACCAATTGGATGGTGTGGCCACTGTTGTTCTGTGGTCAGTGCGTTCGGCGCACTTCACCAAATTTTCTAAAATTTTTTTTCAGGAGATCTTTAAGCATCAATTGGATGGTGTTTCTAGAGTTGCTCAGTGGTCAGTGCGTCCGGCGTACAACCCCAAATCTTTTTTTTCCGGAGATCTTCTAGCACCAATTGGATGGTGTGGCCACTGTTGTTCTGTGATCAGTGCGTTCAGCGCACTTCACCAAATTTTCTAAAATTTTTTTTCAGGAGATCTTTAAGCATCAATTGGATGGTGTTTCTAGAGTTGCTCAGTGGTCAGTGCGTCCGGCGTACAACCATAAATCTTTTTTTTTCCGGAGATTTTCTAGCACCAATTGGATGGTGTGGCCACTGTTGTTCTGTGGTCAATGCGTTCGGCGCACTTCACCAGATTTAGTAAATTTTTTTTCCGGAAATCTTTTAGCACCAATTGGAAGGTGTGGCTACTATTGCTCAGCAGTCAGTGCGTCCGGCGTACAACCCCAAATCTTTTTTTCCGGAGATCTTCTAGCACCAATTGGATGGTGTGGCCACTGTTGTTCTGTGGTCAGTGCGTTCGGCGCACTTCACCAAATTTTCTAAAATTTTTTTTCAGGAGATCTTTAAGCATCAATTGGATGGTGTTTCTAGAGTTGCTCAGTGGTCAGTGCGTCCGGCGTACAACCCCAAATCTTTTTTCTCCGGAGATCTTCTAACACCAATTGGATGGTGTGGCCACTGTTGTTCTGTGGTCAGTGCGTTCGGCGCACTTCACCAGATTTTCTGAAAATTTTTTTCCGGAGATCTTATAGCACCAATTGGAAGGTGTGGCTACCGTTGCTCAGTAGTCAGTGCGTCCGGCGTACAACCCCAAATCTTTTTTTTCCGGAGATCTTGTAGCACCAATTGGATGGTGTGGCCACTGTTGTTCTGTGGTCAGTGCGTTCGGCGCACTTCACCAAATTTTCGAAAACTTTTTTTTCAGGAGATCTTTAAGCATCAATTGGATGGTGTTTCTAGAGTTGCTCAGTGGTCAGTGCGTCCGGCGTACAACCCCAAATCTTTTTTTTCCGGAGATCTTCTAGCACCAATTGGATGGTGTGGCCACTGTTGTTGCTCGGCGCACTTCACCAAATTTTCGAAAATTTTTTTTCAGGAGATCTTTAAGCATCAATTGGATGGTGTTTCTAGAGTTGCTCAGTGGTCAGTGCGTCCGGCGCACAACCCCAAATCTTTTTTTTCCGGAAATCTTTTAGTACCAATTGGAAGGTGTGGCTACTATTGCTCAGTAGTCAGTGCGTCCGGCGTACAACCCCAAATCTTTTTTTCCGGAGATCTTCTAGCACCAATTGGATGGTGTGGCCACTGTTGTTTTGTGGTCAATGCGTTCGGCGCACTTCACCAAATTTTCTAAAATTTTTTTTCAGGAGATCTTTAAGCATCAATTGGATGGTGTTTCTAGAGTTGCTCAGTGGTCAATGCATCCGGCGTACAACCCCAAATCTTTTTTTCCGGAGATCTTCTAGCACCAATTGGATGGTGTGGCCACTGTTGTTTTGTGGTCAGTGCATTCGGCGCACTTCACGAAATTTTCCAAAATTTTTTTTCAGGAGATCTTTAAGCATCAATTGGATGGTGTTTCTAGAGTTGCTCAGTGGTCAGTGCGTCCGGCGCACAACCCCAAATCTTTTTTTTTCGGAGATCTTCTAGCACCAATTGGATGGTGTGGCCACTGTTGTTGCTCGGCGCACTTCACCAAATTTTCGAAAACTTTTTTTCAGGAGATCTTTAAGCATCAATTGGATGGTGTTTCTAGAGTTGCTCAGTGGTCAGTGCGTCCGGCGTACAACCCAAAATCTTTTTTTTCCGGAGATCTTCTAGCACCAATTGGATGGTGTGGCCACTGTTGTTCTGTGGTCAATGCGTTCGGCGCACTTCACCAAATTTTCTAAAATTTTTTTTCAGGAGATCTTTAAGCATCAATTGGATGGTGTTTCTAGAGTTGCTCAGTGGTCAATGCATCCGGCGTACAACCCCAAATCTTTTTTTTCCGGAGATCTTCTAGCACCAATTGGATGGTGTGGCCACTGTTGTTCTGTGGTCAGTGCGTTCGGCGCACTTCAGTAAATTTTCTTAAATTTTTTTTCAGGAGATCTTTAAGCATCAATTGGATGGTGTTTCTAGAGTTGCTCAGTGGTCAGTGCGTCCGGCGTACGACCCCAAATCGTTTTTTTCCGGAGATCTTCTAGCACCAATTGGATGGTGTGGCCACTGTTGTTCTGTGATCAGTGCGTTCGGCGCACTTCACCAAATTTTCTAAAATTTTTTTTCAGGAGTTCTTTAAGCATCAATTGGATGGTGTTTCTAGAGTTGCTCAGTGGTCTAGCACCAATTGGATGGTGTGGTCACTGTTGTTCTGTGGTCAGTGCGTTCGGCGCACTTCACCAAATTTTCTAAAATTTTTTTTCAGAAGATCTTTAAGCATCAATTGGATGGTGTTTCTAGAGTTACTCAGTGGTCAGTGCGTCCGGCGTACAACCCCAAATCTTTTTTTTCCGGAGATCTTCTAGCACCAATTGGATGGTGTGGCCACTGTTTTTCTTTGGTCAGTGCGTTCGGCGCACTTCACCAGATTTTCTGAAATTTTCTTTCCGGAGATCTTATAGCACCAATTGGACGGTGTGGCTACAGTTGCTCAGTGGTCAGTGCGTCCGGCGTAAAACCCCAAATCTTTTTTTTCCGGAGATCTTCTAGCACCAGTTGGATGGTGTTTCTAGAGTTGCTCAGTGGTCAGTGCGTCCGGCGTACAACCCCAAATCTTCTAGCACCGATTGGATGGTGTGGCCACTGTTGTTCTGTGGTCAGTGCGTTCGGCGCACTTCACCAAATTTTCGAAAACTTTTTTTCAGGAGATCTTTAAGCATCAATTGGATGGTGTTTCTAGAGTTGCTCAGTGGTCAGTGCGTCCGGCGTACAACCCCAAATCTTTTTTTTCCGGAGATCTTCTAGCACCAATTGGATGGTGTGGCCACTGTTGTTGCTCGGCGCACTTCACCAAATTTTCGAAAATTTTTTTTCAGGAGATCTTTAAGCATCAATTGGATGGTGTTTCTAGAGTTGCTCAGTGGTCAGTGCGTCCGGCGCACAACCCCAAATCTTTTTTTTCCGGAAATCTTTTAGTACCAATTGGAAGGTGTGGCTACTATTGCTCAGTAGTCAGTGCGTCCGGCGTACAACCCCAAATCTTTTTTTCCGGAGATCTTCTAGCACCAATTGGATGGTGTGGCCACTGTTGTTTTGTGGTCAATGCGTTCGGCGCACTTCACCAAATTTTCTAAAATTTTTTTTCAGGAGATCTTTAAGCATCAATTGGATGGTGTTTCTAGAGTTGCTCAGTGGTCAATGCATCCGGCGTACAACCCCAAATCTTTTTTTTCCGGAGATCTTCTAGCACCAATTGGATGGTGTGGCCACTGTTGTTTTGTGGCCAGTGCATTCGGCGCACTTCACGAAATTTTCCAAAATTTTTTTTCAGGAGATCTTTAAGCATCAATTGGATGGTGTTTCTAGAGTTGCTCAGTGGTCAGTGCGTCCGGCGCACAACCCCAAATCTTTTTTTTTCGGAGATCTTCTAGCACCAATTGGATGGTGTGGCCACTGTTGTTGCTCGGCGCACTTCACCAAATTTTCGAAAACTTTTTTTCAGGAGATCTTTAAGCATCAATTGGATGGTGTTTCTAGAGTTGCTCAGTGGTCAGTGCGTCCGGCGTACAACCCCAAATCTTTTTTTTCCGGAGATCTTCTAGCACCAATTGGATGGTGTGGCCACTGTTGTTCTGTGGTCAATGCGTTCGGCGCACTTCACCAAATTTTCTAAAATTTTTTTTCAGGAGATCTTTAAGCATCAATTGGATGGTGTTTCTAGAGTTGCTCAGTGGTCAATGCATCCGGCGTACAACCCCAAATCTTTTTTTTCCGGAGATCTTCTAGCACCAATTGGATGGTGTGGCCACTGTTGTTCTGTGGTCAATGCGTTCGGCGCACTTCACCAGATTTTCTAAATTTTTTTTCCGGAAATCTTTTAGTACCAATTGGAAGGTGTGGCTACTATTGCTCAGTAGTCAGTGCGTCCGGCGTACAACCCCAAATCTTTTTTTCCGGAGATCTTCTAGCACCAATTGGATGGTGTGGCCACTGTTGTTCTGTGGTCAGTGCGTTCGGCGCACTTCAAAAAATTTTCTAAAATTTTTTTTCAGGAGATCTTTAAGCATCAATTGGATGGTGTTTCTAGAGTTGCTCAGTGGTCAGTGCGTCCGGCGTACAACCCCAAATCTTTTTTTTCCGGAGATCTTCTAGCACCAATTGTATGGTGTGGCCACTGTTGTTCTGTGATCAGTGCGTTCGGCGCACTTCACCAAATTTTCTAAAATTTTTTTTCAGGAGATCTTTAAGCATCAATTGGATGGTGTTTCTAGAGTTGCTCAGTGGTCAGTGCGACCGGCGTACAACCATAAATCTTTTTTTTTCCGGAGATTTTCTAGCACCAATTGGATGGTGTGGCCACTGTTGTTCTGTGGTCAATGCGTTCGGCGCACTTCACCAGATTTAGTAAATTTTTTTTCCGGAAATCTTTTAGCACCAATTGGAAGGTGTGGCTACTATTGCTCAGCAGTCAGTGCGTCCGGCGTACAACCCCAAATCTTTTTTTCCGGAGATCTTCTAGCACCAATTGGATGGTGTGGCCACTGTTGTTCTGTGGTCAGTGCGTTCGGCGCACTTCACCAAATTTTCTAAAATTTTTTTTCAGGAGATCTTTAAACATCAATTGGATGGTGTTTCTAGAGTTGCTCAGTGGTCAGTGCGTCCGGCGTACAACCCCAAATCTTTTTTCTCCGGAGATCTTCTAACACCAATTGGATGGTGTGGCCACTGTTGTTCTGTGGTCAGTGCGTTCGGCGCACTTCACCAGATTTTCTGAAAATTTTTTTCCGGAGATCTTATAGCACCAATTGGAAGGTGTGGCTACCGTTGCTCAGTAGTCAGTGCGTCCGGCGTACAACCCCAAATCTTTTTTTTCCGGAGATCTTGTAGCACCAATTGGATGGTGTGGCCACTGTTGTTCTGTGGTCAGTGCGTTCGGCGCACTTCACCAAATTTTCTAAAATTTTTTTTCAGGAGATCTTTAAGCATCAATTGGATGGTGTTTCTAGAGTTGCTCAGTGGTCAGTGCGTCCGGCTTACAACAACAAATTTTCTGAATTTTTTTTTCCGGAGATCTTTTAGCACCAATTGGAAGGTGTGGCTACTATTGCTCAGTAGTCAGTGCGTCCGGCGTACAACCCCAAATCTTTTTTTTCCGGAGATCTTCTAGCACCAATTGGATGGTGTGGCCATTGTTGTTCTGTGGTCAGTGCGTTCGGCGCACTTCACCAAATTTTCTAAAATTTTTTTTCAGGAGATCTTTAAGCATCAATTGTATGGTGTTTCTAGAGTTGCTCAGTGGTCAGTGCGTCCGGCGTACAACCCCAAATCTTTTTTTCCCGGAGATCTTCTAGCACCAATTGGATGGTGTGGCCACTGTTGTTCTGTGGTCAGTGCGTTCGGCGCACTTCACCAAATTTTCTAAAATTTTTTTTCAGGAGATCTTTAAGCATCAATTGGATGGTGTTTCTAGAGTTGCTCAGTGGTCAGTGCGTCCGGCGTACAACCCCAAATCTTTTTTTTCCGGAGATCTTCTAGCACCAATTTAATGGTGTGGCCACTGTTGTTCTGTGGTCAGTGCGTTCGGCGCACTTCACCAAATTTTCTAAAATTTTTTTTCAGGAGATCTTTAAGCATCAATTGGATGGTGTTTCTAGAGTTGCTCAGTGGTCAGTGCGTCCGGCGAACAACCCCAAATCTTTTTTTTCCGGAGATCTTCTAGCACCAATTGGACGGTGTGGCCACTGTTGTTCTGTGGTCAGTGCGTTCGGCGCACTTCACCAAATTTTCTAAAATTTTTTTTCAGGAGATCTTTAAGCATCAATTGGATGGTGTTTCTAGATTTGCTTAGTAGTCAGTGCGTCCGGCGTACAACCCCAAATCTTTTTTTTCCGGAGATCTTCTAGCACCAATTGGATGGTGTGGCCACTGTTGTTCCGTGGTCAGTGCGTTCGGCGCACTTCACCAAATTTTCTAAAATTTTTTTTCAGGAGATCTTTAAGCATCAATTGGATGGCGTTTCTAGAGTAGCTCAGTGGTCAGTGCGTCCGGCGTACAACCCCAAATCTATTTTTTCCGGAGATCTTCTAGCACCAATTGGATGGTCTGGCCACTGTCGTTCTGTGGTCAGTGCGTGCGGCGCACTTCACCAGATTTCCTGAAATTTTTGTTCCGGAGATCTTTTAGCACCAATTGGATGGTGTGGCTACAGTTGCTCAGTGGTCAGTGCGTCCGGCTTACAACAACAAATTTCCAGAATTTTTTTTTCTGAGATCTTTTAGCACCAATTGGACGGTGTGGTCACTCTTGCTCAGTGGTCAGTGCGTCCGGCGTACAACCCCAAACGTTTTTTCCGAGGATCTTCTAGCACCAATTGGATGGTGTGGCCAGTGTTGTTCTGTGGTCAGTGCGTTCGGCGCACTTCACCGAATTTTCTAAAATTTTTTTTCAGGAGATATTTAAGCATCAATTGGATGGCGTTTCTAGAGTAGCTCAGTGGTCAGTGCGTCCGGCGTACAACCCCAAATCTTTTTTTTTCCGGAGATCTTCTAGCACCAATTGGATGGTGTGGCCACTGTTGTTCTGTGGTCAGTGCGTTCGCCGCACTTCACCGAATTTTCTAAAATTTTTTTTCATTAGATCTTTAACATCAATTGGATGGCGTTTCTAGAGTAGCTCAGTGGTCAGTGCGTCCGGCGTACAACCCCAAATCTTTTTTTTTCCGGAGATCTTCTAGCACCAATTGGATGGTGTGGCCACTGTTGTTCCGTGGTCAGTGCGTTCGGCGCACTTCACCAAATTTTCTAAAATTTTTTTTCAGGAGATCTTTAAGCATCAATTGGATGGCATTTCTAGAGTAGCTCAGTGGTCAGTGCGTCCGGCGTACAACCCCAAATCTTTTTTTTTCCGGAGATCTTCTAGCACCAATTGGATGGTGTGGCCACTGTTGTTCCGTGGTCAGTGCGTTCGGCGCACTTCACCAAATTTTCTAAAATTTTTTTTCAGGAGATCTTTAAGCATCAATTGGATGGCGTTTCTAGAGTAGCTCAGTGGTCAGTGCGTCCGGCGTACAACCCCAAACCTATTTTTTCCGGAGATCTTCTAGCACCAATTGGATGGTGTGGCCACTGTCGTTCTGTGGTCAGTGCGTGCGGCGCACTTCACCAGATTTTCTGAAATTTTTGTTCCGGAGATCTTATAGCACCAATTGGACGGTGGGGCTACAGTTGCTCAGTGGTCAGTGCGTCCGGCTTACAACAACAAATTTTCTGAATTTTTTTTCAGGAGATCTTTTAGCACCAATTGGACGGTGTGGTCACTCTTGCTCAGTGGTCAGTGCGTCCGGCGTACAACCCCAAACCTTTTTTCCGAGGATCTTCTAGCACCAATTGGATGGTGTGGCCACTGTTATTCTGTGGTCAGTGCGTTCGGCGCACTTCACCAAATTTTCTAAAATTTTTTTTCAGGAGATCTTTAAGCATCAATTGTATGGTGTTTCTAGAGTTGCTCAGTGGTCAGTGCGTCCGGCGTACAACCCCAAATCTTTTTTTTCCGGAGATCTTCTAGCACCAATTTAATGGTGTGGCCACTGTTGTTCTGTGGTCAGTGCGTTCGGCGCACTTCACCAAATTTTCTAAAATTTTTTTTCAGGAGATCTTTAAGCATCAATTGGATGGTGTTTCTAGAGTTGCTCAGTGGTCAGTGCGTCCGGCTAACAACAACAAATTTTCTGAATTCTAGCACCAATTGGATGGTGTGGCCACTGTTGTTCTGTGGTCAGTGCGTTCGGCGAACTTCACCAAATTTTCTAAAATTTTATTGAGGAGATCTTTAAGCATCAATTGGATAGTGTTTCTAGATTTGCTCAGTGGTCAGTGCATCCGGCGTACAACCCCAAATCTTTTTTTCCGGAGATCTTCTAGCACCAATTGGATGGTGCGGCCACTGTTGTTCTGTGGTCAGTGCGTTCGCCGCACTTCACCAAATTTTCTAAAATTTTTTTTCAGGAGATCTTTAAGCATCAATTGGATGGTGTTCCTAGAGTTGCTCAGTGGTCAGTGCGTCCGGCGTACAACCCCAAATCTTTTTTTTCCGGAGATCTTTTAGCACCAATTGGAAGGTGTGGCTACTATTGCTCAGTAGTCAGTGCGTCCGGCGTACAACCCCAAATCTTTTTTTTCCGGAGATCTTCTAGCACCAATTGGATGGTGTGGCCACTGTTGTTCTGTGGTCAGTGCGTTCGGCGCACTTCACCAAATTTTCTAAAATTTTTTTTCAGGAGATCTTTAAGCATCAATTGGATGGTGTTTCTAGAGTTGCTCAGTGGTCAGTGCGTCCGGCGTACAACCCCAAATCTTTTTTTTCCGGAGATCTTCTAGCACCAATTTAATTGTGTGGCCACTGTTGTTCTGTGGTCAGTGCGTTCGGCACACTTCACCAAATTTTCTAAAATTTTTTTTCAGGAGATCTTTAAGCATCAATTGTATGGTGTTTCTAGAGTTGCTCAGTGGTCAGTGCGTCCGGCGTACAACCCCAAATCTTTTTTTTCCGGAGATCTTCTAGCACCAATTGGATGGTGTGGCCACTGTTGTTCTGTGGTCAGTACGTTCGGCGCACTTCACCAAATTTTCTAAAATTTTTTTTCAGGAGATCTTTAAGCATCAATTGGATGGTGTTTCTAGAGTTGCTCAGTGGTCAGTGCGTCCGGCGTACAACCCCAAATCTTTTTTTTCCGGAGATCTTCTAGCACCAATTTAATGGTGTGGCCACTGTTGTTCTGTGGTCAGTGCGTTCGGCACACTTCACCAAATTTTCTAAAATTTTTTTTCAGGAGATCTTTAAGCATCAATTGGATGGTGTTTCTAGAGTTGCTCAGTGGTCAGTGCGTCCGGCTTACAACAACAAATTTTCTGAATTTTTTTTTCCGGAGATCTTTTAGCACCAATTGGAAGGTGTGGCTACTATTGCTCAGTAGTCAGTGCGTCCGGCGTACAACCCCAAATCTTTTTTTTCCGGAGATCTTCTAGCACCAATTGGATGGTGTGGCCATTGTTGTTCTGTGGTCAGTGCGTTCGGCGCACTTCACCAAATTTTCTAAAATTTTTTTTCAGGAGATCTTTAAGCATCAATTGTATGGTGTTTCTAGAGTTGCTCAGTGGTCAGTGCGTCCGGCGTACAACCCCAAATCTTTTTTTTCCGGAGATCTTCTAGCACCAATTGGATGGTGTGGCCACTGTTGTTCTGTGGTCAGTGCGTTCGGCGCACTTCACCAAATTTTCTAAAATTTTTTTTCAGGAGATCTTTAAGCATCAATTGGATGGTGTTTCTAGAGTTGCTCAGTGGTCAGTGCGTCCGGCGTACAACCCCAAATCTTTTCTTTCCGGAGATCTTCTAGCACCAATTTAATTGTGTGGCCACTGTTGTTCTGTGGTCAGTGCGTTCGGCGCACTTCACCAAATTTTCTAAAATTTTTTTTCAGGAGATCTTTAAGCATCAATTGTATGGTGTTTCTAGAGTTGCTCAGTGGTCAGTGCGTCCGGCGTACAACCCCAAATCTTTTTTTTCCGGAGATCTTCTAGCACCAATTGGATGATGTGGCCACTGTTGTTCTGTGGTCAGTACGTTCGGCGCACTTCACCAAATTTTCTAAAATTTTTTTTCAGGAGATCTTTAAGCATCAATTGGATGGTGTTTCTAGAGTTGCTCAGTGGTCAGTGCGTCCGGCGTACAACCCCAAATCTTTTTTTTCCGGAGATCTTCTAGCACCAATTTAATGGTGTGGCCACTGTTGTTCTGTGGTCAGTGCGTTCGGCACACTTCACCAAATTTTCTAAAATTTTTTTTCAGGAGATCTTTAAGCATCAATTGGATGGTGTTTCTAGAGTTGCTCAGTGGTCAGTGCGTCCGGCTTACAACAACAAATTTTCTGAATTTTTTTTTCCGGAGATCTTTTAGCACCAATTGGAAGGTGTGGCTACTATTGCTCAGTAGTCAGTGCGTCCGGCGTACAACCCCAAATCTTTTTTTTCCGGAGATCTTCTAGCACCAATTGGATGGTGTGGCCATTGTTGTTCTGTGGTCAGTGCGTTCGGCGCACTTCACCAAATTTTCTAAAATTTTTTTTCAGGAGATCTTTAAGCATCAATTGTATGGTGTTTCTAGAGTTGCTCAGTGGTCAGTGCGTCCGGCGTACAACCCCAAATCTTTTTTTTCCGGAGATCTTCTAGCACCAATTGGATGGTGTGGCCACTGTTGTTCTGTGGTCAGTGCGTTCGGCACACTTCACCAAATTTTCTAAAATTTTTTTTCAGGAGATCTTTAAGCATCAATTGGATGGTGTTTCTAGAGTTGCTCAGTGGTCAGTGCGTCCGGCGTACAACCCCAAATCTTTTTTTTCCGGAGATCTTCTAGCACCAATTTAATGGTGTGGCCACTGTTGTTCTGTGGTCAGTGCGTTCGGCACACTTCACCAAATTTTCTAAAATTTTTTTTCAGGAGATCTTTAAGCATCAATTGGATGGTGTTTCTAGAGTTGCTCAGTGGTCAGTGCGTCCGGCTTACAACAACAAATTTTCTGAATTTTTTTTTCCGGAGATCTTTTAGCACCAATTGGAAGGTGTGGCTACTATTGCTCAGTAGTCAGTGCGTCCGGCGTACAACCCCAAATCTTTTTTTTCCGGAGATCTTCTAGCACCAATTGGATGGTGTGGCCATTGTTGTTCTGTGGTCAGTGCGTTCGGCGCACTTCACCAAATTTTCTAAAATTTTTTTTCAGGAGATCTTTAAGCATCAATTGGATGGTGTTTCTAGAGTTGCTCAGTGGTCAGTGCGTCCGGCGTACAACCCCAAACCTTTTTTTTCCGGAGATCTTCTAGCACCAATTGGATGGTGTGGCCACTGTTGTTCTGTGGTCAGTGCGTTCGGCGCACTTCACCAAATTTTCTAAAATTTTTTTTCAGGAGATCTTTAAGCATCAATTGTATGGTGTTTCTAGAGTTGCTCAGTGGTCAGTGCGTCCGGCGTACAACCCCAAATCTTTTTTTTCCGGAGATCTTCTAGCACCAATTGGATGGTGTGGCCACTGTTGTTCTGTGGTCAGTACGTTCGGCGCACTTCACCAAATTTTCTAAAATTTTTTTTCAGGAGATCTTTAAGCATCAATTGGATGGTGTTTCTAGAGTTGCTCAGTGGTCAGTGCGTCCGGCGTACAACCCCAAATCTTTTTTTTCCGGAGATCTTCTAGCACCAATTTAATGGTGTGGCCACTGTTGTTCTGTGGTCAGTGCGTTCGGCACACTTCACCAAATTTTCTAAAATTTTTTTTCAGGAGATCTTTAAGCATCAATTGGATGGTGTTTCTAGAGTTGCTCAGTGGTCAGTGCGTCCGGCTTACAACAACAAATTTTCTGAATTTTTTTTTCCGGAGATCTTTTAGCACCAATTGGAAGGTGTGGCTACTATTGCTCAGTAGTCAGTGCGTCCGGCGTACAACCCCAAATCTTTTTTTTCCGGAGATCTTCTAGCACCAATTGGATGGTGTGGCCATTGTTGTTCTGTGGTCAGTGCGTTCGGCGCACTTCACCAAATTTTCTAAAATTTTTTTTCAGGAGATCTTTAAGCATCAATTGTATGGTGTTTCTAGAGTTGCTCAGTGGTCAGTGCGTCCGGCGTACAACCCCAAATCTTTTTTTTCCGGAGATCTTCTAGCACCAATTGGATGGTGTGGCCACTGTTGTTCTGTGGTCAGTGCGTTCGGCGCACTTCACCAAATTTTCTAAAATTTTTTTTCAGGAGATCTTTAAGCATCAATTGGATGGTGTTTCTAGAGTTGCTCAGTGGTCAGTGCGTCCGGCGTACAACCCCAAATCTTTTTTTTCCGGAGATCTTCTAGCACCAATTTAATTGTGTGGCCACTGTTGTTCTGTGGTCAGTGCGTTCGGCGCACCTCACCAAATTTTCTAAAATTTTTTTTCAGGAGATCTTTAAGCATCAATTGTATGGTGTTTCTAGAGTTGCTCAGTGGTCAGTGCGTCCGGCGTACAACCCCAAATCTTTTTTTTCCGGAGATCTTCTAGCACCAATTGGATGGTGTGGCCACTGTTGTTCTGTGATCAGTGCGTTCGGCGCACTTCACCAAATTTTCTAAAATTTTTTTTCAGGAGATCTTTAAGCATCAATTGGATGTTGTTTCTAGAGTTGCTCAGTGGTCAGTGCGTCCGGCGTACAACCCCAAATCTTTTTTTTCCGGAGATCTTCTAGCACCAATTTAATGGTGTGGCCACTGTTGTTCTGTGGTCAGTGCGTTCGGCACACTTCACCAAATTTTCTAAAATTTTTTTTCAGGAGATCTTTAAGCATCAATTGGATGGTGTTTCTAGAGTTGCTCAGTGGTCAGTGCGTCCGGCTTACAACAACAAATTTTCTGAATTTTTTTTTCCGGAGATCTTTTAGCACCAATTGGAAGGTGTGGCTACTATTGCTCAGTAGTCAGTGCGTCCGGCGTACAACCCCAAATCTTTTTTTTCCGGAGATCTTCTAGCACCAATTGGATGGTGTGGCCATTGTTGTTCTGTGGTCAGTGCGTTCGGCGCACTTCACCAAATTTTCTAAAATTTTTTTTCAGGAGATCTTTAAGCATCAATTGTATGGTGTTTCTAGAGTTGCTCAGTGGTCAGTGCGTCCGGCGTACAACCCCAAATCTTTTTTTCCCGGAGATCTTCTAGCACCAATTGGATGGTGTGGCCACTGTTGTTCTGTGGTCAGTGCGTTCGGCGCACTTCACCAAATTTTCTAAAATTTTTTTTCAGGAGATCTTTAAGCATCAATTGGATGGTGTTTTTAGAGTTGCTCAGTGGTCAGTGCGTCCGGCGTACAACCCCAAATCTTTTTTTTCCGGAGATCTTCTAGCACCAATTTAATGGTGTGGCCACTGTTGTTCTGTGGTCAGTGCGTTCGGCGCACTTCACCAAATTTTCTAAAATTTGTTTTCAGGAGATCTTTAAGCATCAATTGGATGGTGTTTCTAGAGTTGCTCAGTGGTCAGTGCGTCCGGCGAACAACCCCAAATCTTTTTTTTCCGGAGATCTTCTAGCACCAATTGGACGGTGTGGCCACTGTTGTTCTGTGGTCAGTGCGTTCGGCGCACTTCACCAAATTTTCTAAAATTTTTTTTCAGGAGATCTTTAAGCATCAATTGGATGGTGTTTCTAGATTTGCTTAGTAGTCAGTGCGTCCGGCGTACAACCCCAAATCTTTTTTTTCCGGAGATCTTCTAGCACTAATTGGATGGTGTGGCCACTGTTGTTCCGTGGTCAGTGCGTTCGGCGCACTTCACCAAATTTTCTAAAATTTTTTTTCAGGAGATCTTTAAGCATCAATTGGATGGCGTTTCTAGAGTAGCTCAGTGGTCAGTGCGTCCGGCGTACAACCCCAAATCTATTTTTTCCGGAGATCTTCAAGCACCAATTGGATGGTCTGGCCACTGTCGTTCTGTGGTCAGTGCGTGCGGCGCACTTCACCAGATTTCCTGAAATTTTTGTTCCGGAGATCTTTTAGCACCAATTGGACGGTGTGGCTACAGTTGCTCAGTGGTCAGTGCGTCCGGCTTACAACAACAAATTTCCAGAATTTTTTTTTCTGAGATCTTTTAGCACCAATTGGATGGTGTGGTCACTCTTGCTCAGTGGTCAGTGCGTCCGGCGTACAACCCCAAACGTTTTTTCCGAGGATCTTCTAGCACCAATTGGATGGTGTGGCCAGTGTTGTTCTGTGGTCAGTGCGTTCGGCGCACTTCACCGAATTTTCTAAAATTTTTTTTCAGGAGATCTTTAAGCATCAATTGGATGGCGTTTCTAGAGTAGCTCAGTGGTCAGTGCGTCCGGCGTACAACCCCAAATCTTTTTTTTTCCGGAGATCTTCTAGCACCAATTGGATGGTGTGGCCACTGTTGTTCTGTGGTCAGTGCGTTCGCCGCACTTCAACGAATTTTCTAAAATTTTTTTTCAGGAGATCTTTAAGCATCAATTGGATGGCGTTTCTAGAGTAGCTCAGTGGTCAGTGCGTCCGGCGTACAACCCCAAATCTATTTTTCCGGAGATCTTCTAGCACCAATTGGATGGTGTGGCCACTGTTGTTCCGTGGTCAGTGCGTTCGGCGCACTTCACCAAATTTTCTAAAATTTTTTTTCAGGAGATCTTTAAGCATCAATTGGATGGCGTTTCTAGAGTAGCTCAGTGGTCAGTGCGTCCGGCGTACAACCCCAAATCTTTTTTTTTCCGGAGATCTTCTAGCACCAATTGGATGGTGTGGCCACTGTTGTTCCGTGGTCAGTGCGTTCGGCGCACTTCACCAAATTTTCTAAAATTTTTTTTCAGGAGATCTTTAAGCATCAATTGGATGGCGTTTCTAGAGTAGCTCAGTGGTCAGTGCGTCCGGCGTACAACCCCAAACCTATTTTTTCCGGAGATCTTCTAGCACCAATTGGATGGTGTGGCCACTGTCGTTCTGTGGTCAGTGCGTGCGGCGCACTTCACCAGATTTTCTGAAATTTTTGTTCCGGAGATCTTATAGCACCAATTGGACGGTGGGGCTACAGTTGCTCAGTGGTCAGTGCGTCCGGCATACAACAACAAATTTTCTGAATTTTTTTTCAGGAGATCTTTTAGCACCAATTGGACGGTGTGGTCACTCTTGCTCAGTGGTCAGTGCGTCCGGCGTACAACCCCAAACCTTTTTTCCGAGGATCTTCTAGCACCAATTGGATGGTGTGGCCACTGTTGTTGTGTGGTCAGTGCGTTCGGCGCACTTCACCAAATTTTCTAAAATTTTTTTTCAGGAGATCTTTAAGCATCAATTGGATGGTGTTTCTAGAGTTGCTCAGTGGTCAGTGCGTCCGGCGTACAACCCCAAATCTTTTTTTTCCGGAGATCTTCTAGCACCAATTGGATGGTGTGGCCACTGTTGTTCTGTGGTCAGTGCGTTCGGCGCACTTCACCAAATTTTCTAAAATTTTTTTTCAGGAGATCTTTAAGCATCAGTTGTATGGTGTTTCTAGAGTTGCTCAGTGGTCAGTGCGTCCGGCGTACAACCCCAAATCTTTTTTTTCCGGAGATCTTATAGCACCAACTGGACGGTGTGGCTACAGTTGCTCAGTGGTCAGTGCGTCCGGCTAACAACAACAAATTTTCTGAATTCTAGCACCAATTGGATGGTGTGGCCACTGTTGTTCTGTGGTCAGTGCGTTCGGCGCACTTCACCAGACTTTCTGAAATTTTTTTTCCGGAGATCTTATAGCACCAATTGGACGGTGTGGCTACAGTTGTTCTGTGGTCAGTGCGTTCGGCGCACTTCACCAAATTTTCTGAAATTTTTTTTTTGAGATCTTTTAGCACCAATTGGACGGTGTGGTCACTGTTGTTCAGTGGTCAGTGCGTCCGTCGTACAACCCCAAATCTTTTTTTTCCGGAGATCTTCTAGCACCAATTGGATGGTGTGGCCACTGTTGTTCTGTGGTCAGTGCGTTCGCCGCACTTCACCAAATTTTCTAAAATTTTTTTTCAGGAGATCTTTAAGCATCAATTGGATGGTATTCCTAGAGCTGCTCAGTGGTCAGTGCGTCCGGTGTACAACCCCAAATCTTTTTTTTCCGGAGATCTTCTAGCACCAATTTAATGGTGTGGCCACTGTTGTTCTGTGGTCAGTGCGTTCGGCGCACTTCACCAAATTTTCTAAAATTTTTTTTCAGGAGAACTTATAGCACCAATTGGACGGTGTGGCTACAGTTGCTCAGTGGTCAGTGCGTCCGGCTTACAACAACAACTTTTCTGAATTTTTTTTTCCGGAGATCTTTTTGCACCAATTGGAAGGTGTGGCTACTATTGCTCAGTAGTCAGTGCGTCCGGCGTACAACCCCAAATCTTTTTTTTCCGGAGATCTTCTAGCACCAATTGGATGGTGTGGCCACTGTTGTTCTGTGGTCAGTACGTTCGGCGCACTTCACCAAATTTTCTAAAATTTTTTTTCAGGAGATCTTTAAGCATCAATTGTATGGTGTTTCTAGAGTTGCTCAGTGGTCAGTGCGTCCGGCGTACAACCCCAAATCTTTTTTTTCCGGAGATCTTCTAGCACCAATTGGATGGTGTGGCCACTGTTGTTCTGTGGTCAGTGCGTTCGGCGCACTTCATCAAATTTTCTAAAATTTTTTTTCAGGAGATCTTTAAGCATCAATTGGATGGTGTTTCTAGAGTTGCTCAGTGGTCAGTGCGTCCGGCGTACAACCCCAAATCTTTTTTTTCCGGAGATCTTCTAGCACCAATTTAATTGTGTGGCCACTGTTGTTCTGTGGTCAGTGCGTTCGGCGCACTTCACCAAATTTTCTAAAATTTTTTTTCAGGAGATCTTTAAGCATCAATTGTATGGTGTTTCTAGAGTTGCTCAGTGGTCAGTGCGTCCGGCGTACAACCCCAAATCTTTTTTTTCCGGAGATCTTCTAGCACCAATTGGATGGTGTGGCCACTGTTGTTCTGTGGTCAGTGCGTTCGGCGCACTTCACCAAATTTTCTAAAATTTTTTTTCCGGAGATCTTTAAGCATCAATTGGATGGTGTTTCTAGAGTTGCTTAGTGGTCAGTGCGTCCGGCGTACAACCCCAAATCTTTTTTTTCCGGAGATCTTCTAGCACCAATTGGATGGTGTGGCCACTGTTGTTCCGTCGTCAGTGCGTTCGGCGCACTTCACCAAATTTTCTAAAATTTTTTTTCAGGAGATCTTTAAGCATCAATTGGATGGCGTTTCTAGAGTAGCTCAGTGGTCAGTGCGTCCGGCGTACAACCCCAAATCTATTTTTTCCGGAGATCTTCTAGCACCAATTGGACGGTGTGGCTACAGTTGCTCAGTGGTCAGTGCGTCCGGCTTACAACAAATTTTCTGAATTTTTTTTTCTGAGATCTTTTAGCACCAATTGGACGGTGTGGTCACTCTTGCTCAGTGGTCAGTGCGTCCGGCGTACAACCCCAAATCCTTTTTTTCCGGAGATCTTCTAGCACCAATTGGATGGTGTGGCCACTCTTGTTCTGTGGTCAGTGCGTTCGGCGCACTTCACCAGATTTTCTAAAATTTTTTTTCAGGAGATCTTATAGCACCAACTGGACGGTGTGGCTACAGTTGCTCAGTGGTCAGTGCGTCCGGCTAACAACAACAAATTTTCTGAATTCTAGCACCAATTGGATGGTGTGGCCACTGTTGTTCTGTGGTCAGTGCGTTCGGCGCACTTCACCAGATTTTCTTAAATTTTTTTTCCGGAGAATTTATAGCACCAATTGGACGGTGTGGCTACAGTTTCTCAGTGGTCAGTGCGTCCGGTTTACAACAACAAATTTTCTGAATTTTTATTTTTGAGATCTTTTAGCACCAATTGGACGGTGTGGTCACTGTTGCTCAGTGGTCCGTGCGTCCGGCGTACAACCCCAAATCTTTTTTTTCCGGAGATCTTCTAGCACCAATTGGATGGTGTGGCCACTGTTGTTCTGTGGTCAGTGCGTTCGGCGCACTTCACCAAATTTTCTAAAATTTTTTTTCAGGAGATCTTTAAGCATCAATTGGATGGTGTTTCTAGAGTTGCTCAGTGGTCAGTGCGTCCGGCGTACAACCCCAAATCTTTTTTTTCCGGAGATCTTCTAGCACCAATTTAATGGTGTGGCCACTGTTGTTCTGTGGTCAGTGCGTTCGGCGCACTTCACCAGATTTTCTGAAATTTTTTTTCCGGAGAACTTATGGCACCAATTGGACGGAGTGGCTAGAGTTGCTCAGTGGTCAGTGCGTCCGGCTTACAACAACAAATTTTCTGAATTTTTTTTTCTGAGATCTTTAAGCACCAATTGGATTGTGTGGCCACGGTTGTTCTGTGGTCAGTGCGTTCGGCGCACTTCACCAAATTTTCTGAAATTTGGCGTACAACCCCAAACTTTTTTTCCGGGGATCCTCTAGCACCAATTGGATGGTGTGGCCAGTGTTGTTCTGTGGTCAGTGCGTTCGGCGCACTTCACCAGATTTTCTGAAATTTTTTTTCCGGAGATCTTATAGCACCAATTGGACGGTGTGGCTACAGTTGCTCAGTGGTCAGTGCGTCCGGCTAACAACAACAAATTTTCTGAATTCTAGCACCAATTGGATGGTGTGGCCGCTGTTGTTCTGTGGTCAGTGCGTTCGGCGCACTTCACCAGATTTTCTGAAATTTTTTTTCCGGAGATCTTATAGCACCAATTGGACGGTGTGGCTACAGTTGCTCAGTGGTCAGTGCGTCCGGCTTACAACAACAAATTTTCTGAATTTTTTTTTTGAGATCTTTTAGCACCAATTGGACGGTGTGGTCACTGTTGCTCAGTGGTCAGTGCGTCCGGCGTACAACCCTAAATCTTTTTTTTCCGGAGATCTTCTAGCACCAATTGGATGGTGTGGCCACTGTTGTTCTGTGGTCAGTGCGTTCGGCGCACTTCACCAAATTTTCTAAAATTTTTTTTCAGGAGATCTTTAAGCATCAATTGGATGGTGTTTCTAGAGTTGCTCAGTGGTCAGTGCGTCCGGCGTACAACCCCAAATCTTTTTTTTCCAGAGATCTTCTAGCACCAATTGGATGGTGTGGCCACTGTTGTTCCGTGGTCAGTGCGTTCGGCGCACTTCACCAAATTTTCTAAAATTTTTTTTCAGGAGATCTTTAAGCATCAATTGGATGGCGTTTCTAGAGTTGCTCAGTGGTCAGTGCGTCCGGCGTACAACGCCAAACTTTTTTTCCGGGGATCTTCTAGCACCAATTGGATGGTGTGGCCAGTGTTGTTCTGTGGTCAGTGCGTTCGGCGCACTTCACCAGATTTTCTGAAATTTTTTTTCCGGAGATCTTATAGTTGCTCAGTGGTCAGTGCGTCCGGCTAACAACAACAAATTTTCTGAATTCTAGCACCAATTGGATGGTGTGGCCACTGTTGTTCTGTGGTCAGTGCGTTCGGCGCACTTCACCAGATTTTCTGAAATTTTTTTCCGGAGAACTTATAGCACCAATTGGACGGTGTGGCTACAGTTGCTCAGTGGTCAGTGCGTCCGGCTTACAACAACAAATTTTCTGAATTTTTTTTTCTGAGATCTTTTAGCACCAATTGGACTGTGTGGTCACTCTTGCTCAGTGGTCAGTGCGTCCGGCGTACAACCACAAATCTTTTTTTTCCGGAGATCTTCTAATACCAATTGGATGGTGTGGCCACTGTTGTTCTGTGGTCAGTGCGTTCGGCGCACTTCACCAGATTTTCTGAAATTTTTTTTCCGGAGATCTTATAGTTGCTCAGTGGTCAGTGCGTCCGGCTAACAACAACAAATTTTCTGAATTCTAGCACCAATTGGACGGTGTGGCTGCAGTTGCTCAGTGGTCAGTGCGTCCGGCTTACAACAACAAATTTTCTGAATTTTTTTTTCTGAGATCTTTTAGCACCAATTGGATTGTGTGGCCACGGTTGTTCTGTGGTCAGTGCGTTCGGCGCACTTCACCAAATTTTCTGAAATTTTTTTTCCGGAGTTCTTTTAGCACCAATTGGAAGGTGTGGCTACTGTTGCTCAGTAGTCAGTGCGTCCGGCGTACAACCCTAAATCTTTTTTTTCCGGAGATCTTCTAGCACCAATTGGATGGTGTGGCCATTGTTGTTCTGTGGTCAGTGCGTTCGGCGCACTTCACCAGATTTTCTGAAATGTTTTTTTCCGGAGATCTTATAGCACCAATTGGACGGTGTGGCTACAGTTGCTCAGTGGTCAGTGCGTCCGGTTTACAACAACAAATTTTCTGAATTTTTTTTTTTGAGATCTTTTAGCACCAATAGGACGGTGTGGTCACTGTTGCTCAGTGGTCAGTGCGTCCGGCATACAACCACAAATCTTTTTTTTCCGGAGATCTTCTAACACCAATTGGATGGTGTGGCCACTGTTGTTCTGTGGTCAGTGCGCTCGGTGCACTTCACCAAATTTTCTAAAATTTTTTTTCAGGAGATCTTTATGCATCAATTGGATGGTGTTTCTAGAGTTGCTCAGTGGTCAGTGCGTCCGGCGTACAACCCCAAATCTTTTTTTTTCGGAGATCTTCTAGCACCAATTGGATGGTGTGGCCACTGTTGTTCTGTGGTCAGTGCGTTCGGCGCACTTCACCAGATTTTCTGAATTTTTTTTTCCGGAGATCTTATAGCACCAATTGGACGGTGTGGCTACAGTTGCTCAGTGGTCAGTGCGTCCGGCTAACAACAACAAATTTTCTGAATTCTAGCACCAATTGGATGGTGTGGCCGCTGTTGTTCTGTGGTCAGTGCGTTCGGCGCACTTCACCAGATTTTCTGAAATTTTTTTTCCGGAGATCTTATAGCACCAATTGGACGGTGTGGCTACAGTTGCTCAGTGGTCAGTGCGTCCGGCATACAACCCCAAACTTTTTTTCCGGGGATCCTCTGGCACCAATTGGATGGTGTGGCCAGTGTTGTTCTGTGGTCAGTGCGTTCGGCGCACTTCACCAGATTTTCTGAAATTTTTTTTCCGGAGATCTTATAGCACCAATTGGACGGTGTGGCTACAGTTGCTCAGTGGTCAGTGCGTCCGGCTAACAACAACAAATTTTCTGAATTCTAGCACCAATTGGATGGTGTGGCCGCTGTTGTTCTGTGGTCAGTGCGTTCGGCGCACTTCACCAGATTTTCTGAAATTTTTTTTCCGGAGATCTTATAGCACCAATTGGACGGTGTGGCTACAGTTGCTCAGTGGTCAGTGCGTCCGGCTAACAACAACAAATTTTCTGAATTCTAGCACCAATTGGATGGTGTGGCCACTGTTGTTCTGTGGTCAGTGCGTTCGGCGCACTTCACCAGATTTTCTGAAATTTTTTTTCCGGAGATCTTATAGCACCAACTGGACGGTGTGGCTACAGTTGCTCAGTGGTTAGTGCGTCCGGCTAACAACAACAAATTTTCTGAATTCTAGCACCAATTGGATGGTGTGGCCACTGTTGTTCTGTGGTCAGTGCGTTTGGCGCACTTCACCAGATTTTCTGAAATTTTTTTTCAGGAGATCTTTAAGCATCAATTGGATGGTGTTTCTAGAGTTGCTCAGTGGTCAGTGCGTCCGGCGTACAACCCCAAATATTTTTTTTCCGGAGATCTTCCAGCACCAATTTAATGGTGTGGCCACTGTTGTTCAGTGGTCAGTGCGTCCGGCGCACTTCACCAGATTTTCTGAAATTTTTTTTCCGGAGATCTTATAGCACCAACTGGACGGTGTGGCTACAGTTGCTCAGTGGTTAGTGCGTCCGGCTAACAACAACAAATTTTCTGAATTCTAGCACCAATTGGATGGTGTGGCCACTGTTGTTCTGTGGTCAGTGCGTTTGGCGCACTTCACCAGATTTTCTGAAATTTTTTTTTTAAGGGGATCTTATAGCACCAACTGGACGGTGTGGCTACAGTTGCTCAGTGGTCAGTGCGTCCGGCTAACAACAACAAATTTTCTGAATTCTAGCACCAATTGGATGGTGTGGCCACTGTTGTTCTGTGGTCAGTGCGTTCGGCGCACTTCACCAGATTTTCTGAAATTTTTTTTCCGGAGAACTTATAGCACCAATTGGATGGTGTGGCTACAGTTTCTCAGTGGTCAGTGCGTCCGGTTTACAACAACAAATTTTCTGAATTTTTATTTTTGAGATCTTTTAGCACCAATTGGACGGTGTGGTCACTGTTGCTCAGTGGTCAGTGCGTCCGGCGTACAACCCCAAATCTTTTTTTTCCGGAGATCTTCTAGCACCAATTGGATGGTGTGGCCACTGTTGTTCTGTGGTCAGTACGTTCGGCGCACTTCACCAAATTTTCTAAAATTTTTTTTCAGGAGATCTTTAAGCATCAATTGGATGGTGTTTCTAGAGTTGCTCAGTGGTCAGTGCGTCCGGCGTACAACCCCAAATCTTTTTTTTCCGGAGATCTTCTAGCACCAATTTAATGGTGTGGCCACTGTTGTTCTGTGGTCAGTGCGTTCGGCACACTTCACCAAATTTTCTAAAATTTTTTTTCAGGAGATCTTTAAGCATCAATTGGATGGTGTTTCTAGAGTTGCTCAGTGGTCAGTGCGTCCGGCTTACAACAACAAATTTTCTGAATTTTTTTTTCCGGAGATCTTTTAGCACCAATTGGAAGGTGTGGCTACTATTGCTCAGTAGTCAGTGCGTCCGGCGTACAACCCCAAATCTTTTTTTTCCGGAGATCTTCTAGCACCAATTGGATGGTGTGGCCATTGTTGTTCTGTGGTCAGTGCGTTCGGCGCACTTCACCAAATTTTCTAAAATTTTTTTTCAGGAGATCTTTAAGCATCAATTGGATGGTGTTTCTAGAGTTGCTCAGTGGTCAGTGCGTCCGGCGTACAACCCCAAATCTTTTTTTTCCGGAGATCTTCTAGCACCAATTGGATGGTGTGGCCACTGTTGTTCTGTGGTCACTGCGTTCGGCGCACTTCACCAAATTTTCTAAAATTTTTTTTCAGGAGATCTTTAAGCATCAATTGGATGGTGTTTCTAGAGTTGCTCAGTGGTCAGTGCGTCCGGCGTACAACCCCAAATCTTTTTTTTCCGGAGATCTTCTAGCACCAATTTAATGGTGTGGCCACTGTTGTTCTGTGGTCAGTGCGTTCGGCGCACTTCACCAAATTTTCTAAAATTTTTTTTCAGGAGATCTTTAAGCATCAATTGGATGGTGTTTCTAGAGTTGCTCAGTGGTCAGTGCGTCCGGCGTACAACCCCAAATCTTTTTTTTCCGGAGATCTTCTAGCACCAATTGGATGGTGTGGCCACTGTTGTTCTGTGGTCACTGCGTTCGGCGCACTTCACCAAATTTTCTAAAATTTTTTTTTAGGAGATCTTTAAGCTTCCATTGAATGGTGTTTCTAGAGTTGCTTAGTGGTCAGTGCATCCGGCGTACAACCCCAAATCTTTTTTTTTTCGGAGATCTTCTAGCACCAATTGGATGGTGTGTCCACTGTTGTTCCGTGGTCAGTGCGTTCGGCGCACTTCACCAAATTTTCTAAAATTTTTTTTCAGGAGATCTTTAAGCATCAATTGGATGGCGTTTCTAGAGTTGCTCAGTGGTCAGTGCGTCCGGCGTACAACCCCAAACTTTTTTTCCGGAGATCTTCTAACACCAATTGGATGGTGTGGCCACTGTTGTTCTGTGGTCAGTGCGCTCGGCGAACTTCACCAAATTTTCTAAAATTTTTTTTCAGGAGATCTTATAGCACCAATTGGACGGTGTGGCTACAGTTGCTCAGTGGTCAGTGCGTCCGGCTAACAACAACAAATTTTCTGAATTCTAGCACCAATTGGATGGTGTGGCCACTGTTGTTCTGTGGTCAGTGCGCTCGGCGAACTTCACCAAATTTTCTAAAATTTTTTTTCAGGAGATCTTATAGCACCAATTGGACGGTGTGGCTACAGTTGCTCAGTGGTCAGTGCGTCCGGCTTACAACAACAAATTTTCTGAATTTTTTTTTCTGAGATCTTTTGGCATCAATTGGATGGCGTTTCT
Organism: Xylota segnis; assembly: GCA_963583995.1. NCBI lineage: Eukaryota > Metazoa > Arthropoda > Insecta > Diptera > Syrphidae > Xylota > Xylota segnis. The sequence continues at coordinate 102,324,893 of OY757236.1, read as the reverse complement.
AGAGTAGCTCAGTGGTCAGTGCGTCCGGCGTACAACCCCAAATCTATTTTTTCCGGAGATCTTCTAGCACCAATTGGATGGTGTGGCCACTGTTGTTCTGTGGTCAGTGCGTGCGGCGCACTTCACCAGATTTTCTTAAATTTTTGTTCCGGAGATCTTATAGCACCAATTGGACGGTGTGGCTACAGTTGCTCAGTGGTCAGTCCGTCCGGCTCACAACAACAAATTTTCTGAATTTTTTTTTCTGAGATCTTTTAGCACCAATTGGACGGTGTGGTCACTCTTGCTCAGTGGTCAGTGCGTCCGGCGTACAACCCCAAACCTTATTTCCGGGGATCTTTTAGCACCAATTGGATGGTGTGGCCAGTGTTGTTCTGTGGTCAGTGCGTTCGGCGCACTTCACCAGATTTTCTGAAATTTTTTTTCCGTAGATCTTATAGCACCAACTGGACGGTGTGGCTACAGTTGCTCAGTGGTCAGTGCGTCCGGCTAACAACAACAAATTTTCTGAATTCTAGCACCAATTGGATGGTGTGGCCACAGTTGTTCTGTGGTCAGTGCGTACGGCGCACTTCACCAGATTTTCTGAAATTTTTTTTCCGGACATCTTATAGCACCAACTGGACGGTGTGGCTACAGTTGCTCAGTGGTCAGTGCGTCCGGCTAACAACAACAAATTTTCTGAATTCTAGCACCAATTGGATGGTGTGGCCACTGTTGTTCTGTGGTCAGTGCGTTCGGCGCACTTCACCAGATTTTCTGAAATTTTTTTTCCGGAGAACTTATAGCACCAATTGGACGGTGTGGCTACAGTTGCTCAGTGGTCAGTGCGTCCGGCTTACAACAACAAATTTTCTGGATTTTTTTTTCTGAGATCTTTTAGCACCAATTGGACGGTGTGGTCACTCTTGCTCAGTGGTCAGTGCGTCCGGCGTACAACCCCAAACCTTATTTCCGGGGATCTTTTAGCACCAATTGGATGGTGTGGCCAGTGTTGTTCTGTGGTCAGTGCGTTCGGCGCACTTCACCAGATTTTCTGAAATTTTTTTTCCGTAGATCTTATAGCACCAACTGGACGGTGTGGCTACAGTTGCTCAGTGGTCAGTGCGTCCGGCTAACAACAACAAATTTTCTGAATTCTAGCACCAATTGGATGGTGTGGCCACAGTTGTTCTGTGGTCAGTGCGTACGGCGCACTTCACCAGATTTTCTGAAATTTTTTTTCAGGAGAACTTATAGCACCAATTGGACGGTGTGGCTACAGTTTCTCAGTGGTCAGTGCGTCCGGTTTACAACAACAAATTTTTTGAATTTTAATTTTTGAGATCTTTTAGCACCAATTGGACAACTGTTGCTCAGTGGTCAGTGCGTCCGGCGTACAACCCCAAATCTTTTTTTCCGGAGATCTTCTAGCACCAATTGGATGGTGTGGCCACTGTTGTTCTGTGGTCAGTGAGTTCGGCGCACTTCACCAAATTTTCTAAAATTTTTTTTCAGGAGATCTTTAAGCATCAATTGGATGGTGTTTCTAGAGTTGCTCAGTGGTCAGTGCGTCCGGCGTACAACCCCAAATCTTTTTTTCCAGAGATCTTCTAGCACCAATTCAATGGTGTGGCCACTGTTGTTCTGTGGTCAGTGCGTTCGGCGCACTTCACCAAATTTTCTAAAATTTTTTTTCAGGAGATCTTTAAGCATCAATTGGATGGTGTTTCTAGAGTTCCTCAGTGGTCAGTGCGTCCGGCGTACAACCCCAAATCTTTTTTTTTTCGGAGATCTTCTAGCACCAATTGGATGGTGTGGCCACTGTTGTTCCGTGGTCAGTGCGTTCGGCGCACTTCACCAAATTTTCTAAAATTTTTTTTCAGGAGATCTTTAAGCATCAATTGGATGGCGTTTCTAGAGTTGCTCAGTGGTCAGTGCGTCCGGCGTACAACCCCAAACTTTTTTTCCGGAGATCTTCTAACACCAATTGGATGGTGTGGCCACTGTTGTTCTGTGGTCAGTGCGCTCGGCGAACTTCACCAAATTTTCTAAAATTTTTTTTCAGGAGATCTTATAGCACCAATTGGACGGTGTGGCTACAGTTGCTCAGTGGTCAGTGCGTCCGGCTAACAACAACAAATTTTCTGAATTCTAGCACCAATTGGATGGTGTGGCCACTGTTGTTCTGTGGTCAGTGCGTTCGGCGCACTTCACCAGATTTTCTGAAATTTTTTTTCCGGAGAACTTATAGCACCAATTGGACGGTGTGGCTACATTTGCTCAGTGGTCAGTGCGTCCGGCTTACAACAACAAATTTTCTGGATTTTTTTTTCTGAGATCTTTTAGCACCAATTGGACGGTGTGGTCACTCTTGCTCAGTGGTCAGTGCGTCCGGCGTACAACCCCAAACCTTATTTCCGGGGATCTTTTAGCACCAATTGGATGGTGTGGCCAGTGTTGTTCTGTGGTCAGTGCGTTCGGCGCACTTCACCAGATTTTCTGAAATTTTTTTTCCGTAGATCTTATAGCACCAACTGGACGGTGTGGCTACAGTTGCTCAGTGGTCAGTGCGTCCGGCTAACAACAACAAATTTTCTGAATTCTAGCACCAATTGGATGGTGTGGCCACAGTTGTTCTGTGGTCAGTGCGTACGGCGCACTTCACCAGATTTTCTGAAATTTTTTTTCCGGAGATCTTATAGCACCAACTGGACGGTGTGGCTACAGTTGCTCAGTGGTCAGTGCGTCCGGCTAACAACAACAAATTTTCTGAATTCTAGCACCAATTGGATGGTGTGGCCAGTGTTGTTCTGTGGTCAGTGCGTTCGGCGCACTTCACCAGATTTTCTGAAATTTTTTTTCAGGAGAACTTATAGCACCAATTGGACGGTGTGGCTACAGTTTCTCAGTGGTCAGTGCGTCCGGTTTACAACAACAAATTTTCTGAATTTTAATTTTTGAGATCTTTTAGCACCAATTGGACAACTGTTGCTCAGTGGTCAGTGCGTCCGGCGTACAACCCCAAATCTTTTTTTCCGGAGATCTTCTAGCACCAATTGGATGGTGTGGCCACTGTTGTTCTGTGGTCAGTGAGTTCGGCGCACTTCACCAAATTTTCTAAAATTTTTTTTCAGGAGATCTTTAAGCATCAATTGGATGGTGTTTCTAGAGTTGCTCAGTGGTCAGTGCGTCCGGCGTACAACCCCAAATCTTTTTTTCCAGAGATCTTCTAGCACCAATTCAATGGTGTGGCCACTGTTGTTCTGTGGTCAGTGCGTTCGGCGCACTTCACCAAATTTTCTAAAATTTTTTTTTAGGAGATATTTAAGCATCAATTGGATGGTGTTTCTAGAGTTGCTCAGTGGTCAGTGCGTCCGGCGTACAACCCCAAATCTTTTTTTTCCGGAGATCTTCTAGCACCAATTGGATGGTGTGGCCACTGTTGTTCTGTGGTCACTGCGTTCGGCGCACTTCACCAAATTTTCTAAAATTTTTTTTCAGGAGATCTTTAAGCATCAATTGGATGGTGTTTCTAGAGTTGCTCAGTGGTCAGTGCGTCCGGCGTACAACCCCAAATCTTTTTTTTTTCGGAGATCTTCTAGCACCAATTGGATGGTGTGGCCACTGTTGTTCCGTGGTCAGTGCGTTCGGCGTACAACCCCAAACTTTTTTTCCGGAGATCTTCTAACACCAATTGGATGGTGTGGCCACTGTTGTTCTGTGGTCAGTGCGCTCGGCGAACTTCACCAAATTTTCTAAAATTTTTTTTCAGGAGATCTTATAGCACCAATTGGACGGTGTGGCTACAGTTGCTCAGTGGTCAGTGCGTCCGGCTAACAACAACAAATTTTCTGAATTCTAGCACCAATTGGATGGTGTGGCCACTGTTGTTCTGTGGTCAGTGCGTTCGGCGCACTTCACCAGATTTTCTGAAATTTTTTTTCCGGAGAACTTATAGCACCAATTGGACGGTGTGGCTACAGTTGCTCAGTGGTCAGTGCGTCCGGCTTACAACAACAAATTTTCTGGATTTTTTTTTTCTGAGATCTTTTAACTCCAATTGGACGGTGTGGTCACTCTTGCTCAGTGGTCAGTGCGTCCGGCGTACAACCCCAAATCTTTTTTTTCGGGAGATCTTTTAGCACCAATTGGATTGTGTGGCCACGGTTGTTCTGTGGTCAGTGCGTTCGGCGCACTTCACCAAATTTTCTAAAATTTTTTTTCAGAAGATCTTTAAGCATCAATTGGATGGCGTTTCTAGAGTAGCTCAGTGGTCAGTGCGTCCGGCGTACAACCCCAAATCTATTTTTTCCGGAGATCTTCTAGCACCAATTGGATGGTGTGGCCACTGTCGTTCTGTGGTCAGCGCGTGCGGCGCACTTCACCAGATTTTCTGAAATTTTTTTTCAGGAGATCTTATAGCACCAATTGGACGGTGTGGCTACAGTTGCTCAGTGGTCAGTGCGTCCGGCTTACAACAACAAATTTTCTGAATTGTTTTTTCTGAGATCTTTTAGCACCAATTGGACGGTGTGGTCACTCTTGCTCAGTGGTCAGTGCGTCCGGCGTACAACCCCAAACCTTATTTCCGGGGATCTTTTAGCACCAATTGGATGGTGTGGCCAGTGTTGTTCTGTGGTCAGTGCGTTCGGCGCACTTCACCAGATTTTCTGAAATTTTTTTTCCGGAGAACTTATAGCACCAATTGGACGGTGTGGCTACAGTTGCTCAGTGGTCAGTGCGTCCGGCTTACAACAACAAATTTTCTGAATTGTTTTTTCTGAGATCTTTTAGCACCAATTGGACGGTGTGGTCACTCTTGCTCAGTGGTCAGTGCGTCCGGCGTACAACCCCAAACCTTATTTCCGGGGATCTTTTAGCACCAATTGGATGGTGTGGCCAGTGTTGTTCTGTGGTCAGTGCGTTCGGCGCACTTCACCAGATTTTCTGAAATTTTTTTTCCGGAGAACTTATAGCACCAATTGGACGGTGTGGTCACTCTTGCTCAGTGGTCAGTGCGTCCGGCGTACAACCCCAAACCTTATTTCCGGGGATCTTTTAGCACCAATTGGATGGTGTGGCCAGTGTTGTTCTGTGGTCAGTGCGTTCGGCGCACTTCACCAGATTTTCTGAAATTTTTTTTCCGTAGATCTTATAGCACCAACTGGACGGTGTGGCTACAGTTGCTCAGTGGTCAGTGCGACGGGCTAACAACAACCAATTTTCTGAATTCTAGCACCAATTGGATGGTGTGGCCACTGTTGTTCTGTGGTCAGTGCGTTCGGCGCACTTCACCAGATTTTCTGAAATTTTTTTTCCGGAGAACTTATAGCACCAATTGGACGGTGTGGCTACAGTTGCTCAGTGGTCAGTGCGTCCGGCTTACAACAACAAATTTTCTGAATTGTTTTTTCTGAGATCTTTTAGCACCAATTGGACGGTGTGGTCACTCTTGCTCAGTGGTCAGTGCGTCCGGCGTACAACCCCAAACCTTATTTCCGGGGATCTTTTAGCACCAATTGGATGGTGTGGCCAGTGTTGTTCTGTGGTCAGTGCGTTCGGCGCACTTCACCAGATTTTCTGAAATTTTTTTTCCGTAGATCTTATAGCACCAACTGGACGGTGTGGCTACAGTTGCTCAGTGGTCAGTGCGACGGGCTAACAACAACAAATTTTCTGAATTCTAGCACCAATTGGATGGTGTGGCCAGTGTTGTTCTGTGGTCAGTGCGTTCGGCGCACTTCACCAGATTTTCTGAAATTTTTTTTCCGGACATCTTATAGCACCAACTGGACGGTGTGGCTACAGTTGCTCAGTGGTCAGTGCGTCCGGCTAACAACAACAAATTTTCTGAATTCTAGCACCAATTGGATGGTGTGGCCACTGTTGTTCTGTGGTCAGTGCGTTCGGCGCACTTCACCAGATTTTCTGAAATTTTTTTTCCGGAGAACTTATAGCACCAATTGGACGGTGTGGCTACAGTTTCTCAGTGGTCAGTGCGTCCGGTTTACAACAACAAATTTTCTGAATTTTTATTTTTGAGATCTTTTAGCACCAATTGGACGGTGTGGTCACTGTTGCTCAGTGGTCAGTGCGTCCGGCGTACAACCCCAAATCTTTTTTTTCCGGAGATCTTCTAGCACCAATTGGATGGTGTGGCCACTGTTGTTCTGTGGTCAGTGCGTTCGGCGCACTTCACCAAATTTTCTAAAATTTTTTTTCAGGAGATCTTTAAGCATCAATTGGATGGCGTTTCTATAGTAGCTCAGTGGTCAGTGCGTCCGGCGTACAACCCCAAATCTATTTTTTCCGGAGATCTTCTAGCACCAATTGGATGGTGTGGCCACTGTCGTTCTGTGGTCAGTGCGTGCGGCGCACTTCACCAGATTTTCTTAAATTTTTGTTCCGGAGATCTTATAGCACCAATTGGACGGTGTGGCTACAGTTGCTCTGTGGTCAGTCCGTCCGGCATACAACAACAAATTTTCTGAATTTTTTTTTCTGAGATCTTTTAGCACCAATTGGACGGTGTGGTCACTCTTGCTCAGTGGTCAGTGCGTCAGGCGTACAACCCCAAACCTTATTTCCGGGGATCTTTTAGCACCAATTGGATGGTGTGGCCAGTGTTGTTCTGTGGTCAGTGCGTTCGGCGCACTTCACCAGATTTTCTGAAATTTTTTTTCCGTAGATCTTATAGCACCAACTGGACGGTGTGGCTACAGTTGCTCAGTGGTCAGTGCGTCCGGCTAACAACAACAAATTTTCTGAATTCTAGCACCAATTGGATGGTGTGGCCACAGTTGTTCTGTGGTCAGTGCGTACGGCGCACTTCACCAGATTTTCTGAAATTTTTTTTCCGGAGATCTTATAGCACCAACTGGACGGTGTGGCTACAGTTGCTCAGTGGTCAGTGCGTCCGGCTAACAACAACAAATTTTCTGAATTCTAGCACCAATTGGATGGTGTGGCCAGTGTTGTTCTGTGGTCAGTGCGTTCGGCGCACTTCACCAGATTTTCTGAAATTTTTTTTCAGGAGAACTTATAGCACCAATTGGACGGTGTGGCTACAGTTTCTCAGTGGTCAGTGCGTCCGGTTTACAACAACAAATTTTCTGAATTTTAATTTTTGAGATCTTTTAGCACCAATTGGACGGTGTGGTCACTGTTGCTCAGTGGTCAGTGCGTCCGGCGTACAACCCCAAATCTTTTTTTCCGGAGATCTTCTAGCACCAATTGGATGGTGTGGCCACTGTTGTTCTGTGGTCAGTGCGTTCGGCGCACTTCACCAAATTTTCTAAAATTTTTTTTCAGGAGATCTTTAAGCATCAATTGGATGGTGTTTCTAGAGTTGCTCAGTGGTCAGTGCGTCCGGCGTACATCCCCTAATCTTTTATTTCCGGAGATCTTCTAGCACCAATTTAATGGTGTGGCCACTGTTGTTCTGTGGTCAGTGCGTTCGGCGCACTTCACCAGATTTTCTGAAATTTTTTTTCCGGAGATCTTATAGCACCAATTGGACGGTGTGGCTACAATTGCTCAGTGGTCAGTGCGTCCGGTTTACAACAACAAATTTTCTGAATTTTTTTTTTTGAGATCTTTTAGCACCAATTGGACGGTGTGGTCACTGTTGCTCAGTGGTCAGTGCGTCCGGCATACAACCACAAATCTTTTTTTTCCGGAGATCTTCTAACACCAATTGGATGGTGTGGCCACTGTTGTTCTGTGGTCAGTGCGTTCGGCGCACTTCACCAAATTTTCTAAAATTTTTTTTCAGGAGTTCTTTAAGCATCAATTGGATGGTGTTTCTAGAGTTGCTCAGTGGTCTAGCACCAATTGGATGGTGTGGTCACTGTTGTTCTGTGGTCAGTGCGTTCGGCGCACTTCACCAAATTTTCTAAAATTTTTTTTCAGAAGATCTTTAAGCATCAATTGGATGGCGTTTCTAGAGTTGCTCAGTGGTCAGTGCGTCCGGCGTACAACCCCAAATCTTCTAGCACCGATTGGATGGTGTGGCCACTGTTGTTCTGTGGTCAGTGCGTTCGGCGCACTTCACCAAATTTTCTAAAATTTTTTTTCAGGAGATCTTTAAGCATCAATTGGATGGCGTTTCTAGAGTTGCTCAGTGGTCAGTGCGTCCGGCGTACAACCCCAAATCTTCTAGCACCAATTGGATGGTGTGGCCACTGCTGTTCCGTGGTCAGTGCGTCCGGCGCACTTCACCAAATTTTCTAAAATTTTTTTTCAGGAGATCTTTAAGCATCAATTGGATGGCGTTTCTAGAGTTGCTCAGTGGTCAGTGCGTCCGGCGTACAACCCCAAACTTTTTTTACGGGGATCTTCTAGCACCAATTGGATGGTGTGGCCAGTGTTGTTCTGTGGTCAGTGCGTTCGGCGCACTTCACCAGATTTTCTGAAATTTTTTTTCCGGAGATCTTATAGCACCAATTGGACGGTGTGGCTACAGTTGCTCAGTGGTCAGTGCGTCCGGCTAACAACAACAAATTTTCTGAATTCTAGCACCAATTGGATGGTGTGGCCACTGTTGTTCTGTGGTCAGTGCGTTCGGCGCACTTCACCAGATTTTCTGAAATTTTTTTTCCGGAGAACTTATAGCACCAATTGGATGGTGTGGCTACAGTTGCTCAGTGGTCAGTGCGTCCGGCTTACAACAACAAATTTTCTGAATTTTTTTTTCTGAGATCTTTTAGCACCAATTGGACTGTGTGGTCACTCTTGCTCAGTGGTCAGTACGTTCATCGTACAACCACAAATCTTTTTTTTCCGGAGATCTTCTAACACCAATTGGATGGTGTGGCCACTGTTGTTCTGTGGTCAGTGCGCTCTTCGCACTTCACCAAATTTTCTAAAATTTTTTTTTCAGGAGATCTTTAAGCACCAATTGGACGGTGTGGCTACAGTTGCTCAGTGGTCAGTGCGTCCGGCTAACAACAACAAATTTTCTGAATTCTAGCACCAATTGGATGGTGTGGCTACAGTTGCTCAGTGGTCAGTGCGTCCGGCTAACAACAACAAATTTTCTGAATTCTAGCACCAATTGGACGGTGTGGCTACAGTTGCTCAGTGGTCAGTGCGTCCGGCTTACAACAACAAATTTTCTGAATTTTTTTTTCTGAGATCTTTTAGCACCAATTGGACGGTGTGGTCACTCTTGCTCAGTGGTCAGTGCGTCCGGCGTACAACCCCAAATCTTTTTTTTCCATAGATCTTTTAGCACCAATTGGATGGTGTGGCCACTGTTGTTCTGTGGTCAGTGCGTTCGGCGCACTTCACCAAATTTTCTGAAATTTTTTTTCCGGAGTTCTTTTAGCACCAATTGGAAGGTGTGGCTACTGTTGCTCAGTAGTCAGTGCGTCCGGCGTACAACCCCAAATCTTTTTTTTCCGGAGATCTTCTAGCACCAATTGGATGGTGTGGCCACTGTTGTTCTGTGGTCAGTGCGTTCGGCGCACTTCACCAGATTTTCTGAAATTTTTTTTCCGGAGATCTTATAGCACCAATTGGACGGTGTGGCTACAATTGCTCAGTGGTCAGTGCGTCCGGTTTACAACAACAAATTTTCTGAATTTTTTTTTTTGAGATCTTTTAGCACCAATTGGACGGTGTGGTCACTGTTGCTCAGTGGTCAGTGCGTCCGGCATACAACCACAAATCTTTTTTTTCCGGAGATCTTCTAACACCAATTGGATGGTGTGGCCACTGTTGTTCTGTGGTCAGTGCGTTCGGCGCACTTCACCAAATTTTCTAAAATTTTTTTTCAGGAGTTCTTTAAGCATCAATTGGATGGTGTTTCTAGAGTTGCTCAGTGGTCTAGCACCAATTGGATGGTGTGGTCACTGTTGTTCTGTGGTCAGTGCGTTCGGCGCACTTCACCAAATTTTCTAAAATTTTTTTTCAGAAGATCTTTAAGCATCAATTGGATGGTGTTTCTAGAGTTACTCAGTGGTCAGTGCGTCCGGCGTACAACCCCAAATCTTTTTTTTCCGGAGATCTTCTAGCACCAATTGGATGGTGTGGCCACTGTTTTTCTTTGGTCAGTGCGTTCGGCGCACTTCACCAGATTTTCTGAAATTTTCTTTCCGGAGATCTTATAGCACCAATTGGACGGTGTGGCTACAGTTGCTCAGTGGTCAGTGCGTCCGGCGTAAAACCCCAAATCTTTTTTTTCCGGAGATCTTCTAGCACCAGTTGGATGGTGTTTCTAGAGTTGCTCAGTGGTCAGTGCGTCCGGCGTACAACCCCAAATCTTCTAGCACCGATTGGATGGTGTGGCCACTGTTGTTCTGTGGTCAGTGCGTTCGGCGCACTTCACCAAATTTTCTAAATTGTTTTTTCAGGAGATCTTTAAGCATCAATTGGATGGTGTTTCTAGAGTTGCTCAGTGGTCAGTGCGTCCGGCGTACAACCCCAAATCTTTTTTTTCCGGAGATCTTCTAGCACCAATTGGATGGTGTGGCCACTGTTGTTTTGTGGTCAGTGCATTCGGCGCACTTCACGAAATTTTCCAAAATTTTTTTTCAGGAGATCTTTGAGCATCAATTGGATGGTGTTTCTAGAGTTGCTCAGTGGTCAGTGCGTCCGGCGTACAACCCCAAATCTTTTTTTTTCGGAGATCTTCTAGCACCAATTGGATGGTGTGGCCACTGTTGTTGCTCGGCGCACTTCACCAAATTTTCGAAAACTATTTTTCAGGAGATCTTTAAGCATCAATTGGATGGTGTTTCTAGAGTTGCTCAGTGGTCAGTGCGTCCGGCGTACAACCCCAAATCTTTTTTTTCCGGAGATCTTCTAGCACCAATTGGATGGTGTGGCCACTGTTGTTCTGTGGTCAATGCTTTCGGCGCACTTCACCAAATTTTCTAAAATTTTTTTTCAGGAGATCTTTAAGCATCAATTGGATGGTGTTTCTAGAGTTGCTCAGTGGTCAATGCATCCGGCGTACAACCCCAAATCTTTTTTGTCCGGAGATCTTCTAGCACCAATTGGATGGTGTGGCCACTGTTGTTCTGTGGTCAATGCGTTCGGCGCACTTCACCAGATTTTCTAAATTTTTTTTCCGGAAATCTTTTAGTACCAATTGGAAGGTGTGGCTACTATTGCTCAGTAGTCAGTGCGTCCGGCGTACAACCCCAAATCTTTTTTTCCGGAGATCTTCTAGCACCAATTGGATGGTGTGGCCACTGTTGTTTTGTGGTCAGTGCATTCGGCGCACTTCACGAAATTTTCCAAAATTTTTTTTCAGGAGATCTTTAAGCATCAATTGGATGGTGTTTCTAGAGTTGCTCAGTGGTCAGTGCGTCCGGCGTACAACCCCAAATCTTTTTTATTCGGAGATCTTCTAGCACCAATTGGATGGTGTGGCCACTGTTGTTCTGTGGTCAATGCGTTCGGCGCACTTCACCAAATTTTCTAAAATTTTTTTTCAGGAGATCTTTAAGCATCAATTGGATGGTGTTTCTAGAGTTGCTCAGTGGTCAATGCATCCGGCGTACAACCCCAAATCTTTTTTTTCCGGAGATCTTCTAGCACCAATTGGATGGTGTGGCCACTGTTGTTTTGTGGTCAGTGCATTCGGCGCACTTCACGAAATTTTCCAAAATTTTTTTTCAGGAGATCTTTAAGCATCAATTGGATGGTGTTTCTAGAGTTGCTCAGTGGTCAGTGCGTCCGGCGCACAACCCCAAATCTTTTTTTTTCGGAGATCTTCTAGCACCAATTGGATGGTGTGGCCACTGTTGTTGCTCGGCGCACTTCACCAAATTTTCGAAAACTTTTTTTCAGGAGATCTTTAAGCATCAATTGGATGGTGTTTCTAGAGTTGCTCAGTGGTCAGTGCGTCCGGCGTACAACCCCAAATCTTTTTTTTCCGGAGATTTTCTAGCACCAATTGGATGGTGTGGCCACTGTTGTTCTGTGGTCAATGCGTTCGGCGCACTTCACCAAATTTTCTAAAATTTTTTTTCAGGAGATCTTTAAGCATCAATTGGATGGTGTTTCTAGAGTTGCTCAGTGGTCAATGCATCCGGCGTACAACCCCAAATTTTTTTTTTCCGGAGATCTTCTAGCACCAATTGGATGGTGTGGCCACTGTTGTTCTGTGGTCAATGCGTTCGGCGCACTTCACCAGATTTTCTAAATTTTTTTTCCGGAAATCTTTTAGTACCAATTAAAAGGTGTGGCTACTATTGCTCAGTAGTCAGTGCGTCCGGCGTACAACCCCAAATCTTTTTTTCCGGAGATCTTCTAGCACCAATTGGATGGTGTGGCCACTGTTGTTCTGTGGTCAGTGCGTTCGGCGCACTTCACCAAATTTTCTAAAATTTTTTTTCAGGAGATCTTTAAGCATCAATTGGATGGTGTTTCTAGAGTTGCTCAGTGGTCAGTGCGTCCGGCGTACAACCCCAAATCTTTTTTTTCCGGAGATCTTCTAGCACCAATTGGATGGTGTGGCCACTGTTGTTCTGTGATCAGTGCGTTCGGCGCACTTCACCAAATTTTCTAAAATTTTTTTTCAGGAGATCTTTAAGCATCAATTGGATGGTGTTTCTAGAGTTGCTCAGTGGTCAGTGCGTCCGGCGTACAACCATAAATCTTTTTTTTTCCGGAGATTTTCTAGCACCAATTGGATGGTGTGGCCACTGTTGTTCTGTGGTCAATGCGTTCGGCGCACTTCACCAGATTTAGTAAATTTTTTTTCCGGAAATCTTTTAGCACCAATTGGAAGGTGTGGCTACTATTGCTCAGCAGTCAGTGCGTCCGGCGTACAACCCCAAATCTTTTTTTCCGGAGATCTTCTAGCACCAATTGGATGGTGTGGCCACTGTTGTTCTGTGGTCAGTGCGTTCGGCGCACTTCACCAAATTTTCTAAAATTTTTTTTCAGGAGATCTTTAAGCATCAATTGGATGGTGTTTCTAGAGTTGCTCAGTGGTCAGTGCGTCCGGCGTACAACCCCAAATCTTTTTTCTCCGGAGATCTTCTAACACCAATTGGATGGTGTGGCCACTGTTGTTCTGTGGTCAGTGCGTTCGGCGCACTTCACCAGATTTTCTGAAAATTTTTTTCCGGAGATCTTATAGCACCAATTGGAAGGTGTGGCTACCGTTGCTCAGTAGTCAGTGCGTCCGGCGTACAACCCCAAATCTTTTTTTTCCGGAGATCTTGTAGCACCAATTGGATGGTGTGGCCACTGTTGTTCTGTGGTCAGTGCGTTCGGCGCACTTCACCAAATTTTCGAAAACTTTTTTTCAGGAGATCTTTAAGCATCAATTGGATGGTGTTTCTAGAGTTGCTCAGTGGTCAGTGCGTCCGGCGTACAACCCCAAATCTTTTTTTTCCGGAGATCTTCTAGCACCAATTGGATGGTGTGGCCACTGTTGTTGCTCGGCGCACTTCACCAAATTTTCGAAAATTTTTTTTCAGGAGATCTTTAAGCATCAATTGGATGGTGTTTCTAGAGTTGCTCAGTGGTCAGTGCGTCCGGCGCACAACCCCAAATCTTTTTTTTCCGGAAATCTTTTAGTACCAATTGGAAGGTGTGGCTACTATTGCTCAGTAGTCAGTGCGTCCGGCGTACAACCCCAAATCTTTTTTTCCGGAGATCTTCTAGCACCAATTGGATGGTGTGGCCACTGTTGTTTTGTGGTCAATGCGTTCGGCGCACTTCACCAAATTTTCTAAAATTTTTTTTCAGGAGATCTTTAAGCATCAATTGGATGGTGTTTCTAGAGTTGCTCAGTGGTCAATGCATCCGGCGTACAACCCCAAATCTTTTTTTTCCGGAGATCTTCTAGCACCAATTGGATGGTGTGGCCACTGTTGTTTTGTGGTCAGTGCATTCGGCGCACTTCACGAAATTTTCCAAAATTTTTTTTCAGGAGATCTTTAAGCATCAATTGGATGGTGTTTCTAGAGTTGCTCAGTGGTCAGTGCGTCCGGCGCACAACCCCAAATCTTTTTTTTTCGGAGATCTTCTAGCACCAATTGGATGGTGTGGCCACTGTTGTTGCTCGGCGCACTTCACCAAATTTTCGAAAACTTTTTTTCAGGAGATCTTTAAGCATCAATTGGATGGTGTTTCTAGAGTTGCTCAGTGGTCAGTGCGTCCGGCGTACAACCCCAAATCTTTTTTTTCCGGAGATCTTCTAGCACCAATTGGATGGTGTGGCCACTGTTGTTCTGTGGTCAATGCGTTCGGCGCACTTCACCAAATTTTCTAAAATTTTTTTTCAGGAGATCTTTAAGCATCAATTGGATGGTGTTTCTAGAGTTGCTCAGTGGTCAATGCATCCGGCGTACAACCCCAAATCTTTTTTTTCCGGAGATCTTCTAGCACCAATTGGATGGTGTGGCCACTGTTGTTCTGTGGTCAGTGCGTTCGGCGCACTTCAGTAAATTTTCTTAAATTTTTTTTCAGGAGATCTTTAAGCATCAATTGGATGGTGTTTCTAGAGTTGCTCAGTGGTCAGTGCGTCCGGCGTACGACCCCAAATCGTTTTTTTCCGGAGATCTTCTAGCACCAATTGGATGGTGTGGCCACTGTTGTTCTGTGATCAGTGCGTTCGGCGCACTTCACCAAATTTTCTAAAATTTTTTTTCAGGAGTTCTTTAAGCATCAATTGGATGGTGTTTCTAGAGTTGCTCAGTGGTCTAGCACCAATTGGATGGTGTGGTCACTGTTGTTCTGTGGTCAGTGCGTTCGGCGCACTTCACCAAATTTTCTAAAATTTTTTTTCAGAAGATCTTTAAGCATCAATTGGATGGTGTTTCTAGAGTTACTCAGTGGTCAGTGCGTCCGGCGTACAACCCCAAATCTTTTTTTTCCGGAGATCTTCTAGCACCAATTGGATGGTGTGGCCACTGTTTTTCTTTGGTCAGTGCGTTCGGCGCACTTCACCAGATTTTCTGAAATTTTCTTTCCGGAGATCTTATAGCACCAATTGGACGGTGTGGCTACAGTTGCTCAGTGGTCAGTGCGTCCGGCGTAAAACCCCAAATCTTTTTTTTCCGGAGATCTTCTAGCACCAGTTGGATGGTGTTTCTAGAGTTGCTCAGTGGTCAGTGCGTCCGGCGTACAACCCCAAATCTTCTAGCACCGATTGGATGGTGTGGCCACTGTTGTTCTGTGGTCAGTGCGTTCGGCGCACTTCACCAAATTTTCGAAAACTTTTTTTCAGGAGATCTTTAAGCATCAATTGGATGGTGTTTCTAGAGTTGCTCAGTGGTCAGTGCGTCCGGCGTACAACCCCAAATCTTTTTTTTCCGGAGATCTTCTAGCACCAATTGGATGGTGTGGCCACTGTTGTTGCTCGGCGCACTTCACCAAATTTTCGAAAATTTTTTTTCAGGAGATCTTTAAGCATCAATTGGATGGTGTTTCTAGAGTTGCTCAGTGGTCAGTGCGTCCGGCGCACAACCCCAAATCTTTTTTTTCCGGAAATCTTTTAGTACCAATTGGAAGGTGTGGCTACTATTGCTCAGTAGTCAGTGCGTCCGGCGTACAACCCCAAATCTTTTTTTCCGGAGATCTTCTAGCACCAATTGGATGGTGTGGCCACTGTTGTTTTGTGGTCAATGCGTTCGGCGCACTTCACCAAATTTTCTAAAATTTTTTTTCAGGAGATCTTTAAGCATCAATTGGATGGTGTTTCTAGAGTTGCTCAGTGGTCAATGCATCCGGCGTACAACCCCAAATCTTTTTTTTCCGGAGATCTTCTAGCACCAATTGGATGGTGTGGCCACTGTTGTTTTGTGGTCAGTGCATTCGGCGCACTTCACGAAATTTTCCAAAATTTTTTTTCAGGAGATCTTTAAGCATCAATTGGATGGTGTTTCTAGAGTTGCTCAGTGGTCAGTGCGTCCGGCGCACAACCCCAAATCTTTTTTTTTCGGAGATCTTCTAGCACCAATTGGATGGTGTGGCCACTGTTGTTGCTGGGCGCACTTCACCAAATTTTCGAAAACTTTTTTTCAGGAGATCTTTAAGCATCAATTGGATGGTGTTTCTAGAGTTGCTCAGTGGTCAGTGCGTCCGGCGTACAACCCCAAATCTTTTTTTTCCGGAGACCTTCTAGCACCAATTGGATGGTGTGGCCACTGTTGTTCTGTGGTCAATGCGTTCGGCGCACTTCACCAAATTTTCTAAAATTTTTTTTCAGGAGATCTTTAAGCATCAATTGGATGGTGTTTCTAGAGTTGCTCAGTGGTCAATGCATCCGGCGTACAACCCCAAATCTTTTTTTTCCGGAGATCTTCTAGCACCAATTGGATGGTGTGGCCACTGTTGTTCTGTGGTCAATGCGTTCGGCGCACTTCACCAGATTTTCTAAATTTTTTTTCCGGAAATCTTTTAGTACCAATTGGAAGGTGTGGCTACTATTGCTCAGTAGTCAGTGCGTCCGGCGTACAACCCCAAATCTTTTTTTCCGGAGATCTTCTAGCACCAATTGGATGGTGTGGCCACTGTTGTTCTGTGGTCAGTGCGTTCGGCGCACTTCAAAAAATTTTCTAAAATTTTTTTTCAGGAGATCTTTAAGCATCAATTGGATGGTGTTTCTAGAGTTGCTCAGTGGTCAGTGCGTCCGGCGTACAACCCCAAATCTTTTTTTTCCGGAGATCTTCTAGCACCAATTGGATGGTGTGGCCACTGTTGTTCTGTGATCAGTGCGTTCGGCGCACTTCACCAAATTTTCTAAAATTTTTTTCAGGAGATCTTTAAGCATCAATTGGATGGTGTTTCTAGAGTTGCTCAGTGGTCAGTGCGACCGGCGTACAACCATAAATCTTTTTTTTTCCGGAGATTTTCTAGCACCAATTGGATGGTGTGGCCACTGTTGTTCTGTGGTCAATGCGTTCGGCGCACTTCACCAGATTTAGTAAATTTTTTTTCCGGAAATCTTTTAGCACCAATTGGAAGGTGTGGCTACTATTGCTCAGCAGTCAGTGCGTCCGGCGTACAACCCCAAATCTTTTTTTCCGGAGATCTTCTAGCACCAATTGGATGGTGTGGCCACTGTTGTTCTGTGGTCAGTGCGTTCGGCGCACTTCACCAAATTTTCTAAAATTTTTTTTCAGGAGATCTTTAAGCATCAATTGGATGGTGTTTCTAGAGTTGCTCAGTGGTCAGTGCGTCCGGCGTACAACCCCAAATCTTTTTTCTCCGGAGATCTTCTAACACCAATTGGATGGTGTGGCCACTGTTGTTCTGTGGTCAGTGCGTTCGGCGCACTTCACCAGATTTTCTGAAAATTTTTTTCCGGAGATCTTATAGCACCAATTGGAAGGTGTGGCTACCGTTGCTCAGTAGTCAGTGCGTCCGGCGTACAACCCCAAATCTTTTTTTTCCGGAGATCTTGTAGCACCAATTGGATGGTGTGGCCACTGTTGTTCTGTGGTCAGTGCGTTCGGCGCACTTCACCAAATTTTCTAAAATTTTTTTTCAGGAGATCTTTAAGCATCAATTGGATGGTGTTTCTAGAGTTGCTCAGTGGTCAGTGCGTCCGGCGTACAACCCCAAATCTTTTTTTTCCGGAGATCTTCTAGCACCGGTTGGATGGTGTTTCTAGAGTTGCTCAGTGGTCAGTGCGTCCGGCGTACAACCCCAAATCTTTTTTTTCCGGAGATCTTCTAGCACCAATTGGATGGTGTGGCCACTGTTGTTCTGTGGTCAGTGCGTTCGGCGCACTTCAGTAAATTTTCTTAAATTTTTTTTCAGGAGATCTTTAAGCATCAATTGGATGGTGTTTCTAGAGTTGCTCAGTGGTCAGTGCGTCCGGCGTACGACCCCAAATCGTTTTTTTCCGGAGATCTTCTAGCACCAATTGGATGGTGTGGCCACTGTTGTTCTGTGATCAGTGCGTTCGGCGCACTTCACCAAATTTTCTAAAATTTTTTTTCAGGAGATCTTTAAGCATCAATTGGATGGTGTTTCTAGAGTTGCTCAGTGGTCAGTGCGTCCGGCGTACAACCCCAAATCTTTTTTTTACGGAGATCTTCTAGCACCAATTGGATGGTGTGGCCACTGTTGTTCTGTGGTCAGTGCGTTCGGCGCACTTCACCAAATTTTCTTAAATTTTTTTTCAGGAGATCTTTAAGCATCAATTGGATGGTGTTTCTAGAGTTGCTCAGTGGTCAGTGCGTCCGGCGTACGACCCCAAATCCTTTTTTTCCCTAGATCTTCTAGCACCAATTGGATGGTGTGGCCACTGTTGTTATGTGGTCAGTGCGTTCGGCGCACTTCACCAAATTTTCTAAATTGTTTTTTCAGGAGATCTTTAAGCATCAATTGGATGGTGTTTCTAGAGTTGCTCAGTGGTCAGTGCGTCCGGCGTACAACCCCAAATCTTTTTTTCCCGGAGATCTTCTTGCATCAATTGGATGGTGTGGCCACTGTTGTTCTGTGATCAGTGCGTTCGGCGCACTTCACCAAATTCTCTAAAATTTTTTTCAGGAGATCTTTAAGCATCAATTGGATGGTGTTTCTAGAGTTGCTCAGTGGTCAGTGCGTCCGGCGTACAACCCCAAATCTTTTTTTTACGGAGATCTTCTAGCACCAATTGGATGGTGTGGCCACTGTTGTTCTGTGGTCAGTGCGTTCGGCGCACTTCACCAAATTTTCTTAAATTTTTTTTCAGGAGATCTTTACGCATCAATTGGATGGTGTTTCTAGAGTTGCTCAGTGGTCAGTGCGTCCGGCGTACAACCCCAAATCTTTTTTTCCCGGAGATCTTCTTGCACCAATTGGATGGTGTGGCCACTGTTGTTCTGTGATCAGTGCGTTCGGCGCACTTCACCAAATTCTCTAAAATTTTTTTCAGGAGATCTTTAAGCATCAATTGGATGGTGTTTCTAGAGTTGCTCAGTGGTCAGTGCGTCCGGCGTACAACCCCAAATCTTTTTTTTCCGGAGATCTTCTAGCACCAATTGGATGGTGTGGCCACTGTTGTTCTGTGATCAGTGCGTTCGGCGCACTTCACCAAATTTTCTAAAATTTTTTTCAGGAGATCTTTAAGCATCAATTGGATGGTGTTTCTAGAGTTGCTCAGTGGTCAGTGCGACCGGCGTACAACCATAAATCTTTTTTTTTCCGGAGATTTTCTAGCACCAATTGGATGGTGTGGCCACTGTTGTTCTGTGGTCAATGCGTTCGGCGCACTTCACCAGATTTAGTAAATTTTTTTTCCGGAAATCTTTTAGCACCAATTGGAAGGTGTGGCTACTATTGCTCAGCAGTCAGTGCGTCCGGCGTACAACCCCAAATCTTTTTTTCCGGAGATCTTCTAGCACCAATTGGATGGTGTGGCCACTGTTGTTCTGTGGTCAGTGCGTTCGGCGCACTTCACCAAATTTTCTAAAATTTTTTTTCAGGAGATCTTTAAGCATCAATTGGATGGTGTTTCTAGAGTTGCTCAGTGGTCAGTGCGTCCGGCGTACAACCCCAAATCTTTTTTCTCCGGAGATCTTCTAACACCAATTGGATGGTGTGGCCACTGTTGTTCTGTGGTCAGTGCGTTCGGCGCACTTCACCAGATTTTCTGAAAATTTTTTTCCGGAGATCTTATAGCACCAATTGGAAGGTGTGGCTACCGTTGCTCAGTAGTCAGTGCGTCCGGCGTACAACCCCAAATCTTTTTTTTCCGGAGATCTTGTAGCACCAATTGGATGGTGTGGCCACTGTTGTTCTGTGGTCAGTGCGTTCGGCGCACTTCACCAAATTTTCTAAAATTTTTTTTCAGGAGATCTTTAAGCATCAATTGGATGGTGTTTCTAGAGTTGCTCAGTGGTCAGTGCGTCCGGCGTACAACCCCAAATCTTTTTTTTCCGGAGATCTTCTAGCACCGGTTGGATGGTGTTTCTAGAGTTGCTCAGTGGTCAGTGCGTCCGGCGTACAACCCCAAATCTTTTTTTTCCGGAGATCTTCTAGCACCAATTGGATGGTGTGGCCACTGTTGTTCTGTGGTCAGTGCGTTCGGCGCACTTCAGTAAATTTTCTTAAATTTTTTTTCAGGAGATCTTTAAGCATCAATTGGATGGTGTTTCTAGAGTTGCTCAGTGGTCAGTGCGTCCGGCGTACGACCCCAAATCGTTTTTTTCCGGAGATCTTCTAGCACCAATTGGATGGTGTGGCCACTGTTGTTCTGTGATCAGTGCGTTCGGCGCACTTCACCAAATTTTCTAAAATTTTTTTTCAGGAGATCTTTAAGCATCAATTGGATGGTGTTTCTAGAGTTGCTCAGTGGTCAGTGCGTCCGGCGTACAACCCCAAATCTTTTTTTTACGGAGATCTTCTAGCACCAATTGGATGGTGTGGCCACTGTTGTTCTGTGGTCAGTGCGTTCGGCGCACTTCACCAAATTTTCTTAAATTTTTTTTCAGGAGATCTTTAAGCATCAATTGGATGGTGTTTCTAGAGTTGCTCAGTGGTCAGTGCGTCCGGCGTACGACCCCAAATCCTTTTTTTCCCTAGATCTTCTAGCACCAATTGGATGGTGTGGCCACTGTTGTTATGTGGTCAGTGCGTTCGGCGCACTTCACCAAATTTTCTAAATTGTTTTTTCAGGAGATCTTTAAGCATCAATTGGATGGTGTTTCTAGAGTTGCTCAGTGGTCAGTGCGTCCGGCGTACAACCCCAAATCTTTTTTTCCCGGAGATCTTCTTGCACCAATTGGATGGTGTGGCCACTGTTGTTCTGTGATCAGTGCGTTCGGCGCACTTCACCAAATTCTCTAAAATTTTTTTCAGGAGATCTTTAAGCATCAATTGGATGGTGTTTCTAGAGTTGCTCAGTGGTCAGTGCGTCCGGCGTACAACCCCAAATCTTTTTTTTACGGAGATCTTCTAGCACCAATTGGATGGTGTGGCCACTGTTGTTCTGTGGTCAGTGCGTTCGGCGCACTTCACCAAATTTTCTTAAATTTTTTTTCAGGAGATCTTTACGCATCAATTGGATGGTGTTTCTAGAGTTGCTCAGTGGTCAGTGCGTCCGGCGTACGACCCCAAATCCTTTTTTTCCGGAGATCTTCTAGCACCAATTGGATGGTGTGGCCACTGTTGTTCTGTGGTCAGTGCGTTCGGCGCACTTCACCAAATTTTCTAAATTGTTTTTTCAGGAGATCTTTAAGCATCAATTGGATGGTGTTTCTAGAGTTGCTCAGTGGTCAGTGCGTCCGGCGTACAACCCCAAATCTTTTTTTTCCGGAGATCTTCTAGCACCAATTGGATGGTGTGGACACTGTTGTTTTGTGGTCAGTGTGTTCGGCGCACTTCACCAAATTTTCTAAAATTTTTTTTCAGGAGATCTTTAAGCATCAATTGGATGGTGTTTCTAGAGTTGCTCAGTGGTCAGTGCGTCCGGCGTACAACCCCAAATCTTTTTTTCCCGGAGATCTTCTTGCACCAATTGGATGGTGTGGCCACTGTTGTTCTGTGATCAGTGCGTTCGGCGCACTTCACCAAATTTTCTAAATTTTTTTTTCAGGAGATCTTTAAGCATCAATTGGATGGTGTTTCTAGAGTTGCTCAGTGGTCAGTGCGTCCGGCGTACAACCCCAAATCTTTTTTTCCCGGATATCTTCTTGCACCAATTGGATGGTGTGGCCACTGTTGTTCTGTGATCAGTGCGTTCGGCGCACTTCACCAAGTTTTCTAAAATTTTTTTTTCAGGAGATCTTTAAGCATCAATTGGATGGTGTTTCTAGAGTTGCTCAGTGGTCAGTGCGTCCGGCGTACAACCCCAAATCTTTTTTTTCAGGAGATCTTCTAGCACCAATTGGATGGTGTGGCCACTGTTGTTCTGTGGTCAATGCGTTCGGCGACCTTCACCAGATTTTCTAAATTTATTTCCGAAAATCTTTTAGCACCAATTGGAAGGTGTGGCTACTATTGCTCAGTAGTCAGTGCGTCCGGCGTACAACCCCAAATCTTTTTTTCCGGAGATCTTCTAGCACTAATTGGATGGTGTGGCCACTGGTGTTCTGTGGTCAGTGCGTTCGGCGCACTTCACCAAATTTTCTAAAATTTTTTTCAGGAGATCTTTAAGCATCAATTGGATGGTGTTTCTAGAGTTGCTCAGTGGTCAGTGCGTCCGGCGTACAACCCCAAATCTTTTTTTTCCGGAGATCTTCTAGCACCAATCGGATGGTGTGGCCACTGTTGTTCTGTGGTCAATGCGTTCGGCGACCTTCACCAGATTTTCTAAATTTTTTTTCCGGAAATCTTTTAGCACCAATTGGAAGGTGTGGCTACTATTGCTCAGTAGTCAGTGCGTCCGGCGTACAACCCCAAATCTTTTTTTTCCGGAGATCTTTTACCACCAATTGGATTGTGAGGCCACTGTTGTTCTGTGGTCAGTGCGTTCGGCGCACTTCACCAAATTTTCTGAAATTTTTTTTCCGGAGATCTTTTAGCACCAATTGGAAGGTGTTTCTAGAGTTGCTCAGTG
Source organism: Xylota segnis (assembly GCA_963583995.1). NCBI lineage: Eukaryota > Metazoa > Arthropoda > Insecta > Diptera > Syrphidae > Xylota > Xylota segnis. The sequence goes on along the minus strand of OY757236.1, from coordinate 102,302,455 downwards.
GTCAGTGCGTCCGGCGTACAACCCCAAATCTTTTTTTTCCGGAGATCTTCTAGCACCAATTTAATGGTGTGGCCACTGTTGTTCTGTGGTCAGTGCGTTCGGCGCACTTCACCAAATTTTCTAAAATTTTTTTTCAGGAGATCTTTAAGCATCAATTGGATGGTGTTTCTAGAGTTGCTCAGTGGTCAGTGCGTCCGGCGTACAACCCCAAATCTTTTTTTTCCGGAGAACTGTTGTTCTGTGAACTGTTGTTCTGTGGTCAGTGCGTTGGGCGCACTTCACCAAATTTTCTAAAATTTTTTTTCAGGAGATCTTTAAGCATCAATTGGATGGTGTTTCTAGAGTTGCTCAGTGGTCAGTGCGTCCGGCTTACAACAACAAATTTTCTGAATTTTTTTTTCAGAGATCTGTTAGCACCAATTGGACGGTGTGGTCACTGTTGCTCAGTGGTCAGTGCGTCCGGCGTACAACCCCAAATCTTTTTTTTCCGGAGATCTTCTAGCACCAATTGGATGGTGTGGCCACTGTTTTTCTGTGGTCAGTGCGTTCGGCGCACTTCACCAGATTTTCTGAAATTTTCTTTCCGGAGATCTTATAGCACCAATTGGACGGTGTGGCTACAGTTGCTCAGTGGTCAGTGCGTCCGGCGTACAACCCCTAATCTTTTTTTTCCGGAGATCTTCTAGCACCAGTTGGATGGTGTTTCTAGAGTTGCTCAGTGGTCAGTGCGTCCGGCGTACAACCCCAAATCTTTTTTTTCCGGAGATCTTCTAGCACCAATTGGATGGTGTGGCCACTGTTGTTCTGTGGTCAGTGCGTTCGGCGCACTTCACCAAATTTTCTTAAATTTTTTTTCAGGAGATCTTTAAGCATCAATTGGATGGTGTTTCTAGAGTTGCTCAGTGGTCAGTGCGTCCGGCGTACGACCCCAAATCCTTTTTTTCCGGAGATCTTCTAGCACCAATTGGATGGTGTGGCCACTGTTTTTCTGTGGTCAGTGCGTTCGGCGCACTTCACCAGATTTTCTGAAATTTTCTTTCCGGAGATCTTATAGCACCAATTGGACGGTGTGGCTACAGTTGCTCAGTGGTCAGTGCGTCCGGCGTACAACAACAAATCTTTTTTTTCCGGAGATCTTTTAGCACCAATTGGATGGTGTGGCCACTGTTTTTCTGTGGTCAGTGCGTTCGGCGCACTTCACCAGATTTTCTGAAATTTTCTTTCCGGAGATCTTATAGCACCAATTGGACGGTGTGGCTACAGTTGCTCAGTGGTCAGTGCGTCCGGCGTACAACCCCAAATCTTTTTTTTCCGGAGATCTTCTGGCACCAGTTGGATGGTGTTTCTAGAGTTGCTCAGTGGTCAGTGCGTTCGGCGTACAACCCCAAATCTTTTTTTTCCGGAGATTTTCTAGCACCAATTGGATGGTGTGGCCACTGTTGTTCTGTGGTCAGTGCGTTCGGCGCACTTCACCAAATTTTCTTAAATTTTTTTTCAGGAGATCTTTAAGCATCAATTGGATGGTGTTTCTAGAGTTGCTCAGTGGTCAGTGCGTCCGGCGTACGACCCCAAATCCTTTTTTTCCGGAGATCTTCTAGCACCAATTGGATGGTGTGGCCACTGTTGTTCTGTGGTCAGTGCGTTCGGCGCACTTCACCAAATTTTCTAAATTGTTTTTTCAGGAGATCTTTAAGCATCAATTGGATGGTGTTTCTAGAGTTGCTCAGTGGTCAGTGCTTCCGGCGGACAACCCCAAATCTTTTTTTTCCGGAGATCTTCTAGCACCAGTTGGATGGTGTTTCTAGAGTTGGTCAGTGGTCAGTGCGTCCGGCGTACAACAACAAATCTTTATTTTCCGGAGATCTTTTAGCACCAATTGGATGGTGTGGCCACTGTTTTTCTGTGGTCAGTGCGTTCGGCGCACTTCACCAGATTTTCTGAAATTTTCTTTCCGGAGATCTTATAGCACCAATTGGACGGTGTGGCTACAGTTGCTCAGTGGTCAGTGCGTCCGGCGTACAACCCCAAATCTTTTTTTTCCGGAGATCTTCTAGCACCAGTTGGATGGTGTTTCTAGAGTTGCTCAGTGGTCAGTGCGTCCGGCGTACAACCCCAAATCTTTTTTTTCCGGAGATCTTCTAGCACCAATTGGATGGTGTGGCCACTGTTGTTCTGTGGTCAGTGCGTTCGGCGCACTTCACCAAATTTTCTTAAATTTTTTTTCAGGAGATCTTTAAGCATCAATTGGATGGTGTTTCTAGAGTTGCTCAGTGGTCAGTGCGTCCGGCGTACGACCCCAAATCCTTTTTTTCCGTAGATCTTCTAGCACCAATTGGATGGTGTGGCCACTGTTGTTCTGTGGTCAGTGCGTTCGGCGCACTTCACCAAATTTTCTAAATTGTTTTTTCAGGAGATCTTTAAGCATCAATTGGATGGTGTTTCTAGAGTTGCTCAGTGGTCAGTGCGTCCGGCGTACAACCCCAAATCTTTTTTTTCCGGAGATCTTCTAGCACCAATTGGATGGTGTGGCCACTGTTGTTGTTCGGCGCACTTCACCAAATTTTCGAAAATTTTTTTTCAGGAGATCTTTAAGCATCAATTGGATGGTGTTTCTAGAGTTGCTCAGTGGTCAGTGCGTCCGGCTTACAACAACAAATTTTCTGAATTTTTTTTTCTGAGATCTGTTAGCACCAATTGGACGGTGTGGTCACTGTTGCTCAGTGGTCAGTGCGTCCGGCGTACAACCCCAAATCTTTTTTTTCCGGAGATCTTCTAGCACCAATTGGATGGTGTGGCCACTGTTGTTCTGTGGTCAGTGCGGTCGGTGCACTTCACCAAATTTTCTGAAATTTTTTTTCCGGAGATCTTTTAGCACCAATTGGAAGGTGTGGCTACTGTTGCTCAGTAGTCAGTGCGTCCGGCGTACAACCCCAAATCTTTTTTTTCCGGAGATCTTCTAGCACCAGTTGGATGGTGTTTCTAGAGTTGCTCAGTGGTCAGTGCGTTCGGCGTACAACCCCAAATCTTTTTTTTCCGGAGATCTTCTAGCACCAGCTGGATGATGTTTCTAGAGTTGCTCAGTGGTCAGTGCGTTAGGCGTACAACCCCAAATCCTTTTTTTCCGGAGATCTTCTAGCACCAATTGGATGGTGTGGCCACTGTTGTTCTGTGGTCAGTGCGTTCGGCGCACTTCACCAGATTTTCTGAAATTTTTTTTCCGGAGATCTTGTAGCACCAATTGGACGGTGTGGCTACAGTTGCTCAGTGGTCAGTGCGTCTGGCGTACAACCCCTAATCTTTTTTTTCCGGAGATCTTCTAGCACCAATTGGATGGTGTGGCCACTGTTGTTCTGTGGTCAGTGCGTTGGGCGCACTTCACCAAATTTTCTAAAATTTTTTTTCAGGAGATCTTTAAGCATCAATTGGATGGTGTTTCTAGAGTTGCTCAGTGGTCAGTGCGTCCGGCGTACAACCCCAAATCTTTTTTTTCCGGAGATCTTCTAGCACCAATTGGATGGTGTGGCCACTGTTTTTCTGTGGTCAGTGCGTTCGGCGCACTTCACCAAATTTTCTAAAATTTTTTTTCAGGAGATCTTTAAGCATCAATTGGATGGTGTTTCTAGAGTTGCTCAGTGGTCAGTGCGTCTGGCGTACAACCCCTAATCTTTTTTTTCCGGAGATCTTCTAGCACCAATTGGATGGTGTGGCCACTGTTGTTCTGTGGTCAGTGCGTTCGGCGCACTTCAGCAGATTTTCTGAAATTTTTTTTCCGGAGATCTTGTAGCACCAATTGGACGGTGTGGCTACAGTTGCTCAGTGGTCAGTGCGTCCGGCTTACAACAATAAGTTTTCTGAATTTTGTTTTTTGAGATCTTTTAGCATCAATTGGACGGTGTGGTCACTGTTGCTCATTGGTCAGTGCGTCCGGCGTACAACCCCAAATCTTTTTTTTCCGGAGATCTTCTAGCACCAATTGGATGGTGTGGCCACTGTTGTTCTGTGGTCAGTGCGTTCGGCGCACTTCACCGAATTTTCTAACATTTTTTTTCAGGAGATCTTTAAGCATCAATTGGATGGTGTTTCTAGAGTTGCTCAGTGGTCAGTCAGTGCGTCCGGCGTACAACCCCAAATCTTTTTTTTCCGGAGATCTTCTAGCACCAATTGGATGGTGTGGCCACTGTTTTTCTGTGGTCAGTGCGTTCGGCGCACTTCACCAAATTTTCTAAAATTTTTTTTCAGGAGATCTTCAAGCATCAATTGGATGGTGTTTCTAGAGTTGCTCAGTGGTCAGTGCGTCCGGCGTACAACCCCAAATCCTTTTTTTCCGGAGATCTTCTAGCACCAATTGGATGGTGTGGCCACTGTTGTTCTGTGGTCAGTGCGTTCGGCGCACTTCAGCAGATTTTCTGAAATTTTTTTTCCGGAGATCTTGTAGCACCAATTGGACGGTGTGGCTACAGTTGCTCAGTGGTCAGTGCGTCTGGCGTACAACCCCTAATCTTTTTTTTCCGGAGATCTTCTAGCACCAATTGGATGGTGTGGCCACTGTTGTTCTGTGGTCAGTGCGTTGGGCGCACTTCACCAAATTTTCTAAAATTTTTTTTCAGGAGATCTTTAAGCATCAATTGGATGGTGTTTCTAGAGTTGCTCAGTGGTCAGTGCGTCCGGCGTACAACCCCAAACCTTTTTTTTCCGGAGATCTTCTAGCACCAATTGGATGGTGTGGCCACTGTTTTTCTGTGGTCAGTGCGTTCGGCGCACTTCACCAAATTTTCTAAAATTTTTTTTCAGGAGATCTTTAAGCATCAATTGGATGGTGTTTCTAGAGTTGCTCAGTGGTCAGTGCGTCTGGCGTACAACCCCTAATCTTTTTTTTCCGGAGATCTTCTAGCACCAATTGGATGGTGTGGCCACTGTTGTTCTGTGGTCAGTGCGTTCGGCGCACTTCAGCAGATTTTCTGAAATTTTTTTTCCGGAGATCTTGTAGCACCAATTGGACGGTGTGGCTACAGTTGCTCAGTGGTCAGTGCGTCCGGCTTACAACAATAAGTTTTCTGAATTTTGTTTTTTGAGATCTTTTAGCATCAATTGGACGGTGTGGTCACTGTTGCTCATTGGTCAGTTCGTCCGGCGTACAACCCCAAATCTTTTTTTTCCGGAGATCTTCTAGCACCAATTGGATGGTGTGGCCACTGTTGTTCTGTGGTCAGTGCGTTCGGCGCACTTCACCGAATTTTCTAACATTTTTTTTCAGGAGATCTTTAAGCATCAATTGGATGGTGTTTCTAGAGTTGCTCAGTGGTCAGTCAGTGCGTCCGGCGTACAACCCCAAATCTTTTTTTTCCGGAGATCTTCTAGCACCAATTGGATGGTGTGGCCACTGTTTTTCTGTGGTCAGTGCGTTCGGCGCACTTCACCAAATTTTCTAAAATTTTTTTTCAGGAGATCTTTAAGCATCAATTGGATGGTGTTTCTAGAGTTGCTCAGTGGTCAGTGCGTCCGGCGTACAACCCCAAATCCTTTTTTTCCGGAGATCTTCTAGCACCAATTGGATGGTGTGGCCACTGTTGTTCTGTGGTCAGTGCGTTCACCAGATTTTCTGAAAATTTTTTTCCGGAGATCTTATAGCACCAATTGGACGGTGTGGCTACAGTTGCTCAGTGGTCAGTGCGTCCGGCGTACAACCATAAATCTTTTTTTTCCAGAGATCTTCTAGCACCAGTTGGATGGTGTTTCTAGAGTTGCTCAGTGGTCAGTGCGTCCGGCGTACAACCCCAAATCTTTTTTTTCCGGAGATCTTCTAGCACCAATTGGATGGTGTGGCCACTGTTGTTCTGTGGTCATTGTGTTGGGCGCACTTCACCAAATTTTCTAAAATTTTTTTTCAGGAGATCTTTAAGCATCAATTGGATGGTGTTTCTAGAGTTGCTCAGTGGTCAGTGCGTCCGGCGTACAACCCCAAATCTTTTTTTTCCGGAGATCTTCTAGCACCAATTGGATGGTGTGGCTACTGTTTTTCTGTGGTCAGTGCGTTCGGCGCACTTCACCAAATTTTCTAAAATTTTTTTTCAGGAGATCTTTAAGCATCAATTGGATGGTGTTTCTAGAGTTGCTCAGTGGTCAGTGCGTCCGGCGTACGACCCCAAATCCTTTTTTTCCGGAGATCTTCTAGCACCAATTGGATGGTGTGGCCACTGTTGTTCTGTGGTCAGTGCGTTTACCAGATTTTCTGAAAATTTTTTTCCGGAGATCTTATAGCACCAATTGGACGGTGTGGCTACAGTTGCTCAGTGGTCAGTGCGTCCGGCGTACAACCATAAATCTTTTTTTTCCAGAGATCTTCTAGCACCAGTTGGATGGTGTTTCTAGAGTTGCTCAGTGGTCAGTGCGTCCGGCGTACAACCCCAAATCTTTTTTTTCCGGAGATCTTCTAGCACCAATTGGATGGTGTGGCCACTGTTGTTCTGTGGTCAGTGCGTTGGGCGCACTTCACCAAATTTTCTAAAATTTTTTTTCAGGAGATCTTTAAGCATCAATTGGATGGTGTTTCTAGAGTTGCTCAGTGGTCAGTGCGTCCGGCGTACAACCCCAAATCTTTTTTTTCCGGAGATCTTCTAGCACCAATTGGATGGTGTGGCCACTGTTTTTCTGTGGTCAGTGCGTTCGGCGCACTTCACCAAATTTTCTAAAATTTTTTTTCAGGAGATCTTTAAGCATCAATTGGATGGTGTTTCTAGAGTTGCTCAGTGGTCAGTGCGTCCGGCGTGCGACCCCAAATCCTGTTTTTCCGTAGATCTTCTAGCACCAATTGGATGGTGTGGCCACTGTTGTTCTGTGGTCAGTGCGTTCGGCGCACTTCACCAAATTTTCTAAATTGTTTTTTCAGGAGATCTTTAAGCATCAATTGGTTGGTGTTTCTAGAGTTGCTCAGTGGTCAGTGCGTCCGGCGTACAACAACAAATCTTTTTTTTCCATAGATCTTTTAGCACCAATTGGATGGTGTGGCCACTGTTGTTCTGTGGTCAGTGCGTTGGGCGCACTTCACCAAATTTTCTAAAATTTTTTTTCAGGAGATCTTTAAGCATCAATTGGATGGTGTTTCTAGAGTTGCTCAGTGGTCAGTGCGTCCGGCTTACAACAACAAATTTTCTGAATTTTTTTTTCAGAGATCTGTTAGCACCAATTGGACGGTGTGGTCACTGTTGCTCAGTGGTCAGTGCGTCCGGCGTACAACCCCAAATCTTTTTTTTTCGGAGATCTTCTAGCACCAATTGGATGGTGTGGCCACTGTTTTTCTGTGGTCAGTGCGTTCGGCGCACTTCACCAGATTTTCTGAAATTTTCTTTCCGGAGATCTTATAGCACCAATTGGACGGTGTGGCTACAGTTGCTCAGTGGTCAGTGCGTCCGGCGTACAACCCCTAATCTTTTTTTTCCGGAGATCTTCTAGCACCAGTTGGATGGTGTTTCTAGAGTTGCTCAGTGGTCAGTGCGTCCGGCGTACAACCCCAAATCTTTTTTTTCCGGAGATCTTCTAGCACCAATTGGATGGTGTGGCCACTGTTGTTCTGTGGTCAGTGCGTTCGGCGCACTTCACCATATTTTCTTAAATTTTTTTTCAGGAGATCTTTAAGCATCAATTGGATGGTGTTTCTAGAGTTGCTCAGTGGTCAGTGCGTCCGGCGTACGACCCCAAATCCTTTTTTTCCGGAGATCTTCTAGCACCAATTGGATGGTGTGGCCACTGTTGTTCTGTGGTCAGTGCGTTCGGCGCACTTCACCAAATTTTCTAAATTGTTTTTTCAGGAGATCTTTAAGCATCAATTGGATGGTGTTTCTAGAGTTGCTCAGTGGTCAGTGCGTCCGGCGGACAACCCCAAATCTTTTTTTCCGGAGATCTTTTAGCACCAATTGGATAGTGTGGCCACTGTTTTTCTGTGGTCAGTGCGTTCGGCGCACTTCACCAGATTTTCTGAAATTTTCTTTCCGGAGATCTTATAGCACCAATTGGACGGTGTGGCTACAGTTGCTCAGTGGTCAGTGCGTCCGGCGTACAACCCCAAATCTTTTTTTTCCGGAGATCTTCTAGCACCAGTTGGATGGTGTTTCTAGAGTTGCTCAGTGGTCAGTGCGTCCGGCGTACAACCCCAAATCTTTTTTTTCCGGAGATCTTCTATCACCAATTGGATGGTGTGGCCACTGTTGTTCTGTGGTCAGTGCGTTCGGCGCACTTCACCAAATTTTCTTAAATTTTTTTTCAGGAGATCTTTAAGCATCAATTGGATGGTGTTTCTAGAGTTGCTCAGTGGTCAGTGCGTCCGGCGTACGACCCCAAATCCTTTTTTTCCGTAGATCTTCTAGCACCAATTGGATGGTATGGCCACTGTTGTTCTGTGGTCAGTGCGTTCGGCGCACTTCACCAAATTTTCTTAAATTTTTTTTCAGGAGATCTTTAAGCATCAATTGGATGGTGTTTCTAGAGTTGCTCAGTGGTCAGTGCGTCCGGCGTACGACCCCAAATCCTTTTTTTCCGGAGATCTTCTAGCACCAATTGGATGGTGTGGCCACTGTTGTTCTGTGGTCAGTGCGTTCGGCGCACTTCACCAAATTTTCTAAATTGTTTTTTCAGGAGATCTTTAAGCATCAATTGGATGGTGTTTCTAGAGTTGCTCAGTGGTCAGTGCGTCCGGCGGACAACCCCAAATCTTTTTTTTCCTGAGATCTTCTAGCACCAGTTGGATGGTGTTTCTAGAGTTGCTCAGTGGTCAGTGCGTTCGGCGTACAACCCCAAATCTTTTTTTTCCGGAGATTTTCTAGCACCAATTGGATGGTGTGGCCACTGTTGTTCTGTGGTCAGTGCGTTCGGCGCACTTCACCAGATTTTCTGAAATTTTCTTTCCGGAGATCTTATAGCACCAATTGGACGGTGTGGCTACAGTTGCTCAGTGGTCAGTGCGTCCGGCGTACAACCCCAAATCTTTTTTTTCCGGAGATCTTCTAGCACCAGTTGGATGGTGTTTCTAGAGTTGCTCAGTGGTCAGTGCGTTCGGCGTACAACCCCAAATCTTTTTTTTCCGGAGATTTTCTAGCACCAATTGGATGGTGTGGCCACTGTTGTTCTGTGGTCAGTGCGTTCGGCGCACTTCACCAAATTTTCTTAAATTTTTTTTCAGGAGATCTTTAAGCATCAATTGGATGGTGTTTCTAGAGTTGCTCAGTGGTCAGTGCGTCCGGCGTACGACCCCAAATCCTTTTTTTCCGGAGATCTTCTAGCACCAATTGGAAGTGCGTTCGGCGCACTTCACCAAATTTTCTAAATTGTTTTTTCAGGAGATCTTTAAGCATCAATTGGATGGTGTTTCTAGAGTTGCTCAGTGGTCATTGCGTCCGGCGGACAACCCCAAATCTTTTTTTTCCGGAGATCTTCTAGCACCAGTTGGATGGTGTTTCTAGAGTTGCTCAGTGGTCAGTGCGTCCGGCGTACAACAACAAATCTTTTTTTTCCGGAGATCTTTTAGCACCAATTGGATGGTGTGGCCACTGTTTTTCTGTGGTCAGTGCGTTCGGCGCACTTCACCAGATTTTCTGAAATTTTGTTTCCGGAGATCTTATAGCACCAATTGGACGGTGTGGCTACAGTTGCTCAGTGGTCAGTGCGTCCGGCGTACAACCCCAAATCTTTTTTTTCCGGAGATCTTCTAGCACCAGTTGGATGGTGTTTCTAGAGTTGCTCAGTGGTCAGTGCGTCCGGCGTACAACCCCAAATCTTTTTTTTCCGGAGATCTTCTAGCACCAATTGGATGGTGTGGCCACTGTTGTTCTGTGGTCAGTGCGTTCGGCGCACTTCACCAAATTTTCTAAATTGTTTTTTCAGGAGATCTTTAAGCATCAATTGGATGGTGTTTCTAGAGTTGCTCAGTGGTCAGTGCGTCCGGCGTACAACCCCAAATCTTTTTTTTCCGGAGATCTTCTAACACCAATTGGATGGTGTGGCCACTGTTGTTGTTCGGCGCACTTCACCAAATTTTCGAAAATTTTTTTTCAGGAGATCTTTAAGCATCAATTGGATGGTGTTTCTAGAGTTGCTCAGTGGTCAGTGCGTCCGGCTTACAACAACAAATTTTCTGAATTTTTTTTTCTGAGATCTGTTAGCACCAATTGGACGGTGTGGTCACTGTTGCTCAGTGGTCAGTGCGTCCGGCGTACAACCCCAAATCTTTTTTTTCCGGAGATCTTCTAGCACCAATTGGATGGTGTGGCCACTGTTGTTCTGTGGTCAGTGCGTTCGGTGCACTTCACCAAATTTTCTGAAATTTTTTTTCCGGAGATCTTTTAGCACCAATTGGAAGGTGTGGCTACTGTTGCTCAGTAGTCAGTGCGTCCGGCGTACAACCCCAAATCTTTTTTTTCCGGAGATCTTCTAGCACCAGTTGGATGGTGTTTCTAGAGTTGCTCAGTGGTCAGTGCGTTCGGCGTACAACCCCAAATCTTTTTTTTCCGGAGATCTTCTACCACCAGCTGGATGGTGTTTCTAGAGTTGCTCAGTGGTCAGTGCGTTAGGCGTACAACCCCAAATCCTTTTTTTCCGGAGATCTTCTAGCACCAATTGTATGGTGTGGCCACTGTTGCTCAGTGGTCAGTGCGTCCGGCGTACAACCCCAAATCTTTTTTTTCCGGAGATCTTCTAGCACCAGTTGGATGGTGTTTCTAGAGTTGCTCAGTGGTCAGAGCGTCCGGCGTACAACCCCAAATCTTTTTTTTCCGGAGATCTTCTAGCACCAGTTGGATGGTGTTTCTAGAGTTGCTCAGTGGTCAGTGCGTCCGGCGTACAACCCCAAATCTTTTTTTTCCGGAGATCTTCTAGCACCAATTGGATGGTGTGGCCACTGTTGTTCTGTGGTCAGTGCGTTGGGCGCACTTCACCAAATTTTCTAAAATTTTTTTTCAGGAGATCTTTAAGCATCAATTGGATGGTGTTTCTAGAGTTGCTCAGTGGTCAGTGCGTCTGGCGTACAACCCCTAATCTTTTTTTTCCGGAGATCTTCTAGCACCAATTGGATGGTGTGGCCACTGTTGTTCTGTGGTCAGTGCGTTCGGCGCACTTCAGCAGATTTTCTGAAATTTTTTTTCCGGAGATCTTGTAGCACCAATTGGACGGTGTGGCTACAGTTGCTCAGTGGTCAGTGCGTCTGGCGTACAACCCCTAATCTTTTTTTTCCGGAGATCTTCTAGCACCAATTGGATGGTGTGGCCACTGTTTTTCTGTGGTCAGTGCGTTCGGCGCACTTCACCAAATTTTCTAAAATTTTTTTTCAGGAGATCTTTAAGCATCAATTGGATGGTGTTTCTAGAGTTGCTCAGTGGTCAGTGCGTCTGGCGTACAACCCCTAATCTTTTTTTTCCGGAGATCTTCTAGCACCAATTGGATGGTGTGGCCACTGTTGTTCTGTGGTCAGTGCGTTCGGCGCACTTCAGCAGATTTTCTGAATTTTTTTTTCCGGAGATCTTGTAGCACCAATTGGACGGTGTGGCTACAGTTGCTCAGTGGTCAGTGCGTCCGGCTTACAACAATAAGTTTTCTGAATTTTGTTTTTTGAGATCTTTTAGCATCAATTGGACGGTGTGGTCACTGTTGCTCATTGGTCAGTGCGTCCGGCGTACAACCCCAAATCTTTTTTTTCCGGAGATCTTCTAGCACCAATTGGATGGTGTGGCCACTGTTGTTCTGTGGTCAGTGCGTTCGGCGCACTTCACCGAATTTTCTAAAATTTTTTTTCAGGAGATCTTTAAGCATCAATTGGATGGTGTTTCTAGAGTTGCTCAGTGGTCAGTGCGTCCGGCGTACAACCCCAAATCTTTTTTTTCCGGAGATCTTCTAGCACCAATTGGATGGTGTGGCCACTGTTTTTCTGTGGTCAGTGCGTTCGGCGCACTTCACCAAATTTTCTAAAATTTTTTTTCAGGAGATCTTTAAGCATCAATTGGATGGTGTTTCTAGAGTTGCTCAGTGGTCAGTGCGTCCGGCGTACAACCCCAAATCCTTTTTTTCCGGAGATCTTCTAGCACCAATTGGATGGTGTGGCCACTGTTGTTCTGTGGTCAGTGCGTTCACCAGATTTTCTGAAAATTTTTTTCCGGAGATCTTATAGCACCAATTGGACGGTGTGGCTACAGTTGCTCAGTGGTCAGTGCGTCCGGCGTACAACCATAAATCTTTTTTTTCCAGAGATCTTCTAGCACCAGTTGGATGGTGTTTCTAGAGTTGCTCAGTGGTCAGTGCGTCCGGCGTACAACCCCAAATCTTTTTTTTCCGGAGATCTTCTAGCACCAATTGGATGGTGTGGCCACTGTTGTTCTGTGGTCAGTGCGTTGGGCGCACTTCACCAAATTTTCTAAAATTTTTTTTCAGGAGATCTTTATGCATCAATTGGATGGTGTTTCTAGAGTTGCTCAGTGGTCAGTGCGTCCGGCGTACAACCCCAAATCTTTTTTTTCCGGAGATCTTCTAGCACCAATTGGACGGTGTGGCCACTGTTTTTCTGTGGTCAGTGCGTTCGGCGCACTTCACCAAATTTTCTAAAATTTTTTTTCAGGAGATCTTTAAGCATCAATTGGATGGTGTTTCTAGAGTTGCTCAGTGGTCAGTGCGTCCGGCGAACAACCCCAAATCCTTTTTTTCCGGAGATCTTCTAGCACCAATTGGATGGTGTGGCCACTGTTGTTCTGTGGTCAGTGCGTTCACCAGATTTTCTGAAATTTTTTTTCCGGAGATCTTATAGCACCAATTGGACGGTGTGGCTACAGTTGCTCAGTGGTCAGTGCGTCCGGCGTACAACCATAAATCTTTTTTTTCCAGAGATCTTCTAGCACCAGTTGGATGGTGTTTCTAGAGTTGCTCAGTGGTCAGTGCGTCCGGCGTACAACCCCAAATCTTTTTTTTCCGGAGATCTTCTAGCACCAATTGGATGGTGTGGCCACTGTTTTTCTGTGGTCAGTGCGTTCGGCGCACTTCACCAAATTTTCTAAAATTTTTTTTCAGGAGATCTTTAAGCATCAATTGGATGGTGTTTCTAGAGTTGCTCAGTGGTCAGTGCGTCCGGCGTACAACCCCAAATCTTTTTTTTCCGGAGATCTTCTAGCACCAATTGGATGGTGTGGCCACTGTTTTTCTGTGGTCAGTGCGTTCGGCGCACTTCACCAAATTTTCTAAAATTTTTTTTCAGGAGATCTTTAAGCATCAATTGGATGGTGTTTCTAGAGTTGCTCAGTGGTCAGTGCGTCCGGCGTACGACCCCAAATCCTTTTTTCCGTAGATCTTCTAGCACCAATTGGATGGTGTGGCCACTGTTGTTCTGTGGTCAGTGCGTTCGGCGCACTTCACCAAATTTTCTAAATTGTTTTTTCAGGAGATCTTTAAGCATCAATTGGATGGTGTTTCTAGAGTTGCTCAGTGGTCAGTGCGTCCGGCGTACAACCCCAAATCTTTTTTTTCCGGAGATCTTCTAGCACCAATTGGATGGTGTGGCCACTGTTGTTGTTCGGCGCACTTCACCAAATTTTCGAAAATTTTTTTTCAGGAGATCTTTAAGCATCAATTGGATGGTGTTTCTAGAGTTGCTCAGTGGTCAGTGCGTCCGGCTTACAACAACAAATTTTCTGAATTTTTTTTTCTGAGATCTGTTAGCACCAATTGGACGGTGTGGTCACTGTTGCTCAGTGGTCAGTGCGTCCGGCGTACAACCCCAAATCTTTTTTTTCCGGAGATCTTCTAGCACCAATTGGATGGTGTGGCCACTGTTGTTCTGTGGTCAGTGCGTTCGGTGCACTTCACCAAATTTTCTGAAATTTTTTTTCCGGAGATCTTTTAGCACCAATTGGAAGGTGTGGCTACTGTTGCTCAGTAGTCAGTGCGTCCGGCGTACAACCCCAAATCTTTTTTTTCCGGAGATCTTCTAGCACCAGTTGGATGGTGTTTCTAGAGTTGCTCAGTGGTCAGTGCGTTCGGCGTACAACCCCAAATCTTTTTTTTCCGGAGATCTTCTAGCACCAGCTGGATGGTGTTTCTAGAGTTGCTCAGTGGTCAGTGCGTTAGGCGTACAACCCCAAATCCTTTTTTTCCGGAGATCTTCTAGCACCAATTGGATGGTGTGGCCACTGTTGTTCTGTGGTCAGTGCGTTCGGCGCACTTCACCAGATTTTCTGAAAATTTTTTTCCGTAGATCTTATAGCACCAATTGGACGGTGTGGCTACAGTTGCTCAGTGGTCAGTGCGTCCGGCGTACAACCCCAAATCTTTTTTTTCCGGAGATCTTCTAGCACCAGTTGGATGGTGTTTCTAGAGTTGCTCAGTGGTCAGAGCGTCCGGCGTACAACCCCAAATCTTTTTTTTCCGGAGATCTTCTAGCACCAGTTGGATGGTGTTTCTAGAGTTGCTCAGTGGTCAGTGCGTCCGGCGTACAACCCCAAATCTTTTTTTTCCGGAGATCTTCTAGCACCAATTGGATGGTGTGGCCACTGTTGTTCTGTGGTCAGTGCGTTGGGCGCACTTCACCAAATTTTCTAAAATTTTTTTTCAGGAGATCTTTAAGCATCAATTGGATGGTGTTTCTAGAGTTGCTCAGTGGTCAGTGCGTCTGGCGTACAACCCCTAATCTTTTTTTTCCGGAGATCTTCTAGCACCAATTGGATGGTGTGGCCACTGTTGTTCTGTGGTCAGTGCGTTCGGCGCACTTCAGCAGATTTTCTGAAATTTTTTTTCCGGAGATCTTGTAGCACCAATTGGACGGTGTGGCTACAGTTGCTCAGTGGTCAGTGCGTCTGGCGTACAACCCCTAATCTTTTTTTTCCGGAGATCTTCTAGCACCAATTGGATGGTGTGGCCACTGTTGTTCTGTGGTCAGTGCGTTGGGCGCACTTCACCAAATTTTCTAAAATTTTTTTTCAGGAGATCTTTAAGCATCAATTGGATGGTGTTTCTAGAGTTGCTCAGTGGTCAGTGCGTCCGGCGTACAACCCCAAATCTTTTTTTTCCGGAGATCTTCTAGCACCAATTGGATGGTGTGGCCACTGTTTTTCTGTGGTCAGTGCGTTCGGCGCACTTCACCAAATTTTCTAAAATTTTTTTTCAGGAGATCTTTAAGCATCAATTGGATGGTGTTTCTAGAGTTGCTCAGTGGTCAGTGCGTCTGGCGTACAACCCCTAATCTTTTTTTTCCGGAGATCTTCTAGCACCAATTGGATGGTGTGGCCACTGTTGTTCTGTGGTCAGTGCGTTCGGCGCACTTCAGCAGATTTTCTGAAATTTTTTTTCCGGAGATCTTGTAGCACCAATTGGACGGTGTGGCTACAGTTGCTCAGTGGTCAGTGCGTCCGGCTTACAACAATAAGTTTTCTGAATTTTGTTTTTTGAGATCTTTTAGCATCAATTGGACGGTGTGGTCACTGTTGCTCATTGGTCAGTGCGTCCGGCGTACAACCCCAAATCTTTTTTTTCCGGAGATCTTCTAGCACCAATTGGATGGTGTGGCCACTGTTGTTCTGTGGTCAGTGCGTTCGGCGCACTTCACCGAATTTTCTAACATTTTTTTTCACGAGATCTTTAAGCATCAATTGGATGGTGTTTCTAGAGTTGCTCAGTGGTCAGTGCGTCCGGCGTACAACCCCAAATCTTTTTTTTCCGGAGATCTTCTAGCACCAATTGGATGGTGTGGCCACTGTTTTTCTGTGGTCAGTGCGTTGGCGCACTTCACCAAATTTTCTAAAATTTTTTTTCAGGAGATCTTTAAGCATCAATTGGATGGTGTTTCTAGAGTTGCTCAGTGGTCAGTGCGTCCGGCGTACAACCCCAAATCCTTTTTTTCCGGAGATCTTCTAGCACCAATTGGATGGTGTGGCCACTGTTGTTCTGTGGTCAGTGCGTTCACCAGATTTTCTGAAAATTTTTTTCCGGAGATCTTATAGCACCAATTGGACGGTGTGGCTACAGTTGCTCAGTGGTCAGTGCGTCCGGCGTACAACCATAAATCTTTTTTTTCCAGAGATCTTCTAGCACCAGTTGGATGGTGTTTCTAGAGTTGCTCAGTGGTCAGTGCGTCCGGCGTACAACCCCAAATCTTTTTTTTCCGGAGATCTTCTAGCACCAATTGGATGGTGTGGCCACTGTTGTTCTGTGGTCAGTGCGTTGGCGCACTTCACCAAATTTTCTAAAATTTTTTTTCAGGAGATCTTTAAGCATCAATTGGATGGTGTTTCTAGAGTTGCTCAGTGGTCAGTGCGTCCGGCGTACAACCCCAAATCTTTTTTTTCCGGAGATCTTCTAGCACCAATTGGATGGTGTGGCCACTGGTTTTCTGTGGTCAGTGCGTTCGGCGCACTTCACCAAATTTTCTAAAATTTTTTTTCAGGAGATCTTTAAGCATCAATTGGATGGTGTTTCTAGAGTTGCTCAGTGGTCAGTGCGTCCGGCGAACAACCCCAAATCCTTTTTTTCCGGAGATCTTCTAGCACCAATTGGATGGTGTGGCCACTGTTGTTCTGTGGTCAGTGCGTTCACCAGATTTTCTGAAAATTTTTTTCCGGAGATCTTATAGCACCAATTGGACGGTGTGGCTACAGTTGCTCAGTGGTCAGTGCGTCCGGCGTACAACCCCAAATCTTTTTTTTCCGGAGATCTTCTAGCACCAATCGGATGGTGTGGCCACTGTTGTTCTGTGGTCAGTGCGTTGGGCGCACTTCACCAAATTTTCTAAAATTTTTTTCAGGAGATCTTTAAGCATCAATTGGATGGTGTTTCTGGAGTTGCTCAGTGGTCAGTGCGTCCGGCTTACAACAACAAATTTTCTGATTTTTTTTTTCTGAGATCTGTTAGCACCAATTGGACGGTGTGGTCACTGTTGCTCAGTGGTCAGTGCGTCCGGCGTACAACCCCAAATCTTTTTTTTCCGGAGATCTTCTAGCACCAATTGGATGGTGTGGCCACTGTTGTTCTGTGGTCTTCTAGCACCAATTGGATGGTGTGGCCACTGTTGTTCTGTGGTCAGTGCGTTCGGCGCACTTCACCAGATTTTCTGAAATTTTTTTTCAGGAGATCTTTAAGCATCAATTGGATGGTGCTTCTAGAGTTGCTCAGTGGTCAGTGCGTCTGGCTTACAACAACAAATTTTCTGAATTTTTTTTTTGAGATCTTTTAGCACTAATTGGACGGTGTGGTCGCTGTTGCTCAGTGGTCAGTGCGTCCGGCGTACAACCCCAAATCTTTTTTTTCCGGAGATCTTCTAGCACTAATTGGATGGTGTGGCCACTGTTGTTCTGTGGTCAGTGCGTTCGGCGCACTTCGCCAGATTTTCTGAAATTTTTTTTCCGGAGATCTTATAGCACCATTTGGACGGTGTGGCTAAAGTTGCTCAGTGGTTCGGCGCACTTCACCAGATTTTCTGAAATTTTTTTTTCGGAGATCTTATAGCACCAATTGGACGGTGTGGCTACAGTTGCTCAGTGGTCAGTGCGTCCGGCTAACAACAACAAATTTTCTGAATTCTAGCACCAATTGGATGGTGTGGCCACTGTTGTTCTGTGGTCAGTGCGTTCGGCGCACTTCACCAAATTTTCTAAAATTTTTTTTCAGGAGATCTTTAAGCATCAATTGGATGGTGTTTCTAGAGTTGCTCAGTGGTCAGTGCGTCCGGCTTACAACAACAAATTTTCTGAAATTTTTTTCCGGATATCTTTTAGCACCAATTGGAAGGTGTGGCTACTGTTGCTCAGTAGTCAGTGCGTCCGGCGTACAACCCCAAATCTATTTTTCCGGAGATCTTCTAGCACCAATTGGATGGTGTGGCCACTGTTGTTCTGTGGTCAGTGCGTTGGGCGCACTTCACCAAATTTTCTAAAATTTTTCTTCAGGAGATCTCTAAGCATCAATTGGATGGTGTTTCTAGAGTTGCTCAGTGGTCAGTGCGTCCGGCTTACAACAACAAATTTTCTGAATTTTTTTTTCTGAGATCTTTTAGCACCAATTGGACGGTGTGGTCACTGTTGCGCAGTTGTCAGTGCGTCCGGCGTACAACCCCAAATCTTTTTTTTCCGGAGATCTTCTAGCACCAATTGGATGGTGTGGCCACTGTTGTTCTGTGGTCAGTGCGTTCGGCGCACTTCACCAAATTTTCTAAAATTTTTTTTCAATAGATCTTTAAGCATCAATTGGATGGTGTTTCTAGAGTTGCTCAGTGGTCAGTGCGTCCGGCGTACAACCCCAAATCTTTTTTTTCCGGAGATCTTCTACCACCAATTGGATGGTGTGGCCACTGTTGTTCTGTGGTCAATGCGTTCGGCGCACTTCACCAGATTTTCTAAACTTTTTTTCCGGAGATCTTTTAGCACCAATTGGAAGGTGTGGCTACTATTGCTCAGTAGTCAGTGCGTCCGGCGTACGACCCCAAATCTTTTTTTTCCGGAGATCTTCTAGCACCAATTGGATGGTGTGGCCACTGTTGTTCTGTGGTCAGTGCGTTCGGCGCTCTTCACCAAATTTTCTGAGATTTTTTTTCGGAGATCTTTTAGCACCAATTGGAAGGTGTGGCTACTGTTGCTCAGTAGTCAGTGCGTAAGGCGTACAACCCCAAATCTATTTTTCCGGAGATCTTCTAGCACCAATTGGATGGTGTGGCCACTGTTGTTCTGTGGTCAGTGCGTTGGGCGCACTTCACCAAATTTTCTAAAATTTTTTTTTCAGGAGATCTTTAAGCATCAATTGGATGGTGTTTCTAGAGTTGCTCAGTGGTCAGTGCGTCCGGCTTACAACAACAAATTTTCTGAATTTTTTTTTCTGAGATCTTTTAGCACCAATTGGACGGTGTGGTCACTGTTGCGCAGTGGTCAGTGCGTCCGGCGTACAACCCCAAATCTTTTTTTTCCGGAGATCTTCTAGCACCAATTGGATGGTGTGGCTACTGTTGCTCGGTAGTCAGTGCGTCCGGCGTTGAACCCCAAATCTTTTTTTTTCCGGAGATCTTCTAGCACCAATTGGATAGTGTGGCCACTGTTGTTCTGTGGTCAGTGCGTTGGGCGCACTTCACCAAATTTTCTAAAATTTTTTTTCAGGAGATCTTTAAGCATCAATTGGATGGTGTTTCTAGAGTTGCTCAGTGGTCAGTGCGTCCGGCTTACAACAACAAATTTTCTGAATTTTTTTTTCTGAGATCTTCTAGCACCAATTGGATGGTGTGGCCACTGTTGTTCTGTTGTCAGTGCGTTCGGGGCACTTCACCAAATTTTCTGAAATTTTTTTTCCGTAGATCTTATAGCACCAATTGGACGGTGTGGCTACTGTTGCTCGGTAGTCAGTGCGTCCGGCGTTCAACCCCAAATTTTTTTTTTTTTCCGGAGATCTTCTAGCACCAATTGGATAGTGTGGCCACTGTTGCTCAGTAGTCAGTGCGTCCGGCGTACAACCCCAAATCTTTTTTTTCAGGAGATCTTTTAGCACCAATTGGAAGGTGTGGCTACTGTTGCTCAGTAGTCAGTGCGTCCGGCGTACAACCCCAAATCTATTTTTCCGGATATCTTCTAGCACCAATTGGATGGTGTGGCCACTGTTGTTCTGTTGTCAGTGCGTTGGGCGCACTTCACCAAATTTTCTAAAATTTTTTTTCAGGAGATCTTTAAGCATCAATTGGATAATGTTTCTAGAGTTGCTCAGTTTTCAGTGCGTCCGGCTTACAACAACAAATTTTCTGAATTTTTTTTTCTGAGATCTTCTAGCACCAATTGGATGGTGTGGCCACTGTTGTTCTGTTGTCAGTGCGTTCGGGGCACTTCACCAAATTTTCTAAAATTTTTTTTCATTAGATCTTTAAGCATCAATTGGATGGTGTTTCTAGAGTTGCTCAGTGGTCAGTGCGTCTGGCTTACAACAACAAATTTTCTGAATTTTTTTTTTGATATCTTTTAGCACCAATTGGAAGGTGTGGCTACTATTGCTCAGTAGTCAGTGCGTCCGGCGTACAACCCCAAATCTTTTTTTTTCGGAGATCTTCTAGCACTAATTGGATGGTGTGGCCACTGTTGTCCTGTGGTCAGTGCGTTCGGCGCACTTCACCAGATTCTCTAAAATTTTTTTTCAGGAGATCTTTAAGCATCAATTGGATGGTGTTTCTAGAGTTGCTCAGTGGTCAGTGCGTCTGGCTTACAACAACAAATTTTCTGAATTTTTTTTTTGATATCTTTTAGCACCAATTGGAAGGTGTGGCTACTATTGCTCAGTAGTCAGTGCGTCCGGCGTACAACCCCAAATCTTTTTTTTTCGGAGATCTTCTAGCACTAATTGGATGGTGTGGCCACTGTTGTCCTGTGGTCAGTGCGTTCGGCGCACTTCACCAGATTCTCTAAAATTTTTTTTCAGGAGATCTTTAAGCATCAATTGGATGGTGTTTCTAGAGTTGCTCAGTGGTCAGTGCGTCCGGCGTACAACACCAAATCTTTTTTTTCCGGAGATCTTATAGCACCAATTGGACGGTGTGGCTACAGTTGCTCAGTGGTCAGTGCGTCCGGCTAACAACAACAAATTTTCTGAATTCTAGCACCAATTGGATGGTGTGGCCACTGTTGTTCTGTGGTCAGTGCGTTCGGCGCACTTCACCAAATTTTCTAAAATTTTTTTTCAGGAGACCTTTAAGCATCAAGTGGATGGTGTTTCTAGAGTTGCTCAGTGGTCAGTGCGTCCGGCGTACAACCCCAAATCTTTTTTTTCCGGAGATCTTCTAGCACCAATTGGATGGTGTGGCCACTGTTGTTCTGTGGTCAGTACGTTCGACGCACTTCACCAGATTTTCTGAAATTTTTTTTCCGGAGATCTTATAGCACCAATTGGACGGTGTGACTACAGTTGCTCAGTGGTCAGTGCGTCCGGCTTACAGCAACAAATTTTCTGAATTTTTTTTTTTGAGATCTTTTAGCACCAATTGGACGGTGTGGTCACTGTTGCTCATTGGTCAGTGCGTCCGGCGTACAACCCCAAATCTTTTTTTTCCGGAGATCTTCTAGCACCAATTGGATGGTGTGGCCACTGTTGTTTTGTGGTCAGTGCGTTCGGCGCACTTCACCGAATTTTCTAAAATTTTTTTTCAGGAGATCTTTAAGCACCAATTGGATGGTGTTTCTAGAGTTGCTCAGTGGTCAGTGCGTCCGGCGTACAACCCCAAATCTTTTTTTTCCGGAGATCTTCTAGCTCCAATTGGATGGTGTGGCCACTGTGGTTCTGTGGTCAGTGCGTTCGGCGCACTTCACCAGATTTTCTGAAATATTTTTTCCGGAGATCTTATAGCACCAATTGGACGGTGTCTCTACAGTTGCTCAGTGGTCAGTGCGTCCGGCTTACAACAACAAATTTTCTGAATTTTTTTTTCTGAGATCTTTTAGCACCAATTGGACGGTGTGGTCACTGTTGCTCAGTGGTCAGTGCGTTCGGCGTACAACCCCAAATCTTTTTTTTCCGGAGATCTTCTAGCACCAATTGGATGGTGTGGCCACTGTTGTTCTGTGGTCATGCGTTCGGCGCACTTCACAAAATTTTCTGAAATTTTTTTTCAGGAGATCTTTTAGCACCAATTGGAAGGTGTGGCTACTGTTGCTCAGTAGTCAGTGCGTCCAGCGTACAACCCCAAATCTATTTTTCCGGAGATCTTCTAGCACCAATTGGATGGTGTGGCCACTGTTGCTCAGTGGTCAGTGCGTTGGGTGCACCTCACCAAATTTTCTAAAATTTTTTTTCAGGAGATCTTTAAGCATCAATTGGATGGTGTTTCTAGAGTTGCTCAGTGGTCAGTGCGTCCGGCGTACAACCCCAAATTTTTTTTTTCCGGAGATCTTCTACCACCAATTGGATGGTGTGGCCACTGTTGTTCTGTGGTCAATGCGTTCGGCGCACTTCACCAGATTTTCTGAATTTTTTTTTTTGAGATCTTTTAGCACCAATTGGAAGGTGTGGTCACTGTTGCTCATTGGTCAGTGCGTCCGGCGTACAACCCCAAATCTATTTTTTCCGGAGATCTTCTAGCACCAATTGGATGGTGTGGCCACTGTTGTTCTGTGGTCAGTGCGTTGGGCGCACTTCACCAAATTTTCTAAAATTTTTTTTCAGGAGATCTTTAAGCATCAATTGGATTGTGTTTCTAGAGTTGCTCAGTGGTCAGTGCGTCCGGCTTACAACAACAAATTTTCTGAATTTTTTTTTCTGAGATCTTTTAGCACCAATTGGACGGTGTGGTCACTGTTGCGCAGTGGTCAGTGCGTCCGGCGTACAACCCCAAATCTTTTTTTTCCGGAGATCTTCTAGCACCAATTGGGTGGTGTGGCCACTGTTGATCTGTGGTCAATGCGTTCGGCGCACTTCACCAAATTTTCTAAAATTTTTTTTCCGGAGATCTTCTAGCACCAATTGGGTGGTGTGGCCACTGTTGTTCTGTGGTCAGTGCGTTCGGCGCACTTCACCAAATTTTCTAAAATTTTTTTTCAGGAGATCTTTAAGCATCAATTGGATGGTGTTTCTAGAGTTGCTCAGTGGTCAGTGCGTCCGGCGTACAACCCCAAATCTTTTTTTTCCGGAAATCTTCTAGCACCAATTGGATGGTGTGGCCACTGTTGTTCTGTGGTCAGTGCGTTCGGCGCACTTCACCAAATTTTCTAAAATTTTTTTTCAGGAGATCTTTAAGCATCAATTGGATGGTGTTTCTAGAGTTGCTCAGTGGTCAGTGCGTCCGGCGTACAACCCCAAATCTTTTTTTTCCGGAGATCTTCTAGCACCAATTGGATGGTGTGGCCACTGTTGTTCTGTGGTCAGTGCGTTGGGCGCACTTCACCGAATTTTCTAAAATTTTTTTTCAGGAGATCTTTAAGCATCAATTGGATGGTGTTTCTAGAGTTGCTCAGTGATCAGTGCGTCCGGCGTACAACCCCAAATCTTTTTTTTCCGGAAATCTTCTAGCACCAATTGGATGGTGTGGCCACTGTTGTTCTGTGGTCAGTGCGTTCGGCGCACTTCACCAAATTTTCAAAAATTTTTTTTTCAGGCAGTCTTTAAGCATCAATTGGATGGTGTTTCTAGAGTTTCTCAGTGGTCAGTGCGTCCGGCGTACAACCCCAAATCTTTTTTTTCCGGAGATCTTCTAGCACCAATTGGATGGTGTGGTCAGTGCGTTCGGCGCACTTCACCAAATTTTCTAAAATTTTTTTTCAGGAGATCTTTAAGCATCAATTGAATGGTGTTTCTAGAGTTGCTCAGTGGTCAGTGCGTCCGGCGTACAACCCCAAATCTTTTTTTTCCGGAGATCTTCTAGCACCAATTGGATGGTGTGGCCACTGTTGTTCTGTGGTCAGTGCGTTCGGCGCACTTCAAAAAATTTTCAAAAATTTTTTTTCAGGAGATCGTTAAGCATCAATTGGATGGTGTTTCTAGAGTTGCTCAGTGGTCAGTGCGTCCGGCGTACAACCCCAAATCTTTTTTTTCCGGAGATCTTCTAGCACCAATTGGATGGTGTGGCCACTGTTGTTCTGTGGTCAGTGCGTTCGGCGCACTTCACCAGATTTTCTGAAATTTTTTTTCCGGAGATCTTGTAGCACCAATTGGATGGTGTGGCCACTGTTGTTCTGTAGTCAGTGCGTTCGGCGCACTTCACCAAATTTTCAAAAATTTTTTTTCAGGAGATCTTTAAGCATCAATTGGATGGGGTTTCTAGAGTTGCTCAGTGGTCAGTGCGTCCGGCGTACAACCCCAAATCTTTTTTTTCCGGAGATCTTCTAGCACCAATTGGATGGTGTGGCCACTGTTGTTCTGTGGTCAGTGCGTTCGGCGCACTTCACCAAATTTTCTAAAATTTTTTTTCAGGAGATCTTTAAGCATCAATTGGATGGTGTTTCTAGAGTTGCTCAGTGGTCAGTGCGTCCGGCTTACAACAACAAATTTTCTGAATTTTTTTTCTGAGATCTTTTAGCACCAATTGGACGGTGTGGTCACTGTTGCGCAGTTGTCAGTGCGTCCGGCGTACAATCCCAAATCTTTTTTTTCCGGAGATCTTCTAGCACCAATTGGATGGTGTGGCCACTGTTGTTCTGTGGTCAGTGCGTTCGGCGCACTTCACCAAATTTTCTAAAATTTTTTTTCAGGAGATCTTTAAGCATCAATTGGATGATGTTTCTAGAGTTGCTCAGTGGTCAGTGCGTCCGGCTTACAACAACAAATTTTCTGAATTTTTTTTCTGAGATCTTTTAGCACCAATTGGACGGTGTGGTCACTGTTGCTCAGTGGTCAGTGCGTCCGGCGTACAACCCCAAATCTTTTTTTTCTAGCACTAATTGGACGGTGTGGCCACTGTTGCGCAGTGGTCAGTGCGTCCGGCGTACAACCCCAAATCTTTTTTTTCCGGAGATCTTCTAGCACCAATTGGATGGTGTGGCCACTGTTGTTCTGTGGTCAGTGCGTTCGGCGCACTTCACCAGATTTTCTGAAATTTTTTTTCCGGAGATCTTATAGCACCAATTGGACGGTGTGGCTACAGTTGCTCAGTGGTCAGTGCGTCCGGCTTACAACAACAAATTGTCTGGATTTTTTTTTTCTGAGATCTTTTAGCACCAATTGGACGGTGTGGTCACTCTTGCTCAGTGGTCAGTGCGTCCAGCGTACAACCCCAAATCTTTTTTTTCCGGAGATCTTCTAGCACCAATTGGATGGTGTGGCCACTGTTGTTCTGTGGTCAGTGCGTTCGGCGCACTTCACCAGATTTTCTGAAATTTTTTTTCCGGAGATCTTATAGCACCAATTGGACGGTGTGGCTACAGTTGCTCAGTGGTCAGTGCGTCCGGCTAACAACAACAAATTTTCTGAATTCTAGCACCAATTGGATGGTGTGGCCACTGTTGTTCTGTGGTCAGTGCGTTGGGCGCACTTCACCAAATTTTCTAAAATTTTTTTTCAGGAGATCTTTAAGCATCAATTGGATGGTGTTTCTAGAGTTGCTCAGTGGTCAGTGCGTCCAGCGTACAACCCCAAATCTTTTTTTTCCGGAGATCTTCTAGCACCAATTGGGTGGTGTGGCCACTGTTGTTCTGTGGTCAGTGCGTTCGGCGCACTTCACCAAATTTTTAAAAATTTTTTTTCAGGAGATCTTTAAGCATCAATTGGATGGTGTTTCTAGAGTTGCTCAGTGGTCAGTGCGTCCGGCGTACAACCCCAAATCTTTTTTTTCCCGGAGATCTTCTAGCACCAATTGGATGGTGTGGCCACTGTTGTTCTGTGGTCAATGCGTTCGGCGCACTTCACCAGATTTTCTAAATTTTTTTTCCGGAGATCTTTTAGCACCAATTGGAAGGTGTGGCTACTATTGCTCAGTAGGCAGTGCGTCCATCGTACAACCCCAAATCTTTTTTTTCCGGAGATCTTCTAGCACCAATTGGATGGTGTGGCCACTGTTGTTCTGTGGTCAGTGCGTTGGGCGCACTTCACCAAATTTTCTAAAATTTTTTTTCAGGAGATCTTTATGCATCAATTGGATGGTGTTTCTAGAGTTGCTCAGTGGTCAGTGCGTCCGGCGTACAACCCCAAATCTTTTTTTTCCGGAGATCTTCTAGCACCAATTGGATGGTGTGGCCACTGTTGTTCTGTGGTCAATGCGTTCGGCGCACTTCACCAGATTTTCTAAATTTTTTTTCCGGAGATCTTTTAGCACCAATTGGAAGGTGTGGCTACTATTGCTCAGTAGTCAGTGCGTCCGGCGTACAACCCCAAATCTTTTTTTTCCGGAGATCTTCTAGCACCAATTGGATGGTGTGGCCACTGTTGTTCTGTGGTCAGTGCGTTCGGCGCACTTCACCAAATTTTCAAAAATTTTTTTTCAGGAGATCTTTAAGCATCAATTGGATGGTGTTTCTAGAGTTGCTCAGTGGTCAGTGCGTCCGGCGTACAACCCCAAATCTTTTTTTTCCGGAGATCTTCTAGCACCAATTGGATGGTGTGGCCACTGTTGTTCTGTGGTCAGTGCGTTTGGCGCACTTCACCAAATTTTCAAAAATTTTTTTTCAGGAGATCTTTAAGCATCAATTGGATGGTGTTTCTAGAGTTGCTCAGTGGTCAGTGCGTCCGGCGTACAACCCCAAATCTTTTTTTTCCGGAGATCTTCTAGCACCAATTGGATGGTGTGGCCACTGTTGTTCTGTGGTCAGTGCGTTCGGCGCACTTCACCAGATTTTCTGAAATTTTTTTTCCGGAGATCTTGTAGCACCAATTGGACGGTGTGGCTTCAGTTGCTCAGTGGTCAGTGCGTCCGGCGTACAACCCCAAATCTATTTTTCCGGAGATCTTCTAGCACCAATTGGATGGTGTGGCCACTGTTGTTCTGTGGTCAGTGCGTTCGGCGCACTTCACCAAATTTTCAAAAATTTTTTTTCAGGAGATCTTTAAGCATCAATTGGATGGTGTTTCTAGAGTTGCTCAGTGGTCAGTGCGTCCGGCGTACAACCCCAAATCTTTTTTTTCCGGAGATCTTCTAGCACCAATTGGATGGTGTGGCCACTGTTGTTCTGTGGTCAGTGCGTTCGGCGCACTTCACCAGATTTTCTGAAATTTTTTTTCCGGAGATCTTGTAGCACCAATTGGACGGTGTGGCTTCAGTTGCTCAGTGGTCAGTGCGTCCGGCGTACAACCCCAAATCTATTTTTCCGGAGATCTTCTAGCACCAATTGGATGGTGTGGCCACTGTTGTTCTGTGGTCAGTGCGTTCGGCGCACTTCACCAAATTTCCAAAAATTTTTTTTCAGGAGATCTTTAAGCATCAATTGGATGGTGTTTCTAGAGTTGCTCAGTGGTCAGTGCGTCCGGCGTACAACCCCAAATCTTTTTTTTCCGGAGATCTTCTAGCACCAATTGGATGGTGTGGCCACTGTTGTTCTGTGGTCAGTGCGTACGGCGCACTTCACCAGATTTTCTGAAATTTTTTTTCCGGAGATCTTGTAGCACCAATTGGACGGTGTGGCTTCAGTTGCTCAGTGGTCAGTGCGTCCGGCGTACAACCCCAAATCTTTTTTCCGGAGATCTTCTAGCACCAATTGGATGGTGTGGCCACTGTTGTTCTCTGGTCAGTGCGTTCGGCGCACTTCACCAAATTTTCTGAATTTTTTTTTCCGGAGATCTTTTAGCACCGATTGGACAGTGTGGTCACTGTTGCTCAGTGGTCAGTGCGTCCGGCGTACAACCCCAAATCTTTTTTTCCGGAGATCTTTTAGCACCAATTGGATGGTGTGGCCACTGTTGTTCTGTGGTCAGGGCGTTCGGCGCACTTCACCAAATTTTCTGAATTTTTTTTTCCGGAGATCTTTTAGCACCGATTGGATGGTGTTTCTTGAGTTGCTCAGTGGTCAGTGCGTCCGGCGTACAACCCCAAATCTTTTTTTTCCGGAGATCTTCTAGCACCAATTGGATGGTGTGGCCACTGTTGTTCTGTGGTCAGTGCGTTGGGCGCACTTCACCAAATTCTCTAAAATTTTTTTTCAGGAGATCTTTAAGCATCAATTGGATGGTGTTTCTAGAGTTGCTCAGTGGTCAGTGCGTCCGGCTTACAACAACAAATTTTCTGAATTTTTTTTTCTGAGATCTGTTAGCACCAATTGGACGGTGTGGTCACTGTTGCTCAGTGGTCAGTGCGTCCGGCGTACAACCCCAAATCTTTTTTTTCTAGCACTAATTGGACGGTGTGGCCACTGTTGTTCTGTGGTCAGTGCGTTCGGCGCACTTCACCAGATTTTCTGAAATTTTTTTTCTGGAGATCTTATAGCACCAATTGGACGGTGTGGCTACAGTTGCTCAGTGGTCAGTGCGTCCGGCTTACAGCAACAAACTGTCTGAATTTTTTTTTCCGGAGATCTTTTAGCACCAATTTGACGGTGTGGTCACTGTTGCTCAGTGGTCAGTGCGTATGGCGTACAACCCCAAATCTTTTTTTCCGGAGATCTTCTAGCACCAATTGGATGGTGTGGCCACTGTTGTTCTGTGGTCAGTGCGTTCGGCGCACTGAAGCAGATTTTCTGAAATTTTTTTTCCGGAGATCTTTAACCCCAATTGGACGGTGTGGTTACAACAACAAATTTTCTGAATTTATTTTTCTGAGATCTTTTAGCACCAATTGGACGGTGTGGTCACTCTTGCTCAGTGGTCAGTGCGTCTGGCGTACAACCCCAAATCTTTTTTTTCCGGAGATCTTCTAGCACCAATTGGATGGTGTGGCCACTGTTGTTCTGTGGTCAGTGCGTTCGGCGCACTTCACCAGATTTTCTGAAATTTTTTTTCCGGAGATCTTATAGCACCAATGGGACGGTGTGGCTACAGTTGATCAGTGGTCAGTGCGTCCGGCTAACAACAACAAATTTTCTGAATTCTAGCACCAATTGGATGGTGTGGCCACTGTTGTTCTGTGGTCAGTGCGTTCGGCGCACTTCACCAAATTTTCTAAAATTTTTTTTCAGGAGATCTTTAAGCATCAATTGGATGGTATTTCTAGAGTTCCTCAGTGGTCAGGGCGTCCAGCGTACTACCCCAAATCTTTTTTTTCCGGAGATCTTCTAGCACCAATTGGATGGTGTGGCCACTGTTGTTCTGTGGTCAGTGCGATCGACGCACTTCACCAGATTTTCTGAAATTTTTTTCCGGAGATCTTATAGCACCAATTGGACGGTGTGGCTACAGTTGCTCAGTGGTCAGTGCGTCCGGCTTACAGCAACAAATTGTCTGAATTTTTTTTTCCGGAGATCTTTTAGCACCAATTTGACGGTGTGGTCACTGTTGCTCAGTGGTCAGTGCGTATGGCGTACAACCCCAAATCTTTTTTTCCGGAGATCTTCTAGCACCAATTGGATGGTGTGGCCACTGTTGTTCTGTGGTCAGTGCGTTCGGCGCACTGAAGCAGATTTTCTGAAATTTTTTTTCCGGAGATCTTTAACCCCAATTGGACGGTGTGGCTACAACAACAAATTTTCGGAATTTATTTTTCTGAGATCTTTTAGCACCAATTGGACGGTGTGGTCACTCTTGCTCAGTGGTCAGTGCGTCCAGCGTACAACCCCAAATCTTTTTTTTCCGGAGATCTTCTAGCACCAATTGGATGGTGTGGCCACTGTTGTTCTGTGGTCAGTGCGTTCGGCGCACTTCACCAGATTTTCTGAAATTTTTTTTCCGGAGATCTTATAGCACCAATTGGACGGTGTGGCTACAGTTGATCAGTGGTCAGTGCGTCCGGCTAACAACAACAAATTTTCTGAATTCTAGCACCAATTGGATGGTGTGGCCACTGTTGTTCTGTGGTCAGTGCGTTCGGCGCACTTCACCAGATTTTCTGAAATTTTTTTTCCGGAGATCTTATAGCACCAATTGGACGGTGTGGCTACAGTTGATCAGTGGTCAGTGCGTCCGGCTAACAACAACAAATTTTCTGAATTCTAGCACCAATTGGATGGTGTGGCCACTGTTGTTCTGTGGTCAGTGCGTTGGGTGCACTTCACCAAATTTTCTAAAATTTTTTTTCAGGAGATCTTTTAGCACCAATTGGACGGTGTGGTCACTCTTGCTCAGTGGTCAGTGCGTCCAGCGTACAACCCCAAATCTTTTTTTTCCGGAGATCTTCTAGCACCAATTGGATGGTGTGGCCACTGTTGTTCTGTGGTCAGTGCGTTCGGCGCACTTCACCAGATTTTCTGAAATTTTTTTTCCGGAGATCTTATAGCACCAATTGGACGGTGTGGCTACAGTTGATCAGTGGTCAGTGCGTCCGGCTAACAACAACAAATTTTCTGAATTCTAGCACCAATTGGATGGTGTGGCCACTGTTGTTCTGTGGTCAGTGCGATCGACGCACTTCACCAGATTTTCTGAAATTTTTTTCCGGAGATCTTATAGCACCAATTGGACGGTGTGGCTACAGTTGCTCAGTGGTCAGTGCGTCCGGCTTACAGCAACAAATTGTCTGAATTTTTTTTTCCGGAGATCTTTTAGCACCAATTTGACGGTGTGGTCACTGTTGCTCAGTGGTCAGTGCGTATGGCGTACAACCCCAAATCTTTTTTTCCGGAGATCTTCTAGCACCAATTGGATGGTGTGGCCACTGTTGTTCTGTGGTCAGTGCGTTCGGCGCACTGAAGCAGATTTTCTGAAATTTTTTTTCCGGAGATCTTTAACCCCAATTGGACGGTGTGGCTACAACAACAAATTTTCTGAATTTATTTTTCTGAGATCTTTTAGCACCAATTGGACGGTGTGGTCACTGTTGCTCAGTGGTCAGTGCGTCTGGCGTACAACCCCAAATCTTTTTTTCCGGAGATCTTCTAGCACCAATTGGATGGTGTGGCCACTGTTGTTCTGTGGTCATGCGTTCGGCGCACTTCACCAAATTTTCTGAAATTGTTTTTCCGGAGATCTTTTAGCACCAATTGGAAGGTGTGGCTACTGTTGCTCAGTAGTCAGTGCGTCCGGCGTACAACCCCAAATCTTTTTTTTCCGGAGATCTTCTAGCACCAATTGGATGGTGTGGCCACTGTTGTTCTGTGGTCAGTGCGTTCGGCGCACTTCACCAAATTTTCAAAAATTTTTTTTCAGGAGATCTTTAAGCATCAATTGGATGGTGTTTCTAGAGTTGCTCAGTGGTCAGTGCGTCCGGCGTACAACCCCAAATCTTTTTTTTCCGGAGATCTTCTAGCACCAATTGGATGGTGTGGCCACTGTTGTTCTGTGGTCAGTGCGTTCGGCGCACTTCACCAGATTTTCTGAATTTTTTTTTCCATAGATCTTATAGCACCAATTGGACGGTGTGGCTTCAGTTGCTCAGTGGTCAGTGCGTCCGGCGTACAACCCCAAATCTATTTTTCCGGAGGTCTTCTAGCACCAATTGGATGGTGTGGCCACTGTTGTTCTGTGGTCAGTGCGTTGGGCGCACTTCACCAAATTCTCTAAAATTTTTTTTCAGGAGATCTTTAAGCATCAATTGGATGGTGTTTCTAGAGTTGCGCAGTGGTCAGTGCGTCCGGCTTACAACAACAAATTTTCTGAATTTTTTTTCTGAGATCTTTTAGCACCAATTGGACGGTGTGGTCACTGTTGCGCAGTGGTCAGTGCGTCCGGCGTACAACCCCGAATCTTTTTTTTCCGGAGATCTTCTAGCACCAATTGGATGGTGTGGCCACTGTTGTTCTGTGGTCAGTGCGTTGGGCGCACTTCACCAAATTTTCTAAAATTTTTTTTCAGGAGATCTTTAAGCATCAATTGGATGGTGTTTCTAGAGTTGCTCAGTGGTCAGTGCGTCCGGCTTACAACAACAAATTTTCTGAATTTTTTTTTCTGAGATCTGTTAGCACCAATTGGACGGTGTGGTGACTGTTGCACAGTGGTCAGTGCGTCCGGCGTACAACCCCAAATATTTTTTTTCCGGAGATCTTCTAGCACTAATTGGATGGTGTGGCCACTGTTGTTCTGTGGTCAGTGCGTTCGGCGCACTTCACCAGATTTTCTGAAATTTTTTTTCCGGAGATCTTATAGCACCAATTGGACGGTGTGGCTACAGTTGCTCAGTGGTCAGTGCGTTCGGCTTACAACAACAAATTGTCTGGATTTTTTTTTTCTGAGATCTTTTAGCACCAATTGGACGGTGTGGTCACTCTTGCTCAGTGGTCAGTGCGTCCAGCGTACAACCCCAAATCTTTTTTTTCCGGAGATCTTCTAGCACCAATTGGATGGTGTGGCCACTGTTGTTCTGTGGTCAGTGCGTTCGGCGCACTTCACCAGATTTTCTGAAATTTTTTTTCCGGAGATCTTATAGCACCAATTGGACGGTGTGGCTACAGTTGATCAGTGGTCAGTGCGTCCGGCTAACAACAACAAATTTTCTGAATTCTAGCACCAATTGGATGGTGTGGCCACTGTTGTTCTGTGGTCAGTGCGTTGGGCGCACTTCACCAAATTTTCTAAAATTTTTTTTCAGGAGATCTTTAAGCATCAATTGGATGGTATTTCTAGAGTTGCCCAGTGGTCAGTGCGTCCAGCGTACTAGACCAAATCTTTTTTTTCCGGAGATCTTCTAGCACCAATTGGATGGTGTGGCCACTGTTGTTCTGTGGTCAGTGCGATCGACGCACTTCACCAGATTTTCTGAAATTTTTTTTCCGGAGATCTTATAGCACCAATTTGACGGTGTGGCTACAGTTGCTCAGTGGTCAGTGCGTCCGGCTTACAGCAACAAATTGTCTGAATTTTTTTTTCCGGAGATCTTTTAGCACCAATTTGACGGTGTGGTCACTGTTGCTCAGTGGTCAGTGCGTATGGCGTACAACCCCAAATCTTTCTTTTCCGGAGATCTTCTAGCACCAATTGGATGGTGTGGCCACTGTTGTTCTGTGGTCAGTGCGATCGACGCACTTCACCAGATTTTCTGAAATTTTTTTTCCGGAGATCTTATAGCACCAATTTGACGGTGTGGCTACAGTTGCTCAGTGGTCAGTGCGTCCGGCTTACAGCAACAAATTGTCTGAATTTTTTTTTCCGGAGATCTTTTAGCACCAATTTGACGGTGTGGTCACTGTTGCTCAGTGGTCAGTGCGTATGGCGTACAACCCCAAATCTTTCTTTTCAGGAGATCTTTTAGCATCAATTGGACGGTGTGGCCACTGTTGCTCAGTGGTCAGTGCTTCCGGCGAACAACCCCAAATCTTTCTTTTCAGGAGATCTTTTAGCATCAATTGGATGGTGTGGCCACTGTTATTCTGTGGTCAGTGCGTTCGGCGCACTTTACCAAATTTTCTGAGACTTTATTTCCGGAGATCTTTTAGCACCAATTGGATGGTGTGGCCACTGTTGTTCTGTGGTCAGTGAGTTCGGCGCACTTCACCAAATTTTGTAAATTTTTTTTCTGGAGATCTGTTAGCATCAATTGGACGGTGTGGCCACTGTTGCTCAGTGGTCAGTGCGTCCGGGGTACAACCCCAAATCTTTTTTTTTCTGGAGATCTTTTAGCATCAATTGGATGGTATGGCCACTGTTGTTCTGTGGTCAGTGCGTTCGGCGCACTTCACCAATTTTTCTGAAATTTTTTTTCTGGAGATCTTCTAGCATCAATTGGACGGTGTTGCCACTGTTGCTCAGTTTTCAGTGCATCCGGAGTACAACCCCAAATCTTTTTTTTCCGAAGAGCTTCTAGAACCAATTGGATGGTGTGTCCACTGTTGTTCTGTGGTCAGTGCGTCCGGCGAACAACCATAAATCTTTCTTTTCAGGAGATCTTTTAGCATCAATTGGATGGTGTGGCCACTGTTATTCTGTGTTCAGTGCGTTCGGCGCACTTCACCAAATTTTCTGAGACTTTATTTCCGGAGATCTTTTAGCACCAATTGGATGGTGTGGCCACTGTTGTTCTGTGGTCAGTGAGTTCGGCGCACTTCACCAAATTTTGTAAATTTTTTTTCTGGAGATCTTTTAGCATCAATTGGACGGTGTGGCCACTGTTGCTCAGTGGTCAGTGCGTCCGGCGTACAACCCCAAATCTTTCTTTTCCGGAGATCTTTTAGCATCAATTGGATGGTGTGCCCACTGTTGTTCTGTGGTCAGTTTGTTCGGCGCAGTTCACCAAATTTTCTGAGATTTTATTTCCGGAGATCTTTTAGCACCAATTGGATGGTGTGGCCACTGTTGTTCTGTGGTCAGTGCGTCCGGCGTACAACCCCAAATCTTTCTTTTCTGGAGATCTTTTAGCATCAATTGGACGGTGTGGCTAATGTTGCTCAGTGGTAGGCGCGTTCGGTGCACAACAACAAATTTCCTGAATCTTTTTTTTTCCGGCAATCTTTTAGCACCAATTGGATGGTGTGGCCACTGTTGTTCTGTGGTCAGTGCATTCGGCGTACAACACCAAACCTTTTTTTTCCGGAGATCTTCTAGCACCAATTGGACGGTGTGGCCACTGTTGTTCTGTGGTCAGTGAGTTCGGCGCACTTCACCAAATTTTGTAAATTTTTTTTCTGGAGATCTTTTAGCATCAATTGGACGATGTGGATAATGTTGCTCAGTGGTCAGTGCGTACGGCGTACAACCCCAAATCTTTTGCAAATATTTCTGCAAATTTTCTGGAACATTTTTTCTGGACATCTTTAGCACCAGCGGTGTGGCCACTCTTGCTCAGTGTTCAGTTTGTGAGGGGTACAACTCCAAATCCTTTTTTTCAAGAGATCTTTTAGCATCAATTGAATGGTGTGACCACTGTTGCTCAGTGGTCAGTGCGTCCGGCGTACAACACCAAACCTTTTTTTTCCGGAGATCTTCTAGCACCAATTGGACGGTGTGGCTACTGTTGTTCAGTGGTCAGTGCGTCCGGCGTACAACCCCAAATCTTTTTTTTCAGGATATCTTCTAGCATCAATTGGATGGTGTGGCCACTGTTGTTCTGTGGTCAGTGCGTTCATCGCACTTCACCAAATACTCTGAAATTTTGTTTTTCCGAGATCTTTTAGCACCAAGTGGACGGTGTGGCTACTGTTGCTCAGTGGCCGGCGCGCTCGGCGCAGAACAACAAATTTTCTGAGATTTTTTTTCCGGAGATTTTATAGCACCAATTGGATGGTGTGGCCACTGTTGTTCTGTGGTCAGTGCATTCGGCGCACTTCACCAAATTTTCTGAAATTTATTTTCTGGAGATCTTTTAGCATCAATTGGACGGTGTGGCCACTGTTGCTCAGTGGTCAGTGCTTCCAGCGAACAACCCCAAATCTTTTTTTTCGTGCGTCCGGCGTCCGGCGTCCGGCGTACAACCCCAAATCGTTCTTTTCTGGAGATCTTTTAGCATCAATTGGATGGTGTGGCCACTGTTATTCTGTGGTCAGTGCGTTCGGCGCACTTCAACAAATTTTCTGAGATTTTATTTCCGGAGATCTTTTAGCACCAATTGGATGGTCTGGCCACTGTTGTTCTGTGGTCAGTGCGTTCGGCGCACTTCACCAAATTTTCTGAAATTTTTATTCCGGAGATCTTTTAGCACCAATTGAACGGTGTGGCCACTGTTGCTCAGTTTTCAGTGCATCCGGAGTACAACCCCAAATCTTTTTTTTCCGAAGAGCTTGTAGCACCAATTGGATGGTGTGTCCACTGTTGTTCTGTGGTCAGTGCGTCCGGCGTGCAACCATAAATCTTTCTTTTCAGGAGATCTTTTAGCATCAATTGGATGGTGTGGCCACTGTTGTTCTGTGGTCAGTTTGTTCGGCGCAGTTCACCAAATTTTCTGAGATTTTATTTCCGGAGATCTTTTAGCACCAATTGGATGGTGTGGCCACTGTTGTTCTGTGGTCAGTGCGTCCGGCGTACAACCCCAAATCTTTCTTTTCTGGAGATCTTTTAGCATCAATTGGACGGTGTGGCTAATGTTGCTCAGTGGTCGGCGCGTTCGGTGCACAATAACAAATTTCCTGAATCTTTTTTTTTCCGGCAATCTTTTAGCACCAATTGGACGATGTGGATAATGTTGCTCAGTGGTCAGTGCGTACGGTGTACAACCCCAAATCTTTTGCAAACATTTCTGCAAATTTCCTGGAACATTTTTTCTGGACATCTTTAGCACCAGCGGTGTGGCCACTCTTGCTCAGTGTTCAGTTTGTGAGGGGTACAACTCCAAATCCTTTTTTTCAAGAGATCTTTTAGCATCAATTGAATGGTGTGACCACTGTTGCTCAGTGGTCAGTGCGTCCGGCGTACAACACCAAACCTTTTTTTTCCGGAGATCATCTAGCACCAATTGGACGGTGTGGCTACTGTTGTTCAGTGGTCAGTGCGTCCGGCGTACAACCCCAAATCTTTTTTTTCAGGATATCTTCAAGCATCAATTGGATGGTGTGGCCACTGTTGTTCTGTGGTCAGTGCGTTCATTGCACTTCACCAAATATTCTGAAATTTTGTTTTTCCGAGATCTTTTAGCACCAAGTGGACGGTGTGGCTACTGTTGCTCAGTGGCCGGCGCGCTCGGCGCAGAACAACAAATTTTCTGAGATTTTTTTTCCGGAGATTTTATAGCACCAATTGGATGGTGTGGCCACTGTTGTTCTGTGGTCAGTGCATTCGGCGCACTTCACCAAATTTTCTGAAATTTATTTTCTGGAGATCTTTTAG
This sequence comes from Xylota segnis, assembly GCA_963583995.1. NCBI lineage: Eukaryota > Metazoa > Arthropoda > Insecta > Diptera > Syrphidae > Xylota > Xylota segnis. The sequence goes on along the minus strand of OY757236.1, from coordinate 102,266,290 downwards.
CATCAATTGGACGGTGTGGCCACTGTTGCTCAGTGGTCAGTGCTTCCAGCGAACAACCCCAAATCTTTCTTTTCGTGCGTCCGGCGTCCGGCGTCCGGCGTACAACCCCAAATCGTTCTTTTCTGGAGATCTTTTAGCATCAATTGGATGGTGTGGCCACTGTTATTCTGTGGTCAGTGCGTTCGGCGCACTTCAACAAATTTTCTGAGATTTTATTTCCGGAGATCTTTTAGCACCAATTGGATGGTGTGGCCACTGTTGTTCTGTGGTCAGTGCGTTCGGCGCACTTCACCAAATTTTCTGAAATTTTTATTCCGGAGATCTTTTAGCACCAATTGGACGGTGTGGCCACTGTTGCTCAGTTTTCAGTGCATCCGGAGTACAACCCCAAATCTTTTTTTTCCGAAGAGCTTGTAGCACCAATTGGATGGTGTGTCCACTGTTGTTCTGTGGTCAGTGCGTCCGGCGTGCAACCATAAATCTTTCTTTTCAGGAGATCTTTTAGCATCAATTGGATGGTGTGGCCACTGTTGTTCTGTGGTCAGTTTGTTCGGCGCAGTTCACCAAATTTTCTGAGATTTTATTTCCGGAGATCTTTTAGCACCAATTGGATGGTGTGGCCACTGTTGTTCTGTGGTCAGTGCGTCCGGCGTACAACCCCAAATCTTTCTTTTCTGGAGATCTTTTAGCATCAATTGGACGGTGTGGCTAATGTTGCTCAGTGATCGGCGCGTTCGGTGCACAATTACAAATTTCCTGAATCTTTTTTTTTCCGGCAATCTTTTAGCACCAATTGGACGATGTGGATAATGTTGCTCAGTGGTCAGTGCATACGGTGTACAACCCCAAATCTTTTGCAAACATTTCTGCAAATTTTCTGGAACATTTTTTCTGGACATCTTTAGCACCAGCGGTGTGGCCACTCTTGCTCAGTGTTCAGTTTGTGAGGGGTACAACTCCAAATCCTTTTTTTCAGGAGATCTTTTAGCATCAATTGAATGGTGTGACCACTGTTGCTCAGTGGTCAGTGCGTCCGGCGTACAACACCAAATCTTTTTTTTCCGGAGATCTTCTAGCACCAATTGGACGGTGTGGCTACTGTTGCTCAGTGGTCAGTGCGTCCGGCGTACAACCCCAAATCTTTTTTTTTTCAGGATATCTTCTAGCATCAATTGGATGGTGTGGCCACTGTTGTTCTGTGGTCAGTGCGTTCAGCGCACTTCACCAAATACTCTGAAATTTTTTTTTTTCGGAGATCTTTTAGCACCAAGTGGACGGTGTGGCTACTGTTGCTCAGTGGTCGGCGCGCTCGGCGCACAACAACAAATTTTCTGAGATTTTTTTTCCGGAGATCTTATAGCACCTATTGGATTTTGTGGCCACTGTTGTTCTGTGGTCAGTGCGTTCGGCGCACTTCACCAAATTTTGTAAATTTTTTTTCTGGAGATCTTTTAGCATCAATTGGACGGTGTGGCCACTGTTGCTCAGTGGTCAGTGCGTCCGGAGTACAACCCCAAATCTTTTTTTCCGAAGAGCTTCTAGCATCAATTGGATGGTGTGGCCACTGTTATTCTGTGGTCAGTGCGTTCGGCGCACTTCAACAAATTTTCTGAGATTTTATTTCCGGAGATCTTTTAGCATCAATTGGACGGTGTGGCCACTGTTGCTCAGTGGTCAGTGCTTCCGGCGAACAACCCCAAATCTTTTTTTTCGTGCGTCCGGCGTCCGGGGTACAACCCCAAATCTTTTTTTTCTGGAGATCTTTAAGCATCAATTGGATGGTGTGGCCACTGTTGTTCTGTGGTCAGTGCGTTCGTCGCACTTCACCAAATTTTCTAAATTTTTTTTCTGGAGATCTGTTAGCATCAATTGGACGGTGTGGCCACTGTTGCTCAGTGGTCAGTGCGTCCGGGGTACAACCCCAAATCTTTTTTTTCTGGAGATCTTTTAGCATCAATTGGATGGTGTGGCCACTGTTGTTCTGTGGTCAGTGCGTTCGGCGCACTTCACCAAATTTTCTGACATTTTTTTTCTGGAGATCTTCTAGCATCAATTGGACGGTGTTGCCACTGTTGTTCTGTGGTCAGTGCGTCCGGCGAACAACCCCAAATCATTTTTTTCAGGAGATCTTTTAGCATCAATTGGACGGTGTGGCCACTGTTGCTCAGTGGTCAGTGCTTCCGGCGAACAACCCCAAATCTTTCTTTTCAGGAGATCTTTTAGTATCAATTGGATGGTGTGGCCACTGTTATTCTGTGGTCAGTGCGTTCGGCGCACTTCACCAAATTTTCTGAGACTTTATTTCCGGAGATCTTTTAGCACCAATTGGATGGTGTGGCCACTGTTGTTCTGTGGTCAGTGAGTTCGGCGCACTTCACCAAATTTTGTAAATTTTTTTTCTGGAGATCTGTTAGCATCAATTGGACGGTGTGGCCACTGTTGCTCAGTGGTCAGTGCGTCCGGGGTACAACCCCAAATCTTTTTTTTCTGGAGATCTTTTAGCATCAATTGGATGGTGTGGCTACTGTTGTTCTGTGGTCAGTGCGTTCGGCGCACTTCACCAATTTTTCTGAAATTTTTTTTCTGGAGATCTTCTAGCATCAATTGGACGGTGTTGCCACTGTTGCTCAGTGGTCAGTGCTTCCGGCGAACAACCCCAAATCTTTTTTTTCAGGAGATCCTTTAGCATCAATTGGACGGTGTGGCCACTGTTGCTCAGTTTTCAGTGCATCCGGAGTACAACCCCAAATCTTTTTTTTCCGAAGATCTTCTAGCACCAATTGGATGGTGTGTCCACTGTTGTTCTGTGGTCAGTGCGTCCGGCGAACAACCATAAATCTTTCTTTTCAGGAGATCTTTTAGCATCAATTGGATGGTGTGGCCACTGTTATTCTGTGTTCAGTGCGTTCGGGGCACTTCACCAAATTTTCTGAGACTTTATTTCCGGAGATCTTTTAGCACCAATTGGATGGTGTGGCCACTGTTGTTCTGTGGTCAGTGAGTTCGGCGCACTTCACCAAATTTTGTAAATTTTTTTTCTGGAGATCTTTTAGCATCAATTGGACGGTGTGGCCACTGTTGCTCAGTGGTCAGTGCGTCCGGCGTACAACCCCAAATCTTTCTTTTCCGGAGATCTTTTAGCATCAATTGGATGGTGTGCCCACTGTTGTTCTGTGGTCAGTTTGTTCGGCGCAGTTCACCAAATTTTCTGAGATTTTATTTCCGGAGATCTTTTAGCACCAATTGGATGGTGTGGCCACTGTTGTTCTGTGGTCAGTGCGTCCGGCGTACAACCCCAAATCTTTCTTTTCTGGAGATCTTTTAGCATCAATTGGACGGTGTGGCTAATGTTGCTCAGTGGTCGGCGCGTTCGGTGCACAACAACAAATTTCCTGAATCTTTTTTTTTCCGGCAATCTTTTAGCACCAATTGGACGATGTGGATAATGTTGCTCAGTGGTCAGTGCGTACGGCGTACAACCCCAAATCTTTTGCAAATATTTCTGCAAATTTTCTGGAACATTTTTTCTGGACATCTTTAGCACCAGCGGTGTGGCCACTCTTGCTCAGTGTTCAGTTTGTGAGGGGTACAACTCCAAATCCTTTTTTTCAGGAGATCTTTTAGCATCAATTGAATGGTGTGACCACTGTTGCTCAGTGGTCAGTGCGTCCGGCGTACAACACCAAACCTTTTTTTTCCGGAGATCTTCTAGCACCAATTGGACGGTGTGGCTACTGTTGTTCAGTGGTCAGTGCGTCCGGCGTACAACCCCAAATCTTTTTTTTCAGGATATCTTCTAGCATCAATTGGATGGTGTGGCCACTGTTGCTCTGTGGTCAGTGCGTTCATCGTACTTCACCAAATACTCTGAAATTTTGTTTTTCCGAGATCTTTTAGCACCAAGAGGACGGTGTGGCTACTGTTGCTCAGTGGCCGGCGCGCTCGGCGCAGAACAACAAATTTTCTGAGATTTTTTTTCCGGAGATCTTATAGCACCAATTGGATGGTGTGGCCACTGTTGTTCTGTGGTCAGTGCATTCGGCGCACTTCACCAAATTTTCTGAAATTTATTTTCTGGAGATCTTTTAGCATCAATTGGACGGTGTGGCCACTGTTGCTCAGTGGTCAGTGCTTCCAGCGAACAACCCCAAATCTTTTTTTTCGTGCGTCCGGCGTCCGGCGTCCGGCGTACAACCCCAAATCGTTCTTTTCTGGAGATCTTTTAGCATCAATTGGATGGTGTGGCCACTGTTATTCTGTGGTCAGTGCGTTCGGCGCACTTCAACAAATTTTCTGAGATTTTATTTCCGGAGATCTTTTAGCACCAATTGGATGGTGTGGCCACTGTTGTTCTGTGTTCAGTGCGTTCGGCGCACTTCACCAAATTTTCTGAAATTTTTATTCCGGAGATCTTTTAGCACCAATTGGACGGTGTGGCCACTGTTGCTCAGTTTTCAGTGCATCCGGAGTACAACCCCAAATCTTTTTTTTCCGAAGAGCTTCTAGCACCAATTGGATGGTGTGTCCACTGTTGTTCTGTGGTCAGTGCGTCCGGCGTGCAACCATAAATCTTTCTTTTCAGGAGATCTTTTAGCATCAATTGGATGGTGTGGCCACTGTTGTTCTGTGGTCAGTTTGTTCGGCGCAGTTCACCAAATTTTCTGAGATTTTATTTCCGGAGATCTTTTAGCACCAATTGGATGGTGTGGCCACTGTTGTTCTGTGGTCAGTGCGTCCGGCGTACATCCCCAAATCTTTCTTTTCTGGAGATCCTTTAGCATCAATTGGACGGTGTGGCTAATGTTGCTCAGTGGTCGGCGCGTTCGGTGCACAATAACAAATTTCCTGAATCTTTTTTTTTCCGGCAATCTTTTAGCACCAATTGGACGATGTGGATAATGTTGCTCAGTGGTCAGTGCGTACGGTGTACAACCCCAAATATTTTGCAAACATTTCTGCAAATTTTCTGGAACATTTTTTCTGGACATCTTTAGCACCAGCGGTGTGGCCACTCTTGCTCAGTGTTCAGTTTGTGAGGGCTACAACTCCAAATCCTTTTTTTCAGGAGATCTTTTAGCATCAATTGAATGGTGTGACCACTGTTGCTCAGTGGTCAGTGCGTCCGGCGTACAACACCAAATCTTTTTTTTCCGGAGATCTTCTAGCACCAATTGGACGGTGTGGCTACTGTTGCTCAGTGGTCAGTGCGTCCGGCGTACAACCCCAAATCTTTTTTTTTCAGGATATCTTCTAGCATCAATTGGATGGTGTGGCCACTGTTGTTCTGTGGTCAGTGCGTTCAGCGCACTTCACCAAATACTCTGAAATTTTTTTTTTCGGAGATCTTTTAGCACCAAGTGGACGGTGTGGCTACTGTTGCTCAGTGGTCGGCGCGCTCGGCGCACAACAACAAATTTTCTGAGATTTTTTTTCCGGAGATCTTATAGCACCAATTGGATGGTGTGGCTACTGTTGTTCTGTGGTCAGTGCGTTCAGCGCACTTCACCAAATTTTCTGAAATTTTTTTTCCGGAGATCTTATAGCACCAATTGGACGGTGTGGCTACTGTTGCTCAGTGGTCAGTGCGTCCGGCGTACAACCCCAAATCTTTTTTTTCAGGAGATCTTTTAGCATCAATTGTATGGTGTGGCCACTGTTGTTCTGTGGTCAGTGCGTTCGGCGCACTTCACCAAATTTTCTGAAATTTTTTTTCTGGAGATCTGTTAGCATCAATTGGATGGTGTGGCCACTGTTGTTCTGTGGTCAGTGCGTTCAGCGCACTTCACCAAATACTCTGAAATTTATTTTCTGGAGATCTTTTAGCATCAATTGGACGGTGTGGCCACTGTTGCTCAGTGGTCAGTGCTTCCAGCGAACAACCCCAAATCTTTTTTTTCGTGCGTCCGGCGTCCGGCGTCCGGCGTACAACCCCAAATCGTTCTTTTCTGGAGATCTTTTAGCATCAATTGGATGGTGTGGCCACTGTTATTCTGTGGTCAGTGCGTTCGGCGCACTTCAACAAATTTTCTGAGATTTTATTTCCGGAGATCTTTTAGCACCAATTGGATGGTGTGGCCACTGTTGTTCTGTGTTCAGTGCGTTCGGCGCACTTCACCAAATTTTCTGAAATTTTTATTCCGGAGATCTTTTAGCACCAATTGGACGGTGTGGCCACTGTTGCTCAGTTTTCAGTGCATCCGGAGTACAACCCCAAATCTTTTTTTTCCGAAGAGCTTCTAGCACCAATTGGATGGTGTGTCCACTGTTGTTCTGTGGTCAGTGCGTCCGGCGTGCAACCATAAATCTTTCTTTTCAGGAGATCTTTTAGCATCAATTGGATGGTGTGGCCACTGTTGTTCTGTGGTCAGTTTGTTCGGCGCAGTTCACCAAATTTTCTGAGATTTTATTTCCGGAGATCTTTTAGCACCAATTGGATGGTGTGGCCACTGTTGTTCTGTGGTCAGTGCGTCCGGCGTACATCCCCAAATCTTTCTTTTCTGGAGATCCTTTAGCATCAATTGGACGGTGTGGCTAATGTTGCTCAGTGGTCGGCGCGTTCGGTGCACAATAACAAATTTCCTGAATCTTTTTTTTTCCGGCAATCTTTTAGCACCAATTGGACGATGTGGATAATGTTGCTCAGTGGTCAGTGCGTACGGTGTACAACCCCAAATATTTTGCAAACATTTCTGCAAATTTTCTGGAACATTTTTTCTGGACATCTTTAGCACCAGCGGTGTGGCCACTCTTGCTCAGTGTTCAGTTTGTGAGGGCTACAACTCCAAATCCTTTTTTTCAGGAGATCTTTTAGCATCAATTGAATGGTGTGACCACTGTTGCTCAGTGGTCAGTGCGTCCGGCGTACAACACCAAATCTTTTTTTTCCGGAGATCTTCTAGCACCAATTGGACGGTGTGGCTACTGTTGCTCAGTGGTCAGTGCGTCCGGCGTACAACCCCAAATCTTTTTTTTTCAGGATATCTTCTAGCATCAATTGGATGGTGTGGCCACTGTTGTTCTGTGGTCAGTGCGTTCAGCGCACTTCACCAAATACTCTGAAATTTTTTTTTTCGGAGATCTTTTAGCACCAAGTGGACGGTGTGGCTACTGTTGCTCAGTGGTCGGCGCGCTCGGCGCACAACAACAAATTTTCTGAGATTTTTTTTCCGGAGATCTTATAGCACCAATTGGATGGTGTGGCTACTGTTGTTCTGTGGTCAGTGCGTTCAGCGCACTTCACCAAATTTTCTGAAATTTTTTTTCCGGAGATCTTATAGCACCAATTGGACGGTGTGGCTACTGTTGCTCAGTGGTCAGTGCGTCCGGCGTACAACCCCAAATCTTTTTTTTCAGGAGATCTTTTAGCATCAATTGTATGGTGTGGCCACTGTTGTTCTGTGGTCAGTGCGTTCGGCGCACTTCACCAAATTTTCTGAAATTTTTTTTCTGGAGATCTGTTAGCATCAATTGGACGGTGTGGCCACTGTTGCTCAGTGGTCAGTGCGTCCGGAGTACAACCCCAATTCTTTTTTTCCGAAGAGCTTCTAGCACCAATTGGATGGTGTGGCCACTGTTGTTCTGTGGTCAGTGCGTTCGGCGCACTTCACCAAATTCTCTGAAATTTTTATTCCGGAGATCTTTTAGCACCAATTGGACGGTGTGGCCACTGTTGCTCAGTGGTCAGTGCGTCCGGCGAACAACCCCAAATCATTTTTTTCAGGAGATCCTTTAGCATCAATTGGACGGTTTGGCCACTGTTGCTCAGTGGTCAGTGCTTCCGGCGAACAACCCCAAATCTTTCTTTTCAGGAGATCTTTTAGCATCAATTGGATGGTGTGGCCACTGTTATTATGTGGTCAGTGCGTTCGGCGCACTTCACCAAATTTTCTGAGACTTTATTTCCGGAGATCTTTTCGCACCAATTGGATGGTGTGGCCACTGTTGTTCTGTGGTCAGTGAGTTCGGCGCACTTCACCAAATTTTCTAAATTTTTTTTCTGGAGATCTGTTAGCATCAATTGGACGGTGTGGCTACTGCTGCTCAGTGGTCAGTGCGTCCGGGGTACAACCCCAAATCTTTTTTTTCTGGAGATCTTTTAGCATCAATTGGATGGTGTTGCCACTGTTGCTCAGTGGTCGGCGCGTTCGGTGCACAACAACAAATTTCCTGAATCTTTTTTTTTCCGGCAAATCTTTTAGCACCAATTGGACGATGTGGATAATGTTGCTCAGTGGTCAGTGCGTACGGCGTACAACCCCAAATCTTTTGCAAACATTTCTGCAAATTTTCTGGAACATTTTTTCTGGACATCTTTAGCACCAGCGGTGTAACCACTCTTGCTCAGTGTTCAGTTTGTGAGGGGTACAACTCCAAATCCTTTTTTTCAGGAGATCTTTTAGCATCAATTGACTGGTGTGACCACTGTTGCTCAGTGGTCAGTGCGTCCGGCGTACAACACCAAATCTTTTTTTTCCGGAGATCTTCTAGCACCAATTGGACGGTGTGGCTACTGTTGCTCAGTGGTCAGTGCGTCCGGCGTACAACCCCAAATCTTTTTTTTCAGGACATCTTCTAGCATCAATTGGATGGTGTGGCCACTGTTGTTCTGTGGTCAGTGCGTTCAGCGCACTTCACCAAATACTCTGAAATTTTGTTTTTCGGAGATCTTTTAGCACCAAGTGGACGGTGTGGCTACTGTTGCTCAGTGGTCGGCGCGCTCGGCGCACAACAACAAATTTTCTGAGATTTGTTTTCCGGAGATCTTATAGCACTAATTGGACGGTGTGGCCACTGTTGCTCAGTCGTCAGTGCTTCCGGCGAACAACCCCAAATCTTTTTTTTCAGGACATCTTCTAGCATCAATTGGATGGTGTGGCCACTGTTGTTCAGTGGTCAGTGCGTTCAGCGCACTTTACCAAATACTCTGAAATTTTGTTTTTCGGAGATCTTTTAGCACCAAGTGGACGGTGTGGCTACTGTTGCTCAGTGGTCGTCGCGCTCGCCGCACAACAACAAATTTTCTGAGATTTTTTTTCCGGAGATCTTCTAGCACCAATTGGACGGTGTGGCTACTGTTGCTCAGTGGTCAGTGCGTCCGGCGTACAACCCCAAATTTTTTTTTCAGGACATCTTCTAGCATCAATTGGATGGTGTGGCCACTGTTGTTCTGTGGTCAGTGCGTTCGGCGCACTTCACCAAATTTTCTGAGACTTTATTTCCGGAGATCTTTTAGCACCAATTGGATGGTGTGGCCACTGTTGTTCTGTGGTCAGTGCGTTCGGCGCACTTCACCAAATTTTCTGAGACTTTATTTCCGGAGATCTTTTAGCACCAATTGGATGGTGTGGCCACTGTTGTTCTGTGGTCAGTGCGTCCGGCGCACAACCCCAAATCGTTCTTTTCTGGAGATCTTTTAGCTTCAATTGGATGGTGTGGCCACTGTTACTCTGTGGTCAGTGCGTTCGGCGCACTTCACCAAATTTTCTGAGACTTTATTTCCGGAGATCTTTTAGCACCAATTGGATGGTGTGGCACTGTTGTTCTGTGGTCAGTGCGTTCGGCGCACTTCACCAAATTTTCTGAAATTTTTTTTCTGGAGATCTGTTAGCATCAATTGGACGGTGTGGCCACTGTTGCTCAGTGGTCAGTGCGTCCGGAGTACAACCCCAATTCTTTTTTTCCGAAGAGCTTCTAGCACCAATTGGATGGTGTGGCCACTGTTGTTCTGTGGTCAGTGCGTTCGGCGCACTTCACCAAATTTTCTGAAATTTTTATTCCGGAGATCTTTTAGCACCAATTGGACGGTGTGGCCACTGTTGCTCAGTGGTCAGTGCGTCCGGCGAACAACCCCAAATCATTTTTTTCAGGAGATCCTTTAGCATCAATTGGACGGTGTGGCCACTGTTGCTCAGTGGTCAGTGCTTCCGGCGAACAACCCCAAATCTTTTTTTTCAGGAGATCTTTTAGCATCAATTGGACGGTGTGGCCACTGTTGCTCAGTTTTCAGTGCATCCGGAGTACAACCCCAAATCTTTTTTTTCCGAAGAGCTTCTAGCACCAATTGGATGGTGTGTCCACTGTTGTTCTGTGGTCAGTGCGTCCGGCGTACAACCATAAATCTTTCTTTTCAGGAGATCCTTTAGCATCAATTGGATGGTGTGGCCACTGTTGTTCTGTGGTCAGTTTGTTCGGCGCACTTCACCAAATTTTCTGAGATTTTATTTCCGGAGATCTTTTAACATCAATTGGATGGTGTGGCCACTGTTGTTCTGTGGTCAGTGCGTTCGGCGCACTTCACCAATTTTTCTCAAACTTTTTTTTCAGGAGATCTTTTAGCATCAATTGGATGGTGTGGCTACTGTTGCTCAGTGGTCAGTGCGTGCGTCGTACAACCATGAATCTTCGGGAACCTTTTCTGCAAATTTTCTTTATATCTTTAGCACCAAAGGTGTGACCACTGTTGTTCTGTGGTCAGTGCGTTCGGCGCACTTCACCAAATTTTCTGAAATTTTTTTTCTGGAGATCTTCTAGCATCAATTGGACGGTGTTCCCACTGTTGCTCAGTGGTCAGTGCGTCCGTCGAACAACCCCAAATCTTTTTTTTCAGGAGATCTTTTAGCATCAATTGGACGGTGTGGCCACTGTTGCTCAGTTTTCAGTGCATCCGGAGTACAACCCCAAATCTTTTTTTTCCGGAGATCTTCTAGCACCAATTGGACGGTGTGGCTACTGTTGCTCAGTGGTCAGTGCGTCCGGCGTACAACCCCAAATCTTTTTTTTTCAGTATATCTTCTAGCATCAATTGGATGGTGTGGCCACTGTTGTTCTGTGGTCAGTGCGTTCAGCGCACTTCACCAAATACTCTGAAATTTTGTTTTTCGGAGATTTTTAGCACCAAGTGGACGGTGTGGCTACTGTTGCTCAGTGGTCGGCGCGCTCGGCGCACAACAACAAATTTTCTGAGATTTTTTTTCCGGAGATCTTATAGCACCAACTGGATGGTGTGGCCACTGTTGTTCTGTGGTCAGTGCGTTCGGCGCACTTCACCAAATTTTCTGAAATTTTTTTTCCGGAGATCTTATAGCACCAATTGGACGGTGTATCTACTGTTGCTCAGTGGTCAGTGCGTCCGGCGTACAACCCCAAATCTTTTTTTTCAGGAGATCTTTTAGCATCAATTGTATGGTGTGGCACTGTTGTTCTGTGGTCAGTGCGTTCGGCGCACTTCACCAAATTTTCTGAAATTTTTTTTCTGGAGATCTGTTAGCATCAATTGGACGGTGTGGCCACTGTTGCTCAGTGGTCAGTGCGTCCGGAGTACAACCCCAATTCTTTTTTTCCGAAGAGCTTCTAGCACCAATTGGATGGTGTGGCCACTGTTGTTCTGTGGTCAGTGCGTTCGGCGCACTTCACCAAATTCTCTGAAATTTTTATTCCGGAGATCTTTTAGCACCAATTGGACGGTGTGGCCACTGTTGCTCAGTGGTCAGTGCGTCCGGCGAACAACCCCAAATCATTTTTTTCAGGAGATCCTTTAGCATCAATTGGACGGTGTGGCCACTGTTGCTCAGTGGTCAGTGCTTCCGGCGAACAACCCCAAATCTTTCTTTTCAGGAGATCTTTTAGCATCAATTGGATGGTGTGGCCACTGTTATTATGTGGTCAGTACGTTCGGCGCACTTCACCAAATTTTCTGAGACTTTATTTCCGGAGATCTTTTAGCACCAATTGGATGGTGTGACCACTGTTGTTCTGTGGTCAGTGAGTTCGGCGCACTTCACCAAATTTTCTAAATTTTTTTTCTGGAGATCTGTTAGCATCAATTGGACGGTGTGGCCACTGTTGCTCAGTGGTCAGTGCGTCCGGGGTGCAACCCCAAATCTTTTTTTTCTGGAGATCTTTTAGCATCAATTGGATGGTGTTGCCACTGTTGCTCAGTGGTCGGCGCGTTCGGTGCACAACAACAAATTTCCTGAATCTTTTTTTTTCCGGCAATCTTTTAGCACCAATTGGACGATGTGGATAATGATGCTCAGTGGTCAGTGCGTACGGCGTACAACCCCAAATCTTTTGCAAACATTTCTGCAAATTTTCTGGAACATTTTTTCTGGACATCTTTAGCACCAGCGGTGTAACCACTCTTGCTCAGTGTTCAGTTTGTGAGGGGTACAACTCCAAATCCTTTTTTTCAGGAGATCTTTTAGCATCAATTGACTGGTGTGACCACTGTTGCTCAGTGGTCAGTGCGTCCGGCGTACAACACCAAATATATTTTTCCGGAGATCTTCTAGCACCAATTGGACGGTGTGGCTGCTGTTGCTCAGTGGTCAGTGCGTCCGGCGTACAACCCCAAATCTTTTTTTTCAGGACATCTTCTAGCATCAATTGGATGGTGTGGCCACTGTTGTTCTGTGGTCAGTGCGTTCAGCGCACTTCACCAAATACTCTGAAATTTTGTTTTTCGGAGACCTTTTAGCACCAAGTGGACGGTGTGGCTACTGTTGCTCAGTGGTCGGCGCGCTCGGCGCACAACAACAAATTTTCTGAGATTTTTTTTCCGGAGATCTTCTAGCACCAATTGGACGGTGTGGCTACTGTTGCTCAGTGGTCAGTGCGTCCGGCGTACAACCCCAAATCTTTTTTTTCAGGACATTTTCTAGCATCAATTGGATGGTGTGGCCACTGTTGTTCTGTGGTCAGTGCGTTCAGCGCACTTCACCAAATACTCTGAAATTTTGTTTTTCGGAGATCTTTTAGCAGCAAGTGGACGGTGTGGCTACTGTTGCTCAGTGGTCAGTGCGTTCGGCGCACTTCACCAAATTTTCTGAAATTTATTTTCTGGAGATCTTTTAGCATCAATTGGACGGTGTGGCCACTGTTGCTCAGTGGTCAGTGCTTCCGGCGAACAACCCCAAATCTTTTTTTTCGCGCGTCCGGCGCACAACCCCAAATCGTTCTTTTCTGGAGATCTTTTAGCTTCAATTGGATGGTGTGGCCACTGTTATTCTGTGGTCAGTGCGTTCGGCGCACTTCACCAAATTTTCTGAGACTTTATTTCCGGAGATCTTTTAGCACCAATTGGATGGTGTGGCCACTGTTCTTCTGTGGTCAGTGCGTTCGGCGCACTTCACCAAATTTTCTGAAATTTTTTTTCTGGAGATCTGTTAGCATCAATTGGACGGTGTGGCCACTGTTGCTCAGTGGTCAGTGCGTCCGGAGTACAACCCCAATTCTTTTTTTCCGAAGAGCTTCTAGCACCAATTGGATGGTGTGGCCACTGTTGTTCTGTGGTCAGTGCGTTCGGCGCACTTCACCAAATTTTCTGAAATTTTTTTTCTGGAGATCTTCTAGCATCAATTGGACGGTGTTGCCACTGTTGCTCAGTGGTCAGTGCTTCCGGCGAACAACCCCAAATCTTTTTTTTCAGGAGATCTTTTAGCATCAATTGGACGGTGTGGCCACTGTTGCTCAGTTTTCAGTGCATCCGGAGTACAACCCCAAATCTTTTTTTTCCGAAGAGCTTCTAGCACCAATTGGATGGTGTGTCCACTGTTGTTCTGTGGTCAGTGCGTCCGGCGTACAACCATAAATTTTTCTTTTCAGGAGATCTTTTAGCATCAATTGGATGGTGTGGCCACTGTTGTTCTGTGGTCAGTTTGCTCGGCGCACTTCACCAAATTTTCTGAGATTTTATTTCTGGAGATCTTTTAACATCAATTGGATGGTGTGGCCACTGTTGTTCTGTGGTCAGTGCGTTCGGCGCACTTCACCAATTTTTCTCAAACTTTTTTTTCAGGAGATCTTTTAGCATCAATTGGATGGTGTGGCTACTGTTGCTCAGTGGTCAGTGCGTGCGGCGTACAACCATGAATCTTCGGCAACCTTTTCTGCAAATTTTCTTTATATCTTTAGCACCAAAGGTGTGAGCACTGTTGTTCTGTGGTCAGTGCGTTCGGCGCACTTCACCAAATTTTCTGAGATTTTATTTCCGGAGATCTTTTAGCATCAATTGGATGGTGTGGCCACTGTTGTTTTGTGGTCAGTTTGTTCGGCGCACTTCACCAAATTTTCTGAGATTTTATTTCCGGAGATCTTTTAACATCAATTGGATGGTGTGGCCACTGTTGTTCTGTGGTCAGTGCGCTCGGCGCACTTCACCAAATTTTCTGAAATTTTTTATCCGGAGATCGTTTAGCCCCAATTGGGCGGTGTGGCTACTGCTGCTCAGTGGTCAGTGCGTCCGGGGTACAACCCCAAATCTTTTTTTTCTGGAGATCTTTTAGCATCAATTGGATGGTGTTGCCACTGTTGCTCAGTGGTCGGCGCGTTCGGTGCACAACAACAAATTTCCTGAATCTTTTTTTTTCCGGCAATCTTTTAGCACCAATTAGACGAGGTGGATAATGTTGCTCAGTGGTCAGTGCGTACGGCGTACAAGCCCAAATCTTTTGCAAACATTTCTGCAAATTTTCTGGAACATTTTTTCTGGACATCTTTAGCACCAGCGGTGTGGCCACTCTTGCTCAGTGTTCAGTTTGTGAGGGGTACAACTAAAAATCCTTTTATTCAGGAGATCTTTTAGCATCAATTGAATCGTGTGGCCACTGTTGTTCTGTGGTCAGTGCGTTCGGCGCACGTCACCAAATTTTCTCAAACTTTTTTTTCAAGAGATCTTTTAGCATCAATTGGATGGTGTGGCTACTGTTGCTCAGTGGTCAGTGCGTGCGGCGTACAACCATGAATCTTCTGCAACCTTTTCTGCAAATTTTCTGGAACGTTTATTCTGGACATGTTTAGCACCAACGGTGTGGCCACTGTTGCTCAGTGGTCAGTGCGTGTGGGGTAAAACCCCAAATCTCTTGCAACCGTTTTTTTCAGGACACTTTTACCACCAATTGGACGGTGTGGCCACTGTTGCTCAGTGGTCAGTGCGTCCGGCGAACAACCCCAAATCTTTCTTTTCAGGAGATCTTTTAGCATCAATTGGATGGTGTGGCCACTGTTGTTCTGTGGTCAGTGCGTTCGGCACACTTCACCAAATTTTCTCAAACTTTTTTTTTAGGAGATCTTTTAGCATCAATTGGATGGTGTGGCTACTGTTGCTCAGTGGTCAGTGCGTGCGGCGTACAACCATGAATCTCCTGCAACCTTTTCTGCAAATTTTCTGGAACGTTTATTCTGGACATGTTTAGCACCAACGGTGTGGCCACTGTTGCTCAGTGGTCAGTGCGTGTGGGGTAAAACCCCAAATCTTTTGCAACCGTTTTTTGCAGGACACGTTTACCACCAATTGGACGGTGTGGCCACTGTTGCTCTGCGGTCAGTGCGGTCGTTGCACATCACCAAATTTTCTAAATTTTTTTTTTTGTGGAGATTTTTAGCATCAATTGGATGGTGTGGCTACTGTTGCTTAGTGGTCAGTGCGTGCGGCGTACAACCATGAATCTTCGGCAACCTTTTCTGCAAATTTTCTTTATATCTTTATCACCAAAGGTGTGGCCAGGGTTGCTCAGTGGTCAGTAAGAGTGTTGTAAAACCCCAAAGCTTTTGCAACCGTTTTTTTCAGGACATCTTTATCACCAATTGGATGGTGTGGCTACTGTTGCTCAGTGGTCAGTGCGTCCGGCGTACAACACCAAATCTTTCTTTTCCGGAGATCTTTTAGCATCAATTGGATGGTGTGCCCACTGTTGTTCTGTGGTCAGTTTGTTCGGCGCAGTTCACCAAATTTTCTGAGATTTTATTTCCGCAGATCTTTTAGCACCAATTGGATGGTGTGGCCACTGTTGTTCTGTGGTCAGTGCGTCCGGCGTACAACCCCAAATCTTTCTTTTCTGGAGATCTTTTAGCATCAATTGGACGGTGTGGCTAATGTTGCTCAGTGGTCGGCGCGTTCGGTGCACAACAACAAATTTCCTGAATCTTTTTTTTTCCGGCAATCTTTTAGCACCAATTGGACGATGTGGATAATGTTGCTCAGTGGTCAGTGCGTACGGCGTACAGCCCCAAATCTTTTGCAAATATTTCTGCAAATTTTCTGGAACATTTTTCTGGACATCTTTAGCACCAGCGGTGTGGCCACTCTTGCTCAGTGTTCAGTTTGTGAGGGGTACAACTCCAAATCCTTTTTTTCAGGAGATCTTTTAGCATCAATTGAATGGTGTGACCACTGTTGCTCAGTGGTCAGTGCGTCCGGCGTACAACACCAAACCTTTTTTTTCCGGAGATCTTCTAGCACCAATTGGACGGTGTGGCTACTGTTGTTCCGTGGTCAGTGCGTCCGGCGTACAACCCCAAATCTTTTTTTTCAGGATATCTTCTAGCATCAATTGGATGGTGTGGCCACTGTTGCTCTGTGGTCAGTGCGTTCATCGCACTTCACCAAATACTCTGAAATTTTGTTTTTCCGAGATCTTTTAGCACCAAGAGGACGGTGTGGCTACTGTTGCTCAGTGGCCGGCGCGCTCGGCGCAGAACAACAAATTTTCTGAGATTTTTTTTCCGGAGATCTTATAGCACCAATTGGATGGTGTGGCCACTGTTGTTCTGTGGTCAGTGCATTCGGCGCACTTCACCAAATTTTCTGAAATTTATTTTCTGGAGATCTTTTAGCATCAATTGAATGGTGTGACCACTGTTGCTCAGTGGTCAGTGCGTCCGGCGTACAACACCAAACCTTTTTTTTCCGGAGATCTTCTATCACCAATTGGACGGTGTGGCTACTGTTGTTCAGTGGTCAGTGCGTCCGGCGTACAACCCCAAATCTTTTTTTTCAGGATATCTTCTAGCATCAATTGGATGGTGTGGCCACTGTTGCTCTGTAGTCAGTGCGTTCATCGCACTTCACCAAATACTCTGAAATTATGTTTTTCCGAGATCTTTTAGCACCAAGAGGACGGTGTGGCTACTGTTGCTCAGTGGCCGGCGCGCTCGGCGCAGAACAACAAATTTTCTGAGATTTTTTTTCCGGAGATCTTATAGCACCAATTGGATGGTGTGGCCACTGTTGTTCTGTTTTCAGTGCGTTCGGCGCACAAGAACAAATTTTCTGAAATTTATTTTCTGGAGATCTTTTAGCATCAATTGGATGGTGTGGCTACTGTTGCTCAGTGGTCAGTGCGTGCGGCGTACAACCATGAATCTCCTGCAACCTTTTCTGCAAATTTTCTGGAACGTTTATTCTGGACATGTTTAGCACCAACGGTGTGGCCACTGTTGCTCAGTGGTCAGTGCGTGTGGGGTAAAACCCCAAATCTTTTGCAACCGTTTTTTGCAGGACACGTTTACCACCAATTGGACGGTGTGGCCACTGTTGCTCTGCGGTCAGTGCGGTCGTTGCACATCACCAAATTTTCTAAATTTTTTTTTTTGTGGAGATTTTTAGCATCAATTGGATGGTGTGGCTACTGTTGCTTAGTGGTCAGTGCGTGCGGCGTACAACCATGAATCTTCGGCAACCTTTTCTGCAAATTTTCTTTATATCTTTATCACTAAAGGTGTGACCAGGGTTGCTCAGTGGTCAGTAAGAGTGTTGTAAAACCCCAAAGCTTTTGCAACCGTTTTTTTCAGGACATCTTTATCACCAATTGGATGGTGTGGCTACTGTTGCTCAGTGGTCAGTGCGTCCGGCGTACAACCCCAAATCTTTCTTTTCCGGAGATCTTTTAGCATCAATTGGATGGTGTGCCCACAGTTGTTCTGTGGTCAGTTTGTTCGGCGCAGTTCACCAAATTTTCTGAGATTTTATTTCCGCAGATCTTTTAGCACCAATTGGATGGTGTGGCCACTGTTGTCCTGTGGTCAGTGCGTCCGGCGTACAACCCCAAATCTTTCTTTTCTGGAGATCTTTTAGCATCAATTGGACGGTGTGGCTAATGTTGCTCAGTGGTCGGCGCGTTCGGTGCACAACTACAAATTTCCTGAATCTTTTTTTTTCCGGCAATCTTTTAGCACCAATTGGACGATGTGGATAATGTTGCTCAGTGGTCAGTGCGTACGGCGTACAACCCCAAATCTTTTGCAAATATTTCTGCAAATTTTCTGGAACATTTTTTCTGGACATCTTTAGCACCAGCGGTGTGGCCACTGTTGCTCAGTGGTCAGTGCGTGTGGGGTAAAACCCCAAATCTCTTGCAACCGTTTTTTCAGGACACTTTTACCACCAATTGGACGGTGTGGCCACTGTTGCTCAGTGGTCAGTGCGTCCGGCGAACAACCCCAAATCTTTCTTTTCAGGAGATCTTTTAGCATCAATTGGATGGTGTGGCCACTGTTGTTCTGTGGTCAGTGCGTTCGGCGCACTTCACCAAATTTTCTCAAACTTTTTTTTTAGGAGATCTTTTAGCATCAATTGGATGGTGTGGCTACTGTTGCTCAGTGGTCAGTGCGTGCGGCGTACAACCATGAATCTTCTGCAACCTTTTCTGCAAATTTTCTGGAACGTTTATTCTGGACATGTTTAGCACCAACGGTGTGGCCACTGTTGCTCAGTGGTCAGTGAGTGTGGGGTAAAACCCCAAATCTTTTGCAACCGTTTTTTGCAGGACACGTTTACCACCAATTGGACGGTGTGGCCACTGTTGCTCTGCGGTCAGGGCGGTCGTTGCACATCACCAAATTTTCTAAATTTTTTTTTTGTGGAGATTTTTAGCATCAATTGGATGGTGTGGCTACTGTTGCTTAGTGGTCAGTGCGTGCGGCGTACAACCATGAACCTTCGGCAACCTTTTCTGCAAATTTTCTTTATATCTTTATCACCAAAGGTGTGGCCAGGGTTGCTCAGTGGTCAGTAAGAGTGTTGTAAAACCCCAAAGCTTTTGCAACCGTTTTTTTCAGGACATCTTTATCACCAATTGGATGGTGTGGCTACTGTTGCTCAGTGGTCAGTGCGTCCGGCGTACAACCCCAAATCTTTCTTTTCCGGAGATCTTTTAGCATCAATTGGATGGTGTGCCCACTGTTGTTCTGTGGTCAGTTTGTTCGGCGCAGTTCACCAAATTTTCTGAGATTTTATTTCCGCAGATCTTTTAGCACCAATTGGATGGTGTGGCCACTGTTGTTCTGTGGTCAGTGCGTCCGGCGTACAACCCCAAATCTCTCTTTTCTGGAGATCTTTTAGCATCAATTGGACGGTGTGGCTAATGTTGCTCAGTGGTCGGCGCGTTCGGTGCACAACAACAAATTTCCTGAATCTTTTTTTTTCCGGCAATCTTTTAGCACCAATTGGACGATGTGGATAATGTTGCTCAGTGGTCAGTGCGTACGGCGTACAACCCCAAATCTTTTGCAAATATTTCTGCAAATTTTCTGGAACATTTTTTCTGGACATCTTTAGCACCAGCGGTGTGGCCACTCTTGCTCAGTGTTCAGTTTGTGAGGGGTACAACTCCAAATCCTTTTTTTCAGGAGATCTTTTAGCATCAATTGAATGGTGTGACCACTGTTGCTCAGTGGTCAGTGCGTCCGGCGTACAACACCAAACCTTTTTTTTCCGGAGATCTTCTATCACCAATTGGACGGTGTGGCTACTGTTGTTCAGTGGTCAGTGCGTCCGGCGTACAACCCCAAATCTTTTTTTTCAGGATATCTTCTAGCATCAATTAGATGGTGTGGCCACTGTTGCTCTGTGGTCAGTGCGTTCATCGCACTTCACCAAATACTCTGAAATTATGTTTTTCCGAGATCTTTTAGCACCAAGAGGACGGTGTGGCTACTGTTGCTCAGTGGCCGGCGCACTCGGCGCAGAACAACAAATTTTCTGAGATTTTTTTTCCGGAGATCTTATAGCACCAATTGGATGGTGTGGCCACTGTTGTTCTGTTTTCAGTGCGTTCGGCGCACAAGAACAAATTTTCTGAAATTTATTTTCTGGAGATCTTTTAGCATCAATTGGATGGTGTGGCCACTGTTATTCTGTGGTCAGTGCGTTCGGCGCACTTCAACAAATTTTCTGAGATTTTATTTCCGGAGATCTTTTAACATCAATTGGATGGTGTGGCCACTGTTGTTCTGTGGTCAGTGCGCTCGGCGCACTTCACCAAATTTTCTGAAATTTTTTATCCGGAGATCGTTTAGCCCCAATTGGGCGGTGTGGCTACTGCTGCTCAGTGGTCAGTGCGTCCGGGGTACAACCCCAAATCTTTTTTTTCTGGAGATCTTTTAGCATCAATTGGATGGTGTTGCCACTGTTGCTCAGTGGTCGGCGCGTTCGGTGCACAACAACAAATTTCCTGAATCTTTTTTTTTCCGGCAATCTTTTAGCACCAATTGGACGAGGTGGATAATGTTGCTCAGTGGTCAGTGCGTACGGCGTACAAGCCCAAATCTTTTGCAAACATTTCTGCAAATTTTCTGGAACATTTTTTCTGGACATCTTTAGCACCAGCGGTGTGGCCACTCTTGCTCAGTGTTCAGTTTGTGAGGGGTACAACTAAAAATCCTTTTATTCAGGAGATCTTTTAGCATCAATTGAATCGTGTGGCCACTGTTGTTCTGTGGTCAGTGCGTTCGGTGCACGTCACCAAATTTTCTCAAACTTTTTTTTCAAGAGATCTTTTAGCATCAATTGGATGGTGTGGCTACTGTTGCTCAGTGGTCAGTGCGTGCGGCGTACAACCATGAATCTTCTGCAACCTTTTCTGCAAATTTTCTGGAACGTTTATTCTGGACATGTTTAGCACCAACGGTGTGGCCACTGTTGCTCAGTGGTCAGTGCGTGTGGGGTAAAACCCCAAATCTCTTGCAACCGTTTTTTCAGGACACTTTTACCACCAATTGGACGGTGTGGCCACTGTTGCTCAGTGGTCAGTGCGTCCGGCGAACAACCCCAAATCTTTCTTTTCAGGAGATCTTTTAGCATCAATTGGATGGTGTGGCCACTGTTGTTCTGTGGTCAGTGCGTTCGGCGCACTTCACCAAATTTTCTCAAACTTTTTTTTTAGGAGATCTTTTAGCATCAATTGGATGGTGTGGCTACTGTTGCTCAGTGGTCAGTGCGTGCGGCGTACAACCATGAATCTTCTGCAACCTTTTCTGCAAATTTTCTGGAACGTTTATTCTGGACATGTTTAGCACCAACGGTGTGGCCACTGTTGCTCAGTGGTCAGTGAGTGTGGGGTAAAACCCCAAATCTTTTGCAACCGTTTTTTGCAGGACACGTTTACCACCAATTGGACGGTGTGGCCACTGTTGCTCTGCGGTCAGGGCGGTCGTTGCACATCACCAAATTTTCTAAATTTTTTTTTTGTGGAGATTTTTAGCATCAATTGGATGGTGTGGCTACTGTTGCTTAGTGGTCAGTGCGTGCGGCGTACAACCATGAACCTTCGGCAACCTTTTCTGCAAATTTTCTTTATATCTTTATCACCAAAGGTGTGGCCAGGGTTGCTCAGTGGTCAGTAAGAGTGTTGTAAAACCCCAAAGCTTTTGCAACCGTTTTTTTCAGGACATCTTTATCACCAATTGGATGGTGTGGCTACTGTTGCTCAGTGGTCAGTGCGTCCGGCGTACAACCCCAAATCTTTCTTTTCCGGAGATCTTTTAGCATCAATTGGATGGTGTGCCCACTGTTGTTCTGTGGTCAGTTTGTTCGGCGCAGTTCACCAAATTTTCTGAGATTTTATTTCCGCAGATCTTTTAGCACCAATTGGATGGTGTGGCCACTGTTGTTCTGTGGTCAGTGCGTCCGGCGTACAACCCCAAATCTTTCTTTTCTGGAGATCTTTTAGCATCAATTGGACGGTGTGGCTAATGTTGCTCAGTGGTCGGCGCGTTCGGTGCACAACAACAAACTTCCTGAATCTTTTTTTTTCCGGCAATCTTTTAGCACCAATTGGACGATGTGGATAATGTTGCTCAGTGGTCAGTGCGTACGGCGTACAACCCCAAATCTTTTGCAAATATTTCTGCAAATTTTCTGGAACATTTTTTCTGGACATCTTTAGCACCAGCGGTGTGGCCACTCTTGCTCAGTGTTCAGTTTGTGAGGGGTACAACTCCAAATCCTTTTTTTCAGGAGATCTTTTAGCATCAATTGAATGGTGTGACCACTGTTGCTCAGTGGTCAGTGCGTCCGGCGTACAACACCAAACCTTTTTTTTCCGGAGATCTTCTAGCACCAATTGGACGGTGTGGCTACTGTTGTTCCGTGGTCAGTGCGTCCGGCGTACAACCCCAAATCTTTTTTTTCAGGATATCTTCTAGCATCAATTGGATGGTGTGGCCACTGTTGCTCTGTGGTCAGTGCGTTCATCGCACTTCACCAAATACTCTGAAATTTTGTTTTTCCGAGATCTTTTAGCACCAAGAGGACGGTGTGGCTACTGTTGCTCAGTGGCCGGCGCGCTCGGCGCAGAACAACAAATTTTCTGAGATTTTTTTTCCGGAGATCTTATAGCACCAATTGGATGGTGTGGCCACTGTTGTTCTGTGGTCAGTGCATTCGGCGCACTTCACCAAATTTTCTGAAATTTATTTTCTGGAGATCTTTTAGCATCAATTGAATGGTGTGACCACTGTTGCTCAGTGGTCAGTGCGTCCGGCGTACAACACCAAACCTTTTTTTTCCGGAGATCTTCTTGCACCAATTGGACGGTGTGGCTACTGTTGTTCCGTGGTCAGTTCGTCCGGCGTACAACCCCAAATCTTTTTTTTCAGGATATCTTCTAGCATCAATTGGATGGTGTGGCCACTGTTGCTCTGTGGTCAGTGCGTTCATCGCACTTCACCAAATACTCTGAAATTTTGTTTTTCCGAGATCTTTTAGCACCAAGAGGACGGTGTGGCTACTGTTGCTCAGTGGCCGGCGCGCTCGACGCAGAACAACAAATTTTCTGAGATTTTTTTTCCGGAGATCTTATAGCACCAATTGGATGGTGTGGCCACTGTTGTTCTGTTTTCAGTGCGTTCGGCGCACAAGAACAAATTTTCTGAAATTTATTTTCTGGAGATCTTTTAGCATCAATTGGATGGTGTGGCCACTGTTGCTCTGTGGTCAGTGCGTTCATCGCACTTCACCAAATACTCTGAAATTTTGTTTTTCCGAGATCTTTTAGCACCAAGAGGACGGTGTGGCTACTGTTGCTCAGTGGCCGGCGCGCTCGGCGCAGAACAACAAATTTTCTGAGATTTTTTTTCCGGAGATCTTATAGCACCAATTGGATGGTGTGGCCACTGTTGTTCTGTGGTCAGTGCATTCGGCGCACTTCACCAAATTTTCTGAAATTTATTTTCTGGAGATCTTTTAGCATCAATTGGACGGTGTGGCCACTGTTGCTCAGTGGTCAGTGCTTCCAGCGAACAACCCCAAATCTTTTTTTTCGTGCGTCCGGCGTCCGGCGCCCGGCGTACAACCCCAAATCGTTCTTTTCTGGAGATCTTTTAGCATCAATTGGATGGTGTGGCCCCTGTTATTCTGTGGTCAGTGCGTTCGGCGCACTTCAACAAATTTTCTGAGATTTTATTTCCGGAGATCTTTTAGCACCAATTGGATGGTGTGGCCACTGTTGTTCTGTGGTCAGTGCGTTCGGCGCACTTCACAAAATTTTCTGAAATTTTTATTCCGGAGATCTTTTAGCACCAATTGGACGGTGTGGCCACTGTTGCTCAGTTTTCAGTGCATCCGGAGTACAACCCCAAATCTTTCTTTTCCGAAGAGCTTCTAGCACCAATTGGATGGTGTGTCCACTGTTGTTCTGTGGTCAGTGCGTCCGGCGTACATCCCCAAATCTTTCTTTTCTGGAGATCCTTTAGCATCAATTGGACGGTGTGGCTAATGTTGCTCAGTGGTCGGCGCGTTCGGTGCACAATAACAAATTTCCTGAATCTTTTTTTTTCCGGCAATCTTTTAGCACCAATAGGACGATGTGGATAATGTTGCTCAGTGGTCAGTGCGTACGGTGTACAACCCCAAATCTTTTGCAAACATTTCTGCAAATTTTCTGGAACATTTTTTCTGGACATCTTTAGCACCAGCGGTGTGGCCACTCTTGCTCAGTGTTCAGTTTGTGAGGGCTACAACTCCAAATCCTTTTTTTCAGGAGATCTTTTAGCATCAATTGAATGGTGTGACCACTGTTGCTCAGTGGTCAGTGCGTCCGGCGTACAACACCAAATCTTTTTTTCCGGTGATCTTCTAGCACCAATTGGACGGTGTGGCTACTGTTGCTCAGTGGTCAGTGCGTCCGGCGTACAACCCCAAATCTTTTTTTTTCAGGATATCTTCTAGCATCAATTGGATGGTGTGGCCACTGTTGTTCTGTGGTCAGTGCGTTCAGCGCACTTCACCAAATACTCTGAAATTTTTTTTTTCGGAGATCTTTTAGCACCAAGTGGACGGTGTGGCTACTGTTGCTCAGTGGTCGGCGCGCTCGGCGCGCTCGGCGCACAACAACAAATTTTCTGAGATTTTTTTTCCGGAGATCTTATAGCACCAATTGGATGGTGTGGCCACTGTTGTTCTGTGGTCAGTGCGTTCGGCGCACTTCACCAAATTCTCTGAAATTTTTATTCCGGAGATCTTTTAGCACCAATTGGACGGTGTGGCCACTGTTGCTCAGTGGTCAGTGCGTCCGGCGAACAACCCCAAATCATTTTTTTCAGGAGATCCTTTAGCATCAATTGGACGGTTTGGCCACTGTTGCTCAGTGGTCAGTGCTTCCGGCGAACAACCCCAAATCTTTCTTTTCAGGAGATCTTTTAGCATCAATTGGATGGTGTGGCCACTGTTATTATGTGGTCAGTGCGTTCGGCGCACTTCACCAAATTTTCTGAGACTTTATTTCCGGAGATCTTTTAGCACCAATTGGATGGTGTGGCCACTGTTGTTCTGTGGTCAGTGAGTTCGGCGCACTTCACCAAATTTTCTAAATTTTTTTTCTGGAGATCTGTTAGCATCAATTGGACGGTGTGGCCACTGTTGCTCAGTGGTCAGTGCGTCCGGGGTACAACCCCAAATCTTTTTTTTCTGGAGATCTTTTAGCATCAATTGGATGGTGTTGCCACTGTTGCTCAGTGGTCGGCGCGTTCGGTGCACAACAACAAATTTCCTGAATCTTTTTTTTTCCGGCAAATCTTTTAGCACCAATTGGACGATGTGGATAATGTTGCTCAGTGGTCAGTGCGTACGGCGTACAACCCCAAATCTTTTGCAAACATTTCTGCAAATTTTCTGGAACATTTTTTCTCGACATCTTTAGCACCAGCGGTGTAACCACTCTTGCTCAGTGTTCAGTTTGTGAGGGGTACAACTCCAAATCCTTTTCTTCAGGAGATCTTTAAGCATCAATTGACTGGTGTGACCACTGTTGCTCAGTGGTCAGTGCGTCCGGCGTACAACACCAAATCTTTTTTTTCCGGAGATCTTCTAGCACCAATTGGACGGTGTGGCTACTGTTGCTCAGTGGTCAGTGCGTTCGGCGTACAACCCCAAATCTTTTTTTTCAGGACATCTTCTAGCATCAATTGGATGGTGTGGCCACTGTTGTTCTGTGGTCAGTGTGTTCAGCGCACTTCACCAAATACTCTGAAATTTTGTTTTTCGGAGATCTTTTAGCACCAAGTGGACGATGTGGATAATGTTGCTCAGTGGTCAGTGCGTACGGCGTACAACCCCAAATCTTTTGCAAACATTTCTGCAAATTTTCTGGAACATTTTTTCTGGACATCTTTAGCACCAGCGGTGTAACCACTCTTGCTCAGTGTTCAGTTTGTGAGGGGTACAACTCCAAATCCTTTTCTTCAGGAGATCTTTAAGCATCAATTGACTGGTGTGACCACTGTTGCTCAGTGGTCAGTGCGTCCGGCGTACAACACCAAATCTTTTTTTTCCGGAGATCTTCTAGCACCAATTGGACGGTGTGGCCACTGTTGCTCAGTGGTCAGTGCTTCCGGCGAACAACCCCAAATCTTTTTTTTCAGGACATCTTCTAGCATCAATTGGATGGTGTGGCCGCTGTTGTTCTGTGGTCAGTGTGTTCAGCGCACTTCACCAAATACTCTGAAATTTTGTTTTTCGGAGATCTTTTAGCACCAAGTGGACGGTGTGGCTACTGTTGCTCAGTGGTCGTCGCGCTCGCCGCACAACAACAAATTTTCTGAGATTTTTTTTCCGGAGATCTTCTAGCACCAATTGGACGGTGTGGCTACTGTTGCTCAGTGGTCAGTGCGTCCGGCGTACAACCCCAAATCTTTTTTTTCAGGACATCTTCTAGCATCAATTGGATGGTGTGGCCACTGTTGTTCTGTGGCCAGTGCGTTCGGCGCACTTCACCAATTTTTCTCAAACTTTTTTTTCAGGAGATCTTTTAGCATCAATTGGATGGTGTGGCTACTGTTGCTCAGTGGTCAGTGCGTGCGGCGTACAACCATGAATCTTCGGGAACCTTTTCTGCAAATTTTCTTTATATCTTTAGCACCAAAGGTGTGACCACTGTTGTTCTGTGGTCAGTGCGTTCGGCGCACTTCACCAAATTTTCTGAAATTTTTTTTCTGGAGATCTTCTAGCATCAATTGGACGGTGTTGCCACTGTTGCTCAGTGGTCAGTGCGTCCGTCGAACAACCCCAAATCTTTTTTTTCAGGAGATCTTTTAGCATCAATTGGACGGTGTGGCCACTGTTGCTCAGTTTTCAGTGCATCCGGAGTACAACCCCAAATCTTTTTTTCCCGGAGATCTTCTAGCACCAATTGGATGGTGTGGCCACTGTTGTTCTGTGGTCAGTGCGTTCGGCGCACTTCACCAAATTTTCTGAAATTTTTTTTCTGGAGATCTGTTAGCATCAATTGGACGGTGTGGCCACTGTTGCTCAGTGGTCAGTGCGTCCGGAGTACAACCCCAATTCTTTTTTTCCGAAGAGCTTCTAGCACCAATTGGATGGTGTGGCCACTGTTGTTCTGTGGTCAGTGCGTTCGGCGCACTTCACCAAATTCTCTGAAATTTTTATTCCGGAGATCTTTTAGCACCAATTGGACGGTGTGGCCACTGTTGTTCTGTGGTCAGTGCGTTCGGCGCACTTCAACAAATTCTCTGAAATTTTTATTCCGGAGATCTTTTAGCACCAAGTGGACGGTGTGGCTACTGTTGCTCAGTGGTCGGCGCGCTCGGCGCACAACAACAAATTTTCTGAGATTTTTTTTCCGGAGATCTTATAGCACCAACTGGATGGTGTGGCCACTGTTGTTCTGTGGTCAGTGCGTTCGGCGCACTTCACCAAATTTTCTGAAATTTTTTTTCCGGAGATCTTATAGCACCAATTGGACGGTGTGGCTACTGTTGCTCAGTAGTCAGTGCGTCCGGCGTACAACCCCAAATCTTTTTTTTCAGGAGATCTTTTAGCATGAATTGTATGGTGTGGCCACTGTTGTTCTGTGGTCAGTGCGTTCGGCGCACTTCACCAAATTTTCTGAAATTTTTTTTCTGGAGATCTGTTAGCATCAATTGGACGGTGTGGCCACTGTTGCTCAGTGGTCAGTGCGTCCGGAGTACAACCCCAATTCTTTTTTTCCGAAGAGCTTCTAGCACCAATTGGATGGTGTGGCCACTGTTGTTCTGTGGTCAGTGCGTTCGGCGCACTTCACCAAGTTCTCTGAAATTTTTATTCCGGAGATCTTTTAGCACCAATTGGACGGTGTGGCCACTGTTGCTCAGTGGTCAGTGCGTCCGGCGAACAACCCCAAATCATTTTTTTCAGGAGATCCTTTAGCATCAATTGGACGGTGTGGCCACTGTTGCTCAGTGGTCAGTGCTTCCGGCGAACAACCCCAAATCTTTCTTTTCAGGAGATCTTTTAGCATCAATTGGATGGTGTGGCCACTGTTATTATGTGGTCAGTACGTTCGGCGCACTTCACCAAATTTTCTGAGACTTTATTTCCGGAGATCTTTTAGCACCAATTGGATGGTGTGGCCACTGTTGTTCTGTGGTCAGTGAGTTCGGCGCACTTCACCAAATTTTCTAAATTTTTTTTCTGGAGATCTGTTAGCATCAATTGGACGGTGTGGCCACTGTTGCTCAGTGGTCAGTGCGTCCGGGGTACAACCCCAAATCTTTTTTTTCTGGAGATCTTTTAGCATCAATTGGATGGTGTTGCCACTGTTGCTCAGTGGTCGGCGCGTTCGGTGCACAACAACAAATTTCCTGAATCTTTTTTTTTCCGGCAATCTTTTAGCACCAATTGGACGATGTGGATAATGATGCTCAGTGGTCAGTGCGTACGGCGTACAACCCCAAATCTTTTGCAAACATTTCTGCAAATTTTCTGGAACATTTTTTCTGGACATCTTTAGCACCAGCGGTGTAACCACTCTTGCTCAGTGTTCAGTTTGTGAGGGGTACAACTCCAAATCCTTTTTTTCAGGAGATCTTTTAGCATCAATTGACTGGTGTGACCACTGTTGCTCAGTGGTCAGTGCGTCCGGCGTACAACACCAAATATTTTTTTTCCGGAGATCTTCTAGCACCAATTGGACGGTGTGGCTACTGTTGCTCAGTGGTCAGTGCGTCCGGCGTACAACCCCAAATCTTTTTTTTCAGGACATCTTCTAGCATCAATTGGATGGTGTGGCCACTGTTGTTCTGTGGTCAGTGCGTTCAGCGCACTTCACCAAATACTCTGAAATTTTGTTTTTCGGAGACCTTTTAGCACCAAGTGGACGGTGTGGCTACTGTTGCTCAGTGGTCGGCGCGCTCGGCGCACAACAACAAATTTTCTGAGATTTTTTTTCCGGAGATCTTCTAGCACCAATTGGACGGTGTGGCTACTGTTGCTCAGTGGTCAGTGCGTCCGGTGTACAACCCCAAATCTTTTTTTTCAGGACATTTTCTAGCATCAATTGGATGGTGTGGCCACTGTTGTTCTGTGGTCAGTGCGTTCAGCGCACTTCACCAAATACTCTGAAATTTTGTTTTTCGGAGATCTTTTAGCAGCAAGTGGACGGTGTGGCTACTGTTGCTCAGTGGTCAGTGCGTTCGGCGCACTTCACCAAATTTTCTGAAATTTATTTTCTGGAGATCTTTTAGCATCAATTGGACGGTGTGGCCACTGTTGCTCAGTGGTCAGTGCTTCCGGCGAACAACCCCAAATCTTTTTTTTCGCGCGTCCGGCGTCCGGCGTCCGGCGCACAACCCCAAATCGTTCTTTTCTGGAGATCTTTTAGCTTCAATTGGATGGTGTGGCCACTGTTATTCTGTGGTCAGTGCGTTCGGCGCACTTCACCAAATTTTCTGAGACTTTATTTCCGGAGATCTTTTAGCACCAATTGGATGGTGTGGCCACTGTTCTTCTGTGGTCAGTGCGTTCGGCGCACTTCACCAAATTTTCTGAAATTTTTTTTCTGGAGATCTGTTAGCATCAATTGGACGGTGTGGCCACTGTTGCTCAGTGGTCAGTGCGTCCGGAGTACAACCCCAATTCTTTTTTTCCGAAGAGCTTCTAGCACCAATTGGATGGTGTGGCCACTGTTGTTCTGTGGTCAGTGCGTTCGGCGCACTTCACCAAATTTTCTGAAATTTTTATTCCGGAGATCTTTTAGCACCAATTGGACGGTGTGGCCACTGTTGCTCAGTGGTCAGTGCGTCCGGCGAACAACCCCAAATCATTTTTTTTAGGAGATCCTTTAGCATCAATTGGACGGTGTGGCCACTGTTGCTCAGTGGTCAGTGCTTCCGGCGAACAACCCCAAATCTTTCTTTTCAGGAGATCTTTTAGCATCAATTGGATGGTGTGGCCACTGTTATTATGTGGTCAGTGCGTTCGGCGCACTTCACCAAATTTACTGAGACTTTATTTCCGGAGATCTTTTAGCACCAATTGGATGGTGTGGCCACTGTTGTTCTGTGGTCAGTGCGTTCGGCGCACTTCACCAAATTTTCTGAAATTTTTTTTCTGGAGATCTTCTAGCATCAATTGGACGGTGTTGCCACTGTTGCTCAGTGGCCAGTGCTTCCGGCGAACAACCCCAAATCTTTTTTTTCAGGAGATCTTTTAGCATCAATTGGACGGTGTGGCCACTGTTGCTCAGTTTTCAGTGCATCCGGAGTACAACCCCAAATCTTTTTTTTCCGAAGAGCTTCTAGCACCAATTGGATGGTGTGTCCACTGTTGTTCTGTGGTCAGTGCGTCCGGCGTACAACCATAAATCTTTCTTTTCAGGAGATCTTTTAGCATCAATTGGATGGTGTGGCCACTGTTGTTCTGTGGTCAGTTTGTTCGGCGCACTTCACCAAATTTTCTGAGATTTTATTTCCGGAGATCTTTTAACATCAATTGGATGGTGTGGCCACTGTTGTTCTGTGGTCAGTGCGTTCGGCGCACTTCACCAATTTTTCTGAAATTTTTTTTCCGGAGATCTTTTAGCATTAATTGGATGGTGTGGCTACTGTTGCTCAGTGGTCAGTGCGTGCGGCGTACAACCATGAATCTTCGGCAACCTTTTCTGCAAATTTTCTTTATATCTTTAGCACCAAAGGTGTGACCACTGTTGTTCTGTGGTCAGTGCGTTCGGCGCACTTCACCAAATTTTCTGAGATTTTATTTCCGGAGATCTTTTAGCATCAATTGGATGGTGTGGCCACTGTTGTTTTGTGGTCAGTTTGTTCGGCGCACTTCACCAAATTTTCTGAGATTTTATTTCCGGAGATCTTTTAACATCAATTATATGGTGTGGCCACTGTTGTTCTGTGGTCAGTGCGCTCGGCGCACTTCACCAAATTTTCTGAAATTTTTTATCCGGAGATCGTTTAGCCCCAATTGGGCGGTGTGGCTACTGCTGCTCAGTGGTCAGTGCGTCCGGGGTACAACCCCAAATCTTTTTTTTCTGGAGATCTTTTAGCATCAATTGGATGGTGTTGCCACTGTTGCTCAGTGGTCGGCGCGTTCGGTGCACAACAACAAATTTCCTGAATCTTTTTTTTTCCGGCAATCTTTTAGCACCAATTGGACGATGTGGATAATGTTGCTCAGTGGTCAGTGCGTACGGCGTACAACCCCAAATCTTTTGCAAACATTTCTGCAAATTTTCTGGAACATTTTTTCTGGACATCTTTAGCACCAGCGGTGTGGCCACTCTTGCTCAGTGTTCAGTTTGTGAGGGGTACAACTAAAAATCCTTTTATTCAGAAGATCTTTTAGCATCAATTGAATCGTGTGGCCACTGTTGTTCTGTGGTCAGTGCGTTCGGCGCACGTCACCAAATTTTCTCAAACTTTTTTTTCAAGAGGTCTTTTAGCATCAATTGGATGGTGTGGCTACTGTTGCTCAGTGGTCAGTGCGTGCGGCGTACAACCATGAATCTTCTGCAACCTTTTCTGCAAATTTTCTGGAACGTTTATTCTGGACATGTTTAGCACCAACGGTGTGGCCACTGTTGCTCAGTGGTCAGTGCGTGTGGGGTAAAACCCCAAATCTCTTGCAACCGTTTTTTTCAGGACACTTTTACCACCAATTGGACGGTGTGGCCACTGTTGCTCAGTGGTCAGTGCGTCCGGCGAACAACCCCAAATCTTTCTTTTCAGGAGATCTTTTAGCATCAATTGGATGGTGTGGCCACTGTTGTTCTGTGGTCAGTGCGTTCGGCGCACTTCACCAAATTTTCTCAAACTTTTTTTTTAGGAGATCTTTTAGCATCAATTGGATGGTGTGGCTACTGTTGCTCAGTGGTCAGTGCGTGCGGCGTACAACCATGAATCTTCTGCAACCTTTTCTGCAAATTTTCTGGAACGTTTATTCTGGACATGTTTAGCACCAACGGTGTGGCCACTGTTGCTCAGTGGTCAGTGCGTGTGGGGTAAAACCCCAAATCTTTTGCAACCGTTTTTTGTAGGACACGTTTACCACCAATTGGACGGTGTGGCCACTGTTGCTCTGCGGTCAGTGCGGTCGTTGCACATCACCAAATTTTCTAAATTTTTTTTTTTGTGGAGATTTTTAGCATCAATTGGATGGTGTGGCTACTGTTGCTTAGGGGTCAGTGCGTGCGGCGTACAACCATGAATCTTCGGCAACCTTTTCTGCAAATTTTCTTTATATCTTTATCACCAAAGGTGTGGCCAGGGTTGCTCAGTGGTCAGTAAGAGTGTTGTAAAACCCCAAAGCTTTTGCAACCGTTTTTTTCAGGACATCTTTATCACCAATTGGACGGTGTGGCCACTGATGCTCTGCGGTCAGTGCGGTCGTTGCACATCTCCAAATTTTCTAAATTTTTTTTTGTGGAGATTTTTAGCATCAATTGGATGGTGTGGCTACTGTTGCTTAGTGGTCAGTGCGTGCGGCGTACAACCATGAATCTTCGGCAACCTTTTCTGCAAATTTTCTTTATATCTTTATCACCAAAGGTGTGGCCAGGGTTGCTCAGTGGTCAGTAAGAGTGTTGTAAAACCCCAAAGCTTTTGCAACCGTTTTTTTTCAGGACATCTTTATCACCAATTGGACGGTGTGGCCACTGATGCTGAGTGGTCAGTGCGTGCGGCGTACAATCTGAATCTTCGGCAACCTTTTCAGCAAATTTTCTTTATATCTTTACTACCAACGGTGTGGCCACGGTTGCTCAGTGGTCAGTACGAATGTTGTAAAACCCCAAAGCTTTTGCAACCGTTTTTTCAGGACATCTTTATCACCAATTGGACGGTGTGGCCACTGATGCTCTGCGGTCAGTGCGGTCGTTGCACATCTCCAAATTTTCTAAATTTTTTTTTGTGGAGCCACTGTTGCTCTGCGGTCAGTGCGTGCGGCGTACAATCTGAATCTTCGGCAACCTTTTCAGCAAATTTTCTTTATATCTTTACTACCAACGGTGTGGCCACGGTTGCTCAGTGGTCAGTACGAATGTTGTAAAACCCCAAAGCTTTTGCAACCGTTTTTTTCAGGACATCTTTATCACCAATTGGACGGTGTGGCCACTGATGCTCTGCGGTCAGTGCGGTCGTTGCACATCACCAAATTTTCTAAATTTTTTTTTTGTGGAGATTTTTAGCATCAATTGGATGGTGTGGCTACTGTAGCTTAGTGGTCAGTGCGTGCGGCGTACAACCATGAATCTTCGGCAACCTTTTCTGCAAATTTTCTTTATATCTTTATCACCAAAGGTGTGGGGAGGGTTGCTCAGTGGTCAGTAAGAGTGTTGTAAAACCCCAAAGCTTTTGCAACCGTTTTTTCAGGACATCTTTATCACCAATTGGACGGTGTGGCCACTGATGCTCTGCGGTCAGTGCGGTCGTTGCACATCTCCAAATTTTCTAAATTTTTTTTTGTGGAGCCACTGTTGCTCTGCGGTCAGTGCGTGCGGCGTACAACCATGAATCTTCTCCAACCTTTTCTGCAAATTTTCTTTATATCTTTAGCACCAACGGTGTGGCCACTGTTGTTCAGTGGTCAGTGCGTGTGGATTGCAACCCCAAATCTTTTGCAACCGTTTTTTCAGGGCATCTTTACCACCAATTGGACGGTGTGGCTAATGTTGCTCAGTGGTCAGTGCGTGCGGCGTACAACCATGAATCTTCTGCAACCTTTTCTGCAAATTTTGTGGATATCTTTACCACCAACTGTTCAGTGGTCAGTGCGTGTGGGTTGCAACCCCAAATCTTTTGCAACCGTTTTTTCAGGGCATCTTTACCACCAATTGGACGGTGTGGCCACTGTTGCTCAGTTTTCAGTGCATCCGGAGTACAACCCCAAATCTTTTTTTTCCGAAGAGCTTCTAGCACCAATTGGATGGTGTGTCCACTGTTGTTCTGTGGTCAGTGCGTCCGGCGTACAACCATAAATCTTTCTTTTCAGGAGATCTTTTAGCATCAATTGGATGGTGTGGCCACTGTTGGTCTGTGGTCAGTTTGTTCGGCGCACTTCACCAAATTTTCTGAGATTTTATTTCCGGAGATCTTTTAACATCAATTGGATGGTGTGGCCACTGTTGTTCTGTGGTCAGTGCGTTCGGCGCACTTCACCAATTTTTCTCAAACTTTTTTTTCAGGAGATCTTTTAGCATCAATTGGATGGTGTGGCTACTGTTGCTCAGTGGTCAGTGCGTGCGGCGTACAACCATGAATCTTCGGCAACCTTTTCTGCAAATTTTCTTTATATCTTTAGCACCAAAGGTGTGACCACTGTTGTTCTGTGGACCACTGAAATTTTCTGCAAATTTTCTTTATATCTTTATCACCAAAGGTGTGGCCAGGGTTGCTCAGTGGTCAGTAAGAGTGTTGTAAAACCCCAAAGCTTTTGCAACCGTTTTTTTCAGGACATCTTTATCACCAATTGGACGGTGTGGCCACTGATGCTCTGCAGTCAGTGCGGTCGTTGCACATCACCAAATTTTCTAAATTTTTTTTTTGTGGATATTTTTAGCATCAATTGGATGGTGTGGCTACTGATGCTGAGTGGTCAGTGCGTGCGGCGTACAATCTGAATCTTCGGCAACCTTTTCAGCAAATTTTCTTTATATCTTTACTACCAACGGTGTGGCCACGGTTGCTCAGTGGTCAGTACGAGTGTTGTAAAACCCCAAAGCTTTCGCAACCGTTTTTTTCAGGACATCTTTATCACCAATTGGACGGTGTGGCCACTGATGCTCTGCGGTCAGTGCGGTCGTTGCACATCACCAAATTTTCTAAATTTTTTTTTTGTGGAGATTTTTAGCATCAATTGGATGGTGTGGCTACTGTTGCTTAGTGGTCAGTGCGTGCGGCGTACAACCATGAATCTTCGGCAACCTTTTCTGCAAATTTTCTTTATATCTTTATCACCAAAGGTGTGGGGAGGGTTGCTCAGTGGTCAGTAAGAGTGTTGTAAAACCCCAAAGCTTTTGCAACCGTTTTTTCAGGACATCTTTATCACCAATTGGACGGTGTGGCCACTGATGCTCTGCGGTCAGTGCGGTCGTTGCACATCTCCAAATTTTCTAAATTTTTTTTTGTGGAGCCACTGTTGCTCTGCGGTCAGTGCGTGCGGCGTACAACCATGAATCTTCTCCAACCTTTTCTGCAAATTTTCTTTATATCTTTAGCACCAACGGTGTGGCCACTGTTGTTCAGTGGTCAGTGCGTGTGGGTTGCAACCCCAAATCTTTTGCAACCGTTTTTTCAGGGCATCTTTACCACCAATTGGACGGTGTGGCTAATGTTGCTCAGTGGTCAGTGCGTGCGGCGTACAACCATGAATCTTCTGCAACCTTTTCTGCAAATTTTGTGGATATCTTTACCACCAACGGTGTGGCCACGGTTGCTCAGTGGTCAGTGCGTTTGGGGTACAACCCCAAATATTTTGCAACCGTTTTTTCCAGGACATCTTTACCACCAATTGGACGGTGTGGCCACTGTTGTTCTGTGGTCAGTGCGTTCGGCGCACTTCACCAAATTTTCTCAAACTTTTTTTTCAGGAGATCTTTTAGCATCAATTGGATGGTGTGGCTACTGTTGCTCAGTGGTCTCTGCGTGCGGCGTACAACCATGAATCTTCTGCAACCTTTTCAGCAAATTTTCTGGATATCTCTACCACCAACGGTGTGGCCACGGTTGCTCAGTGGTCAGTGCGTGTGGGGTACAACCCCAAATCTTTTGCAACCGTTTTTTCCAGGACATCTTTACCACCAATTGGACGGTGTGGCCACTGTTGTTCTGTGGTCAGTGCGTTCGGCGCACTTCACGAAATTTTCTCAAACTTTTTTTTCAGGAGATCTTTTAGCACCAATTGGACGGTTTGGCCACTGTTGTTCTGTGGTCAGTGCGTTCGGCGCACTTCACCAAATTTTCTGCGACCTATACTGCAAATTTTGTGGAACATTTTTTCTGGGCATCTTTAGCACCAACGGTGTGGCCACTGTTGCTCAGTGTTCAGTGCGTGTGGGGTACAACCCCAAATTTTTTGCAACCATTTTTTCCAGGCCATCTTTACCACCAATTGGACGATGTGGACACTGTTGTTCTGTGGTCAGTGCGTTCGGCGCACTTCACGAAATTTTCTCAAACTTTTTTTTCAGGAGATCTTTTAGCATCAATTGGATGGCGTGGCTACTGTTGCTCAGTGGTCAGTGCGTGCGGCGTACAACCATGAATCTTCGGCAACCTTTTCTGCAAATTTTCTGGATATCTTTAACACCAACGGTGTTGCCACGGTTGCTCTGTGGTCAGTGCGTGTGGGGTGCAACCCCAAATCTTGTGCAACCGTTTTTTTCAGGACATCTTTACCACCAATTGGACGGTGTGGCCACTGTTGCTCTGCTGTCAGTGCGTTCGGCGCACTTCACCAATTGCAATTGGACGATGTGGACACTGTTGTTCTGTGGTCAGTGCGTTCGGCGCACTTCACGAAATTTTCTCAAACTTTTTTTTCAGGAGATCTTTTAGCATCAATTGGATGGCGTGGCTACTGTTGCTCAGTGGTCAGTGCGTGCGGCGTACAACCATGAATCTTCTGCAACCTTTTCTGCAAATTTTGTGGATATCTTTACCACCAACGGTGTGGCCACGGTTGCTCTGTGGTCAGTGCGTGTGGGGTGCAACCCCAAATCTTGTGCAACCGTTTTTTTCAGGACATCTTTACCACCAATTGGACGGTGTGGCCACTGTTGCTCTGCTGTCAGTGCGTTCGGCGCACTTCACCAAATTTTCTAAAATTTTTTTTTCTGGAGATCTTTTAGCACCAATTGGACGGTGTGATAATGTTGCCCAGTGGTCCGTGCGTGCGACGTACAACCCCAAATCTTTTGCGACCTTTTCTGCAAATTTTGTGGAACATTTTTTCTGGACATCTTTAGCACCAACGGTGTGGCCACTGTTGCTCAGTGGTCAGTGCGTGTAGGGTACAACCCCAAATCTTTTGCAACCTTTTTTTCAGGACATCTTCACCACCAATTGGACATTGTAGCCACTGTTGCTCAGTGCTCAGTTTGTGAGGCGTGCAACTCCACATCCTTTTTTCAGGAGATCTTTTAGCATCAATTGGATGGTGTGGCTACTGTTGCTCAGTGGTCAATGCGTGCGGCGTACAACCTCAAATCTTCTGCGACCTTTTCTGCAAATTTTCTGGAACATTTTTTCTGGACATCCGTATCGATTTTCTACCATTTCCAACATACAAATGACCTGTTCGATATTTCGTACACTATGCCATTACGTCAGGTGCGGAATTTCGTTGATACACATTGAACAGACTATCTTCAGGACTTTCGTTAAGTCGAAAGCCAACCGAATTGTCCACCCATGGAGCTTACCTTTCCGGTGATCTTCTTTCTTTTTCCATTCTGGCAGCGAGGGAGAACACATCGTGGGAGGAGAACCAGTTGGCTAAGTTTAGTTCCCAATCCAAGGGGAATACATAGTAAAAAAAAAATTCCGTACATATATATACAGTTTTGTCATTAGAAAAGTATAGTTACGAAAGAGTATCTAAAAAAAAAAAAATATATATATATACATATACATATGTATATACGCTTAATCGCATGAATCCCTGGACGTTTACTACTCCACAACAATAAAACGATCATCGACTGATCCCCAAACATCGTTGTTCTATATCCCCTCGCTCCCGCATATCGCAATCTAAACGATTGCACAGCACAAACTACCGGCACAGAGGCTACCGCTCCGCCGATGGACTCCCCAGACTCCGCGATTCGGGATCAAAGTCCAACTCAATCGAAAAAGCTGTTGCGTCCAATTCGCCCGTTGTGCTAAAAGCTGCGGATACAGTCCCTTCGTTCGATTTTAAGTGTAGAATTTCTTTTGTATCGCGGTTATACATTTTTCACGTGTAATCACAAAAAAAGGGGTAATTAGAAATTTTCCAGCTTTTTTTTTTTATATCACCGATGGATTTATGTGCGCACATACATCTGAATGGATTAAGGTACGTTATTTTGCAAGAAAGCATAATTTTCTTTTTTTGTGAATTTTTTTTGAATCGTAATTAATTGAATTAAATTGAATTGATAATTTATACTGATAAGTTGTAGGTACATATATGAATAAATATGAATTGTCATTCGTGAATTATGAAGAGCGTGTTTTTAGTCAAATAATGCATTGCTAGTTGGTAGAGGCTGGTGAAGGATCTGATGTGGATGGAAACGCGAAACGTGTGAGGTAAGGTAAAAGAGAAAAATTTAGGGGCTAAGCAGAAACCTTTAGGCGACGTTTAGCACAGGTGCTGAGTTATCTCAGATGGTTGAGGGCATGCCTAGGTGACCATAAATATCTACAGTCACCACATAAAGAAACACAGGTAACAGCGATGCAGATTTTTGGCACGTATACATTTAATTTCTGTTAGCGGTGCAGTGAAGTGCGAGACCCACCACCACCCGGCGAGCTTAAGTAGCGCAAAGCAAGACGTGCCAACCTGCACTTATCACGAGGACACGAACACCAAGTTCCCAGCCGCTAAGCAATATGTGTCCCATCCCTCAACATGGGTCATGTATTGTTACAAAGAAATTATGGCGCCCAACAACGTGGGGCAGTTCGAGTTTTTAATGTAGGCAAATAAGCTGCATTGAACTTGACGCCCGAACAAACTTAAGTTCGAAGTTTGCCTACGTAAACTTTTTGTTTTGAGAGTCGATGAGTATCTACATAAATTCAGATAGTGAAAAGAAGATCCGTTAGAACCCTTAATTATTTTGATATTATGTATTTTCAATGCAGTGAGTTCCGCAGAAAGAGTGTATAGCTTTGTAAGGATAGCCGCCAGCGGGCAGAGCTTGTCCTGCAAATTGAATGACTGTTTAGAGAAGATTATTGCATCGTTTCATTTTACCTGGGAATCTCTTTATAAATTTAGATCACCTCACACTTTCACATACCTTTCCACCCACATCATAATCAGAACCAAATTATGTATATATATTGATTAATTTTTGAAAAAAAAAAAAAACAAATTTAATAATGATAATTTTTGACC
Organism: Xylota segnis; assembly: GCA_963583995.1. Classification (NCBI taxonomy): domain Eukaryota; kingdom Metazoa; phylum Arthropoda; class Insecta; order Diptera; family Syrphidae; genus Xylota; species Xylota segnis. Next base: position 102,227,403 of record OY757236.1, on the reverse strand, counting down.
ATGAGTACGAACAAAGGAGCTATTCCAAAGCACCGTAGTAGCGAGCGAATTAAGAATAAATCAAGACCTACATCGCAAGCACATCGTATGTTGAACATGAATAATTTCGAAGGAGTAAATACATCTTTTGCTGCTTCAAGACCATTGGTTATGCACTCACCTGTTCATCAGAACACTTCTCATTTAGGTTTTCATGAAGGTGATGAAGGTTCATGAACCGCATCAAGCCTTTCAAAATGTTAACTCTGATTTAGCGGAGTCGATCCGTGATTTCAACATTGAATCTGGTCCTAGTGATAACACAGATTTACCAACTAACCAAAACTATAATTTCACCACATCACGGGTATCAAACACGGATTTTTCAACTCGTGATATCCCTCAATCCCAACAATCCAGCTATAACAGAAACAATCATGAAAGCTCGAATGTCCTTATTACAAGTCCAAAACCTTCGTATGTACAGAAATGTTTAGAAAATTTCCAAAATTCAATGCTACAAACCCTAGACCAAGTTTTGAAAGAGAACCTTGACCATTCAGTTCGTAAAGCTGTTAACGACAAGCTTCTAAGTGAACAAGTGTTAAAGTCTCACAAATCTAAATCAAAAACGAAAAATTCAAAGAGCCGTCTTCAAGTAGATACTGAAATTTTAGAGAACCGAAATACTGTACCAATTATTCAAGGGAATGGACATGATTTAAGACATCGTTTACCATCCCCTCCCTAAAATCTGCAAAGATCATCCCCCTAGTATTCTGAAAACCAATAGAAATATTAATTTAAATACTAATAACCGAACAGAAACCAGTACGCAGAGTCAAGTTGATTTTGAACCAAACCCATATGTCACTACTTTTGATTCACCCAAAAAGTACGATCTCGACAGGTGGGGTATCTGTTTCGATGGTTCTTCGAAATCGATCACCATCGAGGATTTCCTTTTTCGTGTCGAAACTTTGAAGGAAAATTACAACAAGCCATGGACTGAAATACTTAAGAACTTCCACTTACTACTGTCTGGCATTGCTCAAAATTGGTACTGGCAATATTTACGTCAGCGACCTCGTACAAATTGGCAACAGCTACGTACGGCATTATTGAAGCAGTTTCAAACCCATGAATCTGATTTCGAAGTGATCAAGCAGTTGATGGAGCGTCGACAGTACAGTAATGAAAGTTTCGAAGATTTCTTCAATTCTATAATGCAACTTACCAATAAACTAAGAGAGCCTATGAATGAATCCGAGTTAGTAAGAATAGTCAAAGGAAATTTGAACAACAGGCTCATGACTTTTATCTATTCAATGCCTATCTTTTCACTAGATCACTTTAGAGAGGAATGCAGGCGAGCTGAGAAAACGATTTAATCTCGCGATGCATACCGAAACCGCTTAAATGTAGCCCCTCTAAGAAACATTAATGAAATTGATCTCTGTGATCCACTAGAATCATTAGAGGAGATTCATACAATGGGATCTAATTCCAATTTGCAACGTCTTAGTACCCTTCGTTGTTTTAACTGCAAAAACTTAGGTCATTCGTTTATATCGTGTCCTTCTTCTTTTCGAAAGTTGTTTTGCTACCGATGTGGAATGGATAATGTGGCAACACCCAATTGTTCAAAGTGTAGTCCATCATCGGGAAACAATTTGACGAGAGCGAGGAAAACCGGAGAATCACGCTCGACACAAACGAATCCGGTGTAAAATTCATTGATGCTTCAACAAATACTGAACCCCACCATTTTCAACTCAATCTTACAACCATTTCGAACAATGACCAAATAACCATCCTAAAAAACCAAAGTAAAAGTAAAGCGCATAACGAATCAAGCGCTGAGCACGCTTTACGCTCCAAGCCAAACAACTATGTCAAGAGACTTGAGAAATATAACCAACTCCGATCTCAACTATTCACCTTGAATGAGCTTCAGCTTGAAAAACATTCTAAGTTTTTTAACAAATCTCGAATAAGAAAAAGAAAACGCAAAATTTATCACAACTTTATTAGTTCAACTTGTTTCAATTCCCAATTAGATCTAAGACCTTATATCACAGTTGATATTTGTGGCAAAAAATTGTCTGGCTTACTTGACAGCGGTGCCAGTATCTCATGTCTGGGAAAAGATTCGGTAGAACTAATACAACGTTTAGGTATACCCTTATTAAATTTTAAGTCAGAAGTAAGAACAGCTGATGGAAAAGAGCAAAAGATCATTGGTCGGGTAGTAGTTTCCGTATCCTTCAATGGGATAACCGAAAGTTTAGATTTATATCTAGTTACATCTCTTTCAAAGCCGTTGTACTTAGGGATAGACTTCTGGCAAAAATTTAACATCGCACCACATCTGTTTAGTGAAGTTTCTAACATTGAGATAGAACATCTATCTAGCCCACAACATGAGCTTTCCGAAACGCAACAACTTCGTCTCCAAGATGCAATCCGAAAATTTCCATCATTTGCAACACTTGGTTTGGGACGCACCAATGTTGAGACTCATATCATTGACACTGGTAATGCCGAACCAGTCAAGCAGCGGCATTATCCCATATCACCTGCGATACAGAAGTTGCTTTTCGAGGAATTAGATCGTATGCTGCAGTTAGGAGTGATCGAAGAGAGTCAAAGCCCTTGGAGTTCTCCGGTGGTCCTCATCAGGAAACCAGGAAAAAACCGACTTTGCCTAGACTCCCGTAAGGTTAACTTCATGACTAAAAGGGATGCGTATCCACTTCCTCATATCGAAGGAATGTTGGGGCGATTGAAAGATACATACTTCATATCGAGTGTTTACTTAAAGGATGCCTTTTGGCAGGTGCCATTAAAGATGAAGTCCAGAGAGAAAACAGCATTCACTGTACCTGGTAGACCGCTCTATCAATTTACTGTCATGCCCTTTGGGTTGTGCAATGCAGCGCAAAGAATGTGTCGGTTGATGGACAGAGTAATTCCAGCAGCACTTAGAGAATGCGTGTTTGTCTATCTGGATGATCTTCTCATAATGTCCAAAGACTTCTAAAGCCATGTGCATATTCTTGAAACAGTAGCCCAATGTTTGAAAAATGCTAACCTTACCATTAATGTTGAAAAGTCTCGCTTTTGTTTTAAACAATTAAAGTATCCAGGTCATATCGTTGGTCAAGGATGCATAAAACCAGACGCTGATAAGGTATCAGCGATAAAGGATTTCCCTCCACCGAAATCTGTAAAACAAATGCGACGATTTCTGGGCATGTGTGGGTGGTACCGCCGCTTCATTCAGAATTTTGCAACATTAGCGTCACCTCTTACCGATACTTTGAAGAAGTCCATTAAATTCGAATTGTCTGAAAAAGTGTTAGCCGCAGTCGCAGCCTTGAAGGAAGCCTTGATCACTGCGCCCGTTTTGTCTGAGGCTGATTTCACCAAACCTTTCGTCATTCATTGTGATGCCTCAAACCATGGCATTGGTGCAGTGTTATTTCAGGTCGATGATGAAGGAAGTGAAAAACCAGTAGTGTTCTATTCGCAAAAGCTCAACCCGAGTCAACGTAACTATAGTGTGACCGAACAAGAATGAATAGCTGCTGTCCAGGCAGTGAAAAAATTCCGTCCATATGTGGAAGGATCACACTTCACTGTTGTTACGGATCATTCGAGTCTCAAATGGCTTATGTCATTGAAGGACCTCAGTGGTAGGCTAGCGCGATGGTCATTGAAGTTACAAGCTTTTGATTTGGATATCTTGCATAGGAAAGGATCGTCCAACATTGTTCCCGATGTGCTCTCTCGTGCTGGTGTTGAAGAATTGACAGATGCAGTCAAAATTAATCACCAGTTAGATTTGAGCTCGCCTGAATTCCAGTCGGAAGATTACCAACACCTCCTTAGTTCTGTTAAAAACAACCCTACAGGCTTTCCTGATCTAATCATTCAAAATGATCTGGTCTACAAGAAAGTTTTTCAAACCGATAGCGATATTGCTAAGTCAGATTTGCAGTGGAGACTGTGGATACCAAAGAATCTCACTATGAATCTTATTGGTCAGACACACAGTGCACTTGAATGTTTACATGGAGGAGTTGCTAAAACATTATATCGATTGCGACAATTTTATTATTGGCCAAATATGACAGCTAATGTTCGCGACTATGTTAGCAAATGCGAAAAATGTAAGCAAAGTAAATCTCCCAACAAAACCCTAAAACCCGCAATGGCATCTTTTGCAAAATTAGAGAGAATATTTCAAAAGTTGTTTATTGACTTTATGGGACCTTATGTTCGTTCTAAGCATGGTAACTTGTTTCTTTTTATTGTTTTAGATGGCTTTTCAAAATTTGTCTTACTAAAACCAATGCCGAAAGCTTGTACCACACCGGTCGTGAAGTTCTTGGAAGAATTCATATTTACTGTATTTGGAGTACCAGAATCAATTCACTCAGACAACGGCAAACAATTTGTTTCGTCACAATTCCAAAATTTTCTTGTCAATCATGGCATTCATCATACGAGAACACCTTTGTACTCACCTCAGTCTAATGCGTCTGAGCGTGTGAACCAATCGATTTTGGCGGCTATTAGAACTTATCTGAAAAATGACCATCGAGATTGGGATCTACATGTTCATGACATTCAGAAAGCAATATGTACATCTATTCATCAAAGCACAGGCGTAACGCCGTATCATGCTCTTTTCGGAACTGAGATGGTTACCCATGCCAGTATGTACAAATTGCTAAAAGATTTACAAGTCCTCAATGATGGTGACTTCAAGGCCCTCTCAAAATCAGATCGTTTTGCGTTAGTAAGAGAGGAAATGAAACGTAACATGGAAAAGGCCTTTGCCAAAAATTCCAAAGCATATAACCTCCGTTCGACTAAAACAAAATTCTATCCTGGTGATGAAGTCTTTAGAAGGAATTGGATACTTAGCAGTGCCTCAAAGCAAATCAGCTCTAAGCTATGTCCAAAGTTTTTGAAATGTAGAGTTGTAAGATCAGTTGGTAGATGTGCATACGAAATCAAAGATATGAAAGGCAAGAAACTAGGGGTTTTTCATTCCAAGGATCTGAGGCGGTAAAAGCTCATAACCTCCTGTACCAGCATGAGACAAGGCGTGGGTCGAACCTTAACCCAAAATTTTAAATCATCGCTTCTCCAAGTCTTTCGGTTTCGTACGTTGCAAACTCCCTTCCAAAACACTTGGCCCTGTGGCGATTTTCTACCATTTCCAACATACAAATGACCTGTTCGATATTTCGTACACTATGCCATTACGTCAGGTGCGGAATTTCGTTGATACACATAGAACAGACTATCTTCATGACTTTCGTTAAGTCGAAAGCCAACCGAATTGTCCACCCATGGAGCTTACCTTTCCGGTGATCTTCTTTCTTTTTCCATTCTGGCAGCGAGGGAGAACACATCGTGTGAGGAGAACCAGTTGGCTAAGTTTAGTTCCCAATCTAAGGGGAATACATAGTAAAAAAAAATTCCGTACATATATATACAGTTTTGTCATTAGAAAAGTATAGTTACGAAAAAGTATCTAAAAAAAAAAAATATATATATTTACATACATATATGTACATACATATGTATATACGCTTAATCGCATGAATCCCTGGACGTTTACTACTCCACAACAATAAAACGATCATCGACCGATCCCCAAACATCGTTGTTCTATATCCCCTCGCTCCCGCGCAACATACTAGTTCGAGAAAGCTGGGCAAATCGCAATCTAAACGATTGCACAGCACAAATTACCGCACAATTCGCTCGTTGTGCTAAAAGCTGCGGATACAGTCCCTTCGTTCGATTTTAAGTGTAGAATTTCTTTTGTATCGCGGTTATACATTTTTCACGTGTAATCACAAAAAAAGGGATAATTAGAAATTGTCCAGCTTTTTTTTTTATATCACCGATGGATTTATGTGCGCACATACATCTGGATGGATTAAGGTACGTTATTTTGCAAGAAAGCATAATTTTCTTTTTTTGTGAATTTTTTTTGAATCGTAATTAATTGAATTAAATTGAATTGATAATTTATACTGATAAGTTGTAGGTACATATATGAATAAATATGAATTGTTATTCGTGAATTATGAAGAGCGTGTTTTTAGTCAAATAATGCATTGCTAGTTGGTAGAGGCTGGTGAAGGATGTGATGTGGATGGAAACGCGAAACGTGTGAGGTAAGGTAAAAGAGAAAAATTTAGGGGCTAAGCAGAAACCTTTAGGCGACGTTTAGCACAGGTGCTGAGTTATCTCAGATGGTTGAGGGCATGCCTAGGTGACCATAAATATCTACAGTCACCACATAAAGAAACACAGGTAACAGCGATGCAGATTTTTGGCACGTATACATTTAATTTCTGTTAGCGGTGCAGTGAAGTGCGAGACCCACCACCACCCGGCGAGCTTAAGTAGCGCAAAGCAAGACGTGCCAACCCGCACTTATCACGAGGACACGAACACCAAGTTCCCAGCCGCTAAGCAATATGTGTCCCATCCCTCAACATGGGTCATGTATTGTTACACATCTTTAGCACCAACGGTGTGGCCACTGTTGCTCAGTGTTCAGTGCGTGTGGGGTACAACCCCAAATCTTTTGCAACCTTTTTTTCAGGGCATCTTCATCATCAATCGGACGGTGTTGCTAATGTTGCTCAGTGGTCAGTGCGTGCGGCATACAACCATGAATCTTCTGCAACCTTTTCTGCAAATTTTCTGGATATCTTTACCACCAACGGTGTGGCCACGGTTGCTCAGTGGTCAGTGCGTGTGGGGTACAACCCCAAATCTTCTGCAACCGTTTTTTCAGGACATCCTTACCACCAATTCGACGGTGTGGCCACTGTTGCTCAGTGTTCAGTTTGTGAGGAGTACAACTCCACATCCTTTTTTTCAGGAGATCTTTTAACATCAATTGAATGGTGTGGCCACTGTTTCTCTGCGGTCAGTGCGTTCGGCGCACTTCACCAAATTATCTAAATTTTTTTTTTTCCGGAGATCTTTTAGCACCAATTGGATGGTGTGGCTAATGTTGCTTAGTGGTCAGTGCGTGTGGGGTACAACCCCAAATCTTCTGCGACCTTTTCTGCAAATTTTCTGGACATCTTAAGCACCAACAGTGTAGCTAATGTTGCACAGTGGTTAGTGCGTGCGGCGTACAACCCCAAATCTTCCGCGACCTTTTCTGCAAATTTTGTGGATTATTTTTTCTGAACATCTTTAGCATCAACGGTGTGGCCACTGTTGCTCAGTGTTCAGTGCGTGTGGGGTACAACCCCAAATCTTTTGCAACCGTTTTTTCAGGGCATCTTTAACACCAATTGGATGGTGTGGCCACTGTTGCTCAGTGTTCAGTTTGTGAGGAGTACAACTCCACATCCTTTTTTTCAGGAGATCTTTTAGCATCATTTGGACGGTGTGAGAATGTTGCTCAGTGTTCGGTGCGTGCGGCGCACAACCCCAAATCTTCTGCGACCTTTTCTGCAAATTTTGTGGAAAATTTTTTCTGGACATCTTTAGCACCAACGGTGTGGCCACTGTTGCTCAGTGGTCAGTGCGTGTAGGGTACAACCCCAAATCTTTTGCAACCTTTTTTCAGGACATCTTCACCACCAATTGGACGGTGTGGCCACTGTTGCTCAGTGTTCAGTTTGTGAGGCGTGCAACTCCACATCCTTTTTTTCAGGAGATCTTTTAGCATCAATTGGATGGTGTGGCCACTGTTATTCTGTGGTCAGTGCGTTCCTCGCACTTCACCAAATTTTCTAAAATTTTTTTTTCCGGAGATCTTTCAGCACCAATTGGACGGTGTGAATAATGCTCAGTGGTCAGTGCGTGCGGCTTACAACCCCAAATCTTCTGCGACCTATTCTGCAAATTTCGTGAAACATTTTTTCTAAACATATTTAGCATCAACTGTGTGGCCACTGTTGCTCAGTGTTCAGTTTGTGAGGCGTGCAACTCCACATAATTTTTTTCAGGAGATCTTTTAGCACCAATTGGACGGTGTGAATTATGTTGCTCAGTGTTCATTGCGTTTGGGGTACAACTCATAATTTTCTGCAACCTTTTCTGCAAATTTTGTGGAACATTTTTTCTGAAGTTTTGAAGTTTTTAGAAGTTTATTTCATAATTTCATCAATTTATTACATTATTTTTACCTGCGAAGCCACATGGCTTATCTGCAGGAGGTTATATCTCGAATGCAATAATAGTACTGTCATTAAAATTTCTATTAATTTAAATTAAGTGCTACTTGTGAAAACTTTTTTTTTTTTTTTTTTAATTCATTTTAGGTATTTTTAAGTTTGAGAATAATTAAATGTATTAACGAAAAGAAAAGGATGTATATATGAAGTTTAAGTTATAGTTTCTAAAAAATATTGCTTTAGTTTATTTTTTCTCAAATTAATGTTATTTACGTTTCTCAATGCATTAGGAAGTGTATTTAGGATGTTTGGTACGGTGTACATCAACTGACGCTTGCCATATATGTTGTTGAAGGGTGGAAGATGGTACAACCCCTCTGCTCATCTTCTGGTGTTAAGGTTGTGGCTGATTGGGGTTCGGAACCGTTCATCGTCGTAGTACTCCAACGCTGCTGTCATATTAAATATTTTCTTCACTGTGAGAACGCGCACGCTGCCATCTCCTCTGTCTCTTGTCGTCAGCAATTTGATCGCCCTATCTTGGATGTGTTGAAGTTTGGCGATGTGTGTATCTGCTGCACCCCCCCACGCAAGTATGCCGTATCTTAGCCTTGATTCAATAAGTGCGTGATACACTTGTTTTTGGACACAGTAAGACGACTTATTCTTCGGACATGCCAATGCAAAGAGGGATCCTTTCAGCTTTTTGCGGAGATCGTTTATGTGAGGTTCCGATAGAAAATGGCTGTCTATCGTGATACCTAGATATTTATACGTATCCACGACATCTATGATCTGGCAGTTACTTGGGTCGGCACAATTGAGTGTTTTGATGTTTATGTGGGACTTCGGGTACTGTGGGCTACGCATATGTAATATTTTTGTTTTTGCTGCGTTTATAACAAGTCCATTATCGTGGCACCATTTCCCAACCTCGTTGAATTCTGCCTGCATCATCTTGGTCGCTTCTTCGATCGATTTGTGACAGACAACAATCGCCGTATCATCTGCATAAGCGAATGGATAGCTCATCTTTAGGGATTTTAAGAGTTCGTTGGTGTACATCATGAACAGTAGAGGGCCAAGTTTAGAGCCTTGTGGGACTCCGTACTGCACTGTGTTGGACTCACTGCGATAGCCTGTGATTCCCACACGAAATGTCCTATTTTCAAGATAATCCTTCAACCAGTCCAATAGTTTTCCTCTAATGCCCATTCGCTGTATTGCCTCTATGAGTTTGTGGTGGTCTAAGGTATCGAATGCTTTGCTAAAATCTAGGAAAAGCACTAGCACATGATGGCTTTTGTTAAGGCTGGTGTTGATTAGATTCGCAAAATCACCGAGAAGTTGGTTAGTACTTTTTCCCTTTTGAAAACCGTACTGTTTTTTGCTTATTAGCTTATGCTTATCAATAAATTTCCACATGCGATCTGCAATTATTTGCTCAAAGATCTTTTCTATCGCTGGCAATATTGCAATCGGACGATAGTTTGCTATCTCATGTTTGGCTCCTCCCTTGTAGATAGGTCTAACAAGTGCCTCTTTGAGCTTTTTTGGCACCGTGGAGGTGTTAAAACTCATATTTATAAGATTCGAAATTACGGGTGCAAAGATGTCAGAATTTGATTGTATATCTATAGCTCTGATACCATCTGCCCCGGGTGCCTTATTGATATTTAAGCGAGCTATAAGCCTTGTTACTTCTTCACAGTCCGTATCTTCCAAGTAAATTGTATCTCGTAGAAATGTATTCTTGTGGCTAGATGTTGTTCTGCTACACACGTGGATTATTGATGCAGCTTGCTGTGAAAATGAGTTTGCGAATGCGTCGGTCAACCCAACAACATTCGTATTAGGTGAAAAGTTTTTTATAATGGTTTCATCTAGCGACGGCTTTTTTCGACCTAATAGCTCATTGATAAGTGCCCACGTTTTCTTTGGATCACATTTTACTTGTTCGAACTTTCTTCTGTAGTATTCTTCCCGACTTCTGCATACTTTTCTGTTGACTTGGTTGCGTAATCTTTTGTATTCATTTTGATATGTTGTGTTGTTTCGATTATTTTTCCACCTTCGATACAGACGATCCCTTTCCTTACAGATCTCGATGATGTCCCTTGTAATCCATTCTGCATTTTTTCGAGTATTTTTTTTACAGGAAACTGTCGAGTTTTTGTATATTTCATCCATTTTTTGGGCTAGTGAGTCAAAAAGAGTGTTTATGTCCGTTTCTGTTGTAATAGTTGTCCAGTCGGTAGCTCGGATCAGCTCATTTACTTTTTTCGTTTTGATGTATGATCGCGATACTTGGTCACTTTTTATTGTGCATGAATCATAGGTACCAAAAAGGGTGCTATAATGATCTGATATATTACTTTGAACTATTGCCGAAAATATTTTCAGATTTGATAGGTTAACGAGTATGTGATCGATCAATGTACAGCTCCCTAAGTTTAGATCAATTCTCGTGGCTCCTTTAATGACATTACGTAGTCCATTCGAAGCCAGCATTTCCTGATAGCTAAGGACGTAATTTTTTGTGCTATCTTGGGTATTTATGTTTACATCACCCAATATGATTATATCATCATTTGCCCTTTTTTTATTTGTAATTGTCGAGAACTCCTCGATAAATGCATTTTCATTGTATTTCGGTGGTCTATAAATTCCGCAGACTATTTTCTCTTTTTTAGTTGACTTAATTTCCACTGTTAAGTTTTCATAGGCTGCAGTCATAATATTCAACCTTTCGTAGTTTATATCATTTTTAATGTACATAGCGATACCTCCACCTTTTCTTTTGTCTCTATTAGTAAATTCAGAACAGAAACCATCTAGACAGTACAAACTATTTTCTTCTTTTTTTAAATTTATCTCCACTAACACAATTATATCGACATCATTCAGAATCGGACTAACATTTGCATAAAAAACATCCCAATTTTTTCTCATCGATCTTATATTTAGACACAAACATGTAAAATTCAATTTCTTCAATTCATTTTTCGTTTGATTGAAATCCAAAAACTCCATGAAATTTAAATCAAACAGATCTTCTTCTGTATTAATATTTTCATTCATATCCATCATCACAAAAACAAAACAATTCGATCACTTACATATATGTACATTTGCACATTTAATGACGTTTGATTTTATTTATATCAGTCATCGACTGTATAAACAAAGCTTCTGCATTTTCCTCCCTTCTCGCGAATACCTTTCCCGTGCTCTCCCACACAAATCTCCACCCTTCCTCCCTTGCCGTCTTCTTTGCTTGCCACAGTAATTGTCTGTTCAAGCTTGTCAACATATTATTAATAAAGACAATGTTGTTGTTGTTGTTATTAGGCTCGATCAATTTTGCACTGTTGTTTATGTTTTGGTTGATTTTGGCGATCATCAGTGGACGATTTTCACGGGCCTTCTTTAAGAAGTTTGTTTTTGTAAAATTACTGGTGAAAGTGGCGACTATTGTGGATCGGTTTGTGTTTTTTGTTCTTGTGCGGTAGATATCGGCTATATCCGCGTTTGTTACTTCCTGTTTTATTGTGCTTCCTATGGCTTGTACAATTTCAATTAAATTTTCGTTGTTTGTTTGTGGAATATTTTTTATTTCTATAGTGTGTTTTAGTTGTTGTTGTTCTAGTTTATTGATTTGTGTTTGCATTTGTGAGATGATTTCATCTTTTTCGCGATGTGCATCTTTTAGTTTTTGAATTTCGTTCCTGAGTGTGTCCATTATGGAATTGTTTTTTTCGATGATTTTGTTTATATCGTCGAATTTTTGTGAAACGAAGTTGCAGAAGTCTCCTATGCTTTTCATTTCAGTTTTCATGTTTTTCAGCTCGAAAAGTATTTCATTTGTTTTTGCTTCTGCTAAAAGAGTGCCTACATTTTCGCTGATGTTTCGGCAGAACTGGCACTTCCAGGTATTTTTTTTGGAACCCATCGATCTCCAGGACCTTTCAGTGACTGTGGTGCAATCGAAGTGTAATTTTCGGGAGCATAGAAGGCAGACAACAAAGTAGCCCGCAAGTGGCAAATTTTCTTTGCAATGGTCGCACAGATTCATGATAGGTACTTACTGCGTATACTTGGAGAAACGGTGAAAATACGTAGTGACAGGCGAAAGTACAGGAAAGTGCTGCTGTTATTTTAGGTGAAATTAAAACTTGTACAGAGATTGTAGGAAACACTTTTCCACTAAATTTTCCAATAGATGATTAAAAGTCACTATCTTTGTTGTATTTTATTTAAACTTTTGTTGCGGTTGCAATTTTTTTAAACAGGATTTCTCGATAAATACCAGAGCACTCGCAGAAAACCAACCGTTCACTTCAATGACAGCTCTTTAGCACCAACGGTGTGGTAACTGTTGCTCACTGGTCAGTGCGTGTGGGGTACAACCCCAAATCTTTTGCAACCGTTTTTTCAGGACATCTTCATCACCAATTGGACGGTGTGGCTAATGTTGCTTAGTGGTTAGTGCGTGCGGGGTTACAACCCCAACTCCACATCCTTTTTTTCAGGAGATCTTTTAGCATCATTTGGACGGTGTGAATTATGTTGCTCAGTGTTCATTGCGTTTGGGGTACAACTCATAATTTTCTGCGACCTTTTCTGCAAATTTTGTGGAACATTTTTTCTGGACATCTTTAGCACCAACGGTGTGGCCACTGTTGCTCGCCACCAACTGGACTGTGTGGCCCCTGTTGCTCAGTGTTCAGTTTGTGAAGCGTGCAACTCCACATCCTTTTTTTCCGGAGATCTTTTAGCGCCAATTGGACGGTGTGATAATGTTGCTCTGTGGTCAGTGCGTGCGGCGTTCAAGCCCAAATCTTCTGCAGTCTTTTCTGCAAATTTTGTGGAACATTTTTTCTGAACATCTGTAGCACCAACGGTGTGGCAACTGTTGCCCAGTAGTCAGTGCGTGTGAGGTACAACCCCAAGTCTTTTGCAACCTTATTTTCAGGACATCTTCGCCACCAACTGGACGGTGTGGCCCCTGTTGCTCAGTGTTCAGTTTGTGAAGCGAGCAACTCCACATCCTTTTTTTCAGGAGATCTTTTAGCATCAATTGGATGGTGTGGCCACTGATATTCTGTGGTCAGTGCGTTCGTCACACTTCAACAAATTTTCTAAAATTTTTTTTTCCGGAGATCTTTTAGCGCCATTTGGACGGTGTGATAATGTTGCTCTGTGGTCAGTGCGTGCGGCGTTCAAGCCCAAATCTTCTGCAACCTTTTCTGCAAATTTTGTGGAACATTTTTTCTGAACATCTGTAGCACCAACGGTGTGGCCACTGTTGCTCAGTGTTCAGTTTGTGAGGAGTACAACTCCACATCCTTTTTTCAGGAGATCTTTGAGCATGAATTGGATGGTGTGGCTACTGTTGCTCAAGGGTCAGTGCGTGTGGGGTACAACCCCAAATCTTTTGGAACCTTTTTCTCAAGACATCTTCATCACCAATTGGACGGTGTCAATAATGTTGCTCAGTGGTTAGTGCGTGCGGCGTACAACCCCAAATCTTCTGCAACCTTTTCTACGAATTTTCTGGAACATTTTTTCTGAACATCTTTAGCATCAACGGTGTGGCCACTGTTGCTCAGTGTTCAGTGCGTGTGAGGTACAACCCCAAATCTACTGCAACCGTTTTTTCAGGACATCTTCATCACCAATTGGACGGTGTCAATAATGTTGCTCAGCGGTTAGTTTTTTCAGGACATCTTCACCACCAATTGGACGGTGTCAATAATGTTGCTCAGTGGTTAGTGCGTGCGGCGTACAACCCCAAATCTTCTGCAACCTTTTCTGCAAATTTTCTGGAACATTTTTTCTGGACATCTTTAGCACCAACGGTGTGGCCACTGTTGCTAGTGGTAAGTGCGTGTGGGGTACAACCCCAAATCTTTTGCAACCGTTTTTTCAGGACATCTTCATCACCAATTGGACGGTGTCAATAATGTTGCTCAGTGGTTAGTGCGTACGGCGTACAACCCCAAATCTTCTGCAAATTTTCTTCAAATTTTCTGGTAAATTTTTTCTGGATATCTTTAATACCAACGGCGTGGGGACTGTTGCTCAGTGGTCAGTGCATGTGGGGTACAACCCCAAATCTTTTGCAACCGTTTTATCAGGACATCTTCATCACCAATTGAACGGTGTCAATAATGCTGCTCAGTGGTCAGTGCGTGCGGCGTTCAAGCCCAAATCTTCTGCAACCTTTTCTGCAAATTTTCTGGAACAATTTTTCTGGACATCTTTAGCACCAACGGTGTGGCCACTGTTGCTCAGTGTTCAGTGCTTGTGGGGTACAACCCCAAATCTTCTGCAATCATTTCTGCAAATTCTTTGCAACCGTTTTTTCAGGACATCTTCATCACCAATTGGACGGTGTGAATAATGTTGCACAGTGGTTAGTGCATGCGGCGTACAACCCCAAATCTTCTGCAACCTTTTCTACAAATTTTCTGGAACATTTTTTCTGGACATCTTTAGCACCAACTGTGTGGCCACTGTTGCTCAGTGTTCAGTGCATGTGGGGTACAACCCCAAATCTTTTGCAACCGTTTTTTCAGGACATCTTCATCACCAATTGGACGGTGTCAATAATGTTGCTCAGTGGTCAGTGCATCCGGCGTACAACCCTAAATATTTTTTTCCGGAGATCTTCTAGCACCAATTGGATGGTGTGGCCACTGTTGCTCAGTGTTCAGTGCGTGTGGGGTACAACCCCAAATCTTTTGCAACCGTTTTTTCAGGACATCTTCATCACCAATTGGACGGTGTCAATAATGTTGCTCAGTGGTCAGTGCATGCGGCGTACAACCCCAAATCTTCTGCAACCTTTTCTACAAATTTTCTGGAACATTTTTTCTGGACATCTTTAGCACCAACTGTGTGGCCACTGTTGCTCAGTGTTCAGTGCATGTGGGGTACAACCCCAAATCTTTTGCAACCGTTTTTTCAGGACATCTTCATCACCAATTGGACGGTGTCAATAATGTTGCTCAGTGGTCAGTGCATGCGGCGTACAACCCCAAATCTTCTGCAACCTTTTCTGCAAATTTTCTGGAACATTTTTTCTGGACATCTTTAGCACCAACTGTGTGGCCACTGTTGCTCAGTGTTCAGTGCATGTGGGGTACAACCCCAAATCTTTTGCAACCTTTTTTTCAGGACATCTTCACCACCAATTGGACGGTGTGGCCACTGTTCCTCAGTGTTCAGTGCGTGTGGGGTACAACCCCAAATCTTTTGCAACCGTTTTTTCTGGACATCTTCATCACCAATTGGACGGTGTCATTAATGTTGCTCAGTGGTTAGTGCGTGCGGCGTACAACCATAAATCTTCTGCAATCTTTTCTGCAAATTTTCTGGAACATTTTTTCTGGACATCTTTAGCACCAACTGTGTGGCCACTGTTGCTCAGTGTTCAGTGCATGTGGGGTACAACCCCAAATCTTTTGCAACCGTTTTTTCAGGACATCTTCATCACCAATTGGACGGTGTCAATAATGTTGCTCAGTGGTCAGTGCATCCGGCGTACAACCCTAAATCTTTTTTTCCGGAGATCTTCTAGCACCAATTGGATGGTGTGGCCACTGTTGCTCAGTGGTCAGTGCGTCCGGCGAACACCCCCAAATATTTTTTTTAAGGAGATCTTTTAGCATCAATTCTACGGTGTGGCCACTGTTGCTCAGAGGTCAGTGAGCACGGCGTACAACCCCAAATCTTTTTTTTCAGGAGATCTTTTAGCATCAATTGGACGGTGTGGCCACAGTTGTGAAGTGGTCAGTGCGTCCGGCGTACAACCCCAAATCTTTTTTTCAGGAGATCTTTTAGCATCAATTCTACGGTGTGGCCACTGTTGCTCAGAGGTCAGTGAGCACGGCGTACAACCCCAAATCTTTTTTTTCAGGAGATCTTTTAGCATCAATTGGATGGTGTGGCCACTGTTAATCTGTGGTCAGTGCGTTCGGCGCACTTCACCAAATACTCTGAAATTTTTTTTTTCGGAGATCTTTTAGCACCAATTGGATGGTGTCGCTACTGTTACTCAGTGGTCGGCGCGCTCGGCGCACAACAACAAATTTTCTGAGATTTTTTTTCCGGAGACCTTTTAGCATCAATTGGATGGTGTGGCCACTATTGTTCTGTGGTCAGTGCGTTCGGCGCACTTCACCAAGTTTTCTGAAATTTTTATTCCGGAGATCTTTAAGCATCAATTGGACGGTGTGGCCACTGTTGCTCAGTGGTCAGTGCGTCCGGCGTACAACCCCAAATCTTTTTTTTCAGGAGATCTTTTAGCATCAATTGGATGGTTGTTCTGTGGTCAGTGCTTTCGGCGCACTTCATCAAGTTTTCTGAAATTTTTATTCCGGAGATCTTTGAGCATCAATTGGACGGTGTGGCCACTGTTGCTCAGTGGTCGGCGCGCTCGGCGCACAACAACAAATTTTCTGAGATTTTTTTTCCGGAGATCTTTTGGCACCAATTGGGTGGTGTGGCCACTTTTGCGCAGTGGTCAGTGCGTCCGGCGAAAAATACCATATCTTTTTTTCAGGAGATCTTTTAGCATCAATTCTACGGTGTGGCCACTGTTGCTCAGTGGTCAGTGCGCACGGCGTACAACCCCAAATCTTTTTTTTCAGGAGATCTCTTAGCATCAATTGGACAGTGTGGCCACTGTTGCTCAGTGGTCAGTGCGTCCGGCGTACAACCCCAAATCTTTTGCAACCGTTTTTTCAGGACATCTTCACCACCAATTGGACGGTGTGGCCACTGTTGCTCAGTATTCAGTTTGTGAGGCGTAAAACTCCAAATTTTTACTTGCACCTATACCTATAGGGCAAGTATTGTATTCGTCCAAAATTTCTAACTCGAGATTTTAATCAAACTTGAAATTACTATAATGGAGAAGTCCAAAAAAGTAGGTCCGCCAATGCCGTCTGTCTGTCTGTCTGTCGGTCTGTCTGTCTGTCTGTGCACGAGGCTACAGCCTAAACTAGTGGATAGATTTAGATCAAACTTCATATATAGGGTCTGTGCGATAATCCCTAGAGGCGAAATCGGAATTTTCTTTCTAACCTCAAAATTTAGGGTAGTTTACTTAAGGCCGATTTCAGTTAAAATGGATTTTCTCGAAAACGGCTCTAACGATTTTGATTAAACTTCATATTTCAATTAGTCTAGTCAATTGCAATCAGATGATGTATCGTGCTGCTTACCAAAATTGGCAACAATGGTACTTTACTTAGAGCCAATTTGACAAAAAGTCGATTTGTAGGAAAACGGCTCCAATGATTTAATTCAAATTTAATATTCGGACTAGTACGAAGTAATGCAACATGATGGCGTACCACGTTTTGGTCTAAGTATGGTACAACGGTACTTAGGACCAAGGTGACTAAAAGCCGATTTGCTTGAAAACGCCTTCAACGATTTTATTACAATTTTCACATGAGATTAAACGTCTCAAATCCTATTAGGAACTGTATCACATTTTTGGCCAAAAGTTAGTATAACGGTATTTTTCGCGAAATCGAGCAGTTGGAGCCAATTTATTCGAAAGCGGCTCCAACGATTTTTATTAAATTTTATATTAAAATAAGCCTTTTCAAACCCTATGAGATGGCATACAACATTTTTGACCAAAACTGTTTTGAAAGGTACTTTACTTATAGCCATCTTCATAAAAATACGCTTTTCTCGAAAACTTTTCTCGATCGTTACGGTTTTTTTTTATATCTAGGCTTCATTTACAAAACTCTATAAGATGGCATACCACGTTTTTGGTTAAAACTACCTAAAATTCCACATTCCTTACAACCAGCTTAACAAAAACACGATTTTCATATCATATTAATAGGCAAACATGAATTTTATCCCTACTTCTTCCTACTGAACCGATTTTAAAAATAGCAAAAGCTTTTCCACACAGATGCTCCTTATTTTATAGTTTGAGGCCAAATTGATAACAATGGTACAATAGCTTTCTAAAGATAAGTCAATCCATGTGCATTTACGGAAGTACACGCACACTATAGTGAACCAAAAAATATGTATGCATTGTACTTGACTTCTTGCACCATCTCACCGCAGTGTTGCTGCCAAGGTTTGAGAAAAAAATTTCACCAGAAGGGAAAAACGTACCTAAAGTATCAAAATACAAATTCTGACATGACTAGGTTAAAATCTAAATTAATAATCACTTCTGATACGTATCTATTACTTGGCAACACTCTAGAACACAGCTGTTGTCATGGAAACTTTTTTTTTTTTCTTACGATACAGGTTTTGATTGGTGCGCACGTGCTACTGGATTTGTTTGAATGTCATTTTCATTGGTTAAAACACAGAGAGAGAGAAAGAAAATATTGTTACATTTTTAGGGACTTATTTTGGGTTTTAGCATATTCACCGGAGTTCATAGGCAATGGATTTATGAGTGAAATTGAATTAAAAGTAACGACCATGCTTAATTTTCAACAGCTTTATAAAATCCTACAGATGATATATGACGTTTTTGGCCAATCTGCTTAGAACAATGGTTTACCTATGGTCAACTTACATATGCTTACCTACTTATGTATATATTCGTTTATTTATTTTTTCCTCAAATACACAAAGAATTTTGAGATATAGGTGCAAGCTTGTACGGCCCAGTCGTGCACTTTATTTTTTTCGGTGATCTTTTAGCATCAATTGGACGGTGTGGCCACTGTTGCTCAGTGGTCAGTGCGTCCGGCGTACGACCCCAAATCTTTTTTTTCAGGAGATCTTTTAGCATCAATTGGACGGTGTGGCCACTGTTGCTCAATGGTCAGTGCGTCCGGCGTACAACCCCAAATCTTTTTTTTCAGGAGATCTTTTAGCATCAATTGGACGGTGTGGCCACTGTTGCTCAGTGGTCAGTGCGTCCGGCGTACAACCCCATATCTTTTTTTTCAGGAGATCTTTTAGCATCAATTGGATGGTGTGGCCACTGTTATTCTGTGGTCAGTGCGTTCGTCACACTTCAACAAATTTTCTAAAATTTTTTTTTCCGGAGATCTTTTAGCGCCATTTGGACGGTGTGATAATGTTGCTCTGTGGTCAGTGCGTGCGGCGTTCAAGCCCAAATCTTCTGCAACCTTTTCTGCAAATTTTGTGGAACATTTTTTCTGAACATCTGTAGCACCAACGGTGCGGCCACTGTTGCTCAGTGTTCAGTTTGTGAGGAGTACAACTCCACATCCTTTTTTCAGGAGATCTTTGAGCATGAATTGGATGGTGTGGCTACTGTTGCTCAAGGGTCAGTGCGTGTGGGGTACAACCCCAAATCTTTTGGAACCTTTTTTTCAAGACATCTTCATCACCAATTGGACGGTGTCAATAATGTTGCTCAGTGGTTAGTGCATGCGGCGTACAACCCCAAATCTTCTGCAACCTTTTCTACGAATTTTCTGGAACATTTTTTCTGAACATCTTTAGCATCAACGGTGTGGCCACTGTAGCTCAGTGTTCAGTGCGTGTGAGGTACAACCCCAAATCTTCTGCAACCGTTTTTTCAGGACATCTTCATCACCAATTGGACGATGTCAATAATGTTGCTCAGTGGTTAGTTTTTTCAGGACATCTTCACCACCAATTGGACGGTGTCAATAATGTTGCTCAGTGGTTAGTGCGTGCGGCGTACAACCCCAAATCTTCTGCAACCTTTTCTGCAAATTTTCTGGAACATTTTTTCTGGACATCTTTAGCACCAACGGTGTGGCCACTGTTACTAGTGGTAAGTGCGTGTGGGGTACAACCCCAAATCTTTTGCAACCGTTTTTTCAGGACATCTTCATCACCAATTGGACGGTGTCAATAATGTTGCTCAGTGGTTAGTGCGTACGGCGTACAACCCCAAATCTTCTGCAAATTTTCTTCAAATTTTCTGGTAAATTTTTTCTGGATATCTTTAACACCAACATCGTGGGGACTGTTGCTCATTGGTCAGTGCATGTGGGGTACAACCCCAAATCTTTTGCAACCGTTTTATCAGGACATCTTCATCACCAATTGGACGGTGTGAATAATGCTGCTCAGTGGTCAGTGCGTGCGGCGTTCAAGGCCAAATCTTCTGCAACCTTTTCTGCAAATTTTCTGGAACATTTTTTCTGGACATCTTTAGCACCAACGGTGTGGCCACTGTTGCTCAGTGTTCAGTGCTTGTGGGGTACAACCCCAAATCTTCTGCAACCTTTTCTACAAATTTTCTGGAACATTTTTTCTGAACATCTTTAGCATCAACGGTGTGGCCACTGTAGCTCAGTGTTCAGTGCGTGTGAGGTACAACCCCAAATCTTCTGCAACCGTTTTTTCAGGACATCTTCATCACCAATTGGACGATGTCAATAATGTTGCTCAGTGGTTAGTTTTTTCAGGACATCTTCACCACCAATTGGACGGTGTCAATAATGTTGCTCAGTGGTTAGTGCGTGCGGCGTACAACCCCAAATCTTCTGCAACCTTTTCTGCAAATTTTCTGGAACATTTTTTCTGGACATCTTTAGCACCAACGGTGTGGCCACTGTTGCTCAGTGTTCAGTGCTTGTGGGGTACAACCCCAAATCTTCTGCAACCTTTTCTACAAATTTTCTGGAACATTTTTTCTGAACATCTTTAGCATCAACGGTGTGGCCACTGTTGCTCATTGGTCAGTGCATGTGGGGTACAACCCCAAATCTTTTGCAACCGTTTTATCAGGACATCTTCATCACCAATTGGACGGTGTCAATAATGTTGCTCAGTGGTTAGTGCATGCGGCGTACAACCCCAAATCTTCTGCAACCTTTTCTACGAATTTTCTGGAACATTTTTTCTGAACATCTTTAGCATCAACGGTGTGGCCACTGTAGCTCAGTGTTCAGTGCGTGTGAGGTACAACCCCAAATCTTCTGCAACCGTTTTTTCAGGACATCTTCATCACCAATTGGACGATGTCAATAATGTTGCTCAGTGGTTAGTTTTTTCAGGACATCTTCACCACCAATTGGACGGTGTCAATAATGTTGCTCAGTGGTTAGTGCGTGCGGCGTACAACCCCAAATCTTCTGCAACCTTTTCTGCAAATTTTCTGGAACATTTTTTCTGGACATCTTTAGCACCAACGGTGTGGCCACTGTTGCTAGTGGTAAGTGCGTGTGGGGTACAACCCCAAATCTTTTGCAACCGTTTTTTCAGGACATCTTCATCACCA
Organism: Xylota segnis; assembly: GCA_963583995.1. Lineage (NCBI taxonomy): Eukaryota > Metazoa > Arthropoda > Insecta > Diptera > Syrphidae > Xylota > Xylota segnis. Next base: position 102,206,022 of record OY757236.1, on the reverse strand, counting down.
ATTGGACGGTGTCAATAATGTTGCTCAGTGGTTAGTGCGTACGGCGTACAACCCCAAATCTTCTGCAAATTTTCTTCAAATTTTCTGGTAAATTTTTTCTGGATATCTTTAACACCAACATCGTGGGGACTGTTGCTCATTGGTCAGTGCATGTGGGGTACAACCCCAAATCTTTTGCAACCGTTTTATCAGGACATCTTCATCACCAATTGGACGGTGTGAATAATGCTGCTCAGTGGTCAGTGCGTGCGGCGTTCAAGGCCAAATCTTCTGCAACCTTTTCTGCAAATTTTCTGGAACATTTTTTCTGGACATCTTTAGCACCAACGGTGTGGCCACTGTTGCTCAGTGTTCAGTGCGTGTGGGGTACAACCCCAAATCTTATACAACCTTTTTTTCAGGACATCTTCACCACCAATTGGACGGTGTGGCCACTGTTCCTCAGTGTTCAGTGCGTGTGGGGTACTACCCCAAATCTTTTGCAACCGTTTTTTCTGGACATCTTCATCACCAATTGGACGGTGTCATTAATGTTGCTCAGTGGTTAGTGCGTGCGGCGTACAACCCCAAATCTTCTGCAATCTTTTCTGCAAATTTTCTGGAACATTTTTTCTGGACATCTTTAGCACCAACTGTGTGGCCACTGTTGCTCAGTGTTCAGTGCATGTGGGGTACAACCCCAAATCTTTTGCAACCGTTTTTTCAGGACATCTTCATCACCAATTGGACGGTGTCAAAAATGTTGCTCAGTGGTCAGTGCATCCGGCGTACAACCCTAAATCTTTTTTTCCGGAGATCTTCTAGCACCAATTGGATGGTGTGGCCACTGTTGCTCAGTGGTCAGTGCGTCCGGCGAACACCCCCAAATATTTTTTTTTAAGGAGATCTTTTAGCATCAATTCTACGGTGTGGCCACTGTTGCTCAGTGGTCAGTGCGCACGACGTACAACCCCAAATCTTTTTTTTCAGGAGAGCTTTTAGCATCAATTGGACGGTGTGGCCACTGTTGTTCAGTGGTCAGTGCGTCCGGCGTACAACCCCAAATCTTTTTTTCAGGAGATCTTTTAGCATCAATTCTACGGTGTGGCCACTGTTGCTCAGAGGTCAGTGCGCACGACGTACAACCCCAAATCTTTTTTTTCAGGAGATCTTTTAGCATCAATTGGACGGTGTGGCCACTGTTAATCTGTGGTCAGTGCGTTCGGCGCACTTCACCAAATACTCTGAAATTTTTTTTTTCGGAGATCTTTTAGCACCAATTGGACGGTGTCGCTACTGTTGCTCAGTGGTCGGCGCGCTCGGCGCACAACAACAAATTTTCTGAGATTTTTTTTCCGGAGACCTTTTAGCATCAATTGGATGGTGTGGCCACTATTGTTCTGTGGTCAGTGCGTTCGGCGCACTTCACCAAGTTTTCTGAAATTTTTATTCCGGAGATCTTTAAGCATCAATTGGACGGTGTGGCCACTGTTGTTCAGTGGTCAGTGCGTCCGGCGTACAACCCCAAATCTTTTTTTTCAGGAGATCTTTTAGCATCAATTGGATGGTTGTTCTGTGGTCAGTGCTTTCGGCGCACTTCACCAAGTTTTCCGAAATTTTTTTTTCGGTGATCTTTTAGCACCAATTGGACGGTGTGGCTACTGTTGCTCAGTGGTCGGCGGGCTCGGCGCACAACAACAAATTTTCTGAGATTTTTTTTCCGGAGATCTTTTGGCACCAATTGGGTGGTGTGGCCACTTTTGCTCAGTGGTCAGTGCGTCCGGCGAAAAATACCATATCTTTTTTTCAGGAGATCTTTTAGCATCAATTCTAGGGTGTGGCCACTGTTGCTCAGTGGTCAGTGCGCACGGCGTGCAACCCCAAATCTTTTTTTTCAGGAGATCTCTTAGCATCAATTGGACGGTGTGGCCACTGTTGCTCAGTGGTCAGTGCGTCCGGCGTACAACCCCAAATCTTTGGCAACCGTTTTTTCAGGACATCTTCACCACCAATTGGACGGTGTGGCCACTGTTGCTCAGTATTCAGTTTGTGAGGCGTAAAACTCCAAATTTTTACTTGCACCTATACCTATAGGGCAAGTATTGTATTCATCCAAAATTTCTAACTCGAGATTTTAATCAAACTTGACATTACTATAATGGAGAAGTCCAAAAAAGTAGGTCCGCCAATGCCGTCTGTCTGTCTGTCTGTCTGTCTGTCTGTGCACGAGGCTACAGCCTAAACTAGTGGATAGATTTAGATCAAACTTCATATATAGGGTCTGTGCGATAATCCCTAGAGGCGAAATCGGAATTTTCTTTCTAACCTCAAAATTTAGGGTAGTTTACTTAAGGCCGATTTCAGTTAAAATGGATTTTCTCGAAAACGGCTCTAACGATTTTGATTAAACTTCATATTTCAATTAGTCTAGTCAATTGCAATCAGATGATGTATCGTGCTGCTTACCAAAATTGGCAACAATGGTACTTTACCTAGAGCCAATTTGACAAAAAGTCGATTTGTAGGAAAACGGCTCCAATGATTTAATTTAAGATGCACATCGCGAAAAAGATGAAATCATCTCACAAATGCAAACACAAATCAATAAACTAGAACAACAACAACTAAAAAACACAATAGAAATAAAAAATATTCCACAAACAAACAACGAAAATTTAACTGAAATTGTACAAGCCATAGGAAGCACAATAAAACAGGAAGTAACAAACGCGGATATAGCCGATATCTACCGCACAAGAACAAAAAACACAAACCGATCCACAATAGTCGCCACTTTCACCAGTAATTTTACAAAAAACAAACTTCTTAAAGAAGGCCCGTGAAAATCGTCCACTGATGATCGCCAAAATCAACCAAAACATAAACAACAGTGCAAAATTGATCGAGCCTAATAACAACAACAACAACATTGTCTTTATTAATAATATGTTGACAAGCTTGAACAGACAATTACTGTGGCAAGCAAAGAAGACGGCAAGGGAGGAAGGGTGGAGATTTGTGTGGGAGAGCACGGGAAAGGTATTCGCGAGAAAAGAGGAAAATGCAGAAGCTTTGTTTATACAGTCGATGACTGATATAAATAAAATCAAACGTCATTAAATGTGCAAATGTACATGTATGTATGTGATCGAATTGTTTTGTTTTTGTGATGATGGATATGAATGAAAATATCAATACAGAAGAAGATCTGTTTGATTTAAATTTCATGGAGTTTTTGGATTTCAATCAAACGAAAAATGAATTGAAGAAATTGAATTTTACTTGTTTGTGTCTAAATATAAGATCGATGAGACAAAATTGGAATGTTTTTTGTGCAAATGTTAGTCCGATTCTGAATGATGTCGATATAATTGTGTTAGTGGAGATAAATTTAAAAAAAGAAGAAAATAGTTTGTACTGTCTAGATGGTTTCTGTTCTGAATTTACTAATAGAGACAAAAGAAAAGGTGGAGGTATCGCTATGTACATTAAAAATGATATAAACTACGAAAGGTTGAATATTATGACTGCAGCCTATGAAAACTTAACAGTGGAAATTAAGTCAACTAAAAAAGAGAAAATAGTCTGCGGAATTTATAGACCACCGAAATACAATGAAAATGCATTTATCGAGGAGTTCTCGACAATTACAAATAAAAAAAGGGCAAATGATGATATAATCATATTGGGTGATGTAAACATAAATACCCAAGATAGCACAAAAAATTACGTCCTTAGCTATCAGGAAATGCTGGCTTCGAATGGACTACGTAATGTCATTAAAGGAGCCACGAGAATTGATCTAAACTTAGGGAGCTGTACATTGATCGATCACATACTCGTTAACCTATCAAATCTGAAAATATTTTCGGCAATAGTTCAAAGTAATATATCAGATCATTATAGCACCTTTTTTGGTACCTATGATTCATGCACAATAAAAAGTGACCAAGTATCGCGATCATACATCAAAACGAAAAAAGTAAATGAGCTGATCCGAGCTACCGACTGGACAACTATTACAACAGAAACGGACATAAACACTCTTTTTGACTCACTAGCCCAAAAAATGGATGAAATATACAAAAACTCGACAGTTTCCTGTAAAAAAAATACTCGAAAAAATGCAGAATGGATTACAAGGGACATCATCGAGATCTGTAAGGAAAGGGATCGTCTGTATCGAAGGTGGAAAAATAATAGAAACAACACAACATATCAAAATGAATACAAAAGATTACGCAACCAAGTCAACAGAAAAGTATGCAGAAGTCGGGAAGAATACTACAGAAGAAAGCTCGAACAAGTAAAATGTGATCCAAAGAAAACGTGAGCACTTATCAATGAGCTATTAGGTCGAAAAAAGCCGTCGCTAGATGAAACCATTATAAAAAACTTTTCACCTAATACGAATGTTGTTGGGTTGACCGACGCATTCGCGAACTCATTTTCACAGCAAGCTGCATCAATAATCCACGTGTGTAGCAGAACAACATCTAGCCACAAGAATACATTTCTACGGGATACAATTTACTTGGAAGATACGGACTGTGAAGAAGTAACAAGGCTTATAGCTCGCTTAAATATCAATAAGGCACCCGGGGCAGATGGTATCAGAGCTATAGATATACAATCAAATTCTGACATCTTTGCACCCGTAATTTCGAATCTTATAAATATGAGTTTTAACACCTCCACGGTGCCAAAAAAGCTCAAAGAGGCACTTGTTAGACCTATCTACAAGGGAGGAGCCAAACATGAGATAGCAAACTATCGTCCGATTGCAATATTGCCAGCGATAGAAAAGATCTTTGAGCAAATAATTGCAGATCGCATGTGGAAATTTATTGATAAGCATAAGCTGATAAGCAAAAAACAGTACGGTTTTCAAAAGGGAAAAAGTACTAACCAACTTCTCGGTGATTTTGCGAATCTAATCAACACCAGCCTTAACAAAAGCCATCATGTGCTAGTGCTTTTCCTAGATTTTAGCAAAGCATTCGATACCTTAGACCACCACAAACTCATAGAGGCAATACAGCGAATGGGCATTAGAGGAAAACTATTGGACTGGTTGAAGGATTATCTTGAAAATAGGACATTTCGTGTGGGAATCACAGGCTATCGCAGTGAGTCCAACACAGTGCAGTACGGAGTCCCACAAGGCTCTAAACTTGGCCCTCTACTGTTCATGATGTACACCAACGAACTCTTAAAATCCCTAAAGATGAGCTATCCATTCGCGTATGCAGATGATACGGCGATTGTTGTCTGTCACAAATCGATCGAAGAAGCGACCAAGATGATGCAGGCAGAATTCAACGAGGTTGGGAAATGGTGCCACGATAATGGACTTGTTATAAACGCAGCAAAAACAAAAATATTACATATTCGTAGCCCACAGTACCCGAAGTCCCACATAAACATCAAAACACTCAATTGTGCCGACCCAAGTAACTGCCAGATCATAGATGTCGTGGATACGTATAAATATCTAGGTATCACGATAGACAGCCATTTTCTATGGGAACCTCACATAAACGATCTCCGCAAAAAGCTGAAAGGATCCCTCTTTGCATTGGCATGTCTGAAGAATAAGTCGTCTTACTGTGTCCAAAAACAAGTGTATCACGCACTTATTGAATCAAGGCTAAGATACGGCATACTTGCGTGGGGAGGTGCAGCAGATACACACATCGCCAAACTTCAACACATCCAAGATAGGGCGATCAAATTGCTGACGACAAGAGACAGAGGAGATGGCAGCGTGCGCGTTCTCACAGTGAAGAAAATATTTAATATGACAGCAGCGTTGGAGTACTACGACGATGAACGGTTCCGAACCCCAATCAGCCACAACCTTAACACCAGAAGACGAGCAGAGGGGTTGTACCATCTTCCACCCTTCAACAACATATATGGCAAGCGTCAGTTGATGTACACCGTACCAAACATCCTAAATACACTTCCTAATGCATTGAGAAACGTAAATAACATTCATGTGAGAAAAAATAAACTAAAGCAATATTTTTTAGAAACTATAACTTAAACTTCATATATACATCCTTTTCTTTTCGTTAATACATTTAATTATTCTCAAACTTAAAAATACCTAAAATGAATTTAAAAAAAAAAAACAAAAAAAAAAAAAAAGCTTTCACAAGTAGCACTTAATTTCAATTAATAGAAATTTTAATGACAGTACTATTATTGCATTCGAGATATAACCTCCTGCAGATAAGCCCTGTGGCTTCGCAGGTAAAAATAATGTAATAAATTGAAAAAATTAAATTGATGAAATTCAAATTTAATATTCGGACTAGTACGAAGTAATGCAACATGATGGCGTACCACGTTTTGGTCTAAGTATGGTACAACGGTACTTAGGACCAAGGTGACTAAAAGCCGATTTGCTTGAAAACGCCTTCAACGATTTTATTACAATTTTCACATGAGATTAAACGTCTCAAATCCTATTAGGAACTGTATCACATTTTTGGCCAAAAGTTAGTATAACGGTATTTTTCGCGAAATCGAGCAGTTGGAGCCAATTTATTCGAAAGCGGCTCCAACGATTTTTATTAAATTTTATATTAAAATAAGCCTTTTCAAACCCTATGAGATGGCATACAACATTTTTGACCAAAACTGTTTTGAAAGGTACTTTACTTATAGCCATCTTCATAAAAATACGCTTTTCTCGAAAACTTTTCTCGATCGTTACGGTTTTTTTTTATATCTAGGCTTCATTTACAAAACTCTATAAGATGGCATACCACGTTTTTGGTTAAAACTACCTAAAATTCCACATTCCTTACAACCAGCTTAACAAAAACACGATTTTCATATCATATTAATAGGCAAACATGAATTTTATCCCTACTTCTTCCTACTGAACCGATTTTAAAAATAGCAAAAGCTTTTCCACACAGATGCTCCTTATTTTATACTTTGAGGCCAAATTGATAACAATGGTACAATAGCTTTCTAAAGATAAGTCAATCCATGTGTATTTACGGAAGTACACGCACACTATAGTGAACCAAAAAATATGTATGCATTGTACTTGACTTCTTGTACCATCTCACCGCAGTGTTGCTGCCAAGGTTTGAGAAAAAAATTTCACCAGAAGGGAAAAACGTACCTAAAGTATCAAAATACAAATTCTGACATGACTAGGTTAAAATCTAAATTAATAATCACTTCTGATACGTATCTATTACTTGGCAACACTCTAGAACACAGCTGTTGTCATGGAAACTTTTTTTTTTCTTACGATACAGGTTTTGATTGGTGCGCACGTGCTACTGGATTTGTTTGAATGTCATTTTCATTGGTTAAAACACAGAGAGAGAGAAAGGAAATATTGTTACATTTTTAGGGACTTATTTTGGGTTTTAGCATATTCACCGGAGTTCATAGGCAATGGATTTATGAGTGAAATTGAATTAAAAGTAACGACCATGCTTAATTTTCAACAGCTTTATAAAATCCTACAGATGATATATGACGTTTTTGGCCAATCTGCTTAGAACAATGGTTTACCTATGGTCAACTTACATATGCTTACCTACTTATGTATATATTCGTTTATTTATTTTTTCCTCAAATACACAAAGAATTTTGAGATATAGGTGCAAGCTTGTACGGCCCAGTCGTGCACTTTATTTTTTTCGGTGATCTTTTAGCATCAATTGGACGGTGTGGCCACTGTTGCTCAGTGGTCAGTGCGTCCGGCGTACGACCCCAAATCTTTTTTTTCAGGAGATCTTTTAGCATCAATTGGACGGTGTGGCCACTGTTGCTCAGTGGTCAGTGCGTCCGGCGTACAACCCCAAATCTTTTTTTTCAGGAGATCTTTTAGCATCAATTGGACGATGTGGCCACTGTTGCTCAGTGGTCAGTGCGTCCGGCGTACAACCCCAAATCCTTTTTTTCAGGAAATCTTTTAGCATCAATTGGACGGTGTGGCCACTGTTGCTCAGTGGTCAGTGCGTCCGGCGTACAACCCCATATCTTTTTTTTTCAGGAGATCTTTTAGCATCAATTGGATGGTGTGGCCACTGTTATTCTGTGGTCAGTGCGTTCGTCACACTTCAACAAATTTTCTAAAATTTTTTTTTCCGGAGATCTTTTAGCGCCATTTGGACGGTGTGATAATGTTGCTCTGTGGTCAGTGCGTGCGGCGTTCAAGCCCAAATCTTCTGCAACCTTTTCTGCAAATTTTGTGGAACATTTTTTCTGAACATCTGTAGCACCAACGGTGCGGCCACTGTTGCTCAGTGTTCAGTTTGTGAGGAGTACAACTCCACATCCTTTTTTCAGGAGATCTTTGAGCATGAATTGGATGGTGTGGCTACTGTTGCTCAAGGGTCAGTGCGTGTGGGGTACAACCCCAAATCTTTTGGAACCTTTTTTTCAAGACATCTTCATCACCAATTGGACGGTGTCAATAATGTTGCTCAGTGGTTAGTGCATGCGGCGTACAACCCCAAATCTTCTGCAACCTTTTCTACAAATTTTCTGGAACATTTTTTGGAACATCTTTAGCATCAACAGTGTGGCCATTGTTGCTCAGTATTCAGTGCGTGTGGGGTACAACCCCAAATCTTATACAACCTTTTTTTCAGGACATCTTCACCACCAATTGGACGGTGTGGCCACTGTTCCTCAGTGTTCAGTGCGTTTAGGGTACAACCCCAAATCTTTTGCAACCGTTTTTTCTGGACATCTTCATCACCAATTGGACGGTGTCATTAATGTTGCTCAGTGGTTAGTGCGTGCGGCGTACAACCCCAAATCTTCTGCAATCTTTTCTGCAAATTTTCTGGAACATTTTTTCTGGACATCTTTAGCACCAACTGTGTGGCCACTGTTGCTCAGTGTTCAGTGCATGTGGGGTACAACCCCAAACCTTTTGCAACCGTTTTTTCAGGACATCTTCATCACCAATTGGACGGTGTCAATAATGTTGCTCAGTGGTCAGTGCATCCGGCGTACAACCCTAAATCTTTTTTTCCGGAGATCTTCTAGCACCAATTGGATGGTGTGGCCACTGTTGCTCAGTGGTCAGTGCGTCCGGCGAACACCCCCAAATATTTTTTTTAAGGAGATCTTTTAGCATCAATTCTACGGTGTGGCCACTGTTGCTCAGTGGTCAGTGCGCACGACGTACAACCCCAAATCTTTTTTTTCAGGAGATCTTTTAGCATCAATTGGACGGTGTGGCCACTGTTAATCTGTGGTCAGTGCGTTCGGCGCACTTCACCAAATACTCTGAAATTTTTTTTTTCGGAGATCTTTTAGCACCAATTGGACGGTGTCGCTACTGTTGCTCAGTGGTCGGCGCGCTCGGCGCACAACAACAAATTTTCTGAGATTTTTTTTCCGGAGACCTTTTAGCATCAATTGGATGGTGTGGCCACTATTGTTCTGTGGTCAGTGCGTTCGGCGCACTTCACCAAGTTTTCTGAAATTTTTATTCCGGAGATCTTTAAGCATCAATTGGACGGTGTGGCCACTGTTGCTCAGTGGTCAGTGCGTCCGGCGTACAACCCCAAATCTTTTTTTTCAGGAGATCTTTTAGCATCAATTGGATGGTTGTTCTGTGGTCAGTGCTTTCGGCGCACTTCACCAAGTTTTCCGAAATTTTTTTTTCGGTGATCTTTTAGCACCAATTGGACGGTGTGGCTACTGTTGCTCAGTGGGCGGCGCGCTCGGCGCACAACAACAAATTTTCTGAGATTTTTTTTCCGGAGATCTTTTGGCACCAATTGGGTGGTGTGGCCACTTTTGCTCAGTGGTCAGTGCGTCCGGCGAAAAATACCATATCTTTTTTTCAGGAGATCTTTTAGCATCAATTCTAGGGTGTGGCCACTGTTGCTCAGTGGTCAGTGCGTCCGGCGTACAACCCCAAATCTTTTGCAACCGTTTTTTCAGGACATCTTCACCACCAATTGGACGGTGTGGCCACTGTTGCTCAGTGGTCAGTGCGTCCGGCGTACGACCCCAAATCTTTTTTTTCAGGAGATCTTTTAGCATCAATTGGACGGTGTGGCCACTGTTGCTCAGTGGTCAGTGCGTCCGGCGTACAACCCCAAATCTTTTTTTTCAGGAGATCTTTTAGCATCAATTGGACGATGTGGCCACTGTTGCTCAGTGGTAAGTGCGTCCGGCGTACAACCCCAAATCCTTTTTTTCAGGAAATCTTTTAGCATCAATTGGACGGTGTGGCCACTGTTGCTCAGTGGTCAGTGCGTCCGGCGTACAACCCCATATCTTTTTTTTTCAGGAGATCTTTTAGCATCAATTGGATGGTGTGGCCACTGTTATTCTGTGGTCAGTGCGTTCGTCACACTTCAACAAATTTTCTAAAATTTTTTTTTCCGGAGATCTTTTAGCGCCATTTGGACGGTGTGATAATGTTGCTCTGTGGTCAGTGCGTGCGGCGCTCAAGCCCAAATCTTCTGCAACCTTTTCTGCAAATTTTGTGGAACATTTTTTCTGAACATCTGTAGCACCAACGGTGCGGCCACTGTTGCTCAGTGTTCAGTTTGTGAGGAGTACAACTCCACATCCTTTTTTCAGGAGATCTTTGAGCATGAATTGGATGGTGTGGCTACTGTTGCTCAAGGGTCAGTGCGTGTGGGGTACAACCCCAAATCTTTTGGAACCTTTTTTTCAAGACATCTTCATCACCAATTGGACGGTGTCAATAATGTTGCTCAGTGGTTAGTGCATGCGGCGTACAACCCCAAAACTTCTGCAACCTTTTCTACAAATTTTCTGGAACATTTTTTGGAACATCTTTAGCATCAACAGTGTGGCCATTGTTGCTCAGTGTTCAGTGCGTGTGGGGTACAACCCCAAATCTTATACAACCTTTTTTTCAGGACATCTTCACCACCAATTGGACGGTGTGGCCACTGTTCCTCAGTGTTCAGTGCGTTTGGGGTACAACCCCAAATCTTTTGCAACCGTTTTTTCAGGACATCTTCACCACCAATTGGACGGTGTGGCCACTGTTCCTCAGTGTTCAGTGCGTTTGGGGTACAACCCCAAACCTTTTGCAACCGTTTTTTCAGGACATCTTCATCACCAATTTGACGGTGTCAATAATGTTGCTCAGTGGTCAGTGCATCCGGCGTACAACTCTAAATTTTTTTTCCGGAGATCTTCTAGCACCAATTGGATGGTGTGGCCACTGTTGCTCAGTGGTCAGTGCGTCCGGCGAACACCCCCAAATATTTTTTTTAAGGAGATCTTTTAGCATCAATTCTACGGTGTGGCCACTGTTGCTCAGTGGTCAGTGCGCACGACGTACAACCCCAAATCTTTTTTTTCAGGAGATCTTTTAGCATCAATTGGACGGTGTGGCCACTGTTAATCTGTGGTCAGTGCGTTCGGCGCACTTCACCAAATACTCTGAAATTTTTTTTTTCGGAGATCTTTTAGCACCAATTGGACGGTGTCGCTACTGTTGCTCAGTGGTCGGCGCGCTCGGCGCACAACAACAAATTTTCTGAGATTTTTTTTCCGGAGACCTTTTAGCATCAATTGGATGGTGTGGCCACTATTGTTCTGTGGTCAGTGCGTTCGGCGCACTTCACCAAGTTTTCTGAAATTTTTATTCCGGAGATCTTTAAGCATCAATTGGACGGTGTGGCCACTGTTGCTCAGTGGTCAGTGCGTCCGGCATACAACCCCAAATCTTTTTTTTCAGGAGATCTTTTAGCATCAATTGGATGGTTGTTCTGTGGTCAGTGCTTTCGGCGCACTTCACCAAGTTTTCCGAAATTTTTTTTTCGGTGATCTTTTAGCACCAATTGGACGGTGCGGCTACTGTTGCTCAGTGGTCGGCGCGCTCGGCGCACAACAACAAATTTTCTGAGATTTTTTTTCCGGAGATCTTTTGGCACCAATTGGGTGGTGTGGCCACTTTTGCTCAGTGGTCAGTGCGTCCGGCGAAAAATACCATATCTTTTTTTCAGGAGATCTTTTAGCATCAATTCTAGGGTGTGGCCACTGTTGCTCAGTGGTCAGTGCGCACGGCGTACAACCCCAAATCTTTTGCAACCGTTTTTTCAGGACATCTTCACCACCAATTGGACGGTGTGGCCACTGTTGCTCAGTGGTCAGTGCGTCCGGCGTACGACCCCAAATCTTTTTTTTCAGGAGATCTTTTAGCATCAATTGGACGATGTGGCCACTGTTGCTCAGTGGTCAGTGCGTCCGGCGTACAACCCCAAATCCTTTTTTTCAGGAAATCTTTTAGCATCAATTGGACGGTGTGGCCACTGTTGCTCAGTGGTCAGTGCGTCCGGCGTACAACCCCATATCTTTTTTTTTCAGGAGATCTTTTAGCATCAATTGGATGGTGTGGCCACTGTTATTCTGTGGTCAGTGCGTCCGTCACACTTCAACAAATTTCCTAAAATTTTTTTTTCCGGAGATCTTTTAGCGCCATTTGGACGGTGTGATAATGTTGCTCTGTGGTCAGTGCGTGCGGCGTACAACCCCAAATCTTCTGCAACCTTTTCTACAAATTTTCTGGAACATTTTTTGGAACATCTTTAGCATCAACAGTGTGGCCATTGTTGCTCAGTGTTCAGTGCGTGTGGGGTACAACCCCAAATCTTATACAACCTTTTTTTCAGGACATCTTCACCACCAATTGGACGGTGTGGCCACTGTTCCTCAGTGTTCAGTGCGTTTGGGGTACAACCCCAAATCTTTTGCAACCGTTTTTTCTGGACATCTTCATCACCAATTGGACGGTGTCATTAATGTTGCTCAGTGGTTAGTGCGTTCATTCTAGGGTGTGGCCACTGTTGCTCAGTGGTCTGTGCGCACGGCGTACAACCTCAAATCTTTTGCAACCGTTTTTTCAGGACATCTTCACCACCAATTGGACGGTGTGGCCACTGTTGCTCAGTGGTCAGTGCGTCCGGCGTACGACCCCAAATCTTTTTTTTCAGGAGATCTTTTAGCATCAATTGGACGGTGTGGCCACTGTTGCTCAGTGGTCAGTGCGTCCGGCGTACAACCCCAAATCTTTTTTTTCAGGAGATCTTTTAGCATCAATTGGACGATGTGGCCACTGTTGCTCAGTGGTCAGTGCGTCCGGCGTACAACCCCAAATCCTTTTTTTCAGGAAATCTTTTAGCATCAATTGGACGGTGTGGCCACTGTTGCTCAGTGGTCAGTGCGTCCGGCGTACAACCCCATATCTTTTTTTTTCAGGAGATCTTTTAGCATCAATTGGATGGTGTGGCCACTGTTATTCTGTGGTCAGTGCGTTCGTCACACTTCAACAAATTTTCTAAAATTTTTTTTTCCGGAGATCTTTTAGCGCCATTTGGACGGTGTGATAATGTTGCTCTGTGGTCAGTGCGTGCGGCGTACAACCCCAAATCTTCTGCAACCTTTTCTACAAATTTTCTGGAACATTTTTTCTGAACATCTGTAGCACCAACGGTGCGGCCACTGTTGCTCAGTGTTCAGTTTGTGAGGAGTACAACTCCACATCCTTTTTTCAGGAGATCTTTGAGCATGAATTGGACGGTGTGGCTACTGTTGCTCAAGGGTCAGTGCGTGTGGGGTACAACCCCAAATCTTTTGGAACCTTTTTTTCAAGACATCTTCATCACCAATTGGACGGTGTCAATAATGTTGCTCAGTGGTTAGTGCATGCGGCGTACAACCCCAAATCTTCTGCAACCTTTTCTACAAATTTTCTGGAACATTTTTTGGAACATCTTTAGCATCAACAGTGTGGCCATTGTTGCTCAGTGTTCAGTGCGTGTGGGGTACAACCCCAAATCTTATACAACCTTTTTTTCAGGACATCTTCACCACCAATTGGACGGTGTGGCCACTGTTCCTCAGTGTTCAGTGCGTTTGGGGTACAACCCCAAATCTTTTGCAACCGTTTTTTCTGGACATCTTCATCACCAATTGGACGGTGTCATTAATGTTGCTCAGTGGTTAGTGCGTTCATTCTAGGGTGTGGCCACTGTTGCTCAGTGGTCAGTGCGCACGGCGTACAACCCCAAATCTTTTTTTTCAGGAGATCTCTTAGCATCAATTGGACGGTGTGGCCACTGTTGCTCAGTGGTCAGTGCGTCCGGCGTACAACCCCAAATCTTTTGCAACCGTTTTTTCAGGACATCTTCACCACCAATTGGACGGTGTGGCCACTGTTGCTCAGTGGTCAGTGCGTCCGGCGTACGACCCCAAATCTTTTTTTTCAGGAGATCTTTTAGCATCAATTGGACGGTGTGGCCACTGTTGCTCAGTGGTCAGTGCGTCCGGCGTACAACCCCAAATCTTTTTTTTCAGGAGATCTTTTAGCATCAATTGGACGATGTGGCCACTGTTGCTCAGTGGTCAGTGCGTCCGGCGTACAACCCCAAATCCTTTTTTTCAGGAAATCTTTTAGCATCAATTGGACGGTGTGGCCACTGTTGCTCAGTGGTCAGTGCGTCCGGCGTACAACCCCATATCTTTTTTTTTCAGGAGATCTTTTAGCATCAATTGGATGGTGTGGCCACTGTTATTCTGTGGTCAGTGCGTTCGTCACACTTCAACAAATTTTCTAAAATTTTTTTTTCCGGAGATCTTTTAGCGCCATTTGGACTGTGGTCAGTGCGTGCGGCGTTCAAGCCCAAATCTTCTGCAACCTTTTCTGCAAATTTTGCTGAACATTTTTTCTGAACATCTGTAGCACCAACGGTGCGGCCACTGTTGCTCAGTGTTCAGTTTGTGAGGAGTACAACTCCACATCCTTTTTTCAGGAGATCTTTGAGCATGAATTGGATGGTGTGGCTACTGTTGCTCAAGGGTCAGTGCGTGTGGGGTACAACCCCAAATCTTTTGGAACCTTTTTTTCAAGACATCTTCATCACCAATTGGACGGTGTCAATAATGTTGCTCAGTGGTTAGTGCATGCGGCGTACAACCCCAAATCTTCTGCAACCTTTTCTATAAATTTTCTGGAACATTTTTTGGAACATCTTTAGCATCAACAGTGTGGCCATTGTTGCTCAGTGTTCAGTGCGTGTGGGGTACAACCCCAAATCTTATACAACCTTTTTTTCAGGACATCTTCACCACCAATTGGACGGTGTGGCCACTGTTCCTCAGTGTTCAGTGCGTTTGGGGTACAACCCCAAATCTTTTGCAACCGTTTTTTCTGGACATCTTCATCACCAATTGGACGGTGTCATTAATGTTGCTCAGTGGTTAGTGCGTGCGGCGTACAACCCCAAATCTTCTGCAATCTTTTCTGCAAATTTTCTGGAACATTTTTTCTGGACATCTTTAGCACCAACTGTGTGGCCACTGTTGCTCAGTGTTCAGTGCATGTGGGGTACAACCCCAAATCTTTTGCAACCGTTTTTTCAGGACATCTTCACCACCAATTGGACGGTGTGGCCACTGTTGCTCAGTATTCAGTTTGTGAGGCGTAAAACTCCAAATTTTTACTTGCACCTATACCTATAGGGCAAGTATTGTATTCATCCAAAATTTCTAACTCGAGATTTTAATCAAACTTGACATTACTATAATGGAGAAGTCCAAAAAAGTAGGTCCGCCAATGCCGTCTGTCTGTCTGTCTGTCGGTCTGTCTGTCTGTCTGTCTGTGCACGAGGCTACAGCCTAAACTAGTGGATAGATTTAGATCAAACTTCATATATAAGGTCTGTGCGATAATCCCTAGAGGCGAAATCGGAATTTTCTTTCTAACCTCAAAATTTAGGGTAGTTTACTTAAGGCCGATTTCAGTTAAAATGGATTTTCTCGTAAACGGTTCTAACGATTTTGATTAAACTTCATATTTCAATTAGTCTAGTCAATTGCAATCAGATGATGTATCGTGCTGCTTACCAAAATTGGCAACAATGGTACTTTACTTAGAGCCAATTTGACAAAAAGTCGATTTGTAGGAAAACGGCTCCAATGATTTAATTCAAATTTAATATTCGTACGAAGTAATGCAACATGATGGCGTACCACGTTTTGGTCTAAGTATGGTACAACGGTACTTAGGACCAAGGTGACTAAAAGCCGATTTGCTTGAAAACGCCTTCAACGATTTTATTAAAATTTTCACATGAGATTAAACGTCTCAAATCCTATCAGGAACTGTATCACATTTTTGGCCAGAAGTTAGTATAACGGTATTTTTCGCGAAATCGAGCAGTTGGAGCCAATTTATTCGAAAGCGGCTCCAACGATTTTTATTAAATTTTATATTAAAATAAGCCTTTTCAAACCCTATGAGATGGCATACAACATTTTTGACCAAAACTGTTTTGAAAGGTACTTTACTTATAGCCATCTTCATAAAAATACGCTCTCGATCGTTACGGTTTTTTTTTATATCTAGGCTTCATTTACAAAACTCTATAAGATGGCATACCACGTTTTTGGTTAAAACTACCTAAAATTCCACATTCCTTACAACCAGCTTAACAAAAACACGATTTTCATATCATATTAATAGGCAAACATGAATTTTATCCCTACTTCTTCCTACTGAACCGATTTTAAAAATAGCAAAAGCTTTTCCACACAGATGCTCCTTATTTTATAGTTTGAGGCCAAATTGATAACAATGGTACAATAGCTTTCTAAAGATAAGTCAATCCATGTGCATTTACGGAAGTACACGCACACTATAGTGAACCAAAAAATATGTGTGCATTGTACTTGACTTCTTGCACCATCTCACCGCAGTGTTGCTGCCAAGGTTTGAGAAAAAAATTTCACCAGAAGGGAAAAACGTACCTAAAGTATCAAAATACAAATTCTGTATAATATTGCCATTATTACTAACAAAATATATCCCAATGGTAGTGAAACTATGTTGCAGAATCAAAAAGTTGGAAATTGTTATAAAGATGCCCTTTTATGGCATCTGTATTCGAAACTGAAACTATCAACATAGCCATTTTTAAGAAATCGAAGCATGACTAGGTTAAAATCTAAATTAATAATCACTTCTGATACGTATCTATTACTTGGCAACACTCTAGAACACAGCTGTTGTCATTGAAACTTTTTTTTTTCTTACGATACAGGTTTTGATTGGTGCGCACGTGCTACTGGATTTGTTTGAATGTCATTTTCATTGGTTAAAACACAGAGAGAGAGAAAGAAAATATTGTTACATTTTTAGGGACTTATTTTGGGTTTTAGCATATTCACCGGAGTTCATAGGCAATGGATTTATGAGTGAAATTGAATTAAAAGTAACGACCATGCTTAATTTTCAACAGCTTTATAAAATCCTACAGATGATATATGACGTTTTTGGCCAATCTGCTTAGAACAATGGTTTACCTATGGTCAACTTACATATGCTTACCTACTTATGTATATATTCGTTTATTTATTTTTTCCTCAAATACACAAAGAATTTTGAGATATAGGTGCAAGCTTGTACGGCCCAGTCGTGCACTTTATTTTTTTCGGTGATCTTTTAGCATCAATTGGACGGTGTGGCCACTGTTGCTCAGTGGTCAGTGCGTCCGGCGTACGACCCCAAATCTTTTTTTTCAGGAGATCTTTTAGCATCAATTGGACGGTGTGGCCACTGTTGCTCAGTGGTCAGTGCGTCCGGCGTACAACCCCAAATCTTTTTTTTCAGGAGATCTTTTAGCATCAATTGGACGATGTGGCCACTGTTGCTCAGTGGTCAGTGCGTCCGGCGTACAACCCCAAATCCTTTTTTTCACGAAATCTTTTAGCATCAATTGGACGGTGTGGCCACTGTTGCTCAGTGGTTAGTGCGTGTGGGGTACAACCACAAATCTTCTGAAAACTTTTCTGCAAATTTTGTGGAACACTTTTTCTGGACATCTTTGGCATCAACGGTGTGGCCACTGTTGCTCAGTGGTCAGTGCGTGTGGGGTACAACCCCAAATTTGCAATGGTTTTTTCAGGGCATCTTTACCACCAATAGGATGGTGTGGCCACTGTTGCTCAGTGTTCAGTTTATGAGGAGTACAACTCCACATCCTTTTTTTCAGGAGATCTTTTAGCATTTTTTGGAAGGTGTGAGAATGTTGCTCAGTGGTCAGTGCGTGCGGGGTACAACCCCAAATCTTCTGCGACCTTTTCTTCAAATTTTGTGGGACACTTTTTCTGGACATCTTTGGCATCAACGGTGTGGCCACTGTTGCTCAGTGGTCAGTGCGTGTGGGGTACAACCCCAAATTTGCAATGGTTTTTTCAGGGCATCTTTACCACCAATAGGATGGTGTGGCCACTGTTGCTCAGTGTTCAGTTTATGAGGAGTACAACTCCACATCCTTTTTTTCAGGAGATCTTTTAGCATTATTTGGAAGGTGTGAGAATGTTGCTCAGTGGTCAGTGCGTGCGGGGTACAACCCCAAATCTTCTGCGACCTTTTCTTCAAATTTTGTGGGACATTTTTTCTGAACATCTTTAGCACCAACGGTGTGGCCATTGTTGCTCAGTGTTCAGTGCGTCAGGGTACAACCCCAAATCTTTTTTTTCCGGAGATCTTCTAGCACCAATTTTCTGAAATTTTTTTTTCCGAGATTTTCTAGCACCAATTGGATGGTGTGGCCACTGTTGTTATGTGGTCAGTGCGTTCGGCGCACAAGAACAGATTTTCTGAAATTCTTTTTCCGGAGATCTTTTAGCACCAACTGGACGGTGTGGCTACTGCTGCTCAGTGGTCGGCGCGTTCGGCGCACAAGAACAAATTTTCTGAAATTTTTTTTCCGGAAATCTTTTACCACCAATTGGACGGTGTATATCTACTGTTGCTCAGTGGTCGGAGGGTTCGGCGCACAAGAACAAATTTTGTGAAATTTTTTTCCGGAGATCTTCTAGCACCAATTGGATGGTGTGGCCACTGTTGTTCTGTGGTCAGTGCGCTCGGCACACTTCACCAGATTTTCTGAATATTTTTTTTCGGAGATCTTTTAGCACCAATTGGACGGTGTGGCTACTGTTGCTCAGTGGTCGGCGCGTTCGGCGCACAACAACAAATTATCTGAAATTTTTTTTCCGGAGATCTTTTAGCACCAATTGGATGGTGTTGCCACTCTTGTTCTGTGGTCAGTGCGCTCGGCGCACTTCACCAGATTTTCTGAAAATTTTTTTTCGGAGATCTTTTAGCACCAATTGGATGGTGTTGCCACTGTTGCTCAGTGGTCAGTGCGTGTGGGGTACAACCCCAAATTTGCAATGGTTTTTTCAGGGCATCTTTACCACCAATAGGATGGTGTGGCCACTGTTGCTCAGTGTTCAGTTTATGAGGAGTACAACTCCACATCCTTTTTTTCAGGAGATCTTTTAGCATCATTTGGACGGTGTGAGAATGTTGCTCAGTGGTCAGTGCGTGCGGGGTACAACCCCAAATCTTCTGCGACCTTTTCTTCAAATTTTGTGGGACATTTTTTCTGGACATGTTTAGCACCAACGGTGTGGCCATTGTTGCTCAGTGTTCAGTGCGTGGGGGTACAACCCCAAATCTTTTGCAACCTTTTTATCAGGACATCTTCATCACCAATTGGACGGTGTGGCTAATGTTGATCAGTGGTTAGTGCGTGCGGGGTACAATTCCAAATCTTCTGCAACCTTTTCTGCAAATTTTCTGGAACATTTTTTCTGGACATCTTTAGCACCAACGGTGTGGTTACTGTTGCTCCGTGGTCAGTGCGTGTGGGGTACAACCCCAAATCTTTTGCAACCTTTTTTTCAGGACATCTTCACCACCAATTGGACGGTGTGGCCACTGTTGCTCAGTGTTCAGTCTGTGAGGCGTGTAACTCCACATCCTTTCCTTCAGTAGATCTTTTAGCATCAATTGGATGGTGTGGCTACTGTTGCTCAGTGGTCAGTGCGTGCGGCGTACAACCTCCAATCTTCTGTGACCTTTTCTGCAAATTTTGTGGAACATTTTTTCTGGACATCTTTAGCACCAACGGTGTGGCCACTGTTGCTCAGTGGTCAGTGCGTATGGGGTACAACCCCAAATCTTTTGCAACCTTTTTTTCAGGACATCTTCACCACCAATTGGACGGTGTGGCCACTGTTGCTCAGTGTTCAGTCTGTGAGGCGTGCAACTCCACATCCTTTCTTTCAGTAGATCTTTTAGCATCAATTGGATGGTGTGGCTACTGTTGCTCAGTGGTCAGTGCGTGCGGCGTACAACCTCAAGTCTTCTGCAACCTTTTCTGCAAATTTTGTGGAGCGTTTTTTCTGGACATCTTTAGCACCAACGGTGTGGTAACTGTTGCTCAGTGGTCAGTGCGTGTGGGGTACAACCCCAAATCTATTGCAACCTTTTTTTCAGGACATCTTTATCACCAATTGGACGGTGTGGCTAATGTTGCTCAGTTGTTAGTGCGTGCGGGGTTACAAAACCAAATCTTCTGCAACCTTTTCTGCAAATTTTCTGGAACATTTTTTCTCGACATCTTTAGCACCAACGGTGTGGCCACTGTTGCTCAGTGTTCAGTTTGTGAGGCGTGCAACTCCACATATTTTTTTTCCGGAGATCTTCTAGCACCAATTGGATGGTGTGGCCACTGTTGTTCTGTGGTCAGTGCGTTCGGCGCACAAGAACAATTTTTCTGAAATATTTTTCCGGAGATCTTTTAGCACCAATTGGACGGTGTGGCTACTGTTGCTCAGTAGTCAGTGCGTCCGGCGTACAACCCCAAATCTTTTTTTTACGGAGATCTTCTAGCACCAATTGGAAGGCGTGGCCACTGTTGTTCTGTGGTCAGCGCATTCGGCACACTTCACCAAATTTTCTGAAATTTTTTTTCCGGAGATCTTTTATTACCAAGTGGACGGTGTGGCTACTGTTGCTCAGTGGTCGGCGCGTTCGGCGAACAAGAACAAATTTTCTGAAATTTTTGTTCCGGAGATCTTCTAGCACCAATTGGATGGTGTGGCCACTGTTGTTCTGTGGTCAGTGCGCTCGGCGCACAAGAACAAATTTTCTGAAATTTTTTTTCCGGAGATCTTCTAGCACCAATTGGATGGTGTGGCCACTGTTGTTCTGTGGTCAGTGCGCTCGGCACACTTCACCAAATTTTCTGAAATTTTTTTTTCGGAGATCTTTTAGCACCAATTGGACGGTGTGGCTACTGTTGCTCAGTGGTCGCACAAGAACAAATTTTCTGAAATTTTTTTTCCGGAGATCTTTTAGCACCAATTGGATGGTGTTGCCACTCTTGTTCTGTGGTCAGTGCGCTCGGCACACTTCACCAGATTTTCTGAATATTTTTTTTCGGAGATCTTTTAGCACCAATTGGACGGTGTGGCTACTGTTGCTCAGTGGTCGGCGCGTTCGGCGCACAACAACAAATTATCTGAAATTTTTTTTCCGGAGATCTTTTAGCACCAATTGGATGGTGTTGCCACTCTTGTTCTGTGGTCAGTGCGCTCGGCGCACTTCACCAGATTTTCTGAAAATTTTTTTTCGGAGATCTTTTAGCACCAATTGGATGGTGTTGCCACTGTTGCTCAGTGGTCAGTGCGTGTGGGGTACAACCCCAAATTTGCAATGGTTTTTTCAGGGCATCTTTACCACCAATAGGATGGTGTGGCCACTGTTGCTCAGTGTTCAGCTTATGAGGAGTACAACTCCACATCCTTTTTTTCAGGAGATCTTTTAGCATCATTTGGACGGTGTGAGAATGTTGCTCAGTGGTCAGTGCGTGCGGGGTACAACCCCAAATCTTCTGCGACCTTTTCTTCAAATTTTGTGGGACATTTTTTCTGGACATGTTTAGCACCAACGGTGTGGCCATTGTTGCTCAGTGTTCAGTGCGTGGGGGTACAACCCCAAATCTTTTGCAACCTTTTTATCAGGACATCTTCATCACCAATTGGACGGTGTGGCTAATGTTGATCAGTGGTTTGTGCGTGCGGAGTACAATTCCAAATCTTCTGCAACCTTTTCTGCAAATTTTCTGGAACATTTTTTCTGGACATCTTTAGCACCAACGGTGTGGTTACTGTTGCTCCGTGGTCAGTGCGTGTGGGGTACAACCCCAAATCTTTTGCAACCTTTTTTTCAGGACATCTTCACCACCAATTGGACGGTGTGGCCACTGTTGCTCAGTGTTCAGTCTGTGAGGCGTGCAACTCCACATCCTTTCTTTCAGTAGATCTTTTAGCATCAATTGGATGGTGTGGCTACTGTTGCTCAGTGGTCAGTGCGTGCGGCGTACAACCTCCAATCTTCTGTGACCTTTTCTGCAAATTTTGTGGAACATTTTTTCTTTACATCTTTAGCACCAACGGTGTGGCCACTGTTGCTCAGTGGTCAGTGCGTGTGGGGTACAACCCCAAATCTTTTGCAACCTTTTTTTCAGGACATCTTCATCAGCAATTGTACGGTGTGGCTAATGTTGCTCAGTCGCTAGTGCGTGCGGCGTACAACCTCAAATCTTATCCGACCTTTTCTGCAAATTTTGTGGAGCGTTTTTTCTGGACATCTCTAGCACCAACGGTGTGGTAACTGTTGCTCAGTGGTCAGTGCGTGTGGGGTACAACCCCAAATCTATTGCAACCTTTTTTTCAGGACATCTTTATCACCAATTGGACGGTGTGGCTAATGATGCTCAGTGGTTAGTGCGTGCGGGGTTACTACCCCAAATCTTCCGCAACCTTTTCTGCAAATTTTCTGGAACATTTTTTCTGGACATCTTTAGCACCAACGGTGTGGCCACTGTTGCTCAGTGTTCAGTGCGTGTGGGGTACAACCCCACATCTTTTGCAACCTTTTTTTCAGGACATCTTCATCACCAATTGGACGGTGCGGCTAATGTTGATCAGTGGTTAGTGCGTTCGGCGCACTTCACCAAATTTTCTAAAATTTTTTTTCAGGAGATCTTTAAGCGTCAATTTAATGGTGTTTGTAGAGTTGTTGCTGTTGTTCTGTGGTCAGTGCGCTCGGCGCACTTCACCAAATTTTCTAAAATTTTTTTTCAGGAGATCTTTAAGCGTCAATTGGATGGTGTTTGTAGAGTTGTTGCTGTTGTTCTGTGGTCAGTGCGTTCGGCGCACATCACCAAATTTTCTGAAATATTTTTTCCGGAGATCTTTTAGCACCAATTGGATGGTGTTGACACTGTTGCTCAGTGGTCGGCGCGTTCGGCGCACAAGAACAATTTTTCTGAAGTATTTTTCCGGAGATCTTTTAGCACCAATTGGACGGTGTGGCTACTGTTGCTCAGTAGTCAGTGCGTCCGGCGTACAACCCCAAATCTTTTTTTTCCGGAGATCTTCTAGCACCAATTGGAAGGCGTGGCCACTGTTGTTCTGTGGTCAGCGCATTCGGCACACTTCACCATCTTTGGCATCAACGGTGTGGCCACTGTTGCTCAGTGGTCAGTGCGTGTGGGGTACAACCCCAAATCTTTTGCAACCTTTTTTTCAGGACATCTTCATCAGCAATTGGACGGTGTGGCTAATGTTGGTCAGTCGTTAGTGCGTGCGGCGTACAACCTCAAATCTTCTGCGACCTTTTCTGCAAATTTTGTGGAGCGTTTTTTCTGGACATCTTTAGCACCAACGGTGTGGTAACTGTTGCTCAGTGGTCAGTGCGTGTGGGGTACAACCCCAAATCTATTGCACCCTTTTTTTCAGGACATCTTTATCACCCATTGGACGGTGTGGCTAATGTTGCTCAGTTGTTAGTGCGTGCGGGGTTACAAAACCAAATCTTCTGCAACCTTTTCTGCAAATTTTCTGGAACATTTCTTCTCGACATCTTTAGCACCAACGGTGTGGCCACTGTTGCTCAGTGGCCAGTGCGTGTGGGGTACAACCCCAAATCTTTTGCAACCTTTTTTTCAGGACATCTTCACCACCAATTGGACGGTGTGGCCACCGTTGCTCAGTGTTCAGTTTGTGAGGCGTGCAACTCCACATAATTTTTTTCCGGAGATCTTCTAGCACCAATTGGATGGTGTTGCCACTGTTGCTCAGTGGTCGGCGCGTTCGGCGCACAAGAACAATTTTTCTGAAGTATTTTTCCGGAGATCTTCTAGCACCAATTGGATGGTGTGGCTACTGTTGCTCAGTTGTCGGCGCGTTCGGCGCACAAGAACAATTTTTCTGAAATATTTTTCCGGAGATCTTTTAGCACCAATTGGCTACTGTTGCTCAGTGGTCGCACAAGAACAAATTTTCTGAAATTTTTTTTCCGGAGATCTTTTAGCACCAATTGGATGGTGTTGCCACTCTTGTTCTGTGGTCAGTGCGCTCGGCGCACTTCACCAGATTTTCTGAAAATTTTTTTTCGGAGATCTTTTAGCACCAATTGGACGGTGTGGCTACTGTTGCTCAGTGCTCGGCGCGTTCGGCGCACAAGAACAAATTATCTGAAATTTTTTTTCCGGAGATCTTTTAGCACCAATTGGATGGTGTTGCCACTGTTGTTCTGTGGTCAGTGCGTTCGGCGCACTTCACCAAATTTTCTAAAATTTTTTTTCAGGAGATCTTTAAGCGTCAATTGGATGGTGTTTGTAGAGTCGCTGCTGTTGTTCTGTGGTCAGTGCGTTCAGCGCACTTCACCAAATTTTCTGAAATTTTTTTTCCGGAGATCTTTTAGCACCAATTGGATGGTGTTGCCATTGTTGTTCTGTGGTCAGTGCGTTCGGCGCACTTCACCAAATTTTCTAAAATTTTTTTTCAGGAGATCTTTAAGCGTCAATTGGATGGTGTTTGTAGAGTTGTTGCTGTTGTTCTGTGGTCAGTGCGTTCGGCGCACTTCACCAAATTTTCTGAAATTTTTTTTCCGGAGATCTTTTAGTACCAATTGGATGGTGTTGCCACTGTTGCTCAGTGGTCGACGCGTTCGGCGCACAAGAACAAATTTTCTGAAATTTTTTTTCCGGAGATCTTTTAGCACCAATTGGATGTTGTTGCCACTGTTGCTCAGTGCTCGGCGCGTTCGGCGCACAAGAACAAATTTTCTGAAATTTTTTTTCCGGAGATCTTTTAACACCAATTGGATGGTGTTGCCACCGTTGCTAAGTGGTCGCGCGCGTTCGGCGCACAAGAAAAAAATTTTCTGAAATTTTTTTCCCGGAGATCTTTTAGCACAATTGGATGGTGTTGCCACTGTTGTTCTTTCGTCAGTGCGCTCGGCGCACTTCACCAGATTTTCTGAAATTTTTTTCCGGAGATCTTTTAGCACCAATTGGACGGTGTGGCTAGTGTTGCTCAGTGGTCGGCGCGTTCGGCGCACAAGAACAAATTTTCTGAAATTTTTTTTCCGGAGATCTTTTAGCACCAATTGGATGGTGCTGCCACTGTTGTTCTGTCGTCAGTGCGCTCGGCGCATTTCACCAGATTTTCTGAGATTTTTTTCCGGAGATCTTTTAGCACCAATTGGACGGTGTGGCTAGTGTTACTCAGTGGTCGGCGCACAAGAACAAATTTTCTGAAATTTTTTTTCCGGAGATCTTTTAGCACCAATTGGATGGTGTTGCTACTGTTGTTCTGTGGTCAGAGCGTTCGGCGCACTTCACCAAATTTTCTAAAATTTTTTTTCAGGAGATCTTTAAGCGTCAATTGGTTGGTGTTTGTAGAGTTGTTGCTGTTGTTCTGTGGTCAATGCGTTCGGCGCACTTCACCAAATTTTCTGAAATTTTTTTTCCGGAGATCTTTTAGCACAAATTGGATGGTGTTGCCACTGTTGCTCAGTGGTCGGCGCGTTCGGCGCACAAGAACAATTTTTCTGAAATATTTTTCCGGAGATCTTTTAGCACCAATTGGACGGTGTGGCTACTGTTGCTCAGTAGTCAGTGCGTCCGGCGTACAACCCCAAATTTTTTTTTTCCGGAGATCTTCTAGCACCAATTGGAAGGCGTGGCCACTGTTGTTATGTGGTCAGCGCATTCGGCACACTTCACCATCTTTGGCATCAACGGTGTGGCCACTGTTGCTCAGTGGTCAGTGCGTGTTTGGTACAACCCCAAATCTTTTGCAACGGTTTTTTCAGGGCATCTTTAACACCAATAGGATGGTGTGGCCACTGTTGCTCAGTGTTCAGTTTATTAGGAGTACAACTCCACATCATTTTTTTCAGGAGATCTTTTAGCATCATTTGGACGGTGTGAGAATGTTGCTCAGTGGTCAGTGCGTGCGGCGTACAACCCCAAATCTTCTGCGACCTTTTCTGCAAATTTTGTGGGACATTTTTTTTGGACATCTTTAGCACCAACGGTGTGGCCATTGTTGCTCAGTGACATCTTCATCACCAATTGGACGGTGTGGCTAATGTTGATCAGTGGTTAGTGCGTGCGGAGTACAACTCCAAATCTTCTGCAACCTTTTCTGCAAATTTTCTGGAACATTTTTTCTGGACATCTTTAGCACCAACGGTGTGGCCATTGTTGCTCCGTGGTCAGTGCGTGTGGGGTACAACCCCTAATCTTTTGCAACCTTTTTTTCAGGACATCTTCACCACCAATTGGACGGTGTGGTCACTGTTGCTCAGTGTTCAGTCTGTGAGGCGTGCAACTCCACATCCTTTCTTTCAGTAGATCTTTTAGCATCAATTGGACGGTGTGGCTAATGTTGCTCAGTCGTTAGTGCGTGCGGCGTACAACCTCAAATCTTCTGCGACCTTTTCTGCAAATTTTGTGGAGCGTTTTTTCTGGACATCTTTAGCACCAACGGTGTGGCCACTCTTGCTCAGTGGTCAGTGCGTGTGGGGTACAACCCCAAATCTTTTGCAACCGTTTTTTCAGGGCATCTATACACCAATTGGATGGTTTTGCCACTGTTGCTCAGTGTTCAGTTTGTGAGGCGTGCAACTCCACATCCTTTCTTTCAGTAGATCTTTTAGCATCAATTGGATGGTGTGGCTACTGTTGCTCAGTGGTCAGTGCGTGCGGCGTACAACCTTCAATCTTCTGTGACCTTTTCTGCAAATTTTGTGGAACATTTTTTCTGGACATCTTTAGCACCAACGGTGTGGCCACTGTTGCTCAGTGGTCAGTGCGTGTGGGATACAACCCCAAATCTTTTGCAACCTTTTTTTCAGGACATCTTCATCAGCAATTGGACGGTGTGGCTAATGTTGCTCAGTCGTTAGTGCGTGCGGCGTACAACCTCAAATCTTCTGCGACCTTTTCTGCAAATTTTGTGGAGCGTTTTTTGTGGACATCTTTAGCACCAACGGTGTGGTAACTGTTGCTCAGTGGTCAGTGCGTGTGGGGTACAACCCCAAATCTATTGCAACCTTTTTTTCAGGACATCTCTATCACCAATTGGACGGTGTGGCTAATGTTGCTCAGTTGTTAGTGCGTGCGGGGTTACAAAACCAAATCTTCTGCAACCTTTTCTGCAAATTTTCTGGAACATTTTTCTCGACATCTTTAGCACCAACGGTGTGGCCACTGTTGCTCAGTGGCCAGTGCGTGTGGGGTACAACCCCAAATCTTTTGCAACCTTTTTTTCAGTACATCTTCACCACCAATTGGACGGTATGGCCACTGTTGCTCAGTGTTCAGTTTGTGAGGCGTGCAAATCCACATAATTTTTTTCCGGAGATCTTCTAGCACCAATTGGATAATGTGGTCACTGTTGTTCTGTGGTCAGTGCGTTTGGCGCACTTCACCAAATTTTCTGAAATATTTTTTTCATAGATCTTTTAGCACCAATTGGACGGTGTGGCAACTGTTGCTCAGTGGTCGGCGCGTTCGGCGCACAAGAACAATTTTTCTGAAATATTTTGCCGGAGATCTTTTAGCACCAATTGGACGGTGTGGCTACTGTTGCTCAGTAGTCAGTGCGTCCGGCGTACAACCCCAAATCTTTTTTTTCCGGAGATCTTCTAGCAATAATTGGAAGGCGTGGCCACTGTTGTTCTGTGGTCAGCGCATTCGGCACCCTTCACCAAATTTTCTGAAATTTTTTTTCCGGAGATCTTTTGGCACCAACTGGACGGTGTGGCTACTGTTGCTCAGTGGTCGACGCGTTCGGCGCACAAGAACAAATTTTCTGAAATTTTTTTTCCGGAGATCTTCTAGCACCAATTGGATGGTGTGGACACTGTTGTTCTGTGGTCAGTGCGCTCGTCGCACAAGAACAAATTTTCTGAAATTTTTTTTCCGGAGATCTTCTAGCACCAATTGGATGGTGTGGCCACTGTTGTTCTGTGGTCAGTGCGCTCGGCACACTTCACCAAATTTTCTGAAATTTTTTTTCCAGAGATCTTTTAGCACCAATTGGACGGTGTGGCTACTGTTGCTCAGTGGTAACTGCGTCCGGCGTACAACCCCAAATCTTTTTTTACCGGAGATCTTTTAGCACCAATTGGATGGTGTGGCCACTGTTGTTCTGTGGTCAGTGCGTTCGGCGCACAAGAACAAATTTTCTGAAATTTTTTTTCCGGAGATCTTCTAGCATAAATTGGATGGTGCTGCCACTGTTGTTCTGCGGTCAGTGCGCTCGGCGCACTTCACCAAATTTTCTGAAATTTTTTTTCCGGAGATCTTTTAGCACCAATTGGACGGCGTGGCTACTGTTGCTCAGTGGTCGGCGCGTTCTGCGCACAAGAACAAATTTTCTGAAACTTTTTTTCCGGAGATCTTTTAGCACCAATTGAATGGTGTTGCCACTCTTGTTCTGTGGTCAGTGCGCTCGGCGCACTTCACCAGATTTTCTGAAAATTTTTTTTCGGAGATCTTTTAGCACCAATTGGACGGCGTGGCTACTGTTGCTCAGTGGTAACTGCGTCCGGCGTACAACCCTAAATCTTTTTTTACCGGAGATCTTTTAGCACCAATTGGATGGTGTGGCCACTGTTGTTCTGTGGTCAGTGCGTTCGGCGCACAAGAACAAATTTTCTGAAATTTTTTTTCCGGAGATCTTCTAGCATAAATTGGATAGTGCTGCCACTGTTGTTCTGCGGTCAGTGCGCTCGGCGCACTTCACCAAATTTTCTGAAATTTTTTTTCCAGAGATCTTTTAGCACCAATTGGACGGCGTGGCTACTGTTGCTCAGTGGTCCGTGCGTGTCCAAATCTATTGCAACCTTTTTTCAGGACATCTTTATCACCTATTGGACGGTGTGGCTAATGTTGCTCAGTTGTTAGTGCGTGCGGGGTTACAAAACCAAATCTTCTGCAACCTTTTCTGCAAATTTTCTGGAACATTTTTTCTCGACATCTTTAGCACCAATTGGACGGTGTGGCCACTGTTGCTCAGTGGTCAGTGCTTCCGGCGAACAACCCCAAATCTTTTTTTTCGTGCGTCCTTCGTCCGGCGTACAACCCCAAATCGTTCTTTTCTGGAGATCTTTTAGCATCAATTGGATGGTGTGGCCACTGTTATTCTGTGGTCAGTGCGTTCGGCGCACTTCAACAAATTTTCTGAGATTTTATTTACGGCGATCTTTTAGCACCAATTGGATGGTGTGGCCACTGTTGTTCTGTGGTCAGTGCGTTCGGCGCATTTCACCAAATTTTCTGAAATTTTTTTTCTGGAGATCTGTTAGCATCAATTGGACGGTGTGGCCACTGTTGCTCAGTGGTCAGTGCGTCCGGAGTACAACCCCAAATCTTTTTTTCCGAAGAGCTTCTAGCACCAATTGGATGATGTGTCCACTGTTGTTCTGTGGTCAGTGCGTTCGGCGCACTTCACCAAATTTTCTGAAATTTTTATTCCGGAGATCTTTTAGCACCAATTGGACGTTGTGGCCACTGTTGCTCAGTGGTCAGTGTGTCCGGCGAACAACCCCAAATCATTTTTTTCAGGAGATCTTTTAGCATCAATTGGACGGTGTGGCCCCTGTTGGTCAGTGGTCAGTGCTTCCGGCGAACAACCCGAAATCTTTCTTTTCAGGAGATCTTTTAGCATCAATTGGATGGTGTGGCCACTGTCATTTTGTGGTCAGTGCGTTCGGCGCACTTCACCAAATTTTCTGAAATTTTTTTTCTGGAGATCTGTTATCATCAATTGGACGGTGTGGCCACTGTTGCTCAGTGGTCAGTGCGTCCGGAGTACAACCCCAAATCTTTTTTTCCGAAGAGCTTCTAGCACCAATTGAATGGTGTGTCCACTGTTGTTCTGTGGTCAGTGCGTTCGGCGCACTTCACCAAATTTTCTGAAATTTTTTTTCCGGAGATCTTTTAGCACCAATTGGACGGCGTGGCTACTGTTGCTCAGTGGTAACTGCGTCCGGCGTACAACCCTAAATCTTTTTTTACCGGAGATCTTTTAGCACCAATTGGATGGTGTGGCCACTGTTGTTCTGTGGTCAGTGCGTGCGGCGCACAAGAACAAATTTTCTGAAATTTTTTTTTCCGGAGATCTTCTAGCATAAATTGGACGGTGCTGCCACTGTTGTTCTGCGGTCAGTGCGCTCGGCGCACTTCACCAAATTTTCTGAAATTTTTTTTCCAGAGATCTTTTAGCACCAATTGGACGGCGTGGCTACTGTTGCTCAGTGGTCCGTGCGTGTCCAAATCTATTGCAACCTTTTTTCAGGACATCTTTATCACCTATTGGACGGTGTGGCTAATGTTGCTCAGTTGTTAGTGCGTGCGGGGTTACAAAACCAAATCTTCTGCAACCTTTTCTGCAAATTTTCTGGAACATTTTTTCTCGACATCTTTAGCACCAATTGGACGGTGTGGCCACTGTTGCTCAGTGGTCAGTGCTTCCGGCGAACAACCCCAAATCTTTTTTTTCGTGCGTCCTTCGTCCGGCGTACAACCCCAAATCGTTCTTTTCTGGAGATCTTTTAGCATCAATTGGATGGTGTGGCCACTGTTATTCTGTGGTCAGTGCGTTCGGCGCACTTCAACAAATTTTCTGAGATTTTATTTACGGCGATCTTTTAGCACCAATTGGATGGTGTGGCCACTGTTGTTCTGTGGTCAGTGCGTTCGGCGCATTTCACCAAATTTTCTGAAATTTTTTTTCTGGAGATCTGTTAGCATCAATTGGACGGTGTGGCCACTGTTGCTCAGTGGTCAGTGCGTCCGGAGTACAACCCCAAATCTTTTTTTCCGAAGAGCTTCTAGCACCAATTGGATGGTGTGTCCACTGTTGTTCTGTGGTCAGTGCGTTCGGCGCACTTCACCAAATTTTCTGAAATTTTTATTCCGGAGATCTTTTAGCACCAATTGGACGTTGTGGCCACTGTTGCTCAGTGGTCAGTGTGTCCGGCGAACAACCCCAAATCATTTTTTTCAGGAGATCTTTTAGCATCAATTGGACGGTGTGGCCCCTGTTGGTCAGTGGTCAGTGCTTCCGGCGAACAACCCGAAATCTTTCTTTTCAGGAGATCTTTTAGCATCAATTGGATGGTGTGGCCACTGTCATTTTGTGGTCAGTGCGTTCGGCGCACTTCACCAAATTTTCTGAAATTTTTTTTCTGGAGATCTGTTAGCATCAATTGGACGGTGTGGCCACTGTTGCTCAGTGGTCAGTGCGTCCGGAGTACAACCCCAAATCTTTTTTTCCGAAGAGCTTCTAGCACCAATTGAATGGTGTGTCCACTGTTGTTCTGTGGTCAGTGCGTTCGGCGCACTTCACCAAATTTTCTGAAATTTTTTTTCCGGAGATCTTTTAGCACCAATTGGACGGCGTGGCTACTGTTGCTCAGTGGTAACTGCGTCCGGCGTACAACCCTAAATCTTTTTTTACTGTTGCTCAGTGGTCCGTGCGTGTCCAAATCTATTGCAACCTTTTTTCAGGACATCTTCATCACCTATTGGACGGTGTGGCTAATGTTGCTCAGTTGTTAGTGCGTGCGGGGTTACAAAACCAAATCTTCTGCAACCTTTTCTGCAAATTTTCTGGAACATTTTTTCTCGACATCTTTAGCACCAATTGGACGGTGTGGCCACTGTTGCTCAGTGGTCAGTGCTTCCGGCGAACAACCCCAAATCTTTTTTTTCGTGCGTCCTTCGTCCGGCGTACAACCCCAAATCGTTCTTTTCTGGAGATCTTTTAGCATCAATTGGATGGTGTGGCCACTGTTATTCTGTGGTCAGTGGGTTCGGCGCACTTCAACAAATTTTCTGAGATTTTATTTACGGCGATCTTTTAGCACCAATTGGATGGTGTGGCCACTGTTGTTCTGTGGTCAGTGCGTTCGGCGCATTTCACCAAATTTTCTGAAATTTTTTTTCTGGAGATCTGTTAGCATCAATTGGACGGTGTGGCCACTGTTGCTCAGTGGTCAGTGCGTCCGGAGTACAACCCCAAATCTTTTTTTCCGAAGAGCTTCTAGCACCAATTGGATGGTGTGTCCATTGTTGTTCTGTGGTCAGTGCGTTCGGCGCACTTCACCAAATTTTCTGAAATTTTTATTCCGGAGATCTTTTAGCACCAATTGGACGTTGTGGCCACTGTTGCTCAGTGGTCAGTGTGTCCGGCGAACAACCCCAAATCATTTTTTTCAGGAGATCTTTTAGCATCAATTGGACGGTGTGGCCCCTGTTGGTCAGTGGTCAGTGCTTCCGGCGAACAACCCGAAATCTTTCTTTTCAGGAGATCTTTTAGCATCAATTGGATGGTGTGGCCACTGTCATTTTGTGGTCAGTGCGTTCGGCGCACTTCACCAAATTTTCTGAAATTTTTTTTCTGGAGATCTGTTAGCATCAATTGGACGGTGTGGCCACTGTTGCTCAGTGGTCAGTGCGTCCGGAGTACAACCCCAAATCTATTTTTCCGAAGAGCTTCTAGCACCAATTGGATGATGTGTCCACTGTTGTTCTGTGGTCAGTGCGTTCGGCGCACTTCACCAAATTTTCTGAAATTTTTATTCCGGAGATCTTTTAGCACCAATTGGACGTTGTGGCCACTGTTGCTCAGTGGTCAGTGTGTCCGGCGAACAACCCCAAATCATTTTTTTCAGGAGATCTTTTAGCATCAATTGGACGGTGTGGCCCCTGTTGGTCAGTGGTCAGTGCTTCCGGCGAACAACCCGAAATCTTTCTTTTCAGGAGATCTTTTAGCATCAATTGGATGGTGTGGCCACTGTCATTTTGTGGTCAGTGCGTTCGGCGCACTTCACCAAATTTTCTGAAATTTTTTTTCTGGAGATCTGTTAGCATCAATTGGACGGTGTGGCCACTGTTGCTCAGTGGTCAGTGCGTCCGGAGTACAACCCCAAATCTATTTTTCCGAAGAGCTTCTAGCACCAATTGGATGATGTGTCCACTGTTGTTCTGTGGTCAGTGCGTTCGGCGCACTTCACCAAATTTTCTGAAATTTTTATTCCGGAGATCTTTTAGCACCAATTGGACGTTGTGGCCACTGTTGCTCAGTGGTCAGTGTGTCCGGCGAACAACCCCAAATCATTTTTTTCAGGAGATCTTTTAGCATCAATTGGACGGTGTGGCCCCTGTTGGTCAGTGGTCAGTGCTTCCGGCGAACAACCCGAAATCTTTCTTTTCAGGAGATCTTTTAGCATCAATTGGATGGTGTGGCCACTGTCATTTTGTGGTCAGTGCGTTCGGCGCACTTCACCAAATTTTCTGAAATTTTTTTTCTGGAGATCTGTTAGCATCAATTGGACGGTGTGGCCACTGTTGCTCAGTGGTCAGTGCGTCCGGAGTACAACCCCAAATCTTTTTTTCCGAAGAGCTTCTAGCACCAATTGAATGGTGTGTCCACTGTTGTTCTGTGGTCAGTGCGTTCGGCGCACTTCACCAAATTTTCAGTGGTAACTGCGTCCGGCGTACAACCCTAAATCTTTTTTTACCGGAGATCTTTTAGCACCAATTGGATGGTGTGGCCACTGTTGTTCTGTGGTCAGTGCGTGCGGCGCACAAGAACAAATTTTCTGAAATTTTTTTTCCGGAGATCTTCTAGCATAAATTGGATGGTGCTGCCACTGTTGTTCTGCGGTCAGTGCGCTCGGCGCACTTCACCAAATTTTCTGAAATTTTTTTTCCAGAGATCTTTTAGCACCAATTGGACGGCGTGGCTACTGTTGCTCAGTGGTCCGTGCGTGTCCAAATCTATTGCAACCTTTTTTCAGGACATCTTTATCACCTATTGGACGGTGTGGCTAATGTTGCTCAGTTGTTAGTGCGTGCGGGGTTACAAAACCAAATCTTCTGCAACCTTTTCTGCAAATTTTCTGGAACATTTTTTCTCGACATCTTTAGCACCAATTGGACGGTGTGGCCACTGTTGCTCAGTGGTCAGTGCTTCCGGCGAACAACCCCAAATCTTTTTTTTCGTGCGTCCTTCGTCCGGCGTACAACCCCAAATCGTTCTTTTCTGGAGATCTTTTAGCATCAATTGGATGGTGTGGCCACTGTTATTCTGTGGTCAGTGCGTTCGGCGCACTTCAACAAATTTTCTGAGATTTTATTTACGGCGATCTTTTAGCACCAATTGGATGGTGTGGCCACTGTTGTTCTGTGGTCAGTGCGTTCGGCGCATTTCACCAAATTTTCTGAAATTTTTTTTCTGGAGATCTGTTAGCATCAATTGGACGGTGTGGCCACTGTTGCTCAGTGGTCAGTGCGTCCGGAGTACAACCCCAAATCTTTTTTTCCGAAGAGCTTCTAGCACCAATTGGATGGTGTGTCCACTGTTGTTCTGTGGTCAGTGCGTTCGGCGCACTTCACCAAATTTTCTGAAATTTTTATTCCGGAGATCTTTTAGCACCAATTGGACGTTGTGGCCACTGTTGCTCAGTGGTCAGTGTGTCCGGCGAACAACCCCAAATCATTTTTTTCAGGAGATCTTTTAGCATCAATTGGACGGTGTGGCCCCTGTTGGTCAGTGGTCAGTGCTTCCGGCGAACAACCCGAAATCTTTCTTTTCAGGAGATCTTTTAGCATCAATTGGATGGTGTGGCCACTGTCATTTTGTGGTCAGTGCGTTCGGCGCACTTCACCAAATTTTCTGAAATTTTTTTTCTGGAGATCTGTTAGCATCAATTGGACGGTGTGGCCACTGTTGCTCAGTGGTCAGTGCGTCCGGAGTACAACCCCAAATCTATTTTTCCGAAGAGCTTCTAGCACCAATTGAATGGTGTGTCCACTGTTGTTCTGTGGTCAGTGCGTTCGGCGCACTTCACCAAATTTTCTGAAATTTTTATTCCGGAGATCTTTTAGCACCAATTGGACGGTGTGGCTACTGTTGCTCAGTGGTAACTGCGTCCGGCGTACAACCCCAAATCTTTTTTTACGGGAGATCTTTTAGCACCAATTGAATGGTGTGTCCACTGTTGTTCTGTGGTCAGTGCGTTCGGCGCACTTCACCAAATTTTCTAAAATTTTTATTCCGGAGATCTTTTAGCACCAATTGGACGGTGTGGCCACTGTTGCTCAGTGGTCAGTGCGTCCGGAGTACAACCCCAAATCTTTTTTTCCGGAGATCTTCTAGCACCAATTGGATGGTGTGGCCACTGTTGTTCTGTGGTCAGTGCGCTCGGCACACTTCACCAAATTTTCTGAAATTTTTTTTCCAGAGATCTTTTAGCACCAATTGGACGGTGTGGCTACTGTTGCTCAGTGGTAACTGCGTCCGGCGTACAACCCCAAATCTTTTTTTACCGGAGATCTTTTAGCACCAATTGGATGGTGTGGCCACTGTTGTTCTGTGGTCAGTGCGTTCGGCGCACAAGAACAAATTTTCTGAAATTTTTTTTCCGGAGATCTTCTAGCATAAATTGGATGGTGCTGCCACTGTTGTTCTGCGGTCAGTGCGCTCGGCGCACTTCACCAAATTTTCTGAAATTTTTTTTCCAGAGATCTTTTAGCACCAATTGGACGGCGTGGCTACTGTTGCTCAGTGGTCCGTGCGTGTCCAAATCTATTGCAACCTTTTTTCAGGACATCTTTATCACCTATTGGACGGTGTGGCTAATGTTGCTCAGTTGTTAGTGCGTGCGGGGTTACAAAACCAAATCTTCTGCAACCTTTTCTGCAAATTTTCTGGAACATTTTTTCTCGACATCTTTAGCACCAATTGGACGGTGTGGCCACTGTTGCTCAGTGGTCAGTGCTTCCGGCGAACAACCCCAAATCTTTTTTTTCGTGCGTCCTTCGTCCGGCGTACAACCCCAAATCGTTCTTTTCTGGAGATCTTTTAGCATCAATTGGATGGTGTGGCCACTGTTATTCTGTGGTCAGTGCGTTCGGCGCACTTCAACAAATTTTCTGAGATTTTATTTACGGCGATCTTTTAGCACCAATTGGATGGTGTGGCCACTGTTGTTCTGTGGTCAGTGCGTTCGGCGCACTTCACCAAATTTTCTGAAATTTTTTTTCTGGAGATCTGTTAGCATCAATTGGACGGTGTGGCCACTGTTGCTCAGTGGTCAGTGCGTCCGGAGTACAACCCCAAATCTTTTTTTCCGAAGAGCTTCTAGCACCAATTGGATGGTGGGTCCACGGTTGTTCTGTGGTCAGTGCGTTCGGCGCACTTCACCAAATTTTCTGAAATTTTTATTCCGGAGATCTTTTAGCACCAATTGGACGTTGTGGCCACTGTTGCTCAGTGGTCAGTGTGTCCGGCGAACAACCCCAAATCATTTTTTTCAGGAGATCTTTTAGAATCAATTGGACGGTGTGGCCCCTGTTGGTCAGTGGTCAGTGCTTCCGGCGAACAACCCGAAATCTTTCTTTTCAGGAGATCTTTTAGCATCAATTGGATGGTGTGGCCACTGTCATTTTGTGGTCAGTGCGTTCGGCGCACTTCACCAAATTTTCTGAAATTTTTTTTCTGGAGATCTGTTAGCATCAATTGGACGGTGTGGCCACTGTTGCTCAGTGGTCAGTGCGTCCGGAGTACAACCCCAAATCTTTTTTTCCGAAGAGCTTCTAGCACCAATTGAATGGTGTGTCCACTGTTGTTCTGTGGTCAGTGCGTTCGGCGCACTTCACCAAATTTTCTGAAATTTTTATTCCGGAGATCTTTTAGCACCAATTGGACGGTGTGGCCACTGTTGCTCAGTGGTCAGTGCGTCCGGCGAACAACCCCAAATCATTTTTTTCAGGAGATCTTTTAGCATCAATTGGACGGTGTGGCCACTGTTATTTTGTGGTCAGTGCGTTCGGCGCACTTCACCAAATTTTCTGAGACTTTATTTCCGGAGATCTTCTAGCACCAATTGAATGGTGTGTCCACTGTTGTTCTGTGGTCAGTGCGTTCGGCACACTTCACCAAATTTTCTGAAATTTTTATTCCGGAGATCTTTTAGCACCAATTGGACGGTGTGGCCACTGTTGTTCAGTGGTCAGTGCGTCCGGCGAACAACCCCAAATCATTTTTATTCCGGAGATCTTTTAGCACCAATTGGACGGTGTGGCCACTGTTGCTCAGTGGTCAGTGCGTCCGGCGAACAGCCCCAAATCTTTCTTTTCAGGAGATCTTTTAGCATCAATTGGATGGTGTGGCCACTGTTATTTTGTGGTCAGTGCGTTCGGCGCACTTCACCAAATTTTCTGAGACTTTATTTCCGGAGATCTTTTAGCACCAATTGGATGGTGTGGCCACTGTTGTTCTGTGGTCAGTGAGTTCGGCGCACTTCACCAAATTTTCTAAATTTTTTTTCTGGAGATCTGTTAGCATCAATTGGACGGTGTGGCCACTGTTGCTCAGTGGTCAGTGCGTCCGGAGTACAACCCCAAATCATTTTTTCCGAAGAGCTTCTAGCACCAATTGGATGCCGGGTCAATTGGACGGTGTGGCCACTGTTGCTCAGTGGTCAGTGCGTTCCGAGTACAACCCCAAATCTTTTTTTCCGAAGAGCTTCTAGCACCAATTGGATGGTGTGTCCACTGTTGTTCTGTGGTCAGTGCGTTCGGCGCACTTCACCAAATTTTCTGAAATTTTTATTCCGGAGATCTTTTAGCACCAATTGGACGTTGTGGCCACTGTTGCTCAGTGGTCAGTGTGTCCGGCGAACAACCCCAAATCATTTTTTTCAGGAGATCTTTTAGCATCAATTGGACGGTGTGGCCCCTGTTGGTCAGTGGTCAGTGCTTCCGGCGAACAACCCCAAATCTTTCTTTTCAGGAGATCTTTTAGCATCAATTGGATGGTGTGGCCACTGTCATTTTGTGGTCAGTGCGTTCGGCGCACTTCACCAAATTTTCTGAAATTTTTTTTCTGGAGATCTGTTAGCATCAATTGGACGGTGTGGCCACTGTTGCTCAGTGGTCAGTGCGTCCGGAGTACAACCCCAAATCTTTTTTTCCGAAGAGCTTCTAGCACCAATTGAATGTTCGATAGCTCTATAATAATATATATAATATATATAATATATATAATAATAATTTCTGTTGCTCGCTCTGTGGACTGTATTTTTGTGCAACCGCACGCTCTCGTGTCTGCGCTAAGAGTGCTACATTGTGCTGTTGCGCAGCTGTGTATATCTTTGCCAGCTGCGCTTGCACTTTCCCGTTGCCCAGCACTCGACCGTTGGTGAGTGCGTGTGCGCTATGCACGATGATGGAAATTTCCACCGTCGATGCTGTTGCTGCCTATGTTGCCGTGGCAGTTTTTGGTGTTCTTAACAGTGTGTCCACTGTTGTTCTGTGGTCAGTGCGTTCGGCGCACTTCACCAAATTTTCTGAAATTTTTATTCCGGAGATCTTTTAGCACCAATTGGACGGTGTGGCTACTGTTGCTCAGTGGTAACTGCGTCCGGCGTACAACCCCAAATCTTTTTTTACCGGAGATCTTTTAGCACCAATTGGATGGTGTGGCCACTGTTGTTCTGTGGTCAGTGCGTTCGGCGCACTTCACCAAATTTTCTGAAATTTTTTTTCTGGAGATCTGTTAGCATCAATTGGATGGTGTGGCCACTGTTGCTCAGTGGTCAGTGTGTCCGGCGAACAACCCCAAATCATTTTTTTCAGGAGATCTTTTAGCATCAATTGGACGGTGTGGCCCCTGTTGGTCAGTGGTCAGTGCTTCCGGCGAACAACCCCAAATCTTTCTTTTCAGGAGATCTTTTAGCATCAATTGGATGGTGTGGCCACTGTCATTTTGTGGTCAGTGCGTTCGGCGCACTTCACCAAATTTTCTGAAATTTTTTTTCCAGAGATCTTTTAGCACCAATTGGACGGTGTGGCTACTGTTGCTCAGTGGTAACTGCGTCCGGCGTACAACCCCAAATCTTTTTTTACCGGAGATCTTTTAGCACCAATTGGATGGTGTGGCCACTGTTGTTCTGTGGTCAGTGCGTTCGGCGCACAAGAACAAATTTTCTGAAATTTTTTTTCCGGAGATCTTCTAGCATAAATTGGATGGTGCTGCCACTGTTGTTCTGCGGTCAGTGCGCTCGGCGCACTTCACCAAATTTTCTGAAATTTTTTTTCCGGAGATCTTTTAGCACCAATTGGACGGCGTGGCTACTGTTGCTCAGTGGTCGACGCGTTCTGCGCACAAGAACAAATTTTCTGAAACTTTTTTTCCGGAGATCTTTTAGCACCAATTGAATGGTGTTGCCACTCTTGTTCTGTGGTCAGTGCGCTCGGCGCACTTCACCAGATTTTCTGAAAATTTTTTTTCGGAGATCTTTTAGCACCAATTGGCCGGCGTGGCTACTGTTGCTCAGTGGTAACTGCGTCCGGCGTACAACCCTAAATCTTTTTTTACCGGAGATCTTTTAGCACCAATTGGATGGTGTGGCCACTGTTGTTCTGTGGTCAGTGCGTTCGGCGCACAAGAACAAATTTTCTGAAATTTTTTTTCCGAAGAGCTTCTAGCACCAATTGGATGGTGTGTCCACTGTTGTTCTGTGGTCAGTGAGTTCGGCGCACTTCACCAAATTTTCTAAATTTTTTTTCTGGAGATCTTTTAGCACCAATTGGACGTTGTGGCCACTGTTGCTCAGTGGTCAGTGCGTCCGGCGAACAACCCCAAATCATTTTTTTCAGGAGATCTTTTAGCATCAATTGGACGGTGTGGCCACTGTTGCTCAGTGGTCAGTGCTTCCGGCGAACAGCCCCAAATCTTTCTTTTCAGGAGATCTTTTAGCATCAATTGGATGGTGTGGCCACTGTTATTTTGTGGTCAGTGCGTTCGGCGCACTTCACCAAATTTTCTGAGACTTTATTTCCGGAGATCTTTTAGCACCAATTGGATGGTGTGGCCACTGTTGTTCTGTGGTCAGTGAGTTCGGCGCACTTCACCAAATTTTCTAAATTTTTTTTCTGGAGATCTGTTAGCATCAATTGGACGGTGTGGCCACTGTTGCTCAGTGGTCAGTGCGTCCGGAGTACAACCCCAAATCATTTTTTCCGAAGAGCTTCTAGCACCAATTGGATGGTGTGTCCACTGTTGTTCTGTGGTCAGTGCGTTCGGCGCACTTCACCAAATTTTCTGAGACTTTATTTCCGGAGATCTTTTAGCACCAATTGGATGGTGTGGCCACTGTTGTTCTGTGGTCAGTGAGTTCGGCGCACTTCACCAAATTTTCTAAATTTTTTTTCTGGAGATCTGTTAGCACCAATTGGACGGTGTGGCCACTGTTGCTCAGTGGTCAGTGCGTCCGGCGAACAACCCCAAATCATTTTTTTCAGGAGATCTTTTAGGATCAATTGGACGGTGTGGCCACTGTTGCTCAGTGGTCAGTGCTTCCGGCGAACAACCCCAAATCTTTCTATTCAGGAGATCTTTTAGCATCAATTGGATGGTGTGGCCACGGTTATTCTGTGGTCAGTGCGTTCGGCGCACTTCACCAAATTTTCTGAGACTTTATTTCCGGAGATCTTTTAGCACCAATTGGATGGTGTGGCCACTGTTGTTCTGTGATCAGTGAGTTCGGCGCACTTCACCAAATTTTCTAAATTTTTTTTCTGGAGATCTGTTAGCATCAATTGGACGGTGTGGCCACTGTTGCTCAGTGGTCAGTGCGTCCGGCGAACAACCCCAAATCATTTTTTTCAGGAGATCTTTTAGCATCAATTGGACGGTGTGGCCACTGTTGCTCAGTGGTCAGTGCTTCCGGCGAACAACCCCAAATCTTTTTTTTCGTGCGTCCGGCGTCCGGCGTACAACCCCAAATCGTTCTTTTCTGGAGATCTTTTAGCATTAATTGGATGGTGTGGCCACTGTTATTCTGTGGTCAGTGCGTTCGGCGCACTTCAACAAATTTTCTGAGATTTTATTTCCGGAGATCTTTTAGCACCAATTGGATGGTGTGGCCACTGTTGTTCTGTGGTCAGTGCGTTCGGCGCACTTCACCAAATTTTCTGAAATTTTTTTTCTGGAGATCTGTTAGCATCAATTGGACGGTGTGGCCACTGTTGCTCAGTGGTCAGTGCGTCCGGAGTACAACCCCAAATCTTTTTTTCCGAAGAGCTTCTAGTACCAATTGAATGGTGTGTCCACTGTTGTTCTGTGGTCAGTGCGTTCGGCGCA
The DNA here is from genome assembly GCA_963583995.1 of Xylota segnis. Lineage (NCBI taxonomy): Eukaryota > Metazoa > Arthropoda > Insecta > Diptera > Syrphidae > Xylota > Xylota segnis. The sequence continues at coordinate 102,164,679 of OY757236.1, read as the reverse complement.
CTTCACCAAATTTTCTGAAATTTTTATTCCGGAGATCTTTTAGCACCAATTGGACGGTGTGGCCACTGTTGCTCAGTGGTCAGTGCGTCCGGCGAACAACCCCAAATCATTTTTTTCAGGAGATCTTTTAGCATCAATTGGACGGTGTGGCCACTGTTGCTCAGTGGTCAGTGCTTCCGGCGAACAGCCCCAAATCTTTCTTTTCAGGAGATCTTTTAGCATCAATTGGATGGTGTGGCCACTGTTATTTTGTGGTCAGTGCGTTCGGCGCACTTCACCAAATTTTCTGAGACTTTATTTCCGGAGATCTTTTAGCACCAATTGGATGGTGTGGCCACTGTTGTTCTGTGGTCAGTGCGTTCGGCGCACTTCACCAAATTTTCTGAAATTTTTTTTCTGGAGATCTGTTAGCATCAATTGGACGGTGTGGCCACTGTTGCTCAGTGGTCAGTGCGTCCGGGGTACAACCCCAAATCTTTTTTTTCTGGAGATCTTTCAGCATCAATTGGATGGTGTGGCCACTGTTATTCTGTGGTCCTTGCGTTCGGCGCACTTCAACAAATTTTCTGAGATTTTATTTCCGGAGATCTTTTAGCACCAATTGGATGGTGTGGCCACTGTTGTTCTGTGGTCAGTGCGTTCGGCGCACTTCACCAAATTTTCTGAAATTTTTTTTCTGGAGATCTGTTAGCAACAATTGGACGGTGTGGCCACTGTTGCTCAGTGGTCAGTGCGTCCGGAGTACAACCCCAAATATTTTTTTCCGAAGAGCTTCTAGCACCAATTGGATGGTGTGTTCACTGTTGTTCTGTGGTCAGTGCGTTCGGCGCACTTCACCAAATTTTCTGAAATTTTTATTCCGGAGATCTTTTAGCACCAATTGGACGGTGTGGCCACTGTTGCTCAGTGGTCAGTGCGTCCGGCGAACAACCCCAAATCATTTTTTTCAGGAGATCTTTTAGCATCAATTGGACGTTGTGGCCACTGTTGCTCAGTGGTCAGTGCTTCCGGAGTACAACCCCAAAATTTTTTTTTCCGAAGAGCTTCTAGCACCAATTGGATGGTGTGTCCACTGTTGTTCTGTGGTCAGTGCGTTCGGCGCACTTCACCAAATTTTCTGAGACTTTATTTCCGGAGATCTTTTAGCACCAATTGGATGGTGTGGCCACTGTTGCTCAGTGGTCAGTGCGTCCGGAGTACAACCCCAAATCATTTTTTCCGAAGACCTTCTAGCACCAATTGGATGGTGTGTCCACTGTTGTTCTGTGGTCAGTGCGTTCGGCGCACTTCACCAAATTTTCTGAGACTTTATTTCCGGAGATCTTTTAGCACCAATTGGATGGTGTGGCCACTGTTGTTCTGTGGTCAGTGAGTTCGGCGCACTTCACCAAATTTTCTAAATTTTTTTTCTGGAGATCTGTTAGCACCAATTGGACGGTGTGGCCACTGTTGCTCAGTGGTCAGTGCGTCCGGCGAACAACCCCAAATCATTTTTTTCAGGAGATCTTTTAGGATCAATTGGACGGTGTGGCCACTGTTGCTCAGTGGTCAGTGCTTCCGGCGAACAACCCCAAATCTTTCTTTTCAGGAGATCTTTTAGCATCAATTGGATGGTGTGGCCACTGTTATTCTGTGGTCAGTGCGTTCGGCGCACTTCACCAAATTTTCTGAGACTTTATTTCCGGAGATCTTTTAGCACCAATTGCATGGTGTGGCCACTGTTGTTCTGTGATCAGTGAGTTCGGCGCACTTCACCAAATTTTCTAAATTTTTTTTCTGGAGATCTGTTAGCATCAATTGGACGGTGTGGCCACTGTTGCTCAGTGGTCAGTGCGTCCGGCGAACAACCCCAAATCATTTTTTTCAGGAGATCTTTTAGCATCAATTGGACGGTGTGGCCACTGTTGCTCAGTGGTCAGTGCTTCCGGCGAACAACCCCAAATCTTTTTTTTCGTGCGTCCGGCGTCCGGCGTACAACCCCAAATCGTTCTTTTCTGGAGATCTTTTAGCATCAATTGGATGGTGTGGCCACTGTTATTCTGTGGTCAGTGCGTTCGGCGCACTTCAACAAATTTTCTGAGATTTTATTTCCGGAGATCTTTTAGCACCAATTGGATGGTGTGGCCACTGTTGTTCTGTGGTCAGTGCGTTCGGCGCACTTCACCAAATTTTCTGAAATTTTTTTTCTAGAGATCTGTTAGCATCAATTGGACGGTGTGGCCACTGTTGCTCAGTGGTCAGTGCGTCCGGAGTACAACCCCAAATATTTTTTTCCGAAGAGCTTCTAGCACCAATTGGATGGTGTGTCCACTGTTGTTCTGTGGTCAGTGCGTTCGGCGCACTTCACCAAATTTTCTGAGACTTTATTTCCGGAGATCTTTTAGCACCAATTGGATGGTGTGGCCACTGTTGTTCTGTGGTCAGTGAGTTCGGCGCACTTCACCAAATTTTCTAAATTTTTTTTCTGGAGATCTGTTAGCACCAATTGGACGGTGTGGCCACTGTTGCTCAGTGGTCAGTGCGTCCGGCGAACAACCCCAAATCATTTTTTTCAGGAGATCTTTTAGGATCAATTGGACGGTGTGGCCACTGTTGCTCAGTGGTCAGTGCTTCCGGCGAACAACCCCAAATCTTTCTTTTCAGGAGATCTTTTAGCATCAATTGGATGGTGTGGCCACGGTTATTCTGTGGTCAGTGCGTTCGGCGCACTTCACCAAATTTTCTGAGACTTTATTTCCGGAGATCTTTTAGCACCAATTGGATGGTGTGGCCACTGTTGTTCTGTGATCAGTGAGTTCGGCGCACTTCACCAAATTTTCTAAATTTTTTTTCTGGAGATCTGTTAGCATCAATTGGACGGTGTGGCCACTGTTGCTCAGTGGTCAGTGCGTCCGGCGAACAACCCCAAATCATTTTTTTCAGGAGATCTTTTAGCATCAATTGGACGGTGTGGCCACTGTTGCTCAGTGGTCAGTGCTTCCGGCGAACAACCCCAAATCTTTTTTTTCGTGCGTCCGGCGTCCGGCGTACAACCCCAAATCGTTCTTTTCTGGAGATCTTTTAGCATTAATTGGATGGTGTGGCCACTGTTATTCTGTGGTCAGTGCGTTCGGCGCACTTCAACAAATTTTCTGAGATTTTATTTCCGGAGATCTTTTAGCACCAATTGGATGGTGTGGCCACTGTTGTTCTGTGGTCAGTGCGTTCGGCGCACTTCACCAAATTTTCTGAAATTTTTTTTCTGGAGATCTGTTAGCATCAATTGGACGGTGTGGCCACTGTTGCTCAGTGGTCAGTGCGTCCGGAGTACAACCCCAAATCTTTTTTTCCGAAGAGCTTCTAGTACCAATTGAATGGTGTGTCCACTGTTGTTCTGTGGTCAGTGCGTTCGGCGCACTTCACCAAATTTTCTGAAATTTTTATTCCGGAGATCTTTTAGCACCAATTGGACGGTGTGGCCACTGTTGCTCAGTGGTCAGTGCGTCCGGCGAACAACCTCAAATCATTTTTTTCAGGAGATCTTTTAGCATCAATTGGACGGTGTGGCCACTGTTGCTCAGTGGTCAGTGCTTCCGGCGAACAGCCCCAAATCTTTCTTTTCAGGAGATCTTTTAGCATCAATTGGATGGTGTGGCCACTGTTATTTTGTGGTCAGTGCGTTCGGCGCACTTCACCAAATTTTCTGAGACTTTATTTCCGGAGATCTTTTAGTACCAATTGGATGGTGTGGCCACTGTTGTTCTGTGGTCAGTGCGTTCGGCGCACTTCACCAAATTTTCTGAAATTTTTTTTCTGGAGATCTGTTAGCATCAATTGGACGGTGTGGCCACTGTTGCTCAGTGGTCAGTGCGTCCGGGGTACAACCCCAAATCTTTTTTTTGCTTGAGATCTTTCAGCATCAATTGCATGGTGTGGCCACTGTTATTCTGTGGTCCTTGCGTTCGGCGCACTTCAACAAATTTTCTGAGATTTTATTTCCGGAGATCTTTTAGCACCAATTGGATGGTGTGGCCACTGTTGTTCTGTGGTCAGTGCGTTCGGCGCACTTCACCAAATTTTCTGAAATTTTTTTTCTGGAGATCTGTTAGCAACAATTGGACGGTGTGGCCACTGTTGCTCAGTGGTCAGTGCGTCCGGAGTACAACCCCAAATTTTTTTTCCGAAGAGCTTCTAGCACCAATTGGATGGTGTGTCCACTGTTGTTCTGTGGTCAGTGCGTTCGGCGCACTTCACCAAATTTTCTGAAATTTTTATTCCGGAGATCTTTTAGCACCAATTGGACGGTGTGGCCACTGTTGCTCAGTGGTCAGTGCGTCCGGCGAACAACCCCAAATCATTTTTTTCAGGAGATCTTTTAGCATCAATTGGACGTTGTGGCCACTGTTGCTCAGTGGTCAGTGCTTCCGGAGTACAACCCCAAAATTTTTTTTTCCGAAGAGCTTCTAGCACCAATTGGATGGTGTGTCCACTGTTGTTCTGTGGTCAGTGCGTTCGGCGCACTTCACCAAATTTTCTGAGACTTTATTTCCGGAGATCTTTTAGCACCAATTGGATGGTGTGGCCACTGTTGCTCAGTGGTCAGTGCGTCCGGAGTACAACCCCAAATCATTTTTTCCGAAGACCTTCTAGCACCAATTGGATGGTGTGTCCACTGTTGTTCTGTGGTCAGTGCGTTCGGCGCACTTCAACAAATTTTCTGAGACTTTATTTCCGGAGATCTTTTAGCACCAATTGGATGGTGTGGCCACTGTTGTTCTGTGGTCAGTGAGTTCGGCGCACTTCACCAAATTTTCTAAATTTTTTTTCTGGAGATCTGTTAGCACCAATTGGACGGTGTGGCCACTGTTGCTCAGTGGTCAGTGCGTCCGGCGAACAACCCCAAATCATTTTTTTCAGGAGATCTTTTAGGATCAATTGGACGGTGTGGCCACTGTTGCTCAGTGGTCAGTGCTTCCGGCGAACAACCCCAAATCTTTCTTTTCAGGAGATCTTTTAGCATCAATTGGATGGTGTGGCCACTGTTTTTCTGTGGTCAGTGCGTTCGGCGCACTTCACCAAATTTTCTGAGACTTTATTTCCGGAGATCTTTTAGCACCAATTGCATGGTGTGGCCACTGTTGTTCTGTGATCAGTGAGTTCGGCGCACTTCACCAAATTTTCTAAATTTTTTTTCTGGAGATCTGTTAGCATCAATTGGACGGTGTGGCCACTGTTGCTCAGTGGTCAGTGCGTCCGGCGAACAACCCCAAATCATTTTTTTCAGGAGATCTTTTAGCATCAATTGGACGGTGTGGCCACTGTTGCTCAGTGGTCAGTGCTTCCGGCGAACAACCCCAAATCTTTTTTTTCGTGCGTCCGGCGTCCGGCGTACAACCCCAAATCGTTCTTTTCTGGAGATCTTTTAGCATCAATTGGATGGTGTGGCCACTGTTATTCTGTGGTCAGTGCGTTCGGCGCACTTCAACAAATTTTCTGAGATTTTATTTCCGGAGATCTTTTAGCACCAATTGGATGGTGTGGCCACTGTTGTTCTGTGGTCAGTGCGTTCGGCGCACTTCACCAAATTTTCTGAAATTTTTTTTCTAGAGATCTGTTAGCATCAATTGGACGGTGTGGCCACTGTTGCTCAGTGGTCAGTGCGTCCGGAGTACAACCCCAAATCTTTTTTTCCGAAGAGCTTCTAGCACCAATTGAATGGTGTGTCCACTGTTGTTCTGTGGTCAGTGCGTTCGGCGCACTTCACCAAATTTTCTGAGACTTTATTTCCGGAGATCTTTTAGCACCAATTGGATGGTGTGGCCACTGTTGTTCTGTGGTCAGTGCGTTCGGCGCACTTCACCAAATTTTCTGAAATTTTTTTTCTGGAGATCTGTTAGCATCAATTGGACGGTGTGGCCACTGTTGCTCAGTGGTCAGTGCGTCCGGGGTACAACCCCAAATCTTTTTTTTCTGGAGATCTTTCAGCATCAATTGGAATCTTGTGGCCACTGTTATTCTGTGGTCCTTGCGTTCGGCGCACTTCAACAAATTTTCTGAGATTTTATTTCCGGAGATCTTTTAGCACCAATTGGATGGTGTGGCCACTGTTGTTCTGTGGTCAGTGCGTTCGGCGCACTTCACCAAATTTTCTGAAATTTTTTTTCTGGAGATCTGTTAGCAACAATTGGACGGTGTGGCCACTGTTGCTCAGTGGTCAGTGCGTCCGGGGTACAACCCCAAATCTTTTTTTCCGAAGAGCTTCTAGCACCAATTGAATGGTGTGTCCACTGTTGTTCTGTGGTCAGTGCGTTCGGCGCACTTCACCAAATTTTCTGAGACTTTATTTCCGGAGATCTTTTAGCACCAATTGGATGGTGTGGCCACTGTTGTTCTGTGGTCAGTGCGTTCGGCGCACTTCACCAAATTTTCTGAAATTTTTTTTCTGGAGATCTGTTAGCATCAATTGGACGGTGTGGCCACTGTTGCTCAGTGGTCAGTGCGTCCGGGGTACAACCCCAAATCTTTTTTTTCTGGAGATCTTTCAGCATCAATTGGATGGTGTGGCCACTGTTATTCTGTGGTCCTTGCGTTCGGCGCACTTCAACAAATTTTCTGAGATTTTTTTTCTGGAGATCTGTTAGCATCAATTGGATGGTGTGTCTACTGTTGCTCAGTGGTCACTGCGTGCGGCGTACAACCTCAAATCTTCTGCGACCTTTTCTGCAAATTCTGTTGAAAATTTTTTCTGGACACCTTTAGCATCAACGGTGTGGCCACTGTTGCTCAGTGTTCAGTGCGTGTGGGGTACAACCCCAAATCTTTTGCAACCGTTTTTTCAGGGCATCTTTACCACCAATTGAATTGTGTGGCCATTGTTGTTCAGTGTTCAGTTTGTGAGGAGTACAACTCTACATCCTTTTTTTCAGGAGATCTTTTAGCATCAATTGAACGGTGTGATAATGTTGCTCAGTGGTCAGTGCATGCGGCGTACAACCCCAAATCTTCTGCGACCTTTTCTGCAAATTTTGTGGAACTTTTTTTTTGGACATCTTTAGCACCAACGGTGTGGCTACTGTTGCTCAGTGTTCAGTGCGTGTGGGGTACAACCCCAAACCTTTTGCAACCGGTTTTTCAGGACATCTTCATCACCAATTGGACGGTGTGAATATTGTTGCTCAGTGGTTAGTGCGTGCGACGTACAACCCCAAATCTTCTGCAACCTTTACTACAAATTTTCTGGAGCATTTTTTCTGAACATCTTTAGCACCAACGGTGTGGCCACTGTTGCTCAGTGTTCAGTGCGTGTGGGGTACAACCCCAAATCTTTTGCAACCGTTTTTTTTTTCAGGACATCTCCATCACGAATTGCACGGTGTGGCTAATGTTGCTCAGTGGTCAGTGCGTGCGGCGTACAACCTCAAATCCTCTGCGACCTTTTCTGCGAATTCTGTGGAAGATTTTTTCTGGACATCTTTAGCACCAACGGTGTGGCCACTGTTGCTCAGTGTTCAGTGCGTGTGGGGTACAACCCCAAATCTTTTGCAACGGTTTTTTCAGGCCATCTTTACCACCAATTGGATGGTGTGGCCATTGTTGTTCAGTGTTCAGTTTGTGAAGAGTACAACTCTACATCCTTTTTTTCAGGAGATCTTTTAGCATCAATTGGACGGTGTGATAATGTTGCTCAGTGGATAGTGCGTGCGGCGTACAACCCCAAATTTTCTGCAACCTTTCTGCAAATTTTCTGGAACATTTTTTCTGGGCATCTTTAGCACCTACGGTGTGGCCACTGTTGCTCAGTGTTCAGTTTGTGAAGAGTACAACCACAAATCTTTTGCAACCGTTTTTTCAGGACATCTTCATCACGAATTGGACGGTGTGGCTAATGTTGCTCAATGGTCAGTGCATGCGGCGTACAACCCCAAATCTTCTGCGACCTTTTCTGAAAATTTTGTGGAACATTTTTTCTGGACATCTTTAGCACCAACGGTGTGGCCACTGTTGCTCAGTGTTCAGTTTGTGAAGAGTACAAATACAAATCTTTTGCAACCGTTTTTTCAGGACATCTTCATCACGAATTGGACGGTGTGGCTACTGTTGCTCAGTGTTCAGTGCGTGTGGGCTACAACCCCAAATCTTTTCCAACCGTTTTTTCAGGACATCTTCATCACGAATTGGACGGTGTGGCTAATGTTGCTCAGTGGTTAGTGCGTGCGGCGTACAACCCCAAATTTTCTGCAACCTTTTCTGCAAATTTTCTGGAACATTTTTTCTGGGCATCTTTAGCACCTACGGTGTGGCCACTGTTGCTCAGTGTTCAGTGCGTGTGCGGTACAACCCCAAATTTTTTGCAGTCGTTTTTTCAGGGCATCTTCATCACCAATTGGACGGTGTGGCTAATGTTGCTCAGTGGTTAGTGCGTGCGGCGTACAACCCCAAATCTTCTGCAACCTTTACTACAAATTTTCTGGAGCATTTTTTCTGAACATCTTTAGCATCAACGCTGTTGCTCAGTAGTCAGTGCGTGTGGGTTACAAAACCAAATCTTTTGCAACCGTTTTTTCAGGGCATCTTTACCACCAATTGGATGGTGTGGCCACTGTTGCTCAGTGTTCAGTTTGTGAGGAGTACAACTCCACATCCTTTCTTTCAGGAGATCTTTTAGCATCAATTGGATGGTGTGTCTACTGTTGCTCAGTGGTCACTGCGTGCGGCGTACAACCTCAAATCTTCTGCGACCTTTTCTGCAAATTCTGTGGAAAATTTTTTCTGGACATCTTTAGCATCAACGGTGTTGCCACTGTTGCTCAGTGTTCAGTGCGTGTGGGGTACAACACCAAATCTTTTGCAACCGTTTTTTCAGGACATCTTCATCACCATTTGGACGGTGTGAATATTGTTGCTCAGTGGTTAGTGCGTGCGACGTACAGCCCCAAATCTTTTGCAACCTTTCCTGCAAATTTTCTGGAACATTTTTTCTGGACATCTTTAGCACCAACATCTTTGCATTGTATTCGTGCAAAATTTGGAACTCGAGATTTTAATCAAACTTGACATTACTATAATGGAGAAGTCCAAAAAAGTAGGTCCGCCAATGCCGTCTGTCTGTCTGTCTGTCTGTCTGTCTGTCTGTCTGTCTGTCTGTCTGTCTGTCTGTCTGTCTGTCTGTCTGTCAGTCTGTCTGTCTGTCTGTATATTCGACTGCAGCCTAAACGGCTGGACGGATTTGCTTCAAACTTCATATATAGGGTCTGTGGGATATTCCCTAGAGGCGAAATTTGAATTTTCATTCTAACCTCAAAATTAAGGGTAGTTTACTTAAGGCCGATTTCAGTTTAAATGGATTTTCTCGAAAACGGCTCTAACGATTTCGATAAAATTTAATGTGTGGGTTAGTTTGGGCATATGCTATGAGGTGGCATACCACGTTTTTCACGAAAAATTCGAATAACGGTAATATTGAAAATCAGCTGTTTCTCGGGTATTTGTTCGGCGATTGGGCTAAAAATTATTATTTGTAGGTTATAAGACAAGTGCAAAATGATGGCATACCAAATTTTGGAATGCCACGCCCACTTTTATAAAACTTATTTTTTTTCAAAATTTTTACTAGAAATTGAGAAAAAATTATTTAAGCAAAGTAATAGGCCCTAAAATTCTCTATAATTCACTCAAACATCTTATCTGGCCACGCCCACTTTTAAAGGTGTTTTTTTTAAAAAAAACATTGAGTAAACTCCTACAATGTTATGATTATTATTCCATCGAAACGCGGAATGCCACGCCTACTTTACTGGGAAGAGCAAAACTTGGACTTTAATTCTGATAAAATTATGCACTTATAGCATTACGGTGCAAGTACGTACGACCCAGTCGTGCACTTTATTTCTGAACATCTTTAGCATCAACGGTGTGGCCACTGCTGCTCAGTGTTCAGTGCGTGTGGGGTACAACCCCAAATCTTTTGCAACCGTTTTTTGAGGACATCTTCATCAATAATTGGACGGTGTGAATAATGTTGCTCAGTGGTTAGTGCGTGCGGCGTACAACCCCAAATTCTCTGCAACCTTTTCTGCAAATTTTCTGGAACATTTTTTCTGGACATCTTTAGCACCAACGGCGTGGCCACTGTTGATCAGTGGTCAGTGCGTGTGGGGTACAACTCCAAATCTTTTGCAACCTTTTCTGCAAATTTTGTGGAACATTTTTTCTGAACATCTTTAGCACCAACGGTGTGGCCACTGTTGATCAGTGGTCAGTGCGTGTGGGGTACAACTCCAAATCTTTTGCAACCGTTTTTTCAGGACATCTTCATCAATAATTGGACGGTGTGAATAATGTTGCTCAGTGGTTAGTGCGTGCGGCGTACAACCCCAAATTGTCTGCAACCTTTTCTGCAAATTTTGTGGAACATTTTTTCTGGACATCTTTAGCACCAACGGCGTGGCCACTGTTGATCACTGGTCAGTGCGTGTGGGGTACAACCCCAAATCTTTTGCAACCGTTTTTTCAGGACATCTTCATCACCAATTGGACGGTGTGGCTAATGTTGCTCAGTGGTTAGTGCGTGCGGCGTACAACCCCAAATCTTCTGCAAACTTTCCTACAAATTTTATCGAACATTTTTTCTGAACATCTTTAGCATCAACGGTGTGGCCACTGTTGCTCAGTGTTCAGTGCGTGTGGGGTACAACCCCAAATCTTTTGCAACCGTTTTTTCAGGACATCTTCATCACAAATTGGACGGTGTGAATAATGTTGCTCAGTGGTTAGTGCGTGCGGCGTACAACCCCCAAATTTTCTGCAACCTTTTCTGCAAATTTTCTGGAATATTTTTTCTGGACATCTTTAGCACCAACGGTGTGGCCAAGGTTGCTCAGTGTTCAGTGCGTGTGGGGTACAACCCCAAATCTTTAGCAACCGTTTTCTCAGAACATCTTCATCACCAATTGGACGGTGTGGCTAATATTGCTCAGTGGTTAGTGCGTGCGGCGTACAACCCCAAATATTCTGCAACCTTTCCTACAAATTTTCTCGAACATTTTTTACTTGCACCTATACCTATAGGGCAAGTATTGTATTCGTGCAAAATTTGGAACTCGAGATTTTAATCAAACTTGACATTACTATAATGGAGAAGTCCAAAAAAGTAGGTCCGCCAATGCCGTCTGTCTGTCTGTCTGTCTGTCTGTCTGTCTGTCTGTCTGTCTGTCTGTATATTCGACTGCAGCCTAAACGGCTGAACGGATTTGCTTCAAACTTTATATATAGGGTCTGTGGGATATTTCCTAGAGGCGAAATTTGAATTTTCATTCTAACCTCAAAATTAAGGGTAGTTTACTTAAGGCCGATTTCAGTTTAAATGGATTTTCTCGAAAACGGCTCTAACGATTTCGATAAAATTTAATGTGTGGGTTAGTTTGGGCATATGCTATGAGGTGGCATACCACGTTTTTCACGAAAAATTCGAATAACGGTAATATTGAAAATCAGCTGTTTCTCGGGTATTTGTTCGGCGATTGGGCTAAAAATTATTATTTGTAGGTTATAAGACAAGTGCAAAATGATGGCATACCAAATTTTGGAATGCCACGCCCACTTTTATAAAACTTATTTTTTTTCAAAATTTTTACTAGAAATTGAGAAAAAATTATTTAAGCAAAGTAATAGGCCCTAAAATTCTCTATAATTCACTCAAACATCTTATCTGGCCACGCCCACTTTTAAAGGTGTTTTTTTTAAAAAAAACATTGAGTAAACTCCTACAATGTTATGATTATTATTCCATCGAAACGCGGAATGCCACGCCTACTTTACTGGGAAGAGCAAAACTTGGACTTTAATTCTGATAAAATTATGCACTTATAGCATTACGGTGCAAGTACGTACGACCCAGTCGTGCACTTTATTTCAGTAGATCTTTTAGCATCAATTGGATGGTGTGGCCACTGTTATTCTGTGGTCAGTGCGCTCGGCGCACTTCACCAAATTTTCTAAAATTCTTGTTTCTGGAGATCTTTTAGCACCAATTGGACGGTGTGATAATGTTGCCCAGTGATCAGTGCGTGCGGCGTACAACCCCAAATCTTCTGCGACCTGTTCTGTAAATTTTCTGGAAATAATGGATGTCGTTTTGACGGTTCTGACGGTGACCCTTTCTTCCGTCAGATTATACAAGTTCACTTAGACTCAAAAACTGTGTTTATTTGTGTCATTACAAGCTTTTTGCTTGACTGCTGCTTTTTGAACAGCTGGCTCTTAGACATCGGCTTCATTCAGTGGCCTACGTGTGCATTTTCTTTCTGAACATCTCGTTCATTGCCCTTAAAACCCTTGTCATGCATTAACTTGAGGCGCAACGTTATGTATCTCTGCGTACCAGGTTTCGGAGATTTGCATTTCTGCGTGGTCTGCCTGGACTCAGGCTTTGGAATATCTTAGAGATATTCAGAATGACTCGTGTTCTTATGGATATAAGCAAGAATCAATTTGTTCTTTCCGGCTCCTGAACATACGCAAAAAACATGTTCTGCTGTCTCTTGTTTGCTATTCACAGAGCCAGCATTGGGATATGTTAATATCTAACAGTTTGTATGTTAGGTGCTTAGAGGTCTTTATTGAGATCTTGGCTTTGTGTTCGTTGAGAGTGAATAACTTGTTTGCTTGGCTTAGGCTCTGAATCTTTCGGTGCTTCAAAACAAAGTTTACAACCAACAAGGCGGTCCACAAGCGCCTTTTGATTTCAAGAAGATGTGACAGAAACTTTCAAAACCAAGATTTCATAACACGGTTACCTCGTTGAAGGATTCCAGACTTGCTATTCCCCACAAGTTAAGGAGCGACGATGCAAGATTTTAAGGCGAATAGATGTTCTTGATCAAGTTCCTAGATATATCAAAAGCCCTAATGACTTTTCCTCTGTCTTTAACGAAATGTTCGCTACCGTCGATCATAGACATTCTGACCAAACACCACCTCAAATCGACGCTTAGAATCGAGAATACAAGTTGACTCTCTCTTCAGGACCAAAATGCTTTGCACCATGTTTCTTGTGCGATCAATTCTCTTCAAGAGATTTTGATCCCTGTCACAACCCTTGTAAGGACAAATTGACCTCTAACGCAGTAAGTCGGTCCTACTTACTCATTGACACCTCCAGCGCTTAGTTGACTATACATCGTAAACGTTGGATACTAAAGATCAAAGGCTTGTCCAAGTCTAACGTACTCGAATGGGATCACTAATTTTTGACCAAAGGTAACACAGCTGTCACACAACTGTCAAAATTCAAATGACGTAACGCAAATTGATTGCTCTCTGCGCCATCTTGTAGTACGCATTCTAAACACATATCCATGACATGCGCATATTACTAACGATTTTACAAATTTCATTTCAGGAATCTTATGGAGAAAGTCCTACGCTTGCTGGACGTCGAAGAACAAAAGGCTGTAAATGTCTCCAAGGAAATCGTTAATTTTGAAATAAAACTGGCCAACGCAACCCTCCCTCCGGAGGCAATCAAAACGGAAGTCTATCGCCTGCCAACACTCCAGCAACTCCATGACGCGTTCTCCTACATAGACTGGTCCAAATACTTTTCCCAGGTCCAACAGACCAATCTAACCTTGAATCAAAGTATTGTCATACAGCTTGGGGTACAATACTACACAAATCTGTACTACGTTCTTCTCGAAACCGAAAACCACACCATGGCTAACTACATGGTCTGGCGAAGCGTACTCTTTGTCTTGGAGCGACTTTAACACAGCCATCACAGGACAAGTGGAACCGGTCCCGTTGTGGAAGATTTGCGTGAATCAAATCAATTGGTTCATGGGCATGGCCACGTCAGGCATGTTTGTGCGACAGTACTTCGACGAGTCGAGCAAGAACGAGACGGTCGAAAATAAATACCATTAAGGAGGTCTTCGATGAAAACCTACTCGAATTGGACTGGCTAGATGCTGAGACTAAGGCGTATGCCAGTAAGAAAGCCAATGCCATGAAGGTTGCCGCTGGCTATCCGGACTACATCCTCTCCGATGAGGCTTTAAATAAAATCTACAAAGACGTTGATGTTGTCGAAGGCAAGCACTTCGAAAACTGTTTGGCTGTCGTAAAGTTTTATATGCGAGCAAATCGAGCTCTGCTGCCCAAGCCTTTCGATGTGAATCGATGGATCATGCCACCCACCATGATAAATGCCCTCTACGACACCGGCGTCAATCGAATTCTTGTACTTGCGGGTCTCCTACAACCTCCTGTGTTCCATAAGCATTTCCCCCAGTCCTTGAACTACGGCGGCATGGGTATGTTCATGGGGCATGAGGTAATCCATGGCTTCGATGATATGGGAAGAAAAAATTACGTGGATGGTAATCCTCTATCGTGGTGGGGACCATCGGCTATTTTAGAATTCGAAGAAAGACAAAAGTGCTTCTTGGAACAGTATGGAAATTTCTCGAAGGACGATCAGACATTCAAGAGCATTGCTACGATCAGTGAGAATTTAGCGGATAATGGAGGTCTAAGGCTGGCCTATAAGGGCTACCTCAAGTGGAAAGAAAGCAATATACATCCGAGAAGTACAATTGTGGAGACCTTCCCGAATATGGATCTTAATTGTTTTGTGCAGCCCTACGTCCAGAAGCGGTTGTGGAATCAAAGAGCTATGAAGCACACAGTCCTAAAAAGTATCGGGTACTGGGTGCGTTGGTGAATTTTGAAAAGTTTTCCGAAGTTTATGGCTGCCCTATGGGTAGCCGGATGAATCCGAACGAAAAGTGTCGACTCTGGTAGGACGGGGTTTAGGTAATTAATTTAAATTTAGGAAAATAAATTATTCTGATTTTTTTTTTAATTGTTTTGAGTATTTATTTTGCCTTTTTATCAAGTATTCGGTCATTACTCGGATCACCCTAGGAATGGATTATTGCAGGTGAACTTGGAACAAATTGATTCGCCCTCTATGGTGGCTTTGACTAGTCAAGAACGCCATAGATTGATAGACATTCCTTGCTTCTTATTTTTTCGCTGAAGGATAGGTTTGCGAACGAAGACTGTAAGAGGAATTCCCTGTAAGTACAATCGATATTCAGAAGGTCGTAATGAACAGTGAGTTGCTAATGGATAGCAGATAAACTTACGTTGAACATCAACAACGTCACTGTCTCTAACATTAAGATGTCCACATACCTATGGTAGCAAGTCGCTGGAAGAAACAGAAGCTCGTGTGGGTTACAAAACCAAATCTTTTGCAACCGTTTTTTCAGGGCATCTTTACCACCAATTGGATGGTGTGGCCACTGTTGCTCAGTGTTCAGTTTGTGAGGAGTACAACTCCACATCCTTTCTTTCAGGAGATCTTTTAGCATCAATTGGATGGTGTGTCTACTGTTGCTCAGTGGTCACTGCGTGCGGCGTACAACCTCAAATCTTCTGCGACCTTTTCTGCAAATTCTGTGGAAAATTTTTTCTGGACATCTTTAGCATCAACGGTGTGGCCACTGTTGCTCAGTGTTCAGTGCGTGTGGGGTACAACACCAAATCTTTTGCAACCGTTTTTTCAGGACATCTTCATCACCATTTGGACGGTGTGAATATTGTTGCTCAGTGGTTAGTGCGTGCGACGTACAGCCCCAAATCTTCTGCAACCTTTCCTGCAAATTTTCTGGAACATTTTTTCTGAACATCTTTAGCACCAACGGTGTTGCCAATTTTACTTAGTGTTCAGTGCGTGTGGGGTATAACCCCAAATCTTTTGCAACCGGTTTTTCAGGACATCCTTACCACCAATTCGACGGTGTGGCCACTGTTGCTCAGTGTTCAGTTTGTGAGGCGTACAACTCCAAATCCTTTTTTTCAGTAGATCTTTTAGCACCAATTGGACGGTGTGAATAATGTTGCTCAGTGGTTAGTGCGTGCGGCGTACAACCCGAAATCTTCTGCAACCTTTCCTACAAATTTTCTCGAACATTTTTTCTGAACATCTTTAGCATCAACGGTGTGGCTACTGTTGCTCAGTGTTCAGTGCGTGTGGGCTTCAACCCCAAATCTTTTGCAACCGTTTTTTCAGGACATCTTCATCACGAATTGGACGGTGTGGCTAATGTTGCTCAGTGGTTAGTGCGTGCGGCGTACAACCCCAAATTTTCTGCAAACTTTTCTGCAAATTCTGTGGAACATTTTTTCTGGACATCTTTAGCACCTACGGTGTGGCCACTGTTGCTCAGTGTTCAGTGCGTGTGCGGTACAACCCCAAATTTTTTGCAATCGTTTTTTCATTGCATCTTCATCACCAATTGGACGGTGTGGCTAATGTTGCTCAGTGGTTAGTGCGTACGGCGTACAACCCCAAACCTTCTGCAACCTTTACCACAAATTTGCTGGAGCATTTTTTCTGAACATCTTTAGCATCAACGGTGTGGCCACTGTTGCTCGGTGTTCAGTGCGTGTGGGGTACAACCACAAATCTTTTGCAACCGTTTTTTCAGGACATCTTCATCACGAATTAGACGGTGTGGCTAATGTTGCTCAGTGGTTATTGCGTGCGGCGTACAACCCCAAATTTTCTGCAACCTTTTCTTCAAATTTTCTGGAACATTTTTTCTGGACATCTTTAGCACCAACGGTGTGGCCACTGTTGCTCAGTGTTCAGTGCGTGTGGGGTACAACCCCAAATCTTTTGCAACCTTTTCTGCAAATTTTGTGGAACATTTTTTCTGAACATCTTTAGCATCAACGGTGTGGCTACTGTTGCTCAGTGTTCAGTGCGTGTGGGCTACAACCCCAAATCTTTTGCAACCGTTTTTCAGGACATCTTCATCACGAATTGGACGGTGTGGTTAATGTTGCTCAGTGGTTAGTGCGCGCGGCGTACAACCCCAAATTTTCTGCAACCTTTTCTTCAAATTTTCTGGAACATTTTTTCTGGACATCTTTAGCACCAACGGCGTGGACACTGTTGATCAGTGGTCAGTGCGTTTGGGGTACAACCCCAAATCTTTTGCAACCTTTTCTGCAAATTTTGTGGAACATTTTTTCTGAACATCTTTAGCATCAACGGTGTGGCTACTGTTGAACAGTGTTCAGTGCGTGTGGGCTACAACCCCAAATCTTTTGCAACCGTTTTTTCAGGACATCTTCATCACGAATTAGACGGTGTGGCTAATGTTGCTCAGTGGTTATTGCGTGCGGCGTACAACCCCAAATTTTCTGCAGCCTTTTCTGCAAATTTTCTGGAACATTTTTTCTGGACATCTTTAGCACCTACGGTGTGGCCACTGTTGCTCGGTGTTCAGTGCGTGTGGAATACAACCCCAAATCTTTTGCAACCGGTTTTTCAGGACATCCTTACCACCAATTCGACGGTGTGGCCACTGTTGCTCAGTGTTCAGTTTGTGAGGCGGACAACTCCAAATCCTTTTTTTCAGTAGATCTTTTAGCATCAATTGGATGGTGTGGCCACTGTTATTCTGTCGTCAGTGCGTTCGGCGCACTTCACCAAATTTTCTAAAATCCTTGTTTCTGGAGATCTTTTAGCACCAATTGGACGGTGTGGCTAATGTTGCTCAGTGGTTAGTGCGTGCGGCGTACAACCCCAAATTTTCTGCAACCTTTTCTGCAAATTTTCTGGAACATTTTTTCTGGGCATCTTCAGCACCTACGGTGTGGCCACTGTTGCTCAGTGTTCAGTGCGTCTGCGGTACAACCCCAAATTTTTTGCAGTCGTTTTTTCAGGGCATCTTCATCACCAATTGGACGGTGTGGCTTATGTTGCTCAGTGGTTAGTGCGTGCGGCGTACAACCCCAAATTTTCTGCAACCTTTTCTTCAAATTTTCTGGAACATTTTTTCTGGACATCTTTAGCACCAACGGTGTGGCCATTGTTGCTCAGTGGCCAGTGCGTGTGGTTTACAACCCTGAACAATAATGAACCTTCTGCAACCTTTTCTGCAAATTTTGTGGAACATTTTTTCTGGACATCTTTAGCACCAACGGTGTGGCCACTGTTGCTCAGTGGTCAGTGCGTGTGGGGTACAACCCCAAATGTTTTGCAACCGTTTTTTCAAGACATCTTTACCACCAATTCGACGGTGTGGCCACTGTTGCTCAGTGTTCAGTTTGTGAGGCGTACAACTCCAAATCCTTTTTTTCAGTAGATCTTTTCGCATCAATTGGATGGTGTGGCTACTGTTGCTCAGTGGTCAGTGCGTGCGGCGTACAACTTCAAATCTTGTGCGACCTTTTCTGCAAATTTTGTGGAACATTTTTTCTGGACATCTTTAGCACCAACGGTGTGGCCACTGTTGCTCAGTGTTCAGTGCGTGTGGGGTACAACCCCAAATGTTTTGCAACCGTTTTTTCAAGACATCCTTACCACCAATTCGACGGTGTGGCCACTGTTGCTCAGTGTTCAGTTTGTGAGGCGTACAACTCCAAATCCTTTTTTCCAGTAGATCTTTTAGCATCAATTGGATGGTGTGGCTACTGTTGCTCAGTGGTCAGTGCGTGCGGCGTACAACTTCAAATCTTCTGCGACCTTTTCTGCAAATTTTGTGGAACATTTTTTCTGGACATCTTTAGCACCAACGGTGTGGCCACTGTTGCTCAGTGTTTAGTGCGTGTGGGGTACAACACCAAATCTTTTGCAACCGTTTTTTCAGGACATCTTCATCACCATTTGGACGGTGTGAATATTGTTGCTCAGTGGTTAGTGCGTGCGACGTACAGCCCCAAATCTTCTGCAACCTTTCCTGCAAATTTCCTGGAACATTTTTTCTGGACATCTTTAGCACCAACGGTGCGGCCACTGTTGCTCAGTGTTCAGTGCGTGTGGGGTACAACCCCAAATCTTTGGCACCGGTATTTTCAGGGCATCTTTACCACCAATTGGATGGTGTGTACAACTCCAAATCCTTTTTTTCAGTAGATCTTTTAGCATCAATTGGATGGTGTGGCCACTGTTATTCTGTGGTCAGTGCGCTCGGCGCACTTCACCAACTTTTCTAAAATTCTTGTTTCTGGAGATCTTTTAGCACCAATTGGACGGTGTGATAATGTTGCCCAGTGATCAGTGCGTGCGGCGTACAACCCCAAATCTTCTGCGACCTATTCTGCAAATTTTGTGGAAAATTTTTTCTGAACATCTTTAGCACCAACGGTGTTGCCAATTTTACTCAGTGTTCAGTGCGTGTGGGGTATAACCCCAAATCCTTTGCAACCGGTTTTTCAGGACATCCTTACCACCAATTCGACGGTGTGGCCACTGTTGCTCAGTGTTCAGTTTGTGAGGCGTACAACTCCAAATCCTTTTTTTCAGTAGATCTTTTAGCACCAATTGGACGGTGTGAATAATGTTGCTCAGTGGTTAGTGCGTGCGGCGTACAACCCGAAATCTTCTGCAACCTTTCCTACAAATTTTCTCGAACATTTTTTCTGAACATCTTTAGCATCAACGGTGTGGCTACTGTTGCTCAGTGTTCAGTGCGTGTGGGCTACAACCCCAAATCTTTTGCAACCGTTTTTTCAGGACATCTTCATCACGAATTAGACGGTGTGGCTAATGTTGCTCAGTGGTTAGTGCGTGCGGCGTACAACCCCAAATTTTCTGCAAACTTTTCTGCAACTTCTGTGGAACATTTTTTCTGGACATCTTTAGCACCTACGGTGTGGTCACTGTTGCTCAGTGTTCAGTGCGTGTGCGGTACAACCCCAAATCTCTTGCAATCGTTTTTTCATTGCATCTTCATCACCAATTGGACGGTGTGGCTAATGTTGCTCAGTGGTTAGTGCGTACGGCGTACAACCCCAAACCTTCTGCAACCTTTACCACAAATTTGCTGGAGCATTTTTTCTGAACATCTTTAGCATCAACGGTGTGGCCACTGTTGCTCGGTGTTCAGTGCGTGTGGGGTAAAACCACAAATCTTTTGCAACCGTTTTTTCAGGACATCTTCATCACCAATTGGACGGTGTGAATAATGTTGCTCAGTGGTTAGTGCGTGCGGCGTACAACCCCAAATTTTCTGCAACCTTTTCTTCAAATTTTCTGGAACATTTTTTCTGGACATCTTTAGCACCAACGGTGTGGCCACTGTTGCTCAGTGTTCAGTGCGTGTGGGGTACAACCCCAAATCTTTTGCAACCTTTTCTGCAAATTTTGTGGAACATTTTTTCTGAACATCTTTAGCATCAACGGTGTGGCTACTGTTGCTCAGTGTTCAGTGCGTGTGGGCTACAACCCCAAATCTTTTGCAACCGTTTTTCAGGACATCTTCATCACGAATTGGACGGTGTGGTTAATGTTGCTCAGTGGTTAGTGCGCGGGGCGTACAACCCCAAATTTTCTGCAACCTTTTCTTCAAATTTTCTGGAACATTTTTTCTGGACATCTTTAGCACCAACGGCGTGGCTTCTGTTGATCAGTGGTCAGTGCGTGTGGGGTACAACCCCAAATCTTTTGCAACCTTTTCTGCAAATTTTGTGGAACATTTTTTCTGAACATCTTTAGCATCAACGATGTGGCTACTGTTGAACAGTGTTCAGTGCGTGTGGGCTACAACCCCAAATCTTTTGCAACCGTTTTTTCAGGACATCTTCATCACGAATTGGACGGTGTGGCTAATGTTGCTCAGTGGTTATTGCGTGCGGCGTACAACCCCAAATTTTCAGCAACCTTTTCTGCAAATTTTCTGGAACATTTTTTCTGGACATCTTTAGCACCTACGGTGTGGCCACTGTTGCTCGGTGTTCAGTGCGTGTGGAATACAACCCTAAATCTTTTGCAACCGGCTTTTCAGGACATCCTTACCACCAATTCGACGGTGTGGCCACTGTTGCTCAGTGTTCAGTTTGTGAGGCGTACAACTCCAAATCCTTTTTTTCAGTAGATCTTTTAGCATCAATTGGATGGTGTGGCCACTGTTATTCTGTCGTCAGTGCGTTCGGCGCACTTCACCAAATTTTCTAAAATCCTTGTTTCTGGAGATCTTTTAGCACCAATTGGACGGTGTGATAATGTTGCCCAGTGATCAGTGCGTGCGGCGTACAACCCCAAATTTTCTGCAAACTTTTCTGCAAATTTTCTGGAACATTTTTTCTGGACATCTTTAGCACCAACGGTGCGGCCACTGTTGCTCAGTGTTCAGTGCGTGTGGGGTACAACCCCCAATCTTTTGCAACCTTTTCTGCAAATTTTGTGGAACATTTTTTCTGAACATCTTTAGCATCAACGGTGTGGTTACTGTTGCTCAGTGTTCAGTGCGTGTGGGCTACAACCCCAAATCTTTGGAACCGTTTTTTCAGGACATCTTCATCACGAATTGGACGGTGTGGCTAATGTTGCTCAGTGGTTAGTGCGTGCGGCGTACAACCCCAAATTTTCTGCAACCTTTTCTTCAAATTTTCTGGAACATTTTTTCTGGACATCTTTAGCACCAACGGCGTGGTAACTGTTGATCAGTGGTCAGTGCGTGTGGGGTACAACCCCAAATCTTTTGCAACCGGTTTTTCAGGACATCATTACCACCAATTCGACGGTGTGGCCACTGTTGCTCAGTGTTCAGTTTGTGAGGCGTACAACTCCAAATCCTTTTTTTCAGTAGATCTTTTAGCACCAATTGGACGGTGTGAATAATGTTGCTCAGTGGTTAGTGCGTGCGGCGTACAACCCGAAATCTTCTGCAACCTTTCCTACAAATTTTCTCGAACATTTTTTCTGAACATCTTTAGCATCAACTGTGTGGCCACTGTTGCTCAGTGTTCAGTGCGTGTGCGGTACAACCCCAAATTTTTTGCAATCGTTTTTTCATTGCATCTTCATCACCAATTGGACGGTGTGGCTAATGTTGCTCAGTGGTTAGTGCGTACGGCGTACAACCCCAAACCTTCTGCAACCTTTACCACAAATTTTCTGGAGCATTTTTTCTGAACATCTTTAGCATCAACGGTGTGGCCAATGTTGCTCGGTGTTCAGTGCGTGTGGGGTACAACCACAAATCTTTTGCAACCGTTTTTTCAGGACATCTTCATCACCAATTGGACGGTGTGAATAATGTTGCTCAGTGGTTAGTGCGTGCGGCGTACAACCCCAAATTTTCTGCAAACTTTTCTGCAAATTCTGTGGAACATTTTTTCTGGACATCTTTAGCACCTACGGTGTGGCCACTGTTGCTAAGTGTTCAGTGCGTGTGTGGTACAACCCCAAATTGTTTGCAATCGTTTTTTCATTGCATCTTCATCACCAATTGGACGGTGTGGCTAATGTTGCTCAGTGGTTAGTGCGTACGGCGTACAACCCCAAACCTTCTGCAACCTTTACCACAAATTTTCTGGAGCATTTTTTCTGAACATCTTTAGCATCAACGGTGTGGCCACTGTTGCTCGGTGTTCAGTGCGTGTGGGGTACAACCACAAATCTTTTGCAACCGTTTTTTCAGGACATCTTCATCACCAATTGGACGGTGTGAATAATGTTGCTCAGTGGTTAGTGCGTGCGGCGTACAACCCCAAATTTTCTGCAACCTTTTCTTCAAATTTTCTGGAACATTTTTTCTGGACATCTTTAGCACCAACGGTGTTGCCACTGTTAATCAGTGTTCAGTGCGTGTGTGGTACAACCCCAAATCTTTTGCGACCGGTTTTTCAGGACATCCTTACCACCAATTCGACGGTTGGCGTACAACCCCAAATTTTCTGCAAATTTTCTGGAACATTTTTTCTGGACATCTTTAGCACCTACGGTGTGGCCACTGTTGCTCAGTGTTCAGTGCGTGTGGGGTACAACCACAAATCTTTTGCAACCGTTTTTTCAGGACATCTTCTTCACCAATTGGACGGTGTGAATAATGTTGCTCAGTGGTTAGTGCGTGCGGCGTACAACCCCAAATTTTCTGCAAACTTTTCTGCAAATTTTCTGGAACATTTTTTCTGGACATCTTTAGCACCAACGGTGCGGCCACTGTTGCTCAGTGTTCAGTGCGTGTGGGGTACAACCCCAAATCTTTTGCAACCTTTTCTGCAAATTTTGTGGAACATTTTTTCTGAACATCTTTAGCATCAACGGTGTGGCTACTGTTGCTCAGTGTTCAGTGCGTGTGGGCTACAACCCCAAATCTTTTGCAACCGTTTTTTCAGGACATCTTCATCACGAATTGGACGGTGTGGCTAATGTTGCTCAGTGGTTAGTGCGTGCGGCGTACAACCCCAAATTTTCTGCAACCTTTTCTGCAAATTTTCTGGAACATTTTTTCTGGACATCTTTAGCACCTTCGGTGTGGCCACTGTTGCTCAGTGTTCAGTGCGTGTGGGGTACAACCACAAATCTTTTGCAACCGTTTTTTCAGGACATCTTCTTCACCAATTGGACGGTGTGAATAATGTTGCTCAGTGGTTAGTGCGTGCGGCGTACAACCCCAAATTTTCTGCAACCTTTTCTTCAAATTTTCTGGAACATTTTTCTGGACATCTTTAGCACCAACGGCGTGGTAACTGTTGATCAGTGGTCAGTGCGTGTGGGGTACAACCCCAAATCTTTTGCAACCTTTTCTGCAAATTTTGTGGAACATTTTTTCTGAACATTTTAGCATCAACGGTGTGGCTACTGTTGCTCAGTGTTCAGTGCGTGTGGGCTACAACCCCAAATCTTTTGCAACCGTTTTTTCAGGACATCTTCATCACGAATTGGACGGTGTGGCTAATGTTGCTCAGTGGTTAGTGCGTGCGGCGTACAACCCCAAATTTTCTGCAACCTTTTCTGCAAATTTTCTGGAACATTTTTTCTGGATATCTTTAGCACCAACGGTGTGGCCACTGTTGCTCAGTGTTCAGTGCGTGTGGGGTACAACCCCAAATCTTTTGCAACTGGTTTTTCAGGACATCCTTACCACCAATTCGACGGTGTGGCCACTGTTGCTCAGTGTTCAGTTTGTGAGGCGTACAACTCCAAATCCTTTTTTTCAGTAGATCTTTTAGCACCAATTGGACGGTGTGAATAATGTTGCTCAGTGGTCAGTGCGTACGGCGTACAACCCGAAATCTTCTGCAACCTTTCCTACAAAATTTCTATAACATTTTTTCTGGACATCTTTAGCACCTACGGTGTGGCCACTGTTGCTCAGTATTCAGTGCGTGTGGGGTACAACCCCAAATCTTTTGCAACCTTTTCTGCAAATTTTGTGGAACATTTTTTCTGAACATCTTTAGCATCAACGGTGTGGCTACTGTTGAACAGTGTTCAGTGCGTGTGGGCTACAACCCCAAATCTTTTGCAACCGTTTTTTCAGGACATCTTCATCACGAATTGGACGGTGTGGCTAATGTTGCTCAGTGGTTATTGCGTGCCCCCCCCAAATTTTCTGCAACCTTTTCTGCAAATTTTCTGGAACATTTTTTCTGGACATCTTTAGCACCTACGGTGTGGCCACTGTTGCTCGGTGTTCAGTGCGTGTGGAATACAACCCCAAATCTTTTGCAACCGGTTTTTCAGGACATCCTTACCACCAATTCGACGGTGTGGCCACTGTTGCTCAGTGTTCAGTTTGTGAGAAGTACAACTCCAAATCCTTTTTTTCAGTAGATCTTTTAGCATCAATTGGATGGTGTGGCCACTGTTATTCTGTCGTCAGTGCGTTCGGCGCACTTCACCAAATTTTCTATAATCCTTGTTTCTGGAGATGTTTTAGCACCAATTGGACGGTGTGATAATGTTGCCCAGTGATCAGTGCGTGCGGCGTACAACCCCAAATTTTCTGCAACCTTTTCTGCAAATTTTCTGGAACATTTTTTCTGGACATCTTTAGCACCAACGGTGGGGCCACTGTTGCTCAGTGTTCAGTACGTGTGGGGTACAACCCCAAATCTTTTGCAACCTTTTCTGCAAATTTTGTGGAACATTTTTTCTGAACATCTTTAGCATCAACGGTGTGGCTACTGTTGCTCAGTGTTCAGTGCGTGTGGGCTACAACCCCAAATCTTTTGCAACCGTTTTCTTAGGACATCTTCATCACGAATTGGACGGTGTGGCTAATGTTGCTCAGTGGTTAGTGCGTGCGGCGTACAACCCCAAATTTTCTGCAACATTTTCTGCAAATTTTCTGGAACATTATTTCTGGACATCTTTAGCACCAGTTGCTCAGTGTTCAGTGCGTGTGGGGCACAACCCCAAATCTTTTGCAACCGTTTTTTCAGGGCAACTTCATCACCAATTGGACGGTGTGGCTAATGTTGCTCAGTGGTTAGTGCGTGCGGCGTACAACCCCAAATTTTCTGCAACCTTTTCTGCAAATTTTCTGGAACATTTTTTCTGGACAGCTTTAGCACCTACGGTGTGGCCACTGTTGCTCAGTGTTCAGTGCGTGTGGGGTACAACCCCAAATCTTTTGCAACCGGTTTTTCAGGACATCCTTACCACCAATTCGACGGTGTGGCCATTGTGGTTCAGTGTTCAGTTTGTGATTAGTACAACCACAAATCTTTTGCAACCGTTTTTTCAGGACATCTTCATCACGAATTGGACGGTGTGGCTAATGTTGCTCAGTGGTTAGTGCGTGCGGCGTACAACCCCAAATTTTCTGCAACCTTTTCTGCAAATTTTCTGGAACATTTTTTCTGGACATCTTTAGCACCTACGGTGTGGCCATTGTTGCCCAGTGTTCAGTGCGTGTGGGCTACAACCCCAAATCTTTTGCAACCGTTTTTTCAGGAAATCTTAATCTCGAATTGGACGGTGTGAATAATGTTGCTCAGTGGTTAGTGCGTGCGGCGTACAACCCCAAATTTTCTGCAACCTTTTCTGCAAATTTTCTGGAACATTTTTTCTGGACATCTTTAGCACCAACGGTGTGGCCACTGTTGCTCAGTGTTCACTGCGTGTGGGGTACAACCCCAAATCTTTGGCAACGGTTTTTTCAGGGCATCTTTACCACCAATTGGATGGTGTGTACAACCCCAAATCCTTTTTTTCAGTACATGGATGGGGTGGCCACTGTTATTCTATGGTCAGTGCGTTCGGCGCACTTCACCAAATTTTCTAAAATTCTTGTTTCTGGAGATCTTTTAGCACCAATTGAACGGTGTGAATAATGTTGCTCAGTGGTTAGTGCGTGCGGCGTACAACCCCAAATTTTCTGCAACCTTTTCTTCAAATTTTCTGGAACATTTTTTCTGAACATCTTTAGCATCAACGGTGTGGCTACTGTTGCTCAGTGTTCAGTGCGTGTGGGCTACAACCCCAAATCTTTTGCAACCGTTTTCTCAGGACATCTTCATCACGAATTGGACGGTGTGGCTAATGTTGCTCAGTGGTTAGTGCGTGCGGCGTACAACCCCAAATTTTCTGCAACCTTTTCTTCAAATTTTCTGAAACATTTTTTCTGAACATCTTTAGCATCAACGGTGTGGCTACTGTTGCTCAGTGTTCAGTGCGTGTGGGCTACAACCCCAAATCTTTTGCAACCGTTTTTTCAGGACATCTTCATCACGAATTGGACGGTGTGGCTAATGTTGCTCAGTGGTTATTGCGTGCGGCGTACAACCCCAAATTTTCTGCAACCTTTTCTGCAAATTTTCTGGAACATTTTTTCTGGACAGCTTTAGCACCTACAGTGTGGCCACTGTTGCTCAGTGTTCAGTGCGTGTGGGGTACAACCCCAAATCTTTTGCAACCGGTTTTTCAGGACATCCTTACCACCAATTCGACGGTGTGGCCATTGTGGTTCAGTGTTCAGTTTGTGAGGAGTACAACCACAAATCTTTTGCAACCGTTTTTTCAGGACATCTTCATCACGAATTGGACGGTGTGGCTAATGTTGCTCAGTGGTTAGTGCGTGCGGCGTACAACCCCAAATTTTCTGCAACCTTTTCTGCAAATTTTCTGGAACATTTTTTCTGGACATCTTTAGCACCTACGGTGTGGCCATTGTTGCCCAGTGTTCAGTGCGTGTGGGCTACAACCCCAAATCTTTTGCAACCGTTTTTTCAGGAAATCTTAATCTCGAATTGGACGGTGTGAATAATGTTGCTCAGTGGTTAGTGCGTGCGGCGTACAACCCCAAATTTTCTGCAACCTTTTCTGCAAATTTTCTGGAACATTTTTTCTGGACATCTTTAGCACCAACGGTGTGGCCACTGTTGCTCAGTGTTCACTGCGTGTGGGGTACAACCCCAAATCTTTGGCAACGGTTTTTTCAGGGCATCTTTACCACCAATTGGATGGTGTGTACAACCCCAAATCCTTTTTTTCAGTACATGGATGGGGTGGCCACTGTTATTCTATGGTCAGTGCGTTCGGCGCACTTCACCAAATTTTCTAAAATTCTTGTTTCTGGAGATCTTTTAGCACCAATTGAACGGTGTGAATAATGTTGCTCAGTGGTTAGTGCGTGCGGCGTACAACCCCAAATTTTCTGCAACCTTTTCTTCAAATTTTCTGGAACATTTTTTCTGAACATCTTTAGCATCAACGGTGTGGCTACTGTTGCTCAGTGTTCAGTGCGTGTGGGCTACAACCCCAAATCTTTTGCAACCGTTTTCTCAGGACATCTTCATCACGAATTGGACGGTGTGGCTAATGTTGCTCAGTGGTTAGTGCGTGCGGCGTACAACCCCAAATTTTCTGCAACCTTTTCTTCAAATTTTCTGAAACATTTTTTCTGAACATCTTTAGCATCAACGGTGTGGCTACTGTTGCTCAGTGTTCAGTGCGTGTGGGCTACAACCCCAAATCTTTTGCAACCGTTTTTTCAGGACATCTTCATCACGAATTGGACGGTGTGGCTAATGTTGCTCAGTGGTTATTGCGTGCGGCGTACAACCCCAAATTTTCTGCAACCTTTTCTTCAAATTTTCTGGAACATTTTTTCTGAACATCTTTAGCATCAACGGTGTGGCTACTGTTGCTCAGTGTTCAGTGCGTGTGGGCTACAACCCCAAATCTTTTGCAACCGTTTTTTCAGGACATCTTCATCACGAATTGGACGGTGTGGCTAATGTTGCTCAGTGGTTAGTGCGTGCGGCGTACAACCCCAAATTTTCTGCAACCTTTTCTTCAAATTTTCTGGAACATTTTTTCTGAACATCTTTAGCATCAACGGTGTGGCTACTGTTGCTCAGTGTTCAGTGCGTGTGGGCTACAACCCCAAATCTTTTGCAACCGTTTTTTCAAAACATCTTCATCACGAATTGGACGGTGTGGCTAATGTTGCTCAGTGGTTAGTGCGTGCGGCGTACAACCCCAAATTTTCTGCAACCTTTTCTGCAAATTTTCTGGAACATTTTTTCTGGACATCTTTAGCACCAACGGCGTGGCCACTGTTGATCAGTGGTCAGTGCATGTGGGGTACAACTCCAAATCTTTTGCAACCTTTTCTGCAAATTTTGTGGAACATTTTTTCTGAACATCTTTAGCACCAACGGTGTGGCCACTGTTGCTCAGTGTTCAGTGCGTGTGGGGTACAACCCCAAATCTTTGGCAACGGTTTTTTCAGGGCATCTTTACCACCAATTGGATGATGTGTACAACCCCAAATCCTTTTTTTCAGTACATGGATGGGGTGGCCACTGTTATTCTATGGTCAGTGCGTTCGGCGCACTTCACCAAATTTTCGAAAATTCTTGTTTCTTGAGATCTTTTAGCACCAATTGAACGGTGTGAATAATGTTGCTCAGTGGTCAGTGCGTGCGGCGTACAACCCCAAATTTTCTGCAACCTTTTCTGCAAATTTTCTGGAACATTTTTTCTGGACATCTTTAGCACCTACGGTGTGGCCATTGTTGCTCAGTCTTCAGTGCGTGTGGGCTACAACCCCAAATCTTTTGCAACCGTTTTTTCAGGACATCTTAATCTCGAATTGGACGGTGTGGCTAATGTTGCTCAGTGGTTAGTGCGTTCGGCGTACAACCCCAAATTGTCTGCAACCTTTTCTGCAAATTTTCTGGAACATTTTTTCTGGACATCTTTAGCACCTACGGTGTGGCCACTGTTGCTCAGTGTTCAGTGCGTGTGGGGTACAACAGCAAATTTTTTGCAACCGTTTTGTCAGGGCATCTTCATCACCAATTGGACGGTTAGACTAATGTTGCTCAGTGGTTAGTGCGTACGGTGTACAACCCCAAATCTTCTGTAACCTTTACTACAAATTTTCTGGAGCATTTTTTCTGAACATCTTTAGCATCAACGGTGTGGCCACTGTTGCTCAGTGTTCAGTGCGTGTGGGGTACAACCACAAATCTTTTGCAACCGTTTTTTCAGGACATCTTCATCAATAATTGGACGGTGTGAATAATGTTGCTCAGTGGTTAGTGCGTGCGGCGTACAACCCCAAATTTTCTGCAACCGTTTTCTTAGGACATCTTCATCACGAATTGGACGGTGTGGCTAATGTTGCTCAGTGGTTAGTGCGTGCGGCGTACAACCCCAAATTTTCTGCAACATTTTCTGCAAATTTTCTGGAACATTATTTCTGGACATCTTTAGCACCAGTTGCTCAGTGTTCAGTGCGTGTGGGGCACAACCCCAAATCTTTTGCAACCGTTTTTTCAGGGCATCTTTACCACCAATTCGACGGTTGGCGTACAACCCCAAATTTTCTGCAACCTTTTCTGCAAATTTTCTGGAACATTTTTTCTGGACATCTTTAGCACCTACGGTGTGGCCACTGTTGCTCAGTGTTCAGTGCCTGTGGGGTACAACCACAAATCTTTTGCAACCGTTTTTTCAGGGCATCTTTACCACCAATTCGACGGTTGGCGTACAACCCCAAATTTTCTGCAACCTTTTCTGCAAATTTTCTGGAACATTTTTTCTGGACATCTTTAGCACCAACGGTGCGGCCACTGTTGCTCAGTGTTCAGTGCGTGTGGGGTACAACCCCAAATCTTTTGCAACCTTTTCTGCAAATTTTGTGGAACATTTTTTCTGAACATCTTTAGCATCAACGGTGTGGCTACTGTTGCTCAGTGTTCAGTGCGTGTGGGCTACAACCCCAAATCTTTTGCAACCGTTTTTTCAGGACATCTTCATCACGAATTGGACGGTGTGGCTAATGTTGCTCAGTGGTTAGTGCGTGCGGCGTACAACCCCAAATTTTCTGCAACCTTTTCTGCAAATTTTCTGGAACATTTTTTCTGGACATCTTTAGCACCTTCGGTGTGGCCACTGTTGCTCAGTGTTCAGTGCGTGTGGGGTACAACCACAAATCTTTTGCAACCGTTTTTTCAGGACATCTTCTTCACCAATTGGACGGTGTGAATAATGTTGCTCAGTGGTTAGTGCGTGCGGCGTACAACCCCAAATTTTCTGCAACCTTTTCTTAAAATTTTCTGGAACATTTTTTCTGGACATCTTTAGCACCAACGGCGTGGTAACTGTTGATCAGTGGTCAGTGCGTGTGGGGTACAACCCCAAATCTTTTGCAACCTTTTCTGCAAATTTTGTGGAACATTTTTTCTGAACATTTTTAGCATCAACGGTGTGGCTACTGTTGCTCAGTGTTCAGTGCGAGTGGGCTACAACCCAAAATCTTTTGCAACCGTTTTCTCAGGACATCTTCATCACGAATTGGACGGTGTGGCTTATGTTGCTCAGTGGTTAGTGCGTGCGGCGTACAACCCCAAATTTTCTGCAACCTTTTCTGCAAATTTTCTGGAACATTTTTTCTGGATATCTTTAGCACCAACGGTGTGGCCACTGTTGCTCAGTGTTCAGTGCGTGTGGTATACAACCCCAAATCTTTTGCAACTGGTTTTTCAGGACATCCTTACCACCAATTCGACGGTGTGGCCACTGTTGCTCAGTGTTCAGTTTGTGAGGCGTACAACTCCAAATCCTTTTTTTCAGTAGATCTTTTAGCACCAATTGGACGGTGTGAATAATGTTGCTCAGTGGTCAGTGCGTACGGCGTACAACCCGAAATCTTCTGCAACCTTTCCTACAAAATTTCTATAACATTTTTTCTGGACATCTTTAGCACCTACGGTGTGGCCACTGTTGCTCAGTATTCAGTGCGTGTGGGGTACAACCCCAAATCTTTTGCAACCTTTTCTGCAAATTTTGTGGAACATTTTTTCTGAACATCTTTAGCATCAACGGTGTGGCTACTGTTGAACAGTGTTCAGTGCGTGTGGGCTACAACCCCAAATCTTTTGCAACCGTTTTTTCAGGACATCTTCATCACGAATTGGACGGTGTGGCAAATTTTCTGCAACCTTTTCTGCAAATTTTCTGGAACATTTTTTCTGGACATCTTTAGCACCAACGGCGTGGCCACTGTTGATCAGTGGTCAGAGCGTGTGGGGACAACTCCAAATCTTTTGCAACCTTTTCTGCAAATTTTGTGGAATATTTTTTCTGAACATCTTTAGCACCAACGGTGTGGCCACTGTTGCTCAGTGTTCAGTGCGTGTGGGGTACAACCCCAAATCTTTGGCATCGGTTTTTTCAGGGCATCTTTACCACCAATTGGATGGTGTGTACAACCCCAAATCCTTTTTTTCAGTACATGGATGGGGTGGCCACTGTTATTCTATGGTCAGTGCGTTCGGCGCACTTCACCAAATTTTCTAAAATTCTTGTTTCTGGAGATCTTTTAGCACCAATTGAACGGTGTGAATAATGTTGCTCAGTGGTCAGTGCGTACGGCGTGCAACCCGAAATCTTCTGCAACCTTTCCTACAAATTTTCTGGAACATTTTTTCTGGACATCTTTAGCACCAACGGCGTCGCCACTGTTGATCAGTGGTCAGTGCGTGTGGGGTACAACTCCAAATCTTTTGCAACCTTTTCTGCAAATTTTGTGGAATATTTTTTCTGAACATCTTTAGCACCAACGGTGTGGCCACTGTTGCTCAGTGTTCAGTGCGTGTGGGGTACAACCCCAAATCTTTTGCAACCGTTTTTTAAGGACATCATCATCACCAACTGGACGGTGTGGCTAATGTTGCTCAGAGGTTAGTGCGTGCGGCGTACAACCCCAAATCTTGTGCAACCTTTCCTACAGATTTTCTCGAAAATTTTTTCTGAACATCTTTAGCATCAACGGTGTGGCCACTGTTGCTCAGTGTTCAGTGCGTGTAGGGTACAACCCCGAATCTTTTGCAACCGTTTTTTCAGGACATCTTCATCACCAATTGGACGGTGTGGCTAATGTTGCTCAGTGGTTAGTGCGTGCGGCGTACAACCCCAAATCTTGTGCAACCTTTCCTACAGATTTTCTCGAAAATTTTTTCTGAACATCTTTAGCATCAACGGTGTGGCCACTGTTGCTCAGTGTTCAGTGCGTGTAGGGTACAACCCCAAATCTTTTGCAACCGTTTTTTCAGGACATCTTCATCACCAATTGGACGGTGTGGCTAATGTTGCTCAGTGGTTAGTGCGTGCGGCGTACAACCCCAAATCTTGTGCAACCTTTCCTCTAGATTTTCTCGAAAATTTTTTCTGAACATCTTTAGCATCAACGGTGTGGCCACTGTTGCTCAGTGTTCAGTGCGTGTGGGGTACAACCCCAAATCTTTTGCAACCGTTTTTTCAGGACATCTTCATCACCAATTGGACGGTGTGGCTAATGTTGCTCAGTGGTTAGTGCGTTCGGCGTACAACCCCAAATTTTCTGCAACCTTTTCTGCAAATTTTCTGGAACATTTTTTCTGGACATCTTTAGCACCAACGGCGTGGCCACTGTTGATCAGTGGTCAGTGCGTGTGGGGTACAACCGCGAATCTTTTGCAACCGTTTTTTCAGGACATCTTCATCACCAATTGGACGGTGTGGCTAATGTTGCTCAGTGTTCAGTGTGTGTGGGGTACAACAGCAAATTTTTTGCAACCGTTTTTTCAGGGCATCTTCATCACCAATTGGACGGTTAGACTAATGTTGCTCAGTGGTTAGTGCGTACGGTGTACAACCCCAAATCTTCTGCAACCTTTACTACAAATTTTCTGGAGCATTTTTTCTGAACATCTTTAGCGTCAACGGTGTGGCCACTGTTGCTCAGTGTTCAGTGCGTGTGGGGTACAACCACAAATCTTTTGCAACCGGTTTTTCAGGACATCTTCATCAATAATTGGACGGTGTGAATAATGTTGCTCAGTGGTAAGTGCTTGCGGCGTACAACCCCAATTTTTCTGCAACCTTTTCTGCAAATTTTCTGGAACATTTTTTCTGGACATCTTTAGCACCAACGGCGTGGCCACTGTTGATCAGTGGTCAGTGCGTGTGGGGTACAACCGCGAATCTTTTGCAACCGTTTTTTCAGGACATCTTCATCACCAATTGGACGGTGTGGCTAATGTTGCTCAGTGGTTAGTGCGTGCGGCGTACAACCCCAAATCTTGTGCAACCTTTCCTACAGATTTTCTCGAAAATTTTTTCTGAACATCTTTAGCATCAACGGTGTGGCCACTGTTGCTCAGTGTTCAGTGCGTGTGGGGTACAACCCCAAATCTTTTGCAACCGTTTTTTCAGGACATCTTCACCACCAATTGGACGGTGTGGCTAATGTTGCTCAGTGGTTAGTGCGTGCGGCGTACAACCCCAAATCTTGTGCAACCTTTCCTGTAGATTTTCTCGAAAATTTTTTCTGAACATCTTTAGCATCAACGGTGTGGCCACTGTTGCTCAGTGTTCAGTGCGTGTGGGGTACAACCCCAAATCTTTTGCAACCGTTTTTTCAGGACATCTTCATCACCAATTGGACGGTGTGGCTAATGTTGCTCAGTGGTTAGTGCGTGCGGCGTACAACCCCAAATCTTGTGCAACCTTTCCTGTAGATTTTCTCGAAAATTTTTTCTGAACATCTTTAGCATCAACGGTGTGGCCACTGTTGCTCAGTGTTCAGTGCGTGTGGGGTACAACCCCAAATCTTTGGCAACGGTTTTTTCAGGACATCTTCTTCACCAATTGGACGGTGTGGCTAATGTTGCTCAGTGGTTAGTGCGTGCGGCGTACAACCCCAAATCTTGTGCAACCTTTCCTGTAGATTTTCTCGAAAATTTTTTTCTGAACATCTTTAGCATCAACGGTGTGGCCACTGTTGCTCAGTGTTCAGTGCGTGTAGGGTACAACCCCAAATCTTTTGCAACCGTTTTTTCAGGACATCTTCATCACCAATTGGACGGTGTGGCTAATGTTGCTCAGTGGTTAGTGCGTGCGGCGTACAACCCCAAATCTTGTGCAACCTTTCCTGTAGATTTTCTCGAAAATTTTTTCTGAACATCTTTAGCATCAACGGTGTGGCCACTGTTGCTCAGTGTTCAGTGCGTGTGGGGTACAACCCCAAATCTTTGGCAACGGTTTTTTCAGGGCATCTTTACCACCAATTGGATGGTGTGTACAACCCAAAATCCTTTTTCAGTACATGGATGGGGTGGCCACTGTTATTCTATGGTCAGTGCGTTCGGCGCACTTCACCAAATTTTCTAAAATTCTTGTTTCTGGAGATCTTTTAGCACCAATTGAACGGTGTGAATAATGTTGCTCAGTGGTCAGTGCGTACGAAATCTTCTGCAACCTTTCCTACAAATTTTCTGGAACATTTTTTCTGGATATCTTTAGCATCAACGGTGTGGCCACTGTTGCTCAGTGTTCAGTGCGTGCGGCGTACAACCCCAAATATTCTGCAACCTTTCCTTCAAATTTTCTCGAACATTTATTCTGAACGTCTTTAGCATCAACGGTGTGGCCACTGTTGCTCAGTGTTCAGTGCGTGTGGGGTACAACCACAAATCTTTTGCAACCGTTTTTTCAGGGCAACTTCATCACCAATTGGACGGTGTGAATAATATTGCTCAGTGGTTAGTGCGTGCGGCGTACAACCCCAAATATTCTGCAACCTTTCCTACAAATTTTCTCGAACATTTTTTCTGAACATCTTTAGCATCAACGGTGTGGCCACTGTTGCTCAGTGTCCAGTGCGTGTGGGGTACAACCACAAATCTTTTGCAACCGTTTTTTCAGGACATCTTCATCACCAATTGGACGGTGTGGCTAATGTTGCTCAGTGGTTAGTGCGTGCGGCGTACAACCCCAAATCTTGTGCAACCTTTCCTACAGATTTTCTCGAAAATTTTTTCTGAACATCTTTAGCATCAACGGTGTGGCCACTGTTGCTCAGTGTTCAGTGCGTGTGGGGTACAACCCCAAATCTTTTGCAACCGTTTTTTCAGGATATCTTCATCACCAATTGGGCGGTGTGGCTAATGTTTCTCAGTGGTTAGTGCGTGCGGCGTACAACCCCAAATTTTGTGCAAGCTTTCCTACAAATTTTCTCGAAATTTTTTCTGAACATCTTTAGCATCAACGGTGTGGCCACTGTTGCTCAGTGTTCAGTGCGTGCGGCGTACAACCCCAAATCTTTTGCAACCGTTTTTTCAGGACATCCTCATCACCAATTGGACGGTGTGGCTAATGTTGCTCAGTGGTTAGTGCGTGCGGCGTACAACCCCAAATCTTCTGCAAACTTTCCTACAAATTTTATCGAACATTTTTTTTAAAAAATCTTTAGCATCAACGGTGTGGCCACTGTTGCTCAGTGTTCAGTTCGTGTGGGGTACAACCCCAAATATTTTGCAACCGTTTTCTCAGAACATCTTCATCACGAATTGGACGGTGTGGCTAATGTTGCTCAGTGGTTAGTGCGTGCGGCGTACAACCCCAAATATTCTGCAACCTTTCCTACAAATTTTCTCGAACATTTTTTCTGAACATCTTTAGCATCAACGGTGTGGCCACTGTTGCTCAGTGTTCAGTGCGTGCGGCGTACAACCCCAAATCTTTTGCAACCGTTTTTTCAGGACATCCTCATCACCAATTGGACGGTGTGGCTAATGTTGCTCAGTGGTTAGTGCGTGCGGCGTACAACCCCAAATCTTGTGCAACCTTTCCTACAGATTTTCTCGAAAATTTTTTCTGAACATCTTTAGCATCAACGGTGTGGCCACTGTTGCTCAGTGTTCAGTGCGTGTGGGGTACAACCGCAAATCTTTTGCAACCGTTTTTTCAGGATATCTTCATCACCAATTGGACGGTGTGGCTAATGTTTCTCAGTGGTTAGTGCGTGCGGCGTACAACCCCAAATATTCTGCAACCTTTCCTTCAAATTTTCTCGAACATTTATTCTGAACATCTTTAGCATCAACGGTGTGGCCACTGTTGCTCAGTGTTCAGTGCGTGCGGCGTACAACCCCAAATCTTTTGCAACCGTTTTTTCAGGACATCCTCATCACCAATTGGACGGTGTGGCTAATGTTGCTCAGTGGTTAGTGCGTGCGGCGTACAACCCCAAATCTTCTGCAAACTTTCCTACAAATTTTATCGAACATTTTTTTTAAAAAATCTTTAGCATCAACGGTGTGGCCACTGTTGCTCAGTGTTCAGTTCGTGTGGGGTACAACCCCAAATATTTTGCAACCGTTTTTTCAGGACATCTTCATGACCAATTGGACGGTGTGAATAATGTTGCTCAGTGGTTAGTGCGTGCGGCGTACAACCCCAAATTTTCCATTACCTTTTCTGCAAATTTTCTGGAACATTTTTTCTGGACATCTTTAGCACCAACGGTGTGGCCAAGGTTGCTCAGTGTTCAGTGCGTGTGGGGTACAACCCCAAATTTTTTGCAACCGTTTTCTCAGAACATCTTCATCACGAATTGGACGGTGTGGCTAATGTTGCTCAGTGGTTAGTGCGTGCGGCGTACAACCCCAAATTTTCTGCAACCTTTTCTGCAAATTTTCTGGAACATTTTTTCTGGACATCTTTAGCACCAACGGTGTGGCCACTGTTGCTCAGTGTTCAGTGCGTGTGGGGTACAACTACAAATCTTTTGCAACCGTTTTTTCAGGGCAACTTCATCACCAATTGGACGGTGTGAATAATGTTGCTCAGTGGTTAGTGCGTGCGGCGTACAACCCCAAATCTTCTGCAAACTTTCCTACAAATTTTATCGAACATTTTTTTTAAAAAATCTTTAGCATCAACGGTGTGGCCACTGTTGCTCAGTGTTCAGTTCGTGTGGGGTACAACCCCAAATATTTTGCAACCGTTTTTTCAGGACATCTTCATGACCAATTGGACGGTGTGAATAATGTTGCTCAGTGGTTAGTGCGTGCGGCGTACAACCCCAAATTTTCTGCAACCTTTTCTGCAAATTTTCTGGAACATTTTTTCTGGACATCTTTAGCACCAACGGTGTGGCCAAGGTTGCTCAGTGTTCAGTGCGTGTGGGGTACAACCCCAAATTTTTTGCAACCGTTTTCTCAGAACATCTTCATCACGAATTGGACGGTGTGGCTAATGTTGCTCAGTGGTTAGTGCGTGCGGCGTACAACCCCAAATATTCTGCAACCTTTCCTACAAATTTTCTCGAACATTTTTTCTGAACATCTTTAGCATCAACGTGGCCACTGTTGCTCAGTGTTCAGTGCGTGTGGGGTACAACCACAAATCTTTTGCAACCGTTTTTTCAGGACATCTTCATCACCAATTGGACGGTGTGGTTAATGTTGCTCAGTGGTTAGTGCGTGCGGCGTACAACCCCAAATTTTCTGCAACCTTTTCTTCAAATGGTCTATATCATTTTTTCTGGACATCTTTAGCACCAACGGCGTGGCCACTGTTGATCAGTGGTCAGTGGTTAGTGCGTGCGGCGTACAACCCCAAATCTTCTGCAAACTTTCCTACAAATTTTATCGAACATTTTTTCTGAACATCTTTAGCATCAACGGTGTGGCCACTGCTGCTCAGTGTTCAGTGCGTGTGGGGTACAACCCCAAATCTTTTGCAACCGTTTTTTCAGGACATCTTCATCACCAATTGGACGGTGTGAATAATGTTGCTCAGTGGTTAGTGCGTTCGGCGTACAACCCCAAATTTTCTTCAACCTTTTCTGCAAATTTTCTGGAACATTTTTTCTGGACATCTTTAGCACCAACGGTGTGGCCAAGGTTGCTCAGTGTTCAGTGCGTGTGGGGCACAACCCCAAATCTTTTGCAACCATTTTCTCAGAACATCTTCATCACCAATTGGACGGTGTGGCTAATGTTGCTCAGTGGTTAGTGCGTGCGGCGTACAACCCGAAATCTTATGCAACCTTTCCTACAAAATTTCTATAACATTTTTTCTGGACATCTTTAGCACCTACGGTGTGGCCACTGTTGCTCAGTATTCAGTGCGTGTGGGGTACAACCCCAAATCTTTTGCAACCGTTTTTTCAGGACATCTTCATCACCAATTGGACGGTGTGAATAATGTTTCTCAGTGGTTAGTGCGTGCGGCGTACAACCCGAAATCTTATGCAACCTTTCCTACAAATTTTCTCGAAATTTTTTCTGAAAATCCCTAGCACTAACGGTGTAGCCACTGTTGCTCAGTGTTCAGTGCGTGTTGGGTACAACCCCAAATCTTTTGCAACCGTTTTTTCAGGACATCTTCATCACCAATTGGACGGTGTGGCTAATGTTGCTCAGTGGTTAGTGCGTGCGGCGTACAACCCCAAATCTTCTGCAACCTTTCCTACAAATTTTATCGAACATTTTTTCTGAACATCTTTAGCATCAACGGTGTGGCCACTGTTGCTCAGTGTTCAGTGCGTGTGGGGTACAACCCCAAATCTTTTGCAACCGTTTTTTCAGGACATCTTCATCACCAATTGGACGGTGTGAATAATGTTGCTCAGTTTTTAGTGCGTGCGGCGCACAACCCCAAATTTTCTGCAACCTTTTCTGCAAATTTTCTGGAACATTTTTTCTAGACATCTTTAGCACCAACGGTGTGGCCAAGGTTGCTCAGTGTTCAGTGCGTGTGGGGTACAACCCCAAATCTTTTGCAACCGTTTTTTCAGAACATCTTCATCACAAATTGGACGGTGTGGCTAATGTTGCACAGTGTTCAGTTTGTGAGGCGTGCAACTCCACATAATTTTTTCAGGAGATCTTCTAGCATCAATTGGATGATGTGGCCACTGTTATTCTGTGGTCAGTGCGTTCGTCGCACTTCACCAAATTTTCTAAAATTTTTTTTTCCGGAATCTTTTATCACCAATTGAACGCTGTGAATAATGTTGCTCAGTGGTCAGTGCGTGCGGCGTACAACCCCAAATCTTCTGCAACCTTTCCTATAAATCTTCTCGAACATTTTTTCTAAATATCTTTAGCATCAACGGTGTGGCCACTGTTGCTCAGTGTTCAGTGCGTGTGGGGTACAACCCCAAATCTTTTGCAAACGTTTTTTCAGGACATCTTCATCACCAATTGGACGGTGTGAATAGTGTTGCTCAGTGGTTAGTGCGTGCGACGTACAGCCCCAAATCTTCTGCAACCTTTCTTACAAATTTTCTGGAACATTTTTTCTGGACATCTTTAGCACCAACGGTGCGGCCACTGTTGCTCAGTGTTCAGTGCGTGTGGGGTACAACCCCAAATCTTTTGCAACCGTTTTTTCAGGGCATCTTTACCACCAATTGGATGGTGTGGCCATTGTTGTTCAGTGTTCAGTTTGTGAGGAGTACAACTCTACATCCTTTTTTTCAGGAGATCTTTTAGCATCAATTGAACGGTGTGATAATGTTGCTCAGTGGTCAGTGCATGCGGCGTACAACCTCAAATCTTCTGCGACCTTTTCTGCAAATTCTGTGGAAAATTTTTTCTGGACATCTTTAGCATCAACGGTGTGGCCACTGTTGCTCAGTGTTCAGTGCGTGTGGGGTACAACCACAAATCTTTTGCAACCGTTTTTTCAGGACATCTTCATCACCAATTGGACGGTGTGGTTAATGTTGCTCAGTGGTTAGTGCGTGCGGCGTACAACCCCGAATTTTCTGCAACCGTTTTTTCAGGGCAACTTCATCACCAATTGGACGGTGTGGTTAATGTTGCTCAGTGGTTAGTGCGTACGGCGTACAACCCCAAATTTTCTGCAGCCTTTTCTTCAAATTTTCTGGAACATTTTTTCTGTACATCTTTAGCACCAACGGCGTGGCCACTGTTGATCAGTGGTCAGTGCGTGCGGGGTACAACCCCAAATCTTTTGCAACCGTTTTTTCAGGACATCTTCATCACCAATTGGACGGTGTGAATAATGTTTCTCAGTGGTTAGTGCGTGCGGCGTACAACCCGAAATCTTATGCAACCTTTCCTACAAATTTTCTCGAAATTTTTTCTGAAAATCCCTAGCATCAACGGTGTAGCCACTGTTGCTCAGTGTTCAGTGCGTGTTGGGTACAACCCCAAATCTTTTGCAACCGTTTTTTCAGGACATCTTCATCACCAATTGGACGGTGTGGCTAATGTTGCTCAGTGGTTAGTGCGTGCGGCGTACAACCCCAAATCTTCTGCAACCTTTCCTACAAATTTTATCGAACATTTTTTCTGAACATCTTTAGCATCAACGGTGTGGCCACTGTTGCTCAGTGTTCAGTGCGTGTGGGGTACAACCCCAAATCTTTTGCAACCGTTTTTTCAGGACATCTTCATCACCAATTGGACGGTGTGAATAATGTTGCTCAGTGGTTAGTGCGTGCGGCGTACAACCCCAAATTTTCTGCAACCTTTTCTGCAAATTTTCTGGAACATTTTTTCTAGACATCTTTAGCACCAACGGTGTTTCCAAGGTTGCTCAGTGTTCAGTGCGTGTGGGGTACAACCCCAAATCTTTTGCAACCGTTTTTTCAGAACATCTTCATCACAAATTGGACGGTGTGGCTAATGTTGCACAGTGTTCAGTTTGTGAGGGGTGCAACTCCACATAATTTTTTCAGGAGATCTTCTAGCATCAATTGGATGATGTGGCCACTGTTATTCTGTGGTCAGTGCGTTCGTCGCACTTCACCAAATTTTCTAAAATTTTTTTTTCCGGAATCTTTTATCACCAATTGAACGCTGTGAATAATGTTGCTCAGTGGTCAGTGCGTGCGGCGTACAACCCCAAATCTTCTGCAACCTTTCCTATAAATCTTCTCGAACATTTTTTCTAACTATCTTTAGCATCAACGGTGTGGCCACTGTTGCTCAGTGTTCAGTGCGTGTGGGGTACAACCCCAAATCTTTTGCAAACGTTTTTTCAGGACATCTTCATCACCAATTGGACGGTGTGAATAGTGTTGCTCAGTGGTTATTGCGTGCGGCGTACAACCCCAAATTTTCTGCAATCTTTTCTGCAAATTTTCTGGAACATTTTTTCTGGACATCTTCATCACCAATTGGACGGTGTGGCTAATGTTGCTATGTGGTTAGTGCATGCGGCGTACAATCCCAAATCTTCTGCAAATTTTCTGGAACATTTTTCTGGACATCCTTAGCACCAACGGTGTGGCCACTGTTGCTCAGTGTTCAGTTTGTGAGGCGTGCAACTCCACATCCTCTTTTTCAGGAGATCTTTTAGCATCAATTGGACGGTGTGATAATGTTGCTCAGTGGTTAGTGCGTGCGGCGTACAACCCCAAATCTTCTGCAACCTTTCCTACAAATTTTCTCGAACATTTTTTCTGAACATCTTTAGCATCAAAGGTGTGGCCACTGTTGCTCAGTGTTCAGTGCGTGTGGGGTACAACCCCAAATCTTTTGCAACCGTTTTTTCAGGATATCTTCATCACCAATTGGACGGTGTGGCTAATGTTTCTCAGTGGTTAGTGCGAGCGGCGTACAACCCCAAATCTTGTGCAACCTTTCCTAAAAATTTTCTCGAAAATTTTTTCTGAACATCTTTAGCATCAACGGTCTGGCCACTGTTGCTCAGTGTTTAGTGCGTGTGGGGTACAACCCCAAAGCTTTTGCAACCATTTTTTCAGGACACCTTCATCACCAATTGGACGGTGTGGCTTATGTTTCTCAGTGGTTAGTGCGTGCGGCGTACAACCCCAAATCTTGTGCAACCTTTCCTACAAATTTTCTCGAAAATTTTTTCTGAACATCTTTAGCATCAACGGTGTAGCCACTGTTGCTCAGTGTTCAGTGCGTGTGGGGTACAACCCCAAATATTTTGCAACCGTTTTTTCAGGACATCTTCATCACCAATTGGACGGTGTGGCTAATGTTGCTCAGTGGTTAGTGCGTGCGGCGTACAACCCCAAATCTTCTGCAAACTTTCCTACAAATTTTATCGAACATTTTTTCTGAACATCTTTAGCATCAACGGTGTGGCCACTGTTGCTCAGTGTTCAGTGCGTGTGGGGTACAACACCAAATCTTTTGCAATCGTCTTTTCAGGACATCTTCATCACCAGTTGGACGGTGTGAATAATGTTGCTCAGTGGTTAGTGCGTGTGGCGTACAACCCCAAATTTTCTGCAACCTTTTCTGCAAATTTTCTGGAACATTTTTTCTGGACATCTTTAGCACCAACGGTGTGGCCACTGTTGCTCAGTGTTCAGTGCGTGTGGGGTACAACCCCAAATATTTTGCAACCGTTTTTTCAGGACATCTTCATCACCAATTGGACGGTGTGGCTAATGTTGCTCAGTGGTTAGTGCGTGCGGCGTACAACCCCAAATCTTGTGCAACCTTTCCTACAGATTTTCTCGAAAATTTTTTCTGGACATCTTTAGCACCAACGGTGTGGCCAAGGTTGCTCAGTGTTCAGTGCGTGTGGGGTACAACCCCAAATCTTGTGCAACCTTTCCTACAAATTTTCTCGAAAATTTT
The DNA here is from genome assembly GCA_963583995.1 of Xylota segnis. NCBI lineage: Eukaryota > Metazoa > Arthropoda > Insecta > Diptera > Syrphidae > Xylota > Xylota segnis. The sequence continues at coordinate 102,122,073 of OY757236.1, read as the reverse complement.
TTCTGAACATCTTTAGCATCAACGGTGTAGCCACTGTTGCTCAGTGTTCAGTGCGTGTGGGGTACAACCCCAAATATTTTGCAACCGTTTTTTCAGGACATCTTCATCACCAATTGGACGGTGTGGCTAATGTTGCTCAGTGGTTAGTGCGTGCGGCGTACAACCCCAAATTTTCTGCAACCTTTTCTGCAAATTTTCTGGAACATTTTTTCTGGACATCTTTAGCACCAACGGTGTGGCCACTGTTGCTCAGTGTTCAGTGCGTGTGGGGTACAACTACAAATCTTTTGCAACCGTTTTTTCAGGGCAACTTCATCACCAATTGGACGGTGTGAATAATGTTGCTCAGTGGTTAGTGCGTGCGGCGTACAACCCCAAATTTTCTGCAACCTTTTCTGCAAATTTTCTGGAACATTTTTTCTGGACATCATTAGCACCAACGGTGTGGCCACTGTTGCTCAGTGTTCAGTGCGTGTGGGGCACAACCCCAAATCTTTTGCAACCGTTTTTTCAGGGCAACTTCATCACCAATTGGACGGTGTGAATAATGTTGCTCAGTGGTTAGTGCGTGCGGCGTACAACCCCAAATTTTCTGCAACCTTTTCTGCAAATTTTCTGGAATATTTTTTCTGGACATCTTTAGCACCAACGGTGTGGCCAAGGTTGCTCAGTGTTCAGTGATTGTGGCGTACAACCCCAAATCTTTTGCAACCGTTTTTACTTGCACCTATACCTATAGGGCAAGTATTGTATTCGTGCAAAATTTGGAACTCGAGATTTTAATCAAACTTGACATTACTATAATGGAGAAGTCCAAAAAAGTAGGTCCGCCAATGCCGTCTGTCTGTCTGTCTGTCTGTCTGTCTGTCTGTCTGTCTGTCTGTCTGTCTGTCTGTCTGTCAGTCTGTCTGTCTGTCTGTATATTCGACTGCAGCCTAAACGGCTGGACGGATTTGCTTCAAACTTCATATATAGGGTCTGTGGGATATTCCCTAGAGGCGAAATTTGAATTTTCATTCTAACCTCAAAATTAAGGGTAGTTTACTTAAGGCCGATTTCAGTTTAAATGGATTTTCTCGAAAACGGCTCTAACGATTTCGATAAAATTTAACGTGTGGGTTAGTTTGGGCATATGCTATGAGGTGGCATACCACGTTTTTCACGAAAAATTCGAATAACGGTAATATTGAAAATCAGCTGTTTCTCGGGTATTTGTTCGGCGATTGGGCTAAAAATTATTATTTGTAGGTTATAAGACAAGTGCAAAATGATGGCATACCAAATTTTGGAATGCCAGTCCCACTTTTATAAAACTTATTTTTTTTCAAAATTTTTACTAGAAATTGAGAAAAAATTATTTAAGCAAAGTAATAGGCCCTAAAATTCTCTATAATTCACTCAAACATCTTATCTGGCCACGCCCACTTTTAAAGGTGTTTTTTTTAAAAAAAACATTGAGTAAACTCCTACAATGTTATGATTATTATTCCATCGAAACGCGGAATGCCACGCCTACTTTACTGGGAAGAGCAAAACTTGGACTTTAATCCTGATAAAATTATGCACTTATAGCATTACGGTGCAAGTACGTACGACCCAGTCGTGCACTTTATTTCAGGACATCTTCATCACCAATTGGACGGTGTGGCTAATGTTGCTCAGTGGTTAGTGCGTGTGGCGTACAACCCCAAATATTCTGCAACCTTTCCTACAAATTTTCTGGAACATTTTTACTGGACATCTTTAGCACCAACGGTGTGGCCACTGTTGCTCAGTGTTCAGTGCGTGTGGGGTACAACCCCAAATATTTTGCAACCGTTTTTTCAGGGCAACTTCATCACCAATTGGACGGTGTGGCTAATGTTGCTCAGTGGTTAGTGCGTGTGGCGTACAACCCCGAATTTTCTGCAACCTTTTCTTCAAATTTTCTGGAACATTTTTTCTGAACATCTTTAGCATCAACGGTGTGGCCACTGTTGCTCAGTGTTCAGTGCGTGTGGGGTACAACCCCAAATATTTTGCAACCGTTTTTTCAGGGCAACTTCATCACCAATTGGACGGTGTGGCTAATGTTGCTCAGTGGTTAGTGCGTGCGGCGTACAACCCCAAATATTCTGCAACCTTTCCTACAAATTTTCTGGAACATTTTTTCTGAACATCTTTAGCATCAACGGTGTGGCCACTGTTGCTCAGTGTTCAGTGCGTGTGGGGTACAACCACAAATATTTTGCAACCGTTTTTTCAGGGCAACTTCATCACCAACTGGACGGTGTGAATAATGTTGCTCAGTGGTTAGTGCGTGCGGCGTACAACCCCAAATTTTCTGCAACCTTTTCTTCAAATTTTCTGGAACATTTTTTCTGAACATCTTTAGCATCAACGGTGTGGCCACTGTTGCTCAGTGTTCAGTGCGTGTGGGGTACAACCCCAAATATTTTGCAACCGTTTTTTCAGGGCAACTTCATCACCAATTGGACGGTGTGGCTAATGTTGCTCAGTGGTTAGTGCGTGCGGCGTACAACCCCAAATATTCTGCAACCTTTCCTACAAATTTTCTGGAACATTTTTTCTGAACATCTTTAGCATCAACGGTGTGGCCACTGTTGCTCCGTGTTCAGTGCGTGTGGGGTACAACCACAAATCTTTTGCAACCGTTTTTTCAGGGCAACTTCATCACCAACTGGACGGTGTGAATAATGTTGCTCAGTGGTTAGTGCGTGCGGCGTACAACCCCAAATTTTGTGCAACCTTTTCTGCAAATTTTATGGAACATTTTTTCTGGACATCTTTAGCACCAACGGTCTGGCCACTGTTGCTCAGTGTTTAGTGCGTGTGGGGTACAACCCCAAATCTTTTGCAACCATTTTTTCAGGACACCTTCATCACCAATTGGACGGTGTGGCTAATGTTTCTCAGTGGTTAGTGCGTGCGGCGTACAACCCCAAATCTTGTGCAACCTTTAATACAAATTTTCTCGAAAATTTTTTCTGAACATCTTTAGCATCAACGGTGTAGCCACTGTTGCTCAGTGTTCAGTGCGTGTGGGGTACAACCCCAAATATTTTGCAACCGTTTTTTCAGGACATCTTCATCACCAATTGGACGGTGTGGCTAATGTTGCTCAGTGGTTAGTGCGTGCGGCGTACAACCCCAAATCTTCTGCAAACTTTCCTACAAATTTTATCGAACATTTTTTCTGAACATCTTTAGCATCAACGGTGTGGCCACTGTTGCTCAGTGTTCAGTGCGTGTGGGGTACAACCCCAAATCTTTTGCAATCGTTTTTTCAGGACATCTTCATCACCAATTGGACGGTGTGAATAATGTTGCTCAGTGGTTAGTGCGTGCGGCGTACAACCCCAAATTTTCTGCAACCTTTTCTGCAAATTTTCTGGAACATTTTTTCTGGATATCTTTAGCACCAACGGTGTGGCCAAGGTTGCTCAGTGTACAGTGCGTGTGGGGCACAACCCCAAATCTTTTGCAACCGTTTTCTCAGAACATCTTCATCACCAATTGGACGGTGTGGCTAATGTTGCTCAGTGGTTAGTGCGTGCGGCGTACAACCCCAAATATTCTGCAACCTTTCCTACAAATTTTCTGGAACATTTTTTCTGAACATCTTTAGCATCAACGGTGTGGCCACTGTTGCTCAGTGTTCAGTGCGTGTGGGGTACAACCACAAATATTTTGCAACCGTTTTTTCAGGGCAACTTCATCACCAACTGGACGGTGTGAATAATGTTGCTCAGTGGTTAGTGCGTGAGTTACATATTTGTATGGTGACCTCCACCAGTAAACATGTATAGCAACAACCTTAAGTCGTTGCTCCATTTAGATCAGCATAATTGTACCTACATATCATATTAAGTTCATTAACATAAAAGCATTTCCATTTGCATGAAATGCACTTTCCTAAAATTTAATGCATTTGATATTTGATACCTACTTATTAATTCTCGAATAAATAATAATAAAAGTCAGTCAGCGATAGACACTAAACGGAATCACTTGAGTTTTTATTTAATTGGCGCAGTCGGTAGGATAGACACTAAACGGAATCACTTGAGTTTTTATTTAATTGGCGCAGTCGGTAGGATAGACACTAAACGGAATCACTTGAGTTTTTATTTAATTGGCGCAGTCGTACGGATTTTTTTTTTTTTTTTTTTTTTTTTTTTTTTTTTTGTTGTTTTTGAAAGAAAAAGAAAAAAAAACGAACCACATTGAACATTAAAGAACTACAAATCAGTCTTTAATGAAAACAATTAATTAGAAAAAGTGCAGTGATTATTACGTACTATAAATCAGTCGTAACAAAGACATAAAATAAAAATAGAATTCAAGTGATTGTTGCGGACTAAAAATCAGTCGCAGCACACAGAAAAGAAAGATATAAGTGCCGTTAATAGTGATATCCGAAGACACCAACATTTCGCGACAAATACTCCACGATTCCAGAAGAAATTTACAAGCGGAAGAGGAAGAAACCGAAATGGCAGCTGACCCAAATACCATACTGGCCACAATGGCGCAAATTCTCGCTAGACTAGAGGCCAATACTCAACAACCTGATAGCCGAGCCCTAGTTCTAATGAGAGAGATTTCATACATAAAAGAATTCTCTGGAAATAGAGAAGAGCTAACGCAGTTCATAAATGTGGTGGACAACCACATTAGCCTAACACCGGAGGACAGAAGACCCACTACATGGACAGCAATAGCACAATGCAAGGTGACTGGAAGAGCAAAGGAGCTACTGCTGACTAATGCAATAACAACGTGGGATGAAGCGAGGAACCTGCTTGGATTGACGTTTAGACCAATAATCGACCAGGGAGAAATCACAAGGAAAATAAATAATTTAAGGATAATCTATTGGCCGACGGTCATAATGGCAATACTAACGATAACGACAGCGGAAGCAACTCTTATAATAACACCAATACAAACAGGTAAAGGCTACACCACTCTGAACCTAGGGCCAGTCCAAGTAATAAATAATAGCCAGACAATTTTGCATATAATCGACACTAAGGAAATACTTTCAACAATTGCATTAATTGAACTAAATTTACAAACTCTACAGTTAACAAATAATTCGGAAATACAGAACGAAATATTTAACATCAAAGCAAAACTTCATGCAATTATACCACTCAGAAGACAGAAAAGAGGACTTCTAAACTTTATAGGAACAACACAAAAATGGTTGTTTGGGACAATGGACGACAATGACAGACAAGACATCCTCGAACATATGAAAGTTGTAGATACTAATAATCATGCAGCAATAACAAATCTTAATCAACAAATTAAAATTAATGGGCAGTTCATGGATTCATTAAATAAATTTAAAAAAACAATAGAAACAGATAGGGAAACATTATCGTATACCTACCAAAGTATCGCATCTAACCAAAAAGACATTGTAAGGAAACAATTGATTACCGAGCAACTACTAAAATTGCAAATATTAGAAAGTAAAATAGATAGCATACTAGACAATATAGCTTCTGCTAAGCAAGGCATACTACATCCAAGTATATTGACCGGGATGGAATTAAAAATAGCACATATAGACTTTTATAAACTTGAATATGCTAGAATAGGGCTTTTGAGATTCGACCAAGATAGAGTTATCATAGCTGTAAAATTACCGAAAGACTACATTACGACCCAACTTAAAATGATTATACCCATTCCAAATGACAAGAAAAAAGAAATAGACATCGAAGCGTTTCAACTTATAGAAATAAATAACCTACAATATGAATACAATATTAATAATATTTATTTAAAAGAACTAAATCTAAGCCATTCATGTATAACACAAAATGCATGTACTTATCGCTATAACGCAGTAAAAAGAATAACTAAGATTGATGATAATACCATTATATGTATAAACTTAGAAAAGGAATATGTAATTAATCAATGCGACGATAGACAATTAAACCTTACTGGAAACTTTATAATAAATATCAACAATTGCTCTATTAACATACTAAATGTAACTATTGTAAATTACCAATTAGAATTTATTCAAAAATTTCATTATGAAGATGAAGAAAAAATTAACATAACGGAAAAATTAAACTTTAAAGAAATTGAATCAATACAGCAAATTGAAAACTTAAAACATATTGAAGAATTGAATTACCATAGAATAATTAATTATGCTAGTAACATAACAATGTTCGTAATACTCATAGTAATAATAACTGTAATTATTTGCATAGCTAAGACAAATCGTGAACTAAAAATAAAAATTAATAATGTTACCAAGTCAGAACCAAAAATTCAAAAAATTGAGATTCCAACGATTCAGGAGAATCTTAAAACAAAGGGTGGAGAAGTTACATATTTGTATGGTGACCTCCACCAGTAAACATGTATAGCAACAACCTTAAGTCGTTGCTCCATTTAGATCAGCATAATTGTACCTACATATCATATTAAGTTCATTAACATAAAAGCATTTCCATTTGCATGAAATGCACTTTCCTAAAATTTAATGCATTTGATATTTGATACCTACTTATTAATTCTCGAATAAATAATAATAAAAGTCAGTCAGCGATAGACACTAAACGGAATCACTTGAGTTTTTATTTAATTGGCGCAGTCGGTAGGATAGACACTAAACGGAATCACTTGAGTTTTTATTTAATTCGTGCGGCGTACAACCCCAAATTTTCTGCAACCTTTTCTTCAAATTTTCTGGAACATTTTTTCTGAACATCTTTAGCATCAACGGTGTGGCCACTGTTGCTCAGTGTTCAGTGCGTGTGGGGTACAACCCCAAATATTTTGCAACCGTTTTTTCAGGGCAACTTCATCACCAATTGGACGGTGTGGCTAATGTTGCTCAGTGGTTAGTGCGTGCGGCGTACAACCCCAAATATTCTGCAACCTTTCCTACAAATTTTCTGGAACATTTTTTCTGAACATCTTTAGCATCAACGGTGTGGCCACTGTTGCTCCGTGTTCAGTGCGTGTGGGGTACAACCACAAATCTTTTGCAACCGTTTTTTCAGGGCAACTTCATCACCAACTGGACGGTGTGAATAATGTTGCTCAGTGGTTAGTGCGTGCGGCGTACAACCCCAAATTTTGTGCAACCTTTTCTGCAAATTTTATGGAACATTTTTTCTGGACATCTTTAGCACCAACGGTCTGGCCACTGTTGCTCAGTGTTTAGTGCGTGTGGGGTACAACCCCAAATCTTTTGCAACCATTTTTTCAGGACACCTTCATCACCAATTGGACGGTGTGGCTAATGTTTCTCAGTGGTTAGTGCGTGCGGCGTACAACCCCAAATCTTGTGCAACCTTTAATACAAATTTTCTCGAAAATTTTTTCTGAACATCTTTAGCATCAACGGTGTAGCCACTGTTGCTCAGTGTTCAGTGCGTGTGGGGTACAACCCCAAATATTTTGCAACCGTTTTTTCAGGACATCTTCATCACCAATTGGACGGTGTGGCTAATGTTGCTCAGTGGTTAGTGCGTGCGGCGTACAACCCCAAATCTTCTGCAAACTTTCCTACAAATTTTATCGAACATTTTTTCTGAACATCTTTAGCATCAACGGTGTGGCCACTGTTGCTCAGTGTTCAGTGCGTGTGGGGTACAACCCCAAATCTTTTGCAATCGTTTTTTCAGGACATCTTCATCACCAATTGGACGGTGTGAATAATGTTGCTCAGTGGTTAGTGCGTGCGGCGTACAACCCCAAATTTTCTGCAACCTTTTCTGCAAATTTTCTGGAACATTTTTTCTGGATATCTTTAGCACCAACGGTGTGGCCAAGGTTGCTCAGTGTACAGTGCGTGTGGGGCACAACCCCAAATCTTTTGCAACCGTTTTCTCAGAACATCTTCATCACCAATTGGACGGTGTGGCTAATGTTGCTCAGTGGTTAGTGCGTGCGGCGTACAACCCCAAATTTTCTGCAACCTTTTCTGCAAATTTTCTGGAACATTTTTTCTGGACATCATTAGCACCAACGGTGTGGCCACTGTTGCTCAGTGTTCAGTGCGTGTGGGGCACAACCCCAAATCGTTTGCAACCGTTTTTTCAGGGCAACTTCATCACCAATTGGACGGTGTGAATAATGTTGCTCAGTGGTTAGTGCGTGCGGCGTACAACCCCAAATTTTCTGCAACCTTTTCTGCAAATTTTCTGGAACATTTTTTCTGGACATCTTTAGCATCAACGGTGTGGCCACTGTTGCTCAGTGTTCAGTGCGTGTGGGGTACAACCCCAAATCTTTTGCAACCGTTTTCTCAGAACATCTTCATCACCAATTGGACGGTGTGGCTAATGTTGCTCAGTGGTTAGTGCGTGCGGCGTACAACCCCAAATATTCTGCAACCTTTCCTACAAGTTTTCTCGAATATTTTTTCTGAACATCTTTAGCATCAACGGTGTGGCCACTGTTGCTCAGTGTTCAGTGCGTGTGGGGTACAACCACAAATCTTTTGCAACCGTTTTTTCAGGGCAACTTCATCACCAATTGGACGGTGTGAATAATGTTGCTCAGTGGTTAGTGCGTGCGGCGTACAACCCCAAATTTTCTGCAACCTTTTCTGCAAATTTTCTGGAACATTTTTTCTGGACATCATTAGCACCAACGGTGTGGCCACTGTTGCTCAGTGTTCAGTGCGTGTGGGGCACAACCCCAAATCGTTTGCAACCGTTTTTTCAGGGCAACTTCATCACCAATTGGACGGTGTGAATAATGTTGCTCTGTGGTTAGTGCGTGCGGCGTACAACCCCAAATTTTCTGCAACCTTTTCTGCAAATTTTCTGGAACATTTTTTCTGGACATCATTAGCACCAACGGTGTGGCCACTGTTGCTCAGTGTACAGTGCGTGTGGGGCACAACCCCAAATCTTTTGCAACCGTTTTTTCAGGGCAACTTCATCACCAATTGGACGGTGTGAATAATGTTGCTCAGTGGTTAGTGCGTGCGACGTACAACCCCAAATATTCTGCAACCTTTCCTACAAATTTTCTCGAACATTTTTTCTGAACATCTTTAGCATCAACGGTGTGGCCACTGTTGCTCAGTGTTCAGTGCGTGTGGGGTACAACCACAAATCTTTTGCAACCGTTTTTTCATTGCAACTTCATCACCAATTGGACGGTGTGAATAATGTTGCTCAGTTGTTAGTGCGTGCGGCGTACAACCCCAAATTTTCTGCAACCTTTTCTGCAAATTTTCTGGAACATTTTTTCTGGACATCTTTAGCACCAACGGTGTGGCCACTGTTGCTCAGTGTTCAGTGCGTGTGGGGCACAACCCCAAATCTTTTGCAACCGTTTTTTCAGGGAACTTCATCACCAACTGGACGGTGTAAATAATGTTGCTCAGTGGTTAGTGCGTGCGGCGTACAACCCCAAATTTTCTGCAACCTTTTCTGCAAATTTTCTGGAACATTTTTTCTGGACATCTTTAGCACCAACGGTGTGGCCACTGTTGCTCAGTGTTCAGTGCGTGTGGGGCACAACCCCAAATCTTTTGCAACCGTTTTTTCAGGGCAACTTCATCACCAATTGGACGGTGTGGCTAATGTTGCTCAGTGGTTAGTGCGTGCGGCGTACAACCCCAAATTTTATGCAACCTTTTCTTCAAATTTTCTGGAACATTTTTTCTGGACATCTTTAGCACCAACGGCGTGGCCCCTGTTGATCAGTGGTCAGTGCGTGTGGGGTACAACCCCAAATCTTTTGCAACCGTTTTTTCAGGACATCTTCATCACCAATTGGACGGTGTGGCTAATGTTGCTCAGTGGTTAGTGCGTGCGGCGTACAACCCCAAATCTTCTGCAAACTTTCCTACAAATTTTATCGAACATTTTTTCTGAACATCTTTAGCATCAACGGTGTGGCCACTGTTGCTCAGTGGTCAGTGCGTGTGGGGTACAACCCCAAATCTTTTGCAACCGTTTTTTCAGGACATCTTCATCACAAATTGGACGGTGTGAATAATGTTGCTCAGTGGTTAGTGCGTGCGGCGTACAACCCCAAATTTTCTGCAACCTTTTCTGCCAATTTTCTGGAATATTTTTTCTGGACATCTTTAGCACCAACGGTGTGGCCAAGGTTGCTCAGTGTTCAGTGCGTGTGGGGTACAACCCCAAATCTTTAGCAACCGTTTTCTCAGAACATCTTCATCACCAATTGGACGGTGTGGCTAATATTGCTCAGTGGTTAGTGCGTGCGGCGTACAACCCCAAATATTCTGCAACTTTTCCTACAAATTGTCTCGAACATTTTTTCTGAACATCTTTAGCATAAACGGTGTGGCCACTGTTGCTCAGTGTTCAGTGCGTGTGGGGCACAACCCCAAATCTTTTGCAACCGTTTTTTCAGGGCAACTTCATCACCAACTGGACGGTGTGAATAATGTTGCTCAGTGGTTAGTGCGTGCGGCGTACAACCCCAAATTTTCTGCAACCTTTTCTGCAAATTTTCTGGAATATTTTTTCTGGACATCTTTAGCACCAACGGTGTGGCCAAGGTTGCTCAGTGTTCAGTGCGTGTGGGGTACAACCCCAAATCTTTAGCAACCGTTTTCTCAGAACATCTTCATCACCAATTGGACGGTGTGGCTAATATTGCTCAGTGGTTAGTGCGTGCGGCGTACAACCCCAAATATTCTGCAACCTTTCCTACAAATTTTCTCGAACATTTTTTCTGAACATCTTTAGCATCAACGGTGTGGCCACTGTTGCTCAGTGTTCAGTGCGTGTGGGGTACAACCACAAATCTTTTGCAACCGTTTTTTCAGGACATCTTCATCACCAATTGGACGGTGTGAATATTGTTGCTCAGTGGTTAGTGCGTGCGGCGTACAACCCCAAATTTTCTGCAACCTTTTCTGCAAATTTTCTGGAATATTTTTTCTGGACATCTTTAGCACCAACGGTGTGGCCAAGGTTGCTCAGTGTTCAGTGCGTGTGGGGTACAACCCCAAATTTTTAGCAACCGTTTTCTCAGAACATCTTCATCACCAATTGGACGGTGTGGCTAATGTTGCTCAGTGGTTAGTGCGTGCGGCTTACAACCCCAAATTTTCTGCAACCTTTTCTGCAAATTTTCTGGAAAAATTTTGTCTGGACATCTTTAGCACCAACGGTGTGGCCACTGTTGCTCAGTGTTCAGTGCGTGTGGGGCACAACCCCAAATCTTTTGCAACCGTTTTTTCAGGGCAACTTCATCACCAATTGGACGGTGTGAATAATGTTACTCAGTGGTTAGTGCGTGCGGCGTACAACCCCAAATTTTCTGCAAACTTTCCTACAAATTTTATCGAACATTTTTTCTGGACATCTTTAGCATCAACGGTGTGGCCACTGTTGCTCAGTGTTCAGTGCGTGTGGGGTACAACCCCAAATCTTTTGCAATCGTTTTTTCAGGACATCTTCATCACCAATTGGACGGTGTGGCTAATGTTGCTCAGTGGTTAGTGCGTGCGGCGTACAACCCCAAATCTTCTGCCAACTTTCCTACAAATTTTATCGAACATTTTTTCTGATCATCTTTAGCATCAACGGTGTGGCCACTGTTGCTCAGTGTTCAGTGCGTGTGGGGTACAACCCCAAATCTTTTGCAATCGTTTTTTCAGGACATCTTCATCACCAATTGGACGGTGTGAATAATGTTGCTCAGTGGTTAGTGCGTGCGGCGTACAACCCCAAATTTTCTGCAACCTTTTCTGCAAATTTTCTGGAATATTTTTTCTGGACATCTTTAGCACCAACGGTGTGGCCAAGGTTGCTCAGTGTTCAGTGCGTGTGGGGTACAACCCCAAATCTTTTGCAACCGTTTTCTCAGAACATCTTCATCACCAATTGGACGGTGTGGCTAATGTTGCTCAGTGGTTAGTGCGTGCGGCGTACAACCCCAAATATTCTGCAACCTTTCCTACAAATTTTCTCGAACATTTTTTCTGAACAACTTTAGCATCAACGGTGTGGCCACTGTTGCTCAGTGTTCAGTGCGTGTGGGGTACAACCACAAATCTTTTGCAAACGTTTTTTCAGGGCAACTTCATCACCAATTGGACGGTGTGAATAATGTTGCTCAGTGGTTAGTGCGTGCGGCGTACAACCCCAAATTTTCTGCAACCTTTTCTGCAAATTTTCTGGAACATTTTTTCTGGACATCTTTAGCACCAACGGTGTGGCCACTGTTGCTGTGTTCAGTGCGTGTGGGGCACAACCCCAAATCTTTTGCAACCGTTTTTTCAGGGCAACTTCATCACCAATTGGACGGTGTGGCTAATGTTGCTCAGTGGTTAGTGCGTGCGGCGTACAACCCCAAATTTTCTGCAACCTTTTCTTCAAATTTTCTGGAACATTTTTTCTGGACATCTTTAGCACCAACGACGTGGCCACTGTTGATCAGTGGTCAGTGCGTGTGGGGTACAACCCCAAATCTTTTGCAACCGTTTTTTCAGGACATCTTCATCACCAATTAGACGGTGTGGCTAATGTTGCTCAGTGGTTAGTGCGTGCGGCGTACAACCCCAAATTTTCTGCAACCTTTTCTGCAAATTTTCTGGAAAAATTTTGTCTGGACATCTTTAGCACCAACGGTGTGGCCACTGCTGCTCAGTGTTCAGTGCGTGTGGGGTACAACCCCAAATCTTTTGCAACCATTTTTTCAGGACATCTTCATCACCAATTGGACGGTGTGAATAATGTTGCTCAGTGGTTAGTGCGTTCGGCGTAGAACCCCAAATTTTCTGCAACCTTTTCTGCAAATTTTCTGGAACATTTTTTCTGGACATCTTTAGCATCAACGGTGTGGCCACTGTTGCTCAGTGTTCAGTGCGTGTGGGGTACAACACCAAATCTTTTGCAACGGTTTTTTCAGGACATCTTCATCACCAATTGGACGGTGTGAATAGTGTTGCTCAGTGGTTAGTGCGTGCGACGTACAGCCCCAAATCTTCTGCAACCTTTCCTGCAAATTTTCTGGAACATTTTTTCTGGACATCCTTAGCACCAACGGTGTGGCCACTGTTGCTCAGTGTTCAGTGCGTGTGGGGTACAACCCCAAATATTTTGCAACCGTTTTTTCAGGATATCTTCATCACCAATTGGACGGTGTGGCCATTGTTGTTCAGTGTTCAGTTTGTGAGGAGTACAACTCTACATCCTTTTTTTCAGGAGATCTTTTAGCATCAATTGAACGGTGTGATAATGTTGCTCAGTGGTCAGTGCATGCGGCGTACAACCTCAAATCTTCTGCAACCTTTTCTGCAAATTTTGTGGAACATTTTTTCTGGACATCTTTAGCACCAACGGTGTGGCCACAGTTGCTCAGTGTTCAGTGCGTGTGGAGTACAGCCCCAAATCTTTTGCAACCGTTTTATCAGGACATCTTCATCACCAATTGGACGGTGTGAATAGTGTTGCTCAGTGGTTAGTGCGTGCGACGTACAGCCCCAAATATTCTGCAACCTTTCCTGCAAATTTTCTGGAACATTTTTTCTGGACATCTTTAGCACCAACGGTGCGGCCACTGTTGCTCAGTGTTCAGTGCGTGTGGGATACAACCCCAAATCTTTTGCAACCGTTTTTTCAGGGCATCTTTACCACCAATTGGATGGTGTGGCCATTGTTGTTCAGTGTTCAGTTTGTGAGGAGTACAACTCTACATCCTTTTTTTCAGGAGATCTTTTAGCATCAATTGAACGGTGTGATAATGTTGCTCAGTGGTTAGTGCGTGCGGCGTACAACCCCAAATTTTCTGCAACCTTTTCTTCAAATTTTCTGGAATATTTTTTCTGGACATCTTTAGCACCAACGGTGTGGCCACTGTTGATCAGTGGTCAGTGCGTGTGGGGTACAACCCCAAATCTTTTGCAACCGGTTTTTCAGGACATCCTTACAACCAATTCGACGGTGTGGCTAATGTTGCTCAGTGGTTAGTGCGTGAGGCGTACAACCCCAAATTTTCTGCAACCTTTCCTGCAAATTTTCTGGAACATTTTTTCTGGACATCTTTAGCACCAACGGTGCGGCCACTGTTGCTCAGTGTTCAGTGCGTGTGGGATACAACCCCAAATCTTTTGCAACCGTTTTTTCAGGGCATCTTTACCACCAATTGGATGGTGTGGCCATTGTTGTTCAGTGTTCAGTTTGTGAGGAGTACAACTCTACATCCTTTTTTTCAGGAGATCTTTTAGCATCAATTGAACGGTGTGATAATGTTGCTCAGTGGTTAGTGCGTGCGGCGTACAACCCCAAATTTTCTGCAACCTTTTCTTCAAATTTTCTGGAATATTTTTTCTGGACATCTTTAGCACCAACGGTGTGGCCACTGTTGATCAGTGGTCAGTGCGTGTGGGGTACAACCCCAAATCTTTTGCAACCGGTTTTTCAGGACATCCTTACAACCAATTCGACGGTGTGGCTAATGTTGCTCAGTGGTTAGTGCGTGCGGCGTACAACCCCAAATTTTCTGCAACCTTTTCTTCAAATTTTCTGGAATATTTTTTCTGGACATCTTTAGCACCAACGGTGTGGCCACTGTTGATCAGTGGTCAGTGCGTGTGGGGTACAACCCCAAATCTTTTGCAACCGGTTTTTCAGGACATCCTTACAACCAATTCGACGGTGTGGCTAATGTTGCTCAGTGGTTAGTGCGTGAGGCGTACAACCCCAAATTTTCTGCAACCTTTCCTGCAAATTTTCTGGAACATTTTTTCTGGACATCTTTAGCACCAACGGTGCGGCCACTGTTGCTCAGTGTTCAGTGCGTGTGGGATACAACCCCAAATCTTTTGCAACCGTTTTTTCAGGGCATCTTTACCACCAATTGGATGGTGTGGCCATTGTTGTTCAGTGTTCAGTTTGTGAGGAGTACAACTCTACATCCTTTTTTTCAGGAGATCTTTTAGCATCAATTGAACGGTGTGATAATGTTGCTCAGTGGTTAGTGCGTGCGGCGTACAACCCCAAATTTTCTGCAACCTTTTCTTCAAATTTTCTGGAATATTTTTTCTGGACATCTTTAGCACCAACGGTGTGGCCACTGTTGATCAGTGGTCAGTGCGTGTGGGGTACAACCCCAAATCTTTTGCAACCGTTTTTTCAGGACATCTTCATCACCAATTGGAAGGTGTGGCTAATGTTGCTCAGTGGTTAGTGCGTGCGGCGTACAACCCCAAATCTTCTGCAAACTTTCCTACAAATTTTATCGAACATTTTTACTTGCACCTATACCTATAGGGCAAGTATTGTATTCGTGCAAAATTTGGAACTCGAGATTTTAATCAAACTTGACATTACTATAATGGAGAAGTCCAAAAAAGTAGGTCCGCCAATGCCGTCTGTCTGTCTGTCTGTCTGTCTGTCTGTCTGTCTGTCTGTCTGTCAGTCTGTCTGTCTGTCTGTATATTCGACTGCAGCCTAAACGGCTGAACGGATTTGCTTCAAACTTCATATATAGGGTCTGTGGGATATTCCCTAGAGGCGAAATTTGAATTTTCATTCTAACCTCAAAATTAAGGGTAGTTTACTTAAGGCCGATTTCAGTTTAAATGGATTTTCTCGAAAACGGCTCTAACGATTTCGATAAAATTTAATGTGTGGGTTAGTTTGGGCATATGCTATGAGGTGGCATACCACGTTTTTCACGAAAAATTCGAATAACGGTAATATTGAAAATCAGCTGTTTCTCGGGTATTTGTTCGGCGATTGGGCTAAAAATTATTATTTGTAGGTTATAAGACAAGTGCAAAATGATGGCATACCAAATTTTGGAATGCCACGCCCACTTTTATAAAACTTTTTTTTTTTCAAAATTTTTACTAGAAATTGAGAAAAAATTATTTAAGCAAAGTAATAGGCCCTAAAATTCTCTATAATTCACCCAAACATCTTATCTGGCCACGCCCACTTTTAAAGGTGTTTTTTTTAAAAAAAACATTGAGTAAACTCCCACAATGTTATGATTATCATTCCATCGAAACGCGGAATGCCACGCCTACTTTACTGGGAAGAGCAAAACTTGGACTTTAATCCTGATAAAATTATGCACTTATAGCATTACGGTGCAAGTACGTACGACCCAGTCGTGCACTTTATTTCTGAACATCTTTAGCATCAACGGTGTGGCCACTGTTGCTCAGTGTTCAGTGCGTGTGGGGTACAACCACAAATCTTTTGCAACCGTTTTTTCAGGACATCTTCATCAATAATTGGACGGTGTGAATAATGTTGCTAAGTGGTTAGTGCGTGCGGCGTACAACCCCAAATTTTCTGCAACCTTTTCTGCAAATTTTCTGGAACATTTTTTCTGGACATCTTTAGCACCAACGGCGTGGCCACTGTTGATCAGTGGTCAGTGCGTGTGGGGTACAACTCCAAATCTTTTGCAACCTTTTCTGCAAATTTTGTGGAACATTTTTTCTGAACATCTTTAGCACCAACGGTGTGGCCACTGTTGATCAGTGGTCAGTGCGTGTGGGGTACAACTCCAAATCTTTTGCAACCGTTTTATCAGGACATCTTCATCACCAATTGGACGGTGTGAATAGTGTTGCTCAGTGGTTAGTGCGTGCGACGTACAGCCCCAAATCTTCTGCAACCTTTCCTGCAAATTTTCTGGAACATTTTTTCTGGACATCTTTAGCACCAACGGTGCGGCCACTGTTGCTCAGTGTTCAGTGCGTGTGGGATACAACCCCAAATCTTTTGCAACCGTTTTTTCAGGGCATCTTTACCACCAATTGGATGGTGTGGCCATTGTTGTTCAGTGTTCAGTTTGTGAGGAGTACAACTCTACATCCTTTTTTTCAGGAGATCTTTTAGCATCAATTGAACGGTGTGATAATGTTGCTCAGTGGTTAGTGCGTGCGGCGTACAACCCCAAATTTTCTGCAACCTTTTCTTCAAATTTTCTGGAATATTTTTTCTGGACATCTTTAGCACCAACGGTGTGGCCACTGTTGATCAGTGGTCAGTGCGTGTGGGGTACAACCCCAAATCTTTTGCAACCGTTTTTTCAGGACATCTTCATCACCAATTGGAAGGTGTGGCTAATGTTGCTCAGTGGTTAGTGCGTGCGGCGTACAACCCCAAATCTTCTGCAAACTTTCCTACAAATTTTATCGAACATTTTTACTTGCACCTATACCTATAGGGCAAGTATTGTATTCGTGCAAAATTTGGAACTCGAGATTTTAATCAAACTTGACATTACTATAATGGAGAAGTCCAAAAAAGTAGGTCCGCCAATGCCGTCTGTCTGTCTGTCTGTCTGTCTGTCTGTCTGTCTGTCTGTCTGTCTGTCTGTCTGTCTGTCTGTCTGTCTGTCTGTCTGTCTGTCTGTCTGTCAGTCTGTCTGTCTGTCTGTATATTCGACTGCAGCCTAAACGGCTGAACGGATTTGCTTCAAACTTCATATATAGGGTCTGTGGGATATTCCCTAGAGGCGAAATTTGAATTTTCATTCTAACCTCAAAATTAAGGGTAGTTTACTTAAGGCCGATTTCAGTTTAAATGGATTTTCTCGAAAACGGCTCTAACGATTTCGATAAAATTTAATGTGTGGGTTAGTTTGGGCATATGCTATGAGGTGGCATACCACGTTTTTCACGAAAGATTCGAATAACGGTAATATTGAAAATCAGCTGTTTCTCGGGTATTTGTTCGGCGATTGGGCTAAAAATTATTATTTGTAGGTTATAAGACAAGTGCAAAATGATGGCATACCAAATTTTGGAATGCCACGCCCACTTTTATAAAACTTTTTTTTTTTCAAAATTTTTACTAGAAATTGAGAAAAAATTATTTAAGCAAAGTAATAGGCCCTAAAATTCTCTATAATTCACTCAAACATCTTATCTGGCCACGCCCACTTTTAAAGGTGTTTTTTTTAAAAAAAACATTGAGTAAACTCCTACAATGTTATGATTATCATTCCATCGAAACGCGGAATGCCACGCCTACTTTACTGGGAAGAGCAAAACTTGGACTTTAATCCTGATAAAATTATGCACTTATAGCATTACGGTGCAAGTACGTACGACCCAGTCGTGCACTTTATTTCTGAACATCTTTAGCATCAACGGTGTGGCCACTGTTGCTCAGTGTTCAGTGCGTGTGGAGTACAGCCCCAAATCTTTTGCAACCGTTTTATCAGGACATCTTCATCACCAATTGGACGGTGTGAATAGTGTTGCTCAGTGGTTAGTGCGTGCGACGTACAGCCCCAAATCTTCTGCAACCTTTCCTGCAAATTTTCTGGAACATTTTTTCTGGACATCTTTAGCACCAACGGTGCGGCCACTGTTGCTCAGTGTTCAGTGCGTGTGGGATACAACCCCAAATCTTTTGCAACCGTTTTTTCAGGGCATCTTTACCACCAATTGGATGGTGTGGCCATTGTTGTTCAGTGTTCAGTTTGTGAGGAGTACAACTCTGCATCCTTTTTTTCAGGAGATCTTTTAGCATCAATTGAACGGTGTGATAATGTTGCTCAGTGGTTAGTGCGTGCGGCGTACAACCCCAAATTTTCTGCAACCTTTTCTTCAAATTTTCTGGAATATTTTTTCTGGACATCTTTAGCACCAACGGTGTGGCCACTGTTGATCAGTGGTCAGTGCGTGTGGGGTACAACCCCAAATCTTTTGCAACCGGTTTTTCAGGACATCCTTACAACAAATTCGACGGTGTGGCTAATGTTGCTCAGTGGTTAGTGCGTGCGGCGTACAACCCCAAATTTTCTGCAACCTTTTCTTCAAATTTTCTGGAATATTTTTTCTGGACATCTTTAGCACCAACGGTGTGGCCACTGTTGATCAGTGGTCAGTGCGTGTGGGGTACAACCCCAAATCTTTTGCAACCGGTTTTTCAGGACATCCTTACAACCAATTCGACGGTGTGGCTAATGTTGCTCAGTGGTTAGTGCGTGAGGCGTACAACCCCAAATTTTCTGCAACCTTTCCTGCAAATTTTCTGGAACATTTTTTCTGGACATCTTTAGCACCAACGGTGCGGCCACTGTTGCTCAGTGTTCAGTGCGTGTGGGATACAACCCCAAATCTTTTGCAACCGTTTTTTCAGGGCATCTTCATCACCAATTGGAAGGTGTGGCTAATGTTGCTCAGTGGTTAGTGCGTGCGGCGTACAATCCCAAATCTTCTGCAAACTTTCCTACAAATTTTATCGAACATTTTTACTTGCACCTATACCTATAGGGCAAGTATTGTATTCGTGCAAAATTTGGAACTCGAGATTTTAATCAAACTTGACATTACTATAATGGAGAAGTCCAAAAAAGTAGGTCCGCCAATGCCGTCTGTCTGTCTGTCTGTCTGTCTGTCTGTCTGTCTGTCAGTCTGTCTGTCTGTCTGTATATTCGACTGCAGCCTAAACGGCTGAACGGATTTGCTTCAAACTTCATATATAGGGTCTGTGGGATATTCCCTAGAGGCGAAATTTGAATTTTCATTCTAACCTCAAAATTAAGGGTAGTTTACTTAAGGCCGATTTCAGTTTAAATGGATTTTCTCGAAAACGGCTCTAACGATTTCGATAAAATTTAATGTGTGGGTTAGTTTGGGCATATGCTATGAGGTGGCATACCACGTTTTTCACGAAAAATTCGAATAACGGTAATATTGAAAATCAGCTGTTTCTCGGGTATTTGTTCGGCGATTGGGCTAAAAATTATTATTTGTAGGTTATAAGACAAGTGCAAAATGATGGCATACCAAATTTTGGAATGCCACGCCCACTTTTATAAAACTTTTTTTTTTTCAAAATTTTTACTAGAAATTGAGAAAAAATTATTTAAGCAAAGTAATAGGCCCTAAAATTCTCTATAATTCACTCAAACATCTTATCTGGCCACGCCCACTTTTAAAGGTGTTTTTTTTAAAAAAAACATTGAGTAAACTCCTACAATGTTATGATTATCATTCCATCGAAACGCGGAATGCCACGCCTACTTTACTGGGAAGAGCAAAACTTGGACTTTAATCCTGATAAAATTATGCACTTATAGCATTACGGTGCAAGTACGTACGACCCAGTCGTGCACTTTATTTCTGAACATCTTTAGCATCAACGGTGTGGCCACTGTTGCTCAGTGTTCAGTGCGTGTGGGGTACAACCACAAATCTTTTGCAACCGTTTTTTCAGGACATCTTCATCAATAATTGGACGGTGTGAATAATGTTGCTCAGTGGTTAGTGCGTGCGGCGTACAACCCCAAATTTTCTGCAACCTTTTCTGCAAATTTTCTGGAACATTTTTTCTGGACATCTTTAGCACCAACGGCGTGGCCACTGTTGATCAGTGGTCAGTGCGTGTGGGGTACAACTCCAAATCTTTTGCAACCTTTTCTGCAAATTTTGTGGAACATTTTTTCTGAACATCTTTAGCACCAACGGTGTGGCCACTGTTGATCAGTGGTCAGTGCGTGTGGGGTACAACTCCAAATCTTTTGCAACCGTTTTTTCAGGACATCTTCATCAATAATTGGACGGTGTGAATAATGTTGCTCAGTGGTTAGTGCGTGCGGCGTACAACCCCAAATTGTCTGCAACCTTTTCTGCAAATTTTCTGGAACATTTTTTCTGGACATCTTTAGCACCAACGGCGTGGCCACTGTTGATCAGTGGTCAGTGCGTGTGGGGTACAACTCCAAATCTTTTGCAACCTTTTCTGCAAATTTTGTGGAACATTTTTTCTGAACATCTTTAGCACCAACGGTGTGGCCACTGTTGATCAGTGGTCAGTGCGTGTGGGGTACAACTCCAAATCTTTTGCAACCGTTTTTTCAGGACATCTTCATCAATAATTGGACGGTGTGAATAATGTTGCTAAGTGGTTAGTGCGTGCGGCGTACAACCCCAAATTTTCTGCAACCTTTTCTGCAAATTTTCTGGAACATTTTTTCTGGACATCTTTAGCACCAACGGCGTGGCCACTGTTGATCAGTGGTCAGTGCGTGTGGGGTACAACTCCAAATCTTTTGCAACCTTTTCTGCAAATTTTGTGGAACATTTTTTCTGAACATCTTTAGCACCAACGGTGTGGCCACTGTTGATCAGTGGTCAGTGCGTGTGGGGTACAACTCCAAATCTTTTGCAACCGTTTTATCAGGACATCTTCATCACCAATTGGACGGTGTGAATAGTGTTGCTCAGTGGTTAGTGCGTGCGACGTACAGCCCCAAATCTTCTGCAACCTTTCCTGCAAATTTTCTGGAACATTTTTTCTGGACATCTTTAGCACCAACGGTGCGGCCACTGTTGCTCAGTGTTCAGTGCGTGTGGGATACAACCCCAAATCTTTTGCAACCGTTTTTTCAGGGCATCTTTACCACCAATTGGATGGTGTGGCCATTGTTGTTCAGTGTTCAGTTTGTGAGGAGTACAACTCTACATCCTTTTTTTCAGGAGATCTTTTAGCATCAATTGAACGGTGTGATAATGTTGCTCAGTGGTTAGTGCGTGCGGCGTACAACCCCAAATTTTCTGCAACCTTTTCTTCAAATTTTCTGGAATATTTTTTCTGGACATCTTTAGCACCAACGGTGTGGCCACTGTTGATCAGTGGTCAGTGCGTGTGGGGTACAACCCCAAATCTTTTGCAACCGTTTTTTCAGGACATCTTCATCACCAATTGGAAGGTGTGGCTAATGTTGCTCAGTGGTTAGTGCGTGCGGCGTACAACCCCAAATCTTCTGCAAACTTTCCTACAAATTTTATCGAACATTTTTACTTGCACCTATACCTATAGGGCAAGTATTGTATTCGTGCAAAATTTGGAACTCGAGATTTTAATCAAACTTGACATTACTATAATGGAGAAGTCCAAAAAAGTAGGTCCGCCAATGCCGTCTGTCTGTCTGTCTGTCTGTCTGTCTGTCTGTCTGTCTGTCTGTCTGTCTGTCTGTCTGTCTGTCTGTCTGTCTGTCTGTCTGTCTGTCTGTCAGTCTGTCTGTCTGTCTGTATATTCGACTGCAGCCTAAACGGCTGAACGGATTTGCTTCAAACTTCATATATAGGGTCTGTGGGATATTCCCTAGAGGCGAAATTTGAATTTTCATTCTAACCTCAAAATTAAGGGTAGTTTACTTAAGGCCGATTTCAGTTTAAATGGATTTTCTCGAAAACGGCTCTAACGATTTCGATAAAATTTAATGTGTGGGTTAGTTTGGGCATATGCTATGAGGTGGCATACCACGTTTTTCACGAAAGATTCGAATAACGGTAATATTGAAAATCAGCTGTTTCTCGGGTATTTGTTCGGCGATTGGGCTAAAAATTATTATTTGTAGGTTATAAGACAAGTGCAAAATGATGGCATACCAAATTTTGGAATGCCACGCCCACTTTTATAAAACTTTTTTTTTTTCAAAATTTTTACTAGAAATTGAGAAAAAATTATTTAAGCAAAGTAATAGGCCCTAAAATTCTCTATAATTCACTCAAACATCTTATCTGGCCACGCCCACTTTTAAAGGTGTTTTTTTTAAAAAAAACATTGAGTAAACTCCTACAATGTTATGATTATCATTCCATCGAAACGCGGAATGCCACGCCTACTTTACTGGGAAGAGCAAAACTTGGACTTTAATCCTGATAAAATTATGCACTTATAGCATTACGGTGCAAGTACGTACGACCCAGTCGTGCACTTTATTTCTGAACATCTTTAGCATCAACGGTGTGGCCACTGTTGCTCAGTGTTCAGTGCGTGTGGAGTACAGCCCCAAATCTTTTGCAACCGTTTTATCAGGACATCTTCATCACCAATTGGACGGTGTGAATAGTGTTGCTCAGTGGTTAGTGCGTGCGACGTACAGCCCCAAATCTTCTGCAACCTTTCCTGCAAATTTTCTGGAACATTTTTTCTGGACATCTTTAGCACCAACGGTGCGGCCACTGTTGCTCAGTGTTCAGTGCGTGTGGGATACAACCCCAAATCTTTTGCAACCGTTTTTTCAGGGCATCTTTACCACCAATTGGATGGTGTGGCCATTGTTGTTCAGTGTTCAGTTTGTGAGGAGTACAACTCTACATCCTTTTTTTCAGGAGATCTTTTAGCATCAATTGAACGGTGTGATAATGTTGCTCAGTGGTTAGTGCGTGCGGCGTACAACCCCAAATTTTCTGCAACCTTTTCTTCAAATTTTCTGGAATATTTTTTCTGGACATCTTTAGCACCAACGGTGTGGCCACTGTTGATCAGTGGTCAGTGCGTGTGGGGTACAACCCCAAATCTTTTGCAACCGGTTTTTCAGGACATCCTTACAACAAATTCGACGGTGTGGCTAATGTTGCTCAGTGGTTAGTGCGTGCGGCGTACAACCCCAAATTTTCTGCAACCTTTTCTTCAAATTTTCTGGAATATTTTTTCTGGACATCTTTAGCACCAACGGTGTGGCCACTGTTGATCAGTGGTCAGTGCGTGTGGGGTACAACCCCAAATCTTTTGCAACCGGTTTTTCAGGACATCCTTACAACCAATTCGACGGTGTGGCTAATGTTGCTCAGTGGTTAGTGCGTGAGGCGTACAACCCCAAATTTTCTGCAACCTTTCCTGCAAATTTTCTGGAACATTTTTTCTGGACATCTTTAGCACCAACGGTGCGGCCACTGTTGCTCAGTGTTCAGTGCGTGTGGGATACAACCCCAAATCTTTTGCAACCGTTTTTTCAGGGCATCTTCATCACCAATTGGAAGGTGTGGCTAATGTTGCTCAGTGGTTAGTGCGTGCGGCGTACAATCCCAAATCTTCTGCAAACTTTCCTACAAATTTTATCGAACATTTTTACTTGCACCTATACCTATAGGGCAAGTATTGTATTCGTGCAAAATTTGGAACTCGAGATTTTAATCAAACTTGACATTACTATAATGGAGAAGTCCAAAAAAGTAGGTCCGCCAATGCCGTCTGTCTGTCTGTCTGTCTGTCTGTCTGTCTGTCTGTCTGTCAGTCTGTCTGTCTGTCTGTATATTCGACTGCAGCCTAAACGGCTGAACGGATTTGCTTCAAACTTCATATATAGGGTCTGTGGGATATTCCCTAGAGGCGAAATTTGAATTTTCATTCTAACCTCAAAATTAAGGGTAGTTTACTTAAGGCCGATTTCAGTTTAAATGGATTTTCTCGAAAACGGCTCTAACGATTTCGATAAAATTTAATGTGTGGGTTAGTTTGGGCATATGCTATGAGGTGGCATACCACGTTTTTCACGAAAAATTCGAATAACGGTAATATTGAAAATCAGCTGTTTCTCGGGTATTTGTTCGGCGATTGGGCTAAAAATTATTATTTGTAGGTTATAAGACAAGTGCAAAATGATGGCATACCAAATTTTGGAATGCCACGCCCACTTTTATAAAACTTTTTTTTTTTCAAAATTTTTACTAGAAATTGAGAAAAAATTATTTAAGCAAAGTAATAGGCCCTAAAATTCTCTATAATTCACTCAAACATCTTATCTGGCCACGCCCACTTTTAAAGGTGTTTTTTTTAAAAAAAACATTGAGTAAACTCCTACAATGTTATGATTATCATTCCATCGAAACGCGGAATGCCACGCCTACTTTACTGGGAAGAGCAAAACTTGGACTTTAATCCTGATAAAATTATGCACTTATAGCATTACGGTGCAAGTACGTACGACCCAGTCGTGCACTTTATTTCTGAACATCTTTAGCATCAACGGTGTGGCCACTGTTGCTCAGTGTTCAGTGCGTGTGGGGTACAACCACAAATCTTTTGCAACCGTTTTTTCAGGACATCTTCATCAATAATTGGACGGTGTGAATAATGTTGCTCAGTGGTTAGTGCGTGCGGCGTACAACCCCAAATTTTCTGCAACCTTTTCTGCAAATTTTCTGGAACATTTTTTCTGGACATCTTTAGCACCAACGGCGTGGCCACTGTTGATCAGTGGTCAGTGCGTGTGGGGTACAACTCCAAATCTTTTGCAACCTTTTCTGCAAATTTTGTGGAACATTTTTTCTGAACATCTTTAGCACCAACGGTGTGGCCACTGTTGATCAGTGGTCAGTGCGTGTGGGGTACAACTCCAAATCTTTTGCAACCGTTTTTTCAGGACATCTTCATCAATAATTGGACGGTGTGAATAATGTTGCTCAGTGGTTAGTGCGTGCGGCGTACAACCCCAAATTGTCTGCAACCTTTTCTGCAAATTTTGTGGAACATTTTTTCTGGACATCTTTAGCACCAACGGCGTGGCCACTGTTGATCACTGGTCAGTGCGTGTGGGGTACAACCCCAAATCTTTTGCAACCGTTTTTTCAGGACATCTTCATCACCAATTGGACGGTGTGGCTAATGTTGCTCAGTGGTTAGTGCGTGCGGCGTACAACCCCAAATCTTCTGCAAACTTTCCTACAAATTTTATCGAACATTTTTTCTGAACATCTTTAGCATCAACGGTGTGGCCACTGTTGCTCAGTGTTCAGTGCGTGTGGGGTACAACCCCAAATCTTTTGCAACCGTTTTTTCAGGACATCTTCATCACAAATTGGACGGTGTGAATAATGTTGCTCAGTGGTTAGTGCGTGCGGCGTACAACCCTCAAATTTTCTGCAACCTTTTCTGCAAATTTTCTGGAATATTTTTTCTGGACATCTTTAGCACCAACGGTGTGGCCAAGGTTGCTCAGTGTTCAGTGCGTGTGGGGTACAACCCCAAATCTTTAGCAACCGTTTTCTCAGAACATCTTCATCACCAATTGGACGGTGTGGCTAATATTGCTCAGTGGTTAGTGCGTGCGGCGTACAACCCCAAATATTCTGCAACCTTTCCTACAAATTTTCTCGAACATTTTTACTTGCACCTATACCTATAGGGCAAGTATTGTATTCGTGCAAAATTTGGAACTCGAGATTTTAATCAAACTTGACATTACTATAATGGAGAAGTCCAAAAAAGTAGGTCCGCCAATGCCGTCTGTCTGTCTGTCTGTCTGTCTGTCTGTCTGTCTGTCTGTCAGTCTGTCTGTCTGTCTGTATATTCGACTGCAGCCTAAACGGCTGAACGGATTTGCTTCAAACTTCATATATAGGGTCTGTGGGATATTCCCTAGAGGCGAAATTTGAATTTTCATTCTAACCTCAAAATTAAGGGTAGTTTACTTAAGGCCGATTTCAGTTTAAATGGATTTTCTCGAAAACGGCTCTAACGATTTCGATAAAATTTAATGTGTGGGTTAGTTTGGGCATATGCTATGAGGTGGCATACCACGTTTTTCACGAAAAATTCGAATAACGGTAATATTGAAAATCAGCTGTTTCTCGGGTATTTGTTCGGCGATTGGGCTAAAAATTATTATTTGTAGGTTATAAGACAAGTGCAAAATGATGGCATACCAAATTTTGGAATGCCACGCCCACTTTTATAAAACTTTTTTTTTTTCAAAATTTTTACTAGAAATTGAGAAAAAATTATTTAAGCAAAGTAATAGGCCCTAAAATTCTCTATAATTCACTCAAACATCTTATCTGGCCACGCCCACTTTTAAAGGTGTTTTTTTTAAAAAAAACATTGAGTAAACTCCTACAATGTTATGATTATCATTCCATCGAAACGCGGAATGCCACGCCTACTTTACTGGGAAGAGCAAAACTTGGACTTTAATCCTGATAAAATTATGCACTTATAGCATTACGGTGCAAGTACGTACGACCCAGTCGTGCACTTTATTTCTGAACATCTTTAGCATCAACGGTGTGGCCACTGTTGCTCAGTGTTCAGTGCGTGTGGAGTACAGCCCCAAATCTTTTGCAACCGTTTTATCAGGACATCTTCATCACCAATTGGACGGTGTGAATAGTGTTGCTCAGTGGTTAGTGCGTGCGACGTACAGCCCCAAATCTTCTGCAACCTTTCCTGCAAATTTTCTGGAACATTTTTTCTGGACATCTTTAGCACCAACGGTGTGGCAACTGTTGATCAGTGGTCAGTGCGTGTGGGGTACAACCCCAAATCTTTTGCAACCGGTTTTTCAGGACATCCTTACAACCAATTCGACGGTGTGGCTAATGTTGCTCAGTGGTTAGTGCGTGAGGCGTACAACCCCAAATTTTCTGCAACCTTTCCTGCAAATTTTCTGGAACATTTTTTCTGGACATCTTTAGCACCAACGGTGCGGCCACTGTTGCTCAGTGTTCAGTGCGTGTGGGATACAACCCCAAATCTTTTGCAACCGTTTTTTCAGGGCATCTTTACCACCAATTGGATGGTGTGGCCATTGTTGTTCAGTGTTCAGTTTGTGAGGAGTACAACTCTACATTCTTTTTTTTCAGGAGATCTTTTAGCATCAATTGAACGGTGTGATAATGTTGCTCAGTGGTTAGTGCGTGCGGCGTACAACCCCAAATTTTCTGCAACCTTTTCTTCAAATTTTCTGGAATATTTTTTCTGGACATCTTTAGCACCAACGGTGTGGCCACTGTTGATCAGTGGTCAGTGCGTGTGGGGTACAACCCCAAATCTTTTGCAACCGGTTTTTCAGGACATCCTTACAATCAATTCGACGGTGTGGCTAATGTTGCTCAGTGGTTAGTGCGTGCGGCGTACAACCCCAAATTTTCTGCAACCTTTTCTTCAAATTTTCTGGAATATTTTTTCTGGACATCTTTAGCACCAACGGTGTGGCCACTGTTGATCAGTGGTCAGTGCGTGTGGGGTACAACCCCAAATCTTTTGCAACCGGTTTTTCAGGACATCCTTACAACCAATTCGACGGTGTGGCTAATGTTGCTCAGTGGTTAGTGCGTGAGGCGTACAACCCCAAATTTTCTGCAACCTTTCCTGCAAATTTTCTGGAACATTTTTTCTGGACATCTTTAGCACCAACGGTGCGGCCACTGTTGCTCAGTGTTCAGTGCGTGTGGGATACAACCCCAAATCTTTTGCAACCGTTTTTTCAGGGCATCTTTACCACCAATTAGATGGTGTGGCCATTGTTGTTCAGTGTTCAGTTTGTGAGGAGTACAACTCTACATCCTTTTTTTCAGGAGATCTTTTAGCATCAATTGAACGGTGTGATAATGTTGCTCAGTGGTTAGTGCGTGCGGCGTACAACCCCAAATTTTCTGCAACCTTTTCTTCAAATTTTCTGGAATATTTTTTCTGGACATCTTTAGCACCAACGGTGTGGCCACTGTTGATCAGTGGTCAGTGCGTGTGGGGTACAACCCCAAATCTTTTGCAACCGTTTTTTCAGGACATCTTCATCACCAATTGGAAGGTGTGGCTAATGTTGCTCAGTGGTTAGTGCGTGCGGCGTACAACCCCAAATCTTCTGCAAACTTTCCTACAAATTTTATCGAACATTTTTACTTGCACCTATACCTATAGGGCAAGTATTGTATTCGTGCAAAATTTGGAACTCGAGATTTTAATCAAACTTGACATTACTATAATGGAGAAGTCCAAAAAAGTAGGTCCGCCAATGCCGTCTGTCTGTCTGTCTGTCTGTCTGTCTGTCTGTCTGTCTGTCTGTCTGTCTGTCTGTCTGTCTGTCAGTCTGTCTGTCTGTCTGTATATTCGACTGCAGCCTAAACGGCTGAACGGATTTGCTTCAAACTTCATATATAGGGTCTGTGGGATATTCCCTAGAGGCGAAATTTGAATTTTCATTCTAACCTCAAAATTAAGGGTAGTTTACTTAAGGCCGATTTCAGTTTAAATGGATTTTCTCGAAAACGGCTCTAACGATTTCGATAAAATTTAATGTGTGGGTTAGTTTGGGCATATGCTATGAGGTGGCATACCACGTTTTTCACGAAAAATTCGAATAACGGTAATATTGAAAATCAGCTGTTTCTCGGGTATTTGTTCGGCGATTGGGCTAAAAATTATTATTTGTAGGTTATAAGACAAGTGCAAAATGATGGCATACCAAATTTTGGAATGCCACGCCCACTTTTATAAAACTTTTTTTTTTTCAAAATTTTTACTAGAAATTGAGAAAAAATTATTTAAGCAAAGTAATAGGCCCTAAAATTCTCTATAATTCACTCAAACATCTTATCTGGCCACGCCCACTTTTAAAGGTGTTTTTTTTAAAAAAAACATTGAGTAAACTCCTACAATGTTATGATTATCATTCCATCGAAACGCGGAATGCCACGCCTACTTTACTGGGAAGAGCAAAACTTGGACTTTAATCCTGATAAAATTATGCACTTATAGCATTACGGTGCAAGTACGTACGACCCAGTCGTGCACTTTATTTCTGAACATCTTTAGCATCAACGGTGTGGCCACTGTTGCTCAGTGTTCAGTGCGTGTGGGGTACAACCACAAATCTTTTGCAACCGTTTTTTCAGGACATCTTCATCAATAATTGGACGGTGTGAATAATGTTGCTCAGTGGTTAGTGCGTGCGGCGTACAACCCCAAATTTTCTGCAACCTTTTCTGCAAATTTTCTGGAACATTTTTTCTAGACATCTTTAGCACCAACGGCGTGGCCACTGTTGATCAGTGGTCAGTGCGTGTGGGGTACAACTCCAAATCTTTTGCAACCTTTTCTGCAAATTTTGTGGAACATTTTTTCTGAACATCTTTAGCACCAACGGTGTGGCCACTGTTGATCAGTGGTCAGTGCGTGTGGGGTACAACTCCAAATCTTTTGCAACCGTTTTTTCAGGACATCTTCATCAATAATTGGACGGTGTGAATAATGTTGCTCAGTGGTTAGTGCGTGCGGCGTACAACCCCAAATTGTCTGCAACCTTTTCTGCAAATTTTGTGGAACATTTTTTCTGGACATCTTTAGCACCAACGGCGTGGCCACTGTTGATCACTGGTCAGTGCGTGTGGGGTACAACCCCAAATCTTTTGCAACCGTTTTTTCAGGACATCTTCATCACCAATTGGACGGTGTGGCTAATGTTGCTCAGTGGTTAGTGCGTGCGGCGTACAACCCCAAATCTTCTGCAAACTTTCCTACAAATTTTATCGAACATTTTTTCTGAACATCTTTAGCATCAACGGTGTGGCCACTGTTGCTCAGTGTTCAGTGCGTGTGGGGTACAACCCCAAATCTTTTGCAACCGTTTTTTCAGGACATCTTCATCACAAATTGGACGGTGTGAATAATGTTGCTCAGTGGTTAGTGCGTGCGGCGTACAACCCTCAAATTTTCTGCAACCTTTTCTGCAAATTTTCTGGAATATTTTTTCTGGACATCTTTAGCACCAACGGTGTGGCCAAGGTTGCTCAGTGTTCAGTGCGTGTGGGGTACAACCCCAAATCTTTAGCAACCGTTTTCTCAGAACATCTTCATCACCAATTGGACGGTGTGGCTAATATTGCTCAGTGGTTAGTGCGTGCGGCGTACAACCCCAAATATTCTGCAACCTTTCCTACAAATTTTCTCGAACATTTTTTACTTGCACCTATACCTATAGGGCAAGTATTGTATTCGTGCAAAATTTGGAACTCGAGATTTTAATCAAACTTGACATTACTATAATGGAGAAGTCCAAAAAAGTAGGTCCGCCAATGCCGTCTGTCTGTCTGTCTGTCTGTCTGTCTGTCTGTCAGTCTGTCTGTCTGTCTGTATATTCGACTGCAGCCTAAACGGCTGGACGGATTTGCTTCAAACTTCATATATAGGGTCCGTGGGATATTCCCTAGAGGCAAAATTTGAATTTTCATTCTAACCTCAAAATTAAGGGTAGTTTACTTAAGGCCGATTTCAGTTTAAATGGATTTTCTCGAAAACGGCTTTAACGATTTCGATAAAATTTAATGTGTGGGTTAGTTTGGGCATATGCTATGAGGTGGCATACCACGTTTTTCACGAAAAATTCGAATAACGGTAATATTGAAAATCAGCTGTTTCTCGGGTATTTGTTCGGCGATTGGGCTAAAAATTATTATTTGTAGGTTATAAGACAAGTGCAAAATGATGGCATACCAAATTTTGGAATGCCACGCCCACTTTTATAAAACTTATTTTTTTTCAAAATTTTTACTAGAAATTGAGAAAAAATTATTTAAGCAAAGTAATAGGCCCTAAAATTCTCTATAATTCACTCAAACATCTTATCTGGCCACGCCCACTTTTAAAGGTGTTTTTTTTAAAAAAAACATTGAGTAAACTCCTACAATGTTATGATTATTATTCCATCGAAACGCGGAATGCCACGCCTACTTTACTGGGAAGAGCAAAACTTGGACTTTAATCCTGATAAAATTATGCACTTATAGCATTACGGTGCAAGTACGTACGACCCAGTCGTGCACTTTATTCTGAACATCTTTAGCATCAACGGTGTGGCCACTGTTGCTCAGTGTCCAGTGCGTGTGGGGTACAACCACAAATCTTTTGCAACCGTTTTTTCAGGACATCTTCATCACAAATTGGACGGTGTAGCTAATGTTGCTCAGTGGTTAGTGCGTGCGGCGTACAACCCCAAATCTTCTGCAAACTTTCCTACAAATTTTATCGAACATTTTTTCTGAACATCTTTAGCATCAACGGTGTGGCCACTGTTGCTCAGTGTTCAGTGCGTGTGGGGTACAACCCCAAATCTTTTGCAACCGTTTTTTCAGGACATCTTCATCACAAATTGGACGGTGTGAATAATGTTGCTCAGTGGTTAGTGCGTGCGGCGTACAACCCCAAATTTTCTGCAACCTTTTCTGCAAATTTTCTGGAATATTTTTCCTGGACATCTTTAACACCAACGGTGTGGCCAAGGTTGCTCAGTGTTCAGTGCGTGTGGGGTACAACCCCAAATTTTTAGCAACCGTTTTCTCAGAACATCTTCATCACCAATTGGACGGTGTGGCTAATGTTGCTCAGTGGTTAGTGCGTGCGGCGTACAACCCCAAATTTTCTGCAACCTTTTCTGCAAATTTTCTGGAAAAATTTTGTCTGGACATCTTTAGCACCAACGGTGTGGCCACTGTTGCTCAGTGTTCAGTGCGTGTGGGGCACAACCCCAAATCTTTTGCAACCGTTTTTTCAGGGCAACTTCATCACCAATTAGACGGTGTGAATAATGTTACTCAGTGGTTAGTGCGTGCGGCGTACAACCCCAAATTTTCTGCAAACTTTCCTACAAATTTTATCGAACATTTTTTCTGGACATCTTTAGCACCAACGGTGTGGCCAAGGTTGCTCAGTGTTCAGTGCGTGTGGGGTACAACCCCAAGTCTTTAGCAACAGTTTTCTCAGAACATCTTCATCACCAATTGGACGGTGTGGCTAATATTGCTCAGTGGTTAGTGCGTGCGGCGTACAACCCCAAATATTCTGCAACCTTTCCTACAAATTTTCTCGAACATTTTTTACTTGCACCTATACCTATAGGGCAAGTATTGTATTCGTGCAAAATTTGGAACTCGAGATTTTAATCAAACTTGACATTACTATAATGGAGAAGTCCAAAAAAGTAGGTCCGCCAATGCCGTCTGTCTGTCTGTCTGTCTGTCTGTCTGTCTGTCTGTCAGTCTGTCTGTCTGTCTGTATATTCGACTGCAGCCTAAACGGCTGGACGGATTTGCTTCAAACTTCATATATAGGGTCTGTGGGATATTCCCTAGAGGCGAAATTTGAATTTTCATTCTAACCTCAAAATTAAGGGTAGTTTACTTAAGGCCGATTTCAGTTTAAATGGATTTTCTCGAAAACGGCTCTAACGATTTCGATAAAATTTAATGTGTGGGTTAGTTTGGGCATATGCTATGAGGTGGCATACCACGTTTTTCACGAAAAATTCGAATAACGGTAATATTGAAAATCAGCTGTTTCTCGGGTATTTGTTCGGCGATTGGGCTAAAAATTATTATTTGTAGGTTATAAGACAAGTGCAAAATGATGGCATACCAAATTTTGGAATGCCACGCCCACTTTTATAAAACTTTTTTTTTTTCAAAATTTTTACTAGAAATTGAGAAAAAATTATTTAAGCAAAGTAATAGGCCCTAAAATTCTCTATAATTCACTCAAACATCTTATCTGGCCACGCCCACTTTTAAAGGTGTTTTTTTTAAAAAAAACATTGAGTAAACTCCTACAATGTTATGATTATCATTCCATCGAAACGCGGAATGCCACGCCTACTTTACTGGGAAGAGCAAAACTTGGACTTTAATCCTGATAAAATTATGCACTTATAGCATTACGGTGCAAGTACGTACGACCCAGTCGTGCACTTTATTTCTGAACATCTTTAGCATCAACGGTGTGGCCACTGTTGCTCAGTGTTCAGTGCGTGTGGGGTACAACCACAAATCTTTTGCAACCGTTTTTTCAGGACATCTTCATCAATAATTGGACGGTGTGAATAATGTTGCTCAGTGGTTAGTGCGTGCGGCGTACAACCCCAAATTTTCTGCAACCTTTTCTGCAAATTTTCTGGAACATTTTTTCTAGACATCTTTAGCACCAACGGCGTGGCCACTGTTGATCAGTGGTCAGTGCGTGTGGGGTACAACTCCAAATCTTTTGCAACCTTTTCTGCAAATTTTGTGGAACATTTTTTCTGAACATCTTTAGCACCAACGGTGTGGCCACTGTTGATCAGTGGTCAGTGCGTGTGGGGTACAACTCCAAATCTTTTGCAACCGTTTTTTCAGGACATCTTCATCAATAATTGGACGGTGTGAATAATGTTGCTCAGTGGTTAGTGCGTGCGGCGTACAACCCCAAATTGTCTGCAACCTTTTCTGCAAATTTTGTGGAACATTTTTTCTGGACATCTTTAGCACCAACGGCGTGGCCACTGTTGATCACTGGTCAGTGCGTGTGGGGTACAACCCCAAATCTTTTGCAACCGTTTTTTCAGGACATCTTCATCACCAATTGGACGGTGTGGCTAATGTTGCTCAGTGGTTAGTGCGTGCGGCGTACAACCCCAAATCTTCTGCAAACTTTCCTACAAATTTTATCGAACATTTTTTCTGAACATCTTTAGCATCAACGGTGTGGCCACTGTTGCTCAGTGTTCAGTGCGTGTGGGGTACAACCCCAAATCTTTTGCAACCGTTTTTTCAGGACATCTTCATCACAAATTGGACGGTGTGAATAATGTTGCTCAGTGGTTAGTGCGTGCGGCGTACAACCCTCAAATTTTCTGCAACCTTTTCTGCAAATTTTCTGGAATATTTTTTCTGGACATCTTTAGCACCAACGGTGTGGCCAAGGTTGCTCAGTGTTCAGTGCGTGTGGGGTACAACCCCAAATCTTTAGCAACCGTTTTCTCAGAACATCTTCATCACCAATTGGACGGTGTGGCTAATATTGCTCAGTGGTTAGTGCGTGCGGCGTACAACCCCAAATATTCTGCAACCTTTCCTACAAATTTTCTCGAACATTTTTTACTTGCACCTATACCTATAGGGCAAGTATTGTATTCGTGCAAAATTTGGAACTCGAGATTTTAATCAAACTTGACATTACTATAATGGAGAAGTCCAAAAAAGTAGGTCCGCCAATGCCGTCTGTCTGTCTGTCTGTCTGTCTGTCTGTCTGTCAGTCTGTCTGTCTGTCTGTATATTCGACTGCAGCCTAAACGGCTGGACGGATTTGCTTCAAACTTCATATATAGGGTCTGTGGGATATTCCCTAGAGGCAAAATTTGAATTTTCATTCTAACCTCAAAATTAAGGGTAGTTTACTTAAGGCCGATTTCAGTTTAAATGGATTTTCTCGAAAACGGCTTTAACGATTTCGATAAAATTTAATGTGTGGGTTAGTTTGGGCATATGCTATGAGGTGGCATACCACGTTTTTCACGAAAAATTCGAATAACGGTAATATTGAAAATCAGCTGTTTCTCGGGTATTTGTTCGGCGATTGGGTAAAAAATTATTATTTGTAGGTTATAAGACAAGTGCAAAATGATGGCATACCAAATTTTGGAATGCCACGCCCACTTTTATAAAACTTATTTTTTTTCAAAATTTTTACTAGAAATTGAGAAAAAATTATTTAAGCAAAGTAATAGGCCCTAAAATTCTCTATAATTCACTCAAACATCTTATCTGGCCACGCCCACTTTTAAAGGTGTTTTTTTTAAAAAAAACATTGAGTAAACTCCTACAATGTTATGATTATTATTCCATCGAAACGCGGAATGCCACGCCTACTTTACTGGGAAGAGCAAAACTTGGACTTTAATCCTGATAAAATTATGCACTTATAGCATTACGGTGCAAGTACGTACGACCCAGTCGTGCACTTTATTCTGAACATCTTTAGCATCAACGGTGTGGCCACTGTTGCTCAGTGTCCAGTGCGTGTGGGGTACAACCACAAATCTTTTGCAACCGTTTTTTCAGGACATCTTCATCACAAATTGGACGGTGTAGCTAATGTTGCTCAGTGGTTAGTGCGTGCGGCGTACAACCCCAAATCTTCTGCAAACTTTCCTACAAATTTTATCGAACATTTTTTCTGAACATCTTTAGCATCAACGGTGTGGCCACTGTTGCACAGTGTTCAGTGCGTGTGGGGTACAACCCCAAATCTTTTGCAACCGTTTTTTCAGGACATCTTCATCACAAATTGGACGGTGTGAATAATGTTGCTCAGTGGTTAGTGCGTGCGGCGTACAACCCCAAATTTTCTGCAACCTTTTCTGCAAATTTTCTGGAATATTTTTCCTGGACATCTTTAACACCAACGGTGTGGCCAAGGTTGCTCAGTGTTCAGTGCGTGTGGGGTACAACCCCAAATTTTTAGCAACCGTTTTCTCAGAACATCTTCATCACCAATTGGACGGTGTGGCTAATGTTGCTCAGTGGTTAGTGCGTGCGGCGTACAACCCCAAATTTTCTGCAACCTTTTCTGCAAATTTTCTGGAAAAATTTTGTCTGGACATCTTTAGCACCAACGGTGTGGCCACTGTTGCTCAGTGTTCAGTGCGTGTGGGGCACAACCCCAAATCTTTTGCAACCGTTTTTTCAGGGCAACTTCATCACCAATTAGACGGTGTGAATAATGTTACTCAGTGGTTAGTGCGTGCGGCGTACAACCCCAAATTTTCTGCAAACTTTCCTACAAATTTTATCGAACATTTTTTCTGGACATCTTTAGCACCAACGGTGTGGCCAAGGTTGCTCAGTGTTCAGTGCGTGTGGGGTACAACCCCAAGTCTTTAGCAACAGTTTTCTCAGAACATCTTCATCACCAATTGGACGGTGTGGCTAATATTGCTCAGTGGTTAGTGCGTGCGGCGTACAACCCCAAATATTCTGCAACCTTTCCTACAAATTTTCTCGAACATTTTTTACTTGCACCTATACCTATAGGGCAAGTATTGTATTCGTGCAAAATTTGGAACTCGAGATTTTAATCAAACTTGACATTACTATAATGGAGAAGTCCAAAAAAGTAGGTCCGCCAATGCCGTCTGTCTGTCTGTCTGTCTGTCTGTCTGTCTGTCTGTCTGTCTGTCTGTCAGTCTGTCTGTCTGTCTGTATATTCGACTGCAGCCTAAACGGCTGGACGGATTTGCTTCAAACTTCATATATAGGGTCTGTGGGATATTCCCTAGAGGCGAAATTTGAATTTTCATTCTAACCTCAAAATTAAGGGTAGTTTACTTAAGGCCGATTTCAGTTTAAATGGATTTTCTCGAAAACGGCTCTAACGATTTCGATAAAATTTAATGTGTGGGTTAGTTTGGGCATATGCTATGAGGTGGCATACCACGTTTTTCACGAAAAATTCGAATAACGGTAATATTGAAAATCAGCTGTTTCTCGGGTATTTGTTCGGCGATTGGGCTAAAAATTATTATTTGTAGGTTATAAGACAAGTGCAAAATGATGGCTTACCAAATTTTGGAATGCCACGCCCACTTTTATAAAACTTATTTTTTTTCAAAATTTTTACTAGAAATTGAGAAAAAATTATTTAAGCAAAGTAATAGGCCCTAAAATTCTCTATAATTCACTCAAACATCTTATCTGGCCACGCCCACTTTTAAAGGTGTTTTTTTTTAAAAAAAACATTGAGTAAACTCCTACAATGTTATGATTATTATTCCATCGAAACGCGGAATGCCACGCCTACTTTACTGGGAAGAGCAAAACTTGGACTTTAATCCTGATAAAATTATGCACTTATAGCATTACGGTGCAAGTACGTACGACCCAGTCGTGCACTTTATTTCTGAACATCTTTAGCATCAACGGTGTGGCCACTGCTGCTCAGTGTTCAGTGCGTGTGGGGTACAACCCCAAATCTTTTGCAACCGTTTTTTCAGGACATCTTCATCACAAATTGGACGGTGTGAATAATGTTGCTCAGTGGTTAGTGCGTGCGGCGTACAACCCCAAATTTTCTGCAACCTTTTCTGCAAATTTTCTGGAAAAATTTTGTCTGGACATCTTTAGCACCAACGGTGTGGCCACTGTTGCTCAGTGTTCAGTGCGTGTGGGGCACAACCCCAAATCTTTTGCAACCGTTTTTTCAGGGCAACTTCATCACCAATTAGACGGTGTGAATAATGTTACTCAGTGGTTAGTGCGTGCGGCGTACAACCCCAAATTTTCTGCAAACTTTCCTACAAATTTTATCGAACATTTTTTCTGGACATCTTTAGCACCAACGGTGTGGCCACTGTTGCTCAGTGTTCAGTGCGTGTGGGGCACAACCCCAAATCTTTTGCAACCGTTTTTTCAGGGCAACTTCATCACCAATTGGACGGTGTGGCTAATGTTGCTCAGTGGTTAGTGCGTGCGGCGTACAACCCCAAGTTTTCTGCAACCTTTTCTTCAAATTTTCTGGAACATTTTTACTTGCACCTATATCTATAGGGCAAGTATTGTATTCGTGCAAAATTTGGAACTCGAGATTTTAATCAAACTTGACATTACTATAATGGAGAAGTCCAAAAAAGTAGGTCCGCCAATGCCGTCTGTCTGTCTGTCTGTCTGTCTGTCTGTCTGTCTGTCTGTCAGTCTGTCTGTCTGTCTGTATATTCGACTGCAGCCTAAACGGCTGGACGGATTTGCTTCAAACTTCATATATAGGGTCTGTGGGATATTCCCTAGAGGCGAAATTTGAATTTTCATTCTA
The DNA here is from genome assembly GCA_963583995.1 of Xylota segnis. NCBI lineage: Eukaryota > Metazoa > Arthropoda > Insecta > Diptera > Syrphidae > Xylota > Xylota segnis. The sequence goes on along the minus strand of OY757236.1, from coordinate 102,083,998 downwards.
ACCTCAAAATTAAGGGTAGTTTACTTAAGGCCGATTTCAGTTTAAATGGATTTTCTCGAAAACGGCTCTAACGATTTCGATAAAATTTAATGTGTGGGTTAGTTTGGGCATATGCTATGAGGTGGCATACCACGTTTTTCACGAAAAATTCGAATAACGGTAATATTGAAAATCAGCTGTTTCTCGGGTATTTGTTCGGCGATTGGGCTAAAAATTATTATTTGTAGGTTATAAGACAAGTGCAAAATGATGGCATACCAAATTTTGGAATGCCACGCCCACTTTTATAAAACTTATTTTTTTTCAAAATTTTTACTAGAAATTGAGAAAAAATTATTTAAGCAAAGTAATAGGCCCTAAAATTCTCTATAATTCACTCAAACATCTTATCTGGCCACGCCCACTTTTAAAGGTGTTTTTTTTAAAAAAAACATTGAGTAAACTCCTACAATGTTATGATTATTATTCCATCGAAACGCGGAATGCCACGCCTACTTTACTGGGAAGAGCAAAACTTGGACTTTAATCCTGATAAAATTATGCACTTATAGCATTACGGTGCAAGTACGTACGACCCAGTCGTGCACTTTATTTCTGGACATCTTTAGCACCAACGGCGTGGCCACTGTTGATCAGTGGTCAGTGCGTGTGGGGTACAACCCCAAATCTTTTGCAACTGTTTTTTCAGGACATCTTCATCACCAATTGGACGGTGTGGCTAATGTTGCTCAGTGGTTAGTGCGTGCGGCGTACAACCCCAAATTTTCTGCAACCTTTTCTGCAAATTTTCTGGAACATTTTTTCTGGACATCTTTAGCACCAACGGTGTGGCCACTGTTGCTCAGTGTTCAGTGCGTGTGGGCTACAACCCCAAATCTTTTGCAACCGTTTTTTCAGTTCAACTTCATCACCAATTGGACGGTGTGAATAATGTTACTCAGTGGTTAGTGCGTGCGGCGTACAACCCCAAATTTTCTGCAACCTTTTCTGCAAATTTTCTGGAACATTTTTTCTGTACATCTTTAGCATCAACGGTGTGGCCACTGTTTTTCAGTGTTCAGTGCGTGTGGGGTACAACCACAAATCTTTTGCAACCGTTTTTTCAGGACATCTTCATCACCAATTGGACGGTGTGAATAGTGTTGCTCAGTGGTTAGTGCGTGCGACGTACAGCCCCAAATCTTCTGCAACCTTTCCTGCAAATTTTCTGGAACATTTTTTCTGGACATCTTTAGCACCAACGGTGTGGCCACTGTTGCTCAGTGTTCAGTGCGTGTGGGGCACAACCCCAAATCTTTTGCAACCGTTTTTTCAGGGCAACTTCATCACCAATTGGACGGTGTGAATAATGTTACTCAGTGGTTAGTGCGTGCGGCGTACAACCCCAAATTTTCTGCAACCTTTTCTGCAAATTTTCTGGAACATTTTTACTGGACATCTTTAGCACCAACGGTGTGGCCACTGTTGCTCAGTGTTCAGTGCGTGTGGGGTACAACCCCAAATATTTTGCAACCGTTTTTTCAGGACATCTTCATCACCAATTGGACGGTGTGGCTAATGTTGCTCAGTGGTTAGTGCGTGCGAAGTACAACCCCAAATTTTCTGCAACCTTTTCTGCAAATTTTCTGGAACATTTTTTCTGGACACCTTTAGCACCACAACCACATATCTTTTGCAACCGTTTTTTCAGGACATCTTCATCAATAATTGGACGGTGTGAATAATGTTGCTCAGTGGTTAGTGCGTGCGGCGTACAACCCCAAATTTTCTGCAACCTTTTCTGCAAATTTTCTGGAACATTTTTTCTGGACATCTTTAGCACCAACGGCGTGGCCACTGTTGATCAGTGGTCAGTGCGTGCGGCGTACAACCCCAAATATTCTGCAACCTTTTCTGCAAATTTTGTGGAACATTTTTTCTGGACATCTTTAGCACCAACGGCGTGGCCACTGTTGATCAGTGGTCAGTGCGTGTGGGATACAACCCCAAATCTTTTGCAACCGTTTTTTCAGGACATCTTCATCACCAATTGGACGGTGTGGCTAATGTTGCTCAGTGGTTAGTGCGTGCGGCGTACAACCCCAAATCTTCTGCAAACTTTCCTACAAATTTTATCGAACATTTTTTCTGAACATCTTTAGCATCAACGGTGTGGCCACTGTTGCTCAGTGTTCAGTGCGTGTGGGGTACAACCCCAAATCTTTTGCAACCGTTTTTTCAGGACATCTTCATCACAAATTGGACGGTGTGGCTAATGTTGCTCAGTGGTTAGTGCGTGCGGCGTACAACCCCAAGTTTTCTGCAACCTTTTCTTCAAATTTTCTGGAACATTTTTACTTGCACCTATACCTATAGGGCAAGTATTGTATTCGTGCAAAATTTGGAACTCGAGATTTTAATCAAACTTGACATTACTATAATGGAGAAGTCCAAAAAAGTAGGTCCGCCAATGCCGTCTGTCTGTCTGTCTGTCTGTCTGTCTGTCTGTCTGTCTGTCTGTCTGTCTGTCTGTCTGTCAGTCTGTCTGTCTGTCTGTATATTCGACTGCAGCCTAAACGGCTGGACGGATTTGCTTCAAACTTCATATATAGGGTCTGTGGGATATTCCCTAGAGGCGAAATTTGAATTTTCATTCTAACCTCAAAATTAAGGGTAGTTTACTTAAGGCCGATTTCAGTTTAAATGGATTTTCTCGAAAACGGCTCTAACGATTTCGATAAAATTTAATGTGTGGGTTAGTTTGGGCATATGCTATGAGGTGGCATACCACGTTTTTCACGAAAAATTCGAATAACGGTAATATTGAAAATCAGCTGTTTCTCGGGTATTTGTTCGGCGATTGGGCTAAAAATTATTATTTGTAGGTTATAAGACAAGTGCAAAATGATGGCATACCAAATTTTGGAATGCCACGCCCACTTTTATAAAACTTATTTTTTTTCAAAATTTTTACTAGAAATTGAGAAAAAATTATTTAAGCAAAGTAATAGGCCCTAAAATTCTCTATAATTCACTCAAACATCTTATCTGGCCACGCCCACTTTTAAAGGTGTTTTTTTTAAAAAAAACATTGAGTAAACTCCTACAATGTTATGATTATTATTCCATCGAAACGCGGAATGCCACGCCTACTTTACTGGAAAGAGCAAAACTTGGACTTTAATCCTGATAAAATTATGCACTTATAGCATTACGGTGCAAGTACGTACGACCCAGTCGTGCACTTTATTTCTGGACATCTTTAGCACCAACGGCGTGGCCACTGTTGATCAGTGGTCAGTGCGTGTGGGGTACAACCCCAAATCTTTTGCAACTGTTTTTTCAGGACATCTTCATCACCAATTGGACGGTGTGGCTAATGTTGCTCAGTGGTTAGTGCGTGCGGCGTACAACCCCAAATTTTCTGCAACCTTTTCTGCAAATTTTCTGGAACATTTTTTCTGGACATCTTTAGCACCAACGGTGTGGCCACTGTTGCTCAGTGTTCAGTGCGTGTGGGCTACAACCCCAAATCTTTTGCAACCGTTTTTTCAGTTCAACTTCATCACCAATTGGACGGTGTGAATAATGTTACTCAGTGGTTAGTGCGTGCGGCGTACAACCCCAAATTTTCTGCAACCTTTTCTGCAAATTTTCTGGAACATTTTTTCTGTACATCTTTAGCATCAACGGTGTGGCCACTGTTTTTCAGTGTTCAGTGCGTGTGGGGTACAACCACAAATCTTTTGCAACCGTTTTTTCAGGACATCTTCATCACCAATTGGACGGTGTGAATAGTGTTGCTCAGTGGTTAGTGCGTGCGACGTACAGCCCCAAATCTTCTGCAACCTTTCCTGCAAATTTTCTGGAACATTTTTTCTGGACATCTTTAGCACCAACGGTGTGGCCACTGTTGCTCAGTGTTCAGTGCGTGTGGGGCACAACCCCAAATCTTTTGCAACCGTTTTTTCAGGGCAACTTCATCACCAATTGGACGGTGTGAATAATGTTACTCAGTGGTTAGTGCGTGCGGCGTACAACCCCAAATTTTCTGCAACCTTTTCTGCAAATTTTCTGGAACATTTTTACTGGACATCTTTAGCACCAACGGTGTGGCCACTGTTGCTCAGTGTTCAGTGCGTGTGGGGTACAACCCCAAATATTTTGCAACCGTTTTTTCAGGACATCTTCATCACCAATTGGACGGTGTGGCTAATGTTGCTCAGTGGTTAGTGCGTGCGAAGTACAACCCCAAATTTTCTGCAACCTTTTCTGCAAATTTTCTGGAACATTTTTTCTGGACACCTTTAGCACCACAACCACATATCTTTTGCAACCGTTTTTTCAGGACATCTTCATCAATAATTGGACGGTGTGAATAATGTTGCTCAGTGGTTAGTGCGTGCGGCGTACAACCCCAAATTTTCTGCAACCTTTTCTGCAAATTTTCTGGAACATTTTTTCTGGACATCTTTAGCACCAACGGCGTGGCCACTGTTGATCAGTGGTCAGTGCGTGCGGCGTACAACCCCAAATATTCTGCAACCTTTTCTGCAAATTTTGTGGAACATTTTTTCTGGACATCTTTAGCACCAACGGCGTGGCCACTGTTGATCAGTGGTCAGTGCGTGTGGGATACAACCCCAAATCTTTTGCAACCGTTTTTTCAGGACATCTTCATCACCAATTGGACGGTGTGGCTAATGTTGCTCAGTGGTTAGTGCGTGCGGCGTACAACCCCAAATCTTCTGCAAACTTTCCTACAAATTTTATCGAACATTTTTTCTGAACATCTTTAGCATCAACGGTGTGGCCACTGTTGCTCAGTGTTCAGTGCGTGTGGGGTACAACCCCAAATCTTTTGCAACCGTTTTTTCAGGACATCTTCATCACAAATTGGACGGTGTGGCTAATGTTGCTCAGTGGTTAGTGCGTGCGGCGTACAACCCCAAGTTTTCTGCAACCTTTTCTTCAAATTTTCTGGAACATTTTTACTTGCACCTATACCTATAGGGCAAGTATTGTATTCGTGCAAAATTTGGAACTCGAGATTTTAATCAAACTTGACATTACTATAATGGAGAAGTCCAAAAAAGTAGGTCCGCCAATGCCGTCTGTCTGTCTGTCTGTCTGTCTGTCTGTCTGTCTGTCTGTCTGTCTGTCTGTCTGTCAGTCTGTCTGTCTGTCTGTATATTCGACTGCAGCCTAAACGGCTGGACGGATTTGCTTCAAACTTCATATATAGGGTCTGTGGGATATTCCCTAGAGGCGAAATTTGAATTTTCATTCTAACCTCAAAATTAAGGGTAGTTTACTTAAGGCCGATTTCAGTTTAAATGGATTTTCTCGAAAACGGCTCTAACGATTTCGATAAAATTTAATGTGTGGGTTAGTTTGGGCATATGCTATGAGGTGGCATACCACGTTTTTCACGAAAAATTCGAATAACGGTAATATTGAAAATCAGCTGTTTCTCGGGTATTTGTTCGGCGATTGGGCTAAAAATTATTATTTGTAGGTTATAAGACAAGTGCAAAATGATGGCATACCAAATTTTGGAATGCCACGCCCACTTTTATAAAACTTATTTTTTTTCAAAATTTTTACTAGAAATTGAGAAAAAATTATTTAAGCAAAGTAATAGGCCCTAAAATTCTCTATAATTCACTCAAACATCTTATCTGGCCACGCCCACTTTTAAAGGTGTTTTTTTTAAAAAAAACATTGAGTAAACTCCTACAATGTTATGATTATTATTCCATCGAAACGCGGAATGCCACGCCTACTTTACTGGAAAGAGCAAAACTTGGACTTTAATCCTGATAAAATTATGCACTTATAGCATTACGGTGCAAGTACGTACGACCCAGTCGTGCACTTTATTTCTGGACATCTTTAGCACCAACGGCGTGGCCACTGTTGATCAGTGGTCAGTGCGTGTGGGGTACAACCCCAAATCTTTTGCAACTGTTTTTTCAGGACATCTTCATCACCAATTGGACGGTGTGGCTAATGTTGCTCAGTGGTTAGTGCGTGCGGCGTACAACCCCAAATTTTCTGCAACCTTTTCTGCAAATTTTCTGGAACATTTTTTCTGGACATCTTTAGCACCAACGGTGTGGCCACTGTTGCTCAGTGTTCAGTGCGTGTGGGCTACAACCCCAAATCTTTTGCAACCGTTTTTTCAGTTCAACTTCATCACCAATTGGACGGTGTGAATAATGTTACTCAGTGGTTAGTGCGTGCGGCGTACAACCCCAAATTTTCTGCAACCTTTTCTGCAAATTTTCTGGAACATTTTTTCTGTACATCTTTAGCATCAACGGTGTGGCCACTGTTTTTCAGTGTTCAGTGCGTGTGGGGTACAACCACAAATCTTTTGCAACCGTTTTTTCAGGACATCTTCATCACCAATTGGACGGTGTGAATAGTGTTGCTCAGTGGTTAGTGCGTGCGACGTACAGCCCCAAATCTTCTGCAACCTTTCCTGCAAATTTTCTGGAACATTTTTTCTGGACATCTTTAGCACCAACGGTGTGGCCACTGTTGCTCAGTGTTCAGTGCGTGTGGGGCACAACCCCAAATCTTTTGCAACCGTTTTTTCAGGGCAACTTCATCACCAATTGGACGGTGTGAATAATGTTACTCAGTGGTTAGTGCGTGCGGCGTACAACCCCAAATTTTCTGCAACCTTTTCTGCAAATTTTCTGGAACATTTTTACTGGACATCTTTAGCACCAACGGTGTGGCCACTGTTGCTCAGTGTTCAGTGCGTGTGGGGTACAACCCCAAATATTTTGCAACCGTTTTTTCAGGACATCTTCATCACCAATTGGACGGTGTGGCTAATGTTGCTCAGTGGTTAGTGCGTGCGAAGTACAACCCCAAATTTTCTGCAACCTTTTCTGCAAATTTTCTGGAACATTTTTTCTGGACACCTTTAGCACCACAACCACATATCTTTTGCAACCGTTTTTTCAGGACATCTTCATCAATAATTGGACGGTGTGAATAATGTTGCTCAGTGGTTAGTGCGTGCGGCGTACAACCCCAAATTTTCTGCAACCTTTTCTGCAAATTTTCTGGAACATTTTTTCTGGACATCTTTAGCACCAACGGCGTGGCCACTGTTGATCAGTGGTCAGTGCGTGCGGCGTACAACCCCAAATATTCTGCAACCTTTTCTGCAAATTTTGTGGAACATTTTTTCTGGACATCTTTAGCACCAACGGCGTGGCCACTGTTGATCAGTGGTCAGTGCGTGTGGGATACAACCCCAAATCTTTTGCAACCGTTTTTTCAGGACATCTTCATCACCAATTGGACGGTGTGGCTAATGTTGCTCAGTGGTTAGTGCGTGCGGCGTACAACCCCAAATCTTCTGCAAACTTTCCTACAAATTTTATCGAACATTTTTTCTGAACATCTTTAGCATCAACGGTGTGGCCACTGTTGCTCAGTGTTCAGTGCGTGTGGGGTACAACCCCAAATCTTTTGCAACCGTTTTTTCAGGACATCTTCATCACAAATTGGACGGTGTGAATAATGTTGCTCAGTGGTTAGTGCGTGCGGCGTACAACCCCCAAATTTTCTGCAACCTTTTCTGCAAATTTTCTGGAATATTTTTTCTGGACATCTTTAGCACCAACGGTGTGGCCAAGGTTGCTCAGTGTTCAGTGCGTGCGGCGTACAACCCCAAATCTTCTGCAAACTTTCCTACAAATTTTATCGAACATTTTTTCTGAACATCTTTAGCATCAACGGTGTGGCCACTGTTGCTCAGTGTTCAGTGCGTGTGGGCTACAACCAAAATTCTTTTGCAACCGTTTTTTCAGTTCAACTTCATCACCAATTGGACGGTGTGAATAATGTTACTCAGTGGTTAGTGCGTGCGGCGTACAACCCCAAATTTTCTGCAACCTTTTCTGCAAATTTTCTGGAACATTTTTTCTGTACATCTTTAGCATCAACGGTGTGGCCACTGTTGCTCAGTGTTCAGTGCGTGTGGGGTACAACCACAAATCTTTTGCAACCGTTTTTTGAGGACATCTTCATCACCAATTGGACGGTGTGAATAGTGTTGCTCAGTGGTTAGTGCGTGCGACGTACAGCCCCAAATCTTCTGCAACCTTTCCTGCAAATTTTCTGGAACATTTTTTCTGGACATCTTTAGCACCAACGGTGTGGCCACTGTTGCTCAGTGTTCAGTGCGTGTGGGGCACAACCCCAAATCTTTTGCAACCGTTTTTTCAGGGCAACTTCATCACCAATTGGACGGTGTGTATAATGTTACTCAGTGGTTAGTGCGTGCGGCGTACAACCCCAAATTTTCTGCAACCTTTTCTGCAAATTTTCTGGAACATTTTTACTGGACATCTTTAGCACCAACGGTGTGGCCACTGTTGCTCAGTGTTCAGTGCGTGTGGGGTACAACCCCAAATATTTTGCAACCGTTTTTTCAGGACATCTTCATCACCAATTGGACGGTGTGGCTAATGTTGCTCAGTGGTTAGTGCGTGCGAAGTACAACCCCAAATTTTCTGCAACCTTTTCTGCAAATTTTCTGGAACATTTTTACTGGACATCTTTAGCACCAACGGTGTGGCCACTGTTGCTCAGTGTTCAGTGCGTGTGGGGTACAACCCCAAATATTTTGCAACCGTTTTTTCAGGACATCTTCATCACCAATTGGACGGTGTGGCTAATGTTGCTCAGTGGTTAGTGCGTGCGAAGTACAACCCCAAATTTTCTGCAACCTTTTCTGCAAATTTTCTGGAACATTTTTTCTGGACACCTTTAGCACCACAACCACATATCTTTTGCAACCGTTTTTTCAGGACATCTTCATCAATAATTGGACGGTGTGAATAATGTTGCTCAGTGGTTAGTGCGTGCGGCGTACAACCCCAAATTTTCTGCAACCTTTTCTGCAAATTTTCTGGAACATTTTTTCTGGACATCTTTAGCACCAACGGCGTGGCCACTGTTGATCAGTGGTCAGTGCGTGCGGCGTACAACCCCAAATATTCTGCAACCTTTTCTGCAAATTTTGTGGAACATTTTTTCTGGACATCTTTAGCACCAACGGCGTGGCCACTGTTGATCAGTGGTCAGTGCGTGTGGGATACAACCCCAAATCTTTTGCAACCGTTTTTTCAGGACATCTTCATCACCAATTGGACGGTGTGGCTAATGTTGCTCAGTGGTTAGTGCGTGCGGCGTACAACCCCAAATCTTCTGCAAACTTTCCTACAAATTTTATCGAACATTTTTTCTGAACATCTTTAGCATCAACGGTGTGGCCACTGTTGCTCAGTGTTCAGTGCGTGTGGGGTACAACCCCAAATCTTTTGCAACCGTTTTTTCAGGACATCTTCATCACAAATTGGACGGTGTGAATAATGTTGCTCAGTGGTTAGTGCGTGCGGCGTACAACCCCCAAATTTTCTGCAACCTTTTCTGCAAATTTTCTGGAATATTTTTTCTGGACATCTTTAGCACCAACGGTGTGGCCAAGGTTGCTCAGTGTTCAGTGCGTGCGGCGTACAACCCCAAATCTTCTGCAAACTTTCCTACAAATTTTATCGAACATTTTTTCTGAACATCTTTAGCATCAACGGTGTGGCCACTGTTGCTCAGTGTTCAGTGCGTGTGGGCTACAACCAAAAATCTTTTGCAACCGTTTTTTCAGTTCAACTTCATCACCAATTGGACGGTGTGAATAATGTTACTCAGTGGTTAGTGCGTGCGGCGTACAACCCCAAATTTTTTGCAACCTTTTCTGCAAATTTTCTGGAACATTTTTTCTGTACATCTTTAGCATCAACGGTGTGGCCACTGTTGCTCAGTGTTCAGTGCGTGTGGGGTACAACCACAAATCTTTTGCAACCGTTTTTTGAGGACATCTTCATCACCAATTGGACGGTGTGAATAGTGTTGCTCAGTGGTTAGTGCGTGCGACGTACAGCCCCAAATCTTCTGCAACCTTTCCTGCAAATTTTCTGGAACATTTTTTCTGGACATCTTTAGCACCAACGGTGTGGCCACTGTTGCTCAGTGTTCAGTGCGTGTGGGGCACAACCCCAAATCTTTTGCAACCGTTTTTTCAGGGCAACTTCATCACCAATTGGACGGTGTGTATAATGTTACTCAGTGGTTAGTGCGTGCGGCGTACAACCCCAAATTTTCTGCAACCTTTTCTGCAAATTTTCTGGAACATTTTTACTGGACATCTTTAGCACCAACGGTGTGGCCACTGTTGCTCAGTGTTCAGTGCGTGTGGGGTACAACCCCAAATATTTTGCAACCGTTTTTTCAGGACATCTTCATCACCAATTGGACGGTGTGGCTAATGTTGCTCAGTGGTTAGTGCGTGCGAAGTACAACCCCAAATTTTCTGCAACCTTTTCTGCAAATTTTCTGGAACATTTTTTCTGGACATCTTTAGCACCACAACCACATATCTTTTGCAACCGTTTTTTCAGGACATCTTCATCAATAATTGGACGGTGTGAATAATGTTGCTCAGTGGTTAGTGCGTGCGGCGTACAACCCCAAATTTTCTGCAACCTTTTCTGCAAATTTTCTGGAACATTTTTTCTGGACATCTTTAGCACCAACGGCGTGGCCACTGTTGATCAGTGGTCAGTGCGTGCGGCGTACAACCCCAAATATTCTGCAACCTTTCCTTCAAATTTTCTCGAACATTTTTTCTGAACATCTTTAGCATCAACGGTGTGGCCACTGTTGCTCAGTGTTCAGTGCGTGTGGGGTACAACCACAAATCTTTTGCAACCGTTTTTTCAGGGCAACTTCATCACCAATTGGACGGTGTGAATAATGTTGCTCAGTGGTTAGTGCGTGCGGCGTACAACCCCAAATTGTCTGCAACCTTTTCTGCAAATTTTGTGGAACATTTTTTCTGGACATCTTTAGCACCAACGGCGTGGCCACTGTTGATCACTGGTCAGTGCGTGTGGGGTACAACCCCAAATCCTTTGCAACCGTTTTTTCAGGACATCTTCATCACCAATTGGACGGTGTGGCTAATGTTGCTCAGTGGTTAGTGCGTGCGGCGTACAACCCCAAATCTTCTGCAAACTTTCCTACAAATTTTATCGAACATTTTTTCTGAACATCTTTAGCATCAACGGTGTGGCCACTGTTGCTCAGTGTTCAGTGCGTGTGGGGTACAACCCCAAATCTTTTGCAACCGTTTTTTCAGGACATCTTCATCACAAATTGGACGGTGTGAATAATGTTGCTCAGTGGTTAGTGCGTGCGGCGTACAACCCCAAGTTTTCTGCAACCTTTTCTGCAAATTTTCTGGAATATTTTTTCTGGACATCTTTAGCACCAACATCTTTGCATAGTATTCGTGCAAAATTTGGAACTCGAGATTTTAATCAAACTTGACATTACTATAATGGAGAAGTCCAAAAAAGTAGGTCCGCCAATGCCGTCTGTCTGTCTGTCTGTCTGTCTGTCTGTCTGTCTGTCTGTCTGTCAGTCTGTCTGTCTGTCTGTATATTCGACTGCAGCCTAAACGGCTGGACGGATTTGCTTCAAACTTATATATATAGGGTCTGTGGGATATTCCCTAGAGGCGAAATTTGAATTTTCATTCTAACCTCAAAATTAAGGGTAGTTTACTTAAGGCCGATTTCAGTTTAAATGGATTTTCTCGAAAACGGCTCTAACGATTTCGATAAAATTTAATGTGTGGGTTAGTTTGGGCATATGCTATGAGGTGGCATACCACGTTTTTCACGAAAAATTCGAATAACGGTAATATTGAAAATCAGCTGTTTCTCGGGTATTTGTTCGGCGATTGGGCTAAAAATTATTATTTGTAGGTTATAAGACAAGTGCAAAATGATGGCATACCAAATTTTGGAATGCCACGCCCACTTTTATAAAACTTATTTTTTTTCAAAATTTTTACTAGAAATTGAGAAAAAATTATTTAAGCAAAGTAATAGGCCCTAAAATTCTCTATAATTCACTCAAACATCTTATCTGGCCACGCCCACTTTTAAAGGTGTTTTTTTTAAAAAAAACATTGAGTAAACTCCTACAATGTTATGATTATTATTCCATCGAAACGCGGAATGCCACGCCTACTTTACTGGGAAGAGCAAAACTTGGACTTTAATCCTGATAAAATTATGCACTTATAGCATTACGGTGCAAGTACGTACGACCCAGTCGTGCACTTTATTTCTGAACATCTTTAGCATCAACTGTGTGGCCACTGTTGCTCAGTGTTCAGTGCGTGTGGGGTACAACCACAAATCTTTTGCAACCGTTTTTTCAGGACATCTTCATCAATAATTGGACGGTGTGAATAATGTTGCTCAGTGGTTAGTGCGTGCGGCGTACAACCCCAAATTTTCTGCAACCTTTTCTGCAAATTTTCTGGAACATTTTTTCTGGACATCTTTAGCACCAACGGCGTGGCCACTGTTGATCAGTGGTCAGTGCGTGTGGGGTACAACTCCAAATCTTTTGCAACCTTTTCTGCAAATTTTGTGGAACATTTTTTCTGAACATCTTTAGCACCAACGGTGTGGCCACTGTTGATCAGTGGTCAGTGCGTGTGGGGTACAACTCCAAATCTTTTGCAACCGTTTTTTCAGGACATCTTCATCAATAATTGGACGGTGTGAATAATGTTGCTCAGTGGTTAGTGCGTGCGGCGTACAACCCCAAATTGTCTGCAACCTTTTCTGCAAATTTTGTGGAACATTTTTTCTGGACATCTTTAGCACCAACGGCGTGGCCACTGTTGATCACTGGTCAGTGCGTGTGGGGTACAACCCCAAATCTTTTGCAACCGTTTTTTCAGGACATCTTCATCACCAATTGGACGGTGTGGCTAATGTTGCTCAGTGGTTAGTGCGTGCGGCGTACAACCCCAAATCTTCTGCAAACTTTCCTACAAATTTTATCGAACATTTTTTCTGAACATCTTTAGCATCAACGGTGTGGCCACTGTTGCTCAGTGTTCAGTGCGTGTGGGGTACAACCCCAAATCTTTTGCAACCGTTTTTTCAGGACATCTTCATCACAAATTGGACGGTGTGAATAATGTTGCTCAGTGGTTAGTGCGTGCGGCGTACAACCCCCAAATTTTCTGCAACCTTTTCTGCAAATTTTCTGGAATATTTTTTCTGGACATCTTTAGCACCAACGGTGTGGCCAAGGTTGCTCAGTGTTCAGTGCGTGTGGGGTACAACCCCAAATCTTTAGCAACCGTTTTCTCAGAACATCTTCATCACCAATTGGACGGTGTGGCTAATATTGCTCAGTGGTTAGTGCGTGCGGCGTACAACCCCAAATATTCTGCAACCTTTCCTACAAATTTTCTCGAACATTTTTTACTTGCACCTATACCTATAGGGCAAGTATTGTATTCGTGCAAAATTTGGAACTCGAGATTTTAATCAAACTTGACATTACTATAATGGAGAAGTCCAAAAAAGTAGGTCCGCCAATGCCGTCTGTCTGTCTGTCTGTCTGTCTGTCTGTCTGTCAGTCTGTCTGTCTGTCTGTATATTCGACTGCAGCCTAAACGGCTGGACGGATTTGCTTCAAACTTCATATATAGGGTCTGTGGGATATTCCCTAGAGGCGAAATTTGAATTTTCATTCTAACCTCAAAATTAAGGGTAGTTTACTTAAGGCCGATTTCAGTTTAAATGGATTTTCTCGAAAACGGCTCTAACGATTTCGATAAAATTTAAAGTGTGGGTTAGTTTGGGCATATGCTATGAGGTGGCATACCACGTTTTTCACGAAAAATTCGAATAACGGTAATATTGAAAATCAGCTGTTTCTCGGGTATTTGTTCGGCGATTGGGCTAAAAATTATTATTTGTAGGTTATAAGACAAGTGCAAAATGATGGCATACCAAATTTTGGAATGCCACGCCCACTTTTATAAAACTTATTTTTTTTCAAAATTTTTACTAGAAATTGAGAAAAAATTATTTAAGCAAAGTAATAGGCCCTAAAATTCTCTATAATTCGCTCAAACATCTTATCTGGCCACGCCCACTTTTAAAGGTGTTTTTTTTAAAAAAAAACATTGAGTAAACTCCTACAATGTTATGATTATTATTCCATCGAAACGCGGAATGCCACGCCTACTTTACTGGGAAGAGCAAAACTTGGACTTTAATCCTGATAAAATTATGCACTTATAGCATTACGGTGCAAGTACGTACGACCCAGTCGTGCACTTTATTCTGAACATCTTTAGCATCAACGGTGTGGCCACTGTTCCTCAGTGTTCAGTGCGTGTGGGGTACAACCCCAAATCTTTTGCAACCGTTTTTTCAGGACATCTTCATCACAAATTGGACGGTGTGAATAATGTTGCTCAGTGGTTAGTGCGTGCGGCGTACAACCCCAAATTTTCTGCAACCTTTTCTGCAAATTTTCTGAAATATTTTTCCTGGACATCTTTAGCACCAACGGTGTGGCCAAGGTTGCTCAGTGTTCAGTGCGTGTGGGGTACAACCCCAAATTTTTAGCAACCGTTTTCTCAGAACATCTTCATCACCAATTGGACGGTGTGGCTAATGTTGCTCAGTGGTTAGTGCGTGCGGCGTACAACCCCAAGTTTTCTGCAACCTTTTCTTCAAATTTTCTGGAACATTTTTACTTGCACCTATACCTATAGGGCAAGTATTGTATTCGTGCAAAATTTGGAACTCGAGATTTTAATCAAACTTGACATTACTATAATGGAGAAGTCCAAAAAAGTAGGTCCGCCAATGCCGTCTGTCTGTCTGTCTGTCTGTCTGTCTGTCTGTCTGTCTGTCTGTCAGTCTGTCTGTCTGTCTGTATATTCGACTGCAGCCTAAACGGCTGGACGGATTTGCTTCAAACTTCATATATAGGGTCTGTGGGATATTCCCTAGAGGCGAAATTTGAATTTTCATTCTAACCTCAAAATTAAGGGTAGTTTACTTAAGGCCGATTTCAGTTTAAATGGATTTTCTCGAAAACGGCTCTAACGATTTCGATAAAATTTAATGTGTGGGTTAGTTTGGGCATATGCTATGAGGTGGCATACCACGTTTTTCACGAAAAATTCGAATAACGGTAATATTGAAAATCAGCTGTTTCTCGGGTATTTGTTCGGCGATTGGGCTAAAAATTATTATTTGTAGGTTATAAGACAAGTGCAAAATGATGGCATACCAAATTTTGGAATGCCACGCCCACTTTTATAAAACTTATTTTTTTTCAAAATTTTTACTAGAAATTGAGAAAAAATTATTTAAGCAAAGTAATAGGCCCTAAAATTCTCTATAATTCACTCAAACATCTTATCTGGCCACGCCCACTTTTAAAGGTGTTTTTTTTAAAAAAAACATTGAGTAAACTCCTACAATGTTATGATTATTATTCCATCGAAACGCGGAATGCCACGCCTACTTTACTGGGAAGAGCAAAACTTGGACTTTAATCCTGATAAAATTATGCACTTATAGCATTACGGTGCAAGTACGTACGACCCAGTCGTGCACTTTATTTCTGAACATCTTTAGCATCAACTGTGTGGCCACTGTTGCTCAGTGTTCAGTGCGTGTGGGGTACAACCACAAATCTTTTGCAACCGTTTTTTCAGGACATCTTCATCAATAATTGGACGGTGTGAATAATGTTGCTCAGTGGTTAGTGCGTGCGGCGTACAACCCCAAATTTTCTGCAACCTTTTCTGCAAATTTTCTGGAACATTTTTTCTGGACATCTTTAGCACCAACGGCGTGGCCACTGTTGATCAGTGGTCAGTGCGTGTGGGGTACAACTCCAAATCTTTTGCAACCTTTTCTGCAAATTTTGTGGAACATTTTTTCTGAACATCTTTAGCACCAACGGTGTGGCCACTGTTGATCAGTGGTCAGTGCGTGTGGGGTACAACTCCAAATCTTTTGCAACCGTTTTTTCAGGACATCTTCATCAATAATTGGACGGTGTGAATAATGTTGCTCAGTGGTTAGTGCGTGCGGCGTACAACCCCAAATTTTCTGCAACCTTTTCTGCAAATTTTCTGAATTATTTTTCCTGGACATCTTTAGCACCAACGGTGTGGCCAAGGTTGCTCAGTGTTCAGTGCGTGTGGGGTACAACCCCAAATTTTTAGCAACCGTTTTCTCAGAACATCTTCATCACCAATTGGACGGTGTGGCTAATGTTGCTCAGTGGTTAGTGCGTGCGGCGTACAACCCCAAATTTTCTGCAACCTTTTCTGCAAATTTTGTGGAACATTTTTTCTGGACATCTTTAGCACCAACGGCGTGGCCACTGTTGATCAGTGGTCAGTGCGTGTGGGATACAACCCCAAATCTTTTGCAACCGTTTTTTCAGGACATCTTCATCACCAATTGGACGGTGTGGCTAATGTTGCTCAGTGGTTAGTGCGTGCGGCGTACAACCCCAAATCTTCTGCAAACTTTCCTACAAATTTTATCGAACATTTTTTCTGAACATCTTTAGCATCAACGGTGTGGCCACTGTTGCTCAGTGTTCAGTGCGTGTGGGGTACAACCCCAAATCTTTAGCAACCGTTTTCTCAGAACATCTTCATCACCAATTGGACGGTGTGGCTAATATTGCTCAGTGGTTAGTGCGTGCGGCGTACAACCCCAAATATTCTGCAACCTTTCCTACAAATTTTCTCGAACATTTTTTACTTGCACCTATACCTATAGGGCAAGTATTGTATTCGTGCAAAATTTGGAACTCGAGATTTTAATCAAACTTGACATTACTATAATGGAGAAGTCCAAAAAAGTAGGTCCGCCAATGCCGTCTGTCTGTCTGTCTGTCTGTCTGTCTGTCTGTCTGTCTGTCTGTCTGTATATTCGACTGCAGCCTAAACGGCTGGACGGATTTGCTTCAAACTTCATATATAGGGTCTGTGGGATATTCCCTAGAGGCGAAATTTGAATTTTCATTCTAACCTCAAAATTAAGGGTAGTTTACTTAAGGCCGATTTCAGTTTAAATGGATTTTCTCGAAAACGGCTCTAACGATTTCGATAAAATTTAATGTGTGGGTTAGTTTGGGCATATGCTATGAGGTGGCATACCACGTTTTTCACGAAAAATTCGAATAACGGTAATATTGAAAATCAGCTGTTTCTCGGGTATTTGTTCGGCGATTGGGCTAAAAATTATTATTTGTAGGTTATAAGACAAGTGCAAAATGATGGCATACCAAATTTTGGAATGCCACGCCCACTTTTATAAAACTTATTTTTTTTCAAAATTTTTACTAGAAATTGAGAAAAAATTATTTAAGCAAAGTAATAGGCCCTAAAATTCTCTATAATTCGCTCAAACATCTTATCTGGCCACGCCCACTTTTAAAGGTGTTTTTTTTAAAAAAAACATTGAGTAAACTCCTACAATGTTATGATTATTATTCCATCGAAACGCGGAATGCCACGCCTACTTTACTGGGAAGAGCAAAACTTGGACTTTAATCCTGATAAAATTATGCACTTATAGCATTACGGTGCAAGTACGTACGACCCAGTCGTGCACTTTATTCTGAACATCTTTAGCATCAACGGTGTGGCCACTGTTCCTCAGTGTTCAGTGCGTGTGGGGTACAACCCCAAATCTTTTGCAACCGTTTTTTCAGGACATCTTCATCACAAATTGGACGGTGTGAATAATGTTGCTCAGTGGTTAGTGCGTGCGGCGTACAACCCCAAATTTTCTGCAACCTTTTCTGCAAATTTTCTGAAATATTTTTCCTGGACATCTTTAGCACCAACGGTGTGGCCAAGGTTGCTCAGTGTTCAGTGCGTGTGGGGTACAACCCCAAATTTTTAGCAACCGTTTTCTCAGAACATCTTCATCACCAATTGGACGGTGTGGCTAATGTTGCTCAGTGGTTAGTGCGTGCGGCGTACAACCCCAAATTTTCTGCAACCTTTTCTGCAAATTTTCTGGAAAAATTTTGTCTGGACATCTTTAGCACCAACGGTGTGGCCACTGTTGCTCAGTGTTCAGTGCGTGTGGGGCACAACCCCAAATCTTTTGCAACCGTTTATTCAGGGCAACTTCATCACCAATTAGACGGTGTGAATAATGTTACTCAGTGGTTAGTGCGTGCGGCGTACAACCCCAAATTTTCTGCAAACTTTCCTACAAATTTTATCGAACATTTTTTCTGGACATCTTTAGCACCAACGGTGTGGCCACTGTTGCTCAGTGTTCAGTGCGTGTGGGGCACAACCCCAAATCTTTTGCAACCGTTTTTTCAGGGCAACTTCATCACCAATTGGACGGTGTGGCTAATGTTGCTCAGTGGTTAGTGCGTGCGGCGTACAACCCCAAATTTTCTGCAACCTTTTCTGCAAATTTTCTGGAACATTTTTTCTGTACATCTTTAGCATCAACGGTGTGGCCACTGTTGCTCAGTGTTCAGTGCGTGTGGGGTACAACCCCAAATATTTTGCAACCGTTTTTTCAGGACATCTTCATCACCAATTGGACGGTGTGGCTAATGTTGCTCAGTGGTTAGTGCGTGCGAAGTACAACCCCAAATTTTCTGCAACCTTTTCTGCAAATTTTCTGGAACATTTTTTCTGGACATCTTTAGCACCACAACCACATATCTTTTGCAACCGTTTTTTCAGGACATCTTCATCAATAATTGGACGGTGTGAATAATGTTGCTCAGTGGTTAGTGCGTGCGGCGTACAACCCCAAATTTTCTGCAACCTTTTCTGCAAATTTTCTGGAACATATTTTCTGAACATCTTTAACACCAACGGCGTGGCCACTGTTGATCAGTGGTCAGTGCGTGCGGCGTACAACCCCAAATATTCTGCAACCTTTCCTTCAAATTTTCTCGAACATTTTTTCTGAACATCTTTAGCATCAACGGTGTGGCCACTGTTGCTCAGTGTTCAGTGCGTGTGGGGTACAACCACAAATCTTTTGCAACCGTTTTTTCAGGGCAACTTCATCACCAATTGGACGGTGTGGCTAATATTGCTCAGTGGTTAGTGCGTGCGGCGTACAACCCCAAATATTCTGCAACCTTTCCTACAAATTTTCTCGAACATTTTTTACTTGCACCTATACCTATAGGGCAAGTATTGTATTCGTGCAAAATTTGGAACTCGAGATTTTAATCAAACTTGACATTACTATAATGGAGAAGTCCAAAAAAGTAGGTCCGCCAATGCCGTCTGTCTGTCTGTCTGTCTGTCTGTCTGTCTGTCTGTCAGTCTGTCTGTCTGTCTGTATATTCGACTGCAGCCTAAACGGCTGGACGGATTTGCTTCAAACTTCATATATAGGGTCTGTGGGATATTCCCTAGAGGCGAAATTTGAATTTTCATTCTAACCTCAAAATTAAGGGTAGTTTACTTAAGGCCGATTTCAGTTTAAATGGATTTTCTCGAAAACGGCTCTAACGATTTCGATAAAATTTAATGTGTGGGTTAGTTTGGGCATATGCTATGAGGTGGCATACCACGTTTTTCACGAAAAATTCGAATAACGGTAATATTGAAAATCAGCTGTTTCTCGGGTATTTGTTCGGCGATTGGGCTAAAAATTATTATTTGTAGGTTATAAGACAAGTGCAAAATGATGGCATACCAAATTTTGGAATGCCACGCCCACTTTTATAAAACTTATTTTTTTTCAAAATTTTTACTAGAAATTGAGAAAAAATTATTTAAGCAAAGTAATAGGCCCTAAAATTCTCTATAATTCACTCAAACATCTTATCTGGCCACGCCCACTTTTAAAGGTGTTTTTTTTAAAAAAAACATTGAGTAAACTCCTACAATGTTATGATTATTATTCCATCGAAACGCGGAATGCCACGCCTACTTTACTGGGAAGAGCAAAACTTGGACTTTAATCCTGATAAAATTATGCACTTATAGCATTACGGTGCAAGTACGTACGACCCAGTCGTGCACTTTATTTCTGAACATCTTTAGCATCAACGGTGTGGCCACTGCTGCTCAGTGTTCAGTGCGTGTGGGGTACAACCCCAAATCTTTTGCAACCGTTTTTTCAGGACATCTTCATCAATAATTGGACGGTGTGAATAATGTTGCTCAGTGGTTAGTGCGTGCGGCGTACAACCCCAAATTCTCTGCAACCTTTTCTGCAAATTTTCTGGAACATTTTTTCTGGACATCTTTAGCACCAACGGCGTGGCCACTGTTGATCAGTGGTCAGTGCGTGTGGGGTACAACTCCAAATCTTTTGCAACCTTTTCTGCAAATTTTGTGGAACATTTTTTCTGAACATCTTTAGCACCAACGGTGTGGCCACTGTTGATCAGTGGTCAGTGCGTGTGGGGTACAACTCCAAATCTTTTGCAACCGTTTTTTCAGGACATCTTCATCAATAATTGGACGGTGTGAATAATGTTGCTCAGTGGTTAGTGCGTGCGGCGTACAACCCCAAATTGTCTGCAACCTTTTCTGCAAATTTTGTGGAACATTTTTTCTGGACATCTTTAGCACCAACGGCGTGGCCACTGTTGATCACTGGTCAGTGCGTGTGGGGTACAACCCCAAATCTTTTGCAACCGTTTTTTCAGGACATCTTCATCACCAATTGGACGGTGTGGCTAATGTTGCTCAGTGGTTAGTGCGTGCGGCGTACAACCCCAAATCTTCTGCAAACTTTCCTACAAATTTTATCGAACATTTTTTCTGAACATCTTTAGCATCAACGGTGTGGCCACTGTTGCTCAGTGTTCAGTGCGTGTGGGGTACAACCCCAAATCTTTTGCAACCGTTTTTTCAGGACATCTTCATCACAAATTGGACGGTGTGAATAATGTTGCTCAGTGGTTAGTGCGTGCGGCGTACAACCCCCAAATTTTCTGCAACCTTTTCTGCAAATTTTCTGGAATATTTTTTCTGGACATCTTTAGCACCAACGGTGTGGCCAAGGTTGCTCAGTGTTCAGTGCGTGTGGGGTACAACCCCAAATCTTTAGCAACCGTTTTCTCAGAACATCTTCATCACCAATTGGACGGTGTGGCTAATATTGCTCAGTGGTTAGTGCGTGCGGCGTACAACCCCAAATATTCTGCAACCTTTCCTACAAATTTTCTCGAACATTTTTTACTTGCACCTATACCTATAGGGCAAGTATTGTATTCGTGCAAAATTTGGAACTCGAGATTTTAATCAAACTTGACATTACTATAATGGAGAAGTCCAAAAAAGTAGGTCCGCCAATGCCGTCTGTCTGTCTGTCTGTCTGTCTGTCTGTCTGTCGGTCGGTCTGTCTGTCTGTCTGTCTGTCTGTCAGTCTGTCTGTCTGTCTGTATATTCGACTGCAGCCTAAACGGCTGGACGGATTTGCTTCAAACTTCATATATAGGGTCTGTGGGATATTCCCTAGAGGCGAAATTTGAATTTTCATTCTAACCTCAAAATTAAGGGTAGTTTACTTAAGGCCGATTTCAGTTTAAATGGATTTTCTCGAAAACGGCTCTAACGATTTCGATAAAATTTAATGTGTGGGTTAGTTTGGGCATATGCTATGAGGTGGCATACCACGTTTTTCACGAAAAATTCGAATAACGGTAATATTGAAAATCAGCTGTTTCTCGGGTATTTGTTCGGCGATTGGGCTAAAAATTATTATTTGTAGGTTATAAGACAAGTGCAAAATGATGGCGTACCAAATTTTGGAATGCCACGCCCACTTTTATAAAACTTATTTTTTTTCAAAATTTTTACTAGAAATTGAGAAAAAATTATTTAAGCAAAGTAATAGGCCCTAAAATTCTCTATAATTCACTTAAACATCTTATCTGGCCACGCCCACTTTTAAAGGTGTTTTTTTTAAAAATAACATTGAGTAAACTCCTACAATGTTATGATTATTATTCCATCGAAACGCGGAATGCCACGCCTACTTTACTGGGAAGAGCAAAACTTGGACTTTAATTCTGATAAAATTATGCACTTATAGCATTACGGTGCAAGTACGTACGACCCAGTCGTGCACTTTATTCTGAACATCTTTAGCATCAACGGTGT
This sequence comes from Xylota segnis, assembly GCA_963583995.1. Taxonomy (NCBI): domain Eukaryota; kingdom Metazoa; phylum Arthropoda; class Insecta; order Diptera; family Syrphidae; genus Xylota; species Xylota segnis. Next base: position 102,061,962 of record OY757236.1, on the reverse strand, counting down.
GGCCACTGTTGCTCAGTGTCCAGTGCGTGTGGGGTACAACCACAAATCTTTTGCAACCGTTTTTTCAGGACATCTTCATCACCAATTGGACGGTGTAGCTAATGTTGCTCAGTGGTTAGTGCGTGCGGCGTACAACCCCAAATCTTCTGCAAACTTTCCTACAAATTTTATCGAACATTTTTTCTGAACATCTTTAGCATCAACGGTGTGGCCACTGTTGCTCAGTGTTCAGTGCGTGTGGGGTACAACCCCAAATCTTTTGCAACCGTTTTTTCAGGACATCTTCATCACAAATTGGACGGTGTGAATAATGTTGCTCAGTGGTTAGTGCGTGCGGCGTACAACCCCAAATTTTCTGCAACCTTTTCTGCAAATTTTCTGGAATATTTTTCCTGGACATCTTTAGCACCAACGGTGTGGCCAAGGTTGCTCAGTGTTCAGTGCGTGCGGCGTACAACCCCAAATTTTCTGCAACCTTTTCTGCAAATTTTCTGGAAAAATTTTGTCTGGACATCTTTAGCACCAACGGTGTGGCCACTGTTGCTCAGTGTTCAGTGCGTGTGGGGCACAACCCCAAATCTTTTGCAACCGTTTATTCAGGGCAACTTCATCACCAATTAGACGTTGTGAATAATGTTACTCAGTGGTTAGTGCGTGCGGCGTACAACCCCAAATTTTCTGCAAACTTTCCTACAAATTTTATCGAACATTTTTTCTGGACATCTTTAGCACCAACGGTGTGGCCACTGTTGCTCAGTGTTCAGTGCGTGTGGGGCACAACCCCAAATCTTTTGCAACCGTTTTTTCAGCGCAACTTCATCACCAATTGGACGGTGTGGCTAATGTTGCTCAGTGGTTAGTGCGTGCGGCGTACAACCCCAAGTTTTCTGCAACCTTTTCTTCAAATTTTCTGGAACATTTTTTCTGGACATCTTTAGCACCAACGGCGTGGCCACTGTTGATCAGTGGTCAGTGCGTGTGGGGTACAACCCCAAATCTTTTGCAACTGTTTTTTCAGGACATCTTCATCACCAATTGGACGGTGTGGCTAATGTTGCTCAGTGGTTAGTGCGTGCGGCGTACAACCCCAAATTTTCTGCAACCTTTTCTGCAAATTTTCTGGAACATTTTTTCTGGACATCTTTAGCACCAACGGTGTGGCCACTGTTGCTCAGTGTTCAGTGCGTGTGGGCTACAACCCCAAATCTTTTGCAACCGTTTTTTCAGTTCAACTTCATCACCAATTGGACGGTGTGAATAATGTTACTCAGTGGTTAGTGCGTGCGGCGTACAACCCCAAATTTTCTGCAACCTTTTCTGCAAATTTTCTGGAACATTTTTTCTGTACATCTTTAGCATCAACGGTGTGGCCACTGTTGCTCAGTGTTCAGTGCGTGTGGGGTACAACCACAAATCTTTTGCAACCGTTTTTTCAGGACATCTTCATCACCAATTGGACGGTGTGAATAGTGTTGCTCAGTGGTTAGTGCGTGCGACGTACAGCCCCAAATCTTCTGCAACCTTTCCTGCAAATTTTCTGGAACATTTTTTCTGGACATCTTTAGCACCAACGGTGTGGCCACTGTTGCTCAGTGTTCAGTGCGTGTGGGGCACAACCCCAAATCTTTTGCAACCGTTTTTTCAGGGCAACTTCATCACCAATTGGACGGTGTGAATAATGTTACTCAGTGGTTAGTGCGTGCGGCGTACAACCCCAAATTTTCTGCAACCTTTTCTGCAAATTTTCTGGAACATTTTTACTGGACATCTTTAGCACCAACGGTGTGGCCACTGTTGCTCAGTGTTCAGTGCGTGTGGGGTACAACCCCAAATATTTTGCAACAGTTTTTTCAGGACATCTTCATCACCAATTGGACGGTGTGGCTAATGTTGCTCAGTGGTTAGTGCGTGCGAAGTACAACCCCAAATTTTCTGCAACCTTTTCTGCAAATTTTCTGGAACATTTTTTCTGGACATCTTTAGCACCACAACCACATATCTTTTGCAACCGTTTTTTCAGGACATCTTCATCAATAATTGGACGGTGTGAATAATGTTGCTCAGTGGTTAGTGCGTGCGGCGTACAACCCCAAATTTTCTGCAACCTTTTCTGCAAATTTTCTGGAACATTTTTTCTGGACATCTTTAGCACCAACGGCGTGGCAACTGTTGATCAGTGGTCAGTGCGTGCGGCGTACAACCCCAAATATTCTGCAACCTTTCCTTCAAATTTTCTCGAACATTTTTTCTGAACATCTTTAGCATCAACGGTGTGGCCACTGTTGCTCAGTGTTCAGTGCGTGTGGGGTACAACCACAAATCTTTTGCAACCGTTTTTTCAGGGCAACTTCATCACCAATTGGACGGTGTGGCTAATGTTGCTCAGTGGTTAGTGCGTGCGACGTACAGCCCCAAATCTTCTGCAACCTTTCCTGCAAATTTTCTGGAACATTTTTTCTGGACATCTTTAGCACCAACGGTGTGGCCACTGTTGCTCAGTGTTCAGTGCGTGTGGGGCACAACCCCAAATCTTTTGCAACCGTTTTTTCAGGGCAACTTCATCACCAATTGGACGGTGTGAATAATGTTACTCAGTGGTTAGTGCGTGCGGCGTACAACCCCAAATTTTCTGCAACCTTTTCTGCGAATTTTCTGGAACATTTTTACTGGACATCTTTAGCACCAACGGTGTGGCCACTGTTGCTCAGTGTTCAGTGCGTGTGGGGTACAACCCCAAATATTTTGCAACAGTTTTTTCAGGACATCTTCATCACCAATTGGACGGTGTGGCTAATGTTGCTCAGTGGTTAGTGCGTGCGAAGTACAACCCCAAATTTTCTGCAACCTTTTCTGCAAATTTTCTGGAACATTTTTTCTGGACATCTTTAGCACCACAACCACATATCTTTTGCAACCGTTTTTTCAGGACATCTTCATCAATAATTGGACGGTGTGAATAATGTTGCTCAGTGGTTAGTGCGTGCGGCGTACAACCCCAAATTTTCTGCAACCTTTTCTGCAAATTTTGTGGAACATTTTTTCTGGACATCTTTAGCACCAACGGCGTGGCCACTGTTGATCAGTGGTCAGTGCGTGTGGGATACAACCCCAAATCTTTTGCAACCGTTTTTTCAGGACATCTTCATCACCAATTGGACGGTGTGGCTAATGTTGCTCAGTGGTTAGTGCGTGCGGCGTACAACCCCAAATCTTCTGCAAACTTTCCTACAAATTTTATCGAACATTTTTTCTGAACATCTTTAGCATCAACGGTGTGGCCACTGTTGCTCAGTGTTCAGTGCGTGTGGGGTACAACCCCAAATCTTTTGCAACCGTTTTTTCAGGACATCTTCATCACAAATTGGACGGTGTGAATAATGTTGCTCAGTGGTTAGTGCGTGCGGCGTACAACCCCCAAATTTTCTGCAACCTTTTCTGCAAATTTTCTGGAATATTTTTTCTGGACATCTTTAGCACCAACGGTGTGGCCAAGGTTGCTCAGTGTTCAGTGCGTGCGGCGTACAACCCCAAATCTTCTGCAAACTTTCCTACAAATTTTATCGAACATTTTTTCTGAACATCTTTAGCATCAACGGTGTGGCCACTGTTGCTCAGTGTTCAGTGCGTGTGGGCTACAACCCCAAATCTTTTGCAACCGTTTTTTCAGTTCAACTTCATCACCAATTGGACGGTGTGAATAATGTTACTCAGTGGTTAGTGCGTGCGGCGTACAACCCCAAATTTTCTGCAACCTTTTCTGCAAATTTTCTGGAACATTTTTTCTGTACATCTTTAGCATCAACGGTGTGGCCACTGTTGCTCAGTGTTCAGTGCGTGTGGGGTACAACCACAAATCTTTTGCAACCGTTTTTTCAGGACATCTTCATCACCAATTGGACGGTGTGAATAGTGTTGCTCAGTGGTTAGTGCGTGCGACGTACAGCCCCAAATCTTCTGCAACCTTTCCTGCAAATTTTCTGGAACATTTTTTCTGGACATCTTTAGCACCAACGGTGTGGCCACTGTTGCTCAGTGTTCAGTGCGTGTGGGGCACAACCCCAAATCTTTTGCAACCGTTTTTTCAGGGCAACTTCATCACCAATTGGACGGTGTGAATAATGTTACTCAGTGGTTAGTGCGTGCGGCGTACAACCCCAAATTTTCTGCAACCTTTTCTTCAAATTTTCTGGAACATTTTTACTGGACATCTTTAGCACCAACGGTGTGGCCACTGTTGCTCAGTGTTCAGTGCGTGTGGGGTACAACCCCAAATATTTTGCAACCGTTTTTTCAGGACATCTTCATCACCAATTGGACGGTGTGGCTAATGTTGCTCAGTGGTTAGTGCGTGCGAAGTACAACCCCAAATTTTCTGCAACCTTTTCTGCAAATTTTCTGGAACATTTTTACTTGCACCTATACCTATAGGGCAAGTATTGTATTCGTGCAAAATTTGGAACTCGAGATTTTAATCAAACTTGACATTACTATAATGGAGAAGTCCAAAAAAGTAGGTCCGCCAATGCCGTCTGTCTGTCTGTCTGTCTGTCTGTCAGTCTGTCTGTCTGTCTGTATATTCGACTGCAGCCTAAACGGCTGGACGGATTTGCTTCAAACTTATATATATAGGGTCTGTGGGATATTCCCTAGAGGCGAAATTTGAATTTTCATTCTAACCTCAAAATTAAGGGTAGTTTACTTAAGGCCGATTTCAGTTTAAATGGATTTTCTCGAAAACGGCTCTAACGATTTCGATAAAATTTAATGTGTGGGTTAGTTTGGGCATATGCTATGAGGTGGCATACCACGTTTTTCACGAAAAATTCGAATAACATTAATATTGAAAATCAGATGTTTCTCGGGTATTTGTTCGGCGATTGGGCTAAAAATTATTATTTGTAGGTTATAAGACAAGTGCAAAATGATGGCATACCAAATTTTAGAATGCCACGCCCACTTTTATAAAACTTATTTTTTTTCAAATTTTTTACTAGAAATTGAGAAAAAATTATTTAAGCAAAGTAATAGGCCCTAAAATTCTCTATAATTCACTCAAACATCTTATCTGGCCACGCCCACTTTTAAAGGTGTTTTTTTTTTAAAAAACATTGAGTAAACTCCTACAATGTTATGATTATTATTCCATCGAAACGCGGAATGCCACGCCTACTTTACTGGGAAGAGCAAAACTTGGACTTTAATCCTGATAAAATTATGCACTTATAGCATTACGGTGCAAGTACGTACGACCCAGTCGTGCACTTTATTTCTGGACATCTTTAGCACCACAACCACATATCTTTTGCAACCGTTTTTTCAGGACATCTTCATCAATAATTGGACGGTGTGAATAATGTTGCTCAGTGGTTAGTGCGTGCGGCGTACAACCCCAAATTTTCTGCAACCTTTTCTGCAAATTTTCTGGAACATTTTTTCTGGACATCTTTAGCACCAACGGCGTGGCCACTGTTGATCAGTGGTCAGTGCGTGCGGCGTACAACCCCAAATATTCTGCAACCTTTCCTTCAAATTTTCTCGAACATTTTTTCTGAACATCTTTAGCATCAACGGTGTGGCCACTGTTGCTCAGTGTTCAGTGCGTGTGGGGTACAACCACAAATCTTTTGCAACCGTTTTTTCAGGGCAACTTCATCACCAATTGGACGGTGTGAATAATGTTGCTCAGTGGTTAGTGCGTGCGGCGTACAACCCCAAATTTTCTGCAACCTTTTCTGCAAATTTTGTGGAAAATTTTTTCTAGACATCTTTAGCACCAACGGCGTGGCCACTGTTGATCAGTGGTCAGTGCGTGTGGGATACAACCCCAAATCTTTTGCAACCGTTTTTTCAGGACATCTTCATCACCAATTGGACGGTGTGGCTAATGTTGCTCAGTGGTTAGTGCGTGCGGCGTACAACCCCAAATTTTCTGCAACCTTTTCTGCAAATTTTCTGGAACATTTTTTCTGGACATCTTTAGCACCAACGGTGTGGCCACTGTTGCTCAGTGTTCAGTGCGTGTGGGCTACAACCCCAAATCTTTTGCAACCGTTTTTTCAGGGCAACTTCATCACCAATTGGACGGTGTGAATAATGTTACTCAGTGGTTAGTGCGTGCGGCGTACAACCCCAAATTTTCTGCAACCTTTTCTGCAAATTTTCTGGAACATTTTTTCTGTACATCTTTAGCATCAACGGTGTGGCCACTGTTGCTCAGTGTTCAGTGCGTGTGGGGTACAACCACAAATCTTTTGCAACCGTTTTTTCAGGACATCTTCATCACCAATTGGACGGTGTGAATAGTGTTGCTCAGTGGTTAGTGCGTGCGACGTACAGCCCCAAATCTTCTGCAACCTTTCCTGCAAATTTTCTGGAACATTTTTTCTGGACATCTTTAGCACCAACGGTGTGGCCACTGTTGCTCAGTGTTCAGTGCGTGTGGGGCACAACCCCAAATCTTTTGCAACCGTTTTTTCAGGGCAACTTCATCACCAATTGGACGGTGTGAATAATGTTACTCAGTGGTTAGTGCGTGCGGCGTACAACCCCAAATTTTCTGCAACCTTTTCTTCAAATTTTCTGGAACATTTTTACTTGCACCTATACCTATAGGGCAAGTATTGTATTCGTGCAAAATTTGGAACTCGAGATTTTAATCAAACTTGACATTACTATAATGGAGAAGTCCAAAAAAGTAGGTCCGCCAATGCCGTCTGTCTGTCTGTCTGTCTGTCTGTCTGTCTGTCTGTCTGTCTGTCTGTCTGTCTGTCTGTCTGTCTGTCTGTCTGTCTGTCTGTCTGTCTGTCAGTCTGTCTGTCTGTCTGTATATTCGACTGCAGCCTAAACGGCTGGACGGATTTGCTTCAAACTTATATATATAGGGTCTGTGGGATATTCCCTAGAGGCGAAATTTGAATTTTCATTCTAACCTCAAAATTAAGGGTAGTTTACTTAAGGCCGATTTCAGTTTAAATGGATTTTCTCGAAAACGGCTCTAACGATTTCGATAAAATTTAATGTGTGGGTTAGTTTGGGCATATGCTATGAGGTGGCATACCACGTTTTTCACGAAAAATTCGAATAACGTTAATATTGAAAATCAGATGTTTCTCGGGTATTTGTTCGGCGCTTGGGCTAAAAATTATTATTTGTAGGTTATAAGACAAGTGCAAAATGATGGCATACCAAATTTTAGAATGCCACGCCCACTTTTATAAAACTTATTTTTTTTCAAATTTTTTACTAGAAATTGAGAAAAAATTATTTAAGCAAAGTAATAGGCCCTAAAATTCTCTATAATTCACTCAAACATCTTATCTGGCCACGCCCACTTTTAAAGGTGTTTTTTTTTTAAAAAACATTGAGTAAACTCCTACAATGTTATGATTATTATTCCATCGAAACGCGGAATGCCACGCCTACTTTACTGGGAAGAGCAAAACTTGGACTTTAATCCTGATAAAATTATGCACTTATAGCATTACGTTTCAAGTACGTACGACCCAGTCGTGCACTTTATTTCTGGACATCTTTAGCACCACAACCACATATCTTTTGCAACCGTTTTTTCAGGACATCTTCATCAATAATTGGACGGTGTGAATAATGTTGCTCAGTGGTTAGTGCGTGCGGCGTACAACCCCAAATTTTCTGCAACCTTTTCTGCAAATTTTCTGGAACATTTTTTCTGGACATCTTTAGCACCAACGGCGTGGCCACTGTTGATCAGTGGTCAGTGCGTGCGGCGTACAACCCCAAATATTCTGCAACCTTTCCTTCAAATTTTCTCGAACATTTTTTCTGAACATCTTTAGCATCAACGGTGTGGCCACTGTTGCTCAGTGTTCAGTGCGTGTGGGGTACAACCACAAATCTTTTGCAACCGTTTTTTCAGGGCAACTTCATCACCAATTGGACGGTGTGAATAATGTTGCTCAGTGGTTAGTGCGTGCGGCGTACAACCCCAAATTTTCTGCAACCTTTTCTGCAAATTTTGTGGAAAATTTTTTCTGGACATCTTTAGCACCAACGGCGTGGCCACTGTTGATCAGTGGTCAGTGCGTGTGGGATACAACCCCAAATCTTTTGCAACCGTTTTTTCAGGACATCTTCATCACCAATTGGACGGTGTGGCTAATGTTGCTCAGTGGTTAGTGCGTGCGGCGTACAACCCCCAAATTTTCTGCAACCTTTTCTGCAAATTTTCTGGAATATTTTTTCTGGACATCTTTAGCACCAACGGTGTGGCCAAGGTTGCTCAGTGTTCAGTGCGTGTGGGGTACAACCCCAAATCTTTAGCAACCGTTTTCTCAGAACATCTTCATCACCAATTGGACGGTGTGGCTAATATTGCTCAGTGGTTAGTGCGTGCGGCGTACAACCCCAAATATTCTGCAACCTTTCCTACAAATTTTCTCGAACATTTTTTCTGAACATCTTTAGCATCAACGGTGTGGCCACTGTTGCTCAGTGTTCAGTGCGTGTGGGGCACAACCCCAAATCTTTTGCAACCGTTTTTTCAGGGCAACTTCATCACCAATTAGACGGTGTGAGTAATGTTACTCAGTGGTTAGTGCGTGCGGCGTACAACCCCAAATTTTCTGCAAACTTTCCTACAAATTTTATCGAACATTTTTTCTGGACATTTTTAGCACCAACGGTGTGGCCACTGTTGCTCAGTGTTCAGTGCGTGTGGGGCACAACCCCAAATCTTTTGCAACCGTTTTTTCAGGGCAACTTCATCACCAATTGGACGGTGTGGCTAATGTTGCTCAGTGGTTAGTGCGTGCGGCGTACAACCCCAAGTTTTCTGCAACCTTTTCTTCAAATTTTCTGGAACATTTTTTCTGGACATCTTTAGCACCAACGGCGTGGCCACTGTTGATCAGTGGTCAGTGCGTGTGGGGTACAACCCCAAATCTTTTGCAACTGTTTTTTCAGGACATCTTCATCACCAATTTGACGGTGTAGCTAATATTGCTCAGTGGTTAGTGCGTGCGGCGTACAACCCCAAATCTTCTGCAAACTTTCCTACAAATTTTATCGAACATTTTTTCTGAACATCTTTAGCATCAACGGTGTGGCCACTGTTGCTCAGTGTTCAGTGCGTGTGGGGTACAACCCCAAATCTTTTGCAACCGTTTTTTCAGGACATCTTCATCACAAATTGGACGGTGTGAATAATGTTGCTCAGTGGTTAGTGCGTGCGGCGTACAACCCCAAATTTTCTGCAACCTTTTCTGCAAATTTTCTGGAATATTTTTCCTGGACATCTTTAGCACCAACGGTGTGGCCAAGGTTGATCAGTGTTCAGTGCGTGTGGGGTACAACCCCAAATTTTTAGCAACCGTTTTCTCAGAACATCTTCTTCACCAATTGGACGGTGTGGCTAATGTTGCTCAGTGGTTAGTGCGTGCGGCGTACAACCCCAAATTTTCTGCAACCTTTTCTGCAAATTTTCTGGAAAAATTTTGTCTGGACATCTTTAGCACCAACGGTGTGGCCACTGTTGCTCAGTGTTCAGTGCGTGTGGGGCACAACCCCAAATCTTTTGCAACCGTTTTTTCAGGGCAACTTCATCACCAATTAGACGGTGTGAATAATGTTACTCAGTGGTTAGTGCGTGCAGCGTACAACCCCAAATTTTCTGCAAACTTTCCTACAAATTTTATCGAACATTTTTTCTGGACATCTTTAGCACCAACGGTGTGGCCACTGTTGCTCAGTGTTCAGTGCGTGTGGGGCACAACCCCAAATCTTTTGCAACCGTTTTTTCAGGGCAACTTCATCACCAATTGGACGGTGTGGCTAATGTTGCTCAGTGGTTAGTGCGTGCGGCGTACAACCCCAAGTTTTCTGCAACCTTTTCTTCAAATTTTCTGGAACATTTTTTCTGGACATCTTTAGCACCAACGGTGTGGCCACTGTTGCTCAGTGTTCAGTGCGTGTGGGGTACAACCCCAAATCTTTTGCAACCGTTTTTTCAGGACATCTTCATCACAAATTGGACGGTGTGAATAATGTTGCTCAGTGGTTAGTGCGTGCGGCGTACAACCCCCAAATTTTCTGCAACCTTTTCTGCAAATTTTCTGGAACATTTTTTCTGGACATCTTTAGCACCAACGGCGTGGCCACTGTTGATCAGTGGTCAGTGCGTGCGGCGTACAACCCCAAATATTCTGCAAACTTTCCTACAAATTTTATCGAACATTTTTTCTGGACATCTTTAGCACCAACGGTGTGGCCACTGTTGCTCAGTGTTCAGTGCGTGTGGGGCACAACCCCAAATCTTTTGCAACTCTTTTTTCAGGACATCTTCATCACCAATTGGACGCTGTGGCTAATGTTGCTCAGTGGTTAGTTCGTGCGGCGTACAACCCCAAATCTTCTGCAAACTTTCCTACAAATTTTATCGAACATTTTTTCTGAACATCTTTAGCATCAGCGGTGTGGCCACTGCTGCTCAGTGTTCAGTGCGTGTGGGGCACAACCCCAAATCTTTTGCAACCGTTTTTTCAGGGCAACTTCATCACCAATTGGACGGTGTGGCTAATGTTGCTCAGTGGTTAGTGCGTGCGGCGTACAACCCCAAATTTTCTGCAAACTTTATTACAAATTTTATCGAACATTTTTTCTGGACATCTTTAGCACCAACGGTGTGGCCACTGATGCTCAGTGTTCAGTGCGTGTGGGGCACAACCCCAAATCTTTTGCAACCGTTTTTTCAGGGCAACTTCATCACCAATTGGACGGTGTGAATAATGTTGCTCAGTGGTTAGTGCGTGCGGCGTACAACCCCAAATTTTCTGCAACCTTTTCTGCAAATTTTGTGGAAAATTTTTTCTGGACATCTTTAGCACCAACGGCGTGGCCACTGTTGATCAGTGGTCAGTGCGTGTGGGATACAACCCCAAATCTTTTGCAACCGTTTTTTCAGGACATCTTCATCACCAATTGGACGGTGTGGCTAATGTTGCTCAGTGGTTAGTGCGTGCGGCGTACAACCCCAAATCTTCTGCAAACTTTCCTACAAATTTTATCGAACATTTTTTCTGAACATCTTTAGCATCAACGGTGTGGCCACTGTTGCTCAGTGTTCAGTGCGTGTGGGGTACAACCCCAAATCTTTTGCAACCGTTTTTTCAGGACATCTTCATCACAAATTGGACGGTGTGAATAATGTTGCTCAGTGGTTAGTGCGTGCGGCGTACAACCCCCAAATTTTCTGCAACCTTTTCTGCAAATTTTCTGGAATATTTTTTCTGGACATCTTTAGCACCAACGGTGTGGCCAAGGTTGCTCAGTGTTCAGTGCGTGTGGGGTACAACCCCAAATCTTTAGCAACCGTTTTCTCAGAACATCTTCATCACCAATTGGACGGTGTGGCTAATATTGCTCAGTGGTTAGTGCGTGCGGCGTACAACCCCAAATATTCTGCAACCTTTCCTACAAATTTTCTCGAACATTTTTTCTGAACATCTTTAGCATCAACGGTGTGGCCACTGTTGCTCAGTGTCCAGTGCGTGTGGGGTACAACCACAAATCTTTTGCAACCGTTTTTTCAGGACATCTTCATCACCAATTGGACGGTGTGAATAATGTTGCTCAGTGGTTAGTGCGTGCGGCGTACAACCCCCAATTTTCTGCAACCTTTTCTGCAAATTTTCTGGAATATTTTTCCTGGACATCTTTAGCACCAACGGTGTGGCCAAGGTTGCTCAGTGTTCAGTGCGTGTGGGGTACAACCCCAAATTTTTAGCAACCGTTTTCTCAGAACATCTTCATCACCAATTGGACGGTGTGGCTAATGTTGCTCAGTGGTTAGTGCGTGCGGCGTACAACCCCAAATTTTCTGCAACCTTTTCTGCAAATTTTCTGGAAAAATTTTGTCTGGACATCTTTAGCACCAACGGTGTGGCCACTGTTGCTCAGTGTTCAGTGCGTGTGGGGCACAACCCCAAATCTTTTGCAACCGTTTTTTCAGGGCAACTTCATCACCAATTAGACGGTGTGAGTAATGTTACTCAGTGGTTAGTGCGTGCGGCGTACAACCCCAAATTTTCTGCAAACTTTCCTACAAATTTTATCGAACATTTTTTCTGGACATCTTTAGCACCAACGGTGTGGCCACTGTTGCTCAGTGTTCAGTGCGTGTGGGGGACAACCCCAAATCTTTTGCAACCGTTTTTTCAGGGCAACTTCATCACCAATTGGACGGTGTGGCTAATGTTGCTCAGTGGTTAGTGCGTGCGGCGTACAACCCCAAGTTTTCTGCAACCTTTTCTTCAAATTTTCTGGAACATTTTTTCTGGACATCTTTAGCACCAACGGCGTGGCCACTGTTGATCAGTGGTCAGTGCGTGTGGGGTACAACCCCAAATCTTTTGCAACTGTTTTTTCAGGACATCTTCATCACCAATTTGACGGTGTAGCTAATGTTGCTCAGTGGTTAGTGCGTGCGGCGTACAACCCCAAATCTTCTGCAAACTTTCCTACAAATTTTATCGAACATTTTTTCTGAACATCTTTAGCATCAACGGTGTGGCCACTGTTGCTCAGTGTTCAGTGCGTGTGGGGTACAACCCCAAATCTTTTGCAACCGTTTTTTCAGGACATCTTCATCACAAATTGGACGGTGTGAATAATGTTGCTCAGTGGTTAGTGCGTGCGGCGTACAACCCCAAATTTTCTGCAACCTTTTCTGCAAATTTTCTGGAATATTTTTCCTGGACATCTTTAGCACCAACGGTGTGGCCAAGGTTGCTCAGTGTTCAGTGCGTGTGGGGTACAACCCCAAATTTTTAGCAACCGTTTTCTCAGAACATCTTCTTCACCAATTGGACGGTGTGGCTAATGTTGCTCAGTGGTTAGTGCGTGCGGCGTACAACCCCAAATTTTCTGCAACCTTTTCTGCAAATTTTCTGGAAAAATTTTGTCTGGACATCTTTAGCACCAACGGTGTGGCCACTGTTGCTCAGTGTTCAGTGCGTGTGGGGCACAACCCCAAATCTTTTGCAACCGTTTTTTCAGGGCAACTTCATCACCAATTAGACGGTGTGAATAATGTTACTCAGTGGTTAGTGCGTGCAGCGTACAACCCCAAATTTTCTGCAAACTTTCCTACAAATTTTATTGAACATTTTTTCTGGACATCTTTAGCACCAACGGTGTGGCCACTGTTGCTCAGTGTTCAGTGCGTGTGGGGCACAACCCCAAATCTTTTGCAACCGTTTTTTCAGGGCAACTTCATCACCAATTGGACGGTGTGGCTAATGTTGCTCAGTGGTTAGTGCGTGCGGCGTACAACCCCAAGTTTTCTGCAACCTTTTCTTCAAATTTTCTGGAACATTTTTTCTGGACATCTTTAGCACCAACGGCGTGGCCACTGTTGATCAGTGGTCAGTGCGTGTGGGGTACAACCCCAAATCTTTTGCAACTGTTTTTTCAGGACATCTTCATCACCAATTGGACGGTGTGGCTAATGTTGCTCAGTGGTTAGTGCGTGCGGCGTACAACCCCAAATTTTCTGCAACCTTTTCTGCAAGTTTTCTGGAACATTTTGTCTGGACATCTTTAGCACCAACGGTGTGGCCACTGTTGCTCAGTGTTCAGTGCGTGTGGGCTACAACCCCAAATCTTTTGCAACCGTTTTTTCACTTCAACTTCATCACCAATTGGACGGTGTGAATAATGTTACTCAGTGGTTAGTGCGTGCGGCGTACAACCCCAAATTTTCTGCAACCTTTTCTGCAAATTTTCTGGAACATTTTTTCTGGACATCATTAGCACCAACGGCGTGGCCACTGTTGATCAGTGGTCAGTGCGTGCGGCGTACAACCCCAAATATTCTGCAACCTTTCCTTCAAATTTTCTCGAACATTTTTTCTGAACATCTTTAGCATCAACGGTGTGGCCACTGTTGCTCAGTGTTCAGTGCGTGTGGGGTACAACCACAAATCTTTTGCAACCGTTTTTTCAGGGCAACTTCATCACCAATTGGACGGTGTGGATAATGTTGCTCAGTGGTTAGTTCGTGCGACGTACAGCCCCAAATCTTCTGCAACCTTTCCTGCAAATTTTCTGGAACATTTTTTCTGGACATCTTTAGCACCAACGGTGTGGCCACTGTTGCTCAGTGTTCAGTGCGTGTGGGGCACAACCCCAAATCTTTTGCAACCGTTTTTTCAGGGCAACTTCATCACCAATTGGACGGTGTGTATAATGTTACTCAGTGGTTAGTGCGTGCGGCGTACAACCCCAAATTTTCTGCAACCTTTTCTGCAAATTTTCTGGAACATTTTTACTGGACATCTTTAGCACCAACGGTGTGGCCACTGTTGCTCAGTGTTCAGTGCGTGTGGGGTACAACCCCAAATATTTTGCAACCGTTTTTTCAGGACATCTTCATCACCAATTGGACGGTGTGGCTAATGTTGCTCAGTGGTTAGTGCGTGCGAAGTACAACCCCAAATTTTCTGCAACCTTTTCTGCAAATTTTCTGGAACATTTTTTCTGGACATCTTTAGCACCACAACCACATATCTTTTGCAACCGTTTTTTCAGGACATCTTCATCAATAATTGGACGGTGTGAATAATGTTGCTCAGTGGTTAGTGCGTGCGGCGTACAACCCCAAATTTTCTGCAACCTTTTCTGCAAATTTTCTGGAACATTTTTTCTGGACATCTTTAGCACCAACGGCGTGGCCACTGTTGATCAGTGGTCAGTGCGTGCGGCGTACAACCCCAAATATTCTGCAACCTTTCCTTCAAATTTTCTCGAACATTTTTTCTGAACATCTTTAGCATCAACGGTGTGGCCACTGTTGCTCAGTGTTCAGTGCGTGTGGGGTACAACCACAAATCTTTTGCAACCGTTTTTTCAGGGCAACTTCATCACCAATTGGACGGTGTGAATAATGTTGCTCAGTGGTTAGTGCGTGCGGCGTACAACCCCAAATTTTCTGCAACCTTTCCTACAAATTTTATCGAACATTTTTTCTGGACATCTTTAGCACCAACGGTGTGGCCACTGTTGCTCAGTGTTCAGTGCGTGTGGGGCACAACCCCAAATCTTTTGCAACCGTTTTTTCAGGGCAACTTCATCACCAATTGGATGGTGTGGCTAATGTTGCTCAGTGGTTAGTGCGTGCGGCGTACAACCCCAAGTTTTCTGCAACCTTTTCTTCAAATTTTCTGGAACATTTTTTCTGGACATCTTTAGCACCAACGGCGTGGCCACTGTTGATCAGTGGTCAGTGCGTGTGGGGTACAACCCCAAATCTTTTGCAACTGTTTTTTCAGGACATCTTCATCACCAATTTGACGGTGTAGCTAATGTTGCTCAGTGGTTAGTGCGTGCGGCGTACAACCCCAAATCTTCTGCAAACTTTCCTACAAATTTTATCGAACATTTTTTCTGAACATCTTTAGCATCAACGGTGTGGCCACTGTTGCTCAGTGTTCAGTGCGTGTGGGGTACAACCCCAAATCTTTTGCAACCGTTTTTTCAGGACATCTTCATCACAAATTGGACGGTGTGAATAATGTTGCTCAGTGGTTAGTGCGTGCGGCGTACAACCCCAAATTTTCTGCAACCTTTTCTGCAAATTTTCTGGAATATTTTTCCTGGACATCTTTAGCACCAACGGTGTGGCCAAGGTTGCTCAGTGTTCAGTGCGTGTGGGGTACAACCCCAAATTTTTAGCAACCGTTTTCTCAGAACATCTTCATCACCAATTGGACGGTGTGGCTAATGTTGCTCAGTGGTTAGTGCGTGCGGCGTACAACCCCAAATTTTCTGCAACCTTTTCTGCAAATTTTCTGGAAAAATTTTGTCTGGACATCTTTAGCACCAACGGTGTGGCCACTGTTGCTCAGTGTTCAGTGCGTGTGGGGCACAACCCCAAATCTTTTGCAACCGTTTTTTCAGGGCAACTTCATCACCAATTAGACGGTGTGAATAATGTTACTCAGTGGTTAGTGCGTGCAGCGTACAACCCCAAATTTTCTGCAAACTTTCCTACAAATTTTATCGAACATTTTTTCTGGACATCTTTAGCACCAACGGTGTGGCCACTGTTGCTCAGTGTTCAGTGCGTGTGGGGCACAACCCCAAATCTTTTGCAACCGTTTTTTCAGGGCAACTTCATCACCAATTGGACGGTGTGGCTAATGTTGCTCAGTGGTTAGTGCGTGCGGCGTACAACCCCAAGTTTTCTGCAACCTTTTCTTCAAATTTTCTGGAACATTTTTTCTGGACATCTTTAGCACCAACGGCGTGGCCACTGTTGATCAGTGGTCAGTGCGTGTGGGGTACAACCCCAAATCTTTTGCAACTGTTTTTTCAGGACATCTTCATCACCAATTGGACGGTGTGGCTAATGTTGCTCAGTGGTTAGTGCGTGCGGCGTACAACCCCAAATTTTCTGCAACCTTTTCTGCAAATTTTCTGGAACATTTTTTCTGGACATCTTTAGCACCAACGGTGTGGCCACTGTTGCTCAGTGTTCAGTGCGTGTGGGCTACAACCCCAAATCTTTTGCAACCGTTTTTTCAGTTCAACTTCATCACCAATTGGACGGTGTGAATAATGTTACTCAGTGGTTAGTGCGTGCGGCGTACAACCCCAAATATTCTGCAACCTTTCCTTCAAATTTTCTCGAACATTTTTTCTGAACATCTTTAGCATCAACGGTGTGGCCACTGTTGCTCAGTGTTCAGTGCGTGTGGGGTACAACCACAAATCGTTTGCAACCGTTTTTTCAGGGCAACTTCATCACCAATTGGACGGTGTGAATAATGTTGCTCAGTGGTTAGTGCGTGCGACGTACAGCCCCAAATCTTCTGCAACCTATCCTGCAAATTTTCTGGAACATTTTTTCTGGACATCTTTAGCACCAACGGTGTGGCCACTGTTGCTCAGTGTTCAGTGCGTGTGGGGTACAACCACAAATCGTTTGCAACCGTTTTTTCAGGGCAACTTCATCACCAATTGGACGGTGTGAATAATGTTGCTCAGTGGTTAGTGCGTGCGACGTACAGCCCCAAATCTTCTGCAACCTTTCCTGCAAATTTTCTGGAACATTTTTTCTGGACATCTTTAGCACCAACGGTGTCGCCACTGTTGCTCAGTGTTCAGTGCGTGTGGGGCACAACCCCAAATCTTTTGCAACCGTTTTTTCAGGGCAACTTCATCACCAATTGGACGGTGTGTATAATGTTACTCAGTGGTTAGTGCGTGCGGCGTACAACCCCCAAATTTTCTGCAACCTTTTCTGCAAATTTTCTGGAACATTTTTTCTGGACATCTTTAGCACCAACGGCGTGGCCACTGTTGATCAGTGGTCAGTGCGTGCGGCGTACAACCCCAAATATTCTGCAAACTTTCCTGCAAATTTTCTGGAACATTTTTTCTCAACATCTTTAGCATCAACGGTGTGGCCACTGTTGCTCAGTGTTCAGTGCGTGTGGGGTACAACCACAAATCGTTTGCAACCGTTTTTTCAGGGCAACTTCATCACCAATTGGACGGTGTGAATAATGTTGCTCAGTGGTTAGTGCGTGCGACGTACAGCCCCAAATCTTCTGCAACCTTTCCTGCAAATTTTCTGGAACATTTTTTCTGAACATCTTTAGCATCAACGGTGTGGCCACTGTTGCTCAGTGTTCAGTGCGTGTGGGGTACAACCCCAAATCTTTTGCAACCGTTTTTTCAGGACATCTTCATCACAAATTGGACGGTGTGAATAATGTTGCTCAGTGGTTAGTGCGTGCGGCGTACAACCCCCAAATTTTCTGCAACCTTTTCTGCAAATTTTCTGGAACATTTTTTCTGGACATCTTTAGCACCAACGGCGTGGCCACTGTTGATCAGTGGTCAGTGCGTGCGGCGTACAACCCCAAATATTCTGCAAACTTTCCTACAAATTTTATCGAACATTTTTTCTGAACATCTTTAGCACCAACGGCGTGGCCACTGTTGATCAGTGGTCAGTGCGTGTGGGGTACAACCCCAAATCTTTTGCAACTGTTTTTTCAGGACATCTTCATCACCAATTGGACGGTGTGGCTAATGTTGCTCAGTGGTTAGTGCGTGCGGCGTACAACCCCAAATTTTCTGCAACCTTTTCTGCAAATTTTCTGGAACATTTTTTCTGGACATCTTTAGCACCAACGGTGTGGCCACTGTTGCTCAGTGTTCAGTGCGTGTGGGCTACAACCCCAAATCTTTTGCAACCGTTTTTTCAGTTCAACTTCATCACCAATTGGACGGTGTGAATAATGTTGCTCAGTGGTTAGTGCGTGCGGCGTACAACCCCAAATTTTCTGCAACCTTTTCTGCAAATTTTCTGGAACATTTTTTCTGGACATCTTTAGCACCAACGGCGTGGCCACTGTTGATCAGTGGTCAGTGCGTGCGGCGTACAACCCCAAATATTCTGCCACCTTTCCTTCAAATTTTCTCGAACATTTTTTCTGAACATCTTTAGCATCAACGGTGTGGCCACTGTTGCTCAGTGTTCAGTGCGTGTGGGGTACAACCACAAATCTTTTGCAACCGTTTTTTCATGGCAACTTCATCACCAATTGGACGGTGTGAATAATGTTGCTCAGTGGTTAGTGCGTGCGGCGTACAACCCCAAATTTTCTGCAACCTTTTCTGCAAATTTTGTGGAAAATTTTTTCTGGACATCTTTAGCACCAACGGCGTGGCCACTGTTGATCAGTGGTCAGTGCGTGTGGGATACAACCCCAAATCTTTTGCAACCGTTTTTTCAGGACATCTTCATCACCAATTGGACGGTGTGGCTAATATTGCTCAGTGGTTAGTGCGTGCGGCGTACAACCCCAAATTTTCTGCAACCTTTTCTGCAAATTTTCTGGAATATTTTTCCTGGACATCTTTAGCACCAACGGTGTGGCCAAGGTTGCTCAGTGTTCAGTGCGTGTGGGGTACAACCCCAAATTTTTAGCAACCGTTTTCTCAGAACATCTTCATCACCAATTGGACGGTGTGGCTAATGTTGCTCAGTGGTTAGTGCGTGCGGCGTACAACCCCAAATTTTCTGCAACCTTTTCTGCAAATTTTCTGGAAAAATTTTGTCTGGACATCTTTAGCACCAACGGTGTGGCCACTGTTGCTCAGTGTTCAGTGCGTGTGGGGCACAACCCCAAATCTTTTGCAACCGTTTTTTCAGGGCAACTTCATCACCAATTAGACGGTGTGAATAATGTTACTCAGTGGTTAGTGCGTGCAGCGTACAACCCCAAATTTTCTGCAAACTTTCCTACAAATTTTTTCGAACATTTTTTCTGGACATCTTTAGCACCAACGGTGTGGCCACTGTTGCTCAGTGTTCAGTGCGTGTGGGGCACAACCCCAAATCTTTTGCAACCGTTTTTTCAGGGCAACTTCATCACCAATTGGACGGTGTGGCTAATGTTGCTCAGTGGTTAGTGCGTGCGGCGTACAACCCCAAGTTTTCTGCAACCTTTTCTTCAAATTTTCTGGAACATTTTTTCTGGACATCTTTAGCACCAACGGCGTGGCCACTGTTGATCAGTGGTCAGTGCGTGTGGGGTACAACCCCAAATCTTTTGCAACTGTTTTTTCAGGACATCTTCATCACCAATTGGACGGTGTGGCTAATGTTGCTCAGTGGTTAGTGCGTGCGGCGTACAACCCCAAATTTTCTGCAACCTTTTCTGCAAATTTTCTGGAACATTTTTTCTGGACATCTTTAGCACCAACGGTGTGGCCACTGTTGCTCAGTGTTCAGTGCGTGTGGGCTACAACCCCAAATCTTTTGCAACCGTTTTTTCAGTTCAACTTCATCACCAATTGGACGGTGTGAATAATGTTACTCAGTGGTTAGTGCGTGCGGCGTACAACCCCAAATTTTCTGCAACCTTTTCTGCAAATTTTCTGGAACATTTTTTCTGGACATCTTTAGCACCAACGGCGTGGCCACTGTTGATCAGTGGTCAGTGCGTGCGGCGTACAACCCCAAATATTCTGCAACCTTTCCTTCAAATTTTCTCGAACATTTTTTCTGAACATCTTTAGCATCAACGGTGTGGCCACTGTTGCTCAGTGTTCAGTGCGTGTGGGGTACAACCACAAATCGTTTGCAACCGTTTTTTCAGGGCAACTTCATCACCAATTGGACGGTGTGAATAATGTTGCTCAGTGGTTAGTGCGTGCGACGTACAGCGCCAAATCTTCTGCAACCTTTCCTGCAAATTTTCTGGAACATTTTTTCTGGACATCTTTAGCACCAACGGTGTGGCCACTGTTGCTCAGTGTTCAGTGCGTGTGGGGCACAACCCCAAATCTTTTGCAACCGTTTTTTCAGGGCAACTTCATCACCAATTGGACGGTGTGTATAATGTTACTCAGTGGTTAGTGCGTGCGGCGTACAACCCCGAATTTTCTGCAACCTTTTCTGCAAATTTTCTGGAACATTTTTACTGGACATCTTTAGCACCAACGGTGTGGCCACTGTTGCTCAGTGTTCAGTGCGTGTGGGGTACAACCCCAAATATTTTGCAACCGTTTTTTCAGGACATCTTCATCACCAATTGGACGGTGTGGCTAATGTTGCTCAGTGGTTAGTGCGTGCGAAGTACAACCCCAAATTTTCTGCAACCTTTTCTGCAAATTTTCTGGAACATTTTTTCTGGACATCTTTAGCACCACAACCACATATCTTTTGCAACCGTTTTTTCAGGACATCTTCATCAATAATTGGACGGTGTGAATAATGTTGCTCAGTGGTTAGTGCGTGCGGCGTACAACCCCAAATTTTCTGCAACCTTTTCTGCAAATTTTCTGGAACATTTTTTCTGGACATCTTTAGCACCAACGGCGTGGCCACTGTTGATCAGTGGTCAGTGCGTGCGGCGTACAACCCCAAATATTCTGCAACCTTTCCTTCAAATTTTCTCGAACATTTTTTCTGAACATCTTTAGCATCAACGGTGTGGCCACTGTTGCTCAGTGTTCAGTGCGTGTGGGGTACAACCACAAATCTTTTGCAACCGTTTTTTCAGGGCAACTTCATCACCAATTGGACGGTGTGAATAATGTTGCTCAGTGGTTAGTGCGTGCGGCGTACAACCCCAAATTTTCTGCAACCTTTTCTGCAAATTTTGTGGAAAATTTTTTCTGGACATCTTTAGCACCAACGGCGTGGCCACTGTTGATCAGTGGTCAGTGCGTGTGGGATACAACCCCAAATCTTTTGCAACCGTTTTTTCAGGACATCTTCATCACCAATTGGACGGTGTGGCTTATATTGCTCAGTGGTTAGTGCGTGCGGCGTACAACCCCAAATATTCTGCAACCTTTCCTACAAATTTTCTCGAACATTTTTTACTTGCACCTATACCTATAGGGCAAGTATTGTATTCGTGCAAAATTTGGAACTCGAGATTTTAATCAAACTTGACATTACTATAATGGAGAAGTCCAAAAAAGTAGGTCCGCCAATGCCGTCTGTCTGTCTGTCTGTCTGTCTGTCTGTCTGTCTGTCTGTCTGTCTGTCTGTCTGTCTGTCGGTCTGTCTGTCTGTCTGTCTGTCTGTCTGTCAGTCTGTCTGTCTGTCTGTATATTCGACTGCAGCCTAAACGGCTGGACGGATTTGCTTCAAACTTCATATATAGAGTCTGTGGGATATTCCCTAGAGGCGAAATTTGAATTTTCATTCTAACCTCAAAATTAAGGGTAGTTTACTTAAGGCCGATTTCAGTTTAAATGGATTTTCTCGAAAACGGCTCCAACGATTTCGATAAAATTTAATGTGTGGGTTAGTTTGGGCATATGCTATGAGGTGGCATACCACGTTTTTCACGAAAAATTCGAATAACGGTAATATTGAAAATCAGCTGTTTCTCGGGTATTTGTTCGGCGATTGGGCTAAAAATTATTATTTGTAGGTTATAAGACAAGTGCAAAATGATGGCATACCAAATTTTGGAATGCCACGCCCACTTTTATAAAACTTATTTTTTTTCAAAATTTTTACTAGAAATTGAGAAAAAATTATTTAAGCAAAGTAATAGGCCCTAAAATTCTCTATAATTCACTCAAACATCTTATCTGGCCACGCCCACTTTTAAAGGTGTTTTTTTTTAAAAAAAACATTGAGTAAACTCCTACAATGTTATGATTATTATTCCATCGAAACGCGGAATGCCACGCCTACTTTACTGGGAAGAGCAAAACTTGGACTTTAATCCTGATAAAATTATGCACTTATAGCATTACGGTGCAAGTACGTACGACCCAGTCGTGCACTTTATTTCTGAACATCTTTAGCATCAACGGTGTGGCCACTGTTGCTCAGTGTTCAGTGCGTGTGGGGTACAACCACAAATCTTTTGCAACCGTTTTTTCAGGACATCTTCATCAATAATTGGACGGTGTGAATAATGTTGCTCAGTGGTTAGTGCGTGCGGCGTACAACCCCAAATTTTCTGCAACCTTTTCTGCAAGTTTTCTGGAACATTTTTTCTGGACATCTTTAGCACCTACGGTGTGGCCACTGTTGCTCAGTGTTCAGTGCGTGTGGGGTACAACCACAAATCTTTTGCAACCGTTTTTTCAATACATCTTCATCACCAATTGGACGGTGTGAATAATGTTACTCAGTGGTTAGTGCGTGCGGCGTACAACCCCAAATTTTCTGCAACCTTTTCTGCAAATTTTCTGGAACATTTTTTCTGGACATCTTTAGCATCAACGGTGTGGCCACTTTTGCTCAGTGTTCAGTGCGTGTGGGGTACAACCCCAAATCTTTTGCAACCGTTTTTTCAGGACATCTTCATCACAAATTGGACGGTGTGAATAATGTTGCTCAGTGGTTAGTGCGTGCGGCGTACAACCCCAAATTTTCTGCAACCTTTTCTGCAAATTTTCTGGAATATTTTTCCTGGACATCTTTAGCACCAACGGTGTGGCCAAGGTTGCTCAGTGTTCAGTGCGTGTGGGGTACAACCCCAAATTTTTAGCAACCGTTTTCTCAGAACATCTTCATCACCAATTGGACGGTGTGGCTAATGTTGCTCAGTGGTTAGTGCGTGCGGCGTACAACCCCAAATTTTCTGCAACCTTTTCTGCAAATTTTCTGGAAAAATTTTGTCTGGACATCTTTAGCACCAACGGTGTGGCCACTGTTGCTCAGTGTTCAGTGCGTGTGGGGCACAACCCCAAATCTTTTGCAACCGTTTTTTCAGGGCAACTTCATCACCAATTAGACGGTGTGAATAATGTTACTCAGTGGTTAGTGCGTGCGGCGTACAACCCCAAATTTTCTGCAAACTTTCCTACAAATTTTATCGAACATTTTTTCTGGACATCTTTAGCACCAACGGTGTGGCCACTGTTGCTCAGTGTTCAGTGCGTGTGGGGCACAACCCCAAATCTTTTGCAACCGTTTTTTCAGGGCAACTTCATCACCAATTGGACGGTGTGGCTAATGTTGCTCAGTGGTTAGTGCGTGCGGCGTACAACCCCAAGTTTTCTGCAACCTTTTCTTCAAATTTTCTGGAACATTTTTTCTGGACATCTTTAGCACCAACGGCGTGGCCACTGTTGATCAGTGGTCAGTGCGTGTGGGGTACAACCCCAAATCTTTTGCAACTGTTTTTTCAGGACATCTTCATCACCAATTGGACGGTGTGGCTAATGTTGCTCAGTGGTTAGTGCGTGCGGCGTACAACCCCAAATTTCCTGCAACCTTTTCTGCAAATTTTCTGGAACATTTTTTCTGGACATCTTTTGCACCAACGGTGTGGCCACTGTTGCTCAGTGTTCAGTGCGTGTGGGCTACAACCCCAAATCTTTTGCAACCGTTTTTTCAGTTCAACTTCATCACCAATTGGACGGTGTGAATAATGTTACTCAGTGGTAAGTGCGTGCGGCGTACAACCCCAAATTTTCTGCAACCTTTTCTGCAAATTTTCTGGAACATTTTTTCTGTACATCTTTAGCATCAACGGTGTGGCCACTGTTGCTCAGTGTTCAGTGCGTGTGGGGTACAACCACAAATCTTTTGCAACCGTTTTTTCAGGACATCTTCATCACCAATTGGACGGTGTGAATAGTGTTGCTCAGTGGTTAGTGCGTGCGACGTACAGCCCCAAATCTTCTGCAACCTTTCCTGCAAATTTTCTGGAACATTTTTTCTGGACATCTTTAGCACCAACGGTGTGGCCACTGTTGCTCAGTGTTCAGTGCGTGTGGGGCACAACCCCAAATCTTTTGCAACCGTTTTTTCAGGGCAACTTCATCACCAATTGGACGGTGTGAATAATGTTACTCAGTGGTTAGTGCGTGCGGCGTACAACCCCAAATTTTCTGCAACCTTTTCTGCAAATTTTCTGGAACATTTTTACTGGACATCTTTAGCACCAACGGTGTGGCCACTGTTGCTCAGTGTTCAGTGCGTGTGGGGTACAACCCCAAATATTTTGCAACCGTTTTTTCAGGACATCTTCATCACCAATTGGACGGTGTGGCTAATGTTGCTCAGTGGTTAGTGCGTGCGGCGTACAACCCCAAATCTTCTGCAAACTTTCCTACAAATTTTATCGAACATTTTTTCTGAACATCTTTAGCATCAACGGGGTGGCCACTGTTGCTCAGTGTTCAGTGCGTGTGGGGTACAACCCCAAATCTTTTGCAACCGTTTTTTCAGGACATCTTCATCACAAATTGGACGGTGTGAATAATGTTGCTCAGTGGTTAGTGCGTGCGGCGTACAACCCCCAAATTTTCTGCAACCTTTTCTGCAAATTTTCTGGAATATTTTTTTTGGACATCTTTAGCACCAACGGTGTGGCCAAGGTTGCTCAGTGTTCAGTGCGTGCGGCGTACAACCCCAAATCTTCTGCAAACTTTCCTACAAATTTTATCGAACATTTTTTCTGAACATCTTTAGCATCAACGGTGTGGCCACTGTTGCTCAGTGTTCAGTGCGTGTGGGCTACAACCCCAAATCTTTTGCAACCGTTTTTTCAGTTCAACTTCATCACCAATTGGACGGTGTGAATAATGTTACTCAGTGGTTAGTGCGTGCGGCGTACAACCCCAAATTTTCTGCAACCTTTTCTGCAAATTTTCTGGAACATTTTTTCTGTACATCTTTAGCATCAACGGTGTGGCCACTGTTGCTCAGTGTTCAGTGCGTGTGGGGTACAACCACAAATCTTTTGCAACCGTTTTTTCAGGACATCTTCATCACCAATTGGACGGTGTGAATAGTGTTGCTCAGTGGTTAGTGCGTGCGACGTACAGCCCCAAATCTTCTGCAACCTTTCCTGCAAATTTTCTGGAACATTTTTTCTGGACATCTTTAGCACCAACGGTGTGGCCACTGTTGCTCAGTGTTCAGTGCGTGTGGGGGACAACCCCAAATCTTTTGCAACCGTTTTTTCAGGGCAACTTCATCACCAATTGGACGGTGTGAATAATGTTACTCAGTGGTTAGTGCGTGCGGCGTACAACCCCAAATTTTCTGCAACCTTTTCTGCAAATTTTCTGGAACATTTTTACTGGACATCTTTAGCACCAACGGTGTGGCCACTGTTGCTCAGTGTTCAGTGCGTGTGGGGTACAACCCCAAATATTTTGCAACCGTTTTTTCAGGACATCTTCATCACCAATTGGACGGTGTGGCTAATGTTGCTCAGTGGTTAGTGCGTGCGAAGTACAACCCCAAATTTTCTGCAACCTTTTCTGCAAATTTTCTGGAACATTTTTACTTGCACCTATACCTATAGGGCAAGTATTGTATTCGTGCAAAATTTGGAACTCGAGATTTTAATCAAACTTGACATTACTATAATGGAGAAGTCCAAAAAAGTAGGTCCGCCAATGCCGTCTGTCTGTCTGTCTGTCTGTCTGTCTGTCTGTCTGTCTGTCTGTCTGTCTGTCTGTCTGTCTGTCTGTATATTCGACTGCAGCCTAAACGGCTGGACGGATTTGCTTCAAACTTCATATATAGGGTCTGTGGGATATTCCCTAGAGGCGAAATTTGAATTTTCATTCTAACCTCAAAATTAAGGGTAGTTTACTTAAGGCCGATTTCAGTTTAAATGGATTTTCTCGAAAACGGCTCTAACGATTTCGATAAAATTTAATGTGTGGGTTAGTTTGGGCATATGCTATGAGGTGGCATACCACGTTTTTCACGAAAAATTCGAATAACGGTAATATTGAAAATCAGCTGTTTCTCGGGTATTTGTTCGGCGATTGGGCTAAAAATTATTATTTGTAGGTTATAAGACAAGTGCAAAATGATGGCATACCAAATTTTGGAATGCCACGCCCACTTTTATAAAACTTTTTTTTTTTCAAAATTTTTACTAGAAATTGAGAAAAAATTATTTAAGCAAAGTAATAGGCCCTAAAATTCTCTATAATTCACTCAAACATCTTATCTGGCCACGCCCACTTTTAAAGGTGTTTTTTTTTTAAAAAACATTGAGTAAACTCCTACAATGTTATGATTATTATTCCATCGAAACGCGGAATGCCACGCCTACTTTACTGGGAAGAGCAAAACTTGGACTTTAATCCTGATAAAATTATGCACTTATAGCATTACGGTGCAAGTACGTACGACCCAGTCGTGCACTTTATTTCTGGACATCTTTAGCACCACAACCACATATCTTTTGCAACCGTTTTTTCAGGACATCTTCATCAATAATTGGACGGTGTGAATAATGTTGCTCAGTGGTTAGTGCGTGCGGCGTACAACCCCAAATTTTCTGCAACCTTTTCTGCAAATTTTCTGGAACATTTTTTCTGGACATCTTTAGCACCAACGGCGTGGCCACTGTTGATCAGTGGTCAGTGCGTGCGGCGTACAACCCCAAATATTCTGCAACCTTTCCTTCAAATTTTCTCGAACATTTTTTCTGAACATCTTTAGCATCAACGGTGTGGCCACTGTTGCTCAGTGTTCAGTGCGTGTGGGGTACAACCACAAATCTTTTGCAACCGTTTTTTCAGGGCAACTTCATCACCAATTGGACGGTGTGAATAATGTTGCTCAGTGGTTAGTGCGTGCGGCGTACAACCCCAAATTTTCTGCAACCTTTTCTGCAAATTTTGTGGAAAATTTTTTCTGGACATCTTTAGCACCAACGGCGTGGCCACTGTTGATCAGTGGTCAGTGCGTGTGGGATACAACCCCAAATCTTTTGCAACCGTTTTTTCAGGACATCTTCATCACCAATTGGACGATGTGGCTAATGTTGCTCAGTGGTTAGTGCGTGCGGCGTACAACCCCAAATCTTCTGCAAACTTTCCTACAAATTTTATCGAACATTTTTTCTGAACATCTTTAGCATCAACTTTGTGGCCACTGTTGCTCAGTGTTCAGTGCGTGTGGGGTACAACCCCAAATCTTTTGCAACCGTTTTTTCAGGACATCTTCATCACAAATTGGACGGTGTGAATGTTGCTCAGTGGTTAGTGCGTGCGGCGTACAACCCCCAAATTTTCTGCAACCTTTTCTGCAAATTTTCTGGAATATTTTTTCTGGACATCTTTAGCACCAACGGTGTGGCCAAGGTTGCTCAGTGTTCAGTGCGTGTGGGGTACAACCCCAAATCTTTAGCAACCGTTTTCTCAGAACATCTTCATCACCAATTGGACGGTGTGGCTAATATTGCTCAGTGGTTAGTGCGTGCGGCGTACAACCCCAAATATTCTGCAACCTTTCCTACAAATTTTCTCGAACATTTTTTCTGAACATCTTTAGCATCAACGGTGTGGCCACTGTTGCTCAGTGTCCAGTGCGTGTGGGGTACAACCACAAATCTTTTGCAACCGTTTTTTCAGGACATCTTCATCACCAATTGGACGGTGTGAATAATGTTGCTCAGTGGTTAGTGCGTGCGGCGTACAACCCCAAATTTTCTGCAACCTTTTCTGCAAATTTTCTGGAATATTTTTCCTGGACATCTTTAGCACCAACGGTGTGGCCAAGGTTGCTCAGTGTTCAGTGCGTGTGGGGTACAACCCCAAATTTTTAGCAACCGTTTTCTCAGAACATCTTCATCACCAATTGGACGGTGTGGCTAATGTTGCTCAGTGGTTAGTGCGTGCGGCGTACAACCCCAAATTTTCTGCAACCTTTTCTGCAAATTTTCTGGAAAAATTTTGTCTGGACATCTTTAGCACCAACGGTGTGGCCACTGTTGCTCAGTGTTCAGTGCGTGTGGGGCACAACCCCAAATCTTTTGCAACCGTTTTTTCAGGGCAACTTCATCACCAATTAGACGGTGTGAATAATGTTACTCAGTGGTTAGTGCGTGCGGCGTACAACCCCAAATTTACTGCAAACTTTCCTACAAATTTTATCGAACATTTTTTCTGGACATCTTTAGCACCAACGGTGTGGCCACTGTTGCTCAGTGTTCAGTGCGTGTGGGGCACAACCCCAAATCTTTTGCAACCGTTTTTTCAGGGCAACTTCATCACCAATTGGACGGTGTGGCTAATGTTGCTCAGTGGTTAGTGCGTGCGGCGTACAACCCCAAGTTTTCTGCAACCTTTTCTTCAAATTTTCTGGAACATTTTTTCTGGACATCTTTAGCACCAACGGCGTGGCCACTGTTGATCAGTGGTCAGTGCGTGTGGGGTACAACCCCAAATCTTTTGCAACTGTTTTTTCAGGACATCTTCATCACCAATTGGACGGTGTGGCTAATGTTGCTCAGTGGTTAGTGCGTGCGGCGTACAACCCCAAATTTTCTGCAACCTTTTCTGCAAATTTTCTGGAACATTTTTTCTGGACATCTTTAGCACCAACGGTGTGGCCACTGTTGCTCAGTGTTCAGTGCGTGTGGACCCCAAATCTTTTGCAACCGTTTTTTCAGTTCAACTTCATCACCAATTGGACGGTGTGAATAATGTTACTCAGTGGTAAGTGCGTGCGGCGTACAACCCCAAATTTTCTGCAACCTTTTCTGCAAATTTTCTGGAACATTTTTTCTGTACATCTTTAGCATCAACGGTGTGGCCACTGTTGCTCAGTGTTCAGTGCGTGTGGGGTACAACCACAAATCTTTTGCAACCGTTTTTTCAGGACATCTTCATCACCAATTGGACGGTGTGAATAGTGTTGCTCAGTGGTTAGTGCGTGCGACGTACAGCCCCAAATCTTCTGCAACCTTTCCTGCAAATTTTCTGGAACATTTTTTCTGGACATCTTTAGCACCAACGGTGTGGCCACTGTTGCTCAGTGTTCAGTGCGTGTGGGGCACAACCCCAAATCTTTTGCAACCGTTTTTTCAGGGCAATTTCATCACCAATTGGACGGTGTGAATAATGTTACTCAGTGGTTAGTGCGTGCGGCGTACAACCCCAAATTTTCTGCAACCTTTTCTGCAAATTTTCTGGAACATTTTTACTGGACATCTTTAGCACCAACGGTGTGGCCACTGTTGCTCAGTGTTCAGTGCGTGTGGGGTACAACCCCAAATATTTTGCAACCGTTTTTTCAGGACATCTTCATCACCAATTGGACGGTGTGGCTAATGTTGCTCAGTGGTTAGTGCGTGCGGCGTACAACCCCAAATCTTCTGCAAACTTTCCTACAAATTTTATCGAACATTTTTTCTGAACATCTTTAGCATCAACGGTGTGGCCACTGTTGCTCAGTGTTCAGTGCGTGTGGGGTACAACCCCAAATCTTTTGCAACCGTTTTTTCAGGACATCTTCATCACAAATTGGACGGTGTGAATAATGTTGTTCAGTGGTTAGTGCGTGCGGCGTACAACCCCCAAATTTTCTGCAACCTTTTCTGCAAATTTTCTGGAATATTTTTTTTGGACATCTTTAGCACCAACGGTGTGGCCAAGGTTGCTCAGTGTTCAGTGCGTGCGGCGTACAACCCCAAATCTTCTGCAAACTTTCCTACAAATTTTATCGAACATTTTTTCTGAACATCTTTAGCATCAACGGTGTGGCCACTGTTGCTCAGTGTTCAGTGCGTGTGGGCTACAACCCCAAATCTTTTGCAACCGTTTTTTCAGTTCAACTTCATCACCAATTGGACGGTGTGAATAATGTTACTCAGTGGTTAGTGCGTGCGGCGTACAACCCCAAATTTTCTGCAACCTTTTCTGCAAATTTTCTGGAACATTTTTTCTGTACATCTTTAGCATCAACGGTGTGGCCACTGTTGCTCAGTGTTCAGTGCGTGTGGGGTACAACCACAAATCTTTTGCAACCGTTTTTTCAGGACATCTTCATCACCAATTGGACGGTGTGAATAGTGTTGCTCAGTGGTTAGTGCGTGCGACGTACAGCCCCAAATCTTCTGCAACCTTTCCTGCAAATTTTCTGGAACATTTTTTCTGTACATCTTTAGCACCAACGGTGTGGCCACTGTTGCTCAGTGTTCAGTGCGTGTGGGGGACAACCCCAAATCTTTTGCAACCGTTTTTTCAGGGCAACTTCATCACCAATTGGACGGTGTGAATAATGTTACTCAGTGGTTAGTGCGTGCGGCGTACAACCCCAAATTTTCTGCAACCTTTTCTGCAAATTTTCTGGAACATTTTTACTGGACATCTTTAGCACCAACGGTGTGGCCACTGTTGCTCAGTGTTCAGTGCGTGTGGGGTACAACCCCAAATATTTTGCAACCGTTTTTTCAGGACATCTTCATCACCAATTGGACGGTGTGGCTAATGTTGCTCAGTGGTTAGTGCGTGCGGCGTACAACCCCAAATCTTCTGCAAACTTTCCTACAAATTTTATCGAACATTTTTACTTGCACCTATACCTATAGGGCAAGTATTGTTTTCGTGCAAAATTTGGAACTCGAGATTTTAATCAAACTTGACATTACTATAATGGAGAAGTCCAAAAAAGTAGGTCCGCCAATGCCGTCTGTCTGTCTGTCTGTCTGTCTGTCTGTCTGTCTGTCTGTCTGTCTGTCTGTCAGTCTGTCTGTCTGTCTGTATATTCGACTGCAGCCTAAACGGCTGGACGGATTTGCTTCAAACTTCATATATAGGGTCTGTGGGATATTCCCTAGAGGCGAAATTTGAATTTTCATTCTAACCTCAAAATTAAGGGTAGTTTACTTAAGGCCGATTTCAGTTTAAATGGATTTTCTCGAAAACGGCTCTAACGATTTCGATAAAATTTAATGTGTGGGTTAGTTTGGGCATATGCTATGAGGTGGCATACCACGTTTTTCACGAAAAATTCGAATAACGGTAATATTGAAAATCAGCTGTTTCTCGGGTATTTGTTCGGCGATTGGGCTAAAAACTATTATTTGTAGGTTATAAGACAAGTGCAAAATGATGGCATACCAAATTTTAGAATGCCACGCCCACTTTTATAAAACTTATTTTTTTTCAAATTTTTTACTAGAAATTGAGAAAAAATTATTTAAGCAAAGTAATAGGCCCTAAAATTCTCTATAATTCACTCAAACATCTTATCTGGTCACGCCCACTTTTAAAGGTGTTTTTTTTTAAAAAAACATTGAGTAAACTCCTACAATGTTATGATTATTATTCCATCGAAACGCGGAATGCCACGCCTACTTTACTGGGAAGAGCAAAACTTGGACTTTAATCCTGATAAAATTATGCACTTATAGCATTACGGTGCAAGTACGTACGACCCAGTCGTGCACTTTATTTCTGGACATCTTTAGCACCACAACCACATATCTTTTGCAACCGTTTTTTCAGGACATCTTCATCAATAATTGGACGGTGTGAATAATGTTGCTCAGTGGTTAGTGCGTGCGGCGTACAACCCCAAATTTTCTGCAACCTTTTCTGCAAATTTTCTGGAACATTTTTTCTGGACATCTTTAGCACCAACGGTGTGGCCACTGTTGCTCAGTGTTCAGTGCGTGTGGGGCACAACCCCAAATCTTTTGCAACCGTTTTTTCAGGGCAATTTCATCACCAATTGGACGGTGTGAATAATGTTACTCAGTGGTTAGTGCGTGCGGCGTACAACCCCAAATTTTCTGCAACCTTTTCTGCAAATTTTCTGGAACATTTTTACTGGACATCTTTAGCACCAACGGTGTGGCCACTGTTGCTCAGTGTTCAGTGCGTGTGGGGTACAACCCCAAATATTTTGCAACCGTTTTTTCAGGACATCTTCATCACCAATTGGACGGTGTGGCTAATGTTGCTCAGTGGTTAGTGCGTGCGGCGTACAACCCCAAATCTTCTGCAAACTTTCCTACAAATTTTATCGAACATTTTTTCTGAACATCTTTAGCATCAACGGTGTGGCCACTGTTGCTCAGTGTTCAGTGCGTGTGGGGTACAACCCCAAATCTTTTGCAACCGTTTTTTCAGGACATCTTCATCACAAATTGGACGGTGTGAATAATGTTGTTCAGTGGTTAGTGCGTGCGGCGTACAACCCCCAAATTTTCTGCAACCTTTTCTGCAAATTTTCTGGAATATTTTTTTTGGACATCTTTAGCACCAACGGTGTGGCCAAGGTTGCTCAGTGTTCAGTGCGTGCGGCGTACAACCCCAAATCTTCTGCAAACTTTCCTACAAATTTTATCGAACATTTTTTCTGAACATCTTTAGCATCAACGGTGTGGCCACTGTTGCTCAGTGTTCAGTGCGTGTGGGCTACAACCCCAAATCTTTTGCAACCGTTTTTTCAGTTCAACTTCATCACCAATTGGACGGTGTGAATAATGTTACTCAGTGGTTAGTGCGTGCGGCGTACAACCCCAAATTTTCTGCAACCTTTTCTGCAAATTTTCTGGAACATTTTTTCTGTACATCTTTAGCATCAACGGTGTGGCCACTGTTGCTCAGTGTTCAGTGCGTGTGGGGTACAACCACAAATCTTTTGCAACCGTTTTTTCAGGACATCTTCATCACCAATTGGACGGTGTGAATAGTGTTGCTCAGTGGTTAGTGCGTGCGACGTACAGCCCCAAATCTTCTGCAACCTTTCCTGCAAATTTTCTGGAACATTTTTTCTGGACATCTTTAGCACCAACGGTGTGGCCACTGTTGCTCAGTGTTCAGTGCGTGTGGGGCACAACCCCAAATCTTTTGCAACCGTTTTTTCAGGGCAATTTCATCACCAATTGGACGGTGTGAATAATGTTACTCAGTGGTTAGTGCGTGCGGCGTACAACCCCAAATTTTCTGCAACCTTTTCTGCAAATTTTCTGGAACATTTTTACTGGACATCTTTAGCACCAACGGTGTGGCCACTGTTGCTCAGTGTTCAGTGCGTGTGGGGTACAACCCCAAATATTTTGCAACCGTTTTTTCAGGACATCTTCATCACCAATTGGACGGTGTGGCTAATGTTGCTCAGTGGTTAGTGCGTGCGGCGTACAACCCCAAATCTTCTGCAAACTTTCCTACAAATTTTATCGAACATTTTTTCTGAACATCTTTAGCATCAACGGTGTGGCCACTGTTGCTCAGTGTTCAGTGCGTGTGGGGTACAACCCCAAATCTTTTGCAACCGTTTTTTCAGGACATCTTCATCACAAATTGGACGGTGTGAATAATGTTGTTCAGTGGTTAGTGCGTGCGGCGTACAACCCCCAAATTTTCTGCAACCTTTTCTGCAAATTTTCTGGAATATTTTTTTTGGACATCTTTAGCACCAACGGTGTGGCCAAGGTTGCTCAGTGTTCAGTGCGTGCGGCGTACAACCCCAAATCTTCTGCAAACTTTCCTACAAATTTTATCGAACATTTTTTCTGAACATCTTTAGCATCAACGGTGTGGCCACTGTTGCTCAGTGTTCAGTGCGTGTGGGCTACAACCCCAAATCTTTTGCAACCGTTTTTTCAGTTCAACTTCATCACCAATTGGACGGTGTGAATAATGTTACTCAGTGGTTAGTGCGTGCGGCGTACAACCCCAAATTTTCTGCAACCTTTTCTGCAAATTTTCTGGAACATTTTTTCTGGACATCTTTAGCACCAACGGTGTGGCCACTGTTGCTCAGTGTTCAGTGCGTGTGGACCCCAAATCTTTTGCAACCGTTTTTTCAGTTCAACTTCATCACCAATTGGACGGTGTGAATAATGTTACTCAGTGGTAAGTGCGTGCGGCGTACAACCCCAAATTTTCTGCAACCTTTTCTGCAAATTTTCTGGAACATTTTTTCTGTACATCTTTAGCATCAACGGTGTGGCCACTGTTGCTCAGTGTTCAGTGCGTGTGGGGTACAACCACAAATCTTTTGCAACCGTTTTTTCAGGACATCTTCATCACCAATTGGACGGTGTGAATAGTGTTGCTCAGTGGTTAGTGCGTGCGACGTACAGCCCCAAATCTTCTGCAACCT
This sequence comes from Xylota segnis, assembly GCA_963583995.1. Lineage (NCBI taxonomy): Eukaryota > Metazoa > Arthropoda > Insecta > Diptera > Syrphidae > Xylota > Xylota segnis. The sequence goes on along the minus strand of OY757236.1, from coordinate 102,027,620 downwards.
TTCCTGCAAATTTTCTGGAACATTTTTTCTGGACATCTTTAGCACCAACGGTGTGGCCACTGTTGCTCAGTGTTCAGTGCGTGTGGGGCACAACCCCAAATCTTTTGCAACCGTTTTTTCAGGGCAATTTCATCACCAATTGGACGGTGTGAATAATGTTACTCAGTGGTTAGTGCGTGCGGCGTACAACCCCAAATTTTCTGCAACCTTTTCTGCAAATTTTCTGGAACATTTTTACTGGACATCTTTAGCACCAACGGTGTGGCCACTGTTGCTCAGTGTTCAGTGCGTGTGGGGTACAACCCCAAATATTTTGCAACCGTTTTTTCAGGACATCTTCATCACCAATTGGACGGTGTGGCTAATGTTGCTCAGTGGTTAGTGCGTGCGGCGTACAACCCCAAATCTTCTGCAAACTTTCCTACAAATTTTATCGAACATTTTTTCTGAACATCTTTAGCATCAACGGTGTGGCCACTGTTGCTCAGTGTTCAGTGCGTGTGGGGTACAACCCCAAATCTTTTGCAACCGTTTTTTCAGGACATCTTCATCACAAATTGGACGGTGTGAATAATGTTGTTCAGTGGTTAGTGCGTGCGGCGTACAACCCCCAAATTTTCTGCAACCTTTTCTGCAAATTTTCTGGAATATTTTTTTTGGACATCTTTAGCACCAACGGTGTGGCCAAGGTTGCTCAGTGTTCAGTGCGTGCGGCGTACAACCCCAAATCTTCTGCAAACTTTCCTACAAATTTTATCGAACATTTTTTCTGAACATCTTTAGCATCAACGGTGTGGCCACTGTTGCTCAGTGTTCAGTGCGTGTGGGCTACAACCCCAAATCTTTTGCAACCGTTTTTTCAGTTCAACTTCATCACCAATTGGACGGTGTGAATAATGTTACTCAGTGGTTAGTGCGTGCGGCGTACAACCCCAAATTTTCTGCAACCTTTTCTGCAAATTTTCTGGAACATTTTTTCTGTACATCTTTAGCATCAACGGTGTGGCCACTGTTGCTCAGTGTTCAGTGCGTGTGGGGTACAACCACAAATCTTTTGCAACCGTTTTTTCAGGACATCTTCATCACCAATTGGACGGTGTGAATAGTGTTGCTCAGTGGTTAGTGCGTGCGACGTACAGCCCCAAATCTTCTGCAACCTTTCCTGCAAATTTTCTGGAACATTTTTTCTGTACATCTTTAGCACCAACGGTGTGGCCACTGTTGCTCAGTGTTCAGTGCGTGTGGGGGACAACCCCAAATCTTTTGCAACCGTTTTTTCAGGGCAACTTCATCACCAATTGGACGGTGTGAATAATGTTACTCAGTGGTTAGTGCGTGCGGCGTACAACCCCAAATTTTCTGCAACCTTTTCTGCAAATTTTCTGGAACATTTTTACTGGACATCTTTAGCACCAACGGTGTGGCCACTGTTGCTCAGTGTTCAGTGCGTGTGGGGTACAACCCCAAATATTTTGCAACCGTTTTTTCAGGACATCTTCATCACCAATTGGACGGTGTGGCTAATGTTGCTCAGTGGTTAGTGCGTGCGGCGTACAACCCCAAATCTTCTGCAAACTTTCCTACAAATTTTATCGAACATTTTTACTTGCACCTATACCTATAGGGCAAGTATTGTTTTCGTGCAAAATTTGGAACTCGAGATTTTAATCAAACTTGACATTACTATAATGGAGAAGTCCAAAAAAGTAGGTCCGCCAATGCCGTCTGTCTGTCTGTCTGTCTGTCTGTCTGTCTGTCTGTCTGTCTGTCTGTCTGTCAGTCTGTCTGTCTGTCTGTATATTCGACTGCAGCCTAAACGGCTGGACGGATTTGCTTCAAACTTCATATATAGGGTCTGTGGGATATTCCCTAGAGGCGAAATTTGAATTTTCATTCTAACCTCAAAATTAAGGGTAGTTTACTTAAGGCCGATTTCAGTTTAAATGGATTTTCTCGAAAACGGCTCTAACGATTTCGATAAAATTTAATGTGTGGGTTAGTTTGGGCATATGCTATGAGGTGGCATACCACGTTTTTCACGAAAAATTCGAATAACGGTAATATTGAAAATCAGCTGTTTCTCGGGTATTTGTTCGGCGATTGGGCTAAAAACTATTATTTGTAGGTTATAAGACAAGTGCAAAATGATGGCATACCAAATTTTGGAATGCCACGCCCACTTTTATAAAACTTTTTTTTTTTCAAAATTTTTACTAGAAATTGAGAAAAAATTATTTAAGCAAAGTAATAGGCCCTAAAATTCTCTATAATTCACTCAAACATCTTATCTGGTCACGCCCACTTTTAAAGGTGTTTTTTTTTAAAAAAACATTGAGTAAACTCCTACAATGTTATGATTATTATTCCATCGAAACGCGGAATGCCACGCCTACTTTACTGGGAAGAGCAAAACTTGGACTTTAATCCTGATAAAATTATGCACTTATAGCATTACGGTGCAAGTACGTACGACCCAGTCGTGCACTTTATTTCTGGACATCTTTAGCACCACAACCACATATCTTTTGCAACCGTTTTTTCAGGACATCTTCATCAATAATTGGACGGTGTGAATAATGTTGCTCAGTGGTTAGTGCGTGCGGCGTACAACCCCAAATTTTCTGCAACCTTTTCTGCAAATTTTCTGGAACATTTTTTCTGGACATCTTTAGCACCAACGGCGTGGCCACTGTTGATCAGTGGTCAGTGCGTGCGGCGTACAACCCCAAATATTCTGCAACCTTTCCTTCAAATTTTCTCGAACATTTTTTCTGAACATCTTTAGCATCAACGGTGTGGCCACTGTTGCTCAGTGTTCAGTGCGTGTGGGGTACAACCACAAATCTTTTGCAACCGTTTTTTCAGGGCAACTTCATCACCAATTGGACGGTGTGAATAATGTTGCTCAGTGGTTAGTGCGTGCGGCGTACAACCCCAAATTTTCTGCAACCTTTTCTGCAAATTTTCTGGAACATTTTTTCTGGACATCTTTAGCACCAACGGCGTGGCCACTGTTGATCAGTGGTCAGTGCGTGCGGCGTACAACCCCAAATATTCTGCAACCTTTCCTTCAAATTTTCTCGAACATTTTTTCTGAACATCTTTAGCATCAACGGTGTGGCCACTGTTGCTCAGTGTTCAGTGCGTGTGGGGTACAACCACAAATCTTTTGCAACCGTTTTTTCAGGGCAACTTCATCACCAATTGGACGGTGTGAATAATGTTGCTCAGTGGTTAGTGCGTGCGGCGTACAACCCCAAATTTTCTGCAACCTTTTCTGCAAATTTTGTGGAAAATTTTTTCTGGACATCTTTAGCACCAACGGCGTGGCCACTGTTGATCAGTGGTCAGTGCGTGTGGGATACAACCCCAAATCTTTTGCAACCGTTTTTTCAGGACATCTTCATCACCAATTGGACGGTGTGGCTAATGTTGCTCAGTGGTTAGTGCGTGCGGCGTACAACCCCAAATCTTCTGCAAACTTTCCTACAAATTTTATCGAACATTTTTTCTGAACATCTTTAGCATCAACGGTGTGGCCACTGTTGCTCAGTGTTCAGTGCGTGTGGGGTACAACCCCAAATCTTTTGCAACCGTTTTCTCAGAACATCTTCATCACCAATTGGACGGTGTGGCTAATATTGCTCAGTAGTTAGTGCGTGCGGCGTACAACCCCAAATATTCTGCAACCTTTCCTACAAATTTTCTCGAACATTTTTTCTGAACATCTTTAGCATCAACGGTGTGGCCACTGTTGCTCAGTGTCCAGTGCGTGTGGGGTACAACCACAAATCTTTTGCAACCGTTTTTTCAGGACATCTTCATCACCAATTGGACGGTGTGAATAATGTTGCTCAGTGGTTAGTGCGTGCGGCGTACAACCCCAAATTTTCTGCAACCTTTTCTGCAAATTTTCTGGAATATTTTTCCTGGACATCTTTAGCACCAACGGTGTGGCCAAGGTTGCTCAGTGTTCAGTGCGTGTGGGGTACAACCCCAAATTTTTAGCAACCGTTTTCTCAGAACATCTTCATCACCAATTGGACGGTGTGGCTAATGTTGCTCAGTGGTTAGTGCGTGCGGCGTACAACCCCAAATTTTCTGCAACCTTTTCTGCAAATTTTCTGGAAAAATTTTGTCTGGACATCTTTAGCACCAACGGTGTGGCCACTGTTGCTCAGTGTTCAGTGCGTGTGGGGCACAACCCCAAATCTTTTGCAACCGTTTTTTCAGGGCAACTTCATCACCAATTAGACGGTGTGAATAATGTTACTCAGTGGTTAGTGCGTGCGGCGTACAACCCCAAATTTTCTGCAAACTTTCCTACAAATTTTATCGAACATTTTTTCTGGACATCTTTAGCACCAACGGTGTGGCCACTGTTGCTCAGTGTTCAGTGCGTGTGGGGCACAACCCCAAATCTTTTGCAACCGTTTTTTCAGGGCAACTTCATCACCAATTGGACGGTGTGGCTAATGTTGCTCAGTGGTTAGTGCGTGCGGCGTACAACCCCAAGTTTTCTGCAACCTTTTCTTCAAATTTTCTGGAACATTTTTTCTGGACATCTTTAGCACCAACGGTGTGGCCACTGTTGCTCAGTGTTCAGTGCGTGTGGGGCACAACCCCAAATCTTTTGCAACCGTTTCTTCAAATTTTCTGGAACATTTTTTCTGGACATCTTTAGCACCAACGGCGTGGCCACTGTTGATCAGTGGTCAGTGCGTGTGGGGTACAACCCCAAATCTTTTGCAACCGTTTTTTCAGGACATCTTCATCACAAATTGGACGGTGTGAATAATGTTGCTCAGTGGTTAGTGCGTGCGGCGTACAACCCCAAATTTTCTGCAACCTTTTCTGCAAATTTTCTGGAATATTTTTCCTGGACATCTTTAGCACCAACGGTGTGGCCAAGGTTGCTCAGTGTTCAGTGCGTGTGGGGTACAACCCCAAATTTTTAGCAACCGTTTTCTCAGAACATCTTCATCACCAATTGGACGGTGTGGCTAATGTTGCTCAGTGGTTAGTGCGTGCGGCGTACAACCCCAAGTTTTCTGCAACCTTTTCTTCAAATTTTCTGGAACATTTTTTCTGGACATCTTTAGCACCAACGGCGTGGCCACTGTTGATCAGTGGTCAGTGCGTGTGGGGTACAACCCCAAATCTTTTGCAACTGTTTTTTCAGGACATCTTCATCACCAATTGGACGGTGTGGCTAATGTTGCTCAGTGGTTAGTGCGTGCGGCGTACAACCCCAAATTTTCTGCAACCTTTTCTGCAAATTTTCTGGAACATTTTTTCTGGACATCTTTAGCACCAACGGTGTGGCCACTGTTGCTCAGTGTTCAGTGCGTGTGGGCTACAACCCCAAATCTTTTGCAACCGTTTTTTCAGTTCAACTTCATCACCAATTGGACGGTGTGAATAATGTTACTCAGTGGTTAGTGCGTGCGGCGTACAACCCCAAATTTTCTGCAAACTTTCCTACAAATTTTATCGAACATTTTTTCTGGACATCTTTAGCACCAACGGTGTGGCCACTGTTGCTCAGTGTTCAGTGCGTGTGGGGCACAACCCCAAATCTTTTGCAACCGTTTTTTCAGGGCAACTTCATCACCAATTGGACGGTGTGGCTAATGTTGCTCAGTGGTTAGTGCGTGCGGCGTACAACCCCAAGTTTTCTGCAACCTTTTCTTCAAATTTTCTGGAACATTTTTTCTGGACATCTTTAGCACCAACGGCGTGGCCACTGTTGATCAGTGGTCAGTGCGTGCGGCGTACAACCCCAAATATTCTGCAACCTTTCCTTCAAATTTTCTCGAACATTTTTTCTGAACATCTTTAGCATCAACGGTGTGGCCACTGTTGCTCAGTGTTCAGTGCGTGTGGGGTACAACCACAAATCTTTTGCAACCGTTTTTTCAGGGCAACTTCATCACCAATTGGACGGTGTGAATAATGTTGCTCAGTGGTTAGTGCGTGCGGCGTACAACCCCAAATTTTCTGCAACCTTTTCTGCAAATTTTGTGGAAAATTTTTTCTGGACATCTTTAGCACCAACGGCGTGGCCACTGTTGATCAGTGGTCAGTGCGTGTGGGATACAACCCCAAATCTTTTGCAACCGTTTTTTCAGGACATCTTCATCACCAATTGGACGGTGTGGCTAATGTTGCTCAGTGGTTAGTGCGTGCGGCGTACAACCCCAAATCTTCTGCAAACTTTCCTACAAATTTTATCGAACATTTTTTCTGAACATCTTTAGCATCAACGGTGTGGCCACTGTTGCTCAGTGTTCAGTGCGTGTGGGGTACAACCCCAAATCTTTTGCAACCGTTTTTTCAGGACATCTTCATCACAAATTGGACGGTGTGAATAATGTTGCTCAGTGGTTAGTGCGTGCGGCGTACAACCCCCAAATTTTCTGCAACCTTTTCTGCAAATTTTCTGGAATATTTTTTCTGGACATCTTTAGCACCAACGGTGTGGCCAAGGTTGCTCAGTGTTCAGTGCGTGTGGGGTACAACCCCAAATCTTTAGCAACCGTTTTCTCAGAACATCTTCATCACCAATTGGACGGTGTGGCTAATATTGCTCAGTAGTTAGTGCGTGCGGCGTACAACCCCAAATATTCTGCAACCTTTCCTACAAATTTTCTCGAACATTTTTTCTGAACATCTTTAGCATCAACGGTGTGGCCACTGTTGCTCAGTGTCCAGTGCGTGTGGGGTACAACCACAAATCTTTTGCAACCGTTTTTTCAGGACATCTTCATCACCAATTGGACGGTGTGAATAATGTTGCTCAGTGGTTAGTGCGTGCGGCGTACAACCCCAAATTTTCTGCAACCTTTTCTGCAAATTTTCTGGAATATTTTTCCTGGACATCTTTAGCACCAACGGTGTGGCCAAGGTTGCTCAGTGTTCAGTGCGTGTGGGGTACAACCCCAAATTTTTAGCAACCGTTTTCTCAGAACATCTTCATCACCAATTGGACGGTGTGGCTAATGTTGCTCAGTGGTTAGTGCGTGCGGCGTACAACCCCAAATTTTCTGCAACCTTTTCTGCAAATTTTCTGGAAAAATTTTGTCTGGACATCTTTAGCACCAACGGTGTGGCCACTGTTGCTCAGTGTTCAGTGCGTGTGGGGCACAACCCCAAATCTTTTGCAACCGTTTTTTCAGGGCAACTTCATCACCAATTAGACGGTGTGAATAATGTTACTCAGTGGTTAGTGCGTGCGGCGTACAACCCCAAATTTTCTGCAAACTTTCGTACAAATTTTATCGAACATTTTTTCTGGACATCTTTAGCACCAACGGTGTGGCCACTGTTGCTCAGTGTTCAGTGCGTGTGGGGCACAACCCCAAATCTTTTGCAACCGTTTTTTCAGGGCAACTTCATCACCAATTGGACGGTGTGGCTAATGTTGCTCAGTGGTTAGTGCGTGCGGCGTACAACCCCAAGTTTTCTGCAACCTTTTCTTCAAATTTTCTGGAACATTTTTTCTGGACATCTTTAGCACCAACGGCGTGGCCACTGTTGATCAGTGGTCAGTGCGTGTGGGGTACAACCCCAAATCTTTTGCAACCGTTTTTTCAGGACATCTTCATCACAAATTGGACGGTGTGAATAATGTTGCTCAGTGGTTAGTGCGTGCGGCGTACAACCCCAAATTTTCTGCAACCTTTTCTGCAAATTTTCTGGAATATTTTTCCTGGACATCTTTAGCACCAACGGTGTGGCCAAGGTTGCTCAGTGTTCAGTGCGTGTGGGGTACAACCCCAAATTTTTAGCAACCGTTTTCTCAGAACATCTTCATCACCAATTGGACGGTGTGGCTAATGTTGCTCAGTGGTTAGTGCGTGCGGCGTACAACCCCAAGTTTTCTGCAACCTTTTCTTCAAATTTTCTGGAACATTTTTTCTGGACATCTTTAGCACCAACGGCGTGGCCACTGTTGATCAGTGGTCAGTGCGTGTGGGGTACAACCCCAAATCTTTTGCAACTGTTTTTTCAGGACATCTTCATCACCAATTGGACGGTGTGGCTAATGTTGCTCAGTGGTTAGTGCGTGCGGCGTACAACCCCAAATTTTCTGCAACCTTTTCTGCAAATTTTCTGGAACATTTTTTCTGGACATCTTTAGCACCAACGGTGTGGCCACTGTTGCTCAGTGTTCAGTGCGTGTGGGCTACAACCCCAAATCTTTTGCAACCGTTTTTTCAGTTCAACTTCATCACCAATTGGACGGTGTGAATAATGTTACTCAGTGGTTAGTGCGTGCGGCGTACAACCCCAAATTTTCTGCAAACTTTCCTACAAATTTTATCGAACATTTTTTCTGGACATCTTTAGCACCAACGGTGTGGCCACTGTTGCTCAGTGTTCAGTGCGTGTGGGGCACAACCCCAAATCTTTTGCAACCGTTTTTTCAGGGCAACTTCATCACCAATTGGACGGTGTGGCTAATGTTGCTCAGTGGTTAGTGCGTGCGGCGTACAACCCCAAGTTTTCTGCAACCTTTTCTTCAAATTTTCTGGAACATTTTTTCTGGACATCTTTAGCACCAACGGTGTGGCCACTGTTGCTCAGTGTTCAGTGCGTGTGGGCTACAACCCCAAATCTTTTGCAACCGTTTTTTCAGTTCAACTTCATCACCAATTGGACGGTGTGAATAATGTTACTCAGTGGTTAGTGCGTGCGGCGTACAACCCCAAATTTTCTGCAAACTTTCCTACAAATTTTATCGAACATTTTTTCTGGACATCTTTAGCACCAACGGTGTGGCCACTGTTGCTCAGTGTTCAGTGCGTGTGGGGCACAACCCCAAATCTTTTGCAACCGTTTTTTCAGGGCAACTTCATCACCAATTAGACGGTGTGAATAATGTTACTCAGTGGTTAGTGCGTGCGGCGTACAACCCCAAATTTTCTGCAAACTTTCCTACAAATTTTATCGAACATTTTTTCTGGACATCTTTAGCACCAACGGTGTGGCCACTGTTGCTCAGTGTTCAGTGCGTGTGGGGCACAACCCCAAATCTTTTGCAACCGTTTTTTCAGGGCAACTTCATCACCAATTGGACGGTGTGGCTAATGTTGCTCAGTGGTTAGTGCGTGCGGCGTACAACCCCAAGTTTTCTGCAACCTTTTCTTCAAATTTTCTGGAACATTTTTTCTGGACATCTTTAGCACCAACGGCGTGGCCACTGTTGATCAGTGGTCAGTGCGTGTGGGGTACAACCCCAAATCTTTTGCAACTGTTTTTTCAGGACATCTTCATCACCAATTGGACGGTGTGGCTAATGTTGCTCAGTGGTTAGTGCGTGCGGCGTACAACCCCAAATTTTCTGCAACCTTTTCTGCAAATTTTCTGGAACATTTTTTCTGGACATCTTTAGCACCAACGGTGTGGCCACTGTTGATCAGTGGTCAGTGCGTGCGGCGTACAACCCCAAATATTCTGCAACCTTTCCTTCAAATTTTCTCGAACATTTTTTCTGAACATCTTTAGCATCAACGCTGTGGCCACTGTTGCTCAGTGTTCAGTGCGTGTGGGGTACAACCACAAATCTTTTGCAACCGTTTTTTCAGGCCAACTTCATCACCAATTGGACGGTGTGAATAATGTTGCTCAGTGGTTAGTGCGTGCGGCGTACAACCCCAAATTTTCTGCAACCTTTTCTGCAAATTTTGTGGAACATTTTTTCTGGACATCTTTAGCACCAACGGCGTGGCCACTGTTGATCAGTGGTCAGTGCGTGTGGGATACAACCCCAAATCTTTTGCAACCGTTTTTTCAGGACATCTTCATCACCAATTGGACGGTGTGGCTAATGTTGCTCAGTGGTTAGTGCGTGCGGCGTACAACCCCAAATCTTCTGCAAACTTTCCTACAAATTTTATCGAACATTTTTTCTGAACATCTTTAGCATCAACGGTGTGGCCACTGTTGCTCAGTGTTCAGTGCGTGTGGGGTACAACCCCAAATCTTTTGCAACCGTTTTTTCAGGACATCTTCATCACCAATTGGACGGTGTGGCTAATGTTGCTCAGTGGTTAGTGCGTGCGGCGTACAACCCCAAATTTTCTGCAACCTTTTCTGCAAATTTTCTGGAAAAATTTTGTCTGGACATCTTTAGCACCAACGGTGTGGCCACTGTTGCTCAGTGTTCAGTGCGTGTGGGGCACAACCCCAAATCTTTTGCAACCGTTTTTTCAGGGCAACTTCATCACCAATTAGACGGTGTGAATAATGTTACTCAGTGGTTAGTGCGTGCGGCGTACAACCCCAAATTTTCTGCAAACTTTCCTACAAATTTTATCGAACATTTTTTCTGGACATCTTTAGAACCAACGGTGTGGCCACTGTTGCTCAGTGTTCAGTGCGTGTGGGGCACAACCCCAAATCTTTTGCAACCGTTTTTTCAGGGCAACTTCATCACCAATTAGACGGTGTGAATAATGTTACTCAGTGGTTAGTGCGTGCGGCGTACAACCCCAAATTTTCTGCAAACTTTCCTACAAATTTTATCGAACATTTTTTCTGGACATCTTTAGCACCAACGGTGTGGCCACTGTTGCTCAGTGTTCAGTGCGTGTGGGGCACAACCCCAAATCTTTTGCAACCGTTTTTTCAGGGCAACTTCATCACCAATTGGACGGTGTGGCTAATGTTGCTCAGTGGTTAGTGCGTGCGGCGTACAACCCCAAGTTTTCTGCAACCTTTTCTTCAAATTTTCTGGAACATTTTTTCTGGACATCTTTAGCACCAACGGCGTGGCCACTGTTGATCAGTGGTCAGTGCGTGTGGGGTACAACCCCAAATCTTTTGCAACCGTTTTTCAGGACATCTTCATCACAAATTGGACGGTGTGAATAATGTTGCTCAGTGGTTAGTGCGTGCGGCGTACAACCCCAAATTTTCTGCAACCTTTTCTGCAAATTTTCTGGAATATTTTTCCTGGACATCTTTAGCACCAACGGTGTGGCCAAGGTTGCTCAGTGTTCAGTGCGTGTGGGGTACAACCCCAAATTTTTAGCAACCGTTTTCTCAGAACATCTTCATCACCAATTGGACGGTGTGGCTAATGTTGCTCAGTGGTTAGTGCGTGCGGCGTACAACCCCAAGTTTTCTGCAACCTTTTCTTCAAATTTTCTGGAACATTTTTTCTGGACATCTTTAGCACCAACGGCGTGGCCACTGTTGATCAGTGGTCAGTGCGTGTGGGGTACAACCCCAAATCTTTTGCAACTGTTTTTTCAGGACATCTTCATCACCAATTGGACGGTGTGGCTAATGTTGCTCAGTGGTTAGTGCGTGCGGCGTACAACCCCAAATTTTCTGCAACCTTTTCTGCAAATTTTCTGGAACATTTTTTCTGGACATCTTTAGCACCAACGGTGTGGCCACTGTTGCTCAGTGTTCAGTGCGTGTGGGCTACAACCCCAAATCTTTTGCAACCGTTTTTTCAGTTCAACTTCATCACCAATTGGACGGTGTGAATAATGTTACTCAGTGGTTAGTGCGTGCGGCGTACAACCCCAAATTTTCTGCAAACTTTCCTACAAATTTTATCGAACATTTTTTCTGGACATCTTTAGCACCAACGGTGTGGCCACTGTTGCTCAGTGTTCAGTGCGTGTGGGGCACAACCCCAAATCTTTTGCAACCGTTTTTTCAGGGCAACTTCATCACCAATTGGACGGTGTGGCTAATGTTGCTCAGTGGTTAGTGCGTGCGGCGTACAACCCCAAGTTTTCTGCAACCTTTTCTTCAAATTTTCTGGAACATTTTTTCTGGACATCTTTAGAACCAACGGTGTGGCCACTGTTGCTCAGTGTTCAGTCCGTGTGGGCTACAACCCCAAATCTTTTGCAACCGTTTTTTCAGTTCAACTTCATCACCAATTGGACGGTGTGAATAATGTTACTCAGTGGTTAGTGCGTGCGGCGTACAACCCCAAATTTTCTGCAAACTTTCCTACAAATTTTATCGAACATTTTTTCTGGACATCTTTAGCACCAACGGTGTGGCCACTGTTGCTCAGTGTTCAGTGCGTGTGGGGCACAACCCCAAATCTTTTGCAACCGTTTTTTCAGGGCAACTTCATCACCAATTAGACGGTGTGAATAATGTTACTCAGTGGTTAGTGCGTGCGGCGTACAACCCCAAATTTTTTGCAAACTTTCCTGCAAATTTTATCGAACATTTTTTCTGGACATCTTTAGCACCAACGGTGTGGCCACTGTTGCTCAGTGTTCAGTGCGTGTGGGGCACAACCCCAAATCTTTTGCAACCGTTTTTTCAGGGCAACTTCATCACCAATTGGACGGTGTGGCTAATGTTGCTCAGTGGTTAGGGCGTGCGGCGTACAACCCCAAGTTTTCTGCAACCTTTTCTTCAAATTTTCTGGAACATTTTTTCTGGACATCTTTAGCACCAACGGCGTGGCCACTGTTGATCAGTGGTCAGTGCGTGTGGGGTACAACCCCAAATCTTTTGCAACTGTTTTTTCAGGACATCTTCATCACCAATTGGACGGTGTGGCTAATGTTGCTCAGTGGTTAGTGCGTGCGGCGTACAACCCCAAATTTTCTGCAACCTTTTCTGCAAATTTTCTGGAACATTTTTTCTGGACATCTTTAGCACCAACGGTGTGGCCACTGTTGATCAGTGGTCAGTGCGTGCGGCGTACAACCCCAAATATTCTGCAACCTTTCCTTCAAATTTTCTCGAACATTTTTTCTGAACATCTTTAGCATCAACGGTGTGGCCACTGTTGCTCAGTGTTCAGTGCGTGTGGGGTACAACCACAAATCTTTTGCAACCGTTTTTTCAGGGCAACTTTATCACCAATTGGATGGTGTGAATAATGTTGCTCAGTGGTTAGTGCGTGCGGCGTACAACCCCAAATTTTCTGCAACCTTTTCTGCAAATTTTGTGGAACATTTTTTCTGGACATCTTTAGCACCAACGGCGTGGCCACTGTTGATCAGTGGTCAGTGCGTGTGGGATACAACCCCAAATCTTTTGCAACCGTTTTTTCAGGACATCTTCATCACCAATTGGACGGTGTGGCTAATGTTGCTCAGTGGTTAGTGCGTGCGGCGTACAACCCCAAATTTTCTGCAACCTTTTCTGCAAATTTTCTGGAACATTTTTTCTGTACATCTTTAGCATCAACGTTGTGGCCACTGTTGCTCAGTGTTCAGTGCGTGTGGGGTACAACCACAAATCTTTTGCAACCGTTTTTTCAGGACATCTTCATCACCAATTGGACGGTGTGAATAGTGTTGCTCAGTGGTTAGTGCGTGCGGCGTACAACCCCAAATCTTCTGCAAACTTTCCTACAAATTTTATCGAACATTTTTTCTGAACATCTTTAGCATCAACGGTGTGGCCACTGTTGCTCAGTGTTCAGTGCGTGTGGGGTACAACCCCAAATCTTTTGCAACCATTTTTTCAGGACATCTTCATCACAAATTGGACGGTGTGAATAATGTTGCTCAGTGGTTAGTGCGTGCGGCGTACAACCCCAAATTTTCTGCAACCTTTTCTGCAAATTTTCTGGAACATTTTTTCTGTACATCTTTAGCATCAACGTTGTGGCCACTGTTGCTCAGTGTTCAGTGCGTGTGGGGTACAACCACAAATCTTTTGCAACCGTTTTTTCAGGACATCTTCATCACCAATTGGACGGTGTGAATAGTGTTGCTCAGTGGTTAGTGCGTGCGGCGTACAACCCCAAATCTTCTGCAAACTTTCCTACAAATTTTATCGAATATTTTTTCTGGACATCTTTAGCACCAACGGTGTGGCCAAGGTTGCTCCGTGTTCAGTGCGTGCGGCGTACAACCCCAAATCTTCTGCAAACTTTCCTACAAATTTTATCGAACATTTTTTCTGAACATCTTTAGCATCAACGGTGTGGCCACTGTTGCTCAGTGTTCAGTGCGTGTGGGCTACAACCCCAAATCTTTTGCAACCGTTTTTTCAGTTCAACTTCATCACCAATTGGACGGTGTGAATAATGTTACTCAGTGGTAAGTGCGTGCGGCGTACAACCCCAAATTTTCTGCAACCTTTTCTGCAAATTTTCTGGAACATTTTTTCTGTACATCTTTAGCATCAACGGTGTGGCCACTGTTGCTCAGTGTTCAGTGCGTGTGGGGTACAACCACAAATCTTTTGCAACCGTTTTTTCAGGACATCTTCATCACCAATTGGACGGTGTGAATAGTGTTGCTCAGTGGTTAGTGCGTGCGACGTACAGCCCCAAATCTTCTGCAACCTTTCCTGCAAATTTTCTGGAACATTTTTTCTGGACATCTTTAGCACCAACGGTGTGGCCACTGTTGCTCAGTGTTCAGTGCGTGTGGGGCACAACCCCAAATCTTTTGCAACCGTTTTTTCAGGGCAACTTCATCACCAATTGGACGGTGTGAATAATGTTACTCAGTGGTTAGTGCGTGCGGCGTACAACCCCAAATTTTCTGCAACCTTTTCTGCAAATTTTCTGGAACATTTTTACTGGACATCTTTAGCACCAACGGTGTGGCCACTGTTGCTCAGTGTTCAATGCCTGTGGGGTACAACCCCAAATATTTTGCAACCGTTTTTTCAGGACATCTTCATCACCAATTGGACGGTGTGGCTAATGTTGCTCAGTGGTTAGTGCGTGCGAAGTACAACCCCAAATTTTCTGCAACCTTTTCTGCAAATTTTCTGGAACATTTTTTCTGGACATCTTTAGCACCACAACCACATATCTTTTGCAACCGTTTTTTCAGGACATCTTCATCAATAATTGGACGGTGTGAATAATGTTGCTCAGTGGTTAGTGCGTGCGGCGTACAACCCCAAATTTTCTGCAACCTTTTCTGCAAATTTTCTGGAACATTTTTTCTGGACATCTTTAGCACCAACGGCGTGGCCACTGTTGATCAGTGGTCAGTGCGTGCGGCGTACAACCCCAAATATTCTGCAACCTTTCCTTCAAATTTTCTCGAACATTTTTTCTGAACATCTTTAGCATCAACGGTGTGGCCACTGTTGCTCAGTGTTCAGTGCGTGTAGGGTACAACCACAAATCTTTTGCAACCGTTTTTTCAGGACATCTTCATCACAAATTGGACGGTGTGAATAATGTTGCTCAGTGGTTAGTGCGTGCGGCGTACAACCAACCAACGCTGTGGCCAAGGTTGCTCAGTGTTCAGTGCGTGTGGGGCACAACCCCAAATCTTTTGCAACCGTTTTTTCAGGGCAACTTCATCACCAATTAGACGGTGTGAATAATGTTACTCAGTGGTTAGTGCGTGCGGCGTACAACCCCAAATTTTCTGCAAACTTTCCTACAAATTTTATCGAACATTTTTTCTGGACATCTTTAGCACCAACGGTGTGGCCACTGTTGCTCAGTGTTCAGTGCGTGTGGGGCACAACCCCAAATCTTTTGCAACCGTTTTTTCAGGGCAACTTCATCACCAATTGGACGGTGTGGCTAATGTTGCTCAGTGGTTAGTGCGCGCGGCGTACAACCCCAAATTTTCTGCAACCTTTTCTTCAAATTTTCTGGAACATTTTTTCTGGACATCTTTAGCACCAACGGCGTGGCCACTGTTGATCAGTGGTCAGTGCGTGTGGGGTACAACCCCAAATCTTTTGCAACCGTTCTTTCAGGGCAACTTCATCACCAATTGGACGGTGTGAATAATGTTACTCAGTGGTTAGTGCGTGCGGCGTACAACCCCAAATTTTCTGCAACCTTTTCTGCAATTTTCTGCAAACTTTCCTACAAATTTTATCGAACATTTTTTCTGAACATCTTTAGCATCAACGGTGTGGCCACTGCTGCTCAGTGTTCAGTGCGTCTGGGGTACAACCCCAAATCTTTTGCAACCGTTTTTTCAGGACATCTTCATCACCAATTGGACGGTGTGAATAATGTTACTCAGTGGTTAGTGCGTGCGGCGTACAACCCCAAATCTTCTGCCAACTTTAGTACAAATTTTATCGAACATTTTTTCTGGACATCTTTAGCACCAACGGCGTGGCCACTGTTGATCAGTGGTCAGTGCGTGTGGGGTACAACCCCAAATCTTTTGCAACCGTTCTTTCAGGGCAACTTCATCACCAATTGGACGGTGTGAATAATGTTACTCAGTGGTTAGTGCGTGCGACGTACAGCCCCAACCTTTCCTGCAAATTTTCTGGAACATTTTTTCTGGAACATTTTTTCACTGTTGCTCAGTGCGTGTGGGGCACAACCCCAAATCTTTTGCAACCGTTTTTTCAGGGCAACTTCATCACCAATTGGACGGTGTGAAAAATGTTGCTCAGTGGTTAGTGCGTTCGGCGTACAACCCCAAATTTTCTGCAACCTTTTCTGCAAATTTTCTGGAACATTTTTTCTGGACATCTTTAGCATCAACGGTGTGGCCACTGTTGCTCAGTGTTCAGTGCGTGTGGGGTACAACACCAAATCTTTTGCAACCGTTTTTTCAGGACATCTTCATCACCAATTGGACGGTGTGAATAGTGTTGCTCAGTGGTTAGTGCGTGCGACGTAAAGCCCCAAATCTTCTGCAACCTTTCCTGCAAATTTTCTGGAACATTTTTTCTAGACATCCTTAGCACCAACGGTGCGGCCACTGTTGCTCAGTGTTCAGTGCGTGTGGGGTACAACCCCAAATCTTTTGCAACCGTTTTTTCAGGGCATCTTTACCACCAATTGGATGGTGTGGCCATTGTTGTTCAGTGTTCAGTTTGTGAGGAGTACAACTCTACATCCTTTTTTTCAGGAGATCTTTTAGCATCAATTGAACGGTGTGATAATGTTGCTCAGTGGTCAGTGCATGCGGCGTACAACCTCAAATCTTCTGCGACCTTTTCTGCAAATTCTGTGGAAAATTTTTTCTGGACATCTTTAGCATCAACGGTGTGGCCACTGTTGCTCAGTGTTCAGTGCGTGTGGGGTACAACACCAAATCTTTTGCAACCGTTTTTTCAGGACATCTTCATCACCAATTGGACGGTGTGAATAGTGTTGCTCAGTGGTTAGTGCGTGCGACGTACAGCCCCAAATCTTCTGCAACCTTTCCTGCAAATTTTCTGAAACATTTTTTCTGGACATCTTTAGCACCAACGGTGCGGCCACTGTTGCTCAGTGTTCAGTGCGTGTGGGGTACAACACCAAATCTTTTGCAACCGTTTTTTCAGGACATCTTCATCACCAATTGGACGGTGTGAATAGTGTTGCTCAGTGGTTAGTGCGTGCGACGTACAGCCCCAAATCTTCTGCAACCTTTCCTGCAAATTTTCTGGAACATTTTTTCTGGACATCTTTAGCACCAACGGTGCGGCCACTGTTGCTCAGTGTTCAGTGCGTGTGGGGTACAACCCCAAATCTTTTGCAACCGTTTTTTCAGGGCATCTTTACCACCAATTGGATGGTGTGGCCATTGTTGTTCAGTGTTCAGTTTGTGAGGAGTACAACTCTACATCCTTTTTTTCAGGAGATCTTTTAGCATCAATTGAACGGTGTGATAATGTTGCTCAGTGGTTAGTGCGTGCGGCGTACAACCCCAAATTTTCTGCAACCTTTTCTTCAAATTTTCTGGAACTATTTTTCTGGACATCTTTAGCACCAACGGCGTGGCCACTGTTGATCAGTGGTCAGTGCGTGTGGGGTACAACCCCAAATCTTTTGCAACCGGTTTTTCAGGACATTCTTACCACCAATTCGACGGTGTGGCTAATGTTGCTCAGTGGTTAGTGCGTGCGGCGTACAACCCCAAATTTTCTGCAACCTTTTCTGCAAATTTTCTGGAATATTTTTTCTGGACATCTTTAGCACCCACGGTGTGGCCAAGGTTGCTCAGTGTTTAGTGCGTGTGGGGTACAACCCCAAATTTTTAGCAACCGTTTTCTCAGAACATCTTCATC
Organism: Xylota segnis; assembly: GCA_963583995.1. Taxonomy (NCBI): domain Eukaryota; kingdom Metazoa; phylum Arthropoda; class Insecta; order Diptera; family Syrphidae; genus Xylota; species Xylota segnis. The sequence goes on along the minus strand of OY757236.1, from coordinate 102,009,677 downwards.
ACCAATTGGACGGTGTGGCTAATGTTGCACAGTGGTTAGTGCGTGCGGCGTACAACCCCAAATTTTCTGCAACCTTTTCTGCAAATTTTCTGGAACATTTTTTGTGGACATCTTTAGCACCAACGGCGTGGCCACTGTTGATCAGTGGTCAGTGCGTGTGGGGCACAACCCTAAATCTTTTGCAACCGTTTTTTCAGGGCAACTTCATCACCAATTGGACGGTGTGGCTAATGTTGCTCAGTGGTTAGTGCGTGCGGCGTACAACCCCAAATTTTCTGCAACCTTTTCTTCAAATTTTCTGGAACATTTTTTGTGGACATCTTTAGCACCAACGGCGTGGCCACTGTTGATCAGTGGTCAGTGCGTGTGGGGTACAACCCCAAATCTTTTGCAACTGTTTTTTCAGGACATCTTCATCACCAATTGGACGGTGTGGCTAATGTTGCTCAGTGGTTAGTTCGTGCGGCGTACAACCCCAAATCTTTTGCAAACTTTCCTACAAATTTTATCGAACATTTTTTCTGAACATCTTTAGCATCAGCGGTGTGGCCACTGCTGCTCAGTGTTCAGTGCGTGTGGGGTACAACCCCAAATCTTTTGCAACCGTTTTTTCAGGACATCTTCATCACCAATTGGACGGTGTGAATAATGTTGCTCAGTGGTTAGTGCGTTCGGCGTACAACACCAAATTTTCTGCAACCTTTTCTGCAAATTTTCTGGAATATTTTTTCTGGACATCTTTAGCACCAACGGTGTGGCCAAGGTTGCTCAGTGTTCAGTGCGTGTGGGGTACAACCCCAAATTTTTAGCAACCGTTTTCTCAGAACATCTTCATCACCAATTGGACGGTGTGGCTAATGTTGCTCAGTGGTTAGTGCGTGCGACGTACAGCCCCAAATCTTCTGCAACCTTTCCTGCAAATTTTCTGGAACATTTTTTCTGGACATCTTTAGCACCAACGGCGTGGCCACTGTTGCTCAGTGTTCAGTGCGTGTGGGGTACAACCCCAAATCTTTTGCAACCGTTTTTTCAGGGCATCTTTACCACCAATTGGATGGTGTGGCCATTGTTGTTCAGTGTTCAGTTTGTGAGGAGTACAACTCTACATCCTTTTTTTCAGGAGATCTTTTAGCATCAATTGAACGGTGTGATAATGTTGCTCAGTGGTTAGTGCGTGCGGCGTACAACCCCAAATCTTCTGCAACCTTTCCTACAAATTTTCTCGAAAATTTTTTTTGTGCATCTTTAGCACCAACGGTGTGGAAACTGTTGCTCAGTGTTCAGTGCGTGTGGGGCACAACCCCAAATTTTTTTGCAACCGTTTTTTCAGGGCAACTTCATCACCAATTGGACGGTGTGGCTAATGTTGCTCAGTGGTTAGTGCGTGCGGCGTACAACCCCAAATTTTCTGCAACCTTTTCTTCAAATTTTCTGGAACATTTTTTCTGGACATCTTTAGCACCAACGGCGTGGCCACTGTTGATCAGTGGTCAGTGCGTGTGGGGTACAACCCCAAATCTTTTGCAACTGTTTTTTCAGGACATCTTCATCACCAATTGGACGGTGTGGCTAATGTTGCTCAGTGGTTAGTTCGTGCTGCGTACAACCCCAAATCTTCTGCAAACTTTCCTACAAATTTTATCGAACATTTTTTCTGAACATCTTTAGCATCAGCGGTGTGGCCACTGCTGCTCAGTGTTCAGTGCGTGTGGGGTACAACCCCAAATTTTTAGCAACCGTTTTCTCAGAACGTCTTCATCACCAATTGGATGGTGTGGCTAATGTTGCTCAGTGGTTAGTGCGTGCGGCGTACAACCCCAAATTTTCTGCAAACTTTCCTACAAATTTTATCGAACATTTTTTCTGGACATCTTTAGCACCAACGGCGTGGCCACTGTTGATCAGTGGTCAGTGCGTGTGGGGTACAACCCCAAATTTTCTGCAAACTTTCCTACAAATTTTATCGAACATTTTTTCTGGACATCTTTAGCACCAACGGCGTGGCCACTGTTGCTCAGTGTTCAGTGCGTGTGGGGCACAACCCCAAATCTTTTGCAACCGTTTTTTCAGGGCAACTTCATCACCAATTGGACGGTGTGGCTAATGTTGCTCAGTGGTTAGTTCGTGCGGCGTACAACCCCAAATCTTCTGCAAACTTTCCTACAAATTTTATCGAACATTTTTTCTGAACATCTTTAGCATCAGCGATGTGGCCACTGCTGCTCAGTGTTCAGTGCGTGTGGGGCACAACCCCAAATCTTTTGCAACCGTTTTTTCAGGGCAACTTCATCACCAATTGGACGGTGTGAATAATGTTACTCAGTGGTTAGTGCGTGCGGCGTACAACCCCAAATTTTCTGCAACCTTTTCTTCAAATTTTCTGGAACATTTTTTGTGGACATCTTTAGCACCAACGGCGTGGCCACTGTTGATCAGTGGTCAGTGCGTGTGGGGTACAACCCCAAATCTTTTGCAACTGTTTTTTCAGGACATCTTCATCACCAATTGGACGGTGTGGCTAATGTTGCTCAGTGGTTAGTTCGTGCGGCGTACAACCCCAAATCTTTTGCAAACTTTCCTACAAATTTTATCGAACATTTTTTCTGAACATCTTTAGCATCAGCGGTGTGGCCACTGCTGAACAGTGTTCAGTGCGTGTGGGGTACAACCCCAAATCTTTTGCAACCGTTTTTTCAGGACATCTTCATCACCAATTGGACGGTGTGAATAATGTTGCTCAGTGGTTAGTGCGTTCGGCGTACAACACCAAATTTTCTGCAACCTTTTCTGCAAATTTTCTGGAATATTTTTTCTGGAAATCTTTAGCACCAACGGTGTGGCCAAGGTTTCTCAGTGTTCAGTGCGTGTGGGGTACAACCACAAATCTTTTGCAACCGTTTTTTCAGGACATCTTCATCACCAATTGGACGGTGTGAATAGTGTTTCTCAGTGGTTAGTGCGTGCGACGTACAGCCCCAAATCTTCTGCAACCTTTCCTGCAAATTTTCTGGAACATTTTTTCTGGACATCTTTAGCACCAACGGTGCGGCCACTGTTGCTCAGTGTTCAGTGCGTGTGGGGTACAACACCAAATCTTTTGCAACCGTTTTTTCAGGACATCTTCATCACCAATTGGACGGTGTGAATAGTGTTTCTCAGTGGTTAGTGCGTGCGACGTACAACACCAAATTTTCTGCAACCTTTTCTGCAAATTTTCTGGAATATTTTTTCTGGAAATCTTTAGCACCAACGGTGTGGCCAAGGTTTCTCAGTGTTCAGTGCGTGTGGGGTACAACCCCAAATTTTTAGCAACCGTTTTCTCAGAACATCTTCATCACCAATTGGACGGTGTGGCTAATGTTGCTCAGTGGTTAGTGCGTGCGGCGTACAACCCCAAATTTTCTGCAACCTTTTCTTCAAATTTTCTGGAACATTTTTTCTGGACATCTTTAGCACCAACGGCGTGGCCACTGTTGATCAGTGGTCAGTGCGGTTGGGGTACAACCCCAAATCTTCTGCAAACTTTCCTACAAATTTTATCGAACATTTTTTCTGAACATCTTTAGCATCAGCGGTGTGGCCACTGCTGCTCAGTGTTCAGTGCGTGTGGGGTACAACCCCAAATTTTTAGCAACCGTTTTCTCAGAACATCTTCATCACCAATTGGACGGTGTGGCTAATGTTGCTCAGTGGTTAGTGCGTGCGGCGTACAACCCCAAATTTTCTGCAACCTTTTCTTCAAATTTTCTGGAACATTTTTTCAGGACATCTTTAGCACCAACGGTGTGGCCACTGTTGCTCAGTGTTCAGTGCGTGTGGGGCACAACCCCAAATCTTTTGCAACCGTTTTTTCAGGGCAACTTCATCACCAATTGGACGGTGTGGCTAATGCTGCTCAGTGGTTAGTGCGTGCGGCGTACAACCCCAAATTTTCTGCAACCTTTTCTTCAAATTTTCTGGAACATTTTTTCAGGACATCTTTAGCACCAACGGCGTGGCCACTGTTGATCAGTGGTCAGTGCGTGTGGGGTACAACCCCAAATCTTTTGCAACTGTTTTTTCAGGACATCTTCATCACCAATTGGACGGTGTGGCTAATGTTGCTCAGTGGTTAGTTCGTGCTGCGTACAACCCCAAATCTTCTGCAAACTTTCCTACAAATTTTATCGAACATTTTTTCTGGACATCTTTAGCACCAACGGTGTGGCAACTGTTGCTCAGTGTTCAGTGCGTGTGGGGCACAACCCCAAATCTTTTGCAACTGTTTTTTCAGGGCAACTTCATCACCAATTGGACGGTGTGGCTAATGTTGCTCAGTGGTTAGTGCGTGCGGCGTACAACCCCAAATTTTCTGCAACCTTTTCTTCAAATTTTCTGGAACATTTTTTCTGGACATCTTTAGCACCAACGGCGTGGCCACTGTTGATCAGTGGTCAGTGCGTGTGGGGTACAACCCCAAATCTTTTGCAAACTTTCCTACAAATTTTATCGAACATTTTTTCTGAACATCTTTAGCATCAGCGGTGTGGCCACTGCTGCTCAGTGTTCAGTGCGTGTGGGGTACAACCCCAAATCTTTTGCAACCGTTTTTTCAGGACATCTTCATCACCAATTGGACGGTGTGAATAATGTTGCTCAGTGGTTAGTGCGTTCGGCGTACAACACCAAATTTTCTGCAACCTTTCCTGCAAATTTTCTGGAACATTTTTTCTGGACATCTTTAGCACCAACGGCGTGGCCACTGTTGCTCAGTGTTCAGTGCGTGTGGGGTACAACCCCAAATCTTTTGCAACCGTTTTTTCAGGGCATCTTTACCACCAATTGGATGGTGTGGCCATTGTTGTTCAGTGTTCAGTTTGTGAGGAGTACAACTCTACATCCTTTTTTTCAGGAGATCTTTTAGCATCAATTGAACGGTGTGATAATGTTGCTCAGTGGTTAGTGCGTGCGGCGTACAACCCCAAATCTTCTGCAACCTTTCCTACAAATTTTCCCGAAAATTTTTTCTGGACATCTTTAGCACCAACGGTGTGGCAACTGTTGCTCAGTGTTCAGTGCGTGTGGGGCACAACCCCAAATCTTTTGCAACTGTTTTTTCAGGGCAACTTCATCACCAATTGGACGGTGTGGCTAATGTTGCTCAGTGGTTAGTGCGTGCGGCGTACAACCCCAAATTTTCTGCAACCTTTTCTTCAAATTTTCTGGAACATTTTTTCTGGACATCTTTAGCACCAACGGCGTGGCCACTGTTGATCAGTGGTCAGTGCGTGTGGGGTACAACCCCAAATCTTCTGCAAACTTTCCTACAAATTTTATCGAACATTTTTTCTGAACATCTTTAGCATCAGCGGTGTGGCCACTGCTGCTCAGTGTTCAGTGCGTGTGGGGTACAACCCCAAATTTTTAGCAACCGTTTTCTCAGAACATCTTCATCACCAATTGGACGGTGTGGCTAATGTTGCTCAGTGGTTAGTGCGTGCGGCGTACAACCCCAAATTTTCTGCAAACTTTCCTACAAATTTTATCGAACATTTTTTCTGGACATCTTTAGCACCAACGGTGTGGCCACTGTTGCTCAGTGTTCAGTGCGTGTGGGGCACAACCCCAAATCTTTTGCAACCGTTTTTTCAGGGCAACTTCATCACCAATTGGACGGTGTGGCTAATGTTGCTCAGTGGTTAGTTCGTGCGGCGTACAACCCCAAATTTTTAGCAACCGTTTTCTCAGAACATCTTCATCACCAATTGGACGGTGTGGCTAATGTTGCTCAGTGGTTAGTGCGTGCGGCGTACAACCCCAAATTTTCTGCAAACTTTCCTACAAATTTTATCGAACATTTTTTCTGGACATCTTTAGCACCAACGGCGTGGCCACTGTTGATCAGTGGTCAGTGCGTGTGGGGTACAACCCCAAATCTTCTGCAAACTTTCCTACAAATTTTATCGAACATTTTTTCTGGACATCTTTAGCACCAACGGTGTGGCAACTGTTGCTCAGTGTTCAGTGCGTGTGGGGCACAACCCCAAATCTTTTGCAACCGTTTTTTCAGGACATCTTCATCACCAATTGGACGGTGTGAATAATGTTGCTCAGTGGTTAGTGCGTTCGGCGTACAACACCAAATTTTCTGCAACCTTTTCTTCAAATTTTCTGGAACATTTTTTGTGGACATCTTTAGCACCAACGGCGTGGCCACTGTTGATCAGTGGTCAGTGCGTGTGGGGTACAACCCCAAATCTTTTGCAACCGTTTTTTCAGGGCAACTTCATCACCAATTGGTCGGTGTGGCTAATGTTGTTCAGTGGTTAGTGCGTGCGGCGTACAACCCCAAATTTTCTGCAACCTTTTCTTCAAATTTTCTGGAACATTTTTTGTGGACATCTTTAGCACCAACGGCGTGGCCACTGTTGATCAGTGGTCAGTGCGTGTGGGGTACAACCCCAAATCTTTTGCAACTGTTTTTTCAGGACATCTTCATCACCAATTGGACGGTGTGGCTAATGTTGCTCAGTGGTTAGTTCGTGCGGCGTACAACCCCAAATCTTCTGCAAACTTTCCTACAAATTTTATCGAACGTTTTTTCTGAACATCTTTAGCATCAGCGGTGTGGCCACTGCTGCTCAGTGTTCAGTGCGTGTGGGGTACAACCCCAAATCTTTTGCAACCGTTTTTTCAGGGCAACTTCATCACCAATTGGACGGTGTGGCTAATGTTGCTCAGTGGTTAGTGCGTGCGGCGTACAACCCCAAATTTTCTGCAAACTTTCCTACAAATTTTATCGAACATTTTTTCTGGACATCTTTAGCACCAACGGTGTGGCCAAGGTTTCTCAGTGTTCAGTGCGTGTGGGGTACAACCCCAAATTTTTAGCAACCGTTTTCTCAGAACATCTTCATCACCAATTGGACGGTGTGGCTAATGTTGCTCAGTGGTTAGTGCGTGCGACGTACAGCCCCAAATCTTCTGCAACTTTTCCTGCAAATTTTCTGGAACATTTTTTCTGGACATCTTTAGCACCAACGGCGTGGCCACTGTTGCTCAGTGCTCAGTGCGTGTGGGGTACAACCCCAAATCTTTTGCAACCGTTTTTTCAGGGCATCTTTACCACCAATTGGATGGTGTGGCCATTGTTGTTCAGTGTTCAGTTTGTGAGGAGTACAACTCTACATCCTTTTTTTCAGGAGATCTTTTAGCATCAATTGAACGGTGTGATAATGTTGCTCAGTGGTTAGTGCGTGCGGCGTACAACCCCAAATCTTCTGCAACCTTTCCTACAAATTTTCTCGAAAATTTTTTCTGGACATGTTTAGCACCAACGGTGTGGCAACTGTTGCTCAGTGTTCAGTGCGTGTGGGGCACAACCCCAAATCTTTTGCAACCGTTTTTTCAGGGCAACTTCATCACCAATTGGACGGTGTGGCTAATGTTGCTCAGTGGTTAGTGCGTGCGGCGTACAACCCCAAATTTTCTGCAACCTTTTCTTCAAATTTTCTGGAACATTTTTTCTGGACATCTTTAGCACCAACGGCGTGGCCACTGTTGATCAGTGGTCAGTGCGTGTGGGGTACAACCCCAAATCTTCTGCAAACTTTCCTACAAATTTTATCGAACATTTTTTCTGAACATCTTTAGCATCAGCGGTGTGGCCACTGCTGCTCAGTGTTCAGTGCGTGTGGGGTACAACCCCAAATTTTTAGCAACCGTTTTCTCAGAACATCTTCATCACCAATTGGACGGTGTGGCTAATGTTGCTCAGTGGTTAGTGCGTGCGGCGTACAACCCCAAATTTTCTGCAAACTTTCCTACAAATTTTATCGAACATTTTTTCTGGACATCTTTAGCACCAACGGTGTGGCCACTGTTGCTCAGTGTTCAGTGCGTGTGGGCACAACCCCAAATCTTTTGCAACCGTTTTTTCAGGGCAACTTCACCACCAATTGGACGGTGTGGCTAATGTTGCTCAGTGGTTAGTTCGTGCGGCGTACAACCCCAAATCTTCTGCAAACTTTCCTACAAATTTTATCGAACATTTTTTCTGAACATCTTTAGCATCAGCGGTGTGGCCACTGCTGCTCAGTGTTCAGTGCGTGTGGGGCACAACCCCAAATCTTTTGCAACCGTTTTTTCAGGGCAACTTCATCACCAATTGGACGGTGTGGCTAATGTTGCTCAGTGGTTAGTGCGTGCGGCGTACAACCCCAAATTTTCTGCAAACTTTCCTACAAATTTTATCGAACATTTTTTCTGGACATCTTTAGCACCAACGGTGTGGCCACTGTTGCTCAGTGTTCAGTGCGTGTGGGGCACAACCCCAAATCTTTTGCAACCGTTTTTTCAGGACATCTTCATCACCAATTGGACGGTGTGAATAATGTTGCTCAGTGGTTAGTGCGTTCGGCGTACAACACCAAATTTTCTGCAACCTTTTCTGCAAATTTTCTGGAATATTTTTTCTGGACATCTTTAGCACCAACGGTGTGGCCACTGTTGCTCAGTGTTCAGTGCGTGTGGGGCACAACCCCAAATCTTTTGCAACCGTTTTTTCAGGGCAACTTCATCACCAATTGGACGGTGTGGCTAATGTTGTTCAGTGGTTAGTGCGTGCGGCGTACAACCCCAGATTTTCTGCAACCTTTTCTTCAAATTTTCTGGAACATTTTTTGTGGACATCTTTAGCACCAACGGCGTGGCCACTGTTGATCAGTGGTCAGTGCGTGTGGGGTACAACCCCAAATCTTTTGCAACTGTTTTTTCAGGACATCTTCATCACCAATTGGACGGTGTGGCTAATGTTGCTCAGTGGTTAGTTCGTGCGGCGTACAACCCCAAATCTTTTGCAAACTTTCCTACAAATTTTATCGAACATTTTTTCTGAACATCTTTAGCATCAGCGGTGTGGCCACTGCTTCTCAGTGTTCAGTGCGTGTGGGGTACAACCCCAAATCTTTTGCAACCGTTTTTTCAGGACATCTTCATCACCAATTGGACGGTGTGAATAATGTTGCTCAGTGGTTAGTGCGTTCGGCGTACAACACCAAATTTTCTGCAACCTTTTCTGCAAATTTTCTGGAATATTTTTTCTGGACATCTTTAGCACCAACGGTGTGGCCAAGGTTGCTCAGTGTTCATGCGTGTGGGGTACAACCCCAAATTTTTAGCAACCGTTTTCTCAGAACATCTTCATCACCAATTGGACGGTGTGGCTAATGTTGCTCAGTGGTTTGTGCGTGCGGCGTACAACCCCAAATTTTCTGCAACCTTTTCTTCAAATTTTCTGGAACATTTTTTCTGGACATCTTTAGCACCAACGGCGTGGCAACTGTTGATCAGTGGTCAGTGCGTGTGGGGTACAACCCCAAATCTTTTGCAACTGTTTTTTCAGGACATCTTCATCACCAATTGGACGGTGTGGCTAATGTTGCTCAGTGGTTAGTTCGTGCGGCGTACAACCCCAAATCTTTTGCAAACTTTCCTACAAATTTTATCGAACATTTTTTCTGAACATCTTTAGCATCAGCGGTGTGGCCACTGCTTCTCAGTGTTCAGTGCGTGTGGGGTACAACCCCAAATCTTTTGCAACCGTTTTTTCAGGACATCTTCATCACCAATTGGACGGTGTGAATAATGTTGCTCAGTGGTTAGTGCGTTCGGCGTACAACACCAAATTTTCTGCAACCTTTTCTGCAAATTTTCTGGAATATTTTTTCTGGACATCTTTAGCACCAACGGTGTGGCCAAGGTTGCTCAGTGTTCAGTGCGTGTGGGGTACAACCCCAAATTTTTAGCAACCGTTTTCTCAGAACATCTTCATCACCAATTGGACGGTGTGGCTAATGTTGCTCAGTGGTTAGTGCGTGCGGCGTACAACCCCAAATTTTCTGCAACCTTTTCTTCAAATTTTCTGCAATATTTTTTCTGGACATCTTTAGCACCAACGGCGTGGCAACTGTTGATCAGTGGTCAGTGCGTGTGGGGTACAACCCCAAATCTTTTGCAACTGTTTTTTCAGGACATCTTCATCACCAATTGGACGGTGTGGCTAATGTTGCTCAGTGGTTAGTTCGTGCGGCGTACAACCCCAAATCTTCTGCAAACTTTCCTACAAATTTTATCGAACATTTTTTCTGAACATCTTTAGCATCAGCGGTGTGGCCACTGCTGCTCAGTGTTCAGTGCGTGTGGGGTACAACCCCAAATTTTTAGCAACCGTTTTCTCAGAACATCTTCATCACCAATTGGACGGTGTGGCTAATGTTGCTCAGTGGTTAGTGCGTGCGGCGTACAACATGGAACATGGAACATTTTTTCTGGACATCTTTAGCACCAACGGCGTGGCCACTGTTGATCAGTGGTCAGTGCGTGTGGGGTACAACCCCAAATCTTTTGCAAATGTTTTTTCAGGACATCTTCATCACCAATTGGACGGTGTGGCTAATGTTGCTCAGTGGTTAGTTCGTGCGGCGTACAACCCCAAATCTTCTGCAAACTTTCCTACAAATTTTATCGAACATTTTTTCTGAACATCTTTAGCATCAGTGGTGTGGCCACTGCTGCTCAGTGTTCAGAGCGTGTGGGGTACAACCCCAAATTTTTAGCAACCGTTTTCTCAGAACATCTTCATCACCAATTGGACGGTGTGGCTAATGTTGCTCAGTGGTTAGTGCGTGCGGCGTACAACCCCAAATTTTCTGCAAACTTTCCTACAAATTTTATCGAACATTTTTTCTGGACATCTTTAGCACCAACGGTGTGGCCACTGTTGCTCAGTGTTCAGTGCGTGTGGGGCACAACCCCAAATCTTTTGCAACCGTTTTTTCAGGGCAACTTCATCACCAATTGGACGGTGTGGCTAATGTTGCTCAGTGGTTAGTTCGTGCGGCGTACAACCCCAAATCTTCTGCAAACTTTCCTACAAATTTTATCGAACATTTTTTCTGAACATCTTTAGCATCAGCGGTGTGGCCACTGCTGCTCAGTGTTCAGTGCGTGTGGGGTAGAACCCCAAATTTTTAGCAACCGTTTTCTCAGAACATCTTCATCACCAATTGGACGGTGTGGCTAATGTTGCTCAGTGGTTAGTGCGTGCGGCGTACAACCCCAAATTTTCTGCAAACTTTCCTACAAATTTTATCGAACATTTTTTCTGGACATCTTTAGCACCAACGGTGTGGCCACTGTTGCTCAGTGTTCAGTGTATGTGGGGCACAACCCCAAATCTTTTGCAACCGTTTTTTCAGGGCAACTTCATCACCAATTGGACGGTGTGAATAATGTTACTCAGTGGTTAGTGCGTGCGGCGTACAACCCCAAATTTTCTGCAAACTTTCCTACAAATTTTATCGAACATTTTTTCTGGACATCTTTAGCACCAACGGTGTGGCCACTGTTGCTCAGTGTTCAGTGCGTGTGGGGCACAACCCCAAATCTTTTGCAACCTTTTTTTTAGGGCAACTTCATCACCAATTGGACGGTGTGGCTAATGTTGCTCAGTGGTTAGTTCGTGCGGCGTACAACCCCAAATCTTCTGCAAACTTTCCTACAAATTTTATCGAACATTTTTTCTGAACATCTTTAGCATCAGCGGTGTGGCCACTGCTGCTCAGTGTTCAGTGCGTGTGGGGTAGAACCCCAAATTTTTAGCAACCGTTTTCTCAGAACATCTTCATCACCAATTGGACGGTGTGGCTAATGTTGCTCAGTGGTTAGTGCGTGCGGCGTACAACCCCAAATTTTCTGCAAACTTTCCTACAAATTTTATCGAACATTTTTTCTGGACATCTTTAGCACCAACGGTGTGGCCACTGTTGCTCAGTGTTCAGTGCGTGTGGGGCACAACCCCAAATCTTTTGCAACCGTTTTTTCAGGGCAACTTCATCACCAATTGGACGGTGTGGCTAATGTTGCTCAGTGGTTAGTTCGTGCGGCGTACAACCCCAAATCTTCTGCAAACTTTCCTACAAATTTTATCGAACATTTTTTCTGAACATCTTTAGCATCAGCGGTGTGGCCACTGCTGCTCAGTATTCAGTGCGTGTGGGGTAGAACCCCAAATTTTTAGCAACCGTTTTCTCAGAACATCTTCATCACCAATTGGACGGTGTGGCTAATGTTGCTCAGTGGTTAGTGCGTGCGGCGTACAACCCCAAATTTTCTGCAACCTTTTCTTCAAATTTTCTGGAACATTTTTTCTGGACATCTTTAGCACCAACGGCGTGGCCACTGTTGATCAGTGGTCAGTGCGTGTGGGGTACAACCCCAAATCTTTTGCAACTGTTTTTTCAGGACATCTTCATCACCAATTGGACGGTGTGGCTAATGTTGCTCAGTGGTTAGTTCGTGCGGCGTACAACCCCATATCTTCTGCAAACTTTCCTACAAATTTTATCGAACATTTTTTCTGAACATCTTTAGCATCAGCGGTGTGGCCACTGCTGCTCACTGTTCAGTGCGTGTGGGGTACAACCCCAAATTTTTAGCAACCGTTTTCTCAGAACATCTTCATCACCAATTGGACGGTGTGGCTAATGTTGCTCAGTGGTTAGTGCGTGCGGCGTACAACCCCAAATTTTCTGCAAACTTTCCTACAAATTTTATCGAACATTTTTTCTGGACATCTTTAGCACCAACGGTGTGGCCACTGTTGCTCAGTGTTCAGTGCGTGTGGGGCACAACCCCAAATCTTTTGCAACCGTTTTTTCAGGTCAACTTCATCACCAATTGGACGGTGTGGCTAATGTTGCTCAGTGGTTAGTTCGTGCGGCGTACAACCCCAAATCTTCTGCAAACTTTCCTACAAATTTTATCGAACATTTTTTCTGAACATCTTTAGCATCAGCGGTGTGGCCACTGCTGCTCAGTGTTCAGTGCGTGTGGGGTAGAACCCCAAATTTTTAGCAACCGTTTTCTCAGAACATCTTCATCACCAATTGGACGGTGTGGCTAATGTTGCTCAGTGGTTAGTGCGTGCGGCGTACAACCCCAAATTTTCTGCAAACTTTCCTACAAATTTTATCGAACATTTTTTCTGGACATCTTTAGCACCAACGGTGTGGCCACTGTTGCTCAGTGTTCAGTGCGTGTGGGGCACAACCCCAAATCTTTTGCAACCTTTTTTTTAGGGCAACTTCATCACCAATTGGACGGTGTGGCTAATGTTGCTCAGTGGTTAGTTCGTGCGGCGTACAACCCCAAATCTTCTGCAAACTTTCCTACAAATTTTATCGAACATTTTTTCTGAACATCTTTAGCATCAGCGGTGTGGCCACTGCTGCTCAGTGTTCAGTGCGTGTGGGGTAGAACCCCAAATTTTTAGCAACCGTTTTCTCAGAACATCTTCATCACCAATTGGACGGTGTGGCTAATGTTGCTCAGTGGTTAGTGCGTGCGGCGTACAACCCCAAATTTTCTGCAAACTTTCCTACAAATTTTATCGAACATTTTTTCTGGACATCTTTAGCACCAACGGTGTGGCCACTGTTGCTCAGTGTTCAGTGCGTGTGGGGCACAACCCCAAATCTTTTGCAACCGTTTTTTCAGGGCAACTTCATCACCAATTGGACGGTGTGGCTAATGTTGCTCAGTGGTTAGTTCGTGCGGCGTACAACCCCAAATCTTCTGCAAACTTTCCTACAAATTTTATCGAACATTTTTTCTGAACATCTTTAGCATCAGCGGTGTGGCCACTGCTGCTCAGTATTCAGTGCGTGTGGGGTAGAACCCCAAATTTTTAGCAACCGTTTTCTCAGAACATCTTCATCACCAATTGGACGGTGTGGCTAATGTTGCTCAGTGGTTAGTGCGTGCGGCGTACAACCCCAAATTTTCTGCAACCTTTTCTTCAAATTTTCTGGAACATTTTTTCTGGACATCTTTAGCACCAACGGCGTGGCCACTGTTGATCAGTGGTCAGTGCGTGTGGGGTACAACCCCAAATCTTTTGCAACTGTTTTTTCAGGACATCTTCATCACCAATTGGACGGTGTGGCTAATGTTGCTCAGTGGTTAGTTCGTGCGGCGTACAACCCCATATCTTCTGCAAACTTTCCTACAAATTTTATCGAACATTTTTTCTGAACATCTTTAGCATCAGCGGTGTGGCCACTGCTGCTCACTGTTCAGTGCGTGTGGGGTACAACCCCAAATTTTTAGCAACCGTTTTCTCAGAACATCTTCATCACCAATTGGACGGTGTGGCTAATGTTGCTCAGTGGTTAGTGCGTGCGGCGTACAACCCCAAATTTTCTGCAAACTTTCCTACAAATTTTATCGAACATTTTTTCTGGACATCTTTAGCACCAACGGTGTGGCCACTGTTGCTCAGTGTTCAGTGCGTGTGGGGCACAACCCCAAATCTTTTGCAACCGTTTTTTCAGGTCAACTTCATCACCAATTGGACGGTGTGGCTAATGTTGCTCAGTGGTTAGTTCGTGCGGCGTACAACCCCAAATCTTCTGCAAACTTTCCTACAAATTTTATCGAACATTTTTTCTGAACATCTTTAGCATCAGCGGTGTGGCCACTGCTGCTCAGTGTTCAGTGCGTGTGGGGTAGAACCCCAAATTTTTAGCAACCGTTTTCTCAGAACATCTTCATCACCAATTGGACGGTGTGGCTAATGTTGCTCAGTGGTTAGTGCGTGCGGCGTACAACCCCAAATTTTCTGCAAACTTTCCTACAAATTTTATCGAACATTTTTTCTGGACATCTTTAGCACCAACGGTGTGGCCACTGTTGCTCAGTGTTCAGTGTGTGTGGGGCACAACCCCAAATCTTTTGCAACCGTTTTTTCAGGGCAACTTCATCACCAATTGGACGGTGTGAATAATGTTACTCAGTGGTTAGTGCGTGCGGCGTACAACCCCAAATTTTCTGCAAACTTTCCTACAAATTTTATCGAACATTTTTTCTGGACATCTTTAGCACCAACGGTGTGGCCACTGTTGCTCAGTGTTCAGTGCGTGTGGGTCACAACCCCAAATCTTTTGCAACCTTTTTTTTAGGGCAACTTCATCACCAATTGGACGGTGTGGCTAATGTTGCTCAGTGGTTAGTTCGTGCGGCGTACAACCCCAAATCTTCTGCAAACTTTCCTACAAATTTTATCGAACATTTTTTCTGGACATCTTTAGCACCAACGGTGTGGCCACTGTTGCTCAGTGTTCAGTGCGTGTGGGGCACAACCCCAAATCTTTTGCAACCGTTTTTTCAGGGCAACTTCATCACCAATTGGACGGTGTGGCTAATGTTGCTAAGTGGTTAGTGCGTGCGGCGTACAACCCCAAATTTTCTGCAAACTTTCCTACAAATTTTATCGAACATTTTTTCTGGACATCTTTAGCACCAACGGTGTGGCCACTGTTGCTCAGTGTTCAGTGCGTGTGGGGCACAACCCCAAATCTTTTGCAACCGTTTTTTCAGGGCAACTTCATCACCAATTGGACGGTGTGGCTAATGTTGCTCAGTGGTTAGTTCGTGCGGCGTACAACCCCAAATCTTCTGCAAACTTTCCTACAAATTTTATCGAACATTTTTTCTGAACATCTTTAGCATCAGCGGTGTGGCCACTGCTGCTCAGTGTTCAGTGCGTGTGGGGTAGAACCCCAAATTTTTAGCAACCGTTTTCTCAGAACATCTTCATCACCAATTGGACGGTGTGGCTAATGTTGCTCAGTGGTTAGTGCGTGCGGCGTACAACCCCAAATTTTCTGCAACCTTTTCTTCAAATTTTCTGGAACATTTTTTCTGGACATCTTTAGCACCAACGGCGTGGCCACTGTTGATCAGTGGTCAGTGCGTGTGGGGTACAACCCCAAATCTTTTGCAACTCTTTTTTCAGGACATCTTCATCACCAATTGGACGGTGTGGCTAATGTTGCTCAGTGGTTAGTTCGTGCGGCGTACAACCCCAAATCTTCCGCAAACTTTCCTACAAATTTTATCGAACATTTTTTCTGAACATCTTTAGCATCAGCGGTGTGGCCACTGCTGCTCAGTGTTCAGTGCGTGTGGGGTACAACCCCAAATCTTTTGCAACCGTTTTTTCAGGACATCTTCATCACCAATTGGACGGTATGAATAATGTTGCTCAGTGGTTAGTGCGTTCGGCGTACAACCCCAAATTTTCTGCAACCTTTTCTGCAAATTTTCTGGAATATTTTTTCTGGACATCTTTAGCACCAACGGTGTGGCCAATTTTGCTCAGTGTTCAGTGCGTGTGGGGTACAACCCCAAATTTTTAGCAACCGTTTTCTCAGAACATCTTCATCACCAATTGGACGGTGTGGCTAATGTTGCTCAGTGGTTAGTGCGTGCGGCGTACAACCCCAAATTTTCTGCAACCTTTTCTGCAAATTTCTGGAACATTTTTTCTGGACATCTTTAGCACCAACGGTGTGGCTACTGTTGCTCAGTGTTCAGTGCGTGTGGGGCACAACCCCAAATCTTTTGCAACCGTTTTTTCAGGGCAACTTCATCGCCAATTGGACGGTGTGAATAATGTTACTCAGTGGTTAGTGCGTGCGGCGTACAACGCCAAATTTTCTGCAAACTTTCCTACAAATTTTATCGAACATTTTTTCTGGACATCTTTAGCACCAACGGTGTGGCTACTGTTGCTCAGTGTTCAGTGCGTGTGGGGCACAACCCCAAATCTTTTGCAACCGTTTTTTCAGGGCAACTTCATCACCAATTGGACGGTGTGGCTAATGTTGCTAAGTGGTTAGTGCGTGCGGCGTACAACCCCAAATTTTCTGCAAACTTTCCTACAAATTTTATCGAACATTTTTTCTGGACATCTTTAGCACCAACGGTGTGGCCACTGTTGCTCAGTGTTCAGTGCGTGTGGGGCACAACCCCAAATCTTTTGCAACCGTTTTTTCAGGGCAACTTCATCACCAATTGGACGGTGTGGCTAATGTTGCTCAGTGGTTAGTTCGTGCGGCGTACAACCCCAAATCTTCTGCAAACTTTCCTACAAATTTTATCGAACATTTTTTCTGAACATCTTTAGCATCAGCGGTGTGGCCACTGCTGCTCAGTGTTCAGTGCGTGTGGGGTAGAACCCCAAATTTTTAGCAACCGTTTTCTCAGAACATCTTCATCACCAATTGGACGGTGTGGCTAATGTTGCTCAGTGGTTAGTGCGTGCGGCGTACAACCCCAAATTTTCTGCAACCTTTTCTTCAAATTTTCTGGAACATTTTTTCTGGACATCTTTAGCACCAACGGCGTGGCCACTGTTGATCAGTGGTCAGTGCGTGTGGGGTACAACCCCAAATCTTTTGCAACTCTTTTTTCAGGACATCTTCATCACCAATTGGACGGTGTGGCTAATGTTGCTCAGTGGTTAGTTCGTGCGGCGTACAACCCCAAATCTTCCGCAAACTTTCCTACAAATTTTATCGAACATTTTTTCTGAACATCTTTAGCATCAGCGGTGTGGCCACTGCTGCTCAGTGTTCAGTGCGTGTGGGGTACAACCCCAAATTTTTAGCAACCGTTTTCTCAGAACATCTTCATCACCAATTGGACGGTGTGGCTAATGTTGCTAAGTGGTTAGTGCGTGCGGCGTACAACCCCAAATTTTCTGCAAACTTTCCTACAAATTTTATCGAACATTTTTTCTGGACATCTTTAGCACCAACGGTGTGGCCACTGTTGCTCAGTGTTCAGTGCGTGTGGGGCACAACCCCAAATCTTTTGCAACCGTTTTTTCAGGGCAACTTCATCACCAATTGGACGGTGTGGCTAATGTTGCTCAGTGGTTAGTTCGTGCGGCGTACAACCCCAAATCTTCTGCAAACTTTCCTACAAATTTTATCGAACATTTTTTCTGAACATCTTTAGCATCAGCGGTGTGGCCACTGCTGCTCAGTGTTCAGTGCGTGTGGGGTAGAACCCCAAATTTTTAGCAACCGTTTTCTCAGAACATCTTCATCACCAATTGGACGGTGTGGCTAATGTTGCTAAGTGGTTAGTGCGTGCGGCGTACAACCCCAAATTTTCTGCAAACTTTCCTACAAATTTTATCGAACATTTTTTCTGGACATCTTTAGCACCAACGGTGTGGCCACTGTTGCTCAGTGTTCAGTGCGTGTGGGGCACAACCCCAAATCTTTTGCAACTCTTTTTTCAGGACATCTTCATCACCAATTGGACGGTGTGGCTAATGTTGCTCAGTGGTTAGTTCGTGCGGCGTACAACCCCAAATCTTCCGCAAACTTTCCTACAAATTTTATCGAACATTTTTTCTGAACATCTTTAGCATCAGCGGTGTGGCCACTGCTGCTCAGTGTTCAGTGCGTGTGGGGTACAACCCCAAATTTTTAGCAACCGTTTTCTCAGAACATCTTCATCACCAATTGGACGGTGTGGCTAATGTTGCTAAGTGGTTAGTGCGTGCGGCGTACAACCCCAAATTTTCTGCAAACTTTCCTACAAATTTTATCGAACATTTTTTCTGGACATCTTTAGCACCAACGGTGTGGCCACTGTTGCTCAGTGTTCAGTGCGTGTGGGGCACAACCCCAAATCTTTTGCAACCGTTTTTTCAGGGCAACTTCATCACCAATTGGACGGTGTGGCTAATGTTGCTCAGTGGTTAGTGCGTGCGGCGTACAACCCCAAATTTTCTGCAACCTTTTCTTCAAATTTTCTGGAACATTTTTTCTGGACATCTTTAGCACCAACGGCGTGGCCACTGTTGATCAGTGGTCAGTGCGTGTGGGGTACAACCCCAAATCTTTTGCAACTCTTTTTTCAGGACATCTTCATCACCAATTGGACGGTGTGGCTAATGTTGCTCAGTGGTTAGTTCGTGCGGCGTACAACCCCAAATCTTCCGCAAACTTTCCTACAAATTTTATCGAACATTTTTTCTGAACATCTTTAGCATCAGCGGTGTGGCCACTGCTGCTCAGTGTTCAGTGCGTGTGGGGTACAACCCCAAATCTTTTGCAACCGTTTTTTCAGGACATCTTCATCACCAATTGGACGGTATGAATAATGTTGCTCAGTGGTTAGTGCGTTCGGCGTACAACCCCAAATTTTCTGCAACCTTTTCTGCAAATTTTCTGGAATATTTTTTCTGGACATCTTTAGCACCAACGGTGTGGCCAATTTTGCTCAGTGTTCAGTGCGTGTGGGGTACAACCCCAAATTTTTAGCAACCGTTTTCTCAGAACATCTTCATCACCAATTGGACGGTGTGGCTAATGTTGCTCAGTGGTTAGTGCGTGCGGCGTACAACCCCAAATTTTCTGCAACCTTTTCTGCAAATTTCTGGAACATTTTTTCTGGACATCTTTAGCACCAACGGTGTGGCTACTGTTGCTCAGTGTTCAGTGCGTGTGGGGCACAACCCCAAATCTTTTGCAACCGTTTTTTCAGGGCAACTTCATCGCCAATTGGACGGTGTGAATAATGTTACTCAGTGGTTAGTGCGTGCGGCGTACAACGCCAAATTTTCTGCAAACTTTCCTACAAATTTTATCGAACATTTTTTCTGGACATCTTTAGCACCAACGGTGTGGCTACTGTTGCTCAGTGTTCAGTGCGTGTGGGGCACAACCCCGAATCTTTTGCAACCGTTTTTTCAGGGCAACTTCATCGCCAATTGGACGGTGTGAATAATGTTGCTCAGTGGTGAGTGCGTTCGGCGTACAACCCCAAATTTTCTGCAACCTTTTCTGCAAATTTTCTGGAACATTTTTTCTGGACATCTTTAGCATCAACGGTGTGGCCACTGTTGCTCAGTGTTCAGTGCGTGTGGGGTACAACCCCAAATCTTTTGCAACCGTTTTTTCAGGACATCTTCATCACCAATTGGACGGTGTGAATAGTGTTTCTCAGTGGTTAGTGCGTGCGACGTACAGCCCCAAATCTTCTGCAACCTTTCCTGCAAATTTTCTGGAACATTTTTTCTGGACATCTTTAGCACCAACGGTGCGGCCACTGTTGCTCAGTGTTCAGTGCGTGTGGGGTACAACCCCAAATCTTTTGCAACCGTTTTTTCAGGGCATCTTTACCACCAATTGGATGGTGTGGCCATTGTTGTTCAGTGTTCAGTTTGTGAGGAGTACAACTCTACATCCTTTTTTTCAGGAGATCTTTTAGCATCAATTGAACGGTGTGATAATGTTGCTCAGTGGTTAGTGCGTGCGGCGTACAACCCCAAATTTTCTGCAACCTTTTCTGCAAATTTTCTGGAACATTTTTTCTGGACATCTTTAGCACCAACGGTGTGGCCACTGTTGCTCAGTGTTCAGTGCGTGTGGGGCACAACCCCAAATCTTTTGCAACCGTTTTTTCAGGACATCTTCATCACCAATTGGACGGTGTGGCTAATGTTGCTCAGTGGTTAGTTCGTGCGGCGTACAACCCCAAATTTTCTGCAACCTTTTCTGCAAATTTTCTGGAACATTTTTTCTGGACATCTTTAGCACCAACGGCGTGGCCACTGTTGATCAGTGGTCAGTGCGTGTGGGGTACAACCCCAAATCTTTTGCAACTGTTTTTTCAGGACATCTTCATCACCAATTGGACGGTGTGGCTAATGTTGCTCAGTGGTTAGTTCGTGCGGCGTACAACCCCAAATCTTCTGCAAACTTTCCTACAAATTTTATCGAACATTTTTTCTGAACATCTTTGGCATCAGCGGTGTGACCACTGCTGCTCAGTGTTCAGTGCGTGTGGGGTACAACCCCAAATCTTTTGCAACCGTTTTTTCAGGGCAACTTCATCACCAATTGGACGGTGTGAATAATGTTACTCAGTGGTTAGTGCGTGCGGCGTACAACCCCAAATTTTCTGCAAACTTTTCTGCAAATTTTCTGGAACATTTTTTCTGGACATCTTTAGCACCAACGGTGTGGCCACTGTTGCTCAGTGTTCAGTGCGTGTGAGGCACAACCCCAAATCTTTTGCAACCGTTTTTTCAGGGCAACTTCATCACCAATTGGACGGTGTGAATAATGTTACTCAGTGGTTAGTGCGTGCGGCGTACAACCCCAAATTTTCTGCAAACTTTTCTGCAAATTTTCTGAAACATTTTTTCTGGACATCTTTAGCACCTACGGTGTGGCCACTGTTGCTCAGTGTTCAGTGCGTGTGGGGCACAACCCCAAATCTTTTGCAACCGTTTTTTCAGGGCAACTTCATCGCGAATTGGACGGTGTGGCTAATGTTGCTCAGTGGTTAGTGCGTGCGGCGTACAACCCCAAATTTTCTGCAACCTTTTCTTCAAATTTTCTGGAACATTTTTTTTGGACATCTTTAGCACCAACGGTGTGGCCACTGTTGCTCAGTGGTCAGTGCGTGTGGGGTACAACTCCAAATCTTTTGCAACCTTTTCTGCAAATTTTGTGGAACATTTTTTTTGGACATCTTTAGCACCAACGGTGTGGCCACTGTTGCTAAGTGTTCAGTGCGTGTGGGGCACAACCCCAAATCTTTTGCAACCGTTTTTTCAGGGCAACTTCATCACCAATTGGACGGTGTGAATAATGTTACTCAGTGGTTAGTTCGTGCGGCGTACAACCCCAAATTTTCTGCAAACTTTCCTACAAATTTTATCGAACATTTTTTCTGAACATCTTTAGCATCAACGGTGTGGCCACTGCTGCTCAGTGTTCAGTGCGTGTGGGGTACAACCCCAAATCTTTTGCAACCGTTTTTTCAGGACATCTTCATCACCAATTGGACGGTGTGAATAATGTTGCTCAGTGGTTAGTGCGTTCGGCGTACAACCCCAAATTTTCTGCAACCTTTTCTGCAAGTTTTCTGGAACATTTTTTCTGGACATCTTTAGCATCAACGGTGTGGCCACTGTTGCTCAGTGTTCAGTGCGTGTGGGGTGCAACACCAAATCTTTTGCAACCGTTTTTTCAGGACATCTTCATCACCAATTGGACGGTGTGAATAGTGTTGCTCAGTGGTTAGTGCGTGCGACGTACAGCCCCGAATCTTCTGCAACCTTTCCTGCAAATTTTCTGGAACATTTTTTCTGGACATCTTTAGCACCAACGGTGCGGCCACTGTTGCTCAGTGTTCAGTGCGTGTGGGGTACAACCCCAAATCTTTTGCAACCGTTTTTTTCAGGGCATCTTTACCACCAATTGGATGGTCTGGCCATTGTTGTTCAGTGTTCAGTTTGTGAGGAGTACAACTCTACATCCTTTTTTCAGGAGACATTTTAGCATCAATTGAACGGTGTGATAATGTTGCTCAGTGGTCAGTGCATGCGGCGTACAACCCCAAATCTTCTGCGACCTTTTCTGCAAATTTTCTGGAACTTTTTTTCTGAACATCTTTAGCACCAACGGTGTGGCAACTGTTGCTCAGTGTTCAGTGCGTGTGGGGTACAACCCCAAATCTTTTGCAACCGGTTTTTCAGGACATCCTTACCACCAATTCGACGGTGTGGCCAGTGTTGCACAGTGTTCAGTTTTTGAGGCGTACAACTCCAAATCCTTTTTTTCAGTAGATCTTTTAGCTTCAATTGGATGGTGTGGCCACTGTTACCAAATCTTCTAAAATTTTTTTTTCAGGAGATCTTTTATCTTCTGCAACCTTTTCTGCAAATTTTGTGGAACATTTTTTCTGAACATCTTTAGCACCAACGGTGTGGCCACTGTTGCTCAGTGTTCAGTGCGTGTGGGGTACAACCCCAAATCTTTGGCACCGGTATTTTCAGGGCATCTTTACCACCAATTGGATGGTGTGTACAACTCCAAATCCTTTTTTTCAGTAGATCTTTTAGCATCAATTGGATGGTGTGGCCACTGTTATTCTGTGGTCAGTGCGCTCGGCGCACTTCACCAAATTTTCTAAAATTCTTGTTTCTGGAGATCTTTTAGCACCAATTGGACGGTGTGATAATGTTGCCCAGTGATCAGTGCGTGCGGCGTACAACCCCAAATCTTCTGCGACCTATTCTGCAAATTTTGTGGAAAATTTTTTCTGGACATCTTTAGCATCAACGGTGTGGCCACTGTTGCTCAGTGTTCAGTGCGTGTGGGGTACAACACCAAATCTTTTGCAACCGTTTTTTCAGGACATCTTCATCACCAATTGGACGGTGTGAATAGTGTTGCTCAGTGGTTAGTGCGTGCGACGTACAGCCCCAAATCTTCTGCAACCTTTCCTGCAAATTTTCTGGAACATTTTTTCTGGACATCTTTAGCACCAACGGTGCGGCCACTGTTGCTCAGTGTTCAGTGCGTGTGGGGTACAACCCCAAATCTTTTGCAACCGTTTTTTCAGGGCATCTTTACCACCAATTGGATGGTGTGGCCATTGTTGTTCAGTGTTCAGTTTGTGAGGAGTACAACTCTACATCCTTTTTTTCAGGAGATCTTTTAGCATCAATTGAACGGTGTGATAATGTTGCTCAGTGGTCAGTGCATGCGGCGTACAACCTCAAATCTTCTGCGACCTTTTCTGCAAATTCTGTGGATAATTTTTTCTGGACATCTTTAGCATCAACGGTGTGGCCACTGTTGCTCAGTGTTCAGTGCGTGTGGGGTACAACACCAAATCTTTTGCAACCGTTTTTTCAGGACATCTTCATCACCAATTGGACGGTGTGAATAGTGTTGCTCAGTGGTTAGTGCGTGCGACGTACAGCCCCAAATCTTCTGCAACCTTTCCTGCAAATTTTCCGGAACATTTTTTCTGGACATCTTTAGCACCAACGGTGCGGCCACTGTTGCTCAGTGTTCAGTGCGTGTGGGGTACAACCCCAAATCTTTTGCAACCGTTTTTTCAGGGCATCTTTACCACCAATTGGATGGTGTGGCCATTGTTGTTCAGTGTTCAGTTTGTGAGGAGTACAACTCTACATCCTTTTTTTCAGGAGATCTTTTAGCATCAATTGAACGGTGTGATAATGTTGCTCAGTGGTCAGTGCATGCGGCGTACAACCTCAAATCTTCTGCGACCTTTTCTGCAAATTTTCTGGAACTTTTTTTCTGAACATCTTTAGCACCAACGGTGTTGCCACTTTTACTCAGTGTTCAGTGCGTGTGGGGTATAACCCCAAATCTTTTGCAACCGGTTTTTCAGGACATCCTTACCACCAATTCGACGGTGTGGCCAGTGTTGCACAGTGTTCAGTTTTTGAGGCGTACAACTCCAAATCCTTTTTTTCAGTAGATCTTTTAGCTTCAATTGGATGGTGTGGCCACTGTTACCAAATCTTCTAAAATTTTTTTTTCTGGAGATCTTTTATCTTCTGCAACCTTTTCTGCAAATTTTGTGGAACATTTTTTCTGAACATCTTTAGCACCAACGGTGTGGCCACTGTTGCTCAGTGTTCAGTGCGTGTGGGGTACAACCCCAAATCTTTGGCACCGGTATTTTCAGGGCATCTTTACCACCAATTGGATGGTAGGTACAACTGCAAATCCTTTTTTTCAGTAGATCTTTTAGCATCAATTGGATGGTGTGGCCACTGTTATTCTGTGGTCAGTGCGCTCGGCGCACTTCACCAAATTTTCTAAAATTCTTGTTTCTGGAGATCTTTTAGCACCAATTGTACGGTGTGATAATGTTGCCCAGTGATCAGTGCGTGCGGCGTACAACCCCAAATCTTCTGCGACCTATTCTGCAAATTTTCCGGAACATTTTTTCTGGACATCTTTAGCACCAACGGTGCGGCCACTGTTGCTCAGTGTTCAGTGCGTGTGGGGTACAACCCCAAATCTTTTGCAACCGTTTTTTCAGGGCATCTTTACCACCAATTGGATGGTGTGGCCATTGTTGTTCAGTGTTCAGTTTGTGAGGAGTACAACTCTACATCCTTTTTTTCAGGAGATCTTTTAGCATCAATTGAACGGTGTGATAATGTTGCTCAGTGGTCAGTGCATGCGGCGTACAACCTCAAATCTTCTGCGACCTTTTCTGCAAATTTTCTGGAACTTTTTTTCTGAACATCTTTAGCACCAACGGTGTTGCCACTTTTACTCAGTGTTCAGTGCGTGTGGGGTATAACCCCAAATCTTTTGCAACCGGTTTTTCAGGACATCCTTACCACCAATTCGACGGTGTGGCCAGTGTTGCACAGTGTTCAGTTTTTGAGGCGTACAACTCCAAATCCTTTTTTTCAGTAGATCTTTTAGCTTCAATTGGATGGTGTGGCCACTGTTACCAAATCTTCTAAAATTTTTTTTTCTGGAGATCTTTTATCTTCTGCAACCTTTTCTGCAAATTTTGTGGAACATTTTTTCTGAACATCTTTAGCACCAACGGTGTGGCCACTGTTGCTCAGTGTTCAGTGCGTGTGGGGTACAACCCCAAATCTTTGGCACCGGTATTTTCAGGGCATCTTTACCACCAATTGGATGGTAGGTACAACTGCAAATCCTTTTTTTCAGTAGATCTTTTAGCATCAATTGGATGGTGTGGCCACTGTTATTCTGTGGTCAGTGCGCTCGGCGCACTTCACCAAATTTTCTAAAATTCTTGTTTCTGGAGATCTTTTAGCACCAATTGTACGGTGTGATAATGTTGCCCAGTGATCAGTGCGTGCGGCGTACAACCCCAAATCTTCTGCGACCTATTCTGCAAATTTTCTGGAAAATTTTTTCTGAACATCTTTAGCACCAACGGTGTTGCCACTTTTACTCAGTGTTCAGTGCGTGTGGGGTATAACCCCAAATCTTTTGCAACCGGTTTTTCAGGACATCCTTACCACTAATTCGACGGTGTGGCCACTGTTGCTCAGTGTTCAGTTTGTGAGGCGTACAACTCCAAATCCTTTTTTTCAGTATATCTTTTAGCACCAATTGGACGGTGTGAATAATGTTGCTCAGTGGTTAGTGCGTGCGGCGTGCAACCCGAAATCTTTTGCAACCGTTTTTTCAGGACATCTTCATCAACAATTGGACGGTGTTGCTAATGTTTCTCAGTGGTTAGTGCGTGCGGCGTACAACCCCAAATCTTGTGCAACTTTTCCTACAAATTTTCTCGAACATTTTTTCTGAACATCTTTAGCATCAACGGTGTGGCTACTGTTGCTCAGTGTTCAGTGCGTGTGGGCTACAACCCCAAATCTTTTGCAACCGTTTTTTCAGGACATCTTCATCACGAATTGGACGGTGTGGCTAATGTCGCTCAGTGGTTAGTGCGTGCGGCGTACAACCCCAAATTTTCTGCAAACTTTTCTGCAAATTTTCTGAAACATTTTTTCTGGACATCTTTAGCACCTACGGTGTGGCCACTGTTGCTCAGTGTTCAGTGCGTGTGGGGCACAACCCCAAATCTTTTGCAACCGTTTTTTCAGGGCAACTTCATCACCAATTGGACGGTGTGGCTAATGTTGGTCAGTGGTTAGTGCGTGCGGCGTACAACCCCAAATTTTCTGCAACCTTTTCTTCAAATTTTCTGGAACATTTTTTCTGGACATCTTTAGCACCAACGGCGTGGCCACTGTTGATCAGTGGTCAGTGCGTGTGGGGTACAACCCCAAATCTTTTGCAACTGTTTTTTCAGGACATCTTCATCAACAATTGGACGGTGTGGCTAATGTTTCTCAGTGGTTAGTTCGTGCGGCGTACAACCCCAAATCTTGTGCAACTTTTCCTACAAATTTTCTCGAAAATTTTTTCTGAACATCTTTAGCATCAACGGTGTGGCCACTGTTGCTCAGTGTTCAGTGCGTGTTGGGTACAACCCCAAATCTTTTGCAACCGTTTTTTCATGACATCTTCATCACCAATTGGACGGTGTGGCTAATGTTGCTCAGTGGTTAGTTCGTGCGGCGTACAACCCCAAATCTTCTGCAAACTTTCCTACAAATTTTATCAAACATTTTTTCTGAACATCTTTAGCATCAACGGTGTGGCCACTGCTGCTCAGTGTTCAGTGCGTGTGGGGTACAACCCCAAATCTTTTGCAACCGTTTTTTCAGGGCAACTTCATCACCAATTGGACGGTGTGGCTAATGTTGCTCAGTGGTTAGTGCGTGCGGCGTACAACCCCAAATTTTCTGCAACCTTTTCTTCAAATTTTCTGGAACATTTTTTCTGGACATTTTTAGCACCAACGGTGTGGCCACTGTTGCTCAGTGTTCAGTGCGTGTGGGGCACAACCCCAAATCTTTTGCAACCGTTTTTTCAGGGCAACTTCATCACCAATTGGACGGTGTGAATATTGTTGCTCAGTGGTTAGTGCGTTCGGCGTACAACCCCAAATTACAACCATTTTTTCAGGACATCTTCATCACGAATTATACGGTGTGGCTAATGTTGCTCAGTGGTTAGTGCGCGTGGCGTACAACCCCAAATTTTCTGCAACCTTTTCTTCAAATTTTCTGGAATATTTTTTCTGGACATCTTTAGCACCAACGGCGTGGCCACTGTTGATCAGTGGTCAGTGCGTGTGGGGTACAACCCCAAATCTTTTGCAACCTTTTCTGCAAATTTTGTGGAACATTTTTTCTGAACATTTTTAGCATCAACGGTGTGGCTACTGTTGCTCAGTGTTCAGTGCGTGTGGGCTACAACCCCAAATCTTTTGCAACCGTTTTCTCAGGACATCTTCATCACGAATTGGACGGTGTGGCTAATGTTGCTCAGTGGTTAGTGCGTGCGGCGTACAACCCCAAATTTTCTGCAACCTTTTCTGCAAATTTTGTGGAACATTTTTTCTGGACATCTTTAGCACCTACGGTGTGGCCACTGTTGCTCGGTGTTTAGTGCGTGTGGGGTACAACCCCAAATCTTTTGCAACCGTTTTTTCAGGACATCTTCATCACCAATTGGACGGTGTGAATAATGTTGCTCAGTGGTTAGTGCGTTCGGCGTACAACCCCAAATTTTCTGCAACCTTTTCTGCAAGTTTTCTGGAACATTTTTTCTGGACATCTTTAGCATCAACGGTGTGGCCACTGTTGCTCAGTGTTCAGTGCGTGTGGGGTGCAACACCAAATCTTTTGCAACCGTTTTTTCAGGACATCTTCATCACCAATTGGACGGTGTGAATAGTGTTGCTCAGTGGTTAGTGCGTGCGACGTACAGCCCCGAATCTTCTGCAACCTTTCCTGCAAATTTTCTGGAACATTTTTTCTGGACATCTTTAGCACCAACGGTGCGGCCACTGTTGCTCAGTGTTCAGTGCGTGTGGGGTACAACCCCAAATCTTTTGCAACCGTTTTTTTCAGGGCATCTTTACCACCAATTGGATGGTCTGGCCATTGTTGTTCAGTGTTCAGTTTGTGAGGAGTACAACTCTACATCCTTTTTTCAGGAGACATTTTAGCATCAATTGAACGGTGTGATAATGTTGCTCAGTGGTCAGTGCATGCGGCGTACAACCCCAAATCTTCTGCGACCTTTTCTGCAAATTTTCTGGAACTTTTTTTCTGAACATCTTTAGCACCAACGGTGTGGCAACTGTTGCTCAGTGTTCAGTGCGTGTGGGGTACAACCCCAAATCTTTTGCAACCGGTTTTTCAGGACATCCTTACCACCAATTCGACGGTGTGGCCAGTGTTGCACAGTGTTCAGTTTTTGAGGCGTACAACTCCAAATCCTTTTTTTCAGTAGATCTTTTAGCTTCAATTGGATGGTGTGGCCACTGTTACCAAATCTTCTAAAATTTTTTTTTCAGGAGATCTTTTATCTTCTGCAACCTTTTCTGCAAATTTTGTGGAACATTTTTTCTGAACATCTTTAGCACCAACGGTGTGGCCACTGTTGCTCAGTGTTCAGTGCGTGTGGGGTACAACCCCAAATCTTTGGCACCGGTATTTTCAGGGCATCTTTACCACCAATTGGATGGTGTGTACAACTCCAAATCCTTTTTTTCAGTAGATCTTTTAGCATCAATTGGATGGTGTGGCCACTGTTATTCTGTGGTCAGTGCGCTCGGCGCACTTCACCAAATTTTCTAAAATTCTTGTTTCTGGAGATCTTTTAGCACCAATTGGACGGTGTGATAATGTTGCCCAGTGATCAGTGCGTGCGGCGTACAACCCCAAATCTTCTGCGACCTATTCTGCAAATTTTGTGGAAAATTTTTTCTGGACATCTTTAGCATCAACGGTGTGGCCACTGTTGCTCAGTGTTCAGTGCGTGTGGGGTACAACACCAAATCTTTTGCAACCGTTTTTTCAGGACATCTTCATCACCAATTGGACGGTGTGAATAGTGTTGCTCAGTGGTTAGTGCGTGCGACGTACAGCCCCAAATCTTCTGCAACCTTTCCTGCAAATTTTCTGGAACATTTTTTCTGGACATCTTTAGCACCAACGGTGCGGCCACTGTTGCTCAGTGTTCAGTGCGTGTGGGGTACAACCCCAAATCTTTTGCAACCGTTTTTTCAGGGCATCTTTACCACCAATTGGATGGTGTGGCCATTGTTGTTCAGTGTTCAGTTTGTGAGGAGTACAACTCTACATCCTTTTTTTCAGGAGATCTTTTAGCATCAATTGAACGGTGTGATAATGTTGCTCAGTGGTCAGTGCATGCGGCGTACAACCTCAAATCTTCTGCGACCTTTTCTGCAAATTCTGTGGATAATTTTTTCTGGACATCTTTAGCATCAACGGTGTGGCCACTGTTGCTCAGTGTTCAGTGCGTGTGGGGTACAACACCAAATCTTTTGCAACCGTTTTTTCAGGACATCTTCATCACCAATTGGACGGTGTGAATAGTGTTGCTCAGTGGTTAGTGCGTGCGACGTACAGCCCCAAATCTTCTGCAACCTTTCCTGCAAATTTTCCGGAACATTTTTTCTGGACATCTTTAGCACCAACGGTGCGGCCACTGTTGCTCAGTGTTCAGTGCGTGTGGGGTACAACCCCAAATCTTTTGCAACCGTTTTTTCAGGGCATCTTTACCACCAATTGGATGGTGTGGCCATTGTTGTTCAGTGTTCAGTTTGTGAGGAGTACAACTCTACATCCTTTTTTTCAGGAGATCTTTTAGCATCAATTGAACGGTGTGATAATGTTGCTCAGTGGTCAGTGCATGCGGCGTACAACCTCAAATCTTCTGCGACCTTTTCTGCAAATTTTCTGGAACTTTTTTTCTGAACATCTTTAGCACCAACGGTGTTGCCACTTTTACTCAGTGTTCAGTGCGTGTGGGGTATAACCCCAAATCTTTTGCAACCGGTTTTTCAGGACATCCTTACCACCAATTCGACGGTGTGGCCAGTGTTGCACAGTGTTCAGTTTTTGAGGCGTACAACTCCAAATCCTTTTTTTCAGTAGATCTTTTAGCTTCAATTGGATGGTGTGGCCACTGTTACCAAATCTTCTAAAATTTTTTTTTCTGGAGATCTTTTATCTTCTGCAACCTTTTCTGCAAATTTTGTGGAACATTTTTTCTGAACATCTTTAGCACCAACGGTGTGGCCACTGTTGCTCAGTGTTCAGTGCGTGTGGGGTACAACCCCAAATCTTTGGCACCGGTATTTTCAGGGCATCTTTACCACCAATTGGATGGTAGGTACAACTGCAAATCCTTTTTTTCAGTAGATCTTTTAGCATCAATTGGATGGTGTGGCCACTGTTATTCTGTGGTCAGTGCGCTCGGCGCACTTCACCAAATTTTCTAAAATTCTTGTTTCTGGAGATCTTTTAGCACCAATTGTACGGTGTGATAATGTTGCCCAGTGATCAGTGCGTGCGGCGTACAACCCCAAATCTTCTGCGACCTATTCTGCAAATTTTCCGGAACATTTTTTCTGGACATCTTTAGCACCAACGGTGCGGCCACTGTTGCTCAGTGTTCAGTGCGTGTGGGGTACAACCCCAAATCTTTTGCAACCGTTTTTTCAGGGCATCTTTACCACCAATTGGATGGTGTGGCCATTGTTGTTCAGTGTTCAGTTTGTGAGGAGTACAACTCTACATCCTTTTTTTCAGGAGATCTTTTAGCATCAATTGAACGGTGTGATAATGTTGCTCAGTGGTCAGTGCATGCGGCGTACAACCTCAAATCTTCTGCGACCTTTTCTGCAAATTTTCTGGAACTTTTTTTCTGAACATCTTTAGCACCAACGGTGTTGCCACTTTTACTCAGTGTTCAGTGCGTGTGGGGTATAACCCCAAATCTTTTGCAACCGGTTTTTCAGGACATCCTTACCACCAATTCGACGGTGTGGCCAGTGTTGCACAGTGTTCAGTTTTTGAGGCGTACAACTCCAAATCCTTTTTTTCAGTAGATCTTTTAGCTTCAATTGGATGGTGTGGCCACTGTTACCAAATCTTCTAAAATTTTTTTTTCTGGAGATCTTTTATCTTCTGCAACCTTTTCTGCAAATTTTGTGGAACATTTTTTCTGAACATCTTTAGCACCAACGGTGTGGCCACTGTTGCTCAGTGTTCAGTGCGTGTGGGGTACAACCCCAAATCTTTGGCACCGGTATTTTCAGGGCATCTTTACCACCAATTGGATGGTAGGTACAACTGCAAATCCTTTTTTTCAGTAGATCTTTTAGCATCAATTGGATGGTGTGGCCACTGTTATTCTGTGGTCAGTGCGCTCGGCGCACTTCACCAAATTTTCTAAAATTCTTGTTTCTGGAGATCTTTTAGCACCAATTGTACGGTGTGATAATGTTGCCCAGTGATCAGTGCGTGCGGCGTACAACCCCAAATCTTCTGCGACCTATTCTGCAAATTTTCTGGAAAATTTTTTCTGAACATCTTTAGCACCAACGGTGTTGCCACTTTTACTCAGTGTTCAGTGCGTGTGGGGTATAACCCCAAATCTTTTGCAACCGGTTTTTCAGGACATCCTTACCACTAATTCGACGGTGTGGCCACTGTTGCTCAGTGTTCAGTTTGTGAGGCGTACAACTCCAAATCCTTTTTTTCAGTATATCTTTTAGCACCAATTGGACGGTGTGAATAATGTTGCTCAGTGGTTAGTGCGTGCGGCGTGCAACCCGAAATCTTTTGCAACCGTTTTTTCAGGACATCTTCATCAACAATTGGACGGTGTTGCTAATGTTTCTCAGTGGTTAGTGCGTGCGGCGTACAACCCCAAATCTTGTGCAACTTTTCCTACAAATTTTCTCGAACATTTTTTCTGAACATCTTTAGCATCAACGGTGTGGCTACTGTTGCTCAGTGTTCAGTGCGTGTGGGCTACAACCCCAAATCTTTTGCAACCGTTTTTTCAGGACATCTTCATCACGAATTGGACGGTGTGGCTAATGTCGCTCAGTGGTTAGTGCGTGCGGCGTACAACCCCAAATTTTCTGCAAACTTTTCTGCAAATTTTCTGAAACATTTTTTCTGGACATCTTTAGCACCTACGGTGTGGCCACTGTTGCTCAGTGTTCAGTGCGTGTGGGGCACAACCCCAAATCTTTTGCAACCGTTTTTTCAGGGCAACTTCATCACCAATTGGACGGTGTGGCTAATGTTGGTCAGTGGTTAGTGCGTGCGGCGTACAACCCCAAATTTTCTGCAACCTTTTCTTCAAATTTTCTGGAACATTTTTTCTGGACATCTTTAGCACCAACGGCGTGGCCACTGTTGATCAGTGGTCAGTGCGTGTGGGGTACAACCCCAAATCTTTTGCAACTGTTTTTTCAGGACATCTTCATCAACAATTGGACGGTGTGGCTAATGTTTCTCAGTGGTTAGTTCGTGCGGCGTACAACCCCAAATCTTGTGCAACTTTTCCTACAAATTTTCTCGAAAATTTTTTCTGAACATCTTTAGCATCAACGGTGTGGCCACTGTTGCTCAGTGTTCAGTGCGTGTTGGGTACAACCCCAAATCTTTTGCAACCGTTTTTTCATGACATCTTCATCACCAATTGGACGGTGTGGCTAATGTTGCTCAGTGGTTAGTTCGTGCGGCGTACAACCCCAAATCTTCTGCAAACTTTCCTACAAATTTTATCAAACATTTTTTCTGAACATCTTTAGCATCAACGGTGTGGCCACTGCTGCTCAGTGTTCAGTGCGTGTGGGGTACAACCCCAAATCTTTTGCAACCGTTTTTTCAGGGCAACTTCATCACCAATTGGACGGTGTGGCTAATGTTGCTCAGTGGTTAGTGCGTGCGGCGTACAACCCCAAATTTTCTGCAACCTTTTCTTCAAATTTTCTGGAACATTTTTTCTGGACATTTTTAGCACCAACGGTGTGGCCACTGTTGCTCAGTGTTCAGTGCGTGTGGGGCACAACCCCAAATCTTTTGCAACCGTTTTTTCAGGGCAACTTCATCACCAATTGGACGGTGTGAATATTGTTGCTCAGTGGTTAGTGCGTTCGGCGTACAACCCCAAATTACAACCATTTTTTCAGGACATCTTCATCACGAATTATACGGTGTGGCTAATGTTGCTCAGTGGTTAGTGCGCGTGGCGTACAACCCCAAATTTTCTGCAACCTTTTCTTCAAATTTTCTGGAATATTTTTTCTGGACATCTTTAGCACCAACGGCGTGGCCACTGTTGATCAGTGGTCAGTGCGTGTGGGGTACAACCCCAAATCTTTTGCAACCTTTTCTGCAAATTTTGTGGAACATTTTTTCTGAACATTTTTAGCATCAACGGTGTGGCTACTGTTGCTCAGTGTTCAGTGCGTGTGGGCTACAACCCCAAATCTTTTGCAACCGTTTTCTCAGGACATCTTCATCACGAATTGGACGGTGTGGCTAATGTTGCTCAGTGGTTAGTGCGTGCGGCGTACAACCCCAAATTTTCTGCAACCTTTTCTGCAAATTTTGTGGAACATTTTTTCTGGACATCTTTAGCACCTACGGTGTGGCCACTGTTGCTCGGTGTTTAGTGCGTGTGGAATACAACCCCAAATCTTTTGCAACCGGTTTTTCAGGACATCCTTACCACCAATTCGACGGTGTGGCCACTGTTGCTCAGTGTTCAGTTTGTGAGGCGTAGAACTCCAAATCCTTTTTTTCAGCAGATCTTTTAGCACCAATTGGACGGTGTGATAATGTTGCCCAGTGATCAGTGCGTGCGGTGTACAACCCCAAATCTTCTGCGACCTATTCTGCAAATTTTCTGGATCATTTTTTCTGGACATCTTTAGCACCAACGGCGTGGCCACTGTTGATCAGTGGTCAGTGCGTGTGCGGTACAACCCCAAATCTTTTGCAACCTTTTCAGCAAACTTTGTGGAACATTTTTTCTGAACATCTTTAGCATCAACGGTGTGGCTACTGTTGCTCAGTGTTCAGTGCGTGTGTGGTACAACCCCAAATCTTTTGCAACCGGTTTTTCAGGACATCCTTACCACCAATTCGACGGTGTGGCCACTGTTGCTCAGTGTTCAGTTTGTGAGGCGTACAACTCCAAATCCTTTTTTTGAGTAGATCTTTTAGCACCAATTGGACGGTGTGAATAATGTTGCTCAGTGGTCAGTGCGTACGGCGTACAACCCGAAATCTTCTGCAACCTTTCCTACAAATTTTCTGGAACATTTTTTCTGGACATCTTTAGCACCTACGGTGTGGCCACTGTTGCTCAGTATTCAGTGCGTATGGGGTACAACCCCAAATTTTTTGCAACCGTTTTTTCAGGACATCTTCATCACGAATTTGACGGTGTGGCTAATGTTGCTCAGTGGTTAGTGCGTGCGGCGTACAACCCCAAATTTTCTGCAACCTTTTCTTCAAATTTTCTGGATCATTTTTTCTGGACATCTTTAGCACCAACGGCGTGGCCACTGTTGATCAGTGGTCAGTGCGTGTGGGGTACAACTCCAAATCTTTTGCAACCTTTTCTGCAAATTTTGTGGAACATTTTTTCTGAACATCTTTAGCATCAACGGTGTGGCTACTGTTGCTCAGTGTTCAGTGCGTGTATGCTACAACCCCAAATCTTTTGCAACCGTTTTTTCAGGACATCTTCATCACGAATTGCACGGTGTGGTACAACCCCAAATTTTCTGCAACCTTTTCTGCAAATTTTCTGGAACATTTTTTCTGGACATCTTTAGCACCTACGGTGTGGCCACTGTTGCTCAGTGTTCAGTGCGTGTGGGGTACAACCACAAATCTTTTGCAACCGTTTTTTCAGGACATCTTCATCACCAATTGGACGGTGTGAATAATGTTGCTCAGTGGTTAGTGCGTACGGCGTACAACCCCAAATCTTCTGCAACCTTTACTACAAATTTTCTGGAGCATTTTTTCTGAACATCTTTAGCATCAACGGTGTGGCTACTGTTGCTCAGTGGTTAGTGCGTGCGGCGTGCAACCCCAAATTTTCTGCAACCTTTTCTGCAAGTTTTCTGGAACATTTTTTCTGGACATCTTTAGCACCTACGGTGTGGCCACTGTTGCTCAGTGTTCAGTGCGTGTGGGGTACAACCACAAATCTTTTGCAACCGTTTTTTCAATACATCTTCATCACCAATTGGACGGTGTGAATAATGTTGCTCAGTGGTTAGTGCGTGCGGCGTACAACCCCAAATTTTCTGCAACCTTTTCTGCAAATTTTCTGGAACATTTTTTCTGGACATCTTTAGCACCAACGGTGTGGCCACTGTTGCTCAATGTTCAGTGCGTGTGGGGTACAACCCCAAATCTTTTGCAACCGGTTTTTCAGGACATCCTTACCACCAATTCGACGGTGTGGCCACTGTTGCTCAGTGTTCAGTTTGTGAGGCGTACAACTCCAAATCCTTTTTTTGAGTAGATCTTTTAGCACCAATTGGACGGTGTGAATAATGTTGCTCAGTGGTCAGTGCGTACGGCGTACAACCCGAAATCTTCTGCAACCTTTCCTACAAATTTTCTGGAACATTTTTTCTGGACATCTTTAGCACCTACGGTGTGGCCACTGTTGCTCAGTATTCAGTGCGTATGGGGTACAACCCCAAATTTTTTGCAACCGTTTTTTCAGGACATCTTCATCACGAATTTGACGGTGTGGCTAATGTTGCTCAGTGGTTAGTGCGTGCGGCGTACAACCCCAAATTTTCTGCAACCTTTTCTTCAAATTTTCTGGATCATTTTTTCTGGACATCTTTAGCACCAACGGCGTGGCCACTGTTGATCAGTGGTCAGTGCGTGTGGGGTACAACCCCAAATCTTTTGCAACCTTTTCTGCAAATTTTGTGGAACATTTTTTCTGAACATCTTTAGCATCAACGGTGTGGCTACTGTTGCTCAGTGTTCAGTGCGTGTGGGCTACAACCCCAAATCTTTTGCAACCGTTTTTTCAGGACATCTTCATCACGAATTGGACGGTGTGGCTAATGTTGCTCAGTGGTTAGTGCGTGCGGCGTACAACAACAAATTTTCTGCAACCTTTTCTGCAAATTTTCTGGAACATATTTTCTGGACATCTTTAGCACCTACGGTGTGGCCACTGTTGCTCAGTGTTCAGTGCGTGTGGGGTACAACCACAAATCTTTTGCAACCGTTTTTTCAGGACAACTTCATCACGAATTGGACGGTGTGGCTAATGTTGCTCAGTGGTTAGTGCGTGCGGCGTACAACAACAAATTTTCTGCAACCTTTTCTGCAAATTTTCTGGAACATATTTTCTGGACATCTTTAGCACCTACGGTGTGGCCACTGTTGCTCAGTGTTCAGTGCGTGTGGGGTACAACCACAAATCTTTTGCAACCGTTTTTTCAGGACATCTTCATCACCAATTGGACGGTGTGAATAATGTTGCTCAGTGGTTAGTGCGTACGGCGTACAACCCCGAATCTTCTGCAACCTTTACTACAAATTTTCTGGAGCATTTTTTCTGAACATCTTTAGCATCAACGGTGTGGCTACTGTTGCTCAGTGGTTAGTGCGTGCGGCGTACAACCCCAAATTTTCTGCAACCTTTTCTGCAAGTTTTCTGGAACATTTTTTCTGGACATCTTTAGCACCTACGGTGTGGCCACTGTTGCTCAGTGTTCAGTGCGTGTGGGGTACAACCACAAATCTTTTGCAACCTTTTTTTCAATACATCTTCATCACCAATTGGACGGTGTGAATAATGTTGCTCAGTGGTTAGTGCGTGCGGCGTACAACCCCAAATTGTCTGCAACCTTTTCTGGAAATTTTCTGGAACATTTTTTCTGGACATCTTTAGCACCAACGGTGTGGCCACTGTTGCTCAATGTTCAGTGTGTGTGGGGTACAACCCCAAATCTTTTGCAACCTTTTCTGCAAATTTTGTGGAACATTTTCTCTGAACATCTTTAGCATCAACGGTGTGGCTACTGTTGCTCAGTGTTCAGTGCGTGTGGGCTACAACCCCAAATCTTTTGCAACCGTTTTTTCAGGACATCTTCATCACGAATTGGACGGTGTGGCTAATGTTGCTCAGTGGTTAGTGCGTGCGGCGTACAACCCCAAATTTTCTGCAACCTTTTCTTCAAATTTTCTGGAACATTATTTCTGGATATCTTTAGCACCAACGGTGTGGCCACTGTTGCTCAGTGTTCAGTGCGTGTGGGGCACAACCCCAAATCTTTTGCAACCGTTTTTCAGGGCAACTTCATCACCAATTGGACGGTGTGGCTAATGTTGCTCAGTGGTTAGTGCGTGCGGCGTACAACCCCAAATTTTCTGCAACCTTTTCTTCAAATTTTCTGGAACATTTTTTCTGAACATCTTTAGCATCAACGGTGTGGCTACTGTTGCTCAGTGTTCAGTGCGTGTGGGCTACAACCCCAAATCTTTTGCAACCGTTTTTTCAGGATATCTTCATCTTGAATTGGACGGTGTGGCTAATGTTGCTCAGTGGTTATTGCGTGCGGCGTACAACCCCAAATTTTCTGCAACCTTTTCTGCAAATTTTCTGGAACATTTTTTCTGGACATCTTTAGCACATACGCTGTGACCACTGTTGCTCAGTGTTCAGTGCGTGTGGGGTACAACAGCAAATTTTTTGCAACCGTTTTTTCAGGGCATCTTCATCACCAATTGGACGGTGTGACTAATGTTGCTCAGTGGTTAGTGCGTACGGTGTACAACCCGAAATCTTCTGCAACCTTTACTACAAATTTTCTGGAGCATTTTTTCTGAACATCTTTAGCATCAACGGTGTGGCCACTGTTGCTCAGTGTTCAGTGCGTGTGGGGTACAACCACAAATCTTTTGCAACCGTTTTTTCAGGACATCTTCATCAATAATTGGACGGTGTGAATAATGTTGCTCAGTGGTTAGTGCGTGCGGCGTACAACCCCAAATTTTCTGCAACCTTTTCTGCAAATTTTCTGGAACATTTTTTCTGGACATCTTTAGCACCAACGGCGTGGCCACTGTTGCTCAGTGTTCAGTGCGTGTGGGGCACAACCCCAAATCTTTTGCAACCGTTTTTTCAGGGCAACTTCATCACCAATTGGACGGTGTGGCTAATGTTGCTCAGTGGTTAGTGCGTGCGGCGTACAACCCCAAATTTTCTGCAACCTTTTCTTCAAATTTTCTGGAACATTTTTTCTGGACATCTTTAGCACCTACGGTGTGGCCACTGTTGCTCAGTATTCAGTGCGTATGGGGTACAACCCCAAATTTTTTGCAACCGTTTTTTCAGGACATCTTCATCACGAATTTGACGGTGTGGCTAATGTTGCTCAGTGGTTAGTGCGTGCGGCGTACAACCCCAAATTTTCTGCAACCTTTTCTTCAAATTTTCTGGATCATTTTTTCTGGACATCTTTAGCACCAACGGCGTGGCCACTGTTGATCAGTGGTCAGTGCGTGTGGGGTACAACCCCAAATCTTTTGCAACCTTTTCTGCAAATTTTGTGGAACATTTTTTCTGAACATCTTTAGCATCAACGGTGTGGCTACTGTTGCTCAGTGTTCAGTGCGTGTGGGCTACAACCCCAAATCTTTTGCAACCGTTTTTTCAGGACATCTTCATCACGAATTGGACGGTGTGGCTAATGTTGCTCAGTGGTTAGTGCGTGCGGCGTACAACAACAAATTTTCTGCAACCTTTTCTGCAAATTTTCTGGAACATATTTTCTGGACATCTTTAGCACCTACGGTGTGGCCACTGTTGCTCAGTGTTCAGTGCGTGTGGGGCACAACCCCAAATCTTTTGCAACCGTTTTTTCAGGGCAACTTCATCACCAATTGGACAGTGTGGCTAATGTTGCTCAGTGGTTAGTGCGTACGGCGTACAACCCGAAATCTTCTGCAACCTTTCCTACAAATTTTCTGGAACATTTTTTCTGGACATCTTTAGCACCTACGGTGTGGCCACTGTTGCTCAGTATTCAGTGCGTATGGGGTACAACCCCAAATTTTTTGCAACCGTTTTTTCAGGACATCTTCATCACGAATTTGACGGTGTGGCTAATGTTGCTCAGTGGTTAGTGCGTGCGGCGTACAACAACAAATTTTCTGCAACCTTTTCTGCAAATTTTCTGGAACATATTTTCTGGACATCTTTAGCATCTACGGTGTGGCCACTGTTGCTCAGTGTTCAGTGCGTGTGGGGTACAACCACAAATCTTTTGCAACCGTTTTTTCAGGACATCTTCATCACCAATTGGACGGTGTGAATAATGTTGCTCAGTGGTTAGTGCGTACGGCGTACAACCCCGAATCTTCTGCAACCTTTACTACAAATTTTCTGGAGCATTTTTTCTGAACATCTTTAGCATCAACGGTGTGGCTACTGTTGCTCAGTGGTTAGTGCGTGCGGCGTACAACCCCAAATTTTCTGCAACCTTTTCTGCAAGTTTTCTGGAACATTTTTTCTGGACATCTTTAGCACCTACGGTGTGGCCACTGTTGCTCAGTGTTCAGTGCGTGTGGGGTACAACCACAAATCTTTTGCAACCTTTTTTTCAATACATCTTCATCACCAATTGGACGGTGTGAATAATGTTGCTCAGTGGTTAGTGCGTGCGGCGTACAACCCCAAATTGTCTGCAACCTTTTCTGGAAATTTTCTGGAACATTTTTTCTGGACATCTTTAGCACCAACGGTGTGGCCACTGTTGCTCAATGTTCAGTGTGTGTGGGGTACAACCCCAAATCTTTTGCAACCTTTTCTGCAAATTTTGTGGAACATTTTCTCTGAACATCTTTAGCATCAACGGTGTGGCTACTGTTGCTCAGTGTTCAGTGCGTGTGGGCTACAACCCCAAATCTTTTGCAACCGTTTTTTCAGGACATCTTCATCACGAATTGGACGGTGTGGCTAATGTTGCTCAGTGGTTAGTGCGTGCGGCGTACAACCCCAAATTTTCTGCAACCTTTTCTTCAAATTTTCTGGAACATTATTTCTGGATATCTGCAATCTTTTCTTCAAATTTTCTGGATCATTTTTTCTGGACATCTTTAGCACCAACGGCGTGGCCACTGTTGATCAGTGGTCAGTGCGTGTGGGGTACAACCCCAAATCTTTTGCAACCTTTTCTGCAAATTTTGTGGAACATTTTTTCTGAACATCTTTAGCATCAACGGTGTGGCTACTGTTGCTCAGTGTTCAGTGCGTGTGGGCTACAACCCCAAATCTTTTGCAACCGTTTTTTCAGGACATCTTCATCACGAATTGGACGGTGTGGCTAATGTTGCTCAGTGGTTAGTGCGTGCGGCGTACAACAACAAATTTTCTGCAACCTTTTCTGCAAATTTTCTGGAACATATTTTCTGGACATCTTTAGCATCTACGGTGTGGCCACTGTTGCTCAGTGTTCAGTGCGTGTGGGGTACAACCACAAATCTTTTGCAACCGTTTTTTCAGGACATCTTCATCACCAATTGGACGGTGTGAATAATGTTGCTCAGTGGTTAGTGCGTACGGCGTACAACCCCGAATCTTC
Organism: Xylota segnis; assembly: GCA_963583995.1. NCBI lineage: Eukaryota > Metazoa > Arthropoda > Insecta > Diptera > Syrphidae > Xylota > Xylota segnis. The sequence continues at coordinate 101,968,961 of OY757236.1, read as the reverse complement.
TGCAACCTTTACTACAAATTTTCTGGAGCATTTTTTCTGAACATCTTTAGCATCAACGGTGTGGCTACTGTTGCTCAGTGGTTAGTGCGTGCGGCGTACAACCCCAAATTTTCTGCAACCTTTTCTGCAAGTTTTCTGGAACATTTTTTCTGGACATCTTTAGCACCTACGGTGTGGCCACTGTTGCTCAGTGTTCAGTGCGTGTGGGGTACAACCACAAATCTTTTGCAACCTTTTTTTCAATACATCTTCATCACCAATTGGACGGTGTGAATAATGTTGCTCAGTGGTTAGTGCGTGCGGCGTACAACCCCAAATTGTCTGCAACCTTTTCTGGAAATTTTCTGGAACATTTTTTCTGGACATCTTTAGCACCAACGGTGTGGCCACTGTTGCTCAATGTTCAGTGTGTGTGGGGTACAACCCCAAATCTTTTGCAACCTTTTCTGCAAATTTTGTGGAACATTTTCTCTGAACATCTTTAGCATCAACGGTGTGGCTACTGTTGCTCAGTGTTCAGTGCGTGTGGGCTACAACCCCAAATCTTTTGCAACCGTTTTTTCAGGACATCTTCATCACGAATTGGACGGTGTGGCTAATGTTGCTCAGTGGTTAGTGCGTGCGGCGTACAACCCCAAATTTTCTGCAACCTTTTCTTCAAATTTTCTGGAACATTATTTCTGGATATCTTTAGCACCAACGGTGTGGCCACTGTTGCTCAGTGTTCAGTGCGTGTGGGGCACAACCCCAAATCTTTTGCAACCATTTTTCAGGGCAACTTCATCACCAATTGGACGGTGTGGCTAATGTTGCTCAGTGGTTAGTGCGTGCGGCGTACAACCCCAAATTTTCTGCAACCTTTTCTTCAAATTTTCTGGAACATTTTTTCTGGACATCTTTAGCACATACGCTGTGACCACTGTTGCTCAGTGTTCAGTGCGTGTGGGGTACAACAGCAAATTTTTTGCAACCGTTTTTTCAGGGCATCTTCATCACCAATTGGACGGTGTGACTAATGTTGCTCAGTGGTTAGTGCGTACGGTGTACAACCCGAAATCTTCTGCAACCTTTACTACAAATTTTCTGGAGAATTTTTTCTGAACATCTTTAGCATCAACGGTGTGGCCACTGTTGCTCAGTGTTCAATGCGTGTGGGGTACAACCCCAAATCTTTTGCAACCGTTTTTTCAGGACATCTTCATCACCAATTGGACGGTGTGGCTAATGTTGCTCAGTGGTTAGTGCGTGCGGCGTACAACCCCAAATCTTGTGCAACCTTTTCTGCAAATTTTGTGGAACATTTTCTCTGAACATCTTTAGCATCAACGGTGTGGCTACTGTTGCTCAGTGTTCAGTGCGTGTGGGGTACAACCCCAAATCTTTTGCAACCGTTTTTTCAGGACATCTTCATCACCAATTGGACGGTGTGGCTAATGTTGCTCAGTGGTTAGTGCGTGCGGCGTACAACCCCAAATTTTCTGCAACCTTTTCTGCAAATTTTCTGGAACATTTTTTCTGGACATCTTTAGCACCTACGGTGTGGCCAATGTTGCTCAGTGTTCAGTGCGTGTGGGGTACAACCCCAAATCTTTTGCAACCGTTTTTTCAGGACATCTTCATCACCAATTGGACGGTGTGGCTAATGTTGCTCAGTGGTTAGTGCGTGCGGCGTACAACCCCAAATCTTGTGCAACCTTTCCTACAGATTTTCTCGAAAGTTTTTTCTGAACATCTTTAGCATCAACGGTGTGGCCACTGTTGCTCAGTGTTCAGTGCGTGTGGGGTACAACCACAAATCTTTTGCAACCGTTTTTTCAGGATATCTTCATCACCAATTGGACGGTGTGGCTAATGTTGCTCAGTGGTTAGTGCGTGCGGCGTGCAACCCCAAATTTTCTGCAACCTTTTCTGCAAATTTTCTGGAACATTTTTTCTGGACATCTTTAGCACCTACGGTGTGGCCACTGTTGCTCAGTGTTCAGTGCGTGTGGGGTACAACCCCAAATCTTTTGCAACCGTTTTTTCAGGACATCTTCATCACCAATTGGACGGTGTGGCTAATGTTGCTCAGTGGTTAGTGCGTGCGGCGTACAACCCCAAATCTTGTGCAACCTTTCCTACAGATTTTCTCGAAAATTTTTTCTGAACATCTTTAGCATCAACGGTATGGCCACTGTTGATCAGTGGTCAGTGCGTGTGGGGTACAACTCCAAATCTTTTGCAACCTTTTCTGCAAATTTTGTGGAACATTTTTTCTGGACATCTTTAGCACCAACGGCGTGGCCACTGTTGATCAGTGGTCAGTGCGTGTGGGGTACAACCACAAATCTTTTGCAACCGTTTTTTCAATACATCTTCATCACCAATTGGACGGTGTGAATAATGTTGCTCAGTGGTTAGTGCGTGCGGCGTACAACCCCAAATTGTCTGCAACCTTTTCTGGAAATTTTCTGGAACATTTTTTCTGGACATCTTTAGCACCAACGGTGTGGCCACTGTTGCTCAATGTTCAGTGTATGTGGGGTACAACCCCAAATCTTTTGCAACCTTTTCTGCAAATTTTGTGGAACATTTTCTCTGAACATCTTTAGCATCAACGGTGTGGCTACTGTTGCTCAGTGTTCAGTGCGTGTGGGCTACAACCCCAAATCTTTTGCAACCGTTTTTTCAGGACATCTTCATCACGAATTGGACGGTGTGGCTAATGTTGCTCAGTGGTTAGTGCGTGCGGCGTACAACCCCAAATTTTCTGCAACCTTTTCTTCAAATTTTCTGGAACATTATTTCTGGATATCTTTAGCACCAACGGTGTGGCCACTGTTGCTCAGTGTTCAGTGCGTGTGGGGCACAACCCCAAATCTTTTGCAACCGTTTTTCAGGGCAACTTCATCACCAATTGGACGGTGTGGCTAATGTTGCTCAGTGGTTAGTGCGTGCGGCGTACAACCCCAAATTTTCTGCAACCTTTTCTTCAAATTTTCTGGAACATTTTTTCTGAACATCTTTAGCATCAACGGTGTGGCTACTGTTGCTCAGTGTTCAGTGCGTGTGGGCTACAACCCCAAATCTTTTGCAACCGTTTTTTCAGGACATCTTCATCACGAATTGGACGGTGTGGCTAATGTTGCTCAGTGGTTATTGCGTGCGGCGTACAACCCCAAATTTTCTGCAACCTTTTCTGCAAATTTTCTGGAACATTTTTTCTGGACATCTTTAGCACATACGCTGTGACCACTGTTGCTCAGTGTTCAGTGCGTGTGGGGTACAACAGCAAATTTTTTGCAACCGTTTTTTCAGGGCATCTTCATCACCAATTGGACGGTGTGACTAATGTTGCTCAGTGGTTAGTGCGTACGGTGTACAACCCGAAATCTTCTGCAACCTTTACTACAAATTTTCTGGAGCATTTTTTCTGAACATCTTTAGCATCAACGGTGTGGCCACTGTTGCTCAGTGTTCAATGCGTGTGGGGTACAACCCCAAATCTTTTGCAACCGTTTTTTCAGGACATCTTCATCACCAATTGGACGGTGTGGCTAATGTTGCTCAGTGGTTAGTGCGTGCGGCGTACAACCCCAAATCTTGTGCAACCTTTTCTGCAAATTTTGTGGAACATTTTCTCTGAACATCTTTAGCATCAACGGTGTGGCTACTGTTGCTCAGTGTTCAGTGCGTGTGGGCTACAACCCCAAATCTTTTGCAACCGTTTTTTCAGGACATCTTCATCACGAATTGGACGGTGTGGCTAATGTTGCTCAGTGGTTAGTGCGTGCGGCGTACAACCCCAAATTTTCTGCAACCTTTTCTTCAAATTTTCTTTAACATTATTTCTGGATATCTTTAGCACCAACGGTGTGGCCACTGTTGCTCAGTGTTCAGTGCGTGTGGGGCACAACCCCAAATCTTTTGCAACCGTTTTTCAGGGCAACTTCATCACCAATTGGACGGTGTGGCTAATGTTGCTCAGTGGTTAGTGCGTGCGGCGTACAACCCCAAATTTTCTGCAACCTTTTCTTCAAATTTTCTGGAACATTTTTTCTGAACATCTTTAGCATCAACGGTGTGGCTACTGTTGCTCAGTGTTCAGTGCGTGTGGGCTACAACCCCAAATCTTTTGCAACCGTTTTTTCAGGACATCTTCATCACGAATTGGACGGTGTGGCTAATGTTGCTCAGTGGTTATTGCGTGCGGCGTACAACCCCAAATTTTCTGCAACCTTTTCTGCAAATTTTCTGGAACATTTTTTCTGGACATCTTTAGCACATACGCTGTGACCACTGTTGCTCAGTGTTCAGTGCGTGTGGGGTACAACAGCAAATTTTTTGCAACCGTTTTTTCAGGGCATCTTCATCACCAATCGGACGGTGTGACTAATGTTGCTCAGTGGTTAGTGCGTACGGTGTACAACCCGAAATCTTCTGCAACCTTTACTACAAATTTTCTGGAGCATTTTTTCTGAACATCTTTAGCATCAACGGTGTGGCCACTGTTGCTCAGTGTTCAATGCGTGTGGGGTACAACCACAAATCTTTTGCAACCGTTTTTTCAGGACATCTTCATCAATAATTGGACGGTGTGAATAATGTTGCTCAGTGGTTAGTGCGTGCGGCGTACAACCCCAAATTTTCTGCAACCTTTTCTGCAAATTTTCTGGAACATTTTTTCTGGACATCTTTAGCACCAACGGCGTGGCCACTGTTGATCAGTGGTCAGTGCGTGTGGGGTACAACTCCAAATCTTTTGCAACCTTTTCTGCAAATTTTGTGGAACATTTTTTCTGAACATCTTTAGCACCAACGGTGTGGCCACTGTTGCTCAGTGTTCAATGCGTGTGGGGTACAACCCCAAATCTTTGGCAACGGTTTTTTCAGGGCATCTTTACCACCAATTGGATGGTGTGTATAACCCCAAATCCTTTTTTTCAGTACATGGATGGGGTGGCCACTGTTATTCTATGGTCAGTGCGTTCGGCGCACTTCACCAAATTTTCTAAAATTCTTGTTTCTGGAGATCTTTTAGCACCAATTGAACGGTGTGAATAATGTTGCTCAGTGGTCAGTGCGTACGGCGTGCAACCCGAAATCTTCTGCAACCTTTCCTACAGATTTTCTCGAAAGTTTTTTCTGAACATCTTTAGCATCAACGGTGTGGCCACTGTTGCTCAGTGTTCAGTGCGTGTGGGGTACAACCACAAATCTTTTGCAACCGTTTTTTCAGGACATCTTCATCACCAATTGGACGGTGTGGCTAATGTTGCTCAGTGGTTAGTGCGTGCGGCGTACAACCCCAAATTTTCTGCAACCTTTTCTGCAAATTTTCTGGAACATTTTTTCTGGACATCTTTAGCACCTACGGTGTGGCCACTGTTGCTCAGTGTTCAGTGCGTGTGGGGTACAACCCCAAATCTTTTGCAACCGTTTTTTCAGGACATCTTCATCACCAATTGGACGGTGTGGCTAATGTTGCTCAGTGGTTAGTGCGTGCGGCGTACAACCCCAAATCTTGTGCAACCTTTCCTACAGATTTTCTCGAAAATTTTTTCTGAACATCTTTAGCATCAACGGTATGGCCACTGTTGATCAGTGGTCAGTGCGTGTGGGGTACAACTCCAAATCTTTTGCAACCTTTTCTGCAAATTTTGTTTAACATTTTTTCTGGACATCTTTAGCACCAACGGCGTGGCCACTGTTGATCAGTGGTCAGTGCGTGTGGGGTACAACCACAAATCTTTTGCAACCGTTTTTTCAATACATCTTCATCACCAATTGGACGGTGTGAATAATGTTGCTCAGTGGTTAGTGCGTGCGGCGTACAACCCCAAATTGTCTGCAACCTTTTCTGGAAATTTTCTGGAACATTTTTTCTGGATATCTTTAGCACCAACGGTGTGGCCACTGTTGCTCAGTGTTCAGTGCGTGTGGGGTACAACCACAAATCTTTTGCAACCGTTTTTTCAGGACATCTTCATCACCAATTGGACGGTGTGGCTAATGTTGCTCAGTGGTTAGTGCGTGCGGCGTGCAACCCCAAATTTTCTGCAACCTTTTCTGCAAATTTTCTGGAACATTTTTTCTGGACATCTTTAGCACCAACGGTGTGGCCACTGTTGCTCAATGTTCAGTGCGTGTGGGGTACAACCCCAAATCTTTTGCAACCTTTTCTGCAAATTTTGTGGAACATTTTCTCTGAACATCTTTAGCATCAACGGTGTGGCTACTGTTGCTCAGTGTTCAGTGCGTGTGGGCTACAACCCCAAATCTTTTGCAACCTTTTCTGCAAATTTTGTGGAACATTTTCTCTGAACATCTTTAGCATCAACGGTGTGGCTACTGTTGCTCAGTGTTCAGTGCGTGTGGGCTACAACCCCAAATCTTTTGCAACCGTTTTTTCAGGACATCTTCATCACGAATTGGACGGTGTGGCTAATGTTGCTCAGTGGTTACTGCGTGCGGCGTACAACCCCAAATTTTCTGCAACCTTTTCTGCAAATTTTCTGGAACATTATTTCTGGATATCTTTAGCACCAACGGTGTGGCCACTGTTGCTCAGTGTTCAGTGCGTGTGGGGCACAACCCCAAATCTTTTGCAACCGTTTTTCAGGGCAACTTCATCACCAATTGGACGGTGTGGCTAATGTTGCTCAGTGGTTAGTGCGTGCGGCGTACAACCCCAAATTTTCTGCAACCTTTTCTTCAAATTTTCTGGAACATTTTTTCTGAACATCTTTAGCATCAACGGTGTGGCTACTGTTGCTCAGTGTTCAGTGCGTGTGGGCTGCAACCCCAAATCTTTTGCAACCGTTTTTTCAGGACATCTTCATCACGAATTGGACGGTGTGGCTAATGTTGCTCAGTGGTTATTGCGTGCGGCGTACAACCCCAAATTTTCTGCAACCTTTTCTGCAAATTTTCTGGAACATTTTTTCTGGACATCTTTAGCACATACGCTGTGACCACTGTTGCTCAGTGTTCAGTGCGTGTGGGGTACAACAGCAAATTTTTTGCAACCGTTTTTTCAGGGCATCTTCATCACCAATTGGACGGTGTGACTAATGTTGCTCAGTGGTTAGTGCGTACGGTGTACAACCCGAAATCTTCTGCAACCTTTACTACAAATTTTCTGGACCATTTTTTCTGAACATCTTTAGCATCAACGGTGTGGCCACTGTTGCTCAGTGTTCAGTGCGTGTGGGGTACAACCACAAATCTTTTGCAACCGTTTTTTCAGGACATCTTCATCAATAATTGGACGGTGTGAATAATGTTGCTCAGTGGTTAGTGCGTGCGGCGTACAACCCCAAATTTTCTGCAACCTTTTCTGCAAATTTTCTGGAACATTTTTTCTGGACATCTTTAGCACCAACGGCGTGGCCACTGTTGATCAGTGGTCAGTGCGTGTGGGGTACAACTCCAAATCTTTTGCAACCTTTTCTGCAAATTTTGTGGAACATTTTTTCTGAACATCTTTAGCACCAACGGTGTGGCCACTGTTGCTCAGTGTTCAATGCGTGTGGGGTACAACCCCAAATCTTTGGCAACGGTTTTTTCAGGGCATCTTTACCACCAATTGGATGGTGTGTATAACCCCAAATCCTTTTTTTCAGTACATGGATGGGGTGGCCACTGTTTCTGGAGATCTTTTAGCACCAATTGAACGGTGTGAATAATGTTGCTCAGTGGTCAGTGCGTACGGCGTGCAACCCGAAATCTTCTGCAACCTTTCCTACAAATTTTCTGGAACATTTTTTCTGGACATCTTTAGCACCTACGGTGTGGCCAATGTTGCTCAGTGTTCAGTGCGTGTGGGGTACAACCCCAAATCTTTTGCAACCGTTTTTTCAGGACATCTTCATCACCAATTGGACGGTGTGGCTAATGTTGCTCAGTGGTTAGTGCGTGCGGCGTACAACCCCAAATCTTGTGCAACCTTTCCTACAGATTTTCTCGAAAGTTTTTTCTGAACATCTTTAGCATCAACGGTGTGGCCACTGTTGCTCAGTGTTCAGTGCGTGTGGGGTACAACCACAAATTTTTTTTCAGGACATCTTCATCACCAATTGGACGGTGTGGCTAATGTTGCTCAGTGGTTAGTGCGTGCGGCGTGCAACCCCAAATTTTCTGCAACCTTTTCTGCAAATTTTCTGGAACATTTTTTCTGGACATCTTTAGCACCTACGGTGTGGCCACTGTTGCTCAGTGTTCAGTGCGTGTGGGGTACAACCCCAAATCTTTTGCAACCGTTTTTTCAGGACATCTTCATCACCAATTGGACGGTGTGGCTAATGTTGCTCAGTGGTTAGTGCGTGCGGCGTACAACCCCAAATCTTGTGCAACCTTTCCTACAGATTTTCTCGAAAATTTTTTCTGAACATCTTTAGCTTCAACGGTATGGCCACTGTTGATCAGTGGTCAGTGCGTGTGGGGTACAACTCCAAATCTTTTGCAACCTTTTCTGCAAATTTTGTGGAACATTTTTTCTGGACATCTTTAGCACCAACGGCGTGGCCACTGTTGATCAGTGGTCAGTGCGTGTGGGGTACAACCCCAAAATTTCTGTAACCTTTTCTGCAAATTTTCTGGAACATTTTTTCTGGACATCTTTTGCACCAACGGTGTGGCCACTGTTGCTCAGTGTTCAGTGCGTGTGGGGCACAACCCCAAATCTTTTGCAACCGTTTTTTCAGGACATCTTCATCACCAATTGGACGGTGTGAATAATGTTGCTCAGTGGTTAGTGCGTTCGGCGTACAACCCCAAATTTTCTGCAACCTTTTCTGGAAATTTTCTGGAACATTTTTTCTGGACATCTTTAGCACCAACGGTGTGGCCAAGGTTGCTCAGTGTTCAGTGCGTGTGGGGCACAACCCCAAATCTTTTGCAACCATTTTCTCAGAACATCTTCATCACCAATTGGACGGTGTGGCTAATGTTGCTCAGTGGTTAGTGCGTGCGACGTACAACCCCAAATATTCTGCAACCATTCCTACAAATTTTGTCGAACATTTTTTCTGAACATCTTTAGCATCAACGGTGTGGCCACTGTTGCTCAGTGTTCAGTGCGTGTGGGGTACAACCCCAAATCTTTTGCAACCGTTTTTTCAGGACATCTTCATCACCAATTGGACGGTGTGAATAATGTTGCTCAGTGGTTAGTGCGTGCGACGTACAACCCCAAATCTTCTGCAAACTTTCCTACAAATTTTATCGAACATTTTTTCTGAACAGCTTTAGCATCAACGGTGTGGCCACTGCTGCTCAGTGTTCAGTGCGTGTGGGGTACAACCCCAAATCTTTTGCAACCGTTTTTTCAGGACATCTTCATCACCAATTGGACGGTGTGAATAATGTTGCTCAGTGGTTAGTGCGTTCGGCGTACAACCCCAAATTTTCTGCAACCTTTTCTGGAAATTTTCTGGAACATTTTTTCTGGACATCTTTAGCACCAACGGTGTGGCCAAGGTTGCTCAGTGTTCAGTGCGTGTGGGGCACAACCCCAAATCTTTTGCAACCATTTTCTCAGAACATCTTCATCACCAATTGGACGGTGTGGCTAATGTTGCTCAGTGGTTAGTGCGTGCGACGTACAACCCCAAATATTCTGCAACCATTCCTACAAATTTTGTCGAACATTTTTTCTGAACATCTTTAGCATCAACGGTGTGGCCACTGCTGCTCAGTGTTCAGTGCGTGTGGGGTACAAATCTTTTGCAACCGTTTTTTCAGGACATCTTCATCACCAATTGGACGGTGTGAATAATGTTGCTCAGTGGTTAGTGCGTTCGGCGTACAACCCCAAATTTTCTGCAACCTTTTCTGGAAATTTTCTGGAACATTTTTTCTGGACATCTTTAGCACCAACGGTGTGGCCAAGGTTGCTCAGTGTTCAGTGCGTGTGGGGCACAACCCCAAATCTTTTGCAACCATTTTCTCAGAACAGAACACACCAATTGGACGGTGTGGCTAATGTTGCTCAGTGGTTAGTGCGTGCGACGTACAACCCCAAATCTTCTGCAAACTTTCCTACAAATTTTATCGAACATTTTTTCTGAACATCTTTAGCATCAACGGTGTGGCCACTGCTGCTCAGTGTTCAGTGCGTGTGGGGTACAACCCCAAATCTTTTGCAACCGTTTTTTCAGGACATCTTCATCACCAATTGGACGGTGTGAATAATGTTGCTCAGTGGTTAGTGCGTTCGGCGTACAACCCCAAATTTTCTGCAACCTTTTCTGGAAATTTTCTGGAACATTTTTTCTGGACATCTTTAGCACCAACGGTGTGGCCAAGGTTGCTCAGTGTTCAGTGCGTGTGGGGCACAACCCCAAATCTTTTGCAACCATTTTCTCAGAACATCTTCATCACCAATTGGACGGTGTGGCTAATGTTGCTCAGTGGTTTGTGCGTGCGACGTACAACCCCAAATATTCTGCAACCATTCCTACAAATTTTGTCGAACATTTTTTCTGAACATCTTTAGCATCAACGGTGTGGCCACTGTTGCTCAGTGTTCAGTGCGTGTGGGGTACAACCCCAAATCTTTTGCAACCATTTTTTCAGGACATCTTCATCACCAATTGGACGGTGTGAATAATGTTGCTCAGTGGTTAGTGCGTGCGACGTACAACCCCAAATCTTCTGCAAACTTTCCTACAAATTTTATCGAACATTTTTTCTGAACAGCTTTAGCATCAACGGTGTGGCCACTGCTGCTCAGTGTTCAGTGCGTGTGGGGTACAACCCCAAATCTTTTGCAACCGTTTTTTCAGGACATCTTCATCACCAATTGGACGGTGTGAATAATGTTGCTCAGTGGTTAGTGCGTTCGGCGTACAACCCCAAATTTTCTGCAACCTTTTCTGGAAATTTTCTGGAACATTTTTTCTGGACATCTTTAGCACCAACGGTGTGGCCAAGGTTGCTCAGTGTTCAGTGCAACCATTTTCTCAGAACATCTTCATCACCAATTGGACGGTGTGGCTAATGTTGCTCAGTGGTTAGTGCGTGCGACGTACAACCCCAAATATTCTGCAACCATTCCTACAAATTTTGTCGAACATTTTTTCTGAACATCTTTAGCATCAACGGTGTGGCCACTGCTGCTCAGTGTTCAGTGCGTGTGGGGTACAAATCTTTTGCAACCGTTTTTTCAGGACATCTTCATCACCAATTGGACGGTGTGAATAATGTTGCTCAGTGGTTAGTGCGTTCGGCGTACAACCCCAAATTTTCTGCAACCTTTTCTGGAAATTTTCTGGAACATTTTTTCTGGACATCTTTAGCACCAACGGTGTGGCCAAGGTTGCTCAGTGTTCAGTGCGTGTGGGGCACAACCCCAAATCTTTTGCAACCATTTTCTCAGAACAGAACACACCAATTGGACGGTGTGGCTAATGTTGCTCAGTGGTTAGTGCGTGCGACGTACAACCCCAAATCTTCTGCAAACTTTCCTACAAATTTTATCGAACATTTTTTCTGAACATCTTTAGCATCAACGGTGTGGCCACTGCTGCTCAGTGTTCAGTGCGTGTGGGGTACAACCCCAAATCTTTTGCAACCGTTTTTTCAGGACATCTTCATCACCAATTGGACGGTGTGAATAATGTTGCTCAGTGGTTAGTGCGTTCGGCGTACAACCCCAAATTTTCTGCAACCTTTTCTGCAAATTTTCTGGAACATTTTTTCTGGACATCTTTAGCACCAACGGTGTGGCCAAGGTTGCTCAGTGTTCAGTGCGTGTGGGGCACAACCCCAAATCTTTTGCAACCATTTTCTCAGAACATCTTCATCACCAATTGGACGGTGTGGCTAATGTTGCTCAGTGGTTAGTGCGTGCGACGTACAACCCCAAATATTCTGCAACCATTCCTACAAATTTTGTCGAACATTTTTTCTGAACATCTTTAGCATCAACGGTGTGGCCACTGTTGCTCAGTGTTCAGTGCGTGTGGGGTACAAACACAAATCTTTTGCAACCTTTTCAGCAAATTTTGTGGAACATTTTTTCTGAACATCTTTAGCATCAACGGTGTGGCTACTGTTGCTCAGTGTTCAGTGCGTGTGTGGTACAACCCCAAATCTTTTGCAACCGGTTTTTCAGGACATCTTCATCACCAATTCGACGGTGTGGCCACTGTTGCTCAGTGTTCAGTTTGTGAGGCGTACAACTCCAAATCCTTTTTTTGAGTAGATCTTTTAGCACCAATTGGACGGTGTGAATAATGTTGCTCAGTGGTCAGTGCGTACGGCGTACAACCCGAAATCTTCTGGAACCTTTCCTACAAATTTTCTGGAACATTTTTTCTGGACATCTTTAGCACCTACGGTGTGGCCACTGTTGCTCAGTATTCAGTGCGTATGGGGTACAACCCCAAATTTTTTGCAAGGGTTTTTTCAGGACATCTTCATCACGAATTTGACGGTGTGGCTAATGTTGCTCAGTGGTTAGTGCGTGCGGCGTACAACCCCAAATTTTCTGCAACCTTTTCTGCAAATTTTCTGGAACATTTTTTCTGGACATCTTTAGCACCTACGGTGTGGCCACTGTTGATCAGTGGTCAGTGCGTGTGGGGTACAACCCCAAATCTTTTGCAACCTTTTCTGCAAATTTTGTGGAACATTTTTTCTGAACATCTTTAGCATCAACGGTGTGGCTACTGTTGCTCAGTGTTCAGTGCGTGTGGGCTACAACCCCAAATCTTTTGCAACCGTTTTTTCAGGACATCTTCATCACGAATTGGACGGTGTGGCTAATGTTGCTCAGTGGTTATTGCGTGCGGCGTACAACCCCAAATTTTCTGCAACCTTTTCTGCAAATTTTCTGGAACATTTTTTCTGGACATCTTTAGCACCTACGGTGTGGCCACTGTTGCTCAGTGTTCAGTGCGTGTGGGGTACAACCCCAAATCTTTTGCAACCGGTTTTTCAGGACATCCTTACCACCAATTCGACGGTGTGGCCACTGTTGCTCAGTGTTCAGTTTGTGAGGCGTACAACTCCAAATCCTTTTTTTGAGTAGATCTTTTAGCACCAATTGGACGGTGTGAATAATGTTGCTCAGTGGTCAGTGCGTACGGCGTACAACCCGAAATCTTCTGCAACCTTTCCTACAAATTTTCTGGAACATTTTTTCTGGACATCTTTAGCACCTACGGTGTGGCCACTGTTGCTCAGTGTTCAGTGCGTGTGGGGTACAATCCCAAATCTTTTGCAACCGTTTTTTCAGGACATCTTCATCACCAATTGGACGGTGTGGCTAATGTTGCTCAGTGGTTAGTGCGTGCGGCGTACAACCCCAAATCTTGTGCAACCTTTCCTACAGATTTTCTCGAAAATTTTTTCTGAACATCTTTAGCATCAACGGTGTGGCCACTGTTGATCAGTGGTCAGTGCGTGTGGGGTACAACTCCAAATCTTTTGCAACCTTTTCTGCAAATTTTGTGGAACATTTTTTCTGGACATCTTTAGCACCAACGGCGTGGCCACTGTTGATCAGTGGTCAGTGCGTGTGGGGTACAACCCCAAAATTTCTGTAACCTTTTCTGCAAATTTTCTGGAACATTTTTTCTGGACATCTTTTGCACCAACGGTGTGGCCACTGTTGCTCAGTGCTCAGTGCGTGTGGGGCACAACCCCAAATCTTTTACAACCGTTTTTTCAGGGCAACTTCATCACCAATTGGACGGTGTGAATAATGTTGCTCAGTGGTTAGTGCGTGCGGCGTGCAACCCCAAATTTTCTGCAACCTTTTCTGCAAATTTTCTGGAACATTTTTTCTGGACAGCTTTAGCACCAACGGTGTGGCCACTGTTGATCAGTGGTCAGTGGTTAGTGCGTGCGGCGTACAACCCCAAATCTTCTGCAAACTTTCCTACAAATTTTATCGAACATTTTTTCTGAACATCTTTAGCATCAACGGTGTGGCCACTGCTGCTCAGTGTTCAGTGCGTGTGGGGTACAACCCCAAATCTTTTGCAACCGTTTTTTCAGGACATCTTCATCACCAATTGGACGGTGTGAATAATGTTGCTCAGTGGTTAGTGCGTTCGGCGTACAACCCCAAATTTTCTGCAACCTTTTCTGGAAATTTTCTGGAACATTTTTTCTGGACATCTTTAGCACCAACGGTGTGGCCAAGGTTGCTCAGTGTTCAGTGCATGTGGGGCACAACCCCAAATCTTTTGCAACCATTTTCTCAGAACATCTTCATCACCAATTGGACGGTGTGGCTAATGTAGCTCAGTGGTTAGTGCGTGCGACGTACAACCCCAAATATTCTGCAACCATTCCTACAAATTTTGTCGAACCTTTTTTCTGAACATCTTTAGCATCAACGGTGTGGCCACTGTTGCTCAGTGTTCAGTGCGTGTGGGGTACAAACACAAATCTTTTGCAACCGTTTTTTCAGGACATCTTCATCACCAATTGGACGGTGTGAATAATGTTGCTCAGTGGATAGTGCGTGCGGCGTACAACCCCAAATTTTCTGCAACCTTTTCTGCAAATTTTCTGGAGCATTTTTTCTGAACATCTTTAGCATCAACGGTGTGGCTACTGTTGCTCAGTGGTTAGTGCGTGCGGCGTACAACCCCAAATTTTCTGCAACCTTTTCTGCAAGTTTTCTGGGACATTTTTTCTGGACATCTTTAGCACCTACGGTGTGGCCACTGTTGCTCAGTGTTCAGTGCGTGTGGGGTACAACCACAAATCTTTTGCAACCGTTTTTTCAATACATCTTCATCACCAATTGGACGGTGTGAATAATGTTGCTCAGTGGTTAGTGCGTGCGGCGTACAACCCCAAATTTTCTGCAACCTTTTCTGCAAATTTTCTGGAACATTTTTTCTGGACATCTTTAGCACCTACGGTGTGGCCACTGTTGCTCAGTGTTCAGTGCGTGTGGGGTACAATCCCAAATCTTTTGCAACCGTTTTTTCAGGACATCTTCATCACCAATTGGACGGTGTGGCTAATGTTGCTCAGTGGTTAGTGCGTGCGGCGTACAACCCCAAATCTTGTGCAACCTTTCCTACAGATTTTCTCGAAAGTTTTTTCTGAACATCTTTAGCATCAACGGTGTGGCCACTGTTGCTCAGTGTTCAGTGCGTGTGGGGTACAACCACAAATCTTTTGCAACCGTTTTTTCAGGACATCTTCATCACCAATTGGACGGTGTGGCTAATGTTGCTCAGTGGTTAGTGCGTGCGGCGTGCAACCCCAAATTTTCTGCAACCTTTTCTGCAAATTTTCTGGAACATTTTTTCTGGACATCTTTAGCACCTACGGTGTGGCCACTGTTGCTCTGTGTTCAGTGCGTGTGGGGTACAACCCCAAATCTTTTGCAACCGTTTTTTCAGGACATCTTCATCACCAATTGGACGGTGTGGCTAATGTTGCTCAGTGGTTAGTGCGTGCGGCGTACAACCCCAAATCTTGTGCAACCTTTCCTACAGATTTTCTCGAAAATTTTTTCTGAACATCTTTAGCATCAACGGTGTGGCCACTGTTGATCAGTGGTCAGTGCGTGTGGGGTACAACTCCAAATCTTTTGCAACCTTTTCTGCAAATTTTGTGGAACATTTTTTCTGGACATCTTTAGCACCAACGGCGTGGCCACTGTTGATCAGTGGTCAGTGCGTGTGGGGTACAACCCCAAAATTTCTGTAACCTTTTCTGCAAATTTTCTGGAACATTTTTTCTGGACATCTTTTGCACCAACGGTGTGGCCACTGTTGCTCAGTGTTCAGTGCGTGTGGGGCACAACCCCAAATCTTTTACAACCGTTTTTTCAGGGCAACTTCATCACCAATTGGACGGTGTGAATAATGTTGCTCAGTGGTTAGTGCGTGCGGCGTGCAACCCCAAATTTTCTGCAACCTTTTCTGCAAATTTTCTGGAACATTTTTTCTGGACAGCTTTAGCACCAACGGTGTGGCCACTGTTGATCAGTGGTCAGTGGTTAGTGCGTGCGGCGTACAACCCCAAATCTTCTGCAAACTTTCCTACAAATTTTATCGAACATTTTTTCTGAACATCTTTAGCATCAACGGTGTGGCCACTGCTGCTCAGTGTTCAGTGCGTGTGGGGTACAACCCCAAGTCTTTTGCAACCGTTTTTTCAGGACATCTTCATCACCAATTGGACGGTGTGAATAATGTTGCTCAGTGGTTAGTGCGTTCGGCGTACAACCCCAAATTTTCTGCAACCTTTTCTGGAAATTTTCTGGAACATTTTTTCTGGACATCTTTAGCACCAACGGTGTGGCCAAGGTTGCTCAGTGTTCAGTGCATGTGGGGCACAACCCCAAATCTTTTGCAACCATTTTCTCAGAACATCTTCATCACCAATTGGACGGTGTGGCTAATGTAGCTCAGTGGTTAGTGCGTGCGACGTACAACCCCAAATATTCTGCAACCATTCCTACAAATTTTGTCGAACCTTTTTTCTGAACATCTTTAGCATCAACGGTGTGGCCACTGTTGCTCAGTGTTCAGTGCGTGTGGGGTACAAACACAAATCTTTTGCAACCGTTTTTTCAGGACATCTTCATCACCAATTGGACGGTGTGAATAATGTTGCTCAGTGGATAGTGCGTGCGGCGTACAACCCCAAATTTTCTGCAACCTTTTCTGCAAATTTTCTGGAACTTTTTTTCAGGACATCTTTAGCACCAACGGTGTGGCCACTGTTGCTCAGTGTTCAGTGCGTGTGGGGCACAACCCCAAATCTTTTGCAACCGTTTTTTCAGGGCAACTTCATCACCAATTGGACGGTGTGAATAATGTTTCTCAGTGGTTAGTGCGTGCGGCGTACAACCCGAAATCTTATGCAACCTTTCCTACAAATTTTCTCGAAATTTTTTCTGAACATCTTTAGCATCAACGGTGTAGCCACTGTTGCTCAGTGTTCAGTGCGTGTTGGGCACAACCCCAAATCTTTTGCAACCGTTTTTTCAGGACATCTTCATCACCAATTGGACGGTGTGGCTAATGTTGCTCAGTGGTTAGTGCGTGCGGCGTACAACCCCAAATCTTATGCAACCTTTCCTACAAATTTTCTCGAAATTTTTTCTGAACATCTTTAGCATCAACGGTGTGGCCACTGTTGCTTAGTGTTCAGTGCGTGTGGGGTACAACCCCAAATCTTTTGCAACCGTTTTTTCAGGACATCTTCATCACCAATTGGACGGTGTGAATAATGTTTCTCAGTGGTTAGTGCGTGCGGCGTACAACCCGAAATCTTATGCAACCTTTCCTACAAATTTTCTCGAAATTTTTTCTGAACATCTTTAGCATCAACGGTGTAGCCACTGTTGCTCAGTGTTCAGTGCGTGTTGGGCACAACCCCAAATCTTTTGCAACCGTTTTTTCAGGACATCTTCATCACCAATTGGACGGTGTGGCTAATGTTGCTCAGTGGTTAGTGCGTGCGGCGTACAACCCCAAATCTTATGCAACCTTTCCTACAAATTTTCTCGAAATTTTTTCTGAACATCTTTAGCATCAACGGTGTGGCCACTGTTGCTTAGTGTTCAGTGCGTGTGGGGTACAACCCCAAATCTTTTGCAACCGTTTTTTCAGGACATCTTCATCACCAATTGGACGGTGTGAATAATGTTTCTCAGTGGTTAGTGCGTGCGGCGTACAACCCGAAATCTTATGCAACCTTTCCTACAAAATTTCTCGAAATTTTTTCTGAACATCTTTAGCATCAACGGCGTGGCCACTGTTGATCAGTGGTCAGTGCGTGTGGGGTACAACCCCAAATCTTTTGCAACCGTTTTTTCAGGACATCTTCATCACCAATTGGACGGTGTGAATAATGTTTCTCAGTGGTTAGTGCGTGCGGCGTACAACCCGAAATCTTATGCAACCTTTCCTACAAATTTTCTCGAAATTTTTTCTGAACATCTTTAGCATCAACGGTGTGGCCACTGTTGCTTAGTGTTCAGTGCGTGTGGGGTACAACCCCAAATCTTTTGCAACCGTTTTTTCAGGACATCTTCATCACAAATTGGACGGTGTGGCTAATGTTGCTCAGTGTTCAGTTTGTGAGGCGTGCAACTCCACATCCTTTTTTCAGGAGATCTTTTAGCATCAATTGGATGATGTGGACACTGTTATTCTGTGGTCAGTGCGTTCGTCGCACTTCACCAAATTTTCTAAAATTTTTTTTTCCGGAATCTTTTAGCACCAATTGAACGCTGTGAATAATGTTCCTCAGTGGTCAGTGCGTGCGGCGTACAACCCCAAATCTTTTGGTATCCTTTTTTTCAGGACATCTTTACCACCAATCTGTCATCGATCATCGAAGTAAACGGTTGACTCTATAAGTGGTCTGCAAGTGTAATTAAAATTCAATAGTTAAATATAAATTTGTTTCAAAGAAAAAAATAAAACAACCAAATTAAGATAGTGACTTTTCGAATTTTATTAAAAAATTTAAGAATTACAGTGTTTTCTATTAAATACAAACTAATTTTTTGTTTTTATTAAAAACAATTAAACCTGTTCGACTGCCTTTGTGTGTGTGCATCGCTGTCTTCACCGCTTTCATCGCTGTTCTTAACACAGTAAGTACAATGCCTGTGTGTGATAACTGCAAAGACGAACTGCCTCCAGTGGGCGACTTCGTCACTTGTTTTTTGTGCTCCCGCAAGCTGCACTACCAATGTACCACGGTGACAGAGAGATCTTGGCGGTCAATGGGCTCAAAAAGGGATTCTTGGAGGTGCCAATTTTGCCGAAACGCTAGCGAAAATGCTTGCAACACTCCATTCGACTCCTCCTCGCGTCCTCCTACACCTACAATGCGTCCACAAACACCTGAAATGCAATCAAACAAAAGGAATCGTACAGAAACTTACAGTCCACAAAGTAACAATAACATAAACAATCTTTCAGACACTAACACCAACAACATCATGGCCGAATTTAAAAACATAAAAACAGAAATCAAAGGCATCGCTGATTTCTGTAACTTCGTGTCACAGAAATTTGATGAAATCAACAAAAACCTTGAAAAAAATAATACCTTCATGGATACACTTATGGATGAAATTACAAAACTGAAAGATTCACAAAAAGAAAAAGACGAACAAATATCTAACATGCAAGCACAAATAAACAAACTAGAACAACAACAACTCAAACACTGCGTGGAAATAAAAAACATTCCACCAAAACAAAATGAAAACTTACTTGAAGTAGTCAAATCAGTAGGAAAGACTATAAATCACGAAATCGAAAACGCGGATATCACTGATATTTATCGCACCAAAACTAAAAACACCGAAAAATCATCCATAATTGCCACCTTCCGCAACTATTTAGTTAAAACGAAATTCATGCAGAACGCGCGCGTAACCCGTCCGCTGACAGTTGCCAAACTCAACCAACATATGGAAGATAGTGCAAAAGTTAGCGAGATTTACAACAACAACAACATATTCATTAATAACCAGTTGACAAATGTAAACAAACAATTGCTTTGGCAAGCCAAGAAGAAAGCAAAAGAGGAAAACTGGAAATTTGTTTGGGAAAACACCGGAAAAATTTTCGCTAGGAGAGAAGAGAGAGCAGAATCTGTATTCATTCAATCAGTTAGCGACATTGATAAAATTAAACGTCACTAACCGTTTAGTTACATAAATACATACTTATATGAAGAATAATTTAACTATATTAATATGATGGATGAAAATATAGAAAATATGTTTGATTTGAACTACATGGAGTTTAATGATTTCAATCAAGCAAAGGAAGAATTGAAGAAAATGAACTTTCGATGTTTATGTTTAAATATAAGATCGTTAAGAAAAAATTGGGATGTTTTTTGTGCTCGTGTTTGTCCAATTGTGGATCATGTTGATGTAATTGTCCTGGTCGAAATTAATATAAAAACAAAAGAAAATAGTCTTTATCACTTAGATGGCTTCCGCGCTGAATTTGCCAATAGGATAAATAAAAGAGGTGGAGGCATCGTAATTTTTATTAAAAATAACATAAATTATGAGAGAATGACTATAGAAACAACAGCTTGTGAAAACCTGACGGTGAAAATCCTGTCCTCTAAGGAAACAAAAATAATAAGTGGCGTATATAGACCTCCGAAGCAAGACCCGGTTCGATTCATAGAGGACTTTATTACAATAACCAATACAAAAGCAGGGAATAACGACATAATAATTTTGGGCGATATTAATATAAACATGAAAGACAATTTAAGTACATTGGCCCTTAATTATCAGGATATGTTGGCTTCGAGGGGGCTTCTTAATGTCATCAAAGGGTCTACCAGGGTGGACTTAAATATAGGCAGCTACACTCTTATTGATCACATTTTGGTCAGTATTAAAGAAGTCAAAATGTTTTCAGTTGTAGTAGAAAATGACATATCCGATCATTACGGCACTATGTATGGAATCTATGAAGAGCTTATAACCGAAAGTCACACGCCCATAGGCTCCACAATAATTTCATCAAAAGTAAATGGCTTAATCCGAGCTACTGATTGGACCTCCATTCTAGAAGAAACAGATCCAGAAAATCTTCTGTCCTCTCTAATAGCTAAGATGGATGCCATATACTCAAACTCGAAAGCAGTGTATACTCAAACTCGAAAGCGTCGTACAAAAGCAACATGGATTACCAGAGACATCCTCGAGATTTGCAAAGAAAGAGACAGACTATACCGCAGATGGAAAAACAATCGCAGAAACCTGGCCTACGAATCGGAGTACAAATTGTTTCGTAACCAAGTAAACAAAAAAATTTCTCAGACCAGGAACCAACATTACAAAGAAAAATTTGAACAGACAAGAGGTGATCCGAAAAAAATATGGAGCGTAATAAATGAAGTTTTAGGACGAAGAAAAATATCCTTGGATGATACAATATCAAAACATTTCTTGGATGTCAGGAACGCAGATGAGTTAGCTGATGAATTTGCAATCTTTTTTTCGAGACAGGCAGAGTCTATCATTCATAAGTGTAATGTTTTAACCTCCAGTCATCAAAATGATAGATTAAGCAGATCTATGTACTTTGGAGGAACAGACTATGCAGAGGTAGAACGTCTGGTGCATCGCCTAAACATCTGGAAAGCGCCTGGAGCAGATGGTATTAGAGTCACAGATATTAAGTTGAATGCTGATATCTTTGTCCCCATTATAACGAAGTTCATCAACCTTAGCTTCGATATGCTTACGATCCCTAAAAAACTAAAACAGGCTGTTGTGCGTCCTATATATAAAGGAGGGACGAAAACCAATATCGCTAACTATAGGCCAATAGCAATTTTACCGGCCATAGAAAAAATCATGGAGCAAATCGTTTCGGACCGTATATGGGATTTCGTAAAAAAACACAAATTGATCAGCAAAAGTCAATACGGATTTCAAAAGGGAAAGAGCACCAACAAACTTCTTGGCGATTTCGCAAACGTAATTAATACGGCCCTAAGCAAGCGGCACCATATACTTGTCCTGTTTTTGGATTTTAGTAAGGCATTCGACACACTTAACCACGAAAAGCTTATCAGCGCTTTGGAAAAGGTAGGAATTAGAGGCAAGCTGTCGGATTGGTTGCGTAATTATCTTGCAGAAAGAACTTTTAGTGTACAAATTAAGAATCGCTGTAGTGTTGAGCATAAAGTACAATATGGAGTGCCACAAGGCTCGAAGCTTGGCCCTCTACTTTTTATTTTGTACACAAATGAAATGCTAAAATGTTTGAAACGAAGTACACCATTCGCATTTGCTGATGATACGGCAATCATTGTATGTAATAAATCGTTGGAAGAAGCAACAAAGGTGATGCAGGAGGAGTTCGATGAAGCTGCTAAATGGTGTCATGACAATGGGCTTATAATAAATGAATCAAAAACTAAGCTCATGCATATTCGAAGCCCGAAGTTCCAAGCACCGCAAATTGTCCTGAAGACATATAAATGTGACAGCTCGTTTGAGTCCGAACAAATTGAAGTCGTGAATACCTACAAGTATATTGGTATCATCATTGACTGCCATTTTCTTTGGGAGCCTCACATAAACCACTTACGGAATAAGCTGAGAGGATCCTTATTTGCGCTCGCTTGTCTGCAGTACAAATCTCCGATAAGTATACAAAAACAAGTGTACTACGCGCTTATAGAGTCGAGGCTACGTTATGGTGTACTAGCATGGGGAGGTGCAGCGCAAACACACATAGAAAAACTGCAAAATATTCAAAACAGTGCAGCCAAAATTCTATCGAGAGGGAACGTCTCTAACATAAGTATGCTGAGAGTAAAACAAATATTCAATATGACTGTGGCCTTGGAGTACTATGAAGATGCAAATTTTCGCAGACCAATTACTCATCCGTATGGTACTAGAAGACAAGTCGAAGGAATGTATCAACTCCCAGCACTTATCAACGAATACGACAGAAGACGATTGATGTACACCGTACCGAATGTGCTAAATAATCTTCCTCAAGACTTTAGAAACATCCACCAAATAAATGCCCGAAAACAAAGATTAAAACAATTTGTTTTAGAAGAAATAACATAACTTTTACTTCAAACTTAAAACTTCAACTTAATTAATAATATTTAAATTCAAAAGCATTCTTTAAAAATCTGAATTATAAAAACTAAATTACACAAAATTTTTTTTAAAATGTTTACGTAGATGATTGAGTCTTAAATAATTTTTGAAAATAATCTCCTGCAGATAAGCCACTGGGCTTCGCAGGTCAAGGCATATGATACATATATTTGTAAACTTAGTGAAATAATAAAATAAAATAAAAAAAAAAAAAATTGGACGGTGTGGCCACTGTTGCTCAGTGTTCAGTTTGTGATTCGTGTAACTCCACATCCATTTTTTCAGGAGATCTTTTAGCATCAATTGGATGGTGTGGCCACTGTTATTCTGTGGTCAGTGCGTTCGTCGCACTTCACCAAAATTTTCTAAATTTTTTTTATTCCGGAGATCTTTTAGCATCAATTGGACGGTGTGAATAATGTTGCTCAGTGGTCAGTGCGTACGGCGTACAACCCCAAATCTTCTGCAACCTTTCCTATAAATCTTCTCGAACATTTTTTCTGAATATCTTTAGCATCAACGGTGTGGCCACTGTTGCTCAGTGTTCAGTGCGTGTGGGGTACAACCCCAAATCTTTTGCAAACGTTTTTTCAGGACATCTTCATCACCAATTGGACGGTGTGAATAATGTTGCTCAGTGGTTATTGCGTGCGGCGTACAACCCCAAATTTTCTGCAATCTTTTCTGCAAATTTTCTGGAACATTTTTTCTGGACATCTTCATCACCAATTGGACGGTGTGGCTAATGTTGCTATGTAGTTAGTGCGTGCGGCGTACAACCCCAAATCTTCAGCAAATTTTCTGGAACATTTTTCTGGACATCCTTAGCACCAACGGTGTGGCCACTGTTGCTCAGTGTTCAGTTTGTGAGGCGTGCAACTCCACATCCTCTTTTTCAGGAGTTCTTTTAGCATCAATTGGATCATGTGGCCACTGTTATTCTGTGGTCAGTGCGTTCGTCGCACTTCACCAGATTTTCTAAAAAATTTTTTTCCGGAATCTTTTAGCACCAATTGGACGTTGTGAATAATGTTGCTCAGTGGTCAGTGCGTGCGGCGTACAACCACAAATCTTCTGCAACCTTTTCTATAAATTTTCTGGAACATTTTTTCTGAACATCTTTAGCACCAATGGTGTGGCCACTGTTGCTCAGTGGTTAGTGCGTGTGGGGTACAACCCCAAATCTTTTGCAACCGTTTTATCAGGACATCTTCATCACCAATTGGACGGTGTGAATAATGTTGCTCAGTGGTTAGTGCATGCGGCGTACAATCCCAAATCTTCTGAAACCTTTTACACAAATTTTCTGGAACATTTTTTCTGAACATCTTTAGCATCAACGGTGTGGCCACTGTTGCTCAATGGTCAGTGCGTGTGGGGTACAACCCCAAATCTTCTGCAACCGTTTTATCAAGACATCTTCATCACCAATTGGACGGTGTGAATAATGTTGCTCAGTGGTTAGTGCATGCGGCGTACAACCCCAAATCTTCTGCAACCTTTTCTGCAAATTTTCTGGATCATTTTTTCTGGACATCTTTAGCACCAACGGTGTGGCCACTGTTGCTCAGTGTTCAGTGCGTGTGGGGTACAACCCCAAATCTTTTGCAACTGTTTTTTCAGGCATCTTTACCACCAATTGGACGGTGCGGCCACTGTTGCTCAATGTTCAGTTTGTGAGGAGTACAACTCCACATCCTTTTTTTCGGGAGATCTTTTAGCATCAATTGGACGGTGTGATAATGTTGCTCAGTGGTCAGTGCGTGCGGCGTACAACCCCAAATCTTCTGCGACCTTTTCCGCAAATTTTCTGGAACATTTTTTCTGAACATCTTTAGCACCAACGGTGTGGCCACTGTTGGTCAATGGTCAGTGCGTGTGGGGTACAACCCCAAATCTTTTGCAACAGTTTTATCAAGACATCTTCATCACCAATTGGACGGTGTGAATAATGTTGCTCAGTGGTTAGTGCGTGCGGCGTACAACCTCAAATCTTCTGCGAACTTTTCTGCAAATTTTGTGGTACATTTTTTCTGAACACCTTCAGCATCAACGGTGTGGCCACTGTTGCTCAGTGTTCAGTGTGAGGTACAACCCCAAATCTTCTGCGACCTTTTCCGCAAATTTTGTGGAAAATTTTTTCTGGACATCTTTAGCACCAACGGTGTAGCCACTGTTGCTGAGTGTTCAGTGCGTGTGGGGTACAACCCCAAATCTTTTGCAACCGTTTTTTCAGGGCATCTTTACCACCAATTGGATTGTGTGGCCACTGTTGCTCAGTGTTCAGTTTGTGAGGAGTACAACTCCACATCCTCTTTTTCAGGAGTTCTTTTAGCATCAATTGGATCATGTGGCCACTGTTATTCTGTGGTCAGTGATGATGATGTGATGATCTTTTAGCATCAATTGGATGGTGTGAATAATGTTGCTCAGTGGTTAGTGCATGCGGCGTACAACCCCAAATCTTCTGCAACCTTTTCTGCAAATTTTCTGGAACATTTTTTCTGGACATCTTTAGCACCAACGGTGTGGCCACTGTTGCTCAGTGTTCAGTGCGTGTGGGGTACAACCCCAAATCTTTTGCAACCGTTTTTTCAGGGCATCTTTACCACCAATTGGATTGTGTGGCCACTGTTGCTCAGTGTTCAGTTTGTGAGGAGTACAACTCCACATAATTTTTTTCAGGAGATCTTTTAGCATCAATTGGATGGTGTGATAATGTTGCTCAGTGGTCAGTGCGTGCGGCGTACAACCCCAAATCTTCTGCGACCTTTTTCGCAAATTTTCTGGAACATTTTTTCTGAACATCTTTAGCACCAACGGTGTGGCCACTGTTGCTCAATGGTCAGTGCGTGTGGGGTGCAACCCCAAATCTTTTGCAACCGTTTTATCAAGACATCTTCATCACCAATTGGACGGTGTGAATAATGTTGCTTAGTGGTTAGTGCGTGCGGCGTACAACCTCAAATCTTCTGCGACCTTTTCTGCAAATTTTGTGGTACATTTTTTCTGAACACCTTTAGCATCAACGGTGTGGCCACTGTTGCTCAGTGTTCAGTGTGAGGTACAACCCCATATCTTTTGCAACCGTTTTTTCAGGGCATCTTTACCACCAATTGGATTGTGTGGCCACTGTTGCTCAGTGTTCAGTTTGTGAGGAGTACAACTCCACATCCTTTTTTTCAGGAGATCTTTTAGCATCAATTGGATGGTGTGAATAATGTTGCTCAGTGGTTAGTGCATGCGGCGTACAACCCCAAATCTTCTGCAACCTTTTCTGCAAATTTTCTGGAACATTTTTTCTGGACATCTTTAGCACCAACGGTGTGGCCACTGTTGCTCAGTGTTCAGTGCGTGTGGGGTACAACCCCAAATCTTTTGCAACCGTTTTTTCAGGGCATCTTTACCACCATTTGGATGGTGTGGCAACTGTTGCTCAGTGTTCAGTTTGTGAGAAGTACAACTCCACATCCTTTCTTTCAGGAGATCTTTTAGCATCAATTGGATGGTGTGGCTACTGTTGCTCAGTGGTCAGTGCGTGCGGCGTACAACACCAAATCTTCTGCGACCTTTTCTGCAAATTTTGTGGAACATTTTTTCTGGACATCTTTAGCACCAACGGTGTGGCCACAGCTGCTCAGTGGTCAGTGCATGTGGGGTACAACCCCAAATCATTTGCAACTGTTTTATCATTACATCTTCATCACCAATTGGACGGTGTGAATAATGTTGCTCAGTGGCTAGTGCATGCGGCGTACAACCCCAAATCTTCTGCAACCTTTTCTACAAATTATCTGGAACATTTTTTCTGAACATCTTTAGCATCAACGGTGTGGCCACTGTTGCTCAGTGTTCAGTGCGTGTGGGGTACAACCCCAAATCTTTTGCAACCGTTTTTTCAGGACATCTTCATTACCAATTGGACGGTGTCAATAATGTTGCTCAGTGGTTAGTGCGTGCGGCGTACAACCCCAAATCTTCTGCAAACTTTTCTGCAAATTTTCTGGAACATTTTTTCTGGACATCTTTAGCACCAACGGTGTGGCCACTGTTGCTCAGTGTTCAGTGCGTGTGGGGTACAACCCCAAATCTTTTGCAACTGTTTTTTCAGGGCATCTTTACCACCAATTGGACGGTGCGGCCACTGTTGCTCAGTGTTCAGTTTGTGAGGAGTACAACTCCACATCCTTTTTTTCGGGAGATCTTTTAGCATCAATTGGACGGTGTGATAATGTTGCTCAGTGGTCAGTGCGTGCGGCGTACAACCCCAAATCTTCTGCAATTTTCTGGAACATTTTTTCTGAACATCTTTAGCACCAACGGTGTGGCCACTGTTGGTCAATGGTCAGTGCGTGTGGGGTACAACCCCAAATCTTTTGCAACCGTTTTATCAAGACATCTTCATCACCAATTGGACGGTGTGAATAATGTTGCTCAGTGGTTAGTGCGTGCGGCGTACAACCTCAAATCTTCTGCGAACTTTTCTGCAAATTTTGTGGTACATTTTTTCTGAACACCTTTAGCATCAACGGTGTGGCCACTGTTGCTCAGTGTTCAGTGTGAGGTACAACCCCAAATCTTCTGCGACCTTTTCCGCAAATTTTGTGGAAAATTTTTTCTGGACATCTTTAGCACCAACGGTGTAGCCACTGTTGCTGAGTGTTCAGTGCGTGTGGGGTACAACCCCAAATCTTTTGCAACGGTTTTTTCAGGGCATCTTTACCACCAATTGGATGGTGTGGCCACTGTTGCTCAGTGTTTAGTTTGTGAGGAGTACAACTCCACATCCTTTTTTTCAGGAGATCTTTTAGCATCAATTGGATGGTGTGAATAATGTTGCTCAGTGGTTAGTGCATGCGGCGTACAACCCCAAATCTTCTGCAACCTTTTCTGCAAATTTTCTGGAACATTTTTTCTGGACATCTTTAGCACCAACGGTGTGGCCACTGTTGCTCAGTGTTCAGTGCGTGTGGGGTACAACCCCAAATCTTTTGCAACCGTTTTTTCAGGGCATCTTTACCACCAATTGGATTGTGTGGCCACTGTTGCTCAGTGTTCAGTTTGTGAGGAGTACAACTCCACATCCTTTTTTTCAGGAGATCTTTTAGCATCAATTGGATGGTGTGATAATGTTGCTCAGTTTTCAGTGCGTGCGGCGTACAACCCCAAATCTTCTGCGACCTTTTTCGCAAATTTTCTGGAACATTTTTTCTGAACATCTTTAGCACCAACGGTGTGGCCACTGTTGCTCAATGGTCAGTGCGTGTGGGGTGCAACCCCAAATCTTTTGCAACCGTTTTATCAAGACATCTTCATCACCAATTGGACGGTGTGAATAATGTTGCTTAGTGGTTAGTGCGTGCGGCGTACAACCTCAAATCTTCTGCGACCTTTTCTGCAAATTTTGTGGTACATTTTTTCTGAACACCTTTAGCATCAACGGTGTGGCCACTGTTGCTCAGTGTTCAGTGTGAGGTACAACCCCATATCTTTTGCAACCGTTTTTTCAGGGCATCTTTACCACCAATTGGATTGTGTGGCCACTGTTGCTCAGTGTTCAGTTTGTGAGGAGTACAACTCCACATCCTTTTTTTCAGGAGATCTTTTAGCATCAATTGGATGGTGTGAATAATGTTGCTCAGTGGTTAGTGCATGCGGCGTACAACCCCAAATCTTCTGCAACCTTTTCTGCAAATTTTCTGGAACATTTTTTCTGGACATCTTTAGCACCAACGGTGTGGCCACTGTTGCTCAGTGTTCAGTGCGTGTGGGGTACAACCCCAAATCTTTTGCAAACCGTTTTTTCAGGGCATCTTTACCACCATTTGGATGGTGTGGCAACTGTTGCTCAGTGTTCAGTTTGTGAGAAGTACAACTCCACATCCTTTCTTTCAGGAGATCTTTTAGCATCAATTGGATGGTGTGGCTACTGTTGCTCAGTGGTCAGTGCGTGCGGCGTACAACACCAAATCTTCTGCGACCTTTTCTGCAAATTTTGTGGAACATTTTTTCTGGACATCTTTAGCACCAACGGTGTGGCCACAGCTGCTCAGTGGTCAGTGCATGTGGGGTACAACCCCAAATCTTTTGCAACCTTTTTTTCAGGACATCTTCACCACCAATTGGAAGGTGTGGCCACTGTGTTCTGTTTGTGAGGCGTGCAACTCCACATCCTTTTTTCAGAAGATCTTTTAGCATCAATTGGATGGTGTGGCCACTGTTATTCTGTGGTCAGTGCGTTCGTCGCACTTCACCAAATTTTCTAAAATTTTTTTTTCCGGAGATCTTTTAGCACCAATTGGACGGTGTGAATAATGTTGCTCAGTGTTCAGGGCGTACGGCGTACAACCCCAAATCTTCTGCAACCTTTTTTACAAATTTTCTGGAACATTTTTTCTGAACATCTTTAGCATCAACGGTGTGGCCACAGCTGCTCAGTGGTCAGTGCATGTGGGGTACAACCCCAAATCATTTGCAACTGTTTTATCATTACATCTTCATCACCAATTGGACGGTGTGAATAATGTTGCTCAGTGGCTAGTGCATGCGGCGTACAACCCCAAATCTTCTGCAACCTTTTCTACAAATTATCTGGAACATTTTTTCTGAACATCTTTAGCATCAACGGTGTGGCCACTGTTGCTCAGTGTTCAGTGCGTGTGGGGTACAACCCCAAATCTTTTGCAACCGTTTTTTCAGGACATCTTCATTACCAATTGGACGGTGTCAATAATGTTGCTCAGTGGTTAGTGCGTGCGGCGTACAACCCCAAATCTTCTGCAAACTTTTCTGCAAATTTTCTGGAACATTTTTTCTGGACATCTTTAGCACCAACGGTGTGGCCACTGTTGCTCAGTGTTCAGTGCGTGTGGGGTACAACTCCAAATCTTTTGCAACCGTTTTTTCAGATCATCTTTACCACCAATTGGATGGTGTTGCCACTGTTGCTCAGTGTGCAGTTTGTGAGGAGTACAACTTCACATCCTTTTTTCAGGAGATCTCTTAGCATCAATTGGATGGTGTGGCTACTGTTGCTCAGTGGTCTGTGCGTGCGGCGTACAACCTCAAATCTTCTGTGACCTTTTCTGCAAATTTTGTGGAAAATTTTTTCTGAACATCTTTAGCATCAACGGTGTGACCACTGTTGCTCAGTGGTCAGTGCGTGTGGGGTACAACCCCAAATCTTTTGCAACCGTTTTTTCAGGATATCTTCATCACCAATTGGACGGTGTGGCTAATGTTGCTCAGTGGTTAGTGCGTGCGGCGTACAACCCCAAATCTTCTGCAACCTTTTCTGCAAATTTTGTGTAACATTTTTTCTGGACATCTTTAGCACCAACGGTGTGGCCACAGCTGCTCAGTGGTCAGTGCATGTGGGGTACAACCCCAAATCATTTGCAACTGTTTTATCATTACATCTTCATCACCAATTGGACGGTGTGAATAATGTTGCTCAGTGGTTAGTGCGTGCGGCGTACAACCCCAAATCTTCTGCAACCTTTTCTGCAAATTTTGTGTAACATTTTTTCTGGACATCTTTAGCACCAACGGTGTGGCCACAGCTGCTCAGTGGTCAGTGCATGTGGGGTACAACCCCAAATCATTTGCAACTGTTTTATCATTACATCTTCATCACCAATTGGACGGTGTGACCACTGTTGCTCAGTGGTCAGTGCCTGTGGGGTACAACCCCAAATCTTTTGCAACCGTTTTTTCAGGACATCTTCATTACCAATTGGACAGTGTCAATAATGTTGCCCAGTGGTTAGTGCGTGCGGCGTACAACCCCAAATCTTTTGCAACCGTTTTTTCAGAGCATCTTTAATACCAATTGAATGGTGTGGCCACTGTTGCTCAGTGTTCAGTTTGTGAGGAGTACAACTCCACAACCTTTTTTTCAGTAGATCTTTTAGCATCAATTGGATGGTGTGGCCACTGTTGCTCAGTGTTCAGTGCGTGTGGGGTACAACTCCAAATCCTTTTTTTCAGTAGATCTTTTAGCATCAATTGGATGGTGTGGCCACTGTTGCTCAGTATTCAGTGCGTGTGGGGTACAACCCCAAATCTTTTGCAACCGTTTTTTCAGGTCATCTTTACCACCAATTGGATGGTGTTGCCACTGTTGCTCAGTGTTCAGTTTGTGAGGAGTACAACTTCACATCCTTTTTTCAGGAGATCTCTTAGCATCAATTGGATGGTGTGGCTACTGTTGCTCAGTGGTCTGTGCGTGCGGCGTACAACCTCAAATCTTCTGTGACCTTTTCTGCAAATTTTGTGGAAAATTTTTTCTGAACATCTTTAGCATCAACGGTGTGACCACTGTTGCTCAGTGGTCAGTGCCTGTGGGGTACAACCCCAAATCTTTTGCAACCGTTTTTTCAGGACATCTTCATTACCAATTGGACGGTGTCAATAATGTTGCCCAGTGGTTAGTGCGTGCGGCGTACAACCCCAAATCTTTTGCAACTGTTTTTTCAGAGCATCTTTAATACCAATTGAATGGTGTGGCCACTGTTGCTCAGTGTTCAGTTTGTGAGGAGTACAACTCCACAGCCTTTTTTTCAGTAGATCTTTTAGCATCAATTGGATGGTGTGGCCACTGTTGCTCAGTGTTCAGTGCGTGTGGGGTACAACTCCAAATCCTTTTTTTCAGTAGATCTTTTAGCATCAATTGGATGGTGTGGCCACTGTTGCTCAGTATTCAGTGCGTGTGGGGTACAACCCCAAATCTTTTGCAACCGTTTTTTCAGGACATCTTCATTACCAATTGGACGGTGTCAATAATGTTGCTCAGTGGTTAGTGCGTGCGGCGTACAACCCCAAATCTTCTGCAACCTTTTCTGCAAATTTTCTGGAACATTTTTTCTGGACATCTTTAGCACCAACGGTGTGGCCACTGTTGCTCAGTGTTCAGTGCTTGTGGGGTACAACCCCAAATCTTTTGCAACCGTTTTTTCAGGTCATCTTTACCACCAATTGGATGGTGTTGCCACTGTTGCTCAGTGTTCAGTTTGTGAGGAGTACAACTTCACATCCTTTTTTTCAGGAGATCTCTTAGCAATAATTGGATGGTGTGGCCACTGTTGCTCAGTGTTCAGTGCGTGTGGGGTACAACCCCAAATCTTTTGCAACTGTTTTTTCAGGACATCTTCATTACCAATTGGACGGTGTCAATAATGTTGCTCAGTGGTTAGTGCGTGCGGCGTACAACCCCAAATCTTCTGCAACCTTTTCTGCAAATTTTCTGGAACATTTTTTCTGGACATCTTTAGCACCAACGGTGTGGCCACTGTTGCTCAGTGTTCAGTACGTGTGGGGTA
Source organism: Xylota segnis (assembly GCA_963583995.1). NCBI lineage: Eukaryota > Metazoa > Arthropoda > Insecta > Diptera > Syrphidae > Xylota > Xylota segnis. The sequence continues at coordinate 101,937,056 of OY757236.1, read as the reverse complement.
CAACCCCAAATCTTTTGCAACCGTTTTTTCAATTTTTGCAATTTAAAGTTTTTTTTTTTTTTATTTCATAATTTCATCAATTTATTACATTATTTTTACCTGCGAAGCCACATGGCTTATCTGCAGGAGGTTATATCTCGAATGCAATAATAGTACTGTCATTAAAATTTCTATTAATTTAAATTAAGTGCTACTTGTGAAAGCTTTTTTTTTTTTTTTTTAAATTCATTTTAGGTATTTTTAAGTTTGAGAATAATTAAATGTATTAACGAAAAGAAAAGGATGTATATATGAAGTTTAAGTTATAGTTTCTAAAAAATATTGCTTTAGTTTATTTTTTCTCACATGAATGTTATTTACGTTTCTCAATGCATTAGGAAGTGTATTTAGGATGTTTGGTACGGTGTACATCAACTGACGCTTACCATATATGTTGTTGAAGATTGGAAGATGGTACAACCCCTCTGCTCGTCTTCTGGTGTTAAGGTTGTGGCTGATTGGGGTTCGGAACCGTTCATCGTCGTAGTACTCCAACGCTGCTGTCATATTAAATATTTTCTTCACTGTGAGAACGCGCACGCTGCCATCTCCTCTGTCTCTTGTCGTCAGCAATTTGATCGCCCTATCTTGGATGTGTTGAAGTTTGGCGATGTGTGTATCTGCTGCACCTCCCCACGCAAGTATGCCGTATCTTAGCCTTGATTCAATAAGTGCGTGATACACTTGTTTTTGGACACAGTAAGACGACTTATTCTTCAGACATGCCAATGCAAAGAGGGATCCTTTCAGCTATTTGCGGAGATCGTTTATGTGAGGTTCCCATAGAAAATGGCTGTCTATCGTGATACCCAGATATTTATACGTATCCACGACATCTATGATCTGGCAGTTACTTGGGTCGGCACAATTGAGTGTTTTGATGTTTATGTGGGACTTCGGGTACTGTGGGCTACGAATATGTAATATTTTTGTTTTTGCTGCGTTTATAACAAGTCCATTATCGTGGCACCATTTCCCAACCTCGTTGAATTCTGCCTGCATCATCTTGGTCGCTTCTTCGATCGATTTGTGACAGACAACAATCGCCGTATCATCTGCATACGCGAATGGATAGCTCATCTTTAGGGATTTTAAGAGTTCGTTGGTGTACATCATGAACAGTAGAGGGCCAAGTTTAGAGCCTTGTGGGACTCCGTACTGCACTGTGTTGGACTCACTGCGATAGCCTGTGATTCCCACACGAAATGTCCTATTTTCAAGATAATCCTTCAACCAGTCCAATAGTTTTCCTCTAATGCCCATTCGCTGTATTGCCTCTATGAGTTTGTGGTGGTCTAAGGTATCGAATGCTTTGCTAAAATCTAGGAAAAGCACTAGCACATGATGGCTTTTGTTAAGGCTGGTGTTGACTAGATTCGCAAAATCACCGAGAAGTTGGTTAGTACTTTTTCCCTTTTGAAAACCGTACTGTTTTTTGCTTATCAGCTTATGCTTATCAATAAATTTCCACATGCGATCTGCAATTATTTGCTCAAAGATCTTTTCTATCGCTGGCAATATTGCAATCGGACGATAGTTTGCTATCTCATGTTTGGCTCCTCCCTTGTAGATAGGTCTAACAAGTGCCTCTTTGAGCTTTTTTGGCACCGTGGAGGTGTTAAAACTCATATTTATAAGATTCGAAATTACGGGTGCAAAGATGTCAGAATTTGATTGTATATCTATAGCTCTGATACCATCTGCCCCGGGTGCCTTATTGATATTTAAGCGAGCTATAAGCCTTGTTACTTCTTCACAGTCCGTATCTTCCAAGTAAATTGTATCCCGTAGAAATGTATTCTTGTGGCTAGATGTTGTTCTGCTACACACGTGGATTATTGATGCAGCTTGCTGTGAAAATGAGTTCGCGAATGCGTCGGTCAACCCAACAACATTCGTATTAGGTGAAAAGTTTTTTATAATGGTTTCATCTAGCGACGGCTTTTTTCGACCTAATAGCTCATTGATAAGTGCTCACGTTTTCTTTGGATCACATTTTACTTGTTCGAGCTTTCTTCTGTAGTATTCTTCCCGACTTCTGCATACTTTTCTGTTGACTTGGTTGCGTAATCTTTTGTATTCATTTTGATATGTTGTGTTGTTTCTATTATTTTTCCACCTTCGATACAGACGATCCCTTTCCTTACAGATCTCGATGATGTCCCTTGTAATCCATTCTGCATTTTTTCGAGTATTTTTTTTACAGGAAACTGTCGAGTTTTTGTATATTTCATCCATTTTTTGGGCTAGTGAGTCAAAAAGAGTGTTTATGTCCGTTTCTGTTGTAATAGTTGTCCAGTCGGTAGCTCGGATCAGCTCATTTACTTTTTTCGTTTTGATGTATGATCGCGATGCTTGGTCACTTTTTATTGTGCATGAATCATAGGTACCAAAAATGGTGCTATAATGATCTGATATATTACTTTGAACTATTGCCGAAAATATTTTCAGATTTGATAGGTTAACGAGTATGTGATCGATCAGCGTACAGCTCCCTAAGTTTAGATCAATTCTCGTGGCTCCTTTAATGACATTACGTAGTCCATTCGAAGCCAGCATTTCCTGATAGCTAAGGACGTAATTTTTTGTGCTATCTTGGGTATTTATGTTTACATCACCCAATATGATTATATCATCATTTGCCCTTTTTTTATTTGTAATTGTCGAGAACTCCTCGATAAATGCATTTTCATTGTATTTCGGTGGTCTATAAATTCCGCAGACTATTTTCTCTTTTTTAGTTGACTTAATTTTCACTGTTAAGTTTTCATAGGCTGCAGTCATAATATTCAACCTTTCGTAGTTTATATCATTTTTAATGTACATAGCGATACCTCCACCTTTTCTTTTGTCTCTATTAGTAAATTCAGAACAGAAACCATCTAGACAGTACAAACTATTTTCTTCTTTTTTTAAATTTATCTCCACTAACACAATTATATCGACATCATTCAGAATCGGACTAACATTTGCATAAAAAACATCCCAATTTTTTCTCATCGATCTTATATTTAGACACAAACATGTAAAATTCAATTTCTTCAATTCATTTTTCGTTTGATTGAAATCCAAAAACTCCATGAAATTTAAATCAAACAGATCTTCTTCTGTATTAATATTTTCATTCATATCCATCATCACAAAAACAAAACAATTCGATCACTTACATATATGTACATTTGCACATTTAATGACGTTTGATTTTATTTATATCAGTCATCGACTGTATAAACAAAGCTTCTGCATTTTCCTCCCTTCTCGCGAATACCTTTCCCGTGCTCTCCCACACAAATCTCCACCCTTCCTCCCTTGCCGTCTTCCTTGCTTGCCACAGTAATTGTCTGTTCAAGCTTGTCAACATATTATTAATAAAGACAATGTTGTTGTTGTTGTTATTAGGCTCGATCAATTTTGCACTGTTGTTTATGTTTTGGTTGATTTTGGCGATCATCAGTGGACGATTTTCACGGGCCTTCTTTAAGAAGTTTGTTTTTGTAAAATTACTGGTGAAAGTGGCGACTATTGTGGATCGGTTTGTGTTTTTTGTTCTTGTGCGGTAGATATCGGCTATATCCGCGTTTGTTACTTCCTGTTTTATTGTGCTTCCTATGGCTTGTACAATTTCAATTAAATTTTCGTTGTTTGTTTGTGGAATATTTTTTATTTCTATAGTGTGTTTTAGTTGTTGTTGTTCTAGTTTATTGATTTGTGTTTGCATTTGTGAGATGATTTCATCTTTTTCGCGATGTGCATCTTTTAGTTTTTGAATTTCGTTCATGAGTGTGTCCATTATGGAATTGTTTTTTTCGATGTTTTTGTTTATATCGTCGAATTTTTGTGAAACGAAGTTGCAGAAGTCTCCTATGCTTTTCATTTCAGTTTTCATGTTTTTCAGCTCGAAAAGTATTTCATTTGTTTTTGCTTCTGCTAAAAGAGTGCCTACATTTTCGCTGATGTTTCGGCAGAACTGGCACTTCCAGGTATTTTTTTTGGAACCCATCGATCTCCAGGACCTTTCAGTGACTGTGGTGCAATCGAAGTGTAATTTTCGGGAGCATAGAGGGCAGACAACAAAGTCGCCCGCAAGTGGCAAATTTTCTTTGCAATGGTCGCACAGATTCATGATAGGTACTTACTGCGTATACTTGGAGAAACGGTGAAAATACGTAGTGACAGGCGAAAGTACAGGAAAGTGCTGCTGTTATTTTAGGTGAAATTAAAACTTGTACAGAGATTGTAGGAAACACTTTTCCACTAAATTTTCCAATAAATGATTAAAAGTCACTATCTTTGTTGTATTTTATTTAAACTTTTGTTGTGGTTGCAATTTTTTTAAACAGGATTTCTCGATAAATACCAGAGCACTCGCAGAAAACCAACCGTTCACTTCAATGACAGCTCTTTAGCACCAACGGTGTGGTAACTGTTGCTCAGTGGTCAGTGCGTGTGGGGTACAACCCCAAATCTTTTGCAACCGTTTTTTCAGGACATCTTCATCACCAATTGGACGGTGTGGCTAATGTTGCTTAGTGGTTAGTGCGTGCGGGGTTACAACCCCAACTCCACATCCTTTTTTTCAGGAGATCTTTTAGCATCATTTGGACGGTGTGAATTATGTTGCTCAGTGTTCATTTTTTGTGAAAATTTTTTCTGGACATCTCTAGCACCAACGGTGTGGCCACTGTTGCTCAGTGGTCAGTGCATGTGGGGTACAACCCCACATCTTTTGCAACCTTTTTTTCAGGTCATCCTTACCACCAATTCGACGGTGTGGCCACTGTTGCTCAGTGTTCCGTTTGTGAGGCGTACAACTCCATATCCATTTTTTCATTAGATCTTTTAGCATCAATTGGATGGTGTGGCTACTGTTGTTTAGAGGTCAGTGCGTGCGGCGTACAACCTCAAATCTTCTGCTACCTTTTCTGCAAATTTTGTGGAACATTTTTTGTGATCTTTAGCACCAACGGTGTGGTAACTGTTGCTCAGTGGTCAGTGCGTGTGGGGTACAAACCCAAATCTTTTGCAACCTTTTTTTCAGGACATCTTCACCACCAAGTGGACGGTGTGGCCACTGTTGCTCAGTATTCAGTTTGTGAGGCGTGCAACTCCACATCCTTTTTTTCAGGAGATCTTTTAGCATCAATTGGATGGTGTGGCCGCTGTTATTCTGTGGTCAGTGCGTTCGTCGCACTTCACCAAATTTTCTAAAATTTTTTTTTCCGGAGATCTTTCAGCACCTATTGGACGGTGTGAATAATGTTGCTCAGTGGTCAGTGCGTGCGGCTTACAACCCCAAATCTTCTGCGACCTTTTCTGCAAATTTCGTGAAACATTTTTTCTAAACATATTTAGCATCAACTGTGTGGCCACTGTTGCTCAGTGTTCAGTACGTGTGGGGTACAACCCCAAATCTTCTGCAACCGTTTTTTCAGGACATCTTCATCACCAATTGGACGGTGTGGCTAATGTTGCTCAGTGGTTGGTGCGTGTGGGGTACAACCCCAAATCTTTTGCAACCTTTTCTGCAAATTTTGTGGAACATTTTTTCTGGACATCTTTAGCACCAACGGTGTGGCCACTGTTGCTCGCCACCAACTGGACTGTGTGGCCCCTGTTGCTCAGTGTTCAGTTTGTGAAGCGTGCAACTCCACATCCTTTTTTCCGGAGATCTTTTAGCGCCAATTGGACGGTGTGATAATGTTGCTCTGTGGTCAGTGCGTGCGGCGTTCAAGCCCAAATCTTCTGCAGTCTTTTCTGCAAATTTTGTGGAACATTTTTTCTGAACATCTGTAGCACCAACGGTGTGGCCACTGTTGCTCAGTGTTCAGTTTGTGAGGAGTACAACTCCACATCCTTTTTTCAGGAGATCTTTGAGCATGAACTGGATGGTGTGGCTACTGTTGCTCAAGGGTCAGTGCGTGTGGGGTACAACCCCAAATCTTTTGGAACCTTTTTTTCAAGACATCTTCATCACCAATTGGACGGTGTCAATAATGTTGCTCAGTGGTTAGTGCATGCGGCGTACAACCCCAAATCTTCTGCAACCTTTTCTACGAATTTACTGGAACATTTTTTCTGAACATCTTTAGCATCAACGGTGTGGCCACTGTTGCTCAGTGTTCAGTGCGTGTGAGGTACAACCCCAAATCTTCTGCAACCGTTTTTTCAGGACATCTTCATCACCAATTGGACGGTGTCAATAATGATGCTCAGTGGTTAGTTTTTTCAGGACATCTTCACCACCAATTGGACGGTGTGAATAATGTTGCTCAGTGGTCAGTGCGTGCGGCTTACAACCCCAAATCTTCTGCGACCTTTTCTGCAAATTTCGTGAAACATTTTTTCTAAACATATTTAGCATCAACTGTGTGGCCACTGTTGCTAGTGGTAAGTGCGTGTGGGGTACAACCCCAAATCTTATACAACCTTTTTTTCAGGACATCTTCACCACCAAGTGGACGGTGTGGCCACTGTTGCTCAGTATTCAGTTTGTGAGGCGTGCAACTCCACATCCTTTTTTTCAGGAGATCTTTTAGCATCAATTGGATGGTGTGGCCGCTGTTATTCTGTGGTCAGTGCGTTCGTCGCACTTCACCAAATTTTCTAAAATTTTTTTTTCCGGAGATCTTTCAGCACCTATTGGACGGTGTGAATAATGTTGCTCAGTGGTCAGTGCGTGCGGCTTACAACCCCAAATCTTCTGCGACCTTTTCTGCAAATTTCGTGAAACATTTTTTCTAAACATATTTAGCATCAACTGTGTGGCCACTGTTCCTCAGTGTTCAGTGCGTGTGGGGTACAACCCCAAATATTTTGCAACCGTTTTTTCTGGACATCTTCATCACCAATTGGACGGTGTCATTAATGTTGCTCAGTGGTTAGTGCGTGCGGCGTACAACCCCAAATCTTCTGCAATCTTTTCTGCAAATTTTCTGGAACATTTTTTCTGGACATCTTTAGCACCACTGTGTGGCCACTGTTGCTCAGTGTTCAGTGCATGTGGGGTACAACCCCAAATCTTTTGCAACCGTTTTTTCAGGACATCTTCATCACCAATTGGACGGTGTCAATAATGTTGCTCAGTGGTCAGTGCATCCGGCGTACAACCCTAAATCTTTTTTTCCGGAGATCTTCTAGCACCAATTGGATGGTGTGGCCACTGTTGCTCAGTGGTCAGTGCGTCCGGCGATCACCCCCAAATATTTTTTTTAAGGAGATCTTTTAGCATCAATTCTACGGTGTGGCCACTGTTGCTCAGTGGTCAGTGCGCACGACGTACAACCCCAAATCTTTTTTTTCAGGAGATCTTTTAGCATCAATTGGACGGTGTGGCCACTGTTGTTCAGTGGTCAGTGCGTCCGGCGTACAACCCCAAATCTTTTTTTCAGGAGATCTTTTAGCATCAATTCTACGGTGTGGCCACTGTTGCTCAGAGGTCAGTGAGCACGGCGTACAACCCCAAATCTTTTTTTTCAGGAGATCTTTTAGCATCAATTGGATGGTGTGGCCACTGTTAATCTGTGGTCAGTGCGTTCGGCGCACTTCACCAAATACTCTGAAATTTTTTTTTCGGAGATCTTTTAGCACCAATTGGACGGTGTCGCTACTGTTGCTCAGTGGTCGGCGCGCTCGGCGCACAACAACAAATTTTCTGAGATTTTTTTTCCGGAGACCTTTTAGCATCAATTGGATGGTGTGGCCACTATTGTTCTGTGGTCAGTGCGTTCGGCGCACTTCACCAAGTTTTCTGAAATTTTTATTCCGGAGATCTTTAAGCATCAATTGGACGGTGTGGCCACTGTTGCTCAGTAGTCAGTGCGTCCGGCGTACAACCCCAAATCTTTTTTTTCAGGAGATCTTTTAGCATCAATTGGATGGTTGTTCTGTGGTCAGTGCTTTCGGCGCACTTCACCAAGTTTTCCGAAATTTTTTTTTCGGTGATCTTTTAGCACCAATTGGACGGTGTGGCTACTGTTGCTCAGTGGTCGGCGCGCTCGGCGCACAACAACAAATTTTCTGAGATTTTTTTTCCGGAGATCTTTTGGCAGCAATTGGGTGGTGTGGCCACTTTTGCTCAGTGGTCAGTGCGTCCGGCGAAAAATACCATATCTTTTTTTCAGGAGATCTTTTAGCATCAATTCTACGGTGTGGCCACTGTTGCTCAGTGGTCAGTGCGCACGGCGTACAACCCCAAATCTTTTTTTTCAGGAGATCTCTTAGCATCAATTGGACGGTGTGGCCACTGTTGCTCAGTGGTCAGTGCGTCCGGCGTACAACCCCAAATCTTTTTTTATTTTTTTCGGTGATCTTTTAGCATCAATTGGACGGTGTGGCCACTGTTGCTCAGTGGTCAGTGCGTCCGGCGTACGACCCCAAATCTTTTTTTTCAGGAGATCTTTTAGCATCAATTGGACAGTGTGGCCACTGTTGCTCAGTGGTCAGTGCGTCCGGCGTACAACCCCAAATCTTTTTTTTCAGGAGATCTTTTAGCATCAATTGGACGATGTGGCCACTGTTGCTCAGTGGTCAGTGCGTCCGGCGTACAACCCCAAATCCTTTTATTCAGGAAATCTTTTAGCATCAATTGGACGGTGTGGCCACTGTTGCTCAGTGGTCAGTGCGTCCGGCGTACAACCCCATATCTTTTTTTTTCAGGAGATCTTTTAGCATCAATTGGATGGTGTGGCCACTGTTATTCTGTGGTCAGTGCGTTCGTCACACTTCAACAAATTTTCTAAAATTTTTTTTTCCGGAGATCTTTTAGCGCCATTTGGACGGTGTGATAATGTTGCTCTGTGGTCAGTGCGTGCGGCGTTCAAGCCCAAATCTTCTGCAACCTTTTCTGCAAATTTTGTGGAACATTTTTTCTGAACATCTGTAGCACCAACGGTGTGGCCACTGTTGCTCAGTGTTCAGTTTGTGAGGAGTACAACTCCACATCCTTTTTTCAGGAGATCTTTGAGCATGAATTGGATGGTGTGGCTACTGTTGCTCAAGGGTCAGTGCGTGTGGGGTACAACCCCAAATCTTTTGGAACCTTTTTTTCAAAGACATCTTCATCACCAATTGGACGGTGTCAATAATGTTGCTCAGTGGTTAGTGCATGCGGCGTGCAACCCCAAATCTTCTGCAACCTTTTCTACGAATTTTCTGGAACATTTTTTCTGAACATCTTTAGCATCAACGGTGTGGCCACTGTTGCTCAGTGTTCAGTGCGTGTGAGTTACAACCCCAAATCTTCTGCAACCGTTTTTTCAGGACATCTTCATCACCAATTGGACGGTGTCAATAATGTTGCTCAGTGGTTAGTTTTTCCAGGACATCTTCACCACCAATTGGACGGTGTCAATAATGTTGCTCAGTGGTTAGTGCGTGCGGCGTACAACCCCAAATCTTCTGCAACCTTTTCTGCAAATTTTCTGGAACATTTTTTCTGGACATCTTTAGCACCAACGGTGTGGCCACTGTTGCTAGTGGTAAGTGCGTGTGGGGTACAACCCCAAATCTTTTGCAACCGTTTTTTCAGGACATCTTCATCACCAATTGGACGGTGTCAATAATGTTGCTCAGTGGTTAGTGCGTACGGCGTACAACCCCAAATCTTCTGCAAATTTTCTTCAAATATTCTGGTAAATTTTTTCTGGATATCTTTAACACCAACGGCGTGGGGACTGTTGCTCAGTGGTCAGTGCATATGGGGTACAACCCCAAATCTTTTGCAACCGTTTTATCAGGACATCTTCATCACCAATTGGACTGTGTGAATAATGCTGCTCAGTGGTCAGTGCGTGCGGCGTTCAAGCCCTAATCTTCTGCGACCTTTTCTGCAAATTTCGTGAAACATTTTTTCTAAACATATTTAGCATCAACTGTGTGGCCACTGTTGCTAGTGGTAAGTGCGTGTGGGGTACAACCCCAAATCTTATACAACCTTTTTTTCAGGACATCTTCACCACCAAGTGGACGGTGTCAATAATGATGCTCAGTGGTTAGTTTTTTCAGGACATCTTCACCACCAATTGGACGGTGTGAATAATGTTGCTCAGTGGTCAGTGCGTGCGGCTTACAACCCCAAATCTTCTGCGACCTTTTCTGCAAATTTCGTGAAACATTTTTTCTAAACATATTTAGCATCAACTGTGTGGCCACTGTTGCTAGTGGTAAGTGCGTGTGGGGTACAACCCCAAATCTTATACAACCTTTTTTTCAGGACATCTTCACCACCAAGTGGACGGTGTGGCCACTGTTGCTCAGTATTCAGTTTGTGAGGCGTGCAACTCCACATCCTTTTTTTCAGGAGATCTTTTAGCATCAATTGGATGGTGTGGCCGCTGTTATTCTGTGGTCAGTGCGTTCGTCGCACTTCACCAAATTTTCTAAAATTTTTTTTTCCGGAGATCTTTCAGCACCTATTGGACGGTGTGAATAATGTTGCTCAGTGGTCAGTGCGTGCGGCTTACAACCCCAAATCTTCTGCGACCTTTTCTGCAAATTTCGTGAAACATTTTTTCTAAACATATTTAGCATCAACTGTGTGGCCACTGTTCCTCAGTGTTCAGTGCGTGTGGGGTACAACCCCAAATATTTTGCAACCGTTTTTTCTGGACATCTTCATCACCAATTGGACGGTGTCATTAATGTTGCTCAGTGGTTAGTGCGTGCGGCGTACAACCCCAAATCTTCTGCAATCTTTTCTGCAAATTTTCTGGAACATTTTTTCTGGACATCTTTAGCACCACTGTGTGGCCACTGTTGCTCAGTGTTCAGTGCATGTGGGGTACAACCCCAAATCTTTTGCAACCGTTTTTTCAGGACATCTTCATCACCAATTGGACGGTGTCAATAATGTTGCTCAGTGGTCAGTGCATCCGGCGTACAACCCTAAATCTTTTTTTCCGGAGATCTTCTAGCACCAATTGGATGGTGTGGCCACTGTTGCTCAGTGGTCAGTGCGTCCGGCGATCACCCCCAAATATTTTTTTTAAGGAGATCTTTTAGCATCAATTCTACGGTGTGGCCACTGTTGCTCAGTGGTCAGTGCGCACGACGTACAACCCCAAATCTTTTTTTTCAGGAGATCTTTTAGCATCAATTGGACGGTGTGGCCACTGTTGTTCAGTGGTCAGTGCGTCCGGCGTACAACCCCAAATCTTTTTTTCAGGAGATCTTTTAGCATCAATTCTACGGTGTGGCCACTGTTGCTCAGAGGTCAGTGAGCACGGCGTACAACCCCAAATCTTTTTTTTCAGGAGATCTTTTAGCATCAATTGGATGGTGTGGCCACTGTTAATCTGTGGTCAGTGCGTTCGGCGCACTTCACCAAATACTCTGAAATTTTTTTTTCGGAGATCTTTTAGCACCAATTGGACGGTGTCGCTACTGTTGCTCAGTGGTCGGCGCGCTCGGCGCACAACAACAAATTTTCTGAGATTTTTTTTCCGGAGACCTTTTAGCATCAATTGGATGGTGTGGCCACTATTGTTCTGTGGTCAGTGCGTTCGGCGCACTTCACCAAGTTTTCTGAAATTTTTATTCCGGAGATCTTTAAGCATCAATTGGACGGTGTGGCCACTGTTGCTCAGTAGTCAGTGCGTCCGGCGTACAACCCCAAATCTTTTTTTTCAGGAGATCTTTTAGCATCAATTGGATGGTTGTTCTGTGGTCAGTGCTTTCGGCGCACTTCACCAAGTTTTCCGAAATTTTTTTTTCGGTGATCTTTTAGCACCAATTGGACGGTGTGGCTACTGTTGCTCAGTGGTCGGCGCGCTCGGCGCACAACAACAAATTTTCTGAGATTTTTTTTCCGGAGATCTTTTGGCAGCAATTGGGTGGTGTGGCCACTTTTGCTCAGTGGTCAGTGCGTCCGGCGAAAAATACCATATCTTTTTTTCAGGAGATCTTTTAGCATCAATTCTACGGTGTGGCCACTGTTGCTCAGTGGTCAGTGCGCACGGCGTACAACCCCAAATCTTTTTTTTCAGGAGATCTCTTAGCATCAATTGGACGGTGTGGCCACTGTTGCTCAGTGGTCAGTGCGTCCGGCGTACAACCCCAAATCTTTTTTTATTTTTTTCGGTGATCTTTTAGCATCAATTGGACGGTGTGGCCACTGTTGCTCAGTGGTCAGTGCGTCCGGCGTACGACCCCAAATCTTTTTTTTCAGGAGATCTTTTAGCATCAATTGGACAGTGTGGCCACTGTTGCTCAGTGGTCAGTGCGTCCGGCGTACAACCCCAAATCTTTTTTTTCAGGAGATCTTTTAGCATCAATTGGACGATGTGGCCACTGTTGCTCAGTGGTCAGTGCGTCCGGCGTACAACCCCAAATCCTTTTATTCAGGAAATCTTTTAGCATCAATTGGACGGTGTGGCCACTGTTGCTCAGTGGTCAGTGCGTCCGGCGTACAACCCCATATCTTTTTTTTTCAGGAGATCTTTTAGCATCAATTGGATGGTGTGGCCACTGTTATTCTGTGGTCAGTGCGTTCGTCACACTTCAACAAATTTTCTAAAATTTTTTTTTCCGGAGATCTTTTAGCGCCATTTGGACGGTGTGATAATGTTGCTCTGTGGTCAGTGCGTGCGGCGTTCAAGCCCAAATCTTCTGCAACCTTTTCTGCAAATTTTGTGGAACATTTTTTCTGAACATCTGTAGCACCAACGGTGTGGCCACTGTTGCTCAGTGTTCAGTTTGTGAGGAGTACAACTCCACATCCTTTTTTCAGGAGATCTTTGAGCATGAATTGGATGGTGTGGCTACTGTTGCTCAAGGGTCAGTGCGTGTGGGGTACAACCCCAAATCTTTTGGAACCTTTTTTTCAAAGACATCTTCATCACCAATTGGACGGTGTCAATAATGTTGCTCAGTGGTTAGTGCATGCGGCGTGCAACCCCAAATCTTCTGCAACCTTTTCTACGAATTTTCTGGAACATTTTTTCTGAACATCTTTAGCATCAACGGTGTGGCCACTGTTGCTCAGTGTTCAGTGCGTGTGAGTTACAACCCCAAATCTTCTGCAACCGTTTTTTCAGGACATCTTCATCACCAATTGGACGGTGTCAATAATGTTGCTCAGTGGTTAGTTTTTCCAGGACATCTTCACCACCAATTGGACGGTGTCAATAATGTTGCTCAGTGGTTAGTGCGTGCGGCGTACAACCCCAAATCTTCTGCAACCTTTTCTGCAAATTTTCTGGAACATTTTTTCTGGACATCTTTAGCACCAACGGTGTGGCCACTGTTGCTAGTGGTAAGTGCGTGTGGGGTACAACCCCAAATCTTTTGCAACCGTTTTTTCAGGACATCTTCATCACCAATTGGACGGTGTCAATAATGTTGCTCAGTGGTTAGTGCGTACGGCGTACAACCCCAAATCTTCTGCAAATTTTCTTCAAATATTCTGGTAAATTTTTTCTGGATATCTTTAACACCAACGGCGTGGGGACTGTTGCTCAGTGGTCAGTGCATGTGGGGTACAACCCCAAATCTTTTGCAACCGTTTTATCAGGACATCTTCATCACCAATTGGACTGTGTGAATAATGCTGCTCAGTGGTCAGTGCGTGCGGCGTTCAAGCCCTAATCTTCTGCAACCTTTTCTGCAAATTTTCTGGAACATTTTTTCTGGACATCTTTAGCACCAACGGTGTGGCCACTGTTGCTAGTGGTAAGTGCGTATGGGGTACAACCCCAAATCTTTTGCAACCGTTTTTTCAGGACATCTTCATCACCAATTGGACGGTGTGAATAATGTTGCACAGTGGTTAGTGCATGCGGCGTACAACCCCAAATCTTCTGCAACCTTTTCTACAAATTTTCTGGAACATTTTTTGGAACATCTTTAGCATCAACAGTGTGGCCATTGTTGCTCAGTGTTCAGTGCGTGTGGGGTACAACCCCAAATCTTATACAACCTTTTTTTCAGGACATCTTCACCACCAATTGGACGGTGTGGCCACTGTTCCTCAGTGTTCAGTGCGTGTGGGGTACAACCCCAAATCTTTTGCAACCGTTTTTTCTGGACATCTTCATCACCAATTGGACGGTGTCATTAATGTTGGTCAGTGGTTAGTGCGTGCGGCGTACAACCCCAAATCTTCTGCAATCTTTTCTGCAAATTTTCTGGAACATTTTTTCTGGACATCTTTAGCACCAACTGTGTGGCCACTGTTGCTCAGTGTTCAGTGCATGTGGGGTACAACCCCAAATCTTTTGCAACCGTTTTTTCAGGACATCTTCATCACCAATTGGACGGTGTGAATAATGTTGCACAGTGGTTAGTGCATGCGGCGTACAACCCCAAATCTTCTGCAACCTTTTCTACAAATTTTCTGGAACATTTTTTGGAACATCTTTAGCATCAACAGTGTGGCCATTGTTGCTCAGTGTTCAGTGCGTGTGGGGTACAACCCCAAATCTTATACAACCTTTTTTTCAGGACATCTTCACCACCAATTGGACGGTGTGGCCACTGTTCCTCAGTGTTCAGTGCGTGTGGGGTACAACCCCAAATGTTTTGCAACCGTTTTTTCTGGACATCTTCATCACCAATTGGACGGTGTCATTAATGTTGCTCAGTGGTTAGTGCGTGCGGCGTACAACCCCAAATCTTCTGCAATCTTTTCTGCAAATTTTCTGGAACATTTTTTCTGGACATATTTAGCACCAAATGTGTGGCCACTGTTGCTCAGTGTTCAGTGCATGTGGGGTACAACCCCAAATCTTTTGCAACCGTTTTTTCAGGACATCTTCATCACCAATTTGACGGTGTCAATAATGTTGCTCAGTGGTCAGTGCGTCCGGCGTACAACCCCAAATCTTTTTTTTCAGGAGATCTTTTAGCATCAATTGGATGGTTGTTCTGTGGTCAGTGCTTTCGGCACACTTCACCAAGTTTTCCGAAATTTTTTTTTCGGTGATCTTTTAGTACCAATTGGACGGTGTGGCTACGGTTGCTCAGTGGTCGGCGCGCTCGGCGCACAACAACAAATTTTCTGAGATTTTTTTTCCGGAGATCTTTTGGCACCAATTGGGTGGTGTGGCCACTTTTGCTCAGTGGTCAGTGCGTCCGGCGAAAAATACCATATCTTTTTTTCAGGAGATCTTTTAGCATCAATTCTACGGTGTGGCCACTGTTGCTCAGTGGTCAGTGCGCACGGCGTACAACCCCAAATCTTTTTTTTCATTAGATCTCTTAGCATCAATTGGACGGTGTGGCCACTGTTGCTCAGTGGTCAGTGCGTCCGGCGTACAACCCCAAATCTTTTGCAACCGTTTTTTCAGGACATCTTCACCACCAATTGGACGGTGTGGCCACTGTTGCTCAGTATTCAGTTTGTGAGGCGTAAAACTCCAAATTTTTACTTGCACCTATATCTATAGGGCAAGTATTGTATTCGTCCAAAATTTCTAACTCGAGATTTTAATCAAACTTGACATTACTATAATGGAGAAGTCCAAAAAAGTAGGTCCGCCAATGCCGTCTGTCTGTCTGTCTGTCGGTCTGTCTGTCTGTCTGTCTGTGCACGAGGCTACAGCCTAAACTAGTGGATAGATTTAGATCAAACTTCATATATAGGGTCTGTGCGATAATCCCTAGAGGCGAAATCGGAATTTTCTTTCTAACCTCAAAATTTAGGGTAGTTTACTTAAGGCCGATTTCAGTTAAAATGGATTTTCTCGAAAACGGCTCTAACGATTTTGATTAAACTTCATATTTCAATTAGTCTAGTCAATTGCAATCAGATGATGTATCAACAATGGTACTTTACTTAGAGCCAATTTGACAAAAAGTCGATTTGTATTAAAACGGCTCCAATGATTTAATTCAAATTTAATATTCGGACTAGTACGAAGTAATGCAACATGATGGCGTACCACGTTTTGGTCTAAGTATGGTACAACGGTACTTAGGACCAAGGTGACTAAAAGCCGATTTGCTTGAAAACGCCATCAACGATTTTATTAAAATTTTCACATGAGATTAAACGTCTCAAATCCTATCAGGAACTGTATCACATTTTTGGCCAAAAGTTAGTATAACGGTATTTTTCGTGAAATCGAGCAGTTGGAGCCAATTTATTCGAAAACGGCTCCAACGATTTTTATTAAATTTTATATTAAAATAAGCCTTTTCAAACCCTATGAGATGGCATACAACATTTTGACCAAAACTGTTTTGAAAGATACTTTACTTATAGCCATCTTCATAAAAATACGCTTTTCTCGAAAACTTTTCTCGATCGTTACGGTTTTTTTTTATATCTAGGCTTCATTTACAAAACTCTATAAGATGGCATACCACGTTTTTGGTTAAAACTACCTAAAATTCCACATTCCTTACAACCAGCTTAACAAAAACACGATTTTCATATCATATTAATAGGCAAACATGAATTTTATCCCTACTTCTTCCTACTGAACCGATTTTAAAAATAGCAAAAGCTTTTCCACACAGATGCTCCTTATTTTATAGTTTGAGGCCAAATTGATAACAATGGTACAATAGCTTTCTAAAGATAAGTCAATCCATGTGCATTTACGGAAGTACACGCACACTATAGTGAACCAAAAAATATGTATGTATTGTACTTGACTTCTTGCACCATCTCACCGCAGTGTTGCTGCCAAGGTTTGAGAAAAAAATTTCACCAGAAGGGAAAAACGTACCTAAAGTATCAAAAAACAAATTCTGTATAATATTGCCATTATTACTAACAAAATATATCCCAATGGTAGTGAAACTATGTTGCAGAATGAAAAAGTTGGAAATTGTTATAAAGATGCCCTTTTATGGCATCTGTAGTCGAAACTGAAACTATCAACATAGCCATTTTTAAGAAATCGAAGCATGACTAGGTTAAAATCTAAATTAATAATCACTTCTGATACGTATCTATTACTTGGCAACACTCTAGAACACAGCTGTTGTCATGGAAACTTTTTTTTTTCTTACGATACAGGTTTTGATTGGTGCGCACGTGCTACTGGATTTGTTTGAATGTCATTTTCATTGGTTAAAACACAGAGAGAGAGAACGAAAATATTGTTACATTTTTAGGGACTTATTTTGGGTTTTAGCATATTCACCGGAGTTCATAGGCAATGGATTTATGAGTGAAATTGAATTAAAAGTAACGACCATGCTTAATTTTCAACAGCTTTATAAAATCCTACAGATGATATATGACGTTTTTGGCCAATCTGCTTAGAACAATGGTTTACCTATGGTCAACTTACATATGCTTACCTACTTATGTATATATTCGTTTATTTATTTTTTCCTCAAATACACAAAGAACTTTGAGATATAGGTGCAAGCTTGTACGGCCCAGTCGTGCACTTTATTTTTTTCGGTGATCTTTTAGCATCAATTGGACGGTGTGGCCACTGTTGCTCAGTGGTCAGTGCGTCCGGCGTACGACCCCAAATCTTTTTTTTCAGGAGATCTTTTAGCATCAATTGGACGGTGTGGCCACTGTTGCTCAGTGGTCAGTGCGTCCGGCGTACAACCCCAAATCTTTTTTTTCAGGAGATCTTTTAGCATCAATCGGACGATGTGGCCACTGTTGCTCAGTGGTCAGTGCGTCCGGCGTACAACGACAAATCCTTTTTTTCAGGAGATCTTTTAGCATCAATTGGACGGTGTGGCCACTGTTGCTCAGTGGTCAGTGCGTCCGGCGTACAACCCCAAATCTTTTTTTTTCAGGAGATCTTTTAGCATCAATTGGACGGTGTGGCCACTGTTGCTCAGTGGTCAGTGCGTCCGGCGTACAACCCCAAATCTTTTTTTTTCAGGAGATCTTTTAGCATCAATTGGACGGTGTGGCCACTGTTGCTCAGTGGTCAGTGCGTCCGGCGAACAACCCCAAATCTTTTTTCAGGAGATCTTTTAGCATCAATTGGACGGTGTGGCCACTGTTGCTCAGTGGTCAGTGCGTCCGGCGTACAGCCCCAAATCTTTTTTTTTCAGGAGATCTTTTAGCATCAATTGGACGATGTGGCCACTGTTGCTCAGTGGTCAGTGCGTCCGGCGTACAACGACAAATCCTTTTTTTCAGGAGATCTTTTAGCATCAATTGGACGGTGTGGCCACTGTTGCTCAGTGGTCAGTGCGTCCGGCGTACAACCCCAAATCTTTTTTTTTCAGGAGATCTTTTAGCATCAATTGGACGGTGTGGCCACTGTTGCTCAGTGGTCAGTGCGTCCGGCGTACAACCCCAAATCTTTTTTTTTCAGGAGATCTTTTAGCATCAATTGGACGATGTGGCCACTGTTGCTCAGTGGTCAGTGCATCCGTCGTACAACCCCAAATCTTTTATTTCAGGAGATCTTTTAGCATCAATTGGACGATGTGGCCACTGTTGCTCAGTGGTCAGTGCGTCCGGCGTACAACGACAAATCCTTTTTTTCAGGAAATCTTTTAGCATCAATTGGACGGTGTGGCCACTGTTGCTCAGTGGTCAGTGCGTCCGGCGTACAACCCCATATCTTTTTTTTTCAGGAGATCTTTTAGCATCAATTGGACGGTGTGGCCACTGTTGCTCAGTGGTCAGTGCGTCCGGCGAACAACCCCAAATCTTTTATTCAGGAGATCTTTTAGCATCAATTGGACGGTGTGGCCACTGTTGCTCAGTGGTCAGCGCGTCCGGCGAACAACCCCACATTTTTTATTCAGGAGATCTTTTAGCATCAATTGGACGGTGTGGCCACTGGTGCTCAGTGGTCAGTGCGTCCGGCGAGCAACCCCAAAACCTTTATTCAGGAGATCTTTTAGCATCAATTGGACGGTGTGGCCACTGTTGCTCAGTGGTCAGTGCATGTGGGGTACAACCCCAAATATTTTGCAACCGTTGTTTCAGGACATCTTCACCACCAATTGGACGGTGTGGCCACTGTTGCTCAGTATTCAGTTTGTGAGGCGTAAAACTCCAAATTTTTACTTGCACCTATACCTATAGGGCAAGTATTGTATTCGTGCAAAATTTCTAACTCGAGATTTTAATCAAACTTGACATTACTATAATGGAGAAGTCCAAAAAAGTAGGTCCGCCAATGCCGTCTGTCTGTCTGTCTGTCTGTGCACGAGGCTACAGCCTAAACTAGTGGATAGATTTAGATCAAACTTCATATATAGGGTCTGTGCGATAATCCCTAGAGGCGAAATCGGAATTTTCTTTCTAACCTCAAAATTAAGGGTAGTTTACTTAAGGCCGATTTCAGTTAAAATGGATTTTCTCGAAAACGGCTCCAACGATTTTGATTAAACTTCATATTTGAATTAGTCTGGTCAATTGTAATCAGATGATATATCGCGCTGCTTACCAAAATTGGCAACAATGGTACTTTACTTATAGCCAATTTGGCGAAAAGTTAATTTGCGAGAAAACGGCTTCAATGATTTAGTTCAAATTTCATATTTGGACTAGTACGAGGTAATGCAACACAATGGCGTACCACTTTTCGGTCTGAGTATGATATAACGGTACTTACGACCAAGGTGACTAAAAGCCGATTTGCTTGAAAACGCCTTCAACGATTTTATTAAAATTTTCACATGAGATTAAACGTCTCAAATCCTATCAGGAACTGTATCACATTTTTGGCCAAAAGTTAGTATAACGGTATTTTTCGTGAAATCGAGCAGTTGGAGCCAATTTATTCGAAAACGGCTCCAACGATTTTTATTAAATTTTATATTAAAATAAGCCTTTTCAAACCCTATGAGATGGCATACAACATTTTGACCAAAACTGTTTTGAAAGGTACTTTACTTATAGCCATCTTCATAAAAATACGCTTTTCTCGAAAACTTTTCTCGATCGTTACGTTTTTTTTTTATATCTAGGCTTCATTTACAAAACTCTATAAGATGGCATACCACGTTTTTGGTTAAAACTACCTAAAATTCCACATTCCTTACAACCAGCTTAACAAAAACACGATTTTCATATCATATTAATAGGCAAACATGAATTTTATCCCTACTTCTTCCTACTGAACCGATTTTAAAAATAGCAAAAGCTTTTCCACACAGATGCTCCTTATTTTATAGCTTGAGGCCAAATTGATAACAATGGTACAATAGCTTTCTAAAGATAAGTCAATCCATGTGCATTTACGGAAGTACACGCACACTATAGTGAACCAAAAAATATGTATGTATTGTACTTGACTTCTTGCACCATCTCACCGCAGTGTTGCTGCCAAGGTTTGAGAAAAAAATTTCACCAGAAGGGAAAAACGTACCTAAAGTATCAAAAAACAAATTCTGTATAATATTGCCATTATTACTAACAAAATATATCCCAATGGTAGTGAAACTATGTTGCAGAATCAAAAAGTTGGAAATTGTTATAAAGATGCCCTTTTATGGCATCTGTAGTCGAAACTGAAACTATCAACATAGCCATTTTTAAGAAATCGAAGCATGACTAGGTTAAAATCTAAATTAATAACCACTTCTGATACGTATCTATTACTTGGCAACACTCTAGAACACAGCTGTTGTCATGGAAACTTTTTACTTGCACCTATACCTATAGGGCAAGTATTGTATTCGTGCAAAATTTGGAACTCGAGATTTTAATCAAACTTGACATTACTATAATGGAGAAGTCCAAAAAAGTAGGTCCGCCAATGCCGTCTGTCTGTCTGTCTGTCTGTCTGTCTGTCTGTCTGTCCGTCTGTCTGTCTGTCTGTCAGTCTGTCTGTCTGTCTGTATATTCGACTGCAGCCTAAACGGCTGGACGGATTTGCTTCAAACTTATATATATAGGGTCTGTGGGATATTCCCTAGAGGCGAAATTTGAATTTTCATTCTAACCTCAAAATTAAGGGTAGTTTACTTAAGGCCGATTTCAGTTTAAATGGATTTTCTCGAAAACGGCTCTAACGATTTCGATAAAATTTAATGTGTGGGTTAGTTTGGGCATATGCTATGAGGTGGCTTACCACGTTTTTCACGAAAAATTCGAATAACGTTAATATTGAAAATCAGATGTTTCTCGGGTATTTGTTCGGCGATTGGGCTAAAAATTATTATTTGTAGGTTATAAGACAAGTGCAAAATGATGGCATACCAAATTTTAGAATGCCACGCCCACTTTTATAAAACTTATTTTTTTTCAAATTTTTTACTAGAAATTGAGAAAAAATTATTTAAGCAAAGTAATAGGCCCTAAAATTCTCTATAATTCACTCAAACATCTTATCTGGCCACGCCCACTTTTAAAGGTGTTTTTTTTTAAAAAAACATTGAGTAAACTCCTACAATGTTATGATTATTATTCCATCGAAACGCGGAATGCCACGCCTACTTTACTGGGAAGAGCAAAACTTGGACTTTAATCCTGATAAAATTATGCACTTATAGCATTACGGTGCAAGTACGTACGACCCAGTCGTGCACTTTATTTTTTCTTACGATACAGGTTTTGATTGGTGCGCACGTGCTACTGGATTTGTTTGAATGTCATTTTCATTGGTTAAAACACAGAGAGAGAGAAAGAAAATATTGTTACATTTTTAGGGACTTATTTTGGGTTTTAGCATATTCACCGGAGTTCATAGGCAATGGATTTATGAGTGAAATTGAATTAAAAGTAACGACCATGCTTAATTTTCAACAGCTTTATAAAATCCTACAGATGATATATGACGTTTTTGGCCAATCTGCTTAGAACAATGGTTTACCTATGGTCAACTTACATATGCTTACCTACTTATGTATATATTCGTTTATTTATTTTTTCCTCAAATACACAAAGAACTTTGAGATATAGGTGCAAGCTTGTACGGCCCAGTCGTGCACTTTATTTTTTTCGGTGATCTTTTAGCATCAATTGGACGGTGTGGCCACTGTTGCTCAGTGGTCAGTGCGTCCGGCGTACGACCCCAAATCTTTTTTTTCAGGAGATCTTTTAGCATCAATTGGACGGTGTGGCCACTGTTGCTCAGTGGTCAGTGCGTCCGGCGTACAACCCCAAATCTTTTTTTTCAGGAGATCTTTTAGCATCAATCGGACGATGTGGCCACTGTTGCTCAGTGGTCAGTGCGTCCGGCGTACAACGACAAATCCTTTTTTTCAGGAGATCTTTTAGCATCAATTGGACGGTGTGGCCACTGTTGCTCAGTGGTCAGTGCGTCCGGCGTACAACCCCAAATCTTTTTTTTTCAGGAGATCTTTTAGCATCAATTGGACGGTGTGGCCACTGTTGCTCAGTGGTCAGTGCGTCCGGCGTACAACCCCAAATCTTTTTTTTTCAGGAGATCTTTTAGCATCAATTGGACGGTGTGGCCACTGTTGCTCAGTGGTCAGTGCGTCCGGCGAACAACCCCAAATCTTTTTTCAGGAGATCTTTTAGCATCAATTGGACGGTGTGGCCACTGTTGCTCAGTGGTCAGTGCGTCCGGCGTACAGCCCCAAATCTTTTTTTTTCAGGAGATCTTTTAGCATCAATTGGACGATGTGGCCACTGTTGCTCAGTGGTCAGTGCGTCCGGCGTACAACGACAAATCCTTTTTTTCAGGAGATCTTTTAGCATCAATTGGACGGTGTGGCCACTGTTGCTCAGTGGTCAGTGCGTCCGGCGTACGACCCCAAATCTTTTTTTTCAGGAGATCTTTTAGCATCAATTGGACGGTGTGGCCACTGTTGCTCAGTGGTCAGTGCGTCCGGCGTACAACCCCAAATCTTTTTTTTTCAGGAGATCTTTTAGCATCAATTGGACGATGTGGCCACTGTTGCTCAGTGGTCAGTGCGTCCGGCGTACAACGACAAATCCTTTTTTTCAGGAAATCTTTTAGCATCAATTGGACGGTGTGGCCACTGTTGCTCAGTGGTCAGTGCGTCCGGCGTACAACCCCATATCTTTTTTTTTCAGGAGATCTTTTAGCATCAATTGGACGGTGTGGCCACTGTTGCTCAGTGGTCAGTGCGTCCGGCGAACAACCCCAAATCTTTTATTCAGGAGATCTTTTAGCATCAATTGGACGGTGTGGCCACTGTTGCTCAGTGGTCAGCGCGTCCGGCGAACAACCCCAAATCTTTTATTCACGAGATCTTTTAGCATCAATTGGACGGTGTGGCCACTGTTGCTCAGTGGTCAGTGCATCCGTCGTACAACCCCAAATCTTTTATTTCAGGAGATCTTTTAGCATCAATTCTACGGTGTGGACACTGTTGCTCAGTGGTCAGTGCATCCGGCGTACAACCCCAAATCATTTTTTTCAGGAGATCTTTTAGCATCAATTGGACGGTGTGGCCACTGTTGCTCAGTGGTCAGTGCATCCGTCGTACAACCCCAAATCTTTTATTCAGGAGATCTTTTAGCATCAATTGGACGGTGTGGCCACAGTTGCTCAGTGGTCAGTGCATCCGGCGAACAACCCCAAATCTTTTATTCAGGAGATCTTTTAGCATCAATTGGACGGTGTGGCCACTGTTGCTCAGTGGTCAGCGCGTCCGGCGAACAACCCCAAATCTTTTATTCAGGAGATCTTTTAGCATCAATTGGACGGTGTGGCCACTGTTGCTAAGTGGTCAGTGCATCCGTCGTACAACCCCAAATCTTTTTTTTCAGGAGATCTTTTAGCATCAATTCTACGGTGTGGACACTGTTGCTCAGTGGTCAGTGCATCCGGCGTACAACCCCAAATCATTTTTTTCAGGAGATCTTTTAGCATCAATTGGACGGTGTGGCCACTGTTGCTCAGTGGTCAGTGCATCCGGCGTACAACCCCAAATCATTTTTTTCAGGAGATCTTTTAGCATCAATTCTACGGTGTGGCCACTGTTGCTCAGTGGTCAGTGCATCCGGCGTACAACCCCATATCTTTTTTTTTCAGGAGATCTTTTAGCATCAATTGGACGGTGTGGCCACTGTTGCTCAGTGGTCAGTGCGTCCGGCGAACAACCCCAAATCTTTTATTCAGGAGATCTTTTAGCATCAATTGGACGGTGTGGCCACTGTTGCTCAGTGGTCAGCGCGTCCGGCGAACAACCCCAAATTTTTTATTCAGGAGATCTTTTAGCATCAATTGGACGGTGTGGCCACTGGTGCTCAGTGGTCAGTGCGTCCGGCGAGCAACCCCAAAACCTTTATTCAGGAGATCTTTTAGCATCAATTGGACGGTATGGCCACTGTTGCTCAGTGGTCAGTGCATCCGGCGTACAACCCCAAATCTTTTTTTCCGGAGATCTTCTAGCACCAATTGGATGGTGTCATTAATGTTGCTCAGTGGTCAGTGCATCCGGCGTACAACCCAAAATCTTTTTTTTCAGGAGATCTTTTAGTATCAATTCTACGGTGTGGCCACTGTTGCTCAGTGGTCAGTGCGCACGGCGTACAACCCAAAATCTTTTTTTTCAGGAGATCTTTTAGCATCAATTGGACGGTGTGGCCACTGTTGCTCAGTGGCCAGTGCGTCCGGCGTACAACCCCAAATCTTTTTTTTCAGGAGATCTTTTAGCATCAATTCTACGGTGTGGACACTGGTCAGTGCGCATGGCGTACAACCCCAAATCTTTTTTTCAGGAGATCTTTTAGCATCAATTGGATGGTGTGGCCACTGTTAATCTGTGGTCAGTGCGTTCGGCGCACTTCACCAAATACTCTGAAATTTTGTTTTTTTTTTTTCGGTGATCTTTTAGCACCAATTGGACGGTGTGGCTACTGTTGCTCAGTGTTCAGTTTGTGAGGCGTACAACTCCAAATCCTTTTTTCCAGGAGATCTTTTGACATCAATTGGATGGTGTGGCTACTGTTGTTCGGCGCACTTCAACAAATTTTCTGAAATTGTTTTTTCCGTAGATCTTTTAGCACCAATTGGACGGTGTTGCTAATGTAGTTCAGTGGACAGTGCGTGCGTCGTACAACCCCAAATCTTCTGCAATCTTTTCTGCAAATTCTCTGGAACATTTTTTCTGGACATCTTTAGCACCAACAGTATGGCCACTGTTGCTCAGTGGTCAGTGAGTGTGGGGTACAAACCCAAATATTTTGCAACCGTTGTTTCAGGACATCTTCACCACCAATTGGACGGTGTGGCCACTGTTGCTCAGTGGTCAGTGCGTCCGGCGAACAACCCCAAATCTTTTATTCAGGAGATCTTTTAGCATCAATTGGACGGTGTGGCCACTGTTGCTCAGTGTTCAGCGCGTCCGGCGAACAACCCCAAATCTTTTATTCACGAGATCTTTTAGCATCAATTGGACGGTGTGGCCACTGTTGCTCAGTGGTCAGTGCATCCGTCGTACAACCCCAAATCTTTTATTTCAGGAGATCTTTTAGCATCAATTCTACGGTGTGGACACTGTTGCTCAGTGGTCAGTGCATCCGGCGTACAACCCCAAATCATTTTTTTCAGGAGATCTTTTAGCATCAATTGGACGGTGTGGCCACTGTTGCTCAGTGGTCAGTGCATCCGTCGTACAACCCCAAATCTTTTATTCAGGAGATCTTTTAGCATCAATTGGACGGTGTGGCCACAGTTGCTCAGTGGTCAGTGCATCCGGCGAACAACCCCAAATCTTTTATTCAGGAGATCTTTTAGCATCAATTGGACGGTGTGGCCACTGTTGCTCAGTGGTCAGCGCGTCCGGCGAACAACCCCAAATCTTTTATTCAGGAGATCTTTTAGCATCAATTGGACGGTGTGGCCACTGTTGCTAAGTGGTCAGTGCATCCGTCGTACAACCCCAAATCTTTTTTTTCAGGAGATCTTTTAGCATCAATTCTACGGTGTGGACACTGTTGCTCAGTGGTCAGTGCATCCGGCGTACAACCCCAAATCATTTTTTTCAGGAGATCTTTTAGCATCAATTGGACGGTGTGGCCACTGTTGCTCAGTGGTCAGTGCATCCGGCGTACAACCCCAAATCATTTTTTTCAGGAGATCTTTTAGCATCAATTCTACGGTGTGGCCACTGTTGCTCAGTGGTCAGTGCATCCGGCGTACAACCCCATATCTTTTTTTTTCAGGAGATCTTTTAGCATCAATTGGACGGTGTGGCCACTGTTGCTCAGTGGTCAGTGCGTCCGGCGAACAACCCCAAATCTTTTATTCAGGAGATCTTTTAGCATCAATTGGACGGTGTGGCCACTGTTGCTCAGTGGTCAGCGCGTCCGGCGAACAACCCCAAATTTTTTATTCAGGAGATCTTTTAGCATCAATTGGACGGTGTGGCCACTGGTGCTCAGTGGTCAGTGCGTCCGGCGAGCAACCCCAAAACCTTTATTCAGGAGATCTTTTAGCATCAATTGGACGGTATGGCCACTGTTGCTCAGTGGTCAGTGCATCCGGCGTACAACCCCAAATCTTTTTTTCCGGAGATCTTCTAGCACCAATTGGATGGTGTCATTAATGTTGCTCAGTGGTCAGTGCATCCGGCGTACAACCCAAAATCTTTTTTTTCAGGAGATCTTTTAGTATCAATTCTACGGTGTGGCCACTGTTGCTCAGTGGTCAGTGCGCACGGCGTACAACCCAAAATCTTTTTTTTCAGGAGATCTTTTAGCATCAATTGGACGGTGTGGCCACTGTTGCTCAGTGGCCAGTGCGTCCGGCGTACAACCCCAAATCTTTTTTTTCAGGAGATCTTTTAGCATCAATTCTACGGTGTGGACACTGGTGAGTGCGCATGGCGTACAACCCCAAATCTTTTTTTCAGGAGATCTTTTAGCATCAATTGGATGGTGTGGCCACTGTTAATCTGTGGTCAGTGCGTTCGGCGCACTTCACCAAATACTCTGAAATTTTGTTTTTTTTTTTTCGGTGATCTTTTAGCACCAATTGGACGGTGTGGCTACTGTTGCTCAGTGTTCAGTTTGTGAGGCGTACAACTCCAAATCCTTTTTTCCAGGAGATCTTTTGACATCAATTGGATGGTGTGGCTACTGTTGTTCGGCGCACTTCAACAAATTTTCTGAAATTGTTTTTTCCGTAGATCTTTTAGCACCAATTGGACGGTGTTGCTAATGTAGTTCAGTGGACAGTGCGTGCGTCGTACAACCCCAAATCTTCTGCAATCTTTTCTGCAAATTCTCTGGAACATTTTTTCTGGACATCTTTAGCACCAACAGTATGGCCACTGTTGCTCAGTGGTCAGTGAGTGTGGGGTACAACCCCAAATATTTTGCAACCGTTGTTTCAGGACATCTTCACCACCAATTGGACGGTGTGGCCACTGTTGCTCAGTATTCAGTTTGTGAGGCGTAAAACTCCAAATTTTTACTTGCACCTATACCTATAGGGCAAGTATTGTATTCGTGCAAAATTTCTAACTCGAGATTTTAATCAAACTTGACATTACTATAATGGAGAAGTCCAAAAAAGTAGGTCCGCCAATGCCGTCTGTCTGTCTGTCTGTCTGTCTGTCTGTGCACGAGGCTACAGCCTAAACTAGTGGATAGATTTAGATCAAACTTCATATATAGGGTCTGTGCGATAATCCCTAGAGGCGAAATCGGAATTTTCTTTCTAACCTCAAAATTAAGGGTAGTTTACTTAAGGCCGATTTCAGTTAAAATGGATTTTCTCGAAAACGGCTCCAACGATTTTGATTAAACTTCATATTTGAATTAGTCTGGTCAAATGTAATCAGATGATATATCGCGCTGCTTACCAAAATTGGCAACAATGGTACTTTACTTATAGCCAATTTGGCGAAAAGTTAATTTGCGAGAAAACGGCTTCAATGATTTAGTTCAAATTTCATATTTGGACTAGTACGAGGTAATGCAACACAATGGCGTACCACTTTTCGGTCTGAGTATGATATAACGGTACTTACGACCAAGGTGACTAAAAGCCGATTTGCTTGAAAACGCCTTCAACGATTTTATTAAAATTTTCACATGAGATTAAACGTCTCAAATCCTATCAGGAACTGTATCACATTTTTGGCCAAAAGTTAGTATACCGGTATTTTTCGTGAAATCGAGCAGTTGGAGCCAATTTATTCGAAAACGGCTCCAACGATTTTTATTAAATTTTATATTAAAATAAGCCTTTTCAAACTTTTGAAAGGTACTTTACTTATAGCCATCTTCATAAAAATACGCTTTTCTCGAAAACTTTTCTCGATCGTTACGGTTTTTTTTTATATCTAGGCTTCATTTACAAAACTCTATAAGATGGCATACCACGTTTTTGGTTAAAACTACCTAAAATTCCACATTCCTTACAACCAGCTTAACAAAAACACGATTTTCATATCATATTAATAGGCAAACATGAATTTTATCCCTACTTCTTCCTACTGAACCGATTTTAAAAATAGCAAAAGCTTTTCCACACAGATGCTCCTTATTTTATAGTTTGAGGCCAAATTGATAACAATGGTACAATAGCTTTCTAAAGATAAGTCAATCCATGTGCATTTACGGAAGTACACGCACACTATAGTGAACCAAAAAATATGTATGTATTGTACTTGACTTCTTGCACCATCTCACCGCAGTGTTGCTGCCAAGGTTTGAGAAAAAAATTTCACCAGAAGGGAAAAACGTACCTAAAGTATCAAAAAACAAATTCTGTATAATATTGCCATTATTACTAACAAAATATATCCCAATGGTAGTGAAACTATGTTGCAGAATCAAAAAGTTGGAAATTGTTATAAAGATGCCCTTTTATGGCATCTGTAGTCGAAACTGAAACTATCAACATAGCCATTTTTAAGAAATCGAAGCATGACTAGGTTAAAATCTAAATTAATAATCACTTCTGATACGTATCTATTACTTGGCAACACTCTAGAACACAGCTGTTGTCATGGAAACTTTTTTTTTTCTTACGATACAGGTTTTGATTGGTGCGCACGTGCTACTGGATTTGTTTGAATGTCATTTTCATTGGTTAAAACACAGAGAGAGAGAAAGAAAATATTGTTACATTTTTAGGGACTTATTTTGGGTTTTAGCATATTCACCGGAGTTCATAGGCAATGGATTTATGAGTGAAATTGAATTAAAAGTAACGACCATGCTTAATTTTCAACAGCTTTATAAAATCCTACAGATGATATATGACGTTTTTGGCCAATCTGCTTAGAACAATGGTTTACCTATGGTCAACTTACATATGCTTACCTACTTATGTATATATTCGTTTATTTATTTTTTCCTCAAATACACAAAGAATTTTGAGATATAGGTGCAAGCTTGTACGGCCCAGTCGTGCACTTTATTTTTTTCGGTGATCTTTTAGCATCAATTGGACGGTGTGGCCACTGTTGCTCAGTGGTCAGTGCGTCCGGCGTACGACCCCAAATCTTTTTTTTCAGGAGATCTTTTAGCATCAATTGGACGGTGTGGCCACTGTTGCTCAGTGGTCAGTGCGTCCGGCGTACAACGACAAATCCTTTTTTTCAGGAAATCTTTTAGCATCAATTGGACGGTGTGGCCACTGTTGCTCAGTGGTCAGTGCGTCCGGCGTACAACCCCATATCTTTTTTTTTCAGGAGATCTTTTAGCATCAATTGGACGGTGTGGCCACTGTTGCTCAGTGGTCAGTGCGTCCGGCGAACAACCCCAAATCTTTTATTCAGGAGATCTTTTAGCATCAATTGGACGGTGTGGCCACTGTTGCTCAGTGGTCAGCGCGTCCGGCGAACAACCCCAAATCTTTTATTCAGGAGATCTTTTAGCATCAATTGGACGGTGTGGCCACTGTTGCTCAGTGGTCAGTGCATCCGTCGTACAACCCCAAATCTTTTTTTTCAGGAGATCTTTTAGCATCAATTCTACGGTGTGGACACTGTTGCTCAGTGGTCAGTGCATCCGGCGTACAACCCCAAATCATTTTTTTCAGGAGATCTTTTAGCATCAATTGGACGGTGTGGCCACTGTTGCTCAGTGGTCAGTGCATCCGTCGTACAACCCCAAATCTTTTATTCAGGAGATCTTTTAGCATCAATTGGACGGTGTGGCCACAGTTGCTCAGTGGTCAGTGCATCCGGCGAACAACCCCAAATCTTTTATTCAGGAGATCTTTTAGCATCAATTGGACGGTGTGGCCACTGTTGCTCAGTGGTCAGCGCGTCCGGCGAACAACCCCAAATCTTTTATTCAGGAGATCTTTTAGCATCAATTGGACGGTGTGGCCACTGTTGCTCAGTGGTCAGTGCATCCGTCGTACAACCCCAAATCCTTTTTTTCAGGAGATCTTTTAGCATCAATTCTACGATGTGGACACTGTTGCTCAGTGGTCAGTGCATCCGGCATACAACCCCAAATCATTTTTTTCAGGAGATCTTTTAGCATCAATTGGACGGTGTGGCCACTGTTGCTCAGTGGTCAGTGGATCCGTCGTACAACCCCAAATCTTTTTTTTCAGGAGATCTTTTAGCATCAATTCTACGGTGTGGCCACTGTTGCTCAGTGGTCAGTGCATCCGGCGTACAACCCCATATCTTTTTTTTTCAGGAGATCTTTTAGCATCAATTGGACGGTGTGGCCACTGTTGCTCAGTGGTCAGCGCGTCCGGCGAACAACCCCAAATTTTTTATTCAGGAGATCTTTTAGCATCAATTGGACGGTGTGGCCACTGGTGCTCAGTGGTCAGTGCGTCCGGCGAGCAACCCCAAAACCTTTATTCAGGAGATCTTTTAGCATCAATTGGACGGTATGGCCACTGTTGCTCAGTGGTCAGTGCATCCGGCGTACAACCCCAAATCTTTTTTTCCGGAGATCTTCTAGCACCAATTGGATGGTGTCATTAATGTTGCTCAGTGGTCAGTGCATCCGGCGTACAACTCAAAATCTTTTTTTTCAGGAGATCTTTTAGTATCAATTCTACGGTGTGGCCACTGTTGCTCAGTGGTCAGTGCGCACGGCGTACAACCCAAAATCTTTTTTTTCAGGAGATCTTTTAGCATCAATTGGACGGTGTGGCCACTGTTGCTCAGTGGCCAGTGCGTCCGGCGTACAACCCCAAATCTTTTTTTTCAGGAGATCTTTTAGCATCAATTCTACGGTGTGGACACTGGTCAGTGCGCATGGCGTACAACCCCAAATCTTTTTTTCAGGAGATCTTTTAGCATCAATTGGATGGTGTGGCCACTGTTAATCTGTGGTCAGTGCGTTCGGCGCACTTCACCAAATACTCTGAAATTTTGTTTTTTTTTTTTCGGTGATCTTTTAGCACCAATTGGACGGTGTGGCTACTGTTGCTCAGTGTTCAGTTTGTGAGGCGTACAACTCCAAATCCTTTTTTCCAGGAGATCTTTTGACATCAATTGGATGGTGTGGCTACTGTTGTTCGGCGCACTTCAACATATTTTCTGAAATTGTTTTTTCCGTAGATCTTTTTGCACCAATTGGACGGTGTTGCTAATGTAGTTCAGTGGACAGTGCGTGCGTCGTACAACCCCAAATCTTCTGCAATCTTTTCTGCAAATTCTCTGGAACATTTTTTCTGGACATCTTTAGCACCAACAGTATGGCCACTGTTGCTCAGTGGTCAGTGCGTGTGGGGTACAACCCCAAATATTTTGCAACCGTTGTTTCAGGACATCTTCACCACCAATTGGACGGTGTGGCCACTGTTGCTCAGTATTCAGTTTGTGAGGCGTAAAACTCCAAATTTTTACTTGCACCTATACCTATAGGGCAAGTATTGTATTCGTGCAAAATTTCTAACTCGAGATTTTAATCAAACTTGACATTACTATAATGGAGAAGTCCAAAAAAGTAGGTCCGCCAATGCCGTCTGTCTGTCTGTCTGTCTGTCTGTCTGTGCACGAGGCTACAGCCTAAACTAGTGGATAGATTTAGATCAAGCTTCATATATAGGGTCTGTGCGATAATCCCTAGAGGCGAAATCGGAATTTTCTTTCTAACCTCAAAATTAAGGGTAGTTTACTTAAGGCCGATTTCAGTTAAAATGGATTTTCTCGAAAACGGCTCCAACGATTTTGATTAAACTTCATATTTGAATTAGTCTGGTCAATTGTAATCAGATGATATATCGCGCTGCTTACCAAAATTGGCAACAATGGTACTTTACTTATAGCCAATTTGGCGAAAAGTTAATTTGCGAGAAAACGGCTTCAATGATTTAGTTCAAATTTCATATTTGGACTAGTACGAGGTAATGCAACACAATGGCGTACCACTTTTCGGTCTGAGTATGATATAACGGTACTTACGACCAAGGTGACTAAAAGCCGATTTGCTTGAAAACGCCTTCAACGATTTTATTAAAATTTTCACATGAGATTAAACGTCTCAAATCCTATCAGGAACTGTATCACATTTTTGGCCAAAAGTTAGTATAACGGTATTTTTCGTGAAATCGAGCAGTTGGAGCCAATTTATTCGAAAACGGCTCCAACGATTTTTATTAAATTTTATATTAAAATAAGCCTTTTCAAACTTTTGAAAGGTACTTTACTTATAGCCATCTTCATAAAAATACGCTTTTCTCGAAAACTTTTCTCGATCGTTACGTTTTTTTTTATATCTAGGCTTCATTTACAAAACTCTATAAGATGGCATACCACGTTTTTGGTTAAAACTACCTAAAATTCCACATTCCTTACAACCAGCTTAACAAAAACACGATTTTCATATCATATTAATAGGCAAACATGAATTTTATCCCTACTTCTTCCTACTGAACCGATTTTAAAAATAGCAAAAGCTTTTCCACACAGATGCTCCTTATTTTATAGCTTGAGGCCAAATTGATAACAATGGTACAATAGCTTTCTAAAGATAAGTCAATCCATGTGCATTTACGGAAGTACACGCACACTATAGTGAACCAAAAAATATGTATGTATTGTACTTGACTTCTTGCACCATCTCACCGCAGTGTTGCTGCCAAGGTTTGAGAAAAAAATTTCACCAGAAGGGAAAAACGTACCTAAAGTATCAAAAAACAAATTCTGTATAATATTGCCATTATTACTAACAAAATATATCCCAATGGTAGTGAAACTAAGTTGCAGAATCAAAAAGTTGGAAATTGTTATAAAGATGCCCTTTTATGGCATCTGTAGTCGAAACTGAAACTATCAACATAGCCATTTTTAAGAAATCGAAGCATGACTAGGTTAAAATCTAAATTAATAACCACTTCTGATACGTATCTATTACTTGGCAACACTCTAGAACACAGCTGTTGTCATGGAAACTTTTTTTTTTCTTACGATACAGGTTTTGATTGGTGCGCACGTGCTACTGGATTTGTTTGAATGTCATTTTCATTGGTTAAAACACAGAGAGAGAGAAAGAAAATATTGTTACATTTTTAGGGACTTATTTTGGGTTTTAGCATATTCACCGAAGTTCATAGGCAATGGATTTATGAGTGAAATTGAATTAAAAGTAACGACCATGCTTAATTTTCAACAGCTTTATAAAATCCTACAGATGATATATGACGTTTTTGGCCAATCTGCTTAGAACAATGGTTTACCTATGGTCAACTTACATATGCTTACCTACTTATGTACATATTCGTTTATTTATTTTTTCCTCAAATACACAAAGAATTTTGAGATATAGGTGCAAGCTTGTACGGCCCAGTCGTGCACTTTATTTTTTTCGGTGATCTTTTAGCATCAATTGGACGGTGTGGCCACTGTTGCTCAGTGGTCAGTGCGTCCGGCGTACGACCCCAAATCTTTTTTTTCAGGAGATCTTTTAGCATCAATTGGACGGTGTGGCCACTGTTGCTCAGTGGTCAGTGCGTCCGGCGTACAACCCCAAATCTTTTTTTTCAGGAGATCTTTTAGCATCAATTGGACGATGTGGCCACTGTTGCTCAGTGGTCAGTGCGTCCGGCGTACAACCCCAAATCCTTTTTTTCAGGAAATCTTTTAGCATCAATTGGACGGTGTGGCCACTGTTGCTCAGTGGTGAGTGCGTCCGGCGTACAACCCCATATCTTTTTTTTTCAGGAGATCTTTTAGCATCAATTGGACGGTGTGGCCACTGTTGCTCAGTGGTCAGTGCGTCCGGCGAACAACCCCAAATCTTTTATTCAGGAGATCTTTTAGCATCAATTGGACGGTGTGGCCACTGTTGCTCAGTGGTCAGTGCGTCCGGCGTACAACCCCATATCTTTTTTTGTCAGGAGATCTTTTAGCATCAATTGGACGGTGTGGCCACTGTTGCTCAGTGGTCAGTGCATCCGTCGTACAACCCCAAATCTTTTTTTTCAGGAGATCTTTTAGCATCAATTCTACGGTGTGGACACTGTTGCTCAGTGGTCAGTGCATCCGGCGTACAACCCCAAATCATTTTTTTCAGGAGATCTTTTAGCATCAATTGGACGGTGTGGCCACTGTTGCTCAGTGGTCAGTGCATCCGTCGTACAACCCCAAATCTTTTATTCAGGAGATCTTTTAGCATCAATTGGACGGTGTGGCCACAGTTGCTCAGTGGTCAGCGCGTCCGGCGAACAACCCCAAATCTTTTATTCAGGAGATCTTTTAGCATCAATTGGACGGTGTGGCCACTGTTGCTCAGTGGTCAGCGCGTCCGGCGAACAACCCCAAATCTTTTATTCAGGAGATCTTTTAGCATCAATTGGACGGTGTGGCCACTGTTGCTCAGTGGTCAGTGCATCCGTCGTACAACCCCTAATCTTTTTTTTCAGGAGATCTTTTAGCATCAATTCTACGGTGTGGACACTGTTGCTCAGTGGTCAGTGCATCCGGCGTACAACCCCAAATCATTTTTTTCAGGAGATCTTTTAGCATCAATTGGACGGTGTGGCCACTGTTGCTCAGTGGTCAGTGCATCCGTCGTACAACCCCAAATCTTTTTTTCAGGAGATCTTTTAGCATCAATTCTACGGTGTGGCCACTGTTGCTCAGTGGTCAGTGCATCCGGCGTACAACCCCATATCTTTTTTTTTCAGGAGATCTTTTAGCATCAATTGGACGGTGTGGCCACTGTTGCTCAGTGGTCAGTGCGTCCGGCGAACAACCCCAAATCTTTTATTCAGGAGATCTTTTAGCATCAATTGGACGGTGTGGCCACTGGTGCTCAGTGGTCAGTGGCAAGGTGGCGTACCACTTTTCGGTCTGAGTATGATATAACGGTACTTACGACCAAGGTGACTAAAAGCCGATTTGCTTGAAAACGCCTTCAACGATTTTATTAAAATTTTCACATGAGATTAAACGTCTCAAATCCTATCAGGAACTGTATCACATTTTTGGCCAAAAGTTAGTATAACGGTATTTTTCGTGAAATCGAGCAGTTGGAGCCAATTTATTCGAAAACGGCTCCAACGATTTTTATTAAATTTTATATTAAAATAAGCCTTTTCAAACCCTATGAGATGGCATACAACATTTTGACCAAAACTGTTTTGAAAGGTACTTTACTTATAGCCATCTTCATAAAAATACGCTTTTCTCGAAAACTTTTCTCGATCGTTACGTTTTTTTTTATATCTAGGCTTCATTTACAAAACTCTATAAGATGGCATACCACGTTTTTGGTTAAAACTACCTAAAATTCCACATTCCTTACAACCAGCTTAACAAAAACACGATTTTCATATCATATTAATAGGCAAACATGAATTTTATCCCTACTTCTTCCTACTGAACCGATTTTAAAAATAGCAAAAGCTTTTCCACACAGATGCTCCTTATTTTATAGTTTGAGGCCAAATTGATAACAATGGTACAATAGCTTTCTAAAGATAAGTCAATCCATGAGCATTTACGGAAGTACACGCACACTATAGTGAACCAAAAAATATGTATGTATTGTACTTGACTTCTTGCACCATCTCACCGCAGTGTTGCTGCCAAGGTTTGAGAAAAAAATTTCACCAGAAGGGAAAAACGTACCTAAAGTATCAAAAAACAAATTCTGTATAATATTGCCATTATTACTAACAAAATATATCCCAATGGTAGTGAAACCATGTTGCAGAATCAAAAAGTTGGAAATTGTTATAAAGATGCCCTTTTATGGCATCTGTAATCGAAACTGAAACTATCAACATAGCCATTTTTAAGAAATCGAAGCATGACTAGGTTAAAATCTAAATTAATAATCACTTCTGATACGTATCTATTACTTGGCAACACTCTAGAACACAGCTGTTGTCATGGAAACTTTTTTTTTTCTTACGATACAGGTTTTGATTGGTGCGCACGTGCTACTGGATTTGTTTGAATGTCATTTTCATTGGTTAAAACACAGAGAGAGAGAAAGAAAATATTGTTACATTTTTAGGGACTTATTTTGGGTTTTAGCATATTCACCGGAGTTCATAGGCAATGGATTTATGAGTGAAATTGAATTAAAAGTAACGACCATGCTTAATTTTCAACAGCTTTATAAAATCCTACAGATGATATATGACGTTTTTGGCCAATCTGCTTAGAACAATGGTTTACCTATGGTCAACTTACATATGCTTACCTACTTATGTATATATTCGTTTATTTGTTTTTTCCTCAAATACACAAAGAATTTTGAGATATAGGTGCAAGCTTGTACGGCCCAGTCGTGCACTTTATTTTTTTCGGTGATCTTTTAGCATCAATTGGACGGTGTGGCCACTGTTGCTCAGTGGTCAGTGCGTCCGGCGTACGACCCCAAATCTTTTTTTTCAGGAGATCTTTTAGCATCAATTGGACGGTGTGGCCACTGTTGCTCAGTGGTCAGTGCGTCCGGCGTACAACCCCAAATCTTTTTTTTCAGGAGATCTTTTAGCATCAATTGGACGATGTGGCCACTGTTGCTCAGTGGTCAGTGCGTCCGGCGTACAACCCCAAATCCTTTTTTTCAGGAAATCTTTTAGCATCAATTGGACGGTGTGGCCACTGTTGCTCAGTGGTCAGTGCGTCCGGCGTACAACCCCATATCTTTTTTTGTCAGGAGATCTTTTAGCATCAATTGGACGGTGTGGCCACTGTTGCTCAGTGGTCAGTGCGTCCGGCGAACAACCCCAAATCTTTTATTCAGGAGATCTTTTAGCATCAATTGGACGGTGTGGCCACTGTTGCTCAGTGGTCAGTGCGTCCGGCGTACAACCCCATATCTTTTTTTGTCAGGAGATCTTTTAGCATCAATTGGACGGTGTGGCCACTGTTGCTCAGTGGTCAGTGCATCCGTCGTACAACCCCAAATCTTTTTTTTCAGGAGATCTTTTAGCATCAATTCTACGGTGTGGACACTGTTGCTCAGTGGTCAGTGCATCCGGCGTACAACCCCAAATCATTTTTTTCAGGAGATCTTTTAGCATCAATTGGACGGTGTGGCCACTGTTGCTCAGTGGTCAGTGCATCCGTCGTACAACCCCAAATCTTTTATTCAGGAGATCTTTTAGCATCAATTGGACGGTGTGGCCACAGTTGCTCAGTGGTCAGCGCGTCCGGCGAACAACCCCAAATCTTTTATTCAGGAGATCTTTTAGCATCAATTGGACGGTGTGGCCACTGTTGCTCAGTGGTCAGCGCGTCCGGCGAACAACCCCAAATCTTTTATTCAGGAGATCTTTTAGCATCAATTGGACGGTGTGGCCACTGTTGCTCAGTGGTCAGTGCATCCGTCGTACAACCCCTAATCTTTTTTTTCAGGAGATCTTTTAGCATCAATTCTACGGTGTGGACACTGTTGCTCAGTGGTCAGTGCATCCGGCGTACAACCCCAAATCATTTTTTTCAGGAGATCTTTTAGCATCAATTGGACGGTGTGGCCACTGTTGCTCAGTGGTCAGTGCATCCGTCGTACAACCCCAAATCTTTTTTTTCAGGAGATCTTTTAGCATCAATTCTACGGTGTGGCCACTGTTGCTCAGTGGTCAGTGCATCCGGCGTACAACCCCATATCTTTTTTTTTCAGGAGATCTTTTAGCATCAATTGGACGGTGTGGCCACTGTTGCTCAGTGGTCAGTGCGTCCGGCGAACAACCCCAAATCTTTTATTCAGGAGATCTTTTAGCATCAATTGGACGGTGTGGCCACTGGTGCTCAGTGGTCAGTGGCAAGGTGGCGTACCACTTTTCGGTCTGAGTATGATATAACGGTACTTACGACCAAGGTGACTAAAAGCCGATTTGCTTGAAAACGCCTTCAACGATTTTATTAAAATTTTCACATGAGATTAAACGTCTCAAATCCTATCAGGAACTGTATCACATTTTTGGCCAAAAGTTAGTATAACGGTATTTTTCGTGAAATCGAGCAGTTGGAGCCAATTTATTCGAAAACGGCTCCAACGATTTTTATTAAATTTTATATTAAAATAAGCCTTTTCAAACCCTATGAGATGGCATACAACATTTTGACCAAAACTGTTTTGAAAGGTACTTTACTTATAGCCATCTTCATAAAAATACGCTTTTCTCGAAAACTTTTCTCGATCGTTACGTTTTTTTTTATATCTAGGCTTCATTTACAAAACTCTATAAGATGGCATACCACGTTTTTGGTTAAAACTACCTAAAATTCCACATTCCTTACAACCAGCTTAACAAAAACACGATTTTCATATCATATTAATAGGCAAACATGAATTTTATCCCTACTTCTTCCTACTGAACCGATTTTAAAAATAGCAAAAGCTTTTCCACACAGATGCTCCTTATTTTATAGTTTGAGGCCAAATTGATAACAATGGTACAATAGCTTTCTAAAGATAAGTCAATCCATGAGCATTTACGGAAGTACACGCACACTATAGTGAACCAAAAAATATGTATGTATTGTACTTGACTTCTTGCACCATCTCACCGCAGTGTTGCTGCCAAGGTTTGAGAAAAAAATTTCACCAGAAGGGAAAAACGTACCTAAAGTATCAAAAAACAAATTCTGTATAATATTGCCATTATTACTAACAAAATATATCCCAATGGTAGTGAAACCATGTTGCAGAATCAAAAAGTTGGAAATTGTTATAAAGATGCCCTTTTATGGCATCTGTAATCGAAACTGAAACTATCAACATAGCCATTTTTAAGAAATCGAAGCATGACTAGGTTAAAATCTAAATTAATAATCACTTCTGATACGTATCTATTACTTGGCAACACTCTAGAACACAGCTGTTGTCATGGAAACTTTTTTTTTTCTTACGATACAGGTTTTGATTGGTGCGCACGTGCTACTGGATTTGTTTGAATGTCATTTTCATTGGTTAAAACACAGAGAGAGAGAAAGAAAATATTGTTACATTTTTAGGGACTTATTTTGGGTTTTAGCATATTCACCGGAGTTCATAGGCAATGGATTTATGAGTGAAATTGAATTAAAAGTAACGACCATGCTTAATTTTCAACAGCTTTATAAAATCCTACAGATGATATATGACGTTTTTGGCCAATCTGCTTAGAACAATGGTTTACCTATGGTCAACTTACATATGCTTACCTACTTATGTATATATTCGTTTATTTATTTTTTCCTCCAATACACAAAGAATTTTGAGATATAGGTGCAAGCTTGTACGGCCCAGTCGTGCACTTTATTTTTTTCGGTGATCTTTTAGCATCAATTGGACGGTGTGGCCACTGTTGCTCAGTGGTCAGTGCGTCCGGCGTACGACCCCAAATCTTTTTTTTCAGGAGATCTTTTAGCATCAATTGGACGGTGTGGCCACTGTTGCTCAGTGGTCAGTGCGTCCGGCGTACAACCCCAAATCTTTTTTTTCAGGAGATCTTTTAGCATCAATTGGACGATGTGGCCACTGTTGCTCAGTGGTCAGTGCGTCCGGCGTACAACCCCAAATCCTTTTTTTCAGGAAATCTTTTAGCATCAATTGGACGGTGTGGCCACTGTTGCTCAGTGGTGAGTGCGTCCGGCGTACAACCCCATATCTTTTTTTTTCAGGAGATCTTTTAGCATCAATTGGACGGTGTGGCCACTGTTGCTCAGTGGTCAGTGCGTCCGGCGAACAACCCCAAATCTTTTATTCAGGAGATCTTTTAGCATCAATTGGACGGTGTGGCCACTGTTGCTCAGTGGTCAGCGCGTCCGGCGAACAACCCCAAATCTTTTATTCAGGAGATCTTTTAGCATCAATTGGACGGTTTGGCCACTGTTGCTCAGTGGTCAGTGCATCCGTCGTACAACCCCAAATCTTTTTTTTTCAGGAGATCTTTTAGCATCAATTCTACGGTGTGGACACTGTTGCTCAGTGGTCAGTGCATCCGGCGTACAACCCCAAATCATTTTCTTCAGGAGATCTTTTAGCATCAATTGGACGGTGTGGCCACTGTTGCTCAGTGGTCAGTGCATCCGTCATACAACCCCAAATCTTTTTTTTCAGGAGATCTTTTGGCATCAATTCTACGGTGTGGACACTGTTGCTCAGTGGTCAGTGCGCACGGCGTACAACCCCAAATCTTCTGCAACCTTTTCTGCAAATTTTCTGGAACATTTTTTCTGGACATCTTTGGCACCAACTGTCCACTGTTGCTCAGTGGTCAGTGCGTGTGGGGTACAACCCCAAATCTATTGCTACCGTTTTTTCAGGACATCTTTACCACCAGTTGGACGGTGTGGCCACTGTTGCTCTGCGGTCAGATTGTTCGGCGCACTTCAAAAAATTTTCTGACATTTTTTTTTCCGGAGATCTTTTAGCACCAATTGGATGGTGTGGCCACTGCTGCTCAGTTTTCAGTTTGTGAGGCGTACAACTCCAAATCCTTTTTTCCAGGAGATCTTTTAACATCAATTGGATGGTGTGGCTACTATTGCTCAGTGGTCAGTGCGTGTGGGGTACAGCCCCAAATCTTTTGCAACCGGTTTATCAGGACATCTTTACCACCAGTTGGACGGTGTGGCCACTGTTGCTCAGTGTTCAGCTTGTGAGATCTGTTAGCATCAATTGGACGGTGTGATAATGTTGCTCAGTGGTCAGCGCGTGCGGCGTACAACCCCAAATCTTCTGCGACCTTTTCAGCAAATTTTGTGGAACATTTTTTCTTTACATCTTTAGCACCAACGGTGTGGCAACTGTTGCCTAGTAGTCAGTGCGTGTGAGGTACAACCCCAAATCTTTTGCAACCTTATTTTCAGGACATCTTCGCCACCACCTATACGGTGTGGCCCCTGTTGCTCAGTGTTCAGTTTGTGAAGCGTGCAACTCCACATCCTTTTTTTCAGGAGATCTTTTAGCATCAATTGGATGGTGTGGCCACTGTTATTCTGTGGTCAGTGCGTTCGTCACACTTCAACAAATTTTCTAAAATTTTTTTTTCCGGAGATCTTTTAGCGCCATTTGGACGGTGTGATAATGTTGCTCTGTGGTCAGTGCGTGCGGCGTTCAAGCCCAAATCTTCTGCAACCTTTTCCGCAAATTTTGTGGAACATTTTTTCTGAACATCTGTAGCACCAACGGTGTGGCCACTGTTGCTCAGTGTTCAGTTTGTGAGGAGTACAACTCCACATCCTTTTTTCAGGAGATCTTTGAGCATGAATTGGATGGTGTGGCTACTGTTGCTCAAGGGTCAGTGCGTGTGGGGTACAACCCCAAATCTTTTGGAAACTTTTTTTCAAGACATCTTCATCACCAATTGGACGGTGTCAATAATGTTGCTCAGTGGTTAGTGCATGCGGCGTACAACCCCAAATCTTCTGCAAATTTTCTTCAAATTTTCTGGTAAATTTTTTCTGGATATCTTTAACACCAACGGCGTGGGGAC
This sequence comes from Xylota segnis, assembly GCA_963583995.1. Classification (NCBI taxonomy): domain Eukaryota; kingdom Metazoa; phylum Arthropoda; class Insecta; order Diptera; family Syrphidae; genus Xylota; species Xylota segnis. The sequence continues at coordinate 101,895,390 of OY757236.1, read as the reverse complement.
TGTTGCTCAGTGGTCAGTGCATGTGGGGTACAACCCCAAATCTTTTGCAACCGTTTTATCAGGACATCTTCATCACCAATTGGACGGTGTGAATAATGCTGCTCAGTGGTCAGTTTGTGAGGAGTACAACTCCACATCCTTTTTTCAGGAGATCTTTGAGCATGAATTGGATGGTGTGGCTACTGTTGCTCAAGGGTCAGTGCGTGGGGGGTACAACCCCAAATCTTTTGGAACCTTTTTTTCAAGACATCTTCATCACCAATTGGACGGTGTCAATAATGTTGCTCAGTGGTTAGTGCATGCGGTGTACAACCCCAAATCTTCTGCAAATTTTCTTCAAATTTTCTGGTAAATTTTTTCTGGATATCTTTAACACCAACGGCGTGGGGACTGTTGCTCAGTGGTCAGTGCATGTGGGGTACAACCCCAAATCTTTTGCAACCGTTTTATCAGGACATCTTCATCACCAATTGGACGGTGTGAATAATGCTGCTCAGTGGTCAGTGCGTGCGGCGTTCAAGCCCAAATCTTCTGCAACCTTTTCTGCAAATTTTCTGGAACATTTTTTCTGGACATCTTTAGCACCAACGGTGTGGCCACTGTTGCTCAGTGTTCAGTGCTTGTGGGGTACAACCCCAAATCTTCTGCAATCATTTCTGCAAATTCTTTTGCAGCCGTTTTTTCAGGACATCTTCATCACCAATTGAACGGTGTGAATAATGTTGCACAGTGGTTAGTGCATGCGGCGTACAACCCCAAATCTTCTGCAACCTTTTCTACAAATTTTCTGGAACATTTTTTGGAACATCTTTAGCATCAACAGTGTGGCCATTGTTGCTCAGTGTTCAGTGCGTGTGGGGTACAACCCCAAATCTTATACAACCTTTTTTTCAGGACATCTTCACCACCAATTGGACGGTGTGGCCACTGTTGCTCAGTGGTCAGTGCGTGTGGGGTACAACCCCAAATCTTTTGCAACCGTTTTTTCAGGACATCTTTATCACCAATTGGACGGTGTCAATAATGTTGCTCAGTGGTTAGTGCGTACGGCGTACAACCCCAAATCTTCTGCAAATTTTCTTCAAATTTTCTGGTAAATTTTTTCTGGATATCTTTAACACCAACGGCGTGGGGACTGTTGCTCAGTGGTCAGTGCATGTGGGGTACAACCCCAAATCTTTTGCAACCGTTTTATCAGGACATCTTCATCACCAATTGGACGGTGTGAATAATGCTGCTCAGTGGTCAGTGCGTGCGGCGTTCAAGCCCAAATCTTCTGCAACCTTTTCTGCAAATTTTCTGTAACATTTTTTCTGGACATCTTCATCACCAACTGGACGGTGTGGCTAATGTTGCTCAGTGGTTGGTGCGTGTGGGGTACAACCCCAAATCTTTTGCAACCATTTTTTCAGGGCATCTTTACCACCAATTGGATGGTGTGGCCACTGTTGCTCAGTGTTCAGTGCTTGTGGGGTACAACCCCAAATCTTCTGCAATCATTTCTGCAAATTCTTTTGCAGCCGTTTTTTCAGGACATCTTCATCACCAATTGAACGGTGTGAATAATGTTGCTCAGTGGTCAGCGCGTGCGGCGTACAACCCCAAATCTTCTGCGACCTTTTCTGCAAATTTTGTGGAACATTTTTTCTGGACATCTTTAGCACCAACGGTGTGGCCACTGTTGCTCAGTGGTCAGTGCGTGTGGGGTACAACCCCAAATCTTTTGCAACCTTATTTTCAGGACATCTTCGCCACCAACTGGACTGTGTGGCCCCTGTTGCTCAGTGTTCAGTTTGTGAGGCGTGCAACTCCAAATCCTATTTTCCAGGAAATCTTTTAATATCAATTGTATGGTGTGGCCATTGTTGTTTTGTGGTCAGTGCGTTCGGCGCACTTCACCAAATTTTCAAACATTTTTTTTCGGGGGATCTTTTAGCACCAATTGGACGGTGTGGCTACTGTTGCTCAGTGGTCGGCGCTCTCGGCGCACAACAACAAATTTTCTGAGATTTTTTTTCCGGAGATCTTTTAGCACCAATTGGATGGTGTGGCCACTGTTGCTCAGTGGTCACTGCGTCCGGCGAACAACCCCAAATCTTTTATCCAGGAGATCTTTTAGCATCAATTGGACGGTGTGGCCACTGTTGCTCAGTGGTCAGTGCGTGCGGCGAACAACCCCAAATCTTTTATTCAGGAGATCTTTTAGCATCAATTGGACGGTGTGGCCACTGTTGCTCAGTGGTCAGTGCGTCCGGCGTACAACCCCAAATCATTTTTTTCCGGAGATCTCTTAGCATCAATTGGACGGTGTGGCCACTGCTGCTCAGTGGTCAGTGCGTCCGGCGAACAACCCCAAATCTTTTATTCAGGAGATGTTTTAGCATCAATTGTGGTCAGTGCGTCCGGCGTACAACCCCAAATCTTTTTTTTTCAGGAGATCTTTTAGCATCAATTGGACGGTGTGGCCACTGTTGCTCAGTGGTCAGTGCACCCGGCGTACAACCCCAAATCTTTTTTTTCAGGAAATCTTTTAGTATCAATTGGACGGTGTGGCCACTGCTGCTCAGTGGTCAGTGCGTCCGGCGAACAACCCCAAATCTTTTAGTCAGGGGATCTTTTAGCATCAATTGTGGTCAGTGCGTCCGGCGTACAACCCCAAATCTTTTTTTTCAGGAGATCTTTTAGCATCAATTGGACGGTGTGGGGACTGTTGCTCAGTGGTCAGTGCGTCCGGCGTACAACCCCAAATCTTTTTTTTCCGGAGATCTTTTTGCATCAATTGGATGGTGTGGCCACTGTTGTTCTGTGGTCAGTGCTTTCGGCGCATTTCTCCAAATACTCTGAAATTTTTTTTTCGGTGATCTCTTAGCACCAATTGGACGGTGTGGCTACTGTTGCTCAGTGGTCAGTGCGCCCGGCGCACAACCCCAAATCTTTTTTTCAGGAAATCTTTTAGTATCAATTGGACAGTGTGGCCACTGCTGCTCAGTGGTCAGTGCGTAAGGCGAACAACCCCAAATCTTTTATTCAGAAGATCTTTTAGCATCAATTGTGGTCAGTGCGTCCGGCGTACAACTCCAAATCTTTTTTTTCAGGAGATCTTTTAGCATCAATTCTAGGGTGTGGACACTGTTGCTCAGTGGTCAGTGCGCACGGCGTACAACCCCAAATCTTTTTTTTCCGGAGATCTTTTTGCATCAATTGGATGGTGTGGCCACTGTTGTTCTGTGGTCAGTGCTTTCGGCGCATTTCTCCAAATACTCTGAAATTTTTTTTTCGGTGATCTCTTAGCACCAATTGGACGGTGTGGCTACTGTTGCTCAGTGGTCAGTGCGCCCGGCGCACAACCCCAAATCTTTTTTTCAGGAAATCTTTTAGTATCAATTGGACAGTGTGGCCACTGCTGCTCAGTGGTCAGTGCGCACGGCGTACAACCCCAAATCTTTTTTTTCCGGAGATCTTTTTGCATCAATTGGATGGTGTGGCCACTGTTGTTCTGTGGTCAGTGCTTTCGGCGCATTTCTCCAAATACTCTGAAATTTTTTTTTCGGTGATCTCTTAGCACCAATTGGACGGTGTGGCTACTGTTGCTCAGTGGTCAGTGCGCCCGGCGCACAACCCCAAATCTTTTTTTCAGGAAATCTTTAAGTATCAATTGGACAGTGTGGCCACTGCTGCTCAGTGGTCAGTGCGTAAGGCGAACAACCCCAAATCTTTTATTCAGAAGATCTTTTAGCATCAATTGTGGTCAGTGCGTCCGGCGTACAACTCCAAATCTTTTTTTTCAGGAGATCTTTTAGCATCAATTGGACGGTGTGGCCACTGTTGCTCAGTGGTCAGTGCGTGCGGCGTACAACCCCAAATATTTTTTTTCAGGAAATCTTTTAGTATCAATTGGACAGTGTGGCCACTGCTGCTCAGTGGTCAGTGCGTAAGGCGAACAACCCCAAATCTTTTATTCAGAAGATCTTTTAGCATCAATTGTGGTCAGTGCGTCCGGCGTACAACATCAAATCTTTTTTTTCAGGAGATCTTTTAGCTTCAATTGGACGGTGTGGCCACTGTTGCTCAGTGGTCAGTGCGTGCGGCGTACAACCCCAAATCTTCTGCAACCTTTTCTGCAAATTTTCTGGAACATTTTGTCTGGACATCCTTAGCACCAACGGTATAGGCACTGGTGCTCAGTGGTCAGTGCGTGTGGGGTACATCCCCAAATCTTTTGCAATCGTTTTTTCAGGACATCTTTACCACCAGTTGGATGGTGTGGATACTGCTGCTCTGCGGTCAGATTGTTCGGCGCACTTCAACAAATTTTCTGACATTTTTTTTTCCGCAGATCTTTTAGCACCAGTTGGATGGTGTGGCCGCTGTTGCTCAGTTTTCAGTTTGTGAGGCGTACAACTCCAAATCCTTTTTCCAGGAGATATTTTAACATCAATAGGATGGTGTGGCCACTGTTGTTCTGTGGTCAGTGCGTTAGGCGCACTTCACCAAAATTTCTAAAATGTTTTTTGAGGAGATCCTTAAGCATCAATTGGATGGTGTGGTTACTGTTGCTCAGTGGTCAGTGCGTGTGGGGCACAACCCCAAATATTTTGCAACCGTTTTTTCAGGGCATCTTCACCACCAATTGGACGGTGCGGCCACTGTTGCTCAGTGTTCAGTTTGTGAGGCGTATAACTCCAAATCCTTTTTTTCAGGAGATCTTTTAGCATCTATGGGATGGTGTGGCCAATGTTGTTCTGTGGTCAGTGTGTTCGATCCACTTCACCAAATTTTCTGAAATTTTTTTTTCCGGAGATCTTTTAGCACCAATTGGATGGTGTGGCTACTGTTGCTCAGTGGTCAGTGCGTGCGGCGTACAACCCCAAATCTTCTGCAACTTTTTCTGCAAATTTCGTGGAACATTTTTTCTGGACATCTTTAGCACCAACGGTGTGGCCACTGTTGCTCAGTGTTCAGTGCGTGTGGGGTACAACCCCAAATCTTTTGCAACCGTTTTTTCAGGACATCTTCATCACCAATTGGACGGTGTGGCTAATGTTGCTCAGTGGTCAGTGCGTGTGGCGTACAACCCCAAATCATCTGCGACCTTTTCTAAAAATTTTGTGGAACATTTTTTTTGGACATCTTTAGCACCAACGGTGTGGCCACTGTTGCTCAGTGTTCAATGCGTGTGGGGTTCAACCCCAAATCCTTTGCAACCGTTTCTTCAGGACATCTTCACCACCAATTAGACAGTGTAGCCACTGTTGCTCAGTGTTCAGTTTGTGATTAGTACAACTCCACATCCTTTTTTTCAGGAGATCTTTTAGCATCAATTGGACGGTGTGGCTAATGTTGCTCAGTGGTTAGTGCGTGCGGCGTACAACCCCAAATCTTCTGCGACCTTTTCTAAAAATTTTGTGGAACATTTTTTTTGGACATCTTTAGCACCAACGGTGTTGCCACTGTTGCTCAGTGTTCAATGCGTGTGGGGTTCAACCCCAAATCCTTTGCAACCGTTTCTTCAGGACATCCTTACCACCAATTCGACAGTGTGGCCACTGTTGCTCAGTGGTCACTGCGTGCGGCGTACAACCATGAATCTTCTGCAACCTTTTCTGCAAATTTTCTGGAACATTTTTTCTGGACATCTTTAGCACCAAAGGTGTGGCAGCTGTTGCTCAGTTGTCAGTGCGTGTGGGGTACAACCCCAAATATTTTGCAACCGTTTTTTCAGGACATCCTTACCATCAATTGGATGGTGTGGCTACTGTTGCTCAGCGGTCAGTACGTGCGGCGTACAACCATAAATCTTCTGCAACCTATTCTGTAAATTTTGTGGAACATTTTTTCTGAACATCTTTAGCATCAACGGTGTGGCCACTGTTGCTCAGTGGTCAGCGCGTGTGGGGTACAACCCCAAATCTTTTGCAACCGTTTTTTCAGGACATCCTTAGCACCAATTCGACGGTGTGGCCACTGTTGCTCAGTGTTCAGTTTGTGAGGCGTACAACTCCAAATCCTTTTTTTCAGTAGATCTTTTAGCATCAATTGGATGGTGTGGCTACTGTTGCTCAGCGGTCAGTGCGTGCGGCGTACAACCATAAATCTTCTGCAACCTATTCTGCAAATTTTGTGGAACATTTTTTCTGAACATCTTTAGCACCAACGGCGTGGCCACTGTTGCTCAGAGTTCAATGCGTGCGGCGTAGAACCATAAATCTTCTGCAACCTATTCTGCAAATTTTGTGGAACATTTTTTCTGAACATCTTTAGCACCAACGGCGTGGCCACTGTTGCTCAGAGTTCAATGCGTGTGGGGTTCAACCCCAAATCCCTTGCAACCGTTTTTTCAGCACATCCTTACCACCAATTCGACGGTGTGGCCACTGTTGCTCAGTGTTCAGTTTGTGAGGCGTACAACTCCAAATCCTTCTTTTCAGTAGATCTTTTAGCATCAATTGGACGGTGTGGCTAATGTTGCTCAGTGGTTAGTGCGTGCGGCGTACAACCCCAAATCTTCTGCAACCTTTTTTTCAGGACATCTTCATCACCAATTGGACGGTGTGGCTAATGTTGCTCAGTGGTTAGTGCGTGCGGCGTTCAACCCCAAATCTTCTGCAAATTTTTCTGCAAGTTTTCTGGAACATTTTTTCAGGACATCTTCACCACCAATTGGACAGTGTAGCCACTGTTGCTCAGTGTTTAGCTTGTGAGGCGTGCAACTCCACATCCTTTTTTTTAGGAGATCTTTTAGCATCAATTGGATGGTGTGGCCACTGTTATTCTGTGGTCAGTGCGTTCGTCGCACTTCACCAAATTATCTAAAATTTTTTTTTCCGGAGATCTTTTAGCACAAATTGGACGGTGTGAATAATGTTGCTCAGTGGTTAATGCGTGCGGCCTACAACCCCAAATCTTCTGCAACCTTTTCTGCAAATTTTGTGAACCATTTTTTCTGGACATCTTTAGCACCAACGGTGTGGCCACTGTCCCTCAGTGTTCAGTGCGTGTGGGGTACAACCCCAAATCTTTTGCAACCGTTTTTCAGGGTATCTTTACCACCAATTGGATGGTGTGGCCACTGTTGCTCAGTGTTCAGTTTGTGAGGAGTATAACTCCACATCCTTTTTTCATTAGATCTTTTAGCATCAATTGGATGATGTGGCTACTGTTGCACAGTGGTCAGTGCGTGCGGCGTACAACCTCAAATCTTCTGCGACCAGCAGCAACGGGGTGGCCACTGTTGCTCAGTGTTCAATGCGTGTGTGTTTCAACCCCAAATCTTTTGCAACCGTTTTTTCAGGACATCCTTACCACCGATTCGACGGTGTGGCAACTGTTGCTCAGTGTTCAGTTTGTGAGGCGTGCAACTCCACATCCTTTTTTTCAGGAGATCTTTTAGCATCAATTGGATGGTGTGGCCACTGTTATTCTGTGGTCAGTGCGTTCGTCGCACTTCACCAAATTTTCTAAAATTTTTTTTTTCCGGAAATCTTTTAGCGCCAATTGGATTGTGTGAATAATGTTGCTCAGTGGTCAGTGCGTGCGGCGCACAACCCCAAATCTTTTGCGACATTTTCTGCAAATTTTGTGGAACATTTTTTCTGAACATCTTTAGCATCAACGGTGTGGCCATTGTTGCTCAGTGGTGAGTGCGTGTGGGGTACAACCCCAAATATTTTGCAACCATTTTTTCAGGACATCTTCACCACCAATTGGACGGTGTGGCCACTGTTATTCTGTGGTCAGTGCGTTCGCCGCACTTCACCAAATTTTCCAAAATTTTTTTTTCTGGAGATCTTTTAGCACCAATTGGACGGTGTGATAATGTTGCTCAGTGGTCAGTGCGTGCGGCGTACAACCCCAAATCTTTTGCGACCTTTTCTGCAAATTTTGTAGAACATTTTTTCTGAACATCTTTAGCATCAACGGTGTGGCCATTGTTGCTCAGTGGTCAGTGCGTGCGGCGTACAACCCCAAATCTTTTGCGACCTTTTCTGCAAATTTTGTAGAACATTTTTTCTGAACATCTTTAGCATCAACGGTGTGGCCATTGTTGCTCAGTGTTCAGTGCGTGTGGGGTACAACCCCAAATCTTTCGCAACCGTTTTTTCAGGACAACCTTACCACCAATTCGACAGTGTGGCCACTGTTGCTCAGTGGTCACTGCGTGCGGCGTACAACCATGAATCTTCTGCAACCTTTTCTGCAAATTTTCTGGAACATTTTTTCTGGACATCTTTAGCACCAAAGGTGTGGCAGCTGTTGCTCAGTGGTGAGTGCGTGTGGGGTACAACCCCAAATATTTTGCAACCATTTTTTCAGGACATCTTCACCACCAATTGGACGGTGTGGCCACTGTTATTCTGTGGTCAGTGCGTTCGCCGCACTTCACCAAATTTTCCAAAATTTATTTTTCTGGAGATCTTTTAGCACCAATTGGACGGTGTGATAATGTTGCTCAGTGGTCAGTGCGTGCGGCGTACAACCATGAATCTTTTGCGACCTTTTCTGCAAATTTTGTAGAACATTTTTTCTGAACATCTTTAGCATCAACGGTGTGGCCATTGTTGCTCAGTGTTCAGTGCGTGTGGGGTACAACCCCAAATCTTTCGCAACCGTTTTTTCAGGACAACCTTACCACCAATTCGACAGTGTGGCCACTGTTGCTCAGTGGTCACTGCGTGCGGCGTACAACCATGAATCTTCTGCAACCTTTTCTGCAAATTTTCTGGAACATTTTTTCTGGACATCTTTAGCACCAAAGGTGTGGCAGCTGTTGCTCAGTGGTTTGTGCGTGTGGGGTACAACCCCAAATATTTTGCAACCATTTTTTCAGGACATCTTCACCACCAATTGGACGGTGTGGAAACTGTTATTCTGTGGTCAGTGCGTTCGCCGCACTTCACCAAATTTTCCAAAATTTATTTTTCTGGAGATCTTTTAGCACCAATTGGACGGTGTGATAATGTTGCTCAGTGGTCAGTGCGTGCGGCGTACAACCCCAAATCTTTTGCGACCTTTTCTGCAAATTTTGTAGAACATTTTTTCTGAACATCTTTAGCATCAACGGTGTGGCCATTGTTGCTCAGTGTTCAGTGCGTGTGGGGTACAACCCCAAATCTTTCGCAACCGTTTTTTCAGGATATCTTCATCACCAATTGGACGGTGTGGTTAATGTTCCTCAGTGGTTAGTGCGTGCGGCGCACAACCCCAAATCTTCTTCAACTTTTCTTCAAATTTTCCGGTAAATTTTTTCTGGATATCTTTAGCACCAACGGCGTGGCCACTGTTGCTCAGTGGTCAGTGCGTGTGGGGTACAACCCCAAATCTTTTGCAACCTTTTTTAGGACATCTTCACCACCAATTGCACAGTGTAGCCACTGTTGCTCAGTGTTCAGTTTGTGAGGAATACAACTCCACATCCTTTTTTTCAGGACATCTTTTAGCATCAATTGGACGGTGTGGCCACTGTTGCTCAGTGTTCAGTGCGTGTGGGGTACAACCCCAAATCTTTTGCAACCGTTTTTTCAGGACATCCTTACCACCAATTCGACAGTGTGGCCACTGTTGCTCAGTGGTCAGTGCGTGGGGCGTACAACTCCACATCCTTTTTTTCAGGAGATCTTTTAGCATCCATTTTACGGTGTGATAATGTGGCTCAGCGGTCAGTGCGTGCGGCGTACAACCCCAAATCTTGTGCGACCTTTTCTGCAAATTTTGTGGAACATTTTTTTTTGACATCTTTAGCACCAACGGTGTGGCCACTGTTGCTCAGTGTTCAATGCGTGTGGGGTTCAACCCCAAATCCCTTGCAACCGTTTTTTCAGGACATCCTTACCACCAATTCGACAGTGTGGCCACTGTTGCTCAGTGTTCAGTGTGTGAGGCATGCAACTCCAAATCCTTTTTTTCAGGAGATCTTTGAGCATCAATTGGATGGTGTGGCCACTGTTATTCTGTGGTTCGTCGCACTTCACCAAATTTTCTAAAAATTTTTTTCAGGAGATCTTTTAGCACCAATTGGACGGTGTGGCTAATGTTGCTCAGTGGTTAGTGCGTGCGGCGTTCAACCCCAAATCTTCTGCAAATTGTTCTGCAAATTTTCTGGAACATTTTTTCTGGACATCTTTAGCACCAACAGTGTGGCCACTGTTGCTCAGTTTTCAATGCGTGTGGGGTTCAACCCCAAATCTTTTGCAACCGTTTTTTCAGGACATCCTTACCACCAAATCGACGGTGTGGCCACTGTTGCTCAGTGTTCAGTTTGTGAGGCGTGCAACTCCACATCCTTTTTTTTAGGAGATCTTGTAGCATCAATTGGATGGTGTGGCCACTGTTATTCTGAGGTTCGTCGCACTTCACCAAATTTTCTAAAATTTTTTTTTCCGGAGATCTTTTAGCACCAATTGGACGGTGTGAATAATGTTGCTCAGTGGTCAGTGCGTGCGGCGCACAACCCCAAATCTTCTTCAACTTTTCTTCAAATTTTCCGGTAAATTTTTTCTGAACATCTTTAGCACCAACGGCGTGGCCACTGTTGCTCAGAGTTCAATGCGTGTGGGGTTCAACCCCAAATCCCTTGCAACCGTTTTTTCAGCACATCCTTACCACCAATTCGACGGTGTGGCCACTGTTGCTCAGTGTTCAGTTTGTGAGGCGTACAACTCCAAATCCTTCTTTTCAGTAGATCTTTTAGCATCAATTGGACGGTGTGGCTAATGTTGCTCAGTGGTTAGTGCGTGCGGCGTACAACCCCAAATCTTCTGCAACCTTTTTTTCAGGACATCTTCATCACCAATTGGACGGTGTGGCTAATGTTGCTCAGTGGTTAGTGCGTGCGGCGTTCAACCCCAAATCTTCTGCAAATTTTTCTGCAAGTTTTCTGGAACATTTTTTCAGGACATCTTCACCACCAATTGGACAGTGTAGCCACTGTTGCTCAGTGTTCAGCTTGTGAGGCGTGCAACTCCACATCCTTTTTTTTAGGAGATCTTTTAGCATCAATTGGATGGTGTGGCCACTGTTATTCTGTGGTCAGTGCGTTCGTCGCACTTCACCAAATTATCTAAAATTTTTTTTTCCGGAGATCTTTTAGCACAAATTGGACGGTGTGAATAATGTTGCTCAGTGGTCAGTGCGTGCGGCGCACAACCCCAAATCTTCTTCAACTTTTCTTCAAATTTTCCGGTAAATTTTTTCTGAACATCTTTAGCACCAACGGCGTGGCCACTGTTGCTCAGAGTTCAATGCGTGTGGGGTTCAACCCCAAATCTTTTGCAACCGTTTTTCAGGGTATCTTTACCACCAATTGGATGGTGTGGCCACTGTTGCTCAGTGTTCAGTTTGTGAGGAGTATAACTCCACATCCTTTTTTCATTAGATCTTTTAGCATCAATTGGATGATGTGGCTACTGTTGCACAGTGGTCAGTGCGTGCGGCGTACAACCTCAAATCTTCTGCGACCAGCAGCAACGGGGTGGCCACTGTTGCTCAGTGTTCAGTTTGTGAGGCGTGCAACTCCACATCCTTTTTTTTAGGAGATCTTGTAGCATCAATTGGATGGTGTGGCCACTGTTATTCTGAGGTTCGTCGCACTTCACCAAATTTTCTAAAATTTTTTTTTCCGGAGATCTTTTAGCACCAATTGGACGGTGTGAATAATGTTGCTCAGTGGTCAGTGCGTGCGGCGCACAACCCCAAATCTTCTTCAACTTTTCTTCAAATTTTCCGGTAAATTTTTTCTGAACATCTTTAGCACCAACGGCGTGGCCACTGTTGCTCAGAGTTCAATGCGTGTGGGGTTCAACCCCAAATCCCTTGCAACCGTTTTTTCAGCACATCCTTACCACCAATTCGACGGTGTGGCCACTGTTGCTCAGTGTTCAGTTTGTGAGGCGTACAACTCCAAATCCTTCTTTTCAGTAGATCTTTTAGCATCAATTGGACGGTGTGGCTAATGTTGCTCAGTGGTTAGTGCGTGCGGCGTACAACCCCAAATCTTCTGCAACCTTTTTTTCAGGACATCTTCATCACCAATTGGACGGTGTGGCTAATGTTGCTCAGTGGTTAGTGCGTGCGGCGTTCAACCCCAAATCTTCTGCAAATTTTTCTGCAAGTTTTCTGGAACATTTTTTCAGGACATCTTCACCACCAATTGGACAGTGTAGCCACTGTTGCTCAGTGTTCAGCTTGTGAGGCGTGCAACTCCACATCCTTTTTTTTAGGAGATCTTTTAGCATCAATTGGATGGTGTGGCCACTGTTATTCTGTGGTCAGTGCGTTCGTCGCACTTCACCAAATTATCTAAAATTTTTTTTTCCGGAGATCTTTTAGCACAAATTGGACGGTGTGAATAATGTTGCTCAGTGGTTAATGCGTGCGGCCTACAACCCCAAATCTTCTGCAACCTTTTCTGCAAATTTTGTGAACCATTTTTTCTGGACATCTTTAGCACCAACGGTGTGGCCACTGTCCCTCAGTGTTCAGTGCGTGTGGGGTACAACCCCAAATCTTTTGCAACCGTTTTTCAGGGTATCTTTACCACCAATTGGATGGTGTGGCCACTGTTGCTCAGTGTTCAGTTTGTGAGGAGTATAACTCCACATCCTTTTTTCATTAGATCTTTTAGCATCAATTGGATGATGTGGCTACTGTTGCACAGTGGTCAGTGCGTGCGGCGTACAACCTCAAATCTTCTGCGACCAGCAGCAACGGGGTGGCCACTGTTGCTCAGTGTTCAATGCGTGTGTGTTTCAACCCCAAATCTTTTGCAACCGTTTTTTCAGGACATCCTTACCACCGATTCGACGGTGTGGCAACTGTTGCTCAGTGTTCAGTTTGTGAGGCGTGCAACTCCACATCCTTTTTTTCAGGAGATCTTTTAGCATCAATTGGATGGTGTGGCCACTGTTATTCTGTGGTCAGTGCGTTCGTCGCACTTCACCAAATTTTCTAAAATTTTTTTTTTCCGGAAATCTTTTAGCGCCAATTGGATTGTGTGAATAATGTTGCTCAGTGGTCAGTGCGTGCGGCGCACAACCCCAAATCTTTTGCGACATTTTCTGCAAATTTTGTGGAACATTTTTTCTGAACATCTTTAGCATCAACGGTGTGGCCATTGTTGCTCAGTGGTGAGTGCGTGTGGGGTACAACCCCAAATATTTTGCAACCATTTTTTCAGGACATCTTCACCACCAATTGGACGGTGTGGCCACTGTTATTCTGTGGTCAGTGCGTTAGCCGCACTTCACCAAATTTTCCAAAATTTTTTTTTCTGGAGATCTTTTAGCACCAATTGGACGGTGTGATAATGTTGCTCAGTGGTCAGTGCGTGCGGCGTACAACCATGAATCTTTTGCGACCTTTTCTGCAAATTTTGTAGAACATTTTTTCTGAACATCTTTAGCATCAACGGTGTGGCCATTGTTGCTCAGTGTTCAGTGCGTGTGGGGTACAACCCCAAATCTTTCGCAACCGTTTTTTCAGGACAACCTTACCACCAATTCGACAGTGTGGCCACTGTTGCTCAGTGGTCACTGCGTGCGGCGTACAACCATGAATCTTCTGCAACCTTTTCTGCAAATTTTCTGGAACATTTTTTCTGGACATCTTTAGCACCAAAGGTGTGGCAGCTGTTGCTCAGTGGTGAGTGCGTGTGGGGTACAACCCCAAATATTTTGCAACCATTTTTTCAGGACATCTTCACCACCAATTGGACGGTGTGGAAACTGTTATTCTGTGGTCAGTGCGTTCGCCGCACTTCACCAAATTTTCCAAAATTTATTTTTCTGGAGATCTTTTAGCACCAATTGGACGGTGTGATAATGTTGCTCAGTGGTCAGTGCGTGCGGCGTACAACCCCAAATCTTTTGCGACCTTTTCTGCAAATTTTGTAGAACATTTTTTCTGAACATCTTTAGCATCAACGGTGTGGCCATTGTTGCTCAGTGTTCAGTGCGTGTGGGGTACAACCCCAAATCTTTCGCAACCGTTTTTTCAGGATATCTTCATCACCAATTGGACGGTGTGGTTAATGTTCCTCAGTGGTTAGTGCGTGCAGCGTACAACCCCAAATCTTCTGCAACCTTTTCTGCAAATTTTGTGGAACATTTTTTCTGAACATCTTTAGCTTCAACGGTGTGGCCACCGTTGCTCAGTGGTTAGTGCGTGCGGCGTACAACCCCAAATCTTCTGCAACCTTTTCTGCAAATTTTGTGGAACATTTTTTCTGGACATCTTTAGCACCGCTGTTGCTCAGTGTTCAGTGCGAGAGGGGTACAACCACAAATCTTTTGAAACCGTTTTTTCAGGACATCTTCACCACCAATTGAACAGTGTAGCCACTGTTGCACAGTGTTCAGTTTGTGAGGCGTGCAACTCCACATCCTTTTTTTTAGGAGATCTTGTAGCATCAATTGGATAGTGTGGCCACTGTTATTATGTGGTTCGTCGCACTTCACCAAATTTTCTAAAATTTTTTTTTCCGGAGATATTTTAGCACAAATTGGACGGTGTGAATAATGTTGCTCAGTGGTCAGTGCGTGCGGCGCACAACCCCAAATCTTCTTCAACATTTCTTCAAATTTTCCGGTAAATTTTTTCTGGATATCTTTAGCACCAACGGCGTGGCCACTGTTGCTCAGTGGTCAGTGCGTGTGGGGTACAACCCCAAATCTTTTGCAACCTTTTTTAGGACATCTTCACCACCAATTGCACAGTGTAGCCACTGTTGCTCAGTGTTCAGTTTGTGAGGAATACAACTCCACATCCTTTTTTTCAGGACATCTTTTAGCATCAATTGGACGGTGTGGCCACTGTTGCTCAGTGTTCAGTGCGTGTGGGGTACAACCCCAAATCTTTTGCAACCGTTTTTTCAGGACATCCTTACCACCAATTCGACAGTGTGGCCACTGTTGCTCAGTGGTCAGTGCGTGGGGCGTACAACTCCATATCCTTTTTTTCAGGAGATCTTTTAGCATCCATTTTACGGTGTGATAATGTGGCTCAGCGGTCAGTGCGTGCGGCGTACAACCCCAAATCTTGTGCGACCTTTTCTGCAAATTTTGTGGAACATTTTTTTTTGACATCTTTAGCACCAACGGTGTGGCCACTGTTGCTCAGTGTTCAATGCGTGTGGGGTTCAACCCCAAATCCCTTGCAACCGTTTTTTCAGGACATCCTTACCACCAATTCGACAGTGTGGCCACTGTTGCTCAGTGTTCAGTGTGTGAGGCATGCAACTCCACATCCTTTTTTTCAGGAGATCTTTGAGCATCAATTGGATGGTGTGGCCACTGTTATTCTGTGGTTCGTCGCACTTCACCAAATTTTCTAAAAATTTTTTTCAGGAGATCTTTTAGCACCAATTGGACGGTGTGGCTAATGTTGCTCAGTGGTTAGTGCGTGCGGCGTTCAACCCCAAATCTTCTGCAAATTGTTCTGCAAATTTTCTGGAACATTTTTTCTGGACATCTTTAGCACCAACAGTGTGGCCACTGTTGCTCAGTTTTCAATGCGTGTGGGGTTCAACCCCAAATCTTTTGCAACCGTTTTTTCAGGACATCCTTACCACCAAATCGACGGTGTGGCCACTGTTGCTCAGTGTTCAGTTTGTGAGGCGTGCAACTCCACATCCTTTTTTTAGGAGATCTTGTAGCATCAATTGGATAGTGTGGCCACTGTTATTATGTGGTTCGTCGCACTTCACCAAATTTTCTAAAATTTTTTTTTCCGGAGATATCTTAGCACAAATTGGACGGTGTGAATAATGTTGCTCAGTGGTCAGTGCGTGCGGCGCACAACCCCAAATCTTCTTCAACTTTTCTTCAAATTTTCCGGTAAATTTTTTCTGGATATCTTTAGCACCAACGGCGTGGCCACTGTTGCTCAGTGGTCAGTGCGTGTGGGGTACAACCCCAAATCTTTTGCAACCTTTTTTAGGACATCTTCACCACCAATTGCACAGTGTAGCCACTGTTGCTCAGTGTTCAGTTTGTGAGGAGTACAACTCCACATCCTTTTTTTCAGGACATCTTTTAGCATCAATTGGACGGTGTGGCTAATGTTGCTCAGTAGTTAGTGCGTGCGGCGTACAACCCCAAATCTTTTGCAACTTTTCTTCAAATTTTCTGGTAAATTTTTTCTGGATATCTTTATCACCAACGGCGTGGCCACTGTTGCTCAGTGGTCAGTGCGTGTGGGGTACAACCCCAAATCTTTTGCAACCTTTTTTAGGACATCTTCACCACCAATTGCACAGTGTAGCCACTGTTGCTCAGTGTTCAGTTTGTGAGGAATACAACTCCACATCCTTTTTTTCAGGACATCTTTTAGCATCAATTGGACGGTGTGGCCACTGTTGCTCAGTGTTCAGTGCGTGTGGGGTACAACCCCAAATCTTTTGCAACCGTTTTTTCAGGACATCCTTACCACCAATTCGACAGTGTGGCCACTGTTGCTCAGTGGTCAGTGCGTGGGGCGTACAACTCCATATCCTTTTTTTCAGGAGATCTTTTAGCATCCATTTTACGGTGTGATAATGTGGCTCAGTGGTCAGTGCGTGCGGCGCACAACCCCAAATCTTTTGCGACATTTTCTGCAAATTTTGTGGAACATTTTTTCTGAACATCTTTAGCATCAACGGTGTGGCCATTGTTGCTCAGTGGTGAGTGCGTGTGGGGTACAACCCCAAATATTTTGCAACCATTTTTTCAGGACATCTTCACCACCAATTGGACGGTGTGGCCACTGTTATTCTGTGGTCAGTGCGTTAGCCGCACTTCACCAAATTTTCCAAAATTTTTTTTTCTGGAGATCTTTTAGCACCAATTGGACGGTGTGATAATGTTGCTCAGTGGTCAGTGCGTGCGGCGTACAACCATGAATCTTTTGCGACCTTTTCTGCAAATTTTGTAGAACATTTTTTCTGAACATCTTTAGCATCAACGGTGTGGCCATTGTTGCTCAGTGTTCAGTGCGTGTGGGGTACAACCCCAAATCTTTCGCAACCGTTTTTTCAGGACAACCTTACCACCAATTCGACAGTGTGGCCACTGTTGCTCAGTGGTCACTGCGTGCGGCGTACAACCATGAATCTTCTGCAACCTTTTCTGCAAATTTTCTGGAACATTTTTTCTGGACATCTTTAGCACCAAAGGTGTGGCAGCTGTTGCTCAGTGGTGAGTGCGTGTGGGGTACAACCCCAAATATTTTGCAACCATTTTTTCAGGACATCTTCACCACCAATTGGACGGTGTGGAAACTGTTATTCTGTGGTCAGTGCGTTCGCCGCACTTCACCAAATTTTCCAAAATTTATTTTTCTGGAGATCTTTTAGCACCAATTGGACGGTGTGATAATGTTGCTCAGTGGTCAGTGCGTGCGGCGTACAACCCCAAATCTTTTGCGACCTTTTCTGCAAATTTTGTAGAACATTTTTTCTGAACATCTTTAGCATCAACGGTGTGGCCATTGTTGCTCAGTGTTCAGTGCGTGTGGGGTACAACCCCAAATCTTTCGCAACCGTTTTTTCAGGATATCTTCATCACCAATTGGACGGTGTGGTTAATGTTCCTCAGTGGTTAGTGCGTGCAGCGTACAACCCCAAATCTTCTGCAACCTTTTCTGCAAATTTTGTGGAACATTTTTTCTGAACATCTTTAGCTTCAACGGTGTGGCCACCGTTGCTCAGTGGTTAGTGCGTGCGGCGTACAACCCCAAATCTTCTGCAACCTTTTCTGCAAATTTTGTGGAACATTTTTTCTGGACATCTTTAGCACCGCTGTTGCTCAGTGTTCAGTGCGAGAGGGGTACAACCACAAATCTTTTGAAACCGTTTTTTCAGGACATCTTCACCACCAATTGAACAGTGTAGCCACTGTTGCACAGTGTTCAGTTTGTGAGGCGTGCAACTCCACATCCTTTTTTTTAGGAGATCTTGTAGCATCAATTGGATAGTGTGGCCACTGTTATTATGTGGTTCGTCGCACTTCACCAAATTTTCTAAAATTTTTTTTTCCGGAGATATTTTAGCACAAATTGGACGGTGTGAATAATGTTGCTCAGTGGTCAGTGCGTGCGGCGCACAACCCCAAATCTTCTTCAACTTTTCTTCAAATTTTCCGGTAAATTTTTTCTGGATATCTTTAGCACCAACGGCGTGGCCACTGTTGCTCAGTGGTCAGTGCGTGTGGGGTACAACCCCAAATCTTTTGCAACCTTTTTTAGGACATCTTCACCACCAATTGCACAGTGTAGCCACTGTTGCTCAGTGTTCAGTTTGTGAGGAATACAACTCCACATCCTTTTTTTCAGGACATCTTTTAGCATCAATTGGACGGTGTGGCCACTGTTGCTCAGTGTTCAGTGCGTGTGGGGTACAACCCCAAATCTTTTGCAACCGTTTTTTCAGGACATCCTTACCACCAATTCGACAGTGTGGCCACTGTTGCTCAGTGGTCAGTGCGTGGGGCGTACAACTCCATATCCTTTTTTTCAGGAGATCTTTTAGCATCCATTTTACGGTGTGATAATGTGGCTCAGCGGTCAGTGCGTGCGGCGTACAACCCCAAATCTTGTGCGACCTTTTCTGCAAATTTTGTGGAACATTTTTTTTTGACATCTTTAGCACCAACGGTGTGGCCACTGTTGCTCAGTGTTCAATGCGTGTGGGGTTCAACCCCAAATCCCTTGCAACCGTTTTTTCAGGACATCCTTACCACCAATTCGACAGTGTGGCCACTGTTGCTCAGTGTTCAGTGTGTGAGGCATGCAACTCCACATCCTTTTTTTCAGGAGATCTTTGAGCATCAATTGGATGGTGTGGCCACTGTTATTCTGTGGTTCGTCGCACTTCACCAAATTTTCTAAAAATTTTTTTCAGGAGATCTTTTAGCACCAATTGGACGGTGTGGCTAATGTTGCTCAGTGGTTAGTGCGTGCGGCGTTCAACCCCAAATCTTCTGCAAATTGTTCTGCAAATTTTCTGGAACATTTTTTCTGGACATCTTTAGCACCAACAGTGTGGCCACTGTTGCTCAGTTTTCAATGCGTGTGGGGTTCAACCCCAAATCTTTTGCAACCGTTTTTTCAGGACATCCTTACCACCAAATCGACGGTGTGGCCACTGTTGCTCAGTGTTCAGTTTGTGAGGCGTGCAACTCCACATCCTTTTTTTTAGGAGATCTTGTAGCATCAATTGGATGGTGTGGCCACTGTTATTCTGAGGTTCGTCGCACTTCACCAAATTTTCTAAAATTTTTTTTTCCGGAGATCTTTTAGCACCAATTGGACGGTGTGAATAATGTTGCTCAGTGGTCAGTGCGTGCGGCGCACAACCCCAAATCTTCTTCAACTTTTCTTCAAATTTTCCGGTAAATTTTTTCTGGATATCTTTAGCACCAACGGCGTGGCCACTGTTGCTCAGTGGTCAGTGCGTGTGGGGTACAACCCCAAATCTTTTGCAACCTTTTTTAGGACATCTTCACCACCAATTGCACAGTGTAGCCACTGTTGCTCAGTGTTCAGTTTGTGAGGAGTACAACTCCACATCCTTTTTTTTAGGAGATCTTGTAGCATCAATTGGATAGTGTGGCCACTGTTATTCTGAGGTTCGTCGCACTTCACCAAATTTTCTAAAAATTTTTTTTCCGGAGATCTTTTAGCACCAATTGGACGGTGTGGCTAATGTTGCTCAGTGGTTAGTGCGTGCGGCGTTCAACCCCAAATCTTCTGCGACCTTTTCTACAAATTTTGTGGAACATTTTTTTTGGACATCTTTAGCACCAACAGTGTGGCCACTATTGCTCGGTTTTCAATGCGTTTGGGGTTCAACCCCAAATCATTTGCAACCATTTTTTCAGGACATCCTTACCACCAAATCGACGGTGTGGCCACTGTTGCTCAGTGTTCAGTTTGTGAGGCGTGCAACTCCACATCCTTTTTTTAGGAGATCTTGTAGCATCAATTGGATAGTGTGGCCACTGTTATTATGTGGTTCGTCGCACTTCACCAAATTTTCTAAAATTTTTTTTTCCGGAGATATTTTAGCACAAATTGGACGGTGTGAATAATGTTGCTCAGTGGTCAGTGCGTGCGGCGCACAACCCCAAATCTTCTTCAACTTTTCTTCAAATTTTCCGGTAAATTTTTTCTGGATATCTT
This sequence comes from Xylota segnis, assembly GCA_963583995.1. Taxonomy (NCBI): domain Eukaryota; kingdom Metazoa; phylum Arthropoda; class Insecta; order Diptera; family Syrphidae; genus Xylota; species Xylota segnis. Next base: position 101,875,239 of record OY757236.1, on the reverse strand, counting down.
TAGCACCAACGGCGTGGCCACTGTTGCTCAGTGGTCAGTGCGTGTGGGGTACAACCCCAAATCTTTTGCAACCTTTTTTAGGACATCTTCACCACCAATTGCACAGTGTAGCCACTGTTGCTCAGTGTTCAGTTTGTGAGGAGTACAACTCCACATCCTTTTTTTCAGGACATCTTTTAGCATCAATTGGACGGTGTGGCTAATGTTGCTCAGTAGTTAGTGCGTGCGGCGTACAACCCCAAATCTTTTGCAACTTTTCTTCAAATTTTCTGGTAAATTTTTTCTGGATATCTTTATCACCAACGGCGTGGCCACTGTTGCTCAGTGTTCAGTGCGTGTGGGGTACAACCCCAAATCTTTTGCAACCGTTTTTTCAGGACATCCTTACCACCAATTCGACAGTGTGGCCACTGTTGCTCAGTGGTCAGTGCGTGGGGCGTACAACTCCACATCCTTTTTTTCAGGAGATCTTTTAGCATCCATTTTACGGTGTGATAATGTGGCTCAGCGGTCAGTGCGTGCGGCGTACAACTCCAAATCTTGTGCGACCTTTTCTGCAAATTTTGTGGAACATTTTTTTTTGACATCTTTAGCACCAACGGTGTGGCCACTGTTGCTCAGTGTTCAATGCGTGTGGGGTTCAACCCCAAATCCCTTGCAACCGTTTTTTCAGGACATCCTTACCACCAATTGAACAGTGTGGCCACTGTTGCTCAGTGTTCAGTGTGTGAGGCATGCAACTCCACATCCTTTTTTTCAGGAGATCTTTGAGCATCAATTGTACGTCGCACTTCACCAAATTTTCTAAAAATTTTTTTCAGGAGATCTTTTAGCACCAATTGGACGGTGTGGCTAATGTTGCTCAGTAGTTAGTGCGTGCGGCGTTCAACCCCAAATCTTCTGCAAATTGTTCTGCAAATTTTCTGGAACATTTTTTCTGGACATCTTTAGCACCAACAGTGTGGCCACTGTTGCTCAGTTTTCAATGCGTGTGGGGTTCAACCCCAAATCTTTTGCAACCGTTTTTTCAGGACATCCTTACCACCAAATCGACGGTGTGGCCACTGTTGCTCAGTGTTCAGTTTGTGAGGCGTGCAACTCCACATCCTTTTTTTTAGGAGATCTTGTAGCATCAATTGGATGGTGTGGCCACTGTTATTCTGAGGTTCGTCGCACTTCACCAAATTTTCTAAAATTTTTTTTTCCGGAGATCTTTTAGCACCAATTGGACGGTGTGAATAATGTTGCTCAGTGGTCAGTGCGTGCGGCGTACGACCCCAAATCTTCTGCGACCTTTTCTACAAATTTTGTGGAACATTTTTTTTGGACATCTTTAGCACCAACAGTGTGGCCACTATTGCTCGGTTTTCAATGCGTTTGGGGTTCAACCCCAAATCATTTGCAACCATTTTTTCAGGACATCCTTACCACCAAATCGACGGTGTGGCCACTGTTGCTCAGTGTTCAGTTTGTGAGGCGTGCAACTCCACATCCTTTTTTTTAGGAGATCTTGTAGCATCAATTGGATAGTGTGGCCACTGTTATTATGTGGTTCGTCGCACTTCACCAAATTTTCTAAAATTTTTTTTTCCGGAGATATTTTAGCACAAATTGGACGGTGTGAATAATGTTGCTCAGTGGTCAGTGCGTGCGGCGCACAACCCCAAATCTTCTTCAACTTTTCTTCAAATTTTCCGGTAAATTTTTTCTGGATATTTTTAGCACCAACGGCGTGGCCACTGTTGCTCAGTGGTCAGTGCGTGTGGGGTACAACCCCAAATCTTTTGCAACCTTTTTTAGGACATCTTCACCACCAATTGCACAGTGTAGCCACTGTTGCTCAGTGTTCAGTTTGTGAGGAGTACAACTCCACATCCTTTTTTTCAGGACATCTTTTAGCATCAATTGGACGGTGTGGCTAATGTTGCTCAGTAGTTAGTGCGTGCGGCGTACAACCCCAAATCTTTTGCAACTTTTCTTCAAATTTTCTGGTAATTTTTTTCTGGATATCTTTATCACCAACGGCGTGGCCACTGTTGCTCAGTGGTCAGTGCGTGTGGGGTACAACCCCAAATCTTTTGCAACCTTTTTTTCAGGACATCTTCATCACCAATTGGACGGTGTGGCTAATGTTGCTCAGTAGTTAGTGCGTGCGGCATACAACCCAAATCTTTTGCAACCTTTTTTTCAGGACATCTTCATCACCAATTGAACGGTGTGGCTAATGTTGGTCAGTGGTTAGTGCGTGCGGCGTACAACCCCAAATCTTCTGCAACCTTTTCTGCAAATTTTGTGGAACATTTTTTCTGAACATCCTTAGCACCAACGGTGTGGCCACTGTTGCTCAGTGGTCAGTGCGTGTGGGGTACAAACCCAAATCTTTTGCAACCTTTTTTTCAGGACATCTTCACCACCAATTGGACAGTGTAGCCACTGTTGCTCAGTGTTCAGCTTGTGAGGCGTGCAACTCCACAACCTTTTTTTCAGGAGATCTTTTAGCATCAATTGGATGGTGTGGCCACTGTTATTCTGTGGTCAGTGCCTTCGTCGCACTTCACCAAATTTTCTAAAAAAATTTTTCCCGGAGATCTTTTAGCACCAATTGGACGGTGTGAATAATGTTGCTCAGTGGTCAGTACGTGCGGCTTACAACCCCAAATCTTTTTTCTGGATATCTTCAGCACCAACGGCGTGGGGACTGTTGCTCAGTGGTCAGTGCATGTGGGGTACAACCCCAAATCTTTTGCAACGGTTTGTTCAGGGCATCTTTACCACCAACTCCACATCCATTTTTTCAATAGATCTTTTAGCATCAATTGAATGGTGTGGCGACTCTTATTCTGTGGTCAGTGCGTTGGGCGCACTTCACCAAATTTTCTAAAATTTTTTTTTCTGGAGATCTTTTAGCACCAAGTGGATGGTGTGATAATGTTGCTCAGTGTTCAGTGCGTGCGGCGTACAACCTCAAATCTTCTGCGACCAGCACCAACGATGTGGCCACTGGTGCTTAGTGTTCAGTGCGTGTGGGGTACAACACCAAATCTTTTGCAACCGTTTTTTCAGGACATCCTTACCACCAATTCGACGGTGTGGCCACTGTTGCTCAGTGTTCAGTTTGTGAGGCGTACAACTCCAAATCCTTTTTTTCAGTAGATCTTTTAGCATCAATTGGATGGTGTGGCTTCTGTTGCTCAGCGGTCAGTGCGTGCGGCGTACAACCATAAATCTTCTGCAACCTATTCTGTAAATTTTGTGGAACATTTTTTCTGAACATCTTTAGCATCAACGGTGTGGCCACTGTTGCTCAGTGGTGAGCGCGTGTGGGGTACAACCTCAAATCTTTTGCAACCGTTTTTTCAGGACATCCTCACCACCAATTCGACGGTGTGGCCACTGTTGCTCAGTGTTCAGTGCGTGTGGGGTACAACCCCAAATCTTTTGCAACCGTTTTTTCAGGACATCCTTACCACCAATTCGACAGTGTGGCCACTGTTGCTCAGTGGTCAGTGCGTGCGGCGTACAACCATAAATCTTCTGCAACCTATTCTGCAAATTTTGTGGAACATTTTTTCTGAACATCTTTAGCATCAACGGTGTGGCCACTGTTGTTCAGTGGTCAGTGCGTGTGGGGTACAACCCCAAATCTTGTGCAACCGTTTTTTCAGGACATCCTTACCACCAATTCGACAGTGTGGCCACTGTTGCTCAGTGGTCACTGCGTGCGGCGTACAACCATGAATCTTCTGCAACCTTTTCTGCAAATTTTCTGGAACATTTTTTCTGGACATCTTTAGCACCAAAGGTGTGGCAGCTGTTGCTCAGTGGTGAGTGCATGTGGGGTACAACCCCAAATATTTTGCAACCGTTTTTTCAGGACATCCTTACCACCAATTCGACAGTGTGGCCACTGTTGCTCAGTGGTCAGTGTGTGCGGTGTACAACCATAAATCTTCTGCAACCTATTCTGCAAATTTTGTGGAACATTTTTTCTGAACATCTTTAGCACCAACGGTGTGGCCACTGTTGTTCAGTGGTCAGTGAGTGTGGGGCACAACCCCAAATCTTTTGCAACCGTTTTTTCAGGACATCCTTACCACCAATTCGACAGTGTGGCCACTGTTGCTCAGTGGTCACTGCGTGCGGCGTACAACCATGAATCTTCTGCAACCTTTTCTGCAAATTTTCTGGAACATTTTTTCTGGACATCTTTAGCACCAAAGGTGTGGCAGCTGTTGCTCAGTGGTCAGTGCGTGTGGGGTACAACCCCAAATATTTTGCAACCGTTTTTTCAGGACATCCTTACCATCAATTGGATGGTGTGGCTACTGTTGCTCAGCGGTCAGTACGTGCGGCGTACAACTATAAATCTTCTGCAACCTATTCTGTAAATTTTGTGGAACATTTTTTCTGAACATCTTTAGCATCAACGGTGTGGCCACTGTTGCTCAGTGGTCAGCGCGTGTGGGGTACAACCCCAAATCTTTTGCAACCGTTTTTTCAGGACATCCTTAGCACCAATTCGACGGTGTGGCCACTGTTGCTCAGTGTTCAGTTTGTGAGGCGTACAACTCCAAATCCTTTTTTTCAGTAGATCTTTTAGCATCAATTGGATGGTGTGGCTACTGTTGCTCAGCGGTCAGTGCGTGCGGCGTACAACCATAAATCTTCTGCAACCTATTCTGCAAATTTTGTGGAACATTTTTTCTGAACATCTTTAGCCTCAACGGTGTGGCCACTGTTGTTCAGTGGTCAGTGCGTGCGGCGTACAACCATAAATCTTCTGCAACCTATTCTGCAAATTTTGTGGAACATTTTTTCTGAACATCTTTAGCACCAACGGTGTGGCCACTGTTGCTCAGTGTTCAATGCGTGTGGGGTTCAACCCCAAATCCCTTGCAACCGTTTTTTCAGCACATCCTTACCACCAATTCGACGGTGTGGCCACTGTTGCTCAGTGTTCAGTTTGTGAGGCGTACAACTCCAAATCCTTCTTTTCAGTAGATCTTTTAGCATCAATTGGACGGTGTGGCTAATGTTGCTCAGTGGTTAGTGCGTGCGGCGTACAACCCCAAATCTTCTGCAACCTTTTCTGCAAAATTTGTGGAATATCTTTTCTGGACATCTTTAGCACCAACGGTGTGGCCATTGTTGCTCAGTGGTCAGTGCGTGTGGGGTACAACCCCAAATCTTTTGCAACCTTCTCTGCAAATTTTGTGGAACATTTTTTCTGGACATCTTTAGCACCGCTGTTGCTCAGTGTTCAGTGCGAGAGGGGTACAACCACAAATCTTTTGAAACCGTTTTTTCAGGACATCTTCACCACCAATTGAACAGTGTAGCCACTGTTGCACAGTGTTCAGTTTGTGAGGCGTGCAATCCACATCCTTTTTTTCAGGACATCTTCACCACCAATTGGACGGTGTGGCCACTGTTATTCTGTGGTCATTGCGTTCGCCGCACTTCACCAAATTTTCTAAAATTTTTTTTTCCGGAGATCTTTTAGCACCAATTGGACGGTGTGAATAATGTTGCTCAGTGGTTAGTGCGTGCGGCGTACAACCCCAAACCTTTTGCAAACGTTATTTCAGGGCATCTTTACCACCAATTGGATGGTGGGACCACTGTTGCTCAGTGTTCAGTATGTGAGGAGTACAACTCCCCATCCTTTTTTTTAGGAGATCTTTTAGCATCCATTTTACGGTGTGATAATGTGGCTCAGCGGTCAGTGCGTGCGGCGTACAACCCCAAATCTTGTGCGACCTTTTCTGCAAATTTTGTGGAACATTTTTTTTGACATCTTTAGCACCAACGGTGTGGCCACTGTTGCTCAGTGTTCAATGCGTGTGGGGTTCAACCCCAAATCCCTTGCAACCGTTTTTTCAGGACATCCTTACCACCAATTCGACAGTGTGGCCACTGTTGCTCAGTGTTCAGTGTGTGAGGCATGCAACTCCACGTAGATCTTTTAGCATCAATTGGATGGTGTGGCTTCTGTTGCTCAGCGGTCAGTGCGTGCGGCGTACAACCATAAATCTTCTGCAACCTATTCTGTAAATTTAGTGGAACATTTTTTCTGAACATCTTTAGCATCAACGGTGTGGCCACTGTTGCTCAGTGGTCAGCGCGTGTGGGGTACAACCCCAAATCTTTTGCAACCGTTTTTTCAGGACATCCTTAGCACCAATTCGACGGTGTGGCCACTGTTGCTCAGTGTTCAGTGCGTGTGGGGTACAACCCCAAATCTTTTGCAACCGTTTTTTCAGGACATCCTTACCACCAATTCGACAGTGTGGCCACTGTTGCTCAGTGGTCAGTGCGTGCGGCGTACAACCATAAATCTTCTGCAACCTATTCTGCAAATTTTGTGGAACATTTTTTCTGAACATCTTTAGCATCAACGGTGTGGCCACTGTTGTTCAGTGGTCAGTGCGTGTGGGGTACAACCCCAAATCTTTTGCAACCGTTTTTTCAGGACATCCTTACCACCAATTCGACAGTGTGGCCACTGTTGCTCAGTGGTCACTGCGTGCGGCGTACAACCATGAATCTTCTGCAACCTTTTCTGCAAATTTTCTGGAACATTTTTTCTGGACATCTTTAGCACCAAAGGTGTGGCAGCTGTTGCTCAGTGGTGAGTGCATGTGGGGTACAACCCCAAATATTTTGCAACCGTTTTTTCAGGACATCCTTACCACCAATTCGACAGTGTGGCCACTGTTGCTCAGTGGTCAGTGTGTGCGGCGTACAACCATAAATCTTCTGCAACCTATTCTGCAAATTTTGTGGAACATTTTTTCTGAACATCTTTAGCACCAACGGTGTGGCCACTGTTGTTCAGTGGTCAGTGAGTGTGGGGCACAACCCCAAATCTTTTGCAACCGTTTTTTCAGCACATCCTTACCACCAATTCGACAGTGTGGCCACTGTTGCTCAGTGGTCACTGCGTGCGGCGTACAACCATGAATCTTCTGCAACCTTTTCTGCAAATTTTCTGGAACATTTTTTCTGGACATCTTTAGCACCAAAGGTGTGGCAGCTGTTGCTCAGTGGTCAGTGCGTGTGGGGTACAACCCCAAATATTTTGCAACCGTTTTTTCAGGACATCCTTACCATCAATTGGATGGTGTGGCTACTGTTGCTCAGCGGTCAGTACGTGCGGCGTACAACTATAAATCTTCTGCAACCTATTCTGTAAATTTTGTGGAACATTTTTTCTGAACATCTTTAGCATCAACGGTGTGGCCACTGTTGCTCAGTGGTCAGCGCGTGTGGGGTACAACCCCAAATCTTTTGCAACCGTTTTTTCAGGACATCCTTAGCACCAATTCGACGGTGTGGCCACTGTTGCTCAGTGTTCAGTTTGTGAGGCGTACAACTCCAAATCCTTTTTTTCAGTAGATCTTTTAGCATCAATTGGATGGTGTGGCTACTGTTGCTCAGCGGTCAGTGCGTGCGGCGTACAACCATAAATCTTCTGCAACCTATTCTGCAAATTTTGTGGAACATTTTTTCTGAACATCTTTAGCCTCAACGGTGTGGCCACTGTTGTTCAGTGGTCAGTGCGTGCGGCGTACAACCATAAATCTTCTGCAACCTATTCTGCAAATTTTGTGGAACATTTTTTCTGAACATCTTTAGCACCAACGGTGTGGCCACTGTTGCTCAGTGTTCAATGCGTGTGGGGTTCAACCCCAAATCCCTTGCAACCGTTTTTTCAGCACATCCTTACCACCAATTCGACGGTGTGGCCACTGTTGCTCAGTGTTCAGTTTGTGAGGCGTACAACTCCAAATCCTTCTTTTCAGTAGATCTTTTAGCATCAATTGGACGGTGTGGCTTATGTTGCTCAGTGGTTAGTGCGTGCGGCGTACAACCCCAAATCTTCCGCAACCTTTTCTGCAAAATTTGTGGAACATCTTTTCTGGACATCTTTAGCACCAACGGTGTGGCCATTGTTGCTCAGTGGTCAGTGCGTGCGGCGTACAACCCCAAATCTTCTGCAACCTTTTCTGCAAAATTTGTGGAACATTTTTTCTGAACATCTTTAGCCTCAACGGTGTGGCTACTGTTGCTCAGCGGTCAGTGCGTGCGGCGTACAACCATAAATCTTCTGCAACCTATTCTGCAAATTTTGTGGAACATTTTTTCTGAACATCTTTAGCCTCAACGGTGTGGCCACTGTTGTTCAGTGGTCAGTACGTGCGGAGTACAACTATAAATCTTCTGCAACCTATTCTGTAAATTTTGTGGAACATTTTTTCTGAACATCTTTAGCATCAACGGTGTGGCCACTGTTGCTCAGTGGTCAGCGCGTGTGGGGTACAACCCCAAATCTTTTGCAACCGTTTTTTCAGGACATCCTTAGCACCAATTCGACGGTGTGGCCACTGTTGCTCAGTGTTCAGTTTGTGAGGCGTACAACTCCAAATCCTTCTTTTCAGTAGATCTTTTAGCATCAATTGGACGGTGTGGCTTATGTTGCTCAGTGGTTAGTGCGTGCGGCGTACAACCCCAAATCTTCTGCAACCTTTTCTGCAAAATTTGTGGAACATCTTTTCTGGACATCTTTAGCACCAACGGTGTGGCCATTGTTGCTCAGTGGTCAGTGCGTGTGGGGTACAACCCCAAATCTTTTGCAACCTTTTCTGCAAATTTTGTGGAACATTTTTTCTTTACATCTTTAGCACCGCTGTTGCTCAGTGTTCAGTGCGAGAGGGGTACAACCACAAATCTTTTGAAACCGTTTTTTCAGGACATCTTCACCACCAATTGAACAGTGTAGCCACTGTTGCACAGTGTTCAGTTTGTGAGGCGTGCAACTCCACATCCTTTTTTTCAGGACATCTTCACCACCAATTGGACGGTGTGGCCACTGTTATTCTGTGGTCAGTGCGTTCGCCGCACTTCACCAAATTTTCTAAAATTTTTTTTTCCGGAGATTTTTTGCACCAATTGGACGGTGTGAATAATGTTGCTCAGTGGTTAGTGCGTGCGGCGTACAACCTCAAATCTTCTGCAACCTTTTCTGCAAAATTTGTGGAACATCTTTTCTGGACATCTTTAGCACCAACGGTGTGGCCACTGTTGCTCAGTGTTCAATGCGTGTGGGGTTCAACCCCAAATCCCTTGCAACCGTTTTTTCAGCACATCCTTACCACCAATTCGACGGTGTGGCCACTGTTGCTCAGTGTTCAGTTTGTGAGGCGTACAACTCCAAATCCTTCTTTTCAGTAGATCTTTTAGCATCAATTGGACGGTGTGGCTAATGTTGCTCAGTGGTCAGTGCGTGTGGGGTACAACCCCAAATCTTTTGCAACCTTTTTTTCAGGACATCTTCATCACCAATTGGACGGTGTGGCTAATGTTGCTCAGTGGTTAGTGCGTGCGGCGTACAACCCAAATCTTTTGCAACCTTTTTTTCAGGACATCTTCATCACCAATTGGACGGTGTGGCAACTGTTGCTCAGTGTTCAGTTTGTGAGGCGTGCAACTCCACATCCTTTTTTTCAGGAGATCTTTTAGCATCAATTGGATATTGTGGCCACTGTTATTCTGTGGTCAGTGCGCTCGTCGCACTTCACCAAATTTTCTAAAATTTTTTTTTTCCGGAAATCTTTTAGCGCCAATTGGATTGTGTGAATAATGTTGCTCAGTGGTCAGTGCGTGCGGCGCACAACCCCAAATCTTTTGCGATCTTTTCTGCAAATTTTGTGGAACATTTTTTCTGAACATCTTTAGCATCAACGGTGTGGCCATTGTTGCTCAGTGTTCAGTGCGTGTGGTGTACAACCACAAATCTTTTGCAACCGTATTTTCAGGACATCCTTACCACCAATTCGACAGTGTGGCCACTGTTGCTCAGTGGTCACTGCGTGCGGCGTACAACCATGAATCTTCTGCAACCTTTTCTGCAAATTTTCTGGAACATTTTTTCTTAACATCTTTAGCACCAAAGGTGTGGCAGCTGTTGCTCAGTGGTGAGTGCGTGTGGGGTACAACCCCAAATATTTTGCAACCATTTTTTCAGGACATCTTCACCACCAATTGGACGGTGTGGCCACTGTTATTCTGTGGTCAGTGCGTTCGCCGCACTTCACCAAATTTTCCAAAATTTATTTTTCTGGAGATCTTTTAGCACCAATTGGACGGTGTGATAATGTTGCTCAGTGGTCAGTGCGTGCGGCGTACAACCCCAAATCTTTTGCGACCTTTTCTGCAAATTTTGTAGAACATTTTTTCTGAACATCTTTAGCAGCAACGGTGTGGCCATTGTTGCTCAGTGTTCAGTGCGTGTGGGGTACAACCCCAAATCTTTCGCAACCGTTTTTTCAGGACATCTTCATCACCAATTGGACGGTGTGGTTAATGTTCCTCAGTGGTTAGTGCGTGCAGCGTACAACCCCAAATCTTCTGCAACCTTTTCTGCAAATTTTGTGGAACATTTTTTCTGAACATCTTTAGCATCAACGGTGTGGCCACCGTTGCTCAGTGGTTAGTGCGTGCGGCGTACAACCCCAAATCTTCTGCAACCTTTTCTGCAAATTTTGTGGACCATTTTTTCTGGACATCTTTAGCACCGCTGTTGCTCAGTGTTCAGTACGAGAGGGGTACATTCACAAATCTTTTGAAACCGTTTTTCAGGACATCCTTACCACCAATTCGACGGTGTGGCCACTGTTGCTCAGTGTTCAGTTTGTGAGGCGTGCAACTCCACATCCTTTTTTTCAGGACATCTTCACCACCAATTGGACGGTGTGGCCACTGTTATTCTGTGGTCAGTGCGTTCGCCGCACTTCACCAAATTTTCTAAACATTTTTTTTCCGGAGATTTTTTATCACCAATTGGACGGTGTGAATAATGTTGCTCAGTGGTTAGTGCGTGCGGCGCACAACCCCAAATCTTCTGCAACCTTTTCTGCAAATTTTGTGGAACATCTTTTCTGGACATCTTTAGCACCAACGGTGAGGCCACTGTTGCTCAGTGTTCAGTGCGTGTGGAGTACAACCCCAAATCTTTTGCAACCGTTTTTCAGGACATCCTTACCACCAATTCGACGGTGTGGCCACTGTTGCTCAGTGTTCAGTTTGTGAGGCGTACAACTCCAAATAATTTCTTTCAGAAGATCTTTTAGCATCAATTGGACGGTGTGGCTACTGTTGCTCAGTGGTCAGTGCGTGTGGAGTACAACCCCAAATCTTTTGCAACCGTTTTTCAGGACATCCTTACCACCAATTCGACGGTGTGGCCACTGTTGCTCAGTGTTCAGTTTGTGAGGCGTACAACTCCAAATAATTTCGTTCAGAAGATCTTTTAGCATCAATTGGACGGTGTGGCTACTGTTGCTCAGTGGTCAGTGCGTGCGGCGTACAACCCCAAACATTCTGCGACCTTTTTTTCAGGACATCTTCGTCACCAATTCCTTTTTTTCAAGAGATCTTTTAGCATCAATTGAATGGTGTGGCCACTGTTATTCTGTGGTCAGTGCGTTCGTCGCACTTCACCAAATTTTCCAAAATATTTTTTTCTGAGATCTTTTAGCACCAATTGGACGGTGTGATAATGTTGCTCAGTGGTCAGAGCGTGCGGCGTACAACTCCAAATCTTCTGCGTCGTTTTCTGCAAATTTTGTGGAACATTTTTACTGGGCATCTTTAGCACCAACGGTGTGGCCACTGTTGCTCAGTATTCAGTGCGTGTGGGGTACAACCCCAAATCTTTGCAACCGTTTTTTCAGGACATCTTCATCACCAATTGGACGGTGTGGCTAATGTTGCTCAGTGGTTAGTTCGTGCGGCGTACAACCCCAAATCTTCTGCAACCTTTTCTGCAAATTTTGTGGAACATTTTTTCTGGACATCTTTAGCAACAACGGTGTGACCACTGTTGCTCAGTATTCAATGCGTGTGGGGTACAACCCCAAATATTTTGCAACCGTTTTTTCAGAACATCTTCATCATCAATTGGACGGTGTGGCTAATGTTGCTCAGTGGTTAGTGCGTGCGGCGTACAACACCAAATCTTCTGCAACCTTTTCTGCAAATTTTGTGGAACATTTTTTCTGGACATCTTTAGCACCAACGGTGTGGCCACTGTTGCTCAGTATTCAGTGCGTGTCGGGTACAACCCCAAATCTTTTGCAACCGTTTTTTCAGGGCATCTTTACCACCACTTGGATGGTGTGGCCACTGTTGCTCAGTGTTCAGTTTGTGAGGAGTCCAACTCCACATCCTTTTTTTAGGAGATCTTTTAGCATCAATTGGAAGGTGTGGCAAATGTTGCTCAGTGGTTAGTGCGTGCGGCGTACAACCCCAAATCTTTTGCAACCTTTTTTTCAGGACATCTTCATCACCAATTGGACGGTGTGGCTAATGTTGCTCAGGGGTTAGTGCGTGCGGCGTACAACCCCAAATCTTCTGCAACCTTTTCTGCAAATTTTGTGGAACATTTTCTCTGAACATCTTCAGCACCAACGGTGTGGCCACTGTTGCTCAGTGTTCAGTGCGTGTGGGGTACAACCCCAAATCTTTTGCAACCATTTTTTCAGGGCATCTTTACCACCAATTGGATTGTGTGGCCACTGTTGCTCATTGTTCAGTTTGTGAGGAGTACAACTCCACACCTTTTTTTCAGGAGATCTTTTAGCATCAACTGGACGGTGTGATTATGTTGCTCAGTGGTCAGTGCGTGCGGCGTACAACCTCAAATGTTTTGCGACCTTTTCTGCAAATTTTGTGGAACATTTTTTCTGGACATCTTTAGCATCAACGGTGTGGCCACTGTTGCTCAGTGTTCAGTGCGTGTGGGGTACAACCCCAAAACTTTTGCAACCGTTTTTTAAGAACACCTTCATCACCAATTGGACGGTGTGGCTAATGTTGCTCAGTGGTTAGTGCGTGCGGCGTACTACCCCAAATCTTCTGCAACCTTTTCTGCAAATTTTGTGGAACATTTTTTCTGAAGATCTTTAGCATCAACGGTGTGGCCACTGTTGCTCAGTGTTCAGTGCGTGTGGGGTACAACCCCAAATCTTTTGCAACCATTTTTTCAGGGCATCTTTACCACCAATTGGATTGTGTGGCCACTGTTGCTCATTGTTCAGTTTGTGAGGAGTACAACTCCACACCTTTTTTTCAGGAGATCTTTTAGCATCAACTGGACGGTGTGATTATGTTGCTCAGTGGTCAGTGCGTGCGGCGTACAACCTCAAATGTTTTACGACCTTTTCTGCAAATTTTGTGGAACATTTTTTCTGGACATCTTTAGCATCAACGGTATGGCCACTGTTGCTCAGTGTTCAGTGCGTGTGGGGTACAACCCCAAAACTTTGCAACCGTTTTCTAAGAACACCTTCATCACCAATTGGACGGTGTGGCTAATGTTGCTCAGTGGTTAGTGCGTGCGGCGTACAACACCAAATCTTCTGCAACCTTTTCTGCAAATTTTGTGGAACATTTTTTCTGGACATCTTTAGCACCAACGGTGTGGCCACTGTTGCTCAGTATTCAGTGCGTGTCGGGTACAACCCCAAATCTTTTGCAACCGTTTTTTCAGGGCATCTTTACCACCACTTGGATGGTGTGGCCACTGTTGCTCAGTGTTCAGTTTGTGAGGAGTCCAACTCCACATCCTTTTTTTTATGAGATCTTTTAGCATCAATTGGAAGGTGTGGCAAATGTTGCTCAGTGGTTAGTGCATGCGGCGTACAACCCCAAATCTTTTGCAACCTTTTTTTCAGGACATCTTCATCACCAATTGGACGGTGTGGCTAATGTTGCTCAGGGGTTAGTGCGTGCGGCGTACAACCCCAAATCTTCTGCAACCTTTTCTGCAAATTTTGTGGAACATTTTCTCTGAACATCTTCAGCACCAACGGTGTGGCCACTGTTGCTCAGTGTTCAGTGCGTGTGGGGTACAACCCCAAATCTTTTGCAACCATTTTTTCAGGGCATCTTTACCACCAATTGGATTGTGTGGCCACTGTTGCTCATTGTTCAGTTTGTGAGGAGTACAACTCCACACCTTTTTTTCAGGAGATCTTTTAGCATCAACTGGACGGTGTGATTATGTTGCTCAGTGGTCAGTGCGTGCGGCGTACAACCTCAAATGTTTTGCGACCTTTTCTGCAAATTTTGTGGAACATTTTTTCTGGACATCTTTAGCATCAACGGTGTGGCCACTGTTGCTCAGTGTTCAGTGCGTGTGGGGTACAACCCCAAAACTTTTGCAACCGTTTTTTAAGAACACCTTCATCACCAATTGGACGGTGTGGCTAATGTTGCTCAGTGGTTAGTGCGTGCGGCGTACTACCCCAAATCTTCTGCAACCTTTTCTGCAAATTTTGTGGAACATTTTTTCTGAAGATCTTTAGCATCAACGGTGTGGCCACTGTTGCTCAGTGTTCAGTTTGTGAGGAGTACAACTCCACATCCTTTTTTTCAGGAGATCTTTTAGCATCAGTTGGAAGGTGTGGCTAATGTTGCTCAGTGGTTAGTGCGTGCGGCGCACAAACCAAATCTTTTGCAACCTTTTTTTCAGGACATCTTCATCACCAATTGGACGGTGCGGCTAATGTTGCTCAGTGCTTAGTGCGTGCGGCGTTCAACCCCAAGTCTTCTGCAAATTTGTCTGCAAATTTTGTGGAACATTTTTTCTGGACATCTTTAGCACCAACGGTGTGGCCACTGTTGCTCAGTGTTCAGTGCGTGTGGGGTACAACTACAAATCTTTTGCAACCGTTTTTTCAGGACATCTACATCACCAATTGGACGGTGTGAATAATGTTGCTCAGTGGTTAGTGCGTGCGGCGTACAACCCCAAATTTTCTGCAACCTTTTCTGCAAATTTTCTGGAACATTTTTTCTTTACATCTTTAGCACCAACGGTGTGGCCACTGTTGCTCAGTGGTCAGTGCGTGTGGGTTACAAAACCAAATCTTTTGCAACCGTTTTTTCAGGGCATCTTTACCACCAATTGGATGGTGTGGCCACTGTTGCTCAGTGTCCTTTTTGTGAGGAGTACAACTCCACATCCTTTCTTTCAAGAGATCTTTTAGCATCAATTGGATGGTGTGGCTACTGTTGCTCAGTGGTCACTGCGTGCGGCGTACAACCTCAAATCTTCTGCGACCTTTTCTGCAAATTCTGTGGAAAATTTTTTCTGGACATCTTTAGCATCAACGGTGTGGCCACTGTTGCTCAGTGTTCAGTGCGTGTGGGGTACAACACCAAATCTTTTGCAACCGTTTTTTCAGGACATCTTCACCACCAATTCGAAGGTGTGGCCACTGTTGCTCAGTGTTCAGTTTGTGAGGCGTGCAACTCCACATCCCTTTTTTCAGGAGATCTTTTAGCATCAATTGGATGGTGTGGCCACTGTTATTTTGTGGTCAGTGCGTTCGGCGCACTTCACCAAATTTTCTAAAGGTTTTTTTTCTGGAGATCTTTTAGCACCAATTGGACATTGTGATAATGTTGCTCAGTGGTCAGTGCGTGCGGGGTACAACCCCAAATCTTCTGCGACCTTTTCTGCAAATTTTGTGGAACATTTTTTCTGAACATCTTTAGCACCAACAGTGTGGCCACTGTTGCTCAGTTATCAATGCGTGTGGGGTTCAACCCCATATCTTTTGCAACCGTTTTTTCAGGACATCCTTACCACCAATTCCAAGGTGTGGCCACTGTTGCTCAGTGTTCAGTTTGTGAGGCGTGCAACTCCACATCCCTTTTTTCAGGAGATCTTTTAGCATCAATTGGATGGTGTGGCCACTGTTATTCTGTGGTCAGTGCGTTCGTCGCACTTCACCAAATTTTCTAAAATTTTTTTGTCCGGAGATCGTTTAGCACCAATTGGACGGTGTGACTAATGTTGCTCAGTGGTTAGTGCGTGCGGCGTTCAACCCCAAATCTTCTGCAACCTTTTCTGCAAATATTCTGGAACATTTTTTCTGGACATCTTTAGCACCAACAGTGTGGCCACTGTTGCTCAGTTATCAATGCGTGTGGGGTTTAACCCCAAATCTTTTGCAACCGTTTTTTCATTACATCTTTACCACCAATTCGAAGGTGTGGCCACTGTTGCTCAGTGTTCAGTTTGTGAGGCGTGCAACTCCACATCCCTTTTTTCAGGAGATCTTTTAGCATCAATTGGATGGTGTGGCTACTGTTATTCTGTGGTCAGTGCGTTGGGCGCACTTCACCAAATTTTCTAAAGGTTTTTTTTCTGGAGATCTTTTAGCACTAATTGGACATTGTGATAATGTTGCTCAGTGGTCAGTGCGTGCGGGGTACAACCCCAAATCTTCTGCGACCTTTTCTGCAAATTTTGGGGAACATTTTTTCTGAACATCTTTAGCATCAACGGTGTGGCCACTGTTGCTCTGTGTTCAGTGCGTGTGGGGTACAACCCCAAATATTTTGCAACCGTTTTTTCAGAACATCTTCATCACCAATTGGACGGTGTGGCTAATGTTGCTCAGTGGTTAGTGCGTGCGGCGTACAGCCCCAAATCTTCTGCAAAATTTTCTGCAATTTTTGTGGAACATTTTTTCTGAACATCTTCAGCACCAACGGTGTGGCCACTGTTGCTCAGTGTTCAGTGCGTGTGGGGTACAACTCCACATCTTTTTTTTAGGAGATCTTTTAGCATCAACTGGACGGTGTGATTATGTTGCTCAGTGGTCAGTGCGTGCGGCGTACAACACCAAATCTTCTGCAACCTTTTCTGCAAATTTTGTAGAACATTTTTTCTGAACATCTTTAGCAGCAACGGTGTGGCCATTGTTGCTCAGTGTTCAGTGCGTGTGGGGTACAACCCCAAATCTTTCGCAACCGTTTTTTCAGGACATCTTCATCACCAATTGGACGGTGTGGTTAATGTTCCTCAGTGGTTAATGCGTGCAGCGTACAACCCCAAATCTTCTGCAACCTTTTCTGCAAATTTTGTGGAACATTTTTTCTGAACATCTTTAGCATCAACGGTGTGGCCACCGTTGCTCAGTGGTTAGTGCGTGCGGCGTACAACCCCAAATCTTCTGCAACCTTTTCTGCAAATTTTGTGGACCATTTTTTCTGGACATCTTTAGCACCGCTGTTGCTCAGTGTTCAGTACGAGAGGGGTACATTCACAAATCTTTTGAAACCGTTTTTCAGGACATCCTTACCACCAATTCGACGGTGTGGCCACTGTTGCTCAGTGTTCAGTTTGTGAGGCGTGCAACTCCACATCCTTTTTTTCAGGACATCTTCACCACCAATTGGACGGTGTGGCCACTGTTATTCTGTGGTCAGTGCGTTCGCCGCACTTCACCAAATTTTCTAAAAATTTTTTTTCCGGAGATTTTTTATCACCAATTGGACGGTGTGAATAATGTTGCTCAGTGGTTAGTGCGTGCGGCGCACAACCCCAAATCTTCTGCAACCTTTTCTGCAAATTTTGTGGAACATCTTTTCTGGACATCTTTAGCACCAACGGTGAGGCCACTGTTGCTCAGTGTTCAGTGCGTGTGGAGTACAACCCCAAATCTTTTGCAACCGTTTTTCAGGACATCCTTACCACCAATTCGACGGTGTGGCCACTGTTGCTCAGTGTTCAGTTTGTGAGGCGTACAACTACAAATAATTTCTTTCAGAAGATCTTTTAGCATCAATTGGACGGTGTGGCTACTGTTGCTCAGTGGTCAGTGCGTGTGGAGTACAACCCCAAATCTTTTGCAACCGTTTTTCAGGACATCCTTACCACCAATTCGACGGTGTGGCCACTGTTGCTCAGTGTTCAGTTTGTGAGGCGTACAACTCCAAATAATTTCGTTCAGAAGATCTTTTAGCATCAATTGGACGGTGTGGCTACTGTTGCTCAGTGGTCAGTGCGTGCGGCGTACAACCCCAAACATTCTGCGACCTTTTTTTCAGGACATCTTCGTCACCAATTCCTTTTTTTCAAGAGATCTTTTAGCATCAATTGAATGGTGTGGCCACTGTTATTCTGTGGTCAGTGCGTTCGTCGCACTTCACCAAATTTTCCAAAATATTTTTTTCTGAGATCTTTTAGCACCAATTGGACGGTGTGATAATGTTGCTCAGTGGTCAGAGCGTGCGGCGTACAACTCCAAATCTTCTGCGTCGTTTTCTGCAAATTTTGTGGAACATTTTTACTGGGCATCTTTAGCACCAACGGTGTGGCCACTGTTGCTCAGTATTCAGTGCGTGTGGGGTACAACCCCAAATCTTTGCAACCGTTTTTTCAGGACATCTTCATCACCAATTGGACGGTGTGGCTAATGTTGCTCAGTGGTTAGTTCGTGCGGCGTACAACCCCAAATCTTCTGCAACCTTTTCTGCAAATTTTGTGGAACATTTTTTCTGGACATCTTTAGCAACAACGGTGTGACCACTGTTGCTCAGTATTCAATGCGTGTGGGGTACAACCCCAAATATTTTGCAACCGTTTTTTCAGAACATCTTCATCATCAATTGGACGGTGTGGCTAATGTTGCTCAGTGGTTAGTGCGTGCGGCGTACAACACCAAATCTTCTGCAACCTTTTCTGCAAATTTTGTGGAACATTTTTTCTGGACATCTTTAGCACCAACGGTGTGGCCACTGTTGCTCAGTATTCAGTGCGTGTCGGGTACAACCCCAAATCTTTTGCAACCGTTTTTTCAGGGCATCTTTACCACCACTTGGATGGTGTGGCCACTGTTGCTCAGTGTTCAGTTTGTGAGGAGTCCAACTCCACATCCTTTTTTTAGGAGATCTTTTAGCATCAATTGGAAGGTGTGGCAAATGTTGCTCAGTGGTTAGTGCGTGCGGCGTACAACCCCAAATCTTTTGCAACCTTTTTTTCAGGACATCTTCATCACCAATTGGACGGTGTGGCTAATGTTGCTCAGGGGTTAGTGCGTGCGGCGTACAACCCCAAATCTTCTGCAACCTTTTCTGCAAATTTTGTGGAACATTTTCTCTGAACATCTTCAGCACCAACGGTGTGGCCACTGTTGCTCAGTGTTCAGTGCGTGTGGGGTACAACCCCAAATCTTTTGCAACCATTTTTTCAGGGCATCTTTACCACCAATTGGATTGTGTGGCCACTGTTGCTCATTGTTCAGTTTGTGAGGAGTACAACTCCACACCTTTTTTTCAGGAGATCTTTTAGCATCAACTGGACGGTGTGATTATGTTGCTCAGTGGTCAGTGCGTGCGGCGTACAACCTCAAATGTTTTGCGACCTTTTCTGCAAATTTTGTGGAACATTTTTTCTGGACATCTTTAGCATCAACGGTGTGGCCACTGTTGCTCAGTGTTCAGTGCGTGTGGGGTACAACCCCAAAACTTTTGCAACCGTTTTTTAAGAACACCTTCATCACCAATTGGACGGTGTGGCTAATGTTGCTCAGTGGTTAGTGCGTGCGGCGTACTACCCCAAATCTTCTGCAACCTTTTCTGCAAATTTTGTGGAACATTTTTTCTGAAGATCTTTAGCATCAACGGTGTGGCCACTGTTGCTCAGTGTTCAGTGCGTGTGGGGTACAACCCCAAATCTTTTGCAACCATTTTTTCAGGGCATCTTTACCACCAATTGGATTGTGTGGCCACTGTTGCTCATTGTTCAGTTTGTGAGGAGTACAACTCCACACCTTTTTTTCAGGAGATCTTTTAGCATCAACTGGACGGTGTGATTATGTTGCTCAGTGGTCAGTGCGTGCGGCGTACAACCTCAAATGTTTTACGACCTTTTCTGCAAATTTTGTGGAACATTTTTTCTGGACATCTTTAGCATCAACGGTATGGCCACTGTTGCTCAGTGTTCAGTGCGTGTGGGGTACAACCCCAAAACTTTGCAACCGTTTTCTAAGAACACCTTCATCACCAATTGGACGGTGTGGCTAATGTTGCTCAGTGGTTAGTGCGTGCGCGTACAACACCAAATCTTCTGCAACCTTTTCTGCAAATTTTGTGGAACATTTTTTCTGGACATCTTTAGCACCAACGGTGTGGCCACTGTTGCTCAGTATTCAGTGCGTGTCGGGTACAACCCCAAATCTTTTGCAACCGTTTTTTCAGGGCATCTTTACCACCACTTGGATGGTGTGGCCACTGTTGCTCAGTGTTCAGTTTGTGAGGAGTCCAACTCCACATCCTTTTTTTTATGAGATCTTTTAGCATCAATTGGAAGGTGTGGCAAATGTTGCTCAGTGGTTAGTGCATGCGGCGTACAACCCCAAATCTTTTGCAACCTTTTTTTCAGGACATCTTCATCACCAATTGGACGGTGTGGCTAATGTTGCTCAGGGGTTAGTGCGTGCGGCGTACAACCCCAAATCTTCTGCAACCTTTTCTGCAAATTTTGTGGAACATTTTCTCTGAACATCTTCAGCACCAACGGTGTGGCCACTGTTGCTCAGTGTTCAGTGCGTGTGGGGTACAACCCCAAATCTTTTGCAACCATTTTTTCAGGGCATCTTTACCACCAATTGGATTGTGTGGCCACTGTTGCTCATTGTTCAGTTTGTGAGGAGTACAACTCCACACCTTTTTTTCAGGAGATCTTTTAGCATCAACTGGACGGTGTGATTATGTTGCTCAGTGGTCAGTGCGTGCGGCGTACAACCTCAAATGTTTTGCGACCTTTTCTGCAAATTTTGTGGAACATTTTTTCTGGACATCTTTAGCATCAACGGTGTGGCCACTGTTGCTCAGTGTTCAGTGCGTGTGGGGTACAACCCCAAAACTTTTGCAACCGTTTTTTAAGAACACCTTCATCACCAATTGGACGGTGTGGCTAATGTTGCTCAGTGGTTAGTGCGTGCGGCGTACTACCCCAAATCTTCTGCAACCTTTTCTGCAAATTTTGTGGAACATTTTTTCTGAAGATCTTTAGCATCAACGGTGTGGCCACTGTTGCTCAGTGTTCAGTTTGTGAGGAGTACAACTCCACATCCTTTTTTTCAGGAGATCTTTTAGCATCAGTTGGAAGGTGTGGCTAATGTTGCTCAGTGGTTAGTGCGTGCGGCGCACAAACCAAATCTTTTGCAACCTTTTTTTCAGGACATCTTCATCACCAATTGGACGGTGCGGCTAATGTTGCTCAGTGCTTAGTGCGTGCGGCGTTCAACCCCAAGTCTTCTGCAAATTTGTCTGCAAATTTTGTGGAACATTTTTTCTGGACATCTTTAGCACCAACGGTGTGGCCACTGTTGCTCAGTGTTCAGTGCGTGTGGGGTACAACTACAAATCTTTTGCAACCGTTTTTTCAGGACATCTACATCACCAATTGGACGGTGTGAATAATGTTGCTCAGTGGTTAGTGCGTGCGGCGTACAACCCCAAATTTTCTGCAACCTTTTCTGCAAATTTTCTGGAACATTTTTTCTTTACATCTTTAGCACCAACGGTGTGGCCACTGTTGCTCAGTGGTCAGTGCGTGTGGGTTACAAAACCAAATCTTTTGCAACCGTTTTTTCAGGGCATCTTTACCACCAATTGGATGGTGTGGCCACTGTTGCTCAGTGTCCTTTTTGTGAGGAGTACAACTCCACATCCTTTCTTTCAAGAGATCTTTTAGCATCAATTGGATGGTGTGGCTACTGTTGCTCAGTGGTCACTGCGTGCGGCGTACAACCTCAAATCTTCTGCGACCTTTTCTGCAAATTCTGTGGAAAATTTTTTCTGGACATCTTTAGCATCAACGGTGTGGCCACTGTTGCTCAGTGTTCAGTGCGTGTGGGGTACAACACCAAATCTTTTGCAACCGTTTTTTCAGGACATCTTCACCACCAATTCGAAGGTGTGGCCACTGTTGCTCAGTGTTCAGTTTGTGAGGCGTGCAACTCCACATCCCTTTTTTCAGGAGATCTTTTAGCATCAATTGGATGGTGTGGCCACTGTTATTTTGTGGTCAGTGCGTTCGGCGCACTTCACCAAATTTTCTAAAGGTTTTTTTTCTGGAGATCTTTTAGCACCAATTGGACATTGTGATAATGTTGCTCAGTGGTCAGTGCGTGCGGGGTACAACCCCAAATCTTCTGCGACCTTTTCTGCAAATTTTGTGGAACATTTTTTCTGAACATCTTTAGCACCAACAGTGTGGCCACTGTTGCTCAGTTATCAATGCGTGTGGGGTTCAACCCCATATCTTTTGCAACCGTTTTTTCAGGACATCCTTACCACCAATTCAAAGGTGTGGCCACTGTTGCTCAGTGTTCAGTTTGTGAGGCGTGCAACTCCACATCCCTTTTTTCAGGAGATCTTTTAGCATCAATTGGATGGTGTGGCCACTGTTATTCTGTGGTCAGTGCGTTCGTCGCACTTCACCAAATTTTCTAAAATTTTTTTGTCCGGAGATCGTTTAGCACCAATTGGACGGTGTGACTAATGTTGCTCAGTGGTTAGTGCGTGCGGCGTTCAACCCCAAATCTTCTGCAACCTTTTCTGCAAATATTCTGGAACATTTTTTCTGGACATCTTTAGCACCAACAGTGTGGCCACTGTTGCTCAGTTATCAATGCGTGTGGGGTTTAACCCCAAATCTTTTGCAACCGTTTTTTCATTACATCTTTACCACCAATTCGAAGGTGTGGCCACTGTTGCTCAGTGTTCAGTTTGTGAGGCGTGCAACTCCACATCCCTTTTTTCAGGAGATCTTTTAGCATCAATTGGATGGTGTGGCTACTGTTATTCTGTGGTCAGTGCGTTGGGCGCACTTCACCAAATTTTCTAAAGGTTTTTTTTCTGGAGATCTTTTAGCACTAATTGGACATTGTGATAATGTTGCTCAGTGGTCAGTGCGTGCGGGGTACAACCCCAAATCTTCTGCGACCTTTTCTGCAAATTTTGGGGAACATTTTTTCTGAACATCTTTAGCATCAACGGTGTGGCCACTGTTGCTCTGTGTTCAGTGCGTGTGGGGTACAACCCCAAATATTTTGCAACCGTTTTTTCAGAACATCTTCATCACCAATTGGACGGTGTGGCTAATGTTGCTCAGTGGTTAGTGCGTGCGGCGTACAGCCCCAAATCTTCTGCAAAATTTTCTGCAATTTTTGTGGAACATTTTTTCTGAACATCTTCAGCACCAACGGTGTGGCCACTGTTGCTCAGTGTTCAGTGCGTGTGGGGTACAACTCCACATCTTTTTTTTAGGAGATCTTTTAGCATCAACTGGACGGTGTGATTATGTTGCTCAGTGGTCAGTGCATGCGGCGTACTACCTCAAATGTTTTGCGACCTTTTCTGCAAATTTTGTGGAACATTTTTTCTGGACATCTTTAGCATCAACGGTGTGGCCACTGTTGCTCAGTGTTCAGTGCGTGTGGGGTACAACCCCAAATCTTTTCCCACCGTTTTTTCAGGGCATCTTTACCACCACTTGGATGGTGTGGCCACTGTTGCTCAGTGTTCAGTTTGTGAGGAGTACAACTCCACATCCTTTTTTTTAGGAGATCTTTTAGCATCAGTTGGAAGGTGTGGCTAATGTTGCTCAGTGGTTAGTGCGTGCGGCGTACAACTCCAAATCTTTTGCAACTTTTTTTTCTGGATATCTTCATCACCAATTGGACGGTGTGGCTAATGTTGCTCAGTGGTTAGTGCGTGGGGTGTACAAACCAAATCTTTTGCAACCTTTTTTTCATTACATCTTCATCACCAATTGGACGGTGCGGATAATGTTCCTCAGTGGTTAGTGCGTGCGGCGTTCAACCCCAAGTCTTCTGCAAATTTGTCTGCAAATTTTGTGGAACATTTTTTCTGGACATCTTTAGCACCAACTGTGTGGCCACTGTTGCTCAGTGGTCAGTGCGTGTGGGGTACAACCCCAAATCTTTTGCAACCTTTTTTCAGGACATCTTCACCACCAATTGGACAGTGTAGCCACTGTTGCTCAGTGTTCAGCTTGTGAGGCGTGCAACTCCACAACCTTTTTTCAGGAGATCTTTTAGCATCAATTGGATGGTGTGGCCACTGTTATTCTGTGGTCAGTGCGTTCGGCGCACATCACCAAATTTTCTAAAGGTTTTTTTTCTGGAGATCTTTTAGCACCAATTGGACATTGTGATAATGTTGCTCAGTGGTCAGTGCGTGCGGGGTACAACCCCAAATCTTCTGCGACCTTTTCTGCAAATTTTGTGGAACATTTTTTCTGAACATCTTTAGCATCAACGGTGTGGCCACTGTTGCTCTGTGTTCAGTGCGTGTGGGGTACAACCCCAAATATTTTGCAACCGTTTTTTCAGAACATCTTCATCACCAATTGGACGGTGTGGCCACTGTTGCTCAGTGGTTAGTGCGTGCGGCGTACAACCCCAAATCTTCTGCAAAATTTTCTGCAAATTTTGTGGAACATTTTTTCTGAACATCTTCAGCACCAACGGTGTGGCCACTGTTGCTCAGTGTTCAGTGCGTGTGGGGTACAACCCCAAATCTTTTGCAACCTTTTCTTCAGGACATCTTCACCACCAATTGGACAGTGTAGCCACAGTTGCTCAGTGTTCAGCTTGTGAGGCGTACAACTCCACAGCCTTTTTTCAGGAGATCTTTTAGCATCAATTGGATGGTGTGGCCACTGCTATTTTGTTGTCAGTGCGTTCGTCGCACTTCACCAAATTTTCTAAAATTTTTTTTTCCGGAGATCTTTTAGCACCAATTGGACATTGTGATAATGTTGCTCAGTGGTCAGTGCGTGCGGCGTACAACCCCAAATCTTCTGCAGCTTTTCTTCAAATTTTCTGGTAAATTTTTTCTGGATATCTTTAGCACCAACGGCGTGGCCACTGTTGCTTAGTGGTCAGTGCGTGTGGGGTACAACCCCAAATCTCTTGCAACCATTTTTTCAGGACATCTTCACACCAATTGGACAGTGTAGTCACCGTTGCTCAGTGTTCAGCTTGTGAATCGTGCAACTCCACAACCCTTTTTTCAGGAGATCTTTTAGCATCAATTGGATGGTGTGGCCACTGTTATTCTGTGGTCAGTGCGTTCGGCGCACTTCACCAAATTTTCTAAAGGTTTTTTTTCGGGAAATCTTTTAGCACCAATTGGACATTGTGATAATGTTGCTCAGTGGTCAGTGCGTGCGGGGTACAACCCCAAATCTTCTGCGACCTTTTCTGCAGATTTTGTGGAACATTTTTTCTGAACATCTTTAGCAGCAACGGTGTGGCCACTGTTGCTCTGTGTTCAGTGCGTGTGGGGTACAACCCCAAATATTTTGCAACCGTTTTTTCAGAACATCTTCATCACCAATTGGACGGTGTGGCCACTGTTGCTCAGTGGTTAGTGCGTGCGGCGTACAACCCCAAATCTTCTGCAAATTTTGTGGAACATTTTTTCTGAACATCTTCAGCACCAACGGTGTGGCCACTGTTGCTCAGTGTTCAGTGCGTGTGGGGTACAACCCCAAATCTTTTGCAACCTATTCGTTTAGCATCAATTGGATGGTGTGGCCACTGTTATTCTGTGGTCAGTGCGTTCGTCGCACTTCACCAAATTTTCTAAATTTTTTTTTTCCGGAAATCTTTTAGCACCAATTGGATTGTGTGAATAATGTTGCTCAGTGGTCAGTGCGTGCGGCGCACTACCCCAAATCTTTTGCGACCTTTTCTGCAAATTTTGTGGAACATTTTTTCTGAACATCTTCAGCACCAACGGTGTGGCCACTGTTGCTCAGTGTTCAGTGCGTGTGGGGTACAACCCCAAATCTTCTGCAACCTTTTCTGCAAATATTCTGGAACATTTTTTCTGGACATCTTTAGCACCAACAGTGTGGCCACTGTTGCTCAGTTATCAATGCGTGTGGGGTTCAACCCCAAATCTTTTGCAACCGTTTTTTCTGGACATCCTTACCACCAATTCGAAGGTGTGGCCACTGTTGCTCAGTGTTCAGTTTGTGAGGCGTGCAAATCCACATCCCTTTTTTCAGGAGATCTTTTAGCATCAATTGGATGGTGTGGCCACAGTTATTCTGTGGTTCGTCGCACTTCACCAAGTTTTCTAAAATTTTTTTTCCGGAGATCTTTTAGCACCAATTGGACGGTGTGAATTATGTTGCTTAGTGGTCAGTGCGTGTGGGGTACAACCCCAAATCTTTTGCAACCTTTTTTTCAGGACATCTTCAACACCAATTGGACAGTGTAGCCACTGTTGCTCAGTGTTCAGCTTGTGAGGCGTGCAACTCCACAACATTTTTTTCAGGAGATCTTTTAACATCAATTGGATGGTGTGGCCACTGTTATTCTGTGGTCAGTGTGTTCGGCGCACTTCATCAAATTTTCTAAAGGTTTTTTTTCTCGAGATCTTTTAGCACCAATTGGACATTGTGATAATGTTGCTCAGTGACCAGTGCGTGCGGGGTACAACCCCAAATCTTCTGCGACCTTTTCTGCGAATTTTGTGGAACATTTTTTCTGAACATCTTTAGCATCAACGGTGTGGCCACTGTTGCTCTGTGTTCAGTGCGTGTGGGGTACAACCCCAAATATTTTGCAACAGTTTTTTCAGAACATCTTCATCACCAATTGGACGGTGTGGCTAATGTTGCTCAGTGGTTAGTGCGTGCGGCGTACAACCCCAAATCTTCTGCAAAATTTTCTGCAAATTTTGTGGAACATTTTTTCTGAACATCTTCAGCACCAACGGTGTGGCCACTTTCAGTTCAGTTTGTGAGGAGTACAACTCCACATCTTTTTTTCAGGAGATCTTTTAGCATCAACTGGACGGTGTGATTATGTTGCTCAGTGGTCAGTGCATGCGGCGTACAACCTCAAATGTTTTGCGACCTTTTCTGCAAATTTTGTGGAACATTTTTTCTGGACATCTTTAGCATCAACGGTGTGGCCACTGTTGCTCAGTGTTCAGTGCGTGTGGGGTACAACCCCAAATCTTTTCCCACCGTTTTTTCAGGGCATCTTTACCACCACTTGGATGGTGTGGCCACTGTTGCTCAGTGTTCAGTGCGTGTGGGGTACAACCCCAAATCTTTTCCCACCGTTTTTTCAGGACATCTTCACCACCAATTGGACAGTGTAGCCACAGTTGCTCAGTGTTCAGCTTGTGAGGCGTGCAACTCCACAACCTTTTTTCAGGAGATCTTTTAGCATCAATTGGATGGTGTGGCCACTGTTATTCTGTGGTCAGTGCGTTCGTCGCACTTCACCAAATTTTCTAAAATTTTTTTTTCCGGAGATCGTTTAGCACCAATTGGACGGTGTGACTAATGTTGCTCAGTGGTTAGTGCGTGCGGGGTACAACCCCAAATCTTCTGCGACCTTTTCTGCAAATTTTGTGGAACATTTTTTCTGAACATCTTTAGCATCAGCGGTGTGGCCACTGTTGCTCTGTGTTCAGTGCGTGTGGGGTACAACCCCAAATATTTTGCAACCGTTATTTCAGAACATCTTCATCACCAATTGGACGGTGTGGCCACTGTTGCTCAGTGTTCAGTGCGTGTGGGGTACAACCCCAAATATTTTGCAACCGTTTTTTCAGAACATCTTCATCACCAATTGGACAGTGTAGCCACTGTTGCTCAGTGTTCAGCTTGTGAGGCGTGCAACTCCACAACCTTTTTTTCAGGAGATCTTTTAGCATCAATTGGATGGTGTGGCCACTGTTATTCTGTGGTCAGTGTGTTCGGCGCACTTCATCAAATTTTCTAAAGGTTTTTCTTCTGGAGATCTTTTAGCACCAATTGGACATTGTGATAATGTTGCTCTGTGTTCAGTGCGTGTGGGGTACAACCCCAAATATTTTGCAACCGTTTTTTCAGAACATTTTCATCACCAATTGGACTACACTGTCCACTGTTGCTCAGTGTTCAGCTTGTGAGGCGTGCAACTCCACAACCTTTTTTTCAGGAGATCTTTTAGCATCAATTGGATGGTGTGGCCACTGTTATTCTGTGGTCAGTGTGTTCGGCGCACTTCATCAAATTTTCTAAAGGTTTTTTTTCTGGAGATCTTTTAGCACCAATTGGACATTGTGATAATGTTGCTCAGTGATCAGTGCGTGCGGGGTACAACCCCAAATCTTCTGCGACCTTTTCTGCAAATTTTGTGGAACATTTTTTCTGAACATCTTTAGCATCAACGGTGTGGCCACTGTTGCTCTGTGTTCAGTGCGTGTGGGGTACAACCCCAAATATTTTGCAACCGTTTTTTCAGAACATCTTCATCACCAATTGGACGGTGTGGCCACTGTTGCTCAGTGTTCAGTGCGTGTGGGGTACAACCCCAAATATTTTGCAACCGTTTTTTCAGAACATCTTCATCACCAATTGGACAGTGTAGCCACTGTTGCTCAGTGTTCAGCTTGTGAGGCGTGCAACTCCACAACCTTTTTTCAGGAGATCTTTTAGCATCAATTGGATGGTGTGGCCACTGTTATTCTGTGGTCAGTGCGTTCGTCGCACTTCACCAAATGTTCTAAAATTTTTTTTTCCGGAGATCGTTTAGCACCAATTGGACGGTGTGACTAATGTTGCTCAGTGGTTAGTGCGTGCGGGGTACAACCCCAAATCTTCTGCGACCTTTTCTGCAAATTTTGTGGAACATTTTTTCTGAACATCTTTAGCATCAACGGTGTGGCCACTGTTGCTCTGTGTTCAGTGCGTGTGGGGTACAACCCCAAATATTTTGCAACCGTTTTTTCAGAACATCTTCATCACCAATTGGACGGTGTGGCCACTGTTGCTCAGTGTTCAGTGCGTGTGGGGTACAACCCCAAATATTTTGCAACCGTTTTTTCAGAACATCTTCATCACCAATTGGACAGTGTAGCCACTGTTGCTCAGTGTTCAGCTTGTGAGGCGTGCAACTCCACAACCTTTTTTTCAGGAGATCTTTTAGCATCAATTGGATGGTGTGGCCACTGTTATTCTGTGGTCAGTGTGTTCGGCGCACTTCATCAAATTTTCTAAAGGTTTTTCTTCTGGAGATCTTTTAGCACCAATTGGACATTGTGATAATGTTGCTCAGTGATCAGTGCGTGCGGGGTACAACCCCAAATCTTCTGCGACCTTTTCTGCAAATTTTGTGGAACATTTTTTCTGAACATCTTTAGCATCAACGGTGTGGCCACTGTTGCTCTGTGTTCAGTGCATGTGGGGTACAACCCCAAATATTTTGCAACCGTTTTTTCAGAACATCTTCATCACCAATTGGACAGTGTAGCCACTGTTGCTCAGTGTTCAGCTTGTGAGGCGTGCAACTCCACAACCTTTTTTTCAGGAGATCTTTTAGCATCAATTGGATGGTGTGGCCACTGTTATTCTGTGGTCAGTGTGTTCGGCGCACTTCATCAAATTTTCTAAAGGTTTTTTTTCTGGAGATCTTTTAGCACCAATTGGACATTGTGATAATGTTGCTCAGTGATCAGTGCGTGCGGGGTACAACCCCAAATCTTCTGCGACCTTTTCTGCAAATTTTGTGGAACATTTTTTCTGAACATCTTTAGCATCAACGGTGTGGCCACTGTTGCTCTGTGTTCAGTGCGTGTGGGGTACAACCACAAATATTTTGCAACAGTTTTTCCAGGACATCTTCATCACCAATTGGACGGTGTGGCTAATGTTGCTCAGTGGCTAGTGCGTGCGGCGTACAACCCCAAATCTTCTGCAAAATTTTCTGCAAATTTTGTGGAACATTTTTTCTGAACATCTTCAGCACCAACGGTGTGGCCACTGTTGCTCAGTGTTCAGTGCGTGTGGGGTACAACCCCAAATCTTTTGCAACCATTTTTTCAGGGCATCTTTACCACCAATTGGATGGTGTGGCCACTGTTGCTCATTGTTCAGTTTGTGAGGAGTACAACTCCACATCTTTTTTTCAGGAGATCTTTTAGCATCAACTGGACGGTGTGATTATGTTGCTCAGTGGTCAGTGCATGCGGCGTACAACCTCAAATGTTTTGCGACCTTTTCTGCAAATTTTGTGGAACATTTTTTCTGGACATCTTTAGCATCAACGGTGTGGCCACTGTTGCTCAGTGTTCAGTGCGTGTGGGGCACAACCCCAAATCTTTTCCCACCGTTTTTTCAGGGCATCTTTACCACCACTTGGATGGTGTGGCCACTGTTGCTCAGTGTTCAGTTTGTGAGGAGTACAACTCCACATCCTTTTTTTCAGGAGATCTTTTAGCATCAGTTGGAAGGTGTGGCTAATGTTGCTCAGTGGTTAGTGCGTGCGGCGTACAACCCCAAATCTTCTGCAACCTTTTCTGCAAATATTCTGGAACATTTTTTCTGAACATCTTTAGCATCAACGGTGTGGCCACTGTTGCTCTGTGTTCAGTGCGTGTGGGGTACAACCCCAAATATTTTGCAACCGTTTTTTCAGAACATCTTCATCACCAATTGGACGGTGTGGCCACTGTTGCTCAGTGTTCAGTGCGTGTGGGGTACAACCCCAAATATTTTGCAACCGTTTTTTCAAAACATCTTCATCACCAATTGGACAGTGTAGCCACTGTTGCTCAGTGTTCAGCTTGTGAGGCGTGCAACTCCACAACCTTTTTTTCAGGAGATCTTTTAGCATCAATTGGATGGTGTGGCCACTGTTATTCTGTGGTCAGTGCCTTCGTCGCACATCACCAAATTTTCCAAAGGTTTTTTTTCTGGAGATCTTTTAGCACCAATTGGACATTGTGATAATGTTGCTCAGTGGTCAGTGCGTGCGGGGTACAACCCCAAATCTTCTGCGACCTTTTCTGCAAATTTTGTGGAACATTTTTTCTGAACATCTTTAGCATCAGCGGTGTGGCCACTGTTGCTCTGTGTTCAGTGCGTGTGGGGTACAACCCCAAATATTTTGCAACAGTTTTTCCAGGACATCTTCATCACCAATTGGACGGTGTGGCTAATGTTGCTCAGTGGTTAGTGCGTGCGGCGTACAACCCCAAATCTTCTGCAAAATTTTCTGCAAATTTTGTGGAACATTTTTTCTGAACATCTTCAGCACCAACGGTGTGGCCACTGTTGCTCTGTGTTCAGTGCGTGTGGGGTACAACCCCAAATATTTTGCAACCGTTTTTTCAGAACATCTTCATCACCAATTGGACAGTGTAGCCACTGTTGCTCAGTGTTCAGCTTGTGAGGCGTGCAACTCCACAACCTTTTTTTCAGGAGATCTTTTAGCATCAATTGGATGGTGTGGCCACTGTTATTCTGTGGTCAGTGTGTTCGGCGCACTTCATCAAATTTTCTAAAGGTTTTTTTTCTGGAGATCTTTTAGCACCAATTGGACATTGTGATAATGTTGCTCAGTGATCAGTGCGTGCGGGGTACAACCCCAAATCTTCCGCGACCTTTTCTGCAAATTTTGTGGAACATTTTTTCTGAACATCTTTAGCATCAACGGTGTGGCCACTGTTGCTCTGTGTTCAGTGCGTGTGGGGTACAACCCCAAATATTTTGCAACAGTTTTTCCAGGACATCTTCATCACCAATTGGACGGTGTGGCTAATGTTGCTCAGTGGTTAGTGCGTGCGGCGTACAACCCCAAATCTTCTGCAAAATTTTCTGCAATTTTTGTGGAACATTTTTTCTGAACATCTTCAGCACCAACGGTGTGGCCACTGTTGCTCAGTGTTCAGTGCGTGTGGGGTACAACCCCAAATATTTTGCAACCGTTTTTTCAGAACATCTTCATCACCAATTGGACAGTGTAGCCACTGTTGCTCAGTGTTCAGCTTGTGAGGCGTGCAACTCCACAACCTTTTTTTCAGGAGATCTTTTAGCATCAATTGGATGGTGTGGCCACTGTTATTCTGTGGTCAGTGTGTTCGGCGCACTTCATCAAATTTTCTAGAGGTTTTTCTTCTGGAGATCTTTTAGCACCAATTGGACATTGTGATAATGTTGCTCAGTGATCAGTGCGTGCGGGGTACAACCCCAAATATTTTGCAACCGTTTTTTCAGAACATTTTCATCACCAATTGGACAGTGTAGCCACTGTTGCTCAGTGTTCAGCTTGTGAGGCGTGCAACTCCACAACCTTTTTTTCAGGAGATCTTTTAGCATCAATTGGATGGTGTGGCCACTGTTATTCTGTGGTCAGTGTGTTCGGCGCACTTCATCAAATTTTCTAAAGGTTTTTTTTCTGGAGATCTTTTAGCACCAATTGGACATTGTGATAATGTTGCTCAGTGATCAGTGCGTGCGGGGTACAACCCCAAATCTTCTGCGACCTTTTCTGCAAATTTTGTGGAACATTTTTTCTGAACACCTTTAGCATCAACGGTGTGGCCACTGTTGCTCTGTGTTCAGTGCGTGTGGGGTACAACCCCAAATATTTTGCAACCGTTTTTTCAGAACATCTTCATCACCAATTGGACGGTGTGGCCACTGTTGCTCAGTGTTCAGTGCGTGTGGGGTACAACCCCAAATATTATGCAACCGTTTTTTCAGAACATCTTCATCACCAATTGGACAGTGTAGCCACTGTTGCTCAGTGTTCAGCTTGTGAGGCGTGCAACTCCACAACCTTTTTTCAGGAGATCTTTTAGCATCAATTGGATGGTGTGGCCACTGTTATTCTGTGGTCAGTGTGTTCGTCGCACTTCACCAAATGTTCTAAAATTTTTTTTTCCGGAGATCGTTTAGCACCAATTGGACGGTGTGACTAATGTTGCTCAGTGGTTAGTGCGTGCGGGGTACAACCCCAAATCTTCTGCGACCTTTTCTGCAAATTTTGTGGAACATTTTTTCTGAACATCTTTAGCATCAACGGTGTGGCCACTGTTGCTCTGTGTTCAGTGCGTGTGGGGTACAACCCCAAATATTTTGCAACCGTTTTTTCAGAACATCTTCATCACCAATTGGACGGTGTGGCCACTGTTGCTCAGTGTTCAGTGCGTGTGGGGTACAACCCCAAATATTTTGCAACCGTTTTTTCAGAACATCTTCATCACCAATTGGACAGTGTAGCCACTGTTGCTCAGTGTTCAGCTTGTGAGGCGTGCAACTCCACAACCTTTTTTTCAGGAGATCTTTTAGCATCAATTGGATGGTGTGGCCACTGTTATTCTGTGGTCAGTGTGTTCGGCGCACTTCATCAAATTTTCTAAAGGTTTTTCTTCTGGAGATCTTTTAGCACCAATTGGACATTGTGATAATGTTGCTCAGTGATCAGTGCGTGCGGGGTACAACCCCAAATCTTCTGCGACCTTTTCTGCAAATTTTGTGGAACATTTTTTCTGAACATCTTTAGCATCAACGGTGTGGCCACTGTTGCTCTGTGTTCAGTGCGTGTGGGGTACAACCCCAAATATTTTGCAACCGTTTTTTCAGAACATCTTCATCACCAATTGGACAGTGTAGCCACTGTTGCTCAGTGTTCAGCTTGTGAGGCGTGCAACTCCACAACCTTTTTTTTCAGGAGATCTTTTAGCATCAATTGGATGGTGTGGCCACTGTTATTCTGTGGTCAGTGCGTTCGTCGCACTTCACCAAATTTTCTAAAATTTTTTTTTCCGGAGATCTTTTAGCACCAATTGGACGGTGTGTATTATGTTGCTCAGTGGTCAGTGCGTGCGGGGTACAACCCCAAATCTTCTGCGACCTTTTCTGCAAATTTTGTGGAACATTTTCTCTGAACATCTTTAGCATCAACGGTGTGGCCACTGTTGCTCTGTGTTCAGTGCGTGTGGGGTACAACCCCAAATATTTTGCAACCGTTTTTTCAGAACATCTTCATCACCAATTGGACGGTGTGGCCACTGTTGCTCAGTGGTTAGTGCGTGCGGCGTACAACCCCAAATCTTCTGCAAAATTTTCTACAAGTTTTGTGGAACATTTTTTCTGAACATCTTCAGCACCAACGGTGTGGCCACTGATGCTCAGTGTTCAGTGCGTATGGGATACAACCCCAAATCTTTTGCAACCATTTTTTCAGGGCATCTTTACCACCAATTGGATGGTGTGGCCACTGTTGCTCATTGTTCAGTTTGTGAGGAGTACAACTCCACATCTTTTTTCAGGAGATCTTTTAGCATCAACTGGACGGTGTGATTATGTTGCTCAGTGGTCAGTGCATGCGGCGTACAACCTCAAATGTTTTGCGACCTTTTCTGCAAATTTTGTGGAACATTTTTTCTGGACATCTTTAGCACCAACGGTGTGGCCACTGTTGCTCAGTGTTCAGAGCGTGTGGGGTACAACCCCAAATCTTTTCCCACCGTTTTTTCAGGGCATCTTTACCACCACTTGGATGGTGTGGCCACTGTTGCTCAGTGTTCAGTTTGTGAGGAGTACAACTCCACATCCTTTTTTTCAGGAGATATTTTAGCATCAATTGGAATGTGTGGCTAATGTTGCTCAGTGGTTAGCGCGTGCGGCGTACATCCCCAAATCTTTTGCAACCTTTTTTTCAGGACATCTTCATCACCAATTGGACGGTGTGGCTAATGTTGCTCAGTGGTTAGTGCGTGCGGCGCACAAACCAAATCTTTTGCAACCTTTTTTTCAGGACATCTTCATCACCAATTGGACGGTGCGGCTAATGTTGCTCAGTGGTTAGTGCGTGCGGCGTTCAACCCCAAGTCTTCTGCAAATTTTTCTGCAAATTTTGTGGAACATTTTTTCTGGACATCTTTAGCACCAACGGTGTGGCCACTGTTGCTCAGTGGTCAGTGCGAGTGGGGTACAACCCCAAATCTTTTGCAACCTTTTTTTCAGGACATCTTCACCACCAACTTCTGTCATCGATCATCGAAGTAAACGGTTGACTCTATAAGTGGTCTGCAAGTGTAATTAAAATTCAATAGTTAAATATAAATTTGTTTCAAAGAAAAAAATAAAACAACCAAATTAAGATAGTGACTTTTCGGATTTTATTAAAAAATTGAAGAATTACAGTGTTTTCTATTAAATACAAACTAATTTTTTGTTTTTATTAAAAACAATTAAAACTGTCCGACTGCCTTTGTGTGTGTGCATCGCTGTCTTCACCGCTTTCATCGCTGTTCCTAACACAGTAAGTACAATGCCTGTGTGTGATAACTGCAAAGACGAACTGCCTCCAGTGGGCGACTTCGTCACTTGTTTTTTGTGCTCCCGCAAGCTGCACTACCAATGTACCACGGTGACAGAGAGATCTTGGCGGTCAATGGGCTCAAAAAGGGATTCTTGGAGGTGCCAATTTTGCCGAAACGCTAGCGAAAATGCTTGCAACACTCCATTCGACTCCTCCTCGCGTCCTCCTACACCTACAATGCGACCACAAACACCTGAAATGCAATCAAACAAAAGGAATCGTACAGAAACTTACAGTCCACAAAGTAACAATAACATAAACAATCTTTCAGACACTAACACCAACAACATCATGGCCGAATTTAAAAACATAAAAACAGAAATCAAAGGCATCGCTGATTTCTGTAACTTCGTGTCACAGAAATTTGATGAAATCAACAAAAACCTTGAAAAAAATAATACCTTCATGGATACACTTATGGATGAAATTACAAAACTGAAAGATTCACAAAAAGAAAAAGACGAACAAATATCTAACATGCAAGCACAAATAAACAAACTAGAACAACAACAACTCAAACACTGCGTGGAAATAAAAAACATTCCACCAAAACAAAATGAAAACTTACTTGAAGTAGTCAAATCAGTAGGAAAGACTATAAATCACGAAATCGAAAACGCGGATATCACTGATATTTATCGCACCAAAACTAAAAACACCGAAAAATCATCCATAATTGCCACCTTCCACAACTATTTAGTTAAAACGAAATTCATGCAGAACGCGCGCGTAACCCGTCCGCTGACAGTTGCCAAACTCAACCAACATATGGAAGATAGTGCAAATGTTAGCGAGATTTACAACAACAACAACATATTCATTAATAACCAGCTGACAAATGTAAACAAACAATTGCTTTGGCAAGCTAAGAAGAAAGCAAAAGAGGAAAACTGGAAATTTGTTTGGGAAAACACCGGAAAAATTTTCGCTAGGAGAGCAGAATCTGTATTCATTCAATCAGTTAGCGACATTGATAAAATTAAACGTCACTAACCGTTTAGTTACATAAATACATACTTATATGAAGAATAATTTAACTATATTAATATGATGGATGAAAATATAGAAAATATGTTTGATTTGAACTACATGGAGTTTAATGATTTCAATCAAGCAAAGGAAGAATTGAAGAAAATGAACTTTCGATGTTTATGTTTAAATATAAGATCGTTAAGAAAAAATTGGGATGTTTTTTGTGCTCGTGTTTGTCCAATTGTGGATCATGTTGATGTAATTGTCCTGGTCGAAATTAATATAAAAACAAAAGAAAATAGTCTTTATCACTTAGATGGCTTCCGCGCTGAATTTGCCAATAGGATAAATAAAAGAGGTGGAGGCATCGTAATTTTTATTAAAAATAACATAAATTATGAGAGAATGACTATAGAAACAACAGCTTGTGAAAACCTGACGGTGAAAATCCTGTCCTCTAAGGAAACAAAAATAATAAGTGGCGTATATAGACCTCCGAAGCAAGACCCGGTTCGATTCATAGAGGACTTTATTACAATAACCAATACAAAAGCAGGGAATAACGACATAATAATTTTGGGCGATATTAATATAAACATGAAAGACAATTTAAGTACATTGGCCCTTAATTATCAGGATATGTTGGCTTCGAGGGGGCTTCTTAATGTCATCAAAGGGTCTACCAGGGTGGACTTAAATATAGGCAGCTACACTCTTATTGATCACATTTTGGTCAGTATTAAAGAAGTCAAAATGTTTTCAGCTGTAGTAGAAAATGACATATCCGATCATTACGGCACTATGTATGGAATCTATGAAGAGCTTATAACCGAAAGTCACACGCCCATAGGCTCCACAATAATTTCATCAAAAGTAAATGGCTTAATCCGAGCTACTGATTGGACCTCCATTCTAGAAGAAACAGATCCAGAAAATCTTCTGTCCTCTCTAATAGCTAAGATGGATGCCATATACTCAAACTCGAAAGCAGTGTATACTCAAACTCGAAAGCGTCGTACAAAAGCAACATGGATTACCAGAGACATCCTCGTGATTTGCAAAGAAAGAGACAGACTATACCGCAGATGGAAAAACAATCGCAGAAACCTGGCCTACGAATCGGAGTACAAATTGTTTCGTAACCAAGTAAACAAAAAAATTTCTCAGACCAGGAACCAACATTACAAAGAAAAATTTGAACAGACAACATGGAGCGTAATAAATGAAATTTTAGGACGAAGAAAAATATCCTTGGATGATACAATATCAAAACATTTCTTGGATGTTAGGAACGCAGATGAGTTAGCTGATGAATTTGCAATCTTTTTTTCGAGACAGGCAGAGTCTATCATTCATAAGTGTAATGTTTTAACCTCCAGTCATCAAAATGATAGATTAAGCAGATCTATGTACTTTGGAGGAACAGACTATGCAGAGGTAGAACGTCTGGTGCATCGCCTAAACATCTGGAAAGCGCCTGGAGCAGATGGTATTAGAGTCACAGATATTAAGTTGAATGCTGATATCTTTGTCCCCATTATAACGAAGTTCATCAACCTTAGCTTCGATATGCTTACGATCCCTAAAAAACTAAAACAGGCTGTTGTGCGTCCTATATATAAAGGAGGGACGAAAACCAATATCGCTAACTATAGGCCAATAGCAATTTTACCGGCCATAGAAAAAATCATGGAGCAAATCGTTTCGGACCGTATATGGGATTTCGTAAAAAAACACAAATTGATCAGCAAAAGTCAATACGGATTTCAAAAGGGAAAGAGCACCAACAAACTTCTTGGCGATTTCGCAAACGTAATTAATACGGCCCTAAGCAAGCGGCACCATATACTTGTCCTGTTTTTGGATTTTAGTAAGGCATTCGACACACTTAACCACGAAAAGCTTATCAGCGCTTTGGAAAAGGTAGGAATTAGAGGCAAGCTGTCGGATTGGTTGCGTAATTATCTTGCAGAAAGAACTTTTAGTGTACAAATTAAGAATCGCTGTAGTGTTGAGCATAAAGTACAATATGGAGTGCCACAAGGCTCGAAGCTTGGCCCTCTACTTTTTATTTTGTACACAAATGAAATGCTAAAATGTTTGAAACGAAGTACACCATTCGCATTTGCTGATGATACGGCAATCATTGTATGTAATAAATCGTTGGAAGAAGCAACAAAGGTGATGCAGGAGGAGTTCGATGAAGCTGCTAAATGGTGTCATGACAATGGGCTTATAATAAATGAATCAAAAACTAAGCTCATGCATATTCGAAGCCCGAAGTTCCAAGCACCGCAAATTGTCCTGAAGACATATAAATGTGACAGCTCGTTTGAGTCCGAACAAATTGAAGTCGTGAATACCTACAAGTATCTTGGTATCATCATTGACTGCCATTTTCTTTGGGAGCCTCACATAAACCACTTACGGAATAAGCTGAGAGGATCCTTATTTGCGCTCGCTTGTCTGCAGTACAAAGCTCCGATAAGTATACAAAAACAAGTGTACTACGCGCTTATAGAGTCGAGGCTACGTTATGGTGTACTAGCATGGGGAGGTGCAGCGCAAACACACATAGAAAAACTGCAAAATATTCAAAACAGTGCAGCCAAAATTCTATCGAGAGGGAACGTCTCTAACATAAGTATGCTGAGAGTAAAACAAATATTCAATATGACTGTGGCCTTGGAGTACTATGAAGATGCAAATTTTCGCAGACCAATTACTCATCCGTATGGTACTAGAAGACAAGTCGAAGGAATGTATCAACTCCCAGCACTTATCAACGAATACGACAGAAGACGATTGATGTACACCGTACCGAATGTGCTAAATAATCTTCCTCAAGACTTGAGAAACATCCACCAAATAAATGCCCGAAAACAAAGATTAAAACAATTTGTTTTAGAAGAAATAACATAACTTTTACTTCAAACTTAAAACTTCAACTTAATTAATAATATTTAAATTCAAAAGCATTCTTTACAAATCTGAATTATAAAAACTAAATTACATAAAATTTTTTTTAAAATGTTTACGTAGATGATTGAGTCTTAAATAATTTTTGAAAATAATCTCCTGCAGATAAGCCACTGGGCTTCGCAGGTCAAGGCATATGATACATATATTTGTAAACTTAGTAAAATAATAAAATAATAAAAAAAAAAAAAAA
This sequence comes from Xylota segnis, assembly GCA_963583995.1. Taxonomy (NCBI): domain Eukaryota; kingdom Metazoa; phylum Arthropoda; class Insecta; order Diptera; family Syrphidae; genus Xylota; species Xylota segnis. The sequence goes on along the minus strand of OY757236.1, from coordinate 101,836,080 downwards.
ATTGGACGGTGTGGCTAATGTTGGTCAGTGGTTAGCGCATGCGGCGTACAACCCAAAATCTTCTGCGACCTTTTCTGCAAATTTTCTGGATATCTTTAGCACCAACGGTGTGGCCACTGTTGCTCAGTGTTCAGTGCGTGTGGGGTACAACCCCAAATCTTCTGCGACCTTTTCTGCAAATTTTGTGGGACATTTTTACTGGACATCTTTACCACCAACGGTGTGGCCATTGTTGCTCAGTGTTCAGTGCGTGGGGGTACAACCCCAAATCTTTTGCAACATTTTTTTCAGGAAATCTTCATCACCAATTGGATGGTGTGGCTAATGTTGATCAGTTGTTAGTGCGTGCGGAGTACAACTCAAAATCTTCTGCAGCCTTTTCTGCAAATTTTCTGGAACATTTTTTCTGGACATCTTTAGCACCAACGGTGTGGCCACTGTTGCTCCGTGGTCAGTGCGTGGGGGTACAACCCCAAATCTTTTGCAACATTTTTTTCAGGAAATCTTCATCACCAATTGGATGGTGTGGCTAATGTTGATCAGTTGTTAGTGCGTGCGGAGTACAACTCCAAATCTTCTGCAGCCTTTTCTGCAAATTTTCTGGAACATTTTTTCTGGACATCTTTAGCACCAACGGTGTGGCCACTGTTGCTCCGTGGTCAGTGCGTGTGGGGTACAACCCCAAATCTTTTGCAACCTTTTTTTCAGGACATCTTCACCACCAATTGGACGGTGTGGCCACTGTTGCTCAGTGTTCAGTCTGTGAGGCGTGCATCTCCACATTATTTCTTTCAGTAGATCTTTTAGCACCAATTGGATGGTATTGCTACTGTTGTTCTGTGGTCAGTGCGTTCGGCGCACTTCACCAAATTTTCTAAAAATTTTTTTCAGGAGATCTTTAAGCATCAATTGGATGGTGTTTGTAGAGTTGTTGCTGTTGTTCTGTGGTCAGTGCGTTCGGCGCACTTCACCAAATTTTCTGAAATTTTTTTTTCGGAGATCTTTTAGCACCAATTGGATGGTGTTGCCACTGTTGCTCAGTGGTCGGTGCGTTCGGCGCACAAGAACAAATTTTCTGAAATTTTTTTCCCGGAGATCTTTTAGCACCAATTGGACGGTGTGGCTACTGTTGCTCAGTGCTCGGCGCGTTCGGCGCACAAGAACAAATTTTCTGAAATTTTTTTTCCGGAGATCTTTTAGCACCAATTGGATGGTGTTGCCACTGTTGCTCTGTGGTCGGCGCGTTCGGCACACAAGAACAAATTTTCTGAAATTTTTTTCCCGGAGATCTTTTAGCACCAATTGGATGGTGTTGCCACTGTTGTTCTGTCGTCAGTGCGCTCGGCGCACTTCACCAGATTTTCTGAAATTTTTTTCCGGAGATCTTTTAGCACCAATTGGACGGTGTGGCTACTGTTGCTCAGTGGTCGGCGCGTTCGGCGCACAACCTCAAATTTTCTGCGACCTTTTCTGCAAATTTTGTGGAACATTTTTTCTGGATAACTTTAGCACCAACGGTGTGGCCACTGTTGTTCAGTGGTCAGTGCGTGTGGGGTACAACCCCAAATATTTTGCAACATTTTTTTCAGGACATTTTCATCACCAATTGGACGGTGTGGCTAATGTTGCTCAGTGGTTAGTGCGTGTGGGTTACAACCACAAATCTTCTGCAACCTTTTCTGCAAATTTTGTGGAACATTTTTTCTGGATAACTTTAGCACCAACGGTGTGGCCACTGTTGTTCAGTGGTCAGTGCGTGTGGGGTACAACCCCAAATATTTTGCAACATTTTTTTCAGGACATTTTCATCACCAATTGGACGGTGTGGCTAATGTTGCTCAGTGGTTAGTGCGTGTGGGTTACAACCACAAATCTTCTGAAACCTTTTCTGCAAATTTTGTGGAACAGTTTTTCTGGACATCTTTGGCATCAACGGTGTGGCCACTGTTGCTCAGTGGTCAGTGCGTGTGGGGTACAACCCTAAATATTTTGCAACATTTTTTTCAGGACATCTTCATCACCAATTGGACGGTGTGAGAATGTTGCTCAGTGGTCAGTGCGTGCGGCGTACAACCCCAAATCTTCTGCGACCTTTTCTGCAAATTTTGAGGGACATTTTTTCTGGACATCTTTAGCACCAACGGTGTGGCCATTGTTGCTCAGTGTTCAGTGCGTGGGGGTACAACCCCAAATCTTTTGCAACCTTTTTTTCAGGACATGTTCACCACCAATTGGACGGTGTGGCCACTGGTGCTCAGTGTTCCATTTGGAGGCGTGCAACTCCACATAATTTTTTTCCGGAGATCTTCTAGCACCAATTGGATGGTGTGGCCACTGTTGTTCTGTGGTCAGTGCGTTCGGCGCACTTCACCAAATTTTCTGAAATTTTTTTTCCGGAGATCTTTTAGCACCAATTGGACGGCGTGGCTACTGTTGCTCAGTGGTCGGCGCGTTCGGCGCACAAGAACAAATTTTCTGAAATTTTTTTTCCGGAGATCTTTTAGCACCAATTGGATGGTGTTGCCACTCTTGTTCTGTGGTCAGTGCGCTCGGCGCACTTCACCAGATTTTCTGAAAATTTTTTTTCGGAGATCTTTTAGCACCAATTGGACGGTGTGGCTACTGTTGCTCAGTGGTCTGCGCGTTCGGCGAACAAGAACAAATTATCTGAAATTTTTTTTTCCGGAGATCTTTTAGCACCAATTGGATGGGGCTGCCACTGTTGTTCTGTGGTCAGTGCGTTCGGCGCACTTCACCAAATTTTCTGAAATTTTTTTTCCGGAGATCTTTTAGCACCAATTGGACGGCGTGGCTACTGTTGCTCAGTGGTCGGCGCGTTCGGCGCACAAGAACAAATTTTCTGAAATTTTTTTTCCGGAGATCTTTTAGCACCAATTGGATGGTGTTGCCACTCTTGTTCTGTGGTCAGTGCGCTTGGCGCACTTCACCAGATTTTCTGAAAATTTTTTTTCGGAGATCTTTTAGCACCAATTGGACGGTGTGGCTACTGTTGCTCAGTGGTCTGCGCGTTCGGCGAACAAGAACAAATTATCTGAAATTTTTTTTTCCGGAGATCTTTTAGCACCAATTGGATGGGGCTGCCACTGTTGTTCTGTGGTCAGTGCGTTCGGCGCACTTCACCAAATTTTCTGAAATTTTTTTTCCAGAGTTCTTTTAGCACCAATTGGATGGTGTTGCCACTGTTGCTCAGTGGTCGGCGCGTTCGGCGCACAAGAACAAAGTTTCTGAAATTTTTTTCCCGGAGATCTTTTAGCACCAATTGGACGGTGTGGCTACTGTTGCTCAGTGCTCGGCCCGTTCGGCGCACAAGAACAAATTTTCTGAAATATTTTTCCGGAGATCTCTTAGCACCAATTGGACGGTGTGGCTACTGTTGCTCAGTAATTTGTGCGTTCGGCGCACTTCACCAGATTTTCTGAAATTTTTATCCGGAGATCTTTTAGCACCAATTGGACGGTGTGGCTACTATTGCTCAGTGGTCGGCGCGTTCGGCGCACAACCTCAAATTTTCTGCGACCTTTTCTGCAAATTTTGTGGAACATTTTTTCTGGATAACTTTAGCACCAACGGTGTGGCCACTGTTGCTCAGTGGTCAGTGCGTGTGGGGTACAACCCCAAATATTTTGCAACATTTTTTTCAGGACATCTTCATCACCAATTGGACGGTGTGGCTAATGTTGCTCAGTAGTTAGTGCGTGTGGGGTACAACCACAAATCTTCTGAAACCTTTTCTGCAAATTTTGTGGAACATTTTTTCTGGACATCTTTAGCACCAACGGTGTGGCCACTGTTGCTCAGTGTTCAGTGCGTGTGGGGTACAACCCCAAATCTTTTGCAACCGTTTTTTCAGGGCATCTTTACCACCAATTGGATGGTTTTGCCACTTTTGCACAGTGTTCAGTTTGTGAGGCGTGCAACTCCACATTCTTTCTTTCAGTAGATCTTTTAGCATCAATTGGATGGTGTGGCTACTGTTGCTCAGTGGTCAGTGCGTGCGGCGTACAACCTCCAATCTTCTGTGACCGTATCTGCAAATTTTGTGGAACATTTTTTCTGGACATCTTTAGCACCAACGGTGTGGCCACTGTTGCTCAGTGGTCAGTGCGTGTGGGGTACAACCCCAAATCTTTTGCAACCTTTTTTTCAGGACATCTTCATCAGCAATTGGACGGTGTGGCTAATGTTGCTCAGTTGTTAGTGCGTGCGGCGTACAACCTCAAATCTTCTGCGACCTTTTCTGCAAATTTTGTGGAGCGTTTTTTCTGGACATCTTTAGCACCAACGGTGTGCTAACTGTTGCTCAGTGGTCAGTGCGTGTGGGGTACAACCCCAAATCTTTTGCAACCTTTTTTTCAGGACATCTTCACCACCAATTGGACGGTGTGGCCACTGTTGCTCAGTGTTCAGTTTGTGAGGCGCGCAACTCCACATAATTTTTTTCCGGAGATCTTCTAGCACCAATTGTATGCTGTGGCCACTGTTGTTCTGTGGTCAGTGCGTTCGGCGCACTTCACCAAATTTTCTGAAATTTTTTTTCCGGAGATCTTTTAGCACCAATTGGACGGTGTGGCTACTGTTGCTCAGTGGTCGGCGCGTTCGGCGCACAAGAACAATTTTTCTGAAATATTTTTCCGGAGATCTTTTAGCACCAATTGGAAGGTGTTGCTACTGTTGCTCAGTAGTCAGTACGTCCGGCGTACAACCCCAAACCTTTTTTTCCGGAGATCTTCTAGCACCAATTGGAAGGCGTGGCCACTGTTGTTCTGTGGTCAGTGCGCTCGGCACACTTCACCAAATTTTCTGAAATTTTTTTTCCGGAGATCATTTGGCACCAACTGGACGGTGTGGCTACTGTTGCTCAGTGGTCAGTGCGTGCGGCGTATAACCTCCAATCTTCTGTGACCTTTTCTGCAAATTTTGTGGAACATTTTTTCTGGACATCTTTAGCACCAACGGTGTGGTAACTGTTGCTCAGTGGTCAGTGCGTGTGGGGTACAACCCCAAATCTTTTGCAACCTTTTTTTCAGGAAATCTCCATCAGCAATTGGACGGTGTGGCTAATGTTGCTCAGTCGTTAGTGCGTGCCTCGTACAACCTCAAATCTTCTGCGACCTTTTCTGCAAATTTTGTGGAGCGTTTTTTCTGGACATCTTTAGCACCAACGGTGTGGTAACTGTTGCTCAGTGGTCAGTGCGTGTGGGGTACAACCCCAAATCTATTGCAACCTTTTTTTCAGGACATCTTTATCACCAATTGGACGGTGTGGCTAATGTTGCTCAGTTGTTAGTGCGTGCGGGGTTACAAAACCAAATCTTCTGCAACCTTTTCTGCAAATTTTCTGGAACATTTTTTCTCGACATCTTTAGCACCAACGGTATGGCCACTGTTGCTCAGTGGCCAGTGAGTGTGGGGTACAACCCCAAATCTTTTGCAACCTTTTTTTCAGGACATCTTCACCACCAATTGGACGTTGTGGCCACTGTTGCTCAGTGTTCAGTTTGTGAGGCGTACAACTCCACATAATTTTTTTCCGGAGATCTTCTAGCACCAATTGGATGGTGTGGCCACTGTTGTTCTGTGGTCAGTGCTTTTGGCGCACTTCACCAAATTTTCTGAAATTTTTTTTCCGGAGATATTTTAGCACCAATTGGACGGTGTGGCTACTGTTGCTCAGTGGTCAGTGCGCTCGTCGCACAAGAACAAATTTTCTGAAATGTTTTTTCCGGAGATCTTCTAGCACCAAATGGACGGTGTGGCTACTGGTGCTCAGTAGTCAGTGCGTCCGGCGTACAATCCCAAATCTTTTTTTTCCGGAGATCTTCTAGCACCAATTGGAAGGCGTGGCCACTGTTGTTCTGTGGTCAGCGCATTCGGCACACAAGAACAAATTTTCTGAAATTTTTTTCCGGAGATCTTTTAGCACCAATTGGAAGGTGTTGCTACTGTTGCTCAGTAGTCAGTACGTCCGGCGTACAACCCCAAACCTTTTTTTCCGGAGATCTTCTAGCACCAATTGGAAGGCGTGGCCACTGTTGTTCTGTGGTCAGTGCGCTCGGCACACTTCACCAAATTTTCTGAAATTTTTTTTCCGGAGATCATTTGGCACCAACTGGACGGTGTGGCTACTGTTGCTCAGTGGTCAGTGCGTGTGGGGTACAACCCCAAATCTTTTGCAACCTTTTTTTCGGGAAATCTCCATCAGCAATTGGACGGTGTGGCTAATGTTGCTCAGTCGTTAGTGCGTGCGGCGTACAACCTCAAATCTTCTGCGACCTTTTCTGCAAATTTTGTGGAGCGTTTTTTCTGGACATCTTTAGCACCAACGGTGTGGTAACTGTTGCTCAGTGGTCAGTGCGTGTGGGGTACAACCCCAAATCTTTTGCAACCTTTTTTTCGGGAAATCTCCATCAGCAATTGGACGGTGTGGCTAATGTTGCTCAGTCGTTAGTGCGTGCGGCGCACAACCTCAAATCTTCTGCGACCTTTTCTGCAAATTTTGTGGAGCGTTTTTTCTGGACATCTTTAGCACCAACGGTGTGGTAACTGTTGCTCAGTGGTCAGTGCGTGTGGGGTACAACCCCAAATCTATTGCAACCTTTTTTTCAGGACATCTTTATCACCAATTGGACGGTGTGGCTAATGTTGCTCAGTTGTTAGTGCGTGCGGGGTTACAAAACCAAATCTTCTGCAACCTTTTCTGCAAATTTTCTGGAACATTTTTTCTCGACATCTTTAGCACCAACGGTATGGCCACTGTTGCTCAGTGGCCAGTGAGTGTGGGGTACAACCCCAAATCTTTTGCAACCTTTTTTTCAGGACATCTTCACCACCAATTGGACGTTGTGGCCACTGTTGCTCAGTGTTCAGTTTGTGAGGCGTACAACTCCACATAATTTTTTTCCGGAGATCTTCTAGCACCAATTGGATGGTATGGCCACTGTTGTTCTGTGGTCAGTGCGTTTGGCGCACTTCACCAAATTTTCTGAAATTTTTTTTCCGGAGATATTTTAGCACCAATTGGACGGTGTGGCTACTGTTGCTCAGTGGTCAGTGCGCTCGTCGCACAAGAACAAATTTTCTGAAATGTTTTTTCCGGAGATATTCTAGCACCAATTGGACGGTGTGGCTACTGTTGCTCAGTAGTCAGTGCGTCCGGCGTACAACCCCAAATCTTTTTTTTCCGGAGATCTTCTAGCACCAATTGGATGGTGTGGCCACTGTTGTTCTGTGGTCAGTGCGTTCGGCGCACAAGAACAAATTTTCTGAAATTTTTTTTCCGGAGATCTTTTAGCACCAATTGGACGGTGTGGCTACTGTTGCTCAGTGGTCGGCGCGTTCGGCGCACAAGAACAAATTTTCTGAAATTTTTTTTCCGGAGATCTTCTAGCACCAATTGGATGGTGTGGCCACTGTTGTTCTGTGGTCAGTGCGCTCGGCGCACAAGAACAAATTTTCTGAAATTTTTTTTCCGGAGATCTTCTAGCACCAATTGGATGGTGTGGCCACTGTTGTTCTGTGGTCAGTGCGCTCGGCACACTTCACCAAATTTTCTGAAATTTTTTTTCCGGAGATCTTTTAGCAACAATTGGACGGTGTGGCTACTGTTGCTCAGTGTTAACTGCGTCCGGCGTACAACCCCAAATCTTTTTTTACCGGAGATCTTTTAGCACCAATTGGATGGTGTGGCCACTGTTGTTCTGTGGTCAGTGCGTTCGGCGCACAAGAACAAATTTTCTGAAATTTTTTTTCCGGAGATCTTTTAGCACCAATTGGACGGCGTGGCTACTGTTGCTCAGTGGTCGGCGCGTTCGGCGCACAAGAACAAATTTTCTGAAATTTTTTTTCCGGAGATCTTTTAGCACCAATTGGACGGTGTGGCTACTGTTGCTCAGTCCTAACTGCGTCCGGCGTACAACCCCAAATCTTTTTTTTCCGGAGATCTTTTGGCACCAACTGGACGGTGTGGCTACTGTTGCTCAGTGGTCGGCGCGTTCGGCGCACAAGAACAAATTTTCTGAAATTTTTTTTCCGGAGATCTTCTAGCACCAATTGGATGGTGTGGCCACTGTTGTTCTGTGGTCAGTGCGCTCGGCGCACAAGAACAAATTTTCTGAAATTTTTTTTCCGGAGATCTTCTAGCACCAATTGGATGGTGTGGCCACTGTTGTTCTGTGGTCAGTGCGCTCGGCACACTTCACCAAATTTTCTGAAATTTTTTTTCCGGAGATCTTTTAGCAACAATTGGACGGTGTGGCTACTGTTGCTCAGTGGTCTGCGCGTTCGGCGAACAAGAACAAATTATCTGAAATTTTTTTTTCCGGAGATCTTTTAGCACCAATTGGATGGGGCTGCCACTGTTGTTCTGTGGTCAGTGCGTTCGGCGCACTTCACCAAATTTTCTGAAATTTTTTTTCCAGAGTTCTTTTAGCACCAATTGGATGGTGTTGCCACTGTTGCTCAGTGGTCGGCACGTTCGGCGCACAAGAACAAATTTTCTGAAATTTTTTTCCCGGAGATCTTTTAGCACCAATTGGACGGTGTGGCTACTGTTGCTCAGTGCTCGGCCCGTTCGGCGCACAAGAACAAATTTTCTGAAATATTTTTCCGGAGATCTCTTAGCACCAATTGGACGGTGTGGCTACTGTTGCTCAGTAGTTTGTGCGTTCGGCGCACTTCACCAGATTTTCTGAAATTTTTATCCGGAGATCTTTTAGCACCAATTGGACGGTGTGGCTACTATTGCTCAGTGGTCGGCGCGTTCGGCGCACAACCTCAAATTTTCTGCGACCTTTTCTGCAAATTTTGTGGAACATTTTTTCTGGATAACTTTAGCACCAACGGTGTGGCCACTGTTGCTCAGTGGTCAGTGCGTGTGGGGTACAACCCCAAATCTATTGCAACCTTTTTTTCAGGACATCTTTATCACCAATTGGACGGTGTGGCTAATGTTGCTCAGTTGTTAGTGCGTGCGGGGTTACAAAACCAAATCTTCTGCAACCTTTTCTGCAAATTTTCTGGAACATTTTTTCTCGACATCTTTAGCACCAACGGTATGGCCACTGTTGCTCAGTGGCCAGTGAGTGTGGGGTACAACCCCAAATCTTTTGCAACATTTTTTTCAGGACATCTTCATCACCAATTGGACGGTGTGGCTAATGTTGCTCAGTAGTTAGTGCGTGTGGGGTACAACCACAAATCTTCTGAAACCTTTTCTGCAAATTTTGTGGAACATTTTTTCTGGACATCTTTAGCACCAACGGTGTGGCCACTGTTGCTCAGTGGTCAGTGCGTGTGGGGTACAACCCCAAATCTATTGCAACCTTTTTTTCAGGACATCTTTATCACCAATTGGACGGTGTGGCTAATGTTGCTCAGTTGTTAGTGCGTGCGGGGTTACAAAACCAAATCTTCTGCAACCTTTTCTGCAAATTTTCTGGAACATTTTTTCTCTACATCTTTAGCACCAACGGTATGGCCACTGTTGCTCAGTGGCCAGTGAGTGTGGGGTACAACCCCAAATCTTTTGCAACCTTTTTTTCAGGACATCTTCACCACCAATTGGACGTTGTGGCCACTGTTGCTCAGTGTTCAGTTTGTGAGGCGTACAAATCCACATAATTTTTTTCCGGAGATCTTCTAGCACCAATTGGATGGTGTGGCCACTGTTGTTCTGTGGTCAGTGCGTTTGGCGCACTTCACCAAATTTTCTGAAATTTTTTTTCCGGAGATATTTTAGCACCAATTGGACGGTGTGGCTACTGTTGCTCAGTGGTCAGTGCGCTCGTAGCACAAGAACAAATTTTCTGAAATGTTTTTTCCGGAGATCTTCTAGCACCAATTGGACGGTGTGGCTACTGTTGCTCAGTAGTCAGTGCGTCCGGCGTACAACCCCAAATCTTTTCTTTCCGGAGATCTTCTAGCACCAATTGGAAGGCGTGGCCACTGTTGTTCTGTGGTCAGCGCATTCGGCACACAAGAACAAATTTTCTGAAATTTTTTTCCGGAGATCTTTTAGCACCAATTGGAAGGTGTTGCTACTGTTGCTCAGTAGTCAGTACGTCCGGCGTACAACCCCAAACCTTTTTTTCCGGAGATCTTCTAGCACCAATTGGAAGGCGTGGCCACTGTTGTTCTGTGGTCAGTGCGCTCGGCACACTTCACCAAATTTTCTGAAATTTTTTTTCCGGAGATCATTTGGCACCAACTGGACGGTGTGGCTACTGTTGCTCAGTGGTCAGTGCGTGTGGGGTACAACCCCAAATCTTTTGCAACCTTTTTTTCAGTTCAACTTCATCACCAATTGGACGGTGTGAATAATGTTACTCAGTGGTTAGTGCGTGCGGCGTACAACCTCCATTCTTCTGTGACCTTTTCTGCAAATTTTGTGGAAAATTTTTTCTGGACACCTTTAGCACCAACGGTGTGGTAACTGTTGCTCAGTGGTCAGTGCGTGTGGGGTACAACCCCAAATCTTTTGCAACCTTTTTTTCAGGAAATCTCCATCAGCAATTGGACGGTGTGGCTAATGTTGCTCAGTCGTTAGTGCGTGCGGCGTACAACCTCAAATCTTCTGCGACCTTTTCTGCAAATTTTGTGGAGCGTTTTTTCTGGACATCTTTAGCACCAACGGTGTGGTAACTGTTGCTCAGTGGTCAGTGCGTGTGGGGTACAACCCCAAATCTATTGCAACCTTTTTTTCAGGACATCTTTATCACCAATTGGACGGTGTGGCTAATGTTGATCAGTTGTTAGTGCGTGCGGGGTTACAAAACCAAATCTTCTGCAACCTTTTCTGCAAATTTTCTGGAACATTTTTTCTCGACATCTTTAGCACCAACGGTATGGCCACTGTTGCTCAGTGGCCAGTGAGTGTGGGGTACAACCCCAAATCTTTTGCAACCTTTTTTTCAGGACATCTTCACCACCAATTGGACGTTGTGGCCACTGTTGCTCAGTGTTCAGTTTGTGAGGCGTACAACTCCACATAATTTTTTTCCGGAGATCTTCTAGCACCAATTGGATGGTATGGCCACTGTTGTTCTGTGGTCAGTGCGTTTGGCGCACTTCACCAAATTTTCTGAAATTTTTTTTCCGGAGATATTTTAGCACCAATTGGACGGTGTGGCTACTGTTGCTCAGTGGTCAGTGCGCTCGTCGCACAAGAACAAATTTTCTGAAATGTTTTTTCCGGAGATCTTCTAGCACCAATTGGACGGTGTGGCTACTGTTGCTCAGTGGTCGGCGCGTTCGGCGCACAAGAACAAATTTTCTGAAATTTTTTTTCCGGAGATCTTCTAGCACCAATTGGATGGTGTGGCCACTGTTGTTCTGTGGTCAGTGCGCTCGGCGCACAAGAACAAATTTTCTGAAATTTTTTTTCCGGAGATCTTCTAGCACCAATTGGATGGTGTGGCCACTGTTGTTCTGTGGTCAGTGCGCTCGGCACACTTCACCAAATTTTCTGAAATTTTTTTTCCGGAGATCTTTTAGCAAAAATTGGACGGTGTGGCTACTGTTGCTCAGTGTTAACTGCGTCCGGCGTACAACCCCAAATCTTTTTTTACCGGAGATCTTTTAGCACCAATTGGATGGTGTGGCCACTGTTGTTCTGTGGTCAGTGCGTTCGGCGCACAAGAACAAATTTTCTGAAATTTTTTTTCCGGAGATCTTTTAGCACCAATTGGACGGCGTGGCTACTGTTGCTCAGTGGTCGGCGCGTTCGGCGCACAAGAACAAATTTTCTGAAATTTTTTTTCCGGAGATCTTTTGGCACCAACTGGACGGTGTGGCTACTGTTGCTCAGTGGTCGGCGCGTTCGGCGCACAAGAACAAATTTTCTGAAATTTTTTTTCCGGAGATCTTCTAGCACCAATTGGATGGTGTGGCCACTGTTGTTCTGTGGTCAGTGCGCTCGGCGCACAAGAACAAATTTTCTGAAATTTTTTTTCCGGAGATCTTCTAGCACCAATTGGATGGTGTGGCCACTGTTGTTCTGTGGTCAGTGCGCTCGGCACACTTCACCAAATTTTCTGAAATTTTTTTTCCGGAGATCTTTTAGCAACAATTGGACGGTGTGTCTACTGTTGCTCAGTGTTAACTGCGTCCGGCGTACAACCCCAAATCTTTTTTTACCGGAGATCTTTTAGCACCAATTGGATGGTGTGGCCACTGTTGTTCTGTGGTCAGTGCGTTCGGCGCACAAGAACAAATTTTCTGAAATTTTTTTTCCGGAGATCTTTTAGCACCAATTGGACGGCGTGGCTACTGTTGCTCAGTGGTCGGCGCGTTCGGCGCACAAGAACAAATTTTCTTAAATTTTTTTTCCGGAGATCTTTTAGCACCAATTGGACGGTGTGGCTACTGTTGCTCAGTCCTAACTGCGTCCGGCGTACAACCCCAAATCTTTTTTTTCCGGAGATCTTTTGGCACCAACTGGACGGTGTGGCTACTGTTGCTCAGTGGTCGGCGCGTTCGGCGCACAAGAACAAATTTTCTGAAATTTTTTTTCCGGAGATCTTCTAGCACCAATTGGATGGTGTGGCCACTGTTGTTCTGTGGTCAGTGCGCTCGGCGCACAAGAACAAATTTTCTGAAATTTTTTTTCCGGAGATCTTCTAGCACCAATTGGATGGTGTGGCCACTGTTGTTCTGTGGTCAGTGCGCTCGGCACACTTCACCAAATTTTCTGAAATTTTTTTTCCGGAGATCTTTTAGCAAAAATTGGACGGTGTGGCTACTGTTGCTCAGTGTTAACTGCGTCCGGCGTACAACCCCAAATCTTTTTTTACCGGAGATCTTTTAGCACCAATTGGATGGTGTGGCCACTGTTGTTCTGTGGTCAGTGCGTTCGGCGCACAAGAACAAATTTTCTGAAATTTTTTTTCCGGAGATCTTTTAGCACCAATTGGACGGCGTGGCTACTGTTGCTCAGTGGTCGGCGCGTTCGGCGCACAAGAACAAATTTTCTGAATTTTTTTTTCCGGAGATCTTTTAGCACCAATTGGACGGTGTGGCTACTGTTGCTCAGTCCTAACTGCGTCCGGCGTACAACCCCAAATCTTTTTTTTCCGGAGATCTTTTGGCACCAACTGGACGGTGTGGCTACTGTTGCTCAGTGGTCGGCGCGTTCGGCGCACAAGAACAAATTTTCTGAAATTTTTTTTCCGGAGATCTTCTAGCACCAATTGGATGGTGTGGCCACTGTTGTTCTGTGGTCAGTGCGCTCGGCGCACAAGATCAAATTTTCTGAAATTTTTTTTCCGGAGATCTTCTAGCACCAATTGGATGGTGTGGCCACTGTTGTTCTGTGGTCAGTGCGCTCGGCGCACAAGAACAAATTTTCTGAAATTTTTTTTCCGGAGATCATCTAGCACCAATTGGATGGTGTGGCCACTGTTGTTCTGTGGTCAGTGCGCTCGGCACACTTCACCAAATTTTCTGAAATTTTTTTTCCGGAGATCTTTTAGCACCAATTGGACGGTGTGGCTACTGTTGCTCAGTGTTAACTGCGTCCGGCGTACAACCCCAAATCTTTTTTTACCGGAGATCTTTTAGCACCAATTGGATGGTGTGGCCACTGTTGTTCTGTGGTCAGTGCGCTCGGCGCACAAGAACAAATTTTCTGAAATTTTTTTTCCGGAGATCTTCTAGCACCAATTGGATGGTGTGGCCACTGTTGTTCTGTGGTCAGTGCGCTCGGCGCACAAAAACAAATTTTCTGAAATTTTTTTTCCGGAGATCATCTAGCACCAATTGGATGGTGTGGCCACTGTTGTTCTGTGGTCAGTGCGCTCGGCACACTTCACCAAATTTTCTGAAATTTTTTTTCCGGAGATCTTTTAGCACCAATTGGACGGTGTGGCTACTGTTGCTCAGTGCTAACTGCGTCCGGCGTACAACCCCAAATCTTTTTTTTCCGGAGATCTTTTGGCACCAACTGGACGGTGTGGCTACTGTTGCTCAGTGGTCGGCGCGTTCGGCGCACAAGAACAAATTTTCTGAAATTTTTTTTCCGGAGATCTTCTAGCACCAATTGGATGGTGTGGCCACTGTTGTTCTGTGGTCAGTGCGCTCGGCGCACAAGAACAAATTTTCTGAAATTTTTTTTCCGGAGATCTTCTAGCACCAATTGGATGGTGTGGCCACTGTTGTTCTGTGGTCAGTGCGCTCGGCACACTTCACCAAATTTTCTGAAATTTTTTTTCCGGAGATCTTTTAGCACCAATTGGACGGTGTGGCTACTGTTGCTCAGTGTTAACTGCGTCCGGCGTACAACCCCAAATCTTTTTTTACCGGAGATCTTTTAGCACCAATTGGATGGTGTGGCCACTGTTGTTCTGTGGTCAGTGCGTTCGGCGCACAAGAACAAATTTTCTGAAATTTTTTTTCCGGAGATCATTTGGCACCAACTGGACGGTGTGAATAATGTTACTCAGTGGTTAGTGCGTGCGGCGTACAACCTCCAATCTTCTGTGACCTTTTCTGCAAATTTTGTGGAACATTTTTTCTGGACATCTTTAGCACCAACGGTGTGGTAACTGTTGCTCAGTGGTCAGTGCGTGTGGGGTACAACCCCAAATCTTTTGCAACCTTTTTTTCAGGAAATCTCCATCAGCAATTGGACGGTGTGGCTAATGTTGCTCAGTCGTTAGTGCGTGCGGCGTACAACCTCAAATCTTCTGCGACCTTTTCTGCAAATTTTGTGGAGCGTTTTTTCTGGACATCTTTAGCACCAACGGTGTGGTAACTGTTGCTCAGTGGTCAGTGCGTGTGGGGTACAACCCCAAATCTATTGCAACCTTTTTTTCAGGACATCTTTATCACCAATTGGACGGTGTGGCTAATGTTGCTCAGTTGTTAGTGCGTGCGGGGTTACAAAACCAAATCTTCTGCAACCTTTTCTGCAAATTTTCTGGAACATTTTTTCTCGACATCTTTAGCACCAACGGTATGGCCACTGTTGCTCAGTGGCCAGTGAGTGTGGGGTACAACCCCAAATCTTTTGCAACCTTTTTTTCAGGACATCTTCACCACCAATTGGACGTTGTGGCCACTGTTGCTCAGTGTTCAGTTTGTGAGGCGTACAACTCCACATAATTTTTTTCCGGAGATCTTCTAGCACCAATTGGATGGTATGGCCACTGTTGTTCTGTGGTCAGTGCGTTTGGCGCACTTCACCAAATTTTCTGAAATTTTTTTTCCGGAGATATTTTAGCACCAATTGGACGGTGTGGCTACTGTTGCTCAGTGGTCAGTGCGCTCGTCGCACAAGAACAAATTTTCTGAAATGTTTTTTCCGGAGATCTTCTAGCACCAATTGGACGGTGTGGCTACTGTTGCTCAGTAGTCAGTGCGTCCGGCGTACAACCCCAAATCTTTTTTTTCCGGAGATCTTCTAGCACCAATTGGAAGGCGTGGCCACTGTTGTTCTGTGGTCAGCGCATTCGGCACACAAGAACAAATTTTCTGAAATTTTTTTTCCGGAGATCTTTTGGCACCAACTGGACGGTGTGGCTACTGTTGCTCTGTGGTCGGCGCGTTCGGCGCACAAGAACAAATTTTCTGAAATTTTTTTTCCGGAGATCTTCTCGCACCAATTGGATGGTGTGGCCACTGTTGTTCTGTGGTCAGTGCGCTCGGCGCACAAGAACAAATTTTCTGAAATTTTTTTTCCGGAGATCTTCTAGCACCAATTGGATGGTGTGGCCACTGTTGTTCTGTGGTCAGTGCGCTCGGCACACTTCACCAAATTTTCTGAAATTTTTTTTCCGGAGATCTTTTAGCAACAATTGGACGGTGTGGCTACTGTTGCTCAGTGTTAACTGCGTCCGGCGTACAACCCCAAATCTTTTTTTACCGGAGATCTTTTAGCACCAATTGGATGGTGTGGCCACTGTTGTTCTGTGGTCAGTGCGTTCGGCGCACAAGAACAAATTTTCTGAAATTTTTTTTCCGGAGATCTTTTAGCACCAATTGGACGGCGTGGCTACTGTTGCTCAGTGGTCGGCGCGTTCGGCGCACAAGAACAAATTTTCTGAAATTTTTTTTCCGGAGATCTTTTAGCACCAATTGGACGGTGTGGCTACTGTTGCTCAGTCCTAACTGCGTCCGGCGTACAACCTCAAATCTTTTTTTTCCGGAGATCTTTTGGCACCAACTGGACGGTGTGGCTACTGTTGCTCAGTGGTCAGTGCGCTCGGCGCACAAGAACAAATTTTCTGAAATTTTTTTTCCGGAGATCTTCTAGCACCAATTGGATGGTGTGGCCACTGTTGTTCTGTGGTCAGTGCGCTCGGCGCACAAGAACAAATTTTCTGAAATTTTTTTTCCGGAAATCTTCTAGCACCAATTGGATGGTGTGGCCACTGTTGTTCTGTGGTCAGTGCGCTCGGCAGACTTCACCAAATTTTCTGAAATTTTTTTTCCGGAGATCTTTTAGCAACAATTGGACGGTGTGGCTACTGTTGCTCAGTGTTAACTGCGTCCGGCGTACAACCCCAAATCTTTTTTTACCGGAGATCTTTTAGCACCAATTGGATGGTGTGGCCACTGTTGTTCTGTGGTCAGTGCGTTCGGCGCACAAGAACAAATTTTCTGAAATTTTTTTTCCGGAGATCTTTTAGCACCAATTGGACGGTGTGGCTACTGTTGCTCAGTGCTAACTGCGTCCGGCGTACAACCCCAAATCTTTTTTTTCCGGAGATCTTTTGGCACCAACTGGACGGTGTGGCTACTGTTGCTCAGTGGTCGGCGCGTTCGGCGCACAAGAACAAATTTTCTGAAATTTTTTTTCCGGAGATCTTCTAGCACCAATTGGATGGTGTGGCCACTGTTGTTCTGTGGTCAGTGCGCTCGGCGCACAAGAACAAATTTTCTGAAATTTTTTTTCCGGAGATCTTCTAGCACCAATTGGATGGTGTGGCCACTGTTGTTCTGTGGTCAGTGCGCTCGGCAGACTTCACCAAATTTTCTGAAATTTTTTTTCCGGAGATCTTTTAGCAACAATTGGACGGTGTGGCTACTGTTGCTCAGTGTTAACTGCGTCCGGCGTACAACCCCAAATCTTTTTTTACCGGAGATCTTTTAGCACCAATTGGATGGTGTGGCCACTGTTGTTCTGTGGTCAGTGCGTTCGGCGCACAAGAACAAATTTTCTGAAATTTTTTTTCCGGAGATCTTTTAGCACCAATTGGACGGCGTGGCTACTGTTGCTCAGTGGTCGGCGCGTTCGGCGCACAAGAACAAATTTTCTGAAATTTTTTTTCCGGAGATCTTTTAGCACCAATTGGACGGTGTGGCTACTGTTGCTCAGTCCTAACTGTGTCCGGCGTACAACCCCAAATCTTTTTTTTCCGGAGATCTTTTGGCACCAACTGGACGGTGTGGCTACTGTTGCTCAGTGGTCGGCGCGTTCGGCGCACAAGAACAAATTTTCTGAAATTTTTTTTCCGGAGATCTTCTAGCACCAATTGGATGGTGTGGCCACTGTTGTTCTGTGGTCAGTGCGCTCGGCGCACAAGATCAAATTTTCTGAAATTTTTTTTCCGGAGATCTTCTAGCACCAATTGGATGGTGTGGCCACTGTTGTTCTGTGGTCAGTGCGCTCGGCGCACAAGAACAAATTTTCTGAAATTTTTTTTCCGGAGATCATCTAGCACCAATTGGATGGTGTGGCCACTGTTGTTCTGTGGTCAGTGCGCTCGGCACACTTCACCAAATTTTCTGAAATTTTTTTTCCGGAGATCTTTTAGCACCAATTGGACGGTGTGGCTACTGTTGCTCAGTGCTAACTGCGTCCGGCGTACAACCCCAAATCTTTTTTTTCCGGAGATCTTTTGGCACCAACTGGACGGTGTGGCTACTGTTGCTCAGTGGTCGGCGCACAAGAACAAATTTTCGCAAATTTTTTTTCCGGAGATCTTCTAGCACCAATTGGATGGTGTGGCCACTGTTGTTCTGTGGTCAGTGCGCTCGGCGCACAAGAACAAATTTTCTGAAATTTTTTTTCCGGAGATCTTCTAGCACCAATTGGATGGTGTGGCCACTGTTGTTCTGTGGTCAGTGCGCTCGGCACACTTCACCAAATTTTCTGAAATTTTTTTTCCGGAGATCTTTTAGCACCAATTGGACGGTGTGGCTACTGTTGCTCAGTGTTAACTGCGTCCGGCGTACAACCCCAAATCTTTTTTTACCGGAGATCTTTTAGCACCAATTGGATGGTGTGGCCACTGTTGTTCTGTGGTCAGTGCGTTCGGCGCACAGGAACAAATTTTCTGAAATTTTTTTTCCGGAGATCTTTTAGCACCAATTGGACGGCGTGGCTACTGTTGCTCAGTGGTCGGCGCGTTCGGCGCACAAGAACAAATTTTCTGAAATTTTTTTTCCGGAGATCTTTTAGCACCAATTGGATGGTGTTGCCACTCTTGTTCTGTGGTCAGTGCGCTCGGCGCACTTCACCAGATTTTCTGAAAATTTTTTTTCGGAGATCTTTTAGCATCAATTGGATGGTGTTTGTAGAGTTGTTGCTGTTGTTCTGTGGTCAGTGCGTTCGGCGCACTTCACCAAATTTTCTGAAATTTTTTTTCCGGAGATCTTTTAGCACCAATTGGACGGCGTGGCTACTGTTGCTCAGTGGTCGACGCGTTCGGCTCACAAGAACAAATTTTCTGAAATTTTTTTTCGGAGATCTTTTAGCACCAATTGGACGGTGTGGCTACTGTTGCTCAGTGGTCGGCGCGTTCGGCGCACAAGACCAAATTTTCTGAAATTTTTTTCCCGTAGATCTTTTAGCACCAATTGGCTAGTGTTGTTCTGTCGTCAGTGCGCTCGGCGCACTTCACCAGATTTTCTGAAATTTTTTTCCGGAGATCTTTTAGCACCAATTGGACGGTGTGGCTACTACCTCAAATTTTCTGTGACCTTTTCTGCAAATTTTGTGGAACATTTTTTCTGGATAACTTTAGCACCAACGGTGTGGCCACTGTTGCTCAGTGGTCAGTGCGTGTGGGGTACAATACCAAATATTTTGCAACATTTTTTTCAGGACATCTTCATCACCAATTGGACGGTGTGGCTAATGTTGCTCAGTGGTTAGTGCGTGTGGGGTACAACCACAAATCTTCTGAAACCTTTTCTGCAAATTTTGTGGAACATTTTTTCTGGACATCTTTAGCACCAACGGTGTGGCCACTGTTGCTCAGTGTTCAGTGCGTGTGGGGTACAACCCCAAATCGTTTGCAACCGTTTTTTCAGGACATCCTTACCACCAATTCGACGGTGTGGCCACTGTTGCTCAGTGTTCAGTTTGTGAGGCGTACAACCCCAAATCTTCTGCAGCCTTTTCTGCAAATTTTCTGGAACATTCTTTCTGGACATCTTTAGCACCAACGGTGTGGCCACTGTTGCTCAGTGGTCAGTGTGTGTGGGGTACAACCCCAAATCGTTTGCAACCGTTTATTCAGGACATCCTTACCACCAATTGGACGGTGTGGCTACTGTTGCTCAGTGTTAACTGCGTCCGGCGTACAACCCCAAATCTTTTTTTACCGGAGATCTTTTAGCACCAATTGGATGGTGTGGCCACTGTTGTTCTGTGGTCAGTGCGTTCGGCGCACAAGAACAAATTTTCTGAAATTTTTTTTCCGGAGATCTTTTAGCACCAATTGGACGGTGTGGCTACTGTTGCTCAGTGCTAACTGCGTCCGGCGTACAACCCCAAATCTTTTTTTTCCGGAGATCTTTTGGCACCAACTGGACGGTGTGGCTACTGTTGCTCAGTGGTCGGCGCGTTCGGCGCACAAGAACAAATTTTCTGAAATTTTTTTTCCGGAGATCTTCTAGCACCAATTGGATGGTGTGGCCACTGTTGTTCTGTGGTCAGTGCGCTCGGCGCACAAGAACAAATTTTCTGAAATTTTTTTTCCGGAGATCTTCTAGCACCAATTGGATGGTGTGGCCACTGTTGTTCTGTGGTCAGTGCGCTCGGCACACTTCACCAAATTTTCTGAAATTTTTTTTCCGGAGATCTTTTAGCACCAATTGGACGGTGTGGCTACTGTTGCTCAGTGTTAACTGCGTCCGGCGTACAACCCCAAATCTTTTTTTACCGGAGATCTTTTAGCACCAATTGGATGGTGTGGCCACTGTTGTTCTGTGGTCAGTGCGTTCGGCGCACAAGAACAAATTTTCTGAAATTTTTTTTCCGGAGATCTTTTAGCACCAATTGGACGGTGTGGCTACTGTTGCTCAGTGCTAACTGCGTCCGGCGTACAACCCCAAATCTTTTTTTTCCGGAGATCTTTTGGCACCAACTGGACGGTGTGGCTACTGTTGCTCAGTGGTCGGCGCACAAGAACAAATTTTCGCAAATTTTTTTTCCGGAGATCTTCTAGCACCAATTGGATGGTGTGGCCACTGTTGTTCTGTGGTCAGTGCGCTCGGCGCACAAGAACAAATTTTCTGAAATTTTTTTTCCGGAGATCTTCTAGCACCAATTGGATGGTGTGGCTACTGTTGTTCTGTGGTCAGTGCGCTCGGCACACTTCACCAAATTTTCTGAAATTTTTTTTCCGGAGATCTTTTAGCACCAATTGGACGGTGTGGCTACTGTTGCTCAGTGTTAACTGCGTCCGGCGTACAACCCCAAATCTTTTTTTACCGGAGATCTTTTAGCACCAATTGGATGGTGTGGCCACTGTTGTTCTGTGGTCAGTGCGTTCGGCGCACAAGAACAAATTTTCTGAAATTTTTTTTCCGGAGATCTTTTAGCACCAATTGGACGGCGTGGCTACTGTTGCTCAGTGGTCGGCGCGTTCGGCGCACAAGAACAAATTTTCTGAAATTTTTTTTCCGGAGATCTTTTAGCACCAATTGGATGGTGTTGCCACTCTTGTTCTGTGGTCAGTGCGCTCGGCGCACTTCACCAGATTTTCTGAAAATTTTTTTTCGGAGATCTTTTAGCATCAATTGGATGGTGTTTGTAGAGTTGTTGCTGTTGTTCTGTGGTCAGTGCGTTCGGCGCACTTCACCAAATTTTCTGAAATTTTTTTTCCGGAGATCTTTTAGCACCAATTGGACGGCGTGGCTACTGTTGCTCAGTGGTCGACGCGTTCGGCTCACAAGAACAAATTTTCTGAAATTTTTTTTCGGAGATCTTTTAGCACCAAGTGGACAGTGTGGCTAGTGTTCCTCAGTGGTCGGCGCGTTCGGCGCACAAGAAAAAATTTTTGGAAATTTTTTTCCCGGAGATCTTTTAGCACCAATTGGACGGTGTGGCTACTGTTGCTCAGTGGTCGGCGCGTTCGGCGCACAAGACCAAATTTTCTGAAATTTTTTTCCCGTAGATCTTTTAGCACCAATTGGACGGTGTGGCTAGTGTTGTTCTGTCGTCAGTGCGCTCGGCGCACTTCACCAGATTTTCTGAAATTTTTTTCCGGAGATCTTTTAGCACCAATTGGACGGTGTGGCTACTACCTCAAATTTTCTGTGACCTTTTCTGCAAATTTTGTGGAACATTTTTTCTGGATAACTTTAGCACCAACGGTGTGGCCACTGTTGCTCAGTGGTCAGTGCGTGTGGGGTACAATACCAAATATTTTGCAACATTTTTTTCAGGACATCTTCATCGCCAATTGGACGGTGTGGCTAATGTTGCTCAGTGGTTAGTGCATGTGGGGTACAACCACAAATCTTCTGAAACCTTTTCTGCAAATTTTGTGGAACATTTTTTCTGGACATCTTTAGCACCAACGGTGTGGCCACTGTTGCTCAGTGTTCAGTGCGTGTGGGGTACAACCCCAAATCGTTTGCAACCGTTTTTTCAGGACATCCTTACCACCAATTCGACGGTGTGGCCACTGTTGCTCAGTGTTCAGTTTGTGAGGCGTACAACCCCAAATCTTCTGCAGCCTTTTCTGCAAATTTTCTGGAACATTCTTTCTGGACATCTTTAGCACCAACGGTGTGGCCACTGTTGCTCAGTGGTCAGTGTGTGTGGGGTACAACCCCAAATCGTTTGCAACCGTTTATTCAGGACATCCTTACCACCAATTGGACGGTGTGGCTACTGTTGCTCAGTGTTAACTGCGTCCGGCGTACAACCCCAAATCTTTTTTTACCGGAGATCTTGTAGCACCAATTGGATGGTGTGGCCACTGTTGTTCTGTGGTCAGTGCGTTCGGCGCACAAGAACAAATTTTCTGAAATTTTTTTTCCGGAGATCTTTTAGCGCCAATTGGACGGTGTGGCTACTGTTGCTCAGTGCTAACTGCGTCCGGCGTACAACCCCAAATCTTTTTTTTCCGGAGATCTTTTGGCACCAACTGGACGGTGTGGCTACTGTTGCTCAGTGGTCGGCGCGTTCGGCGCACAAGAACAAATTTTCTGAAATTTTTTTTCCGGAGATCTTCTAGCACCAATTGGATGGTGTGGCCACTGTTGTTCTGTGGTCAGTGCGCTCGGCGCACAAGAACAAATTTTCTGAAATTTTTTTTCCGGAGATCTTCTAGCACCAATTGGATGGTGTGGCCACTGTTGTTCTGTGGTTAGTGCGCTCGGCACACTTCACCAAATTTTCTGAAATTTTTTTTCCGGAGATCTTTTAGCACCAATTGGACGGTGTGGCTACTGTTGCTCAGTGTTAACTGCGTCCGGCGTACAACCCCAAATCTTTTTTTACCGGAGATCTTTTAGCACCAATTGGATGGTGTGGCCACTGTTGTTCTGTGGTCAGTGCGTTCGGCGCACAAGAACAAATTTTCTGAAATTTTTTTTCCGGAGATCTTTTAGCACCAATTGGACGGTGCGGCTACTGTTGCTCAGTGCTAACTGCGTCCGGCGTACAACCCCAAATCTTTTTTTTCCGGAGATCTTTTGGCACCAACTGGACGGTGTGGCTACTGTTGCTCAGTGGCCGGCGCGTTCGGCGCACAAGAACAAATTTTCTGAAATTTTTTTTCCGGAGATCTTCTAGCACCAATTGGATGGTGTGGCCACTGTTGTTCTGTGGTCAGTGCGCTCGGCGCACAAGAACAAATTTTCTGAAATTTTTTTTCCGGAGATCTTCTAGCACCAATTGGATGGTGTGGCCACTGTTGTTCTGTGGTCAGTGCGCTCGGCACACTTCACCAAATTTTCTGAAATTTTTTTTCCGGAGATCTTTTAGCACCAATTGGACGGTGTGGCTACTGTTGCTCAGTGTTAACTGCGTCCGGCGTACAACCCCAAATCTTTTTTTACCGGAGATCTTTTAGCACCAATTGGATGGTGTGGCCACTGTTGTTCTGTGGTCAGTGCGTTCGGCGCACAAGAACAAATTTTCTGAAATTTTTTTTCCGGAGATCTTTTAGCACCAATTGGACGGCGTGGCTACTGTTGCTCAGTGGTCGGCGCGTTCGGCGCACAAGAACAAATTTTCTGAAATTTTTTTTCCGGAGATCTTTTAGCACCAATTGGATGGTGTTGCCACTCTTGTTCTGTGGTCAGTGCGCTCGGCGCACTTCACCAGATTTTCTGAAAATTTTTTTTCGGAGATCTTTTAGCATCAATTGGATGGTGTTTGTAGAGTTGTTGCTGTTGTTCTGTGGTCAGTGCGTTCGGCGCACTTCACCAAATTTTCTGAAATTTTTTTTTCGGGGATCTTTTAGCACCAATTGGACGGCGTGGCTACTGTTGCTCAGTGGTCGACGCGTTCGGCTCACAAGAACAAATTTTCTGAAATTTTTTTTCCGGAGATCTTTTAGCACCAATTGGATGGTGTTGCCACTCTGGTTCTGTGGTCAGTGCGCTCGGCGCACTTCACCAAATTTTCTGAAAATTTTTTTTCGGAGATCTTTTAGCACCAATTGGACAGTGTGGCTACTGTTGCTCAGTGGTCGGCGCGTTCGGCGCACAAGAACAAATTATCTGAAATTTTTTTTCGGAGATCCTTTAGCACCAAGTGGACAGTGTGGCTAGTGTTCCTCAGTGGTCGGCGCGTTCGGCGCACAAGAAAAAATTTTTTGAAATTTTTTTCCCGGAGATCTTTTAGCACCAATTGGACGGTGTGGCTACGGTTGCTCAGTGGTCGGCGCGTTCGGCGCACAAGACCAAATTTTCTGAAATTTTTTTCCCGTAGATCTTTTAGCACCAATTGGACGGTGTGGCTAGTGTTGTTCTGTCGTCAGTGCGCTCGGCGCACTTCACCAGATTTTCTGAAATTTTTTTCCGGAGATCTTTTAGCACCAATTGGACGGTGTGGCTACTACCTCAAATTTTCTGTGACCTTTTCTGCAAATTTTGTGGAACATTTTTTCTGGATAACTTTAGCACCAACGGTGTGGCCACTGTTGCTCAGTGGTCAGTGCGTGTGGGGTACAATACCAAATATTTTGCAACATTTTTTTCAGGACATCTTCATCACCAATTGGACGGTGTGGCTAATGTTGCTCAGTGGTTAGTGCGTGTGGGGTACAACCACAAATCTTCTGAAACCTTTTCTGCAAATTTTGTGGAACATTTTTTCTGGACATCTTTAGCACCAACGGTGTGGCCACTGTTGCTCAGTGTTCAGTGCGTGTGGGGTACAACCCCAAATCGTTTGCAACCGTTTTTTCAGGACATCCTTACCACCAATTCGACGGTGTGGCCACTGTTGCTCAGTGTTCAGTTTGTGAGGCGTACAACCCCAAATCTTCTGCAGCCTTTTCTGCAAATTTTCTGGAACATTCTTTCTGGACATCTTTAGCACCAACGGTGTGGCCACTGTTGCTCAGTGGTCAGTGTGTGTGGGGTACAACCCCAAATCGTTTGCAACCGTTTATTCAGGACATCCTTACCACCAATTGGACGGTGTGGCTAATGTTGCTCAGTGTTCAGTTTGTGAGGCGTACAACCCCAAATCTTCTGCAACTTTTTCTACAAATTATCCGGAACATTTTTTCTGGACATCTTTAGCACCAACGGTGTGGCCACTGTTGCTCAGTGGTCAGTGCGTGTGGGGTACAACCCCAAATCTTTTACAACCGTTTTTTCAGGACATCTTCATCACCAATTGGACGGTGATGGTACAACCCCAAATCTTTTGCAACTGTTTTTTCAGGGCATCTTCATCACCAATTGGACGGTGTGGCTAATGCTGCTCAGTGGTTAGTGCGTTCGGCGCCCTTCACCAAATTTTCAGAAATTTTTTTTTCCGGAGATCTTTTAGCACCAATTGGACGGTGTGGCTACTGTTGCTCAGTCGTCGGCGCGTTCGGCGCACAAGAACATATTTTCTGAAATTTTTTTTTGGGAGATCTTTTTGCACCAATTGGACGGTGTGGCCACTGTTGCTCAGTGTTCAGTGCGTGTGGGGTACAACCCCAAATCTTTTACAACCGTTTTTTCAGGACATCTTCATCACCAATTGGACGGTGTGAATAATGCTGCTCAGTGGTTAGTGCGTGCGTCGTACAACCCCAAATCTTCTGCAACCTTTTCTGCAAATTTCCTGGAACATTTTTTTTTGACATCTTTAGCACCAACGGTGTGGCCACTATTGCTGAGTGCTCAGTGCGTGTGGGTTACCACCCCAAATCTTTTACAACCGTTTTTTCAGGACATCTTCATTACCAATTGGACGGTGATGCCACTGTTGCTCAGTGTTCAGTGCGTGTGGGCTACAACCCCAAATCTTTTGCAACCGTTTTTCAGGACATCTTCACCACCAATTGAACGGTGATGCCACTGTTGCTCAGTGTTCAGTTTGTGAGGCGTGCAACTCTACATCCTTTTTTTCAGGAGATCTTTTAGCATCAATTGGATGGTGTGGCCACTGTTGTTCTGTGGTCAGTTCGGCGCACTTCACCAAATATTCTGACATTTTTTTTTTTCGGAGATCTTTTAGCATAAATTGGACGGTGTGACTACTGTTGATCAGTGGACAGTGCGTGCGTCGTACAACCCCAAATCTTCTGCAACCTTTTCTGCAAATTCTCTGGAACTTTTTTTCTGGACATCTTTAGCACCAACAGTATGGCCACTGTTGCTCAGTGGTCAGTGCGTGTGGGGTACAACCCCAAATATTTTGCAACCGTTTTTTCAGGACATCTTCACCACCAATTGGACGGTGTGGCCACTGTTGCTCAGTATTCAGTTTGTGAGGCGTAAAACTCCAAATTTTTACTTGCACCTATACCTATAGGGCAAGTATTGTATTCGTGCAAAATTTCTAACTCGAGATTTTAATCAAACTTGACATTACTATAATGGAGAAGTCCAAAAAAGTAGGTCCGCCAATGCCGTCTGTCTGTCTGTCTGTCTGTGTGTCTGTCTGTCTGTCTGTCTGTCTGTGCACGAGGCTACAGCCTAAACGAGTGGATAGATTTAGATCAAACTTCATATATAGGGTCTGTGCGATAATCCCTAGAGGCGAAATCGGAATTTTCTTTCTAACCTCAAAATTAAGGGTAGTTTACTTAAGGCCGATTTCAGTTAAAATGGATTTTCTCGAAAACGGCTCTAAGGATTTTGATTAAACTTCATATTTCAATTAGTCTAGTCAATTGCAATCAGATGATGTATCGTGCTGCTTACCAAAATTGGCAACAATGGTACTTTACTTAGAGCCAATTTGACAAAAAGTCGATTTGTAAAAAAACGGCTCCAATGATTTAATTCAAATTTAATATTCGGACTAGTACGAAGTAATGTAACATGATGGCGTACCACGTTTTTGTCTAAGTATGGTACAACGGTACTTAGGACCAAGGTGACTAAAAGCCGATTTGCTTGAAAACGCCTTCAACGATTTTATTAAAATTTTCACATGAGATTAAACGTCTCAAATCCTTTTAGGAACTGTATCACATTTTTGGCCAAAAGATAGTATAACGGTATTTTTCGCGAAATCGAGCTTTTGGAGCCAATTTATTTTTTTTTTTTTTTTTTTAGTATTTTTTTTTTATTCATTTATTTATTCATTCAGGAGATTGAGTACCTATGCTATGTACATATCTGTTAATCATCAAAGTTAATGCATTTCTACATGTAAATATTTAGTAGTAACAAATTTTTGCTTTATGCGTTCATTTAAATAAAGTGCACGACTGGGTCGTACGTACTTGCACCGTAATGCTATAAGTGCATAATTTTATCAGGATTAAAGTCCAAGTCTTGCTTATCCCAGTAAAGTAGGCGTGGCACTCCGCGTTTCGATGGAATAATAGTCATAACATTGTAGGAGTTTACTCAATGTTTTTTTTTTAAAAAACACCTTTAAAAAGTGGGCGTGGCCAGATAAGATGTTTGAGAATTTTAAGGCCTATTACTTTGCTTAAATAATTTTTTCTCAATTTCTAGTAAAAATTTTGAAAAAAAATAAGTTTTATAAAAGTGGGCGTGGCATTCCAAAATTTGGTATGCCATCATTTTGCACTTGTCTTATAACCTACAAATAGTAATTTTTAGCCCAATCGCCGCACAAATACCCGAAAAACAGCTGATTTTCAATATTACCGTTATTCGAATTTTTCGTGAAATACGTGGTATGCCACCTCATAGCATATACCCAAACTAACCCACACATCAAATTTTATCGAAATCGTTAGAGCCGTTTTCGAGAAAATCCATTTAAACTGAAATCGGCCATAAGTAAACTACCCTTAATTTTGAGGTTAGAATGAAAATTCAAATTTCGCCTCTAGGGAATATCCCATAGACCCTATATATGAAGTTTGAAGCAAATCCGTCCAGCCGTTTAGGCTGCAGTCGAATATACAGACAGACAGATAGACTGACAGACTGACAGACTGACAGACAGACATACAGACAGACAGACAGACAGACAGACGGCATTGGCGGACCTACTTTTTTGGACTTCTCCATTATAGTAATGTCAAGTTTAATTAAAATCTCGAGTTTAAAATTTTGCACGAATACAATACTTGCCCTATAGGTATAGGTGCAAGTAAAAACAAAACTGAGCTAAATTGTATAATAGTATCTACATATTTTAGTTTTAGTGAAAATAGATATAAATATATTAAGTATAATTTAATTATTTAATTGTTCTCAGTTATGAACTCTAGGTAATGGATTCTAGAAAATATTGTTTAATTTTTCGTTTTCTAACATTTATTTGATTTATGTTGCGAAGATGTTGAGGTAGATTGTTGAGTACGTTTGGCACGATGTACTCCAGTCTTCTTCTGCCGTACTCATTTATGATCGCTGGAAGTTGAAGTAGACCCTCAGCTCGTCTCCTTGTGTTCACCTGGTGAGCAATTGGCGTTCGGAAACTTGGATCATCATAGTACTCCAGGGCTGCACTCATCTTAAAGATCTGCCTCACTTCAAGGACGCGTACGATGTTGGTTGTTACGTGGCCTTTCGACATCAACTTTAACGCCCTGTCTTGGATCTTTTGTAGCTTTTCGATGTGCGTTTGCGCTGCACCTCCCCAAGCTAACACACCATACCGCAATCTGGACTCTATGAGAGCATAGTACACTTGCTTATGCACAGACGTCATAGATTTGTACTGCAGACAGGCCAGCGCAAACAGCGACCCCTTCAATTTGTTTCGCAGATCGTTAATGTGAGCATCCCAAAGGAAATGGCAGTCAATTGTAATGCCTAGATATTTGTATGTATCAACCATTTGAATATCGTCACAACTGGATGCATTTGCACATCTGTAGCTCTTCAACAAAACTTGCGACGGTGAATAGTTTGGGCTCCGGATGTGCATTAGTTTTGTTTTTGTGGCATTGATAACCAGCCCATTGTCGTGACACCATTTTCCAGCTTCGTCGAATTCGGCTTGCATTATCCTTGCTGCTTCTTCTAGGGATTGATGACACACAACAATTGCCGTGTCATCTGCGTAGGCGAATGGGAAACTTTTCTTAAAACATTTCAGCAGTTCGTTGGTGTAAAGAATGAAAAGTAAAGGACCCAGTCTACTGCCTTGTGGAACTCCATATTGAACTTTATAAGCCCTGCTGCAACAATCTTTGACTCTCACCCGAAATGTCCTCTCTGCCAAATAGTCTGCTAACCAGTATGTCAGCTTTCCCCTAATTCCAACTCTTTGGACAGTTTGTTGTGGTCGAGAGTATCAAATGCTTTGCTGAAGTCCAAAAACAGAACTAGGGTGTGGTGACGTTTGCTGAGACTGGTGTTGATGACATTCGCGAAATCGCCAAGAAGCTGGTTTGTACTTCTACCCTTTTGAAAACCATACTGGTGTTTGCTTATTAGATCGTGTTTGTGGATGAAGTCCCATATTCGATTTGACACGATCTGTTCTATGATCTTCTCGATAGCTGGCAAGATTGCAATCGGACGATAGTTCTCCGACTGTTTTTTGCTACCTCCCTTGTGTATCGGTCGAACAACTGCCTCTTTAAGTTTTTCTGGTACCGTCGAAGTGTTAAAGCTTAGATTTATCATTTTAGCTATTATTGGAGCAAAGATATCGGCGTTTGATCTTAAATCCATGGCTCTGATACCATCAGCCCCAGGCGCCTTTTGAACATTCAAACGATACAATATATCAGCTACCTCAATGCAGCTGATATCTCCCAAATATATGGAGTCTCGTAGAACAGCGTTGCGATGCGTAGATTCGGCAATGTTACACGTATGGATAATGGATGCTGCCTGTGTCGAAAAGAGGTCACTAAATTCATCAGCTAGTTGTGCTGTGCTTACATTAGGCGAAAAGTTGTTCCTAATGACATCATCCAAATTGGGTTTCTTTCGACCTAAAACTTCGTTTATTAATGCCCACGTTTTCTTTGGATCGCATCTTACTTCTTCAAACCTGTTCTTGTAATATTGATTCCTAGTCATTGTAATTTTTTTGTTAACTTGATTTCGTAACGTTTTGTACTCTCTTTCATATGTTCGGTTATTCCGGTTATTTTTCCACCTGCGATATAGTCTATCTCGCTCTCTGCAGATGTCTTGGATGTCCCTAGTAATCCATAAAGCATTCTTTCGGTTTTTTTTCCTGTGTGTGATTTTTGAATTTGTATATATTTCACTCATTTTTTCCATTAAGGAACTTAAGAGTGATACAGGGTCGTTTTTTTCTGCCACTTGTGTCCAATTAGTATCTCGAATCAGCTGGTTTACTTTACTCGTCACTATGGTAGGTCGCATATGAACATGAGTACCATTCTCCTCAGGAGGATGGTCGTAGACCCCGTAAAGCGTGCTATAATGATCAGAAATGTCACTTTCTACTACAGCCGAAAACGTTTTGCTTTTTGGTAAATTTACCAAAATGTGATCAATAAGTGTGCATGTGCCTCTATTTGGGTCGACCCTAGTAGCTCCTTTAATGACATTGTACAACCCTTCTGAAGCTAGCATTTCGTGGTTTCCGTTGTTTTTTACATCTATGTTCATGTCGCCCAGAACTACCAGATCGTTATGCACTCCTCTCATGATTGTAATTCGTGCAAACTCATTCATAAATTCAGTCAGATTGTTTTTCGGTGGTCTATAGATTGCGCTTATTACATTTGTTTTCGCGTCTGATACAGTCCTCACTGTCAGGTTTTCAAAAGCAACTGTTTCGATATCTAAACGCTCGTAGCTTATATGATTTTTAATAAATATAGCTATGCCTCCACCTTTTTTATGTAACCTGTTTTCAAACTCGGCGCAAAAACCATCCAGATAGTACATGTTATTTTCTTCTTTTGTAATATTTATTTCTACCAAAACAATTACATCTAAACAACTCAATAATGGACATATACTAGCACAGAAGATATCCCAGTTTTTCCTTAACGATCTAATATTTAGACATAGACAACGAAAATTGAGTTTTTTTAATTCATTTTTTGTTTGATTGAAATTTTTGAACTTCATGTAATTTAAATCGAACAATTCTTCTATATTGTCATCCATCATAACGTAGAACTAGCCCTTTCTTCCCTTCTAGCGAAGATTTTTCCCGTATTTTCCCACACGTATTTCCAGCCTTCTTCTTTGGCCTTCTTTTTCGCTAGCCACAGCATCTGTTTGTTTACATTCGTAAGAGTGTTATTTATGAAAACATTGTTGTTGTTATAAGCCTCGTTAATTCTTGCATTGTTTTCCATGGTTTGATTAATCTTAGCAATTGTAAGCGGACGAGTTGCACGGGCGTTTTGCATAAATGTATTTTTTACTTGATAGTTGTGGAAAGTGGCGATAATTGTGGATCTTTCGGTGTTTTTATTTTTAGTGCGGTAGATGTCTGTTATATCCGCATTTGTTATAACTTGTTTAATTGTTTTTCCTACAGATTTAATTATTTCAACTAGATTTTCGTTTTGTATTGGTGGGATATTCTTGATTTCTATGCTGTGTTTTAGTTGTTGTTGTTCAAGTTTGTTTATTTGTGCCTGCATGTCAAGAATTTGTTTATCTTTTTCTTTATTTACATCTTTTAGTTTTTGTATTTCGTTCATCATTGTGTCCATGAACGTATTGTTTTTTTCAATATTTTTGTTGATATCGTCGAATTTCTGAGATACGAAATTACAGAAATCAACAATGCTCTTCATTTCAGTTTTCATGTTTTTAATTTCGGTTAGTATGTCGCTTGTGGTTGAGTTGACATTTGGTGTGTATTCCGTGGCAGTTTGTGTATTCGCATTATTTTGTGGACTAAGTGTTTCGGTTCTATTTCTTTTGTTAGATTGAATATCTGGTGTGACTGGCTGTGATGAAACGTCGCTTGGGGTGCCGTTGAGATTATCGTTGGCATTTCTGCAAAACTGACACCTCCAAACATTTTTTTTGGAGCCCATCGATCTCCAAGACCTTTCTGTCACCGTGGTGCATTGGTAGTGCAGTTTACGGGAACATAGGGGACAAGAGACAAAATCACCCGCGAGAGGCAATTCATCTTTACAATGATCGCATTTAGGCATTGTGCTTACTGTGTGTAAATGAAGCTGTAAATGTAACAACTATGGACACAGTAAAGATGAAGCAGCAAGAAATTCAATAATTTTAAATAAAGAAAACACTGTTGTAAACCACTTTTACTATGCGATTTTGAATAAATGATAAAAAGTCACTACCTTGTTTATGTTTTAATATAGTTTCGCTTTCAATCAGCTTTTTTTTCACAGGGAATTCTAATTATATTACGGAGCACTTCTAAAAACCAACTACACACTTCGATGATCAACTGTCAAAAAATTGATTCGAAAACGGCTCCAACGATTTTTATTAAATTTTATATTAAAATAAGCCTTTTCAAACCCTATGAGATGGCATACAACATTTTTGACCAAAACTGTTTTGAAAGGTACTTTACTTATAGCCATCTTCATAAAAATACGCTTTTCTCGAAAACTTTTCTCGATCGTTACGGTTTTTTTTATATCTAGGCTTCATTTACAAAACTCTATAAGATGGCATACCACGTTTTTGGTTAAAACTACCTAAAATTCCACATTCCTTACAACCAGCTTAACAAAAACACGATTTTCATATCATATTAATAGGCAAACATGAATTTTATCCCTACTTCTTCCTACTGAACCGATTTTAAAAATAGCAAAAGCTTTTCCACACAGTTGCTCCTTATTTTATAGTTTGAGCACAAATTGATAACAATGGTACAATAGCTTTCTAAAGATAAGTCAATCCATGTGCATTTACGGAAGTACACGCACACTATAGTGAACCAAAAAATATGTATGTATTGTACTTGACTTCTTGCCCCATCTCACCGCAGTGTTGCTGCCAAGGTTTGAGAAAAAAAATTTCACCAGAAGGGAAAAACGTACCTAAAGTATCAAAATACAAATTCTGTATAATATTGCCATTATTACTAACAAAATATATCCCAATAGTAGGGGAACTATGTTGCAGAATCAAAAAGTTGGAAATTGTTATAAAGATGCCCTTTTATGGCATCTGTAGTCGAAACTGAAACTATCAACATAGCCATTTTTAAGAAATCGAAGCATGACTAGGTTAAAATCTAAATTAATAATCACTTCCGATACGTATCTATTACTTGGCAACACTCTAGAACACAGCTGTTGTCATGGAAACTTTTTTTTTTCTTACGATACAGGTTTTGATTGGTGCGCACGTGCTACTGGATTTGTTTGAATGTCATTTTCATTGGTTAAAACACAGAGAGAGAAAGAAAATATTGTTACATTTTTAGGGACTTATTTTGGGTTTTAGCATATTCACCGGAGTTCATAGGCAATGGATTTATGAGTGAAATTGAATTAAAAGTAACGACCATGCTTAATTTTCAAGAGCTTTATAAAATCCTACAGATGATATATGACGTTTTTGGCCAATCTGCTTAGAACAATGGTTTACTTATGGTCAACTTACATATGATTACCTACTTATGTATATATTCGTTTACTTTATTTTTTTCGGTGATCTTATAACACCAATTGGACGGTGTGGCTACTGTTGCTCAGTGGTCAGTGCGTCCGGCGAACAACCCCAAATCTTTTTTTTCAGGAGATCTTTTAGCATCAATTGGACAGTGTGGCCACTGTTGCTCAGTGGTCAGTGCGTCCGGCGTACAACCCCAAATCTTTTTTTTCAGGAGATCTTTTAGCATCAATTGGACGATGTGGCCACTGTTGCTCAGTGGTCAGTGCGTCCGGCGAACAACCCCAAATCTTTTTTTTCAGGAGATCTTTTAGCATCAATTGGACGGTGTGGCCACTGTTGCTCAGTGGTCAGTGCGTCCGGCGTACAACCCCAAATCTTTTTTTTCAGGAGATCTTTTAGCATCAATTGGACGATGTGGCCACTGTTGCTCAGTGGTCACTGCGTCCGGCGTACAACCCCAAATCCTTTTTTTCAGGAAATCTTTTAGCATCAATTGGACGATGTGGCCACTGTTGATCAGTTGTTAGTGCGTGCGGAGTACAACTCCAAATCTTCTGCAGCCTTTTCTGCAAATTTTCTGGAACATTTTTTCTGGACATCTTTAGCACCAACGGTGTGGCCACTGTTGCTCCGTGGTCAGTGTGTGTGGGGTACAACCCCAAATCTTTTGCAACCTTTTTTTCAGGACATCTTCACCACCAATTGGACGGTGTGGCCGCTGTTGCTCAGTGTTCAGTCTGTGAGGCGTGCATCTCCACATCCTTTCTTTCAGTAGATCTTTTAGCACCAATTGGATGGTATTGCCACTGTTGTTCTGTGGTCAGTGCGTTCGGCGCACTTCACCAAATTTTCTAAAATTTTTTTTCAGGAGATCTTTAAGCATCAATTGGATGGTGTTTGTAGAGTTGTTGCTGTTGTTCTGTGGTTAGTGCGTTCGGCGCACTTCACCAAATTTTCTGAAAGTTTTTTCCCGGAGATCTTTTAGCACCAATTGGACGGTGTGGCTACTGTTGCTCAGTGCTCGGCGCGTTCGGCGCACAAGAACAAATTTTCTGAAATTTTTTTTCCGGAGATCTTTTAGCACCAATTGGATGGTGTTGCCACTGTTGCTCTGTGGTCGGCGCGTTCGGCACACAAGAACAAATTTTCTGAAATTTTTTTCCCGGAGATCTTTTAGCACCAATTGGATGGTGTTGCCACTGTTGTTCTGTCGTCAGTGCGCTCGGCGCACTTCACCAGATTTTCTGAAATTTTTTTCCGGAGATCTTTTAGCACCAATTGGACGGTGTGGCTACTGTTGCTCAGTGGTCGGCGCGTTCGGCGCACAACCTCAAATCTTCTGCGACCTTTTCTGCAAATTTTGTGGAACATTTTTTCTGGATAACTTTAGCACCAACGGTGTGGCCACTGTTGCTCAGTGGTCAGTGCGTGTGGGGTACAACCCCAAATATTTTGCAACATTTTTTTCAGGATATTTTCATCACCAATTGGACGGTGTGGCTAATGTTGCTCAGTGGTTAGTGCGTGTGGGTTACAACCACAAATCTTCTGAAACCTTTTCTGCAAATTTTGTGGAACATTTTTTCTGGACATCTTTGGCATCAACGGTGTGGCCACTGTTGCTCAGTGGTCAGTGCGTGTGGGGTACAACCCCAAATATTTTGCAACATTTTTTTCAGGACATCTTCATCACCAATTAGACGGTGTGAGAATGTTGCTCAGTGGTCAGTGCGTGCGGCGTACAACCCCAAATCTTCTGCGACCTTTTCTGCAAATTTTGAGGGACATTTTTTCTGGACATCTTTAGCACCAACGGTGTGGCCATTGTTGCTCAGTGTTCAGTGCGTGGGGGTACAACCCCAAATCTTTTGCAACCTTTTTTTCAGGACATGTTCACCACCAATTGGACGGTGTGGCCACTGGTGCTCAGTGTTCCATTTGGAGGCGTGCAACTCCACATAATTTTTTTCCGGAGATCTTCTAGCACCAATTGGATGGTGTGGCCACTGTTGTTCTGTGGTCAGTGCGTTCGGCGCACTTCACCAAATTTTCTGAATTTTTTTTTCCAGAGTTCTTTTAGCACCAATTGGATGGTGTTGCCACTGTTGCTCAGTGGTCGGCGCGTTCGGCGCACAAGAACAAATTATCTGAAATTTTTTTTCGGAGATCTTTTAGCACCAAGTGGACAGTGTGGCTAGTGTTGCTCAGTGGTCGGCGCGTTCGGCGCACAAGAAAAAATTTTTTGAAATTTTTTTCCCGGAGATCTTTTAGCACCAATTGGACGGTGTGGCTACTGTTGCTCAGTGCGCGTTCGGCGCACAACCTCAAATTTTCTGTGACCTTTTCTGCAAATTTTGT
The DNA here is from genome assembly GCA_963583995.1 of Xylota segnis. Taxonomy (NCBI): domain Eukaryota; kingdom Metazoa; phylum Arthropoda; class Insecta; order Diptera; family Syrphidae; genus Xylota; species Xylota segnis. Next base: position 101,800,365 of record OY757236.1, on the reverse strand, counting down.
GGAACATTTTTTCTGGATAACTTTAGCACCAACGGTGTGGCCACTGTTGCTCAGTGGTCAGTGCGTGTGGGGTACAATACCAAATATTTTCAACATTTTTTTCAGGACATCTTCATCACCAATTGGACGGTGTGGCTAATGTTGCTCAGTGGTTAGTGCGTGTGGGGTACAACCACAAATCTTCTGAAACCTTTTCTGCAAATTTTGTGGAACATTTTTTCTGGACATCTTTAGCACCAACGGTGTGGCCACTGTTGCTCAGTGTTCAGTGCGTGTGGGGTACAACCCCAAATCTTTTGCAACCGTTTTTTCAGGGCATCTTTACTACCAATTGGATGGTTTTGCCACTGTTGCTCAGTGTTCAGTTTGTGAAGAGTACAACTCCACATCCTTTTTTCAGGAGATCTGTTAGCATCAATTGGATGGTGTGGCCACTGTTATTCTGTGGTCAGTGCGTTCGGCGTACAACCCCAAATCTTATGCGACCTTTTCTGCAAATTTTGTGGAACACTTTTTCTGGATAAGTTTAGCACCAACGGTGTGGCCACTGTTGCTCAGTAGTCAGTGCGTGTGGGGTACAACCCCAAATATTTTGCAACATTTTTTTCAGGACATCTTCATCGCCAATTGGACGGTGTGGCTAATGTTGCTCAGTGGTTAGTGCATGTGGGGTACAACCCCAAATCTTCTGCAACCTTTTCTGCAAATTTTGTGGAACATTTTTTCTGGACATCTTTAGCACCACTATTGCTCAGTTTTCAGTGCGTGTGAGGTACAACCCCAAATCGTTTGCAACCGTTTTTTCAGGACATCCTTACCACCAATTCGACGGTGTGGCCACTGTTGCTCAGTGTTCAGTTTGTGAGGCGTACAACCCCAAATCTTCTGCAACCTTTTCTGCAAATTTTCTGGAACATTCTTTCTGGACATCTTTAGCACCAACGGTGTGGCCACTGTTGCTCAGTGGTCAGTGCGTGTGGGGTACAACCCCAAATCGTTTGCAACCGTTTATTCAGGACATCCTTACCACCAATTGGACGGTGTGGCTAATGTTGCTCAGTGTTCAGTTTGTGAGGCGTACAACCCCAAATCTTCTGCAACTTTTTCTACAAATTATCCGGAACATTTTTTCTGGACATCTTTAGCACCAACGGTGTGGCCACTGTTGCTCAGTGGTCAGTGCGTGTGGGGTACAACCCCAAATCTTTTACAACCGTTTTTTCAGGACATCTTCATCACCAATTGGACGGTGATGGTACAACCCCAAATCTTTTGCAACTGTTTTTTCAGGGCATCTTCATCACCAATTGGACGGTGTGGCTAATGCTGCTCAGTGGTTAGTGCGTGCGGCGTGCAACTCCACATCCTTTTTTTCAGGAGATCTTTTAGCATCAATTGGATGGTGTGGCCACTGTTATTCTGTGGTCAGTGCGTTCGGCGCCCTTCACCAAATTTTCAGAAATTTTTTTTTCCGGAGATCTTTTAGCACCAATTGGACGGTGTGGCTACTGTTGCTCAGTCGTCGGCGCGTTCGGCGCACAAGAACATATTTTCTGAAATTTTTTTTTCGGAGATCTTTTAGCACCAATTGGATGGTGTGGCCACTGTTGCTCAGTGTTCAGTGCGTGTGGGGTACAACCCCAAATCTTTTACAACCGTTTTTTCAGGACATCTTCATCACCAATTGGACGGTGTTAATAATGCTGCTCAGTGGTTAGTGCGTGCGTCGTACAACCCCAAATCTTCTGCAACCTTTTCTGCAAATTTCCTGGAACATTTTTTTTTTGACATCTTTAGCACCAACGGTGTGGCCACTATTGCTGAGTGTTCAGTGCGTGTGGGTTACCACCCCAAATCTTTTACAACCGTTTTTTCAGGACATCTTCATCACCAATTGGACGGTGATGCCACTGTTGCTCAGTGTTCAGTGCGTGTGGGCTACAACCCCAAATCTTTTGCAACCGTTTTTCAGGACATCTTCACCACCAATTGGACGGTGATGCCACTGTTGCTCAGTGTTCAGTTTGTGAGGCGTGCAACTCTACATCCTTTTTTTCAGGAGATCTTTTAGCATCAATTGGATGGTGTGGCCACTGTTGTTCTGTGGTCAGTTCGGCGCACTTCACCAAATATTCTGACATTTTTTTTTTTCGGAAATCTTTTAGCATAAATTGGACGGTGTGACTACTGTTGATCAGTGGACAGTGCGTGCGTCGTACAACCCCAAATCTTCTGCAACCTTTTCTGCAAATTCTCTGGAACTTTTTTTCTGGACATCTTTAGCACCAACAGTATGGCCACTGTTGCTCAGTGGTCAGTGCGTGTGGGGTACAACCCCAAATATTTTGCAACCGTTTTTTCAGGACATCTTCACCACCAATTGGACGGTGTGGCCACTGTTGCTCAGTATTCAGTTTGTGAGGCGTAAAACTCCAAATTTTTACTTGCACTTATACCTATAGGGCAAGTATTGTATTCGTGCAAAATTTCTAACTCGAGATTTTAATCAAACTTGACATTACTATAATGGAGAAGTCCAAAAAAGTAGGTCCGCCAATGCCGTCTGTCTGTCTGTCTGTGTGTCTGTCTGTCTGTCTGTCTGTCTGTGCACGAGGCTACAGCCTAAACGAGTGGATAGATTTAGATCAAACTTCATATATAGGGTCTCTGCGATAATCCCTAGAGGCGAAATCGGAATTTTCTTTCTAACCTCAAAATTAAGGGTAGTTTACTTAAGGCCGATTTCAGTTAAAATGGATTTTCTCGAAAACGGCTCTAAGGATTTTGATTAAACTTCATATTTCAATTAGTCTAGTCAATTGCAATCAGATGATGTATCGTGCTGCTTACCAAAATTGGCAACAATGGTACTTTACTTAGAGCCAATTTGACAAAAAGTCGCTTTGTAAAAAAACGGCTCCAATGATTTAATTCAAATTTAATATTCGGACTAGTACGAAGTAATGTAACATGATGGCGTACCACGTTTTTGTCTAAGTATGGTACAACGGTACTTAGGACCAAGGTGACTAAAAGCCGATTTGCTTGAAAACGCCTTCAACGATTTTATTAAAATTTTCACATGAGATTAAACGTCTCAAATCCTTTTAGGAACTGTATCACATTTTTGGCCAAAAGATAGTATAACGGTATTTTTCGCGAAATCGAGCTTTTGGAGCCAATTTATTTTTTTTTTTTTTTTTTTAGTATTTTTTTTTATTCATTTATTTATTCATTCAGGAGATTGAGTACCTATGCTATGTACATATCTGTTAATCATCAAAGCTAATGCATTTCTACATGTAAATATTTAGTAGTAACAAATTTTTGCTTTATGCGTTCATTTAAATAAAGTGCACGACTGGGTCGTACGTACTTGCACCGTAATGCTATAAGTGCATAATTTTATCAGGATTAAAGTCCAAGTCTTGCTTATCCCAGTAAAGTAGGCGTGGCACTCCGCGTTTCGATGGAATAATAGTCATAACATTGAAGGAGTTTACTCAATGTTTTTTTTTTAAAAAACACCTTTAAAAAGTGGGCGTGGCCAGATAAGATGTTTGAGAATTTTAAGGCCTATTACTTTGCTTAAATAATTTTTTCTCAATTTCTAGTAAAAATTTTGAAAAAAAATAAGTTTTATAAAAGTGGGCGTGGCATTCCAAAATTTGGTATGCCATCATTTTGCACTTGTCTTATAACCTACAAATAGTAATTTTTAGCCCAATCGCCGCACAAATACCCGAAAAACAGCTGATTTTCAATATTACCGTTATTCGAATTTTTCGTGAAATACGTGGTATGCCACCTCATAGCATATACCCAAACTAACCCACACATCAAATTTTATCGAAATCGTTAGAGCCGTTTTCGAGAAAATCCATTTAAACTGAAATCGGCCATAAGTAAACTACCCTTAATTTTGAGGTTAGAATGAAAATTCAAATTTCGCCTCTAGGGAATATCCCATAGACCCTATATATGAAGTTTGAAGCAAATCCGTCCAGCCGTTTAGGCTGCAGTCGAATATACAGACAGACAGATAGACTGACAGACTGACAGACTGACAGACAGACATACAGACAGACAGACAGACAGACAGACGGCATTGGCGGACCTACTTTTTTGGACTTCTCCATTATAGTAATGTCAAGTTTAATTAAAATCTCGAGTTTAAAATTTTGCACGAATACAATACTTGCCCTATAGGTATAGGTGCAAGTAAAAACAAAACTGAGCTAAATTGTATAATAGTATCTACATATTTTAGTTTTAGTGAAAATAGATATAAATATATTAAGTATAATTTAATTATTTAATTGTTCTCAGTTATGAACTCTAGGTAATGGATTCTAGAAAATATTGTTTAATTTTTCGTTTTCTAACATTTATTTGATTTATGTTGCGAAGATGTTGAGGTAGATTGTTGAGTACGTTTGGCACGATGTACTCCAGTCTTCTTCTGCCGTACTCATTTATGATCGCTGGAAGTTGAAGTAGACCCTCAGCTCGTCTCCTTGTGTTCACCTGGTGAGCAATTGGCGTTCGGAAACTTGGATCATCATAGTACTCCAGGGCTGCACTCATCTTAAAGATCTGCCTCACTTCAAGGACGCGTACGATGTTGGTTGTTACGTGGCCTTTCGACATCAACTTTAACGCCCTGTCTTGGATCTTTTGTAGCTTTTCGATGTGCGTTTGCGCTGCACCTCCCCAAGCTAACACACCATACCGCAATCTGGACTCTATGAGAGCATAGTACACTTGCTTATGCACAGACGTCATAGATTTGTACTGCAGACAGGCCAGCGCAAACAGCGACCCCTTCAATTTGTTTCGCAGATCGTTAATGTGAGCATCCCAAAGGAAATGGCAGTCAATTGTAATGCCTAGATATTTGTATGTATCAACCATTTGAATATCGTCACAACTGGATGCATTTGCACATCTGTAGCTCTTCAACAAAACTTGCGACGGTGAATAGTTTGGGCTCCGGATGTGCATTAGTTTTGTTTTTGTGGCATTGATAACCAGCCCATTGTCGTGACACCATTTTCCAGCTTCGTCGAATTCGGCTTGCATTATCCTTGCTGCTTCTTCTAGGGATTGATGACACACAACAATTGCCGTGTCATCTGCGTAGGCGAATGGGAAACTTTTCTTAAAACATTTCAGCAGTTCGTTGGTGTAAAGAATGAAAAGTAAAGGACCCAGTCTACTGCCTTGTGGAACTCCATATTGAACTTTATAAGCCCTGCTGCAACAATCTTTGACTCTCACCCGAAATGTCCTCTCTGCCAAATAGTCTGCTAACCAGTATGTCAGCTTTCCCCTAATTCCAACTCTTTGGACAGTTTGTTGTGGTCGAGAGTATCAAATGCTTTGCTGAAGTCCAAAAACAGAACTAGGGTGTGGTGACGTTTGCTGAGACTGGTGTTGATGACATTCGCGAAATCGCCAAGAAGCTGGTTTGTACTTCTACCCTTTTGAAAACCATACTGGTGTTTGCTTATTAGATCGTGTTTGTGGATGAAGTCCCATATTCGATTTGACACGATCTGTTCTATGATCTTCTCGATAGCTGGCAAGATTGCAATCGGACGATAGTTCTCCGACTGTTTTTTGCTACCTCCCTTGTGTATCGGTCGAACAACTGCCTCTTTAAGTTTTTCTGGTACCGTCGAAGTGTTAAAGCTTAGATTTATCATTTTAGCTATTATTGGAGCAAAGATATCGGCGTTTGATCTTAAATCCATGGCTCTGATACCATCAGCCCCAGGCGCCTTTTGAACATTCAAACGATACAATATATCAGCTACCTCAATGCAGCTGATATCTCCCAAATATATGGAGTCTCGTAGAACAGCGTTGCGATGCGTAGATTCGGCAATGTTACACGTATGGATAATGGATGCTGCCTGTGTCGAAAAGAGGTCACTAAATTCATCAGCTAGTTGTGCTGTGCTTACATTAGGCGAAAAGTTGTTCCTAATGACATCATCCAAATTGGGTTTCTTTCGACCTAAAACTTCGTTTATTAATGCCCACGTTTTCTTTGGATCGCATCTTACTTCTTCAAACCTGTTCTTGTAATATTGATTCCTAGTCATTGTAATTTTTTTGTTAACTTGATTTCGTAACGTTTTGTACTCTCTTTCATATGTTCGGTTATTCCGGTTATTTTTCCACCTGCGATATAGTCTATCTCGCTCTCTGCAGATGTCTTGGATGTCCCTAGTAATCCATAAAGCATTCTTTCGGTTTTTTTTCCTGTGTGTGATTTTTGAATTTGTATATATTTCACTCATTTTTTCCATTAAGGAACTTAAGAGTGATACAGGGTCGTTTTTTTCTGCCACTTGTGTCCAATTAGTATCTCGAATCAGCTGGTTTACTTTACTCGTCACTATGGTAGGTCGCATATGAACATGAGTACCATTCTCCTCAGGAGGATGGTCGTAGACCCCGTAAAGCGTGCTATAATGATCAGAAATGTCACTTTCTACTACAGCCGAAAACGTTTTGCTTTTTGGTAAATTTACCAAAATGTGATCAATAAGTGTGCATGTGCCTCTATTTGGGTCGACCCTAGTAGCTCCTTTAATGACATTGTACAACCCTTCTGAAGCTAGCATTTCGTGGTTTCCGTTGTTTTTTACATCTATGTTCATGTCGCCCAGAACTACCAGATCGTTATGCACTCCTCTCATGATTGTAATTCGTGCAAACTCATTCATAAATTCAGTCAGATTGTTTTTCGGTGGTCTATAGATTGCGCTTATTACATTTGTTTTCGCGTCTGATACAGTCCTCACTGTCAGGTTTTCAAAAGCAACTGTTTCGATATCTAAACGCTCGTAGCTTATATGATTTTTAATAAATATAGCTATGCCTCCACCTTTTTTATGTAACCTGTTTTCAAACTCGGCGCAAAAACCATCCAGATAGTACATGTTATTTTCTTCTTTTGTAATATTTATTTCTACCAAAACAATTACATCTAAACAACTCAATAATGGACATATACTAGCACAGAAGATATCCCAGTTTTTCCTTAACGATCTAATATTTAGACATAGACAACGAAAATTGAGTTTTTTTAATTCATTTTTTGTTTGATTGAAATTTTTGAACTTCATGTAATTTAAATCGAACAATTCTTCTATATTGTCATCCATCATAACGTAGAACTAGCCCTTTCTTCCCTTCTAGCGAAGATTTTTCCCGTATTTTCCCACACGTATTTCCAGCCTTCTTCTTTGGCCTTCTTTTTCGCTAGCCACAGCATCTGTTTGTTTACATTCGTAAGAGTGTTATTTATGAAAACATTGTTGTTGTTATAAGCCTCGTTAATTCTTGCATTGTTTTCCATGGTTTGATTAATCTTAGCAATTGTAAGCGGACGAGTTGCACGGGCGTTTTGCATAAATGTATTTTTTACTTGATAGTTGTGGAAAGTGGCGATAATTGTGGATCTTTCGGTGTTTTTATTTTTAGTGCGGTAGATGTCTGTTATATCCGCATTTGTTATAACTTGTTTAATTGTTTTTCCTACAGATTTAATTATTTCAACTAGATTTTCGTTTTGTATTGGTGGGATATTCTTGATTTCTATGCTGTGTTTTAGTTGTTGTTGTTCAAGTTTGTTTATTTGTGCCTGCATGTCAAGAATTTGTTTATCTTTTTCTTTATTTACATCTTTTAGTTTTTGTATTTCGTTCATCATTGTGTCCATGAACGTATTGTTTTTTTCAATATTTTTGTTGATATCGTCGAATTTCTGAGATACGAAATTACAGAAATCAACAATGCTCTTCATTTCAGTTTTCATGTTTTTAATTTCGGTTAGTATGTCGCTTGTGGTTGAGTTGACATTTGGTGTGTATTCCGTGGCAGTTTGTGTATTCGCATTATTTTGTGGACTAAGTGTTTCGGTTCTATTTCTTTTGTTAGATTGAATATCTGGTGTGACTGGCTGTGATGAAACGTCGCTTGGGGTGCCGTTGAGATTATCGTTGGCATTTCTGCAAAACTGACACCTCCAAACATTTTTTTTGGAGCCCATCGATCTCCAAGACCTTTCTGTCACCGTGGTGCATTGGTAGTGCAGTTTACGGGAACATAGGGGACAAGAGACAAAATCACCCGCGAGAGGCAATTCATCTTTACAATGATCGCATTTAGGCATTGTGCTTACTGTGTGTAAATGAAGCTGTAAATGTAACAACTATGGACACAGTAAAGATGAAGCAGCAAGAAATTCAATAATTTTAAATAAAGAAAACACTGTTGTAAACCACTTTTACTATGCGATTTTGAATAAATGATAAAAAGTCACTATCTTGTTTATGTTTTAATATAGTTTCGCTTTCAATCAGCTTTTTTTTCACAGGGAATTCTAATTATATTACGGAGCACTTCTAAAAACCAACTACACACTTCGATGATCAACTGTCAAAAAATTGATTCGAAAACGGCTCCAACGATTTTTATTAAATTTTATATTAAAATAAGCCTTTTCAAACCCTATGAGATGGCATACAACATTTTTGACCAAAACTGTTTTGAAAGGTACTTTACTTATAGCCATCTTCATAAAAATACGCTTTTCTCGAAAACTTTTCTCGATCGTTACGGTTTTTTTTATATCTAGGCTTCATTTACAAAACTCTATAAGATGGCATACCACGTTTTTGGTTAAAACTACCTAAAATTCCACATTCCTTACAACCAGCTTAACAAAAACACGATTTTCATATCATATTAATAGGCAAACATGAATTTTATCCCTACTTCTTCCTACTGAACCGATTTTAAAAATAGCAAAAGCTTTTCCACACAGTTGCTCCTTATTTTATAGTTTGAGCACAAATTGATAACAATGGTACAATAGCTTTCTAAAGATAAGTCAATCCATGTGCATTTACGGAAGTACACGCACACTATAGTGAACCAAAAAATATGTATGTATTGTACTTGACTTCTTGCCCCATCTCACCGCAGTGTTGCTGCCAAGGTTTGAGAAAAAAAATTTCACCAGAAGGGAAAAACGTACCTAAAGTATCAAAATACAAATTCTGTATAATATTGCCATTATTACTAACAAAATATATCCCAATAGTAGGGGAACTATGTTGCAGAATCAAAAAGTTGGAAATTGTTATAAAGATGCCCTTTTATGGCATCTGTAGTCGAAACTGAAACTATCAACATAGCCATTTTTAAGAAATCGAAGCATGACTAGGTTAAAATCTAAATTAATAATCACTTCCGATACGTATCTATTACTTGGCAACACTCTAGAACACAGCTGTTGTCATGGAAACTTTTTTTTTTCTTACGATACAGGTTTTGATTGGTGCGCACGTGCTACTGGATTTGTTTGAATGTCATTTTCATTGGTTAAAACACAGAGAGAGAAAGAAAATATTGTTACATTTTTAGGGACTTATTTTGGGTTTTAGCATATTCACCGGAGTTCATAGGCAATGGATTTATGAGTGAAATTGAATTAAAAGTAACGACCATGCTTAATTTTCAAGAGCTTTATAAAATCCTACAGATGATATATGACGTTTTTGGCCAATCTGCTTAGAACAATGGTTTACTTATGGTCAACTTACATATGATTACCTACTTATGTATATATTCGTTTACTTTATTTTTTTCGGTGATCTTATAACACCAATTGGACGGTGTGGCTACTGTTGCTCAGTGGTCAGTGCGTCCGGCGAACAATCCCAAATCTTTTTTTTCAGGAGATCTTTTAGCATCAATTGGACGGTGTGGCCACTGTTGCTCAGTGGTCAGTGCGTCCGGCGTACAACCCCAAATCTTTTTTTTCAGGAGATCTTTTAGCATCAATTGGACGATGTGGCCACTGTTGCTCAGTGGTCAGTGCGTCCGGCGTACAACCCCAAATCCTTTTTTTCAGGAAATCTTTTAGCATCAATTGGACGGTATGGCTACTGTTGCTCAGTGGTCGGCGCGCTCGGCGCACAACAACAAATTTTCTGAGATTTTTTTTCCGGAGATCTTTAAGCATCAATTGGATGGTGTGGCTACTATTGCTCAGTGGTCAGTGCGTGTGGGGTAAAGGCCCCAAATCTTTTGCAACCGTTTTTTCAGGACATCTTTACCACCAATTGGACGTTGTCAATAAAGTTGCTCAGTGGTTAGTGCGTGCGGCGTACAACCCCAAATCTTCTGCAACCTTTTCTGCAAATTTTCTGGACATCTTTAGCACCAACGGTTGCTCAGTGGTCAGTGCGTGTGGGGTACAACCCCAAATCTTCTGCAACTTTTCTTCAAATTTTCTGGTAAATTTTTTCTGGATATCTTTAACACCAACATCGTGGGGACTGTTCCTCAGTGGTCAGTGCATGTGGGGTACAACCTCACATCTTTTGCAACCGTATTATCAGGACATCTTCGTCACCAATTGGACGGTGTGAATAATGTTGCACAGTGGTTAGCGCATGCGGCATACAACCCCAAATTTTCTGCAACCTTTTCTGCAAATTTTCTGGAACATTTTTTCTGAACATCTTTAGCATCAACAGTGTGGCCATTGTTGCTCAGTGTTCAGTGCGTGTGGGGTACAACCCCAAATCATTTGCAACCGTTTTTTCAGGACATCTTCACCACCAATTGGACGGTGTCAGTAACGTTGCTCAGTGGTTAGTGCGTGCGGCTTATAACCCCAAATCTTCTGCAACCTTTTCTGCAAATTTTCTGGACATCTTTAGCACCAACGGTTGCTCAGTGGTCAGTGCGTCCGGCGAACAACCCCAAATCTTTTTCTATTCTTGATTTCTATGCTGTGTTTTAGTTGTTGTTGTTCAAGTTTGTTTATTTGTGCCTGCATGTCAAGAATTTGTTTATCTTTTTCTTTATTTACATCTTTTAGTTTTTGTATTTCGTTCATCATTGTGTCCATGAACGTATTGTTTTTTTCAATATTTTTGTTGATATCGTCGAATTTCTGAGATACGAAATTACAGAAATCAACAATGCTCTTCATTTCAGTTTTCATGTTTTTAATTTCGGTTAGTATGTCGCTTGTGGTTGAGTTGACATTTGGTGTGTATTCCGTGGCAGTTTGTGTATTCGCATTATTTTGTGGACTAAGTGTTTCGGTTCTATTTCTTTTGTTAGATTGAATATCTGGTGTGACTGGCTGTGATGAAACGTCGCTTGGGGTGCCGTTGAGATTATCGTTGGCATTTCTGCAAAACTGACACCTCCAAACATTTTTTTTGGAGCCCATCGATCTCCAAGACCTTTCTGTCACCGTGGTGCATTGGTAGTGCAGTTTACGGGAACATAGGGGACAAGAGACAAAATCACCCGCGAGAGGCAATTCATCTTTACAATGATCGCATTTAGGCATTGTGCTTACTGTGTGTAAATGAAGCTGTAAATGTAACAACTATGGACACAGTAAAGATGAAGCAGCAAGAAATTCAATAATTTTAAATAAAGAAAACACTGTTGTAAACCACTTTTACTATGCGATTTTGAATAAATGATAAAAAGTCACTATCTTGTTTATGTTTTAATATAGTTTCGCTTTCAATCAGCTTTTTTTTCACAGGGAATTCTAATTATATTACGGAGCACTTCTAAAAACCAACTACACACTTCGATGATCAACTGTCAAAAAATTGATTCGAAAACGGCTCCAACGATTTTTATTAAATTTTATATTAAAATAAGCCTTTTCAAACCCTATGAGATGGCATACAACATTTTTGACCAAAACTGTTTTGAAAGGTACTTTACTTATAGCCATCTTCATAAAAATACGCTTTTCTCGAAAACTTTTCTCGATCGTTACGGTTTTTTTTATATCTAGGCTTCATTTACAAAACTCTATAAGATGGCATACCACGTTTTTGGTTAAAACTACCTAAAATTCCACATTCCTTACAACCAGCTTAACAAAAACACGATTTTCATATCATATTAATAGGCAAACATGAATTTTATCCCTACTTCTTCCTACTGAACCGATTTTAAAAATAGCAAAAGCTTTTCCACACAGTTGCTCCTTATTTTATAGTTTGAGCACAAATTGATAACAATGGTACAATAGCTTTCTAAAGATAAGTCAATCCATGTGCATTTACGGAAGTACACGCACACTATAGTGAACCAAAAAATATGTATGTATTGTACTTGACTTCTTGCCCCATCTCACCGCAGTGTTGCTGCCAAGGTTTGAGAAAAAAAATTTCACCAGAAGGGAAAAACGTACCTAAAGTATCAAAATACAAATTCTGTATAATATTGCCATTATTACTAACAAAATATATCCCAATAGTAGGGGAACTATGTTGCAGAATCAAAAAGTTGGAAATTGTTATAAAGATGCCCTTTTATGGCATCTGTAGTCGAAACTGAAACTATCAACATAGCCATTTTTAAGAAATCGAAGCATGACTAGGTTAAAATCTAAATTAATAATCACTTCCGATACGTATCTATTACTTGGCAACACTCTAGAACACAGCTGTTGTCATGGAAACTTTTTTTTTTCTTACGATACAGGTTTTGATTGGTGCGCACGTGCTACTGGATTTGTTTGAATGTCATTTTCATTGGTTAAAACACAGAGAGAGAAAGAAAATATTGTTACATTTTTAGGGACTTATTTTGGGTTTTAGCATATTCACCGGAGTTCATAGGCAATGGATTTATGAGTGAAATTGAATTAAAAGTAACGACCATGCTTAATTTTCAAGAGCTTTATAAAATCCTACAGATGATATATGACGTTTTTGGCCAATCTGCTTAGAACAATGGTTTACTTATGGTCAACTTACATATGATTACCTACTTATGTATATATTCGTTTACTTTATTTTTTTCGGTGATCTTATAACACCAATTGGACGGTGTGGCTACTGTTGCTCAGTGGTCAGTGCGTCCGGCGAACAATCCCAAATCTTTTTTTTCAGGTGATCTTTTAGCATCAATTGGACGGTGTGGCCACTGTTGCTCAGTGGTCAGTGCGTCCGGCGTACAACCCCAAATCTTTTTTTTCAGGAGATCTTTTAGCATCAATTGGACGATGTGGCCACTGTTGCTCAGTGGTCAGTGCGTCCGGCGTACAACCCCAAATCCTTTTTTTCAGGAAATCTTTTAGCATCAATTGGACGGTATGGCTACTGTTGCTCAGTGGTCGGCGCGCTCGGCGCACAACAACAAATTTTCTGAGATTTTTTTTCCGGAGATCTTTAAGCATCAATTGGATGGTGTGGCTACTATTGCTCAGTGGTCAGTGCGTGTGGGGTAAAGGCCCCAAATCTTTTGCAACCGTTTTTTCAGGACATCTTTACCACCAATTGGACGTTGTCAATAAAGTTGCTCAGTGGTTAGTGCGTGCGGCGTACAACCCCAAATCTTCTGCAACCTTTTCTGCAAATTTTCTGGACATCTTTAGCACCAACGGTTGCTCAGTGGTCAGTGCGTGTGGGGTACAACCCCAAATCTTCTGCAACTTTTCTTCAAATTTTCTGGTTAATTTTTTCTGGATATCTTTAACACCAACATCGTGGGGACTGTTCCTCAGTGGTCAGTGCATGTGGGGTACAACCTCACATCTTTTGCAACCGTATTATCAGGACATCTTCGTCACCAATTGGACGGTGTGAATAATGTTGCACAGTGGTTAGCGCATGCGGCATACAACCCCAAATTTTCTGCAACCTTTTCTGCAAATTTTCTGGAACATTTTTTCTGAACATCTTTAGCATCAACAGTGTGGCCATTGTTGCTCAGTGTTCAGTGCGTGTGGGGTACAACCCCAAATCATTTGCAACCGTTTTTTCAGGACATCTTCACCACCAATTGGACGGTGTCAGTAACGTTGCTCAGTGGTTAGTGCGTGCGGCTTATAACCCCAAATCTTCTGCAACCTTTTCTGCAAATTTTCTGGACATCTTTAGCACCAACGGTTGCTCAGTGGTCAGTGCGTCCGGCGAACAACCCCAAATCTTTTTTTCAGGAGATCTTTTAGCATCAATTGGACGGTGTGGCCACTGTTGCTCAGTGGTCAGTGCGTCCGGCGTACGACACCAAATCTTTTTTTTCAGGAGATCTTTTAGCATCAATTGGACGGTGTGGCCACTGTTGCTCAGTGGTCAGTGCGTCCGGCGAACAACCCCAAATCTTTTTTTCAGGAGATCTTTTAGCATCAATTGGACGGTGTGGCCAATGTTGCTCAGTGGTCAGTGCGTCCGGCGTACGACCCCAAATCTTTTTTTTCAAAAGATCTTTTAGCATCAATTGGACGGTGTGGCCACTGTTGCTCAGTGGTCAGTGCGTCCGGCGTACAACCCCAAATCTTTTTTTTCTGGAGATCTTTTAGCATCAATTGGACGGTGTGGCCACTGTTGCTAAGTGGTCGGCGCGCTCGGCGCACAACAGCAAATTTTCTGAGATTTTTTTTCCGGAGATCTTTTAGCACCAATTGGATGGTGTGGCCACTGTTGCTCAGTGGTCACTGCGTCCGGCAAACAACCCCAAATCTTTATTTTCAGGCGATCTTTTAGCATCAATTTAATGGTGTGGCCACTGTTGCTCAGTGGTCAGTGCGTCCGTCGAACAACCCCAAATCTTTTTTCAAAACATCTTCACCACCAATTGGACGGTGTCAATAATGTTGCTCAGTGGTAAGTGCATGCGGCGTACAACCCCAAATCTTCTGCAACCTTTTCTACGAATTTTCTGGAACATTTTTTCTGAACATCTTTCGTATCAACGGTGTGGCCACTATTGCTCAGTGTTCAGTGCGTGTGAGGTACAACCCCAAATCTTTTGCAACCGTTTTTTCAGGACATCTTCACCACCAATTGGACATTGTCAATAATGTTGCTCAGTGGTTAGTGCGTGCGGCGTACAACCCCAAATCTTCTGCAACCTTTTCTGCAAATTTTCTGGACATCTTTAGCACCAACGGTTGCTCAGTGGTCAGTGCGTGTGGGGTACAACCAAAAACCTTTGCAACTCCACATAATTTTTTTCAGGAGATCTTTTAGCACCAATTTGACGGTGTGAATAATGTTGCTCAGTAGTCAGTGCACAACCCCAAATCTTCTGCAACTTTTCTTCAAATTTTCTGGTAAATTTTTTCTGGATATCTTTAACACCAACATCGTGGGGACTGTTCCTCAGTGGTCAGTGCATGTGGGGTACAACCTCACATCTTTTGCAACCGTATTATCAGGACATCTTCGTCACCAATTGGACGGTGTGAATAATGTTGCACAGTGGTTAGTGCATGCGGCATACAACCCCAAATTTTCTGCAACCTTTTCTGCAAATTTTCTGGAACATTTTTTCTGGACATCTTTAGCATCAACGGTGTGGCCACTGTTGCTCAGTGTTCAGTGCGTGTGGGGTACAACCCCAAGTCAACCAAATCCAACCAAAAATTGGACGGTGTCAATAATGTTGCTCAGTGGTTAGTGCGTGCGGCGTACAACCCCAAATCTTCTGCAACCTTTTCTGCAAATTTTCTGGAACATTTTTTCTGGACATCTTTAGCATCAACAGTGTGGCCATTGTTGCTCAGTGTTCAGTGCGTGTGGGGTACAACTCCAAATCATTTGCAACCGTTTTTTCAGGACATCTTCACCACCAATTGGACGGTGTCAGTAACGTTGCTCAGTGGTTAGTGCGTGCGGCTTATAACCCCAAATCTTCTGCAACCTTTTCTGCAAATTTTCTGGACATCTATAGCACCAACGGTTGCTCAGTGGTCAGTGCGTGTGGGGTACAACCCCAAATCTTTTTTTTCAGGAGATCTTTTAGCATCAATTGGACGGTGTGTCCACTGTTGCTCAGCGGTCTGCGCGCTCGGCGCACAACAACAAATTTTCTGAGATTTTTTTTCCGGAGATCTTTTAGCACCAATAGGATGGTGTGGCCACTGTTGCTCAGTGGTCACTGCGTCCGGCAAACAACCCCAAATCTTTTTTTTCAGGCGATCTTTTAGCATCAATTGGATGGTGTGGCCACTGTTGCTCAGTGGTCAGTGCGTCCGTCGAACAACCCCAAATCTTTTTTTCAGGACATCTTCATCACCAATTGGACAGTGTCAATAATGTTGCACAGTGGTTAGTGCATGCGGCCTACAACCTATCTCCAATTGGATGGTTTCAATAATGTTGCTCAGTGGTTAGCGCGTACGGCGTACAACCCCAAATCTTCTGCAACCTTTTCTGCAAATTTTCTGGAACATTTTTTCTGGACATCTTTAGCATCAACGGTGTGGCCACTGTTGCTCAGTGTTCAGTGCGTGTGGGGTACAACCCCAAGTCAACCAAATCCAACCAAAAATTGGACGGTGTCAATAATGTTGCTCAGTGGTTAGTGCGTGCGGCGTACAACCCCAAATCTTCTGCAACCTTTTCTGCAAATTTTCTGGAACATTTTTTCAGGGCATCTTTACCACCAATTGGATGGTGTGGCCACTGTTGCTCAGTGTTCAGTTTGTGAGGAGTGCAACTCCAAATCTTTTTTTCCAGGAGATCTTTTAGCATCAATTGGATGGTGTGGCTACTGTTGCTCAGTGGTCAGTGCGTGTGTGGTACAACCCCAAATCTTTTGCAACCTTTTTTTCAGGACATCTTCACCAATAATTGGACGGTGTGGCCACTGTTGCTCAGTGTTCAGTGCGTGTGGGGTACAACCCCAAATCTTTTGCAACCGTTTTTTCAGGACATCTTCATTACCAATTGGATGGTGTCAATAATGTTGCTCAGTGGTTAGTGCGTACGGCGTACAACCCCAAATCTTCTGCAACATTTCTTCAAATTTTTTGGTAAATTTTTTCTGGACATCTTTAGCACCAACGGTGTGGCCACTGTTGCTCAGTGTTCAGTGCGTGTGGGGTACAACCCCAAATCTTTTGCAACCGTTTTTTCAGGGCATCATTACCACCAATTGGATGGTGTGGCCACTGTTGCTCAGTGTTCAGTTTGTGAAGCGTGCAACTCCAAATACTTTTTTTCAAGAGATCTTTTAGCATCAATTGGATGGTGTGGCTACTGTTGCTCAGTGGTCAGTGCGTGTGGGGTACAACCCCAAATCTTTTGCAACCGTTTTTTCAGGACATCTTCATCATCAATTGGATGGTGTGGCTACTGTTGCTCAGTGGTCAGTGCGTGTGAGGTACAACCCCAAATCTTTTGCAACCTTTTTTTCAGGACATCTTCACCACCAATTGGAAAAATTTTTTTTCTTGAGATCTTTTAGCACCAATTGGACGGTGTGATAATGTTGCTCAGTGGCCAGTGCGTGCGGCTTACAACCCCAAATCTTCTGCAACCTTTTCTGCAAATTTTCTGGAACATTTTTTCTGGACATCTTTAGCATCAATGGTGTGGCCACTGTTGCTCAGTGGTCAGTGCGTGTGGGGTACAACCCCAAATCTTTTGCAACCTTTTTTCAGGACATCTTCAGCACCAATTGGTCGGTGTGGCCACTGTTGCTCAGTGGTCAGTGCGTCCGGCGTACAACCCCAAATCTTTTTTTTCTGGAGATCTTTTAGCATCAATTGGACGGTGTGGCCACTGTTGCTAAGTGGTCGGCGCGCTCGGCGCACAACAGCAAATTTTCTGAGATTTTTTTTCCGGAGATCTTTTAGCACCAATTGGATGGTGTGGCCACTGTTGCTCAGTGGTCACTGCGTCCGGCAAACAACCCCAAATCTTTATTTTCAGGCGATCTTTTAGCATCAATTTAATGGTGTGGCCACTGTTGCTCAGTGGTCAGTGCGTCCGTCGAACAACCCCAAATCTTTTTTCAAAACATCTTCACCACCAATTGGACGGTGTCAATAATGTTGCTCAGTGGTAAGTGCATGCGGCGTACAACCCCAAATCTTCTGCAACCTTTTCTACGAATTTTCTGGAACATTTTTTCTGAACATCTTTCGTATCAACGGTGTGGCCACTATTGCTCAGTGTTCAGTGCGTGTGAGGTACAACCCCAAATCTTTTGCAACCGTTTTTTCAGGACATCTTCACCACCAATTGGACATTGTCAATAATGTTGCTCAGTGGTTAGTGCGTGCGGCGTACAACCCCAAATCTTCTGCAACCTTTTCTGCAAATTTTCTGGACATCTTTAGCACCAACGGTTGCTCAGTGGTCAGTGCGTGTGGGGTACAACCAAAAACCTTTGCAACTCCACATAATTTTTTTCAGGAGATCTTTTAGCACCAATTTGACGGTGTGAATAATGTTGCTCAGTAGTCAGTGCACAACCCCAAATCTTCTGCAACTTTTCTTCAAATTTTCTGGTAAATTTTTTCTGGATATCTTTAACACCAACATCGTGGGGACTGTTCCTCAGTGGTCAGTGCATGTGGGGTACAACCTCACATCTTTTGCAACCGTATTATCAGGACATCTTCGTCACCAATTGGACGGTGTGAATAATGTTGCACAGTGGTTAGTGCATGCGGCATACAACCCCAAATTTTCTGCAACCTTTTCTGCAAATTTTCTGGAACATTTTTTCTGGACATCTTTAGCATCAACGGTGTGGCCACTGTTGCTCAGTGTTCAGTGCGTGTGGGGTACAACCCCAAGTCAACCAAATCCAACCAAAAATTGGACGGTGTCAATAATGTTGCTCAGTGGTTAGTGCGTGCGGCGTACAACTCCAAATCATTTGCAACCGTTTTTTCAGGACATCTTCACCACCAATTGGACGGTGTCAGTAACGTTGCTCAGTGGTTAGTGCGTGCGGCTTATAACCCCAAATCTTCTGCAACCTTTTCTGCAAATTTTCTGGACATCTATAGCACCAACGGTTGCTCAGTGGTCAGTGCGTGTGGGGTACAACCCCAAATCTTTTTTTTCAGGAGATCTTTTAGCATCAATTGGACGGTGTGTCCACTGTTGCTCAGCGGTCTGCGCGCTCGGCGCACAACAACAAATTTTCTGAGATTTTTTTTCCGGAGATCTTTTAGCACCAATAGGATGGTGTGGCCACTGTTGCTCAGTGGTCACTGCGTCCGGCAAACAACCCCAAATCTTTTTTTTCAGGCGATCTTTTAGCATCAATTGGATGGTGTGGCCACTGTTGCTCAGTGGTCAGTGCGTCCGTCGAACAACCCCAAATCTTTTTTTCAGGACATCTTCATCACCAATTGGACAGTGTCAATAATGTTGCACAGTGGTTAGTGCATGCGGCCTACAACCTATCTCCAATTGGATGGTTTCAATAATGTTGCTCAGTGGTTAGCGCGTACGGCGTACAACCCCAAATCTTCTGCAACCTTTTCTGCAAATTTTCTGGAACATTTTTTCTGGACATCTTTAGCATCAACGGTGTGGCCACTGTTGCTCAGTGTTCAGTGCGTGTGGGGTACAACCCCAAGTCAACCAAATCCAACCAAAAATTGGACGGTGTCAATAATGTTGCTCAGTGGTTAGTGCGTGCGGCGTACAACCCCAAATCTTCTGCAACCTTTTCTGCAAATTTTCTGGAACATTTTTTCAGGGCATCTTTACCACCAATTGGATGGTGTGGCCACTGTTGCTCAGTGTTCAGTTTGTGAGGAGTGCAACTCCAAATCTTTTTTTCCAGGAGATCTTTTAGCATCAATTGGATGGTGTGGCTACTGTTGCTCAGTGGTCAGTGCGTGTGTGGTACAACCCCAAATCTTTTGCAACCTTTTTTTCAGGACATCTTCACCAATAATTGGACGGTGTGGCCACTGTTGCTCAGTGTTCAGTGCGTGTGGGGTACAACCCCAAATCTTTTGCAACCGTTTTTTCAGGACATCTTCATTACCAATTGGATGGTGTCAATAATGTTGCTCAGTGGTTAGTGCGTACGGCGTACAACCCCAAATCTTCTGCAACATTTCTTCAAATTTTTTGGTAAATTTTTTCTGGACATCTTTAGCACCAACGGTGTGGCCACTGTTGCTCAGTGTTCAGTGCGTGTGGGGTACAACCCCAAATCTTTTGCAACCGTTTTTTCAGGGCATCATTACCACCAATTGGATGGTGTGGCCACTGTTGCTCAGTGTTCAGTTTGTGAAGCGTGCAACTCCAAATACTTTTTTTCAAGAGATCTTTTAGCATCAATTGGATGGTGTGGCTACTGTTGCTCAGTGGTCAGTGCGTGTGGGGTACAACCCCAAATCTTTTGCAACCGTTTTTTCAGGACATCTTCATCATCAATTGGATGGTGTGGCTACTGTTGCTCAGTGGTCAGTGCGTGTGAGGTACAACCCCAAATCTTTTGCAACCTTTTTTTCAGGACATCTTCACCACCAATTGGAAAAATTTTTTTTCTTGAGATCTTTTAGCACCAATTGGACGGTGTGATAATGTTGCTCAGTGGCCAGTGCGTGCGGCTTACAACCCCAAATCTTCTGCAACCTTTTCTGCAAATTTTCTGGAACATTTTTTCTGGACATCTTTAGCATCATTTGGGTACAACCCCAAATCATTTGCAACCGTTTTTTCAGGACATCTTCAGCACCAATTGGACGGTGTGGCCACTGTTGCTCAGTGTTCAGTGCGTGTGGGGTACAACCCCAAATCTTTTGCAACCGTTTTTTCAGGACATCTTCATAACCAATTGGACTGTGCCAATAATGTTGCTCAGTGGTCAGTGCATCCGGCGTACAACCCTAAATCTTTTTTTCCGGAGATCTTCTAGCACCAATTGGATGGTGTGGCCACTGTTGCTCAGTGGTCAGTGAGCACGGCGTACAACCTAAAATCTTTTTTCTCAGGAGATCTTTTAGCATCAATTGGACGGTGTGGCCACTGTTGTTCTGTGGTCAGTGCGTTCGGCGCACTTCAACAGATTTTTTGAAATTTTTTTTTCGGAGATCTTCTAGCATAAATTGGATGGTGTTGCCACTGTTGTTCTGTGGTCAGTGCGTTCGGCGCACTTCACCAAATTTTCTGAATTTTTTTTTCCGGAGATCTTTTAGCACCAATTGGACGGTGTGGCTACTGTTGCTCAGTGTTCAGTTTGTGAGGCGTGCAACTCCACATCCTTTTTTTCAGGAGATCTTTTAGCATCAATTGGATAGTGTGGCCACTGTTATTCTGTGGTCAGTGCGTTCGTCGCACATCACCAAATTTTCTAAAATTTTTTTTTCCGGAGATCTTTTAGCAGCAATTTGACGGTGTGAATAATGTTGCTCAGTAGTTAGTGCGTAAGGCGCACAACCATAAATCTTCTGCAACCTTTTCTGCAAATTTTCTTTAATATTTTTTCTGGACATCCTTAGCACCAACGGTGTGGCCACTGTTGCTCAGTGGTCAGTGCGTGTGGGGTACAACCCCAAATCTTTTGCAACCTTTTTTCAGGACATCTTCAGCACCAATTGGACGGTGTGGCCACTGTTGCTCAGTGTTCAGTTTGTGAGGCGTGCAACTCCACATCCTTTTTCTCAGGAGATCTTTTAGCATCAATTGGATGGTGTGGCCACTGTTATTCTGTGGTCAGTGCGTTCGTCGCACATCACCAAATTTTCTAAAATTTTTTTTTCCGGAGATCTTTTAGCAGCAATTCGACGGTGTGAATAATGTTGCTCAGTAGTTAGTGCGTAAGGCGCACAACCATAAATCTTCTGCAACTTTTCTTCAAATATTCTGGTAAATTTTTTTTGGATATCTTTAACACCAACGGCGAGGGGCTGTTGCTCAGTGGTCAGTACATGTGGGGTACAACCCCAAATCTTTTGCAACCGTTTTTTCAGGACATCTTCATCACCAATTGGACGGTGCCAATAATGTTGCTCAGTGGTCAGTGCATCCGGCGTACAACCCTAAATCTTTTTTTCCGGATATCTTCTAGCACCAATTGGATGGTGTGGCCACTGTTGCTCAGTGGTCAGTGAGCACGGCGTACAACCTAAAATCTTTTTTCTCAGGAGATCTTTTAGCATCAATTGGACGGTGTGGCCACTGTTGCACAGTGGTCAGTGCATCCGGCGTACAACCTAAAATCTTTTTTTCAGAAGATCTTTTAGCATCAATTCTACGGTGTGGCCACTGTTGCTCAGTGGTCAGTGAGCACGGCGTACAACCTAAAATCTTTTTTCTCAGGAGATCTTTTAGCATCAATTGGACGGTGTGGCCACTGTTGCACAGTGGTCAGTGCATCCGGCGTACAACCCCAAATTTTTTTTTTCAGAAGATCTTTTAGCATCAATTGGACGGTGTGGCCACTGTTGCTCAGTGGTCAGTGCGTCCGGCGTACAACCCCAAATCTTTTTTTTCAGGAGATCTTTTAGCATCAATTGGACGGTGTGGCCACTGGTGCTCAGTGGTCAGTGCGTCGGCGAACAACCCCAAATCTTCTGCAACCTTTTCTACAAATTTTCTGGAACATTTTTTCTGAACATCTTTAGCATCAACAGTGTGGCCATTGTTGCTCAGTGTTCAGTGCGTGTTTGGTACAACCCCAAATCATTTGCAACCGTTTTTTCAGGACATCTTCACCACCAATTGGACGGTGTGGCCACTGTTGCTCAGTGTTCAGTGCGTGTGGGGTACAACCCCAAATCTTTTGCAACCGTTTTTTCAGGACATCTTCATAACCAATTGGACGGTGCCAATAATGTTGCTCAGTGGTCAGTGCATCCGGCGTACAACCCTAAATCTTTTTTTCCGGATATCTTCTAGCACCAATTGGATGGTGTGGCCACTGTTGCTCAGTGGTCAGTGAGCACGGCGTACAACCTAAAATCTTTTTTCTCAGGAGATCTTTTAGCATCAATTGGACGGTGTGGCCACTGTTGCTCAGTGGTCAGTGCATCCGGCCTACAACCCCAAATCTTTTTTTCAGAAGATCTTCTAGCACCAATTGGACGGTGTGGCCACTGTTGCTCAGTGGTCAGTGAGCACGGCGTACAACCTAAAATCTTTTTTCTCAGGAGA
This sequence comes from Xylota segnis, assembly GCA_963583995.1. NCBI lineage: Eukaryota > Metazoa > Arthropoda > Insecta > Diptera > Syrphidae > Xylota > Xylota segnis. The sequence goes on along the minus strand of OY757236.1, from coordinate 101,777,434 downwards.
TCTTTTAGCATCAATTGGACGGTGTGGCCACTGTTGCTCAGTGGTCAGTGCATCCGGCGTACAACCCCAAATCTTTTTTTTCAGAAGATCTTTTAGCATCAATTGGACGGTGTGGCCACTGTTGCTCAGTGGTCAGTGCGTCCGGCGTACAACCCCAAATCTTTTTTTTCAGGAGATCTTTTAGCATCAATTGGACGGTGTGGCCACTGGTGCTCAGTGGTCAGTGCATCCGGCGTACAACCCCAAATCTTTTTTTTCAGGAGATCTTTTAGCATCAATTCTACGGTGTGGCCACTGTTGCTCAGTGGTCAGTGCGCACGGCGTACAACCCCAAATCTTTTTTTTCAGGAGATCTTTTAGCATCAATTGGACGGTGTGGCCTATGTTGCTCAGTGGTCAGTGCATCCGGCGTACAACCCCAAATCTTTTTTTTCAGGAGATCTTTTAGCATCAATTCTACGGTGTGGCCACTGTTGCTCAGTGGTCAGTGCGCACGGCGTACAACCCCAAATCTTTTTTTTCAGGAGATCTTTTAGCATCAATTGGACGGTGTGGCCACTATTGCTCAGTGGTCAGTGCGTCCGGCGTACAACCCCAAATCTTTTTTTTCAGGAGATCTTTTAGCATCAATTGGATGGTGTGGCCACTGTTGCTCAGTGGTCAGTGCGCACGGCGTACAACCCCAAATCTTTTTTTTCAGGAGATCTTTTAGCATCAATTGGACGGTGTGGCCACTATTGCTCAGTGGTCAGTGCGTCCGGCGTACAACCCCAAATCTTTTTTTTCAGGAGATCTTTTAGCATCAATTGGATGGTGTGGCCACTGTTGCTCAGTGGTCAGTGCGCACGGCGTACAACCCCAAATCTTTTTTTTCAGGAGATCTTTTAGCATCAATTGGACGGTGTGGCCACTATTGCTCAGTGGTCAGTGCGTCCGGCGTACAACCCCAAATCTTTTTTTTCAGGAGATCTTTTAGCATCAATTCTACGGTGTGGCCACTGTTGCTCAGTGGTCAGTGCGCACGGCGTACAACCCCAAATCTTTTTTTTCAGGAGATCTTTTAGCATCAATTGGACGGTGTGGCCTATGTTGCTCAGTGGTCAGTGCATCCGGCGTACAACCCCAAATCTTTTTTTTCAGAAGATCTTTTAGCATCAATTGGACGGTGTGGCCACTGGTGCTCAGTGGTCAGTGCGTCGGCGAACAACCCTAAATCTTTTATTCAGGAGATCTTTTAGCATCAATTGGACGGTGTGGCCACTGTTGCTCAGTGGTCAGTGCATCCGGCGTACAACCCCAAATCTTTTTTTTCAGGAGATCTTTTAGCATCAATTGGACGGTGTGGCCACTGGTGCTCAGTGGTCAGTGCGTCGGCGAACAACCCTAAATCTTTTATTCAGGAGATCTTTTAGCATCAATTGGACGGTGTGGCCACTGTTGCTCAGTGGTCAGTGCATCCGGCGTACAACCCTAAATCTTTTTTTCCGGATATCTTCTAGCACCAATTGGATGGTGTGGCCACTGTTGCTCAGTGGTCAGTTCGTCCGGCGTACGACCCCAAATCTTTTTTTTCAGGAGATCTTTTAGCATCAATTCTACGGTGTGGCCACTGTTGCTCAGTGGTCAGTGCGCACGGCGTACAACCCCAAATCTTTTTTTTCAGGAGATCTTTTAGCATCAATTGGACGGTGTGGCCACTATTGCTCAGTGGTCAGTGCGTCCGGCGTACAACCCCAAATCTTTTTTTTCAGGAGATCTTTTAGCATCAATTGGATGGTGTGGCCACTGTTAATCTGTTGTCAGTGCGTTCGGCGCACTTCACCAAATACTCTGAAATTTTTTTTTTCGGTGATCTTTTAGCACCAATTGGACGGTGTGGCTACTGTTGCTCATTGTTCAGTTTGTGAGGCGTACAACTCCAAATCCTTTTTTCCAGGAGATCTTTTAACATCAATTGGATGATGTGGCCACTGTCGTTCGGCGCACTTCAACAAATTTTCTGAAATTGTTTTTCCCTTAGATCTTTTAGCACCAATGGGACGATGTTGCTAATGTAGTTCAGTGGACAGTGCGTGCGTCGTACAACCCCAAATCTTCTGCAACCTTTTCTGCAAATTCTCTGGAACTTTTTTTCTGGACATCTTTAGCACCAACAGTATGGCCACTGTTGCTCAGTGGTCAGTGCGTGTGGGGTACAACCCCAAATATTTTGCAACCGTTTTTTCAGGACATCTTCACCACCAATTGGACGGTGTGGCCACTGTTGCTCAGTATTCAGTTTGTGAGGCGTAAAACTCCAAATTTTTACTTGCACCTATACCTATAGGGCAAGTATTGTATTCGTGCAAAATGTCTAACTCGAGAATTTAATCAAACTTGACATTACTATAATGGAGAAGTCCAAAAAAGTAGGTCCGCCAATGCCGTCTGTCTGTCTGTCTGTCTGTCTGTCTGTCTGTCTGTGCACGAGGCTACAGCCTAAACGAGTGGATAGATTTAGATCAAACTTCATATATAGGGTCTGTGCGATAATCCCTAGAGGCGAAATCGGAATTTTCTTTCTAACCTCAAAATTAAGGGTAGTTTACTTATGGCCGATTTCAGTTTAAATGGATTTTCTCGAAAACGGCTCTAAGGATTTTGATTAAATTTCATATTTCAATTAGTCTAGTCAATTGCAATCAGATGATGTATCGTGCTGCTTACCAAAATTGGCAACAATGGTACTTTACTTAGAGCCAATTTGACAAAAAGTCGATTTGTAAAAAAACGGCTCCAATGATTTAATTCAAATTTAATATTCGGACTAGTACGAAGTAATGTAACATGATGGCGTACCACGTTTTTGTCTAAGTATGGTACAACGGTACTTAGGACCAAGGTGACTAAAAGCCGATTTATTAAAATTTTCACATGAGATTAAACGTCTCAAATCCTTTCAGGAACTGTATCACATTTTTGGTCAAAAGATAGTATAACGGTATTTTTCGCGAAATCGAGCAGTTGGAGCCAATTTATTCGAAAACGGCTCCAACGATTTTTATTAAATTTTATATTAAAATAAGCCTTTTCAAACCCTATGAGATGGCATACAACATTTTTGACCAAAACTGTTTTGAAAGGTACTTTACTTATAGCCATCTTCATAAAAATACGCTTTTCTCGAAAACTTTTCTCGATCGTTACGGTTTTTTTTATATCTAGGCTTCATTTACAAAACTCTATAAGATGGCATACCACGTTTTTGGTTAAAACTACCTAAAATTCCACATTCCTTACAACCAGCTTAACAAAAACACGATTTTCATATCATATTAATAGGCAAACATGAATTTTATCCCTACTTCTTCCTACTGAACCGATTTTAAAAATAGCAAAAGCTTTTCCACACAGTTGCTCCTTATTTTATAGTTTGAGCACAAATTGATAACAATGGTACAATAGCTTTCTAAAGATAAGTCAATCCATGTGCATTTACGGAAGTACACGCACACTATAGTGAACCAAAAAATATGTATGTATTGTACTTGACTTCTTGCCCCATCTCACCGCAGTGTTGCTGCCAAGGTTTGAGAAAAAAAATTTCACCAGAAGGGAAAAACGTACCTAAAGTATCAAAATACAAATTCTGTATAATATTGCCATTATTACTAACAAAATATATCCCAATAGTAGGGGAACTATGTTGCAGAATCAAAAAGTTGGAAATTGTTATAAAGATGCCCTTTTATGGCATCTGTAGTCGAAACTGAAACTATCAACATAGCCATTTTTAAGAAATCGAAGCATGACTAGGTTAAAATCTAAATTAATAATCACTTCCGATACGTATCTATTACTTGGCAACACTCTAGAACACAGCTGTTGTCATGGAAACTTTTTTTTTTCTTACGATACAGGTTTTGATTGGTGCGCACGTGCTACTGGATTTGTTTGAATGTCATTTTCATTGGTTAAAACACAGAGAGAGAAAGAAAATATTGTTACATTTTTAGGGACTTATTTTGGGTTTTAGCATATTCACCGGAGTTCATAGGCAATGGATTTATGAGTGAAATTGAATTAAAAGTAACGACCATGCTTAATTTTCAAGAGCTTTATAAAATCCTACAGATGATATATGACGTTTTTGGCCAATCTGCTTAGAACAATGGTTTACTTATGGTCAACTTACATATGATTACCTACTTATGTATATATTCGTTTACTTTATTTTTTTCGGTGATCTTATAACACCAATTGGACGGTGTGGCTACTGTTGCTCAGTGGTCAGTGCGTCCGGCGAACAACCCCAAATCTTTTTTTTCAGGAGATCTTTTAGCATCAATTGGACAGTGTGGCCACTGTTGCTCAGTGGTCAGTGCGTCCGGCGTACAACCCCAAATCTTTTTTTTCAGGAGATCTTTTAGCATCAATTGGACGATGTGGCCACTGTTGCTCAGTGGTCAGTGCGTCCGGCGAACAACCCCAAATCTTTTTTTTCAGGAGATCTTTTAGCATCAATTGGACGGTGTGGCCACTGTTGCTCAGTGGTCAGTGCGTCCGGCGTACAACCCCAAATCTTTTTTTTCAGGAGATCTTTTAGCATCAATTGGACGATGTGGCCACTGTTGCTCAGTGGTCACTGAGTCCGGCGTACAACCCCAAATCCTTTTTTTCAGGAAATCTTTTAGCATCAATTGGACGATGTGGCCACTGTTGATCAGTTGTTAGTGCGTGCGGAGTACAACTCCAAATCTTCTGCAGCCTTTTCTGCAAATTTTCTGGAACATTTTTTCTGGACATCTTTAGCACCAACGGTGTGGCCACTGTTGCTCCGTGGTCAGTGTGTGTGTGGTACAACAACAAATCTTTTGCAACCGTTTTTTCAGGACATCTTTACCACCAATTGGACGGTGTGGCCACTGTTGCTCAGTGGTCAGTGCGTGTGGGGTACAACCCCAAATCGTTTGCAACCTTTTTTTCAGGACATCTTCATCACCAATTGGACGGTGTGGCTAATGTTGCTCAGTGTTCAGTGCGAGTGGGGTACAACCCCAAATCTTTTGCAACCTTTTCTGCAAATTCTGTGGAACATTTTTTCTGAACATCTTTAGCATCAACGGTGTGGCCACTGCTGCTCAGTGGTCAGTGCGTGTGGGGTACAACCCCAAATACTTTGCAACCTTTTTTTCAGGACATCTTCATCACAAATTGGATGGCGTGGCTAATGTTGCTCAGTGGTTAGTGCGTGCGGCGTACAACCCCAAATCTTCTGCAACCTTTTCTGCAAATTTTCTGGAACATTTTTTCTGGACATCTTTAGCACCAACGGCGTGGCCACTGTTGCTCAGTGTTCAGTTTTTGAGGGGTGCAACTCAAAATCCTTTTTTCCAGGAGATCTTATAGCATCAATTGGATGGTGTGGCTACTGTACAACCATGAATCTTCTGCAACCTTTTCTGAAAATTTTCTTTATATCGTTAGCACCAACGTTAGCAAATTTTCTGGAAAATTTTTCTGGACATCTTTAGCACCAACGGTGTGGCCACTATTGCTCAGTGGTGATTGCGTGTGGGGTACAACCCCAAATCTTTTGCAACCGTTTTTTCAGGACATCTTTACCACCAAGGGTGTGGCCACTGTTGCTCAGTGGTCAGTGCGTGTGTGGTACAACCCCAAATCTTTTGCAACCTTTTTTTCAGGACATCTTCATCACAAATTAGATGGCATGGCTAATGTTGATCAGTGGTTAGTGCGTGCGGCGTACAACTCTAAATCCTTTTTTTCAGTAGATCTTTTAGCATCAATTGGATAATGTGGCTACTGTTGCTCACTGGTCAGTGCGTGTGGCGTACAACCTGAAATCTTCAGCGATCCTTTCTGCAAATTTTATGGAACATTTTTTCTGGACATCTTTAGCACCAACGGTGTGGCCACTCTTGCTCAGTGGTCAGTGCGTGTGTGGCACAACCCCAAATCTTTTGCAACCTTTTTTTCAGGACATCTTCATCACCAACTGGACGGTGTGGCTAATGTTGCTCAGTGGTTAGTGCGTGCGGCGTACAACTCCAAATCCTTTTTTTCAGTAGATCTTTTGGCATCAATTGGATGGTGGGGCCACTGTTGTTCAGTGGTCAGTGCGTTCGGCGCACTTCACCAAATTATCTAAAATTTTTTTTTCAGGAGCTCTTTTAGCATCAATTGGATGGTGTGGCTACTTTTGCTCAGTGGTCAGTGCGTGCGGCGTACAACCATGAATCTTCTGCAACCTTTTCTGTAAATTTTGTGGAACATTTTTTCTGGAAATCGTTAGCATAAACGGTGTGGCCACTGTTGCTCAGTGGTCAGTGCGTGTGTGGCACAACCCCAAATCTTTTGCAACCTTTTTTTCAGGACATCTTCATCCTAAATTGGACGGTGTGGCTAATGTTGCTCAGTAGTTAGTGCGTGCGGCGTACAACCCCAAGTCTTCTGCAACCTTTTCTGCAAATTTTCTGGAACATTTATTCTATACATCTTTAGCACTAACGGTGTGGCAACTGTTGCTCAGTGGTGAGTGCGTGTGGCGTACAACCGCAAATCTTTTGCAACCATTTTTTCAGGACATCTTCACAACCAATTGGACGGTGTGGCCACTGTTGCTTAGTGTTCAGTTTGTGAAACGTACAAATCCAAATACTTTTTTCAGTAGATCTTTTAGCATCAATTGAATGGTGTGGCCACTGTTATTCTGTGGTCAGTGCGTTCGCCGCACTTCACCAAATTTTCCAAAATTTTTTTTCTGGAGATCTTTTAGCACCAATTGGACGGTGTGATAATGTTGCCCAGTAGTCAGTGCGTGCGGCGTACAACCCCAAATCTTCTGCGACCTTTTCTGCAAATTTTCTGGAACATTTTTTCTGGACATCTGTAGGACAGATGGTGTGGCCACTGTTGCTCAGTATTCAGTTTGTGAGGCGTAAAACTCCAAATTTTTACTTGCACCTATACCTATAGGGCAAGTATTGTATTCGTGCAAAATTTCTAACTCGAGAATTTAATCAAACTTGACATTACTATAATGGAGAAGTCCAAAAAAGTAGGTCCGCCAATGCCGTCTGTCTGTCTGTCTGTCTGTCTGTGCACGAGGCTACAGCCTAAACTAGTGGATAGATTTAGATCAAACTTCATATATAGGGTCTGTGCGATAATCCCTAGACGCGAAATCGGAATTTTCTTTCTAACCTCAAAATTAAGGGTAGTTTACTTAAGGCCGATTTCAGTTAAAATGGATTTTCTCGAAAACGGCTCTAACGATTTTGATTAAACTTCATATTTCAATTAGTCTAGTCAATTGCAATCAGATGATGTATCGTGCTGCTTACCAAAATTGGCAACAATGGTACTTTACTTAGAGCCAATTTGACAAAAAGTCGATTTGTAAAAAAACGGCTCCAATGATTTAATTCAAATTTAATATTCGGACTAGTACGAAGTAATGTAACATGATGGCGTACCACGTTTTTGTCTAAGTATGGTACAACGGTACTTAGGACCAAGGTGATTAAAAGCCGATTTATTAAAATTTTCACATGAGATTAAACGTCTCAAATCCTTTTAGGAACTGTATCACATTTTTGGCCAAAAGATAGTATAACGGTATTTTTCGCGAAATCGAGCAGTTGGAGCCAATTTATTCGAAAACGGCTCCAACGATTTTTATTAAATTTTATACTAAAATAAGCCTTTTCAAACCCTATGAGATGGCATACAACATTTTTGATCAAATCTGTTTTGAAAGGTACTTTACTTATAGCCATCTTCATAAAAATACGCTTTTCTCGAAAACTTTTCTCGATCGTTACGGTTTTTTTTTATATCTGGGTATCATTTACAAAACTCTATAAGATGGCATACCACGTTTTTGGTTAAAACTACCTAAAATTCCACATTCCTTTCAACCAGCTTAACAAAAACACGATTTTCATATCATATTAATAGGCAAACATGAATTTTATCCCTACTTCTTCCTACTGAACCGATTTTAAAAATAGCAAAAGCTTTTCCACACGGATGCTCCTTATTTTATGGCTACTCCAAATCTTCTGCGACCTTTTCTGCAAATTTTGTGGAACATTTTTTCTGGACATCTTTGGCACCTACGGTCCACTGTTGTTCAGTGGTCAGTGCGTGTGTGGTACAACCCCAAATCTTTTGCAACCGTTTTTTCAGGACATCTTTACCACCAATTGGACGGTGTGGCCACTGTTGCTCAGTGGTCAGTGCGTGTGGGGTACAACCCCAAATCTTTTGCAACCTTTTTTTCAGGACATCTTCATCACCAATTGGACGGTGTGGCCACTGTTGCTCAGTGTTCAGTTTGTGAGGCGTACAACTCCAAATCCTTTTTTCCAGGAGATCGTTTAGCATCAATTGGATGGTGGGGCCACTGTTGTTCAGTGGTCAGTGCGTTCGGCGCACTTCACCAAATTATCTAAAATTTTTTTTTCAGGAGATCTTTTAGCATCAATTGGATGGTGTGGCTACTGTTGCTCAGTGGTCAGTGCGTGCGGCGTACAACCATGAATCTTCTGCAACCTTTTCTGTAAATTTTGTGGAACATTTTTTCTGGAAATCGTTAGCATAAACGGTGTGGCCACTGTTGCTCAGTGGTCAGTGCGTGTGTGGCACAACCCCAAATCTTTTGCAACCTTTTCTTCAGGACATCTTCATCCTAAATTGGACGGTGTGGCTAATGTTGCTCAGTGGTTAGTGCGTGCGGCGTACAACCCCAAGTCTTCTGCAACCTTTTTTTCAGGACATCTTCACAACCAATTGGACGGTGTGGCCACTGTTGCTTAGTGTTCAGTTTGTGAAACGTACAAATCCAAATACTTTTTTCAGTAGATCTTTTAGCATCAATTGAATAGTGTGTCCACTGTTATTCTGTGGTCAGTGCATTCGCCGCACTTCACCAAATTTTCCAAAATTTTTTTTTCTGGAGATCTTTTAGCATCAATTGGACGGTGTGATAATGTTGCCCAGTAGTCAGTGCGTGCGGCGTACAACCCAAAATCTTCTGCGACCTTTTCTGCAAATTTTCTGGAACATTTTTTCTAGACATCTGTAGCACAGATGGTGTGGCCACTGTTGCTCAGTGTTCAGTGCGTGTGGGGTACAACCCCAAATCTTTTGCAACCTTTTTTTCAGGACATCTTCATCACCAATTGGACGGTGTGGCTAATGTTGCTCAGTGGTCAGTGCGTGCGGCGTACAACCCCAAATCTTCTGCGACCTTTTCTGCAAATTTTCTGGAACATTTTTCCTGGACATCTGTAGCACAGATGGTGTGGCCACTGTTGCTCAGTGTTCAGTGCGTGTGGGGTACAACCCCAAATCTTTTGCAACCTTTTCTGCAAATTTTGTGGAACATTTTTTCTGAACATCTTTAGCATCAAAGGTGTGGCAACTGTTGCTAAGTGGTGAGTGCGTGTGGGGTACAACCGCAAATCTTTTGCAACCATTTTTTCAGGACATCTTCACCACCAATTGGACGGTGTGGCCACTGTTGATTAGTGTTCAGTTTGTGAGGCGTACAACTCCAAATCCTTTTTTTCAGTAGATCTTTTAGCATCAATTGGATAATGTGGCTACTGTTGCTCACTGGTCAGTGCGTGTGGCGTACAACCTCAAATCTTCTGCGATCCTTTCTGCAAATTTTATGGAACATTTTTTCTGGACATCTTTAGCACCAACGGTGTGGCAACTGTAGCTAAGAGGTGAGTGCGTGTGGGGTACAACCGCAAATCTTTTGCAACCATTTTTTCAGGACATCTTCACCACCAATTGGACGGTGTGGCCACTGTTGCTTAGTGTTCAGTTTGTGAGGCGTACAACTCCAAATCCTTTTTTTCAGTAGATCTTTTAGCATCAATTGGATGTTGTGGCTACTCTTGCTCAGCGGTCTGTGCGTGCGGCGTACAACCTCAAGTGTTCTGCGACCTTTTCTGCAAATTCTGTGGAAAATTTTTTCTGGACATCTTTAGCACCAACGGTGTGGCCACTGTTGCTCAGTAGTCAGTGCGTGTGGGGTACAACCCCAAATCTTTTGCAACCTTTTTTTCAGGACATCTTCATCACCAATTGGACGGTGTGGCTAATGATGCTCAGTGTTCAGTGCGTGTGGGGTACAACCCCAAATCTTTTGCAACCTTTTCTGCAAATTCTGTGGAACATTTTTTCTGAACATCTTTAGCATCAACGGTGTGGCCACTGTTGCTCAGCGGTCAGTGCGTGTGGGGTACAACCCCAAATCTTTTGCAACATTTCCTGCAAATTCTGTGGAACATTTTTTCTGAACATCTTTAGCATCAACGGTGTGGCCACTGTTGCTCAGTGTTCAGTTTGTAAGGCGTACAACTCCAAATCCTTTTTTTCAGTAGATCTTTTAGCATCAATTGGATGTTGTGGCTACTCTTGCTCAGTGGTCTGTGCGTGCGGCGTACAACCTCAAGTGTTCTGCGACCTTTTCTGCAAATTCTGTGGAAAATTTTTTCTGGACATCTTTAGCACCAACGGTGTGGCCACTGTTGCTCAGTAGTCAGTGCGTGTGGGGTACAACCCCAAATCTTTTGCAACCTTTTTTTCAGGACATCTTCATCACCAATTGGACGGTGTGGCTAATGATGCTCAGTGTTCAGTGCGTGTGGGGTAAAACCCCAAATCTTTTGCAACCTTTTCTGCAAATTCTGTGGAACATTTTTCTGAACATCTTTAGCATCAACGGTGTGGCCACTGTTGCTCAGCGGTCAGTGCGTGTGGGGTACAACCCCAAATCTTTTGCAACATTTCCTGCAAATTCTGTGGAACATATTTTCTGAACATCTTTAGCATCAACGGTGTGGCCACTGTTGCTCAGTGCTCAGTGCGTGTGGCGTACAACCCCAAATCTTCTGCGACCTTTTCTGCGAATTTTCTGGAACTTTTTTTCTGGACATCTGTAGCACAGATGGTGTGGCTACTGTTGATCAGTGGTCAGTGCATGCGGCGTACAACCACGAATCTTCTGCAACCTTTTCTGTAAATTTTGTGGAACATTTTTTCTGGAAATCTTTAGCACCAACGGTGTGGCCACTGTTGCTCAGTGGTCAGTGCGTGTGGGGTACAACCCCAAATCTTTTGCAACCTTTTTTCAGGACATCTTCATCACCAATTGGACGGTGTGGCTAATGTTGCTCAGTGGACAGTGCGTGCGGCGTACAACCCCAAATCTTCTGCGACCTTTTCTGCAAATTTTCTGGAACATTTTTCCTGGACATCTGTAGCACAGATGGTGTGGCTACTGTTGCTCCGTGGTCAGTGTATGCGGCGTACAACCATGAATCTACTGCAACCTTTTCTGTAATCTTTGTGGAACATTTTTTCTGGAAATATTTAGCACCAACGGTGTGGCCGCTGTTGCTCAGTGGTCAGTGCGTGTGGGGTACAACCCCAAATCTTTTGCAACCTTTTTTTCAGGACATCTTCATCACCAATTGGACGGTGTGGCTAATGTTGCTCAGTGGTCAGTGCGTGCGGCGTACAACCCCAAATCTTCTGCGACCTTTTCTGCAAATTTTCTGGAACATTTTTTCTGGACATCTGTAGCACATATGGTGTGGCTACTGTTGCTCAGTGGTCAGTGTATGCGGCGTACAACCATGAATCTTCTGCAACCTTTTCTGTTAATTTTGTGGAACATTTTTTCTGGAAATCTTTAGCACCAACGGTGTGGCCACTGTTGCTCAGTGGTCAGTGCGTGTGGGGTACAACCCCAAATCTTTTGCAACCTTTTTTTCAGGACATCTTCATCACCAATTGGGCGGTGTGGCTAGTGTTGCTCAGTGTTCAGTGCGTGTGGTGTACAACCCCAAATCTTTTGCAACCTTTTCTGCAAATTCTGTGGAACATTTTTTCTGAACATCTTTAGCATCAACGGTGTGGCCACTGTTGCTCAGTGGTCAGTGCGTGTGGGGTACAACCCCAAATCTTTTGCAACCTTTTCTGCAAATTCTGTGGAACATTTTTTCTGAACATCTTTAGCATCAACGGTGTGGCCACTGTTGCTCAGTGCTCAGTGCGTGCGGCGTACAACCCCAAATCTTCTGCGACCTTTTCTGCGAATTTTCTGGAATATTTTTTCTGGACATCTGTATCACAGATGGTGTGGCTACTGGTGCTCAGTGGTCAGTGCATGCGGCGTACAACCATGAATCTTCTGTAAACTTTTCTGTAAATTTTGTGGAGCATGTTTTCTGGAAATCTTTAGCACCAACGGTGTGGCCACTGTTGCACAACCCCAAATCTTTTGCAACCTTTTTTTCAGAACATCTTCATCACCAATTGGACGGAGTGGCTAATGTTGCTCAGTGGTTAGTTCGTGCGGCGTATAACCCCAAATCTTCTGCAACCTTTTCTGCAAATTTTCTGGAACATTTTTTCTGGACATCTGTAGCACCAACGGTGTGGCAACTGTTGCTCAGTGGTGAGTTCGTGTGGGGTACAACCCCAAATCTTTTGCAACCATTTTTTCAGGACATCTTCACCACCAATTGGACGGTGCGGCCACTATTGCTCAGTGTTCAGTTTGTGAGGCATACAATTCCAAATCCTTTTTTCCATGAGATCTTTTAGCATCAATTGGATGGTGTGGCCACTGTTGTACTGTGGTCAGTGATTTCGGCGCACTTCACCAAATTATCTAAAATTTTTGTTTCAGGAGACCTTTTAGCATCAATTAGATGGTGTGGCTACTGTTGCTCAGCGATCAGTGTGTGCGGTGTACAACCAAGAATCTTCTGCAACCTATTCTGTAAATTTTGTGGAACATTTTTTCTGGACATCTTTAGCACCAACGATGTGACCACTGTTGCTCAGTGTTCAGTGTGTGTGGGGTACAACCCCAAATCTTTTGCAACCGTTTTTCAGGACATCCTTACCACCAATTCGACAGTGTGGCCACTGTTGCTTAGTGTTCAGTTTGTGAGGCCTACAACTCCAAATCCTTTTTTTCAGTAGATCTTTTAGCATCAATTGGATAATGTGGCTACTGTTGCTCACTGGTCAGTGCGTGAGGCGTACAACCTCAAATCTTCTTCTGTCCTTTTTTTCAGGACATCTGCACCACCAATTGGACGGTGTGGCCACTGTTGCTCAGTGTTCAGTTTGTGAGGCGTACAACTCCAAATCCTTTTTTTCAGTAGATCTTTTAGCATCAATTGGATGGTGTGGCTACTGTTGCTCAGTGGTCAGTGCGTGCGGCGTACAACCATGAATCTTCGGCAACCTTTTCTGTAAATTTTGTGGAACATTTTTTCTGGAAATCTTTAGCACCAACGGTGTGGCCACTGTTGCTCAGTGGTCAGTGCGTGTGCGGTACAACCCCAAATCTTTTGCAATCATTTTTTCAGGATATCCTTACCACCAATTCGACAGTGTGGCCACTGTTGCTCAGTGTTCAGTTTGTGAGGCGTATAACTCCAAATCCTTTTTTCCATGAGATCTTTTAGCATCAATTGGATGGTGGGGCCACTGTTCAGTGGTCAGTGCGTTCGACGCACTTCACCAAATTATCTAAAATTTTTTTTTCAAGAGATCTTTTAGCATCAATTGGATGTTGTGGCTACTCTTGCTCAGTGGTCTGTGCGTGCGGCGTACAACCTCAAGTCTTCTGCGACCTTTTCTGTAAATTCTGTACAAAATTTTTTCTGGACATCTTTAGCACGGACGGTGTTTCCACTGTTGCTCAGTGGTCAGTGCGTGTGGGATACAACCCCAAATCTTTTGCAACCTTTTTTTCAGGACATCTTCATCACCAATTGGACGGTGTGGCTAATGTTGCTCAGTGGTCAGTGCGTGCGGCGTACAACCCGAAATCTTCTGCAACCTTTTCTGCAAACTTTCTGGAACATTTTTTCTGGACATCTATAGCACAGATGGTGTGGCCACTGTTACTCAGTGTTCAGTGCGTGTGGGGTACAACCCCAAATCTTTTGCAACCTTTTCTGCAAATTTTGTGGAACATTTTTTCTGAACATCTTTAGCATCAACGGTGTGGCAACTGTTGCTCAGTGGTCAGTGCGTGTGGGGTACAACCCCAAATCTTTTGCAACCGTTTTTTCAGGACATCCTTACCACCAATTCGACGGTGTGGCTAATGTTGCTCAGTGGTCAGTGCGTGCGGCGTACAGCCCCAAATCTTCTACGACCTTTTCTGCAAATTTTCTGGAACATTTTTTCTGGACATCTGTAGCACAGATGGTGTGGCAACTGTTGCTCAGTGGTGAACGCGTGTGGGGTACAACCCCGAATCTTTTGCAACCTTTTCTGCAAATTTTGTGGAACATTTTTTCTGAACATCTTTAGCATCAACGGTGTGGCAACTGTTGCTCAGTGGTCAGTGCGTGTGGGGTACAACCCCAAATCTTTTGCAACCGTTTTTTCAGGACATCCTTACCACCAATTCGACGGTGTGGCTAATGTTGCTCAGTGGTCAGTGCATGCGGCGTACAACCATGAATCTTCTGCAACCTTTTCTATAAATTTTGTGCAACATTTTTTCTGGAAATTTTTAGCACCAACGGTGTGGCCACTGTTGCTCAGTGGTCAGTGCGTGTGGGGTACAACCCCAAATCTTTTGCAACCTTTTTTTCAGGACATCCTTGCCACCAATTCGACGGTGTGGCTAATGTTGCTCAGTGGTCAGTGCGTGCGGCGTACAGCCCCAAATCTTCTGCGACCTTTTCTGCAAAATTTCTGGAACATTTTTTCTGGACATCTATAGCACAGATGGTGTGGCCACTGTTACTCAGTGTTCAGTGCGTGTGGGGTACAACCCCAAATCTTTTGCTACCTTTTCTGCAAATTTTGTGGAACATTTTTTCTGAACATCTTTAGCATCAACGGTGTGGCAACTGTTGCTCAGTGGTCAGTGCGTGTGGGGTACAACCCCAAATCTTTTGCAACCGTTTTTTCAGGACATCTTCATCACCAATTGGACGGTGTGGCCACTGTTGCTCAGTGTTCAGTTTGTGAAACGTACAAATCCAAATCCTTTTTTCAGGAGATCTTTTAGCATCAATTGGACGGTGTGATGATGTTGCTCAGTGGTCAGTGCGTGCAGCGTACAACCATAATTTTTTTTCCGACCGTTTTTCAGGACATCTTCATCACCAATTGGATGGTGTGGCTAATGTTGCTCAGTGGCTAGTGCGTGCGGCAAAGAACCCCAAATCTTCTGCAACCTTTTCTGCAAATTTTCTGGAACATTTTTTCTGGACATCTGTACCACCAACGGTGTGGCAACTGTTGCTCAGTGGTGAACGCGTGTGGGGTACAACCCCGAATCTTTTGCAACGATTTTTTTAGGACATCTTCACCACCAATTGGACGGTGTGGCCACTGTTGCTCAGTGTTCAGTTTGTGAAACGTACAAATCCAAATCCTTTTTTCAGGAGATCTTTTAGCATCAATTGCATGGTGTGGCCACTGTTATTCTGTGGTCAGTGCGTTCGCCGCACTTTACCAAATTTTCCAAATTTTTTTTTCTGGAGATCTTTTAGCATCAATTGGACGGTGTGATGATGTTGCTCAGTGGTCAGTGCGTGCGGCGTACAGCCCCAAATCTTCTGCGACCTTTTCTGCAAATTTTCTGGAACATTTTTTCTGGACATCTATAGCACAGATGGTGTGGCCACTGTTACTCAGTGTTCAGTGCGTGTGGGGTACAACCCCAAATCTTTTGCAACCTTTTCTATAAATTTTGTGGAATATTTTTTCTGGAAATCTTTAGCACCAACGGTGTGGCCACTGTTGCTCAGTGGTCAGTGCGTGTGGGGTACAACCCCAAATCTTTTGCAACCTTTTTTTCAGGACATCCTTGCCACCAATTCGACGGTGTGGCTAATGTTGCTCAGTGGTCAGTGCATGCGGCGTACAACCATGAATCTTCTGCAACCTTTTCTATAAATTTTGTGGAACATTTTTTCTGGAAATCTTTAGCACCAACGGTGTGGCCACTGTTGCTCAGTGGTCAGTGCGTGTGGGGTACAACCCCAAATCTTTGCAACCTTTTTTTCAGGACATCTTCATCACCAATTGGACGGTGTGGCTAATGTTGCTCAGTGGTTAGTGCGTGCGGCAAAGAACCCCAAATCTTCTGCAACCTTTTCTGCAAATTTTCTGGAACATTTTTTCTGGACATCTGTACCACCAACGGTGTGGCAACTGTTGCTCAGTGGTGAACGCGTGTGGGGTACAACCCCGAATCTTTTGCAACGATTTTTTTAGGACATCTTCACCACCAATTGGACGGTGTGGCCACTGTTGCTCAGTGTTCAGTTTGTGAAACGTACAAATCCAAATCCTTTTTTCAGGAGATCTTTTAGCATCAATTGCATGGTGTGGCCACTGTTATTCTGTGGTCAGTGCGTTCGCCGCACTTTACCAAATTTTCCAAATTTTTTTTTTCTGGAGATCTTTTAGCATCAATTGGACGGTGTGATGATGTTGCTCAGTGGTCAGTGCGTGCGGCGTACAGCCCCAAATCTTCTGCGACCTTTTCTGCAAATTTTCTGGAACATTTTTTCTGGACATCTATAGCACAGATGGTGTGGCCACTGTTACTCAGTGGTCAGTGCATGCGGCGTACAACCATGAATCTTCTGCAACCTTTTCTATAAATTTTGTGGAACATTTTTTCTGGAAATCTTTAGCACCAACGGTGTGGCCACTGTTGCTCAGTGGTCAGTGCGTGTGGGGTACAACCCCAAATCTTTTGCAACCGTTTTTTTAGGACATCTTCACCACCAATTGGACGGTGTGGCCACTGTTGCTCAGTGTTCAGTTTGTGAAACGTACAAATCCAAATCCTTTTTTCAGGAGATCTTTTAGCATCAATTGCATGGTGTGGCCACTGTTATTCTGTGGTCAGTGCGTTCGCCGCACTTTACCAAATTTTCCAAATTTTTTTTTCTGGAGATCTTTTAGCATCAATTGGACGGTGTGATGATGTTGCTCAGTGGTCAGTGCGTGCGGCGTACAGCCCCAAATCTTCTGCGACCTTTTCTGCAAATTTTCTGGAACATTTTTTCTGGACATCTATAGCACAGATGGTGTGGCCACTGTTACTCAGTGTTCAGTGCGTGTGGGGTACAACCCCAAATCTTTTGCAACCTTTTCCATAAATTTTGTGGAATATTTTTTCTGGAAATCTTTAGCACCAACGGTGTGGCCACTGTTGCTCAGTGGTCAGTGCGTGTGGGGTACAACCCCAAATCTTTTGCAACCTTTTTTTCAGGACATCCTTGCCACCAATTCGACGGTGTGGCTAATGTTGCTCAGTGGTCAGTCCATGCGGCGTACAACCATGAATCTTCTGCAACCTTTTCTATAAATTTTGTGGAACATTTTTTCTGGAAATCTTTAGCACCAACGGTGTGGCCACTGTTGCTCAGTGGTCAGTGCGTGTGGGGTACAACCCCAAATCTTTGCAACCTTTTTTTCAGGACATCTTCATCACCAATTGGACGGTGTGGCTAATGTTGCTCAGTGGTTAGTGCGTGCGGCAAAGAACCCCAAATCTTCTGCAACCTTTTCTGCAAATTTTCTGGAACATTTTTTCTGGACATCTGTACCACCAACGGTGTGGCAACTGTTGCTCAGTGGTGAACGCGTGTGGGGTACAACCCCGAATCTTTTGCAACGATTTTTTTAGGACATCTTCACCACCAATTGGACGGTGTGGCCACTGTTGCTCAGTGTTCAGTTTGTGAAACGTACAAATCCAAATCCTTTTTTCAGGAGATCTTTTAGCATCAATTGCATGGTGTGGCCACTGTTATTCTGTGGTCAGTGCGTTCGCCGCACTTTACCAAATTTTCCAAATTTTTTTTTCTGGAGATCTTTTAGCATCAATTGGACGGTGTGATGATGTTGCTCAGTGGTCAGTGCGTGCGGCGTACAGCTCCAAATCTTCTGCGACCTTTTCTGCAAATTTTCTGGAACATTTTTTCTGGACATCTATAGCACAGATGGTGTGGCCACTGTTACTCAGTGTTCAGTGCGTGTGGGGTACAACCCCAAATCTTTTGCAACCTTTTCTATAAATTTTGTGGAATATTTTTTCTGGAAATCTTTAGCACCAACGGTGTGGCCACTGTTGCTCAGTGGTCAGTACGTGTGGGGTACAACCCCAAATCTTTTGCAACCTTTTTTTCAGGACATCCTTGCCACCAATTCGACGGTGTGGCTAATGTTGCTCAGTGGTCAGTGCATGCGGCGTACAACCATGAATCTTCTGCAACCTTTTCTATAAATTTTGTGGAACATTTTTTCTGGAAATCTTTAGCACCAACGGTGTGGCCACTGTTGCTCAGTGGTCAGTGCGTGTGGGGTACAACCCCAAATCTTTGCAACCTTTTTTTCAGGACATCTTCATCACCAATTGGACGGTGTGGCTAATGTTGCTCAGTGGTTAGTGCGTGCGGCAAAGAACCCCAAATCTTCTGCAACCTTTTCTGCAAATTTTCTGGAACATTTTTTCTGGACATCTGTACCACCAACGGTGTGGCAACTGTTGCTCAGTGGTGAACGCGTGTGGGGTACAACCCCGAATCTTTTGCAACGATTTTTTTAGGACATCTTCACCACCAATTGGACGGTGTGGCCACTGTTGCTCAGTGTTCAGTTTGTGAAACGTACAAATCCAAATCCTTTTTTCAGGAGATCTTTTAGCATCAATTGCATGGTGTGGCCACTGTTATTCTGTGGTCAGTGCGTTCGCCGCACTTTACCAATTTTCCAAATTTTTTTTTCTGGAGATCTTTTAGCATCAATTGGACGGTGTGATGATGTTGCTCAGTGGTCAGTGCGTGCGGCGTACAGCCCCAAATCTTCTGCGACCTTTTCTGCAAATTTTCTGGAACATTTTTTCTGGACATCTATAGCACAGATGGTGTGGCCACTGTTACTCAGTGTTCAGTGCGTGTGGGGTACAACCCCAAATCTTTTGCAACCTTTTCTATAAATTTTGTGGAATATTTTTTCTGGAAATCTTTAGCACCAACGGTGTGGCCACTGTTGCTCAGTGGTCAGTGCGTGTGGGGTACAACCCCAAATCTTTTGCAACCTTTTTTTCAGGACATCCTTGCCACCAATTCGACGGTGTGGCTAATGTTGCTCAGTGGTCAGTGCATGCGGCGTACAACCATGAATCTTCTGCAACCTTTTCTATAAATTTTGTGGAACATTTTTTCTGGAAATCTTTAGCACCAACGGTGTGGCCACTGTTGCTCAGTGGTCAGTGCGTGTGGGGTACAACCCCAAATCTTTGCAACCTTTTTTTCAGGACATCTTCATCACCAATTGGACGGTGTGGCTAATGTTGCTCAGTGGTTAGTGCGTGCGGCAAAGAACCCCAAATCTTCTGCAACCTTTTCTGCAAATTTTCTGGAACATTTTTTCTGGACATCTGTACCACCAACGGTGTGGCAACTGTTGCTCAGTGGTGAACGCGTGTGGGGTACAACCCCGAATCTTTTGCAACGATTTTTTTAGGACATCTTCACCACCAATTGGACGGTGTGGCCACTGTTGCTCAGTGTTCAGTTTGTGAAACGTACAAATCCAAATCCTTTTTTCAGGAGATCTTTTAGCATCAATTGAATGGTGTGGCCACTGTTATTCTGTGGTCAGTGCGTTCGCCGCACTTTACCAAATTTTCCAAATTTTTTTTTTCTGGAGATCTTTTAGCATCAATTGGACGGTGTGATGATGCTGCTCAGTGGTCAGTGGTCAGTGCGTGCGGCGTACAACCCCAAATTTTTTTGCGACCTTTTCTGCAAATTTGGTGGAACATTTTTTCTGAACATCTTTAGCATCAACATTGTGGCCATTGTTGCTCAGTGTTCAGTGCGTGTGGATTACAACCCCAAATCTCTTGCTACCGTTTTTTCAGGACATCTTCATCACCAATTGGACGGTGTGGCTAACGTTGCTCAGTGGTTAGTGCGTGCGGCGTACAATCCCAAATCTTCTGCAACCTTTTCTGTAAATTTTCTGGAACATTTTTTCTAAACATCTTTAGCACCAACGATGTGGCCACTGTTGCTCAGTGTTCAGTGCGTGTGGGGTACAACCCCAAATCTTTTGCAACCGTTTTTTCAGGATATCCTTACCACCAATTCGACGGTGTGGCCACTGTTGCTCAGTGTTCAGTTTGTGAGGCGTACAACTCCAAATCCTTTTCTCAGTAGATCTTTTAGCATCAATTGGATAATGTGGCTACTGTTGCTCACTGGTCAGTGCGTGCTGCGTACAACCATGAATCTTCTGCAACCTTTTCTGTAAATTTTGTGGAACTTTTTTTCTGGACATCTTTAGCACCAACGATATGGCCACTGTTGCTCAGTGTTCAGTGCGTGTGGGGTACAACCCAAAATCTTCTGCAACCGTTTTTCAGGATATCTTCATCACCAATTGGACGGTGTGGCCACTGTTGCTCAGTGGTCAGTGCGTGTGGGGTACAACCATAAATCTTCTGCAACCTATTCTGCAATTTTTGTGGAACATTTTTTCTGGACATCTTTAGCACCAACGATGTGGCCACTGTTGCTCAGTGGTTAGTGCGTGCTTCGTAGAACCCCAAATCTTCTGCAACCTTTTCTGCAAATTTTCTGGAACATTTTTTCTGGACATCTGTAGCACCAACGGTGTGGCAACTGTTGCTCCGTGGTGAGTGCGTGTGGGGTACAACCCCAAATCTTTTGCAACCATTTTTTCAGGACATCTTCACCACCAATTGGACGGTGTGGCCACTGTTGCTCAGTGTTCAGTTTGTGAAACGTACAAATCCAAATCCTTTTTTCAGTAGATCTTTTAGCATCAATGGGATGGTGGGGCCACTGTTCAGTGGTCAGTGCGTTCGGCGCACTTCACCAAATTATCTAAAATTTTTTTTTCAAGAGATCTTTTAGCATCAATTGGATGTTGTGGCTACTCTTGCTCAGTGGTCTGTGCGTGCGGCGTACAACCTCAAGTCTTCTGCGACCTTTTCTGTAAATTCTGTGGAAAATTTTTTCTGGACATCTTTAGCACGGACGGTGTTTCTACTGTTGCTCAGTGGTCAGTGCGTGTGGGGTACAGCCCCAAATCTTTTGCAACCTTTTTTTCAGGACATCTTCATCACCAATTGGACGGTGTGGCTAATGTTGCTCAGTGGTCAGTGCGTGCGGCGTACAACCCCAAATCTTCTGCAACCATTTCTGCAAATTTTCTGCAACATTTTTTCTGGACATCTATAGCACAGATGGTGTGGCCACTGTTACTCAGTGTTCAGTGCGTGTGGGGTACAACCCCAAATCTTTTGCAACCTTTTCTGCAAATTTTCTGGAACATTTTTTCAGGACATCTGTAGCACCAACGGTGTGGCAACTGTTGCTCAGTGGTGAGTGCGTGTGGGGTACAACCCCAAATCTTTTGCAACCATTTTTACTTGCACCTATACCTATAGGGCAAGTATTGTATTCGTGCAAAATTTGGAACTCGAGATTTTAATCAAACTTGACATTACTATAATGGAGAAGTCCAAAAAAGTAGGTCCGCCAATGCCGTCTGTCTGTCTGTCTGTCTGTCTGTCTGTCTGTCTGTCTGTCTGTCTGTCTGTCTGTCTGTCTGTCTGTCTGTCTGTCTGTCTGTCTGTCTGTCTGTCTGTATGTCTGTCTGTCTGTCAGTCTGTCAGTCTGTCTGTCTGTCTGTATATTCGACTGCAGCCTAAACGGCTGGACGGATTTGCTTCAAACTTCATATATAGGGTCTGTGGGATATTCCCTAGAGGCGAAATTTGAATTTTCATTCTAACCTCAAAATTAAGGGTAGTTTACTTAAGGCCGATTTCAGTTTAAATGGATTTTCTCGAAAACGGCTCTAACGATTTCGATAAAATTTGATGTGTGGGTTAGTTTGGGCATATGCTATGAGGTGGCATACCACGTTTTTCACGAAAAATTCGAATAACGGTAATATTGAAAATCAGCTTTTTCTCGGGTATTTGTGCGGCGATTGGGCTAAAAATTATTATTTGTAGGTTATAAGACAAGTGCAAAATGATGGCATACCAAATTTTGGAATGCCACGCCCACTTTTATAAAACTTATTTTTTTTCAAAATTTTTACTAGAAATTGAGAAAAAATTATTTAAGCAAAGTAATAGGCCTTAAAATTCTCTATAATTCACTCAAACATCTTATCTGGCCACGCCCACTTTTTAAAGGTGTTTTTTTAAAAAAAAACATTGTGTAAACTCCTCCAATGCTATGACTATTATTCCATCGAAACGCGGAATGCCACGCCTACTTTACTGGGATAAGCAAGACTTGGACTTTAATCCTGATAAAATTATGCACTTATAGCATTACGGTGCAAGTACGTACGACCCAGTCGTGCACTTTATTTCAGGACATCTTCACCACCAATTGGACGGTGTGGCCACTGTTGCTCAGTGTTCAGTTTGTGAAACGTACAAATCCAAATCCTTTTTTCAGGAGATCTTTTAGCATCAATTGAATGGTGTGGCCACTGTTATTCTGTGGTCAGTGCGTTCGCCGCACTTCACCAAATTTTCCAAATTTTTTTTTCCTGGAGATCTTTTAGCACCAATTGGACGGTGTGATAATGTTGCTCAGTGTTCAGTGCGTGTGTGGTACAACCCCAAATCTTTTGCAACCGTTTTTTCAGGATATCTTCATCACCAATTGGACGGTGTGGCTAATGTTGCTCAGTGGTTAGTGCGTGCGGCGTACAACCCCAAATCTTCTGCAACCTTTTCTGTAAATTTTCTGGAACATTTTTTCTAAACATCTTTAGCACCAACGATGTGGCCACTGTTGCTCAGTGTTCAGTGCGTGTGGGATACAACCCCAAATCTTTTGCAACCGTTTTTTCAGGATATCTTCATCACCAATTGGACAGTGTGGCCACTGTTGCTCAGTGGTCAGTGCGTGTGGGGTACAACCACAAATCTTCTGCAACCTATTCTGCAAATTTTGTGGAACATTTTTTCTGGACATCTTTAGCACCAACGATGTGGCCACTGTTGCTCAGTGGTTAGTGCGTGCGGCGTGGAACCCCAAATCTTCTGCAACCTTTTCTGCAAATTTTCTGGAACATTTTTTCTGGACATCTGTAGCACCAACGGTGTCTTCTGCGATCTTTTCTGCAAATTTTGTCGAACATTTTTTCTGGACATCTTTAGAACCAACGGTGTGGCCACTGTTGCTCAGTGGTCAGCGCGTGTGGGGTACAACCCCAAATCTTTTGCAACGGTTTTTTCAGGACATCTTTACCACCAATTGGATGGTGTGGCCACTGTTGCTCAGTGCTCAGTTTGTGAGGAGTACAACTCCACATCCTTTTTTTCAGGAGATCTTTTAGCATCAATTGAATGGTGTGGCCACTGTTATTCTGTGGTCAGTGCGGTCGCCGCCCTTCACCAAATTTTCTAAAATTTTTTTTTCTGGAGATCTTTTAGCACCAATTGGATGGTGAAATAACGTTGCTCAGCGGTCAGTGCGTGCGGCGTACAACCTTAAATCTTGTGCGACCTTTGCTGCACATTTTGTGGAACATTTTTTCTGGGCATCTTTAGCACCAACGGTGTGGCCACTGTTGCTCAGTGTTCAGTTTGTGAGGAGTACAACTCCACATCCTTTTTTTCAGGAGATCTTTTAGCATCAATTGGACGGTGTGATAATGTTGCTCAGTTCAGTGCGTGCGGCGTTCAACCCCAAATCTTTTGCAAAGTTTTTTTAGGACATCTTCACCACCTGTTGGACAGTGTAGCCACTGTTGCTCAGTGTTCAGTTTGTGAGGCGTGCAACTCCACATCCTTTTTCTCAGGAGATCTTTTAGCATCAATTGGATGGTGTGGCCACTGTTATTCTGTGGTCAGTGCGGTCGCCGCACTTCACCAAATTTTCCAAATTTTTTTTTTCTGGAGATCTTTTAGCACCAATTGGACGGTGTGATAATGTTGCTCAGTGGTCAGTGCGTGCGGCGTACAACCCCAAATTTTTTGCGACCTTTTCTGCAAATTTGGTGGAACATTTTTTCTGAACATCTTTAGCATCAACGGTGTGGGCACTGTTGCTCAGTGTTTAGTGCGTGTGGGGTACAACCCCAAATCTTTTGAAACCGTTTTTTTAGGACAACCTTACCACCAATTCTACGGTGTGGCTACTGTTATTCTGTGGTCAGTGCGTTCGGCGCACTTCACCAAATTTTCTAAAATTTTTTTTTCTGGAAATCTTTTAGCACCAATTGGACGGTGTGATAATGTTGCTCAGTGGTCAGTGCGTGCGGCGTACAACCCCAAATCTTCTGCGACCTTTGCTGCACATTTTGTGGAACATTTTTTCAGGGCATCTTTAGCACCAACGGTGTGGCCACTGTTGCTCAGTGTTTAGTGCGTGTGGGGTACAACATCAAATCCTTTGAAACCGTTTTTTCAGGACATCCTTACCACCAATTCTACGGTGTAGCCACTGTTATTCTGTGGTCAGTGCGTTCGGCGCACTTCACCAAATTTTTAAAATTTTTTTTTCTGGAGATCTTTTAGCACCAATTGGACGGTGTGATAATGTTGCTTAGTGTTCAGTGCGTGTGGGCACAACCCCAAATCTTGTGCAACCGTTTTTTCAGGACATCCTTACCACCAATTCGACGGTGTGGCCACTGTTGCTCAGTGTTCAGTTTGTGAGGAGTACAACTCCACATCCTTTTTTTCAGGAGATCTTTAGCATCAATTGAATGGTGTGGCCCCTGTTATTCTGTGGCTCGTCGCACTTCACCAAATTTTCTAAAATTTTTTTTTCCGGAGATATTGTAGCACCAATTGGACGGTGTGATAATGTTGCTCAGTGGTCAGTGCGTGCGGCGTACAACCCCAAATCTTCTGCGACCTTTGCTGCACATTTTGTGGAACATTTTTTCTGGGCATCTTTAGCACCAACGGTGTGGCCACTGTTGCTCAGTGTTTAGTGCGTGTGGGGTACAACCCCAAATCCTTTGAAACCGTTTTTTCAGGCCATCCTTACCACCAATTTTACGGTGTAGCCACTTTTATTCTGTGGTCAGTGCGTTCGGCGCACTTCACCAAATTTTCTAAAATTTTTTTTTCTGGAGATCTTTTAGCACCAATTGGACGGTGTGATAATGTTGCTTAGTGTTCAGTGCGTGTGGGTACAACCCCAAATCTTGTGCAACCGTTTTTTCAGGACATCCTTACCACCAATTCGACTGTGTGGCCACTGTTGCTCAGTGTTCAGTTTGTGAGGCATACAGCTCCAAATCCTTTTTTTCAGTAGATCTTCTAACATCAATTGGATAATGTGGCTACTGTTGCTCACTGGTCAGTGCGTGCGGCGTACAACCTTAAATCTTCTGCGATCTTTTCTGCAAATTTTGTCGAACATTTTTTCTGGACATCTTTAGCACCAACGGTGTGGCCACTGTTGCTCAGTGGTCAGCGCATGTGGGGTACAACCCCAAATCTTTTGCAACGGTTTTTTCAGGACATCTTTACCACCAATTGGATGGTGTGGCCACTGTTGCTCAGTGTTCAGTTTGTGAGGAGTACAACTCCACATCCTTTTTTTCAGGAGATCTTTTAGCATCAATTGAATGGTGTGGCCACTGTTATTCTGTGGCTCGTCGCACTTCACCAAATTTTCTAAAATTTTTTTTTCCGGAGATCTTTTAGCACCAATTGGACGGTGTGAATAATGTTGCTCATTGGCCAGTGCGTGCGGCGTACAACCCCAAATCTTCTGCAACTTTTCTTCAAATTTTTTCTGGATATCTTTAGTACCTACGGCGTGGGGACTGTTGCTCAGTGGTCAGTGCATGTGGGGTACAACCCCAAATCTTTTGCAACGGTTTTTTCATTACATGTTTACCACCAATTGGATGGTGTGGCCACTGTTGCTCAGTGTTCAGTTTGTGAAGAGTACAACTCCACATCCTTTTTTTCAGTAGATCTTTTAGCATCAATTGAATGGTGTGGCCACTGTTATTCTGTGGCTAGTCGCACTTCACCAAATTTTCTAAAATTTTTTTTTCTGGAGATCCTTTAGCACCAATTGGACGGTGTGATAATGTTGCTTAGTGTTCAGTGCGTGTGGGCACAACCCCAAATCTTGTGCAACCGTTTTATCAGGACATCCTTACCACCAATTCGACGGTGTGGCCACTGTTGCTCAGTGTTCAGTTTGTGAGGAGTACAACTCCACATCCTTTTTTTCAGGAGATCTTTAGCATCAATTGAATGGTGTGGCCACTGTTATTCTGTGGCTCGTCGCACTTCACCAAATTTTCTAAAATTTTTTTTTCCGGAGATCTTTTAGCACCAATTGGACGGTGTGATAATGTTGCTCAGTGGTCAGTGCGTGCGGCGCACAACCCCAAATCTTCTGCGACCTTTTCTAAAAATTTTGTGGAACATTTTTTTTGGACACATTTAGCACCAACGGTATGGCCACTGTTGCTCAGTGTTCAATGCGTGTGGGGTTCAACCCCAAATCCTTTGCAACAGTTTTTTCAGGACAGCCTTACCACCAATTCGACGGTGTGGCCACTGTTGCGCAGTGTTCAGTTTGTGAGGCGTACAACTCCAAATCCTTTTTTTCAGTAGATCTTTTAGCATCAATTGGACGGTGTGGCTAATGTTGCTCAGTGGTTAGTGCGTGCGGCGTACAACCCCAAAACTTTGCAACCGTTTTTTCAGAGCATTTTTACCACCAATTGGATGGTGTGGCCACTGCTGCTCAGTGTTCAGTTTGTGAGGAGTACAACTCGACATCCTTTTTTTCAGCAGATCTTTTAGCATCAATTGGATGGTGTGGCCACTGTTGCTCTGTGGTCAGTGCGTTCGGCGCACTTTACCAAATTTTATAAAATTTTTTTTTCCGGAGATCTTTTAGCACCAATTGCACGGTGTGGTTAATGTTGCTCAGTGGTTAGTGCGTGCGGCGCACAACCCCGAATCTTCTGCAACCTTTTCTACAAATTTTCTGGAACATTTTTTCTGGACATCTTTAGCACCAACGGTGTGGCCACTGTTGCTCGGTGTTCAGTGCGTGTGCGGTACAACCCCAAATCTTTTGCAACTGTTTTTTCAGGGCATCTTTACAACCAATTGGACTGTGTGGCCACTGTTGTTCTGCGATCAGAGCGTTCGGCGCACTACACCAAATTTTCAAAAATTTTTTTTCCGGAGATTTTTAGCACCAATTGCACGGTGTGGCTAATGTTGCTCATTGGTCAGTGCATGTGGGGTACAACCAAAAATCTTCTGCAACCTTTTTTTCAGTACATCTTTACAACCAATTGGACGGTGTGGCCACTGTTGCTCAGTGGTCAGTGCGTGTGGTTTACAACCTCTAATCTGTTGCAGCCGTTCTTTCAGGGCATCTTGACCACCAATTGGAATGTGTGGCTAATGTTGCTCAGTGTTCAGTGCGTACGGCGTACAACCTCAAATCTTCTGCAACTTTTCTTAAAATTTTCTGGAGCATTTTTTCTGGACATCTTTAGCACCAACTGTGTGGCCATTGTTGCTCAGTGTTCAGTGCGTGTGGGGTACAACCCCAAATCTTTTGCAACTGTATTTTCAGGACATCTTCATCACCAATTGGACGGTGTGAATAATGTTGCTCAGTGGTTAGTGCGTGCGGCGCACAACCCCAAATCTTCTGCAACCTTTTCTACCAATTTTCTGGAACATTTTTTCTGGACATCTTTAGCACCAACGGTGTGGCCACTGTTGCTCGGTGTTCAGTGCGTTTGCGTACAACCCCAAATCTTTTGCAACTGTTTTTTCAGGGCATCTTTACCACCAATTGGATGGTGTGGCCACTGTTGCTCAGTGTTTAGTTTGTGAGGAGTACAACTCCACATCCTTTTTTTCAGGAGATCTTTTAGCATCAATTGAATAGTGCGGCCACTGTTATTCTCTGATCAGTGCGTTCGGCGCACTTCACCAAATTTTCTAAAATTTTTTTTTCTGTAGATCTTTTAGCACCAATTGGACGGTGTGATAATGTTGCTCAGTGGTCAGTGCGTGTGGTTTACAACCCAAAATCTTTTGCAACCTTTTATTCAGGACATCTTCATCACCAATTGGACGGTGTGGCTAATGTTGCTCAGTGGTCAGTGCGTGCGGCGTACAACCAAGAATCTTCTGCAACCTTTTCTGCAAACTTTCTGGATATCTTTACCACCAACGGTGTGGCCACGGTTGCTCAGTGGTCAGTGCGTGTGGGGTGCAACCCCAAATTTTTTACAACCTTTTTTTTCAGGACATCTTTACCACCAATTGGACGGTGTGGGCACTGTTGCTCTGCGGTCAGTGCGTTCGGCGCACTTCACCAAATTTTCAAAAATTATTTTTTCTGGAGATCATTTAGCACCAATTGGATGGTGTGATAATGTTGCTCAGTGGTCAGTGCGTGTGGTTTACAACCCAAAATCTTTTGCAACCTTTTATTCAGGACATCTTCATCACCAATTGGGCGGTGTGCTTAATGTTGCTCAGTGGTCAGTGCGTGCGGCGTACAAACAAGAATCTTCTGCAACCTTTTCTGCAAACTTTCTGGATATCTTTACCACCAACGGTGTGGCCACGGTTGCTCAGTGGTCAGTGCGTGTGGGGTACAACCCCAAATCTTTTGCAACCTTTTTTTTCAGGACATCTTTACCACCAATTGGACGGTGTGGCTCTGCGGTCAGAGCGTTCGGCGCACTTCACCAAATTTTCAAAAATTTTTTTTTCCGGAGATTTTTTGCACAAATTGGACGGTGTGGCTAATGTTGCTCATTGGTCAGTGCGTGCGGCGTACAACCCCAAATCTTCTGCGACCTTTTCTACAAATTTTCTGGATATCTTTGGCACCAACGGTGTGGCCACTGTTGCTCGGTGGTCAGTGCGTGTGGGGTACAACCCCTAATCTGTTGCAACCGTTCTTTCAGGGCATCTTTACCACCAATTGGATGGTGTGGCTAATGTTGCTCAGTGTTCAGTGCGTAAGGCGTACAACCTCAAATCTTCTGCAACCTTTTCTACAAATTTTCTGGAACATTTTTTCTGGACATCTTTAGCACCAACGGTGTGGCCACTGTTGCTCGGTGTTCAGTGCTTGTGCGGCACAACCCCAAATCTTTTGCAACCGTTTTTTCAGGGCATCTTTACCACCAATTGGATGGTGTGGCCACTGTTGCTCAGTGTTCAGTTTGTGAGGAGTACAACTCCACATCCTTTTTTTCAGGAGATCTTTTAGCATCAAATGGATAGTGTGGCCACTGTTGTTCTGTGGTAAGTGCGTTCGGCGCACTTCACCAAATTTTCAAAAATTTTTTTTTCCGGAGATCTTTTAGCACCAATTGGATGGTGTGATAATGTTGCTCAGTGGGCAGTGCATGCGGCTTACAACCCCAAATCTTCTGCGACCTTTTCTGCAAATTTTTGTGGAACATTTTTTCTGAACATCTTTGGCATCAACGGTGTGGTCACTGTTGCTCAGTGGTCAGTGCGTGTGGGGTACAACGCCAAATCTTTTGCAACTTTTTTTTCGGGATATCTTCATCACCAATTGGACGGTTTGGCTAATAGTGCTCAGTCGTTAGTGCGTGCGGCGTACAACTCCAAATCTTCTGCAACCTTTTCTGCAAATTTTGTGGAACATTTTTTCTGGACATCTTTAGCATCAACGGTGTGGCCACTGCTGCTCAGTGTTCAGCGTGTGTGGGGTGCAACCCCAAATCTTTTGCAACCGTTTTTTCAGGTCATCCTTACCACCAATTCGACGGTGTGGCCACTGTTGCTCAGTGTTCCATTTGTAAGGCGTACAACTCCAAATCCATTTCTTCAGTAGATCTTTTAGCATCAATTGGATGGTGTGGTAACTGTTGCTCAGTGGTCAGTGCGTGTGGGGTACAACCCCAAATCTATTGCAACCTTTTTTTCAGGACATCTTCACCACCAATTGGACGGTGTGGCCACTGTTGCTCAGTGGTCAGTGCGTGTGGCGTACAACCTCAAATCTTCTGCGACCTTTTCTGCAAATTTTGTGGAGCATTTTTTCTGGACATCTTTAGCACCAACGGTGTGGCCACTGTTGCTCAGTGTTCAGTGCGTGTGGGGTACAACCCCAAATCTTTTGCAACCGTTTTTTCAGGTCATCCTTACCTCCAATTGGACGGTGTGGCTACTGTTGCTCAGTAGTCAGTGCGTCCGGCGTACACCCCCAAATCTTTATTTTTTGGAGATCTTCTAGCACCAATTGGGTGGTGTGGCCGCTGTTGTTCTGTGGTCAGTGCTTTCAGCGCACTTCACCAAATTTTCTGAAATTTTTTTTCCGGAGATCTTATAGCACCAACTGGACGGTGTGGCCACTGTTGTTCTGTGGTCAGTGCGTTCGGCGCACAAGAACAAATTTTCTGAAATTTTTTTTCAGGAGATCTTTAAGCATCAATTGGATGGTGTTTGTAGAGTTGCTCAGTGGTCAGTGCGTCCGGCGTACAACCCCAAATCTTTTTTTCCGGAGAACTTCTAGCACCAATTGGATGGTGTGGCCGCTGTTGTTCTGTGGTCAGTGCTTTCAGCGCACTTCACCAAATTTTCTGAAATTTTTTTTCCGGAGATCTTATAGCACCAATTGGACGGTGTGGCTCAGTGCTCGGCGCGTTCGGCGCACAAGAACAAATTTTCTGAAATTTTTTTTCCGGAGATCTTTTAGCACCAATTGGATGGTGTTGCCACTGTTGCTCAGTGGTCGGCGCGTTCGGCGCACAAGAACAAATTTTCTGAAATTTTCTTCCCGGAGATCTTTAAGCACCAATAGGATGGTGTTGCAAGTGTTGTTCTGTCGTCAGTGCGCTCGGCGCACTTCACCAGATTTTCTGAAATTTTTTTTTTCTGGAGATCTTTTAGCACTAATTGGACGGTGTGATAATGTTGCTCAGTGGTCAGTGCGTGTGGTTTACAACCCCAAATCTACGCGTGCGGCGTACAACCATGAATCTTCTGCAACCGTTTCTGCAAATGTTCTGGATATCTTTACCACCAACGGTGTGGCCACTGTTGCTCAGTGTTCAGTGCGTGTGGGGTACAACCCCAAATCTTTTGCAACCGTTTTTTTCAGGACATCTTTACCACCAATTGGACCGTGTGGCCACTGTTGCTCTGCGGTCAGTGCGCTCGGCGCACTTCACCAAATTTTATAAAATTATTTTTTCCGGAGATCTTTTAGCACCATTTGGACGGTGTGATAATGTTGCTCAGTGGTCAGTGCGTGCGGCGTACAACCCCAAATCTTCAGCGACCTTTTCTGCAAAATTTTGTGGATTATTTTTTCTGAACATCTTTAGCATCAACGTGCGGAGTACAACTCCAAATCTTCTGCAATCTTTTCTGCAAATTTTCTGGAACATTTTCTCTGGACATCTTTAGCACCAACGGTGTGGCCACTGTTGCTCAGTGGTCAGTGCGTGTGGGGTACAACCCCAAATCTATTGCAACCTTTTTTTCAGGACATCTTCACCACCAATTGGACGGTGTGGCCACTGTTGCTCAGTGTTCAGTTTGTGAGGCGTGCAACTCCACATCCTTTCTTTCAGTAGTTTTTTTATCATCAATTGGATGGTGTGGCTACTGTTGCTCAGTGGTCAGTGCGTGCGGCGTACAACCTCCAATCTTCTGTGACCTTTTCTGCAAATTTTGTGGAACATTTTTTCTGGACATCTTTAGCACCAACGGTGTGGCCACTGTTGCTCAGTGGTCAGTGCGTGTGGGGTACAACCCCAAATCTATTGCAACCTTTTTTTCAGGACATCTTCACCACCAATTGGACGGTGTGGCCACTGTTGCTCAGTGGTCAGTGCGTGCGGCGTACAACCTCAAATCTTCTGCGACCTTTGCTGCAAATTTTGTGGAGCATTTTTTCTGGACATCTTTAGCACCAACGGTGTGGCCACTGTTGCTCAATGTTCAGTGCGTGTGGGGTACAACCCCAAATCTTTTGCAACCGTTTTTTCAGGTCATCCTTACCACCAATTCGACGGTGTGGCCACTGTTGCACAGTGTTCCATTTGTGAGGCGTACAACTCCAAATACATTTTTTCAGTAGATATTTTAGCATCAATTGGATGGTGTGGCCACTGTTATTCAACCGTTCGGCGCACTTCACCAAATTTTCTGAAACTTTTTTTCCGGAGATCTTTTAGCACCAATTGGACGGTGTGGCTACTGTTGCTCAGTGATCGGCGCGTTCGGCGCACAAGAACAACTTTTCTGAAATATTTTTCCGGAGATCTTCTAGCACCAATTGGACGGTGTGGCTAATGTTGCTCAGTGGTTAGTGCGTGCGGGTTTACGACCCCAAATCTTCTGCAACCTTTTCTGCAAATTTTCTGGAACATTTTTTCTGGACATCTTTAGCACCAACGGTGTGGCCACTGTTGCTCAATGGTCAGTGCGTGTGGGGTACAACCCTCAATCTTTTGCAACTGTTTTTTCAGGACATCTTCATCACCAATTGGACGGTGTGGCCAATGTTGCTCAGTGTTCCATTTGTAAGGCGTACAGCTCCAAATCCATTTCTTCAGTAGATCTTTTAGCATCAATTGGATGGTGTCGTAACTTTTGCTCAGTGGTCAGTGCGTGTGGGGTACAACCCCAAATCTTTTGCAACCGTTTTTTCAGGTCATCCTTACCTCCAATTGGACGGTGTGGCTACTGTTGCTCAGTAGTCAGTGCGTCCGGCGTACACCCCCAAATCTTTATTTTTTGGAGATCTTCTAGCACCAATTGGGTGGTGTGGCCGCTGTTGTTCTGTGGTCAGTGCTTTCAGCGCACTTCACCAAATTTTCTGAAATTTTTTTTCCGGAGATCTTATAGCACCAACTGGACGGTGTGGCCACTGTTGTTCTGTGGTCAGT
Source organism: Xylota segnis (assembly GCA_963583995.1). Classification (NCBI taxonomy): domain Eukaryota; kingdom Metazoa; phylum Arthropoda; class Insecta; order Diptera; family Syrphidae; genus Xylota; species Xylota segnis. Next base: position 101,744,449 of record OY757236.1, on the reverse strand, counting down.
GCGTTCGGCGCACAAGAACAAATTTTCTGAAATTTTTTTTCAGGAGATCTTTAAGCATCAATTGGATGGTGTTTGTAGAGTTGCTCAGTGGTCAGTGCGTCCGGCGTACAACCCCAAATCTTTTTTTCCGGAGAACTTCTAGCACCAATTGGATGGTGTGGCCGCTGTTGTTCTGTGGTCAGTGCTTTCAGCGCACTTCACCAAATTTTCTGAAATTTTTTTTCCGGAGATCTTATAGCACCAATTGGACGGTGTGGCTCAGTGCTCGGCGCGTTCGGCGCACAAGAACAAATTTTCTGAAATTTTTTTTCCGGAGATCTTTTAGCACCAATTGGATGGTGTTGCCACTGTTGCTCAGTGGTCGGCGCGTTCGGCGCACAAGAACAAATTTTCTGAAATTTTCTTCCCGGAGATCTTTAAGCACCAATAGGATGGTGTTGCAAGTGTTGTTCTGTCGTCAGTGCGCTCGGCGCACTTCACCAGATTTTCTGAAATTTTTTTTTTCTGGAGATCTTTTAGCACTAATTGGACGGTGTGATAATGTTGCTCAGTGGTCAGTGCGTGTGGTTTACAACCCCAAATCTACGCGTGCGGCGTACAACCATGAATCTTCTGCAACCGTTTCTGCAAATGTTCTGGATATCTTTACCACCAACGGTGTGGCCACTGTTGCTCAGTGTTCAGTGCGTGTGGGGTACAACCCCAAATCTTTTGCAACCGTTTTTTTCAGGACATCTTTACCACCAATTGGACCGTGTGGCCACTGTTGCTCTGCGGTCAGTGCGCTCGGCGCACTTCACCAAATTTTATAAAATTATTTTTTCCGGAGATCTTTTAGCACCATTTGGACGGTGTGATAATGTTGCTCAGTGGTCAGTGCGTGCGGCGTACAACCCCAAATCTTCAGCGACCTTTTCTGCAAAATTTTGTGGATTATTTTTTCTGAACATCTTTAGCATCAACGTGCGGAGTACAACTCCAAATCTTCTGCAATCTTTTCTGCAAATTTTCTGGAACATTTTCTCTGGACATCTTTAGCACCAACGGTGTGGCCACTGTTGCTCAGTGGTCAGTGCGTGTGGGGTACAACCCCAAATCTATTGCAACCTTTTTTTCAGGACATCTTCACCACCAATTGGACGGTGTGGCCACTGTTGCTCAGTGTTCAGTTTGTGAGGCGTGCAACTCCACATCCTTTCTTTCAGTAGTTTTTTTATCATCAATTGGATGGTGTGGCTACTGTTGCTCAGTGGTCAGTGCGTGCGGCGTACAACCTCCAATCTTCTGTGACCTTTTCTGCAAATTTTGTGGAACATTTTTTCTGGACATCTTTAGCACCAACGGTGTGGCCACTGTTGCTCAGTGGTCAGTGCGTGTGGGGTACAACCCCAAATCTATTGCAACCTTTTTTTCAGGACATCTTCACCACCAATTGGACGGTGTGGCCACTGTTGCTCAGTGGTCAGTGCGTGCGGCGTACAACCTCAAATCTTCTGCGACCTTTGCTGCAAATTTTGTGGAGCATTTTTTCTGGACATCTTTAGCACCAACGGTGTGGCCACTGTTGCTCAATGTTCAGTGCGTGTGGGGTACAACCCCAAATCTTTTGCAACCGTTTTTTCAGGTCATCCTTACCACCAATTCGACGGTGTGGCCACTGTTGCACAGTGTTCCATTTGTGAGGCGTACAACTCCAAATACATTTTTTCAGTAGATATTTTAGCATCAATTGGATGGTGTGGCCACTGTTATTCAACCGTTCGGCGCACTTCACCAAATTTTCTGAAACTTTTTTTCCGGAGATCTTTTAGCACCAATTGGACGGTGTGGCTACTGTTGCTCAGTGATCGGCGCGTTCGGCGCACAAGAACAACTTTTCTGAAATATTTTTCCGGAGATCTTCTAGCACCAATTGGACGGTGTGGCTAATGTTGCTCAGTGGTTAGTGCGTGCGGGTTTACGACCCCAAATCTTCTGCAACCTTTTCTGCAAATTTTCTGGAACATTTTTTCTGGACATCTTTAGCACCAACGGTGTGGCCACTGTTGCTCAGTGGTCAGTGCGTGTGGGGTACAACCCTCAATCTTTTGCAACTGTTTTTTCAGGACATCTTCATCACCAATTGGACGGTGTGGCCAATGTTGCTCAGTGTTCCATTTGTAAGGCGTACAGCTCCAAATCCATTTCTTCAGTAGATCTTTTAGCATCAATTGGATGGTGTCGTAACTTTTGCTCAGTGGTCAGTGCGTGTGGGGTACAACCCCAAATCTATTGCAACTGTTTTTTCAGGACATCTTCACCACCAATTGGACGGTGGGGCCACTGTTGCTCAGTGGTCAGTGCGTGCGGCGTACAACCTCAAATCTTCTGCGACCTTTTCTGCAAATTTTGTGGAGCATTTTTACTGGACATCTTTAGCACCAACGGTGTGGCCACTGTTGCTCAGTGTTCAGTGCGTGTGGGGTACAAGCCCAAATCTTTTGCAACCGTTTTTTCAGGTCATCCTTACCACCAATTCGACGGTGTTGCCACTGTTGCTCAGTGTTCCATTTGTGAGGCGTACAACTCCAAATCCATTTTTTCAGTAGATCTTTTAGCATAAATTGCATGGTGTGGCTACTGTTGCTCAGTGGTCAGTGCGTGCGGCGTACAACCTCAAATCTTCTGCGTCCTTTTCTGCAAATTTTGTGGAGCATTTTTACTGGACATCTTTAGCACCAGCGGTGTGGCCACTGTTGCTCAGTGTTCAGTGCGTGTGGGGTACAACCCCAAATCTTTTGCAACCGTTTTTTCAGGTCATCCTTACCACCAATTGGACGGTGTGGCTACTGTTGCTCAGTAGTCAGTGCGTCCGGCGTACACCCCCAAATCTTTATTTTTTGGAGATCTTCTAGCACCAATTGGACGGTGTGGCCACTGTTGTTCTGTGGTCAGTGCTTTCGGCGCACTTCACCAAATTTTCTGAAATTTCTTTTCCGGAGATCTTATAGCACCAATTGGACGGTGTGGCTCAGTGCTCGGCGCGTTCGGCGCACAAGAACAAATTTTCTCAAATTTTTTTTCCGGAGATCTTTTAGCACCTATTGGATGGTGTTGCCACTGTTGCTCAGTGGTCGGCGCGTTCGGCGCACAAGAACAAATTTTCTGAAATTTTTTTTCAGGAGATCTTTAAGCATCAATTGGATGGTGTTTGTAGAGTTGCTCAGTGGTCAGTGCGTCCGGCGTACAACCCCAAATCTTTTTTTCCGGAGATCTTCTAGCACCAATTGGATGGTGTGGCCACTGTTATTCTGTGGTCAGTGCGTTCGGCGCACTTCACCAAATTTTCTGAAATTTCTTTTCCGGAGATCTTATAGCACCAATTGGACGGTGTGGCTCAGTGCTCGGCGCGTTCGGCGCACAAGAACAAATTTTCTGAAATTTTTTTTCAGGAGATCTTTAAGCATCAATTGGATGGTGTTTGTAGAGTTGCTCAGTGGTCAGTGCGTCCGGCGTACAACCCCAAATCTTTTTTTCCGGAGATCTTCTAGCACCAATTGGATGGTGTGGCCGCTGTTGTTCTGTGGTCAGTGCTTTCGGCGCACTTCACCAAATTTTCTGAAATTTCTTTTCCGGAGATCTTATAGCACCAATTGGACGGTGTGGCTCAGTGCTCGGCGCGTTCGGCGCACAAGAACAAATTTTCTCAAATTTTTTTTCCGGAGATCTTTTAGCACCTATTGGATGGTGTTGCCACTGTTGCTCAGTGGTCGGCGCGTTCGGCGCACAAGAACAAATTTTCTGAAATTTTTTTTCAGGAGATCTTTAAGCATCAATTGGATGGTGTTTGTAGAGTTGCTCAGTTTTCAGTGCGTCCGGCGTACAACCCCAAATCTTTTTTTCCGGAGATCTTCTAGCACCAATTGGATGGTGTGGCCACTGTTATTCTGTGGTCAGTGCGTTCGGCGCACTTCACCAAATTTTCTGAAATTTCTTTTCCGGAGATCTTATAGCACCAATTGGACGGTGTGGCTCAGTGCTCGGCGCGTTCGGCGCACAAGAACAAATTTTCTGAAATTTTTTTTCAGGAGATCTTTAAGCATCAATTGGATGGTGTTTGTAGAGTTGCTCAGTGGTCAGTGCGTCCGGCGTACAACCCCAAATCTTTTTTTCCGGAGATCTTCTAGCACCAATTGGATGGTGTGGCCGCTGTTGTTCTGTGGTCAGTGCTTTCGGCGCACTTCACCAAATTTTCTGAAATTTCTTTTCCGGAGATCTTATAGCACCAATTGGACGGTGTGGCTCAGTGCTCGGCGCGTTCGGCGCACAAGAACAAATTTTCTCAAATTTTTTTTCCGGAGATCTTTTAGCACCTATTGGATGGTGTTGCCACTGTTGCTCAGTGGTCGGCGCGTTCGGCGCACAAGAACAAATTTTCTGAAATTTTCTTCCCGGAGATCTTCAAGCACCAATTGGATGGTGTTGCAAGTGTTGTTCTGTCGTCAGTGCGCTCGGCGCACTTCACCAGATTTTCTGAAATTTTTTTTTTCTGGAGATCTTTTAGCACCAATTGGACGGTGTGATAATGCTGCTCAGTGGTCAGTGCGTGTGGTTTACAACCCCAAATCTACGCGTGCGGCGTACAACCATGAATCTTCTGCAACCTTTTCTGCAAATGTTCTGGATATCTTTACCACCAACGGTGTGGCCACTGTTGCTCAGTGGTCAGTGCGTGTAAGGTACTACCCCAAATCTTTTGTAACCGTTTTTTTAGGACATCTTTACCACCAATTGGACCGTGTGGCCACTGTTGCTCTGCGGTCAGTGCGTTCGGTCAGTGCACTTCACCAAATTTTCTGAAACTTTTTTTCCGGAGATCTTTTAGCACCAATTGGACGGTGTGGCTACTGTTGCTCAGTGGTCGGCGCGTTCGGCGCACAAGAACAACTTTTCTGAAATATTTTTCCGGAGATCTTTTAGCACCAATTGGACGGTGTGATAATGTTGCTCAGTGGTCAGTGCGTGCGGCGTACAACCCCAAATCTTCAGCGACCTTTTCTGCAAAATTTTGTGGATTATTTTTTCTGAACATCTTTAGCATCAACGTGCGGAGTACAACTCCAAATCTTCTGCAATCTTTTCTGCAAATTTTCTGGAACATTTTCTCTGGACATCTTTAGCACCAACGGTGTGGCCACTGTTGCTCAGTGGTCAGTGCGTGTGGGGTACAACCCCAAATCTATTGCAACGGTTTTTTCAGGACATCTTCACCACCAATTGGACGGTCTGGCCACTGTTGCTCAGTGTTCAGTTTGTGAGGCGTGCAACTCCACATCCTTTCTTTCAGTAGATCTTTTATCATCAATTGGATTGTGTGGCTACTGTTGCTCAGTGGTCAGTGCGTGTGGGGTACAACCCCAAATCTATTGCAACCTTTTTTTCTGGACATCTTCACCACCAGTTGGACGGTGTGGCCACTGTTGCTCAGTGGTCAGTGCGTGTGGGGTACAACCCCAAATCTTTTGCAACCGTTTTTTCAGGTCATCCTTAACACCAATTATACGGTGTGGCCACTGTTGCACAGTGTTCCATTTGTGAGGCGTACAACTCCAAATCCATTTTTTCAGTAGATATTTTAGCATCAATTGGATGGTGTGGCCACTGTTATTCTGTGGTCAGTGCGTTCGGCGCACTTCACCAACTTTTCTGAAATATTTTTCCGGAGATCTTCTAGCACCAATTGGACGGTGTGACTAATGTTGCTCAGTGGTTAGTGCGTGCGGGGTTACGACCCCAAATCTTCTGCAACCTTTTCTGCAAATTTTCTGAAATATTTTTTCTGGACATCTTTAGCACCAACGGTGTGGCCACTGTTGCTCAGTGGTCAGTGCGTGTGGGGTACAACCCTCAATCTTTTGCAACCGTTTTTTCAGGTCATCCTTACCACCAATTCGACGGTGTGGCCACTGTTGCTCAGTGTTCCATTTGTAAGGCGTACAACTTCAAATCCATTTCTTCAGTAGATCTATTAGCATCAATTGGATGGTGTGGTAACTTTTGCTCAGTGGTCAGTGCGTGTGGGGTACAACCCCAAATCTATTGCAACTGTTTTTTCAGGACATCTTCACCACCAATTGGACGGTGTGGCTACTGTTGCTCAGTGATCGGCGCGTTCGGCGCACAAGAACAACTTTTCTGAAATATTTTTCCGGAGATCTTTTAGCACCATTTGGACGGTGTGATAGTGTTGCTCAGTGGTCAGTGCGTGCGGCGTACAACCCCAAATCTTCTGCGGCCTTTTCTGCAAATTTTCTGGAACATTTTTTCTGGACATCTTTAGCACCAACGGTGTGGCCACTGTTGCTCAGTGTTCAGTGCGTGTGGGGTACAAGCCCAAATCTTTTGCAACCGTTTTTTCAGGTCATCCTTACCACCAATTCGACGGTGTTGCTACTGTTGCACAGTGTTCCATTTGTGAGGCGTACAACTCCAAATCCATTTTTTCAGTAGATCTTTTAGCATCAATTGGATGGTGTGGCCACTGTTGCTCAGTGTTCAGTTTGTGAGGCGTGCAACTCCACATAATTTTTTTCCGGAGATCTTCTAGCACCAATTGGATGGTGTGGCCACTGTTGTTCTGTGGTCAGTGCGTTCGGCGCACTTCACCAAATTTTCTGTAATTTTTTTTCCGGAGATCTTTTAGCACCAATTGGACGGTGTGGCTACTGTTGCTCAGTGGTCGGCGCATTCGGCGCACAAGAACAACTTTTCTGAAATATTTTTCCGGAGATCTTTTAGCACCAATTGGACGGTGTGGCTAATGTTGCTCAGTGGTTAGTGCGTGCGGAGTTACGACCCCAAATCTTCTGCAACCTTTTCTGCAAATTTTCTGGAACATTTTTTCTGGACATCTTTAGCACCAACGGTGTGGCCACTGTTGCTCAGTGGTCAGTGCGTGTGGGGTACAACCCCAAATGTTTTGCAACCTTTTTTTCAGGACATCTTCACCACCAATTGGACGGTGTGGCCACTGTTGCTCAGTGGTCGGCGCGTTCGGCGCATAAGAACAACTTTTCTGAAATATTTTTCCGGAGATCTTTTAGCACCAATTGGACGGTGTGGCTACTGTTGCTCAGTAGTCAGTGCGTCCGGCGTACACCCCCAAATCTTTTTTTTCCGGAGATCTTCTAGCACCAATTGGGTGGCGTGGCCACTGTTGTTCTGTGGTCAGCGCATTCGGCACACTTCACCAAATTTTCTGAAATTTTTTTTGCGGAGATCTTTTATCACCAACTGGACGGTGTGGCCACTGTTGTTCTGTGGTCAGTGCGTTCGGCGCACAAGAACAAATTTTCTGAAATTTTTTTTTTGCGGAGATCTTTTAGCACCAACTGGACGGTGTGGCTACTGTTCATCTGTGGTCAGTGCGTGCGGCGTACAACCCAAAATCTTCTGCGACCTTTTCTGCAAATTTTGTGGATTATTTTTTCTGAACATCTTTAGCATCAACGGTGTGGCCACTGTTACTCAGTGTTCAGTTTGTGAAGAGTACAACTCCACATCCTTTTTTTCAGGAGATCTTTTAGCATTAATTGCATGGTGTGGCTACTGTTGCTCAGTGGTCAGTGCGTGCGGCGTACAACCCCAAATCTTCTGCGACCTTTTCTGCAAATTTTGTGGGAAATTTTTTCTGGACATCTTTAGCACCAATGCTGTGGCCACTGTTGCTCAGTGATCAGTGCGTGTGGGGTACAACCCCACATCTTTTGCAACCTTTTCTACAGGACATCTTCATCACCAATTGGACGGTGTGGCTTATGTTGCACAGTGGTTAGTGCGTGCGGCATTCAAGCCCAAATCTCCTTTTCTGCAAATTTTGTGGAACATTTTTTCTGAACATCTTTAGCACCAACGGTGTGGCCACTTTTGCTCAGTGGTCAGTGCGTGTGGGGTACAACCCCTAATCTTTTGCAACCTTTTTTCAGGACATCTTCATCACCAATTGGACCGTGTGGCCACTGTTGCTCTGCGGTCAGTGCGTTCGGCGCACTTCACCAAATTTTCTGAAACTTTTTTTCCGGAGATCTTTTAGCACCAATTGGACGGTGTGGCTACTGTTGCTCAGTGGTCGGCGCGTTCGGCGAACAAGAACAACTTTTCTGAAATATTTTTCCGGAGATCTTTTAGCACCATTTGGACGGTGTGATAATGTTGCTCAGTGGTCAGTGCGTGCGGCGTACAACCCCAAATCTTCAGCGACCTTTTCTGCAAAATTTTGTGGATTATTTTTTCTGAACATCTTTAGCATCAACGTGCGGAGTACAACTCCAAATCTTCTGCAATCTTTTCTGCAAATTTTCTGGAACATTTTCTCTGGACATCTTTAGCACCAACGGTGTGGCCACTGTTGCTCAGTGGTCAGTGCGTGTGGGGTACAACCCCAAATCTATTGCAACGGTTTTTTCAGGACATCTTCACCACCAATTGGACGGTGTGGCCACTGTTGCTCAGTGTTCAGTTTGTGAGGCGTGCAACTCCACATCCTTTCTTTCAGTAGATCTTTTATCATCAATTGGATGGTGTGGCTACTGTTGCTCAGTGGTCAGTGCGTGTGGGGTACAACCCCTAATCTTTTGCAACCTTTTTTCAGGACATCTTCATCACCAATTGGACCGTGTGGCCACTGTTGCTCTGCGGTCAGTGCGTTCGGCGCACTTCACCAAATTTTCTGAAACTTTTTTTCCGGAGATCTTTTAGCACCAATTGGACGGTGTGGCTACTGTTGCTCAGTGGTCGGCGCGTTCGGCGAACAAGAACAACTTTTCTGAAATATTTTTCCGGAGATCTTTTAGCACCATTTGGACGGTGTGATAATGTTGCTCAGTGGTCAGTGCGTGCGGCGTACAACCCCAAATCTTCAGCGACCTTTTCTGCAAAATTTTGTGGATTATTTTTTCTTAACATCTTTAGCATCAACGTGCGGAGTACAACTCCAAATCTTCTGCAATCTTTTCTGCAAATTTTCTGGAACATTTTCTCTGGACATCTTTAGCACCAACGGTGTGGCCACTGTTGCTCAGTGGTCAGTGCGTGTGGGGTACAACCTCAAATCTATTGCAACGGTTTTTTCAGGACATCTTCACCACCAATTGGACGGTGTGGCCACTGTTGCTCAGTGTTCAGTTTGTGAGGCGTGCAACTCCACATCCTTTCTTTCAGTAGATCTTTTATCATCAATTGGATGGTGTGGCTACTGTTGCTCAGTGGTCAGTGCGTGTGGGGTACAACCCCAAATCTATTGCAACCTTTTTTTCAGGACATCTTCACCACCAGTTGGACGGTGTGGCCACTGTTGCTCAGTGGTCAGTGCGTGTGGGGTACAACCCCAAATCTTTTGCAACCGTTTTTTCAGGTCATCTTTAACACCAATTCGACGGGGTGGCCACTGTTGCACAGTGTTCCATTTGTGAGGCGTACAACTCCAAATCCATTTTTTCAGTAGATATTTTAGCATCAATTGGATGGTGTGGCCACTGTTATTCTGTGGTCAGTGCGTTCGGCGCACTTCACCAACTTTTCTGAAATATTTTTCCGGAGATCTTCTAGCACCAATTGGACGGTGTGACTAATGTTGCTCAGTGGTTAGTGCGTGCGGGGTTACGACCCCAAATCTTCTGCAACCTTTTCTGCAAATTTTCTGAAATATTTTTTCTGGACATCTTTAGCACCAACGGTGTGGCCACTGTTGCTCAGTGGTCAGTGCGTGTGGGGTACAACCCTCAATCTTTTGCAACCGTTTTTTCAGGTCATCCTTACCACCAATTCGACGGTGGTGCCACTGTTGCACAGTGTTCCATTTGTGAGGCGTACAACTCCAAATCCATTTTTTCAGTAGATCTTTTAGCATCAATTGGATGGTGTGGCCACTGTTGCTCAGTGTTCAGTTTGTGAGGCGTGCAACTCCACATCCTTTCTTTCAGTAGATCTTTTATCATCAATTGGATGGTGTGGCTACTGTTGCTCAGTGGTCAGTGCGTGTGGGGTACAACCCCAAATCTATTGCAACCTTTTTTTCAGGACATCTTCACCACCAGTTGGACGGTGTGGCCACTGTTGCTCAGTGGTCAGTGCGTGTGGGGTACAACCCCAAATCTTTTGCAACCGTTTTTTCAGGTCATCCTTAACACCAATTCGACGGGGTGGCCACTGTTGCACAGTGTTCCATTTGTGAGGCGTACAACTCCAAATCCATTTTTTCAGTAGATATTTTAGCATCAATTGGATGGTGTGGCCACTGTTATTCTGTGGTCAGTGCGTTCGGCGCACTTCACCAACTTTTCTGAAATATTTTTCCGGAGATCTTCTAGCACCAATTGGACGGTGTGACTAATGTTGCTCAGTGGTTAGTGCGTGCGGGGTTACGACCCCAAATCTTCTGCAACCTTTTCTGCAAATTTTCTGAAATATTTTTTCTGGACATCTTTAGCACCAACGGTGTGGCCACTGTTGCTCAGTGGTCAGTGCGTGTGGGGTACAACCCTCAATCTTTTGCAACCGTTTTTTCAGGTCATCCTTACCACCAATTCGACGGTGTGGCCACTGTTGCTCAGTGTTCCATTTGTAAGGCGTACAACTTCAAATCCATTTCTTCAGTAGATCTATTAGCATCAATTGGATGGTGTGGTAACTTTTGCTCAGTGGTCAGTGCGTGTGGGGTACAACCCCAAATCTATTGCAACTGTTTTTTCAGGACATCTTCACCACCAATTGGACGGTGTGGCTACTGTTGCTCAGTGATCGGCGCGTTCGGCGCACAAGAACAACTTTTCTGAAATATATTTCCGGAGATCTTTTAGCACCATTTGGACGGTGTGATAGTGTTGCTCAGTGGTCAGTGCGTGCGGCGTGCAACCCCAAATCTTCTGCGGCCTTTTCTGCAAATTTTCTGGAACATTTTTTCTGGACATCTTTAGCACCAACGGTGTGGCCACTGTTGCTTAGTGTTCAGTGCGTGTGGGGTACAAGCCCAAATCTTTTCCAACCGTTTTTTCAGGTCATCCTTACCACCAATTCGACGGTGGTGCCACTGTTGCACAGTGTTCCATTTGTGAGGCGTACAACTCCAAATCCATTTTTTCAGTAGATCTTTTAGCATCAATTGGATGGTGTGGCCACTGTTGCTCAGTGTTCAGTTTGTGAGGCGTGCAACTCCACATAATTTTTTTCCGGAGATCTTCTAGCACCAATTGGATGGTGTGGCCACTGTTGTTCTGTGGTCAGTGCGTTCGGCGCACTTCACCAAATTTTCTGTAATTTTTTTTCCGGAGATCTTTTAGCACCAATTGGACGGTGTGGCTACTGTTGCTCAGTGGTCGGCGCATTCGGCGCACAAGAACAACTTTTCTGAAATATTTTTCCGGAGATCTTTTAGCACCAATTGGACGGTGTGGCTAATGTTGCTCAGTGGTTAGTGCGTGCGGAGTTACGACCCCAAATCTTCTGCAACCTTTTCTGCAAATTTTCTGGAACATTTTTTCTGGACATCTTTAGCACCAACGGTGTGGCCACTGTTGCTCAGTGGTCAGTGCGTGTGGGGTACAACCCCAAATGTTTTGCAACCTTTTTTTCAGGACATCTTCACCACCAATTGGACGGTGTGGCCACTGTTGCTCAGTGGTCGGGGCGTTCGGCGCACAAGAACAACTTTTCTGAAATATTTTTCCGGAGATCTTTTAGCACCAATTGGACGGTGTGGCTACTGTTGCTCAGTAGTCAGTGCGTCCGGCGTACACCCTAAAATCTTTTTTTTCCGGAGATCTTCTAGCACCAATTGGGTGGCGTGGCCACTGTTGTTCTGTGGTCAGCGCATTCGGCACACTTCACCAAATTTTCTGAAATTTTTTTTGCGGAGATCTTTTATCACCAGCTGGACGGTGTGGCCACTGTTGTTCTGTGGTCAGTGCGTTCGGCGCACAAGAACAAATTTTCTGAAATTTTTTTTTTGCGGAGATCTTTTAGCACCAACTGGACGGTGTGGCTACTGTTCATCTGTGGTCAGTGCGTGCGGCGTACAACCCAAAATCTTCTGCGACCTTTTCTGCAAATTTTGTGGATTATTTTTTCTGAACATCTTTAGCATCAACGGTGTGGCCACTGTTACTCAGTGTTCAGTTTGTGAAGAGTACAACTCCACATCCTTTTTTTCAGGAGATCTTTTAGCATTAATTGCATGTTGTGGCTACTGTTGCTCAGTGGTCAGTGCGTGCGGCGTACAACCCCAAATCTTCTGCGACCTTTTCTGCAAATTTTGTGGGAAATTTTTTCTGGACATCTTTAGCACCAATGCTGTGGCCACTGTTGCTCAGTGATCAGTGCGTGTGGGGTACAACCCCACATCTTTTGCAACCTTTTCTACAGGACATCTTCATCACCAATTGGACGGTGTGGCTTATGTTGCACAGTGGTTAGTGCGTGCGGCATTCAAGCCCAAATCTCCTTTTCTGCAAATTTTGTGGAACATTTTTTCTGAACATCTTTAGCACCAACGGTGTGGCCACTGTTGCTCAGTGATCAGTGCGTGTGGGGTAAAACCCCAAATCTTTTGCAACCGTTTATTTCAGGACATCTTTACCACCAATTGGACGGTGTGGCCACTCTTGTTCTGTGGTCAGTGCGTTCGGCGCACTTCACGAAATTTTCTCAAACTTTTTTTTCAGGAGATCTTTTAGCATCAATTGGATGGTGTGGCTACTGTTGCTCTGCGGTCAGTGAGTTCGGCGCACTTCACCAAATTTTCTAAATTTTTTTTTCTGCAGATCTTTTAGCATCAATTAAATGGCGTGGCTACTGTTGCTCAGTGGTCAATGCGTACGGCGTACAACCCCAAATCTTTTGTAACCGTTTTTTTCAGGACATCTTTACCACCAATTGGACGGTGTGGCCACTGTTGCGCTGCGGTCAGTGCGTTCGGCGCACTTCACCAAATTTTATAAAACTTTTTTTTCCGGAGATCTTTTAGCACCAATTGCACGGTGTGGCTAATGTTGCTCATTGGTCAGTGCGTGCGGCGGGCAACCCAAAATCTTCTGCGACATTTTCTGCAAATTTTCTGGATATCTTTAGCACCAACGGTGTTGCCATGGTTGCTCAGTGGTCAGTGCGTGTGGGGTACAACCCCACATCTTTTGCAACCTTTTCTACAGGACATCTTCATCGCCAATTGAACGGTGTGGCTAATGTTGCTCAGTGGTTAGTGCGTGCGGCGTTCAAGCCCAAATCTTCTGCAACCTTTTCTGCAAATTTTGTGGAGCATCTTTTCTGGACATCTTTAGCACCAACGGTGTGGCCATTGTTGCTCAGTGGTCAGTGCGTGTGGTTTACAGCCCCAAATCTACGCGTGCGGCGTACAACCATGAATCTTCTGCAACCTTTTCTGCAAATGTTCTGGATATCTTTACCACCAACGATGTGGCCACTGTTGCTCAGTGGTCAGTGCGTGTGGGGTACAACCCCACATCTTTTGCAACCTTTTCTACAGGACATCTTCATCGCCAATTGGACGGTGTGGCTACTGTTGCTCAGTGGTTAGTGCGTGCGGCTTTCAAGCCCAAATCTTCTGCAACCTTTTCTGCAAATTTTGTGGAACATTGTTTCTGAACATCTTTAGCACCAACGGTGTGGCCACTGTTGCTCAGTGGTCAGTGCGTGTGGGGTACAACCCCAAATCTTTTGCAACCTTTTTTTCAGGACAGCTTCATCACCAATTGGACGGTGTGGCTAATGTTGCTCAGTGGTTAGTGCATGCGGCGTACAACCCCAAATCTTCTGCGACCTTTTCTGCAAATTTTCTGGATATCTTTACCACCAACGATGTGGCCACTGTTGCTCAGTGGTCAGTGCGTGTGGGGTACAACACCACATCTTTTGCAACCTTTTCTACAGGACATCTTCATTGCCAATTGGACGGTGTGGCTACTGTTGCTCAGTGGTTAGTGCGTGCGGCTTTCAAGCCCAAATCTTCTGCAACCTTTTCTGCAAATTTTGTGGAACATTTTTTCTGAACATCTTTAGCACCAACGGTGTGGCCACTGTTGCTCAGTGGTCAGTGCGTGTGGGGTACTACCCCAAATCTTTTGCAACCTTTTTTTCAGGACAGCTTCATCACCAATTGGACGGTGTGGCTAATGTTGCTCAGTGGTTAGTGCATGCGGCGTACAACCCCAAATCTTCTGCGACCTTTTCTGCAAATTTTCTGGATATCTTTAGCACCATCGGTGTGGCCACTCTTGCTCAGTGGTCAGTGCGTGTGGGGTACAACCAAACATCGTTTGCAACCTTTTCTACAGGACATCTTCATCGCCAATTGGACGGTGTGGCTAATGTTGCTCAGTGGTTAGTGCGTGCGGCGTTCAAGCCCAAATCTTCTGCAACCTTTTCTGCAAATTTTGTGGAACATTTTTTCTGAACATCTTTAGCACCAACGGTGTGGCCACTGTTGCTCAGTGGTCAGTGCGTGTGGGGTACAACCCCAAATCTTTTGCAACGTTTTTTTCAGGACATCTTCATCATCAATTGGACGGTGTGGCTAATGTTGCTCAGTGGTTAGTGCATGCGGTGTACAACCCCAAATCTTCTGCAACTTTTCTTCAAATTTTCTGGTAAATTTTTTCTGGATATCTTTAGCACCAACGGCGTGGGGACTGTTGGTCAGTGGTCAGTGCATGTGGGGTACAACCCCAAATCTTTTGCAACCTTTTTTTCAGGACATCTTCATCACCAATTGGACGGGGTGGCTAATGTTGCTCAGTGGTTAGTGCATGCGGCGTTCAACCCCAAATCTTCTGCAACTTTTCTTCAAATTTTCTGGTAAATTTTTTCTGGATATCTTTAGCACCAACGGCGTGGGGACTGTTGCTCAGTAGTCAGTGCATGTGGGGTACAACCCCAAATCTTTTGCAACCTTTTTTTCAGGACATCTTCATCACCAATTGGACGGTGTGGCTAATGTTGCTCATTGGTCAGTGCGTGCGGCGTACAACCCCAAATCTTCTGCGACCTTTTCTGCAAATTTTCTGGATATCTTTAGCACCAACGGTGTGGCCACTGTTGCTCAGTGGTCAGTGCGTGTGGGGTACAACCCCAAATCTTTTGCAACCTTTTTTTCAGGACATCTTCATCACCAATTGGATGGTGTGGCTACTGTTGTTCTGTGGTCAGTGCGTTCGGCGCACAAGAACAAATTTTCTGAAATTTTTTTTCCGGAGATCTTCTAGCATAAATTGGATGGTGCTGCCACTGTTGTTCTGTGGTCAGTGCGCTCGGCGCACAAGAACAAATTTTCTAAAATTTTTTTCCCGGAGATCTTTTAGCACCAATTGGATGGTGTTGCCACTATTGTTCCACTATCACCAGATTTACTGAAATTTTTTTTCCGGAGATCTTTTAGCACCAATTGGACGGTGTGGCTACTGTTGCTCAGTGGTCGGTGCGTTCGGCGCGTTCGGCGCACAAGAACAAATTTTCTGAAATTTTTTTTCCGGAGACCTTTTAGCACCAATTGGATGGTGTTGCCACTGTTATTCTGTGGTCAGTGCGTTCGGCGCACTTCACCAAATTGTCTGAAATTTTTTTTCCGGAGATCTTATAGCACCAATTGGATGGTGTGGCTACTATTGCTCAGTGCTCGGCGCGTTCGGCGCACAAGAACAAATTTTCTGAAATTTTTTTTCCGGAGAACTTTTAGCACCAATTGGATGGTGTTGCCACTGTTGCTCTGTGGTCGGCGTACGAGAACAAATTTTCTAAAATTTTTTTCCCGGAGATCTTTTAGCATCAATTGGATGGTGGTGCCACTGTTGTTTTTTCGTCAGTGCGCTCGGGGCACTTCAAAAGATTTTCTGAAATTTTTTTTTCTGGAGATCCTTTAGCACCAATTGCACGGTGTGGCTAATGTTGCTCATTGGTCAGTGCGTGCGGCGTACAACCCAAAATCTTTTGCGACCTTTTCTGCAAATTTTCTGGATACCTTTACAACCAACGGTGTGGCTAATGTTGCTCAGTGGTTAGTGCGTGCGGCGTACAACGCCAAATCTTCTGCAACCTTTGGAACATTTTGTGGAACATTTTTTCTGGACATCTTTAGCACCAACGGTGTGGCCACTGTTGCTCAGTGTTCAACTTGTGAGGCGTGCAACTTCACATCCTTTTTTTCAGGAGATCTTTTAGCATCAATTGGATGGTGTGGCCACTGCTATTCTGTGGTCAGTGCGTTCGGCGCACTTCACCAAATTTTATAAAATTTTGTTTTCCGGAGATCTTTTAGCACCAATTGCACGGTGTAGCTAATGTTGCTCATTGGTCAGTGCGTGCGGCGTACAACCCAAAATCTTCTGCGACGTTTTCTGCAAATTTTCTGGATATCTTTAGCACCAACGGTGTGTCCAATGTTGCTCAGTGTTCAGTGCGTGTGGGGTACAATCCCAAATCTTTTGCAAAAGTTTTTTCAGGTCATCCTTACCACCAATTCGACGGTGTGGCCATTGTTGCTCAGTGTTCAGTTTGTGAGGCGTGCAACTCCACATCCTTTTTTTCAGGAGATCTTTTAGCATCAATTGGATGGTGTGGCCACTGCTATTCTGTGGTCAGTGTGTTCGTCGCACTTCACCAAATTTTCTAAAATTTTTTTTTCCGGAGATCTTTTAACACCAATTGGATGGTGTGATAATGTTGCTCAGTGGTCGGTGCATGTGGGGTACAACCCCAAATCTTTTGCAACGGTTTTTTCAGGGCATCTTTACCACCAATAGGATGGTGTGGCTACTGTCGCTCAGTGTTCAGTTTATGAGGAGTACATAAAGGAGAGGAGTGTGGCCACAGTTACTCAGTGTTCAGTTTGTGAGGCGTGCAACTCCGCATCCTTTCTTTCAGTAGATCTTTTAGCATCAATTGGATGGTGTGGCTACTGTTGCTCAGTGGTCAGTGCGTGCGGCGTACAACCTCCAATCTTCTGTGACCTTTCTGCAAATTTTGTGGAACATTTTTTATGGACATCTTTAGCACCAACGGTGTGGCTAATGTTGCTCAGTGGTTAGTGCGTGCGGCGTACAACCCCAAATCTTCTGCAACCTTTTCTGCAAATTTTGTGGAACATTTTTTCTGGACATATTTAGCACCAACGGTGTGGCCATTGTTGCTCAGTGTTCAATTTGTGAGGCGTGCAACTTCACATCCTTTTTTCAGGAGATCTTTTAGCATCAATTGGATGGTGTGGCCACTGCTATTCTGTGGTCAGTGCGTTCGGAGCACTTCACCAAATTTTATAAAATTTTGTTTTCCGGAGATCTTTTAGCACCAATTGCACGGTGTAGCTAATGTTGCTCATTGGTCAGTGCGTGCGGCGTACAACCCAAAATCTTCTGCGACCTTTTCTGCAAATTTTCTGGATATCTTTAGCACCAACGGTGTGTCCACTGTTGCTCAGTGTTCAGTGCGTGTGGTTTACAACCCCAAATCTTTTGCAACTTTTATTCAGGACATCTTCATCACCAATTGGACGGAGTGGCCACTGTTGCTCTGCGGTCAGTGCGTTCGGCGCACTTCACCAAATTTTATAAAATTTTGTTTTCCGGAGATCTTTTGGCACCAATTGCACGGTGTAGCTAATGTTGCTCTGCGGTCAGTGCGTTCGGCGCACTTCACCAAATTTTATAAAATTTTTTTTTCCGGAGATCTTTTAGCACCAATTGCACGGTGTGGCTAATGTTGCTCATTGGTCAGTGCGTGCGGCGGACAACCCAAAATCTTCTGCGACCTTTTCTGCAAATTTTCTGGATACCTTTAGCACCAACGGTGTGGCTAATGTTGCTCAGTGTTCAGTGCGTGTGGGGTACAATCCCAAATCTTTTGCAAAAGTTTTTTCAGGTCATCCTTACCACCAATTCGACGGTGTGGCCATTGTTGCTCAGTGTTCAGTTTGTGAGGCGTGCAACTCCACATCCTTTTTTTCAGGAGATCTTTTAGCATCAATTGGATGGTGTGGCTACTGTTGCTCAGTGGTCAGTGCGTGCGGCGTACAACCTCCAATCTTCTGTGACCTTTCTGCAAATTTTGTGGAACATTTTTTATGGACATCTTTAGCACCAACGGTGTGGCTAATGTTGCTCAGTGGTTAGTGCGTGCGGCGTACAACCCCAAATCTTCTGCAACCTTTTCTGCAAATTTTGTGGAACATTTTTTCTGGACATATTTAGCACCAACGGTGTGGCCATTGTTGCTCAGTGTTCAATTTGTGAGGCGTGCAACTTCACATCCTTTTTTCAGGAGATCTTTTAGCATCAATTGGATGGTGTGGCCACTGCTATTCTGTGGCCAGTGCGTTCGGCGCACTTCACCAAATTTTATAAAATTTTGTTTTCCGGAGATCTTTTAGCACCAATTGCACGGTGTAGCTAATGTTGCTCATTGGTCAGTGCGTGCGGCGTACAACCCAAAATCTTCTGCGACCTTTTCTGCAAATTTTCTGGATACCTTTAGCACCAACGGTGTGGCTAATGTTGCTCAGTGGTTAGTGCGTGCGGCGTACAACCCCAAATCTTCCGCAACCTTTTCTGCAAATTTTGTGGAACATTTTTTCTGGACATCTTTAGCACCAACGGTGTGGCCACTGTTGCTCAGTGTTCAGTTTGTGAGGCGTGCAACTCCACATCCTTTTTTTCAGGAGATCTTTTAGCATCAATTGGATGGTGTGGCCACTGCTATTCTGTGGTCAGTGTGTTCGTCGCACTTCACCAAATTTTCTAAAATTTTTTTTTCCGGAGATCTTTCAACACCAATTGGATGGTGTGATAATGTTGCTCAGTGGGCAGTCCATGCGGCGTACAACCCCAAATCTTCTGCAACTTTTCTTCAAATTTTCTGGTAAATTTTTTCTGGATATCTTTAGCACCAACGGCGTGGGGACTGTTGCTCAGTGGTCGGTGCATGTGGGGTACAACCCCAAATCTTTTGCAACGGTTTTTTCAGGGCATCTTTACCACCAATAGGATGGTGTGGCTACTGTCGCTCAGTGTTCAGTTTATGAGGAGTACATAAAGGAGAGGAGTGTGGCCACTGTTGCTCAGTGTTCAGTTTGTGAGGCGTGCAACTCCGCATCCTTTCTTTCAGTAGATCTTTTAGCATCAATTGGATGGTGTGGCTACTGTTGCTCAGTGGTCAGTGCGTGCGGCGTACAACCTCCAATCTTCTGTGACCTTTCTGCAAATTTTGTGGAACATTTTTTATGGACATCTTTAGCACCAACGGTGTGGCCACTGTTGCTCAGTGGTCAGTGCGTGTGGGGTACAACCCCAAATCTTTTGCAACCTTTTTTTCAGGACATCTTCATCAGCAATTGTTCGGTGTGGCTAATGCTGCTCAGTCGTTAGTGCGTGCGGTGTACAACCCCAAATCTTCTGCAACCTTTTCTGCAAATTTTCTGGATACCTTTAGCACCAACGGTGTGGCTAATGTTGCTCAGTGGTTAGTGCGTGCGGTGTACAACCCCAAATCTTCTGCAACCTTTTCTGCAAATTTTGTGGAACATTTTTTCTGGACATATTTAGCACCAACGGTGTGGCCACTGTTGCTCAGTGTTCAATTTGTGAGGCGTGCAACTTCACATCCTTTTTTCAGGAGATCTTTTAGCATCAATTGGATGGTGTGGCCACTGCTATTCTGTGGTCAGTGCGTTCGGAGCACTTCACCAAATTTTATAAAATTTTGTTTTCCGGAGATCTTTTAGCACCAATTGCACGGTGTAGCTAATGTTGCTCATTGGTCAGTGCGTGCGGCGTACAACCCAAAATCTTCTGCGACCTTTTCTGCAAATTTTCTGGATATCTTTAGCACCAACGGTGTGTCCACTGTTGCTCAGTGTTCAGTGCGTGTGGTTTACAACCCCAAATCTTTTGCAACTTTTATTCAGGACATCTTCATCACCAATTGGACGGAGTGGCCACTGTTGCTCTGCGGTCAGTGAGTTCGGCGCACTTCACCAAATTTTATAAAATTTTGTTTTCTGGAGATCTTTTGGCACCAATTGCACGGTGTAGCTAATGTTGCTCATTGGTCAGTGCGTGCGGCGTACAACCCAAAATCTTCTGCGACCTTTTTTGCAAATTTTCTGGATACCTTTAGCACCAACGGTGTGGCTAATGTTGCTCAGTGGTAAGTGCGTGCGGCGTACAACCCCAAATCTTCTGCAACCTTTTCTGCAAATTTTGTGGAACATTTTTTCTGGACATCTTTAGCACCAACGGTGTGGCCACTGTTGCTCAGTGTTCAATTTGTGAGGCGTGCAACTTCACATCCTTTTTTTCAGGAGATCTTTTAGCATCAATTGGATGGTGTGGCCACTGCTATTCTGTGGTCAGTGCGTTCGGCGCACTTCACCAAATTTTATAAAATTTTGTTTTCCGGAGATCTTTTAGCACCAATTGCATGGTGTAGCTAATGTTGCTCATTGGACTGTGCGTGCGGCGTACAACCCAAAATCTTCTGCGACCTTTTCTGCAAATTTTCTGGATACCTTGCTCACTGTTGCTCAGTGTTCAGTGCGTGTGGGGTACAACCCCAAATCTTTTGCAACCGTTTTTTCAGGTCATCCTTACCACCAATTCGACGGTGTGGCCATTGTTGCTCAGTGTTCAGTTTGTGAGGCGTGCAACTCCACATCCTTTTTTTCAGGAGACCTTTTAGCATCAATTGGATGGTGTGGCCACTGCTATTCTGTGGTCAGTGTGTTCGTCGCACTTCACCAAATTTTCTAAAATTTTTTTTTCCGGAGATCTTTAAACACCAATTGGATGGTGTGATAATGTTGCGCTGTGGGCAGTCCATGAGGCGTACAACCCAAAATCTTCTGCGACCTTTTTTGCAAATTTTCTGGACATCTTTAGCACCAACGGTGTGGCCACTGTTGCTCAGTGTTCAGTGCGTGTGGGGTACAACCCCAAATCTTTTGCAACCGTTTTTTCAGGGCATCTTTACCTCCAATTGGATGGTTTTGCCACTGTTGCTCAGTGTTCAGTTTGTGAGGAGTACAACTCCACATCCTTTTTTCAGGAGATCTGTTAGCATCAGTTGGATAGTGTGGCTACTGTTGCTCAGTGGTCAGTGCGTGCGGCGTACAACCTCAAATCTTCTGGGACCTTTTCTGCAAATTTTGTGGATTATTTTTTCTGGACATCTTTAGCACCAATTGGATGGTTTTGCCACTGTTGCTCAGTGTTCAGTTTGTGAGGAGTACAACTCCACATCCTTTTTTCATGAGATCTGTTAGCATCAGTTGGATGGTGTGGCTACTGTTGCTCAGTGGTCAGTGCGTGCGGCGTACAACCTCAAATCTTATGCGACCTTTTCTACAAATTTTCCGGAACATTTTTTCTGAACTTCTTTAGCATCAACGGTGTGGCTACTGTTGCTCAGTGTTAAGTGCGTGTGGGGTACAACCCCAAATATTCTGCAACCTTTTCTGCAAATTTTCTGGAACATTCTTTCTGGACATCTTTAGCACCAACGGTGTGGCCACTGTTGATCAGTGTTCAGTGCGTGTGGGGTACAACCCCAAATCTTTTACAACTGTTTTTTCAGGGCATTTTTACCACCAATTGGATGGTTTTGCCACTGTTGCTCAGTGTTCAGTTTGTGAGGAGTACAACTCCACATCCTTTTTTCAGGAGATCTGTTAGCATCAGTTGGATGGTGTGGCTACTGTTGCTCAGTGGTCAGTGCGTGCGGCGTACAACCTCAAATCTTATGCGACCTTTTCTACAAATTTTCCGGAACATTTTTTCTGAACATCTTTAGCATCAACGGTGTGGCTACTGTTGCTCAGTGTTAAGTGCGTGTGGGGTACAACCCCAAATATTCTGCAACCTTTTCTGCAAATTTTCTGGAACATTCTTTCTGGACATCTTTAGCACCAACGGTGTGGCCAATGTTGCTCAGTGGTCAGTGCGTGTGGGGTATAACCCCAAATCTTTTGCAACCTTTTTTTCAGGTCATCTTCATCACCAATTGGACGGTGTGGCTAATGTTGCTCAGTGGTTAGTGCATGCGGCGTACAACCCCAAATCTTCTGCAACCTTTTCTACAAATTTTCCGGAACATTTTTTCTGAACATCTTTATCACCAACGGTGTGGCCACTGTTGCTCAGTGTTCAGATTGTGAGGCGTACAACTCCAAATCCTTTTTTTCAGTAGATCTTTTAGCTTCAATTGGACGGAGTGGCTAATGTTGCTCAGTGGTTAGTGCGTGCGGCGTACAACCCCAAATCTTCTGCAACCTTTTCTGCAAACTTTCTGGAACATTCTTTCAGGACATCTTTAGCACCAACGGTGTGGATACTGATGCTCATTGGTCAGTGCATGTGGGGTACATTCCCAAATCTTTTGCAACCTTTTTTTCAGGACATCTTCACCACCAATTGGACGGTGATGCCACTGTTGCTCAGTGTTCAGTTTGTGAGGCGTGCAACTCCACATCCTTTTTTTCCGGAGATCTTTTAGCACCAATTGGACGGTGTGAATAATGTTGCTCAGTGGTCAGTGCGTGTGGGGTACAACCCCAAATCTTTTACAACCGTTTTTTCAGGACATCTTCATCACCAATTGGACGGTGTGAATAATGCTACTCAGTGGTTAGTGCGTGCATCATACAACCCCAAATCTTCTGCAACCTTTTCTGCAAATTTTCAGGAACATTTTTTTTGGACATCTTTAGCATCAACGGTGTGAATAATGTTGCTCAGTGGTTATTGCGTGCGTTGTACAAACCCAAATCTTCTGCAACCTTTTCTGCAAATTTTCTGGAATATTTTTTTTGGACATCTTTAGCACCAACGGTGTGGCCACTGTTGCTCAGTGGTTAGTGCGTGCGGCGTGCAACTCTACATCCTTTTTTTCAGAAGATTTTTAGCCTCAATTGGATGGTGTGGCCACTGTTATTCTGTGGTCAGTGCGTTCGGCGCCCTTCACCAAATTTTCTGAGATTTTATTTCCGGAGATCTTTTAACATCAATTGGATGGTGTGGCCACTGTTGATCTATGGTAGGTGCGTTCGGCGCGCTTCACCAAATTTATTGAAATTTTTTTCCGGAGTTCTTTCATCATCAATTGGATAGTGTGGCCACTGTTGTTCTGTGGTCAGTGCGTTCGGCGCACTTCACCAAATTTATTGGAATTTTTTTCCGGAGATCTTTTAGCATCAATTGGATGGTGTGGCCACTGTTGTTCTGTGGTCAGTGCGTTCGGCGCACTTCACCAAATATTCTGAAATTTTTTTTCCGGAGATCTTTTAGCACCAATTGCATGGTGTGGCCACTGTTGTTCTGTGGTCAGTGCGTTCGGCGCACTTCACCAAATATTCTGAAATTTTTTTTTTCGGAGACCTTTTAGCACCAATTGGCTACTGTTGCTCAGTGGTCGGCGCGTTCGGCGCACAAGAGCAAATTTTCTGAATTTTTTTTTCCGGAGATCTTATAGCACCAATTGGACGGTGTGGCCACTGTTGATCTGTGATCAGTGCGTTCGGCATACAACCCCAAATCTTTTTTTTCCGAAGATCTTTTAGCACCAATTAGATGGTGTGGCCACTGTTGTTCTGTGGTAAGTGCGTTCGGCGCACTTCACGAAATTTTCTGAAATTTTTTTTTGAAGATCTTTTAGCATCAATTGGATGGTGTGGCCACTGTTGTTCTGTGGTTAGTGCATTCGGCGCACTTCTCCAAATTTATTGAAATTTTTTTCCGGAGATCTTATAGCACCAATTGGACGATGTGGCCACTGTTGCTCAGTGGTCAGTGCGTTCGGCATACAACCCCAAATCTTTTTTTTCAGAAGATCTTTTAGCATCAATTGGATGGTGTGGCCACTGTTGTTCTGTGGTCAGTGCGTTCGGCGCACTTCACCAAATATTTTGAATTTTTTTTTTCGGAGATCTTTTTGCACCAATTGGACGGTGTGGCTACTGTTGCTCAGTGGTTGGCGCGCTCGGCGCACAACAACAAATTTCCCGAGATTTTTTTTCCGGAGATTTGTTAGCACCAATTGGATGGTGTGGCCACTGTTTTTCTGTGGTCAGTGCGTTCAAGTGCGCACAAGAACAAATTTTCTGAAATTTTTTTTCCGGAGATCTTTTAGCACTAATACGACGGTGTGGCCACTGTAGCTCAGTGGTCAGTGCGTCCGGCGTACAATCCCCAAATCTTTTTTTCAAGAGATCTTTTAGCATCAATTGGACGGTGTGGCCACTGTTGCTCAGTGGTCAGTGCATCCGGCGTACAACCCCATATCTTTTTTTTCCGGAGATCTTTTAGCACCAAAAGATGGTGTGGCCACTGTTATTCTGTGGGCACTGAGATCTTTTAGCATCAATTGGGTGGTGTGGATACTGTTGTTCTGTGGTCAGTGCGTTCGGCGCACTTCACCAAATTTTCTGAAATTTTTTTTCCGGAGAACTTTTACCACCAATTGGACGGTGTGGCCACTGTTGCTCAGTGGTCAGTGCGTCCGGCGTACAACCCCAAATCCTTTTTTTCAGGAGATGTTTTAGCATCAATTGGACGGTGTGGCCACTGTTGCTCAGTGTTCAGTGTATCCGGCGTACAACCCCAAATCTTTTTTTTCCGGAGATCTCCTAGCACCAATTGGATGGTGTGGACACTGTGGTTCTGTGGTCAGTGCGTTCGTCGCTCTTCACCAAATACTCTGAAATTTTTATTCCGGAGATCTTTTAGCACTAATTGGACGGTGTGGCCACTGTTGCTCAGTAGTCAGTGCGTCCGGCGAACAACACCAAATCTTTTTTTTCCGGAGATCTTCTAGCACCAATTGGACGGTGTGGCTACTGTTGCTCAGTGGTCAGTGCGTCCGGCGTACAACCCCAAATCTTTTTTTTCAGGATATCTTTTAGCATCAATTGGATGGTGTGGCCACTGTGGTTCTGTGGTCAGTGCGTTCAGAGCACTTCACCAAATACTATGAAATTTTTTTATTCGGAGATCTGTTAGCACCAAGTGGACGGTGTGGCTACTGTTGCTCAGTGGTCGGAGCGCTCGGCGCACAACAACAAATTTTCTGAGATTTTTTTTCCGTAGATCTTATAGCGCCAATTGGATGGTGTGGCCACTGTTGTTCTGTGGTCAGTGCGTTCGGCGCACTTCACCAAATATTTTGAATTTTTTTTTTCGGAGATCTTTTTGCACCAATTGGACGGTGTGGCTACTGTTGCTCAGTGGTCAGTGCGTCCGGCGTACAACCCCAAATCTTTTTTTTCAGGATATCTTTTAGCATCAATTGGATGGTGTGGCCACTGTGGTTCTGTGGTCAGTGCGTTCAGAGCACTTCACCAAATACTATGAAATTTTTTTATTCGGAGATCTGTTAGCACCAAGTGGACGGTGTGGCTACTGTTGCTCAGTGGTCGGAGCGCTCGGCGCACAACAACAAATTTTCTGAGATTTTTTTTCCGTAGATCTTATAGCGCCAATTGGATGGTGTGGCCACTGTTGTTCTGTGGTCAGTGCGTTCGGCGCACTTCACCAAATATTTTGAATTTTTTTTTTCGGAGATCTTTTTGCACCAATTGGACGGTGTGGCTACTGTTGCTCAGTGGTTGGCGCGCTCGGCGCACAACAACAAATTTCCCGAGATTTTTTTTCCGGAGATTTGTTAGCACCAATTGGATGGTGTGGCCACTGTTTTTCTGTGGTCAGTGCGTTCAAGTGCGCACAAGAACAAATTTTCTGAAATTTTTTTTCCGGAGATCTTTTAGCACTAATACGACGGTGTGGCCACTGTAGCTCAGTGGTCAGTGCGTCCGGCGTACAATCCCCAAATCTTTTTTTTAAGAGATCTTTTAGCATCAATTGGACGGTGTGGCCACTGTTGCTCAGTGGTCAGTGCATCCGGCGTACAACCCCATATCTTTTTTTTCCGGAGATCTTTTAGCACCAAAAGATGGTGTGGCCACTGTTATTCTGTGGGCACTGAGATCTTTTAGCATCAATTGGATGGTGTGGATACTGTTGTTCTGTGGTCAGTGCGTTCGGCGCACTTCACCAAATTTTCTGAAATTTTTTTTCCGGAGAACTTTTACCACCAATTGGACGGTGTGGCCACTGTTGCTCAGTGGTCAGTGAGTCCGGCGTACAACCCCAAATCCTTTTTTTCAGGAGATGTTTTAGCATCAATTGGACGGTGTGGCCACTGGTGCTCAGTGTTCAGTGTATCCGGCGTACAACCCCAAATCTTTTTTTTCCGGAGATCTCCTAGCACCAATTGGATGGTGTGGACACTGTGGTTCTGTGGTCAGTGCGTTCGTCGCTCTTCACCAAATACTCTGAAATTTTTATTCCGGAGATCTTTTAGCACCAATTGGACGGTGTGGCCACTGTTGCTCAGTAGTCAGTGCGTCCGGCGAACAACACCAAATCTTTTTTTTCCGGAGATCTTCTAGCACCAATTGGACGGTGTGGCTACTGTTGCTCAGTGGTCAGTGCGTCCGGCGTACAACCCCAAATCTTTTTTTTCAGGATATCTTTTAGCATCAATTGGATGGTGTGGCCACTGTGGTTCTGTGGTCAGTGCGTTCAGAGCACTTCACCAAATACTATGAAATTTTTTTATTCGGAGATCTGTTAGCACCAAGTGGACGGTGTGGCTACTGTTGCTCAGTGGTCGGAGCGCTCGGCGCACAACAACAAATTTTCTGAGATTTTTTTTCCGTAGATCTTATAGCGCCAATTGGATGGTGTGGCCACTGTTGTTTTGTGGTCAGTGCGTTCGGCGCACTTCACCAAATTTTCTGAAATTTATTTTCTGGAGATCTTTTAGCATCAATTGGACGGTGTGGCCACTGTTGCTCAGTGGTCAGTGCTTCCGGCGAACAACCCCAAATCTTTTTTTTCGTGCGTCCGGCGTCCGGCGTACAACCCCAAATCTTTCTTTTCTGGATATCTTTTAGCATCACTTGGATGGTGTGGCCACTGTTATTCTGTGGTCAGTGCGTTCGGCGCACTTCACCAAATTTTCTGAGACTTTATTTCCGGAGATCTTTTAGCACCAATTGGATGGTGTGGCCACTGTTGTTCTGAGGTCAGTGCGTTCGGCGCACTTCACCAAATTTTTTTTTCTGGAGATCTTTTAGCATCAATTGGATGGTGTGGCCACTGTTTTTCTGTGGTCAGTGCGTTCGGCGCACTTCACCAAATTTTCTGACATTTTTTTTCTGGAGATCTTCTTCTCAGTGGTCAGTGCTTCCGTCGAACAACCCCAAATCTTTTTTTTCAGGAGATCTTTTAGCATCAATTGGACGGTGTGGACACTGTTGCTCAGTTTTCAGTACATCCGGAGTACAACCCCAAATCTTTTTGTTCCGAAGAGCTTCTAGCACCAATTGGATGGTGTGTCCACTGTTGTTCTGTGGTGAGTGCGTTCGGCGCACTTCACCAAATTTTCTGAAATTTTTATTCCGGAGATCTTTTAGCACCAATTGGACGGTGTGGCCACTGTTGCTCAGTGGTCAGTGCGTCCGGCGAACAACCCCAAATCATTTATTTCAGGAGATCTTTTAGCATCAATTGGACGGTGTGGCCACTGTTGCTCAGTGGTCAGTGCGTCCGGCGTACAACCCCAAATCTTTCTTTTCAGGAGATCTTTTAGCATCAATTGGATGGTGTGGCCACTGTTGTTCTGTGGTCAGTTTGTTCGGCGCCCTTCACCAAATTTTCTGAGATTTTATTTCCGGAGATCTTTTAACATCAATTGGATGGTGTGGCCACTGTTGTTCTGTGGTCAGTGCATTCGGCGCTCTTCACCAAATTTTCTCAAACTTTTTTTTCAGGAGATCTTTTAGCATCAATTGGATGGTGTGGCTACTGTTGCTCAGTGGTCAGTGCGTGTGGGGTAAAACCCCAAATCTTTTGCAACCGTTTATTTCAGGACATCTTTACCACCAATTGGACGGTGTGGCCACTCTTGTTCTGTGGTCAGTGCGTTCGGCGCACTTCACGAAATTTTCTCAAACTTTTTTTTCAGGAGATCTTTTAGCATCAATTGGATGGTGTGGCTACTGTTGCTCTGCGGTCAGTGAGTTCGGCGCACTTCACCAAATTTTCTAATTTTTTTTTTTCTGCAGATCTTTTAGCATCAATTAAATGGCGTGGCTACTGTTGCTCAGTGGTCAATGCGTGCGGCGTACAACCCCAAATCTTTTGCAACCGTTTTTTTCAGGACATCTTTACCACCAATTAGACGGTGTGGCCACTGTTGCTCTGCTGTCAGTGCGTTCGGAGCACTTCACCAAATTTTCTAAAATTTTTTTTTTCCGGAGATCTTTTAGTACCAATTGGACGGTGTGATAATGTTGCAGTGGTCAGTGCGTGCGGCGTACAACCTCAAATCTTCTGCGACCTTTTCTGCAAATTTTCTGGAAAATTTATTCTGGATATCTTTAGCACCAATGGTGTGGCCACTGTTGCTCAGTGTTCAGTGCGTGTGGGGTACAACCCCAAATCTTTTGCAACCGTTTTTTCAGGACATCCTTACCACCAATTCGACGGTGTGGCCACTGTTGCTCAGTGTTCAGTTTGTGAGGCGTACAACTCCAAATCCTTTTTTTCAGTAGATCTTTTAGCATCAATTGGATGGTGTGGCTACTGTTGCTCAGTGGTCAGTGCGTGCGGCGTACAACCTCAAATCTTTTTTTTTCAGGATATCTTTTAGCATCAATTGGACGGTGTGGGCACTGTTGCTCAGTGTACGGTGTACAACCCCAAATCTTTTTTTTTCAGGAGATCTTTTAGCATCAATTGGACGGTGTGACCACTGTTGCTCAGTGGTCAGTGCGTCAGGCGTACAACACCAAATCTTTTTTTTCCGGAGATCTTCTAGCACCAATTGGACGGTGTGGCTACTGTTGCTCAGTGGTCAGTGCGTCCGGCGTACAACCCCAAATCTTTTTTTTCAGGATATCTTCTAGCATCAATTGGATGGTGTAGCCACTCTTGTTCTGTGGTCAGTGCGTTCGGCGCACTTCACCAAATTTTCTGAGACTTTATTTCCGGAGATCTTTTAGCACCAATTGGATGGTGTGGCCACTGTTGTTCTGAGGTCAGTGCGTTCGGCGCACTTCACCAAATTTTTTTTTCTGGAGATCTTTTAGCATCAATTGGATGGTGTGGCCACTGTTTTTCTGTGGTCAGTGCGTTCGGCGCACTTCACCAAATTTTCTGAAATTTTTTTTCTGGAGAAATTCTTCTCAGTGGTCAGTGCTTCCGGCGAACAACCCCAAATCTTTTTTTTCAGGAGATCTTTTAGCATCAATTGGACGGTGTGGACACTGTTGCTCAGTTTTCAGTGCATCCGGAGTACAACCCCAAATCTTTTTTTTCCGAAGAGCTTCTAGCACCAATTGGATGGTGTGTCCACTGTTGTTCTGTGGTGAGTGCGTTCGGCGCACTTCACCAAATTTTCTGAAATTTTTATTCCGGAGATCTTTTAGCACCAATTGGACGGTGTGGCCACTGTTGTTCTGTGGTCAGTGCATTCGGCGCTCTTCACCAAATTTTCTCAAACTTTTTTTTCAGGAGATCTTTTAGCATCAATTGGATGGTGTGGCTACTGTTGCTCAGTGGTCAGTGCGTGTGGGGTAAAACCCCAAATCTTTTGCAACCGTTTATTTCAGGACATCTTTACCACCAATTGGACGGTGTGGCCACTCTTGTTCTGTGGTCAGTGCGTTCGGCGCACTTCACGAAATTTTCTCAAACTTTTTTTTCAGGAGATCTTTTAGCATCAATTGGATGGTGTGGCTACTGTTGCTCTGCGGTCAGTGAGTTCGGCGCACTTCACCAAATTTTCTAAATTTTTTTTTCTGCAGATCTTTTAGCATCAATTAAATGGCGTGGCTACTGTTGCTCAGTGGTCAATGCGTGCGGCGTACAAACCCAAATCTTTTGCAACCGTTTTTTTCAGGACATCTTTACCACCAATTGGACGGTGTGGCCACTGTTGCTCTGCTGTCAGTGCGTTCGGAGAACTTCACCAAATTTTCTAAAATTTTTTTTTCTGGATATCTTTTAGCACCAATTGCACGGTGTGGCCACTGTTGTTCTGTGGTCAGTGCGTTTGGCGCACTTCACCAAATTTTCTGAAATTTTTTTTCTGGAGATCTTCTTCTCAGTGGTCAGTGCTTCCGGCGAACAACCCCAAATCTTTTTTTTCAGGAGATCTTTTAGCATCAATTGGACGGTGTGGACACTGTTGCTCAGTTTTCAGTGCATCCGGAGTACAACCCCAAATCTTTTTTTTCCGAAGAGCTTCTAGCACCAATTGGATGGTGTGTCCACTGTTGTTCTGTGGTGAGTGCGTTCGGCGCACTTCACCAAATTTTCTGAAATTTTTATTCCGGAGATCTTTTAGCACCAATTGGACGGTGTGGCCACTGTTGCTCAGTGGTCAGTGCGTCCGGCGAACAACCCCAAATCATTTATTTCAGGAGATCTTTTAGCATCAATTGGACGGTGTGGCCACTGTTGCTCAGTGGTCAGTGCGTCCGGCGTACAACCCCAAATCTTTCTTTTCAGGAGATCTTTTAGCATCAATTGGATGGTGTGGCCACTGTTGTTCTGTGGTCAGTTTGTTCGGCGCCCTTCACCAAATTTTCTGAGATTTTATTTTCGGAGATCTTTTAACATCAATTGGATGGTGTGGCCACTGTTGTTCTGTGGTCAGTGCATTCGGCGCTCTTCACCAAATTTTCTCAAACTTTTTTTTCAGGAGATCTTTTAGCATCAATTGGATGGTGTGGCCACTGTTGCTCAGTGTTCAGTGCGTGTGGGGTACAACCCCAAATCTTTTGCAACCGTTTTTTCAGGACATCCTTACCAATAATTCGACGGTGTGGCCACTGTTGCTCAGTGTTCAGTTTGTGAGGCGTACAACTCCAAATCCTTTTTTTCAGTAGATCTTTTAGCATCAATTGGATGGTGTGGCTACTGTTGCTCAGTGGTCAGTGCGTGCGGCGTACAACCTCAAATCTTTTTTTTTCAGGATATCTTTTAGCATCAATTGGACGGTGTGGGCACTGTTGCTCAGTGTACGGTGTACAACCCCAAATCTTTTTTTTTCAGGAGATCTTTTAGCATCAATTGGACGGTGTGACCACTGTTGCTCAGTGGTCAGTGCGTCAGGCGTACAACACCAAATCTTTTTTTTCCGGAGATCTTCTAGCACCAATTGGACGGTGTGGCTACTGTTGCTCAGTGGTCAGTGCGTCCGGCGTACAACCCCAAATCTTTTTTTTCAGGATATCTTCTAGCATCAATTGGATGGTGCAGCCACTCTTGTTCTGCGGTCAGTGCGTTCGGCGCACTTCACCAAATTTTCTGAAATTTTTATTCCGGAGATCTTTTAGCACCAATTGGACGGTGTGGCCACTGTTGCTCAGTAGTCAGTGCGTCCGGCGAACAACACCAAATCTTTTTTTTCCGGAGATCTTCTAGCACCAATTGGATGTTGTGGCCACTGTTGTTTTGTGGTCAGTGCGTGCGGCGCACTTCACCAAATTTTCTGAAATTTATTTTCTGGAGATCTTTTAGCATCAATTGGACGGTGTGGCCACTGTTGCTCAGTGGTCAGTGCTTCCGGCGAACAACCCCAAATCTTTTTTTTCGTGCGTCCGGCGTCCGGCGTACAACCCCAAATCTTTCTTTTCTGGATATCTTTTAGCATCACTTGGATGGTGTGGCCACTGTTATTCTGTGGTCAGTGCGTTCGGCACACTTCACCAAATTTTCTAATTTTTTTTTTTCTGCAGATCTTTTAGCATCAATTAAATGGCGTGGCTACTGTTGCTCAGTGGTCAATGCGTGCGGCGTACAACCCCAAATCTTTTGCAACCGTTTTTTTCAGGACATCTTTACCACCAATTAGACGGTGTGGCCACTGTTGCTCTGCTGTCAGTGCGTTCGGAGCACTTCACCAAATTTTCTAAAATTTTTTTTTTCCGGAGATCTTTTAGTACCAATTGGACGGTGTGATAATGTTGCAGTGGTCAGTGCGTGCGGCGTACAACCTCAAATCTTCTGCGACCTTTTCTGCAAATTTTCTGGAAAATTTATTCTGGATATCTTTAGCACCAATGGTGTGGCCACTGTTGCTCAGTGTTCAGTGCGTGTGGGGTACAACCCCAAATCTTTTGCAACCGTTTTTTCAGGACATCCTTACCACCAATTCGACGGTGTGGCCACTGTTGCTCAGTGTTCAGTTTGTGAGGCGTACAACTCCAAATCCTTTTTTTCAGTAGATCTTTTAGCATCAATTGGATGGTGTGGCTACTGTTGCTCAGTGGTCAGTGCGTGCGGCGTACAACCTCAAATCTTTTTTTTTCAGGATATCTTTTAGCATCAATTGGACGGTGTGGGCACTGTTGCTCAGTGTACGGTGTACAACCCCAAATCTTTTTTTTTCAGGAGATCTTTTAGCATCAATTGGACGGTGTGACCACTGTTGCTCAGTGGTCAGTGCGTCAGGCGTACAACACCAAATCTTTTTTTTCCGGAGATCTTCTAGCACCAATTGGACGGTGTGGCTACTGTTGCTCAGTGGTCAGTGCGTCCGGCGTACAACCCCAAATCTTTTTTTTCAGGATATCTTCTAGCATCAATTGGATGGTGTAGCCACTCTTGTTCTGTGGTCAGTGCGTTCGGCGCACTTCACCAAATTTTCTGAGACTTTATTTCCGGAGATCTTTTAGCACCAATTGGATGGTGTGGCCACTGTTGTTCTGAGGTCAGTGCGTTCGGCGCACTTCACCAAATTTTTTTTTCTGGAGATCTTTTAGCATCAATTGGATGGTGTGGCCACTGTTTTTCTGTGGTCAGTGCGTTCGGCGCACTTCACCAAATTTTCTGAAATTTTTTTTCTGGAGAAATTCTTCTCAGTGGTCAGTGCTTCCGGCGAACAACCCCAAATCTTTTTTTTCAGGAGATCTTTTAGCATCAATTGGACGGTGTGGACACTGTTGCTCAGTTTTCAGTGCATCCGGAGTACAACCCCAAATCTTTTTTTTCCGAAGAGCTTCTAGCACCAATTGGATGGTGTGTCCACTGTTGTTCTGTGGTGAGTGCGTTCGGCGCACTTCACCAAATTTTCTGAAATTTTTATTCCGGAGATCTTTTAGCACCAATTGGACGGTGTGGCCACTGTTGTTCTGTGGTCAGTGCATTCGGCGCTCTTCACCAAATTTTCTCAAACTTTTTTTTCAGGAGATCTTTTAGCATCAATTGGATGGTGTGGCTACTGTTGCTCAGTGGTCAGTGCGTGTGGGGTAAAACCCCAAATCTTTTGCAACCGTTTATTTCAGGACATCTTTACCACCAATTGGACGGTGTGGCCACTCTTGTTCTGTGGTCAGTGCGTTCGGCGCACTTCACGAAATTTTCTCAAACTTTTTTTTCAGGAGATCTTTTAGCATCAATTGGATGGTGTGGCTACTGTTGCTCTGCGGTCAGTGAGTTCGGCGCACTTCACCAAATTTTCTAAATTTTTTTTTCTGCAGATCTTTTAGCATCAATTAAATGGCGTGGCTACTGTTGCTCAGTGGTCAATGCGTGCGGCGTACAAACCCAAATCTTTTGCAACCGTTTTTTTCAGGACATCTTTACCACCAATTGGACGGTGTGGCCACTGTTGCTCTGCTGTCAGTGCGTTCGGAGAACTTCACCAAATTTTCTAAAATTTTTTTTTCTGGATATCTTTTAGCACCAATTGCACGGTGTGGCCACTGTTGTTCTGTGGTCAGTGCGTTTGGCGCACTTCACCAAATTTTCTGAAATTTTTTTTCTGGAGATCTTCTTCTCAGTGGTCAGTGCTTCCGGCGAACAACCCCAAATCTTTTTTTTCAGGAGATCTTTTAGCATCAATTGGACGGTGTGGACACTGTTGCTCAGTTTTCAGTGCATCCGGAGTACAACCCCAAATCTTTTTTTTCCGAAGAGCTTCTAGCACCAATTGGATGGTGTGTCCACTGTTGTTCTGTGGTGAGTGCGTTCGGCGCACTTCACCAAATTTTCTGAAATTTTTATTCCGGAGATCTTTTAGCACCAATTGGACGGTGTGGCCACTGTTGCTCAGTGGTCAGTGCGTCCGGCGAACAACCCCAAATCATTTATTTCAGGAGATCTTTTAGCATCAATTGGACGGTGTGGCCACTGTTGCTCAGTGGTCAGTGCGTCCGGCGTACAACCCCAAATCTTTCTTTTCAGGAGATCTTTTAGCATCAATTGGATGGTGTGGCCACTGTTGTTCTGTGGTCAGTTTGTTCGGCGCCCTTCACCAAATTTTCTGAGATTTTATTTTCGGAGATCTTTTAACATCAATTGGATGGTGTGGCCACTGTTGTTCTGTGGTCAGTGCATTCGGCGCTCTTCACCAAATTTTCTCAAACTTTTTTTTCAGGAGATCTTTTAGCATCAATTGGATGGTGTGGCCACTGTTGCTCAGTGTTCAGTGCGTGTGGGGTACAACCCCAAATCTTTTGCAACCGTTTTTTCAGGACATCCTTACCAATAATTCGACGGTGTGGCCACTGTTGCTCAGTGTTCAGTTTGTGAGGCGTACAACTCCAAATCCTTTTTTTCAGTAGATCTTTTAGCATCAATTGGATGGTGTGGCTACTGTTGCTCAGTGGTCAGTGCGTGCGGCGTACAACCTCAAATCTTTTTTTTTCAGGATATCTTTTAGCATCAATTGGACGGTGTGGGCACTGTTGCTCAGTGTACGGTGTACAACCCCAAATCTTTTTTTTTCAGGAGATCTTTTAGCATCAATTGGACGGTGTGACCACTGTTGCTCAGTGGTCAGTGCGTCAGGCGTACAACACCAAATCTTTTTTTTCCGGAGATCTTCTAGCACCAATTGGACGGTGTGGCTACTGTTGCTCAGTGGTCAGTGCGTCCGGCGTACAACCCCAAATCTTTTTTTTCAGGATATCTTCTAGCATCAATTGGATGGTGCAGCCACTCTTGTTCTGCGGTCAGTGCGTTCGGCGCACTTCACCAAATTTTCTGAAATTTTTATTCCGGAGATCTTTTAGCACCAATTGGACGGTGTGGCCACTGTTGCTCAGTAGTCAGTGCGTCCGGCGAACAACACCAAATCTTTTTTTTCCGGAGATCTTCTAGCACCAATTGGATGTTGTGGCCACTGTTGTTTTGTGGTCAGTGCGTGCGGCGCACTTCACCAAATTTTCTGAAATTTATTTTCTGGAGATCTTTTAGCATCAATTGGACGGTGTGGCCACTGTTGCTCAGTGGTCAGTGCTTCCGGCGAACAACCCCAAATCTTTTTTTTCGTGCGTCCGGCGTCCGGCGTACAACCCCAAATCTTTCTTTTCTGGATATCTTTTAGCATCACTTGGATGGTGTGGCCACTGTTATTCTGTGGTCAGTGCGTTCGGCACACTTCACCAAATTTTCTGAGACTTTATTTCCGGAGATCTTTTAGCACCAATTGGATGGTGTGGCCATTGTTGTTCTGAGGTCAGTGCGTTCGGCGCACTTCACCAAATTTTTTTTTCTGGAGATCTTTTAGCATCAATGGGATGGTGTGGCCACTGTTTTTCTGTGGTCAGTGCGTTCGGCGCACTTCACCAAATTTTCTGAAATTTTTCTTCTGGAGATCTTCTTCTCAGTGGTCAGTGCTTCCGGCGAACAACCCCAAATCTTTTTTTTCAGGAGATCTTTTAGCATCAATTGGACGGTGTGGACACTGTTGCTCAGTTTTCAGTGCATCCGGAGTACAACCCCAAATCTTTTTTTTCCGAAGAGCTTCTAGCACCAATTGGATGGTGTGTCCACTGTTGTTCTGTGGTGAGTGCGTTCGGCGCACTTCACCAAATTTTCTGAAATTTTTATTCCGGAGATCTTTTAGCACCAATTGGACGGTGTGGCCACTGTTGCTCAGTGGTCAGTGCGTCCGGCGAACAACCCCAAATCATTTTTTTCAGGAGATCTTTTAGCATCAATTGGACGGTGTGGCCACTGTTGCTCAGTGGTCAGTGCGTCCGGCGTACAACCCCAAATCTTTCTTTTCAGGAGATCTTTTAGCATCAATTGGATGGTGTGGCCACTGTTGTTCTGTGGTCAGTTTGTTCGGCGCCCTTCACCAAATTTTCTGAGATTTTATTTCCGGAGATCTTTTAACATCAATTGGATGGTGTGGCCACTGTTGTTCTGTGGTCAGTGCATTCGGCGCTCTTCACCAAATTTTCTCAAACTTTTTTTTCAGGAGATCTTTTAGCATCAATTGGATGGTGTGGCTACTGTTGCTCAGTGGTCAGTGCGTGTGGGGTAAAACCCCAAATCTTTTGCAACCGTTTATTTCAGGACATATTTACCACCAATTGGACGGTGTGGCCACTCTTGTTCTGTGGTCAGTGCGTTCGGCGCACTTCACGAAATTTTCTCAAACTTTTTTTTCAGGAGATCTTTTAGCATCAATTGGATGGTGTGGCTACTGTTGCTCTGCGGTCAGTGAGTTCGGCGCTCTTCACCAAATTTTCTAAATTTTTTTTTCTGCAGATCTTTTAGCATCAATTAAATGGCGTGGCTACTGTTGCTCAGTGGTCAATGCGTGCGGCGTACAACCCCAAATCTTTTGCAACCGTTTTTTTCAGGACATCTTTACCACCAATTAGACGGTGTGGCCACTGTTGCTCTGCTGTCAGTGCGTTCGGAGCACTTCACCAAATTTTCTAAAATTTTTTTTTCTGGATATCTTTTAGCACCAATTGGACGGTGTGGCCACTGTTGTTCTGTGGTCAGTGAGTTCGGCGCACTTCACCAAATTTTCTGAAATTTTTTTTTTCCGGAGATCTTTTAGTATCAATTGGACGGTGTGATAATGTTGCAGTGGTCAGTGCGTGCGGCGTACAACCTCAAATCTTCTGCGACCTTTTCTGCAAATTTTCTGGAAAATTTATTCTGGATATCTTTAGCACCAATGGTGTAGCCACTGTTGCTCAGTGTTCAGTGCGTGTGGGGTACAACCCCAAATCTTTTGCAACCGTTTTTTCAGGACATCCTTACCACCAATTCGACGGTGTGGCCACTGTTGCTCAGTGTTCAGTTTGTGAGGCGTACAACTCCAAATCCTTTTTTTCAGTAGATCTTTTAGCATCAATTGGATGGTGTGGCTACTGTTGCTCAGTGGTCAGTGCGTGCGGCGTACAACCTCAAATCTTTTTTTTTCAGGAGATCTTTTAGCATCAATTGGACGGTGTGACCACTGTTGCTCAGTGGTCAGTGCGTCAGGCGTACAACACCAAATCTTTTTTTTCCGGAGATCTTCTAGCACCAATTGGACGGTGTGGCTACTGTTGCTCAGTGGTCAGTGCGTCCGGCGTACAACCCCAAATCTTTTTTTTCAGGATATCTTCTAGCATCAATTGGATGGTGTAGCCACTCTTGTTCTGTGGTCAGTGCGTTCGGCGCATTTCACCAAATTTTCTGAGACGTTATTTCCGGAGATCTTTTAGCACCAATTGGATGGTGTGGCCACTGTTGTTCTGAGGTCAGTGCATTCGGCGCACTTCACCAAATTTTTTTTTCTGGAGATCTTTTAGCATCAATTGGATGGTGTGGCCACTGTTTTTCTGTGGTCAGTGCGTTCGGCGCACTTCACCAAATTTTCTGAAATTTTTTTTCTGGAGATCTTCTTCTCAGTGGTCAGTGCTTCCGGCGAACAACCCCAAATCTTTTTTTTCAGGAGATCTTTTAGCATCAATTGGACGGTGTGGACACTGTTGCTCAGTTTTCAGTGCATCCGGAGTACAACCCCAAATCTTTTTTTTCCGAAGAGCTTCTAGCACCAATTGGATGGTGTGTCCACTGTTGTTCTGTGGTGAGTGCGTTCGGCGCACTTCACCAAATTTTCTGAAATTTTTATTCCGGAGATCTTTTAGCACCAATTGGACGGTGTGGCCACTGTTGCTCAGTGGTCAGTGCGTCCGGCGAACAACCCCAAATCATTTATTTCAGGAGATCTTTTAGCATCAATTGGACGGTGTGGCCACTGTTGCTCAGTGGTCAGTGCGTCCGGCGTACAACCCCAAATCTTTCTTTTCAGGAGATCTTTTAGCATCAATTGGATGGTGTGGCCACTGTTGTTCTGTGGTCAGTTTGTTCGGCGCCCTTCACCAAATTTTCTGAGATTTTATTTCCGGAGATCTTTTAACATCAATTGGATGGTGTGGCCACTGTTGTTCTGTGTTCAGTGCATTCGGCGCTCTTCACCAAATTTTCTCAAACTTTTTTTTCAGGAGATCTTTTAGCATCAATTGGATGGTGTGGCTACTGTTGCTCAGTGGTCAGTGCGTGTGGGGTAAAACCCCAAATCTTTTGCAACCGTTTATTTCAGGACATCTTTACCACCAATTGGACGGTGTGGCCACTCTTGTTCTGTGGTCAGTGCGTTCGGCGCACTTCACGAAATTTTCTCAAACTTTTTTTTCAGGAGATCTTTTAGCATCAATTGGATGGTGTGGCTACTGTTGCTCTGCGGTCAGTGAGTTCGGCGCACTTCACCAAATTTTCTAAATTTTTTTTTCTGCAGATCTTTTAGCATCAATTAAATGGCGTGGCTACTGTTGCTCAGTGGTCAGTGCGTGCGGCGTACAACCCCAAATCTTTTGCAACCGTTTTTTTCAGGACATCTTTACCACCAATTGGACGGTGTGGCCACTGTTGCTCTGCTGTCAGTGCGTTCGGAGCACTTCACCAAATTTTCTGAAATTTTTTTTTTCCGGAGATCTTTTAGTACCAATTGGACGGTGTGATAATGTTGCAGTGGTCAGTGCGTGCGGCGTACAACCTCAAATCTTCTGCGACCTTTTCTGCAAATTTTCTGGAAAATTTATTCTGGATATCTTTAGCACCAATGGTGTGGCCACTGTTGCTCAGTGTTCAGTGCGTGTGGGGTACAACCCCAAATCTTTTGCAACCGTTTTTTCAGGACATCCTTACCACCAATTCGACGGTGTGGCCACTGTTGCTCAGTGTTCAGTTTGTGAGGCGTACAACTCCAAATCCTTTTTTTCAGTAGATCTTTTAGCATCAATTGGATGGTGTGGCTACTGTTGCTCAGTGGTCAGTGCGTGCGGCGTACAACCTCAAATCTTCTGCGACCTTTTCTGCAATATTTCTGGAACATTTATTCTGGATATCTTTAGCACCAATGGTGTGGCCACTGTTGCTCAGTGTTCAGTGCGTGTGGGGTACAACCCCAAATCTTTTGCAACCGTTTTTTCAGGACATCCTTACCAATAATTCGACGGTGTGGCCACTGTTTCTCAGTGTTCAGTTTGTGAGGCGTACAACTCCAAATCCTTTTTTTCAGTAGATCTTTTAGCATCAATTGGATGGTGTGGCTACTGTTGCTCAGTGGTCAGTGCGTGCGGCGTACAACCTCAAATCTTTTTTTTTCAGGATATCTTTTAGCATCAATTGGACGGTGTGGGCACTGTTGCTCAGTGTACGGTGTACAACCCCAAATCTTTTTTTTTCAGGAGATCTTTTAGCATCAATTGGACGGTGTGACCACTGTTGCTCAGTGGTCAGTGCGTCAGGCGTACAACACCAAATCTTTTTTTTCCGGAGATCTTCTAGCACCAATTGGACGGTGTGGCTACTGTTGCTCAGTGGTCAGTGCGTCCGGCGTACAACCCCAAATCTTTTTTTTCAGGATATCTTCTAGCATCAATTGGATGGTGTAGCCACTCTTGTTCTGTGGTCAGTGCGTTCGGCGCACTTCACCAAATTTTCTGAAATTTTTATTCCGGAGATCTTTTAGCACCAATTGGACGGTGTGGCCACTGTTGCTCAGTAGTCAGTGCGTCCGGCGAACAACACCAAATCTTTTTTTTCCGGAGATCGTCTAGCACCAATTGGACGGTGTGGCTACTGTTGCTCAGTGGTCAGTGCGTCCGGCGTACAACCCCAAATCTTTTTTTTCAGGATATCTTCTAGCGCCAATTGGATGGTGTGGCCACTGTTGTTTTGTGGTCAGTGCGTTCGGCGCACTTCACCAAATTTTCTGAAATTTATTTTCTGGAGATCTTTTAGCATCAATTGGACGGTGTGGCCACTGTTGCTCAGTGGTCAGTGCTTCCGGCGAACAACCCCAAATCTTTTTTTTCGTGCGTCCGGCGTCCGGCGTACAACCCCAAATCTTTCTTTTCTGGATATATTTTAGCATCACTTGGATGGTGTGGCCACTGTTATTCTGTGGTCAGTGCGTTCGGCGCACTTCACCAAATTTTCTGAGACTTTATTTCCGGAGATCTTTTAGCACCAATTGGATGGTGTGGCCACTGTTGGTCTGAGGTCAGTGCGTTCGGCGCACTTCACCAAATTTTTTTTTCTGGAGATCTTTTAGCATCAATTGGATGGTGTGGCCACTGTTTTTCTGTGGTCAGTGCGTTCGGCGCACTTCACCAAATATTCTGAAATTTTTTTTCTGGAGATCTTCTTCTCAGTGGTCAGTGCTTCCGGCGAACAACCCCAAATCTTTTTTTTCAGGAGATCTTTTAGCATCAATTGGACGGCGTGGACACTGTTGCTCAGTTTTCAGTGCATCCGGAGTACAACCCCAAATCTTTTTTTTCCGAAGAGCTTCTAGCACCAATTGGATGGTGTGTCCACTGTTGTTCTGTGGTGAGTGCGTTCGGCGCACTTCACCAAATTTTCTGAAATTTTTATTCCGGAGATCTTTTAGCACCAATTGGACGGTGTGGCCACTGTTGCTCAGTGGTCAGTGCGTCCGGCGAACAACCCCAAATCATTTATTTCAGGAGATCTTTTAGCATCAATTGGACGGTGTGGCCACTGTTGCTCAGTGGTCAGTGCGTCCGGCGTACAACCCCAAATCTTTCTTTTCAGGAGATCTTTTAGCATCAATTGGATGGTGTGGCCACTGTTGTTCTGTGGTCAGTTTGTTCGGCGCCCTTCACCAAATTTTCTGAGATTTTATTTCCGGAGATCTTTTAACATCAATTGGATGGTGTGGCCACTGTTGTTCTGTGGTCAGTGCATTCGGCGCTCTTCACCAAATTTTCTCAAACTTTTTTTTCAGGAGATCTTTAAGCATCAATTGGATGGTGTTTCTAGAGTTGCTCAGTGGTCAGTGCGTCCGGCGTACAACCCCAAATCTTTTTTTCCCGGAGATCTTCTAGCACCAATTGGATGGTGTGGCCACTGTTGTTCTGTGGTCAGTGCGTTCGGCGCACTTCACCAAATTTTCTAAAATTTTTATTCCGGAGATCTTTTAGCACCAATTGGACGGTGTGGCCACTGTTGCTCAGTGGTCAGTGCGTCCGGCGAACAACCCCAAATCATTTATTTCAGGAGATCTTTTAGCATCAATTGGACGGTGTGGCCACTGTTGCTCAGTGGTCAGTGCGTCCGGCGTACAACCCCAAATCTTTCTTTTCAGGAGATCTTTTAGCATCAATTGGATGGTGTGGCCACTGTTGTTCTGTGGTCAGTTTGTTCGGCGCCCTTCACCAAATTTTCTGAGATTTTATTTCCGGAGATCTTTTAGCATCAATTGGACGGCGTGGACACTGTTGCTCAGTTTTCAGTGCATCCGGAGTACAACCCCAAATCTTTTTTTTCCGAAGAGCTTCTAGCACCAATTGGATGGTGTGTCCACTGTTGTTCTGTGGTGAGTGCGTTCGGCGCACTTCACCAAATTTTCTGAAATTTTTATTCCGGAGATCTTTTAGC
This sequence comes from Xylota segnis, assembly GCA_963583995.1. Lineage (NCBI taxonomy): Eukaryota > Metazoa > Arthropoda > Insecta > Diptera > Syrphidae > Xylota > Xylota segnis. The sequence continues at coordinate 101,702,648 of OY757236.1, read as the reverse complement.
ACCAATTGGACGGTGTGGCCACTGTTGCTCAGTGGTCAGTGCGTCCGGCGAACAACCCCAAATCATTTATTTCAGGAGATCTTTTAGCATCAATTGGACGGTGTGGCCACTGTTGCTCAGTGGTCAGTGCGTCCGGCGTACAACCCCAAATCTTTCTTTTCAGGAGATCTTCTAGCATCAATTGGATGGTGTGGCTACTGTTGCTCAGTGGTCAGTGCGTGTGGGGTAAAACCCCAAATCTTTTGCAACCGTTTATTTCAGGACATCTTTACCACCAATTGGACGGTGTGGCCACTCTTGTTCTGTGGTCAGTGCGTTCGGCGCACTTCACGAAATTTTCTCAAACTTTTTTTCAGGAGATCTTTTAGCATCAATTGGATGGTGTGGCTACTGTTGCTCTGCGGTCAGTGAGTTCGGCGCTCTTCACCAAATTTTCTAAATTTTTTTTTCTGCAGATCTTTTAGCATCAATTAAATGGCGTGGCTACTGTTGCTCAGTGGTCAATGCGTGCGGCGTACAACCCCAAATCTTTTGCAACCGTTTTTTTCAGGACATCTTTACCACCAATTAGACGGTGTGGCCACTGTTGCTCTGCTGTCAGTGCGTTCGGAGCACTTCACCAAATTTTCTAAAATTTTTTTTTCTGGATATCTTTTAGCACCAATTGGACGGTGTGGCCACTGTTGTTCTGTGGTCAGTGAGTTCGGCGCACTTCACCAAATTTTCTGAAATTTTTTTTTTCCGGAGATCTTTTAGTATCAATTGGACGGTGTGATAATGTTGCAGTGGTCAGTGCGTGCGGCGTACAACCTCAAATCTTCTGCGACCTTTTCTGCAAATTTTCTGGAAAATTTATTCTGGATATCTTTAGCACCAATGGTGTAGCCACTGTTGCTCAGTGTTCAGTGCGTGTGGGGTACAACCCCAAATCTTTTGCAACCGTTTTTTCAGGACATCCTTACCACCAATTCGACGGTGTGGCCACTGTTGCTCAGTGTTCAGTTTGTGAGGCGTACAACTCCAAATCCTTTTTTTCAGTAGATCTTTTAGCATCAATTGGATGGTGTGGCTACTGTTGCTCAGTGGTCAGTGCGTGCGGCGTACAACCTCAAATCTTTTTTTTTCAGGATATCTTTTAGCATCAATTGGACGGTGTGGGCACTGTTGCTCAGTGTACGGTGTACAAATCCAAATCTTTTTTTTTCAGGAGATCTTTTAGCATCAATTGGACGGTGTGACCACTGTTGCTCAGTGGTCAGTGCGTCAGGCGTACAACCCCAAATCTTTTTTTTCCGGAGATCTCCTAGCACCAATTGGATGGTGTGGACACTGTGGTTCTGTGGTCAGTGCGTTCGTCGCTCTTCACCAAATACTCTGAAATTTTTATTCCGGAGATCTTTTAGCACCAATTGGACGGTGTGGCCACTGTTGCTCAGTAGTCAGTGCGTCCGGCGAACAACACCAAATCTTTTTTTTCCGGAGATCTTCTAGCACCAATTGGACGGTGTGGCTACTGTTGCTCAGTGGTCAGTGCGTCCGGCGTACAACCCCAAATCTTTTTTTTCAGGATATCTTTTAGCATCAATTGGATGGTGTAGCCACTCTTGTTCTGTGGTCATTGCGTTCGGCGCACTTCACCAAATTTTCTGAGACGTTATTTCCGGAGATCTTTTAGCACCAATTGGATGGTGTGGCCACTGTTGTTCTGAGGTCAGTGCATTCGGCGCACTTCACCAAATTTTTTTTTCTGGAGATCTTTTAGCATCAATTGGATGGTGTGGCCACTGTTTTTCTGTGGTCAGTGCGTTCGGCGCACTTCACCAAATTTTCTGAAATTTTTTTTCTGGAGATCTTCTTCTCAGTGGTCAGTGCTTCCGGCGAACAACCCCAAATCTTTTTTTTCAGGAGATCTTTTAGCATCAATTGGACGGTGTGGACACTGTTGCTCAGTTTTCAGTGCATCCGGAGTACAACCCCAAATCTTTTTTTTCCGAAGAGCTTCTAGCACCAATTGGATGGTGTGTCCACTGTTGTTCTGTGGTGAGTGCGTTCGGCGCACTTCACCAAATTTTCTGAAATTTTTATTCCGGAGATCTTTTAGCACCAATTGGACGGTGTGGCCACTGTTGCTCAGTGGTCAGTGCGTCCGGCGAACAACCCCAAATCATTTATTTCAGGAGATCTTTTAGCATCAATTGGACGGTGTGGCCACTGTTGCTCAGTGGTCAGTGCGTCCGGCGTACAACCCCAAATCTTTCTTTTCAGGAGATCTTTTAGCATCAATTGGATGGTGTGGCCACTGTTGTTCTGTGGTCAGTTTGTTCGGCGCCCTTCACCAAATATTCTGAGATTTTATTTCCGGAGATCTTTTAACATCAATTGGATGGTGTGGCCACTGTTGTTCTGTGTTCAGTGCATTCGGCGCTCTTCACCAAATTTTCTCAAACTTTTTTTTCAGGAGATCTTTTAGCATCAATTGGATGGTGTGGCTACTGTTGCTCAGTGGTCAGTGCGTGTGGGGTAAAACCCCAAATCTTTTGCAACCGTTTATTTCAGGACATCTTTACCACCAATTGGACGGTGTGGCCACTCTTGTTCTGTGGTCAGTGCGTTCGGCGCACTTCACGAAATTTTCTCAAATTTTTTTTTCATTAGATCTTTTAGCATCAATTGGAGGGTGTGGCTACTGTTGCTCTGCGGTCAGTGAGTTCGGCGCACTTCACCAAATTTTCTAAATTTTTTTTTCTGCAGATCTTTTAGCATCAATTAAATGGCGTGGCTACTGTTGCTCAGTGGTCAATGCGTGCGGCGTACAACCCCAAATCTTTTGCAACCGTTTTTTTCAGGACATCTTTACCACCAATTGGACGGTGTGGCCACTGTTGCTCTGCTGTCAGTGCGTTCGGAGCACTTCACCAAATTTTCTGAAATTTTTTTTTTCCGGAGATCTTTTAGTACCAATTGGACGGTGTGATAATGTTGCAGTGGTCAGTGCGTGCGGCGTACAACCTCAAATCTTCTGCGACCTTTTCTGCAAATTTTCTGGAAAATTTATTCTGGATATCTTTAGCACCAATGGTGTGGCCACTGTTGCTCAGTGTTCAGTGCGTGTGGGGTACAACCCCAAATCTTTTGCAACCGTTTTTTCAGGACATCCTTACCACCAATTCGACGGTGTGGCCACTGTTGCTCAGTGTTCAGTTTGTGAGGCGTACAACTCCAAATCCTTTTTTTCAGTAGATCTTTTAGCATCAATTGGATGGTGTGGCTACTGTTGCTCAGTGGTCAGTGCGTGCGGCGTACAACCTCAAATCTTCTGCGACCTTTTCTGCAATATTTCTGGAACATTTATTCTGGATATCTTTAGCACCAATGGTGTGGCCACTGTTGCTCAGTGTTCAGTGCGTGTGGGGTACAACCCCAAATCTTTTGCAACCGTTTTTTCAGGACATCCTTACCAATAATTCGACGGTGTGGCCACTGTTTCTCAGTGTTCAGTTTGTGAGGCGTACAACTCCAAATCCTTTTTTTCAGTAGATCTTTTAGCATCAATTGGATGGTGTGGCTACTGTTGCTCAGTGGTCAGTGCGTGCGGCGTACAACCTCAAATCTTTTTTTTTCAGGATATCTTTTAGCATCAATTGGACGGTGTGGGCACTGTTGCTCAGTGTACGGTGTACAACCCCAAATCTTTTTTTTTCAGGAGATCTTTTAGCATCAATTGGACGGTGTGACCACTGTTGCTCAGTGGTCAGTGCGTCAGGCGTACAACACCAAATCTTTTTTTTCCGGAGATCTTCTAGCACCAATTGGACGGTGTGGCTACTGTTGCTCAGTGGTCAGTGCGTCCGGCGTACAACCCCAAATCTTTTTTTTCAGGATATCTTCTAGCATCAATTGGATGGTGTAGCCACTCTTGTTCTGTGGTCAGTGCGTTCGGCGCACTTCACCAAATTTTCTGAAATTTTTATTCCGGAGATCTTTTAGCACCAATTGGACGGTGTGGCCACTGTTGCTCAGTAGTCAGTGCGTCCGGCGAACAACACCAAATCTTTTTTTTCCGGAGATCGTCTAGCACCAATTGGACGGTGTGGCTACTGTTGCTCAGTGGTCAGTGCGTCCGGCGTACAACCCCAAATCTTTTTTTTCAGGATATCTTCTAGCGCCAATTGGATGGTGTGGCCACTGTTGTTTTGTGGTCAGTGCGTTCGGCGCACTTCACCAAATTTTCTGAAATTTATTTTCTGGAGATCTTTTAGCATCAATTGGACGGTGTGGCCACTGTTGCTCAGTGGTCAGTGCTTCCGGCGAACAACCCCAAATCTTTTTTTTCGTGCGTCCGGCGTCCGGCGTACAACCCCAAATCTTTCTTTTCTGGATATATTTTAGCATCACTTGGATGGTGTGGCCACTGTTATTCTGTGGTCAGTGCGTTCGGCGCACTTCACCAAATTTTCTGAGACTTTATTTCCGGAGATCTTTTAGCACCAATTGGATGGTGTGGCCACTGTTGGTCTGAGGTCAGTGCGTTCGGCGCACTTCACCAAATTTTTTTTTCTGGAGATCTTTTAGCATCAATTGGATGGTGTGGCCACTGTTTTTCTGTGGTCAGTGCGTTCGGCGCACTTCACCAAATATTCTGAAATTTTTTTTCTGGAGATCTTCTTCTCAGTGGTCAGTGCTTCCGGCGAACAACCCCAAATCTTTTTTTTCAGTAGATCTTTTAGCATCAATTGGACGGCGTGGACACTGTTGCTCAGTTTTCAGTGCATCCGGAGTACAACCCCAAATCTTTTTTTTCCGAAGAGCTTCTAGCACCAATTGGATGGTGTGTCCACTGTTGTTCTGTGGTGAGTGCGTTCGGCGCACTTCACCAAATTTTCTGAAATTTTTATTCCGGAGATCTTTTAGCACCAATTGGACGGTGTGGCCACTGTTGCTCAGTGGTCAGTGCGTCCGGCGAACAACCCCAAATCATTTATTTCAGGAGATCTTTTAGCATCAATTGGACGGTGTGGCCACTGTTGCTCAGTGGTCAGTGCGTCCGGCGTACAACCCCAAATCTTTCTTTTCAGGAGATCTTTTAGCATCAATTGGATGGTGTGGCCACTGTTGTTCTGTGGTCAGTTTGTTCGGCGCCCTTCACCAAATTTTCTGAGATTTTATTTCCGGAGATCTTTTAACATCAATTGGATGGTGTGGCCACTGTTGTTCTGTGTTCAGTGCATTCGGCGCTCTTCACCAAATTTTCTCAAACTTTTTTTTCAGGAGATCTTTTAGCATCAATTGGATGGTGTGGCTACTGTTGCTCAGTGGTCAGTGCGTGTGGGGTAAAACCCCAAATCTTTTGCAACCGTTTATTTCAGGACATCTTTACCACCAATTGGACGGTGTGGCCACTCTTGTTCTGTGGTCAGTGCGTTCGGCGCACTTCACGAAATTTTCTCAAACTTTTTTTTCAGGAGATCTTTTAGCATCAATTGGATGGTGTGGCTACTGTTGCTCTGCGGTCAGTGAGTTCGGCGCACTTCACCAAATTTTCTAAATTTTTTTTTCTGCAGATCTTTTAGCATCAATTAAATGGCGTGGCTACTGTTGCTCAGTGGTCAATGCGTGCGGCGTACAAACCCAAATCTTTTGCAACCGTTTTTTTCAGGACATCTTTACCACCAATTGGACGGTGTGGCCACTGTTGCTCTGCTGTCAGTGCGTTCGGAGCACTTCACCAAATTTTCTAAAATTTTTTTTTCTGGATATATTTTAGCACCAATTGGACGGTGTGGCCACTGTTGTTCTGTGGTCAGTGAGTTCGGCGCACTTCACCAAATTTTCTGAAATTTTTTTTTTCCGGAGATCTTTTAGTACCAATTGGACGGTGTGATAATGTTGCAGTGGTGCGTGCGGCGTACAACCTCAAATCTTCTGCGACCTTTTCTGCAAATTTTCTGGAAAATTTATTCTGGATATCTTTAGCACCAATGGTGTGGCCACTGTTGCTCAGTGTTCAGTGCGTGTGGGGTACAACCCCAAATCTTTTGCAACCGTTTTTTCAGGACATCCTTACCACCAATTCGACGGTGTGGCCACTGTTGCTCAGTGTTCAGTTTGTGAGGCGTACAACTCCAAATCCTTTTTTTCAGTAGATCTTTTAGCATCAATTGGATGGTGTGGCTACTGTTGCTCAGTGGTCAGTGCGTGCGGCGTACAACCTCAAATCTTCTGCGACCTTTTCTGCAAATTTTCTGGAACATTTATTCTGGATATCTTTAGCACCAATGGTGTGGCCACTTTTGCTCAGTGTTCAGTGCGTGTGGGGTACAACCCCAAATCTTTTGCAACCGTTTTTTCAGGACATCCCTACCACCAATTCGACGGTGTGGCCACTGTTGCTCAGTGTTCAGATTGTGAGGCGTACAACTCCAAATCTTTTTTTTCAGTAGATCTTTTAGCATCAATTGGATGGTGTGGCTACTGTTGCTCAGTGGTCAGTGCGTGCGGCGTACAACCTCAAACCTTGTGCGACCTTTTCTGCAATATTTCTAGAACATTTATTCTGGATATCTTTAGCACCAATGGTGTGGCCACTGTTGCTCAGTGTTCAGTGCGTGTGGGGTACAACCCCAAATCTTTTGCAACCGTTTTTTCAGGACATCCTTACCAATAATTCGACGGTGTGGCCACTGTTGCTCAGTGTTCAGTTTGTGAGGCGTACAACTCCAAATCCTTTTTTTCAGTAGATCTTTTAGCATCAATTGGATGGTGTGGCTACTGTTGCTCAGTGGTCAGTGCGTGCGGCGTACAACCTCAAATCTTCTGCGACCTTTTCTGCAATATTTCTGGAACATTTATTCTGGATATCTTTAGCACCAATGGTGTGGCCACTGTTGCTCAGTGTTCAGTGCGTGTGGGGTACAACCCCAAATCTTTTGCAACCGTTTTTTCAGGACATCCTTACCACCAATTCGACGGTGTGGCCACTGTTGCTCAGTGTTCAGTTTGTGAGGCGTACAACTCCAAATCCTTTTTTTCAGTAGATCTTTTAGCATCAATTGGATGGTGTGGCTACTGTTGCTCAGTGGTCAGTGCGTGCGGCGTACAACCTCAAATATTCTGCGACCTTTTCTGCAATATTTCTGGAACATTTATTCTGGATATCTTTAGCACCAATGGTGTGGCCACTGTTGCTCAGTGTTCAGTGCGTGTGGGGTACAACCCCAAATCTTTTGCAACCGTTTTTTCAGGACATCCTTACCAATAATTCGACGGTGTGGCCACTGTTGCTCAGTGTTCAGTTTGTGAGGCGTACAACTCCAAATCCTTTTTTTCAGTAGATCTTTTAGCATCAATTGGATGGTGTGGCTACTGTTGCTCAGTGGTCAGTGCGTGCGGCGTACAACCTCAAATCTTCTGCGATCTTTTCTGCAAATTTTCTGGAACATTTATTCTGGATATCTTTAGAATCAACGGTGTAGCCACGGTTGCTCAGTGGTCAGTACGAGTGGGGTAAAACCCCAAAGCTTTTGCAACCGCTTTTTCAGGACATCTTTATCACCAATTGGATGGTGTGGCCACTGTTGCTCTGCGGTCAGTGCGTTCGGCGCACTTCACCAAATTTTCTAAATTTTTTTTTTCTGCAGATCTTTTAGCACCAAGTGGATGGTGTGGCTAATGTTGCTCAGTGGTCAGTGCGTGCGGCATACAACCATGAATCTTCTGCAACCTTTTCTGCAAATTTTGTGGATATCTTTACCACCAACGGTGTGGCCACGGTTGCTCAGTGGTCAGTGCGTGTGGGGTGCAACCCCAAATCTTTTGCAACCGTTTATTTCAGGACATCTTTACCACCAATTGGACGGTGTGGCCACTCTTGTTCTGTGGTCAGTGCGTTCGGCGCACTTCACGAAATTTTCTCAAACTTTTTTTTCAGGAGATCTTTTAGCATCAATTGGATGGTGTGACTACTGTTGCTCTGCGATCAGTGCGTTCGGCGCACTTCACCAAATTTTCTAAATTTTTTTTTTCTGCAGATCTTTTAGCTCCAAATGGACGGTGTGGCTAATGTTGTTCAGTGGTCAGTGCGTGCGGCGTACAACCATGAATCGTCTGCAACCTTTTCTGCAAATTTTCTGGATATCTTTGCCACCAACGGTGTGTCCACGGTTGCTCAGTGGTCAATGCGTGCGGCGTACAACCCCAAATCTTTTGCAACCGTTTTTTTCAGGACATCTTTACCACCAATTGGACGGTGTGGCCACTGTTGCTCTGCTGTCAGTGCGTTCGGAGCACTTCACCAAATTTTCTAAAATTTTTTTTTCTGGAGATCTTTTAGCACCAATTGGACGGTGTGGCCACTGTTGTTCTGTGGTCAGTGAGTTCGGCGTACTTCACCAAATTTTCTAAATTTTTTTTTTCTGGAGATCTTTTAGCACCAATTGGACGGTGTGGCCACTGTTGTTCTGTGGTCAGTGCGTTCGGCGCACTTCACCAAATTTTCTGAAATTTTTTTTTTCCGGAGATCTTTTAGTACCAATTGGACGGTGTGATAATGTTGCCCAGTGGTCAGTGCGTGCGGCGTACAACCCCAAATCTTCTGCGAACTTTACTGCAAATTTTGTGGAACATTTTTTCTGGGTATCTTTAGCACCAACGGTGTGGCCACTGTTGCTCAGTGTTCAGTGCGTGTGGGGTACAACCCCAAATCTTTTGCAACCGTTTTTTCAGGACATCTTTACGACCAATTCGACGGTGTGGCCATTGTTGCTCGGTGTTCAATTTGTGAGGCGTACAACTCCAAATGCTTTTTTTCAGTAGATCTTTTAGCATCAATTGGATGGTGTGGCTATTGTTGCTCAGTGGTCAATGCGTGCGGCGTACAACCTCAAATCTTCTGCGAAATTTTCTGCAAATTTTCTGGAACATTTTTTCTGGACATCTTTAGCACCAATGGTGTGGCCACTGTTGCTCAGTGTTCAGTGCGTGTGGGGTACAACCCCAAATCTTTTGCAACCGTTTTTTCAGGACATCCTTACCACCAATTCGACGGTGTGGCCACTGTTGCTCAGTGTTCAGTTTGTGAGGCGTACAACTCCAAATCCTTTTTTTCAGTAGGTCTTTTAGCATCAATTGGATGGTGTAGCTACTGTTGCTCAGTGGTCAGTGCGTGCGGCGTACAACCTCAAATCTTCTGCGACCTTTTCTGCAAATTTTTTGGAACATTTATTCTGGATATCTTTAGCACCAACGGTGTGGCCACGGTTGCTCAGTGGTCAGTACGAGTGGGGTAAAACCCCAAAGCTTTTGCAACCGTTTTTTCAGGACATCTTTACCACCAATTGGACGGTGTGGCCACTGTTGCTCTGCTGTCAGTGCGTTCGGAGCACTTCACCAAATTTTCTAAAATTTTTTTTTCTGGAGATCTTTTAGCACCAATTGGACGGTGTGGCCACTGTTGTTCTGTGGTCAGTGAGTTCGGCGCACTTCACCAAATTTTCTGAAATTTTTTTTTTCCGGAGATCTTTTAGTACCAATTGGACGGTGTGATAATGTTGCAGTGGTCAGTGCGTGCGGCGTACAACCTCAAATCTTCTGCGACCTTTTCTGCAAATTTTCTGGAACATTTATTCTGGATATCTTTAGCACCAACGGTGGGGCCACGGTTGCTCAGTGGTCAGTACGAGTGGGGTAAAACCCCAAAGCTTTTGCAACCGTTTTTTTCAGGACATCTTTATCACCAATTGGACGGTGTGGCCACTGTTGCTCTGCGGTCAGTGCGTTCGGCGCACTTCACCAAATTTTCTAAATTTTTTTTTTTTCTGCAGATCTTTTAGCACCAAGTGGATGGTGTGGCTAATGTTGCTCAGTGGTCAGTGCGTGCGGCGTACAACCATGAATCTTCTGCAAATTTTGTGGATATCTTTACCACCAACGGTGTGGCCACGGTTGCTCAGTGGTCAGTGCGTGTGGGGTGCAACCCCAAATCTTTTGCAACCGTTTTTTTCAGGACATATTTACCACCAATTGGACGGTGTTGCCACTGTTGTTCTGTGGTCAGTGCGTTCGGCGCACTTCACGAAATTTTCTCAAACTTTTTTTTCAGGAGATCTTTTAGCATCAATTGGATGGTGTGGCTACTGTTGCTCATTGGTCAGTGCGTGCGGCTTACAACCTCAAATCTTATGCGACCTTTTCTGCAAATTTTGTGGAACATTTTTTCTGGATAACTTTCGCACCAACGGTGTGGATACTGTTGCTCAGTGGTCAGTGCGTGTGGGGTACAACCCCAAATCTTCTACAACCTTTCCTGCAAATTTTGTGGAACATTTTTTCTGGACATCTTTAGCACGAACGGTGTCGCCACTGTTGCTCAGTGTTCAGTGCGTGTGGGGTACTACCCCAAATTTTTTGCAACCGTTTTTTCAGGACATCCTTACCACCAATTCGACGGTGTGGCCACTGTTGCTCGGTGTTCAATTTGTGAGGCGTACAACTCCAAATCCTTTTTTTCAGTAGATCTTTTAGCATCAATTGGATGGTGTGGCTATTGTTGCTCAGTGGTCAATGCGTGCGGCGTACAACCTCAAATCTTCTGCGAAATTTTCTGCAAATTTTCTGGAACATTTTTTCTGGACATCTTTAGCACCAATGGTGTGGCCACTGTTGCTCAGTGTTCAGTGCGTGTGGGGTACAACCCCAAATCTTTTGCAACCGTTTTTTCAGGACATCCTTACCACCAATTCGACGGTGTGGCCACTGTTGCTCTGCGGTCAGTGCGTTCGGCGCACTTCACCAAATTTTCTAAATTTTTTTTTTTTCTGCAGATCTTTTAGCATCAATTGGATGGCGTGGCTACTGTTGCTCAGTGGTCAATGCGTGCGGCGTACAACCATGAATCTTCTGCAACCTTTTCTGCAAATTTTCTGGATATCTTTACCACCAACGGTGTTGCCACGGTTGCTCTGTGGTCAGTGCGTGTGGGGTACAACCCCAAATCTTTTGCAACCGTTTTTTTCAGGACATCTTTACCACCAATTGGAAGGTGTGGCCACTGTTGTTCTGTGGTCAGTGCGTTCGGCGCACTTCACCAAATTTTCTGAAATTTTTTTTTTCCCGAGATCTTTTAGTACCAATTGGACGGTGTGATAATGTTGCCCAGTGGTCAGTGCGTGCGGCGTACAACCCCAAATCTTCTGCGAACTTTACTTCAATTTTTGTGGAACATTTTTTCTGGGTATCTTTAGCACCAACGGTGTTGCCACTGTTGCTCAGTGTTCAGTGCGTGTGGGGTACAACCCCAAATCTTTTGCAACCGTTTTTTCAGGACATCCTTACCACCAATTCGACGGTGTGGCCACTGTTGCTCGGTGTTCAATTTGTGAGGCGTACAACTCCACATCCTTTTTTTCAGGAGATCTTATAACATCTGCGGTCAGTGCGTTCGACGCACTTCACCAAATTTTCTAAAATTTTTTTTTTCTGGAGATCTTTTAGCACGAATTGGACGGTGTGATAATGTTGCTCAGTGGTCAGTGCGTGCGGCGTACAACCTCAAATCTTCTGCGAAATTTTATGCAAATTTTCTGGAACATTTTTTCTGGAGATCTTTAGCACCAACGGTGTGGCCACTGTTGCTCAGTGTTCAGTGCGTGTGGGGTACAACCCAAATATTTTGCAACCGTTTTTTCAGGACATCCTTACCACCAATTCGACGGTGTGGCCACTTTTGCGCAGTGTTCAGTTTGTGAGGCGTACAACTCCAAATCCTTTTTTCAGTAGATCTGTTAGCATCAATTGGATGGTGTGGCTACTGTTTCTCAGTGGTGAGTGCGTGTGGCGTACAACCTCAAATCTTCTGCGACCTTTTCTGCAAATTTTCTGGAACATTTTTTCTGGACATCTTTAGCACCAATGGTGTGGCCACTGTTGCTCAGTGTTCAGTGCGTGTGGGATACAACCCCAAATCTTTTGCAACCGTTTTTTCAGGACATCCTTACCACCAATTCGACGGTGTGGCCACTGTTGCTCAGTGTTCAGTTTGTGAGGCGTACAACTCCAAATCCTTTTTTTCAGTAGATCTGTTAGCATCAATTGGATGGTGTGGCTACTGTTTCTCAGTGGTCAGTGCGTGTGGCGTACAACCTCAAATCTTCTGCGACCTTTTCTGCAAATTTTCTGGAACATTTTTTCTGGACATCTTTAGCACCAATGGTGTGGCCACTGTTGCTCAGTGTTCAGTGCGTGTGGGGTACAACCCCAAAGCTTTTGCAACCGTTTTTTTCAGGACATCTTTATCACCAATTGGACGGTGTGGCCACTGTTGCTCTGCGGTCAGTGCGTTCGGCGCACTTCACCAAATTTTCAAAATTTTTTTTTTTTCTGCAGATCTTTTAGCACCAAGTGGATGGTGTGGCTAATGTTGCTCAGTGGTCAGTGCGTGCGGCGTACAACCATGAATCTTCTGCAACCTATTCTGCAAATTTTGTGGATATCTTTACCACCAACGGTGTGGCCACGGTTGCTCAGTGGTCAGTGCGTGTGGGGTGCAACCCCAAATCTTTTGCAACCGTTTTTTTCAGGACATCTTTACCACCAATTGGACGGTGTTGCCACTGTTGTTCTGTGGTCAGTGCGTTCGGCGCACTTCACGAAATTTTCTCAAACTTTTTTTTCAGGAGATCTTTTAGCATCAATTGGATGGTGTGGCTACTGTTGCTCTGCGATCAGTGCGTTCGGCGCACTTCACCAAATTTTTTAACTTTTTTTTTTCTGCAGATCTTTTTGCACCAAGTGGACGGTGTGGCTAATGTTGCTTAGTGGTCAGTGCGTGCGGTGTACAACCATGAATCTTCTGCAACCTTTTCTGCAAATTTTGTGGATATCTTTACCACCAACGGTGTGGCCACGGTTGCTCAGTGGTCAGTGCGTGTGGGGTGCAACCCCAAATCTTTTGCAACCGTTTTTTTCAGGACATCTTTACCACCAATTGGACGGTGTGGCCACTGCTGTTCTGTGGTCAGTGCGTTCGTCGAAATTTTCACGAAATTTTCTCAAACTTTTTTTCAGGAGATCTTTTAGCATCAATTGAATGGTGTGCCTACTGTTGCTCTGCGATCAGTGCGTTCGGCGCACTTCACCAAATTTTCTAAATTTTTTTTTTCTGCAGATCTTTTAGCATCAATTGGATGGCGTGGCTACTGTTGCTCAGTGGTCAATGCGTGCGGCGCACAACCATGAATCTTCTGCAACCTTTTCTGCAAATTTTCTGGATATCTTTACCACCAACGGTGTTGCCACGGTTGCTCTGTGGTCAGTGCGTGTGGGGTACAACCCCAAATCTTTTGCAACCGTTTTTTTCAGGACATCTTTACCACCAATTGGACGGTGTGGCCACTGTTGTTCTGTGGTCAGTGCGTTCGGCGCACTTCACCAAATTTTCTGAAATTTTTTTTTTCCGGATATCTTTTAGTACCAATTGGACGGTGTGATAATGTTGCCCAGTGGTCAGTGCGTGCGGCGTACAACCCCAAATCTTCTGCGAACTTTACTGCAAATTTTGTGGAACATTTTTTCTGGGTATCTTTAGCACCAACGGTGTGGCCACGGTTGCTCAGTGGTCAGTACGAGTGGGGTAAAACCTCAAAGCTTTTACAACCGTTTTTTCAGGACATCTTTACCACCAATTGGACGGTGTGGCCACTGTTGCTCTGATGTCAGTGCGTTCGGAGCACTTCACCAAATTTTCTAAAATTTTTTTTTCAGGAGATCTTTTAGCATCAATTGGATGGCGTGGCTACTGTTGCTCAGTGGTCAATGCGTGCGGCGTACAACCATGAATCTTCTGCAACCTTTTCTGCAAATTTTCTGGATATCTTTACCACCAACGGTGTTGCCACGGTTGCTCTGTGGTCAGTGCGTGTGGGGTACAACCCCAAATCTTTTGCAACCGTTTTTTTCAGGACATCTTTACCACCAATTAGACGGTGTGGCCCCTGCTGTTCTGTGGTCAGTGCGTTCGGCGAAATTTTCACGAAATTTTCTCAAACTTTTTTTCAGTAGATCTCTTAGCATCAATTGGATGGTGTGGCTACTGTTGCTCTGCGATCAGTGCGTTCGGCGCACTTCACCAAATTTTCTAAATTTTTTTTTTCTGCAGATCTTTTAGCATCAATTGGATGGCGTGGCTACTGTTGCTCAGTGGTCAATGCGTGCGGCGTACAACCATGAATCTTCTGAAACCTTTTCTGCAAATTTTCTGGATATCTTTACCACCAACGGTGTTGCCACGGTTGCTCTGTGGTCAGTGCGTGTGGGGTACAACCCCAAATCTTTTGCAACCGTTTTTTTCAGGACATCTTTACCACCAATTGGACGGTGTGGCCACTGTTGTTCTGTGGTCAGTGCGTTCGGCGCACTTCACCAAATTTTCTGAAATTTTTTTTTTCCGGAGATCTTTTAGTACCAATTGGACGGTGTGATAATATTGCCCAGTGGTCAGTGCGTGCGGCGTACAACCTCAAATCTTCTGCGAACTTTACTGCAAATTTTGTGGAACATTTTTTCTGGGTATCTTTAGCACCAACGGTGTGGCCACTGTTGCTCAGTGTTCAGTGCGTGTGGGGTACAACCCCAAATCTTTTGCAACCGTTTTTTCAGGACATCCTTACCACCAATTCGACGGTGTGGCCACTGTTGCTCGGTGTTCAATTTGTGAGGCGTACAATTCCAAATCCTTTTTTTCAGTAGATCTTTTAGCATCAATTGGATGGTGTGGCTATTGTTGCTCAGTGGTCAATGCGTGCGGCGTACAACCTCAAATCTTCTGCGAAATTTTCTGCAAATTTTCTGGAACATTTTTTCTGGAGATCTTTAGCACCAACGGTGTGGCCACTGTTGCTCAGTGTTCAGTGCGTGTGGGGTACAACCCAAATCTTTTGCAACCGTTTTTTCAGGACATCCTTACCACCAATTCGACGGTGTGGCCACTGTTGCGCAGTGTTCAGTTTGTGAGGCGTACAACTCCAAATCCTTTTTTCAGTAGATCTGTTAGCATCAATTGGATGGTGTGGCTACTGTTTCTCAGTGGTCAGTGCGTGTGGCGTACAACCTCAAATCTTCTGCGACCTTTTCTGCAAATTTTCTGGAACATTTTTTCTGGACATCTTTAGCACCAATGGTGTGACCACTGTTGCTCAGTGTTCAGTGCGTGTGGGGTACAACCCCAAATCTTTTGCAACCGTTTTTTCAGGACATCCTTACCACCAATTCGACGGTGTGGCTACTGTTGCTCAGTGTTCAGTTTGTGAGGCGTACAACTCCAAATCCTTTTTTTCAGTAGATCTTTTAGCATCAATTGGATGGTGTGGCTACTGTTGGTCAGTGGTCAGTGCGTGCGGCGTACAACCTCAAATCTTCTGCGACCTTTTCTGCAAATTTTTTGGAACATTTATTCTGGACATCTTTAGCACCAACGGTGCGGCCACTGTTGCTCAGTGTTCAGTGCGTGTGGGGTACAACCCCAAATCTTTTGCAACCGTTTTTTCAGGGCATCTTTACCACCAATTGGATGGTGTGGCCACTGTTGCTCAGTGTTCAGTTTGTGAGGAGTACAACTCCACATCCTTTTTTTCAGGAGATCTTTTAGCATCAATTGAATGGTGTGGCTACTGTTATTCTGGGATCGGCGCACTTCACCAAATTTTCTAAAATTTTGTTTTTTGGAGATCTTTTAGCCAATTGGACGGTGTGATAGTGTTGCTCAGTGGTCAGTGCGTGCGGCGTACAACCCCAAATCTTCTGCGGCCTTTTCTGCAAATTTTCTGGAACATTTTTTCTGGACATCTTTAGCACCAACGGTGTGGCCACTGTTGCTCAGTGTTCAGTGCGTGTGGGGTACAACCCCAAATCTTTTGCAACTGTTTTTTCAGGACATCCTTACCACCAATTCGTCGGTGTGGCCACTGTTGCTCGGTGTTCAATTTGTGAGGCGTACAACTCCAAATCCTTTTTTTCAGTAGATCTTTTAGCTTCAATTGGATGGTGTGGCTACTGTTGCTCAGTGGTCAATGCGTGCGGCGTACAACCTCAAATCTTCTGCGACCTTTTCTGCAAATTTTCTGGAACATTTTTTCTGGAGATCTTTAGCACCAACGGTGTGGCCACTGTTGCTCAGTGTTCAGTGCGTGTGGGGTACAACCCCAAATCTTTTGCAACCGTTTTTTCAGGACATCCTTACCACCAATTCGACGTTGTGGCCACTGTTGCTTGGTGTTCAATTTGTGAGGCGTACAACTCCAAATCCTTTTTTTCAGTAGATCTTTTAGCATCAATTGGATGGTGTGGCTACTGTTGCTCAGTGGTCAATGCGTGCGGCGTACAACCTCAAATCTTCTGCGACCTTTTCTGCAATTTTTCTGGAACATTTTTTCTGGAGATCTTTAGCACCAACGGTGTGGCCACTGTTTCTCAGTGTTCAGTGCGTGTGGGGTACAACCCCAAATCTTTTGCAACCGTTTTTTCAGGACATCCTTACCACCAATTCGACGGTGTGGCCGCTGTTGCTCAGTGGTCAATGCGTGCGGCGTACAACCTCAAATCTTCTGCGACCTTTTCTGAAAATTTTCTGGAACATTTTTTCTGGAGATCTTTAGCACCAACGGTGTGGCCACTGTTGCTCAGTGTTCAGTGCGTGTGGGGTACAACTCCAAATCTTTTGCAACCGTTTTTTCAGGACATCCTTACCACCAATTCGACGGTGTGGCCACTGTTGCTCAGTGTTCAGTTTGTGACTCGAACAACTCCAAATCCTTTTATTCAGAAGATCTTTTAGCATCAATTGGATTGTGTGGCTACTGTTGCTCAGTGGTCAGTGCGTGCGGCGTACAACCTCAAATCTTCTGCGACCTTTTCTGCAAATTTTCTGGAACATTTTTCTGGACATCTTTAGCACCAATGGTGTGGCCACTGTTGCTCAGTGTTCAGTGCGTGTCGGGTACAACCCTTAATCTTTTGCAACCGTTTTTTCAGGACATCCTTACCACCAATTCGACGGTGTGGCCACTGTTGCTCGGTGTTCAGTTTGTGAGGCGTACAACTCCAAATCCTTTTTTTCAGTAGATCTTTTAGCATCAATTGGATGGTGTGGCTGCTGTTGCTCAGTGGTCAATGCGTGCGGCGTACAACCTCAAATCTTCTGCGACCTTTTCTGCAAATTTTCTGGAATATTTTTTCTGGAGATCTTTAGCACCAACGGTGTGGCCACTGTTGCTCAGTGTTCAGTGCATGTGGGGTACAACTCCAAATCTTTTGCAACCGTTTTTTCAGGACATCCTTACCACCAATTCGACGGTGTGGCCACTGTTGCTCGGTGTTCAGTTTGTGAGGCGTACAACTCCAAATCCTTTTTTTCAGTAGATCTTTTAGCATCAATTGGATGGTGTGGCTACTGTTGCTCAGTGGTCAATGCGTGCATCGTACAACCTCAAATCTTCTGCGACCTTTTCTGCAAATTTTCTGGAACATTTTTTCTGGACATCTTTAGCACCAACGGTGTGGCCACTGTTCCTCAGTGTTCAGTGCGTGTGGCGTACAACTCCAAATCTTTTCTTCAAATTTTCTGGTAAACTGTTGGACTGTTGGTCAGTGGTCAGTGCATGTGGGGTACAACCCCAAATCTTTTGCAACGGTTTTTTCAGTTAATCTTTACCACCAATTGTATGGTGTGGCCACTGTTGCTCAGTGTTCAGTTTGTGAGGAGTGCAACTCCACATCCTTTTTTTCAGGAGATCTTTTAGCATCAATTGAATGGTGTGGCTACTGTTATTCTGCGATCGGCGCACTTCTCCAAATTTTCTAAAATTTTTTTTTCTGGAGATCTTTTAGCCAATTGGACGGTGTGATAGTGTTGCTCAGTGGTCAGTGCGTGCGGCGTACAACCCCAAATCTTCTGCCACCTTTTCTGCAAATTTTCTGGAACATTTTTTCTGGACATCTTTAGCACCAACGGTGTGGTCACTGTTGCTCAGTGTTCAGTGCGTGTGGGGTACAACCCCAAATCTTTTGCAACCGTTTTTTCAGGACATCCGTACCACCAATTCGACGGTGTGGCCACTGTTGCTCAGTGTTCAGTTTGTGAGGCGTACAAATCCAAATCCTTTTTTTCAGTGAATCTTTTAGCATCAATTGGATGGTGTGGCTACTGTTGCTCAGTGGTCAATGCGTGCGGCGTACAACCTCAAATCTTCTGCGACCTATTCTGCAAATTTTCTGGAACATTTTTTCTGGAGATCTTTAGCTCCAATGGTGTGGCCACTGTTGCTCAGTGTTCAGTGCGTTTGGGGTACAACCCCAAATCTTTTGCAACCGTTTTTTCAGGACATCCGTACCACCAATTCGACGGTGTGGCCACTGTTGCTCAGTGTTCAGTTTGTGAGGCGTACAAATCCAAATCCTTTTTTTCAGTGAATCTTTTAGCATCAATTGGATGGTGTGGCTACTGTTGCTCAGTGGTCAATGCGTGCGGCGTACAACCTCAAATCTTCTGCGACCTTTTCTGCAAATTTTCTGGAACATTTTTTCTGGACATCTGTGGCGATTTTCTACCATTTCCAACATACAAATGACCTGTTCGATATTTCGTACACTATGCCATTACGTCAGGTGCGGAATTTCGTTGATACACATAGAACAGACTATCTTCATGACTTTCGTTAAGTCGAAAGCCAACCGAATTGTCCACCCATGGAGCTTACCTTTCCGGTGATCTTCTTTCTTTTTCCATTCTGGCGGCGAAGGAGAACACATCGTGGGAGGAGAACCAGTTGGCTAAGTTTAGTTCCCAATCCAAGGGGAATACATAGTAAAAAAAAATTCCGTACATATATATACAGTTTTGTCATTATAAAGTATAGTTACGAAAAAGTATCTAAAAAAAAAATATATATATATACATATATATATATATATATATATACATACATATGTATATACGCTTAATCGCATGAATCCCTGGACGTTTACTACTCCACAACAATAAAACGATCATCGACCGATCCCCAAACATCGTTGTTCTATATCCCCTCGCTCCCGCACAACATACTAGTTCGAGAAAGCTGGGCATATCGCAATCTAAACGATTGCACAGCACAAATTACCGGCACAGAGGCTACCGCTCCGCCGATGGACTCCCCAGACTCCGCGATTCGGGATTAAAGTCCAACCCAATCGAAAAGCTGCTGCGTCCAATTCGCCCGTTGTGCTAAAAGCTGCGGATACAGTCCCTTCGTTCGATTTTAAGTGTAGATTTTCTTTTGTATCGCGGTTATACATTTTTCACGTGTAATCACAAAAAAAGGGATAATTAGAAATTTTCCAGCTTTTTTTTTTATATCACCGATGGATTTATGTGCGCACATACATCTGGATGGATTAAGGTAAGTTATTTTGCAAGAAAGCATAATTTTCTTTTTTTGTGAATTTTTTTTGAATCGTAATTAATTGAATTAAATTGAATTGATAATTTATACTGATAAGTTGTAGGTACATATATGAATAAATATGAATTGTCATTCGTGAAT
Source organism: Xylota segnis (assembly GCA_963583995.1). Classification (NCBI taxonomy): domain Eukaryota; kingdom Metazoa; phylum Arthropoda; class Insecta; order Diptera; family Syrphidae; genus Xylota; species Xylota segnis. The sequence goes on along the minus strand of OY757236.1, from coordinate 101,683,080 downwards.
TATGAAGAGCGTGTTTTTAGTCAAATAATGCATTGCTAGTTCTATCTCAGATGGTTGAGGGCATGCCTAGGTGACCATAAATATCTACGGTCACCACATAAAGAAAACCAGGTAACAGCGATGCAGATTTTGGGCACGTATACATTTAATTTCTGTTAGCGGTGCAGTGACAAGACGTGCCAACCCGCACTTATCACGAGGACACGAACACCAAGTTCCCAGCCGCTAAGCAATACGTGTCCCATCCCTCAACATGGGTCATGTATTGTTACACATCTTTAGCACCAACGGTGTGGCCACTGTTCCTCAGTGTTCAGTGCGTGTGGGGTACAACCCCAAATCTTTTGCAACCGTTTTTTTCAGGACATCCTTACCACCAATTCGACGGTGTGGCCACTGTTCCTCAGTGTTCAGTTTGTGAGGCGTACAACTCCAAATCCTTTTTTTCAGTAGTTCTTTTAGCATCAATTGGATGGTGTGGCTACTGTTGCTCAGTGGTCAATGCGTGCGGCGTACAATCTCAAATCTTCTGCGACATTTTCTGCAAATTTTCTGGAACATTTTTTCTGGACATCTTTAGCACCAACGGCGTGGGGACTGTTGCTCAGTGGTCAGTGCATGTGGGGTACAACCCCAAATCTTTTGCAACGGTTTTTTCAGGGCATCTTTACCACCAATTGGATGGTGTGGCCACTGTTGCTTAGTGTTCAGTTTGTGAGGAGTACAACTCCACATCCTTTTTTTCAGGAGATCTTATAACATCTGCGGTCAGTGCGTTCGACGCACTTCACCAAATTTTCTAAAATTTTTTTTTTCTGGAGATCTTTTAGCACGAATTGGACGGTGTGATAATGTTGCTCAGTGGTCAGTGCGTGCGGCGTACAACCTCAAATCTTCTGCGACCTTTTCTGCAAATTTTCTGGAACATTTTTTCTGGGCATCTTTAGCATCAACGGTGTGGCCACTGTTGCTCAGTGTTCAGTGCGTGTGGGGTACAACCCCAAATCTTTTGCAACCTTTTTTGCAGGACATCTTCATCACCGATTGGACGGTGTTGCTAATGTTGCTCAGTGGTCAGTGCGTGCGGCGTACAACCATGAATCTTCTGCAACCTTTTCTGCAAATTTTCTGGATATCTTTAGCACCAACGGTGTGGCCATGGTTGCTCAGTGGTCAGTGCGTGTGGGGTACAACCCCAAATCTTTTGCAACCTTTTTTTCAGGTCATCCTTACCACCAATTCGACGGTGTGGCCACTGTTGCTCAGTGTTCCGTTTGTGAGGCGTACAACTCCATATCCATTTTTTCATTAGATCTTTTAGCATCAATTGGATGGTGTGGCTACTGTTGTTTAGAGGTCAGTGCGTGCGGCGTACAACCTCAAATCTTCTGCGACCTTTTCTGCAAATTTTGTGGAACATTTTTTCTGATCTTTAGCACCAACGGTGTGGTAACTGTTGCTCAGTGGTCAGTGCGTGTGGGGTACAAACCCAAATCTTTTGCAACCTTTTTTTCAGGTCATCCTTATCACCAATTCGACGGTGTGGCCACTGTTGCTCAGTGTTCCGTTTGTGAGGCGTACAACTCCATATCCATTTTTTGATTAGATCTTTTAGCATCAATTGGATGGTGTGGCTACTGTTGTTTAGTGGTCAGTGCGTGCGGCGTACAACGTCAAATCTTCTGTGACCTTTTCTGCAAATTTTGTGGAACATTTTTTCTGATCTTTAGCACCAACGGTGTGGTAACTGTTGCTCAGTGGTCAGTGCGTGCGGCGTACAATTTTCTGGATATCTTTAGCACCAACGGTGTGGCCATGGTTGCTCAGTGGTCAGTGCGTGTGGGGTACAACCCCAAATCTTTTGCAACCTTTTTTTCAGGACATCTTCATCACCGATTGGACGGTGTGGCTAATGTTGCCCAGTGGTTAGTGCGTGCTGCGTTCAAGCCCAAATCTTCTGCAACCTATTCTGCAAATTTTGTGGAACACTTTTTCTGAATATCTTTCGCACCAACGGTGTGGCCACTGTTGCTCAGTGTTCAGTGCGTGTGGGGTACAACCCCTAATCGTTTGCAACCGTTTTTTCAGGGCATCTATATCACCAATTGGATGGTGTGGCCGCAGTTGCTCAGTGTTCAGTTTGTGAGGAGTACAACTCCACATCCTTTTTTTCAGGAGATCTTTTAGCGTCATTTGGACGGTGTTGCTAATGTTGCTCAGTGGTCAGTGCGTGCGGCGTACAACCATGAATCTTCTGCAACCTTTTCTGCAAATTTTCTGGATATCTTTACCACCAACGGTGTGGCCACGATTGCTCAGTGGTCAGTGCGTGCGGCGTTCAACCTCAAATCTTCTGTGACCTTTTCTGCAAATTTTGTGGAACATTTTTTCTGATCTTTAGCACCAACGGTGTGGTAACTGTTGCTCAGTGGTCAGTGCGTGCGGCGTACAATTTTCTGGATATCTTTAGCACCAACGGTGTGGCCATGGTTGCTCAGTGGTCAGTGCGTGTGGGGTACAACCCCAAATCTTTTGCAACCTTTTTTTCAGGACATCTTCATCACCGATTGGACGGTGTGGCTAATGTTGCCCAGTGGTTAGTGCGTGCTGCGTTCAAGCCCAAATCTTCTGCAACCTATTCTGCAAATTTTGTGGAACACTTTTTCTGAATATCTTTCGCACCAACGGTGTGGCCACTGTTGCTCAGTGTTCAGTGCGTGTGGGGTACAACCCCTAATCTTTTGCAACCGTTTTTTCAGGGCATCTATATCACCAATTGGATGGTGTGGCCGCTGTTGCTCAGTGTTCAGTTTGTGAGGAGTACAACTCCACATCCTTTTTTTCAGGAGATCTTTTAGCGTCATTTGGACGGTGTGATAATGTTGCTCAGTGGTCAGTGCGTGCGGCGTACAACCTCAAATCTTCTGCGACCTTTTCTGCAAATTTTGTGGAACATTTTTTCTGATCTTTAGCACCAACGGTGTGGTAACTGTTGCTCAGTGGTCAGTGCGTGTGGCGTACAATTTTCTGGATATCTTTAGCACCAACGGTGTGGCCATGGTTGCTCAGTGGTCAGTGCGTGTGGGGTACAACCCCAAATCTTTTGCAACCTTTTTTTCAGGACATCTTCATCACCGATTGGACGGAGTGGCTAATGTTGCCCAGGGGTTAGTGCGTGCTGCGTTCAAGCCCAAATCTTCTGCAACCTATTCTGCAAATTTTGTGGAACACTTTTTCTGAATATCTTTCGCACCAACGGTGTGGCCACTGTTGCTCAGTGTTCAGTGCGTGTGGGGTACAACCCCAAATCTTCTGCAACCGTTTTTTCAGGACATCTTCATCACCAATTGGACGGTGTGGCTAATGTTGCTTAGTGGTTAGTGCGTGCGGGGTTACAACCCCAAATCTTCTGCAACCTTTTCTGCAAATTTTCTGGAAGATTTTTTCTGGACATCTTTAGCACCAACGGTGTGGCCACTGTTGCTCAGTGGTCAGTGCATGTGGGGTACAAAATCAAGTCTTTTGCAACCTTTTTTTCAGGTCATCCTTATCACCAATTCGACGGTGTGGCCACTGTTGCTCAGTGTTCCGTTTGTGAGGCGTACAACTCCATATCCATTTTTTGATTAGATCTTTTAGCATCAATTGGATGGTGTGGCTACTGTTGTTTAGTGGTCAGTGCGTGCGGCGTACAACCTCAAATCTTCTGCGACCTTTTCTGCAAATTTTGTGGAACATTTCTTCTGATCGTTAGCACCAACGGTGTGGTAACTGTTGCTCAGTGGTCAGTGCGTGTGGGGTACAAACCCAAATCTTTTGCAACCTTTTTTTCTGGACATCTTCACCACCAATTGGACGGTGTGGCCACTGTTGCTCAATGTTCAGTTTGTGAGGCGTGCAACTCCACATCCTTTTTTTTAGGAGATCTTTTAGCATCAATTGGATGGTGTGGCCACTGTTATTCTGTGGTCAGTGCGTTCGTCGCACTTCACCAAATTTTCTAAAATTTTTTTTCCGGAGATTTTTCAGCACCAATTGGACGATGTGAATAATGTTGCTCAGTGGTCAGTGCGTGCGGCTTACAACCCCAAATCTTCTGCGACCTTTTCTGCAAATTTCGTGAAACATTTTTTCTAAACATATTTAGCATCAACTGTGTGGCCACTGTTGCTCAGTGTTCAGTGCGTGTGGGGTACAACCCCAAATCTTCTGCAACCGTTTTTTCAGGACATCTTCATCACCAATTGGACGGTGTGGCTAATGTTGCTCAGTGGTTAGTGCGTGTGGGGTACAACCCCAAAACTTTTGCAACCTTTTTTTCAGGACATCTTCATCACCGATTGGACTGTGTGGCTAATGTTGCCCAGTGGTTAGTGCGTGCTGCGTTCAAGCCCAAATCTTCTGCAACCTATTCTGCAAATTTTGTGGAACACTTTTTCTGAATATCTTTCGCACCAACGGTGTGGCCACTGTTGCTCAGTGTTCAGTGCGTGTGGGGTACAACCCCAAATCTTTTGCAACCGTTTTTTCAGGGCATCTATACCACCAATTGGATGGTGTGGCCGCTGTTGCTCAGTGTGCAGTTTGTGAGGAGTACAACTCCACATCCTTATTTTCAGGAGATCTTTTAGCGTCATTTGGACGGTGTGAGAATGTTGCTCAGTGTTCAGTGCGTGCGGCGTACATCCTCAAATCTTCTGCGACCTTTTCTGCAAATTTTGTGGAACATTTTTTCTGGACATCTTTAGCACCAACGGTGTGGTAACTGTTGCTCAGTGGTCAGTGCGTGTGGGGTACAACCCCAAATCTTTTGCAACCGTTTTTTCAGGTCATCCTTACCACCAATCCGACGGTGTGGCCACTGTTGCTCAGTGTTCCGTTTGTGAGGCGTGCAACTCCACATCCTTTTTTTTAGGAGATCTTTTAGCATCAATTGGATGGTGTGGCCACTGTTATTCTGTGGTCAGTGCGCTCGTCGCACTTCACCAAATTTTCTAAAATTTTTTTTTCCGGAGATCTTTCAGCACCAATTGGACGATGTGAATAATGTTGCTCAGTGGTCAGTGCGTGCGGCTTACAACCCCAAATCTTCTGCGACCTTTTCTGCAAATTTCGTGAAACATTTTTTCTAAACATATTTAGCATCAACTGTGTGGCCACTGTTGCTCAGTGTTCAGTGCGTGTGGGGTACAACCCCAAATCTTCTGCAACCGTTTTTTCAGGACATCTTCATCACCAATTGGACGGTGTGGCCACTGTTGCTCAGTGTTCAGTTTGTGAGGCGTGCAACTCGTGAAACATTTTTTCTAAACATATTTAGCATCAACTGTGTGGCCACTGTTGCTCAGTGGTCAGTGCGTGCGGCGTACAACCTCAAATCTTGTGCGACCTTTTCTGCAAATTTTGTGGAACATTTTTTCTGATCTTTAGCACCAACGGTGTGGTAACTGTTGCTCAGTGGTCAGTGCGTGTGGGGTACAAACCCAAATCTTTTCCAACCTTTTTTTCAGGACATCTTCACCACCAATTGGACGGTGTGGCCACTGTTGCTCAGTGTTCAGTTTGTGAGGCGTGCAACTCCACATCCCTTTTTTTAGGAGATCTTTTAGCATCAATTGGATGGTGTGGCCACTGTTATTCTGTGGTAAGTGCGTTCGTCGCACTTCACCAAATTTTCTAAAATTTTTTTTTCCGGAGATCTTTCAGCACCAATTGGACGATGTGAATAATGTTGCTCAGTGGTCAGTGCGTGCGGCTTACAACCCCAAATCGTCTGCGACCTTTTCTGCAAATTTCGTGAAACATTTTTTCTAAACATATTTAGCATCAACGGTGTGGCCATTGTTGCTCAGTGTTCAGTGCGTGTGGGGTACAACCCCAAATCTTTTGCAACCGTTTTTTCAGGGCATCTATACCACCAATTGGATGGTGTGGCCGCTGGTGCTCAGTGTTCAGTTTGTGAGGAGTACAACTCCACATCCTTATTTTCAGGAGATCTTTTAGCGTCATTTGGACGGTGTGAGAATGTTGCTCAGTGTTCAGTGCGTGCGGCGTACATCCTCAAATCTTCTGCGACCTTTTCTGCAAATTTTGTGGAACATTTTTTCTGGACATCTTTAGCACCAACGGTGTGGTAACTGTTGCTCAGTGGTCAGTGCGTGTGGGGTACAACCCCAAATCTTTTGCAACCGTTTTTTCAGGTCATCCATACCACCAATTCGACGGTGTGGCCACTGTTGCTCAGTGTTCAGTTTGTGAGGCGTGCAACTCGTGAAACATTTTTTCTAAACATATTTAGCATCAACTGTGTGGCCACTGTTGCTCAGTGGTCAGTGCGTGCGGCGTACAACCTCAAATCTTGTGCGACCTTTTCTGCAAATTTTGTGGAACATTTTTTCTGATCTTTAGCACCAACGGTGTGGCCACTCTTGCTCAGTGGTCAGTGCGTGTGGGGTACAACCCCAAATCTTTTGCAACCTTTTTTTCAGGACATCTTCACAATCAGTTGGACGGTGTGGCCACTGTTGCTCAGTGTTCAGTTTGTGAGGCGTACAACTCCAAATCCTTTTTTTCAGGAGATCTCTTAGCATCAATTGGATGGTGTGGCCACTGTTATTCTGTGGTCAGTGCGTTCGGCGCACTTCACCAAATTTTCTAAAATTTTTTTTTTCCGGAGATCTTTCAGCACCAATTGGACGATGTGAATAATGTTGCTCAGTGTTCAGTGCGTGCGGCGTACATCCTCAAATCTTCTGCGACCTTTTCTGCAAATTTTGTGGAACATTTTTTCTGGACATCTTTAGCACCAACGGTGTGGTAACTGTTGCTCAGTGGTCAGTGCGTGTGGAGTACAACCCCAAATCTTTTGCAACCGTTTTTTCAGGGCATTTATACCACCAATTGGATGGTGTGGCCGCTGTTGCTCAGTGTTCAGTTTGTGAGGAGTACAACTCCACATCCTTATTTTCAGGAGATCTTTCAGCACCAATTGGACGATGTGAATAATGTTGCTCAGTGGTCAGTGCGTGCGGCTTACAACCCCAAATCTTCTGCGACCTTTTCTGCAAATTTCGTGAAACATTTTTTCTAAACATATTTAGCATCAACTGTGTGGCCACTGTTGCTCAGTGTTCAGTGCGTGTGGGGTACAACCCCAAATCTTCTGCATCCGTTTTTTCAGGACATCTTCATCACCAATTGGACGGTGTGGCTAATGTTGCTTAGTGGTTAGTGCGTGCGGGGTTACAACCCCAAATCTTCTGCAACCTTTTCTGCAAATTTTCTGGAACACTTTTTCTGAATATCTTTAGCACCAACGGTGTGGCCACTGTTGCTCAGTGGTCAGTGCATGTGGGGTACAACCCCACAGCTTTTGCATTCTTTTTTTCAGGTCATCCTTGCCACCAATTCGACGGTGTGGCCACTGCTGCTCAGTGTTCCGTTTGTGAGGCGTACAACTCCATATCCATTTTTTCATTAGATCTTTTAGCATCAATTGGATAGTGTGGCTACTGTTGTTTAGTGGTCAGTGCGTGCGGCGTACAACCTCAAATCTTCTGCGACCTTTTCTGCAAATTTTGTGGAACATTTCTTCTGATCGTTAGCACCAACGGTGTGGTAACTGTTGCTCAGTGGTCAGTGCGTGTGGGGTACAACCCCAAATCTTTTGCAACCGTTTTTTCAGGTCATCCATACCACCAATTCGACGGTGTGGCCACTGTTGCTCAGTGTTCCGTTTGTGAGGCGTGCAACTCCACATCCTTTTTTTTAGGAGATCTTTTAGCATCAATTGGATGGTGTGGCCACTGTTATTCTGTGGTCAGTGCGTTCGGCGCACTTCACCAAATTTTCTAAAATTTTTTTTTTCCGGAGATCTTTCAGCACCAATTGGACGATGTGAATAATGTTGCTCAGTGTTCAGTGCGTGCGGCGTACATCCTCAAATCTTCTGCGACCTTTTCTGCAAATTTTGTGGAACACTTTTTCTGAATATCTTTAGCACCAACGGTGTGGCCACTGTTGCTCAGTGGTCAGTGCATGTGGGGTACAACCCCACAGCTTTTGCATTCTTTTTTTCAGGTCATCCTTGCCACCAATTCGACGGTGTGGCCACTGCTGCTCAGTGTTCCGTTTGTGAGGCGTACAACTCCATATCCATTTTTTCATTAGATCTTTTAGCATCAATTGGATGGTGTGGCTACTGTTGTTTAGTGGTCAGTGCGTGCGGCGTACAACCTCAAATCTTCTGCGACCTTTTCTGCAAATTTTGTGGAACATTTCTTCTGATCGTTAGCACCAACGGTGTGGTAACTGTTGCTCAGTGGTCAGTGCGTGTGGGGTACAAACCCAAATCTTTTGCAACCTTTTTTTCAGGACATCTTCACCACCAATTGGACGGTGTGGCCACTGTTGCTCAGTGTTCAGTTTGTGAGGCGTGCAACTAAACATCCTTTTTTTTAGGAGATCTTTTAGCATCAATTGGATGGTGTGGCCACTGTTATTCTGTGGTCAGTGCGTTCGTCACACTTCACCAAATTTTCTAAAATTTTTTTTTCCGGAGATCTTTTAGCACCAATTGGACGATGTGAATAATGTTGCTCAGTGGTCAGTGCGTGCGGATTACAACCCCAAATCTTCTGCGACCTTTTCTGCAAATTTCGTGAAATATTTTTTCTAAACATATTTAGCATCAACTGTGTGGCCACTGTTGCTCAGTGTTCAGTGCGTGTGGGGTACAACCCCAAATCTTCTGCAACCGTTTTTTCAGGACATCTTCATCACCAATTGGACGGTGTGGCTAATGTTGCTCAGTGGTTAGTGCGTGTGGGGTACAACCCCAAATCTTTTGCAACCATTTTTTCAGGGCATCTTTACCACCAATTGGATGGTGTGGTCACTGTTGCTCAGTGTTCAGCTTGTGAGATCTGTTAGCATCAATTGGACGGTGTGATAATGTTGCTCAGTGGTCAGTGCGTGCGGCTTACAACCCCAAATCTTCTGCGACCTTTTCTGCAAATTTCCTGAAACATTTTTTCTGGACATCTTTAGCACCAACGGTGTGGCCACTGTTGCTCAGTGGTCAGTGCGTGTGGGGTACAACCCCAAATCTTTTGCAACCTTTTTTTCATTACATCTTCATCACCAATTTGTGGCTAATGTTGCTCAGTGGTTAGTCGTTGCGGCGTTCAAGCCCAAATCTTCTTCAGTGTTTTCTGCAAATTTTGTGGAACATTTTTTCTGAACATCTTTAGCACCAACGTTGTGGCCACTGTTGCTCAGTGGTCAGTGCGTGTGGGGTACAACCCCAAATCTTCTGCAACCGTTTTTTCAGGACATCTTCATCACCAATTGGACGGTGTGGCTAATGTTGCTCAGTGGTTAGTGCGTGTGGGGTACAACCCCAAATCTTTTGCAACCATTTTTTCAGGGCATCTTTACCACCAATTGGATGGTGTGGTCACTGTTGCTCAGTGTTCAGCTTGTGAGATCTGTTAGCATCAATTGGACGGTGTGATAATGTTGCTCAGTGGTCAGCGCGTGCGGCGTACAACCCCAAATCTTCTGCGACCTTTTCTGCAAATTTCGTGGAACATTTTTTCTGGACATCTTTAGCACCAACGGTGTGGCCACTGTTGCTCAGTGGTCAGTGCGTGTGGGGTACAACCCCAAATCTTTTGCAGCCTTTTTTTCATTACATCTTCATCACCAATTTGTGGCTTATGTTGCTCAGTGGTTAGTCGCTGCGGCGTTCAAGCCCAAATTTTCTGCAGTCTTTTCTGCAAATTTTGTGGAACATTTTTTCTGAACATCTGTAGCACCAACGGTGTGGCAACTATTGGCCAGTAGTCAGTGCGTGTGGGGTACAACCCCAAATCTTTTGCAACCTTATTTTCAGGACATCTTCGCCACCAACTGGACGGTGTGGCCACTGTTGCTCAGTGTTCAGTTTGTGAGGCGTGCAACTCCACATCCCTTTTTTTAGGAGATCTTTTAGCATCAATTGGATGGTGTGGCCACTGTTATTCTGTGGTAAGTGCGTTCGTCGCACTTCACCAAATTATCTAAAATTTTTTTTTCCGGAGATCTTTCAGCACCAATTGGACGATGTGAATAATGTTGCTCAGTGGTCAGTGCGTGCGGCTTACAACCCCAAATCGTCTGCGACCTTTTCTGCAAATTTCGTGAAACATTTTTTCTAAACATATTTAGCATCAACTGTGTGGCCACTGTTGCTCAGTGTTCAGTGCGTGTGGGGTACAACCCCAAATCTTCTGCATCCGTTTTTTCAGGACATCTTCATCACCAATTGGACGGTGTGGCTAATGTTGCTCAGTGGTTAGTGCGTGTGGGGTACAACCCCAAATCTTTTGCAACCATTTTTTCAGGGCATCTTTACCACCAATTGGATGGTGTGGTCACTGTTGCTCAGTGTTCAGCTTGTGAGATCTGTTAGCATCAATTGGACGGTGTGATAATGTTGCTCAGTGGTCAGTGCGTGCGGCTTACAACCCCAAATCTTCTGCGACCTTTTCTGCAAATTTCGTGAAACATTTTTTCTAAACATATTTAGCATCAACTGTGTGGCCACTGTTGCTCAGTGTTCAGTGCGTGTGGGGTACAACCCCAAATCTTCTGCAACCGTTTTTTCAGGACATCTTCATCACCAATTGGACGGTGTGGCTAATGTTGCTTAGTGGTTAGTGCGTGCGGGGTTACAACCCCAAATCTTCTGCAAACTTTTCTGCAAATTTTCTGGAAGATTTTTTCTGGACATCTTTAGCACCAACGGTGTGGCCACTGTTGCTCAGTGGTCAGTGCATGTGGGGTACAACCCCACAGCTTTTGCAACCTTTTTTTCAGGTCATCCTTACCACCAATTCGACGGTGTGGCCACTGTTGCTCAGTGTTCCGTTTGTGAGACGTACAACTCCATATCCATTTTTTCATTAGATCTTTTAGCATCAATTGGATGGTGTGGCTACTGTTGTTTAGTGGTCAGTGCGTGCGGCGTACAACCCCAAATCTTCTGCGACCTTTTCTGCAAATTTTGTGGAACATTTTTTCTGATCGTTAGCACCAACGGTGTGGTAACTGTTGCTCAGTGGTCAGTGCGTGTGGGGTACAAACCCAAATCTTTTGCAACCTTTTTTTCAGGACATCTTCACCACCAATTGGACGGTGTGGCCACTGTTGCTCAGTGTTCAGTTTGTGAGGCGTGCAACTCCACATCCCTTTTTTTAGGAGATCTTTTAGCATCAATTGGATGGTGTGGCCACTGTTATTCTGTGGTAAGTGCGTTCGTCGCACTTCACCAAATTTTCTAAAATTTTTTTTTCCGGAGATCTTTCAGCACCAATTGGACGATGTGAATAATGTTGCTCAGTGGTCAGTGCGTGCGGCTTACAACCCCAAATCGTCTGCGACCTTTTCTGCAAATTTCGTGAAACATTTTTTCTAAACATATTTAGCATCAACTGTGTGGCCACTGTTGCTCAGTGTTCAGTGCGTGTGGGGTACAACCGCAAAACTTCTGCATCCGTTTTTTCAGGACATCTTCATCACCAATTGGACGGTGTGGCTAATGTTGCTCAGTGGTTAGTGCGTGTGGGGTACAACCCCAAATCTTTTGCAACCGTTTTTTCAGGGCATCTATACCACCAATTGGATGGTGTGGCCGCTGGTGCTCAGTGTTCAGTTTGTGAGGAGTACAACTCCACATCCTTATTTTCAGGAGATCTTTTAGCGTCATTTGGACGGTGTGAGAATGTTGCTCAGTGTTCAGTGCGTGCGGCGTACATCCTCAAATCTTCTGCGACCTTTTCTGCAAATTTTGTGGAACATTTTTTCTGGACATCTTTAGCACCAACGGTGTGGTAACTGTTGCTCAGTGGTCAGTGCGTGTGGGGTACAACCCCAAATCTTTTGCAACCGTTTTTTCAGGTCATCCATACCACCAATTCGACGGTGTGGCCACTGTTGCTCAGTGTTCCGTTTGTGAGGCGTGCAACTCCACATCCTTTTTTTTAGGAAATCTTTTAGCATCAATTGGATGGTGTGGCCACTGTTATTCTGTGGTCAGTGCGTTCGGCGCACTTCACCAAATTTTCTAAAATTTTTTTTTTCCGGAGATCTTTCAGCACCAATTGGACGATGTGAATAATGTTGCTCAATGTTCAGTGCGTGCGGCGTACATCCTCAAATCTTCTGCGACCTTTTCTGCAAATTTTGTGGAACATTTTTTCTGGACATCTTTAGCACCAACGGTGTGGTAACTGTTGCTCAGTGGTCAGTGCGTGTGGAGTACAACCCCAAATCTTTTGCAACCGTTTTTTCAGGGCATTTATACCACCAATTGGATGGTGTGGCCGCTGTTGCTCAGTGTTCAGTTTGTGAGGAGTACAACTCCACATCCTTATTTTCAGGAGATCTTTCAGCACCAATTGGACGATGTGAATAATGTTGCTCAGTGGTCAGTGCGTGCGGCTTACAACCCCAAATCTTCTGCGACCTTTTCTGCAAATTTCGTGAAACATTTTTTCTAAACATATTTAGCATCAACTGTGTGGCCACTGTTGCTCAGTGTTCAGTGCGTGTGGGGTACAACCCCAAATCTTCTGCAACCGTTTTTTCAGGACATCTTCATCACCAATTGGACGGTGTGGCTAATGTTGCTCAGTGGTTAGTGCGTGTGGGGTACAACCCCAAATCTTTTGCAACCATTTTTTCAGGGCATCTTTACCACCAATTGGATGGTGTGGTCACTGTTGCTCAGTGTTCAGCTTGTGAGATCTGTTAGCATCAATTGGACGGTGTGATAATGTTGCTCAGTGGTCAGTGCGTGCGGCTTACAACCCCAAATCTTCTGCGACCTTTACTGCAAATTTCGTGAAACATTATTTAGCATCAACTGTGTGGCCACTGTTGCTCAGTGTTCAGTGCGTGTGGGGTACAACCCCAAATCTTCTGCGACCTTTTCTGCAAATTTCCTGAAACATTTTTTCTGGACATCTTTAGCACCAACGGTGTGGCCACTGTTGCTCAGTGGTCAGTGCGTGTGGGGTACAACCCCAAATCTTTTGCAACCTTTTTTTCATTACATCTTCATCACCAATTTGTGGCTAATGTTGCTCAGTGGTTAGTCGTTGCGGCGTTCAAGCCCAAATCTTCTTCAGTGTTTTCTGCAAATTTTGTGGAACATTTTTTCTGAACATCTTTAGCACCAACGGTGTGGCCACTGTTGCTCAGTGGTCAGTGCGTGTGGGGTACAACCCCAAATCTTCTGCAACCGTTTTTTCAGGACATCTTCATCACCAATTGGACGGTGTGGCTAATGTTGCTCAGTGGTTAGTGCGTGTGGGGTACAACCCCAAATCTTTTGCAACCATTTTTTCAGGGCATCTTTACCACCAATTGGATGGTGTGGTCACTGTTGCTCAGTGTTCAGCTTGTGAGATCTGTTAGCATCAATTGGACGGTGTGATAATGTTGCTCAGTGGTCAGCGCGTGCGGCGTACAACCCCAAATCTTCTGCGACCTTTTCTGCAAATTTCGTGGAACATTTTTTCTGGACATCTTTAGCACCAACGGTGTGGCCACTGTTGCTCAGTGGTCAGTGCGTGTGGGGTACAACCCCAAATCTTTTGCAGCTTTTTTTTCATTACATCTTCATCACCAATTTGTGGCTTATGTTGCTCAGTGGTTAGTCGCTGCGGCGTTCAAGCCCAAATTTTCTGCAGTCTTTTCTGCAAATTTTGTGGAACATTTTTTCTGAACATCTGTAGCACCAACGGTGTGGCAACTGTTGGCCAGTAGTCAGTGCGTGTGGGGTACAACCCCAAATCTTTTGCAACCTTATTTTCAGGACATCTTCGCCACCAACTGGACGGTGTGGCCCCTGTTGCTCAGTGTTCAGTTTGTGAAGCGTGCAACTCCACATCCTTTTTTTAGGAGATCTTTTAGCATCAATTGGATGGTGTGGCCACTGTTATTCTGTGGTCAGTGCGTTCGTCGCACTTCAACAAATTTTCTAAAATTTTTTTTTCCGGAGATCTTTTAGCGCCAATTGGACGGTGTGATAATGTTTGCTCTGTGGTCATTGCGTGCGGCGTTCAAGCCCAAATCTTCTGCAACCTTTTCTGCAAATTTTGTGGAACATTTTTTCTGAACATCTGTAGCACCAACGGTGTGGCCACTGTTGCTCAGTGTTCAGTTTGTGAGGAGTACAACTCAACATCCTTTTTTCAGGAGATCTTTGAGCATGAATTGGATGGTGTGGCTACTGTTGCTCAAGGGTCAGTGCGTGTGGGGTACAACCCAAAATCTTTTGGAACCTTTTTTCAGGACATCTTCATCACCAATTGGACGGTGTCAATAATGTTGCTCAGTGTTTAGTTTTTTCAGGACATCTTCACCACCAATTGGACGGTGTCAATAATGTTGCTCAGTGGTTAGTGCGTGCGGCGTACAACCCCAAATCTTCTGCAACCGTTTTTTCAGGGCATTTATACCACCAATTGGATGGTGTGGCCGCTGTTGCTCAGTGTTCAGTTTGTGAGGAGTACAACTCCACATCCTTATTTTCAGGAGATCTTTCAGCACCAATTGGACGATGTGAATAATGTTGCTCAGTGGTCAGTGCGTGCGGCTTACAACCCCAAATCTTCTGCGACCTTTTCTGCAAATTTCGTGAAACATTTTTTCTAAACATATTTAGCATCAACTGTGTGGCCACTGTTGCTCAGTGTTCAGTGCGTGTGGGGTACAACCCCAAATCTTCTGCATCCGTTTTTTCAGGACATCTTCATCACCAATTGGACGGTGTGGCTAATGTTGCTTAGTGGTTAGTGCGTGCGGGGTTACAACCCCAAATCTTCTGCAACCTTTTCTGCAAATTTTCTGGAAGATTTTTTCTGGACATCTTTAGCACCAACGGTGTGGGCACTGTTGCTCAGTGGTCAGTGCATGTGGGGTACAACCCCACAGCTTTTGCATTCTTTTTTTCAGGTCATCCTTGCCACCAATTCGACGGTGTGGCCACTGCTGCTCAGTGTTCCGTTTGTGAGGCGTACAACTCCATATCCATTTTTTCATTAGATCTTTTAGCATCAATTGGATGGTGTGGCTACTGTTGTTTAGTGGTCAGTGCGTGCGGCGTACAACCTCAAATCTTCTGCGACCTTTTCTGCAAATTTTGTGGAACATTTCTTCTGATCGTTAGCACCAACGGTGTGGTAACTGTTGCTCAGTGGTCAGTGCGTGTGGGGTACAAACCCAAATCTTTTGCAACCTTTTTTTCAGGACATCTTCACCACCAATTGGACGGTGTGGCCACAGTTGCTCAGTGTTCAGTTTGTGAGGCGTGCAACTAAACATCCTTTTTTTTAGGAGATCTTTTAGCATCAATTGGATGGTGTGGCCACTGTTATTCTGTGGTCAGTGCGTTCGTCACACTTCACCAAATTTTCTAAAATTTTTTTTTCCGGAGATCTTTTAGCACCAATTGGACGATGTGAATAATGTTGCTCAGTGGTCAGTGCGTGCGGATTACAACCCCAAATCTTCTGCGACCTTTTCTGCAAATTTCGTGAAATATTTTTTCTAAACATATTTAGCATCAACTGTGTGGCCACTGTTGCTCAGTGTTCAGTGCGTGTGGGGTACAACCCCAAATCTTCTGCAACCGTTTTTTCAGGACATCTTCATCACCAATTGGACGGTGTGGCTAATGTTGCTCAGTGGTTAGTGCGTGTGGGGTACAACCCCAAATCTTTTGCAACCATTTTTTCAGGTCATCTTTACCACCAATTGGATGGTGTGGTCACTGTTGCTCAGTGTTCAGCTTGTGAGATCTGTTAGCATCAATTGGACGGTGTGATAATGTTGCTCAGTGGTCAGTGCGTGCGGCTTACAACCCCAAATCTTCTGCGACCTTTTCTGCAAATTTCGTGAAACATTTTTTCTAAACATATTTAGCATCAACTGTGTGGCCACTGTTGCTCAGTGTTCAGTGCGTGTGGGGTACAACCCCAAATCTTCTGCGACCTTTTCTGCAAATTTCGTGAAACATTTTTTCTGGACATCTTTAGCACCAACCGTGTGGCCACTGTTGCTCAGTGGTCAGTGCGTGTGGGGTACAACCCCAAATCTTTTGCAACCTTTTTTTCATTACATCTTCATCACCAATTTGTGGCTAATGTTGCTCAGTGGTTAGTCGTTGCGGCGTTCAAGCCCAAATCTTCTTCAGTGTTTTCTGCAAATTTTGTGGAACATTTTTTCTGAACATCTTTAGCACCAACGGTGTGGCCACTGTTGCTCAGTGGTCAGTGCGTGTGGGGTACAACCCCAAATCTTCTGCAACCGTTTTTTCAGGACATCTTCATCACCAATTGGACGGTGTGGCTAATGTTGCTCAGTGGTTAGTGCGTGTGGGGTACAACCCCAAATCTTTTGCAACCATTTTTTCAGGGCATCTTTACCACCAATTGGATGGTGTGGTCACTGTTGCTCAGTGTTCAGCTTGTGAGATCTGTTAGCATCAATTGGACGGTGTGATAATGTTGCTCAGTGGTCAGCGCGTGCGGCGTACAACCCCAAATCTTCTGCGACCTTTTCTGCAAATTTCGTGGAACATTTTTTTTGGACATCTTTAGCACCAACGGTGTGGCCACTGTTGCTCAGTGGTCAGTGCGTGTGGGGTACAACCCCAAATCTTTTGCAGCCTTTTTTTCATTACATCTTCATCACCAATTTGTGGCTTATGTTGCTCAGTGGTTAGTCGCTGCGGCGTTCAAGCCCAAATTTTCTGCAGTCTTTTCTGCAAATTTTGTGGAACATTTTTTCTGAACATCTGTAGCACCAACGGTGTGGCAACTGTTGGCCAGTAGTCAGTGCGTGTGGGGTACAACCCCAAATCTTTTGCAACCTTATTTTCAGGACATCTTCGCCACCAACTGGACGGTGTGGCCCCTGTTGCTCAGTGTTCAGTTTGTGAAGCGTGCAACTCCACATCCTTTTTTTAGGAGATCTTTTAGCATCAATTGGATGGTGTGGCCACTGTTATTCTGTGGTCAGTGCGTTCGTCGCACTTCAACAAATTTTCTAAAATTTTTTTTTCCGGAGATCTTTTAGCGCCAATTGGACGGTGTGATAATGTTTGCTCTGTGGTCATTGCGTGCGGCGTTCAAGCCCAAATCTTCTGCAACCTTTTCTGCAAATTTTGTGGAACATTTTTTCTGAACATCTGTAGCACCAACGGTGTGGCCACTGTTGCTCAGTGTTCAGTTTGTGAGGAGTACAACTCAACATCCTTTTTTCAGGAGATCTTTGAGCATGAATTGGATGGTGTGGCTACTGTTGCTCAAGGGTCAGTGCGTGTGGGGTACAACCCCAAATCTTTTGGAACCTTTTTTTCAGGACATCTTCATCACCAATTGGACGGTGTCAATAATGTTGCTCAGTGTTTAGTTTTTTCAGGACATCTTCACCACCAATTGGACGGTACAACCCCAAATCTTCTGCAACCTTTTCTGCAAATTTTCTGGAACATTTTTTCTGGACATCTTTAGCACCAACGGTGTGGCCACTGTTGCTAGTGGTAAGTGCGTGTGGGGTACAATCCCAAATCTTTTGCAACCGTTTTTTCAGGACATCTTCATCACCAATTTGTGGCTAATGTTGCTCAGTGGTTAGTCGTTGCGGCGTTCAAGCCCAAATCTTCTGCAGTCTTTTCTGCAAATTTTGTGGAACATTTTTTCTGGACATCTTTAGCACCAACGGTGTGGCCACTGTTGCTCAGTGGTCAGTGCGTGTGGGGTACAACCCCAAATCTTCTGCAACCGTTTTTTCAGGACATCTTCATCACCAATTGGACGGTGTGGCTAATGTTGCTCAGTGATTAGTGCGTGTGGGGTACAACCCCAAATCTTTTGCAACCATTTTTTCAGGGCATCTTTACCACCAATTGGATGGTGTGGTCACTGTTATTCTGTGGTCAGTGCGTTCGTCGCACTTCAACAAATTTTCTAAAATTTTTTTTTCCGGAGATCTTTTAGCGCCAATTGGACGGTGTGATAATGTTGCTCTGTAGTCAGTGCGTGCGGCTTTCAAGCCCAAATCTTCTGCAACCTTTTCTGCAAATTTTGTGGAACATTTTTTCTGAACATCTGTAGCACCAACGGTGTGGCCACTGTTGCTCAGTGTTCAGTTTGTGAGGAGTACAACTCAACATCCTTTTTTCAGGAGATCTTTGAGCATGAATTGGATGGTGTGGCTACTGTTGCTCAAGGGTCAGTGCGTGTGGGGTACAACCCCAAATCTTTTGGAACCTTTTTTTCAGGACATCTTCATCACCAATTGGACGGTGTCAATAATGTTGCTCAGTGTTTAGTTTTTTCAGGACATCTTCACCACCAATTGGACGGTGTCAATAATGTCGCTCAGTGGTTAGTGCGTGCGGCGTACAACCCCAAATCTTCTGCAACCTTTTCTGCAAATTTTCTGGAACATTTTTTCTGGACATCTTTAGCACCAACGGTGTGGCCACTGTTGCTAGTGGTAAGTGCGTGTGGGGTACAATCCCAAATCTTTTGCAACCGCTTTTTCAGGACATCTTCATCACCAATTGGACGGTGTTAATAATGTTGCTCAGTGGTTAGTGCGTACGGCGTACAACCCCAAATCTTCTGCAACTTTTCTTCAAATTTTCTGGTAAATTTTTTCTGGATATCTTTAACACCAACGGCGTGGGGACTGTTGCTCAGTGGTCAGTGCATGTGGGGTACAACCCCAAATCTTTTGCAACCGTTTTTTCAGGACATCTTCATCACCAATTGGATGGTGTGGCCACTGTTGCTCAGTGGTCAGTGCGTCCGGCGAACAACCATAAATCTTTTTTTTCAGGAGATCTTTTAGCATCAATTCTACGGTGTGGCCACTGTTGCTCAGTGGTCAGTGCGCACGGCGTACAACCCCAAATTTTTTTTTTCAGGAGATCTTTTAGCATCAATTGGACGGTGTGGCCACTGTTGTTCAGTGGTCAGTGCGTCCGGCGTACAACCCCAAATCTTTTTTTCAGGAGATCTTTTAGCATCAATTCTACGGTGTGGCCACTGTTGCTCAGTGGTCAGTGAGCACGGCGTACAACCCCAAATCTTTTTTTTCAGGAGATCTTTTAGCATCAATTGGATGGTGTGGCCACTGTTAATCGGTGGCGCATCTTCACGGTGGCGCATCAAGATCATCTTTCGGTGATCTTTTAGCACCAATTGGACGGTGTGGCTACTGTTGCTCAGTGGTCGGCGCGCTCGGCGCACAACAACAAATTTTCTGAGATTTTTTTTCCGGAGATCTTTTGGCACCAATTGGATGGTGTGGCCACTGTTGCTCAGTGGTCAGTGCGTCCGGCGAACAATACCATATCTTTTTTTCAGGAGATCTTTTAGCATCAATTCTACGGTCTGGCCACTGTTGCTCAGTGGTCAGTGCGCACGGCGTTCAACCCAAAATCTTTTTTTTCAGGAGGTCTTTTAGCAACAATTGGATGGTGTGGCCACTGGTACTCAGTGGTCAGTGCGTCCGGCAAACAACCCCAAATCTTTTATTCAGGAGATCTTTTAGCATCAATTGGACGGTGTGGCCACTGTTGCTCAGTGGTCAGTGCGTCCGGCGAACAACCCCAAATCTTTTTTTTCAGGAGATCTTTTAGCATCAATTGGACGGTGTGGCCACTGTTGCTCAGTGGTCAGTGCGTTCGGCGAACAACCCCAAATCTTTTATTCAGGAGATCTTTTAGCATCAATTGGACGGTGTGGCCACTGTTGCTCAGTGGTCAGTGCGTCCGGCGAACAACCCCAAATCTTTTTTTTCAGGAGATCTTTTAGCATCAATTGGACAGTGTGGCCACTGTTGCTCAGTGGTCAGTGCGTTCGGCGAACAACCCCAAATCTTTTATTCAGGAGATCTTTTAGCATCAATTCGACGGTGTGGCCACTGTTGCTCAGTGGTCAGTGCATCCGGCGTACAACCCCAAATCTTTTTTTTCAGGAGATCTTTTAGCATCAATTCTACGGTGTGGCCACTGTTGCTCAGTGGTCAGTGCGCACGGCGTACAACCCCAAATCTTTTTTTTCAGGAGGTCTTTTAGCAACAATTGGACGGTGTGGCCACTGTTGCTCAGTGGTCAGTGCGTTCGGCGAACAACCCCAAATCTTTTTTTCAGGAGATCTTTTAGCATCAATTGGACGGTGTGGCCACTGTTGCTCAGTGGTCAGTGCGTTCGGCGAACAACCCCAAATCTTTTTTTTCAGGAGATCTTTTAGCATCAATTGGACGGTGTGGCCACTGTTGCTCAGTGGTCAGTGCGTTCGGCGAACAACCCCAAATCTTTTATTCAGGAGATCTTTTAGCATCAATTGGACGGTGTGGCCACTGTTGCTCAGTGGTCAGTGCGTCCGGCGAACAACCCCAAATCTTTTTTTTCAGGAGATCTTTTAGCATCAATTGGACGGTGTGGCCACTGTTGCTCAGTGGTCAGTGCGTTCGGCGAACAACCCCAAATCTTTTTTTTCAGGAGATCTTTTAGCATCAATTGGACGGTGTGGCCACTGTTGCTCAGTGGTCAGTGCGTTCGGCGAACAACCCCAAATCTTTTATTCAGGAGATCTTTTAGCATCAATTGGACGGTGTGGCCACTGTTGCTCAGTGGTCAGTGCGTCCGGCGAACAACCCCAAATCTTTTTTTTCAGGAGATCTTTTAGCATCAATTGGACGGTGTGGCCACTGTTGCTCAGTGGTCAGTGCGTTCGGCGAACAACCCCAAATCTTTTATTCAGGAGATCTTTTAGCATCAATTGGACGGTGTGGCCACTGTTGCTCAGTGGTCAGTGCGTCCGGCGAACAACCCCAAATCTTTTTTTTCAGGAGATCTTTTAGCATCAATTGGACGGTGTGGCCACTGTTGCTCAGTGGTCAGTGCGTTCGGCGAACAACCCCAAATCTTTTATTCAGGAGATCTTTTAGCATCAATTCTACGGTGTGGCCACTGTTGCTCAGTGGTCAGTGCATCCGGCGTACAACCCCAAATCTTTTTTTTCAGGAGATCTTTTAGCATCAATTCTACGGTGTGGCCACTGTTGCTCAGTGGTCAGTGCGCACGGCGTTCAACCCAAAATCTTTTTTTTCAGGAGGTCTTTTAGCAACAATTGGACGGTGTGGCCACTGGTACTCAGTGGTCAGTGCGTCCGGCACACAACCCCAAATCTTTTATTCAGGAGATCTTTTAGCGTCAATTGGACGGTGTGGCCACTGTTGCTCAGTGGTCAGTGCGTCCGGCGAACAACCCCAAATCTTTTTTTTCAGGAGATCTTTTAGCATCAATTGGACGGTGTGGCCACTGTTGCTCAGTGGTCAGTGCATCCGGCGTACAACCCCAAATCTTTTTTTTCAGGAGATCTTTTAGCATCAATTCTACGGTGTGGCCACTGTTGCTCAGTGGTCAGTGCGCACGGCGTACAACCCCAAATCTTTTTTTTCAGGAGATCTTTTAGCATCAATTGGATGGTGTGGCCACTGTTAATCTGTGGTCAGTGCGTTCGGCGCACTTCACCAAATACTCTGAAATTTTTTTTTTCGGTGATCTTTTAGCGCCAATTGGACGGTGTTGCTAATGTAGTTCAGTGGACAGTGCGTGCGTCGTACAACCCCAAATCTTCTGCAACCTTTTCTGCAAATTCTCTGGAACATTTTTTCTGGACATCTTTAGCACCAACAGTATGGCCACTGTTGCTCAGTGGTCAGTGCGTGTGGGGTACAACCCCAAATATTTTGCAACCGTTTTTTCAGGACATCTTAACCACCAATTGGACGGTGTGGCCACTGTTGCTCAGTATTCAGTTTGTGAAGCGTAAAACTCCAAATTTTTACTTGCACCTATACCTATAGGGCAAGTATTGTATTCGTGCAAAATTTCTAACTCGAGATTTTAATCAAACTTGACATTACTATAATGGAGAAGTCCAAAAATGTAGGTCCGCCAATGCCGTCTGTCTGTCTGTCTGTCTGTCTGTGCACGAGGCTACAGCCTAAACTAGTGGATAGATTTAGATCAAACTTCATATATAGGGTCTGTGCGATAATCCCTAGACGCGAAATCGGAATTTTCTTTCTAACCTCAAAATTAAGGGTAGTTTACTTAAGGCCGATTTCAGTTAAAATGGATTTTCTCGAAAACGGCTCTAACGATTTTGATTAAACTTCATATTTCAATTAGTCTAGTCAATTGCAATCAGATGATGTATCGTGCTGCTTACCAAAATTGGCAACAATGGTACTTTACTTAGAGCCAATTTGACAAAAAGTCGATTTGTAGGAAAACGGCTCCAATGATTTAATTCAAATTTAATATTCGGACTAGTACGAAGTAATGCAACATGATGGCGTACCACTTTTCGGTCTGAGTATGATATAACGGTACTTAGGACCAAGGTGACTAAAAGCCGATTTGCTTGAAAACGCCTTCAACGATTTTATTAAAATTTTCACATGAGATTAAACGTCTGGAATCCTATCAGGAACTGTATCACATTTTTGGCCAAAAGTTAGTATAACGGTATTTTTCGCGAAATCGAGCAGTTGGAGCCAATTTATTCGAAAACGACTCCAACGATTTTTATTAAATTTTATATTAAAATAAGCCTTTTCGAACCCTGAGATGGCATACAACATTTTTGACCAAAACTGTTTTGAAAGGTACTTTACTTATAGCCATCTTCATAAAAATACGCTTTTCTCGAAAACTTTTCTCGATCGTTACGTTTTTTTTTTATATCTAGGCTTCATTTACAAAACTCTATAAGATGGCATACCACGTTTTTGGTTAAAACTACCTAAAATTCCACATTCCTTACAACCAGCTTAACAAAAACACGATTTTCATATCATATTAATAGGCAAACATGAATTTTATCCCTACTTCTTCCTACTGAACCGATTTTAAAAATAGCAAAAGCTTTTCCACACAGATGCTCCTTATTTTATAGTTTGAGGCCAAATTGATAACAATGGTGCAATAGCTTTCTAAAGATAAGTCAATCCATGTGCATTTACGGAAGTACACGCACACTATAGTGAACCAAAAAATATGTATGTATTGTACTTGACTTCTTGCACCATCTCACCGAAGTGTTGCTGCCAAGGTTTGAGGAAAAAATTTCACCAGAAGGGAAAAACGTACCTAAAGTATCAAAATACAAATTCTGTATAATATTGCCATTATTACTAACAAAATATATCCCAATGGTACTGGAACTATGTTGCAGAATCAATCAAATGTTGCAGTTGGAAATTGTTATAAAGATGCCCTTTTATGGCATCTGTAGTCGAAACTGAAACTATCAACATAGCCATTTTTAAGAAATCGAAGCATGACTAGGTTAAAATCTAAATTAATAATCACTTCTGATACGTATCTATTACTTAGCAACACTCTAGAACACAGCTGTTGTCATGGAAACTTTTTTTTTTCTTACGATACAGGTTTTGATTGGTGCGCACGTGCTACTGGATTTGTTTGAATGTCATTTTCATTGGTTAAAACACAGAGAGAGAAAGAAAATATTGTTACATTTTTAGGGACTTATTTTGGGTTTTAGCATATTCACCGGAGTTCATAGGCAATGGATTTATGAGTGAAATTGAATTAAAAGTAACGACCATGCTTAATTTTCAAGAGCTTTATAAAATCCTACAGATGATATATGACGTTTTTGGCCAATCTGCTTAGAACAATGGTTTACTTATGGTCAACTTATATATGCTTACCTACTTATGTATATATTCGTTTACTTTATTTTTTTCGGTGATCTTATAACACCAATTGGACGGTGTGGCTACTGTTGCTCAGTGGTCAGTGCGTCCGGCGAACAATCCCAAATCTTTTTTTTCAGGTGATCTTTTAGCATCAATTGGACGGTGTGGCCACTGTTGCTCAGTGGTCAGTGCGTCCGGCGTACAACCCCAAATCTTTTTTTTCAGGAGATCTTTTAGCATCAATTGGACGATGTGGCCACTGTTGCTCAGTGGTCAGTGCGTCCGGCGTACAACCATAAATCCTTTTTTCCCGGAGATCTTTTAGCATCAATTGGACGATGTGGCCACTGTTGCTCAGTGGTCAGTGCGTCCGGCGTACAACCATAAATCCTTTTTTCCCGGAGATCTTTTAGCATCAATTGGACGATGTGGCCACTGTTGCTCAGTGGTCAGTGCGTCCGGCGTACAACCCCAAATCCTTTTTTTCAGGAAATCTTTTAGCATCAATTGGACGGTGTGGCCACTGTTGCTCAGTGGTCAGTGCGTCCGGCGTACAACCCCAAATCTTTTTTTCAGGAGATCTTTTAGCATCAATTGGACGGTGTGGCCACTGTTGCTCAGTGGTCAGTGCGTCCGGCGTACGACCCCAAATCTTTTTTTTCAGGAGATCTTTTAGCATCAATTGGACGGTGTGGCCACTGCTGCTCAGTGGTCAGTGCGTCCGGCGTACAACCATAAATCCTTTTTTCCCGGAGATCTTTTAGCATCAATTGGACGATGTGGCCACTGTTGCTCAGTGGTCAGTGCGTCCGGCGTACAACCATAAATCCTTTTTTCCCGGAGATCTTTTAGCATCAATTGGACGATGTGGCCACTGTTGCTCAGTGGTCAGTGCGTCCGGCGTACAACCCCAAATCCTTTTTTTCAGGAAATCTTTTAGCATCAATTGGACGGTGTGGCCACTGTTGCTCAGTGGTCAGTGCGTCCGGCGTACAACCCCAAATCTTTTTTTTCAGGAGATCTTTTAGCATCAATTGGACGGTGTGGCCACTGTTGCTCAGTGGTCAGTGCGTCCGGCGAATAACCCCAAATCTTTTATTCAGGAGATCTTTTAGCATCAATTGGACGGTGTGGCCACTGTTGCTCAGTGGTCAGTGCGTCCGGCGAACAACCCCAAATCTTTTTTTCAGGAGATCTTTTAGCATCAATTGGACGGTGTGGCCACTGTTGCTCAGTGGTCAGTGCGTCCGGCGTACGACCCCAAATCTTTTTTTCAGGAGATCTTTTAGCATCAATTGGACGGTGTGGCCACTGCTGCTCAGTGGTCAGTGCGTCCGGCGTACAACCATAAATCCTTTTTTCCCGGAGATCTTTTAGCATCAATTGGACGATGTGGCCACTGTTGCTCAGTGGTCAGTGCGTCCGGCGTACAACCCCAAATCCTTTTTTTCAGGAAATCTTTTAGCATCAATTGGACGGTGTGGCCACTGTTGCTCAGTGGTCAGTGCGTCCGGCGTACAACCCCAAATCCTTTTTTTCAGGAAATCTTTTAGCATCAATTGGACGGTGTGGCCACTGTTGCTCAGTGGTCAGTGCGTCCGGCGAACAACCCCAAATCTTTTTTTCAGGAGATCTTTTAGCATCAATTGGACGGTGTGGCCACTGTTGCTCAGTGGTCAGTGCGTCCGGCGTACGACCCCAAATCTTATTTTTCAGGAGATCTTTTAGCATCAATTGGACGGTGTGGCCACTGCTGCTCAGTGGTCAGTGCGTCCGGCGTACAACCATAAATCCTTTTTTCCCGGAGATCTTTTAGCATCAATTGGACGATGTGGCCACTGTTGCTCAGTGGTCAGTGCGTCCGGCGTACAACCCCAAATCCTTTTTTTCAGGAAATCTTTTAGCATCAATTGGACGGTGTGGCCACTGTTGCTCAGTGGTCAGTGCGTCCGGCGTACAACCCCAAATCTTTTTTTTCAGGAGATCTTTTAGCATCAATTGGACGGTGTGGCCACTGTTGCTCAGTGGTCAGTGCGTCCGGCGAATAACCCCAAATCTTTTATTCAGGAGATCTTTTAGCATCAATTGGACGGTGTGGCCACTGTTGCTCAGTGGTCAGTGCATCCGTCGTACAACCCCAAATCTTTTTTTCAGGAGATCTTTTAGCATCAATTCTACGGTGTGGACACTGTTGCTCAGTGGTCAGTGCATCCGGCGTACAACCCCAAATCATTTTTTTCAGGAGATCTTTTAGCGTCAATTGGACGGTATGGCTACTGTTGCTCAGTGGTCGGCGCGCTCGGCGCACAACAACAAATTTTCTGAGATTTTTTTTCCGGAGATCTTTAAGCATCAATTGGATGGTGTGGGTACTATTGCTCAGTGGTCAGTGCGTGTGGGGTACAGCCCCAAATCTTTTGCAACCGTTTTTTCAGGACATCTTTACCACCAGTTGGACGGTGTGGCCACTCTTGCTCTGCTTTCAATTGGACGGTGTGGCTAATGTTGCTCAGTGGTCAGTGCGCGCGGCGTACAACCCCAAATCCTCTGCAACCTTTTCTGCAAATTTTCTGGAACATTTTTTCTGTACATCTTTAGCACCAACGGTGTGGGGTACAACCCCGAATATTTTGCAACCATTTTTTCAGGGCATCTTCACCACCAATTGGACTGTTGCTCAGTGTTCAGTTTGTAAGGCGTATAACTCCAAATCCTTTTTTTCAGGAGATCTTTTAACATCTATTGGATGGTGTGGCCAATGTTGTTCTGTGGTCAGTGTGTTCGCCCACTTCACCAAATTTTCTGAGATTTTTTTTCCGGAGATCTTTTAGCACCAATTGGACGCTGTGGCCACTGTTGCTCAGTGGTCAGTGCGTCCGGCGAACAACCCCAAATCTTTTTTTCCAGGAGATCTTTTAGCATCAATTGGACGGTGTGGCCACTGTTGCTCAGTGGTCAGTGCGTCCGGCGTACAACCCCAAATCTTTTTTTTCAGAAGATCTTTTAGCATCAATTCTACGGTGTGGACACTGTTGCTCAGTGGTCAGTGCGCACGGCGTACAACCCCAAATCTTCTGCAAACCTTTTCTGCAAATTTTCTGGAACATTTTTTCTGGACATCTTTGGCACCAACTGTCCACTGTTGCTCAGTGGTCAGTGCGTGTGGGGTACAACCCCAAATCTATTGCAACCGTTTTTTCAGGACATCTTTACCACCAGTTGGACGGTGTGGCCACTGTTGCTCTGCGGTCAGATTGTTCGGCGCACTTCAAAAAATTTTCTGACATTTTTTTTCCGGAGATCTTTTAGCACCAATTGGATGGTGTGGCCACTGTTGCTCAGTTTTCAGTTTGTAAGGCGTACAACTCCAAATCCTTTTTTCCAGGAGATCTTTTAACATCAGTTGGATGGTGTGGCCACTGTTGTTCTGTGGTCAGTGCGTTCGGCGCACTTCACCAAATTTTCTAAAATTTTTTTAGAGGAGATCTTTAAGCATCAATTGGATGGTGTGGCTACTATTGCTCAGTGGTCAGTGCGTGTGGGGTACAGCCCCAAATCTTTTGCAACCATTTTTTCAGGACATCTTTACCACCAGTTGGACGGTGTGGCCACTGTTGCTCTGCTTTCAATTGGACGGTGTGGCTAATGTTGCTCAGTGGTCAGTGCGCGCGGCGTACAACCCCAAATCCTCTGCAACCTTTTCTGCAAATTTTCTGGAACATTTTTTCTGTACATCTTTAGCACCAACGGTGTGGGGTACAACCCCAAATGTTTTGCAACCATTTTTTCAGGGCATCTTCACCACCAATTGGACTGTTGCTCAGTGTTCAGTTTGTGAGGCGTATAACTCCAAATCCTTTTTTTCAGGAGATCTTTTAACATCTATTAGATGGTGTGGCTAATGTTGCTCAGTGGTCAGTGCGTGCGGCGTACAACCCCAAATCTTGTGCAACCTTTTCTGCAAATTTTCCGGAACATTTTTTCTGGACATCTTTAGCACCAATAGTATGGCCACTGTTGCTCAGTGGTCAGTGCGTGTGGGGTACAGCCCCAAATATTTTGCAACCGTTTTTTCAGGGCATCTTCACCACCAATTGGACGGTGCGGCCACTGTTGCTCGGTGTTCAGTTTGTGAGGCGTACAACTCCAAATCCTTTTTTCCAGGAGATCTTTTAACATCAATTGGATGGTGTGGCCACTGCTGCTCAGTGGTCAGTGCGTCCGGCGAACAACCCCAAATCTTTTAGTCAGGAGATGTTTTAGCATCAATTGTGGTCAGTGCGTCCGGCGTACAACCCCAAATCTTTTTTCAGGAGATCTTTTAGCATCAATTGGACGGTGTGGCCACTGTTGCTCAGTGGTCAGTGCGTCCGGCGTACAACCCCAAATCTTTTTCTTCAGGAGATCTTTTAGCATCAATTGGACGGTGTGGCCACTGTTGCTTAGTGGTCAGTGCGCCCGGAGTACAATCATAAATCTTTTCTTTCAGGAAATCTTTTAGTATCAATTGGACGGTGTGGCCACTGTTGCTCAGTGGTCAGTGCGCCCGGCGTACAACCCCAAATCTTTTTTTTCAGGAAATCTTTTAGTATCAATTGGACGGTGTGGCCACTGCTGCTCAGTGGTCAGTGCGTCCGGCGAACAACCCCAAATCTTTTATTCAGGAGATGTTTTAGCATCAATTGTGGTCAGTGCGTCCGGCGTACAACCCCAAATCTTTTTTTTCAGGAGATCTTTTAGCATCAATTGGACGGTGTGGCCACTGTTGCTCAGTGGTCAGTGCGCCCGGCGTACAACCCCAAATCATTTTTTTCCGGAGATCTTTTAGCATCAATTGGACGGTGTGGCCACTGTTGCTCTGCGGTCAGTGCGTGTGGGGTACAGCCTAAAATCTTTCGCAACCGTTTTTCAGGACATCTTTACCACCAGTTGGACGGTGTGTCCACTGTTGCTCTGCGGTCAATTGGACGGTGTGGCCACTGTTGCTCAGTGGTCAGTGCGTCCGGCGTGCAACCCCAAATCATTTTTTTCCGGAGATCTTTTAGCATCAATTGGACGGTGTGGCCACTGCTGCTCAGTGGTCAGTGCGTCTGGCGAACAACCCCAAATCTTTTATTCAGGAGATGTTTTAGCATCAATTGTGGTCAGTGCGTCCGGCGTACAACCCCAAATCTTTTTTCAGGAGATCTTTTAGCATCAATTGGACGGTGTGGCCACTGTTGCTCAGTGGTCAGTGCGTCCGGCGTACAACCCCAAATCTTTTTCTTCAGGAGATCTTTTAGCATCAATTGGACGGTGTGGCCACTGTTGCTTAGTGGTCAGTGCGCCCGGAGTACAATCATAAATCTTTTCTTTCAGGAAATCTTTTAGTATCAATTGGACGGTGTGGCCACTGTTGCTCAGTGGTCAGTGCGCCCGGCGTACAACCCCAAATCTTTTTTTTCAGGAAATCTTTTAGTATGAATTGGACGGTGTGGCCACTGCTGCTCAGTGGTCAGTGCGTCCGGCGAACAACCCCAAATCTTTTAGTCAGGAGATCTTTTAGCATCAATTGTGGTCAGTGCGTCCGGCGTACAACCCCAAATCTTTTTTTCAGGAGATCTTTTAGCATCAATTGGACGGTGTGGCCACTGTTGCTCAGTGGTCAGTGCGCCCGGCGTACAACCCCAAATTTTTTTCTCAGGAGATCTTTTAGCATCAATTCTACGGTGTGGCCACTGTTGCTCTGTGGTCAGTGCTGTCGGCGCATTTCTCCAAATACTCTGACATTTTTTTTTCCGCAGATCTTTTAGCACCAATTGGATGGTGTTACCGCTGTTGCTCAGTTTTCAGTTTGTGAGGCGTACAACTCCAAATCCTTTTTCCATTAGATATTTTAACATCAATAGGATGGTGTGGCCACTGTTGTTCTGTGGTCAGTGTGTTCGCCCACTTCACCAAATTTTCTGAAATTTTTTTTCCGGAGATCTTTAAGCATCAATTGGATGGTGTGGCTACTGTTGCTCAGTGGTCAGTGCGTGTGGGGCACAACCCCAAATCTTTTGCAACCGTTTTTTCAGGACATCTTTACCACCAGTTGGATGGTGTGGCCACTGTTGCTCTGCGGTCAATTGGACGGTGTGGCTAATGCTGCTCAGTGGTCAGTGCGCGCGGCGTACAACCCCAAATCCTCTGCAAACTTTTCTGCAAATTTTCTGGAACATTTTTTCTGGACATCTTTAGCACCAACGGTGTGACCACTGTTGCTCAGTGGTCAGTGCATGTGGGGTACAACCCCAAATGTTTTGCATCCGTTTTTTCAGGGCATCTTCACCACCAATTGGACGGTGCGGCCACTGTGGCTCAGTGTTCAGTTTGTGAGGCGTATAACTCCAAATCCTTTTTTTCAGGACATCTTTTAACATCTATTAGATGGTGTGGCCAATGTTGTTCTGTGGACAGTGTGTTCGCCCACTTCACCAAATTTTCTGAAATTTTTTTTCCGGAGATCTTTTAGCACCAATTGGACGGTGTGGCTAATGTTGCTCAGTGGTCAGTGCGTGCGGCGTACAACCCCAAATCTTGTGCAACCTTTTCTGCAAATTTTCTGGAACATTTTTTCTGGACATCTTTAGCACCAATAGTATGGCCACTGTTGCTAGTGGTCAGTGCGTGTGGGGTACAGCCCCAAATATTTTGTAACCGTTTTTTCAGGGCATCTTCACCACCAATTGGACGGTGCGGCCACTGTTGCTCGGTGTTCAGTTTGTGAGGCGTACAACTCCAAATCCTTTTTTCCAGGAGATCTTTTAACATCAATTGGATGGTGTGGCCACTGTTGTGCTGTGGTCAGTGCGTCCGGCGTACAACCCCAAATCTTTTTCTTCAGGAGATCTTTTAGTATCAATTGGACGGTGTGGCCACTGTTGCTTAGTGGTCAGTGCGCCCGGAGTACAACCATAAATCTTTTCTTTCAGGAAATCTTTTAGTATCAATTGGAAGGTGTGGCCACTGTTGCTCAGTGGTCAGTGCGTCCGGCGAACAACCCCAAATCTTTTAGTCAGGAGATCTTTTAGCATCAATTGTGGTCAGTGCGTCCTGCGTACAACCCCAAATCTTTTTTCAGGAGATCTTTTAGCATCAATTGGACGGTGTGGCCACTGTTGCTCAGTGGTCAGTGCGTCCGGCGTACAACCCCAAATCTTTTTCTTCAGGAGATCTTTTAGCATCAATTGGACGGTGTGGCCACTGTTGCTTAGTGGTCAGTGCGCCCGGAGTACAACCATAAATCTTTTCTTTCAGGAAATCTTTTAGTATCAATTGGACGGTGTGGCCACTGTTGCTCAGTGGTCAGTGCGTCCGGCGTACAACCCCAAATCTTTTTTTTCAGGAGATCTTCTAGCATCAATTGGACGGTGTGGCCACTGTTGCTCAGTGGTCAGTGCGCCCGGCGTACAACCCCAAATCTTTTTTTTCAGGAAATCTTTTAGTATCAATTGGACGGTGTGGCCACTGCTGCTCAGTGTTCAGTTTGTGAGGCGTATAACTCCAAATCCTTTTTTTCAGGACATCTTTTAACATCTATTAGATGGTGTGGCCAATGTTGTTCTGTGGACAGTGTGTTCGCCCACTTCACCAAATTTTCTGAAATTTTTTTTCCGGAGATCTTTTAGCACCAATTGGACGGTGTGGCTAATGTTGCTCAGTGGTCAGTGCGTGCGGCGTACAACCCCAAATCTTGTGCAACCTTTTCTGCAAATTTTCTGGAACATTTTTTCTGGACATCTTTAGCACCAATAGTATGGCCACTGTTGCTAGTGGTCAGTGCGTGTGGGGTACAGCCCCAAATATTTTGTAACCGTTTTTTCAGGGCATCTTCACCACCAATTGGACGGTGCGGCCACTGTTGCTCGGTGTTCAGTTTGTGAGGCGTACAACTCCAAATCCTTTTTCCGGAGATCTTTAAGCATCAATTGGATGGTGTGGCTACTGTTGCTCAGTGTTCAGTGCGTGTGGGGTACAACCCCAAATCTTTTGCAACCGTTTTTTCAGGACATCTTCATCACCAATTGGACGGTGTGGCTACTGTTGCTCAGTGGTCAGTGCGTGCAACGTACAACCCCAAATCTTCTGCAACCTTTTCTGCAAATTTTCTGGACATCTTTAGCACCAACGGTGTGGCCACTGTTGCTCAGTGGTCAGTGCGTGTGTGGTACAACCCCAAATCTTTTGCAACCTTTTTTTAGGACATCTTCACCTCCAATTAGACAGTGTAGCCACTGTTGCTCAGTGTTCAGTTTGTGAGGAGTACAACTCCACATTTTTTTTTTCAGGAGAACTTTTAGCATCAATTGGACGATGTGGCCACTGTTGCTCAGTGGTCAGTGCGTGTGGGGCACAATCCCAAATCTTTTGCAACCGTTTTTTCATTACATCTTCATCACCAATTTGTGGCTAATGTTGCTCAGTGGTTAGTCGTTGCGGCGTTCAAGCCCAAATCTTCTTCAGTATTTTCTGCAAATTTTGTGGAACATTTTTTCTGAACATCTTTAGCACCAACGGTGTGGCCACTGTTGCTCAGTGGTCAGTGCGTGTGGGGTACAACCCCAAATCTTCTGCAACCGTTTTTTCAGGACATCTTCATCACCAATTGGACGGTGTGGCTAATGTTGCTCAGTGGTTAGTGCGTGTGGGGTACAACCCCAAATCTTTTGCAACCATTTTTTCAGGGCATCTTTACCACCAATTGGATGGTGTGGTCACTGTTGCTCAGTGTTCAGCTTGTGAGATCTGTTAGCATCAATTGGACGGTGTGATAATGTTGCTCAGTGGTCAGCGCGTGCGGCGTACAACCCCAAATCTTCTGCAACTTTTCTTCAAATTTTCTGGTAAATTTTTTCTGGATATCTTTAGCACCAACGGCGTGGCCACTGTTGCTCAGTGGTCAGTGCGTGTGGGGTACAGCCCCAAATCTTTTGCAACCTTTGTTTCAGGACATCTTCATCACGAATTGGACGGTGTGGCTAATGTTGCTCAGTGGTTAGTGCGTGCGGCGTACAACCCAAATCTTTTGCAACCTTTTTTTCAGGACATCTTCATCACCAAAAGGACGGTGTGGCTAATGTTGCTCAGTGGTTAGTGCGTGCGGCGTTCAACCCCAAATCTTTTGCAAATTTTCTGGAACATTTTTTCTGGACATCTTTAGCACCAACGGTGTGGCTACTGTTGCTCAGTGTTCAGTGCGTGTGGGGTACAACCCCAAATCTTTTGTAACCGTTTTTTTAGGACATCTTCATCACCAATTGGATGGTGTGGCTAATGTTGCTCAGTGGTCAGTGCGTGCAACGTAAAACCCCAAATCTTCTGCAACCTTTTCTGCAAATTTTCTGGAACATTTTTTCTCGACATCTTTAGCACCAACGGTGTGGCTACTGTTGCTCAGTGTTCAGTTCGTGAGGCGTGCAACTCCACATCCTTTTTTTCAGGAGATCTTTTAGCACCAATTGAACCGTGTGAATAATGTTGCTCAGTGGTCAGTGCGTGCGGCGTACAACCCCAAATCTTCTGCAACTTTTCTTCAAATTTTCTGGTAAATTTTTTCTGGATATCTTTAGCACCAACGGCGTGGCCACTGTTGCTCAGTGGTCAGTGCGTGTGGGGTACAGCCCCAAATCTTTTGCAACCTTTTTTTCAGGACATCTACATCACGAATTGGACGGTGTGGCTAATGTTGCTCAGTGGTTAGTGCGTGCGGCGTACAAATCTTTTGCAACCTTTTTTTCAGGACATCTTCACCACCAATTGGACAGTGTTCAGATTGTGAGGCGTGCAACTACACAACCTTTTTTTCAGGAGATATTTTAGCATCAATTGGATAGTGTGGCTACTGTTATTCTGTGGTCTCAGTGCGTTCGTCGCACTTCACCAAATTTTCTAAAATTTTTTTTTCCGGAGATTTTTAGCACCAATTGGACGGTGTGAATAAAGTTGTTCAGTGGTCAGTGCAAGTGGTCTACAACCCCAAATCTTTTGCAATGGTTTTTCAGGGCATCTTTACCACCAGTTGGATGGTGTGGCCACTGTTGCTCAGTGTTCAGTTTATTAGGGGTACAACTCCAAATCCTTTTTTTCAGGAGATCTTTTAGCATCAATTGAATGGTGTGGCCACTGTTGTTCTGTGGTCAGTGCATTCGGCGCACTTCATCAAATTTAAAATTTTTTTTCAGAAGGTCTTTTAACATCAATTGGATGGTGTGGCTACTGTTGCTCAGTGGTCAGTACGTGCGGCGTACAATGTCAAATCTTCTGAAACCTTTTCTGCAAATTTTGTGGAAAATTTTTTCTGGACATCTTTAGCACCAACATTGTGGCCACTGCTGCTCAGTGGTCAGTGCGTGTGGGGTACAACCCCAAAAATTTTGCAACCTTTTTTTCAGGACATCTTCATCACAAATTGGATGGTGTGGCTAATGTTGCTCAGTGGTTAGTGCGTGCGGCGTACAACCCCAAATCTTCTGTAACCTTTTCTGTAAATTTTCTGGAACATTTTTTCTGGACATCTTTAGCACCAGCTGTGTGGCCACTGTTGCTCAGTGTTCAGTGCGTGTGGGGTACAACCCCAAAAATTTTGCAACCTTTTTTTCAGGACATCTTCATCACAAATTGGATGGTGTGGCTAATGTTGCTCTGCGGTCAGTGCGTTCGGCGCACTTCACCAAATTTTCTAAAATTTTATTTTCTGCAGATCTTTTAGCACCAATTGGACGGTGTGGCTAATGTTGCTCACTGGTCAGTGCGTGCGCCGAACAAACATGAATCTTCTGCAACCTTTTCTTCAAATTTTCTGGATATCTTTACAACCAACGGTGTGGCCACTGTTGCTCTGTGGTCAGTGCGTGTGGGGTACAACCCCAAATCTTTTGCAACCGTTTTTTTCAGGACATCTTTACCACCAATTGGACGGTGTGGCCACTGTTGTTCTGTGGTCAGTGCGTTCGGCGCACAACCATGAGTCATCTGCAACCTTTTCTGCAAATTTTGTGGAACATTTTTTCTGGACATCTTTAGCACCAACGGTGTGGCCACTATTGCTCATTGTTCAGTGCGAGTGGGGTACAACCCCAAATATTTAGCAACCGTTTCTTCAGGACATAATTACCACCAACTCGACGGTGTGGCCACTGTTGCTCGGTGTTCAGTTAGTGAAGCGTCCATCTCCAAATCCTTTTCTTCAGTAGATCTTTTAGCATCAATTGGATGGTGTGGCTACTGTTGCTCAGTGGTCAGTGCGTGCGGCGTACAACAATGAATCTTCTGCAACCTTTTCTGCAAATTTTCTGGAACATTTATTCTGGACACCTTTAGCACCAACGGTATGGCCACGGTTGCTCAGTGGTCAGTGCGTGTGGGGTACACCCCCAAATCTTTTGCAACCGTTTTTTTCAGGACATCTTTACCACCAATTAGACGGTGTGGTCACTGTTGCTCTGCGGTCAGTGCGTTCGGCGCACTTCACCAAATTTTCTAAAATTTTATTTTCTGCAGATCTTTTAGCACCAATTGGACGGTGTGGCTAATGTTGCTCAGTGGTCAGTGCGTGCGCCGCACAAACATGAATCTTCTGCAACCTTTTCTGCAAATTTTCTGGATATCTTTACAACCAACGGTGTGGCCACTGTTGCTCTGTGGTCAGTGCGTGTGGGGTACAACCCCAAATCTTTTGCAACCGTTTTTTTCAGGACATCTTTACCACCAATTGGACGGTGTGGCCACTGTTGTTCTGTGGTCAGTGCGTTCGGCGCACAACCATGAATCATCTGCAACCTTTTCTGCAAATTTTGTGGAACATTTTTTCTGGACATCTTTAGCACCAACGGTGTGGCCACTATTGCTCATTGTTCAGTGCGAGTGGGGTACAACCCCAAATATTTTGCAACCGTTTTTTCAGGACATAATTACCACCAACTCGACGGTGTGGCCACTGTTGCTCGGTGTTCAGTTAGTGAAGCGTACATCTCCAAATCCGTTTCTTCAGTAGATCTTTTAGCATCAATTGGATGGTGTGGCTACTGTTGCTCAGTGGTCAGTGCGTGCGGCGTACAACAATGAATCTTCTGCAACCTTTTCTGCAAATTTTCTGGAACATTTATTCTGGACACCTTTAGCACCAACGGTGTGGCCACTCTTGCTCAGTGGTCAGTGCGTGTGGGGTACAACCCCAAATCTTTTGCAACCTTTTTTTCAGGACATCTTCACAATCAGTTGGACGGTGTGGCCACTGTTGCTCAGTGTTCAGTTTGTGAGGCGTACAACTCCAAATCCTTTTTTTCAGGAGATCTCTTAGCATCAATTGGATGGTGTGGCCACTGTTGTTCTGAGGTCAGTGCGTTCGGCGCACTTCACCAAATTGTCTAAATTTTTTTTTTCAGGAGATCTTTTAGCATCAATTAGACGGTGTGGTCACTGTTGCTCTGCGGTCAGTGCGTTCGGCGCACTTCACCAAATTTTCTAAAATTTTATTTTCTGCAGATCTTTTAGCACCAATTGGACGGTGTGGCTAATGTTGCTCAGTGGTCAGTGCGTGCGCCGCACAAACATGAATCTTCTGCAACCTTTTCTGCAAATTTTCTGGATATCTTTACAACCAACGGTGTGGCCACTGTTGCTCTGTGGTCAGTGCGTGTGGGGTACAACCCCAAATCTTTTGCAACCGTTTTTTTCAGGACATCTTTACCACCAATTGGACGGTGTGGCCACTGTTGTTCTGTGGTCAGTGCGTTCGGCGCACAACCATGAATCTTCTGCAACCTTTTCTGCAAATTTTCTGGAACATTTATTCTGGACACCTTTAGCACCAACGGTGTGGCCACTCTTGCTCAGTGGTCAGTGCGTGTGGGGTACACCCCCAAATCTTTTGCAACCGTTTTTTTTCAGGACATCTTTACCACCAATTAGACGGTGTGGCCACTGTTGTTCTGTGGTCAGTACGTTCGGCGCACAACCATGAATCATCTGCAACCTTTTCTGCAAATTTTGTGGAACATTTTTTCTGGACATCTTTAGCACCAACGGTGTGGCCACTATTGCTCATTGTTCAGTGCGAGTGGGGTACAACCCCAAATATTTTGCAACCGTTTTTTCAGGACATAATTACCACCAACTCGACGGTGTGGCCACTGTTGCTCGGTGTTCAGTTAGTGAAGCGTACATCTCCAAATCCTTTTAGCACCAATTGGACGGTGTGGCTAATGTTGCTCAGTGGTCAGTGCGTGCGCCGCACAAACATGAATCTTCTGCAACCTTTTCTGCAAATTTTCTGGATATCTTTACAACCAACGGTGTGGCCACTGTTGCTCTGTGGTCAGTGCGTGTGGGGTACAACCCCAAATCTTTTGCAAACGTTTTTTTCAGGACATCTTTACCACCAATTGGACGGTGTGGCCACTGTTGTTCTGTGGTCAGTGCGTTCGGCGCACAACCATGAATCATCTGCAACCTTTTCTGCAAATTTTGTGGAAAATTTTTTCTGGACATCTTTAGCACCAACGGTGTGGCCACTATTGCTCATTGTTCAGTGCGAAAGGGGTACAACCCCAAATATTTTGCAACCGTTTTTTCAGCACATAATTACCACCAACTCGACGGTGTGGCCACTGTTGCTCGGTGTTCAGTTAGTGAAGCGTACATCTCCAAATCCTTTTCTTCAGTAGATCTTTTAGCATCAATTTGATGGTGTGGCTACGGTTGCTCAGTGGTCTGTGCGTGCGGCGTACAACCTCAAGTCTTCTGCGACCTTTTCTGCAAATTTTGTAGCTCAGTGATCAGTGCGTATGGGGTACAACCCTAAATCTTTTGCAAACCCTTTTTTCAGGACATCTTCATCACCAATTGGACGGTGCGGCCACTGTTGTTCTGTGGTCAGTGCGTGCGGCGCACATCCATGAATCATCCGCAAAATTTTCTGCAAATTGTCTGGAACAATGTTTCTGGACATCTGTAGCACAGATGGTGTGGCCACTGTTGCTCAGTGTTCAATGCGTGTGGGGTACAACCCCAAATCTTTTGCAACCTTTTTTTCAGGACATCTTCACCACCAATTGGACGGTGTGGCCACTGTTGCTCAGTGTTCAGTTTGTGAGGCGTACAACTCCAAATTCTTTTTTTCAGGAGATCCTTTAGCATCAATTGGATGGTGTGGCCACTGTTGTTCTGTGGTCAGTGCGCTCGGCGCAAATCACCAAATTATCTAAGATTTTTGTTTCAGGAGATCTTTTAGCATCAATTGGATAATGTGGCTACTGTTGCTCACTGGTCAGTGCGTATGGCGTCCAAATTCAAATCTTCTGCGATCCTTTCTGCAAATTTTGTGGAACATTTTTTCTGGACATCTTTAGCACCAACGGTGTGGCCACTCTTGCTCAGTGGTCAGTGCGTGTGGGGTACAACCCCAAATCTTTTGCAACCTTTTTTTCAGGACATCTTCACAATCAGTTGGACGGTGTGGCCACTGTTGCTCAGTGTTCAGTTTGTGAGGCGTACAACTCCAAATCCTTTTTTTCAGGAGATCTCTTAGCATCAATTGGATGGTGTGGCCACTGTTGTTCTGAGGTCAGTGCGTTCGGCGCACTTCACCAAATTGTCTAAATTTTTTTTTTCAGGAGATCTTTTAGCATCAATTGGATGGTGTGGCTACTGTTGCTCAGCGGTCAGTGCGTGCGGCGTACAACCATTAATCTTTTGCAACCTATTCTGTAAATTTTGTGGAACATTTTTTCTGGACATCTTTAGCACCAACGATGTGGCCACTGTTTCTCAGTGTTCAGTGCGTGTGGGGTACAACCCCAAATCTTTTGCAATCTTTTTTTCAGGACATCTTCACAATCAATTGGACGGTGTGGCCACTGTTGCTCAGTGTTCAGTTTGTGAGGCGTACAAATCCAAATCCTTTTTTTCAGGAGATCTTTTAGCATCAATTGGATGGTGCGGCCACTGTTGTTCTGAGGTCAGTGCGTTCGGCGCACTTCACCAAATTGTCTAAATTTTTTTTTTCAGGAGATCTTTTAGCATCAATTGGATGGTGTGGCTACTGTTGCTCAGCGGTCAGTGCGTGCGGCGTACAACCATAAATCTTTTGCAACCTATTCTGTAAATTTTGTGGAACATTTTTTCTGGACATCTTTAGCACCAACGATGTGGCCACTGTTTCTCAGTGTTCAGTGCGTGTGGGGTACAACCCCAAATCTTTTGCAACCTTTTTTTCAGGACATCTTCACAATCAATTGGACGGTGTGGGCGCTGTTGCTCAGTGTTCAGTTTGTGAGGCGTACAAATCCAAATCCTTTTTTTCAGGAGATCTTTTAGCATCAATTGGATGGTGCGGCCACTGTTGTTCTGAGGTCAGTGCGTTCGGCGCACTTCACCAAATTATCTAAATTTTTTTTTTCAGGAGATCTTTTACCACCAATTGGATGGTGTGGCCACTGTTGCTCAGTGTTCAGTGTTTGAGGAGTACAACTCCTCATCCTTTTTTTCAGCAGATCTTTTAGCATCAATTGAACGGTGTGGCTAATGTTGCTCAGTGGTTAGTGCGTACGGCGTACAACCCCAAATCTTCTGCAACCTTTTCTGCAAATTTTGTGGAACATCTTTTCTGGACATCTTTAGTGCCAACGGTGTGGCCATTGTTGCTCAGTGGTCAGTGCGTGTGGGGTACAACCCCAAGTCTTCTGCGACCTTTTCTAAAAATTTTGTGGAACATCTTTTCTGGACATCTTTAGCACTAACGGTGTGGCCATTGTTGCTCTGTGGTCAGTGCGTGTGGGGTACAACCCCAAATCTTCTGCGACCTTTTCTAAAAATTTTGTGGAACATCTTTTCTGGACATCTTTAGCACCAACGGTGTGGCCATTGTTGCTCTGTGGTCAGTGCGTGTGGGGTAGAACCCCAAATCTTTTGCAACCTTTTTTTCAGGACATCTTCATCACCAATTGGACAGTGTGGCTTATGTTGCTCAGTGGTTAGTGCGTGCGGCGTACAACCCCAAATCTAGTGCAACCTTTTTTTCAGGACATCTTCACCACCAATTGGAGGGTGTGGCCACTGTTGCTCAGTGTTCAGTTTGTGAGGCGTACAACTCCAAATTCTTTTTTTCAGGAGATCTTTTAGCATCAATTGGATAATGTGGCTACTGTTGGTCACTGGTCAGTGCGTGTGGCGTACAACCTCAAATCTTCTGCGATCCTTTCTGCAAATTGTGTGGAACATTTTTTCTGGACATCTTTAGCACCAACGGAGTGGCCACTCTTGCTCAGTGGTCAGTGCGTGTGGGGTACAGCCCCAAATCTTTTGGAACCTTTTTTTCAGGACATCTTCACAATCAATTGGACGGTGTGGCCACTGTTGCTCAGTGTTCAGTGTGTGAGGCGTACAACTCCAAATCCTTTTTTTCAGGAGATCTCTTAGCATCAATTGGATGGTGTGGCCACTGTTGTTCTGAGGTCAGTGCGTTCGGCGCACTTCACCAAATTATCTAATTTTTTTTTTCAGGGCATCTTTACCACCAATTGGATGGTGTGGCCACCGTTGCTCAGTGTTCAGTGTGTGAGGAGTACAACTCCTCATCTTTTTTTCAGCAGATCTTTTAGCATCAATTGAACGGTGTGGCTAATGTTGCTCAGTGGTTAGTGCGTACGGCGTACAACCCCAAATCTTCTGCAACCTTTTCTGCAAATTTTGTGGAACATCTTTTCTGGACATCTTTAGTACCAACGGTGTGGCCAAAAACCTTTTTTTCAGGACATCTTCATCACCAATTGGACGGTGTGGCTAATGTTGCTCAGTGGTCAGTGCGTGTGGGGTACAACCCCAAATCTTCTGCAACCTTTTCTGCAAGTTTTGTGGAACATCTTTTCTGGACATCTTTAGTACCAACGGTGTGGCCAAAAACCTTTTTTTCAGGACATCTTCACCAATAATTGGACAGTGTTCAGTTTGTGAGGCGTACAACTCCAAATCCTTTTTTTCAGGAGATCTTTTAGCATCAATTGAATGGTGTGGCCACTGTTGTTCTGTGGTCAGTGCATTCGGCGCACAACAATGAATCTTCTGCAACCTTTTCTGCAAATTTTCTGGAACATTTATTCTGGACACCTTTAGCACCAACGGTGTGGCCACGGTTGCTCAGTGGTCAGTGCGTGTGGGGTACACCCCCAAATCTTTTGCAACCGTTTTTTTCAGGACATCTTTACCACCAATTAGACGGTGTGGTCACTGTTGCTCTGTGGTCAGTGCGTTCGGCGCACAACCATGAATCATCTGCAACCTTTTCTGCAAATTTTGTGGAACATTTTTTCTGGACATCTTTAGCACCAACGGTGTGGCCACTATTGCTCATTGTTCAGTGCGAGTGGGGTACAACCCCAAATATTTTGCAACCGTTTTTTCAGGACATAATTACCACCAACTCGACGGTGTGGCCACTGTTGCTCGGTGTTCAGTTAGTGAAGCGTACATCTCCAAATCCTTTTCTTCAGTAGATCTTTTAGCATCAATTGGATGGTGTGGCTACGGTTGCTCACTGGTCTGTGCGTGCGGCGTACAACCTTAAGTCTTCTGCGACCTTTTCTGCAAATTTTGTTGCTCAGTGATCAGTGCGTATGGGGTACAACCCCAAATCTTTTGCAAACCCTTTTTTCAGGACATCTTCATCACCAATTGGACGGTGTGGCCACTGTTGTTCTGTGGTCAGTGCGTGCGGCGCACAACCATGAATCATCTGCAACCTTTTCTGCAAATTGTCTGGAACAATGTTTCTGAACATCTGTAGCACAGATGGTGTGGACACTGTTGCTCAGTGTTCAATGCGTTTGGGGTACAACCCCAAATCTTTTGCAACCTTTTTTTCAGGACATCTTCACCACCAATTGGACGGTGTGGCCACAGTTGCTCAGTGTTCAGTTTGTGAGGCGTACAACTCCAAATTCTTTTTTTCAGGAGATCCTTTAGCATCAATTGGATGGTGTGGCCACTGTTGTTCTGTGGTCAGTGCGCTCGGCGCAAATCACCAAATTATCTAAAATTTTTGTTTCAGGAGATCTTTTAGCATCAATTGGATAATGTGGCTACTGTTGCTCACTGGTCAGTGCGTGTGGCGTCCAAATTCAAATCTTCTGCGATCCTTTCTGCAAATTTTGTGGAATATTTTTTTCTGGACATCTTTAGCACCAACGGTGTGGCCACTCTTGCTCAGTGGTCAGTGCGTGTGGGGTACAACCCCAAATCTTTTGCAACCTTTTTTTCAGGACATCTTCACAATCAGTTGGACGGTGTGGCCACTGTTGCTCAGTGTTCAGTTTGTAAGGCGTACAAATCCAAATCCTTTTTTTTTAGGAGATCTTTTAGCATCAATTGGATGGTGCGGCCACTGTTGTTCTGAGGTCAGTGCGTTCGGCGCACTTCACCAAATTATCTAAATTTTTTTTTTCAGGAGATCTTTTAGCATCAATTTGATGGTGTGGCTAATGTTGCTCAGTGGTTAGTGCGTGCGGCGTACAACCCCAAATCTTTTGCAACCGTTTTTTCAGGGTATCTTTACCACCAATTGGATGGTGTGGCCACTGTTGCTCAGTGTTCAGTGTTTGAGGAGTAAAACTCCTCATCCTTTTTTTCAGCAGATCTTTTAGCATCAATTGAACGGTGTGGCTAATGTTGCTCAGTGGTAAGTGCGTACGGCGTACAACCCCAAATCTTCTGCAACCCTTTCTGCAAATTTTGTGGAACATCTTTTCTGGACATCTTTAGTACCAACGGTGTGGCCATTGTTGCTCAGTGGTCAGTGCGTGTGGGGTACAACCCCAAGTCTTCTGCGACCTTTTCTAAAAATTTTGTGGAACATCTTTTCTGGACATCTTTAGCACTAACGGTGTGGCCATTGTTGCTCTGTGGTCAGTGCGTATGGGGTACAACCCCAAATCTTCTGCGACCTTTTCTAAAAATTTTGTGGAACATCTTTTCTGGACATCTTTAGCACTAACGGTGTGGTCATTGTTGCTCTGTGGTCAGTGCGTGTGGGGTAGAACCCCAAATCTTTTGCAACCTTTTTTTCAGGACATCTTCATCACCAATTGGACGGTGTGGCTTATGTTGCTCAGTGGTAAGTGCGTGCGGCGTACAACCCCAAATCTAGTGCAACCTTTTTTTCAGGACATCTTCACCACCAATTGGAGGGTGTGGCCACTGTTGCTCAGTGTTCAGTTTGTGAGGCGTACAACTCCGCATCCTTTTTTTCAGCAGATCTTTTAGCATCAATTGAACGGTGTGGCTAATGTTGCTCAGTGGTTAGTGCGTACGGCGTACAACCCCAAATCTTCTGCAACCTTTTCTGCAAATTTTGTGGAACATTTTTTTTGGTCATCTTTAGCACCAACGGTGTGGCCACTGTTGCTCAGTGTTCAGTGCGTGTGGGGTTCAACCCCAAATCTTTTGCAACTGTTTTTTCAGGACATCCTTACCACCAATTCGGCGGTGTGGCCACTGTTGCTCAGTGTTCAATTTGTGATGCGTACAACTCCAAATTCTTTTTTTCAGGAGATCTTTTAGCATCAATTGGATAATGTGGCTACTGTTGCTCACTGGTCAGTGCGTGTGGAGTACAACCTCAAATCTTCTGCGATCCTTTCTGCAAATTTTGTGGAACATTTTTTCTGGACATCTTTAGCACCAACGGAGTGGCCACTCTTGCTCAGTGGTCAGTGCGTGTGGGGTACAACCCCAAATCTTTTGCAACCTTTTTCAGGAGATCTCTTAGCATCAATTGGATGGTGTGGCCACTGTTGTTCTGAGGTCAGTGCGTTCGGCGCACTTCACCAAATTATCTAATTTTTTTTTTCAGGGCATCTTTACCACCAATTGGATGGTGTGGCCACTGTTGCTCAGTGTTCATTGTGTGAGGAGTACAACTCCTCATCCTTTTTTTCAGCAGATCTTTTAGCATCAATTGAACGGTGTGGCTAATGTTGCTCAGTGGTTAGTGCGTACGGCGTACAACCCCAAATCTTCTGCAACCTTTTCTGCAAATTTTGTGGAACATCTTTTCTGGACATCTTTAGTACCAACGGTGTGGCCATTGTTGCTCAGTGGTCAGTGCGTGTGGGGTACAACCCCAAATCTTCTGCGACCTTT
Organism: Xylota segnis; assembly: GCA_963583995.1. Taxonomy (NCBI): domain Eukaryota; kingdom Metazoa; phylum Arthropoda; class Insecta; order Diptera; family Syrphidae; genus Xylota; species Xylota segnis. The sequence goes on along the minus strand of OY757236.1, from coordinate 101,639,121 downwards.
TCTAAAAATTTTGTGGAACATTTTTTTTGGACATCTTTAGCACCAACGGTGTGGTCACTTTTGCTCAGTGTTCAATGCGTGTGGGGTTCAACCCCAAATCATTTGCAACCGTTTTTTCAGGATATCCTTACCACCAATTCGACGGTGTGGCCACTGTTGCTCAGTGTTCAGTTTGTGAGGCGTACAACTCCAAATCCTTTTTTTTTGTAGATCTTTTAACATCAATTGAACGGTGTGGCTAATGTTGCTCAGTGTACAGTGCGTGCGGCTTACAACCCCAAATCTTCTGCGACCTTTTCTAAAAATTTTGTGGAACATTTTTTCTGGACATCTCTAGCACCAACGGTGTGGCCACTCTTGCTCAGTGGTCAGTGCGTGTGGGGTACAACCCCAAATCTTTTGCAACCTTTTTTTCAGGACATCTTCACAATCAGTTGGACGGTGTGGCCACTGTTGCTCAGTGTTCAGTTTGTGAGGCGTACAACTCCAAAACCTTTTTTTTTGTAGATCTTTTAACATCAATTGAACGGTGTGGCTAATGTTGCTCAGTGTACAGTGCGTGCGGCTTACAACCCCAAATCTTCTGCGACCTTTTCTAAAAATTTTGTGGAACATCTTTTCTGGACATCTTTAGCACTAACGGTGTGGCCATTGTTGCTCTGTGGTCAGTGCGTGTGGGATACAACCCCAAATCTTCTGCGACCTTTTCTAAAAATTTTGAGGAACATCTTTTCTGGACATCTTTAGCACCAACGGTGTGGCCATTGTTGCTCTGTGGTCAGTGCGTGTGGGGTAGAACCCCAAATCTTTTGCAACCTTTTTTTCAGGACATCTTCATCACCAATTGGACGGTGTGGCCATTGTTGCTCTGTGGTCAGTGCGTGTGGGATACAACCCCAAATCTTCTGCGACCTTTTCTAAAAATTTTGAGGAACATCTTTTCTGGACATCTTTAGCACCAACGGTGTGGCCACTCTTGCTCAGTGGTCAGTGCGTGTGGGGTACAACCCCAAATCATTTGCAACCGTTTTTTCAGGATATCCTTACCACCAATTCGACGGTGTGGCCACTGTTGCTCAGTGTTCAGTTTGTGAGGCGTACAACTCCAAATCCTTTTTTTTTGTAGATCTTTTAACATCAATTGAACGGTGTGGCTAATGTTGCTCAGTGGTTAGTGCGTACGGCGTACAACCCCAAATCTTCTGCAACCTTTTCTGCAAATTTTGTGGAACATCTTTTCTGGACATTAGTACCAACGGTGTGGCCATTGTTGGTCAGTGGTCAGTGCGTGTGGGGTACAACCCCAAGTCTTCTGCGACCTTTTCTAAAAATTTTGTGGAACATCTTTTCTGGACATCTTTAGCACTAACGGTGTGGCCATTGTTGCTCTGTGGTCAGTGCGTGTGGGATACAACCCCAAATCTTCTGCGACCTTTTCTAAAAATTTTGAGGAACATCTTTTCTGGACATCTTTAGCACCAACGGTGTGGCCATTGTTGCTCTGTGGTCAGTGCGTGTGGGGTAGAACCCCAAATCTTTTGCAACCTTTTTTTCAGGACATCTTCATCACCAATTGGACGGTGTGGCTTATGTTGCTCAGTGGTTAGTGCGTGCGGCGTACAACCCCAAATCTTCTGCAACCTTTTTTTCAGGACATCTTCACCACCAATTGGAGGGTGTGGCCACTGTTGCTCAGTGTTCAGTTTGTGAGGCGTACAACTCCAAATTCTTTTTTTCAGGAGATCTTTTAGCATCAATTGGATAATGTGGCTGCTGTTGCTCACTGGTCAGTGCGTGTGGCGTACAACCTCAAATCTTCTGCGATCCTTTCTGCAAATTTTGTGGAACATTTTTTCTGGACATCTTTAGCACCAACGGAGTGGCCACTCTTGCTCAGTGGTCAGTGCGTGTGGGGTACAACCCCAAATCTTTTGCAACCTTTTTTTCAGGACATCTTCACAATCAATTGGACGGTGTGGCCACTGTTGCTCAGTGTTCAGTTTGTGAGGCGTACAACTCCAAATCCTTTTTTTCAGGAGATCTCTTAGCATCAATTGGATGGTGTGGCCACTGTTGTTCTGAGGTCAGTGCGTTCGGCGCACTTCACCAAATTATCTAATTTTTTTTTCAGGGCATCTTTACCACCAATTGGATGGTGTGGCCACTGTTGCTCAGTGTTCAGTGTGTGAGGAGTACAACTCCTCATCATTTTTTTCAGCAGATCTTTTAGCATCAATTGAACGGTGTGGCTAATGTTGCTCAGTGGTTAGTGCGTACGGCGTACAACCCCAAATCTTCTGCAACCTTTTCTGCAAATTTTGTGGAACATCTTTTCTGGACATCTTTAGTACCAACGGTGTGGCCATTGTTGCTCAGTGGTCAGTGCGTGTGGGGTACAACCCCAAATCTTCTGCGACCTTTTCTAAAAATTTTGTGGAACATTTTTTTTGGACATCTTTAGCACCAACGGAGTGGCCACTCTTGCTCAGTGGTCAGTGCGTGTGGGGTACAACCACAAATCTTTTGCAACCTTTTTTTCAGGACATCTTCACAATCAATTGGACGGTGTGGCCACTGTTGCTCAGTGTTCAGTTTGTGAGGCGTACAACTCCAAATCCTTTTTTTTCAGGAGATCTCTTAGCATCAATTGGATGGTGTGGCCACTGTTGTTCTGAGGTCAGTGCGTTCGGACAGTGCGTGCGTCGTACAACCCCAAATCTTTTGCAACCTTTTTTTCAGGACATCTTCACCACCAATTGGACGGTGTCAATAGTGTTGCTCAGTGGTCAGTGCATTCGGCGTACAACCCTAAATCTTTTTTTCCGGAGGTCTTCTAGCACCAATTGGATGGTGTGGCCACTGTTGCTCAGTGGTCAGTGCGCACGGCGTACAACCCCAAATCTTTTTTTTCAGGAGATCTTTTAGCATCAATTGGACGCTGTGGCCACTGTTGTTCAGTGGTCAGTGCGTCCGGCGTACAACCCCAAATCTTTTTTTCCGGAGATCTAGCACCAATTGGATGGTGTGGCCACTGTTGCTCAGTGGTCAGTGCGTGTGGGGTACAACCCCAAATCTTTTGCAACCGTTTTTTCAGGACATCTTCATCACCAATTGGACGGTGTCAATAATGTTGCTCAGTGGTCAGTGCATTCGGCGTACAACCCTAAATCTTTTTTTCCGGAGATCTTTTAGCACCAATTGGATGGTGTGGCCACTGTTGCTCAGTGGTCAGTGCGCACGGCGTACAACCCCAAATCTTTTTTTTCAGGAGATCTTTTAGCATCAATTGGACGCTGTGGCCACTGTTGTTCAGTGGTCAGTGCGTCTGGCGTACAACCCCAAATCTTTTTTTCCGGAGATCTTCTAGCACCAATTGGATGGTGTGGCCACTGTTGCTCAGTGGTCAGTGCGCACGGCGTACAACCCCAAATCTTTTTTTTCAGGAGATCTTTTAGCATCAATTGGACGCTGTGGCCACTGTTGTTCAGTGGTCAGTGCGTCCGGCGTACAACCCCAAATCTTTTTTTCCGGAGATCTTTTAGCACCAATTGGACGGTGTGGCTACTGTTGCTCAGTGTTCAGTTTGTGAGGCGTACAACTCCAAATCCTTTTTTCCAATAGATCTTTTAACATCAATTGGTGGTCACTGTTGTTCGGCGCACTTCAACAAATTTTCTGAAATTGTTTTTTCCGTAGATCTTTTAGCACCAATTGGACGGTGTTGCTAATGTAGTTCAGTGGACAGTGCGTGCGTCGTACAACCCCAAATCTTCTGCAACCTTTTCTGCAAATTCTCTGGAACATTTTTTCTGGACATCTTTAGCACCAACAGTATGGCCACTGTTGCTCAGTGGTCAGTGCGTGTGGGGTACAACTCCAAATATTTTGCAACCGTTTTTTCGGGCCATCTTCACCACCATTCATTCGACGAGCTGTCATTGAAGTAAACGGTTGGTTTTCTGCGAGTGCTCTAGTATTTATCGAGAAATCCTGTTTAAAAAAATTGCAACCACAACAAAAGTTTAAATAAAATACAACAAAGATAGTGACTTTTAATCATTCATTGGAAAATTTAGTGGAAAAGTGTTTCCTACAATCTCTGTACAAGTTTTAATTTCACCTAAAATAACAGCAGCACTTTCCTGTACTTTCGCCTGTCACTACGTATTTTCACCGTTTCTCCAAGTATACGCAGTAAGTACCTATCATGAATCTGTGCGACCATTGCAAAGAAAATTTGCCACTTGCGGGCGACTTTGTTGTCTGCCCTCTATGCTCCCGAAAATTACACTTCGATTGCACCACAGTCACTGAAAGGTCCTGGAGATCGATGGGTTCCAAAAAAAAATACCTGGAAGTGCCAGTTCTGCCGAAACATCAGCGAAAATGTAGGCACTCTTTTGGAATCACGCCCATTGACACCTGATGTCCAAACGAACAAGAGAAATCGGTCAGAAATCGCTAGCCCACAACAAGAAAACACCGAAAAACCGAAAGAAAATGTAGCAGAAGCAAAAGCAAATGAAATACTTTTCGAGCTGAAAAACATGAAAACTGAAATGAAAAGCATAGGAGACTTCTGCAACTTCGTTTCACAAAAATTCGACGATATAAACAAAAACATCGAAAAAAACAATTCCATAATGGACACACTCATGAACGAAATTCAAAAACTAAAAGATGCACATCGCGAAAAAGATGAAATCATCTCACAAATGCAAACACAAATCAATAAACTAGAACAACAACAACTAAAACACACTATAGAAATAAAAAATATTCCACAAACAAACAACGAAAATTTAACTGAAATTGTACAAGCCATAGGAAGCACAATAAAACAGGAAGTAACAAACGCGGATATAGCCGATATCTACCGCACAAGAACCAAAAACACAAACCGATCCACAATAGTCGCCACTTTCACCAGTAATTTTACAAAAACAAACTTCTTAAAGAAGGCCCGTGAAAATCGTCCACTGATGATCGCCAAAATCAACCAAAACATAAACAACAGTGCAAAATTGATCGAGCCTAATAACAACAACAACAACATTGTCTTTATTAATAATATGTTGACAAACTTGAACAGACAATTACTGTGGCAAGCAAAGAAGACGGCAAGGGAGGAAGGGTGGAGATTTGTGTGGGAGAGCACGGGAAAGGTATTCGCGAGAAGAGAGGAAAATGCAGAAGCTTTGTTTATACAGTCGATGACTGATATAAATAAAATCAAACGTCATTAAATGTGCAAATGTACATATATGTATGTGATCGAATTGTTTTGTTTTTGTGATGATGGACATGAATGAAAATATTAATACAGAAGAAGATCTGTTTGATTTAAATTTTATGGAGTTTTTGGATTTCAATCAAACGAAAAATGAATTGAAGAAATTGAATTTTACATGTTTGTGTCTAAATATAAGATCGATGAGAAAAAATTGGGATGTTTTTTGTGCAAATGTTAGTCCGATTCTGAATGATGTCGATATAATTGTGTTAGTGGAGATAAATTTAAAAAAAGAAGAAAATAGTTTGTACTGTCTAGATGGTTTCTGATCTGAATTTACTAATAGAGACAAAAGAAAAGGTGGAGGTATCGCTATGTACATTAAAAATGATATAAACTACGAAAGGTTGAATATTATGACTGCAGCCTATGAAAACTTAACAGTGAAAATTAAGTCAACTAAAAAAGAGAAAATAGTCTGCGGAATTTATAGACCACCGAAATACAATGAAAATGCATTTATCGAGGAGTTCTCGACAATTACAAATAAAAAAAGGGCAAATGATGATATAATCATATTGGGTGATGTAAACATAAATACCCAAGATAGCACAAAAAATTACGTCCTTAGCTATCAGGAAATGCTGGCTTCGAATGGACTACGTAATGTCATTAAAGGAGCCACGAGAATTGATCTAAACTTAGGGAGCTGTACATTGATCGATCACATACTCGTTAACCTATCAAATCTGAAAATATTTTCGGCAATAGTTCGAAGTAATATATCAGATCATTATAGCACCCTTTTTGGTACCTATGATTCATGCACAATAAAAAGTGACCAAGTATCGCGATCATACATCAAAACGAAAAAAGTAAATGAGCTGATCCGAGCTACCGACTGGACAACTATTACAACAGAAACGGACATAAACACTCTTTTTGACTCACTAGCCCAAAAAATGGATGAAATATACAAAAACTCGACAGTTTCCTGTAAAAAAAATACTCGAAAAAATGCAGAATGGATTACAAGGGACATCATCGAGATCTGTAAGGAAAGGGATCGTCTGTATCGAAGGTGGAAAAATAATCGAAACAACACAACATATCAAAATGAATACAGAAGATTACGCAACCAAGTCAACAGAAAAGTATGCAGAAGTCGGGAAGAATACTACAGAAGAAAGTTCGATCAAGTAAAATGTGATCCAAAGAAAACGTGGGCACTTATCAATGAGCTATTAGGTCGAAAAAAGCCGTCGCTAGATGAAACCATTATAAAAAACTTTTCACCTAATACGAATGTTGTTGGGTTGACCGACGCATTCGCAAACTCATTTTCACAGCAAGCTGCATCAATAATCCACATGTGTAGCAGAACAACATCTAGCCACAAGAATACATTTCTACGGGATACAATTTACTTGGAAGATACGGACTGTGAAGAAGTAACAAGGCTTATAGCTCGCTTAAATATCAATAAGGCACCCGGGGCAGATGGTATCAGAGCTATAGATATACAATCAAATTCTGACATCTTTGCACCCGTAATTTCGAATCTTATTAATATGAGTTTTAACACCTCCACGGTGCCAAAAAAGCTCAAAGAGGCACTTGTTAGACCTATCTACAAGGGAGGAGCCAAACATGAGATAGCAAACTATCGTCCGATTGCAATATTGCCAGCGATAGAAAAGATCTTTGAGCAAATAATTGCAGATCGCATGTGGAAATTTATTGATAAGCATAAGCTAATAAGCAAAAAACAGTACGGTTTTCAAAAGGGAAAAAGTACTAACCAACTTCTCGGTGATTTTGCGAATCTAATCAACACCAGCCTTAACAAAAGCCATCATGTGCTAGTGCTTTTCCTAGATTTTAGCAAAGCATTCGATACCTTAGACCACCACAAACTCATAGAGGCAATACAGCGAATGGGCATTAGAGGAAAACTATTGGACTGGTTGAAGGATTATCTTGAAAATAGGACATTTCGTGTGGGAATCACAGGCTATCGCAGTGAGTCCAACACAGTGCAGTACGGAGTCCCACAAGGCTCTAAACTTGGCCCTCTACTGTTCATTATGTACACCAACGAACTCTTAAAATCCCTAAAGATGAGCTATCCATTCGCGTATGCAGATGATACGGCGATTGTTGTCTGTCACAAATCGATCGAAGAAGCGACCAAGATGATGCAGGCAGAATTCAACGAGGTTGGGAAATGGTGCCACGATAATGGACTTGTTATAAACGCAGCAAAAACAAAAATATTACATATTCGTAGCCCACAGTACCCGAAGTCCCACATAAACATCAAAACACTCAATTGTGCCGACCCAAGTAACTGCCAGATCATAGATGTCGTGGATACGTATAAATATCTAGGTATCACGATAGACAGCCATTTTCTATGGGAACCTCACATAAACGATCTCCGCAAAAAGCTGAAATGATCCCTCTTTGCATTGGCATGTCTGAAGAATAAGTCGTCTTACTGTGTCCAAAAACAAGTGTATCACGCACTTATTGAATCAAGGCTAAGATACGGCATACTTGCGTGGGGAGGTGCAGCAGATACACACATCGCCAAACTTCAACACATCCAAGATAGGGCGATCAAATTGCTGACGACAAGAGACAGAGGAGATGGCAGCGTGCGCGTTCTCACAGTGAAGAAAATATTTAATATGACAGCAGCGTTGGAGTACTACGACGATGAACGGTTCCGAACCCCAATCAGCCACAACCTTAACACCAGAAGACGAGCAGAGGGGTTGTACCATCTTCCACCCTTCAACAACATATATGGCAAGCGTCAGTTGATGTACACCGTACCAAACATCCTAAATGCACTTCCTAATGCATTGAGAAACGTAAATAACATTCATGTGAGAAAAAATAAACTAAAACAATATTTTTTAGAAACTATAACTTAAACTTCATATATACATCCTTTTCTTTTCGTTAATACATTTAATTATTCTCAAACTTAAAAATACCTAAAATGAATTTAAAAAAAAAAAACAAAAAAAAAAAAAAAAAGCTTTCACAAGTAGCACTTAATTTAAATTAATAGAAATTTTAATGACAGTACTATTATTGCATTCGAGATATAACCTCCTGCAGATAAGCCATGTGGCTTCGCAGGTAAAAATAATGTAATAAATTGATGAAATTATGAAATAAACTTCTAAAACTTCAAAAAAACTTCTAAAAACTTCAATTGGACGGTGTGGCCACTGTTGCTCACTATTCAGTTTGTGAGGCTTAAAACTCCAAATTTTTACTTGCACTTATACCTATAGGGCAAGTATTGTATTCGTGCAAAATTTCTAACTCGAGATTTTAATCAAACTTGACATTACTATAATGGAGAAGTCCAAAAATGTAGGTCCGCCAATGCCGTCTGTCTGTCTGTCTGTCTCTCTGTCTGTCTGTCTGTCTGTGCACGAGGCTACAGCCTAAACTAGTGGATAGACTTAGATCAAACTTCATATATAGGGTCTGTGCGATAATCCCTAGAGGCGAAATCGGAATTTTCTTTCTAACCTCAAAATTAAGGGTAGTTTACTTAAGGCCGATTTCAGTTAAAATGGATTTTCTCGAAAACGGCTCTAAGGATTTTGATTAAACTTCATATTTCAATTAGTCTAGTCAATTGCAATCAGATTATGTATCGTGCTGCTTACCAAAATTGGCAACAATGGTACTTTACTTAGAGCCAATTTGACAAAAAATCGATTTGATTTAATTCAAATTTAATATTCGGACTAGTACGAAGTAATGCAACATGATGGCGTACCACTTTTCGGTCTGAGTATGATATAACGGTACTTAGGACCAAGGTGACTAAAAGCCGATTTGCTTGAAAACGCCTTCAACGATTTTATTAAAATTTGCACATGAGATTAAACGTCTCAAATCCTATCAGGAACTGTATCACATTTTTGGCCAAAAGTTAGTATAACGGTATTTTTCGCGAAATCGAGCAGTTGGAGCCAATTTATTCGAAAACGGCTCCAACGATTTTTATTAAATTTTATATTAAAATAAGCGTTTTCGAACCTTATGAGATGGCATACAACATTTTTGACCAAAACTGTTTTGAAAGGTACTTTACTTATAGCCATCTTCATAAAAATACGCTTTTCTCGAAAACTTTTCTCGATCGTTACGGTTTTTTTTTATACCTAGGCTTCATTTACAAAACTCTATAAGATGGCATACCACGTTTTTGGTTAAAACTACCTAAAATTCCACATTCCTTACAACCAGCTTAACAAAAACACGATTTTCATATCATATTAATAGGCAAACATGAATTTTATCCCTACTTCTTCCTACTGAACCGATTTTAAAAAAAGCAAAAGCTTTTCCACACAGATGCTCCTTATTTTATAGTTTGAGGCCAAATTGATAACAATGGTACAATAGCTTTCTAAAGATAAGTCAATCCATGTGCATTTACGGAAGTACACGCACACTATAGTGAACCAAAAAATATGTATGTATTGTACTTGACTTCTTGCTCCATCTCACCGCAATCGAAGCATGACTAGGTTAAAATCTAAATTAATAATCACTTCTGATACGCATCTATTACTTGGCAACACTCTAGAACACAGCTGTTGTCATGGAAACTTTTTTTTTCTTACGATACAGGTTTTGATTGACAACAAATTTTCTGAGATTTTTTTTCCGGAGATCTTTTAGCATCAATTGGACGGTGTGGCCACTGTTGCTCAGTGGTCAGTGCGTCCGGCGAACAACCCCAAATCTTTTTTTTCAGGAGATCTTTTGGCATCAATTGGATGGTGTGGCCACTGTTGCTCAGTGGTCAGTGCGTCCGGCGAACAACCCCAAATCTTTTTTTCAGGAGATCTTTTAGCATCAATTGGACGGTGTGGCCATTGTTGCTCAGTGGTCAGTGCGTCCGGCGTACAACCAAAAATCTTTTTTTTCAGGAGATCTTTTAGCATCAATTGGACGGTGTGGCCACTGTTGCTCAGTGGTCAGTGCGTCCGGCGAACAGCCCCAAATCTTTTTTTCAGGAGATCTTTTAGCATCAATTGGACGGTGTGGCCACTGTTGCTCAGTGGTCAGTGCGTCCGGCGAATAACCCCAAATCTTTTATTCAGGAGATTTTTTAGAATCAATTGGACGGTGTGGCCACTGTTGCTCAGTGTTCAGTTTGTTAGGCGTACAATTCCAAATACTTTTTTCCAGGAGATCTTTTAACATCAATTGGATGGTCTGGCCACTGTTGTTCTGTGGTCAGTGCGTTCGGTGCACTTCCACAAATTTTCTGAAATTGTTTTTTCCGTAGATCTTTTAGCATCAATTCTACGGTGTGGACACTGTTGCTCAGTGGTCAGTGCGTCCGGCGTACAACCCCAAATCTTTTTTTTCAGGAGATCTTTTAGCATCAATTGGACGGTGTGGCCACTGTTGCTCAGTGGTCAGTGCGTCCGGCGAACAACCCCAAATCTTTTATTCAAGAGATCTTTTAGCATCAATTGGACGGTGTGGCCACTGTTGCTCAGTGGTCAGTGCGTCCGGCGAACAACCCCAAATCTTTTATTCATTAGATCTTTTAGCATCAATTGGACGGTGTGGCCACTGTTGCTCAGTGGTCAGTGCGTCCGGCGTACAACCCCAAATCCTTTTTTTCAGGAAATCTTTTAGCATCAATTGGACGATGTGGCCACTGTTGCTCACTGGTCAGTGCGTGCGGCGTACAACCTTAAATCTTCTGCGATCTTTTCTGCAAATTTTGTCGAACATTTTTTCTGGACATCTTTAGCACCAACGGTGTGGCTACTGTTGCTCAGTGGTCAGTGCGTGTGGCGTACAACCCCAAATCTTTTGCAACTTTTTTTTCAGGACATCTTCAAAACCAATTGGACGGTTTGGCCACTGTTGCTAAGTGTTCAGTGCGTGTGGGGTACAACCCCAAATCTTTTGCAACTGTTTTTTCAGGACATCTTTAACACCAGTTGGACGGTGTGGCCACTGTTGCTCTGCGGTCAATTGGACGGTGTGGCTAATGTTGCTCAATCGTCCGTGCGCGGCGTACAACCCCAAATCGTCTGAAACCTTTTCTGCAAATTTTCTGGAACATTTTTTCTGTACATCTTTAGCACCAACGGTGTGGCCACTGTTGCTCAGTGGTCAGTGCTTGTGGGGTACAACCCCAAATGTTTTGCAACCGTTTTTTCAGGGCATCTTCACCACCAACTGGACGGTGCGGCCACTGTTGCTCAGTGTTCAGTTTGTGAGGCGTGTAACTCCAAATCCTTTTTCTGGAGATCTTTTAGCATCTATTGGATGGTGTGGCCAATGTTGTTCTGTGGTCAGTGTGTTCGACCCACTTCACCAAATTTTCTGAAATTTTTCGGAGATCTTTTAGCATTAATTGGACTAATGTTGCTTAGTGGTCAGTGCGTGCGGCGTACAACCCCAAATCTTCTGCAACCTTTTCTGCAAATTTTCTGGAACATTTTTTCTGGACATCTTTAGCCACTGTTTCTCAGTGTTCAGTTTGTGAGGAGTACAACTCCACATCCATTTTTTGAGGATATCTGTTGGCATCAATTGGACGGTGTGATAATGTTGCTCAGTGGTCAGTGCGTGCGGCGTACAACCCCAAATCTTCTGCGTCCTTTTCTGCAAATTTTGTGGAACATTTTTTCTGGACATCTTTACAACCAACGGTGTGGCCACTGTTGCTCAGTGGTCAGTGCATGCGGCGTACAATCCCAAATCTTCAGCGACCTTTTCTGCAAAATTTGTGGAACATTTTTTCTGGACATCTCTACCACCAACGGTGTGGCCACTGTTGCTCAGTGTTCAGTGCGTGTGGTGTACAACCCCAAATCTTTTGCGACCGTTTTTTCAGGGCATCTTTACCACCAATTGGGTGGTGTGGCCTCTGTTGCTCAGTGCTCAGTTTGTGAGGCGTACAACTCCACATCCTTTTTTCCAGGAGATCTGTTAGCATCAATTGGACGGTGTGATAATGTTGCTCAGTGTTCACTGCGTGTGGTGTACAACCCCAAATCTTTTGCGGCCGTTTTTTCAGGGCATCTTTACCACCAATTGGGTGGTGTGGCCACTGTTGCTCAGTGTTCAGTTTGTGAGGCGTACAACTCCACATCCTTTTTTTCAGGAGATCTGTTAGCATCAATTGGACGGTGTGATAATGTTGCTTAGTGGTCAGTGCGTGCGGCGTACAACCCCAAATCTTCTGCGACCTTTTCTGCAAATTTTGTGGAACACTTTTTCTGGACATCTTTACAGCCAACGGTGTGGCCACTGCTGCTCAGTAGTCAGTGCGTGCGGCGTACAACCCCAAGTCTTTTGCAACCGTTTTTCACTGCATCTTTACCACCAATTGGATGGTGTGGCCACTGTTGCTCATTATTCAGTGCGTGTGGGGTACAACCCCAAATCTTCTGCAACCGTTTTTTCAGGTCACTTTCATCACCAATTGGACGGTGTGGCTAATGTTGCTCAGTGGTTAGTGCGTGTGGGGTACAACCCCAAATCTTTTGCAACCGTTTTTTCAGGGCAACTTTACCACCAATTTGATGGTGTGGCCACTGTTACTCATTGTTCAGTTTGTGAGGCGTACAACTCCACATCCTTTTTTTGAGGATATCTGTTGGCATCAATTCAACGGTGTGATAATGCTGCTCAGTGGTCAGTGCGTGCGGCGTACAACCTCAAATCTTCTGCGACCTTTTCTGCAAATTTTCTGGAACATTTTTTCTGGACATCTTAAGCACCAACGGTGTGGCCACAGTTGCTCAGTGGTCAGTGCGTGCGGCGTACAATCCCAAATCTTCTGCGACCTTTTCTGCAAAATTTGTGGAACATTTTTTCTGGACATCTCTACCACCAACGGTGTGGCCACTGTTGCTCAGTGTTCAGTGCGTGTGGGGTACAACCCCAAATCTTTTGCGACCGTTTTTTCAGGGCATCTTTACCACCAATTGGGTGGTGTGGCCACTGTTGCTCAGTGCTCAGTTTGTGAGGCGTACAACTCCAAATTCCTTTTTTTCAGGAGATCTGTTAGCATCAATTGGACGGTGTGATAATGTTGCTCAGTGGTCAGTGCGTGCGGCGTACAACCCCAAATCTTCTGCCACCTTTTCTGCAAATTTTGTGGAACACTTTTTCTGGACATCTTTACAGCCAACGGTGTGGCCACTGTTGCTCAGTGGTCAGTGCGTGCGGCGTACAACCCCAAGTCTTTTGCAACCGTTTTTCACTGCATCTTTACCACCAATTGGATGGTGTGGCCACTGTTGCTCAGTATTCAGTGCGTGTGGGGTACAACCCCAAATCTTCTGCAACCGTTTTTCAGGTCATCTTCATCACCAATTGGACGGTGTGGCGAATGTTGCTCAGTGGTTTGTGCGTGTGGGGTACAACCCCAAATCTTTTGCAACCGTTTTTTCAGGGCATCTTTACCACCAATTGGATGGTGTGGCCACTGTTGCTCAGTGTTCAGTGCGTGTGGGGTACAACCCCAAATCTTCTGTAACCGTTTTTTCAGGACATCCCTACCACCAATTCGACGGTGTGGCCACTGTTGCTCAGTGTTCAGTTTGTGAGGCGTAAAACTCCAAATCCTTTTTTTCAGTAGATCTTTTAACTTCAATTGGATGGTGTGGCTACTGTTGCTCAGTGGTCAGTGCGTGCGGCGTACAACCTCAAATCCAATGCGACCTTTTCTGCAAATTCTGTGGAATATTTTTTCTGGACATCTTTAGCACCAACGGTGTGGCCACTGTTGCTCAGTGTTCAGTGCGTGTTTGGTACAACCCCAAATCTTTTGCAACCGTTTTTTCAGGACATCCTTACCACAAATTCGACGGTGTGGCCACTGTTGCTCAGTGTTCAGTTTGTGAGGCGTACAACTCCAAATCCTTTTTTTCAGTAGACCTTTTAACTTCAATTGGATGGTGTGGCTACTGTTGCTCAGTGGTCAGTGCGTGCGGCGTACAACCTCAAATCCAATGCGACCTTTTCTGCAAATTTTGTGGAACATATTTTCTGGACATCTTTAGCACCAACGGTGAGGCCACTGTTGCTCAGTGTTCAGTGCGTGTGGGGTACAACCCCAAATCTTTTGCAACCGTTTTCTCAGGACATCCCTACCACCAATTCGACGGTGTGGCCACTGTTGCTCAGTGTTCAGTTTGTGAGGCGTACAACTCCAAATCCTTTTTTTCAGTAGACCTTTTAACTTCAATTGGATGGTGTGGCTACTGTTGCTCAGTGGTCAGTGCGTGCGGCGTACAACCTCAAATCTTATGCGACCTTTTCTGCAAATTTTGTGGAATATTTTTTCTGGACATCTTTAGCACCAACGGTGTGGCCACTGTTGCTCAGTGGTCAGTGCGTGCGGGTTACAACCCCAAATCTTTTGCAACTTTTTTTCAGGACATCTTCATCACCAATTGGACGGTGTGGCTAATGTTGCTCAGTGGTTAGTGCGTGCGGCGCACAACCCCAAATTTTCTGCAACCTTTTCTGCAAATTTTCTGGAACATTTTTTCTGGACATCTTTAGCAACAACGGTGTGGCCACTGTTGCTCAGTGTTCAGTGCGTGTGGGGTACAACCCCAAATCTTTTGTAACCGTTTTTTCAGGGCATCTTTACCACCAATTGAATGGTGTGGCCACTGTTATTCTGTGGTCAGTGCGTTCGGCGCACTTCACCAAATTTTTAAAATTTTTTTTTCTGGAGATCTTTTAGCACCAATTGGACGGTGTGATAATGTTGCTCAGTGGTCAGTGCGTGCGGCTTACAACCCCAAATCTTCTGCAACCTTTTCTGCAAATTTTCTGGAACATTTTTTCTCTACATCTTTAGCACCAACGGTGTGGCCACTGTTGCTTAGTGCTCAGTGCGTGTGGGGTACAACCCCAAATCTTTTGCAACCGTTTTTTCAGGGCGTCTTTAACACCAATTGGATGGTGCGGCCACTGTTGCGCAGTGTTCAGTTTGTGAGGAGAACAACTCCACATCCTTTTTTTCAGGAGATCTTTTAGCATCAATTGGACGGTGTGATAATGTTGCCCAGTGGTGCGTGGTGCGGCGTACAACCCCAAATCTTCTGCGACCTTTTCATCAAATTTTGTGGAATATTTTTTCTGGATATCTTTAGCACCAACGGTGTGGCCACTGTTGCTCAGTGTTCAGTGCGTGTGGGGTACAACCCCAAGTCTTTTGCAACCGTTTTTTCAGGACATCCTTACCACCAATTCGACGGTGTGGCCACTGTTGCTCAGTGGTCAGTGCGTGCGGCGTACAACCCCAAATCTTCTGCAACCTTTTCTGCAAATTTTCTGAAACATTCTTTCTGGACATCTTTAGCACCAACGGTGTGGCGACTGTTGCTCAGTGGTCAGTGCGTGCGGCGTACAACCCCAAATTTTCTGCGACCTTTTCTGAAAATTTTGTGAAACATTTTTTCTTGGTAACTTTAGCACCAACGGTGTGGCCACTGTTGCTCAGTGTTCAGTGCGTGTGGGGTACAACCCCAAATCTTTTGCAACCGTTTTTCAGGACATACTTACCACCAATTCGACGGTGTGGCCACTGTTGCTCAGAGTTCAGTTTGTGAGGCGTACAACTCCAAATCCTTTTTTTCAGTAGATCTTTTAACTTCAATTGGATGGTGTGGCTACTGTTGCTCAGTGGTCAGTGCGTGCGGCTTACAACCTCAAATCTTATTCGACCTTTCCTGCAAATTTTGCGGAACATTTTTTCTGGATAACTTTCGCACCAACGGTGTGGCCACTGTTGCTCAGTGGTCAGTGCGTGTGGGGCACAACCCCAAATCTTCTACAACCTTTCCTGCAAATTTTATGGAACATTTTTTCTGGACATCTTTAGCACGAACGGTGTCGCCACTGTTGCTCAGTGTTCAGTGCGTGTGGGGTACTACCCCAAATTTTTTGCAGCCTTTTTTTCAGGACATCCTTACCACCAATTCGACGGTGTGGCCACTGTTTCAGTTTCAGTTTGTGAGGCGTACAACTCCAAATCTTTATTTTCAGTAGATCTTTCAGCTTCAATTGGACGGTGTGGCTAATGTTGCTCAGTGGTTAGTGAGTGCGGCGTGCAACCCCAAATCTTCTGCAACCTTTTCTGCAAATTTTGTGGAACATTTTTTCTGGATAACTTTCGCACCAACGGTGTGGCCACTGTTGCTCAGTGTTCAGTGCGTGTGGGGTACAACCCCAAATCTTTTGCAACCGTTTTTTCAGGACATCTTTACCACCAATTCGACGGTGTGGCCACTGTTGCTCAGTGTTCAATTTGTGAGGCGTACAACTCCAAATCCTTTTTTTCAGTAGATCTTTTAACTTCAATTGGATGGTGTGGCTACTGTTGCTCAGTGGTCAGTGCGTGCGGCTTACAACCTCAAATCTTATGCGACCTTTTCTGCAAATTTTGTGGAACATTTTTTCTAGATAACTTTCGCACCAACGATGTGGCCACTGTTGCTCAGTGGTCAGTGCGTGTGGGGTACAACCCCAAATCTTCTACAGCCTTTCCTGCAAATTTTGTGGAACATTTTTTCTGGACATCTTTAGCACGAACGGTGTCGCCACTGTTGCTCAGTGTTCAGTGCGTGTGAGGTACAACCCCAAATCTTTTGCAACCATTTTTTCAGGACATCTTCATCAACAATTGGACATCTTCATCAACAATTGGACGGTGTGGCTAATGTTGCTCAGTGGTTAGTGCGTGCGGCGTACAACCCCAAGTCTTCTGCAACCTTTTCTGCTAATTTTATGGAACATTTTTTCTGGACATCTTTAGCACGAACGGTGTTGCCACTGTTGCTCAGTGTTCAGTGCGTGTGGGGTACTACCCCAAATTTTTTGCAGCCTTTTTTTCAGGACATCCTTACCACCAATTCGACGGTGTGGCCACTATTTCAGTTTCAGTTTGTGAGGCGTACAACTCCAAATCTTTATTTTCAGTAGATCTTTCAGCTTCAATTGGACGGTGTGGCTAATGTTGCTCAGTGGTTAGTGCGTGCGGCGTGCAACCCCAAATCTTCTGCAACCTTTTCTGCAAATTTTGTGGAACATTTTTTCTGGATAACTTTCGCACCAACGGTGTGGCCACTGTTGCTCAGTGTTCAGTGCGTGTGGGGTACAACCCCAAATCTTTTGCAACCGTTTTTTCAGGACATCTTTACCACCAATTCGACGGTGTGGCCACTGTTGCTCAGTGTTCAATTTGTGAGGCGTACAACTCCAAATCCTTTTTTTCAGTAGATCTTTTAACTTCAATTGGATGGTGTGGCTACTGTTGCTCAGTGGTCAGTGCGTGCGGCTTACAACCTCAAATCTTATGCGACCTTTTGTGCAAATTTTGTGGAACATTTTTTCTGGATAACTTTCGCACCAACGGTGTGGCCACTGTTGCTCAGTGGTCAGTGCGTGTGGGGTACAACCCCAAATCTTTTGCAACCTTTTTTTCAGGTCATCTTCACCACCAATTGGACGGTGTGGCTAATGTTGCTCAGTGGTTAGTGCATGCGGCGTACAACCCCAAATCTTCTGCAACCTTTTCTACAAATTTTCCGGAACATTTTTTCTGAACATCTTTAGCATCAACGGTGTGGCCACTGTTGCTCAGTGTTAAGTGCGTGTGGGGTACAACCCCAAATCTTTTGCAACCATTTTTTCAGGACATCTTCATCAACAATTGGACATCTTCATCATCAATTGGACGGTGTGGCTAATGTTGCTCAGTGGTCAGTGCGTGTGGGGTACAACCCCAAATCTTCTACAACCGTTTTTTCAGGACATCTTTACCACCAATTCGACGGTGTGGCCACTGTTGCTCAGTGTTCAGTTTATGAGGCGTACAACTCCAAATCCTTTTTTTCAGTAGGTCTTTTAACTTCAATTGGATGGTGTGGCTACTGTTGCTCAGTGTTCAGTGCGTGTGGGGTACAACCCCAAATCTTTTGCAACCGTTTTTCCAGTTCAGTTCAGTTTGTGAGGCGTACAACTCCATATCCTTTTTTTCAGTAGATCTTTCAGCTTCAATTGGATGGTGTGGCTACTGTTGCTCAGTGGTCAGTGCGTGCGGAGTACAACCCCAAATCTTCTGCAACCTTTTCTGCAAATTTTCTGGAACATTCTTTCTGGACATCTTTAGCACCAACGGTGTGGCGACTGTTGCTCAGTGGTCAGTGCGTGCGGCGTACAACCCCAAATTTTCTGCGACCTTTTCTGAAAATTTTGTGAAACATTTTTTCTGGATAACTTTAGCACCAACGGTGTGGCCACTGTTGCTCAGTGTTCAGTGCGTGTGGGGTACAACCCCAAATCTTTTGCAACCGTTTTTTCAGGACATACTTACCACCAATTCGATGGTGTGGCCACTGTTGCTCAGTGTTCAGTTTGTGAGGCGTACAACTCCAAACCCTTTTTTTTTCAGTAGATCTTTTAACTTCAATTGGATGGTGTGGCTACTGTTGCTCATTGGTCAGTGCGTGCGGCTTACAACCTCAAATCTTATGCGACCTTTTCTGCAAATTTTGTGGAAAATTTTTTCTGGATAACTTTCGCACCAACGGTGTGGCCACTGTTGCTCAGTGGTCAGTGCGTGTGGGGTACAACCCCAAATCTTCTACATCCTTTCCTGCAAATTTTGTGGAACATTTTTTCTGGACATCTTTAGCACGAACGGTGTCGCCACTGTTGCTCAGTGTTCAGTGCGTGTGGGGTACTACCCCAAATTTTTTGCAACCGTTTTTTCAGGACATCCTTACCACCAATTCGACGGTGTGGCCACTGTTGCTCAGTGTTCAGTTTGTGAGGCGTACAACTCCAAATCTTTATTTTCAGTAGATCTTTCAGCTTCAATTGGACGGTGTGGCTAATGTTGCTCAGTGGTTAGTGCGTGCGGCGTACAACCCCAAATCTTCTGCAACCTTTTCTGCAAATTTTCTGGAACATTCTTTCTGGACATCTTTTGCACCAACGGTGTGGTGCGTGCGGCGTACAACCCCAAATTTTCTGCGACCTTTTCTACAAATTTTCCGGAACATTTTTTCTGAACATCTTTAGCATCAGCGGTGTGGCCACTGTTGCTCAGTGTTAAGTGCGTGTGGGGTACAACCCCAAATCGTTTGCAACCGTTTTTTCAGGACATCTTCATCAACAATTGGACGGTGTGGCTAATGTTGCTCAGTGGTAAGTGCGTGCGGCATACAACCCCAAATCTTCTGCAACCTTTTCTGCTAATTTTCTGGAATATTTTTTCTGGACATCTTTAACACCGACGGTGTGGCCACTGTTGCTCAGTGTTCAGTGCGTGTGGGGTGCAACCCCAAATCTTTTGCAACCATTTTTTCAGGACATCCTTACCACCAATTCGACGGTGTGGCCACTGTTGCTCAGTGTTCAGTTTGTGAGGCGTACAACTCCAAATCTTTTTTTTCAGTAGATCTTTCAGCTTCAATTGGACGGTGGTTAGTGCGTGCGGCGTTCAACCCCAAATCTTCTGCAACCTTTTCTGCAAATTTTCTGGAACATTCTTTCTGGACATCTTTAGCACCAACGGTGTGGCGACTGTTGCTCAGTGGTCAGTGCGTGCGGCGTACAACCCCAAATTTTCTGCGACCTTTTCTGCAAATTTTGTGAAACATTTTTTCTGGATAACTTTAGCACCAACGGTGTGGCCACTGTTGCTCAGTGTTCAGTGCGTGTGGGGTACAACCCCAAATCTTTTGCAAATGTTTTTTCAGGACATCCTTACCACCAATTCGACGGTGTGGCCACTGCTGCTCAGTGTTCAGTTTGTGAGGCGTACAACTCCAAATCCTTTTTTTCAGTAGATCTTTTAACTTCAATTGGATGGTGTGGCTACTGTTGCTCAGTGGTCAGTGCGTGCGGCGTACAACCTCAAATCTTATGCGACCTTTTCTGCAAATTTTGTGGAACATATTTTCTGGATAACTTGAGCACCAGCGGTGTGGCCACTGTTGCTCAGTGTTCAGTGCGTGTGGGGTACAACCCCAAATCTTTTGCAACCGTTTTTTCAGGACATACTTACCACCAATTCGACGGTGTGGCCACTGTTGCTCAGTGTTCAGTTTGTGAGGCGTACAACTCCAAATCCTTTTTTTTAGTAGATCTTTTAACTTCAATTGGATGGTGTGGCTACTGTTGCTCAGTGGTCAGTGCGTGCGGCGTACAACCTCAAATCTTATGCGACCTTTTCTGCAAATTTTGTATAACATTTTTTCTGGATAACTTGAGCACCAACGGTGTGGCCACTGTTGCTCAGTGGTCAGTGCGTGTGGGGTACAACCCCAAACATTTTGCTACATTTTTTTCAGGACATCTTTATCACCAATTGGACGGTGTGGCTAATGTTGCACAGTGGTTAGTGCGTGCGTCGTACAACCCCAAATCTTCTGCAACCTTTTCTGCAAATTTTCTGGAACATTCTTTCTGGACATCTTTAGCACCAACGGTGTGGCCACTGTTGCTCAGTGTTCAGTGCGTGAGGCGTACAACTCCAAATCCTTTTTTTCAGTAGATCTTTCAGCTTCAATTGGACGGTGTGGCTAATGTTGCTCAGTGGTTAGTGCGTGCGTCGTACAACCCCAAATCTTCTGCAACCTTTTCTGCAAATTTTCTGGAACATTCTTTCTGGACATCTTTAGCACCAACGGTGTGGCCACTGTTGCTCAGTGTTCAGTGCGTGAGGCGTACAACTCCAAATCCTTTTTTTCAGTAGATCTTTCAGCTTCAATTGGACGGTGTGGCTAATGTTGCTCAGTGGTTAGTGCGTGCGTCGTACAACCCCAAATTTTCTGCAAACTTTTCTGCGAATTTTGTGGAACATTTTTTCTGGACAACTTAAGCACCAACGGTGTGGCCACTGTTGCTCAGTGGTCAGTGCATGTGGGGTACAACCCCAAATCTTTTGCAACATTTTTTTCAGGTCATCTTCACCACCAGTTGGACGGTGTGGCTAATGTTGCTCAGTGGTTAGTGCATGCGGCGTACAACCCCAAATCTTCTGCAACCTTTTCTACAAATTTTCCGGAACATTTTTTCTGAACATCTTTAGCATCAACGGTGTGGCCACTGTTGCTCAGTGTTAAGTGCGTGTGGGGTACAACCCCAAATCTTTTGCAACCGTTTTTTCAGGACATCTTCATCAACAATTGGACGGTGTGGCTAATGTTGCTCAGTGGTTAGTGCGTGCGGCGTACAACCCCAAATCTTCTGCAACCTTTTCTACAAATTTTCCGGAACATTTTTTCTGAACATCTTTAGCACCAACGGTGTGGCCACTGTTGCTCAGTGTTCAGTGCGTGTGGGGTACAACTCCATATCCTTTTTTCATGAGATCTGTTAGCATCAATTGGATGGTGTGGCTACTGTTGCTCATTGGTCAGTGCGTGCGGCGTACAACCTCAAATCTTATGCGACCTTTTCTGCAAATTTTGTGGAACATTTTTTCTGGATAACTTTAGCACCAACGGTGTGGCCACTGTTGCTCAGTAGTAAGTGCGTGTGGGGTACAACCCAAATATTTTGCAACATTTTTTTCAGGACACCTTCATCACCAATTGGACGGTGTGGCTAATGTTGCTCAGTGGTTAGTGCGTGTGGGGTACAACCCCAAATCTTCTGCAACCTTTTCTGCAAATTTTGTGGAACATTTTTTCTGGACATCTTTAGCACGAGCGGTGTGGCCACTGTTGCTCAGTGGTCAGTGCGTGCGGCGTACAACCCCAAATTTTCTGCGACCTTTTCTGCAAATTTTGTGAAACATTTTTTCTGGACATCTTTTGCATCAGCGGTGCGGCCACTGTTGCTCAGTGGTCAGTGGGTGTAGGGTACAACCCCAAATCTTTTGCAACCTTTTCTGCAAATTTTCTGGAACATTCTTTCTGGACATCTTTAGCACCAACGGTGTGGCCACTGTTGCTCAGTAGTCAGTGCGTGTGGGGTACAACCCAAATATTTTGCAACATTTTTTTCAGGACATCTTCATCACCAATTGGACGGTGTGGCTAATGTTGCTCAGTGTTCACTGCGTGTGGGGTTCTACCCCAAATTTTTTGCAACCGTTTTTTCAGCACATCCTTACCACCAATTCGACGGTGTGGCCACTGTTGCTCAGTGTTCAGTTTGTGAGGCGTACAACTCCAAATCTTTATTTTCAGTAGATCTTTCAGCTTCAATTTTACGGTGTGGCTAATGTTGCTCAGTGGTTAGTGCGTGCGGCGTACAACCCCAAATTTTCTGCAACCTTTTCTGCAAATTTTCTGGAACATTCTTTCTGGACATCTTTTGCACCAACGGTGTGGCCACTGTTGCTCAGTTTTCAGTGCGTGCGGCGTACAACCCCAAATTTTCTGCGACCTTTTCTGCAAATTTTGTGAAACAGTTTTTCTGGACATCTTTTGCATCAACGGTGCGGCCACTGTTGCTCAGTGGTCAGTGCATGTGGGGTACAACCCCAAATCTTTTGCAACATTTTTTTCAGGTCATCTTCACCACCAGTTGGACGGTGTGGCTAATGTTGCTCAGTGGTTAGTGCATGCGGCGTACAACCCCAAATCTTCTGCAACCTTTTCTACAAATTTTCCGGAACATTTTTTCTGAACATCTTTAGCATCAACGGTGTGGCCACTGTTGCTCAGTGTTAAGTGCGTGTGGGGTACAACCCCAAATCTTTTGCAACCGTTTTTTCAGGACATCTTCATCAACAATTGGACGGTGTGGCTAATGTTGCTCAGTGGTTAGTGCGTGCGGCGTACAACCCCAAATCTTCTGCAACCTTTTCTACAAATTTTCCGGAACATTTTTTCTGAACATCTTTAGCACCAACGGTGTGGCCACTGTTGCTCAGTGTTCAGTGCGTGTGGGGTACAACTCCATATCCTTTTTTCATGAGATCTGTTAGCATCAATTGGATGGTGTGGCTACTGTTGCTCATTGGTCAGTGCGTGCGGCGTACAACCTCAAATCTTATGCGACCTTTTCTGCAAATTTTGTGGAACATTTTTTCTGGATAACTTTAGCACCAACGGTGTGGCCACTGTTGCTCAGTAGTAAGTGCGTGTGGGGTACAACCCAAATATTTTGCAACATTTTTTTCAGGACACCTTCATCACCAATTGGACGGTGTGGCTAATGTTGCTCAGTGGTTAGTGCGTGTGGGGTACAACCCCAAATCTTCTGCAACCTTTTCTGCAAATTTTGTATAACATTTTTTCTGGACATCTTTAGCACGAGCGGTGTGGCCACTGTTGCTCAGTGGTCAGTGCGTGCGGCGTACAACCCCAAATTTTCTGCGACCTTTTCTGCAAATTTTGTGAAACATTTTTTCTGGACATCTTTTGCATCAGCGGTGCGGCCACTGTTGCTCAGTGGTCAGTGGGTGTAGGGTACAACCCCAAATCTTTTGCAACCTTTTCTGCAAATTTTCTGGAACATTCTTTCTGGACATCTTTAGCACCAACGGTGTGGCCACTGTTGCTCAGTAGTCAGTGCGTGTGGGGTACAACCCAAATATTTTGCAACATTTTTTTCAGGACATCTTCATCACCAATTGGACGGTGTGGCTAATGTTGCTCAGTGTTCACTGCGTGTGGGGTTCTACCCCAAATTTTTTGCAACCGTTTTTTCAGCACATCCTTACCACCAATTCGACGGTGTGGCCACTGTTGCTCAGTGTTCAGTTTGTGAGGCGTACAACTCCAAATCTTTATTTTCAGTAGATCTTTCAGCTTCAATTTTACGGTGTGGCTAATGTTGCTCAGTGGTTAGTGCGTGCGGCGTACAACCCCAAATTTTCTGCAACCTTTTCTGCAAATTTTCTGGAACATTCTTTCTGGACATCTTTTGCACCAACGGTGTGGCCACTGTTGCTCAGTTTTCAGTGCGTGCGGCGTACAACCCCAAATTTTCTGCGACCTTTTCTGCAAATTTTGTGAAACAGTTTTTCTGGACATCTTTTGCATCAACGGTGCGGCCACTGTTGCTCAGTGGTCAGTGCGTGTAGGGTACAACCCCAAATCTTTTGCAACCTTTTTTTCAGGTCATCTTCACCACCAATTGAACGGTGTGGCTAATGTTGCTCAGTGGTTAGTGCATGCGGCGTACAACCCCAAATCTTCTGCAACCGTTTCTACAAATTTTCCGGAACATTTTTTTTGAACATCTTTAGCATCAACGGTGTGGCCACTGTTGCTCAGTGTTAAGTGCGTGTGGGGTACAACCCCAAATCTTTTGCAACCGTTTTTTCAGCACATCCTTACCACCAATACGACGGTGTGGCCACTGTTGCTCAGTGTTCAGTTTGTGAGGCGTACAACTCCAAATCTTTATTTTCAGTAGATCTTTCAGCTTCAATTGGACGGTGTGGCTAACGTTGCTCAGTGGTTAGTGCGTGCGGCGTACAACCCCAAATCTTCTGCAACCTTTTCTGCAAATTTTCTGGAACATTTTTTCTGGACATCTTTTGCACCAACGGTGTGGCCACTGTTGCTCAGTGGTCAGTGCGTGCGGCGTACAACCCCAAATTTTCTGCGACCTTTTCTGCAAATTTTGTGAAACATTTTTTCTGGACATCTTTTGCATCAACGGTACGGCCACTGTTGCTCAGTGGTCAGTGCGTGTAGGGTACAACCCCAAATCTTTTGCAACCTTTTTTTCAGGTCATCTTCACCACCAATTGAACGGTGTGGCTAATGCTGCTCAGTGGTTAGTGCATGCGGCGTACAACCCCAAATCTTCTGCAACCTTTTCTACAAATTTTCCGGAACAAATTTTTTCTGAACATCTTTAGCATCAACGGTGTGGCCACTGTTGCTCAGTGTTAAGTGCGTGTGGGGTACAACCCCAAATCTTTTGCAACCGTTTTTTCAGGACATCTTCGTCAACAATTGGACGGTGTGGCTAATGTTGCTCAGTGGTTAGTGCGTGCGGCGTACAACCCCAAATCTTCTGCAACCTTTTCTGCTAATTTTCTGGAACATTTTTTCTGGACATCTTTAGCACCAACGGTGTGGCCACTGTTGCTCAGTGTTCAGTGCGTGTGGGGTACAACCTCAAATCTTTTGCAACCGTTTTTCAGGACATCCTTACCACCAATTCGACGGTGTGGCCACTGTTGCTCAGTGTTCAGTTTGTGAGGCGTACAACTCCAAATCCTTTTTTTCAGTAGATCTTTCAGCTTCAATTGGACGGTGTGGCTAATGTTGCTCAGTGGTTAGTGCGTGCGGCGTACAACCCCAAATCTTCTGCAACCTTTTCTGCAAATTTTCTGGAACATTCTTTCTGGACATCTTTAGCACCAACGGTGTGGCCACTGTTGCTCAGTGTTCAGTGAGTGTGGGGTACAATCCCAAATTTTTTGCAGCAGTTTTTTCAGGACATCCTTACCACCAATTCGACGGTGTGGCCACTGTTGCTCAGTGTTCAGTTTGTGAGGCGTACAACTCCAAATCCTTTTTTTCAGTACATCTTTTCACTTCAATTGGATGGTGTGGCTACTGTTGCTCAGTGGTCAGTGCGTGCGGCGTACAACCTCAAATCTTATGCGACCTTTTCTGCAAATTTTGTGGAACATTTTTTCTGGATAACTTTAGCACCAACGGTGTGGCCACTGTTGCTCTGTGGTCAGTGCGTGTGGGGTACAACCCCAAATCTTTTGCAACCGTTTTTTCAGGACATCCTTACCACCAATTCGACGGTGTGGCCACTGTTGCTCAGTATTCAGTTTGTGAGGCGTACAACTCCAAATCCTTTTTTTCAGTAGATCTTTCAGCTTCAATTGGACTTTGTGGCCACTGTTGCTCAGTGTTCAGTTTGTGAGGCGCACAACTCCAAATCCTTTTTTTCAGTAGATCTTTTAACTTCAATTGGATGGTGTGGCTACTGTTGCTCAGTGGTCAGTGCGTGCGGCGTACAACCTCAAATCTTATGCGACCTTTTCTGCAAATTTTGTGTAACATTTTTTCTGGATAACTTTAGCACCAACGGTGTGGCCACTGTTGCTCTGTGGTCAGTGCGTGTGGGGTACAACCCCAAATCTTTTGCAACCTTTTTTTTCAGGACATCCTTACCACCAATTCGACGGTGTGGCCACTGTTGCTCAGTGTTCAGTTTGTGAGGCGTACAACTCCAAATCCTTTTTTTCAGTAGATCTTTCAGCTTCAATTGGACGGTGTGGCTAATGTTGCTAAGTGGGTAGCGCGTGCGGCGTACAACCCCAAATCTTCTGCAACCTTTTCTGCAAATTTTCTGGAACATTCTTTCTGGACATCTTTAGCACCAACGGTGTGGCCACTGTTGCTCAGTGTTAAGTGCGTGTGGGCTAAAACCCCAAATCTTTTGCAACCGTTTTTTCAGGACATCGTCATCAACAATTGGACGGTGTGGCCACTGTTGCTCAGTGTTCAGTTTGTGAGGCGTACAACTCCAAATCCTTTTTTTCAGTAGATCTTTTAACTTCAATTGGATGGTGTGGCTACTGTTGCTCAGTGGTCAGTGCGTGCGGCGTACAACCTCAAATCTTATGCGACCTTTTCTGCAAATTTTGTGTAACATTTTTTCTGGATAACTTGAGCACCAACGGTGTGGCCACTGTTGCTCAGTGTTCAGTGCGTGTGGGGTACAACCCCAAATCTTTTGCAACCGTTTTTTCAATACATCCTTACCACTAATTCGACGGTGAGGCCACTGCTGCTCAGTGTTCAGTTTGTGAGGCGTACAACTCCAAATCCTTTTTTTCAGTAGATCTTTCAGCTTCAATTGGACGGTGTGGCTAATGTTGCTCAGTGGTTAGTGCGTGCGGCGTACAACCCCAAATCTTCTGCAACCTTTTCTGCAAATTTTGTGGAACATTTTTTCTGGATAACTTGAGCACCAACGGTGTGGCCACTGTTGCTCAGTGGTCAGTGCGTATGGGGTACAACCCCAAACATTTTGATACATTTATTTCAGGACATCCTTACCACCAATTCGAGGGTGTGGCCACTGTTGCTCAGTGTTCAGTGCGTGAGGCGTACAACTCCAAATCCTTTTTTAGTAGATCTTTCAGCTTCAATTGGACGGTGTGGCTAATGTTGCTCAGTGGTTAGTGCGTGCGGCGTACAGCCCCAAATCTTCTGCAACCTTTTCTGCAAATTTTGTGGAACACTTTTTCTGGATAACTTGAGCACCAACGGTGTGGCCACTGTTGCTCAGTGGTCAGTGCGTATGGGATATAACCCCAAATATTTTGATCCTTTTTTTCTTCAGGACATCTTTATCACTAATTATACGGTGTGGCTAATGTTGCTCAGTGGTTAGTGCGTGCGGCGTACGACCCCAAATCTTCTGGAACCTTTTCTGCAAATTTTCTGGAACATTTTTTCTGGACATCTTTAGCACCAACGGTGTGGCCACTGTTGCTCAGTGGTCAGTGCGTGCGGCGCACAACCTCAAATCTTATGCAACCTTTTCTGCGAATTTTGTGGAATATTTTTTCTGGACAACTTAAGCACCAACGGTGTGGCCACTGTTGCTCAGCGGTCAGTGCGTGTGGGGTACAACCCCAAATCTTTTGTAACATTTTTTTCAGGTCATCTTCACCACCAATTGGACGGTGTGGCTAATGTTGCTCAGTGGTTAGTGCATGCGGCGTACAACCCCAAATCTTCTGCAACCTTTTTTACTAATTTTTCGGAACATTTTTTCTGAACATCTTTAGCACCAACGGTGTGGCCACTGTTGCTCAGTGTTAAGTGCGTGTGGGGTACAACCCCAAATCTTTTGCAACCGTTTTTTCAGGACATCTTCATCAACAATTGGACGGTGTGGCTAATGTTGCTCAGTGGTTAGTGCGTGCGGCGTACAACCCCAAATCTTCTGCAACCTTTTCTGCTAATTTTCTGGAACATTTTTTCTGGACATCTTTAGCACCAACGGTGTGGCAACTGTTCCTCAGTGTTCAATGCGTGTGGCGTACAACCCCAAATCTTTTGCAACCGTTTTTTCAGGACATCCTCACCACCAATTCGATGGTGTGGCCACTGTTGCTCAGTGTTCAGTTTATGAGGCGTACAACTCCAAATCCTTTTTTTCAGTAGATCTTTCAGCTTCTATTGGACGGTGTGGCTAATGTTGCTCAGTGGTTAGTGCGTGCGGCGTACAACCCCAAATCTTCTGCAACCTTTTCTGCAAATTTTCTGGAACATTCTTTCAGGGCATCTTTACCACCAATTGGATGGTTTTGCCACTGTTGCTCAGTGTTCAGTTTGTGAGGAGTACAACTCCACATCCTTTTTCATGAGATCTGTTAGCATCAATTAAATGGTGTGGCTACTGTTGCTCAGTGGTCAGTGCGTGCGGCGTACAACCTCAAATCTTATGCGACCTTTTCTTCAAATTTTGTGGAACATTTTTTCTGGATACTTCCCCAAATTTTTTGCAACCGTTTTTTCAGGACATCCTTACCACCAATTCGACGGTGTGGCCACTGTTGCTCAGTGTTCAGTTTGTGTGGGGTACAACCCCAAATCTTTTGCAACCGTTTTTTCAGGACATCCTTACCACCAATTCGACGGTGTGGCCACTGTTGCTCAGTGTTCAGTTTGTGTGGGGTACAACCCCAAATCTTTTGCAACCGTTTTTTCAGGACATCTTCATCAGCAATTGGACGGTGTGGCTAATGTTGCTCAGTGGTTAGTGCGTGAGGCGTACAACTCCAAATCCTTTTTTTAAGTAGATCTTTTAACTTCAATTGGATGGTGTGGCTACTGTTGCTCAGTGGTCAGTGCGTGCGGCGTACAACCTCAAATCTTATGCGACCTTTTCTGCAAATTTTGTGGAACATTTTTTCTGGATAACTTTAGCACCAACGGTATGGCCACTGTTGCTCAGTGGTCAGTGCGTGTGGGGTACAACCCCAAATCTTTTGCAATCGTTTTTTCAGGACATCCTTACCACCAATTCGACGGCGTGGCCACCGTTGCTCAGTGTTCAGTTTGTGAGGCGTACAACTCCAAATCCCTTTTTTCAGTAGATCTCTTAACTTCAATTGGATGGTGTGGCTACTGTTGCTCAGTGGTCAGTGCGTGCGGCGTACAACCTCAAATCTTATGCGACCTTTTCTGCAAATTTTGTGGAACATTTTTTCTGGATAACTTTAGCACCAACGGTGTGGCCACTGTTGCTTAGTGGTCAGTGCGTGTGGGGTACAACCCCAAATCTTTTGCAACCGTTTTTTCAGGACATCCTTACCACCAATTCGACGGTGTGGCCACTGTTGCTCAGTGTTCAGTTTGTGAGGCGTACAACTCCAAATCCTTTTTTTAAGTAGATCTTTTAACTTCAATTGGATGTTGTGGCTACTGTTGCTCAGTGGTCAGTGCGTGCGGCGTACAACCTCAAATCTTATGCGACCTTTTCTGCAAATTTTGTGGAACATTTTTTCTGGATAACTTTAGTACCAACGTTGTGGCCACTGTTGCTCAGTGGTCAGTGCGTGTGGGGTATAACCCCAAATCTTTTGCAACCGTTTTTTCAGGACATCCTTACCACCAATTCGACGGCGTGGCCACTGTTGCTCAATGTTCAGTTTGTGAGGCGTACAACTCCAAATCCTTTTTTTCAGTAGATCTTTTAACTTCAATTGGATGGTGTGGCTACTGTTGCTCAGTGGTCAGTGCATGCGGCGTACAACCTCAAATCTTATGCGACCTTTTCTGCAAATTTTGTGGAACATTTTTTCTGGATAACTTTAGCACCAACGGTGTGGCCACTGTTGCTCCGTGGTCAGTGCGTGTGGGGTACAACCGCAAATCTTTTGCAACCGTTTTTTCAGGACATCCTTACCACCAATTCGACGGCGTGGCCACTGTTGCTCAGTGTTCAGTTTGTGAGGCGTACAACTCCAAATCCTTTTTTTAAGTATATCTTTTAACTTCAATTGCATGGTGTGGCTACTGTTGCTCAGTGGTCAGTGCGTGTGGGGTACAACCCCAAATCTTTTGCAACCGTTTTTTCAGGACATCCTTACTACCAATTCGACGGCGTGGCCACTGTTGCTCAGTGTTCAGTTTGTGAGGCGTACAACTCCAAATCCTTTTTTTAAGTAGATCTTTTAACTTCAATTGGATGGTGTGGTTACTGTTGCTCAGTGGTCAGTGTGTGCGGCGTACAACCTCAAATCTTATGCGACCTTTTCTGCAAATTTTGTGGAACATTTTTTCTGGATAACTTTAGCACAAACGGTGTGGCCACTGTTGCTCAGTGGTCAGTGCATGTGGGGTACAACCCCAAACATTTTGCTAAATTTTTTTCAGGACATCTTTATCACCAATTGGACGGTGTGGCTAATGTTGCTCAGTGGTTAGTGCATGCGGCGTACAACCCCAAATCTTCTGCAACCTTTTCTGCAAATTTTCTGGAACATTCTTTCTGGACATCTTTAGCACCAACGGTGTGGCCACTGTTGCTCAGTGTTCAGTGCGTGTGGGGTACAACCCCAAATCTTCTGCAACCTTTTCTGCAAATTTTGTGGAACATTTTTTCTGGACATCTTTAGCACCAACGGTGTGGCCACTGTTGCTCAGTGTTCAGTGCGTGTGGGGTACATCCCCAAATCTTTTGCAACCGTTTTTTCATGACATCCTTACCACCAATTCGACGGCGTGGCCACTGTTGCTCAGTGTTCAGTTTGTGAGGCGTACAACTCCAAATCTTTTTTTTCAGTAGATCTTTTAACTTCAATTGGATGGTGTGGTTACTGTTGCTCAGTGGTCAGTGCGTGCGGCGTACAACCTCAAATCTTATGCGACCTTTTCTGCAAATTTTGTGGAACATTTTTTCTGGATAACTTTAGCACCAACGGTGTGGCCACTGTTGCTCAGTGGTCAGTGCGTGCGGCGTACAACCCCAAATCTTCTGCAACCTTTTCTGCAAATTTTCTGGAACATTCTTTCTGGACATCTTTAGCACCAACGGTCTGGCCACTGTTGCTCAGTGTTCAGTGCGTGTGGGGTACAACCCCAAATCTTCTGCAACCTTTTCTGCAAATTTTCTGGAACATTCTTTCTGGACATCTTTAGCACCAACGGTGTGGCCACTGTTGCTCAGTGTTCAGTGCGTGTGGGGTACAACCCCAAATCTTCTGCAACCTTTTCTGCAAATTTTGTGGAACATTTTTTCTGGACATCTTTAGCACCAACGGTGTGGCCACTGTTGCTCAGTGGTTAGTGCGTGCGGCGTACAACCCCAAATCTTCTCCAACCTTTTCTGCAAATTTTCTGGAACATTCTTTCTGGACATCTTTATCACCAACGGTGTGGCCACTGTTGCTCAGTGTTCAGTGCGTGTGGGGTACAACCCCAAATCTTCTGCAACCTTTTCTGCAAATTTTGTGGAACATTTTTTCTCGACGTCTTTAGCACCAACGGTGTGGCCACTGTTGCTCAGTGTTCAGTGCGTGTGGGGTACAACCCCAAATCTTTTGCAACCGTTTTTTCATGACATCCTTACCACCAATTCGACGGCGTGGCCACTGTTGCTCAGTGTTCAGTTTGTGAGGCGTACAACTCCAAATCCTTTTTTTCAGTAGATCTTTTAACTTCAATTGGATGGTGTGGTTACTGTTGCTCGGTGGTCAGTGCGTGCGGCGTACAACCTCAAATCTTATGCGACCTTTTCTGCAAATTTTGTGGAACATTTTTTCTGGATAACTTTAGCACCAACGGTGTGGCCACTGTTGCTCGGTGGTCAGTGCGTGTGGGGTACAACCCCAAATCTTTTGCAACCGTTTTTTCAGGACATCCTTACCACCAATTCGACGGCGTGGCCACTGTTGCTCAGTGTTCAGTTTGTGAGGCGTACAACTCCAAATCCTTTTTTTAAGTATATCTTTTAGCATCAATTGGACGGTGTGGCTACTGTTGTTCTGTGGTCAGTGTGTCCGGCGTACAAGAACAAATTTTCTGAATTTTTTTTCCGGAGTTCTTCTAGCACCAATTGGATGGTGTGGCCACTGTTGTTCTGTGGTCAGTGCGTTCGGCGCACTTCACCAAATTTTCTGAAATTTTTTTTCCGGAGAACTTTTAGCACCAATTGGATGGTGTGGCCGCTGTTGATCTGTGGTCATTGCGTTCGGCGCACTTCACCGAATTTTCGTAAATTTTTTTCCGGAGATCTTTTAGCACCAACTGGACGGTGTGGTCACTGTTGCTCAGTGGTCAGTGCGTCCGGCGTACAACCCCAAATCTTTTTTTTCGGAGATCTTTTAGCACCAATTGGATGGTGCGGCCACTGTTGTTCTGTGGTCTGTGCGTTCGGCGCACTACACCAAATTTTCTGAAATTTTTTATCCGATCATTGGTTTGCACCAATTGGGCGGTGTGGCTACTGCTGCTCAGTGGTCAGTGCGTCCGGCGTACGACCCCAAATCTTTTTTTTTGGGAGATCTTCTAGCACCAATTGAATGGCGTGGCCACTGTTGTTCTGTGGTCAGTGCGGATGGTGTTGCCACTGTTGTTTTGTGGTCAGTGCGGCGCACTTCACCAAATTTTCTAAAATTTTTTTTCAGGAGATCTTAAAGCATCAATTGAATGGTGTTTCTAGAGCTGCTCAGTGTTCAGTGCGTCCGGCGTACAACCGCAAATTTTTTTTTTCCTGAGATCTTCTAGCTCCAATTGGATGGCGTGGCCACTGTTGTTCTGTCGTCAGTGCGCTCGGCGCACTTCACCAAATTTTCTGAAATTTTTTTTCCGGAGATCTTCTACCACCAATTGAATGGCGTGGCCACTGTTGTTCTGTGGTCAGTGCGGATGGTGTTGCCACTGTTGTTTTGTGGTCAGTGCGTTCGGCGCACTTCACCAAATTTTCTAAAATTTTTTTTCAGGAGATCTTTAAGCATCAATTGAATGGTGTTTCTAGAGCTGCTCAGTGTTCAGTGCGTCCGGCGTACAACCCCAAATTTTTTTTTTCCTGAGATCTTCTAGCTCCAATTGGATGGCGTGGCCACTGTTGTTCTGTGGTCAGCGCATTCGGCGCACTTCACCAAATTTTCCGAAATTTTTTTTCCGGAGATCTTCTACCACCAATTGGATGGTGTGGCCACTGTTGTTCTGTGGTCAGTGCGTTCGGCGCACTTCACTAAATTTTCTAACATTTTTTTTCACCAGATCTTTAGGCATCAATTGGATGGTGTTTCTAGAGTTGCTCAGTGGTCAGTGCGTCCGGCGTACAACCCCAAATCTTTTTTTTTCCTTAGATCTTCTAGCACCAATTGGATGGTGTGGCCACTGTTGTTCTATGGTCAGTGCGTTCGGCGCACTTCACCAAATTTTCTGATCTTTTAGCACCAAATGGACGGTATGGCTACTGTTGCTCAGTGGTCGGCGCGTTCGGCGCACTTCACCAAATTTTCTAAATTTTTTTTTCCGGAGATCTTTTAGCACCAATTGCATGGTGTGGCCACTGTTGTTCTGTGGTCAGTGCGTTCGGCGCACTTCACCAAATTTTCTGAAATTTTTTATCCGGAGATCGTTTAGCACCAACTGCACGATGTGGCTACTGTTGCTCAGTGGTCGGCGCGTTCGGCGCACAAGAACAAATTTTTTTTAATTTATTTTCCGGAGATCTTTTAGCACCAATTGGACGGTGTGGCTACTGTTGCTTAGTGCTCGGAGCGTTCGGCGCACAAGAACAAATTTTCTGAAATTTATTTTCCGGAGATCTTTTAGCACCAATTGGACGGTGTGGCTACTGTTGCTCAGAGGTCCTCGCGTTCGGCGTACAACCCCAAATCTTTTTTTTCCGGAGATCTTCTAGCACCAATTGGATGGTGTTGCCACTGTTGTTCGGTCGTCAGTGCGCTCGGCGCACTTCACCAAATTTTCTGAAATGTTTTATCCGGAGATCGTTTAGCACCAATTGGGCGGTGTGGCTACTGCTGCTCAGTGGTCAGTGCGTCCGGCGTACAACCCCAAATCTTTTTTTTCCGGAGATCTTATAGCACCAATTGGATGGCGTGACACCTGTCGTTCCGTTGTCAGTGCGGATGGTGTTGCCACTGTTGTTCTGTGGTAAGTGCGTTCGGCGCACTTCACCAAATTTTCTGATCTTTTAGCACCAATTGGACGGTGTGGCTACTGTTGCTCAGTGATCGCGGCGTTCGGCGCACTTCACTAAATTTTCTGAAATTTTTTTTCCGGAGATCTTTTAGCACCAATTGGGCGGTGTGGCTACTGCTGCTCAGTGGTCAGTGCGTCCGGCGTTCAACCCCAAATCTTTTTTTTCCGGAGATCTTCTAGCACCAATTGGATGGCGTGGCCACTGTTGTTCTGTGGTCAGTGCGCATGGTGTTGCCACTGTTGTTCCGTGGTCAGTGCGTTCGGCGCACTTCACCAAATTTTCTAAAATTTTTTTTCACCAGATCTTTAGGCATCAATTGGATGGTGTTTCTAGAGTTGCTCAGTGGTCAGTGCGTCCGGCGTACAACCCCAAATATTTTTTTTTCCTTAGATCTTCTAGCACCAATTGGATGGTGTGGCCACTGTTGTTCTATGGTCAGTGCGTTCGGGGCACTTCACCAAATTTTCTGATCTTTTAGCACCAATTGGACGGTGTGGCTACTGTTGCTCAGTGGTCAGCGCGTTCGGCGCACAAGAACAAATTTTTTTAAATTTATTTTCCGGAGATCTTTTAGCACCAATTGGACGGTGTGGCTACTGTTGCTCAGTGCTCGGCGCGTTCGGCGCACAAGAACAAATTTTCTGAAATTTTTTTTCCGGAGATCTTTTAGCACCAACTGGACGGTGTGGCTACTGTTGTTCTGTGGTCAGTGCATTCGGCGCACTTCACCAAATTTTCTGAAATTTTTTTTCCGGAGATCTTTTAGCACCAACTGGACGGTGTGGCTACTGTTGTTCTGTTGTCAGTGCGTTCGGCGCACTTCACCAAATTTTCTGAAATTTTTTTTCCGGAGATCTTTTAGCACCAACTGGACGGTGTGGCTACAGTTGCTCTGTGGTCAGTGCGTCCTGCTTACAACAACAAATTTTCTGAATTTTTTTTTGAGATCTTTTAGCACCAATTGGACGGCTACAGTTGCTCAGTGGTCAGTGCGTCCGGGTTACAACAACAAATTTTGTGAATTTTTTTTTTTGAGATCTTTTAGCACCAATTGGACGGTGTGGTCAATGTTGCTCAGTGGTCAGTGCGACCGGCGTACAACCCCAAATCTTTTTTTTCGGAGATCTTTTAGCACCAATTGGATGGTGTGGCCACTGTTGTTCTGTGGTCTGTGCGTTCGGCGCACTTCACCAAATTTTCTGAAATTTTTTTTCCGGAGATCTTTTAGCACCAATTGGACGGTGTGGTTACTATTGCTCAGTGGTCAGTGCGTCCGGCGTACAACCCCAAATCTTGTTTTTCCGGAGATCTTCTAGCGCCAATTGGATGGTGTTGCCACTGTTGTTCTGTCGTCAGTGCGTTCGGCGCACTTCACCAAATTTTCTGAAATTTTTTTTCCGGAGATCTTCTACCACCAATTGAATGGCGTGGCCACTGTTGTTCTGTGGTCAGTGCGGATGGTGTTGCCACTGTTGTTCTGTGGTCAGTGCGTTCGGCGCACTTCACCAAATTTTCTAAATTTTTTTTTCCGGAGATCTTTTAGCACCAATTGCATGGTGTGGCCACTGTTGTTCTGTGGTCAGTGCGTTCGGCGCACTTCACCAAATTTTCTGAAATTTTTTATCCGGAGATCGTTTAGCACCAACTGCACAGTGGCTACTGTTGCTGAGTGGTCGGCGCGTTCGGCGCTCAAGAACAAATTTTATTTAATTTATTTTCCGGAGATCTTTTAGCACCAATTGGACGGTGTGGCTACTGTTGCTTAGTGCTCGGCGCGTTCGGCGCACAAGAACAAATTTTCTGAAATTTATTTTCCGGAGATCTTTTAGCACCAATTGGACGGTGTGGCTACTGTTGCTCAGAGGTCGGCGCGTTCGGCGTACAACCCCAAATCTTTTTTTTCGGAGATCTTTTATCACCAATTGGATGGTGTGGCCACTGTTGTTCTGTGGTCTGTGCGTTCGGCGCACTTCTCCAAATTTTCTGATCTTTTAGCACCAATTGGACGGTGTGGCTACTGTTGCTCAGTGGTCAGTGCGACCGGCGTACAACCCCAAATCTTTTTTTTCGGAGATCTTTTAGCACCAATTGGATGGTGTGGCCACTGTTGTTCTGTGGTCTGTGCGTTCGGCGCACTTCTCCAAATTTTCTGATCTTTTAGCACCAATTGGACGGTGTGGCTACTGTTGCTCAGTGGTCAGTGCGTCCGGCGTACAACCCCAAATCTTGTTTTTCCGGAGATCTTCTAGCACCAATTGGATGGTGTTGCCACTGTTGTTCTGTCGTCAGTGCGTTCGGCGCACTTCACCAAATTTTCTGAAATTTTTTTTCCGGAGATCTTCTACCACCAATTGAATGGCGTGGCCACTGTTGTTCTGTGGTCAGTGCGGATGGTGTTGCCACTGTTGTTCTGTGGTCAGTGCGTTCGGCGCACTTCACCAAATTTTATAAATTTTTTTTTCCGGAGATATTTTAGCACCAATTGCATGGTGTGGCCACTGTTGTTCTGTGGTGCCACTGTTGCTCGGTCGTCAGTGCGCTCGGCGCACTTCACCAAAATTTCTGAAATGTTTTATCCGGAGATCGTTTAGCACCAATTGGGCGGTGTGGCTACTGCTGCTCAGTGGTCAGTGCGGCCGGCGTACAACCCCAAATATTTTTTTTCCGGAGATCTTTTAGCGCCAATTGGATGGCGTGACCACTGTCGTTCTGTGGTCAGTGCGGATGGTGTTGCCACTGTTGTTCTGTGGTAAGTGCGTTCGGCGCACTTCACCAAATTTTCTGATCTTTTAGCACCAATTGGACGGTGTGGCTACTGTTGCTCAGTGGTCGCGGCGTTCGGCGCACTTCACCAAATTTTCTGGAATTTTTTTTCCCTAGATCTTTTAGCACCAATTGGATGGTGTGGCCACTGTTGCTCAGAGGTCGGCGCGTTCGGCGTACAACCCCAAATCTTTTTTTTCCGGAGATCTTCTAGCACCAATTGGATGGTGTTGCCACTGTTGTTCGGTTGTCAGTGCGCTCGGCGCACTTCACCAAAATTTCTGAAGTGTTTTATCCGGAGATCGTTTAGCACCAATTGGGCGGTGTGGCTACTGCTGCTCAGTGGTCAGTGCGTCCGGCGTACAACCCCAAATCTTTTTTTTCCGGAGATCTTCTAGCACCAATTGGATGGCGTGGCCACTGTTGTTCTGTGGTCAGTGCGGATGGTGTTGCCACTGTTGTTCTGTGGTCAGTGCGTTCGGCGCACTTCACCAAATTTTCTAAATTTTTTTTTCCGGAGATCTTTTAGCACCAATTGCATGGTGTGGCCACTGTTGTTCTGTGGTCAGTGCGTTCGGCGCACTTCACCAAATTTTCTGAAATTTTTTATCCGGAGATCGTTTAGCACCAACTGCACAGTGGCTACTGTTGCTGAGTGGTCGGCGCGTTCGGCGCTCAAGAACAAATTTTATTTAATTTATTTTCCGGAGATCTTTTAGCACCAATTGGACGGTGTGGCTACTGTTGCTTAGTGCTCGGCGCGTTCGGCGCACAAGTACAAATTTTCTGAAATTTATTTTCCGGAGATCTTTTAGCACCAATTGGACTGTTGCTCAGAGGTCGGCGCGTTCGGCGTACAACCCCAAATCTTTTTTTTCCGGAGATCTTTTAGCACCAATTGGATGGCGTGACCACTGTCGTTCTGTGGTCAGTGCGGATGGTGTTGCCACTGTTGTTCTGTGGTAAGTGCGTTCGGCGCACTTCACCAAATTTTCT
Organism: Xylota segnis; assembly: GCA_963583995.1. Classification (NCBI taxonomy): domain Eukaryota; kingdom Metazoa; phylum Arthropoda; class Insecta; order Diptera; family Syrphidae; genus Xylota; species Xylota segnis. The sequence goes on along the minus strand of OY757236.1, from coordinate 101,600,957 downwards.
GATCTTTTAGCACCAATTGGACGGTGTGGCTACTGTTGCTCAGTGGTCGCGGCGTTCGGCGCACTTCACCAAATTTTCTGAAATTTTTTTTCCCTAGATCTTTTAGCACCAATTGGATGGTGTGGCCACTGTTGCTCAGAGGTCGGCGCGTTCGGCGTACCACCCCAAATCTTTTTTTTCCGGAGATCTTCTAGCACCAATTGGATGGTGTTGCCACTGTTGTTCGGTCGTCAGTGCGCTCGGCGCACTTCACCAAAATTTCTGAAATGTTTTATCCGGAGATCGTTTAGCACCAATTGGGCGGTGTGGCTACTGCTGCTCAGTGGTCAGTGCGTCCGGCGTACAACCCCAAATCTTTTTTTTCCGGAGATCTTCTAGCACCAATTGGATGGCGTGGCCACTGTTGTTCTGTCGTCTGTGCGTTCGGCGCACTTCACCAAATTTTCTGAAATTTTTTTTCCGGAGATCTTTTAGCACCAATTGGACGGTGTGGTTACTGTTGCTCAGTGGTCAGTGCGTCCGGCGTACAACCCCAAATCTTGTTTATCCGGAGATCGTTTAGCACCAATTGGGCGGTGTGGCTACTGCTGCTCAGTGGTCAGTGCGACCGGCGTACAACCCCAAATCTTTTTTTTCGGAGATCTTTTAGCACCAATTGGATGGTGTGGCCACTGTTGTTCTGTGGTCTGTGCGTTCGGCGCACTTCACCAAATTTTCTAAAATTTTTTTTCCGGAGATCTTTTAGCACCAATTGGACGGTGTGGTTACTGTTGCTCAGTGGTCAGCGCGTCCGGCGTACAACCCCAAATCTTGTTTTTCCGGAGATCTTCTAGCGCCAATTGGATGGTGTTGCCACTGTTGTTCTGTCGTCAGTGCGTTCGGCGCACTTCACCAAATTTTCTGAAATTTTTTTTCCGGAGATCTTCTACCACCAATTGAATGGCGTGGCCACTGTTGTTCTGTGGTCAGTGCGGATGGTGTTGCCACTGTTGTTCTGTGGTCAGTGCGTTCGGCGCACTTCACCAAATTTTCTAAATTTTTTTTTCCGGAGATCTTTTAGCACCAATTGCATGGTGTGTCCACTGTTGTTCTGTGGTCAGTGCGTTCGGCGCACTTCACCAAATTTTCTGAAATTTTTTATCCGGAGATCGTTTAGCACCAACTGCACAGTGGCTACTGTTGCTGAGTGGTCGGCGCGTTCGGCGCTCAAGAACAAATTTTATTTAATTTATTTTCCGGAGATCTTTTAGCACCAATTGGACGGTGTGGCTACTGTTGCTCAGAGGTCGGCGCGTTCGGCGTACAACCCCAAATCTTTTTTTTCGGAGATCTTTTAGCACCAATTGGATGGTGTGGCCACTGTTGTTCTGTGGTCTGTGCGTTCGGCGCACTTCTCCAAATTTTCTGATCTTTTAGCACCAATTGGACGGTGTGGCTACTGTTGCTCAGTGGTCAGTGCGACCGGCGTACAACCCCAAATCTTTTTTTTCGGAGATCTTTTAGCACCAATTGGATGGTGTGGCCACTGTTGTTCTGTGGTCTGTGCGTTCGGCGCACTTCTCCAAATTTTCTGATCTTTTAGCACCAATTGGACGGTGTGGCAACTGTTGTTCAGTGGTCAGTGCGTCCGGCGTACAACCCCAAATCTTGTTTTTCCGGAGATCTTCTAGCACCAATTGGATGGTGTTGCCACTGTTGTTCTGTCGTCAGTGCGTTCGGCGCACTTCACCAAATTTTCTGAAATTTTTTTTCCGGAGATCTTCTACCACCAATTGAATGGCGTGGCCACTGTTGTTCTGTGGTCAGTGCGGATGGTGTTGCCACTGTTGTTCTGTGGTCAGTGCGTTCGGCGCACTTCACCAAATTTTCTAAATTTTTTTTTCCGGAGATATTTTAGCACCAATTGCATGGTGTGGCCACTGTTGTTCTGTGGTGCCACTGTTGCTCGGTCGTCAGTGCGCTCGGCGCACTTCACCAAAATTTCTGAAATGTTTTATCCGGAGATCGTTTAGCACCAATTGGGCGGTGTGGCTACTGCTGCTCAGTGGTCAGTGCGGCCGGCGTACAACCCCAAATATTTTTTTTCCGGAGATCTTTTAGCGCCAATTGGATGGCGTGACCACTGTCGTTCTGTGGTCAGTGCGGATGGTGTTGCCACTGTTGTTCTGTGGTAAGTGCGTTCGGCGCACTTCACCAAATTTTCTGATCTTTTAGCACCAATTGGACGGTGTGGCTACTGTTGCTCAGTGGTCGCGGCGTTCGGCGCACTTCACCAAATTTTCTGGAATTTTTTTTCCCTAGATCTTTTAGCACCAATTGGATGGTGTGGCCACTGTTGCTCAGAGGTCGGCGCGTTCGGCGTACAACCCCAAATCTTTTTTTTCCGGAGATCTTCTAGCACCAATTGGATGGTGTTGCCACTGTTGTTCGGTTGTCAGTGCGCTCGGCGCACTTCACCAAAATTTCTGAAGTGTTTTATCCGGAGATCGTTTAGCACCAATTGGGCGGTGTGGCTACTGCTGCTCAGTGGTCAGTGCGTCCGGCGTACAACCCCAAATCTTTTTTTTCCGGAGATCTTCTAGCACCAATTGGATGGCGTGGCCACTGTTGTTCTGTGGTCAGTGCGGATGGTGTTGCCACTGTTGTTCTGTGGTCAGTGCGTTCGGCGCACTTCACCAAATTTTCTAAATTTTTTTTTCCGGAGATCTTTTAGCACCAATTGCATGGTGTGGCCACTGTTGTTCTGTGGTCAGTGCGTTCGGCGCACTTCACCAAATTTTCTGAAATTTTTTATCCGGAGATCGTTTAGCACCAACTGCACAGTGGCTACTGTTGCTGAGTGGTCGGCGCGTTCGGCGCTCAAGAACAAATTTTATTTAATTTATTTTCCGGAGATCTTTTAGCACCAATTGGACGGTGTGGCTACTGTTGCTTAGTGCTCGGCGCGTTCGGCGCACAAGAACAAATTTTCTGAAATTTATTTTCCGGAGATCTTTTAGCACCAATTGGACTGTTGCTCAGAGGTCGGCGCGTTCGGCGTACAACCCCAAATCTTTTTTTTCCGGAGATCTTTTAGCACCAATTGGATGGCGTGACCACTGTCGTTCTGTGGTCAGTGCGGATGGTGTTGCCACTGTTGTTCTGTGGTAAGTGCGTTCGGCGCACTTCACCAAATTTTCTGATCTTTTAGCACCAATTGGACGGTGTGGCTACTGTTGCTCAGTGGTCGCGGCGTTCGGCGCACTTCACCAAATTTTCTGAAATTTTTTTTCCCTAGATCTTTTAGCACCAATTGGATGGTGTGGCCACTGTTGCTCAGAGGTCGGCGCGTTCGGCGTACCACCCCAAATCTTTTTTTTCCGGAGATCTTCTAGCACCAATTGGATGGTGTTGCCACTGTTGTTCGGTCGTCAGTGCGCTCGGCGCACTTCACCAAAATTTCTGAAATGTTTTATCCGGAGATCGTTTAGCACCAATTGGGCGGTGTGGCTACTGCTGCTCAGTGGTCAGTGCGTCCGGCGTACAACCCCAAATCTTTTTTTTCCGGAGATCTTCTAGCACCAATTGGATGGCGTGGCCACTGTTGTTCTGTGGTCAGTGCGTTCGGCGCACTTCACCAAATTTTCTGAAATTTATTTTCCGGAGATCTTTTAGCACCAATTGGATGGTGTGGCTACTGCTTGCTCAGTGGTCAGTGCGTCCGGCGTACAAGCCCAAATCTTTTTTTTCCGGAGAACTTTTAGCACCAATTGGATGGTGTGGCCACTGTTGTTCTGTGGTCTGTGCGTTCGGCGCATTTCACCAAATTTTCTGAAATTTTTTTTCCGGAGATCTTTTAGCACCAATTGGACGGTGTGGCTACTGCTTGCTCAGTGGTCAGTGCGTCCGGCGTACAACCCCAAATCCTGTTTTTTCCTTAGATCTTCTAGCACCAATTGGATGGTGTGGCCACTGTTGTTCTATGGTCAGTGCGTTCGGCGCACTTCACCAAATTTTCTGATCTTTTAGCACTAATTGGACGGTGTGGCTACTGTTGCTCAGTGGTCGGCGCGTTCGGCGCACTTCACCAAATTTTCTAAATTTTTTTTTTTCGGAGATCTTTTAGCACCAATTGCATGGTGTGGCCACTGTTGTTCTGTGGTCAGTGCGTTCGGCGCACTTCACCAAATTTTCTGAAATTTTTTATCCGGAGATCATTTAGCACCAACTGCACGGTGTGGCTACTGTTGCTCAGTGGTCGGTGCGTTCGGCGCACAAGAACAAATTTTTTTAAATTTATTTTCCGGAGATCTTTTAGCACCAATCTGATGGTGTGGCTACTGTTGCTCAGTGCTCGGCGCGTTCGGCGCACAAGAACAAATTTTCTGAAATTTATTTTCCGGAGATCTTTTAGCACCAATTGGACGGTGTGGCTACTATTGCTCAGAGGTCGGCGCGTTCGGCGTACAACCCCAAATCTTTTGTTCCCCGGAGATCTTCTAGCACCAATTGGATGGTGTTGCCACTGTTTTTCGGTCGTCAGTGCGCTCGGCGCACTTCTCCAAATTTTCTGAAATGTTTTATCCGGAGATCATTTAGCACCAACTGCACGGTGTGGCTACTGTTGCTCAGTGGTCGGTGCGTTCGGCGCACAAGAACAAATTTTTTTAAATTTATTTTCCGGAGATCTTTTAGCACCAATCTGACGGTGTGGCTACTGTTGCTCAGTGGTCAGTGCGTCCGGCGTACAACCCCAAATCTTTTTTTTCCGGAGATCTAGCACCAATTGGATGGTGTTGTCACTGTTGTTCTGTGGTAAGTGCGTTCGGCGCACTTCACCAAATTTTCTGAAATTTTTTATCCGGATATCGTTTAGCACCAATTGGGCGGTGTGGCTACTGCTGCTCAGTGGTCAGTGCGTTCAGCGCACTTCACCAAATTATCTGAAATTTTTTTTCCGGAGATCTTATAGCACCAATTGGACGGTGTGGCTACAGTTGCTCTGTGGTCAGTGCGTCCGGCTTACAACAACAAATTTTCTGAATTTTTTTTTTGAGATCTTTTAGCACCAATTGTTGCTCTGTGGTCGGCGCGTTCGGCGCACTTCACCAAATTTTCTGAAATTTTTTTTCCGGAGATCTTTTAGCACCAATTGGATGGTGTTGTCACTGTTGTTCTGTGGTCAGTGGGTTCGGCGCACTTCACCAAATTTTCTGAAATTTTTTTTCCGGAGATCTTATAGCACCAATTGGACGGCTACAGTTGCTCAGTGGTCAGTGCGTCCGGCTTACAACAACAAATTTTCTGAATTTTTTTTTTGAGATCTTTTAGCACCAATTGGACGGTGTGGTCACTGTTGCTCAGTGGTCAGTGCGTCCGGCGTACAACCCCAAATCTTTTTTTTCGGAGATCTATTAGCACCAATTGAATGGTGTGGCCACTGTTGTTCTGTGGTCTGTGCGTTCGGCGCACTTCACCAAATTTTCTCAATTTTTTTTTCCGGAGATCTTTTAGCACCAACTGGACGGTGTGGCTACTGTTGTTCTGTGGTCAGTGCGGATTGTGTTGCAACTGTTGTTCTGTGGTAAGTGCGTTCGGCGCACTTCACCAAATTTTCTGAAATTTTTTTTCCGGAGATCTTTTAGCACCAACTGGACGGTGTGGCTACTGTTGCTCAGTGGTCATCGCGTTCGGCGCACAAGAACAAATTTTCTGAAATTTATTCTCCGGAGATCTTTTAGCACCAACTGGACGGTGTGGCTACTGTTGCTCAGTGGTCGGCGCGTTCGGCGCACAAGAACAAATTTTCTGAAATTTTTTTTCCGGAGATCGTATAGCACCAATTGGACGGTGTGGCTACAGTTGCTCAGTGGTCACTGCGTCCGGCTTACAACACCAAATTTTCTGAATTTTTTTTTTTGAGATCTTTTAGCACCAATTAGACGGTGTGGTCACTGTTGCTTAGTGGTCAGTGCGTCCGGCGTACAACCCCAAATCTTTTGTTTTCCGGAGATCTTCTAGCAAAAATTGAATGGTGTTGCCACTGATTTTCTGTCGACAGTGCGCTCGGCGCACTTCACCACATTTTCTGAAATTTTTTATCCGGATATCGTTTAGCACCAATTAGGCGGTGTGGCTACTGCTGCTCAGTGGTGGTTCGGCGCACAAGAATAAATTTTCAGAAATTTTTTTTCCGGAGATCTTTTAGCACCAATTGGATGGTGTGGCCACTGTTGTTCTGTAGTCAGTGCGTTCGGCGCACTTCACCAACTGGACGGTGTGGCTACTGTTGCTCAGTGGTCGGCGCGTTCGGCGCACAAGAACAAACTTTCTGAAATCTTTTTTCCGGAGATCTTTTAGAACAAATTGGATGGTGTTGCCACTGTTGTATTGTCGTCAGTGCGCTCGGCGCACTTCACCAGATTTTCTGAAATTTTTCTTGGAGACCTTTTAGCGCCAATTGGACGGTGTGGCTACTGTTGCTCAGTGGTCGGCGCGTTCGGCGCACAAGAATAAATTTTCAGAAATTTTTTTTCCGGAGATCTTTTAGCACCAATTGGATGGTGTTGCCACTGTTGTTCTGTGGTCAGTGCGTTCGGCGCACTTCACCAAATTTTATGAAATTTTTTTCGGATATCTTTTAGCACCAATTGGACGGTGTGGCTACAGTTGCTCAGTGGTCAGTGCGTCCGGCTTACAACAACAAATTATCTGAATTTTTTTTGACATCTTTTAGCACCAATTGGACGGTGTGTCACTGTTGCTCAGTGGTCAGTGCGTCCGGCGTACAACAACAAAATATCTGAATTTTTTTTTGAGATCTTTTAGCACCAATTGGACGGTGTGGTCACTGTTGCTCAGTGGTCAGTGCGTCCGGCGTACAACCCCAAATCTTTTTTTTCCGGAGATCTTCTAGCACAAATTGGATGGTGTTGCCACTGTTTTTCTGTCGACAGTGCGCTCGGCGCACTTCACCAAATTTTCAGAAATTTTTTATCCGGAGATCGTTTAGCACCAATTGGGCGGTGTGGCTACTGCTGCTCAGTGGTGGTTCGGCGCACAAGAATAAATTTTCAGAAATTTTTTTTCCGGAGATCTTTTAGCACCAATTGGATGGTGTTGTCACTGTTGTTCTGTGGTCAGTGCGCTCGGCGCACAAGAATAAATTTTCTGAAATTTTTTTCCGGAGATCTTTTAGCACCAATTGGGCGGTGTGGCTATTGCTGCTCAGTGGTCAGTGCATCCGGCGTACAACCCCAAATCTTTTTTTTCCGGAGATCTTCTAGCACCAATTGGATGGTGTTGTCACTGTTGTTCTGTGGTCAGTGCGCTCGGCGCACAAGAATAAATTTTCTGAAATTTTTTTCCGGAGATCGTTTAGCACCAATTGGGCGGTGTGGCTACTGCTGCTCAGTGGTGGTTCGGCGCACAAGAATAAATTTTCAGAAATTTTTTTTCCGGAGATCTTTTAGCACCAATTGGATGGTGTTGTCACTGTTGTTCTGTGGTCAGTGCGCTCGGCGCACAAGAATAAATTTTCTGAAATTTTTTTCCGGAGATCTTTTAGCACCAATTGGATGGTGTTGTCACTGTTGTTCTGTGGTCAGTGCGCTCGGCGCACAAGAATAAATTTTCTGGAATTTTTTTTCCGGAGATCTTTTAGCACCAATTGGATGGCGTGGCCACTGTTGTTCTGTGGTCAGTGCGGATGGTGTTGCCACTGTTGTTCTGTAATCAGTGCGTTCGGCGCGCTTCACCAAATTTTCGAAAATTTTTTTTTCATAGTTCTTTAAGCATCAATTGGATGGTGTTTCTAGAGTTGCTCAGTGGTCAGTGCGTCCGGCGTACAAGCCCAAATCTTTTTTTTCCGGAGAACTTTTAGCACCAATTGGATGGTGTGGCCACTGTTGTTCTGTGGTCTGTGCGTTCGGCGCATTTCACCAAATTTTCTGAAATTTTTTTTCCGGAGATCTTTTAGCACCAATTGGACGGTGTGGCTACTGCTTGCTCAGTGGTCAGTGCGTCCGGCGTACAACCCCAAATCCTGTTTTTTCCTTAGATCTTCTAGCACCAATTGGATGGTGTGGCCACTGTTGTTCTATGGTCAGTGCGTTCGGCGCACTTCACCAAATTTTCTGATCTTTTAGCACTAATTGGACGGTGTGGCTACTGTTGCTCAGTGGTCGGCGCGTTCGGCGCACTTCACCAAATTTTCTAAATTTTTTTTTTCGGAGATCTTTTAGCACCAATTGCATGGTGTGGCCACTGTTGTTCTGTGGTCAGTGCGTTCGGCGCACTTCACCAAATTTTCTGAAATTTTTTTTCCGGAGATCATTTAGCACCAACTGCACGGTGTGGCTACTGTTGCTCAGTGGTCGGTGCGTTCGGCGCACAAGAACAAATTTTTTTAAATTTATTTTCCGGAGATCTTTTAGCACCAATCTGATGGTGTGGCTACTGTTGCTCAGTGCTCGGCGCGTTCGGCGCACAAGAACAAATTTTCTGAAATTTATTTTCCGGAGATCTTTTAGCACCAATTGGACGGTGTGGCTACTATTGCTCAGAGGTCGGCGCGTTCGGCGTACAACCCCAAATCTTTTGTTCCCCGGAGATCTTCTAGCACCAATTGGATGGTGTTGCCACTGTTTTTCGGTCGTCAGTGCGCTCGGCGCACTTCTCCAAATTTTCTGAAATGTTTTATCCGGAGATCATTTAGCACCAACTGCACGGTGTGGCTACTGTTGCTCAGTGGTCGGTGCGTTCGGCGCACAAGAACAAATTTTTTTAAATTTATTTTCCGGAGATCTTTTAGCACCAATCTGACGGTGTGGCTACTGTTGCTCAGTGGTCAGTGCGTCCGGCGTACAACCCCAAATCTTTTTTTTCCGGAGATCTAGCACCAATTGGATGGTGTTGTCACTGTTGTTCTGTGGTAAGTGCGTTCGGCGCACTTCACCAAATTTTCTGAAATTTTTTATCCGGATATCGTTTAGCACCAATTGGGCGGTGTGGCTACTGCTGCTCAGTGGTCAGTGCGTTCAGCGCACTTCACCAAATTATCTGAAATTTTTTTTCCGGAGATCTTATAGCACCAATTGGACGGTGTGGCTACAGTTGCTCTGTGGTCAGTGCGTCCGGCTTACAACAACAAATTTTCTGAATTTTTTTTTTGAGATCTTTTAGCACCAATTGTTGCTCTGTGGTCGGCGCGTTCGGCGCACTTCACCAAATTTTCTGAAATTTTTTTTCCGGAGATCTTTTAGCACCAATTGGATGGTGTTGTCACTGTTGTTCTGTGGTCAGTGGGTTCGGCGCACTTCACCAAATTTTCTGAAATTTTTTTTCCGGAGATCTTATAGCACCAATTGGACGGCTACAGTTGCTCAGTGGTCAGTGCGTCCGGCGTACAACCCCAAATCTTTTTTTTCGGAGATCTATTAGCACCAATTGAATGGTGTGGCCACTGTTGTTCTGTGGTCTGTGCGTTCGGCGCACTTCACCAAATTTTCTCAATTTTTTTTTCCGGAGATCTTTTAGCACCAACTGGACGGTGTGGCTACTGTTGTTCTGTGGTCAGTGCGGATTGTGTTGCAACTGTTGTTCTGTGGTAAGTGCGTTCGGCGCACTTCACCAAATTTTCTGAAATTTTTTTTCCGGAGATCTTTTAGCACCAACTGGACGGTGTGGCTACTGTTGCTCAGTGGTCATCGCGTTCGGCGCACAAGAACAAATTTTCTGAAATTTATTCTCCGGAGATCTTTTAGCACCAACTGGACGGTGTGGCTACTGTTGCTCAGTGGTCGGCGCGTTCGGCGCACAAGAACAAATTTTCTGAAATTTTTTTTCCGGAGATCGTATAGCACCAATTGGACGGTGTGGCTACAGTTGCTCAGTGGTCACTGCGTCCGGCTTACAACAACAAATTTTCTGAATTTTTTTTTTTGAGATCTTTTAGCACCAATTAGACGGTGTGGTCACTGTTGCTTAGTGGTCAGTGCGTCCGGCGTACAACCCCAAATCTTTTGTTTTCCGGAGATCTTCTAGCAAAAATTGAATGGTGTTGCCACTGATTTTCTGTCGACAGTGCGCTCGGCGCACTTCACCACATTTTCTGAAATTTTTTATCCGGATATCGTTTAGCACCAATTAGGCGGTGTGGCTACTGCTGCTCAGTGGTGGTTCGGCGCACAAGAATAAATTTTCAGAAATTTTTTTTCCGGAGATCTTTTAGCACCAATTGGATGGTGTGGCCACTGTTGTTCTGTAGTCAGTGCGTTCGGCGCACTTCACCAACTGGACGGTGTGGCTACTGTTGCTCAGTGGTCGGCGCGTTCGGCGCACAAGAACAAACTTTCTGAAATCTTTTTTCCGGAGATCTTTTAGAACAAATTGGATGGTGTTGCCACTGTTGTATTGTCGTCAGTGCGCTCGGCGCACTTCACCAGATTTTCTGAAATTTTTTTTGGAGACCTTTTAGCGCCAATTGGACGGTGTGGCTACTGTTGCTCAGTGGTCGGCGCGTTCGGCGCACAAGAATAAATTTTCAGAAATTTTTTTTCCGGAGATCTTTTAGCACCAATTGGATGGTGTTGCCACTGTTGTTCTGTGGTCAGTGCGTTCGGCGCACTTCACCAAATTTTATGAAATTTTTTTCGGATATCTTTTAGCACCAATTGGACGGTGTGGCTACAGTTGCTCAGTGGTCAGTGCGTCCGGCTTACAACAACAAATTATCTGAATTTTTTTTGACATCTTTTAGCACCAATTGGACGGTGTGTCACTGTTGCTCAGTGGTCAGTGCGTCCGGCGTACAACAACAAAATATCTGAATTTTTTTTTGAGATCTTTTAGCACCAATTGGACGGTGTGGTCACTGTTGCTCAGTGGTCAGTGCGTCCGGCGTACAACCCCAAATCTTTTTTTTCCGGAGATCTTCTAGCACAAATTGGATGGTGTTGCCACTGTTTTTCTGTCGACAGTGCGCTCGGCGCACTTCACCAAATTTTCAGAAATTTTTTATCCGGAGATCGTTTAGCACCAATTGGGCGGTGTGGCTACTGCTGCTCAGTGGTGGTTCGGCGCACAAGAATAAATTTTCAGAAATTTTTTTTCCGGAGATCTTTTAGCACCAATTGGATGGTGTTGTCACTGTTGTTCTGTGGTCAGTGCGCTCGGCGCACAAGAATAAATTTTCTGAAATTTTTTTCCGGAGATCTTTTAGCACCAATTGGGCGGTGTGGCTATTGCTGCTCAGTGGTCAGTGCATCCGGCGTACAACCCCAAATCTTTTTTTTCCGGAGATCTTCTAGCACCAATTGGATGGTGTTGTCACTGTTGTTCTGTGGTCAGTGCGCTCGGCGCACAAGAATAAATTTTCTGAAATTTTTTTCCGGAGATCGTTTAGCACCAATTGGGCGGTGTGGCTACTGCTGCTCAGTGGTGGTTCGGCGCACAAGAATAAATTTTCAGAAATTTTTTTTCCGGAGATCTTTTAGCACCAATTGGATGGTGTTGTCACTGTTGTTCTGTGGTCAGTGCGCTCGGCGCACAAGAATAAATTTTCTGAAATTTTTTTCCGGAGATCTTTTAGCACCAATTGGATGGTGTTGTCACTGTTGTTCTGTGGTCAGTGCGCTCGGCGCACAAGAATAAATTTTCTGAAATTTTTTTTCCGGAGATCTTTTAGCACCAATTGGATGGCGTGGCCACTGTTGTTCTGTGGTCAGTGCGGATGGTGTTGCCACTGTTGTTCTGTAATCAGTGCGTTCGGCGCGCTTCACCAAATTTTCGAAAATTTTTTTTTCATAGTTCTTTAAGCATCAATTGGATGGTGTTTCTAGAGTTGCTCAGTGGTCAGTGCGTCCGGCGTACAACCCCAAATCTTTTTTTTCCTTAGATCTTCTAGCACCAATTGGATGGCGTGGCCGCTGTTGTTCTGTGGTCAGTGCGGATGGTGTTGTCACTGTTGTTCTGTGGTCAGTTCGTTCGGCGCACTTCACCAAATTTTCTGATCTTTAACACCAATTGGACAGTGTGGCTACTGTTGCTCAGTGGTCGGCACGTTGCTACTGTTGCTTTGTGGTCAGCGCGTTCGGCGCACAAGAACAAATTTTCTGAAATTTTTATTCCGGAGATCTTGTAGCACCAACTGGATGGCGTGGCCACTGTTGATCTGTGGTCATTGCGTTCGGCGCACTTCAAAAAATTTTCTGAAATTCTTTTTGGAGATCTTTTAGCACCAATTGGACGGTGTGGCTACTGTTGCTCAGTGGTCGGCGCGTTCGGGGCACAAGAATAAATTTTCTGAAATTTTTTTTCCGGAGATCATTTAGCACCAATTGGGTGATGTTGCCACTGTTGTTCTGTGGTCAGTGCGTTCGGCGGACTTCACCAAATTTGCTGAAATTTGCTCAGTGGTCAGTGCGTCAGTGGCGCACTTCACCAAATTTTCTAAAATTTTTTTTCAGGAGATCTTTAAGCATCAATTGAATGGTGTTTCTAGAGCTGCTCAGTGTTCAGTGCGTCCGGCGTACAACCCAAAATTTTTTTTTTCCTGAGATCTTCTAGCACCAATTGGTTGGCGTGGCCACTGTTGTTCTGTGGTCAGCGCATTCGCCGCACTTCACCAAATTTTCTGAAATTTTTTTTCCGGAGATCTTTTAGCACCAATTGGATGGTGTTGCCACTGTTGTTCTGTGGTCAGTGCGCTCGGCGCACAAGAACAAATTTTCTGAAATTTTTATTCCGGAGATCTTTTAGCACCAATTGGGCGATGTGGCTACTGCTGCTCAGTGGCGGACTTCACCAAATTTTCTAAAATTTTTTTTCAGGAGATCTATAAACATCAATTGAATGGTGTTTCTAGAGTTGCTCAGGGTTCAGTGCGTCCGGCGTACAACCCCAAATTTTTTTTTTCCTGAGATCTTCTAGCTCCAATTGGATGGCGTGCCCACTGTTGTTCTGTGGTCAGCGCATTCGGCGCACTTCACCAAATTTTCTGAAATTTTTTTTCCGGAGATCTTCTAGCTCCAATTGGATGGCGTGGCCACTGTTGTTCTGTGGTCAGCGCATTCGGCGCACTTCACCAAATTTTCTGAAATTTTTTTTCCGGAGATCTTCTACCACCAATTGGATGGTGTGGCCACTGTTGTTCTGTGGTCAGTGCGTTCGGCGCTCAAGAACAAATTTTCTGAAATTTTTTTTCCGGAGATCTTTTAGCACCAACTGGACGGTGTAGCTACTGTTGCTCAGTGGTCAGCGCGTTCGGCGCACAAGAACAAATTTTCTGAAATTTTTTTTCCGGAGATCTTTTAGCACCAACTTGACGGTGTGGCTACTGTTGCTCAGTGGTCGGCGCGTTTGGCGTACAACCCCAAATCTTTTTTTTCCGGAGATGTTTTAGCACCAATTGGATGGTGTTGCCACTGTTGTTCTGTGGTCAGTGCTCTCGGCGCACAAGAACAAATTTTCTGAAATTTTTTTTCCGGAGATCTTTTAGCACCAATTGGGCGGTGTGGCTACTGTTGCTCAGTGGTCGGCGCGTTCGGCGCACAAGAACAAATTTTCTGAAATTCTTTTTCCGGAGATCTTTTAGCACCAACTGGACGGTGTGGCTACTGTTGCTCAGTGGTCGGCGCGTTCGGCGCACAAGAACAAATTTTCTGAAATTTTTTTTCCGGAGATCTTCTAGCACCAATCGGATGGTGTGGCCACTGTTGTTCTGTGGTCAGTGCGTTCGGCGCACTTCACCAGATTTTCTGAAATTTTTTTCCGGAGATCTTATAGCACCAATTGGACGGTGTGGCTACAGTTGCTCAGTGGTCAGTGCGTCCGGCTTACAACAACAAATTTTCTGAATTTTTTTTCTGAGATCTTTTAGCACCAATTTAAACGGTGTGGTCACTTTTCCGTAACCGATACAGTTATTGACACAGTAAAATGTTGATACAATCATTGACACCCTCTTCAAACACAAGGTCTTAAAGGTTTAAATGCGTAGCAATTCCAGTAACGGCTTTTTTAAAACGTTTATTCTTTTTCTCTCTACACTCGTGCGTTATTATACTGTGAGAGACTATCAGTGTAGTGCAGATTTTCAGTAAGTACACACCAGTGGTTCGTGGCTCTTAAATCGTGCGGAAAAATAGAAAAATTCATTAAGGAACTGAAACAAGTAAGTGTCTTTATATGATGTATCATGATTAACATAATCAAATTCTTAATTTTCTTTTCTTTTGTTTTTAATTTTTTTTTTTAATAATATTTAATTAATTAAATGGGGTGTCAACTATTGTATTAGTATTATTCCTTTTATTGACATCATGGTGTCAATAACTGTCTTCTATGGGAATACAAAAGTTGACACCGTGTCTACAATTATGCTGTTGAAGGGTGTCAATTATTGTTGTTTTCTCTAAATAAATATTTAGATGACTTAGACTTAGGCACCCACAAATACACTGAGAATGATCTCCAAAAAGCTCTTGAAAGCGTGAGGACGCAAACTATGTCAAAAAAGGCAGCAGCCAAATTTTTTGGGGTTCCACGGACAACGCTTATATTTCGTTTAAGCGAAAATTTTTTGAAAACAAGACTAGGTCCTTGCACTGTCTTAACTGCCACTGAGGAAGAAGCCTTGGAAGAATGGATAACCACATCCCAGCGAAAAGGCTTTCCTAAACGAAAAGAGGATGTGCTCCATGCGGTTAAGGAGTTTCTCCATGGAGACAATCGCGACCATCCATTTGGGCCGGAAAACATGCCGGGGAATGGTTGGTTTAAGGCGTTTTTAAGCCGACACCCTTCAATTTCGCTTAGAACAACAGACCCGGTTACATCGGCAAGTGCAACGGTGGGATCTTCAGACATAAGATCGTGGTTTATGAAAATTTATGATTTCCTGAAGGAGAAGGATTGGCAGGACATTTTAGAAGACGGGAGCAGGGTTTTTATGGGTGATGAAAGCAACTTTTTGCTGCGTCCTAAAACAAAAAACGTGTTGGCAGCAAAAGGGGCTTGTAACATCTACGAGATTGATAGAGCACTGGCAAAATCTAACTTAACAGTTATGTTCTCTTTCTTAGCCCTGGGGAGCTTGGTTCCACTCATGGTCATATATCCCTATAAGACAATACCAGAGGAAATTATAAGACTTACCACAATGTGTTTATTTTAGTTTTGTATTAACTTTTCTTAAGTTTTTTTTTATGTTAAACATAAACAAATGAATGTGATTTAATTTTTTTTTGTTTAAGACATCGATTTATTTATTTAACTTATTTATTTAATTTAAAACACCTACCGACTAATGAACTAGTATATGGATTCCTTGAGTAACACATAAATTGTTTCATGTTTTTGCCTTAAGTTAAATTAAACTTTTAGCACCAATTGGATGGCGTGGCCACTGTTGTTCTGTGGTCAGTGTGGGTGGTGTTGCCACTATTGTTCTGTAGTGCGTTCGGCGCACTTCACCAAATTTTCTAAATTTTTTTTTCAGGAGATCTATAAGCATCAATTGGATGGTGTTTCTAGAGTTGCTCAGTGGTCAGTGCGTCCGGCGAACAACCCTAAATCTTTTTTTTCCCTAGATCTTCTAGCACCAATTGGATGGTGTGGCCACTGCTGTTCTGTGGTCAGTGCGTTCGGTGCACTTCACCAAATTTTCTGATCTTTTATCACCAATTGGACGGTGTGGCTACTGTTGCTCAGTGGTCGGCGCGTTCGGCGCACAAGAACAAATTTTCTGAAATTTTTTTTCCGGAGATCTTTTAGCACCAATTGGATGGTGTGGCCACTGTTGTTCTGTGGTCAGTGCGTTCGGCGCACTTCACCAAATTTTCTGAAATTTTTTTTCCGGAGATCTTATAGCACCAATTGGACGGTGTGGCTATAGTTGCTCAGTGGTCAGTGCGTCCGGCTTACAACAACAAATTTTCTAAAATTTTTTTTTTTGAGATCTTTTAGCACCCATAGGACGGTGTGGTCACTGTTGCTCAGTGGTCAGTGCGTTCGGCGTACGACCCCAAATCTTTTTTTTCCGGAGATCTTTTAGCACCAATTGGATGGTGTGGCCACTGTTGTTCTGTGGTCAGTGCGTTCGGCGCACTTCACCAAATTTTCTGAAATTTTTTTTCCGGAGATCTTATAGCACCAATTGGACGGTGTGGCTATAGTTGCTCAGTGGTCAGTGCGTCCGGCTTACAACAACAAATTTTCTAAAATTTTTTTTTTTGAGATCTTTTAGCACCCATAGGACGGTGTGGTCACTGTTGCTCAGTGGTCAGTGCGTTCGGCGTACGACCCCAAATCTTTTTTTTCCGGAGATCTTTTAGCACCAATTGGATGGTGTGGCCACTGTTGCTCAGTGGTCGGCGCGTTCGGCGCACAAGAACAAATTTTCTGAAATTTTTTTCCGGAGATCTTTTAGCACCAATTGGATGGTGTTGCCACTGTTGTTCTGTGGTCAGTGCGTTCGGCGCACTTCACCAAATTTTCTGATCTTTTAGCACCAATTGGACGGTGTGGCTACTGTTGCTCAGTGGTCGGCGCGTTCGGCGCACTTCACCAAATTTTCTGAAATTTTTTTCCGGAGATCTTATAGCACCAATTGGATGGTGTGGCTACAGTTGCTCAGTGGTCAGTGCGTCCGGCTTACAACAACAAATTTTCTGAATTTATTTTTTTTTGAGATCTTTTAGCACCAATTGGATGGTGTGGCCACTGTTGTTCTGTGGTCAGTGCGTTCGGCGCACTTCACCAAATTTTCTGAAATTTTTTTTCCGGAGATCTTATAGCACCAATTGGACGGTGTGGCTACAATTGCTCAGTGGTCAGTGCGTCCTGCTTACAACAACAAATTTTCTGAATTTTTTTTTTTGAGATATTTTAGCACCCATTGGACGGTGTGGTCACTGTTGCTCAGTGGTCAGTGCGTCCGGCGTACAACCCCAAATCTTTTTTTTCCGGAGATCTTTTAGCACCAATTGGATGGTGTTGCCACTGTTGTTCTGTGGTCAGTGCGTTCGGCGCACTTCACCAAATTTTCTGATCTTTTAGCACCAATTGGACGGTGTGGCTACTGCTGCTCAGTGGTCGGCGCGTTCGGCGCACTTCACCAAATTTTCTGAAATTTTTTTCCGCAGATCTTATAGCACCAATTGGATGGTGTGGCTACAGTTGCTCAGTGGTCAGTGCGTCCGGCTTACAACAACAAATTTTCTGAATTTTTTTTTTTTTGAGATCTTTTAGCACCAATTGGATGGTGTGGCCACTGTTGTTCTGTGGTCAGTGCGTTCGGCGCACTTCACCAAATTTTCTGAAATTTTTTTTCCGGAGATCTTATAGCACCAATTGGACGGTGTGGCTACAATTGCTCAGTGGTCAGTGCGTCCTGCTTACAACAACAAATTTTCTGAATTTTTTTTTTTGAGATATTTTAGCACCCATTGGACGGTGTGGTCACTGTTGCTCAGTGGTCAGTGCGTCCGGCGTACAACCCCAAATCTTTTTTTTCCGGAGATCTTTTAGCACCAATTGGATGGTGTTGCCACTGTTGTTCTGTGGTCAGTGCGTTCGGCGCACTTCACCAAATTTTCTGATCTTTTAGCACCAATTGGACGGTGTGGCTACTGTTGCTCAGTGGTCGGCGCGTTCGGCGCACTTCACCAAATTTTCTGAAATTTTTTTTCCGGAGATCTTATAGCACCAATTGCACGGTGTGGCTACAGTTGCTCAGTGCGTCCGGCTTACAACAACAAATTTTCTGAATTTTTTTTTGAGATCTTTTAGCACCAATTGGACATTGTTGCTCAGTGGTCAGTGCGTCCGGCGCACAAGAACAAATTTTCTGAAACTTTTTTTCCGGAGATCTTTTAGCACCAATTGGACGGTGTGGCTACTGTTGCTCAGTGGTGGGCGCGTTCGGCGCACAAGAACAAATTTTCTGAAATTTTTTTTCCGGAGATCTTCTAGCACCAACAGTGTGGCCACTGTTGTTCTGTGGTCAGTGCGTTCGGCGCACTTCACCAAACTTTCTGAAATTTTTTTTCCGGAGACCTTATAGCACCACTTGGACGGTGTGGCTACTGTTGCTCAGTGGTCGGCGCGTTCGGCGCACAAGAACAAATTTTCTGAATTTTTTTTCCGGAGATCTTTTAGCACCAACTGGACGGTGTGGCTACTGTTGCTCAGTGGTCGGGGCGTTCGGCGCACAAGAACAAATTTTCTGAAACTTTTTTTCCGGACATCTTTTAGCACCATTTGGATGGTGTTGCCATTGTTGCTCAGTGGTAGGCGCGTTCGGCGCACAAGAACAAATTTTCTGAAATTTTTTTTCCGGAGATCTTTTAGCACCAATTGGACAGTGTGGCTACTGTTGCTCAGTGGTCGGCGCGTTCGGCGCACAAGAACAAATTTTCTGAAATTATTTTTCCGGAGATCTTTTAGCACCAATTGGGTGGTGTTGCCACTGTTGTTCTGTGGTCAGTGCGTTCGGCGCCGTTTACCAAATTTTCTGAAATTTTTTTTTCCACAGATCTTATAGCACCACTTGGACGGTGTGGCTACTGTTGCTCAGTGGTCGGCGCGTTCGGCGCACAAGAACAAATTTTCTGAAATTATTTTTCCGGAGATCTTTTAGCACCAATTGGGTGGTGTTGCCACTGTTGTTCTGTGGTCAGTGCGTTCGGCGCCCTTTACCAAATTTTCTGAAATTTTTTTTTCCACAGATCTTATAGCACCACTTGGACGGTGTGGCTACTGTTGCTCAGTGGTCGGCGCGTTCGGGGCACAAGAACAAATTTTCTGAAATTTTTTTTCCGGTGATCTTTTAGCACTAATTGGACGATGTGGCTACTGTTGCTCAGTGGTCGGCGCGTTCGGCGCACAAGAACAAATTTTTGAAATTTTTTTTCCGAAGATCTTTTAGCACCAATTGGATGGTGTTGCCACTGTTGTTTTGTGGTCAGTGCGTTCGGCGCACTTCACCAAATTTTCTAAAATTTTTTTTCACCAGATCTTTAGGCATCAATTGGATAGTGTTTCTAGAGTTGCTCAGTGGTCAGTGCGTCTGGCGTACAACCCCAAATCTTTTTCTTTCCTTAGATCTTCTAGCACCAATTGGATGGTGTGGCCACTGTTGTTCTGTGGTCAGTGCTTTCGGCGCACTTCATTAAATTTTCTGATCTTTTAGCACCAATTGGACGGTGCGGCTACTGTTGCTCAGTGGTCGGCGCGTTCGGCGCACAAGAAGAAATTTTCTGAAATTTTTTTTCCGGAGATCTTTTACCACCAACTGGTCGGTGTGGCCACTGCTGTTCTGTGGACTGTGCGTTCGGCGCACTTCACCAAATTTTCTGAAATTTTTTTTCCGGCGATCTTTTAGCACCAACTGGACGGTGTGGCTACTGTTGTTCTGTGGTCAGTGCGTTCGGCGCACTTCACCAAATTTTCTGAAATTTTTTTTCCGGAGATCTTTTACCACCAACTGGACGGTGTGGCCACTGTTGTTCTGTGGACTGTGCGTTCGGCGCACTTCACCAAATTTTCTGAAATTTTTTTTCCGGAGATCTTTTAGCACCAATTGGACGGTGTTTCTACTGTTGCTCAGTGGTCGGCGCGTTCGGCGCACAAGAACAAATTTTCTGAAATTATTTTTCCGGAGATCTTTTAGCACCAATTGGGTGGTGTTGCCACTGTTGTTCTGTGGTCAGTGCGTTCGGCGCCCTTTACCAAATTTTCTGAAATTTTTTTTTCCACAGATCTTATAGCACCACTTTTCTGAAATTATTTTTCCGGAGATCTTTTAGCACCAATTGGGTGGTGTTGCCACTGTTGTTCTGTGGTCAGTGCGTTCGGCGCCCTTTACCAAATTTTCTGAAATTTTTTTTTCCACAGATCTTATAGCACCACTTGGACGGTGTGGCTACTGTTGCTCAGTGGTCGGCGCGTTCGGGGCACAAGAACAAATTTTCTCAAATTTTTTTTCCGGTGATCTTTTAGCACTAATTGGACGATGTGGCTACTGTTGCTCAGTGGTCGGCGCGTTCGGCGCACAAGAACAAAATTTTGAAATTTTTTTTCCGAAGATCTTTTAGCACCAATTGGATGGTGTTGCCACTGTTGTTCTGTGGTCAGTGCGTTCGGCGCACTTCACCAAATGTTCTAAAATTTTTTTTCACCAGATCTTTAGGCATCAATTGGATAGTGTTTCTAGAGTTGCTCAGTGGTCAGTGCGTCTGGCGTACAACCCCAAATCTTTTTCTTTCCTTAGATCTTCTAGCACCAATTGGATGGTGTGGCCACTGTTGTTCTGTGGTCAGTGCTTTCGGCGCACTTCACCAAATTTTCTGATCTTTTAGCACCAATTGGACGGTGCGGCTACTGTTGCTCAGTAGTAGGCGCGTTCGGCGCACAAGAACAAATTTTCTGAAATTTTTTTTCCGGAGATCTTTTACCACCAACTGGACGGTGTGGCCACTGCTGTTCTGTGGACTGTGCGTTCGGCGCACTTCACCAAATTTTCTGAAATTTTTTTTCCGGCGATCTTTTAGCACCAACTGGACGGTGTGGCTACTGTTGTTCTGTGGTCAGTGCGTTCGGCGCACTTCACCAAATTTTCTGAAATTTTTTTTCCGGAGATCTTATAGCACCAATTGGACCGTGTGGCTACAGTTGCTCAGTGGTCAGTGCGTCCGGCTTACAACAACAAATTTTCTGAATTTTTTTTTTGAGATCTTTTAGCACCAATTGGACGGTGTGGTCACTGTTGCTCAGTGGTCAGTGCGTCCGGCGTACAACCCCAAATCTTTTTTTCCGGAGATCTTCCAATTGGATGGTGTGGCTACTGTTGTTCTGTAGTCAGTGCGTTCGGCGCACTTCACAAAACTTTCTGAAATTTTTTTTCCGGAGATCTTATAGCACCACTTGGACGGTGTGGCTACTGTTGCTCAGTGGTCGGCGCGTTCGGCGCACAAGAACAAATTTTCTGAAATTTTTTTTCCGGAGATCTTTTAGCACCAATTGGATGGTGTGGCCACTGTAGTTCTGTGGTCAGTGCGTTCGGCGCACTTCACCAAATTTTCTGAAATTTTTTTTCCGGAGATCTTATAGCACCACTTGGACGGTGTGGCTACTGTTGCTCAGTGGTCGGCGCGTTCGGCGCACAAGAACAAATTTTCTGAAATTATTTTTCCGGAGATCTTTTAGCACCAATTGGGTGGTGTTGCCACTGTTGTTCTGTGGTCAGTGCGCTCGGCGCACTTCACCAAATTTTCTGAAATTTTTTATCCGGAGATCGTTTAGCACCAATTGGGCGGTGTGGCTACTGCTGCTCAGTGGCCAGTGCGTCCGGCGTACAACCCCAAATCTTATTTTTCCGGAGATCTTCTAGCACCAATTGGACGGAGTGGCTACTGTTGCTCAGTGGTTCGGCGCACAAGAACAAATTTTCTGAAATTTTTTTTCCGGAGATCTTTTAGCACCAATTGGATGGTGTGGCCACTGTTGTTCTGTGGTCAGTGCGTTCGGCGCCCTTCACCAAATTTTCTGAAATTTTTTTTCCGGAGATCTTTTAGCACCAATTGGATGGTGTTGCCACTGGTTTTCTGTGGTCAGTGCGCTCGGGGCACTTCACCAAATTTTCTGAATTTTTTTTTCCGGAGATCTTTTAGCACCAATTGGACGGTGTGGCCACTGTTGCTCAGTGGTCAGTGCGTCCGGCGTACAACCCCAAATCTTTTTTTTCCGGAGATCTTCTAGCACCAATTGGATGGTGTGGCCACTGTTGTTCTGTGGTCAGTGCGCTCGGGGCACTTCACCAAATTTTCTGAAACTTTTTTTCCGGAGATCTTTTACACCAATTGGATGGTGTTGCCACTGTTGTTCTGTGGTCAGTGCGCTCGGCGCACTTCACCAAATTTTCTGAATTTTTTTTTCCGGAGATCTTTTAGCACCATTTGGACGGTGTGGCTACTGTTGCTCAGTGGTCGGCGCGTTCGGCGCACTTCACCAAATTTTCTGAAATTTTTTTTCCGGAGATCTTATAGCACCACTTGGACGGTGTGGCTACTGTTGCTCAGTGGTCGGCGCGTTCGGCGCACAAGAACAAATTTTCTGAAATTTTTTTTCCGGAGATCTTTTAACACCAATTGGACGGTGTGGTTACTGTTGCTCAGTGGTCGGCGCGTTCGGCGCACAAGAACAAATTTTCTGAATTTTTTTTCCGGAGATCTTATAGCACCACTTGGACGGTGTGGCTACTGTTGCTCAGTGGTCGGCGCGTTCGGCGCACAAAAACAAATTTTCTGAAATTTTTTTTCCGGAGATCTTTTAGCACCAATTGGATGGTGTGGCCACTATTGTTCTGTGGTCAGTGCGTTGGGCGCAATTCACCAAATTTTCTGAAATTTTTTTTCCGGAGATCTTTTAGCACCAATTGGATGGTGTTGCCACTGTTGTTCTGTGGTCAGTGCGCTCGGCGCACTTCACCAAATTTTCTGAATTTTTTTTTCCGGAGATCTTTTAACACCAATTGGACGGTGTGGCTACTGTTGCTCAGTGGTCGGCGCGTTCGGCGCACTTCACCAAATTTTCTGAAATTTTTTTTCCGGAGATCTTATAGCACCACTTGGACGGTGTGGCTACTGTTGCTCAGTGGTCGGCGCGTTCGGTGCACAAGAACAAATTTTCTGAAATTTTTTTTCCGGAGATCTTTTAGCACCAATTGGATGGTGTGGCCACTATTGTTCTGTGGTCAGTGCGTTCGGCGCCCTTAACCAAATTTTCTGAAATTTTTTTTTCCACAGATCTTTTAGCACCAATTGGACGGTGTGGCTACTGTTGCTCAGTGGTCAGTGCGTCCGGCGTACAACCCCAAATCTTTTTTTTCCGGAGATCTTCTAACACCAATTGGACGGTGTGGCTACAGTTGCTGAGTTGTCAGTGCGTCCGGCTTACAACAACAAATTTTCTGAATTTTTTTTTTGAGATCTTTTAGCACCAATTGGACGGTTTGGTCTCTGTTGCTCAGTGGTCGGCGCGTTCGGCGCACTTCACCAAATTTTCTGAAATTATTTTTCCGGAGATCTTATAGCACCAATTGGATGGTGTTGCCACTGTTGTTCTGTGGTCAGTGCACTCGGCGCACTTCACCAAATTTTCTGAAATTTTTTTTCCGGAGATCTTTTAGCACCAATTGGATGGTGTTGCCACTGTTGTTCTGTGGTCAGTGCGCTCGGCGCACTTCACCAAATTTTCTGAATTTTTTTTTCCGGAGATCTTTTAACACCAATTGGACGGTGTGGTTACTGTTGCTCAGTGGTCGGCGCGTTCGGCGCACAAGAACAAATTTTCTGAATTTTTTTTCCGGAGATCTTATAGCACCACTTGGACGGTGTGGCTACTGTTGCTCAGTGGTCGGCGCGTTCGGCGCACAAAAACAAATTTTCTGAAATTTTTTTTCCGGAGATCTTTTAGCACCAATTGGATGGTGTGGCCACTATTGTTCTGTGGTCAGTGCGTTCGGCGCCCTTCACCAAATTTTCTGAAATTTTTTTTCCGGAGATCTTTTTGCACCAATTGGATGGTGTTTCCACTGTTGTTCTGTGGTCAGTGCGCTCGGCGCACTTCACCAAATTTTCTGAATTTTTTTTTCCGGAGATCTTTTAACACCAATTGGACGGTGTGGCTACTGTTGCTCAGTGGTCGGCGCGTTCGGCGCACTTCACCAAATTTTCTGAAATTTTTTTTCCGGAGATCTTATAGCACCACTTGGACGGTGTGGCTACTGTTGCTCAGTGGTCGGCGCGTTCGGTGCACAAGAACAAATTTTCTGAAATTTTTTTTCCGGAGATCTTTTAGCACCAATTGGATGGTGTGGCCACTATTGTTCTGTGGTCAGTGCGTTCGGCGCCCTTAACCAAATTTTCTGAAATTTTTTTTTCCACAGATCTTTTAGCACCAATTGGACGGTGTGGCTACTGTTGCTCAGTGGTCAGTGCGTCCGGCGTACAACCCCAAATCTTTTTTTTCCGGAGATCTTCTAACACCAATTGGACGGTGTGGCTACAGTTGCTGAGTTGTCAGTGCGTCCGGCTTACAACAGCAAATTTTCTGAATTTTTTTTTTGAGATCTTTTAGCACCAATTGGACGGTTTGGTCTCTGTTGCTCAGTGGTCGGCGCGTTCGGCGCACTTCACCAAATTTTCTGAAATTATTTTTCCGGAGATCTTATAGCACCAATTGGATGGTGTTGCCACTGTTGTTCTGTGGTCAGTGCACTCGGCGCACTTCACCAAATTTTCTGAAATTTTTTATCCGGAGATCGCTTAGCACCAATTGGGCGGTGTGGATACTGCTGCTCAGTGGTCAGTGCGTCCAGCGTACAACCCCAAATCTTTTTTTTCCGGAGATCTTTTAGCACCAATTGGACGGTGTGGCTACTGTTGCTCAGTGGTCGGCGCGTTCGGCGCACTTCACCAAATTTTCTGAAATTTTTTTTCCGGAGATCTTATAGCACCACTTGGACGGTGTGGCTACTGTTGCTCAGTGTTCGGCGCGTTCGGCGCACAAGAACAAATTTTTTGAAATTTTTTTTCCGGAGATCTTTTAGCACCAATTGGACGGTGTGGCTACTGTTGCTCAGTAATCGGCGCGTTCGGCGCACTTCACCAAATTTTCTGAAATTTTTTTTCCGGAGATCTTATAGCACCACTTGGACGGTGTGGCTACTGTTGCTCAGTGTTCGGCGCGTTCGGCGCACAAGAACAAATTTTTTGAAATTTTTTTTCCGGAGATCTTTTAGCACCAATTGGACGGTGTGGCTACTGTTGCTCAGTGTTCGGCGCGTTCGGCGCACAAGAACAAATTTTTTGAAATTTTTTTTCCGGAGATCTTTTAGCACCAATTGGACGGTGTGGCTACTGTTGCTCAGTGGTCGGCCCGTTCGGCGCGTTCGGCGCGTTCGGCGCGTTCGGCGCACAAGAACAAATTTTCTGAAATTTTTTTTCCGGAGATCTTTTAGCACCAATTGGATGGTGTAGCCACTGTTTTTCTGTGGTCAGTGCGTTCGGCGCCCTTCACCAAATTTTCTGAAATTTTTTTTTCCACAGATCTTTTAGCACCAATTGGATGGTGTTGCCACTGTTGTTCTCTGGTCAGTGCGTTCAGCGCACTTCACCAAATTTTCTGAATTTTTTTTTCCGGAGATCTTTAAGCACCAATTGGACGGTGGGCTACTGTTGCTCAGTGGTCAATGCGTCCGGCGTACAACCCCAAACCCTTTTTTTCCGGAGATCTTCTAGCACCAATTGGATGGTGTGGCCACTGTTGTTCTGTGGTCAGTGCGTTCGGCGCACTTCACCAAATTTTCTAAAATTTTTTTTCAGGAGATCTTTAAGCATCAATTGGATGGTGTTTCTAGAGTTGCGCAGTGGTCAGTGCGTCCGGCGTACAACCCCAAATCTTTTTTTTCCGGAGATCTTCTAGCACCAATTGGATGGTGTTGCCACTGTTGTTCTGTGGTCAGTGCGTTCGGCCCACTTCACCAAATTTTCTTAAATTTTTTTTCAGGAGATCTCTAAGCATCAATTGGATGGTGTTTCTAGAGTTGCGCAGTGGTCAGTGCGTCCGGCGTACAACCCCAAATCTTTTTTTCCGGAGATCTTCTAGCACCAATTGGATGGTGTTGCCACTTCTGTCCTGTCGTCAGTGCGCTCGGCGCACTTCACCAGATTTTCTGAAATTTTTTTTCCGGAGATCTTTTAGCATCAATTGGATGGTGTTTCTAGAATTGCTCAGTGGTCAGTGCGTCCGGCGTACAACCCCAAATATTTTTTTCCGGAGATCTTCTAGCACCAATTGGATGGTGTGGCCACTGTTGTTCTGTGGTCAGTGCGCTCGGCGCACTTCACCAAATTTTTTAAAATTTTTTTTCAGGAGATCTTTAAGCATCAATTGGATGGTGTTCCTAGAGTTGCTCAGTGGTCTGTGCGTCCGGCGAACAACCCCAAATCTTTTTTTTTCCGGAGATCTGCTAGCACCAATTGGATGGTGTGGCCACTGTTGTTCTGTGGTCAGTACGTTCGGCGCACTTCACCAGATTTTCTGAAATTTTTTTTCCGGAGATCTTACAGCACCAATTGGACGGTGTGGCTACTGTTGCTCAGTAGTCAGTGCGTCCGGCGTACAATCCGAAATCTTTTTTTTCCGGAGATCTTCTAGCACTAATTGGATGGTGTGTCCACTGTTGTTCTGTGGTCAGTGCGTTCGGCGCACTTCACCAAATTTTCTAAAATTTTTTTTCAGGAGATCTTTAAGCATAAATTGGATGGTGTTCCTAGAGTTGCTCAGTGGTCTGTGCGTCCGGCGAACAACCCCAAATCTTTTTTTTTCCGGAGATCTTCTAGCACCAATTGGATGGTGTGGCCACTGTTGTTCTGTGGTCAGTACGTTCGGCGCACTTCACCAGATTTTCTGAAATTTTTTTTCCGGAGATCTTACAGCACCAATTGGACGGTGTGGCTACTGTTGCTCAGTAGTCAGTGCGTCCGGCGTACAATCCGAAATCTTTTTTTTCCGGAGATCTTCTAGCACTAATTGGATGGTGTGTCCACTGTTGTTCTGTGGTCAGTGCGTTCGGCGCACTTCACCAAATTTTCTAAAATTTTTTTTCAGGAGATCTTTAAGCATCAATTGGATGGTGTTCCTAGAGTTGCTCAGTGGTCTGTGCGTCCGGCGAACAACCCCAAATCTTTTTTTTTCCGGAGATCTTCTAGCACCAATTGGATGGTGTGGCCACTGTTGTTCTGTGGTCAGTACGTTCGGCGCACTTCACCAGATTTTCTGAAATTTTTTTTCCGGAGATCTTACAGCACCAATTGGACGGTGTGGCTACTGTTGCTCAGTAGTCAGTGCGTCCGGCGTACAATCCGAAATCTTTTTTTTCCGGAGATCTTCTAGCACTAATTGGATGGTGTGTCCACTGTTGCTCAGTGGTCGGCGCGTTCGGCGGATTACAACAAATTTAACGAAATTTTTTTTCCGGAGATCTTTTAGCACCAATTGGATGGTGTTGCCACTGTTGTTCTCTG
The DNA here is from genome assembly GCA_963583995.1 of Xylota segnis. Classification (NCBI taxonomy): domain Eukaryota; kingdom Metazoa; phylum Arthropoda; class Insecta; order Diptera; family Syrphidae; genus Xylota; species Xylota segnis. The sequence continues at coordinate 101,573,889 of OY757236.1, read as the reverse complement.
GTCAGTGCGTTCAGCGCACTTCTCCAAATTTTCTGAATTTTTTTTCCGGAGATCTTTTAGCACCAATTGGATGGTGTAGCCACTGTTTTTCTGTGGTCAGTGCGTTCGGCGCCCTTCACCAAATTTTCTGAAATTTTTTTTTCCACAGATCTTTTAGCACCAATTGCACGGTGTGGCTACTGTTGCTCAGTGGTCGGCGCGTTCGGCGGATTACAACAAATTTAATGAAATTTTTTTCCGGAGATCTTTTAGCACCAATTGGATGGTGTTGCCACTGTTGTTCTCTGGTCAGTGCGTTCAGCGCACTTCACCAAATTTTCTGAATTTTTTTTTCCGGAGATCTTCTAGCACCAATTGGATGGTGTGGCCACTGTTGTTCTGTGGTCAGTGCGTTCGGCGCACTTCACCAAATTTTCTAAAATTTTTTTTCAGGAGATCTTTAAGCATCAATTGGATGGTGTTTCTAGAGTTGCGCAGTGGTCAGTGCGTCCGGCGTACAACCCCAAATCTTTTTTTTCCGGAGATCTTCTAGCACCAATTGGATGGTGAGGCCACTGTTGTTCTGTGGTCAGTGCGTTCGGCGCAATTCACCAGATTTTCTGAAATTTTTTTTCCGGAGATCTTATAGCACCAATTGGATGGTGTTGCCACTGTTGTTCTGTGGTCAGTGCGTTCGGCCCACTTCACCAAATTTTCTTAAATTTTTTTTCAGGAGATCTCTAAGCATCAATTGGATGGTGTTTCTAGAGTTGCGCAGTGGTCAGTGCGTCCGGCGTACAACCCCAAATCTTTTTTTCCGGAGATCTTCTAGCACCAATTGGATGGTGTTGCCACTGTTGTCCTGTCGTCAGTGCGCTCGGCGCACTTCACCAGATTTTCTGAAATTTTTTTTCCGGAGATCTTTTAGCATCAATTGGATGGTGTTTCTAGAATTGCTCAGTGGTCAGTGCGTCCGGCGTACAACCCCAAATATTTTTTTCCGGAGATCTTCTAGCACCAATTGGATGGTGTGGCCACTGTTGTTCTGTGGTCAGTGCGCTCGGCGCACTTCACCAAATTTTTTAAAATTTTTTTTCAGGAGATCTTTAAGCATCAATTGGATTGTGTTCCTAGAGTTGCTCAGTGGTCTGTGCGTCCGGCGAACAACCCCAAATCTTTTTTTTTCCGGAGATCTTCTAGCACCAATTGGATGGTGTGGCCACTGTTGTTCTGTGGTCAGTACGTTCGGCGCACTTCACCAGATTTTCTGAAATTTTTTTTCCGGAGATCTTACAGCACCAATTGGACGGTGTGGCTACTGCTGCTCAGTGGTCAGTGCGCTCGGCGCACTTCACCAAATTTTTTAAAATTTTTTTTCAGGAGATCTTTAAGCATCAATTGGATTGTGTTCCTAGAGTTGCTCAGTGGTCTGTGCGTCCGGCGAACAACCCCAAATCTTTTTTTTTCCGGAGATCTTCTAGCACCAATTGGATGGTGTGGCCACTGTTGTTCTGTGGTCAGTACGTTCGGCGCACTTCACCAGATTTTCTGAAATTTTTTTTCCGGAGATCTTACAGCACCAATTGGACGGTGTGGCTACTGCTGCTCAGTGGTCAGTGCGTCCGGCGTACAACCCCAAATATTTTTTTCCGGAGATCTTCTAGCACCAATTGGATGGTGTGGCCACTGTTGTTCTGTGGTCAGTGCGCTCGGCGCACTTCACCAAATTTTTTAAAATTTTTTTTCAGGAGATCTTTAAGCATCAATTGGATTGTGTTCCTAGAGTTGCTCAGTGGTCTGTGCGTCCGGCGAACAACCCCAAATCTTTTTTTTTCCGGAGATCTTCTAGCACCAATTGGATGGTGTGGCCACTGTTGTTCTGTGGTCAGTGCGCTCGGCGCACTTCACCAAATTTTTTAAAATTTTTTTTCAGGAGATCTTTAAGCATCAATTGGATTGTGTTCCTAGAGTTGCTCAGTTGTCAGTGCGTCCGGCGTACAATCCCAAATCTTTTTTTTCCGGAGATCTCTTAGCACCAATTGGATGGTATTTCTAGAGTTGCGCAGTGGTCAGTGCGTCCGGCGTACAACCCCAACTCTTTTTTTTTCGGAGATTTTCTAGCACCAATTGCATGGTGTGGCCACTGTTGTTCTGTGGTCAGTGCGTTCGGCGCAATTCAAAAGATTTTCTGAAATTTTTTTTCCGGAGATCTTTTAGCACCAACTGGACGGTGTGGCTACTGCTGCTCAGTGGTCGGCGCACAAGAACAAATTTTCTGAAATTTTTTTTCCGGAGATCTTCTAGCACCAATTGCATGGTGTGGCCACTGGTGTTCTGTGGTCAGTGCGCTCGGCGCACTTTACCAAACTTTCTGAAATTTTTTTTCCGGAGATCTTTTAGCATCAATTGGACGGTGTGGCTACTGTTGCTCAGTGGTAAGTGCGTCCGGCGTACAACCCCAACATTTTTTTTGTCAGGATATCTTTCAGCATTAATTGGATGGTGTGGCCACTGTTATTCTGTGGGCACTGAGATCATTTAGCATCAATTGGATGGTGTGGATACTGTTGTTCTGTGGTCAGTGCGTTCGGCGCACTTCACCAAATTTTCTGAAATTTTTTTTCCGGAAATCTTTTACCACCAATTGGACGGTGTGGCCACTGTTGCTCAGTGGTCAGTGCGTCCGGCGTACATCCCCAAATCCTTTTTTTCAGGAGATCTTTTAGCATCAATTGGACGGTGTGGCCACTGTTGCTCAGTGTTCAGTGCATCCGGTGTACAACCCCAAATCTTTTTTTCCGGAGATCTTTTAGCACCAATTGGATGGTGTGGCCACTGTTGTTCTGTGATCAGTGCGTTCGGCGCACTTCACCAAATGCTCTGAAATTTTTTTTTTCGGAGATCTTTTAGCACCAATTGGAGGGTGTGGCCACTGTTGCTCAGTGGTAAGTGCATTCGGCGTACAACCCCAAATCTTTTTTTTTCCGGAGATCTTTTAGCACCAATTGGATGGTGTGGCCACTGTTGTTCTGTGGTTAGTGCGTTCGGCGCACTTCACCAAATTTTTTGAAATTTTTTCCCGGAAATCTTTTAGCACCAATTGGATGGTATGGTCACTGTTGTTCTGTGGTCAGTGCGTTCGGCGCACTTTACCAAACTTTGTGAAATTTTTTTTCCGGAGATCTTTTAGCATCATTTGGACGGTGTGGCCACTGTTGCTCAGTGGTCAGTGCGTCCCGCGTACAAGCCCAAATCCTTTTTTTCAGGAGATCTTTTAGCATCAATTGGACAGTGTGGCCACTGTTGCTCAGTGTTCAGTGCATCCGGCGTACAACCCCAAATCTTTTTTTTCCGGAGATCTCCTAGCACCAATTGGATGGTGTGGCCACTGTTGTTCTGTGGTCAGTGCGTTCGGCGCACTTCACCAAATTTTCTGAAATTTTTTTTCCGGAGATTTTATAGCACCAATTGGACGGTGTGGCTACTGTTGCTCAGTGGTCGGCGCGCTCGGCGCACAACAACAAATTTTCTGAGATTTATTTTCCGGAGATCTTTTAGCACCAAATGGACGGTGTGGCGACTGTTGCTCAGTGGTCAGTGCGTCCGGCGAATAACCACAAATCTTTTTTTTTCGGAGATCTTTTAGCATCTATTGGACGGTGTGGCCACTGTTGCTCAGTGGTCAGTGCATCCGGCGTACAACCCCAAATCTTTTTTTCCGGAGATCTTCTGGCACCAATTGGACGGTGTGGCCACTGTTGCTCAGTGGTCAGTGCGTTCGGCGTACAACCCCAAATCTTTTTTTTTCCGGGGATCTTTTAGCATCAATTGGAAAGTGTGGCTAATGTTGCTCAGTAGTCAGTGCGTGCGGCGTACAACCCCAAATCTTCTGCAAACATTTTTGCAAATTTTCAGGAACACTTTTTCTGGACATCTTTAGCACCAGCGGTGTGGCCACTCTTGCTCAGTGTTCAGTTTGTGAGGGGTACAACTCCAAATCCTTTTTTTCAGGAGATCTTTTAGCACCAATTGAATGGTGTGGCCACTGCTGTTCTGTGGTCAGTGCGTTCGGCGCACTGCACCAAATTAAACAAATTTTCTCAGGAGATCTTTTAACATCAATTGGATGGTGTGGCTACTGTTGCTCAGTGGTCAGTACGTGCGGCGTACAACCTCAAATCTTCTGCGAACTTTTCTGCAAATTTTGTGGAACATTTTTTCTGGACATCTTTAGCACCAACGGTGTGGCCACTGTTGTCCGGCGTACAACCCCAAATCTTTTTTTTCAGGAGATCTTATAGCACCAATTGGATGGTGTTGCCACTGTTGTTCTGTGGTCAGTGCGTTCGGCCCACTTCACCAAATTTTCTTAAATTTTTTTTCAGGAGATCTCTAAGCATCAATTGGATGGTGTTTCTAGAGTTGCGCAGTGGTCAGTGCGTCCGGCGTACAACCCCAAATCTTTTTTTCCGGAGATCTTCTAGCACCAATTGGATGGTGTTGCCACTGTTGTCCTGTCGTCAGTGCGCTCGGCGCACTTCACCAGATTTTCTGAAATTTTTTTTCCGGAGATCTTTTAGCATCAATTGGATGGTGTTTCTAGAATTGCTCAGTGGTCAGTGCGTCCGGCGTACAACCCCAAATATTTTTTTCCGGAGATCTTCTAGCACCAATTGGATGGTGTGGCCACTGTTGTTCTGTGGTCAGTGCGCTCGGCGCACTTCACCAAATTTTTTAAAATTTTTTTTCAGGATATCTTTAAGCATCAATTGGATGGTGTTCCTAGAGTTGCTCAGTGGTCTGTGCGTCCGGCGAACAACCCCAAATCTTTTTTTTTCCGGAGATCTTCTAGCACCAATTGGATGGTGTGGCCACTGTTGTTCTGTGGTCAGTACGTTCGGCGCACTTCACCAGATTTTCTGAAATTTTTTTTCCGGAGATCTTACAGCACCAATTGGACGGTGTGGCTACTGTTGCTCAGTTGTCAGTGCGTCCGGCGTACAATCCCAAATCTTTTTTTTCCGGAGATCTCTTAGCACCAATTGGATGGTATTTCTAGAGTTGCGCAGTGGTCAGTGCGTCCGGCGTACAACCCCAACTCTTTTTTTTTCGGAGATTTTCTAGCACCAATTGCATGGTGTGGCCACTGTTGTTCTGTGGTCAGTGCGTTCGGCGCAATTCAAAAGATTTTCTGAAATTTTTTTTCCGGAGATCTTTTAGCACCAACTGGACGGTGTGGCTACTGCTGCTCAGTGGTCGGCGCACAAGAACAAATTTTCTGAAATTTTTTTTCCGGAGATCTTCTAGCACCAATTGCATGGTGTGGCCACTGGTGTTCTGTGGTCAGTGCGCTCGGCGCACTTTACCAAACTTTCTGAAATTTTTTTTCCGGAGATCTTTTAGCATCAATTGGACGGTGTGGCTACTGTTGCTCAGTGGTCAGTGCGTCCGGCGTACATCCCCAAATCCTTTTTTTCAGGAGATCTTTTAGCATCAATTGGACGGTGTGGCCACTGTTGCTCAGTGTTCAGTGCATCCGGTGTACAACCCCAAATCTTTTTTTCCGGAGATCTTTTAGCACCAATTGGATGGTGTGGCCACTGTTGTTCTGTGATCAGTGCGTTCGGCGCACTTCACCAAATGCTCTGAAATTTTTTTTTTCGGAGATCTTTTAGCACCAATTGGAGGGTGTGGCCACTGTTGCTCAGTGGTAAGTGCATTCGGCGTACAACCCCAAATCTTTTTTTTTCCGGAGATCTTTTAGCACCAATTGGATGGTGTGGCCACTGTTGTTCTGTGGTTAGTGCGTTCGGCGCACTTCACCAAATTTTTTGAAATTTTTTCCCGGAAATCTTTTAGCACCAATTGGATGGTATGGTCACTGTTGTTCTGTGGTCAGTGCGTTCGGCGCACTTTACCAAACTTTGTGAAATTTTTTTTCCGGAGATCTTTTAGCATCATTTGGACGGTGTGGCCACTGTTGCTCAGTGGTCAGTGCGTCCCGCGTACAAGCCCAAATCCTTTTTTTCAGGAGATCTTTTAGCATCAATTGGACAGTGTGGCCACTGTTGCTCAGTGTTCAGTGCATCCGGCGTACAACCCCAAATCTTTTTTTTCCGGAGATCTCCTAGCACCAATTGGATGGTGTGGCCACTGTTGTTCTGTGGTCAGTGCGTTCGGCGCACTTCACCAAATTTTCTGAAATTTTTTTTCCGGAGATTTTATAGCACCAATTGGACGGTGTGGCTACTGTTGCTCAGTGGTCGGCGCGCTCGGCGCACAACAACAAATTTTCTGAGATTTATTTTCCGGAGATCTTTTAGCACCAAATGGACGGTGTGGCGACTGTTGCTCAGTGGTCAGTGCGTCCGGCGAATAACCACAAATCTTTTTTTTTCGGAGATCTTTTAGCATCTATTGGACGGTGTGGCCACTGTTGCTCAGTGGTCAGTGCATCCGGCGTACAACCCCAAATCTTTTTTTTCCGGAGATCTTCTGGCACCAATTGGACGGTGTGGCCACTGTTGCTCAGTGGTCAGTGCGTCCGGCGTACAACCCCAAATCTTTTTTTTTCCGGAGATTTTTTAGCACCAATTGGGCGGTGTGGCCACTTTTGCTCAGTGGTCAGTGCATCTGGTGTACAAGCCCAAATCTTTTTTTTCCGGAAATCTTATCGCACCAATTGGACGGTGTAGCCACTGTTGCTCAATGGTCAGTGCGTCCGGCGTACAACCCCAAATCTATTTTTTCAGGATCTTTTAGCATCAGCATCAATTGGATGATGTGGCCACTGTTGTTCTGTGGTCTGTGGTTCGGCGCACTTCACCAAATTTTCTGAAATTTTTTTTCTGGAGATCTTCTTGCATCTATTGGACAACAACCCCAAATCTTTTCTTTTCATTAGATCTTTTAGCATCAATTGGACGGTGTGGCCACTGTTGCTCAGTGGTCAGTGCATCCGGTGTACAACCCCAAATCTTTTTTTTCAGGAGATCTTTAAGCATCAATTGGATGGTGTGGTCACTGTTGTTCTGTGGTCAGTGCATTCGGCGCACTTCACCAAATTTTCTAAAATTTTTTGTCTGGAGATCTTCTGGCACCAATTGGACGATGTGGCCACTGTTGCTCAGTGGTCAGTGCGTCCGGCGTACAACCCCAAATATTTTCTTTTCAGGAGATCTTTTAGCATCAATTATATGGTATGGCCACTGTTGTTTTCTGGTCAGTGCGTTCGGCGCACTTCACCAAATTTTCTGAAATTTTTTTTCCGGAGATCTTATAGCACCAATTGGACGGTGTGGCTACTGTTGCTCAGCATACAACCCCAAATATTTTTTCTGGATATCTTTTCGCATCAATTTGGGCGGTGTGGCCACTTTTGCTCAGTGGTCAGTGCATCTGGCGTACAAACCCAAATCTTTCTTTTCAGGAGATCTTTTAGCATCAATTGGATGGTGTGGCCACTGTTGTTCTGTGGTCAGTTTGTTCGGCGCACTTCACCAAATTTTTTGAGATTTTATTTCCGGAGATCTTTTAGCACCAATTGGATGGTGTGGTCAGTGCGTTCGGCGCACTTCACCAAATTTTCTGAAATTTATTTTCTGGAGATCTTTTAGCATTAATTGGACTGTGTGGTCACTGTTGCTCAGTGGTCAGTGCTTCCGGCGAACAACCCCAAATCTTTTTTTCAGGAGATCTTTTAGCACCAATTGGACGGTGTGGCTAATGTTGCTCAGTAGTCAGTGCGTGCGGCGTACAACCCCAAATCTTCTGCAAACATTTTTGCAAATTTTCAGGAACACTTTTTCTGGACATCTTTAGCACCAGCGGTGTGGCCACTCTTGCTCAGTGTTCAGTTTGTGAGGGGTACAACTCCAAATCCTTTTTTTCAGGAGATCTTTTAGCACCAATTGAATGGTGTGGCCACTGCTGTTCTGTGGTCAGTGCGTTCGGCGCACTGCACCAAATTAAACAAATTTTCTCAGGAGATCTTTTAACATCAATTGGATGGTGTGGCTACTGTTGCTCAGTGGTCAGTACGTGCGGCGTACAACCTCAAATCTTCTGCGAACTTTTCTGCAAATTTTGTGGAACATTTTTTCTGGACATCTTTAGCACCAACGATGTGGCCACTGTTGTCCGGCGTACAACCCCAAATCTTTTTTTTCAGGAGATCTTTAAGCATCAATTGGATGGTGTGGCTAATGTTGCTCAGTGGTCGGCGCGTTCGGTGCACAACAACAAATTTCCTGATTTTTTTTTTTCCGGCAATCTTTTAGCACCAATTGGACGGTGTGGCTAATGTTGCTCAGTAGTCAGTGCGTGCGGCGTACAACCCCAAATCTTCTGCAAACATTTTTGCAAATTTTCAGGAACATTTTTTCTGGACATCTTTAGCACCATCGGTGTGGCCACTCTTGCTCAGTGTTCAGTTTGTGAGGGGTACAACTCCAAATCCTTTTTTTCTGGAGATCTTCTAGCATCAATTGGACGGTGTGGCCACTGTTTCGCAGTGGTCAGTACGTGCGGCGTACAACCTCAAATCATCTGCGACCTTTTCTGCAAATTTTGTGGAACATTATTTCTGGATATCTTTAGCACCAGAGGTGTGGCCACTCTTGCTCAGTGTTCAGTTTGTGAGGGGTACAACTCCAAATCCTTTTTTTCAGGAGATCGTTTAGCACCAATTGAATGGTGTGGCTACTGTTGTTCTGTGGTCAGTGAGTTCGGCGCACTGCACCAAATTAAACATTTTTTTTTCAGGAGATCTTTTAACATCAATTGGATGGTGTGGCTACTGTTGCTCAGTGGTCAGTACGTGCGGCGTACAACCTCAAATCATCTGCGACCTTTTCTGCAAATTTTGTGGAACATTTTTTCTGGATATCTTTAGCACCAGCGGTGTGGCCACTCTTGCTCAGTGTTCAGTTTGTGAGGGGTACAACTCCAAATCCTTTTTTTCAGGAGATCGTTTAGCACCAATTGAATGGTGTGGCTACTGTTGTTCTGTGGTCAGTGCGTTCGGCGCACAGCACCAAATTAAACATTTTTTCTTCAGGAGATCTTTTACCATCAATTGGATGGTGTGGCCACTGTTGCTCAGTGGTCAGTACGTGCGGCGTACAACCTCAAATCATCTGCGACCTTTTATGCAAATTTTGTGGAACATTTTTTCTGGATATCTTTAGCACCAGCGGTGTGGCCACTCTTGCTCAGTGTTCAGTTTGTGAGGGGTACAACTCCAAATCCTTTTTTTCAGGAGATCTTTTAGCACAAATTGAATGGTGTGGCCACTGTTGTTCTGTGGTCAGTGCGTTCGGCGCACTGCACCAAATTAAACATTTTTTTTTCAGTAGATCTTTTAGCATCAATTGGATGGTGTGGCTACTGTTGCTCAGTGGTCAGTACGTGCGGCGTACAACCTCAAATCATCTGCGACCTTTTCTGCAAATTTTGTGGAACACTTTTTCTGGATATCTTTAGCACCAGCGGTGTGGCCACTCTTGCTCAGTGTTCAGTTTGTGAAGGGTACAACTCCAAATCCTTTTTTTCAGGAGATCTTTTAGCACCAATTGAATGGTGTGGCCACTGTTGTTCTGTGGTCAGTGCGTTCGGCGCACTGCACCAAATTAAACATTTTTTTTTCAGTAGATCTTTTAGCATCAATTGGATGGTGTGGCTACTGTTGCTCAGTGGTCAGTACGTGCGGCGTACAACCTCAAATCATCTGCGACCTTTTCTGCAAATTTTGTGGAACATTTTTTCTGGATATCTTTAGCACCAGCGGTGTGGCCACTCTTGCTCTGTGTTCAGTTTGTGAAGGGTACAACTCCAAATCCTTTTTTTCAGGAGATCTTTTAGCACCAATTGAATGGTGTGGCCACTGTTGTTCTGTGGTCAGTACGTGCGGCGTACAACCTCAAATCATCTGCGACCTTTTCTGCAAATTTTGTGGAACATTTTTTCTGGATATCTTTAGCACCAGCGGTGTGGCCACTCTTGCTCAGTGTTCAGTTTGTGAGGGGTACAACTCCAAATCCTTTTTTTCAGGAGATCTTTTAGCACAAATTGAATGGTGTGGCCACTGTTGTTCTGTGGTCAGTGCGTTCGGCGCACTGCACCAAATTAAACATTTTTTTTTCAGTAGATCTTTTAGCATCAATTGGATGGTGTGGCTACTGTTGCTCAGTGGTCAGTACGTGCGGCGTACAACCTCAAATCATCTGCGACCTTTTCTGCAAATTTTGTGGAACATTTTTTCTGGATATCTTTAGCACCAGCGGTGTGGCCACTCTTGCTCTGTGTTCAGTTTGTGAAGGGTACAACTCCAAATCCTTTTTTTCAGGAGATCTTTTAGCACCAATTGAATGGTGTGGCCACTGTTGTTCTGTGGTCAGTGCGTTCGGCGCACAGCACCAAATTAAACATTTTTTCTTCAGGAGATCTTTTAGCATCAATTGGATGGTGTGGCTACTGTTGCTCAGTGGTCAGTACGTGCGGCGTACAACCTCAAATCATCTGCGACCTTTTCTGCAAATTTTGTGGAACATTTTTTCTGGATATCTTTAGCACCAGCGGTGTGGCCACTCTTGCTGAGTGTTCAGTTTGTGAAGGGTACAACTCCAAATCCTTTTTTTCAGGAGATCGTTTAGCACCAATTGAATGGTGTGGCTACTGTTGTTCTGTGGTCAGTGCGTTCGGCGCACAGCACCAAATTAAACATTTTTTCTTCAGGAGATCTTTTACCATCAATTGGATGGTGTGGCCACTGTTGCTCAGTGGTCAGTACGTGCGGCGTACAACCTCAAATCATCTGCGACCTTTTATGCAAATTTTGTGGAACATTTTTTCTGGATATCTTTAGCACCAGCGGTGTGGCCACTCTTGCTCAGTGTTCAGTTTGTGAGGGGTACAACTCCAAATCCTTTTTTTCAGGAGATCTTTTAGCACAAATTGAATGGTGTGGCCACTGTTGTTCTGTGGTCAGTGCGTTCGGCGCACTGCACCAAATTAAACATTTTTTTTTCAGTAGATCTTTTAGCATCAATTGGATGGTGTGGCTACTGTTGCTCAGTGGTCAGTACGTGCGGCGTACAACCTCAAATCATCTGCGACCTTTTCTGCAAATTTTGTGGAACATTTTTTCTGGATATCTTTAGCACCAGCGGTGTGGCCACTCTTGCTCTGTGTTCAGTTTGTGAGTGGTACAGCTCCAAATCCTTTTTTCAGGAGATCATTTAGCACCAATTGAATGGTGTGGCCACTGTTGTTCTGTGGTCAGTGCGTTCGGCGCACTGCAACAAATTAAAAAAAAAATTTTCAGGAGATCTTTCAACATCAATTGGATGGTGTGGTTACTGTTGCTCAGTGGTCAGTACGTGCGGCGTACAACCTCAAATCATCTGCGACCTTTTCTGCAAATTTTGTGGAACATTTTTTCTGGATATCTTTAGCACCAGCGGTGTGCCCACTCTTGCTCAGTGTTCAGTTTGTGAGGGGTACAACTCCAAATCCTTTTTTTCAGGAGATCTTTTAGCACCAATTGAATGGTGTGGCCACTGTTGTTCTGTGGTCAGTGCGTTCGGCGCACTGCACCAAATTAAAAATTTTTTTTTCAGGAGATCTTTTAACATCAATTGGATGGTGTGGCTACTGTTGCTCAGTGGTCAGTACGTGCGGCGTACAACCTCAAATCTTCTGCAACCTTTTCTGCAAATTTTGTGGAACATTTTTTCTGGACATCTTTAGCACCAGCGGTGTGGCCACTCTTGCTCAGTGTTCAGTTTGTGAGGGGTACAACTCCAAATCCTTTTTTTCAGGAGATCTTTTACCACCAATTGGATGGTGTGGCTACTGTTGCTCAGTGGTCAGTACGTGCGGCGTACAACCTCAAATCATCTGCGACCTTTTCTGCAAATTTTGTGGAACACTTTTTCTGGATATCTTTAGCACCAGCGGTGTGGCCACTCTTGCTCAGTGTTCAGTTTGTGAAGGGTACAACTCCAAATCCTTTTTTTCAGGAGATCTTTTAGCACCAATTGAATGGTGTGGCCACTGTTGTTCTGTGGTCAGTGCGTTCGGCGCACTGCACCAAATTAAAATTTTTTTTTCAGGAGATCTTTTAACATCAATTGGATGGTGTGGCTACTGTTGCTCAGTGGTCAGTACGAGCGGCGTACAACCTCAAATCATCTGCGACCTTTTCTGCAAATTTTGTGGAACATTTTTTCTGGATATCTTTAGCACCAGCGGTGTGGCCACTCTTGCTCAGTGTTCAGTTTGTGAGGGGTACAACTCCAAATCCTTTTTTTCAGGAGATCGTTTAGCACCAATTGAATTGTGTGGCTACTGTTGTTCTGTGGTCAGTGCGTTCGGCGCACTGCACCAAATTAAAAAAATTTTCTCAGGAGATCTTTTAACATCAATTGGATGGTGTGGCTACTGTTGCTCAGTGGTCAGTACGTGCGGCGTACAACCTCAAATCATCTGCGACCTTTTCTGCAAATTTTGTGGAACATTTTTTCTGGATATCTTTAGCACCAGCGGTGTGGCCACTCTTGCTCAGTGTTCAGTTTGTGAGCGGTACAACTCCAAATCCTTTTTTTCAGGAGATCTTTTAGCACCAATTGAATGGTGTGACCACTGTTGTTCTGTTGTTTGTTCAAACCAAATTAAAAATTTTTTTTTCAGGAGATCTTTTAACATCAATTGGATTGTGTGGCTACTGTTGCTCAGTGGTCAGTACGTGCGGCGTACAACCTCAAATCTTCTGCGACCTTTTCTGCAAATTTTGTGGAACATTTTTTCTGGACATCTTTAGCACCAGCGGTGTGGCCACTCTTGCTCAGTGTTCAGTTTGTGAGGGGTACAACTCCAAATCCTTTTTTTCAGGAGATCGTTTAGCACCAATTGAATGGTGTGGCTACTGTTGTTCTGTGGTCAGTGCGTTCGGCGCACTGCACCAAATTAAAAAAAAATTTTTCAGGAGATCTTTTACCATCAATTGGATGGTGTGGCTACTGTTGCTCAGTGGTCAGTACGAGCGGCGTACAACCACAAATCATCTGCGACCTTTTCTGCAAATTTTGTGGAACATTTTTTCTGGATATCTTTAGCACCAGCGGTGTGGCCACTCTTGCTCAGTGTTCAGTTTGTGAGGGGTACAACTCCAAATCCTTTTTTTCAGGAGATCGTTTAGCACCAATTGAATGGTGTGGCCACTGTTGTTCTGTTTTCAGTGCGTTCGGCGCACTGTACCAAATTAAAAAAAAATTTTTCAGGAGATCTTTTACCATCAATTGGATGGTGTGGTTACTGTTGCTCAGTGGTCAGTACGTGCGGCGTACAACCTCAAATCATCTGCGACCTTTTCTGCAAATTTTGTGTAACATTTTTTCTGGATATCTTTAGCACCAGCGGTGTGGCCACTCTTGCTCAGTGTTCAGTTTGTGAGGGGTACAACTCCAAATCCTTTTTTTCAGGAGATCTTTTAGCACCAATTGAATGGTGTGGCCACTGTTGTTCTGTGGTCAGTGCGTTCGGCGCACTGTACCAAATTAAAAAAAAATTTTTCAGGAGATCTTTTACCATCAATTGGATGGTGTGGCTACTGTTGCTCAGTGGTCAGTACGTGCGGCGTACAACCTCAAATCTTCTGCGACCTTTTCTGCAAATTTTGTGGAACATTTTTTCTGGACATCTTTAGCACCAGCGGTGTGGCCACTCTTGCTCAGTGTTCAGTTTGTGAGGGGTACAACTCCAAATCCTTTTTTTCAGGAGATCGTTTAGCACCAATTGAATGGTGTGGCTACTGTTGTTCTGTGGTCAGTGCGTTCGGCGCACTGTACCAAATTAAAAAAAAATTTTTCAGGAGATCTTTTACCATCAATTGGATGGTGTGGTTACTGTTGCTCAGTGGTCAGTACGTGCGGCGTACAACCTCAAATCATCTGCGACCTTTTCTGCAAATTTTGTGGAACATTTTTTCTGGATATCTTTAGCACCAGCGGTGTGCCCACTCTTGCTCAGTGTTCAGTTTGTGAGGGGTACAACTCCAAATCCTTTTTTTCAGGAGATCTTTTAGCACCAATTGAATGGTGTGGCCACTGTTGTTCTGTGGTCAGTGCGTTCGGCGCACTGCACCAAATTAAAAATTTTTTTTTCAGGAGATCTTTTAACATCAATTGGATGGTGTGGCTACTGTTGCTCAGTGGTCAGTACGTGCGGCGTACAACCTCAAATCTTCTGCAACCTTTTCTGCAAATTTTGTGGAACATTTTTTCTGGACATCTTTAGCACCAGCGGTGTGGCCACTCTTGCTCAGTGTTCAGTTTGTGAGGGGTACAACTCCAAATCCTTTTTTTCAGGAGATCTTTTAGCACCAATTGAATCATGTGACCACTATTGTTCTGTGGTCAGTGCGTTCGGCGCACTGCACCAAATTAAAAATTTTTTTTTCAGGAGATCTTTTAACATCAATTGGATGGTGTGGCTACTGTTGCTCAGTGGTCAGTACGTGCGGCGTACAACCTCAAATCTTCTGCGACCTTTTCTGCAAATTTTGTGGAACATTTTTTCTGGATATCTTTAGCACCAGCGGTGTGGCCACTCTTGCTCAGTGTTCAGTTTGTGAGGGGTACAACTCCAAATCCTTTTTTTCAGGAGATCGTTTAGCACCAATTGAATGGTGTGGCTACTGTTGTTCTGTGGTCAGTGCGTTGGGCGCACTGCACCAAATTAAAAAAAAAATTTTCAGGAGATCTTTTACCATCAATTGGATGGTGTGGCTACTGTTGCTCAGTGGTCAGTACGTGCGGCGTACAACCTCAAATCATCTGCGACCTTTTCTGCAAATTTTGTGGAACATTTTTTCTGGATATCTTTAGCACCAGCGGTGTGGCCACTCTTGCTCAGTGTTCAGTTTGTGAGCGGTACAACTCCAAATCCTTTTTTTCAGGAGATCTTTTAGCACCAATTGAATGGTGTGACCACTGTTGTTCTGTTGTTTGTTCAAACCAAATTAAACATTTTTTTTTCAGGAGATCTTTTAACATCAATTGGATTGTGTGGCTACTGTTGCTCAGTGGTCAGTACGTGCGGCGTACAACCTCAAATCTTCTGCGACCTTTTCTGCAAATTTTGTGGAACATTTTTCTGGACATCTTTAGCACCAGCGGTGTGGCCACTCTTGCTCAGTGTTCAGTTTGTGAGGGGTACAACTCCAAATCCTTTTTTTCAGGAGATCGTTTAGCACCAATTGAATGGTGTGGCTACTGTTGTTCTGTGGTCAGTGCGTTCGGCGCACTGCACTAAATTAAAAAAAAATTTTTCAGGAGATCTTTTACCATCAATTGGATGGTGTGGCTACTGTTGCTCAGTGGTCAGTACGAGCGGCGTACAACCACAAATCATCTGCGACCTTTTCTGCAAATTTTGTGGAACATTTTTTCTGGATATCTTTAGCACCATCGGTGTGGCCACTCTTGCTCAGTGTTCAGTTTGTGAGGGGTACAACTCCAAATCCTTTTTTTCAGGAGATCGTTTAGCACCAATTGAATGGTGTGGCCACTGTTGTTCTGTGGTCAGTGCGTTCGGCGCACTGTACCAAATTAAAAAAAAATTTTTCAGGAGATCTTTTACCATCAATTGGATGGTGTGGTTACTGTTGCTCAGTGGTCAGTACGTGCGGCGTACAACCTCAAATCATCTGCGACCTTTTCTGCAAATTTTGTGGAACATTTTTTCTGGATATCTTTAGCACCAGCGGTGTGCCCACTCTTGCTCAGTGTTCAGTTTGTGAGGGGTACAACTCCAAATCCTTTTTTTCAGGAGATCGTTTAGCACCAATTGAATGGTGTGGCTACTGTTGTTCTGTGGTCAGTGCGTTCGGCGCACTGTACCAAATTAAAAAAAAATTTTTCAGGAGATCTTTTACCATCAATTGGATGGTGTGGTTACTGTTGCTCAGTGGTCAGTACGTGCGGCGTACAACCTCAAATCATCTGCGACCTTTTCTGCAAATTTTGTGGAACATTTTTTCTGGACATCTTTAGCACCAGCGGTGTGGCCACTCTTGCTCAGTGTTCAGTTTGTGAGGGGTACAACTCCAAATCCTTTTTTTCAGGAGATCGTTTAGCACCAATTGAATGGTGTGGCTACTGTTGTTCTGTGGTCAGTGCGTTCGGCGCACTGTACCAAATTAAAAAAAAATTTTTCAGGAGATCTTTTACCATCAATTGGATGGTGTGGTTACTGTTGCTCAGTGGTCAGTACGTGCGGCGTACAACCTCAAATCATCTGCGACCTTTTCTGCAAATTTTGTGGAACATTTTTTCTGGATATCTTTAGCACCATCGGTGTGGCCACTCTTGCTCAGTGTTCAGTTTGTGAGGGGTACAACTCCAAATCCTTTTTTTCAGGAGATCGTTTAGCACCAATTGAATGGTGTGGCCACTGTTGTTCTGTGGTCAGTGCGTTCGGCGCACTGTACCAAATTAAAAAAAAATTTTTCAGGAGATCTTTTACCATCAATTGGATGGTGTGGTTACTGTTGCTCAGTGGTCAGTACGTGCGGCGTACAACCTCAAATCATCTGCGACCTTTTCTGCAAATTTTGTGGAACATTTTTTCTGGATATCTTTAGCACCAGCGGTGTGCCCACTCTTGCTCAGTGTTCAGTTTGTGAGGGGTACAACTCCAAATCCTTTTTTTCAGGAGATCTTTTAGCACCAATTGAATGGTGTGGCCACTGTTGTTCTGTGGTCAGTGCGTTCGGCGCACTGTACCAAATTAAAAAAAAATTTTTCAGGAGATCTTTTACCATCAATTGGATGGTGTGGCTACTGTTGCTCAGTGGTCAGTACGTGCGGCGTACAACCTCAAATCTTCTGCGACCTTTTCTGCAAATTTTGTGGAACATTTTTTCTGGACATCTTTAGCACCAGCGGTGTGGCCACTCTTGCTCAGTGTTCAGTTTGTGAGGGGTACAACTCCAAATCCTTTTTTTCAGGAGATCGTTTAGCACCAATTGAATGGTGTGGCTACTGTTGTTCTGTGGTCAGTGCGTTCGGCGCACTGTACCAAATTAAAAAAAAATTTTTCAGGAGATCTTTTACCATCAATTGGATGGTGTGGTTACTGTTGCTCAGTGGTCAGTACGTGCGGCGTACAACCTCAAATCATCTGCGACCTTTTCTGCAAATTTTGTGGAACATTTTTTCTGGATATCTTTAGCACCAGCGGTGTGCCCACTCTTGCTCAGTGTTCAGTTTGTGAGGGGTACAACTCCAAATCCTTTTTTTCAGGAGATCGTTTAGCACCAATTGAATGGTGTGGCTACTGTTGTTCTGTGGTCAGTGCGTTCGGCGCACTGTACCAAATTAAAAAAAAATTTTTCAGGAGATCTTTTACCATCAATTGGATGGTGTGGCTACTGTTGCTCAGTGGTCAGTACGTGCGGCGTACAACCTCAAATCTTCTGCGACCTTTTCTGCAAATTTTGTGGAACATTTTTTCTGGACATCTTTAGCACCAGCGGTGTGGCCACTCTTGCTCAGTGTTCAGTTTGTGAGGGGTA
This sequence comes from Xylota segnis, assembly GCA_963583995.1. NCBI lineage: Eukaryota > Metazoa > Arthropoda > Insecta > Diptera > Syrphidae > Xylota > Xylota segnis. The sequence goes on along the minus strand of OY757236.1, from coordinate 101,556,335 downwards.
CAACTCCAAATCCTTTTTTTCAGGAGATCGTTTAGCACCAATTGAATGGTGTGGCTACTGTTGTTCTGTGGTCAGTGCGTTCGGCGCACTGCGCCAAATTAAAAAAATTTTTTCAGGAGATCCTTTAACATCAATTGGATGGTGTGGCTACTGTTGTTCAGTGGTCAGTACGTGCGGCGTACAACCTCAAATCATCTGCGACCTTTTCTGCAAATTTTGTGGAACATTTTTTCTGGATATCTTTAGCACCAGCGGTGTGGCCACTCTTGCTCAGTGTTCAGTTTGTGAGCGGTACAACTCCAAATCCTTTTTTTCAGGAGATCTTTTAGCACCAATTGAATGGTGTGACCACTGTTGTTCTGTTGTTTGTTCAAACCAAATTGAAAATTTTTTTTTCAGGAGATCTTTTAACATCAATTGGATTGTGTGGCTACTGTTGCTCAGTGGTCAGTACGTGCGGCGTACAACCTCAAATCTTCTGCGACCTTTTCTGCAAATTTTGTGGAACATTTTTTCTGGACATCTTTAGCACCAGCGGTGTGGCCACTCTTGCTCAGTGTTCAGTTTGTGAGGGGTACAACTCCAAATCCTTTTTTTCAGGAGATCGTTTAGCACCAATTGAATGGTGTGGCTACTGTTGTTCTGTGGTCAGTGCGTTCGGCGCACTGTACTAAATTAAACAAAAATTTTTCAGGAGATCTTTTACCATCATTTGGATGGTGTGGCTACTGTTGCTCAGTGGTCAGTACGAGCGGCGTACAACCACAAATCATCTGCGACCTTTTCTGCAAATTTTGTGGAACATTTTTTCTGGATATCTTTAGCACCAGCGGTGTGGCCACTCTTGCTCAGTGTTCAGTTTGTGAGGGGTACAACTCCAAATCCTTTTTTTCAGGAGATCGTTTAGCATTAATTGAATGGTGTGGCTACTGTTGTTCTGTGGTCAGTGCGTTCGGCGCACTGCACCAAATTAAAAAAAATTTTCAGGAGATCTTTTACCATCAATTGGATGGTGTGGCTACTGTTGCTCAGTGGTCAGTACGTGCGGCGTACAACCTCAAATCATCTGCGACCTTTTCTGCAAATTTTGTGGAACATTTTTTCTGGATATCTTTAGCACCAGCGGTGTGGCCACTCTTGCTCAGTGTTCAGTTTGTGAGGGGTACAACTCCAAATCCTTTTTTTTAGGAGATCGTTTAGCACCAACTGAATGGTGTGGCTACTGTTGTTCTGTGGTCAGTGCGTTCGGCGCACTGCACCAAATTAAACATTTTTTTTTCAGGAGATCTTTTAACATCAATTGGATTATGTGGCTACTGTTGCTCAGTGGTCAGTACGTGCGGCGTACAACCTCAAATCATCTGCGACCTTTTCTGCAAATTTTGTGGAACATTTTTTCTGGATATCTTTAGCACCAGCGGTGTGGCCACTCTTGCTCAGTGTTCAGTTTGTGAGGGGTACAACTCCAAATCCTTTTTTTCAGGAGATCGTTTAGCACCAATTGAATGGTGTGGCTACTGTTGTTCTGTGGTCAGTGCGTTCGGCGCACTGCACCAAATTAAAAAAATTTTCTCAGGAGATCTTTTAACATCAATTGGATGGTGTGGCTACTGTTGCTCAGTGGTCAGTACGTGCGGCGTACAACCTCAAATCATCTGCGACCTTTTCTGCAAATTTTGTGGAACATTTTTTCTGGATATCTTTAGCACCAGCGGTGTGGCCACTCTTGCTCAGTGTTCAGTTTGTGAGGGGTACAACTCCAAATCCTTTTTTTCAGGAGATCGTTTAGCACCAATTGAATGGTGTGGCTACTGTTGTTCTGTGGTCAGTGCGTTCGGCGCACTGCACCAAATTAAAAAATTATTTTCAGGAGATCTTTTAACATCAATTGGATGGTGTGGCTACTGTTGCTCAGTGGTCAGTACGAGCGGCGTACAACCTCAAATCATCTGCGACCTTTTCTGCAAATTTTGTGGAACATTTTTTCTGCATATCTTTAGCACCAGCGGTGTGGCCACTCTTGCTCAGTGTTCAGTTTGTGAGGGGTACAACTCCAAATCCTTTTTTTTAATAGATCGTTTAGCACCAATTGAATGGTGTGGCTACTGTTGTTCTGTGGTCAGTGCGTTCGGCGCACTGCACCAAATTAAAAAAATTTTCTCAGGAGATCTTTTAACATCAATTGGATGGTGTGGCTACTGTTGCTCAGTGGTCAGTACGTGCGGCGTACAAACTCAAATCATCTGCGACCTTTTCTGCAAATTTTGTGGAACATTTTTTCTGGATATCTTTAGCACCAGCGGTGTGGCCACTCTTGCTCAGTGTTCAGTTTGTGAGGGGTACAACTCCAAATCCTTTTTTTCAGGAGATCTTTTAGCACCAATTGAATGGTGTGGCCACTGTTGTTCTGTGGTCAGTGCGTTCGGCGCACTGCACCAAATTAAATTTTTTTTTTTCAGGAGATCTTTTAACATCAATTGGATGGTGTGGCTACTGTTGCTCAGTGGTCAGTACGAGCGGCGTACAACCTCAAATCATCTGCGACCTTTTCTGCAAATTTTGTGGAACATTTTTTCTGGATATCTTTAGCACCAGCGGTGTGGCCACTCTTGCTCAGTGTTCAGTTTGTGAGGGGTACAACTCCAAATCCTTTTTTTCAGGAGATCGTTTAGCACCAATTGAATGGTGTGGCTACTGTTGTTCTGTGGTCAGTGCGTTCGGCGCACTGCACCAAATTAAAAAAAAAATTTTCAGGAGATCTTTTACCATCAATTGGATGGTGTGGCTACTGTTGCTCAGTGGTCAGTACGAGCGGCGTACAACCTCAAATCATCTGCGAACTTTTCTGCAAATTTTGTGGAACATTTTTTCTGGATATCTTTAGCACCAGCGGTGTGGCCACTCTTGCTCAGTGTTCAGTTTGTGAGGGGTACAACTCCAAATCCTTTTTTTCAGGAGATCGTTTAGCACCAATTGAATGGTGTGGCTACTGTTGTTCTGTGGTCAGTGCGTTCGGCGCACTGCACCAAATTAAAAAATTTTTTTCAGGAGATCTTTTAACATCAATTGGATGGTGTGGCTACTGTTGCTCAGTGGTCAGTACGTGCGGCGTACAACCTCAAATCATCTGCGACCTTTTCTGCAAATTTTGTGGAACATTTTTTCTGGATATCTTTAGCACCAGCGGTGTGGCCACTCTTGCTCAGTGTTCAGTTTGTGAGGGGTACAACTCCAAATCCTTTTTTTTAGGAGATCGTTTAGCACCAACTGAATGGTGTGGCTACTGTTGTTCTGTGGTCAGTGCGTTCGGCGCACTGCACCAAATTAAACATTTTTTTTTCAGGAGATCTTTTAACATCAATTGGATTATGTGGCTACTGTTGCTCAGTGGTCAGTACGTGCGGCGTACAACCTCAAATCATCTGCGACCTTTTCTGCAAATTTTGTGGAACATTTTTTCTGGATATCTTTAGCACCAGCGGTGTGGCCACTCTTGCTCAGTGTTCAGTTTGTGAGGGGTACAACTCCAAATCCTTTTTTTCAGGAGATCGTTTAGCACCAATTGAATGGTGTGGCTACTGTTGTTCTGTGGTCAGTGCGTTCGGCGCACTGCACCAAATTAAAAAAATTTTCTCAGGAGATCTTTTAACATCAATTGGATGGTGTGGCTACTGTTGCTGAGTGGTCGGTACGTGCGGCGTACAACCTCAAATCATCTGCTACCTTTTCTGCAAATTTTGTGGAACATTTTTTCTGGATATCTTTAGCACCAGCGGTGTGGCCACTTTTGCTCAGTGTTCAGTTTGTGAGGGGTACAACTCCAAATCCTTTTTTTCAGGAGATCTTTTAGCACCAACTGAATGGTGTGGCCACTGTTGTTCTGTGGTCAGTGCGTTCGGCGCACTGCACCAAATTAAAAAAATTTTTTTCAAGAAATCTTTTAACATCAATTGGATGGTGTGGCTACTGTTGCTCAGTGGTCAGTACGAGCGGCGTACACCTCAAATCATCTGCGACCTTTTCTGCAAATTTTGTGGAACATTTTTTCTGCATATCTTTAGCACCAGCGGTGTGGCCACTCTTGCTCAGTGTTCAGTTTGTGAGGGGTACAACTCCAAATCCTTTTTTTTAGGAGATCGTTTAGCACCAATTGAATGGTGTGGCTACTGTTGTTCTGTGGTCAGTGCGTTCGGCGCACTGTACCAAATTAAAAAAATTTTCTCAGGAGATCTTTTAACATCAATTGGATGGTGTGGCTACTGTTGCTCAGTGGTCAGTACGTGCGGCGTACAACCTCAAATCATCTGCGACCTTTTCTGCAAATTTTGTGGAACATTTTTTCTGGATATCTTTAGCACCAGCGGTGTGGCCACTCTTGCTCAGTGTTCAGTTTGTGAGCGGTACAACTCCAAATCCTTTTTTTCAGGAGATCTTTTAGCACCAATTGAATGGTGTGACCACTGTTGTTCTGTGGTCAGTGCGTTCGGCGCACTGCACCAAATTAAAAATTTTTTTTTCAGGAGATCTTTTAACATCAATTGGATGGTGTGGCTACTGTTGCTCAGTGGTCAGTACGAGCGGCGTACAACCTCAAATCATCTGCGACCTTTCTGCAAATTTTGTGGAACATTTTTTCTGGATATCTTAAGCACCAGCGGTGTGGCCACTCTTGCTCAGTGTTCAGTTTGTGAGGGGTACAACTCCAAATCCTTTTTTTCAGGAGATCTTTTAGCACCAATTGAATGGTGTGGCCACTGTTGTTCTGTGGTCAGTGCGTTCGGCGCACTGCACCAAATTAAAAATTTTTTTTTCAGGAGATCTTTTAACATCAATTGGATGGTGTGGCTACTGTTGCTCAGTGGTCAGTACGAGCGGCGTACAACCTCAAATCATCTGCGACCTTTCTGCAAATTTTGTGGAACATTTTTTCTGGATATCTTTAGCACCAGCGGTGTGGCCACTCTTGCTCAGTGTTCAGTTTGTGAGGGGTACAACTCCAAATCCTTTTTTTCAGCAGATCGTTTAGCACCAATTGAATGGTGTGGCTACTGTTGTTCTGTGGTCAGTGCGTTCGGCGAACTGCACCAAATTAAAAAAATTTTTTCAGGAGATCTTTTAACATCAATTGGATGGTGTGGCTACTGTTGCTCAGTGGTCAGTACGTGCGGCGTACAACCTCAAATCATCTGCGAACTTTTCTGCAAATTTTGTGGAACATTTTTTCTGGATATCTTTAGCACCAGCGGTGTGGCCACTCTTGCTCAGTGTTCAGTTTGTGAGGGGTACAACTCCAAATCCTTTTTCTCAGGAGATCGTTTAGCACCAATTGAATGGTGTGGCTACTGTTGATCTGTGGTCAGTGCGTTCGGCGCACTGCACCAAATTAAAAATTTTTTTTCAGGAGATCTTTTAACATCAATTGGATGGTGTGGCTACTGTTGCTCAGTGGTCAGTACGTGCGGCGTACAACCTCAAATCATCTGCGACCTTTTCTGCAAATTTTGTGGAACATTTTTTCTGGATATCTTTAGCACCAGCGGTGTGGCCACTCTTGCTCAGTGTTCAGTTTGTGAGGGGTACAACTCCAAATCCTTTTTTTAGGAGATCGTTTAGCACCAACTGAATGGTGTGGCTACTGTTGTTCTGTGGTCAGTGCGTTCGGCGCACTGCACCAAATTAAACATTTTTTTTTCAGGAGATCTTTTAACATCAATTGGATTGTGTGGCTACTGTTGCTCAGTGGTCAGTACGTGCGGCGTACAACCTCAAATCATCTGCGACCTTTTCTGCAAATTTTGTGGAACATTTTTTCTGGATATCTTTAGCACCAGCGGTGTGGCCACTCTTGCTCAGTGTTCAGTTTGTGAGGGGTACAACTCCAAATCCTTTTTTTCAGGAGATCGTTTAGCACCAATTGAATGGTGTGGCTACTGTTGTTCTGTGGACAGTGCGTTCGGCGCACTGCACCAAATTAAAAAAATTTTCTCACGAGATCTTTTAACATCAATTGGATGGTGTGGCTACTGTTGCTGAGTGGTCGGTACGTGCGGCGTACAACCTCAAATCATCTGCGACCTTTTCTGCAAATTTTGTGGAACATTTTTTCTGGATATCTTTAGCACCAGCGGTGTGGCCACTTTTGCTCAGTGTTCAGTTTGTGAGGGGTACAACTCCAAATCCTTTTTTTCAGGAGATCTTTTAGCACCAACTGAATGGTGTGGCCACTGTTGTTCTGTGGTCAGTGCGTTCGGCGCACTGCACCAAATTAAAAAAATTTTTTTCAGGAGATCTTTTAACATCAATTGGATGGTGTGGCTACTGTTGCTCAGTGGTCAGTACGAGCGGCGTACACCTCAAATCATCTGCGACCTTTTCTGCAAATTTTGTGGAACATTTCTTCTGCATATCTTTAGCACCAGCGGTGTGGCCACTCTTGCTCAGTGTTCAGTTTGTGAGGGCTACAACTCCAAATCCTTTTTTTTCAGGAGATCGTTTAGCACCAATTGAATGGTGTGGCTACTGTTGTTCTGTGGTCAGTGCGTTCGGCGCACTGTACCAAATTAAAAAAAATTTCTCAGGAGATCTTTTAACATCAATTGGATGGTGTGGCTACTGTTGCTCAGTGGTCAGTACGTGCGGCGTACAACCTCAAATCATCTGCGACCTTTTCTGCAAATTTTGTGGAACATTTTTTCTGGATATCTTTAGCACCAGCGGTGTGGCCACTCTTGCTCAGTGTTCAGTTTGTGAGGGGTACAACTCCAAATCCTTTTTTTCAGGAGATCTTTTAGCACCAATTGAATGGTGTGGCCACTGTTGTTCTGTGGTCAGTGCGTTCGGCTCACTGCACCAAATTAAAAATTTTTTTTTCAGGAGATCTTTTAACATCAATTGGATGGTGTGGCTACTGTTGCTCAGTGGTCAGTACGAGCGGCGTACAACCTCAAATCATCTGCGACCTTTTCTGCAAATTTTGTGGAACATTTTTTCTGGATATCTTAAGCACCAGCGGTGTGGCCACTCTTGCTCAGTGTTCAGTTTGTGAGGGGTACAACTCCAAATCCTTTTTTTCAGGAGATCGTTTAGCACCAATTGAATGGTGTGGCCACTGTTGTTCTGTGGTCAGTGCGTTCGGCGCACTGCACCAAATTAAACATTTTTTTTTCAGGAGATCTTTTAACATCAATTGGATTGTGTGGCTACTGTTGCTCAGTGGTCAGTACGTGCGGCGTACAACCTCAAATCATCTGCGACGTTTTCTGCAAATTTTGTGGAACATTTTTTCTGGATATCTTTAGCACCAGCGGTGTGGCCACTCTTGCTCAGTGTTCAGTTTGTGAGGGGTACAACTCCAAATCCTTTTTTTCAGGAGATCGTTTAGCACCAATTGAATGGTGTGGCTACTGTTGTTCTGTGGTCAGTGCGTTCGGCGCACTGCACCAAATTAAAAAATTTTTTTCCAGAGATCTTTTAACATCAATTGGATGGTGTGGCTACTGTTGCTCAGTGGTCAGTACGTGCGGCGTACAACCTCAAATCATCTGCGACCTTTTCTGCAAATTTTGTGGAACATTTTTTCTGGATATCTTAAGCACCAGCGGTGTGGCCACTCTTGCTCAGTGTTCAGTTTGTGAGGGGTACAACTCCAAATCCTTTTTTTCAGGAGATCGTTTAGCACCAATTGAATGGTGTGGCTACTGTTGTTCTGTGGTCAGTGCGTTCGGCGCACTGCACCAAATAAAAAAAAAATTTTTCAGGAGATCTTTTACCATCAATTGGATGGTGTGGCTACTGTTGCTCAGTGGTCAGTACGAGCGGCGTACAACCTCAAATCATCTGCGAACTTTTCTGCAAATGTTGTGGAACATTTTTTCTGGATATCTTTAGCACCAGCGGTGTGGCCACTCTTGCTCAGTGTTCAGTTTGTGAGGGGTACAACTCCAAATCCTTTTTCTCAGGAGATCGTTTAGCACCAATTGAATGGTGTGGCTACTGTTGTTCTGTGGTCAGTGCGTTCGGCGCACTGCACCAAATTAAAAAATTTTTTTCAGGAGATCTTTTAACATCAATTGGATGGTGTGGCTACTGTTGCTCAGTGGTCAGTACGTGCGGCGTACAACCTCAAATCATCTGCGACCTTTTCTGCAAATTTTGTGGAACATTTTTTCTGGATATCGTTAGCACCAGCGGTGTGGCCACTCTTGCTCAGTGTTCAGTTTGTGAGGGGTACAACTCCAAATCCTTTTTTTCAGGAGATCTTTTAGCACCAATTGAATGGTGTGGCCACTGTTGTTCTGTGGTCAGTGCGTTCGGCGCACTGTACCAAATTAAAAATTTTTTTCTCAGGAGATCTTTTAACATCAATTGGATTGTGTGGCTACTGTTGCTCAGTGGTCAGTACGTGCGGCGTACAACCTCAAATCTTCTGCGACCTTTTCTGCAAATTTTGTGGAACATTTTTTCTGGACATCTTTAGCACCAGCGGTGTGGCCACTCTTGCTCAGTGTTCAGTTTGTGAGGGGTACAACTCCAAATCCTTTTTTTCAGGAGATCGTTTAGCACCAATTGAATGGTGTGGCTACTGTTGCTCAGTGGTCAGTACGTGCGGCGTACAACCTCAAATCATCTGCGACCTTTTCTGCAAATTTTGTGGAACATTTTTTCTGGACATCTTTAGCACCAGCGGTGTGGCCACTCTTGCTCAGTGTTCAGTTTGTGAGGGGTACAACTCCAAATCCTTTTTTTCAGGAGATCTTTTACCACCAATTGGATGGTGTGGCTACTGTTGCTCAGTGGTCAGTACGTGCGGCGTACAACCTCAAATCATCTGCGACCTTTTCTGCAAATTTTGTGGAACACTTTTTCTGGATATCTTTAGCACCAGCGGTGTGGCCACTCTTGCTCAGTGTTCAGTTTGTGAGGGGTACAACTCCAAATCCTTTTTTTCAGGAGATCTTTTAGCACCAATTGAATGGTGTGGCCACTGTTGTTCTGTGGTCAGTGCGTTCGGCGCACTGCACCAAATTAAAAATTTTTTTTTCAGGAGATCTTTTAACATCAATTGGATGGTGTGGCTACTGTTGCTCAGTGGTCAGTACGAGCGGCGTACAACCTCAAATCATCTGCGACCTTTTCTGCAAATTTTGTGGAACATTTTTTCTGGATATCTTTAGCACCAGCGGTGTGGCCACTCTTGCTCAGTGTTCAGTTTGTGAGGGGTACAACTCCAAATCCTTTTTTTCAGGAGATCGTTTAGCACCAATTGAATGGTGTGGCTACTGTTGTTCTGTGGTCAGTGCGTTCGGCGCTCTGCGCCAAATTAAAAAAAATTTTTCAGGAGATCTTTTAACATCAATTGGATGGTGTGGCTACTGTTGCTCAGTGGTCAGTACGTGCGGCGTACAGCCTCAAATCATCTGCGACCTTTTCTGCAAATTTTGTGGAACATTTTTTCTGGATATCTTTAGCACCAGCGGTGTGGCCACTCTTGCTCAGTGTTCAGTTTGTGAGCGGTACAACTCCAAATCCTTTTTTTCAGGAGATCTTTTAGCACCAATTGAATGATGTGACCACTGTTGTTCTGTGGTCAGTGCGTTCGGCGCACTGCACCAAATTAAAAATTTTTTTTTCAGGAGATCTTTTAACATCAATTGGATGGTGTGGCTACTGTTGCTCAGTGGTCAGTACGTGCGGCGTACAACCTCAAATCTTCTGCGACCTTTTCTGCAAATTTTGTGGAACATTTTGTCTGGATATCTTTAGCACCAGCGGTGTGGCCACTCTTGCTCAGTGTTCAGTTTGTGAGGGGTACAACTCCAAATCCTTTTTTTCAGGAGATCGTTTAGCACCAATTGAATGGTGTGGCTACTGTTGTTCTGTGGTCAGTGCGTTGGGCGCACTGCACCAAATTAAAAAAAAAATTTTCAGGAGATCTTTTACCATCAATTGGATGGTGTGGCTACTGTTGCTCAGTGGTCAGTACGTGCGGCGTACAACCTCAAATCTTCTGCGACCTTTTCTGCAAATTTTGTGGAACATTTTTTCTGGACATCTTTAGCACCAGCGGTGTGGCCACTCTTGCTCAGTGTTCAGTTTGTGAGGGGTACAACTCCAAATCCTTTTTTTCAGGAGATCGTTTAGCACCAATTGAATGGTGTGGCTACTGTTGTTCTGTGGTCAGTGCGTTCGGCGCACTGTACCAAATTAAAAAAAAAATTTTCAGGAGATCTCTTACCATCAATTGGATGGTGTGGCTACTGTTGCTAAGTGGTCAGTACGTGCGGCGTACAACCTCAAATCATCTGCGACCTTTCTGCAAATTTTGTGGAACATTTTTTCTGGATATCTTTAGCACCAGCGGTGTGGCCACTCTTGCTCAGTGTTCAGTTTGTGAGGGGTACAACTCCAAATCCTTTTTTTTCAGGAGATCGTTTAGCACCAATTGAATGGTGTGGCTACTGTTGTTCTGTGGTCAGTGCGTTCGGCGCACTGCACCAAATTAAAAAAAATTTTTCAGGAGATCTTTTAACATCAATTGGATGGTGTGGCTACTGTTGCTCAGTGGTCAGTACGTGCGGCGTACAACCTCAAATCATCTGCGACCTTTTCTGCAAATTTTGTGTAACATTTATTCTGGATATCTTTAGCACCAGCGGTGTGGCCACTCTTGCTCAGTGTTCAGTTTGTGAGGGGTACAACTCCATATCCTTTTTTTCAGGAGATCGTTTAGCACCAATTGAATGGTGTGGCTACTGTTGTTCTGTGGTCAGTGCGTTCGGCGCACTGCACCAAATTAAAAAAATTTTCTCAGGAGATCTTTTAACATCAATTGGATGGTGTGGCTACTGTTGCTCAGTGGTCAGTACGTGCGGCGTACAACCTCAAATCATCTGCGACCTTTTCTGCAAATTTTGTGGAACATTTTTTCTGGATATCTTTAGCACCAGCGGTGTGGCCACTCTTGCTCAGTGTTCAGTTTGTGAGCGGTACAACTCCAAATCCTTTTTTTCAGGAGATCTTTTAGCACCAATTGAATGGTGTGACCACTGTTGTTCTGTGGTCAGTGCGTTCGGCGCACTGCACCAAATTAAAAAATTTTTTTTCAGGAGATCTTCTAACATCAATTGGATTGTGTGGCTACTGTTGCTCAGTGGTCAGTACGAGCGGCGTACACCTCAAATCATCTGCGACCTTTTCTGCAAATTTTGTGGAACATTTTTTCTGCATATCTTTAGCACCAGCGGTGTGGCCACTCTTGCTCAGTGTTCAGTTTGTGAGGGGTACAACTCCAAATCCTTTTTTTTAGGAGATCGTTTAGCACCAATTGAATGGTGTGGCTACTGTTGTTCTGTGGTCAGTGCGTTCGGCGCACTGTACCAAATTAAAAAAAATTTCTCAGGAGATCTTTTAACATCAATTGGATGGTGTGGCTACTGTTGCTCAGTGGTCAGTACGTGCGGCGTACAACCTCAAATCATCTGCGACCTTTTCTGCAAATTTTGTGGAACATTTTTTCTGCATATCTTTAGCACCAGCGGTGTGGCCACTCGTGCTCAGTGTTCAGTTTGTGAGGGGTACAACTCCAAATCCTTTTTTTTAGGAGATCGTTTAGCACCAATTGAATGGTGTGGCTACTGTTGTTCTGTGGTCAGTGCGTTCGGCGCACTGTACCAAATTAAAAAAAATTTCTCAGGAGATCTTTTAACATCAATTGGATGGTGTGGCTACTGTTGCTCAGTGGTCAGTACGTGCGGCGTACAACCTCAAATCATCTGCGACCTTTTCTGCAAATTTTGTGGAACATTTTTTCTGGATATCTTTAGCACCAGCGGTGTGGCCACTCTTGCTCAGTCTTCAGTTTGTGAGGGGTACAACTCCAAATCCTTTTTTTCAGGAGATCTTTTAGCACCAATTGAATGGTGTGGCCACTGTTGTTCTGTGGTCAGTGCGTTCGGCGCACTGCACCAAATTAAAAATTTTTTTTTCAGGAGATCTTTTAACATCAATTGGATGGTGTGGCTACTGTTGCTCAGTGGTCAGTACGAGCGGCGTACAACCACAAATCATCTGCGACCTTTTCTGCAAATTTTGTGGAACATTTTTTCTGGATATCTTTAGCACCAGCGGTGTGGCCACTCTTGCTCAGTGTTCAGTTTGTGAGGGGTACAACTCCAAATCCTTTTTTTCAGGAGATCGTTTAGCACCAATTGAATGGTGTGGCTACTGTTGTTCTGTGGTCAGTGCGTTCGGCGCACTGCACCAAATTAAAAAATTTTTTTCAGGAGATCTTTTAACATCAATTGGATGGTGTGGCTACTGTTGCTCAGTGGTCAGTACGTGCGGCGTACAACCTCAAATCATCTGCGACCTTTTCTGCAAATTTTGTGGAACATTTTTTCTGGATATCTTAAGCACCAGCGGTGTGGCCACTCTTGCTCAGTGTTCAGTTTGTGAGGGGTACAACTCCAAATCCTTTTTTTCAGGAGATCGTTTAGCACCAATTGAATGGTGTGGCTACTGTTGTTCTGTGGTCAGTGCGTTCGGCGCACTGCACCAAATTAAAAAAAATTTTTCAGGAGATCTTTTAACATCAATTGGATGGTGTGGCTACTGTTGCTCAGTGGTCAGTACGTGCGGCGTACAACCTCAAATCATCTGCGACCTTTTCTGCAAATTTTGTGGAACATTTTTTCTGGATATCTTTAGCACCAGCGGTGTGGCCACTCTTGCTCAGTGTTCAGTTTGTGAGGGGTACAACTCCAAATCCTTTTTTTCAGGAGATCTTTTAGCACCAATTGAATGGTGTGGCCACTGTTGTTCTGTGGTCAGTGCGTTCGGCGCACTGCACCAAATTAAAAATTTTTTTTTCAGGAGATCTTTTAACATCAACTGGATTGTGTGGCTACTGTTGCTCAGTGGTCAGTACGTGCGGCGTACAACCTCAAATCTTCTGCGACCTTTTCTGCAAATTTTGTGGAACATTTTTTCTGGACATCTTTAGCACCAGCGGTGTGGCCACTCTTGCTCAGTGTTCAGTTTGTGAGGGGTACAACTCCAAATCCTTTTTTTCAGGAGATCGTTTAGCACCAATTGAATGGTGTGGCTACTGTTGCTCAGTGGTCAGTACGTGCGGCGTACAACCTCAAATCATCTGCGACCTTTTCTGCAAATTTTGTGGAACATTTTTTCTGGACATCTTTAGCACCAGCGGTGTGGCCACTCTTGCTCAGTGTTCAGTTTGTGAGGGGTACAACTCCAAATCCTTTTTTTCAGGAGATCTTTTACCACCAATTGGATGGTGTGGCTACTGTTGCTCAGTGGTCAGTACGTGCGGCGTACAACCTCAAATCATCTGCAACCTTTTCTGCAAATTTTGTGGAACACTTTTTCTGGATATCTTTAGCACCAGCGGTGTGGCCACTCTTGCTCAGTGTTCAGTTTGTGAGGGGTACAACTCCAAATCCTTTTTTTCAGGAGATCTTTTAGCACCAATTGAATGGTGTGGCCACTGTTGTTCTGTGGTCAGTGCGTTCGGCGCACTGCACCAAATTAAACATTTTCTTTTCAGGAGATCTTTTAACATCAATTGGATGGTGTGGCTACTGTTGCTCAGTGGTCAGTACGAGCGGCGTACAACCTCAAATCATCTGCGACCTTTTCTGCAAATTTTGTGGAACATTTTTTCTGGATATCTTTAGCACCAGCGGTGTGGCCACTCTTGCTCAGTGTTCAGTTTGTGAGGGGTACAACTCCAAATCCTTTTTTTCAGGAGATAGTTTAGCACCAATTCAATGGTGTGGCTACTGTTGTTCTGTGGTCAGTGCGTTCGGCGCTCTGCGCCAAATTAAAAAAAACTTTTCAGGAGATCTTTTAACATCAATTGGATGGTGTGGCTACTGTTGCTCAGTGGTCAGTACGTGCGGCGTACAGCCTCAAATCATCTGCGACCTTTTCTGCAAATTTTGTGGAACATTTTTTCTGGATATCTTTAGCACCAGCGGTGTGGCCACTCTTGCTCAGTGTTCAGTTTGTGAGGGGTACAACTCCAAATCCTTTTTTTCAGGAGATCGTTTAGCACCAATTGAATGGTGTGGCTACTGTTGTTCTGTGGTCAGTGCGTTCGGCGCACTGCACCAAATTAAAAAATTTTTTTCAGGAGATCTTTTAACATCAATTGGATGGTGTGGCTACTGTTGCTCAGTGGTCAGTACGTGCGGCGTACAACCTCAAATCATCTGCGACCTTTTCTGCAAATTTTGTGGAACATTTTTTCTGGATATCTTAAGCACCAGCGGTGTGGCCACTCTTGCTCAGTGTTCAGTTTGTGAGGGGTACAACTCCAAATCCTTTTTTTCAGGAGATCGTTTAGCACCAATTGAATGGTGTGGCTACTGTTGTTCTGTGGTCAGTGCGTTCGGCGCACTGCACCAAATAAAAAAAAAAATTTTCAGGAGATCTTTTACCATCAATTGGATGGTGTGGCTACTGCTCAGTGGTCAGTATGAGCGGCGTACAACCTCAAATCATCTGCGAACTTTTCTGCAAATTTTGTGGAACATTTTTTCTGGATATCTTTAGCACCAGCGGTGTGGCCACTCTTGCTCAGTGTTCAGTTTGTGAGGGGTACAACTCCAAATCCTTTTTCTCAGGAGATCGTTTAGCACCAATTGAATGGTGTGGCTACTGTTGTTCTGTGGTCAGTACGTGCGGCGTACAACCTCAAATCATCTGCGACCTTTTCTGCAAATTTTGTGGAACATTTTTTCTGGATATCTTTAGCACCAGCGGTGTGGCCACTCTTGCTCAGTGTTCAGTTTGTGAGGGGTACAACTCCAAATACTTTTTTTCAGGAGATCTTTTAGCACCAATTGAATGGTGTGGCCACTGTTGTTCTGTGGTCAGTGCGTGCGGCGTACAACCTCAAATCATCTGCGACCTTTTCTGCAAATTTTGTGGAACATTTTTTCTGGATATCTTTAGCACCAGCGGTGTGGCCACTCTTGCTCAGTGTTCAGTTTGTGAGGGGTACAACTCCAAATCCTCTTTCTCAGGAGATCGTTTAGCACCAATTGAATGGTGTGGCTACTGTTGTTCTGTGGTCAGTACGTGCGGCGTACAACCTCAAATCATCTGCGACCTTTTCTGCAAATTTTGTGGAACATTTTTTCTGGATATCTTTAGCACCAGCGGTGTGGCCACTCTTGCTCAGTGTTCAGTTTGTGAGGGGTACAACTCCAAATACTTTTTTTCAGGAGATCTTTTAGCACCAATTGAATGGTGTGGCCACTGTTGTTCTGTGGTCAGTGCGTTCGGCGCACTGCACCAAATTAAAAAAAATTTTTCAGGAGATCTTTTAACATCAATTGGATGGTGTGGCTACTGTTGCTCAGTGGTCAGTACGTGCGGCGTACAACCTCAAATCATCTGCGACCTTTTCTGCAAATTTTGTGGAACATTTTTTCTGGATATCTTTAGCACCAGCGGTGTGGCCACTCTTGCTCAGTGTTCAGTTTGTGAGGGGTACAACTCCAAATACTTTTTTTCAGGAGATCTTTTAGCACCAATTGAATGGTGTGGCCACTGTTGTTCTGTGGTCAGTGCGTTCGGCGCACTGCACCAAATTAAAAATTTTTTTCTCAGGAGATCTTTTAACATCAATTGGATTGTGTGGCTACTGTTGCTCAGTGGTCAGTACGTGCGGCGTACAACCTCAAATCTTCTGCGACCTTTTCTGCAAATTTTGTGGAACATTTTTTCTGGACATCTTTAGCACCAGCGGTGTGGCCACTCTTGCTCAGTGTTCAGTTTGTGAGGGGTACAACTCCAAATCCTTTTTTTCAGGAGATCGTTTAGCACCAATTGAATGGTGTGGCTACTGTTGCTCAGTGGTCAGTACGTGCGGCGTACAACCTCAAATCATCTGCGACCTTTTCTGCAAATTTTGTGGAACATTTTTTCTGGACATCTTTAGCACCAGCGGTGTGGCCACTCTTGCTCAGTGTTCAGTTTGTGAGGGGTACAGCTCCAAATCCTTTTTTTCAGGAGATCTTTTACCACCAATTGGATGGTGTGGCTACTGTTGCTCAGTGGTCAGTACGTGCGGCGTACAACCTCAAATCATCTGCGACCTTTTCTGCAAATTTTGTGGAACACTTTTTCTGGATATCTTTAGCACCAGCGGTGTGGCCACTCTTGCTCAGTGTTCAGTTTGTGAGGGGTACAACTCCAAATCCTTTTTCTCAGGAGATCTTTTAGCACCAATTGAATGGTGTGGCCACTGTTGTTCTGTGGTCAGTGCGTTCGGCGCACTGCACCAAATTAAAAATTTTTTTTTCAGGAGATCTTTTAACATCAATTGGATGGTGTGGCTACTGTTGCTCAGTGGTCAGTACGAGCGGCGTACAACCTCAAATCATCTGCGACCTTTTCTGCAAATTTTGTGGAACATTTTTTCTGGATATCTTTAGCACCAGCGGTGTGGCCACTCTTGCTCAGTGTTCAGTTTGTGAGGGGTACAACTCCAAATCCTTTTTTTCAGGAGATAGTTTAGCACCAATTGAATGGTGTGGCTACTGTTGTTCTGTGGTCAGTGCGTTCGGCGCTCTGCGCCAAATTAAAAAAAACTTTTCAGGAGATCTTTTAACATCAATTGGATGGTGTGGCTACTGTTGCTCAGTGGTCAGTACGTGCGGCGTACAGCCTCAAATCATCTGCGACCTTTTCTGCAAATTTTGTGGAACATTTTTTCTGGATATTTTTAGCACCAGCGGTGTGGCCACTCTTGCTCAGTGTTCAGTTTGTGAGCGGTACAACTCCAAATCCTTTTTTTCAGGAGATCTTTTAGCACCAATTGAATGATGTGACCACTGTTGTTCTGTGGTCAGTGCGTTCGGCGCACTGCACCAAATTAAAAATTTTTTTTTCAGGAGATCTTTTAACATCAATTGGATGGTGTGGCTACTGTTGCTCAGTGGTCAGTACGTGCGGCGTACAACCTCAAATCTTCTGCGACCTTTTCTGCAAATTTTGTGGAACATTTTTTCTGGATATCTTTAGCACCAGCGGTGTGGCCACTCTTGCTTAGTGTTCAGTTTGTGAGGGGTACAACTCCAAATCCTTTTTTTCAGGAGATCGTTTAGCACCAATTGAATGGTGTGGCTACTGTTGTTCTGTGGTCAGTGCGTTGGGCGCACTGCACCAAATTAAAAAAAAAATTTTCAGGAGATCTTTTACCATCAATTGGATGGTGTGGCTACTGTTGCTCAGTGGTCAGTACGTGCGGCGTACAACCTCAAATCTTCTGCGACCTTTTCTGCAAATTTTGTGGAACATTTTTTCTGGACATCTTTAGCACCAGCGGTGTGGCCACTCTTGCTCAGTGTTCAGTTTGTGAGGGGTACAACTCCAAATCCTTTTTTTCAGGAGATCGTTTAGCACCAATTGAATGGTGTGGCTACTGTTGTTCTGTGGTCAGTGCGTTCGGCGCACTGTACCAAATTAAAAAAAAATTTTTCAGGAGATCTTTTACCATCAATTGGATGGTGTGGCTACTGTTGCTAAGTGGTCAGTACGTGCGGCGTACAACCTCAAATCATCTGCGACCTTTCTGCAAATTTTGTGGAACATTTTTTCTGGATATCTTTAGCACCAGCGGTGTGGCCACTCTTGCTCAGTGTTCAGTTTGTGAGGGGTACAACTCCAAATCCTTTCTTTTCAGGAGATCGTTTAGCACCAATTGAATGGTGTGGCTACTGTTGTTCTGTGGTCAGTGCGTTCGGCGCACTGCACCAAATTAAACATTTTTTTTTCAGGAGATCTTTTAACATCAATTGGATGGTGTGGCTACTGTTGCTCAGTGGTCAGTACGTGCGGCGTACAACCTCAAATCATCTGCGACCTTTTCTGCAAATTTTGTGTAACATTTTTTCTGGATATCTTTAGCACCAGCGGTGTGGCCACTCTTGCTCAGTGTTCAGTTTGTGAGGGGTACAACTCCAAATCCTTTTTTTCAGGAGATCGTTTAGCACCAATTGAATGGTGTGGCTACTGTTGTTCTGTGGTCAGTGCGTTCGGCGCACTGCACCAAATTAAAAAAATTTTCTCAGGAGATCTTTTAACATCAATTGGATGGTGTGGCTACTGTTGCTCAGTGGTCAGTACGTGCGGCGTACAACCTCAAATCTTCTGCGACCTTTTCTGCAAATTTTGTGGAACATTTTTTCTGGATATCTTTAGCACCAGCGGTGTGGCCACTCTTGCTCAGTGTTCAGTTTGTGAGCGGTACAACTCCAAATCCTTTTTTTCAGGAGATCTTTTAGCACCAATTGAATGGTGTGGCTACTGTTGCTCAGTGGTCAGTACGTGCGGCGTACAACCTCAAATCTTCTGCGGCCTTTTCTGCAAATTTTGTGTAACATTTTTTCTGGATATCTTTAGCACCAGCGGTGTGGCCACTCTTGCTCAGTGTTCAGTTTGTGAGGGGTACAACTCCAAATCCTTTTTTTCAGGAGATCGTTTAGCACCAATTGAATGGTGTGGCTACTGTTGTTCTGTGGTCAGTGCGTTCGGCGCACTGCACCAAATTAAACATTTTTTTTTCAGGAGATCTTTTAACATCAATTGGATTGTGTGGCTACTGTTGCTCAGTGGTCAGTACGTGCGGCGTACAACCTCAAATCTTCTGCGGCCTTTTCTGCAAATTTTGTGGAACATTTTTTCTGGATATCTTTAGCACCAGCGGTGTGGCCACTCTTGCTCAGTGTTCAGTTTGTGAGCGGTACAACTCCAAATCCTTTTTTTCAGGAGATCTTTTAGCACCAATTGAATGGTGTGGCTACTGTTGCTCAGTGGTCAGTACGTGCGGCGTACAACCTCAAATCTTCTGCGGCCTTTTCTGCAAATTTTGTGGAATATTTTTTCTGGATATCTTTAGCTCCAGCGGTGTGGCCACTCTTGCTCAGTGTTCAGTTTGTGAGGGGTACAACTCCAAATCCTTTGTTCGATAGCTCTATAATAATATATATAATATATATAATATATATAATATATATAATAATAATTTCTGTTGCTCGCTCTGTGGACTGTATTTTTGTGTAACCGCACGCTCTCGTGTCTGCGCTAAGAGTAATTCTATTGTGCTGTTGCGCAGCTGTGTATATCTTTCCCAGCTGCGCTTGCACTTCCCCGTTGCCCAGCACTCGACTGTTGGTGAGTGCGTGTGCGCTATGCACGATGATGGAAATTTCCACCGTCGATGCTGTTGCTGCCTGTGTTGCCGTGGCAGTTTTAGGTGTTCTTAACATTCCCCCCCCCTTAATTGAAGGTTAATCTTCAATTATTGTCGGAGGATCTTGCTTGGGAAGGATGCACAATTTTTGCACTGGTCGCGCCAACGTTGAGTGCTGCGTTTTGACTTCGGCGCTACGCACTAGCCCGTCCTTGCCTTGATGGACAGCCGTGATTCGGCCCAGGGCCCATACCGTGGGTGGCATGTTTTCCTGCTTGATGAGTACCAAGTCGCCCTTCTGCACGTTATCTCGTTGCTGATTCCACTTGTGACGCTGCTGCAACGTGTGGATGTACTCCTCGCTCCATCTTCTCCAAAAATGCTGATGCATTTGTTGGATATTGTTCCACAACTTAAGCCGGTTTTGCGGTACCTCGCTCACATCTGCCATCAACGGCTGCACAATCTGTTCTCCTATTAAGAAGTGTCCGGGTGTAAGTGCACATGTATCACCTGGGTCATCGGACAATGCGCTGAGCGGTCGCGAATTGAGACATGCCTCAATAAGCACAAGAGTAGTGCAGAGCGTCTCGAACGTGAATATTTGTTTGCCCATTATTCTGCGCAAGTGGTGTTTCATGGATTTGACACCAGCCTCCCAGATGCCACCCGCGTGTGGACCGCCTGGGACGATGAACTTCCACTCTGTGCCCATCGCGTTGATCTGCTCAATTGGGAGTCGGTTCATGTATTCTCCCGCCGCTCTTCGAAGCTCTCTGTCAGCACCAACGAAGGTTGTGGCGTTGTCGCTCCAAAGCACTGAGCACGCACCGCGTCGCCCGGTAAAGCGTTGAAATGCTGCCAGGAATGCTTCTGTAGACAGATTGCTGACTGCCTCTAGGTGAACTGCTCGTGTTGCCATGCATACGAAAACTGCAATGTAGCCCTTCTCTATGATCTTGCATCGACCAGCTCTGGCCTTGATTTGCAAAGGCCCGGCGTAGTCGACTCCGCTATGCCTGAACGCTCTGGCTTGTTGCACACGGTCTTTCGGAAGATTGCCCATAAGCTGCTCTGCCACCGTCTGTTTTTGGCGAAAACAGGTAACGCACCGCCCTATGCTGAATTTTAACGCACGTCTCAGCGTAGGGATCCAAAATTTTTGCCTGATATACTGCATACACAGCTGCACTCCGCCATGTAGCGTTTTCAGATGCGCTTCCCTCAGTAGGAGCTCACTCAGCTTGCTCCTTGCTGGCAAAATAATTGGATGTTTGCTCTGATATGGTAGCGATGAGTCTTGTAGACGTCCTCCTACCCTGAGTGTTCCCTTGGAGTCTACGAAGGGAGTTAAGGTTAGGAGACTGCTCGAATTGTCTACTGGTCGGCAGTGTTTAATGTGCTCAAGCTCCTGTTGATAAGTTTCCTTCTGCGTGGCATTCACCCAGTAGATCAATGCGTCTTCTCGCTCTGATGATGTCATGGGCCCAGTCCGCACTGACTGGTTATCCTTCCTTGCCTTGAGGGACCGCAGCAATTCGGTCGCTCGAATTTACTACGCGGTAAAATTCTCCCAGGAAGGCATGAAGATATTCTGGGAATCACGCACATTTCGCAGCTCAGCGCAAATGTTGGATCTGCTCCAGATATAATGTCCACTTCTGCCGTTCCTGCTAGCCGCACGTTGGCCTTGGAGGTGATTCTGCGCACCAAGAGATCACGTTGCGCGTTTTTATGCACATGCTCTGGACGCACTGTCCGGTGATGAGACTCATCTGGCTTGCGCTGTCCAGCAGCGCTCTTGCTATATGGCAGGTCCCTCTCCAGCTCTTTGAGAGAGCGTTTGCCAATAGTGCGCTTACGACTTTTGTACTCCGATGCTCTATCTTTGTAACTGTGTCGTTTTGCTATGCACGTTGTTCGCGCGTTGGGAAGGTGTGGCGCGAGGGTCAGTCTTCGGCTCTGTTGATGGTGGATCGTGTGGCTCTGATTATTATTGGTCCGGGCTGTTGCCGGCTTGTAACACGACTGGCAGTCCTTGCTCCTTTGGGACTACCACCGCTAGGCTGGATGCGGCGGTTGATTGCTCCAGACAAAGCACGCTGTTGTGTTTTTTGTTGCACCTGCGATAAGCTCCGGAGGGACATGCATGTGACGGGTGCCCGCTCCTTGGGCAATTAGCACACAGTTTCCAGCTCCGTACCTTGTCGTTCCTGCACTGAATCGACATCGCCAAAAAATCCCAACAGCGGTATAGCTATATCACCCATCGTTCGTGCCTTTATTTTTATTTTTTCTTTATCTTAGCTCTGCCGTAGCACCGTATGTCCGTAGCAATTCAGGTCGACCCTTCGGAAATAGCTACGAACGCACAAAAGAATCGAGCATTTAGCTCTATATGCACAAAGAAAAAAAAAAAAAAAAAAAAAATTAAATAAAAATTAAAAAAAATAAATAAAATGCTCAAGTAACTGCACTAGTTTACTGAATTTAAAAAAAAATTTAAAAAAATTAATTTGTATTTATTTATTTTTATTTTCGCTAATTATTATTTGGCTCGATTGGACCAAATGTTCGATAGCTCTATAATAATATATATAATATATATAATATATATAATATATATAATAATAATTTCTGTTGCTCGCTCTGTGGACTGTATTTTTGTGCAACCGCACGCTCTCGTGTCTGCGCTAAGAGTAATTCTATTGTGCTGTTGCGCAGCTGTGTATATCTTTCCCAGCTGCGCTTGCACTTCCCCGTTGCCCAGCACTCGACCGTTGGTGAGTGCGTGTGCGCTATGCACGATGATGGAAATTTCCACCGTCGATGCTGTTGCTGCCTGTGTTGCCGTGGCAGTTTTAGGTGTTCTTAACATCCTTTTTTTCAGGAGATCGTTTAGCACCAATTGAATGGTGTGGCTACTGTTGTTCTGTGGTCAGTGCGTTCGGCGCACTGCACCAAATTAAAAAAATTTTCTCAGGAGATCTTTTAACATCAATTGGATGGTGTGGCTACTGTTGCTCAGTGGTCAGTACGTGCGGCGAACAACCTCAAATCATCTGCGACCTTTTCTGCAAATTTTGTGGAACATTTTTTCTGGATATCTTTAGCACCAGCGGTGTGGCCACTTTTGCTCAGTGTTCAGTTTGTGAGGGGTACAACTCCAAATCCTTTTTTTCAGGAGATCGTTTAGCACCAATTGAATGGTGTGGCCACTGTTGTTCTGTGGTCAGTGCGTTCGGCGCACTGCACCAAATTAAAAATTTTTTTTTCAGGAGATCTTTTAACATCAATTGGATGGTGTGGCTACTGTTGCTCAGTGGTCAGTACGAGCGGCGTACAACCTCAAATCATCTGCGACCTTTTCTGCAAATTTTGTGGAACATTTTTTCTGCATATCTTTAGCACCAGCGGTGTGGCCACTCTTGCTCAGTGTTCAGTTTGTGAGGGGTACAACTCCAAATCCTTTTTTTCAGGAGATCGTTTAGCACCAATTGAATGGTGTGGCCACTGTTGTTCTGTGGTCAGTGCGTTCGGCGCACTGCACCAAATTAAAAAAAAAATTTTCAGGAGATCTTTTACCATCAATTGGATGGTGTGGCTACTGTTGCTCAGTGGTCAGTACGAGCGGCGTACAACCTCAAATCATCTGCGAACTTTTCCGCAAATTTTGTGGAACATTTTTTCTGGATATCCTTAGCACCAGCGGTGTGGCCACTCTTGCTCAGTGTTCAGTTTGTGAGGGGTACAACTCCAAATCCTTTTTTTCAGGAGATCGTTTAGCACCAATTGAATGGTGTGGCTACTGTTGCTCAGTGGTCAGTACGAGCGGCGTACAACCTCAAATCATCTGCGACCTTTTCTGCAAATTTTGTGGAACATTTTTTCTGGATATCTTTAGCACCAGCGGTGTGGCCACTCTTGCTCAGTGTTCAGTTTGTGAGGGGTACAACTCCAAATCCTTTTTTTCAGGAGATCGTTTAGCACCAATTGAATGGTGTGGCTACTGTTGTTCTGTGGTCAGTGCGTTCGGCGCACTGCACCAAATTAAAAAAAATTTTTCAGGAGATCTTTTAACATCAATTGGATGGTGTGGCTACTGTTGCTCAGTGGTCAGTACGTGCGGCGTACAACCTCAAATCATCTGCGACCTTTTCTGCAAATTTTGTGGATCATTTTTTCTGGATATCTTAAGCACCAGCGGTGTGGCCACTCTTGCTCAGTGTTCAGTTTGTGAGGGGTACAACTCCAAATCCTTTTTTTCAGGAGATCGTTTAGCACCAATTGAATGGTGTGGCTACTGTTGTTCTGTGGTCAGTGCGTTCGGCGCACTGCACCAAATTAAAAAAAAAATTTTCAGGAGATCTTTTACCATCAATTGGATGGTGTGGCTACTGTTGCTCAGTGGTCAGTACGAGCGGCGTACAACATCAAATCATCTGCGAACTTTTCTGCAAATTTTGTGGAACATTTTTTCTGGATATCTTTAGCACCAGCGGTGTGGCCACTCTTGCTCAGTGTTCAGTTTGTGAGGGGTACAACTCCAAATCCTTTTTTTCAGGAGATCGTTTAGCACCAATTGAATGGTGTGGCTACTGTTGTTCTGTGGTCAGTGCGTTCGGCGCACTGCACCAAATTAAAAAAATTTTTTCAGGAGATCTTTTAACATCAATTGGATGGTGTGGCTACTGTTGCTCAGTGGTCAGTACGTGCGGCGTACAACCTCAAATCATCTGCGACCTTTTCTGCAAATTTTGTGGAACATTTTTTCTGGATATCTTTAGCACCAGCGGTGTGGCCACTCTTGCTCAGTGTTCAGTTTGTGAGGGGTACAACTCCAAATCCTTTTTTTCAGGAGATCTTTAGCACCAATTGAATGGTGTGGCCACTGTTGTTCTGTGGTCAGTGCGTTCGGCGCACTGCACCAAATTAAAAATTTTTTTCTCAGGAGATCTTTTAACATCAATTGGATTGTGTGGCTACTGTTGCTCAGTGGTCAGTACGTGCGGCGTACAACCTCAAATCTTCTGCGACCTTTTCTGCAAATTTTGTGGAACATTTTTTCTGGACATCTTTAGCACCAGCGGTGTGGCCACTCTTGCTCAGTGTTCAGTTTGTGAGGGGTACAACTCCAAATCCTTTTTTTCAGGAGATCGTTTAGCACCAATTGAATGGTGTGGCTACTGTTGTTCTGTGGTCAGTGCGTTGGGCGCACTGCACCAAATTAAAAAAAAAATTTTCAGGAGATCTTTTACCATCAATTGGATGGTGTGGCTACTGTTGCTCAGTGGTCAGTACGTGCGGCGTACAACCTCAAATCTTCTGCGACCTTTTCTGCAAATTTTGTGGAACATTTTTTCTGGACATCTTTAGCACCAGCGGTGTGGCCACTCTTGCTCAGTGTTCAGTTTGTGAGGGGTACAACTCCAAATCCTTTTTTTCAAGAGATCGTTTAGCACCAATTGAATGGTGTGGCTACTGTTGTTCTGTGGTCAGTGCGTTCGGCGCACTGTACCAAATTAAAAAAAAATTTTTCAGGAGATCTTTTACCATCAATTGGATGGTGTGGCTACTGTTGCTAAGTGGTCAGTACGTGCGGCGTACAACCTCAAATCATCTGCGACCTTTCTGCAAATTTTGTGGAACATTTTTTCTGGATATCTTTAGCACCAGCGGTGTGGCCACTCTTGCTCAGTGTTCAGTTTGTGAGGGGTACAACTCCAAATCCTTTTTTTTCAGGAGATCGTTTAGCACCAATTGAATGGTGTGGCTACTGTTGTTCTGTGGTCAGTGCGTTCGGCGCACTGCACCAAATTAAAAAAAATTTTTCAGGAGATCTTTTAACATCAATTGGATGGTGTGGCTACTGTTGCTCAGTGGTCAGTACGTGCGGCGTACAACCTCAAATCATCTGCGACCTTTTCTGCAAATTTTGTGGAACATTTTTTCTGGACATCTTTAGCACCAGCGGTGTGGCCACTCTTGCTCAGTGTTCAGTTTGTGAGGGGTACAACTCCAAATCCTTTTTTTCAGGAGATCGTTTAGCACCAATTGAATGGTGTGGCTACTGTTGCTCAGTGGTCAGTACGAGCGGCGTACAACCTCAAATCATCTGCGACCTTTTCTGCAAATTTTGTGGAACATTTTTTCTGGATATCTTTAGCACCAGCGGTGTGGCCACTCTTGCTCAGTGTTCAGTTTGTGAGGGGTACAACTCCAAATCCTTTTTTTCAGGAGATCGTTTAGCACCAATTGAATGGTGTGGCTACTGTTGTTCTGTGGTCAGTGCGTTCGGCGCACTGCACCAAATTAAAAAAAATTTTTCAGGAGATCTTTTAACATCAATTGGATGGTGTGGCTACTGTTGCTCAGTGGTCAGTACGTGCGGCGTACAACCTCAAATCATCTGCGACCTTTTTTGCAAATTTTGTGGAACATTTTTTCTGGATATCTTAAGCACCAGCGGTGTGGCCACTCTTGCTCAGTGTTCAGTTTGTGAGGGGTACAACTCCAAATCCTTTTTTTCAGGAGATCGTTTAGCACCAATTGAATGGTGTGGCTGCTGTTGTTCTGTGGTCAGTGCGTTCGGCGCACTGCACCAAATTAAAAAAAAAAATTTTCAGGAGATCTTTTACCATCAATTGGATGGTGTGGCCACTCTTGCTCAGTGTTCAGTTTGTGAGGGGTACAACTCCAAATCCTTTTTTTCAGGAGATCGTTTAGCACCAATTGAATGGTGTGGCTACTGTTGTTCTGTGGTCAGTGCGTTCGGCGCACTGCACCAAATTAAAAAAAAATTTGTCAGGAGATCTTTTACCATCAATTGGATGGTGTGGCTACTGTTGCTCAGTGGTCAGTACGAGCGGCGTACAACCTCAACTCATCTGCGAACTTTTCTGCAAATTTTGTGGAACATTTTTTCTGGATATCTTTAGCACCAGCGGTGTGGCCACTCTTGCTCAGTGTTCAATTTGTGAGGGGTACAACTCCAAATCCTTTTTTTCAGGAGATCGTTTAGCACCAATTGAATGGTGTGGCTACTGTTGTTCTGTGGTCAGTGCGTTCGGCGCACTGCACCAAATTAAAAAAAATTTTTCAGGAGATCTTTTAACATCAATTGGATGGTGTGGCTACTGTTGCTCAGTGGTCAGTACGTGCGGCGTACAACCTCAAATCTTCTGCGACCTTTTCTGCAAATTTTGTGGAACATTTTTTCTGGATATCTTTAGCACCAGCGGTGTGGCCACTCTTGCTCAGTGTTCAGTTTGTGAGGGGTACAACTCCAAATCCTTTTTTTCAGGAGATCTTTTAGCACCAATTGAATGGTGTGGCCACTGTTGTTCTGTGGTCAGTGCGTTCGGCGCACTGCACCAAATTAAAAATTTTTTTCTCAGGAGATCTTTTAACATCAATTGGATTGTGTGGCTACTGTTGCTCAGTGGTCAGTACGTGCGGCGTACAACCTCAAATCTTCTGCGACCTTTTCTGCAAATTTTGTGGAACATTTTTTCTGGACATCTGTTGCTCAGTGGTAAGTACGTGCGGCGTACAACCTCAAATCATCTGCGACCTTTTCTGCAAATTTTGTGGAACATTTTTTCTGGATATCTTTAGCACCAGCGGTGTGGCCACTCTTGCTCAGTGTTCAGTTTGTGAGGGGTACAACTCCAAATCCTTTTTTTCAGGAGATCTTTTAGCACCAATTGAATGGTGTGGCCACTGTTGTTCTGTGGTCAGTGCGTTCGGTGTACTTCACCGAATTTTCTGAAATTTTTTTTCAGGAGATCTTTAAGCATCAATTGGATGGTGTGGCTAATGTTGCTCAGTGGTCGGCGCGTTCGGTGCACAACAACAAATTTCCTGAATTTTTTTTTTTCCGGCAATCTTTTAGCACCAATTGGACGGTGTGGCTAATGTTGTTCAGTAGTCAGTGCGTGCGGCGTACAACCCCAAATCTTCTGCAAACATTTTTGCAAATTTTCAGGAACATTTTTTCTGGACAACTTTAGCACCAACGGTGTGGCCATTCTTGCTCAGTGTTCAGTTTGTGAGGGGTACAACTCCAAATCCTTTTTTTCATTAGATCGTTTAGCACCAATTGAATGGTGTGGCTACTGTTGCTCTGCGGTCGGCGCACTTCACCAAATTTTCTCAAACTTTTTTTTCAGGAGATATTTAGCATCAATTGGATGGTGTGGCTACTGTTGCTCAGTGGTCAGTGCGTGCGGCGTACAACCATGAATCTTCGGCAACCTTTTCTGCAAATTTTCTTTATATCTTTAGCACCAAAGGTGTGGCCACTGTTGTTCTGTGGTCAGTTTGTGCGGCGCAATTCACCAAATTTTCTGAGATTTTATTTCCGGAGATCTTTTAGCACCAATTGGATGGTGTGGCCACTGTTGTTCTGTGGTCAGTGCGTTCGGCGTACTTCACCAAATTTTCTGAAATTTTTTTTCTGGAGATCTTTTAGCATCAATTGGACGGTGTGGCCACTGTTGCTCAGTGGTCAGTGCTTCCGGCGTACAACCCCAAATCTTTTTTTTCAGGAGATATTTTAGCATCAATTGGATGGTGTGGCTAATGTTTCTCAGTAGTCGGCGCGTTCGGTGCACAAGAACAAATTTCCTGAATCTTTTTTTTCCGGCAATCTTTTAGCACCAATTGGACGGTGTGGCTAATGTTGCTCAGTGGTCAGTGCGTGCGGCGTACAACCTCAAATCTTATGCGACCTTTTCTGCCAATTTTCTGGAACATTTTTTCTGGACATCTTTAGCACCAACGGTGTGGCCACGGTTGCTCAATGGTCAGTGCGTGTGGGGTGCAACCCCAGATCTTTTGCAACCGTTTTTTTCAGGACATCTGTACCACCAATTGGACGGTGTGGCCATTGTTGTTTTGTGGTCAGTGCGTTCGGCGCACTTCACGAAATTTTCTCAAACTCTTTTTTCAGGAGATCTTTTAGCATCAATTGAATGGTGTGGCCACTGTTATTCTGTGGTCAGTGCGTTTGGCGCACTTCACCAAATTTTCTCAAACTTTTTTTTCAGGAGATCTTTTAGCATCAATTGGACGGTGTGACCACTGTTGCTCAGTGGTCAGTGCGTGCGGCGTACAACCTCAAATCTTCTGCAACCTTTTCTGCAAATTTTCTGGAACATTTATTCTGGATATCTTTAGCACCAACGATGTGGCCACGGTTGCTTAATGGTCAGTGCGTGTGGGGTGCAAGCCCAGATCTTTTGCAACCGTTTTATTCAGGACATCTGTACCACCAATTGGACGGTGTGGCCACTGTTGTTTTGTGGTCAGTGCGTTCGGCGCACTTCACGAAATTTTCTCAAACTTTTTTTTCAGGAGATCTTTTAGCATCAATTGAATGGTGTGGCCACTGTTATTCTGTGGTCAGTGCATTCGGCGCACTTCACCAAATTTTCTAAAATTTTTTTTTCTGGAAATCTTTTAGCACCAACTGGACGGTGTGATAATGTTGCTCAGTGGTCAGTAAGTGTGGGGTACAACCCCAAATCTTTTGCAAACTTTTTTCAGGACATCTTCATCACCAATTGGACGGTGTGGCTAATGTTGCTCAGAGGTTAGTACGTGCGGCGTACAACCCCAAATCTTCTGCAACCTTTTCTGCAAATTTTGTGGAACATTTTTTCTGGACATCTTTAGCACCAACGGTGTATTGTTGTTCAGTGGTCAGTGCTTGTGGGGTACAACCCCAAATCTTTTGCAACCGTTTTTTCAGCGCATCTTTACCACCAATTGGATGGTGTGGCCACTGTTGCTCAGTGTTCAGTTTGTGAGGCGTACAACTCCAAATCCTTTTTTTCATTAGATCCTTTAGCATCAATTGGATGGTGTGGCTACTGTTGCTCAGTGGTCACTGCGTGCGGCGTACAACCATGAATCTTCTGCAACCTTTTCTGCAAATTTTTTGGATATCTCTACCACCAACGGTGTGGTCACGGTTGCTCAGTGGTCAGTGTGTGTGGGGTACAACCCCAAATCTTTTGCAACCGTTTTTTCCAGGCCATCTTTACCACCAATTGGACGATGTGGCCACTGTTGTTCTGTGGTCAGTGCGTTCGGCGCACTTCGCGAAATTCTCTCAAACTTTTTGTTCAGGAGATCTTTTAGCATCAATTGGATGGCGTGGCTACTGTTGCTCAGTGTTCAGTGCGTGCGGCGTACAACCACGAATCTTCTGCAACCTTTTCTGCAAATTTTCTGGATATCTTTACCACCAACGGTGTTGCCACGGTTGCTCTGTGGTCAGTGCGTGTGGGGTACTACCCCAAATCTTTTGCAACCGTTTTTTCCAGGCCATCTTTACCACCAATTGGACGATGTGGCCTCTGTTGTTCTGTGGTCAGTGCGTGCGGCGTTCAACCATGAATCTTCGGCAGCCTTTTCTGCAAATTTTCTTTATATCTTTAGCACCAAAGGTGTGGCCACTGTTGTTCAGTGGTCAGTGCTTGTGGGGTGCAACCCCAAATCTTTTGCAACCGTATTTTCAGGGCATCTTTACCATCACTTGGGCGGTGTGGCCACTGTTGCTCAGTGGTCAGTGCGTCCGGCGTACAACCCCAAATCTTTCTTTTCAGCAGATCTTCTAGCATCAATTGGATGGTGTGGCCACTGTTGTTCTGTGGTCAGTTTGTTCGGCGCACTTCACCAAATTTTCTGAGATTTTACTTCCGGAGATCTTTTAGCACCAATTGGATAGTGTGGCCACTGTTGTTCTGTGGTCAGTGCGTTCGGCGTACTTCACCAAATTTTCTGAAATTTTTTTTCTGGAGATCTTTTAGCATCAATTGGACGGTGTGGCCATTGTTGCTCAGTGGTCAGTGCTTCCGGCGTACAACCCCAAATCTTTTTTTTCAGGACATATTTTAGCATCAATTGAATGGTGTGGCCACTGTTATTCTGTGGTCAGTGCATTCGGCGCACTTCACCAAATTTTCTAAAATTTTTTTTTTGAAGAGATTTTTAGCATCAGTTGGATGGTGTGGCTACTGTTGCTTAGTGGTCAGTGCGTGCGGCGTACAACCCCAAATCTTCTGCGACCTTTTCTGCAAATTTTCTGAAACATTTTTTCTGGACATCTTTAGCACCAACGGTGTGGCCACTGTTGCTCAGTGTTCAGTGCGTGTGGGGTACAACCCCAAATCTTTTGCAACCGTTTTTTCAGCTCATCTTTACCACCAATTGGATGGTGTGGCCACTGTTGCTCAGTGTTCAGTTTGTGAGGCGTACAACTCCAAATCCTTTTTTTCAGTAGATCCTTTAGCATCAATTGATTGGTGTGGCTACTGTTGCTCAGTGGTCAATGCGTGCGGCGTACAACCTCAAATCTTCTGCGACCTTTTCTGCAAATTTTCTGGAACATTTTTTCTGGACATCTTTAGCACCGACGGTGTGGCTACTGTTGCTCAGTGTTCAGTGCGTGCGGCGTACAACCCCAAATCTTCTGCGACCTTTTCTGCAAAATTTTGTTGAACATTTTTTCTGGACATCTTTAGCACCAACGGTGTGGCCATTGTTGCTCAGTGTTCAGTGCGTGTGGGGTACAACCCCAAATCTTTTGCAACCGTTTTTTCAGGGCATCTTTACCACCAATTGGATGGTGTGGCCACTGTTGCTCAGTGTTCAGTGCAGTCGGCGCACTTCACCAAATTTTCTAAAATTTTTTTTTTGAGGAGATTTTTAGCATCAGTTGGATGGTGTGGCTACTGTTGCTTAGTGGTCAGTGCGTGCGGCGTACAACCCCAAATATTCTGCGACCTTTTCTGCAAATTTTCTGAAACATTTTTTCTGGACATCTTTAGCACCAACGGTGTGGCCACTGTTGCTCAGTGTTCAGTGCGTGTGGGGTACAACCCCAAATCTTTTGCAACCGTTTTTTCAGCGCATCTTTACCACCAATTGGATGGTGTGGCCACTGTTGCTCAGTGTTCAGTTTGTGAGGCGTACAACTCCAAATCCTTTTTTTCAGTAGATCCTTTAGCATCAATTGATTGGTGTGGCTACTGTTGCTCAGTGGTCAGTGCGTGCGGCGTACAACCATGAATCTTCGGCAGCCTTTTCTGCAAATTTTCTTTATATCTTTAGCACCAAGGGTGTGGCCACTGTTGTTCAGTGGTCAGTGCTTGTGGGGTGCAACCCCAAATCTTTTGCAACCGTATTTTCAGGGCATCTTTACCATCAATTGGGCGGTGTGGCCACTGTTGCTCAGTGGTCAGTGCGTCCGGCGTACAACCCCAAATCTTTCTTTTCAGGAGATCTTCTAGCATCAATTGGATGGTGTGGCCACTGTTGTTCTGTGGTCAGTTTGTTCGGCGCACTTCACCAAATTTTCTGAGATTTTACTTCCGGAGATCTTTTAGCACCAATTGGATAGTGTGGCCACTGTTGCTCAGTGTTCAGTTTGTGAGGCGTACAACTCCAAATCCTTTTTTTCAGTAGATCCTTTAGCATCAATTGATTGGTGTGGCTACTGTTGCTCAGTGGTCAGTGCGTGCGGCGTACAACCATGAATCTTCGGCAGCCTTTTCTGCAAATTTTCTTTATATCTTTAGCACCAAGGGTGTGGCCACTGTTGTTCAGTGGTCAGTGCTTGTGGGGTGCAACCCCAAATCTTTTGCAACCGTATTTTCAGGGCATCTTTACCATCAATTGGGCGGTGTGGCCACTGTTGCTCAGTGGTCAGTGCGTTCGGCGTACAACCCCAAATCTTTTTTTTCAGGACATATTTTAGCATCAAATGGATGGTGTGGCTAATGTTGCTCAGTAGTCGGCGCGTTCGGTGCACAACAACAAATTTCCTGAATCTTTTTTTTTCCGGCAATCTTTTAGCACCAATTGGACGGTGTGGCTAATGTTGCTCAGTGGTCAGTGCGTTCGGCGTACAACCCCAAATCTTTTTTTTCAGGACATATTTTAGCATCAAATGGATGGTGTGGCTAATGTTGCTCAGTAGTCGGCGCGTTCGGTGCACAACCACAAATTTCCTGAATCTTTTTTTTTCCGGCAATCTTTTAGCACCAATTGGACGGTGTGGCTAATGTTGCTCAGTGGTCAGTGCGTGCGGCGTACAACCCCAAATCTTCTGCAAACATTTCTGCAAATTTTCTGGAATATTTTTTCTGGACATCTTTAGCACCAACGGTGTGGCCACGGTTGCTCAGTGGTCAGTGCGTGTGGGGTGCAACCCCAGATCTTTTGCAACCTTTTTTTTCAGGACATCTTTACCACCAATTGGACGGTGTGGCCACTGATATTCTGTGGTCAGTGCGTTCGGCGCACTTCACCAAATTTTCTCAAACTTTTTTTTTGGGATATCTCCTAGCATCAATTGGACGGTGTGACCACTGTTGCTCAGTGGTCAATGCGTCCGGCATACAACCCCGAACCTTTTTTTTCAGGAGATCTTTTAGCATCATTTGGACGGTGTGATAATGTTGCTCATTGGTCAGTGCATGCTGCGTACAACCCCAAATCTTCAGCGACCTTTTCTGCAAATTTTTTGGATTATTTTTTCTGAACATCTTTAGCATCAACGGTGTGGCCACTGTTGCTCAGTGTTCAGTGCGTGTGGGGTATAACCCCAAATCTTTTGCAACCGTTTTTTCAGCGCATCTTCACCACCAATTGGATGGTGTGGCCACTGTTGCTCAGTGTTCAGTTTGTGAGGAGTACAGCTCCACATCCTTTTTTTCAGGAGATCTTTTAGCATCATTTGTACGGTGTGAGAATGTTGCTCAGTGTTCAGTGCGTGCGGCGTACAACCCCAAATCTTCTGCGACCTTTTCTGCAAAATTTTGTTGAACATTTTTTCTGGACATCTTTAGCACCAACGGTGTGGCCATTGTTGCTCAGTGTTCAGTGCGTGTGGGGTACAACCCCAAATCTTTTGCAACCGTTTTTTCAGGGCATCTTTACCACCAATTGGATGGTGTGTCCACTGTTGCTCAGTGTTCAGTGCAGTCGGCGCACTTCACCAAATTTTCTAAAATTTTTTTTTTGAAGAGATTTTTAGCATCAGTTGGATGGTGTGGCTACTGTTGCTTAGTGGTCAGTGCGTGCGGCGTACAACCCCAAATCTTCTGTGACCTTTTCTGCAAATTTTCTGAAACATTTTTTCTGGACATCTTTAGCACCAACGGTGTGGCCACTGTTGCTCAGTGTTCAGTGCGTGTGGGGTACAACCCCAAATCTTTTGCAACCGTTTTTTCAGCGCATCTTTACCACCAATTGGATGGTGTGTCCACTGTTGCTCAGTGTTCAGTGCAGTCGGCGCACTTCACCAAATTTTCTAAAATTTTTTTTTTGAAGAGATTTTTAGCATCAGTTGGATGGTGTGGCTACTGTTGCTTAGTGGTCAGTGCGTGCGGCGTACAACCCCAAATCTTCTGCGACCTTTACTGCAAATTTTCTGAAACATTTTTTCTGGACATCTTTAGCACCAACGGTGTGGCCACTGTTGCTCAGTGTTCAGTGCGTGTGGGGTACAACCCCAAATCTTTTGCAACCGTTTTTTCAGCGCATCTTTACCACCAATTGATTGGTGTGGCTACTGTTGCTCAGTGGTCAATGCGTGCGGCGTACAACCTCAAATCTTCTGCGACCTTTTCTGCAAATTTTCTGGAACATTTTTTCTGGACATCTTTAGCACCGACGGTGTGGCCACTGTTGCTCAGTGGTCAGTGCGTGTAGGGTACAACCCCAAATCTTTTGCAACATTTTTTTCATTACATCTTCAACAACAATTGGACAGTGTAGCCACTGTTGCTGAGTGTTCAGTTTGTGACGCGTGCAACTCCACATCCTTTTTTTCAGGAGATCTTTTAGCATCAATTGGATGGTGTGGCTACTGTGGCTCAGTGGTCAATGCGTGCGGCATACAACCCCAAATCTTCTGCGACCTTTTCTGCAAATTTTCTGAAACATTTTTTCTGGACATCTTTAGCACCAACGGTGTGGCCACTGTTGCTCAGTGTTCAGTGCGTGTGGCGTACAGCTCCAAATCTTTTGCAACCTTTTTTCAGGACATCCTTACCACCAATTGGAAGGTGTGGCCACTGTTGCTCTGCTGTTAGTGCGTTCGGCGTACTTCACCAAATTTTCTGAAATTTTTTTTCTGGAGATCTTTTAGCATCAATTGGACGGTGTGGCCACTGTTGCTCAGTGGTCAGTGCTTCTGGCGTACAACCCCAAATCTTCTGCAAACATTTCTGCAAATTTTCTGGAACATTTTTTCTGGACATCTTTAGCACCAACGGTGTGGCCACGGTTGCTCAGTGGTCAGTGCGTGTGGGGTGCAACCCCAGATCTTTTGCAACCTTTTTTTCAGGACATCTTTACCACCAATTGGACGGTGTGGCTAATGTTGCTCAGTGTTCAGTTTGTGAGGAGTACAACTCCACATCCTTTTTTTTCAGGAGATCTCTTAGCATCATTTGGACGGTGTGAAAATGTTGCTCAGTGTTCAGTGCGTGCGGCGTACAACCCCAAATCTTCTGCGACCTTTTCTGCAAATTTTGTGGAACATTTTTTCTGGACATCTTTAGCACCAATGGTGTGGCCATTGTTGCTCAGTGTTCAGTGCGTGTGGCGTACAACTCCAAATCTTTTGCAACCTTTTTTCAGGACATCCTTACCACCAATTGGAAGGTGTGGCCACTGTTATTCTGTGGTCAGTGCGTTCGGCGCACTTCACCAAATTTTCTCAAACTTTTTTTTTGGGAGATCTCCTAGCATCAATTGGACGGTGTGACCACTGTTGCTCAGTGGTCAATGCGTCCGGCATACAACCCCAAACCTTTTTCTTCAGGAGATCTTTTAGCATCAATTGGATGGTGTGGCTACTGTTGCTCAGTGGTCAGTGCGTGCGGCGTACAACCTCAAATCTTCTGCAACCTTTTCTGCAAATTTTCTGGAACATTTATTCTGGATATCTTTAGCACCAACGGTGTGGCCATGGTTGCTCAGTGGTCAGTGCGTGTGGGGTGCAACCTTAGCTCTTTTGCAACCGTTTTTTTCAGGACATCTTTACCACCAATTGGACGGTGTGGCCACTGTTGTTCTGTGGTCAGTGCGATCGGCGCACTTCACCAAATTTTCTAAAATTTTTTTTTCTGGAGATCTTTTAGCACCAATTGGACGGTGTGATAATGTTGCTCAGTGGTCAGTGCGTGCGGCGTACAACCCCAAATCTTCTGCGACGGTGTTGCCACGGTTGCTCTGTGGTCAGTGCGTGTGGGGTACAACCCCAAATCTTTTGCAGCCTTATCTTCAGGACATCTTCATCACCAATTGGACAGTGTGGCTAATGTTGCTCAGTGTTCAGTTTGTGAGGAGTACAACTCCACATCCTTTTTTTTCAGGAGATCTCTTAGCATCATTTGGACGGTGTGAAAATGTTGCTCAGTGTTCAGTGCGTGCGGCGTACAACCCCAAATCTTCTGCGACCTTTTCTGCAAATTTTGTGGAACATTTTTTCTGGACATCTTTAGCACCAACGGTGTGGCCATTGTTGCTCAGTGTTCAGTGCGTGTGGCGTACAACTCCAAATCTTTTGCAACCTTTTTTCAGGACATCCTTACCACCAATTGGAAGGTGTGGACACTGTTGTTCTGTGGTCAGTGCGTTCGGCGCACTCCACGAAATTTTCTCAAGCTTTTTTTTCAGGAGATCTTTTAGCATCAATTGAATGGTGTGGCCACTGTTATTCTGTGGTCAGTGCGTTCGGCGCACTTCACCAAATTTTCTAAAATTTTTTTTTCGGGAGATCTTTTAGAATCAGTTGGACGGTGTGACCACTGTTGCTCAGTGATCAGTGGGTCCGGCGTACAACCCCAAACCTTTTTTTCAGGAGATCTTTTAGCATTAATTGGATGGTGTAGCTACTGTTGCTCAGTGGTCAGTGCGTGCGGCGTACAACCTCAAATCTTCTGCAACTTTTCTGCAAATTTTCTGGAACATTTATTCTAGATATCTTTAGCACCAACGGTGTGGCCACGGTTGCTCAGTGGTCAGTGCGTGTGGGGTGCAACCCCAGATCTTTTGCAACCGTTTTTTTCAGGACATCTTTACCACCAATTGGACGGTGTGGCCACTGTTGTTCTGTGGTCAGTGCGTTCGGCGCACTTCACGAAATTTTCTCAAACTTTTTTTTCAGGAGATCTTTTAGCATCAATTGAATGGTGTGGCCACTGTTATTATGTGGTCAGTGCGTTCGGCGCACTTCGCCAAATTTTCTAAAATTTTTTTTTTTGGAGATCTTTTAGCACCAATTGGACGGTGTGATAATGTTGCTCACTGGTCAGTGCGTGCGGCGTACAACCCCAAATCTTTTACAACCTTTTCTGCAAATTTTGTGGAACATTTTTTTTGGTCATCTTTAGCACCAACGGTGTGGCCACTGTTGCTCAGTGTTCAGTGCGTGTGGGGTTCAACCCCAAATCTTTTGCAACTGTTTTTTCAGGACATCCTTACCACCAATTCGGCGGTGGGGCCACTGTTGCTCAGTGTTCAATTTGTGATGCGTACAACTCCAAATCCTTTTTTTCAGTAGATCTTTTAGCATCAATTGGATGGTGTATCTACTGTTGCTCAGTGGTCACTGCGTGCGGCGTACAACCATTAATCTTCTGCAACCTTTTCTGCAAATTTTCTGGATATCTCTACCACCAACGGTGTGGTCACGGTTGCTCAGTGGTCAGTGCGCGTGGGGTGCAACCCCAAATCTTTTGCAACCGTTTTTTCCAGGCCATCTTTACCACCAATTGGACGATGTGGCCACTGTTGTTCTGTGGTCAGTGCATTCGGCGCACTTCACGAAATTTTTTCAAACTTTTTTTGCAGGAGATCTTTTAGCATCAATTGGATGGCGTGGCTACTGTTGCTCAGTGGTCAGTGCGTGCGGCGTACAATCATGAATCTTCTGCAACCTTTTCTGCAAATTTTCTGGATATCTTTACCACCAACGGTGTTGCCACGGTTGCTCTGTGGTCAGTGCGTGTGGGGTACAACCCCAAATCTTTTGCAGCCTTATCTTCAGGACATCTTCATCACCAATTGGACAGTGTGGCTAATGTTGCTCAGTGATCAGTTTGTGAGGAGTACAACTCCAAATCCTTTTTTTCAGGAGATCTTTTAGCATCATTTGGACGGCGTGAAAATGTTTCTCAGTGTTCAGTGCGTGCGGCGTACAACCCCAAATCTTCTGCGACCTTTTGTGGATTATATTTTCTGAACATCTTTAGCATCAACGGTGTGGCCACTGTTGCTCAGTGTTCAGTGCGTGTGGGGTACAACACCAAATCTTTAGCAACCGTTTTTTCAGGGCATCTTTACCACCAATTGGATGGTGTGGCCACTGTTGCTCAGTGTTCAGTTTGTGAGGAGTACAGCTCCACATCCTTTTTTTGAGGAGATCTTTTAGCATCATTTGGACGGTGTGAGAATGTTGCTCAGTGTTCAGTGCGTGCGGCGTACAACTCCAAATCCTTTTTTTCAGTAGATCTTTTAGCATCAATTGGATGGTGTGGCTACTGTTGCTCAGTGGTCAATGCGTGCGGCGTACAACCTCAAATCTTCTGCGACCTTTTCTGCAAATTTTCTGGAACATTTTTTCTGGACATCTTTAGCACCGACGGTGTGGCCACTGTTGCTTAGTGGTCAGTGCGTGTAGGGTACAACCCCAAATCTTTTGCAACCTTTTTTTCAGGACATCTTCAACACCAATTGGACATTGTAGCCACTGTTGCTCAGTGTTCAGTTTGTGAGGCGTGCAACTCCACATCCTATTTTCAGGAGATCTTTTAGCACCACTTGGATGGCGTGGCTACTGTTGCTCAGTGGTCAATGCGTGCGGCGTACAACCTCAAATCTTCTTCGACCTTTTCTGCAAATTTTCTGGAACATTTTTTCTGGACATCTTTAGCACCAATGGTGTGGCCATTGTTGCTCAGTGTTCAGTGCGTGTGGGGTACAACCCCAAATCTTTTGCAACCGTTTTTTTCAGGACATCTTTACCACCAATTGGACGGTGTGGCCACTGTTGCTCTGCTGTAAGTGCGTTCGGCGCACTTCACCAAATTTTGTAAAATTTTTTTTTCTGGAGATCTTTTAGCACCAATTGGACGGTGTGGCCACTGTTGTTCTGTTGTCAGTGCGTTCGGCGCACTTCACCAAATTTTCTGAAATTTTTTTTTTCCGGAGATCCTTAAGTACCAATTGGACGGTGTGATAATGTTGCCCAGTGGTCAGTGCGTGCGGCGTACAACCCCAAATCTTTTGCAACCTTTTTTTCAGGACATCTTCAACACCAATTGGACATTGTAGCCACTGTTGCTCAGTGTTCAGTTTGTGAGGCGTGCAACTCCACATCCTATTTTCAGGAGATCTTTTAGCACCACTTGGATGGCGTGGCTACTGTTGCTCAGTGGTCAATGCGTGCGGCGTACAACCTCAAATCTTCTTCGACCTTTTCTGCAAATTTTCTGGAACATTTTTTCTGGACATCTTTAGCACCAACGGTGTGGCCACTGTTGCTCAGTGGTCAGTGCGTGTAGGGTACAACCCCAAATCTTTTGCAACCTTTTTTTCAGGACATCTTCAACACCAATTGGACATTGTAGCCACTGTTGCTCAGTGTTCAGCTTGTGAGGCGTGCAACTCCACATCCTTTTTTCAGGAGACCTTTTAGCATCAATTGGATGGTGTGGCTACTGTTGCTCAGTGGTCAATGCGTGCGGCGTACAACCTCAAATCTTCTGCGACCTTTTCTGCAAATTTTCTGGAACATTTTTTCTTGACATCTTCAGCACCAACGGTGTCGCCACTGTTGCTCAGTGTTCAGTGC
This sequence comes from Xylota segnis, assembly GCA_963583995.1. Classification (NCBI taxonomy): domain Eukaryota; kingdom Metazoa; phylum Arthropoda; class Insecta; order Diptera; family Syrphidae; genus Xylota; species Xylota segnis. The sequence goes on along the minus strand of OY757236.1, from coordinate 101,517,234 downwards.
GTGTGGCGTACAACTCCAAATCTTTTGCAACCTTTTTTCAGGACATATTTACCACCAATTCGACGGTGTGGCCACTGTTGCTCAGTGTTCAGTTTGTGAGGCGTACAACTCCAAATCCTTTTTTTCAGTAGATCTTTTAGCATCAATTGGATGGTGTGGCTATTGTTGCTCAGTGGTCAGTGCGTGCGGCGTACAACCACAAATCTTCTGCTACCTTTTCTGCAAATTTTCTGGAACATTTTTTCTGGACATCTTTAGCACCAACGGTGTGGCCACTGTTCCTCAGTGTTCAGTGCGTGTGGCGTACAACTCCAAATCTTTTGCAACCTTTTTTCAGGACATCTTCATCACTAATTGGACGGTGTTGCTAATGTTGCTCAGTGGTTAGTGCGTGCGGCGTACAACCCCAAATCTTCTGCTACCTTTTCTGCAAATTTTCTGGAACATTTTTTCTGGACATCTTTAGCACCAACGGTGTGGCCACTGTTCCTCAGTGTTCAGTGCGTGTGGCGTACAACTCCAAATCTTTTGCAACCTTTTTTCAGGACATCTTCATCACTAATTGGACGGTGTTGCTAATGTTGCTCAGTGGTTAGTGCGTGCGGCGTACAACCCCAAATCTTCTGCAACCTTTTCTGCAAATTTTGTGGAACATTTTTTTTGGTCATCTTTAGCACCAACTGTTGCTCAGTGGTCAATGCGTGTGGCGTACAACTCCAAATCTTTTGCAACCATTTTTCAGGACATCTTCATCACTAATTGGACGGTGTTGCTAATGTTGCTCAGTGGTTAGTGCGTGCGGCGTACAACCCCAAATCTTCTGCAACCTTTTCTGCAAATTTTGTGGAACATTTTTTCTGCACATCTTTAGCACCAACGGTGTGGCCGCCGTTGCTCAGTGTTCAGTGCGAGTGGGGTACAACCACAAATCTTTTGAAACCGGTTTTTCAGGACACCCTTACCACCAATTCTACCGTGTGGCTACTGTTGTTCTGTGGTCAGTGCGCTCGGCGCACTTCACCAAATTTTCTGAAATTCTTTTTCCGGAGATCTTTTAGCACCAACTGGACAGTGGGGCTACTGTTGCTCAGTGGTCGACGCATAAGAACAAATTTTCTGAAATTCTTTTTCCGGAGATCTTTTAGCACCAACTGGACGGTGTGGCTACTGTTGCTCAGTGGTCGGCGCACAAGAACAAATTTTCTGAAATTCTTTTTCCGGAGATCTTTTAGCACCAACTGGACGGTGTGGCTACTGCTGCTCAGTGGTCAGCGCACAAGAACAAATTTTCTGAAATTTGTTTTCCGGAGATCTTCTAGCACCAATTGCATGGTGTGGCCAGTGGTGTTCTGTGGTCAGTGCGTTCGGCGCACTTCACCAAATTTTCTGAAATTTTTTATCCGGAGATCGTTTAGCACCAATTGGGCGGTGTGGCTACTGCTGCTCAGTGGTCGGCGCGTTCGGCGCACTTCACCAAATTTTCTAAAATTTTTTATCCGGAAATCGTTTTGCACCAATTGGGCGGTGTGGTTACTGCTGCCCAGTGGTCAGTGCGTCCGGCGTACAGCCCCAAATCTTTTTTTTCCGGAGATCTTCTAGCACCAATTGGATGGTGTGGCGGAGATCTTTTAGCACCAATTGGACGGTGTGGCCACTGTTGTTCTGTGGTCAGTGCGTTCGGCGGACTTCACCAAATTTTCTGAAATTTTTTATCCGGATATCGTTTAGCACCAATTGGGCGGTGTGGCTACTGCTACTCAGTGGTCAGTGCGTTCGGCGCACAAGAACAAATTTTCTGAAATTTTTTTTCCGGAGATCTTCTAGCACCAATTGGATGGTGTGGCAACTGTTGCTCAGTGGTCGGCGCGTTCGGCGCACAAGAACAAATTTTCTGAAATTTTTTTTCCGGAGATCTTCTAGCACCAATTGGATGGTGTGGCCACTGTTGTTCTGTGGTCAGTGCGTTCGGCGGACCTCACCAAATTTTCTGAAATTTTTTTCCGGAGATCATCTAGCACCAATCGGATGGTGTGGCCACTGTTGTTCTGTGGTCAGTGCTTTCGGCGCACTGCACCAAATTTTCTGAAATTTTTTATCCGGAGATCGTTTAGCACCAACTGGACGGTGTGGCTACTGTTGCTCAGTGGTCGGCGCGTTCGGCGCACAAGAACAAATTTTCTGAAATTTTTTTTCCGGAGATCTTCTAGCACCAATTGGATGGTGTGGCCACTGTTGTTCTGTGGTCAGTGCGTTCGGCGGACTTCACCAAATTTTCTGAAATTTTTTTTCCGGAGATCTTCTAGCACCAATTGGATGGTGTGGCCACTGTTGTTCTGTGGTCAGTGCGTTCGGCGCACTTCACCAAATTTTCTGAAATTTTTTATCCGGAGATCGTTTAGCACCAACTGGACGGTGTGGCTACTGTTGCTCAGTGGTCGGCGCGTTCGGCGCACAAGAACAAATTTTCTGAAATTTTTTTTCCGGAGATCTTCTAGCACCAATTGGATGGTGTGGCCACTGTTGTTCTGTGGTCAGTGCGTTCGGCGCACTTCACCAAATTTTCTGAAATTTTTTATCTGGAGATCGTTTAGCACCAACTGGATGGTGTGGCTACTGTTGCTCAGTAGAACTTTTTTTCCGGAGATCTTCTAGCACCAATTGGATGGTGGGGCCACTGTTGTTCTGTGGTCAGTGCATTCGGCGGACTTCACCAAATTTTCTGAAATTTTTTTTCCGGAGATCTTCTAGCACCAATTGGATGGTGTGGCCACTGTTGTTCTGTGGTCAGTGCGTTCGGCGGACTTCACCAAATTTTCTGAAATTTTTTTTCCGGAGATCTTCTAGCACCAATTGAATGGTGTTGCCACTGTTGTCCTGTGGTCAGTGCGTTCGGCGCACTTCACCAAATTTTCTAAAATTTTTTATCTGGAGATCGTTTAGCACCAACTGGATGGTGTGGCTACTGTTGCTCAGTAGAACTTTTTTTTCCGGAGATATTTTAGCACCAATTGGACGGTGTGGATACTGTTGCACAGTGGTCGGCGCGTCCGGCGTACAACCCCAAGTCTTTTTTTTTCGGAGATTGGACGGTGTGGCTTCTGTTGCTCAGTGGTCGGGGCGTTCGGCGCACAAGAACAAATTTTCTGAAATTTTTTTTCCGGAGATCTTTTAGCACCAATTGGATGGTGTGGCCACTGTTGTTCTGTGGTCAGTGCGTTCGGCGCCCTTTACCAAATTTTCTGAAATTTTTTTTTCCACAGATCTTTTAGCACCAATTGGACGGTGTGGCTACTGTTGCTCAGTGGTAGGCGCGTTCGGCGGACTATAACAAATTTTCTGAATTTTTTTTTCCGGAGATCTTTTAGCACCAATTGAACGGTGTGGCTACTGTTGTCCTGTCGTCAGTGCGCTCGGCGCACTTCACCAAATTTTCTGAAATTTTTTTTCAGCAGATCTTTTAGCAAAAATTGGACGGTGTGGCTACTGTTGCTCAGTGGTCGGCGCGTTCGGCGCACAAGGCCAAATTTTCTGAAATTCTTTTTCCGGAGATCTTTTAGCACCAACTGGACGGTGGGGCTACTGTTGCTCAGTGGTCGGCGCATAAGAACAAATTTTCTGAAATTCTTTTTCCGGAGATCTTTTAGCACCAACTGAACGGTGTGGCTACTGTTGCTCATTGGTCGGCGCACAAGAACAAATTCTCTGAAATTCTTTTTCCGGAGATCTTTTAGCACCAACTGGACGGTGTGGCTACTGTTGCTCAGTGGTCGGCGCGTTCGGCGCACAAGAACAAATTTTCTGAAATTTTTTTTCCGGAGATCTTCTAGCACCAATTGGATGGTGTGGCCACTGTTGTTCTGTGGTCAGTGCGTTCGGCGGACTTCACCAAATTTTCTGAAATTTTTTTTCCGGAGATCTTCTAGCACCAATTGGATGGTGTGGCCACTGTTGTTCTGTGGTCAGTGCGTTCGGTGCACTTCACCAAATTTTCTGAAATTTTTTATCTGGAGATCGTTTAGCACCAACTGGATGGTGTGGCTACTGTTGCTCAGTAGAACTTTTTTTTCCGGAGATCTTCTAGCACCAATTGGATGGTGGGGCCAATGTTGTTCTGTGGTCAGTGCATTCGGCGGACTTCACCAAATTTTCTGAAATTTTTTATCTGGAGATCGTTTAGCACCAACTGGATGGTGTGGCTACTGTTGCTCAGTAGAACTTTTTTTTCCGGAGATCTTCTAGCACCAATTGGATGGTGGGGCCACTGTTGTTCTGTGGTCAGTGCATTCGGCGGACTTCACCAAATTTTCTGAAATTTTTTATCTGGAGATCGTTTAGCACCAACTGGATGGTGTGGCTACTGTTGCTCAGTAGAACTTTTTTTTCCGGAGATCTAGCACCAATTGGATGGTGGGGCCACTGTTGTTCTGTGGTCAGTGCATTCGGCGGACTTCACCAAATTTTCTGAAATTTTTTTTCCGGAGATCTTCTAGCACCAATTGGATGGTGTGGCCACTGTTGTTCTGTGGTCAGTGCGTTCGGCGGACTTCACCAAATTTTCTGAAATTTTTTTTCCGGAGATCTTCTAGCACCAATTGAATGGTGTTGCCACTGTTGTCCTGTGGTCAGTGCGTTCGGCGCACTTCACCAAATTTTCTGAAATTTTTTATCTGGAGATCGTTTAGCACCAACTGGATGGTGTGGCTACTGTTGCTCAGTAGAACTTTTTTTTCCGGAGATCTTTTAGCACCAATTGGACGGTGTGGATACTGTTGCACAGTGGTCGGCGCGTTCGGCGCGTTCGGCGCACAAGAACAAATTTTCTGAAATTTTTTTTCCGGAGATCTTTTAGCACCAATTGGACGGTGTGGATACTGTTGCACAGTGGTCTGCGCGTTCGGCGCGTTCGGCGCACAAGAACAAATTTTCTGAAATTTTTTTTCCGGAGATCTTCTAGCACCAATTGGATGGTGTGGCCACTGTTGTTCTGTGGTCAGTGCGTTCGGCGCACTTCACCAAATTTTCTGAAATTTTTTATCTGGAGATCGTTTAGCACCAACTGGATGGTGTGGCTACTGTTGCTCAGTAGAACTTTTTTTTCCGGAGATCTTCTAGCACCAATTGGATGGTGTGGCCACTGTTGTTCTGTGGTCAGTGCGTTCGGCGCACTTCACCAAATTTTCTGAAATTTTTTATCTGGAGATCGTTTAGCACCAACTGGATGGTGTGGCTACTGTTGCTCAGTAGAACTTTTTTTCCGGAGATCTTCTAGCACCAATTGGATGGTGGGGCCACTGTTGTTCTGTGGTCAGTGCATTCGGCGGACTTCACCAAATTTTCTGAAATTTTTTTTCCGGAGATCTTCTAGCACCAATTGGATGGTGTGGCCACTGTTGTTCTGTGGTCAGTGCGTTCGGCGGACTTCACCAAATTTTCTGAAATTTTTTTTCCGGAGATCTTGTAGCACCAATTGAATGGTGTTGCCACTGTTGTCCTGTGGTCAGTGCGTTCGGCGCACTTCACCAAATTTTCTAAAATTTTTTATCTGGAGATCGTTTAGCACCAACTGGATGGTGTGGCTACTGTTGCTCAGTAGAACTTTTTTTTCCGGAGATATTTTAGCACCAATTGGACGGTGTGGATACTGTTGCACAGTGGTCGGCGCGTCCGGCGTACAACCCCAAGTCTTTTTTTTTCGGAGATTGGACGGTGTGGCTTCTGTTGCTCAGTGGTCGGGGCGTTCGGCGCACAAGAACAAATTTTCTGAAATTTTTTTTCCGGAGATCTTTTAGCACCAATTGGATGGTGTGGCCACTGTTGTTCTGTGGTCAGTGCGTTCGGCGCCCTTTACCAAATTTTCTGAAATTTTTTTTTCCACAGATCTTTTAGCACCAATTGGACGGTGTGGCTACTGTTGCTCAGTGGTCGGCGCGTTCGGCGGACTATAACAAATTTTCTGAATTTTTTTTTCCGGAGATCTTTTAGCACCAATTGAACGGTGTGGCTACTGTTGTCCTGTCGTCAGTGCGCTCGGCGCACTTCACCAAATTTTCTGAAATTTTTTTTCAGCAGATCTTTTAGCAAAAATTGGACGGTGTGGCTACTGTTGCTCAGTGGTCGGCGCGTTCGGCGCACAAGGCCAAATTTTCTGAAATTCTTTTTCCGGAGATCTTTTAGCACCAACTGGACGGTGGGGCTACTGTTGCTCAGTGGTCGGCGCATAAGAACAAATTTTCTGAAATTCTTTTTCCGGAGATCTTTTAGCACCAACTGAACGGTGTGGCTACTGTTGCTCATTGGTCGGCGCATAAGAACAAATTTTCTGAAATTCTTTTTCCGGAGATCTTTTAGCACCAACTGAACGGTGTGGCTACTGTTGCTCATTGGTCGGCGCACAAGAACAAATTCTCTGAAATTTTTTTTCCGGAGATCTTTTAGCACCAACTGGACGGTGTGGCTACTGTTGCTCAGTGGTCGGCGCGTTCGGCGCACAAGAACAAATTTTCTGAAATTTTTTTTCCGGAGATCTTCTAGCACCAATTGGATGGTGTGGCCACTGTTGTTCTGTGGTCAGTGCGTTCGGCGGACTTCACCAAATTTTCTGAAATTTTTTTTCCGGAGATCTTCTAGCACCAATTGGATGGTGTGGCCACTGTTGTTCTGTGGTCAGTGCGTTCGGCGCACTTCACCAAATTTTCTGAAATTTTTTATCTGGAGATCGTTTAGCACCAACTGGATGGTGTGGCTACTGTTGCTCAGTAGAACTTTTTTTTCCGGAGATCTTCTAGCACCAATTGGATGGTGGGGCCAATGTTGTTCTGTGGTCAGTGCATTCGGCGGACTTCACCAAATTTTCTGAAATTTTTTATCTGGAGATCGTTTAGCACCAACTGGATGGTGTGGCTACTGTTGCTCAGTAGAACTTTTTTTCCGGAGATCTTCTAGCACCAATTGGATGGTGGGGCCACTGTTGTTCTGTGGTCAGTGCATTCGGCGGACTTCACCAAATTTTCTGAAATTTTTTATCTGGAGATCGTTTAGCACCAACTGGATGGTGTGGCTACTGTTGCTCAGTAGAACTTTTTTTTCCGGAGATCTTCTAGCACCAATTGGATGGTGGGGCCACTGTTGTTCTGTGGTCAGTGCATTCGGCGGACTTCACCAAATTTTCTGAAATTTTTTTTCCGGAGATCTTCTAGCACCAATTGGATGGTGTGGCCACTGTTGTTCTGTGGTCAGTGCGTTTGGCGGACTTCACCAAATTTTCTGAAATTTTTTTTCCGGAGATCTTCTAGCACCAATTGAATGGTGTTGCCACTGTTGTCCTGTGGTCAGTGCGTTCGGCGCACTTCACCAAATTTTCTGAAATTTTTTATCTGGAGATCGTTTAGCACCAACTGGATGGTGTGGCTACTGTTGCTCAGTAGAACTTTTTTTTCCGGAGATCTTTTAGCACCAATTGGACGGTGTGGATACTGTTGCACAGTGGTCGGCGCGTTCGGCGCACAAGAACAAATTTTCTGAAATTTTTTTTCCGGAGATCTTTTAGCACCAATTGGACGGTGTGGATACTGTTGCACAGTGGTCTGCGCGTTCGGCGCGTTCGGCGCACAAGAACAAATTTTCTGAAATTTTTTTTCCGGAGATCTTCTAGCACCAATTGGATGGTGTGGCCACTGTTGTTCTGTGGTCAGTGCGTTCGGCGCACTTCACCAAATTTTCTGAAATTTTTTATCTGGAGATCGTTTAGCACCAACTGGATGGTGTGGCTACTGTTGCTCAGTAGAACTTTTTTTTCCGGAGATCTTCTAGCACCAATTGGATGGTGGGGCCACTGTTGTTCTGTGGTCAGTGCGTTCACCAAATTTTCTGAAATTTTTTTTCCGGAGATCTTCTAGCACCAATTGGATGGTGTGGCCACTGTTGTTCTGTGGTCAGTGCGTTCGGCGGACTTCACCAAATTTTCTGAAATTTTTTTTCCGGAGATCTTCTAGCACCAATTGAATGGTGTTGCCACTGTTGTCCTGTGGTCAGTGCGTTCGGCGCACTTCACCAAATTTTCTGAAATTTTTTATCTGGAGATCGTTTAGCACCAACTGGATGGTGTGGCTACTGTTGCTCAGTAGAACTTTTTTTTCCGGAGATCTTTTAGCACCAATTGGACGGTGTGGATACTGTTGCACAGTGGTCGGCGCGTTCGGCGCGTTCGGCGCACAAGAACAAATTTTCTGAAATTTTTTTTCCGGAGATCTTTTAGCACCAATTGGATGGTGTGGCCACTGTTGTTCTGTGGTCAGTGCGTTCGGCGACCTTTACCAAATTTTCTGAAATTTTTTTTTCCACAGATCTTTTAGCACCAATTGGACGGTGTGGCTACTGTTGCTCAGTGGTCGGCGCGTTCGGCGGACTATAACAAATTTTCTGAAATTTTTTTTCCGGAGATCTTTTAGCACCAATTGGATGGTGTTGCCACTGTTCTCTGGTCAGTGCGTTCAGCGCACTTCACCAAATTTTCTGAATTTTTTTTTCCGGAGATCTTTTAGCACCAATTGAACGGTGTGGCTACTGTTGTCCTGTCGTCAGTGCGCTCGGCGCACTTCACCAGATTTTCTGAAATTTTTTTTCCGGAGATCTTTTAGCACCAATTGGACGGTGTGGCTACTGTTGCTCAGTGGTCGGCGCGTTCGGCGCACTTCATAAAACTTTCTGAAATTTTTTTCAGGGGATCTATAAGCATCAATTGGATGGTGTTTCTAGAGTTTCTCAGTGGTCAGTGCGTCCAGCGTACAACCCAAAATCTTTTTTTTCCGGATATCTTCTAGCACCAATTGGATGGTGTGGCCACTGTTGTTCTGTGGTCAGTGCGTTCGGCGCACTTCACCAAATTTTCTGAAATTTTTTTTCCGGAGATCTTATAGCACCACTTGGACGGCTACTGTTGCTCAGTGGTCGGCGCGTTCGGCGCACAAGAACAAATTTTCTGAAATTTTTTTTCCGGAGATCTTTTAGCACCAATTGGACGGTGTGGATACTGTTGCAAAGTGGTCGGCGCGTTCGGCGCACAAGAACAAATTTTCTGAAATTTTTTTTCCGGAGATCTTTTAGCACCAATTGGATGGTGTGGCCACTGTTGTTCTGTGGTCAGTGCGTTCGGCGCCCTTTACCAAATTTTCTGAAATTTTTTTTTCCACAGATCTTTTAGCACCAATTGGACGGTGTGGCTACTGTTGCTCAGTGGTCGGCGCGTTCGGCGGACTATAACAAATTTTCTGAAATTTTTTTTCCGGAGATCTTTTAGCACCAATTGGATGGTGTTGCCACTGTTGTTCTCTGGTCAGTGCGTTCAGCGCACTTCACCAAATTTTCTGAATTTTTTTTTCGGAGATCTTTTAGCACCAATTGAACGGTGTGGCTACTGTTGTCCTGTCGTCAGTGCGCTCGGCGCACTTCACCAGATTTTCTGAAATTTTTTTTCCGGAGATCTTTTAGCACCAATTGGACGGTGTGGCTACTGTTGCTCAGTGGTCGGCGCGTTCGGCGCACTTCATAAAACTTTCTGAAATTTTTTTCAGGGGATCTTTAAGCATCAATTGGATGGTGTTTCTAGAGTTGCTCAGTGGTTAGTGCGTCCGGCGTACAACCCCAAATCTTTTTTTTCCGGAGATTTTTAGCACCAATTGGACGGTGTGGCTACTGTTGCTCAGTGGTCGGGACGTTCGGCGCACAAGAACAAATTATCTGAAAATTTTTTTCCGGAGATCTTTTAGCACCAATTGGATGGTGTTGCCACTGTTGTCCTGTCGTCAGTGCGCTCGGCGCACTTCACCAGATTTTCTGAAATTTTTTTTCCGAAGATCTTTTAGCACCAATTGGACGGTGTGGCTACTGTTGTTCTGTGGTCAGTGCGTTCGGCGCACTTCACCAAATTTTCTGAAATTTTTTTTACTTAGATCTTATAGCACCACTTGGACGGTGTGGCTACTGTTGCTCAGTTTTCTTCGCGTTCGGCGCACAAGAACAAATTTTCTGAAATTTTTTTTCCGGAGATCTTTTAGCACCAATTGGACGGTGTGGCTACTGTTGCTCAGTGGTCGGCGCGTTCGGCGCGTTCGGCGCACAAGAACAAATTTTCTGAAATTTTTTTTCCGGAGATCTTTTAGCACCAATTGGATGGTGTGGCCACTGTTGTTCTGTGGTCAGTGCGTTCGGCGGACTACAACAAATTTTCTGAAATTTTTTTTCCGGAGATCTTTTGGCACCAATTGGACGGTATGGTCACTATTGCTCAGTGGTCGGCGCGTTCGGCGCACTTCACCAAATTTTCTGAAATTCTTTTTCAGGAGATCGTTTAGCACCAATTGGGCGGTGTGGCTAATGCTGCTCAGTGGTCAGTGCGTCCTGCGTACAACCCCAAATCTTTTTTTTCCGGAGATCTTCTAGCACCAATTGGATGGTGTTGCCACTGTTGTCCTGTCGTCAGTGCGCTCGGCGCAATTCACCAAATTTTCTGAAATTTTTTATCCGGAGATCGTTTAGCACCAATTGGGCGGTGTGGCTACTGCTGCTCAGTGGTCAGTGCGTCCGGCGTACAACCCCAAGTCTTTTTTTTTCGGAGATTGGACGGTGTGGCTTCTGTTGCTCAGTGGTCGGGGCGTTCGGCGCACTTCACCAAATTTTCTGAAATTTTTTTTCAGCAGATCTTTTAGCAAAAATTGGACGGTGTGGCTACTGTTGCTCAGTGGTCGGCGCGTTCGGCGCACAAGGCCAAATTTTCTGAAATTCTTTTTCCGGAGATCTTTTAGCACCAATTGGACGGTGGGGCTACTGTTGCTCAGTGGTCGGCGCATAAGAACAAATTTTCTGAAATTCTTTTTCCGGAGATCTTTTAGCACCAACTGAACGGTGTGGCTACTGTTGCTCATTGGTCGGCGCACAAGAACAAATTCTCTGAAATTCTTTTTCCGGAGATCTTTTAGCACCAACTGGACGGTGTGGCTACTGTTGCTCAGTGGTCGGCGCGTTCGGCGCACAAGAACAAATTTTCTGAAATTTTTTTTCCGGAGATCTTCTAGCACCAATTGGATGGTGTGGCCACTGTTGTTCTGTGGTCAGTGCGTTCGGCGGACTTCACCAAATTTTCTGAAATTTTTTTTCCGGAGATCTTCTAGCACCAATTGGATGGTGTGGCCACTGTTGTTCTGTGGTCAGTGCGTTCGGCGCACTTCACCAAATTTTCTGAAATTTTTTATCTGGAGATCGTTTAGCACCAACTGGATGGTGTGGCTACTGTTGCTCAGTAGAACTTTTTTTTCCGGAGATCTTCTAGCACCAATTGGATGGTGGGGCCAATGTTGTTCTGTGGTCAGTGCATTCGGCGGACTTCACCAAATTTTCTGAAATTTTTTATCTGGAGATCGTTTAGCACCAACTGGATGGTGTGGCTACTGTTGCTCAGTAGAACTTTTTTTTCCGGAGATCTTCTAGCACCAATTGGATGGTGGGGCCACTGTTGTTCTGTGGTCAGTGCATTCGGCGGACTTCACCAAATTTTCTGAAATTTTTTATCTGGAGATCGTTTAGCACCAACTGGATGGTGTGGCTACTGTTGCTCAGTAGAACTTTTTTTTCCGGAGATCTTCTAGCACCAATTGGATGGTGTGGCCACTGTTGTTCTGTGGTCAGTGCGTTCGGCGGACTTCACCAAATTTTCTGAAATTTTTTTTCCGGAGATCTTCTAGCACCAATTGAATGGTGTTGCCGCTGTTGTCCTGTGGTCAGTGCGTTCGGCGCACTTCACCAAATTTTCTGAAATTTTTTATCTGGAGATCGTTTAGCACCAACTGGATGGTGTGGCTACTGTTGCTCAGTAGAACTTTTTTTTCCGGAGATCTTTTAGCACCAATTGGACGGTGTGGATACTGTTGCACAGTGGTCAGCGCGTTCGGCGCGTTCGGCGCACAAGAACAAATTTTCTGAAATTTTTTTTCCGGAGATCTTTTAGCACCAATTGGACGGTGTGGATACTGTTGCACAGTGGTCTGCGCGTTCGGCGCGTTCGGCGCACAAGAACAAATTTTCTGAAATTTTTTTTCCGGAGATCTTCTAGCACCAATTGGATGGTGTGGCCACTGTTGTTCTGTGGTCAGTGCGTTCGGCGCACTTCACCAAATTTTCTGAAATTTTTTATCTGGAGATCGTTTAGCACCAACTGGATGGTGTGGCTACTGTTGCTCAGTAGAACTTTTTTTTCCGGAGATCTTCTAGCACCAATTGGATGGTGGGGCCACTGTTGTTCTGTGGTCAGTGCATTCGGCGGACTTCACCAAATTTTCTGAAATTTTTTTTCCGGAGATCTTCTAGCACCAATTGGATGGTGTGGCCACTGTTGTTCTGTGGTCAGTGCGTTCGGCGGACTTCACCAAATTTTCTGAAATTTTTTTTCCGGAGATCTTCTAGCACCAATTGAATGGTGTTGCCACTGTTGTCCTGTGGTCAGTGCGTTCGGCGCACTTCACCAAATTTTCTGAAATTTTTTGTCTGGAGATCGTTTAGCACCAACTGGATGGTGTGGCTACTGTTGCTCAGTAGAACTTTTTTTTCCGGAGATCTTTTAGCACCAATTGGACGGTGTGGATACTGTTGCACAGTGGTCGGCGCGTTCGGCGCGTTCGGCGCACAAGAACAAATTTTCTGAAATTTTTTTTCCGGAGATCTTTTAGCACCAATTGGATGGTGTGGCCACTGTTGTTCTGTGGTCAGTGCGTTCGGCGACCTTTACCAAATTTTCTGAAATTTTTTTTTCCACAGATCTTTTAGCACCAATTGGACGGTGTGGCTACTGTTGCTCAGTGGTCGGCGCGTTCGGCGGACTATAACAAATTTTCTGAAATTTTTTTTCCGGAGATCTTATAGCACCACTTGGACGGCTACTGTTGCTCAGTGGTCGGCGCGTTCGGCGCACAAGAACAAATTTTCTGAAATTTTTTTTCCGGAGATCTTTTAGCACCAATTGGACGGTGTGGATACTGTTGCAAAGTGGTCGGCGCGTTCGGCGCACAAGAACAAATTTTCTGAAATTTTTTTTCCGGAGATCTTTTAGCACCAATTGGATGGTGTGGCCACTGTTGTTCTGTGGTCAGTGCGTTCGGCGCCCTTTACCAAATTTTCTGAAATTTTTTTTCCGGAGATCTTATAGCACCACTTGGACGGCTACTGTTGCTCAGTGGTCGGCGCGTTCGGCGCACAAGAACAAATTTTCTGAAATTTTTTTTCCGGAGATCTTTTAGCACCAATTGGACGGTGTGGATACTGTTGCAAAGTGGTCGGCGCGTTCGGCGCACAAGAACAAATTTTCTGAAATTTTTTTTCCGGAGATCTTTTAGCACCAATTGGATGGTGTGGCCACTGTTGTTCTGTGGTCAGTGCGTTCGGCGCCCTTTACCAAATTTTCTGAAATTTTTTTTTCCACAGATCTTTTAGCACCAATTGGACGGTGTGGCTACTGTTGCTCAGTGGTCGGCGCGTTCGGCGGACTATAACAAATTTTCTGAAATTTTTTTTCCGGAGATCTTTTAGCACCAATTGGATGGTGTTGCCACTGTTGTTCTCTGGTCAGTGCGTTCAGCGCACTTCACCAAATTTCTGAATTTTTTTTTCCGGAGATCTTTTAGCACCAATTGAACGGTGTGGCTACTGTTGTCCTGTCGTCAGTGCGCTCGGCGCACTTCACCAGATTTTCTGAAATTTTTTTTCCGGAGATCTTTTAGCACCAATTGGACGGTGTGGCTACTGTTGCTCAGTGGTCGGCGCGTTCGGCGCACTTCATAAAACTTTCTGAAATTTTTTTCAGGGGATCTTTAAGCATCAATTGGATGGTGTTTCTAGAGTTGCTCAGTGGTCAGTGCGTCCGGCGTACAACCCCAAATCTTTTTTTTCCGGAGATTTTTAGCACCAATTGGACGGTGTGGCTACTGTTGCTCAGTGGTCGGGACGTTCGGCGCACAAGAACAAATTATCTGAAAATTTTTTTCCGGAGATCTTTTAGCACCAATTGGATGGTGTTGCCACTGTTGTCCTGTCGTCAGTGCGCTCGGCGCACTTCACCAGATTTTCTGAAATTTTTTTTCCGAAGATCTTTTAGCACCAATTGGACGGTGTGGCTACTGTTGTTCTGTGGTCAGTGCGTTCGGCGAACTTCACCAAATTTTCTGAAATTTTTTTTACTTAGATCTTATAGCACCACTTGGACGGTGTGGCTACTGTTGCTCAGTTTTCTTCGCGTTCGGCGCACAAGAACAAATTTTCTGAAATTTTTTTTCCGGAGATCTTTTAGCACCAATTGGACGGTGTGGCTACTGTTGCTCAGTGGTCGGCGCGTTCGGCGCGTTCGGCGCACAAGAACAAATTTTCTGAAATTTTTTTTCCGGAGATCTTTTAGCACCAATTGGATGGTGTGGCCACTGTTGTTCTGTGGTCAGTGCGTTCGGCGGACTACAACAAATTTTCTGAAATTTTTTTTCCGGAGATCTTTTAGCACCAATTGGACGGTATGGTCACTATTGCTCAGTGGTCGGCGCGTTCGGCGCACTTCACCAAATTTTCTGAAATTTTTTTTCAGGAGATCGTTTAGCACCAATTGGGCGGTGTGGCTAATGCTGCTCAGTGGTCAGTGCGTCCTGCGTACAACCCCAAATCTTTTTTTTCCGGAGATCTTCTAGCACCAATTGGATGGTGTTGCCACTGTTGTCCTGTCGTCAGTGCGCTCGGCGCAATTCACCAAATTTTCTGAAATTTTTTTTCCGGAGATCTTTTAGCACCAATTGGATGGTGTGGCCACTGTTGTTCTGTGGTCAGTGCGTTCGGCGGACTACAACAAATTTTCTGAAATTTTTTTTCCGGAGATCTTTTAGCACCAATTGGACGGTATGGTCACTATTGCTCAGTGGTCGGCGCGTTCGGCGCACTTCACCAAATTTTCTGAAATTTTTTTTCAGGAGATCGTTTAGCACCAATTGGGCGGTGTGGCTAATGCTGCTCAGTGGTCAGTGCGTCCTGCGTACAACCCAAAATCTTTTTTTTCCGGATATCTTCTAGCACCAATTGGATGGTGTGGCCACTGTTGTTCTGTGGTCAGTGCGTTCGGCGCACTTCACCAAATTTTCTGAAATTTTTTTTCCGGAGATCTTATAGCACCACTTGGACGGCTACTGTTGCTCAGTGGTCGGCGCGTTCGGCGCACAAGAACAAATTTTCTGAAATTTTTTTTCCGGAGATCTTTTAGCACCAATTGGACGGTGTGGATACTGTTGCAAAGTGGTCGGCGCGTTCGGCGCACAAGAACAAATTTTCTGAAATTTTTTTTCCGGAGATCTTTTAGCACCAATTGGATGGTGTGGCCACTGTTGTTCTGTGGTCAGTGCGTTCGGCGCCCTTTACCAAATTTTCTGAAATTTTTTTTTCCACAGATCTTTTAGCACCAATTGGACGGTGTGGCTACTGTTGCTCAGTGGTCGGCGCGTTCGGCGGACTATAACAAATTTTCTGAAATTTTTTTTCCGGAGATCTTTTAGCACCAATTGGATGGTGTTGCCACTGTTGTTCTCTGGTCAGTGCGTTCAGCGCACTTCACCAAATTTCTGAATTTTTTTTTCCGGAGATCTTTTAGCACCAATTGAACGGTGTGGCTACTGTTGTCCTGTCGTCAGTGCGCTCGGCGCACTTCACCAGATTTTCTGAAATTTTTTTTCCGGAGATCTTTTAGCACCAATTGGACGGTGTGGCTACTGTTGCTCAGTGGTCGGCGCGTTCGGCGCACTTCATAAAACTTTCTGAAATTTTTTTCAGGGGATCTTTAAGCATCAATTGGATGGTGTTTCTAGAGTTGCTCAGTGGTCAGTGCGTCCGGCGTACAACCCCAAATCTTTTTTTTCCGGAGATTTTTAGCACCAATTGGACGGTGTGGCTACTGTTGCTCAGTGGTCGGGACGTTCGGCGCACAAGAACAAATTATCTGAAAATTTTTTTCCGGAGATCTTTTAGCACCAATTGGATGGTGTTGCCACTGTTGTCCTGTCGTCAGTGCGCTCGGCGCACTTCACCAGATTTTCTGAAATTTTTTTTCCGAAGATCTTTTAGCACCAATTGGACGGTGTGGCTACTGTTGTTCTGTGGTCAGTGCGTTCGGCGAACTTCACCAAATTTTCTGAAATTTTTTTTACTTAGATCTTATAGCACCACTTGGACGGTGTGGCTACTGTTGCTCAGTTTTCTTCGCGTTCGGCGCACAAGAACAAATTTTCTGAAATTTTTTTTCCGGAGATCTTTTAGCACCAATTGGACGGTGTGGCTACTGTTGCTCAGTGGTCGGCGCGTTCGGCGCGTTCGGCGCACAAGAACAAATTTTCTGAAATTTTTTTTCCGGAGATCTTTTAGCACCAATTGGATGGTGTGGCCACTGTTGTTCTGTGGTCAGTGCGTTCGGCGGACTACAACAAATTTTCTGAAATTTTTTTTCCGGAGATCTTTTAGCACCAATTGGACGGTATGGTCACTATTGCTCAGTGGTCGGCGCGTTCGGCGCACTTCACCAAATTTTCTGAAATTTTTTTTCAGGAGATCGTTTAGCACCAATTGGGCGGTGTGGCTAATGCTGCTCAGTGGTCAGTGCGTCCTGCGTACAACCCCAAATCTTTTTTTTCCGGAGATCTTCTAGCACCAATTGGATGGTGTTGCCACTGTTGTCCTGTCGTCAGTGCGCTCGGCGCAATTCACCAAATTTTCTGAAATTTTTTATCCGGAGATCGTTTAGCACCAATTGGGCGGTGTGGCTACTGCTGCTCAGTGGTCAGTGCGTCCGGCGTACAACCCCAAGTCTTTTTTTTTCGGAGATTGGACGGTGTGGCTTCTGTTGCTCAGTGGTCGGGGCGTTCGGCGCACTTCACCAAATTTTCTGAAATTTTTTTTCAGGAGATCTTTAAGCATCAATTGGATGGTGTTTCTAGAGTTGCTCAGTAGTCAGTGCGTCCAGCGTACAACCCGAAATCTTTTTTTTCCGGAGATCTTCTAGCACCAATTGGACGGTGTGGCTACTGTTGTTCTGTGGTCAGTGCGTTCGGCGCACTTCACCAAATTTTCTGAAATTTTTTTTCCGGAGATCTTATAGCACCACTCGGACGGTGTGGCTACTGTTGCTCAGTGGTCGGCGCGTTCGGCGCACAAGAACAAATTTTCTGAAAATTTTTTTCCGGAGATCTTTTAGCACCAATTGGACGGTGTGGCTACTGTTGCTCAGTGGTCGGCGCTTTCGGTGCACAAGAACAAATTTTCTGAAATTTTTTTCCGGAGATCTTTTAGCACCAATTGGATGGTGTGGCCACTGTTGTTCTGTGGTCAGTGAGTTCGGCGCCCTTCACCAAATTTTCTGAAATTTTTTTTTCCACAGATCTTTTAGCACCAATTGGACGGTGTGGCTACTATTGCTCAGTGGTCGGCGCGTTCGGCGGACTACAACAAATTTTCTGAATTTTTTTTTCCGGAGATCTTTTAGCACCAATTGGATGGTGTTGCCACTGTTGTTCTCTGGTCAGTGCGTTCAGCGCACTTCACCAAATTTTCTGAATTTTTTTTTCCGGAGATCTTTTAGCACCGATTGAACGGTGTGGCTACTGTTGATCAGTGGTCAGTGCGTCCGGCGTGCAACCCCAAATCTTTTTTTTCCGAAGATCTTCTAGCACCAATTGGATGGTGTGGCCACTGTTGTTCTGTGGTCAGTGCGTTCGGCGCACTTCACCAAATTTTCTAAAATTTTTTTTCAGGAGATCTTTAAGCATCAATTGGATGGTGTTTTTAGAGTTGCGCAGTGGTCAGCGCGTCCGGCGTACAACCCCAAATCTTTTTTTTCCGGTGATCTTCTAGCACCAATTGGATCGTGTTGCCACTGTTATCCTGTCGTCAGTGCACTCGGCGCACTTCACCAGATTTTCTGAAATTTTTTATCCGGAGATCGTTTAGCACCAATTGGGCGGTGTGGCTACTGCTGCTCAGTGGTCAGTGCGTCCAGCGTACAACCCCAAATCTTTTTTTCCGGAGATCTTTTAGCACCAATTGGACGGTGTGGCTACTGTTGCTCAGTGGTCGGCGCGTTCGGCGCACTTCACCAGATAGTCTGAAATTTTTTTCCGGAGATCTTTTAGCACCAATTGGACGGTGTGGTCACTGTTGCTCAGTGGTCGGCGCGTTCGGCGCACTTCACCAAATTTTCTGAAATGTTTTTTCAGGAGACCGTTTAGCACCAATTGGGCGGTGTGGCTACTGCTGCTCAGTGGTCAGTGCGTCCGGCGTACAACCCTAAATCTTTTTTTTTCGGAGATCTTTTAGCACCAATTGGATGGTGTTGCCACTGTTGTTCTGTGGTCAGTGCGTTCGGCGCACTTCACCAAATTTTCTGAAATTTTTTTTCAGGAAATCTTTAAGCATCATTTGGATGGTGTTTCTAGAGCTGCTCAGTGGTCAGTGCGTCCGGCGCACAACCCCAAATCTTTTTTTTCCGGAGATCTTCTAGCACCAATTGGATGGCGTGGCCACTGTTGTTCTGTGGTCAGTGCGGAAGGTGTTGCCACTGTTGTTCTGTGGTCAGTGCGTTCGGCGCACTTCAATAAATTTTCTAAAATTTTTTTTCAGGAGATCTCTAAGCATCAATTGGATGGTGTTTCTAGAGTTGCTCAGTGGTCAGTGCGTCCGGCGTACACCCCCAAATCTTTTTTTTCCGGAGATCTTCAAGCACCAATTGGACGGTGTGCCTACTGTTGCTCAGTGGTCGGCGCGTTCGGCGCACTTCACCAAATTTTCTGAAATTATTTTTCCGGAGATCTTTAAGCACCAATTGGATGATGTTGCCACTGTCGTTCTGTGGTCAGTGCGGTCGGTGCACTTCACCAAATTTTCTGAAATTTTTTATCCGGAGATCGTTTAGCACCAATTGGGCGGTGTGGCTACTGCTTCTCAGTGGTCAGTGCGTCCGGCGTACAACCCCAAATCTTTTTTTTCCGGAGATCTTTCAGCACCAATTGGACGGTGTGGATACTGTTGCTCAGTGGTCGGCGCGTTCGGCGCACTTCACCAAATTTTCTGAATTTTTTTTTCCGGAGATCTTATAGCACCAATTGGACGGTGTGGCTACTGCTGCTCAGTGGTCAGTGCGTCCGGCGTACAACCCCAAATCTTTTTTTTCCGGAGATCTTTTGGCACCAATTGGATGGTGTTGCCACTGTTGTTCTGTGGTCAGTGCGTTCGGCGCACTTCACCAAATTTTCTGAAATTTTTTTTCAGGAAATCTTTAAGCATCAATTGGATGGTGTTTCTAGAGCTGCTCAGTGGTCAGTGCGTCCGGCGTACAACCCCAAATCTTTTTTTTCCGGAGATCTTCTAGCACCAATTGGATGGCGTGGCCACTGTTGTTCTGTGGTCAGTGCGGAAGGTGTTGCCACTGTTGTTCTGTGGTCAGTGCGTTCGGCGCACTTCACCAAATTTTCTGAAATTTTTTTTCAGGAAATCTTTAAGCATCAATTGGATGGTGTTTCTAGAGCTGCTCAGTGGTCAGTGCGTCCGGAGTACAACCCATAATCTTTTTTTTCAGGAAATCTTCAAGCACCAATTGGACGGTGTGGATACTGTTGCACAGTGGTCGGCGCGATCGGCGCACAAGAACAAGTTTTCTGAAATGTTTTTTTTGGAGATCTTTTAGCACCAATTGGATGGTGTTGCCACTGTTGTTCTGTGGTCAGTGCGTTCGGCGCACTTCAATAAATTTTCTCAAATTTTTTTTTCCGGAGATCTCTAAGCATCAATTTGATGGTGTTTCTAGAGTTGCTCAGTGGTCAGTGCGTCCGGCGTACAACCCCAAATCTTTTTTTTCTGGAGATCTTCTAGCACCAATTGGACGGTGTGCCTACTGTTGCTCAGTGGTCAGCGCGTTCGGCGGACAAGAACAACTTTTCTGAAATTTTTTTTCCGGAGATCTTTTAGCACCAATTGGACGGTGTGGCTACTGATGCTCAGTAGTCGGCGCGTTCGGCGCACATGAACAAATTTTCTTAAATTTTTTTTCCGGAGATCTTTTAGCACCAATTGGATGGTGTTGCCACTGTTGTTCTCTGGTCAGTGCGTTCAGCGCACTTCACCAAATTTTCCGAATTTTTCTTTCCGGAGATCTTTTAGCACTTATTGGACGGTGTGGCTACTGTTGCTCAGTGGTCAGTGCGTCCGGCGTACAACCCCAAATCTTTTTTTTCCGGAGATCTTCTAGCGCCAATTGGATGGTGTGGTCACTGTTGTTCTGTGGTCAGTGCGTTCGGCGCACTTCACCAAATTTTCTAAAATTTTTTTTCAGGAGATCTTTTAGCATCAATTGGATGGTGTTTCTAGAGTTGCACAGTGGTCAGTGCGTCCGGCGTACAACCCCAAATCTTTTTTTTTCCGGAGATCTTCTAGCACCAATTGGATGGTGTGGCCACTGTTGCTCAGTAGTCAGTGCGTCCGGCATACAGCCCCAAATCTTTTTTTTCCGGAGATCTTCTAGCACCAATTGGATGGTGTGGCCACTGTTGTTTTGTGGTCAGTGCGTTCGGCGCACTTCACCAAATTTTCTAAAATTTTTTTCCAGGAGATCTTTAAGCATCAATTGGATGGTGTTTCTAGAGTTGCTCAGTGGTCAGTGCGTCCGGCGTACAACCCCAAATCTTTTATTTCTGGAGATCTTCTAGCACCAATTGGATGGTGTGGCCACTGTTGTTCTGTGGTCAGTGCGTTCGGCGCACTTCACCAGATTTTCCGAAATTTTTTTTCCGGAGATCTTACTGCACCAATTGGACGGTGTGGCTACTGTTGCTCAGTAGTCAGTGCGTCCGGCATACAATCCCAAATCTTTTTTTTTCCGGAGATCTTCCAGCACCAATTGGATGGTGTGGCCACTGTTGTTCTGTGGTCAGTGCGTTCGGCGCACTTCACCAAATTTTCTAAAATTTTTTTTCAGGAGATCTTTAAGCATCAATTGGATGGTATTCCTAGAGTTGCTCAGTGGTCAGTGCGTCCGGCGTACAACCCCAAATCTTTTTTCTCCGGAGATCTTCTAGCACCAATTGGATGGTGTGGCCACTGTTGTTCTGTGGTCAGTGCGTCCGGCGAACTTCACCAGATTTTCTGAAATTTTTTTTCCGGAGATCTTATAGCACCAATTGGACGGTGTGGCTACAGTTGCTCAGTGGTCAGTGCGTCCGGCTTACAACAACAAATTTTCTGAATTTTTTCTTTGAGATCTTTTAGCACCAATTGGACGGTGTGGCCACTGTTGCTCAGTGGTCAGTGCGTCCGGCGTACAACCTCAAATCTTTTTTTTCCGGAGATCTTGTAGCACCAATTGGATGGTGTGGCCACTGTTGTTCTGTGGTCAGTGCGTTCGGCGCACTTCACCAGATTTTCTGAATTTTTTTTTCCGGAGATCTTATAGCACCAATTGGACGGTGTGGCTACAGTTGCTCAGTGGTCAGTGCGTCCGGCTTACAACAACAAATTTTCTGAATTTTTTTTTTGAGATCTTTTAGCACCAATTGGACGGTGTGGCAACTGTTGCTCAGTGGTCAGTGCGTCCGGAGTACAACCCTAAATCTTTGTTTTCCGGAGATCTTCTAGCACCAATTGGATGGTGTGGCCACTGTAGATCTGTGGTCAGTGCGATCGGCGCAATTCACTAGAATTTCTGAAATTTTTTTTCCGGAGATCTTATAGCAATAATTGGACGGTGTGGCTACAGTTGCTCAGTGGTCAGTGCGGCCGGCTTACAACAACAAATTTTCTGAATTTTTTTTTTTGAGATCTTTTAGCAACAATTGGACGGTGTGGTCACTGTTGCTTAGTGGTCAGTGCGTCCGGCGTACAACCCCAAATCTTTTTTTTCCGGAGATCTTCTAGCACGAATTGGATGGTGTGGCCACTGTTGTTCTGTGGTCAGTGCGTTCTTCGCACTTCACCAAATTTTCTAAAATTTTTTTTCAGGAGGTCTTTAAGCATCGATTGGATGGTGTTTCTAGAGTTGCGCAGTTTTCAGTGCGTCCGGCGTACAACCCCAAATTTTTTTTTTCCGGAGATCTTCTAGCACCAATTGGATGGTGTGGCTACTGTTGCTCAGTAGTCAGTGCGTCCGGCGTACAACCCCAAATCTTTTTTTTCCGGAGATCTTCTAGCACCAATTGGATGGTGTGGCCACTGTTGTTCTGTGGTCAGTGCGTCCGGCGAACTTCACCAGATTTTCTGAAATTTTTTTTCCGGAGATCTTATAGCACCAATTGGACGGTGTGGCTACAGTTGCTCAGTGGTCAGTGCGTCCGGCTTACAACAACAAATTTTCTGAATTTTTTTTTTGAGATCTTTTAGCAACAATTGGACCGTGTGGCTACAGTTGCTCAGTGGTCAGTGCGTTCGGCGCACTTCACCAAATTTTCTAAAATTTTTTTTCAGGAGATCTTTAAGCATCAATTGGATGGTGTTTCTAGAGTTGCTCAGTGGTCACTGCGTCCGGCGTACAACTCAAAATCTTTTTTTTCCGGAGATCTTCTAGTACCAATTTGATGGTGTGGCCACTGTTGTTCTGTGGTCAGTGCGTTCGGCGCACTTCACCAGATTTTCCAAAATTTTTTTTCCGGAGATCTTACAGCACCAATTGGACGGTGTGGCTACTGTTGCTCAGTAGTCAGTGCGTCCGGCGTACAATCCCAAATCTTTTTTTTTCCGGAGATCTTCCAGCACCAATTGGATGGTGTGGCGACTGTTGTTCTGTGGTCAGTGCGTTCGGCGCACTTCACAAAATTTTCTAAAATTTTGTTTCAGGAGATCTTTAAGCATCAATTGGATGGTATTCCTAGAGTTGCTCAGTGGTCAGTGCGTCCGGCGTACAACCCCAAATCTTTTTTTCCGGAGATCTTCTAGCACCAATTGGATGGTGTGGCCACTGTTGTTCTGTGGTCGGCGCACTTCACCAGATTTTCCGAAATTTTTTTTCCGGAGATCTTACAGCACCAATTGGACGGTGTGGCTACTGTTGGTCAGTAGTCAGTGCGTCCGGCAAACAATCCCAAATCTTTTTTTTCCGAAGATCTTCTAGCACCAATTGGATTGTGTGGCCACTGTTGTTCTGTGGTCAGTGCGTTCGGCGCACTTCAATAAATTTTCTAAAATTTTTTTTCAGGAGATCTTTAAGCATCAATTGGATGGTATTCCTAGAGTTGCTCAGTGGTCAGTGCGTCCGACGTACAACAACAAATCTTTTTTTTCCGGAGATCTTCTAGCACCAATTGGATGGTGTGGCCACTGTTGTTCTGTGGTCAGTGCGTTCGGCGCACTTCACCAAATTTTCTAAAATTTTTTTTCAGGAGATCTTTAAGCATCAATTGGATGGTATTCCTAGAGTTTCTCAGTGGTCAGTGCGTCCGGCGTACAATCCCAAATCTTTTTTTTCCGGAGATCTTCTAGCACCAATTGGATGGTGTGGCCACTGTTGTTCTGTGATCAGTGCGTTCGGCGCACTTCACCAGATTTTCCGAAATTTTTTTTCCGGAGATCTTTAAGCATCAATTGGATGGTGTTTCTAGAGTTGCTCAGTGGTCAGTGCGTCCGGCGTACAACAACAAATCTTTTTTTTCCGGAGATCTTCTTGCACCAAATGGATGGTGTGGCCACTGTTGTTCTGTGGTCAGTACGTTCGGCGCACTTCACCAAATTTTCTAAAATTTTTTTTCAGGAGATCTTTAAGCATCAATTGGATGGTGTTTCTAGAGTTGCTCAGTGGTTAGTGCGTCCGGCGTACAACCCCAAATCTTTTTTTTCCGGAGATCTTCTAGCACCAATTGGATGGTGTGGCCACTGTTGTTCTGTGGTCAGTGCGTTCGGCGCACTTCACCAAATTTTCTAAAATTTTTTTTCAGGAGATCTTCTAGCACCAATTGGATGGTGTGGCCACTGTTGTTCTGTGGTCAGTGCGTTCGGCGCACTTCACCAGATTTTCCAAAATTTTTTTTTCCGGAGATCTTACAGCACCAATTGGACGGTGTGGCTACTGTTGCTCAGTAGTCAGTGCGTCCGGCGTACAATCCCAAATCTTTTTTTTCCGGAGATCTTCCAGCACCAATTGGATGGTGTGGCCACTGTTGTTCTGTGGTCAGTGCGTTCGGCGCACTTCACCAGATTTTCCGAAATTTTTTTTCCGGAGATCTTTAAGCATCAATTGGATGGTGTTTCTAGAGTTGCTCAGTGGTCAGTGCGTCCGGCGTACAACCCCAAATCTTTTTTTTCCGGAGATCTTCTAGCACCAATTGGATGGTGTGGCCACTGTTGTTCTGTGGTAAGTGCGTTCGGCGCACTTCTCCAGATTTTCCGAAATTTTTTTTCGGGAGATCTTACAGCACCAATTGGACGGTGTGGCTACTGTTGCTCAGTAGTCAGTGCGTCCAGCGTACAATCCCAAATCTTTTTTTTCCGGAGATCTTCCAGCACCAATTGGATGGTGTGGCCACTGTTGTTCTGTGGTCAGTGCGTTCGGCGCACTTCACCAAATTTTCTAAAATTTTTTTTCAGGAGATCTTTAAGCATCAATTGGATGGTATTCCTAGAGTTGCTCAGTGGTCAGTGCGTCCGGCGTACAATCCCAAATCTTTTTTTTCCGGAGATCTTCTAGCACCAATTGGATGGTGTGGCCACTGTTGTTCTGTGATCAGTGCGTTCGGCGCACTTCACCAGATTTTCCGAAATTTTTTTTCCGGAGATCTTTAAGCATCAATTGGATGGTGTTTCTAGAGTTGCTCAGTGGTCAGTGCGTCCGGCGTACAACAACAAATCTTTTTTTTCCGGAGATCTTCTAGCACCAATTGGATGGTGTGGCCACTGTTGTTCTGTGGTCAGTACGTTCGGCGCACTTCACCAAATTTTCTAAAATTTTTTTTCAGGAGATCTTTAAGCATCAATTGGATCGTATTCCTAGAGTTGCTCAGTGGTCAGTGCGTCCGGCGAACTTCACGAGATTTTCTGAAATTTTTTTCCGGAGATCTTATAGCACCAATTGGATGGTGTGGCCACTGTAGTTCTGTGGTCAGTGCGTTCGGCGCAACTCACCAGATTTTCTGAAATTTTTTTTCCGGAGATCTTATAGCACCAATTGGCTACAGTTGCTCAGTGGTCAGTGCGTCCGGCTTACAACAGCAAATTTTCTGAATTTTTTTTTTGAGATCTTTAAGCACCAATTGGACGGTGTGGCAACTGTTGCTCAGTGGTCAGTGCGTCCGGCGTACAACCCTAAATCTTTGTTTTCCGGAGATCTTCTAGCACGAATTGGATGGTGTGGCCACTGTTGTTCTGTGGTCAGTGCGTTCTTCGCACTTCACCAAATTTTCTAAAATTTTTTTTCAGGAGGTCTTTAAGCATCGATTGGATGGTGTTTCTAGAGTTGCGCAGTTTTCAGTGCGTCCGGCGTACAACCCCAAATTTTTTTTTTCCGGAGATCTTCTAGCACCAATTGGATGGTGTGGCTACTGTTGCTCAGTAGTCAGTGCGTCCGGCGTACAACCCCAAATCTTTTTTTTCCGGAGATCTTCTAGCACCAATTGGATGGTGTGGCCACTGTTGTTCTGTGGTCAGTGCGTCCGGCGAACTTCACCAGATTTTCTGAAATTTTTTTTCCGGAGATCTTATAGCACCAATTGGACGGTGTGGCTACAGTTGCTCAGTGGTCAGTGCGTCCGGCTTACAACAACAAATTTTCTGAATTTTTTTTTTGAGATCTTTTAGCAACAATTGGACCGTGTGGCTACAGTTGCTCAGTGGTCAGTGCGTTCGGCGCACTTCACCAAATTTTCTAAAATTTTTTTTCAGGAGATCTTTAAGCATCAATTGGATGGTGTTTCTAGAGTTGCTCAGTGGTCACTGCGTCCGGCGTACAACTCAAAATCTTTTTTTTCCGGAGATCTTCTAGTACCAATTTGATGGTGTGGCCACTGTTGTTCTGTGGTCAGTGCGTTCGGCGCACTTCACCAGATTTTCCAAAATTTTTTTTCCGGAGATCTTACAGCACCAATTGGACGGTGTGGCTACTGTTGCTCAGTAGTCAGTGCGTCCGGCGTACAATCCCAAATCTTTTTTTTTCCGGAGATCTTCCAGCACCAATTGGATGGTGTGGCGACTGTTGTTCTGTGGTCAGTGCGTTCGGCGCACTTCACAAAATTTTCTAAAATTTTGTTTCAGGAGATCTTTAAGCATCAATTGGATGGTATTCCTAGAGTTGCTCAGTGGTCAGTGCGTCCGCACCGGAGATCTTACAGCACCAATTGGACGGTGTGGCTACTGTTGGTCAGTAGTCAGTGCGTCCGGCAAACAATCCCAAATCTTTTTTTTCCGAAGATCTTCTAGCACCAATTGGATTGTGTGGCCACTGTTGTTCTGTGGTCAGTGCGTTCGGCGCACTTCACCAAATTTTCTAAAATTTTTTTTCAGGAGATCTTCTAGCACCAATTGGATGGTGTGGCCACTGTTGTTCTGTGGTCAGTGCGTTCGGCGCACTTCACCAGATTTTCCAAAATTTTTTTTTTGAGATCTTACAGCACCAATTGGACGGTGTGGCTACTGTTGCTCAGTAGTCAGTGCGTCCGGCGTATAATCCCAAATCTTTTTTTTCCGGAGATCTTCCAGCACCAATTGGATGGTGTGGCCACTGTTGTTCTGTGGTCAGTGCGTTCGGCGCACTTCACCAGATTTTCCGAATTTTTTTTCCGGAGATCTTTAAGCATCAATTGGATGGTGTTTCTAGAGTTGCTCAGTGGTCAGTGCGTCCGGCGTACAACCCCAAATCTTTTTTTTCCGGAGATCTTCTAGCACCAATTGGATGGTGTGGCCACTGTTGTTCTGTGGTAAGTGCGTTCGGCGCACTTCACCAAATTTTCTAAAATTTTTTTTCAGGAGATCTTTAAGCATCAATTGGATCGTATTCCTAGAGTTGCTCAGTGGTCAGTGCGTCCGGCGAACTTCACGAGATTTTCTGAAATTTTTTTCCGGAGATCTTATAGCACCAATTGGATGGTGTGGCCACTGTAGTTCTGTGGTCAGTGCGTTCGGCGCAACTCACCAGATTTTCTGAAATTTTTTTTCCGGAGATCTTATAGCACCAATTGGCTACAGTTGCTCAGTGGTCAGTGCGTCCGGCTTACAACAGCAAATTTTCTGAATTTTTTTTTTGAGATCTTTTAGCACCAATTGGACGGTGTGGCAACTGTTGCTCAGTGGTCAGTGCATCCGGCGTACAACCCTAAATCTTTGTTTTCCGGAGATCTTCTAGCACCAATTGGATGGTGTGGCCACTGTAGTTCTGTGGTCAGTGCGTTCGGCGCAATTCACCAGATTTTCTGAAATTTTTTTCCGGAGATCTTATAGCACCAATTGGACGGTGTGGCTACAGTTGCTCAGTGGTCAGTGCGTCCGGCTTACAACAACAAATTTTCAGAATTTTTTTTTTTGAGATCTTTTAGCACCAATTGGACGGTGTGGCAACTGTTGCTCAGTGGTCAGTGCGTCCGGCGTACAACCCTAAATCTTTGTTTTCCGGAGATCTTCTAGCACCAATTGGATGGTGTGGCCACTGTTGTTCTGTGGTCAGTGCGTTCGGCGCAATTCACCAGATTTTCTGAAATTTTTTTTCCGGAGATCTTTTAGCACCAATTGGACGGTGTGGTCACTGTTGCTCAGTGGTCGACGCGTTCGGCGCACTTCACCAAATTTTCTGAATTTTTTTTTCAGGAGATCGTTTAGCACCAATTGGGCGGTGTAGCTACTGCTTCTCAGTGGTCAGTGCGTCCGGCGTACAACCCCAAATCTTTTTTTTTCCGGAGATCTTCTAGCACCAATTGGATGGTGTGGCTACTGTTGCTCAGTAGTAAGTGCGTCCGGCTTACAACCCCAAATCTTTTTTTTCCGGAGATCTTCTAGCACCAATTGGATGGTGTGGCCACTGTAGTTCTGTGGTCAGTGCGTTCGGCGAACTTCACCAGATTTTCTGAAATTTTTTTTCCGGAGATCTTTTAGCACCAATTGGACGGTGTGGTCACTGTTGCTCAGTGGTCGACAAATTTTCTGAAATTTTTTTTCAGGAGATCGTTTAGCACCAATTGGGCGGTATAGCTACTGCTTCTCAGTGGTCAGTGCGTCCGGCGTACAACCCCAAATCTTTTTTTTTCCGGAGATCTTCTAGCACCAATTGGACGGTGTGGCCACTGTTGTTCTGTGGTCAGTGCGTTCTTCGCGCTTCACCAAATTTTCTAAAATTTTTTTTCAAGAGGTCTTTAAGCATCAATTGGATGGTGTTTCTAGAGTTGCGCAGTGGTCAGTGCGTCCGGCGTACAACCCCAAATCTTTTTTTTCCGGAGATCTTCTAGCACCAATTGGATGGTGTGGCTACTGTTGCTCAGTAGTAAGTGCGTCCGGCGTACAACCCCAAATCTTTTTTTTCCGGAGATCTTCTAGCACCAATTGGATGGTGTGGCCACTGTAGTTCTGTGGTCAGTGCGTTCGGCGAACTTCACCAGATTTTCTGAAATTTTTTTCCGGAGATCTTATAGCACCAATTGGACGGTGTGGCTACAGTTGCTCAGTGGTCAGTGCGTCTGGCTTACAACAACAAATTTTCTGAATTTTTTTTTGAGATCTTTTAGCACCTATTGGACGGTGTGGCTACAGTTGCTCAGTGGTCAGTGCGTCCGGCTTACAACAGCAAATTTTCTGAATTTTTTTTTTGAGATCTTTTAGCACCAATTGGGCGGTGTGGCAACTGTTGCTCAGTGGTCAGTGCGTCCGGCGTACAACCCTAAATCTTTGTTTTCCGGAGATCTTCTAGCACCAATTGGACGGTGTGGCTACAGTTGCTCAGTGGTCAGTGCGTCTGGCTTACAACAACAAATTTTCTGAATTTTTTTTTGAGATCTTTTAGCACCTATTGGACGGTGTGGCTACAGTTGCTCAGTGGTCAGTGCGTCCGGCTTACAACAACAAATTTTTTGAATTTTTTTTTTTGAGATCTTTTAGCAACAATTGGACAGTGTGGTCACTGTTGCTTAGTGGTCAGTGCGTCCGGCGTACAACCCCAATTTTTTTTTTTCCGGAGATCTTCTAGCGCGAATTGGATGGTGTGGCCACTGTTGTTCTGTGGTCAGTGCGTTCGGCGCAATTCACCAGATTTTCTGAAATTTTTTTTCCGGAGATCTTTTAGCACCAATTGGACGGTGTGGTCACTGTTGCTCAGTGGTCGACGCGTTCGGCGCACTTCAACAAATTTTCTGAAATTTTTTTTCAGGAGATCGTTTAGCACCAATTGGGCGGTGTAGCTACTGCTTCTCAGTGGTCAGTGCGTCCGGCGTACAACCCCAAATCTTTTTTTTTCCGGAGATCTTCTAGCACCAATTGGACGGTGTGGCCACTGTTGTTCTGTGGTCAGTGCGTTCTTCGCACTTCACCAAATTTTCTAAAATTTTTTTTCAAGAGGTCTTTAAGCATCAATTGGATGGTGTTTCTAGAGTTGCGCAGTGGTCAGTGCGTCCGGCGTACAACCCCAAATCTTTTTTTTCCGGAGATCTTCTAGCACCAATTGGATGGTGTGGCTACTGTTGCTCAGTAGTAAGTGCGTCCGGCGTACAACCCCAAATCTTTTTTTTCCGGAGATCTTCTAGCACCAATTGGATGGTGTGGCCACTGTAGTTCTGTGGTCAGTGCGTTCGGCGCACTTCACCAAATTTTCTAAAATTTTTTTTTAGGAGATCTTTAAGCATTAATTGGATGGTGTTTCTAGAGTTGCTCAGTGGTCAGTGCGTCCGGCGTACAACCCCAAATCTTTTTTTTCCGGAGATCTTCTAGCACAAATTGGATGGTGTGGCCACTGTTGTTCTGTGGTCAGTGCGTTCGGCGCACTTCACAAAATTTTCTAAAATTTTTTTTCAGGAGATCTTTAAGCATCAATTGAATGGTGTTCCTAGAGTTGCTCAGTGGTAAGTTCATCCGGCGTACAACCCCAAATCTTTTTTCTTCCGAGATCTTCTAGCACAAATTGGATGGTGTGGCCACTGTTGTTCTGTGGTCAGTGCGTTCGGCGCACTTCACCAGATTTTCTGAAATTTTTTTTTCGGAGATCTTATAGCACCAATTGGACGGTGTGGCTACAGTTGCTCAGTGGTCAGTGCGTCCGGCTTACAACAACAAATTTTCTGAATTTTTTTTTTTGAGATCTTTTAGCACCAATTGGACGGTGTGGCCACTGTTGCTCAGTGGTCAGTGCGTCCGGCGTACAACCCCAAATCTTTTTTTTTCCGGAGATCTTCTAGCACCAATTGGATGGTGTGGCCACTGTTGTTCTGTGGTCAGTGCGTTCTTCGCACTTCACCAAATTTTCTAAAATTTATTTTCAAGAGGTCTTTAAGCATCAATTGGATGGTGTTTCTAGAGTTGCGCAGTGGTCAGTGCGTCCGGCGTACAACCCCAAATCTTTTTTTTCCGGAGATCTTCTAGCACCAATTGGATGGTGTGGCTACTGTTGCTCAGTAGTAAGTGCGTCCGGCGTACAACCCCAAATCTTTTTTTTCCGGAGACCTTCTAGCACCAATTGGATGGTGTGGCCACTGTTGTTCTGTGGTCAGTGCGTTCGGCGCAATTCACCAGATTTTCTGAAATTTTTTTTCCGGAGATCTTTTAGCACCAATTGGACGGTGTGGTCACTGTTGCTCAGTGGTCGACGCGTTCGGCGCACTTCAACAAATTTTCTGAAATTTTTTTTCAGGAGATCGTTTAGCACCAATTGGGCGGTGTAGCTACTGCTTCTCAGTGGTCAGTGCGTCCGGCGTACAACCCCAAATCTTTTTTTTTCCGGAGATCTTCTAGCACCAATTGGACGGTGTGGCCACTGTTGTTCTGTGGTCAGTGCGTTCTTCGCACTTCACCAAATTTTCTAAAATTTTTTTTCAAGAGGTCTTTAAGCATCAATTGGATGGTGTTTCTAGAGTTGCGCAGTGGTCAGTGCGTCCGGCGTACAACCCCAAATCTTTTTTTCCGGAGATCTTCTAGCACCAATTGGATGGTGTGGCTACTGTTGCTCAGTAGTAAGTGCGTCCGGCGTACAACCCCAAATCTTTTTTTTCCGGAGATCTTCTAGCACCAATTGGATGGTGTGGCCACTGTTGTTCTGTGGTCAGTGCGTTCGGCGCACTTCACCAAATTTTCTAAAATTTTTTTTTAGGAGATCTTTAAGCATTAATTGGATGGTGTTTCTAGAGTTGCTCAGTGGTCAGTGCGTCCGGCGTACAACCCCAAATCTTTTCTTTCCGGAGATCTTCTAGCACAAATTGGATGGTGTGGCCACTGTTGTTCTGTGGTCAGTGCGTTCGGCGCACTTCACCAAATTTTCTAAAATTTTTTTTCAGGAGATCTTTAAGCATCAATTGAATGGTGTTCCTAGAGTTGCTCAGTGGTAAGTTCATCCGGCGTACAACCCCAAATCTTTTTTCTTCCGAGATCTTCTAGCACAAATTGGATGGTGTGGCCACTGTTGTTCTGTGGTCAGTGCGTTCGGCGCACTTCACCAGATTTTCTGAAATTTTTTTTTCGGAGATCTTATAGCACCAATTGGACGGTGTGGCTACAGTTGCTCAGTGGTCAGTGCGTCCGGCTTACAACAACAAATTTTCTGAATTTTTTTTTTTGAGATCTTTTAGCACCAATTGGACGGTGTGGCCACTGTTGCTCAGTGGTCAGTGCGTCCGGCGTACAACCCCAAATCTTTTTTTTTCCGGAGATCTTCTAGCACCAATTGGATGGTGTGGCCACTGTTGTTCTGTGGTCAGTGCGTTCTTCGCACTTCACCAAATTTTCTAAAATTTTTTTTCAAGAGGTCTTTAAGCATCAATTGGATGGTGTTTCTAGAGTTGCGCAGTGGTCAGTGCGTCCGGCGTACAACCCCAAATCTTTTTTTTCCGGAGATCTTCTAGCACCAATTGGATGGTGTGGCTACTGTTGCTCAGTAGTAAGTGCGTCTGGCGTACAACCCCAAATCTTTTTTTTCCGGAGATCTTCTAGCACCAATTGGATGGTGTGGCCACTGTAGTTCTGTGGTCAGTGCGTTCGGCGAACTTCACCAGATTTTCTGAAATTTTTTTCCGGAGATCTTATAGCACCAATTGGACGGTGTGGCTACAGTTGCTCAGTGGTCAGTGCGTCTGGCTTACAACAACAAATTTTCTGAATTTTTTTTTGAGATCTTTTAGCACCTATTGGACGGTGTGGCTACAGTTGCTCAGTGGTCAGTGCGTCTGGCTTACAACAGCAAATTTTCTGAATTTTTTTTTTGAGATCTTTTAGCACCAATTGGGCGGTGTGGCAACTGTTGCTCAGTGGTCAGTGCGTCCGGCGTACAACCCTAAATCTTTGTTTTCCGGAGATCTTCTAGCACCAATTGGATGGTGTGGCCACTGTAGTTCTGTGGTCAGTGCGTTCGGCGCAATTCACCAGATTTTCTGAAATTTTTTTTCCGGAGATCTTTTAGCACCAATTGGACGGTGTGGTCACTGTTGCTCAGTGGTCGACGCGTTCGGCGCACTTCAACAAATTTTCTGAAATTTTTTTTCAGGAGATCGTTTAGCACCAATTGGGCGGTGTAGCTACTGCTTCTCAGTGGTCAGTGCGTCCGGCTTACAACAACAAATTTTCTGAATTTTTTTTTTGAGATCTTTTAACAACAATTGGACAGTGTGGTCACTGTTGCTTAGTGGTCAGTGCGTCCGGCGTACAACCCCAATTTTTTTTTTTCCGGAGATCTTCTAGCGCGAATTGGATGGTGTGGCCACTGTTGTTCTGTGGTCAGTGCGTTCGGCGCAATTCACCAGATTTTCTGAAATTTTTTTTCCGGAGATCTTTTAGCACCAATTGGACGGTGTGGTCACTGTTGCTCAGTGGTCGACGCGTTCGGCGCACTTCAACAAATTTTCTGAAATTTTTTTTCAGGAGATCGTTTAGCACCAATTGGGCGGTGTAGCTACTGCTTCTCAGTGGTCAGTGCGTCCGGCGTACAACCCCAAATCTTTTTTTTTCCGGAGATCTTCTAGCACCAATTGGACGGTGTGGCCACTGTTGTTCTGTGGTCAATGCGTTCTTCGCACTTCACCAAATTTTCTAAAATTTTTTTTCAAGAGGTCTTTAAGCATCAATTGGATGGTGTTTCTAGAGTTGCGCAGTGGTCAGTGCGTCCGGCGTACAACCCCAAATCTTTTTTTTCCGGAGATCTTCTAGCACCAATTGGATGGTGTGGCTACTGTTGCTCAGTAGTAAGTGCGTCCGGCGTACAACCCCAAATCTTTTTTTTCCGGAGATCTTCTAGCACCAATTGGATGGTGTGGCCACTGTTGTTCTGTGGTCAGTGCGTTCTTCGCACTTCACCAAATTTTCTAAAATTTTTTTTCAGGAGGTCTTTAAGCATCAATTGGATGGTGTTTCTAGAGTTGCGCAGTGGTCAGTGCGTCCGGCGTACAACCCCAAATCTTTTTTTTCCGGAGATCTTCTAGCACCAATTGGATGGTGTGGCTACTGTTGTTCTGTGGTCAGTGCGTTCGGCGCACTTCACCAAATTTTCTAAAATTTTTTTTCAGGAGATCTTTAAGCATCAATTGGATGGTGTTTCTAGAGTTGCTCAGTGGTCAGTGCGTCCGGCGTACAACCCCAAATCTTTTTTTTCCGGAGATCTTCTAGCACAAATTGGATGGTGTGGCCACTGTTGTTCTGTGGTCAGTGCGTTCGGCGCACTTCACCAAATTTTCTAAAATTTTTTTTCAGGAGATCTTTAAGCATCAATTGGATGGTGTTCCTAGAGTTGCTCAGTGGTCAGTGCGTCCGGCGTACAACCCCAAATCTTTTTTTTCCGGAGATCTTCTAGCACCAATTGGATGGTGTGGCTACTGTTGCTCAGTAGTAAGTGCGTCCGGCGTACAACCCCAAATCTTTTTTTTCCGGAGATCTTCTAGCACCAATTGGATGGTGTGGCCACTGTTGTTCTGTGGTCAGTGCGTTCGGCGAACTTCACCAGATTTTCTGAAATTTTTTTTTGGAGATCTTATAGCACCAATTGGACGGTGTGGCTACAGTTGCTCAGTGGTCAGTGCGTCCGGCGAACTTCACGAGATTTTCTGAAATTTTTTTCCGGAGATCTTATAGCACCAATTGGATGGTGTGGCCACTGTAGTTCTGTGGTCAGTGCGTTCGGCGCAACTCACCAGATTTTCTAAAATTTTTTTTCAGGAGATCTTTAAGCATCAATTGGATCGTATTCCTAGAGTTGCTCAGTGGTCAGTGCGTCCGGCGAACTTCACGAGATTTTCTGAAATTTTTTTCCGGAGATCTTATAGCACCAATTGGATGGTGTGGCCACTGTTGTTCTGTGGTCAGTGCGTTCTGCGCAACTCACCAGATTTTCTAAAATTTTTTTTCAGGAGATCTTTAAGCATCAATTGGATCGTATTCCTAGAGTTGCTCAGTGGTCAGTGCGTCCGGCGCAATTCACCAGATTTTCTGAAATTTTTTTTCCGGAGATCTTTTAGCACCAATTGGACGGTGTGGTCACTGTTGCTCAGTGGTCGACGCGTTCGGCGCACTTCACCAAATTTTCTGAAATTTTTTTTCAGGAGATCGTTTAGCACCAATTGGGCGGTGTAGCTACTGCTTCTCAGTGGTCAGTGCGTCCGGCGTACAACCCCAAATCTTTTTTTTTCCGGAGATCTTCTAGCACCAATTGGATGGTGTGGCTACTGTTGCTCAGTAGTAAGTGCGTCCGGCTTACAACCCCAAATCTTTTTTTTCCGGAGATCTTCTAGCACCAATTGGATGGTGTGGCCACTGTAGTTCTGTGGTCAGTGCGTTCGGCGAACTTCACCAGATTTTCTGAAATTTTTTTTCCGGAGATCTTTTAGCACCAATTGGACGGTGTGGTCACTGTTGCTCAGTGGTCGACGCGTTCGGCGCACTTCAACAAATTTTCTGAAATTTTTTTTCAGGAGATCGTTTAGCACCAATTGGGCGGTGTAGCTACTGCTTCTCAGTGGTCAGTGCGTCCGGCGTACAACCCCAAATCTTTTTTTTTCCGGAGATCTTCTAGCACCAATTGGACGGTGTGGCCACTGTTGTTCTGTGGTCAGTGCGTTCTTCGCACTTCACCAAATTTTCTAAAATTTTTTTTCAAGAGGTCTTTAAGCATCAATTGGATGGTGTTTCTAGAGTTGCGCAGTGGTCAGTGCGTCCGGCGTACAACCCCAAATCTTTTTTTTCCGGAGATCTTCTAGCACCAATTGGATGGTGTGGCTACTGTTGCTCAGTAGTAAGTGCGTCCGGCGTACAACCCCAAATCTTTTTTTTCCGGAGATCTTCTAGCACCAATTGGATGGTGTGGCCACTGTAGTTCTGTGGTCAGTGCGTTCGGCGAACTTCACCAGATTTTCTGAAATTTTTTTTCCGGAGATCTTATAGCACCAATTGGACGGTGTGGCTACAGTTGCTCAGTGGTCAGTGCGTCCGGCTTACAACAGCAAATTTTCTGAATTTTTTTTTGAGATCTTTTAGCACCAATTGGGCGGTGTGGCAACTGTTGCTCAGTGGTCAGTGCGTCCGGCGTACAACCCTAAATCTTTGTTTTCCGGAGATCTTCTAGCACCAATTGGATGGTGTGGCCACTGTAGTTCTGTGGTCAGTGCGTTCGGCGCAATTCACCAGATTGTCTGAAATTTTTTTTTGAGATCTTTTAGCACCTATTGGACGGTGTGGCTACAGTTGCTCAGTGGTCAGTGCGTCCGGCTTACAACAGCAAATTTTCTGAATTTTTTTTTTGAGATCTTTTAGCACCAATTGGGCGGTGTGGCAGCTGTTGCTCAGTGGTCAGTGCGTCCGGCGTACAACCCTAAATCTTTGTTTTCCGGAGATCTTCTAGCACCAATTGGATGGTGTGGCCACTGTAGTTCTGTGGTCAGTGCGTTCGGCGCAATTCACCAGATTTTCTGAAATTTTTTTTCCGGAGATCTTATAGCACCAATTGGACGGTGTGGCTACAGTTGCTCAGTGGTCAGTGCGTCCGGCTTACAACAACAAATTTTTTGAATTTTTTTTTTTGAGATCTTTTAGCAACAATTGGACAGTGTGGTCACTGTTGCTTAGTGGTCAGTGCGTCCGGCGTACAACCCCAATTTTTTTTTTTCCGGAGATCTTCTAGCGCGAATTGGATGGTGTGGCCACTGTTGTTCTGTGGTCAGTGCGTTCGGCGCAATTCACCAGATTTTCTGAAATTTTTTTTCCGGAGATCTTTTAGCACCAATTGGACGGTGTGGTCACTGTTGCTCAGTGGTCGACGCGTTCGGCGCACTTCAACAAATTTTCTGAAATTTTTTTTCAGGAGATCGTTTAGCACCAATTGGGCGGTGTAGCTACTGCTTCTCAGTGGTCAGTGCGTCCGGCGTACAACCCCAAATCTTTTTTTTTCCGGAGATCTTCTAGCACCAATTGGACGGTGTGGCCACTGTTGTTCTGTGGTCAGTGCGTTCTTCGCACTTCACCAAATTTTCTAAAATTTTTTTTCAAGAGGTCTTTAAGCATCAATTGGATGGTGTTTCTAGAGTTGCGAAGTGGTCAGTGCGTCCGGCGTACAACCCCAAATCTTTTTTTTCCGGAGATCTTCTAGCACCAATTGGATGGTGCGGCCACTGTTGCTCAGTAGTAAGTGCGTCCGGCGTACAACCCCAAATCTTTTTTTTCCGGAGATCTTCTAGCACCAATTGGATGGTGTGGATACTGTTGTTCTGTGGTCAGTGCGTTCGGCGCACTTCACCAAATTTTCTAAAATTTTTTTTTAGGAGATCTTTAAGCATTAATTGGATGGTGTTTCTAGAGTTGCTCAGTGGTCAGTGCGTCCGGCGTACAACCCCAAATCTTTTTTTTCCGGAGATCTTCTAGCACAAATTGGATGGTGTGGCCACTGTTGTTCTGTGGTCAGTGCGTTCGGCGCACTTCACAAAATTTTCTAAAATTTTTTTTCAGGAGATCTTTAAGCATCAATTGAATGGTGTTCCTAGAGTTGCTCAGTGGTAAGTTCATCCGGCGTACAACCCCAAATCTTTTTTCTTCCGAGATCTTCTAGCACAAATTGGATGGTGTGGCCACTGTTGTTCTGTGGTCAGTGCGTTCGGCGCACTTCACCAGATTTTCTGAAATTTTTTTTTCGGAGATCTTATAGCACCAATTGGACGGTGTGGCTACAGTTGCTCAGTGGTCAGTGCGTCCGGCTTACAACAACAAATTTTCTGAATTTTTTTTTTTGAGATCTTTTAGCACCAATTGGACGGTGTGGCCACTGTTGCTCAGTGGTCAGTGCGTCCGGCGTACAACCCCAAATCTTTTTTTTTCCGGAGATCTTCTAGCACCAATTGGATGGTGTGGCCACTGTTGTTCTGTGGTCAGTGCGTTCTTCGCACTTCACCAAATTTTCTAAAATTTTTTTTCAAGAGGTCTTTAAGCATCAATTGGATGGTGTTTCTAGAGTTGCGCAGTGGTCAGTGCGTCCGGCGTACAACCCCAAAACTTTTTTTTCCGGAGATCTTCTAGCACCAATTGGATGGTGTGGCTACTGTTGCTCAGTAGTAAGTGCGTCTGGCGTACAACCCCAAATCTTTTTTTTCCGGAGATCTTCTAGCACCAATTGGATGGTGTGGCCACTGTAGTTCTGTGGTCAGTGCGTTCGGCGAACTTCACCAGATTTTCTGAAATTTTTTTCCGGAGATCTTATAGCACCAATTGGACGGTGTGGCTACAGTTGCTCAGTGGTCAGTGCGTCTGGCTTACAACAACAAATTTTCTGAATTTTTTTTTGAGATCTTTTAGCACCTATTGGACGGTGTGGCTACAGTTGCTCAGTGGTCAGTGCGTCCGGCTTACAACAGCAAATTTTCTGAATTTTTTTTTTGAGATCTTTTAGCACCAATTGGGCGGTGTGGCAACTGTTGCTCAGTGGTCAGTGCGTCCGGCGTACAACCCTAAATCTTTGTTTTCCGGAGATCTTCTAGCGCGAATTGGATGGTGTGGCCACTGTTGTTCTGTGATCAGTGCGTTCGGCGCAATTCACCAGATTTTCTGAAATTTTTTTTCCGGAGATCTTTTAGCACCAATTGGACGGTGTGGTCACTGTTGCTCAGTGGTCGACGCGTTCGGCGCACTTCAACAAATTTTCTGAAATTTTTTTTCAGGAGATCGTTTAGCACCAATTGGGCGGTGTAGCTACTGCTTCTCAGTGGTCAGTGCGTCCGGCGTACAACCCCAAATCTTGTTTTTTCCGGAGATCTTCTAGCACCAATTGGACGGTGTGGCCACTGTTGTTCTGTGGTCAGTGCGTTCTTCGCACTTCACCAAATTTTCTAAAATTTTTTTTCAAGAGGTCTTTAAGCATCAATTGGATGGTGTTTCTAGAGTTGCGCAGTGGTCAGTGCGTCCGGCGTACAACCCCAAATCTTTTTTTTCCGGAGATCTTCTAGCACCAATTGGATGGTGTGGCTACTGTTGCTCAGTAGTAAGTGCGTCCGGCGTACAACCCCAAATCTTTTTTTTCCGGAGATCTTCTAGCACCAATTGGATGGTGTGGCCACTGTTGTTCTGTGGTCAGTGCGTTCTTCGCACTTCACCAAATTTTCTAAAATTTTTTTTCAGGAGGTCTTTAAGCATCAATTGGATGGTGTTTCTAGAGTTGCGCAGTGGTCAGTGCGTCCGGCGTACAACCCCAAATCTTTTTTTCCGGAGATCTTCTAGCACCAATTGGATGGTGTGGCTACTGTTGTTCTGTGGTCAGTGCGTTCGGCGCACTTCACCAAATTTTCTAAAATTTTTTTTCAGGAGATCTTTAAGCATCAATTGGATGGTGTTTCTAGAGTTGCTCAGTGGTCAGTGCATCCGGCGTACAACCCCAAATCTTTTTTTTCCGGAGATCTTCTAGCACCAATTGGATGGTGTGGCTACTGTTGCTCAGTAGTAAGTGCGTCCGGCGTACAACCCCAAATCTTTTTTTTCCGGAGATCTTCTAGCACCAATTGGATGGTGTGGCCACTGTTGTTCTGTGGTCAGTGCGTTCGGCGAACTTCACCAGATTTTCTGCAATTTTTTTTTGGAGATCTTATAGCACCAATTGGACGGTGTGGCTACAGTTGCTCAGTGGTCAGTGCGTCTGGCTTACAACAACAAATTTTCTGAATTTTTTTTTGAGATCTTTTAGCACCAATTGGACGGTGTGGCTACAGTTGCTCAGTGGTCAGTGCGTCCGGCTTACAACAGCAAATTTTCTGAATTTTTTTTTTGAGATCTTTTAGCACCAATTGGACGGTGTGGCAACTGTTGCTCAGTGGTCAGTGCGTCCGGCGTACAACCCTAAATCCTTGTTTTCCGGAGATCTTCTAGCACCAATTGGATGGTGCGGCCACTGTAGTTCTGTGGTCAGTGCGTTCGGCGCAATTCACCAGATTTTCTGAAATTTTTTTTCCGGAGATCTTTTAGCACCAATTGGACGGTGTGGTCACTGTTGCTCAGTGGTCGACGCGTTCGGCGCACTTCACCAAATTTTCTGAAATTTTTTTTCAGGAGATCTTTAAGCATCAATTGGATGGTGTTCCTAGAGTTGCTCAGTGGTCAGTGCGTCCGGCGTACAACCCCAAATCTTTTTTTTCCGGAGATCTTCTAGCACCAATTGGATGGTGTGGCTACTGTTGCTCAGTAGTAAGTGCGTCCGGCGTACAACCCCAAATCTTTTTTTTCCGGAGATCTTCTAGCACAAATTGGATGGTGTGGCCACTGTTGTTCTGTGGTCAGTGCGTTCGGCGCACTTCACCAAATTTTCTAAAATTTTTTTTCAGGAGATCTTTAAGCATCAATTGGATGGTGTTCCTAGAGTTGCTCAGTGGTCAGTGCGTCCGGCGTACAACCCCAAATCTTTTTTTTCCGGAGATCTTCTAGCACCAATTGGATGGTGTGGCTACTGTTGCTCAGTAGTAAGTGCGTCCGGCGTACAACCCCAAATCTTTTTTTTCCGGAGATCTTCTAGCACCAATTGGATGGTGTGGCCACTGTTGTTCTGTGGTCAGTGCGTTCGGCGAACTTCACCAGATTTTCTGAAATTTTTTTCCGGAGATCTTATAGCACCAATTGGACGGTGTGGCTACAGTTGCTCAGTGGTCAGTGCGTCTGGCTTACAACAACAAATTTTCTGAATTTTTTTTTGAGATCTTTTAGCACCAATTGGACGGTGTGGCTACAGTTGCTCAGTGGGCTCAGTGCGTCCGGCTTACAACAGCAAATTTTCTGAATTTTTTTTTTGAGATCTTTTAGCACCAATTGGACGGTGTGGCAACTGTTGCTCAGTGGTCAGTGCGTCCGGCGTACAACCCTAAATCTTTGTTTTCCGGAGATCTTCTAACACCAATTGGATGGTGTGGCCACTGTAGTTCTGTGGTCAGTGCGTTCGGCGCAATTCACCAGATTTTCTGAAATTTTTTTTCCGGAGATCTTATAGCACCAATTGGACGGTGTGGCTACAGTTGCTCAGTGGTCAGTGCGTCTGGCTTACAACAACAAATTTTCTGAATTTTTTTTTTTAGATCTTTTAGCAACAATTGGACAGTGTGGTCACTGTTGCTTAGTGGTCAGTGCGTCCGGCGTACAACCCCAAATTTTTTTTTTCCGGAGATCTTCTTGCGCGAATTGGATGGTGTGGCCACTGTTGTTCTGTGGTCAGTGCGTTCGGCGCAATTCACCAGATTTTCTGAAATTTTTTTTCCGGAGATCTTTTAGCACCAATTGGACGGTGTGGTCACTGTTGCTCAGTGGTCGACGCGTTCGGCGCACTTCACCAAATTTTCTAAAATTTTTTTTCAGGAGATCTTTAAGCATCAATTGGATGGTGTTCCTAGAGTTGCTCAGTAGTAAGTTCGTCCGGCGTACAACCCCAAATCTTTTTTCTCCCGAGATCTTCTAGCACAAATTGGATGGTGTGGCCACTGTTGTTCTGTGGTCAGTGCGTTCGGCGCACTTCACCAGATTTTCTGAAATTTTTTTTTCGGAGATCTTATAGCACCGATTGGACGGTGCGGCTACAGTTGCTCAGTGGTCAGTGCGTCCGGCTTACAACAACAAATTTTCTGAATTTTTTTTTTTGAGATCTTTTAGCACCAATTGGACGGTGTGGCCACTGTTGCTCAGTGGTCAGTGCGTCCGGCGTACAACCCCAAATCTTTTTTTTTCCGGAGATCTTCTAGCACCAATTGGATGGTGTGGCCACTGTTGTTCTGTGGTCAGTGCGTTCGGCGCACTTCACCAGATTTTCTGAAATTTTTTTTCCGTAGATCTTATAGCACCAATTGGACGGTGTGGCTACAGTTGCTCAGTGGTCAGTGCGTCCGGCTTACAACAACAAATTTTCTGAATTTTTTTTTGAGATCTTTTAGCACCAATTGGACGGTGTGGCCACTGTTGCTCAGTGGTCAGTGCGTCCGGCGTACAACCTAAATTTTTTTTTTCCGGAGATCTTCTAGCACCAGTTGGATGGTGTGGCCACTGTTGTTCTGTGGTCAGTGCGTTCGGCGCACTTCACCAAATTTTCTAAAATTTTTTTTAGGAGATCTTTAAGCATCAATTGGATGGTGTGGCTACAGTTGCTCAGTGGTCAGTGCGTCCGGCGTACAACCCCAAATCTTTTTTTTCCGGAGATCTTCTAGCACCAATTGGATGGTGTGGCCACTGTTGTTCTGTGGTCAGTGCGTTCGGCGCACTTCACCAAATTTTCTAAAATTTTTTTTTAGGAGATCTTTAAGCATCAATTGGATGGTGTGGCTACAGTTGCTCAGTGGTCAGTGCGTCCGGCTTACAACAGCAAATTTTCAGAATTTTTTTTTTGACATCTTTTAGCATCAATTGGACGGTGTAGTCACTGTTGCTCAGTGGTCAGTGCGTCCCGCGTACAACCCCAAATCTTTTTTTTGCGGAGATCTTTTAGCACCAATTGGATGGTGTGGCTACTGTTGCTCAGTAGTCAGTGCGTCCGGCGTACAACCCCAAATTTTTTTTTTCCGGAGATCTTCTATCACCAATTGGATGGTGTGGCCACTGTTGTTCTGTGGTCAGTGCGTTCTTCGCACTTCATAAAATTTTCTAAAATTTTTTTTCAGGAGGTCTTTAAGCATCAATTGGATGGTTTTTCTAGAGTTGCGCAGTGGTCAGTGCGTCCGGCGTTCAACCCCAAATCTTTTTTTCCGGAGATCTTCTAGCACCAATTGGATGGTGTGGCTACTGTTGCTCAGTAGTAAGTGCGTCCGGCGTACAAGCCCAAATCTTTTTTTTCCGGAGATCTTCTATCACCAATTGGATGGTGTGGCCACTGTTGTTCTGTGGTCAGTGCGTTCTGGCGCACTTCACCAAATTTTCTAAAATTTTTTTTCAGGAGATCTTTAAGCATCAATTGGATGGTGTTCCTAGAGTTGCTCAGTGGTCAGTGCGTCCGGCGTACAACCCCAAATTTTTTTTTTCCGGAGATCTTCTAGCACAAATTGGATGGTGTGGCCACTGTTGTTCTGTGGTCAGTGCGCTCTTCGCACTTCACCAAATTTTCTAAAATTTTTTTTCAGTAGGTCTTTAAGCATCAATTGGATGGTGTTTCTAGACTTGCGCAGTGGTCAGTGCGTCCGGCGTTCAACCCCACATCTTTTTTTTCCGGAGATCTTCTAGCACCAATTGGATGGTGTGGCTACTGTTGCTCAGTAGTAAGTGCGTCCGGCGTACAACCCCAAATCTTTTTTTTCCGGAGATCTTATAGCACCAATTGGACGGTGTGGCTACAGTTGCTCAGTGATCAGTGCGTCCGTCAATTGGATGGTGTGGCCACTGTTGTTCTGTGGTCAGTGCGTTCGGCGCACTTCACCAGATTTTCTAAAATTTTTTTTCAGTAGGTCTTTAAGCATCAATTGGATGGTGTTTCTAGAGTTGCGCAGTGGTCAGTGCG
This sequence comes from Xylota segnis, assembly GCA_963583995.1. NCBI lineage: Eukaryota > Metazoa > Arthropoda > Insecta > Diptera > Syrphidae > Xylota > Xylota segnis. Next base: position 101,474,120 of record OY757236.1, on the reverse strand, counting down.
TCCGGCGTTCAACCCCAAATCTTTTTTTTCCGGAGATCTTCTAGCACCAATTGGATGGTGTGGCTACTGTTGCTCAGTAGTAAGTGCGTCCGGCGTACAACCCCAAATCTTTTTTTTCCGGAGATCTTATAGCACCAATTGGATGGTGTTTCTAGAGTTGCTCAGTGGTCAGTGCGTCCGGCGTACAACCCCAAATCTGCTTTTTTCCGGAGATCTTCTAGCACCAATTGGATGGTGTGGCCACTGTTGTTCTGTGGTCAGTGCGTTCGGCGCACTTCACCAGATTTTCTGAAATTTTTTTTCCGGAGATCTTACAGCACCAATTGGACGGTGTGGCTACTGTTGCTCAGTAGTCAGTGCGTCCGGCGTACAACCCCAAATCTTTTTTCTCCGGAGATCTTCTAGCACCAATTGGATGGTGTGGCCACTGTTGTTCTGTGGTCAGTGCGTTCGGCGCACTTCACCAAATTTTCTAAAATTTTTTTTCAGGAGATCTTTAAGCATCAATTGGATGGTGTTTCTAGAGTTGCTCATTGGTCAGTGGTCAGTGCGTCCGGCGTACAACCCCAAATCTTTTTTTTTCCGGAGATCTTCTAGCACCAATTGGATGGTGTGGCCACTGTTGTTCTGTGGTCAGTGCGTTCGGCGCACTTCACCAAATTTTCTAAAATTTTTTTTCAGGAGATCTTTAAGCATCAATTGGATGGTGTTTCTAGAGTTGCTCATTGGTCAGTGGTCAGTGCGTCCGGCGTACAACCCCAAATCTTTTTTTTCCGGAGATCTTCTAGCACCAATTGGATGGTGTGGCTACTGTTGCTCAGTAGTAAGTGCGTCCGGCGTACAACCCCAAATCTTTTTTTTCCGGAGATCTTATAGCACCAATTGGATGGTGTTTCTAGAGTTGCTCAGTGGTCAGTGCGTCCGGCGTACAACCCCAAATCTGCTTTTTTCCGGAGATCTTCTAGCACCAATTGGATGGTGTGGCCACTGTTGTTCTGTGGTCAGTGCGTTCGGCGCACTTCACCAAATTTTCTGAAATTTTTTATCCGGAGATCGTTTAGCACCAATTGGGCGGTGTGGCTACTCCTGCTCAGTGGTCAGTGCGTTCGGCGTACAACCCCAAATCTATTTTTCCGGAGATCTTCTTGCACCAATTGGATGGTGTTGCCACTGTTGCTCAGTGGTCGGCGCGTTCGGCGCACAAAAACAAATTTTCTAAACATTTTTTTCCCGAGATCTTTTAGCACCAATTGGATGGTGTTGCCACTGTTGTCCTGTCGTCAGTGCGTTCGGCGCACTTCACCAAATTTTCTAAAATTTTTTTTCAGGAGATCTTTAAGCATCAATTGGATGGTGTTTCTAGAGTTGCTCCGTGGTCAGTGCGTCCGGCGTACAACCCCAAATCTTTTTTCTCCGGAGATCTTTTAGCACAAATTGGATGGTGTGCCCACTGTTGTTCTGTGGTCAGTGCGTTCGGCGCACTTCACCAGATTTTCTGAAATTTTTTTTCCGGAGATCTTACAGCACCAAATGGACGGTGTGGCTACAGTTGCTCAGTGGTCAGTGCGTCCGGCTTTGCAACAACAAATTTTCTGAATTTTTTTTTTGAGATCTTTTAGCACCAATCGGACGGTGTTGCCACTGTTGTCCTGTCGTCAGTGCGTTCGGCGCACTTCACCAAATTTTCTAAAATTTTTTTTCAGGAGATCTTTAAGCATCAATTGGATGGTGTTTCTAGAGTTGCTCCGTGGTCAGTGCGTCCGGCGTACAACCCCAAATCTTTTTTCTCCGGAGATCTTCTAGCACAAATTGGATGGTGTGGCCACTGTTGCTCAGTTGTCAGTGCGTCCGGCGTACAACCCCAAATCTTTTTTTTCCCGAGATCTTTTAGCACCAATTGGATGGTGTTGCCACTGTTGTCCTGTCGTCAGTGCGTTCGGCGCACTTCACCAAATTTTCTAAAATTTTTTTTCAGGAGATCTTTAAGCATCAATTGGATGGTGTTTCTAGAGTTGCTCCGTGGTCAGTGCGTCCGGCGTACAACCCCAAATCTTTTTTCTCCGGAGATCTTCTAGCACAAATTGGATGGTGTGGCCACTGTTGTTCTGTGGTCAGTGCGTTCGGCGCACTGCACCAAATTAAAAAATTTTTTTCAGGAGATCTTTTAACATCAATTGGATGGTGTGGCTACAGTTGCTCAGTGGTCAGTGCGTCCGGCTTACAACAACAAATTTTCTGAATTTTTTTTTTTGAGATCTTTTAGCTCCAATCGGACGGTATGGCTACTGTTGCTCAGTGGTCGGCGCGTTCGGCGCACTTCACCAAATTTTCTGAAATGTTTTTTTCCACAGATCTTTTAGCACCAATTGGACGGTGTGGCTACAGTTGCTCAGTGGTTAGTGCGTCCGGCTTACAACAACAAATTTTCTGAATTTTTTTTTTTGAGATCTTTTAGCTCCAATCGGACGGTATGGCTACTGTTGCTCAGTGGTCGGCGCGTTCGGCGCACTTCACCAAATTTTCTGAAATGTTTTTTTCCACAGATCTTTTAGCACCAATTGGACGGTGTGGCTACTGTTGCTCAGCGGTCGGCGCGTTCGGCGGACTACAACAAATTTTCTGAAATTTTTTTTCCGGAGATCTTTTAGCACCAATTGGACGGTGTGGTCACTGTTGCTCAGTGGTCAGTGCGTCCGGCGTACAACCCCAAATCTTTTTTTTCCCGAGATCTTTTAGCACCAACTGGATGGTGTTGCCACTGTTGCCCTGTCGTCAGTGCGTTCGGCGCACTTCACCAAATTTTCTAAAATTTTTTTTCAGGAGATCTTTAAGCATCAATTGGATGGTGTTTCTAGAGTTGCTCATTCAACTCCAGTGCGTCCGGCGTACAACCCCAAATCTTTTTTCTCAGGAGATCTTCTAGCACAAAATGGATGGTGTGGCCACTGTTGTTCTGTGGTCAGTGCGTTCGGCGCAATTCACCAGATTTTCTGAAATTTTTTTTCCGGAGATCTTATAGCACCAATTGGACGGTGTGGCTACAGTTGCTCAGTGGTCAGTGCGTCCGGCTTACAACAACAAATTTTCTGAATTTTTTTTTGAGATCTTTTAGCTCCAATTGGACGGTGTGGCTACTGTTGCTCAGTGGTCGGCGCGTTCGGCGCACTTCACCAAATTTTCTGAAATGTTTTTTTCCACAGATCTTTTAGCACCAATTGGACGGTGTGGCTACTGTTGCTCAGTGGTCGTCGCGTTCGGCGGACTACAACAAATTTTCTGAAATTTTTTTTTCCTGAGATCTTTTAGCACCAAATGGATGGTGTTGCCACTGTTGTTCTCTGGTCAGTGCGTTCAGCGCACTTCACCAAATTTTCTGAATTTTGTTTTCCGGAGATCTTTTAGCACCAATTGGACGGTGTGGCTAGTGTTGCTCAGTGGTCAGTGCGTCCGGCGTACAACCCCAAAACTTTTTTTTTTCCGGAGATCTTCTAGCACAAATTGGATGGTGTGGCCACTGTTGGCCAGTTGCTCAGTGGTCCGTGCGTCCGGCTTACAACAACAAATTTTCTGAATTTTTTTTTTTTAGATCTTTTAGCTCCAATTGGACGGCATGGCTACTGTTGCTCAGTGGTCGGGGCGTTCGGCGCACTTCACCAAATTTTCTGAAATGTTTTTTTCCACAGATCTTTTAGCACCAATTGGACGGTGTGGCTACTGTTGCTCAGCGGTCGGCGCGTTCGGCGGACTACAACAAATTTTCTGAAATTTTTTTTCCGGAGATCTTTTAGCACCAATTGGACGGTGTGGTCACTGTTGCTCAGTGGTCAGTGCGTCCGGCGTACAACCCCAAATCTTTTTTTTCCGGAGATCTTTTAGCACCAATTGGACGGTGTGGTCACTGTTGCTCAGTGGTCAGTGCGTCCGGCGTACAACCCCAAATCTTTTTCTTCCGGAGATCTTTTAGCACCAATTGGATGGTGTGGCTACTGTTGCTCAGTAGTCAGTGCGTCCGGCGTACAACCCCAAATCTTTTTTCTCCGGAGATCTTCTAGCACCAATTGGATGGTGTGGCCACTGTTGTTCTGTGGTCAGTGCGTTCGGCGCACTTCACCAAATTTTCTAAAATTTTTTTTCAGGAGATCTTTAAGCATCAATTGGATGGTGTTTCTAGAGTTACTCAGTGGTCAGTGCGTCCGGCGTACAACCCCAAATCTTTTTTTCCCGGAGATCTTCTAGCACCAATTGGATGGTGTGGCCACTGTTGTTCTGTGGTCAGTGCGTTCGGCGCACTTCACCAAATTTTCTAAAATTTTTTTTCAGGAGATCTTTAAGCATCAATTGGATGGTGTTTCTAGAGTTACTCAGTGGTCAGTGCGTCCGGCGTACAAACCCAAATCTTTTTTTTCCGGAGATCTTCTAGCACCAATTGGATGGTGTGGCCACTGTTGTTCTGTGGTCAGTGCGTTCGGCGCACTTCACCAGATTTTCTGAAATTTTTTTTCCGGAGATCTTACAGCACCAATTGGATGGTGTGGCTACTGTTGCTCAGTAGTCAGTGCGTCCGGTGTACAATCCGAAATCTTTTTTTTCCGGAGATCTTCTAGCACCAATTGGATGGTGTGTCCACTGTTGTTCTGTGGTCAGTGCGTTCGGCGCACTTCACCAAATTTTCTAAAAATTTTTTTCAGGAGATCTTTAAGCATCAATTGTATGGTGTTTCTAGAGTTGCTCAGTGGTCAGTGCGTCCGGCGTACAACCCCAAATCTTTTTTTTCCGGAGGTCTTCTAGCACCAATTGGATGGTGTGGCCACTGTTGTTCTGTGGTCAGTGCGTTCGGCGCACTTCACCAGATTTTCTGAAATTTTTTTTCCGGAGATCTTACAGCACCAATTGGACGGTGTGGCTACTGTTGCTCAGTAGTCAGTGCGTCCGGCGTACAACCCCAAATCTTTTTTTTTCGGAGATCTGCTAGCACCAATTGGATGGTGTGTCCACTGTTGTTCTGTGGTCAGTGCGTTCGGCGCACTTCACCAAATTTTCTAAAATTTTTTTTCAGGAGATCTTGAAGCATCAATTGGATGGTGTTTCTAGAGCTGCTCAGTGGTCAGTGCGTCCGGCGTACAACCCCAAATCTTTTTTTTTTCGGAGATCTTCTAGCACCAATTGGATGGTGTGGCCACTGTTGTTCTGTGGTCAGTGCGTTCGGCGCACTTCACCAAATTAAATTTTCTAAAATTTTTTTTCAGGAGATCTTGAAGCATCAATTGGATGGTGTTTCTAGAGTTGCTCAGTGGTCAGTGCGTCCGGCGTACAACCCCAAATCTTTTTTTTCCGGAGGTCTTCTAGCACCAATTGGATTGTGTGGCCACTGTTGTTCTGTGGTCAGTGAGTTCGGCGCACTTCACCAGATTTTCTGAAATTGTGTGGCTACAGTTGCTCAGTGGTCAGTGCGTCCGGCTTACAACAACAAATTTTCTGAATTTTTTTTTGAGCTCTTTTAGCACCAATTGGACAGTGTGGCTACTGTTGCTCAGTGGTCAGTGCGTCCGGCGTACAACCCCAAATCTTTTTTTTCCGGAGATCTTCTAGCACCAATTGGATGGTGTGGCCACTGTTGTTCTGTGGTCAGTGCGTTCGGCGCTCTTCACCAAATTTTCTAAAATTTTTTTTCAGGAGATCTTTAAGCATCAATTGGATTGTGTTTCTAGAGTTGCGCAGTGGTCAGTGCGTCCGGCGTACAACCCCAAATCTTTTTTTTCCGGAGATCTTCTAGCACCAATTGGATGGTGTGGCCACTGTTGTTCTGTGGTCGGTGCGTTCGGCGCAATTCACCAGATTTTCTGAAATTTTTTTTCCGGAGATATTATAGCACCAATTGGACGATGTGGCTACAGTTGCTCAGTGGTCAGTGCGTCCGGCTTACAACAACAAATTTTCTGAATTTTTTTTTTTGAGATCTTTTAGCACCAATTGGACGGTGTGGTCACTGTTGCTCAGTGGTCAGTGCGTCCGGCGTACAACACCAAATCTTTTTCTTCCGGAGATCTTTTAGCACCAATTGGATGGTGTATCTACTGTTGCTCAGTAGTCAGTGCGTCCGGCGTACAACCCCAAATCTATTTTCTCTGGAGATTTTCTAGCACCAATTGGATGGTGTGGCCACTGTTGTTCTGTAGTCAGTGCGTTCGGCGCACTTCACCAAATTTTCTAAAATTTTTTTTCAGGAGATCTTTAAGCATCAATTGGATGGTGTTTCTAGAGTTGCTCAGTGGTCAGTGCGTCCGGCGTACAACCCCAAATCTTTTTTTCCAGGAGATCTTCTAGCACCAATTGGATGGTGTGGCCACTGTTGTTCTGTGGTCAGTGCGTTCGGCGCACTTCACCAGATTTTCTGAAATTTTTTTTCCGGAGATCTTACAGCACCAATTGGATGGTGTGGCTACTGTTGCTCAGTACTCAGTGCGTCCGGTGTACAATCCGAAATCTTTTTTTTCCGGAGATCTTCTAGCACCAATTGGATGGTGTGTCCACTGTTGTTCTGTGGTCAGTGCGTTCGGCGCACTTCACCAAATTTTCTAAAATTTTTTTTCAGGAGATCTTTAAGCATCAATTGTATGGTGTTTCTAGAGTTGCTCAGTGGTCAGTGCGTCCGGCGTACAACCCCAAATCTTTTTTTTCCGGAGATCTTCTAGCACCAATTGGATGGTGTGGCCACTGTTGTTCTGTGGTCAGTGCGTTCGGCGCACTTCACCAGATTTTCTGAAATTTTTTTTCCGGAGATCTTATAGCACCAATTGGACGGTGTGGCTACTGTTGCTCAGTAGTCAGTGCGTCCGGCGTACAATCCCAAATCTTTTTTTTCCGGAGATCTTCTAGCACCAATTGGATGGTGTGGCCACTGTTGTTCTGTGGTCAGTGCGTTCGGCGCACTTCACCAGATTTTCTGAAAATTTTTTTCCGGAGATCTTACAGCACCAATTGGACGGTGTGGCTACTGTTGCTCAGTAGTCAATGCGTCCGGTGTACAATCCGAAATCTTTTTTTTCCGGAGATCTTCTAGCACCAATTGGATGGTGTGGCCACTGTTGCTCTGTGGTCAGTGCGTTCGGCGCACTTCACCAAATTAAATTTTCTAAAGTATTTTTTTCAGGAGATCTTTAAGCATTAATTGGATGGTGTTTATAGAGTTGCTCAGTGGTCAGTGCGTCCGGCGTACAACCCCAAATCTTTTTTTTCCGGAGATCTTCTAGCACCAATTGGATGGTGTGGCCACTGTTGTTCTGTGGTCAGTGCGTTCGGCGCACTTCACCAGATTTTCTGAAATTTTTTTTCCGGAGATCTTATAGCACCAATTGGACGGTGTGGCTACTGTTGCTCAGTAGTCAGTGCGTCCGGCGTACAATCCCAAATCTTTTTTTTCCGGAGATCTTCTAGCACCAATTGGATGGTGTGGCCACTGCTGTTCTGTGGTCAGTGCGTTCGGCGCACTTCACCAAATTTTCTAAAATTTTTTTTCAGGAGATCTTGAAGCATCAATTGGATGGTGTTTCTAGAGTTGCTCAGTGGTCAGTGCGTCCGGCATACAACCCCAAATCTTTTTTTTTCCGGAGATCTTCTAGCACCAATTGGATGGTGTGGCCACTGTTGTTCTGTGGTCAGTGCGTCCGGCGTACAACCCCAAATCTTTTTTTTCCGGAGATCTTTTAGCACCAATTGTGGCTTACAACAACAAATTTTCTGAATTTTTTTTTTTGAGATCTTTTAGCACCTATTGGACGGTGTGGTCACTGTTGCTCAGTGGTCAGTGCGTCCGGCGTACAACCCCAAATCTTTTTTTTCCGGAGATCTTTTAGCACCAATTGGATGGTGTGGCTACTGTTGCTCAGTAGTCAGTGCGTCCGGCGTACAACCCCAAATCTTTTTTCTCCGGAGATCTTCTAGCACCAATTGGATGGTGTGGCCACGGTTGTTCTGTCGTCAGTGCGTTCGGCGCACTTCACCAAATTTTCTAAAATTTTTTTTCAGGAGATCTTTAAGCATCAATTGGATGGTGTTTCTAGAGTTGCTCAGTGGTCAGTGCGTCAAGCGTACAACCCCAAATCTTTTTTTCCCGGAGATCTTCTAGCACCAATTGGATGGTGTGGCCACTGTTGTTCTGTGGTCAGTACGTTCGGCTTACAACAACAAATTTTCTGAATTTTTTTCTTTGAGATCTTTTAGCACCAATTGGACGGTGTGGCTACTGTTGCTCAGTGGTCAGTGCGTCCGGCGTACAACCCCAAATCTTTTTTTTCCGGAGATCTTCTAGCACCAATTGGATGGTGTTGCCACTGTTGTTCTGTGGTCAGTGCGTTCGGCGCACTTCACCAAATTTTCTAAAATTTTTTTTCAGGAGATCTTTATGCATCAATTGGATGGTGTTTCTAGAGTTGCGCAGTGGTCAGTGCGTCCGGCGTACAACCCCAAATCTTGTTTTTCCGGAGATCTTTTAGCACCAATTGGATGGTGTGGCTACTGTTGCTTAGTAGTCAGTGCGTCCGGCGTACAACCCCAAATCTTTTTTCTCCGAAGATCTTCTAGCACCAATTTAATGGTGTGGCCACTGTTGTTCTGTGGTCAGTGCGTTCGGCGCACTTCACCACATTTTCTAAAATTTTTTTTCAGGAGATCTTTAAGCATCAATTGGATGGTGTTCCTAGAGTTGCTCAGTGGTCAGTGCGACCGGCGTACAACCCCAAATCTTTTTTTTCCGGAGATCTTCTAGCACCAATTGGATGGTGTGGCCACTGTTGTTCTGTGGTCAGTGCGTTCGGCGCACTTCACCAAATTTTCTAAAATTTTTTTCTTTAGATCTTTAAGCATCAATTGGACATTGTTTCTAGAGTTGCTCAGTGGTCAGTGCGTCCGGCGTACAACCCCAAATCTTTTTTTTCCGGAGATCTTCTAGCACCAATTGGATGGTGTGGCCACTGTTGTTCTGTGGTCAGTGCGTTCGGCGCACTTCACCAAATTTTCTAAATTTTTGTTCAGGAGATCTTGAAGCATCTATTGGATGGTGTTTCTAGAGTTGCTCAGTGGTCAGTGCGTCCGGCGTACAACCCCAAATCTTTTTTTTCAGGAGATCTTCTAGCACCAATTGGATGGTGTGGCCACTGTTGTTCTGTGGTCAGTGCGTTCGGCGCACTTCACCAAATTTTCTAAAATTTTTTTTCATTAGATCTTTAAGCATCAATTGGACATTGTTTCTAGAGTTGCTCAGTGGTCAGTGCGTCCGGCGTACAACCCCAAATCTTTTTTTTCCGGAGATCTTCTAGCACCAATTGGATGGTGTGGCCACTGTTGTTCTGTGGTCAGTGCGTTCGGCGCACTTCACCAAATTTTCTAAAATTTTTTTTCAGGAGATCTTGAAGCATCAATTGGATGGTGTTTCTAGAGTTGCTCAGTGGTCAGTGCGTCCGGCTTATAACAACAAATTTTCTGAATTTTTTTTTGAGATCTTTTAGCACCAATTGGACGGTGTGGCCACTGTTGCTCAGTGGTCAGTGCGTCCGGCGTACAACCCCAAATCTTTTTTTTCCGGAGATCTTCTAGCACCAATTTAATGGTGTGGCCACTGTTGTTTTGTGGTCAGTGCGTTCGGCGCACTTCACCAAATTTCCTAAAATTTTTTTTCAGGAGATCTTTAAGCATCAATTGGATGGTGTTTCTAGAGTTGCGCAGTGGTCAGTGCGTCCGGCGTACAACCCCAAATCTTTTTTTTCCGGAAATCTTCTAGCACCAGTTGGATGGTGTGGCCACTGTTGTTCTGTGGTCGGTGCGTTCGGCGAAATTCACCAGATTTTCTGAAATTTTTTTTCCGGAGATCTTCTAGCACCAATTGGACGGTGTGGCTACAGTTGCTCAGTGGTCAGTGCGTCCGGCTTACAACAACAAATTTTCTGAATTTTTTTTTTTGAGATCTTTTAGCACCAATTGGACGGTGTGGTCACTTTTGCTCAGTGGTCAGTGCGTCCGGCGTACAACACCCAAATCTTTTTTCTCCGGAGATCTTCTAGCACCGATTGGATGGTGTGGCCACTGTTGTTCTGTGGTCAGTGCGTTCGGCGCACTTCACCAAATTTTCTAAAATTTTTTTTCAGGAGATCTTTAAGCATCAATTGGATGGTGTTTAAAGAGTTGCTCAGTGGTCAGTGCGTCCGGCGGACAACCCCACATCTTTTTCTCCCGGAGATCTTCTAGCACCGATTGGATGGTGTGGCCACTGTTGTTCTGTGGTCAGTGCGTTCGGCGCACTTCACCAAATTTTCTAAAATTTTTTTTCAGGAGATCTTTAAGCATCAATTGGATGGTGTTTAAAGAGTTGCTCAGTGGTCAGTGCGTCCGGCGTACAACCCCAAATCTTTTTTTTCCGGAGATCTTCTAGCACCAATTGGATGGTGTGGCCACTGTTGTTCTGTGGTCAGTGCGTTCGGCGCACTTCACCAGATTTTCTGAAAATTTTTTTCCGGAGATCTTACAGCACCAATTGGACGGTGTGGCTACTGTTGCTCAGTAGTCAATGCGTCCGGTGTACAATCCGAAATCTTTTTTTTCCGGAGATCTTCTAGCACCAATTGGATGGTGTGGCCACTGTTGCTCTGTGGTCAGTGCGTTCGGCGCACTTCACCAAATTAAATTTTCTAAAGTATTTTTTTCAGGAGATCTTTAAGCATTAATTGGATGGTGTTTATAGAGTTGCTCAGTGGTCAGTGCGTCCGGCGTACAACCCCAAATCTTTTTTTTCCGGAGATCTTCTAGCACCAATTGGATGGTGTGGCCACTGTTGTTCTGTGGTCAGTGCGTTCGGCGCACTTCACCAGATTTTCTGAAATTTTTTTTCCGGAGATCTTATAGCACCAATTGGACGGTGTGGCTACTGTTGCTCAGTAGTCAGTGCGTCCGGCGTACAATCCCAAATCTTTTTTTTCCGGAGATCTTCTAGCACCAATTGGATGGTGTGGCCACTGCTGTTCTGTGGTCAGTGCGTTCGGCGCACTTCACCAAATTTTCTAAAATTTTTTTTCAGGAGATCTTGAAGCATCAATTGGATGGTGTTTCTAGAGTTGCTCAGTGGTCAGTGCGTCCGGCATACAACCCCAAATCTTTTTTTTTCCGGAGATCTTCTAGCACCAATTGGATGGTGTGGCCACTGTTGTTCTGTGGTCAGTGCGTCCGGCGTACAACCCCAAATCTTTTTTTTCCGGAGATCTTTTAGCACCAATTGTGGCTTACAACAACAAATTTTCTGAATTTTTTTTTTTGAGATCTTTTAGCACCTATTGGACGGTGTGGTCACTGTTGCTCAGTGGTCAGTGCGTCCGGCGTACAACCCCAAATCTTTTTTTTCCGGAGATCTTTTAGCACCAATTGGATGGTGTGGCTACTGTTGCTCAGTAGTCAGTGCGTCCGGCGTACAACCCCAAATCTTTTTTCTCCGGAGATCTTCTAGCACCAATTGGATGGTGTGGCCACGGTTGTTCTGTCGTCAGTGCGTTCGGCGCACTTCACCAAATTTTCTAAAATTTTTTTTCAGGAGATCTTTAAGCATCAATTGGATGGTGTTTCTAGAGTTGCTCAGTGGTCAGTGCGTCAAGCGTACAACCCCAAATCTTTTTTTCCCGGAGATCTTCTAGCACCAATTGGATGGTGTGGCCACTGTTGTTCTGTGGTCAGTACGTTCGGCTTACAACAACAAATTACCTGAATTTTTTTCTTTGAGATCTTTTAGCACCAATTGGACGGTGTGGCTACTGTTGCTCAGTGGTCAGTGCGTCCGGCGTACAACCCCAAATCTTTTTTTTCCGGAGATCTTCTAGCACCAATTGGATGGTGTTGCCACTGTTGTTCTGTGGTCAGTGCGTTCGGCGCACTTCACCAAATTTTCTAAAATTTTTTTTCAGGAGATCTTTATGCATCAATTGGATGGTGTTTCTAGAGTTGCGCAGTGGTCAGTGCGTCCGGCGTACAACCCCAAATCTTGTTTTTCCGGAGATCTTTTAGCACCAATTGGATGGTGTGGCTACTGTTGCTTAGTAGTCAGTGCGTCCGGCGTACAACCCCAAATCTTTTTTCTCCGAAGATCTTCTAGCACCAATTGGATGGTGTTGCCACTGTTGTTCTGTGGTCAGTGCGTTCGGCGCACTTCACCAAATTTTCTAAAATTTTTTTTCAGGAGATCTTTATGCATCAATTGGATGGTGTTTCTAGAGTTGCGCAGTGGTCAGTGCGTCCGGCGTACAACCCCAAATCTTGTTTTTCCGGAGATCTTTTAGCACCAATTGGATGGTGTGGCTACTGTTGCTTAGTAGTCAGTGCGTCCGGCGTACAACCCCAAATCTTTTTTTTCCGGAGATCTTCTAGCACCAATTGGATGGTGTGGCCACTGTTGTTCTGTGGTCAGTGCGTTCGGCGCACTTCACCAAATTTTCTAAAATTTTTTTCTTTAGATCTTTAAGCATCAATTGGACATTGTTTCTAGAGTTGCTCAGTGGTCAGTGCGTCCGGCGTACAACCCCAAATCTTTTTTTTCCGGAGATCTTCTAGCACCAATTGGATGGTGTGGCCACTGTTGTTCTGTGGTCAGTGCGTTCGGCGCACTTCACCAAATTTTCTAAATTTTTGTTCAGGAGATCTTGAAGCATCTATTGGATGGTGTTTCTAGAGTTGCTCAGTGGTCAGTGCGTCCGGCGTACAACCCCAAATCTTTTTTTTCCGGAGATCTTCTAGCACCAATTGGATGGTGTGGCCACTGTTGTTCTGTGGTCAGTGCGTTCGGCGCACTTCACCAAATTTTCTAAAATTTTTTTTCATTAGATCTTTAAGCATCAATTGGACATTGTTTCTAGAGTTGCTCAGTGGTCAGTGCGTCCGGCGTACAACCCCAAATCTTTTTTTTCCGGAGATCTTCTAGCACCAATTGGATGGTGTGGCCACTGTTGTTCTGTGGTCAGTGCGTTCGGCGCACTTCACCAAATTTTCTAAAATTTTTTTTCAGGAGATCTTGAAGCATCAATTGGATGGTGTTTCTAGAGTTGCTCAGTGGTCAGTGCGTCCGGCTTATAACAACAAATTTTCTGAATTTTTTTTGGGATCTTTTAGCACCAATTGGACGGTGTGGCCACTGTTGCTCAGTGGTCAGTGCGTCCGGCGTACAACCCCAAATCTTTTTTTTCCGGAGATCTTCTAGCACCAATTTAATGGTGTGGCCACTGTTGTTTTGTGGTCAGTGCGTTCGGCGCACTTCACCAAATTTCCTAAAATTTTTTTTCAGGAGATCTTTAAGCATCAATTGGATGGTGTTTCTAGAGTTGCGCAGTGGTCAATGCGTCCGGCGTACAACCCCAAATCTTTTTTTTCCGGAAATCTTCTAGCACCAGTTGGATGGTGTGGCCACTGTTGTTCTGTGGTCGGTGCGTTCGGCGAAATTCACCAGATTTTCTGAAATTTTTTTTCCGGAGATCTTCTAGCACCAATTGGACGGTGTGGCTACAGTTGCTCAGTGGTCAGTGCGTCCGGCTTACAACAACAAATTTTCTGAATTTTTTTTTTTGAGATCTTTTAGCACCAATTGGACGGTGTGGTCACTTTTGCTCAGTGGTCAGTGCGTCCGGCGTACAACACCCAAATCTTTTTTCTCCGGAGATCTTCTAGCACCGATTGGATGGTGTGGCCACTGTTGTTCTGTGGTCAGTGCGTTCGGCGCACTTCACCAAATTTTCTAAAATTTTTTTTCAGGAGATCTTTAAGCATCAATTGGATGGTGTTTAAAGAGTTGCTCAGTGGTCAGTGCGTCCGGCGGACAACCCCACATCTTTTTTTCCCGGAGATCTTCTAGCACCAATTGGATGGTGTGGCCACTGTTGTTCTGTGGTCAGTGCGTTCGGCGCACTTCACCAAATTTTCTGAAATTTTTTTTTTGGAGATCTTTAAGCATCAATTGGATGGTGTTTCCAGAGTTGCTCAGTGGTCATTGCGTCCGGCGTACAACCCCAAATTTTTTTTTCCGGAGATCTTCTAGCACCAATTGGATGGTGTGGCCAGTGTTGTTCTGTGGTCAGTGCGTTCGGCGCACTTCAACAAATTTTCTAAAATTTTTTTTCAGGAGATCTTGAAGCATCAATTGGATGGTTTTTCTAGAGTTGCTCAGTGGTCAGTGCGTCCGGCTTATAACAACAAATTTTCTGAATTTTTTTTTGAGATCTTTTAGCACCAATTGGACGGTGTGGCCACTGTTGCTCAGTGGTCAGTGCGTCCGGCGTACAACCCCAAATCTTTTTTTTCCGGAGATCTTCTAGCACCAATTGGATGGTGTGGCCTCTATTGTTTTGTGGTTAGTGCGTTCGGCGCACTTCACCAAATTTCCTAAAATTTTTTTTCAGGAGATCTTTAAGCATCAATTGGATGGTGTTTCTAGAGTTGCGCAGTGGTCAGTGCGTCCGGCGTACAACCCCAAATCTTTTTTTTCCATAGATCTTTTAGCACCAATTGGATGGTGTGGCTACTGTTGCTCAGTAGTCAGTGCGTCCGGCGTACAACCCCAAATCTTTTTTTTCCGGAGATCTTCTAGCACCAATTGGATGGTGTGGCCACTGTTGTTTTATGGTCAGTGCGTTCGGCGCACTTCACGAAATTTTCTAAAATTTTTTTTCAGGAGATCTTGAAGCATCAATTGGATGGTGTTTCTAGAGTTGCTCAGTGGTCAGTGCGTCCGGCTTATAACAACAAATTTTCTGAATTTTTTTTTGAGATCTTTTAGCACCAATTGGACGGTGTGGCCACTGTTGCTCAGTGGTCAGTGCGTCCGGCGTACAACCCCAAATCTTTTTTTTCCGGAGATCTTCTAGCACCAATTGGATGGTGTGGCCTCTATTGTTTTGTGGTTAGTGCGTTCGGCGCACTTCACCAAATTTCCTAAAATTTTTTTTCAGGAGATCTTTAAGCATCAATTGGATGGTGTTTCTAGAGTTGCGCAGTGGTCAGTGCGTCCGGCGTACAACCCCAAATCTTTTTTTTCCATAGATCTTCTAGCACCAGTTGGATGGTGTGGCCACTGTTGTTCGGCGAAATTCACCAGATTTTCTGAAATTTTTTTTCCGGAGATATTATAGCACCAATTGGACGGAGTGGCTACAGTTGCTCAGTGGTCAGTGCGTCCGGCTTACAACAACAAATTTTCTGAATTTTTTTTTTTGAGATCTTTTAGCACCAATTGGACGGTGTGGTCACTGTTGCTCAGTGGTCAGTGCGTCCGGCGTACAACCCCAAATCTTTTTTTTCCGGAGATCTTCTAGCACCAATTGGATGGTGTGGCCACTGTTGTTTTATGGTCAGTGCGTTCGGCGCACTTCACGAAATTTTCTAAAATTTTTTTTCAGGAGATCTTTAAGCATCAATTGGATGGTGTTTCTAAGTTGTTCTGTGGTCAGTGCGTCCGGCGTACAACCCCAAATCTTTTTTTTCCGGAGATCTTTTAGCACCAATTGTGGCTTACAACAACAAATTTTCTGAATTTTTTTTTTTGAGATCTTTTAGCACCAATTGGACGGTGTGGTCACTGTTGCTCAGTGGTCAGTGCGTCCGGCGTACAACCCCAAATCTTTTTTTTCCGGAGATCTTTTAGCACCAATTGGATGGTGTGGCTACTGTTGCTCAGTAGTCAGTGCGTCCGGCGTACAACCCCAAATCTTTTTTCTCCGGAGATCTTCTAGCACCAATTGGATGGTGTGGCCACTGTTGTTCTGTGGTCAGTGCGTTCGGCGCACTTCACCAGATTTTCTGAAATTTTTTTTCCGGAGATCTTATAGCACCAATTGGACGGTGTGGCTACTGTTGCTCAGTAGTCAGTGCGTCCGGCGTACAATCCCAAATCTTTTTTTTCCGGAGATCTTCTAGCACCAATTGGATGGTGTGGCCACTGCTGTTCTGTGGTCAGTGCGTTCGGCGCACTTCACCAAATTTTCTAAAATTTTTTTTCAGGAGATCTTGAAGCATCAATTGGATGGTGTTTCTAGAGTTGCTCAGTGGTCAGTGCGTCCGGCATACAACCCCAAATCTTTTTTTTTCCGGAGATCTTCTAGCACCAATTGGATGGTGTGGCCACTGTTGTTCTGTGGTCAGTGCGTCCGGCGTACAACCCCAAATCTTTTTTTTCCGGAGATCTTTTAGCACCAATTGTGGCTTACAACAACAAATTTTCTGAATTTTTTTTTTTGAGATCTTTTAGCACCAATTGGACGGTGTGGTCACTGTTGCTCAGTGGTCAGTGCGTCCGGCGTACAACCCCAAATCTTTTTTTTCCGGAGATCTTTTAGCACCAATTGGATGGTGTGGCTACTGTTGCTCAGTAGTCAGTGCGTCCGGCGTACAACCCCAAATCTTTTTTCTCCGGAGATCTTCTAGCACCAATTGGATGGTGTGGCCACGGTTGTTCTGTGGTCAGTGCGTTCGGCGCACTTCACCAAATTTTCTAAAATTTTTTTTCAGGAGATCTTTAAGCATCAATTGGATGGTGTTTCTAGAGTTGCTCAGTGGTCAGTGCGTCAAGCGTACAACCCCAAATCTTTTTTTCCCGGAGATCTTCTAGCACCAATTGGATGGTGTGGCCACTGTTGTTCTGTGGTCAGTACGTTCGGCTTACAACAACAAATTTTCTGAATTTTTTTCTTTGAGATCTTTTAGCACCAATTGGACGGTGTGGCTACTGTTGCTCAGTGGTCAGTGCGTCCGGCGTACAACCCCAAATCTTTTTTTGCCGGAGATCTTCTAGCACCAATTGGATGGTGTTGCCACTGTTGTTCTGTGGTCAGTGCGTTCGGCGCACTTCACCAAATTTTCTAAAATTTTTTTTCAGGAGATCTTTATGCATCAATTGGATGGTGTTTCTAGAGTTGCGCAGTGGTCAGTGCGTCCGGCGTACAACCCCAAATTTTGTTTTTCCGGAGATCTTTTAGCACCAATTGGATGGTGTGGCTACTGTTGCTTAGTAGTCAGTGCGTCCGGCGTACAACCCCAAATCTTTTTTCTCCGAAGATCTTCTAGCACCAATTTAATGGTGTGGCCACTGTTGTTCTGTGGTCAGTGCGTTCGGCGCACTTCACCACATTTTCTAAAATTTTTTTTCAGGAGATCTTTAAGCATCAATTGGATGGTGTTCCTAGAGTTGCTCAGTGGTCAGTGCGACCGGCGTACAACCCCAAATCTTTTTTTTCCGGAGATCTTCTAGCACCAATTGGATGGTGTGGCCACTGTTGTTCTGTGGTCAGTGAGTTCGGCGCACTTCACCAAATTTTCTAAAATTTTTTTTCATTAGATCTTTAAGCATCAATTGGACATTGTTTCTAGAGTTGCTCAGTGGTCAGTGCGTCCGGCGTACAACCCCAAATCTTTTTTTTCCGGAGATCTTCTAGCACCAATTGGATGGTGTGGCCACTGTTGTTTTATGGTCAGTGCGTTCGGCGCACTTCACGAAATTTTCTAAAATTTTTTTTCAGGAGATCTTTAAGCATCAATTAAATGGTGTTTCTAAGTTGCTCAGTGGTCAGTGCGTCCGGCTTACAACAACAAATTTTCTGAATTTTTTTTTTGAGATCTTTTAGCACCAATTGGACGGTGTGGCCACTGCTGCTCAGTGGTCAGTGCGTCCGGCGTACAACCCCAAATCTTTTTTTTCCATAGATCTTCTAGCACCAATTGGATGGTGTGGCCACTGTTGTTCTGTGGTCAGTACGTTCGGCGCACTTCACCAAATTTACAAAAATTTTTTTTCAGGAGATCTTTAAGCATCAATTGGATGGTGTTTCTAGAGTTGCGCAGTGGTCAGTGCGTCCGGCGTACAACCCCAAATCTTTTTTTTCCGGAGATCTTCTAGCACCAATTGGATGGTGTGGCCACTGTTGTTCTGTGGTCAGTGCGTTCGGCGCACTTCACCAAATTTTCAAAAATTTTTTTTCAGGAGATCTTTAAGCATCAATTGGATGGTGTTTCTAGAGTTGCTCAGTGGTCAGTGCGTCCGGCGTACAACCCCAAATCTTTTTTTCCCGGAGATCTTCTAGCACCAATTGGATGGTGTGGCCACTGTTGTTCTGTGGTCAGTGCGTTCGGCGCACTTCACCAAATTTTCTAAAATTTTTTTTCAGGAGATCTTTAAGCATCAATTGGATGGTGTTTCTAGAGTTGCTCAGTGGTCAGTGCGTCCGGCGTACAACCCCAAATCTTTTTTTCCCGGAGATCTTCTAGCACCAATTGGATGGTGTGGCCACTGTTGTTCTGTGGTCAGTGCGTTCGGCGCACTTCACCAAATTTTCTAAAAATTTTTTTCAGGAGATCTTTAAGCATCAATTTAATGGTGTTTCTAGAGTTGCTCAGTGGTCAGTGCGTCCGGCGTACAACCCCAAATCTTTTTTTTCCGGAGATCTTCTAGCACCAATTGGATGGTGTGGCCACTGTTGTTCTGTGGTCAGTGCGTTTGCGCCGAAGTGCGCCACCAGATTTTCTGAAATTTTTTTTCCGGAGATCTTACAGCACCAATTGGACGGTGTGGCAACTGTTGGTCAGTAGTCAGTGCGTCCGGTGTACAATCCGAAATCTTTTTTTCCGGAGATCTTCTAGCACCAATTGGATGGTGTGGCCACTGTTGTTCTGTGGTCGGTGCGTTCGGCGCAATTCACCATATTTTCTGAAATTTTTTTTCCGGAGATATTATAGCTCCAATTGGACGGTGTGGCTACAGTTGCTCAGTGGTCAGTGCGTCCGGCTTACAACAACAAATTTTCTGAATTTTTTTTTTTGAGATCTTTTAGCACCAATTGGACGGTGTGGTCACTGTTGCTCAGTGGTCAGTGCGTCCGGCGTACAACCCCAAATTTTTTTTTTCCGGAGATCTTTTAGCACCAATTGGATGGTGTGGCTACTGTTGCTCAGTAGTCAGTGCGTCCGGCGTACAACCCCAAATCTTTTTTTTCCGGAGATCTTCTAGCACCAATTGGATGGTGTGGCCACTGTTGTTCTGTGGTCAGTGCGTTCGGCGCACTTCACCAAATTTTCTAAAATTTTTTTTCAGGAGATCTTTAAGCATCAATTGGATGGTGTTTCTAGAGTTGCTCAGTGGTCAGTGCGTCCGGCGTACAACCCCAAATCTTTTTTTCCCGGAGATCTTCTAGCACCAATTGGATGGTGTGGCCACTGTTGTTCTGTGGTCAGTGCGTTCGGCGCACTTCACCAAATTTTCTAAAATTTTTTTTCAGGAGATCTTTAAGCATCAATTGTATGGTGTTTCTAGAGTTGCTCAGTGGTCAGTGCGTCCGGCGTACAACCCCAAATTTTTTTTTCCGGGAGATCTTCTAGCACCAATTGGATGGTGTGGCCACTGTTGTTCTGTGGTCAGTGCGTTCGGCGCACTTCACCAGATTTTCCGAAATTTTTTTTCCGGAGATCTTACAGAACCAATTGGACGGTGTGGCTACTGTTGCTCAGTAGTCAGTGCGTCCGGCGTACAATCCCAAATCTTATTTTTCCGGAGATCTTCCAGCACCAATTGGATGGTGTGGCTACTGTTGTTCTGTGGTCAGTGCGTTTGCGCCGAAGTGCGCCACCAGATTTTCTGAAATTTTTTTTCCGGAGATCTTACAGCACCAATTGGACGGTGTGGCAACTGTTGGTCAGTAATCAGTGCGTCCGGTGTACAATCCGAAATCTTTTTTTTCCGGAGATCTTCTAGCACCAATTGGATGGTGTGGCCACTGTTGTTCTGTGGTCAGTGCGTTTGCGCCGAAGTGCGCCACCAGATTTTCTGAAATTTTTTTTCCGGAGATCTTACAGCACCAATTGGACGGTGTGGCAACTGTTGGTCAGTAGTCAGTGCGTCCGGTGTACAATCCGAAATCTTTTTTTTCCGGAGATCTTCTAGCACCAATTGGATGGTGTGGCCACTGTTGTTCTGTGGTCGGTGCGTTCGGCGCAATTCACCAGATTTTCTGAAATTTTTTTTTCCGGAGATATTATAGCTCCAATTGGACGGTGTGGCTACAGTTGCTCAGTGGTCAGTGCGTCCGGCTTACAACAACAAATTTTCTGAATTTTTTTTTTTGAGATCTTTTAGCACCAATTGGACGGTGTGGTCACTGTTGCTCAGTGGTCAGTGCGTCCGGCGTACAACCCCAAATGTTTTTTTTCCGGAGATCTTTTAGCACCAATTGGATGGTGTGGCTACTGTTGCTCAGTAGTCAGTGCGTCCGGCGTACAACCCCAAATCTTTTTTTTCCGGAGATCTTCTAGCACCAATTGGATGGTGTGGCCACTGTTGTTCTGTGGTCAGTGCGTTCGGCGCACTTCACCACATTTTCTAAAATTTTTTTTCAGGAGATCTTTAAGCATCAATTGGGTGGTGTTTCTGGAGTTGCTCAGTGGTCAGTGCGTCCGGCGTACAACCCCAAATCTTTTTTTCCCGGAGATCTTCTAGCACCAATTGGATGGTGTGGCCACTGTTGTTCTGTGGTCAGTGCGTTCGGCGCACTTCACCAAATTTTCTAAAATTTTTTTTCAGGAGATCTTTAAGTATCAATTGTATGGTGTTTCTAGAGTTGCTCAGTGGTCAGTGCGTCCGGCGTACAACCCCAAATTTTTTTTTTCGGGAGATCTTCTAGCACCAATTGGATGGTGTGGCCACTGTTGTTCTGTGGTCAGTGCGTTCGGCGCACTTCACCAGATTTTCCGAAATTTTTTTTCCGGAGATCTTACAGAACCAATTGGACGGTGTGGCTACTGTTGCTCAGTAGTCAGTGCGTCCGGCGTACAATCCCAAATCTTATTTTTCCGGAGATCTTCCAGCACCAATTGGATGGTGTGGCCACTGTTGTTCTGTGGTCATTGCGTTCGGCGCACTTCACCAAATTTTCTAAAATTTTTGTTCAGGAGATCTTTAAGCATCAATTGGATGGTGTTTCTAGAGTTGCTCAGTGGTCAGTGCGTCCGGCGTACAACCCAAATCTTTTTTTTCCGGAGATCTTCTAGCACAAATTGGATGGTGTGGCCACTGTTGTTCTGTGGTCAGTGCGTTCGGCACACTTCACCAAATTTTCTAAAATTTTTTTCAGGAGATAATCTAGCACCAATTGGATGGTGTGGCCACTGTTGTTCTGTGGTCACTGCGTTCGGCGCACTTCACCAGATTTTCTGAAATTTTTTTTCCGGAGATCTTACAGCACCAATTGGACGGTTTGGCTACTGTTGCTCAGTAGCTACTGTTGCTCAGTGGTCAGTGCGTCCGGCGTACAACCCCAAATCTTTTTTTTCCGGAGATCTTCTAGCACCAATTGGATGGTGTGGCCACTGTTGTTCTGTGGTCAGTGCGTTCGGCGCACTTCACCAAATTTTCTAAAATTTTTTTTCAGGAGATCTTTAAGCACCAATTGGACGGTGTGGCTACTGTTGCTCAGTAGTCAGTGCGTCCGGTGTACAACCCCAAATCTTTTTTCTCCGGAGATCTTCTAGCACCAATTGGATGGTGTGGCCACTATTGTTCTGTGGTCAGTGCGTTCGGCGCACTTCACCAAATTTTCTAAAATTTTTTTTCAGGAGATCTTTAAGCATCAATTGGATGGTGTTTCTAGAGTTGCTCAGTGGTCAGTGCGTCCGGCGTACAACCCCAAATCTTTTTTTTCCGGAGATCTTCTAGCACCAATTGGATGGTGTGGCCACTGTTGTTCTGTGGTCAGTGCGTTCGGCGCACTTCACCAGATTTTCTGAAATTTTTTTTCCGGAGATCTTACAGCACCAATTGGACGGTGTGGCTACTGTTGCTCAGTAGTCAGTGCGTCCGGTGTACAATCCGAAATCTTTTTTTTCCGGAGATCTTCTAGCACCAATTGGATGGTGTGTCCACTGTTGTTCTGTGGTCAGTGCGTTCGGCGCACTTCACCAAATTTTCTAAAATTTTTTTTCAGGAGATCTTTAAGCATCAATTGAATGGTGTTTCTAGAGTTGCTCAGTGGTCAGTGCGTCCGGCGTACAACCCCAAATCTTTTTTTTCCGGAGATCTTCTAGCACCAATTGGATGGTGTGGCCACTGTTGTTCTGTGGTCAGTGCGTTCGGCGCACTTCACCAGATTTTCTGAAATTTTTTTTCCGGAGATCTTACAGCACCAATTGGACGGTGTGGCTACTGTTGCTCAGTAGTCAGTGCGTCCGGTGTACAATCCGAAATCTTTTTTTTCCGGAGATCTTCTAGCACCAATTGGATGGTGTGTCCACTGTTGTTCTGTGGTCAGTGCGTTCGGCGCACTTCACCAAATTTTCTAAAATTTTTTTTCAGGAGATCTTTAAGCATCAATTGAATGGTGTTTCTAGAGTTGCTCAGTGGTCAGTGCGTCCGGCGTACAACCCCAAATCTTTTTTTTCCGGAGATCTTCTAGCACCAATTGGATGGTGTGGCCACTGTTGTTCTGTGGTCAGTGCGTTCGGCGCACTTCACCAGATTTTCTGAAATTTTTTTTCCGGAGATCTTACAGCACCAATTGGACGGTGTGGCTACTGTTGCTCAGTAGTCAGTGCGTCCGGTGTACAATCCGAAATCTTTTTTTTCCGGAGATCTTCTAGCACCAATTGGATGGTGTGTCCACTGTTGTTCTGTGGTCAGTGCGTTCGGCGCACTTCACCAGATTTTCTGAAATTTTTTTTCCGGAGATCTTACAGCACCAATTGGACGGTGTGGCTACTGTTGCTCAGTAGTCAGTGCGTCCGGTGTACAATCCGAAATCTTTTTTTTCCGGAGATCTTCTAGCACCAATTGGATGGTGTGGCCACTGTTGTTCTGTGGTCAGTGCGTTCGGCGCACTTCACCAAATTTTCTAAAATTTTTTTTCAGGAGATCTTTAAGCATCAATTGTATGGTGTTTCTAGAGTTGCTCAGTGGTCAGTGCGTCCGGCGTACAACCCCAAATCTTTTTTTTCCGGAGATCTTCTAGCACAAATTGGATGGTGTGTCCACTGTTGTTCTGTGGTCAGTGCGTTCGGCGCACTTCACCAAATTTTCTAAAATTTTTTTTCAGGAGATCTTGAAGCATAAATTGGATGGTGTTTCTAGAGTTGCTCAGTGGTCAGTGCGTCCGGCGTACAACCCCAAATCTTTTTTTTCCGGAGATCTTCTAGCACCAATTGGATGGTGTGGCCACTGTTGTTCTGTGGTCAGTGCGTTCGGCGCACTTCACCAGATTTTCTGAAATTTTTTTTCCGGAGATCTTACAGCACCAATTGGACGGTGTGGCTACTGTTGCTCAGTAGTCAGTGCGTCCGGCGTACAACCCCAAATCTTTTTTCTCCGGAGATCTTCTAGCACCAATTGGATGGTGTGGCCACTGTTGTTCTGTGGTCAGTGCGTTCGGCGCACTTCATCAAATTTTCTAAAATTTTTTTTCAGGAGATCTTCACGCATCAATTGGATGGTGTTTCTAGAGTTGCTCAGTGGTCAGTGCGTCCGGGGTACAACCCCAAATCTTTTTTTTCCGGAGATCTTCTAGCACCAATTGGATGGTGTGGCCACTGTTGTTCTGTGTTCAGTGCGTTCGGCGCACTTCACCAGATTTTCTGAAATTTTTTTTCCGGAGATCTTACAGCACCAATTGGACGGTGTGGCTACTGTTGCTCAGTAGTCAGTGCGTCCGGCGTACAACCCCAAATCTTTTTTCTCCGGAGATCTTCTAGCACCAATTGGATGGTGTGGCCACTGTTGTTCTGTGGTCAGTGCGTTCGGCGCACTTCACCAAATTTTCTAAAATTTTTTTTCAGGAGATCTTTAAGCATCAATTGGATGGTGTTTCTAGAGTTACTCAGTGGTCAGTGCGTCCGGCGTACAACCCCAAATCTTTTTTTTCCGGAGATCTTCTAGCACCAATTGGATGGTGTGGCCACTGTTGTTCTGTGGTCAGTGCGTTCGGCGCACTTCATCAAATTTTCTAAAATTTTTTTTCAGGAGATCTTCACGCATCAATTGGATGGTGTTTCTAGAGTTGCTCAGTGGTCAGTGCGTCCGGGGTACAACCCCAAATCTTTTTTTTCCGGAGATCTTCTAGCACCAATTGGATGGTGTGGCCACTGTTGTTCTGTGGTCAGTGCGTTCGGCGCACTTCACCAGATTTTCTGAAATTTTTTTTCCGGAGATCTTACAGCACCAATTGGACGGTGTGGCTACTGTTGCTCAGTAGTCAGTGCGTCCGGTGTACAATCCGAAATCTTTTTTTCCGGAGATCTTCTAGCACCAATTGGATGGTGTGTCCACTGTTGTTCTGTGGTCAGTGCGTTCGTCGCACTTCACCAAATTTTCTAAAATTTTTTTTCAGGAGATCTTTAAGCATCAATTGAATGGTGTTTCTAGAGTTGCTCAGTGGTCAGTGCGTCCGGGGTACAACCCCAAATCTTTTTTTTCCGGAGATCTTCTAGCACCAATTGGATGGTGTGGCCACTGTTGTTCTGTGGTCAGTGCGTTCGGCGCACTTCACCAGATTTTCTGAAATTTTTTTTCCGGAGATCTTACAGCACCAATTGGACGGTGTGGCTACTGTTGCTCAGTAGTCAGTGCGTCCGGTGTACAATCCGAAATCTTTTTTTCCTGAGATCTTCTAGCACCAATTGGATGGTGTGTCCACTGTTGTTCTGTGGTCAGTGCGTTCGTCGCACTTCACCAAATTTTCTAAAATTTTTTTTCAGGAGATCTTTAAGCATCAATTGAATGGTGTTTCTAGAGTTGCTCAGTGGTCAGTGCGTCCGGCGTACAACCCCAAATCTTTTTTTTCCGGAGATCTTCTAGCACCAATTGGATGGTGTGTCCACTGTTGTTCTGTGGTCAGTGCGTTCGGCGCACTTCACCAGATTTTCTGAAATTTTTTTTCCGGAGATCTTACAGCACCAATTGGACGGTGTGGCTACTGTTGCTCAGTAGTCAGTGCGTCCGGCGTACAACCCCAAATCTTTTTTTTCCGGAGATCTTCTAGCACAAATTGGATGGTGTGTCCACTGTTGTTCTGTGGTCAGTGCGTTCGGCGCACTTCACCAAATTTTCTAAAATTTTTTTTCAGGAGATCTTGAAGCATCAATTGTATGGTGTTTCTAGAGTTGCTCAGTGGTCAGTGCGTCCGGCGTACAACCCCAAATCTTTTTTTTCCGGAGATCTTCTAGCACCAATTGGATGGTGTGGCCACTGTTGTTCTGTGGTCAGTGCGTTCGGCGCACTTCACCAGATTTTCTGAAATTTTTTTCCGGAGATCTTACAGCACCAATTGGACGGTGTGGCTACTGTTGCTCAGTAGTCAGTGCGTCCGGTGTACAATCCGAAATCTTTTTTTTCCGGAGATCTTCTAGCACCAATTGGATGGTGTGTCCACTGTTGTTCTGTGGTCAGTGCGTTCGGCGCACTTCACCAAATTTTCTAAAATTTTTGTTCAGGAGATCTTGAAGCATCAATTGGATGGTGTTTCTAGGATTGCTCAGTGGTCAGTGCATCCGGCGTACAACCCCAAATCTTTTTTTTCCGGAGATCTTCTAGCACCAATTGGATGGTGTGGCCACTGTTGTTCTGTGGTCAGTGCGTTCGGCGCACTTCACCAGATTTTCTGAAATTTTTTTTCAGGAGATCTTTAAGCATCAATTGGATGGTGTTTCTAGAGTTGCTCAGTGGTCAGTGCGTCCGGCGTACAACCCCAAATCTTTTTTTTCCGGAGATCTTCTAGCACCAATTGGATGGTGTGGCCACTGTTGTTCTGTGGTCAGTGCGTTCGGCGCACTTCACCAAATTTTCTAAAATTTTTTTTCAGGAGATCTTTAAGCATCAATTGTATGGTGTTTCTAGCGTTGCTCAGTGGTCAGTGCGTCCGGCGTACAACCCCAAATCTTTTTTTCCGGAGATCTTCTAGCACAAATTGGATGGTGTGTCCACTGTTGTTCTGTGGTCAGTGCGTTCAGCGCACTTCACCAAATTTTCTAAAATTTTTGTTCAGGAGATCTTGAAGCATCAATTGGATGGTGTTTCTAGAGTTGCTCAGTGGTCAGTGCGTCCGGCGTACAACCCCAAATCTTTTTTTTCCGGAGATCTTCTAGCACCAATTGGATGGTGTGGCCACTGTTGTTCTGTGGTCAGTGCGTTCGGCGCACTTCACCAGATTTTCTGAAATTTTTTTTAAAGGAGATCTTTAAGCATCAATTGGATGGTGTTTCTAGAGTTGCTCAGTGGTCAGTGCGTCCGGCGTACAACTCCAAATCTTTTTTTTCCGGAGATCTTCTAGCACCAATTGGATGGTGTGGCCACTGTTGTTCTGTGGTCAGTGCGTTCGGCGCACTTCACCAGATTTTCTGAAATTTTTTTTCCGGAGATCTTACAGCACCAATTGGACGGTGTGGCTACTGTTGCTCAGTAGTCAGTGCGTCCGGTGTACAATCCGAAATCTTTTTTTTCCGGAGATGTTCTAGCACTAATTGGATGGTGTGTCCACTGTTGTTCTGTGGTCAGTGCGTTCGGCGCACTTCACCAAATTTTCTAAAATTTTTTTTCAGGAGATCTTTAAGCATCAATTGTATGGTGTTTCTAGAGTTGCTCAGTGGTCAGTGCGTCCGGCGTACAACCCCAAATCTTTTTTTTCCGGAGATCTTCTAGCACAAATTGGATGGTGTGTCCACTGTTGTTCTGTGGTCAGTGCGTTCGGCGCACTTCACCAAATTTTCTAAAATTTTTTTTCAGGAGATCTTACAGCACCAATTGGACGGTGTGGCTACTGTTGCTCAGTAGTCAGTGCGTCCGGTGTACAATCCGAAATCTTTTTTTTCCGGAGATCTTCTAGCACCAATTGGATGGTGTGTCCACTGTTGTTCTGTGGTCAGTGCGTTCGGCGCACTTCACCAAATTTTCTAAAATTTTTGTTCAGGAGATCTTGAAGCATCAATTGGATGGTGTTTCTAGAGTTGCTCAGTGGTCGGTGCGTCCGGCGTACAACCCCAAATCTTTTTTTTCCGGAGATCTTCTAGCACCAATTGGATGGTGTGGCCACTGTTGTTCTGTGGTCAGTGCGTTCGGCGCACTGCACCAGATTTTCTGAAATTTTTTTTCAGGAGATCTTTTAGCATCAATTGGATGGTGTGGCTACTGTTGCTCAGTAGTCAGTGCGTCCGGTGTACAATCCGAAATCTTTTTTTTCCGGAGATCTTCTAGCACCAATTGGATGGTGTGTCCACTGTTGTTCTGTGGTCAGTGCGTTCGGCGCACTTCACCAAATTTTCTAAAATTTTTGTTCAGGAGATCTTGAAGCATCAATTGGATGGTGTTTCTAGAGTTGCTCAGTGGTCAGTGCGTCCGGCGTACAACCCCAAATCTTTTTTTTCCGGAGATCTTCTAGCACCAATTGGATGGTGTGGCCACTGTTGTTCTGTGGTCAGTGCGTTCGGCGCACTTCA
Organism: Xylota segnis; assembly: GCA_963583995.1. Lineage (NCBI taxonomy): Eukaryota > Metazoa > Arthropoda > Insecta > Diptera > Syrphidae > Xylota > Xylota segnis. The sequence goes on along the minus strand of OY757236.1, from coordinate 101,446,652 downwards.
CCAAATTTTCTAAAATTTTTTTTCAGGAGATCTTACAGCACCAATTGGACGGTGTGGCTACTGTTGCTCAGTAGTCAGTGCGTCCGGTGTACAATCCGAAATCTTTTTTTTCCGGAGATCTTCTAGCACCAATTGGATGGTGTGTCCACTGTTGTTCTGTGGTCAGTGCGTTCGGCGCACTTCACCAAATTTTCTAAAATTTTTGTTCAGGAGATCTTGAAGCATCAATTGGATGGTGTTTCTAGAGTTGCTCAGTGGTCAGTGCGTCCGGCGTACAACCCCAAATCTTTTTTTTCCGGAGATCTTCTAGCACCAATTGGATGGTGTGGCCACTGTTGTTCTGTGGTCAGTGCGTTCGGCGCACTTCACCAAATTTTCTAAAATTTTTGTTCAGGAGATCTTGAAGCATCAATTGGATGGTGTTTCTAGAGTTGCTCAGTGGTCAGTGCGTCCGGCGTACAACCCCAAATCTTTTTTTTCCGGAGATCTTCTAGCACCAATTGGATGGTGTGGCCACTGTTGTTCTCTGGTCAGTGCGTTCGGCGCACTTCACCAAATTTTCTAAAATTTTTTTTCAGGAGATCTTTAAGCATCAATTGTATGGTGTTTCTAGCGTTGCTCAGTGGTCAGTGCGTCCGGCGTACAACCCCAAATCTTTTTTTTCCGGAGATCTTCTAGCACAAATTGGATGGTGTGTCCACTGTTGTTCTGTGGTCAGTGCGTTCGGCGCACTTCACCAAATTTTCTAAAATTTTTGTTCAGGAGATCTTGAAGCATCAATTGGATGGTGTTTCTAGAGTTGCGCAGTGGTCAGTGCGTCCGGCGTACAACCCCAAATCTTTTTTTTCCGGAGATCTTCTAGCACCAATTGGATGGTGTGGCCACTGTTGTTCTGTGGTCAGTGCGTTCGGCGCACTTCACCAAATTTTCTAAAATTTTTTTTCAGGAGATCTTTAAGCATCAATTGTATGGTGTTTCTAGCGTTGCTCAGTGGTCAGTGCGTCCGGCGTACAACCCCAAATCTTTTTTTTCCGGAGATCTTCTAGCACAAATTGGATGGTGTGTCCACTGTTGTTCTGTGGTCAGTGCGTTCGGCGCACTTCACCAAATTTTCTAAAATTTTTGTTCAGGAGATCTTGAAGCATCAATTGGATGGTGTTTCTAGAGTTGCGCAGTGGTCAGTGCGTCCGGCGTACAACCCCAAATCTTTTTTTTCCGGAGATCTTCTAGCACCAATTGGATGGTGTGGCCACTGTTGTTCTGTGGTCAGTGCGTTCGGCGCACTTCACCAAATTTTCTAAAATTTTTTTTCAGGAGATCTTTAAGCATCAATTGTATGGTGTTTCTAGAGTTGCTCAGTGGTCAGTGCGTCCGGCGTACAACCCCAAATCTTTTTTTTCCGGAGATCTTCTAGCACAAAGTGGATGGTGTGTCCACTGTTGTTCTGTGGTCAGTGCGTTCGGCGCACTTCACCAAATTTTCTAAAATTTTTTTTCAGGAGATCTTACAGCACCAATTGGACGGTGTGGCTACTGTTGCTCAGTAGTCAGTGCGTCCGGTGTACAATCCGAAATCTTTTTTTTCCGGAGATCTTCTAGCACCAATTGGATGGTGTGGCCACTGTTGTTCTGTGGTCAGTGCGTTCGGCGCACTTCACCAGATTTTCTGAAATTTTTTTTCCGGAGATCTTACAGCATAAATTGGACGGTGTGGCTACTGTTGCTCAGTAGTCAGTGCGTCCGGTGTACAATCCGAAATCTTTTTTTTCCGGAGATCTTCTAGCACTAATTGGATGGTGGGTCCACTGTTGTTCTGTGGTCAGTGCGTTCGGCGCACTTCACCAAATTTTCTAAAATTTTTTTTCAGGAGATCTTTAAGCATCAATTGTATGGTGTTTCTAGAGTTGCTCAGTGGTCAGTGCGTCCGGCGTACAACCCCAAATCTTTTTTTTCCGGAGATCTTCTAGCACAAATTGGATGGTGTGTCCACTGTTGTTCTGTGGTCAGTGCGTTCGGCGCACTTCACCAAATTTTCTAAAATTTTTTTTCAGGAGATCTTGAAGCATCAATTGGATGGTGTTTCTAGAGTTGCTCAGTGGTCAGTGCGTCCGGCGTACAACCCCAAATCTTTTTTTTCCGGAGATCTTCTAGCACCAATTGGATGGTGTGGCTACTGTTGTTCTGTGGTCAGTGCGTTCGGCGCACTTCACCAGATTTTCTGAAATTTTTTTTCAGGAGATCTTTTAGCATCAATTGGATGGTGTTTCTAGAGTTGCTCAGTGGTCAGTGCGTCCGGCGTACAACCCCAAATTTTTTTTTTCCGGAGATCTTCTAGCACCAATTGCATGGTGTGGCCACTGTTGTTCTGTGGTCAGTGCGTCCGGCGTACAACCCCAAATTTTTTTTTTCCGGAGATCTTCTAGCACCAATTGCATGGTGTGGCCACTGTTGTTCTGTGGTCAGTGCGTTCGGCGCACTTCACCAGATTTTCTGAAATTTTTTTTCCGGAGATCTTACAGCACCAATTGGACGGTGTGGCTACTGTTGCTCAGTAGTCAGTGCGTCCGGCGTACAACCCCAAATCTTTTTTCTCCGGAGATCTTCTAGCACCAATTGGATGGTGTGGCCACTGTTGTTCTGTGGTCAGTGCGTTCGGCGCACTTCACCAAATTTTCTAAAATTTTTTTTCAGGAGATCTTTAAGCATCAATTGGATGGTGTTTCTAGAGTTGCTCAGTGGTCAGTGCGTCCGGCGTACAACCCCAAATCTTTTTTTTCCGGAGATCTTCTAGCACCAATTGGATGGTGTGGCTACTGTTGTTCTGTGGTCAGTGCGTTCGGCGCACTTCACCAGATTTTCTGAAATTTTTTTTCAGGAGATCTTTTAGCATCAATTGGATGGTGTTTCTAGAGTTGCTCAGTGGTCAGTGCGTCCGGCGTACAACCCCAAATTTTTTTTTTCCGGAGATCTTCTAGCACCAATTGCATGGTGTGGCCACTGTTGTTCTGTGGTCAGTGCGTCCGGCGTACAACCCCAAATTTTTTTTTTCCGGAGATCTTCTAGCACCAATTGCATGGTGTGGCCACTGTTGTTCTGTGGTCAGTGCGTTCGGCGCACTTCACCAGATTTTCTGAAATTTTTTTTCCGGAGATCTTACAGCACCAATTGGACGGTGTGGCTACTGTTGCTCAGTAGTCAGTGCGTCCGGCGTACAACCCCAAATCTTTTTTCTCCGGAGATCTTCTAGCACCAATTGGATGGTGTGGCCACTGTTGTTCTGTGGTCAGTGCGTTCGGCGCACTTCACCAAATTTTCTGAAATTTTTTTTCCGGAGATCTTACAGCACCAATTGGACGGTGTGGCTACTGTTGCTCAGAAGTCAGTGCGTCTGGCGTACAACCCCAAATCTTTTTTCTCCGGAGATCTTCTAGTACCAATTGGATGGTGTGGCCACTGTTGTTCTGTGGTCAGTGCGTTCGGCGCACTTCTCCAATTTTTCTGAATTTTTTTTTCCGGAGATCTTACAGCACCAATTGGACGGTGTGGCTACTGTTGCTCAGTAGTCAGTGCGTCCCGCGTACAACCCCAAATCTTTTTTTTCCGGAGATCTTCTAGCACCAATTGGATGGTGTGGCTACTGTTGCTCAGTGGTCAGTGCGTCCGGCTTACAACAACAATTTTTCTGAATTTTTTTTTGAGGTCTTTTAGCACCAATTGGACGGTGTGGCCACTGTTGCGCAGTGGTCAGTGCGTCCGGCGTACAACCCCAAATCTTTTTTTCCGGAGATCTTCTAGCACCAATTGGATGGTGTGGCCACTGTTGTTCTGTGGTCAGTGCGTTCGGCGCATTTCACCAAATTTTCTAAAATTTTTTTTCAGGAGATCTTTAAGTATCAATTGGATGGTGTTTCTAGAGTTGCGCAGTGGTCAGTGCGTCCGGCGTACAACCCCAAATCTTTTTTTTCCGGAGATCTTCTAGCACCAATTGGATGGTGTGGCCACTGTTGTTCTGTGGTCAGTGCGTTCGGCGCACTTCACCAAATTTTCTAAAATTTTTTTTCAGGAGATCTTGAAGCATCAATTGGATGGTGTTTCTAGAGTTGCTCAGTGGTCAGTGCGTCCGGCGTACAACCCCAAATCTTTTTATTCCGGAGATCTTCTAGCACCAATTGGATGGTGTGGCCACTGTTGTTCTGTGGTCAGTGCGTTCGGCGCACTTCACCAGATTTTCTAAAATTTTTTTTCTGGAGATCTTACAGCACCAATTGGACGGTGTGGCTACTGTTGCTCAGTAGTCAGTGCGTCCGGCGTACAACCCCTAATCTTTTTTCTCCGGAGATCTTCTAGCACAAATTGGATGGTGTGTCCACTGTTGTTCTGTGGTCAGTGCGTTCGGCGCACTTCACCAAATTTTCTAAAATTTTTTTTCAGGAGATCTTGAAGCATCAATTGTATGGTGTTTCTAGAGTTGCTCAGTGGTCAGTGCGTCCGGCGTACAACCCCAAATCTTTTTTTTCCGGAGATCTTCTAGCACCAATTGGATGGTGTGTCCACTGTTGTTTTGTGGTCAGTGCGTTCGGCGCACTTCACCAAATTTTCTAAAATTTTTTTTCAGGAAATCTTTAAGCATCAATTGTATGGTGTTTCTAGAGTTGCTCAGTGGTCAGTGCGTACGGCGTACAACCCCAAATCTTTTTTTTCCGGAGATCTTCTAGCACAAATTGGATGGTGTGTCCACTGTTGTTCTGTGGTCAGTGCGTTCGGCGCACTTCACCAAATTTTCTAAAATTTTTTTTCAGGAGATCTTGAAGCATCAATTGTATGGTGTTTCTAGAGTTGCTCAGTGGTCAGTGAGTCCGGCGTACAACCCCAAATCTTTTTTTTCCGGAGATCTTCTAGCACCAATTGGATGGTGTGGCCACTGTTGTTCTGTGGTCAGTGCGTTCGGCGCACTTCACCAGATTTTCTGAAATTTTTTTCCGGAGATCTTACAGCACCAATTGGACGGTGTGGCTACTGTTGCTCAGTAGTCAGTGCGTCCGGTGTACAATCCGAAATCTTTTTTTTCCGGAGATCTTCTAGCACCAATTGGATGGTGTGTCCACTGTTGTTCTGTGGTCAGTGCGTTCGGCGCACTTCACCAAATTTTCTAAAATTTTTGTTCAGGAGATCTTGAAGCATCAATTGGATGGTGTTTCTAGAGTTGCTCAGTGGTCAGTGCGTCCGGCGTACAACCCCAAATCTTTTTTTTCCGGAGATCTTCTAGCACCAATTGGATGGTGTGGCCACTGTTGTTCTGTGGTCAGTGCGTTCGGCGCACTTCACCAGATTTTCTGAAATTTTTTTTCAGGAGATCTTTAAGCATCAATTGGATGGTGTTTCTAGAGTTGCTCAGTGGTCAGTGCGTCCGGCGTACAACCCCAAATCTTTTTTTTCCGGAGATCTTCTAGCACCAATTGGATGGTGTGGCCACTGTTGTTCTGTGGTCAGTGCGTTCGGCGCACTTCACCAAATTTTCTAAAATTTTTTTTCAGGAGATCTTTAAGCATCAATTGTATGGTGTTTCTAGCGTTGCTCAGTGGTCAGTGCGTCCGGCGTACAACCCCAAATCTTTTTTTTCCGGAGATCTTCTAGCACAAATTGGATGGTGTGTCCACTGTTGTTCTGTGGTCAGTGCGTTCGGCGCACTTCACCAAATTTTCTAAAATTTTTGTTCAGGAGATCTTGAAGCATCAATTGGATGGTGTTTCTAGAGTTGCTCAGTGGTCAGTGCGTCCGGCGTACAACCCCAAATCTTTTTTTTCCGGAGATCTTCTAGCACCAATTGGATGGTGTGGCCACTGTTGTTCTGTGGTCAGTGCGTTCGGCGCACTTCACCAGATTTTCTGAAATTTTTTTTCAGGAGATCTTTAAGCATCAATTGGATGGTGTTTCTAGAGTTGCTCAGTGGTCAGTGCGTCCGGCGTACAACTCCAAATCTTTTTTTTCCGGAGATCTTCTAGCACCAATTGGATGGTGTGGCCACTGTTGTTCTGTGGTCAGTGCGTTCGGCGCACTTCACCAGATTTTCTGAAATTTTTTTTCCGGAGATCTTACAGCACCAATTGGACGGTGTGGCTACTGTTGCTCAGTAGTCAGTGCGTCCGGTGTACAATCCGAAATCTTTTTTTTCCGGAGATCTTCTAGCACTAATTGGATGGTGTGTCCACTGTTGTTCTGTGGTCAGTGCGTTCGGCGCACTTCACCAAATTTTCTAAAATTTTTTTTCAGGAGATCTTTAAGCATCAATTGTATGGTGTTTCTAGAGTTGCTCAGTGGTCAGTGCGTCCGGCGTACAACCCCAAATCTTTTTTTTCCGGAGATCTTCTAGCACAAATTGGATGGTGTGTCCACTGTTGTTCTGTGGTCAGTGCGTTCGGCGCACTTCACCAAATTTTCTAAAATTTTTTTTCAGGAGATCTTGAAGCATCAATTGGATGGTGTTTCTAGAGTTGCTCAGTGGTCAGTGCGTCCGGCGTACAACCCCAAACCTTTTTTCTCCGGAGATCTTCTAGCACCAATTGGATGGTGTGGCCACTTTTGTTCTGTGGTCAGTGCGTTCGGCGCACTTCACCAGATTTTCTGAAATTTTTTTTCAGGAGATCTTTTAGCATCAATTGGATGGTGTTTCTAGAGTTGCTCAGTGGTCAGTGCGTCCGGCGTACAACCCCAAATTTTTTTTTTCCGGAGATCTTCTAGCACCAATTGGATGGTGTGGCCACTGTTGTTCTGTGGTCAGTGCGTTCGGCGCACTGCACCAGATTTTCTGAAATTTTTTTTCCGGAGATCTTACAGCACCAATTGGACGGTGTGGCTACTGTTGCTCAGTAGTCAGTGCGTCCGGCGTACAACCCCAAATCTTTTTTCTCCGGAGATCTTCTAGTACCAATTGGATGGTGTGGCCACTGTTGTTCTGTGGTCAGTGCGTTCGGCGCACTTCACCAATTTTTCTGAATTTTTTTTCCGGAGATCTTACAGCACCAATTGGACGGTGTGGCTACTGTTGCTCAGTAGTCAGTGCGTCCGGCGTACAACCCCAAATCTTTTTTCTCCGGAGATCTTCTAGCACCAATTGGATGGTGTGGCCACTGTTGTTCTGTGGTCAGTGCGTTCGGCGCACTTCACCAAATTTTCTAAAATTTTTATTCAGGAGATCTTGAAGCATCAATTGGATGGTGTTTCTAGAGTTGCTCAGTGGTCAGTGCGTCCGGCGTACAACCCCAAATTTTTTTTTTCCGGAGATCTTCTAGCACCAATTGGATGGTGTGGCAACTGTTGTTCTGTGGTCAGTGCGTTCGGCGCACTGCACCAGATTTTCTGAAATTTTTTTTCCGGAGATCTTACAGCACCAATTGGACGGTGTGGCTACTGTTGCTCAGTAGTCAGTGCGTCCGGCGTACAACCCCTAATCTTTTTTCTCCGGAGATCTTCTAGTACCAATTGGATGGTGTGGCCACTGTTGTTCTGTGGTCAGTGCGTTCGGCGCACTTCACCAATTTTTCTGAATTTTTTTTTCCGGAGATCTTACAGCACCAATTGGACGGTGTGGCTACTGTTGCTCAGTAGTCAGTGCGTCCCGCGTACAACCCCAAATCTTTTTTTTCCGGAGATCTTCTAGCACCAATTGGATGGTGTGGCTACTGTTGCTCAGTGGTCTGTGCGTCCGGCTTACAACAACAATTTTTCTGAATTTTTTTTTGAGGTCTTTTAGCACCAATTGGACGGTGTGGCCACTGTTGCGCAGTGGTCAGTGCGTCCGGCGTACAACCCCAAATCTTTTTTTCCGGAGATCTTCTAGTACCAATTGGATGGTGTGGCCACTGTTGTTCTGTGGTCAGTGCGTTCGGCGCACTTCACCAATTTTTCTGAATTTTTTTTTCCGGAGATCTTACAGCACCAATTGGACGGTGTGGCTACTGTTGCTCAGTAGTCAGTGCGTCCCGCGTACAACCCTAAATCTTTTTTTTCCGGAGATCTTCTAGCACCAATTGGATGGTGTGGCCACTGTTGTTCTGTGGTCAGTGCGTTCGGCGCACTTCACCAAATTTTCTAAAATTTTTTTTCAGGAGATCTTGAAGCATCAATTGGATGGTGTTTCTAGAGTTGCTCAGTGGTCAGTGCGTCCGGCGTACAACCCCAAATCTTTTTATTCCGGAGATCTTCTAGCACCAATTGGATGGAGTGGCCACTGTTGTTCTGTGGTCAGTGCGTTCGGCGCACTTCACCAGATTTTCTAAAATTTTTTTTCTGGAGATCTTACAGCACCAATTGGACGGTGTGGCTACTGTTGCTCAGTAGTCAGTGCGTCCGGCGTACAACCCCTAATCTTTTTTCTCCGGAGATCTTCTAGCACCAATTGGATGGTGTGGCCACTGTTGTTCTGTGGTCAGTGCCTTCGGCGCACTTCACCAAATTTTCTGAAATTTTTTTTCCGGAGATCTTACAGCACCAATTGGACGGCGTGGCTACTGTTGCTCAGTAGTCAGTGCGTCCGGCGTACAACCCCAAATCTTTTTTTTCCGGAGATCTTCTAGCACCAATTGGATGGTGTGGCCACTGTTGTTCTGTGGTCAGTGCGTTCGGCGCTCTTCACCAAATTTTCTGAAATTTTTTTTCAGGAGATCTTTAAGCATCAATTGGATGGTGTTTCTAGAGTTGCTCAGTGGTCAGTGCGTCCGGCGTACAACCCCAAATTTTTTTTTTCCGGAGATCTTCTAGCAAAAATTGGATGGTGTGGCCACTGTTGTTCTGTGGTCAGTGCGTTCGGCGCACTTCACCAAATTTTCTAAAATTTTTTTTCATGAGATCTTCTAGCACCAATTGGATGGTGTGGCCACTGTTGTTCTGTGGTCAGTGCGTTCGGCGCATTTCACCAAATTTTCTAAAATTTTTTTTCCGGAGATCTTTAAGTATCAATTGGATGGTGTTTCTAGAGTTGCGCAGTGGTCAATGCGTCCGGCGTACAACCCCAAATCTTTTTTTTCCGGAGATCTTCTAGCACCAATTCGATGGTGTGGCCACTGTTGTTCTGTGGTCAGTGCGTTCGGCGCACTTCACCAAATTTTCTAAAATTTTTTTTCAGGAGATCTTGAAGCATCAACTGGATGGTGTTTCTAGAGTTGCGCAGTGGTCAATGCGTCCGGCGTACAACCCCAAATTTTTTTTTTCCGGAGATCTTCTAGCACCAATTGGATGGTGTGGCCACTGTTGTTCTGTGGTCAGTGCGTTCGGCGCACTTCACCATATTTTCTAAAATTTTTTTTCTGGAGATCTTACAGCACCAATTGGACGGTGTGGCTACTGTTGCTCAGTAGTCAGTGCGTCCGGCGTACAACCCCTAATCTTTTTTCTCCGGAGATCTTCTAGCACCAATTGGATGGTGTGGCCACTGTTGTTCTGTGGTCAGTGCGTTCGGCGCACTTCACCAAATTTTCTGAAATTTTTTTTCCGGAGATCTTACAGCACCAATTGGACGGTGTGGCTACTGTTGCTCAGTAGTCAGTGCGCCCGGCGTACAACCCCTAATCTTTTTTTTCCGGAGATCTTCTAGCACCAATTGGATGGTGTGGCCACTGTTGTTCTGTGGTCAGTGCGTTCGGCGCTCTTCACCAAATTTTCTGAAATTTTTTTTTCCACAGATCTTTTAGCACTAATTGGACGGTGTGGCTACTGTTGCTCAGTGGTCAGTGCGTCCGGCGTACAACCCCAAATCTTTTTTTTCCGGAGATCTTCTAGCACCAATTGGATGGTGTGGCCACTGTTGTTCTGTGGTCAGTGCGTTCGGCGCACTTCACCAAATTTTCTAAAATTTTTTTTCAGGAGATCTTTAAGCATCAAATGGATGGTGTTTCTAGAGTTGCTCAGTGGTCAGTGCGTCCGGCGTACAACCCCAAATCTTTTTATTCCGGAGATCTTCTAGCACCAATTGGATGGAGTGGCCACTGTTGTTCTGTGGTCAGTGCGTTCGGCGCACTTCACCAGATTTTCTAAAATTTTTTTTCTGGAGATCTTACAGCACCAATTGGACGGTGTGGCTACTGTTGCTCAGTAGTCAGTGCGTCCGGCGTACAACCCCTAATCTTTTTTCTCCGGAGATCTTCTAGCACCAATTGGATGGTGTGGCCACTGTTGTTCTGTGGTCAGTGCGTTCGGCGCACTTCACCAAATTTTCTAAAATTTTTTTTCCGGAGATCTTACAGCACCAATTGGACGGTGTGGCTACTGTTGCTCAGTAGTCAGTGCGTCCGGCGTACAACCCCAAATCTTTTTTTTCCGGAGATCTTCTAGCACCAATTGGATGGTGTGGCCACTGTTGTTCTGTGGTCAGTGCGTTCGGCGCTCTTCACCAAATTTTCTGAAATTTTTTTTTCCACAGATCTTTTAGCACTAATTGGACGGTGTGGCTACTGTTGCTCAGTGGTCAGTGCGTCCGGCGTACAACCCCAAATCTTTTTTTTCCGGAGATCTTCTAGCACCAATTGGATGGTGTGGCCACTGTTGTTCTGTGGTCAGTGCGTTCGGCGCACTTCACCAAATTTTTTAAAATTTTTTTTCAGGAGATCTTTAAGCATCAATTGGATGGTGTTTCTAAAGTTGCGCAGTGGTCAGTGCGTCCGGCGTACAACCCCAAATCTTTTTTCTCCGGAGATCTTCTAGCACCAATTGGATGGTGTGGCCACTGTTGTTCTGTGGTAAGTGCGTTCGGCGCCCTTCACCAAATTTTCTGAAATTTTTTTTTCCTCAGATCTTTTAGCACTAATTGCACGGTGTGGCTACTGTTGCTCAGTGGTCAGTGCGTCCGGCGTACAACCCCAAATCTTTTTTCTCCGGAGATCTTCTAGCACCAATTGGATGGTGTGTCCACTGTTGTTCTGTGGTCAGTGCGTTCGGCGCACTTCACCAAATTTTCTAAAATTTTTTTTCAGGAGATCTTGAAGCATCAATTGGATGGTGTTTCTAGAGTTGCTCAGTGGTCAGTGCGTCCGGCGTACAACCCCAAATCTTTTTTTTCCGGAGATCTTCCAGCACCAATTGGATGGTGTGGCCACTGTTGTTCTGTGGTCAGTGCGTTCGGCGCACTTTACCAGATTTTCTGAAATTTTTTTTCAGGAGATCTTTAAGCATCAATTGGATGGTGTTTCTAGAGTTGCTCAGTGGTCCGTGCGTCCGGCGTACAACCCCAAATCTTTTTTTTCCGGAGATCTTCTAGCACCAATTGGATGGTGTGGCCACTGTTGTTCTGTGGTCAGTGCGTTCGGCGCACTTCACCAAATTTTCTAAAATTTTATTTTAGGAGATCTTTAAGCATCAATTGGATGGTGTTTCTAGAGTTGCTCAGTGGTCAGTGCGTCCGGCGTACAACCCCAAATCTTTTTTCTCCGGAGATCTTCTAGCACCAATTGGATGGTGTGGCCACTGTTGCTCAGTGGTCAGTGCGTCCGGCGTACAACCCCAAATCTTTTTTTTCCACAGATCTTTTAGCACTAATTGTACGGTGTGGCTACTGTTGCTCAGTGGTCAGTGCGTCCGGCGTACAACCCCAAATCTTTTTTTTCCGGAGATCTTCTAGCACCAATTGGATGGTGTGGCCACTGTTGCTCAGTAGTCAGTGCGTCCGGCGTACAACCCCAAATCTTTTTTCTCCGGAGATCTTCTAGCACCAATTGGATGGTGTGGCCACTGTTGTTCTGTGGTCAGTGCGTTCGGCGCCCTTCACCAAATTTTCTGAAATTTTTTTTTCCTCAGATCTTTTAGCACTAATTGCACGGTGTGGCTACTGTTGCTCAGTGGTCAGTGCGTCCGGCTTGCAACAACAATTTTTCTGAATTTTTTTTTGTGGTCTTTTAGCACCAATTGGACGGTGTGGCCACTGTTGCGCAGTGGTCAGTGCGTCCGGCGTACAACCCCAAATCTTTTTTTCCGGAGATTTTCTAGCACCAATTGGATGGTGTGGCCACTGTTGTTCTGTGGTCAGTGCGTTCGGCGCATTTCACCAAAATTTTCTAAAATTTTTTTTCAGGAGATCTTTAAGTATCAATTGGATGGTGTTTCTAGAGTTGCGCAGTGGTCAGTGCGTCCGGCGTACAACCCCAAATCTGTTTTTTCCGGAGATCTTCTTGCACCAATTGGATGGTGTGGCCACTGTTGTTCTGTGGTCAGTGCGTTCGGCGCACTTCACCAGATTTTCTGAAATTTTTTTTCAGGAGACCTTTAAGCATCAATTGGATGGTGTTTCTAGAGTTGCTCAGTGGTCAGTGCGTCCGGCGTACAACCCCAAATCTTTTTTTCCGGAGATCTTCTAGCACCAATTGGATGGTGTGGCCACTGTTGTTCTGTGGTCAGTGCGTTCGGCGCACTTCACCAGATTTTCTGAAATTTTTTTTCCGGAGATCTTACAGCACCAATTGGACGGTGTGGCTACTGTTGCTCAGTAGTCAGTGCGTCCGGCGTACAACCCCAAATCTTTTTTCTCCGGAGATCTTCTAGCACCAATTGGATGGTGTGGCCACTGTTGTTCTGTGGTCAGTGCGTTCGGCGCACTTCACCAAATTTTCTAAAATTTTTTTTCAGGAGATCTTTAAGCATCAATTGGATGGTGTTTCTAGAGTTGCTCAGTGGTCAGTGCGTCCGGCGTACAAACCCAAATTTTTTTTTCCGGAGATCTTCTAGCACCAATTGGATGGTGTGGCCACTGTTGTTCTGTGGTCAGTGCGTTCGGCGCACTTCACCAGATTTTCTGAAATTTTTTTTCCGGAGATCTTACAGCACCAATTGGACGGTGTGGCTACTGTTGCTCAGTAGTCAGTGAGTCCGGCGTACAACCCCAAATCTTTTTTTTCCGGAGATCTTCTAGCACCAATTGGATGGTGTGGCTACTGTTGCTCAGTGGTCAGTGCGTCCGGCTTACAACAAAAATTTTTCTGAATTTTTTTTTTGAGGTCTTTTAGCACCAATTGGACGGTGTGGCCACTGTTGCGCAGTGGTCAGTGCGTCCGGCGTACAACCCCAAATCTTTTTTTCCGGAGATCTTCTAGCACCAATTGGATGGTGTGGCCACTGTTGTTCTGTGGTCAGTGCGTTCGGCGCATTTCACCAAATTTTCTAAAAAATTTTTTCAGAAGATCTTTAAGTATCATTTGGATGGTGTTTCTAGAGTTGCGCAGTGGTCAGTGCGTCCGGCGTACAACCCCAAATCTTTTTTTTCCGGAGATCTTCTAGCACCAATTGGATGGTGTGGCCACTGTTGTTCTGTGGTCAGTGCGTTCGGCGCACTTCACCAAATTTTCTAAAATTTTTTTTCAGGAGATCTTGAAGCATCAATTGGATGGTGTTTCTAGAGTTGCTCAGTGGTCAGTGCGTCCGGCGTACAACCCCAAATCTTTTTATTCCGGAGATCTTCTAGCACCAATTGGATGGAGTGGCCACTGTTGTTCTGTGGTCAGTGCGTTCGGCGCACTTCACCAGATTTTCTAAAATTTTTTTTCTGGAGATCTTACAGCACCAATTGGACGGTGTGGCTACTGTTGCTCAGTAGTCAGTGCGTCCGGCGTACAACCCCAAATCTTTTTTTTCCGGAGATCTTCTAGCACCAATTGGATGGTGTGGCCACTGTTGTTCTGTGGTCAGTGCGTTCGGCGCTCTTCACCAAATTTTCTGAAATTTTTTTTCCGGAGATCTTACAGCACCAATTGGACGGTGTGGCTACTGTTGCTCAGTAGTCAGTGCGTCCGGCGTACAACCCCAAATCTTTTTTCTCCGGAGATCTTCTAGCACCAATTGGATGGTGTGGCCACTGTTGTTCTGTGGTCAGTGCGTTCGGCGCACTTCACCAAATTTTCTGAAATTTTTTTTCCGGAGATCTTACAGCACCAATTGGACGGTGTGGCTACTGTTGCTCAGTAGTCAGTGCGTCCGGCGTACAACCCCAAATCTTTTTTTTCCGGAGATCTTCTAGCACCAATTGGATGGTGTGGCCACTGTTGTTCTGTGGTCAGTGCGTTCGGCGCTCTTCACCAAATTTTCTGAAATTTTTTTTTCCACAGATCTTTTAGCACTAATTGGACGGTGTGGCTACTGTTGCTCAGTGGTCAGTGCGTCCGGAGTACAACCCCAAAGCTTTTTTTTCCGGAGATCTTCTAGCACCAATTGGATGGTGTGGCCACTGTTGTTCTGTGGTCAGTGCGTTCGGCGCACTTCACCAAATTTTCTAAAATTTTTTTTCAGGAGATCTTTAAGCATCAATTGGATGGTGTTTCTAAAGTTGCGCAGTGGTCAGTGCGTCCGGCGTACAACCCCAAATCTTTTTTCTCCGGAGATCTTCTAGCACCAATTGGATGGTGTGGCCACTGTTGTTCTGTGGTCAGTGCGTTCGGCGCACTTCACCAAATTTTCTGAAATTTTTTTTCCGGAGATCTTACAGCACCAATTGGACGGTGTGGCTACTGTTGCTCAGTAGTCAGTGAGTCCGGCGTACAACCCCAAATCTTTTTTTTCCGGAGATCTTCTAGCACCAATTGGATGGTGTGGCCACTGTTGTTCTGTGGTCAGTGCGTTCGGCGCACTTCACCAAATTTTCTGAAATTTTTTTTCCGGAGATCTTACAGCACCAATTGGACGGTGTGGCTACTGTTGCTCAGTAGTCAGTGCGTCCGGCGTACAACCCCAAATCTTTTTTTCCGGAGATCTTCTAGCACCAATTGGATGGTGTGGCCACTGTTGTTCTGTGGTCAGTGCGTTCGGCGCTCTTCACCAAATTTTCTGAAATTTTTTTTTCCACAGATCTTTTAGCACTAATTGGACGGTGTGGCTACTGTTGCTCAGTGGTCAGTGCGTCCGGAGTACAACCCCAAATCTTTTTTTTCCGGAGATCTTCTAGCACCAATTGGATGGTGTGGCCACTGTTGTTCTGTGGTCAGTGCGTCCGGCGTACAACCCCAAATCTTTTTTTTCCGGAGATCTTCTAGCACCAATTGGATGGTGTGGCCACTGTTGTTCTGTGGTCAGTGCGTTCGGCGCCCTTCACCAAATTTTCTGAAATTTTTTTTTCCACAGATCTTTTAGCACTAATTGCACGGTGTGGCTACTGTTGCTCAGTGGTCAGTGCGTCCGGCGTACAACCCCAAATCTTTTTTTTCCGGAGATCTTCTAGCACCAATTGGATGGTGTGGCCACTGTTGCTCAGTGGTCAGTGCGTCCGGCACACTTCACGAAATTTTCTAAAATTTTATTTTAGGAGATCTTTAAGCATCAATTGGATGGTGTTTCTAGAGTTGCTCAGTGGTCAGTGCGTCCGGCGTACAACCCCAAATCTTTTTTCTCCGGAGATCTTCTAGCACCAATTGGATGGTGTGGCCACTGTTGCTCAGTGGTCAGTGCGTCCGGCGTACAACCCCAAATCTTTTTTTTCCACAGATCTTTTAGCACTAATTGCACGGTGTGGCTACTGTTGCTCAGTGGTCAGTGCGTCGGGCGTACAACCCCAAATCTTTTTTTTCCGGAGATCTTCTAGCACCAATTGGATGGTGTGGCCACTGTTACTCAGTAGTCAGTGCGTCCGGCGTACAACCCCAAATCTTTTTTTCCGGAGATCTTCTAGCACCAATTGGATGGTGTGGCCACTGTTGTTCTGTGGTCAGTGCGTTCGGCGCACTTCACCAGATTTTCTGAAATTTTTTTTCCGGAGATCTTACAGCACCAATTGGACGGTGTGGCTACTGTTGCTCAGTAGTCAGTGCGACCGGCGTACAACCCCAAATCTTTTTTCTCCGGAGATCTTCTAGCACCAATTGGATGGTGTGGCCACTGTTGTTCTGTGGTCAGTGCGTTCGGCGCACTTCACCAAATTTTCTAAAAATTTTTTTCAGGAGATCTTTAAGCATCAATTGGATGGTGTTTCTAGAGTTGCTCAGTGGTCAGTGCGTCCGGCGTACAACCCCAAATTTTTTTTTTCCGGAGATCTTCTAGCACCAATTGGATAATGTGGCCACTGTTGTTCTGTGGTCAGTGCGTTCGGCGCCCTTCACCAAATTTTCTGAAATTTTTTTTTTCACAGATCTTTTAGCACTAATTGCACGGTGTGGCTACTGTTGCTCAGTGGTCAGTGCGTCCGGCGTACAACCCCAAATCTTTTTTTTCCGGAGATCTTCTAGCACCAAATGGATGGTGTGGCCACTGTTGCTCAGTAGTCAGTGCGTCCGGCGTACAACCCCAAATCTTTTTTCTCCGGAGATCTTCTAGCACCAATTGGATGGTGTGGCCACTGTTGTTCTGTGGTCAGTGCGTTCGGCGCACTTCACCAAATTTTCTGAAATTTTTTTTTCCACAGATCTTTTAGCACTAATTGCACGGTGTGGCTACTGTTGCTCAGTGGTCAGTGCGTCCGGCGTACAACCCCAAATCTTTTTTTTCCGGAGATCTTCTAGCACCAAATGGATGGTGTGGCCACTGTTGCTCAGTAGTCAGTGCGTCCGGCGTACAACCCCAAATCTTTTTTCTCCGGAGATCTTCTAGCACCAATTGGATGGTGTGGCCACTGTTGTTCTGTGGTCAGTGCGTTCGGCGCCCTTCACCAAATTTTCTGAAATTTTTTTTTCCACAGATCTTTTAGCACTAATTGCACGGTGTGGCTACTGTTGCTCAGTGGTCAGTGCGTCCGGCGTACAACCCCAAATCTTTTTTTTCCGGAGATCTTCTAGCACCATTTGGATGGTGTGGCCACTGTTGCTCAGTGGTCAGTGCGTCCGGCGTACAACAACAAATTTTCTGAATTTCTAGCACCAATTGGATGGTGTGGCCACTGTTGTTCTGTGGTCAGTGCGTTCGGCACACTTCACCAAATTTTCTGAAATTTTTTTTCCGGAGATATTATAGCACCAATTTTACGGTGTGGCTACAGTTGCTCAGTGGTCAGTGCGTCCGGCGTACAACCCCAAATTTTTTTTTTTCCGGAGATCTTCTAGCACCAATTGCATGGTGTGGCCACTGTTGTTCTGTGGTCAGTGCGTTCGGCGCACTTCACCAAATTTTTTAAAATTTTTTTGCAGGAGATCTTTAAGCATCAATTGTATGGTGTTTCTAGAGTTGCTCAGTGGTCAGTGCGTCCGGCGTACAACCCCAAATCTTTTTTTTCCGGAGATCTTCTAGCACCAATTGGATGGTGTGGCCACTGTTGTTCTGTGGTCAGTGCGTTCGGCGCACTTCACCAAATTTTCTAAAATTTTTTTTCAGGAGATCTTGAAGCATCAATTGGATGGTGTTTCTAGAGTTGCTCAGTGGTCAGTGCGTCCGGCGTACAACCCCAAATCTTTTTATTCCGGAGATCTGCTAGCACCAATTGGATGGAGTGGCCACTGTTGTTCTGTGGTCAGTGCGTTCGGCGCACTTCACCAGATTTTCTAAAATTTTTTTTCTGGAGATCTTACAGCACCAATTGGACGGTGTGGCTACTGTTGCTCAGTAGTCAGTGCGTCCGGCGTACAACCCCAAATCTTTTTTCTCCGGAGATCTTCTAGCACCAATTGGATGGTGTGGCCACTGTTGTTCTGTGGTCAGTGCGTTCGGCGCACTTCACCAAATTTTCTAAAATTTTTTTTCCGGAGATCTTACAGCACCAATTGGACGGTGTGGCTACTGTTGCTCAGTAGTCAGTGCGTCCGGCGTACAACCCCAAATCTTTTTTTTCCGGAGATCTTCTAGCACCAATTGGATGGTGTGGCCACTGTTGTTCTGTGGTCAGTGCGTTCGGCGCTCTTCACCAAATTTTCTGAAATTTTTTTTTCCACAGATCTTTTAGCACTAATTGGACGGTGTGGCTACTGTTGCTCAGTGGTCAGTGCGTCCGGCGTACAACCCCAAATCTTTTTTTTCCGGAGATCTTCTAGCACCAATTGGATGGTGTGGCCACTGTTGTTCTGTGGTCAGTGCGTTCGGCGCACTTCACCAAATTTTTTAAAATTTTTTTTCAGGAGATCTTTAAGCATCAATTGGATGGTGTTTCTAAAGTTGCGCAGTGGTCAGTGCATCCGGCGTACAACCCCAAATCTTTTTTCTCCGGAGATCTTCTAGCACCAATTGGATGGTGTGGCCACTGTTGTTCTGTGGTAAGTGCGTTCGGCGCCCTTCACCAAATTTTCTGAAATTTTTTTTTCCTTAGATCTTTTAGCACTAATTGCACGGTGTGGCTACTGTTGCTCAGTGGTCAGTGCGTCCGGCGTACAACCCCAAATCTTTTTTCTCCGGAGATCTTCTAGCACCAATTGGATGGTGTGTCCACTGTTGTTCTGTGGTCAGTGCGTTCGGCGCACTTCACCAAATTTTCTAAAATTTTTTTTCAGGAGATCTTGAAGCATCAATTGGATGGTGTTTCTAGAGTTGCTCAGTGGTCAGTGCGTCCGGCGTACAACCCCAAATCTTTTTTTTCCGGAGATCTTCTAGCACCAATTGGATGGTGTGGCCACTGTTGTTCTGTGGTCAGTGCGTTCGGCGCACTTCACCAGATTTTCTGAAATTTTTTTTCAGGAGATCTTTAAGCATCAATTGGATGGTGTTTCTAGAGTTGCTCAGTGGTCCGTGCGTCCGGCGTACAACCCCAAATCTTTTTTTTCCGGAGATCTTCTAGCACCAATTGGATGGTGTGGCCACTGTTGTTCTGTGGTCAGTGCGTTCGGCGCACTTCACCAAATTTTCTAAAATTTTTTTTCAGGAGATCTTGAAGCATCAATTGGATGGTGTTTCTAGAGTTGCTCAGTGGTCAGTGCGTCCGGCGTACAACCCCAAATCTTTTTTCTCCGGAGATCTTCTAGCACCAATTGGATGGTGTGGCCACTGTTGCTCAGTGGTCAGTGCGTCCGGCGTACAACCCCAAATCTTTTTTTTCCACAGATCTTTTAGCACTAATTGTACGGTGTGGCTACTGTTGCTCAGTGGTCAGTGCGTCCGGCGTACAACCCCAAATCTTTTTTCTCCGGAGATCTTCTAGCACCAATTGGATGGTGTGGCCACTGTTGTTCTGTGGTCAGTGCGTTCGGCGCACTTCACCAAATTTTCTGAAATTTTTTTTTCCTCAGATCTTTTAGCACTAATTGCACGGTGTGGCTACTGTTGCTCAGTGGTCAGTGCGTCCGGCGTACAACCCCAAATCTTTTTTCTCCGGAGATCTTCTAGCACCAATTGGATGGTGTGTCCACTGTTGTTCTGTGGTCAGTGCGTTCGGCGCACTTCACCAAATTTTCTAAAATTTTTTTTCAGGAGATCTTGAAGCATCAATTGGATGGTGTTTCTAGAGTTGCTCAGTGGTCAGTGCGTCCGGCGTACAACCCCAAATCTTTTTTGGTCAGTGCGTCCGGCGTACAACCCCAAATCTTTTTTTCCGGAGATCTTCTAGCACCAATTGGATGGTGTGGCCACTGTTGTTCTGTGGTCAGTGCGTTCGGCGCATTTCACCAAATTTTCTACAATTTTTTTTCAGAAGATCTTTAAGTATCATTTGGATGGTGTTTCTAGAGTTGCGCAGTGGTCAGTGCGTCCGGCGTACAACCCCAAATCTTTTTTTTCCGGAGATCTTCTAGCACCAATTGGATGGTGTGGCCACTGTTGTTCTGTGGTCAGTGCGTTCGGCGCACTTCACCAAATTTTCTAAAATTTTTTTTCAGGAGATCTTGAAGCATCAATTGGATGGTGTTTCTAGAGTTGCTCAGTGGTCAGTGCGTCCGGCGTACAACCCCAAATCTTTTTATTCCGGAGATCTTCTAGCACCAATTGGATGGAGTGGCCACTGTTGTTCTGTGGTCAGTGCGTTCGGCGCACTTCACCAGATTTTCTAAAATTTTTTTTCTGGAGATCTTACAGCACCAATTGGACGGTGTGGCTACTGTTGCTCAGTAGTCAGTGCGTCCGGCGTACAACCCCTAATCTTTTTTCTCCGGAGATCTTCTAGCACCAATTGGATGGTGTGGCCACTGTTGTTCTGTGGTCAGTGCGTTCGGCGCACTTCACCAAATTTTCTGAAATTTTTTTTCCGGAGATCTTACAGCACCAATTGGACGGTGTGGCTACTGTTGCTCAGTAGTCAGTGCGTCCGGCGTACAACCCCAAATCTTTTTTTTCCGGAGATCTTCTAGCACCAATTGGATGGTGTGGCCACTGTTGTTCTGTGGTCAGTGCGTTCGGCGCTCTTCACCAAATTTTCTGAAATTTTTTTTTCCACAGATCTTTTAGCACTAATTGGACGGTGTGGCTACTGTTGCTCAGTGGTCAGTGCGTCCGGAGTACAACCCCAAATCTTTTTTTTCCGGAGATCTTCTAGCACCAATTGGATGGTGTGGCCACTGTTGTTCTGTGGTCAGTGCGTTCGGCGCACTTCACCAAATTTTCTAAAATTTTTTTTCAGGAGATCTTTAAGCATCAATTGGATGGTGTTTCTAAAGTTGCGCAGTGGTCAGTGCGTCCGGCGTACAACCCCAAATCTTTTTTCTCCGGAGATCTTCTAGCACCAATTGGATGGTGTGGCCACTGTTGTTCTGTGGTCAGTGCGTTCGGCGCCCTTCACCAAATTTTCTGAAATTTTTTTTTCCACAGATCTTTTAGCACTAATTGCACGGTGTGGCTACTGTTGCTCAGTGGTCAGTGCGTCCGGCGTACAACCCCAAATCTTTTTTTTCCGGAGATCTTCTAGCACCAATTGGATGGTGTGGCCACTGTTGTTCTGTGGTCAGTGCGTTCGGCGCCCTTCACCAAATTTTCTGAAATTTTTTTTTCCACAGATCTTTTAGCACTAATTGCACGGTGTGGCTACTGTTGCTCAGTGGTCAGTGCGTCCGGCGTACAACCCCAAATCTTTTTTTTCCGGAGATCTTCTAGCACCAATTGGATGGTGTGGCCACTGTTGCTCAGTGGTCAGTGCGTCCGGCACACTTCACGAAATTTTCTAAAATTTTATTTTAGGAGATCTTTAAGCATCAATTGGATGGTGTTTCTAGAGTTGCTCAGTGGTCAGTGCGTCCGGCGTACAACCCCAAATCTTTTTTCTCCGGAGATCTTCTAGCACCAATTGGATGGTGTGGCCACTGTTGCTCAGTGGTCAGTGCGTCCGGCGTACAACCCCAAATCTTTTTTTTCCACAGATCTTTTAGCACTAATTGCACGGTGTGGCTACTGTTGCTCAGTGGTCAGTGCGTCGGGCGTACAACCCCAAATCTTTTTTTTCCGGAGATCTTCTAGCACCAATTGGATGGTGTGGCCACTGTTACTCAGTAGTCAGTGCGTCCGGCGTACAACCCCAAATCTTTTTTTCCGGAGATCTTCTAGCACCAATTGGATGGTGTGGCCACTGTTGTTCTGTGGTCAGTGCGTTCGGCGAACTTCACCAGATTTTCTGAAATTTTTTTTCCGGAGATCTTACAGCACCAATTGGACGGTGTGGCTACTGTTGCTCAGTAGTCAGTGCGACCGGCGTACAACCCCAAATCTTTTTTCTCCGGAGATCTTCTAGCACCAATTGGATGGTGTGGCCACTGTTGTTCTGTGGTCAGTGCGTTCGGCGCACTTCACCAAATTTTCTAAAATTTTTTTTCAGGAGATCTTTAAGCATCAATTGGATGGTGTTTCTAGAGTTGCTCAGTGGTCAGTGCGTCCGGCGTACAACCCCAAATTTTTTTTTTCCGGAGATCTTCTAGCACCAATTGGATAATGTGGCCACTGTTGTTCTGTGGTCAGTGCGTTCGGCGCCCTTCACCAAATTTTCTGAAATTTTTTTTTCCACAGATCTTTTAGCACTAATTGCACGGTGTGGCTACTGTTGCTCAGTGGTCAGTGCGTCCGGCGTACAACCCCAAATCTTTTTTTTCCGGAGATCTTCTAGCACCAAATGGATGGTGTGGCCACTGTTGCTCAGTAGTCAGTGCGTCCGGCGTACAACCCCAAATTTTTTTTTCCGGAGATCTTCTAGCACCAATTGGATGGTGTGTCCACTGTTGTTCTGTGGTCAGTGCGTTCGGCGCACTTCACCAAATTTTCTGAAATTTTTTTTCCGGAGATCTTACAGCACCAATTGGACGGTGTGGCTACTGTTGCTCAGTAGTCAGTGCGTCCGGCGTACAACCCCAAATCTTTTTTCTCCGGAGATCTTCTAGCACCAATTGGATGGTGTGGCCACTGTTGTTCTGTGGTCAGTGCGTTCGGCGCACTTCACCAAATTTTCTGAAATTTTTTTTTCCACAGATCTTTTACCACTAATTGGACGGTGTGGCTACTGTTGCTCAGTGATCAGTGCGTCCGGCGTACAACCCCAAATCTTTTTTCTCCGGAGATCTTCTAGCACCAATTGGATGGTGTGGCCACTGTTGTTCTGTGGTCAGTGCGTCCGGCGTACAACCCCAAATCTTTTTTTTCCATAGATCTTTTAGCACCAATTGGATGGTGCGGCTACTGTTGCTCAGTAGTCAGTGCGTCCGGCGTACAACCCCAAATCTTTTTTTTCCGGAGATCTTCTAGCACCAATTGGATGGTGTGGCCACCGTTGTTCTGTGGTCAGTGCGTTCGGCGCACTTCACCAGATTTTCTGAAATTTTTTTTCCGGAGATCTTACAGCACCAATTGGACGGTGTGGCTACTGTTGCTCAGTAGTCAGTGCGTCCGGCATACAACCCCAAATCTTTTTTCTCCGGAGATCTTCTAGCACCAATTGGATGGTGTGGCCACTGTTGTTCTGTGGTCAGTGCGTTCTGCGCACTTCACCAAATTTTCTGAAATTTTTTTTCTGGAGATCTTACAGCACCAATTGGACGGTGTGGCTACTGTTGCTCAGTAGTCAGTGCGTCCGGCGTACAACCCCAAATCTTTTTTTTCCGGAGATCTTCTAGCACCAATTGGATGGTGTGGCCACTGTTGTTCTGTGGTCAGTGCTTTCGGCGCCCTTCACCAAATTTTCTGAAATTTTTTTTTCCACAGATCTTTTAGCACTAATTGGACGGTGTGGCTACTGTTGCTCAGTGGTCGGCGCGTTCGGCGGACTACAACAAATTTTCTGAAATTTTTTTTCCGGAGATCTTTTAACACCTATTGGATGGTGTTGCCACTGTTGTTCTCTGGTCAGTGCGTTCAGCGCACTTCACCAAATTTTCTGAATTTTTTTTTCCGGAGATCTTTTAGCACCAATTGGACGGTGTGGCTACTATTGCTCAGTGGTCAGTGCTTCCGCCGTACAACCCCAAATCTTTTTTTTCCGGAGATCTTCTAGCACCAATTGGATGGTGTGGCCACTGTTGTTCTGTGGTCAGTGCGTTCGGCGCAATTCACCAGTTTTTTTGAAAATTTTTTTCCGGAGATCTTACAGCACCAATTGGACGGTGTGGCTACTGTTGCTCAGTAGTCAGTGCTTCCGGCGTACAACCCCAAATCTTTTTTTTCCGGAGATCTTCTAGCACCAATTGGATTGTGTGGCCACTGTTGTTCTGTGGTTAGTGCGTTCGGCGCACTTCACCAAATTTTCTGAAATTTTTTTTCCGGAGATCTTACAGCACCAATTGGATGGTGTGGCTACTGTTGCTCAGTAGTCAGTGCTTCCGGCGTACAACCCCAAATCTTTTTTTTCCGGAGATCTTCTAGCACCAATTGGATTGTGTGGCCACTGTTGTTCTGTGGTCAGTGCGTTCGGCGCACTTCACCAGATTTTCTAAAATTTTTTTTCAGGAGTTCTTTAAGCATCAATTGGATGGTGTTTCTAGAGTTGCGCAGTGGTCAGTGCGTCCGGCGTACAACCCCAAACCTTTTTTTTTCCGGAGATCTTTTAGCACCAATTGGATGGTGTTGCCACTGTTGTTCTCTGGTCAGTGCGTTCAGCGCACTTCACCAAATTTTCTGAATTTTTTATTCCGGAGATCTTTTAGCACCAATTGGACGGTGTGGCTACTATTGCTCAGTGGTCAGTGCTTCCGGCGTACAACCCCAAATCTTTTTTTTCCGGAGATCTTCTAGCACCAATTGGATGGTGTGGCCACTGTTGTTCTGTGGTCAGTGCGTTCGGCACACTTCACCAAATTTTCTAAAATTTTATTTTAGGAGATCTTTAAGCATCAATTGGATGGTGTTTCTAGTGTTGCTCAGTAGTCAGTGCGTCCGGCGTACAACCCCAAATTTTTTTTTTTCCGGAGATCTTCTAGCACCAATTGGATGGTGTGTCCACTGTTGTTCTGTGGTCAGTGCGTTCGGCGCACTTCACCAAATTTTCTAAAATTTTTTTGCAGGAGATCTTTAAGCATCAATTGGACGGTGTGGCTACTGTTGCTCAGTAGTCAGTGCGTCCGGCGTACAACCCCAAATCTTTTTTCTCCGGAGATCTTCTAGCACTAATTGGATGGTGTGGCCACTGTTGTTCTGTGGTCAGTGCGTTCGGCGCACTTCACCAAATTTTCTGAAATTTTTTTTTCCACAGATCTTTTAGCACTAATTGGACAGTGTGGCTGCTGTTGCTCAGTGATCAGTGCGTCCGGCGTACAACCCCAAATCTTTTTTCTCCGGAGATCTTCTAGCACCAATTGGATGGTGTGGCCACTGTTGTTCTGTGGTCAGTGCGTTCGGCGCACTTCACCAAATTTTCTGAATTTTTTTTCCGGAGATCTTACAGCACCAATTGGACGGTGTGGCTACTGTTGCTCAGTAGTCAGTGCGTCCGGCGTACAACCCCAAATCTTTTTTTTCCGGAGATCTTCTAGCACCAATTGGATGGTGTGGCCACTGTTGTTCTGTGGTCAGTGCGTTCGGCGCCCTTCACCAAATTTTCTAAAATTTTTTTTTCCACAGATCTTTTAGCACTAACTGGACGGTGTGGCTACTGTTGCTCAGTGGTCGGCGCGTTCGGCGGACTACAACAAATTTTCTGAAATTTTTTTTCCGGAGATCTTTTAGCACCAATTGGATGGTGTTGCCACTGTTGTTCTCTGGTCAGTGCGTTCAGCGCACTTCACCAAATTTTCTGAATTTTTTGTTCCGGAGATCTTTTAGCACCAATTGGACGGTGTGGCTACTATTGCTCAGTGGTCAGGGCTTCCGGCGTACAAAACCAAATCTTTTTTTCCGGAGATCTTCCATCACCAATTGGATGGTGTGGCCGCCGTTGTTCTGTGGTCAGTGCGTTCGGCGCAATTCACCAGTTTTTTTGAAATTTTTTTTCCGGAGATCTTTTAGCACCAATTGGATGGTGTTGCCACTGTTGTTCTCTGGTCAGTGCGTTCAGCGCACTTCACCAAATTTTCTGAATTTTTTGTTCCGGAGATCTTTTAGCACCAATTGGACGGTGTGGCTACTATTGCTCAGTGGTCAGTGCTTCCGGCGTACAAAACCAAATCTTTTTTTTCCGGAGATCTTCCATCACCAATTGGATGGTGTGGCCACTGTTGTTCTGTGGTCAGTGCGTTCGGCGCACTTCACCAAATTTTCTGAATTTTTTTTTCCGTAGATCTTACAGCACCAATTGGACGGTGTGGCTACTGTTGCTCAGTAGTCAGTGCGTCCGGCGTACAACCCCAAATCTTTTTTTTCCGGAGATCTTCTAGCACCAATTGGATGGTGTGGCCACTGTTGTTCTGTGGTCAGTGCGTTCGGCGCACTTCACCAGATTTTCTGAAATTTTTTTTCCGGAGATCTTACAGCACCAATTGGACGGTGTGGCTACTGTTGCTCAGTAGTCAGTGCGTCCGGCGTACAACCCCAAATCTTTTTTTTCCGGAGATCTTCTAGCACCAATTGGATTGTGTGGCCACTGTTGTTCTGTGGTCAGTGCGTTCGGCGCAATTCACCAGATTTTCTGAAATTTTTTTTCCGGAGATCTTTTAGCACCAATTGGATGGTGTGGCTACTGTTGCTCAGTAGTCAGTGCGTCCGGCGTACAACCCCAAATCTTTTTTTTCCGGAGATCTTCTAGCACCAATTGGATTGTGTGGCCACTGTTGTTCTATGGTCAGTGCGTTCGGCGTACAACCCCAAATCTTTTTTTCCGGAGATCTTCTAGCACCAATTGGATGGTGTGGCTACTGTTGCTCAGTAGTCAGTGCGTCCGGCGTACAACCCCAAATCTTTTTTTTCCGGAGATCTTCTAGCACCAATTGGATTGTGTGGCCACTGTTGTTCTGTGGTCAGTGCGTTCGGCGCAATTCACCAGATTTTCTGAAATTTTTTTTCCGGAGATCTTTTAGCACCAATTGGATGGTGTGGCTACTGTTGCTCAGTAGTCAGTGCGTCCGGCGTACAACCCCAAATCTTTTTTTTTCGGAGATCTTGTAGCACCAATTGGATGGTGTGGCCACTGGTGTTCTGTGGTCAGTGCGTTCGGCGCACTTCACCAGATTTTCTGAAATTTTTTTTCCGGAGATCTTACAGCACCAATTGGACGGTGTGGCTACTGTTGCTCAGTAGTCAGTGCGTCCGGCGTACAACCCCAAATCTTTTTTTTCCATAGATCTTTTAGCACCAACTGGATGGTGTGGCTACTGTTGCTCAGTAGTCAGTGCGTCCGGCGTACAACCCCAAATCTTTTTTTTCCGGAGATCTTCTAGCACCAATTGGATGGTGTGGCCACTGTTGTTCTGTGGTCAGTGCGTTCGGCGCCCTTCACCAAATTTTCTGAAATTTTTTTTTCCACAGATCTCTTAGCACTAACTGGACGGTGTGGCTACTGTTGCTCAGTGGTCGGCGCGTTCGGCGGACTACAACAAATTTTCTAAAATTTTTTTTCCGGAGATCTTTTAGCACCAATTGGATGGTGTTGCCACTGTTGTTCTCTGGTCAGTACGTTCAGCGCACTTCACCAAATTTTCTGAATTTTTTTTTCCGGAGATCTTTTAGCACCAATTGGACGGTGTGGTTACTATTGCTCAGTGGTCAGTGCTTCCGGCGTACAACCCCAAATCTTTTTTTTCCGGAGATCTTCTAGCACCAATTGGATGGTGTGGCCACTGTTGTTCTGTGGTCAGTGCGTTCGGCGCACTTCACCAAATTTTCTGAATTTTTTTTTCCGGAGATCTTACAGCACCAATTGGACGGTGTGGCTACTGTTGCTCAGTAGTCAGTGCGTCCGGCGTACAACCCCAAATCTTTTTTTTCCGGAGATCTTCTAGCACCAATTGGATGGTGTTGCCTCTGTTGTTCTCTGGTCAGTGCGTTCAGCGCACTTCACCAAATTTTCTGAATTTTTTTTTCCGGAGATCTTTTAGCACCAATTGGACGGTGTGGCTACTATTGCTCAGTGGTCAGTGCTTCCGGCGTACAACCCCAAATCTTTTTTTTCCGGAGATCTTCTAGCACCAATTGGATGGTGTGGCCACTGTTGTTCTGTGGTCAGTGCGTTCGGCGCACTTCACCAAATTTTTTGAAATTTTTTTTCCGGAGATCTTACAGCACCAATTGGACGGTGTGGCTACTGTTGCTCAGTAGTCAGTGCGTCCGGCGTACAATCCGAAATCTTTTTTTTCCGGAGATCTTCTAGCACCAATTGGATGGTGTGTCCACTGTTGTTCTGTGGTCAGTGCGTTCGGCGCACTTCACCAAATTTTCTAAAATTTTTTTTCAGGAGATCTTTAAGCATCAATTGGATGGTGTTTCTAGAGTTGCTCAGTGGTCAGTGCGCCCGGCGTACAACCCCAAATCTTTTTTTTCAGGAGATCTTCTAGCACCAATTGGATGATGTGGCCACTGTTGTTCTGTGGTCAGTGCGTTCGGCGCACTTCACCAGATTTTCTGAAATTTTTTTTCCGGAGATCTTACAGCACCAATTGGACGGTGTGGCTACTGTTGCTCAGTAGTCAGTGCGTCCGGCGTACAATCCGAAATCTTTTTTTTCCGGAGATCTTCTAGCACCAATTGGATGGTGTGGCCACTGTTGTTCTGTGGTCAGTGCGTTCGGCGCACTTCACCAAATTTTCTGAAATTTTTTTTCCGGAGATCTTTTAGCACCAATTGGATGGTGTGGCCATTTTTGTTCTGTGGTCAGTGCGTTCGGCGCACTTCACCAAATTTTCTAAAATTTTTTTTCAGGAGATCTTTTAACACCAATTGGATGGTGTTGCCACTGTTGTTCTCTGGTCAGTGCGTTCAGCGCACTTCACCAAATTTTCTGAATTTTTTTTTCCGGAGATCTTTTAGCACCAATTGGATGGTGTGGCCATTTTTGTTCTGTGGTCAGTGCGTTCGGCGCACTTCACCAAATTTTCTAAAATTTTTTTTCAGGAGATCTTTAAGCATCAATTGGATGGTGTTTCTAGAGTTGCTCAGTGGTCAGTGCGTCCGGCGTACAACCCCAAATCTTTTTTTTCCGGAGATCTTCTAGCACCAATTGGATGGTGTGGCCACTGTTGTTCTGTGGTCAGTGCGTTCAGCGCACTTCACCAGATTTTCTGAAATTTTTTTTCCGGAGATCTTACAGCACCAATTGGACGGTGTGGCTACTGTTGCTCAGTAGTCAGTGCGTCCGGCGTACAACCTCAAATCTTTTTTTTCCGGAGATCTTCTAGCACCAATTGGATTGTGTGGCCACTGTTGCTCAGTGGTCAGTGCGTCCGCCGTACAACCCCAAATCTTTTTTTTCCGGAGATCTTCTAGCACCAATTGGATGGTGTGGCCATTGTTGTTCTGTGGTCAGTGCGTTCGGCGCACTTCACCAAATTTTCTAAAATTTTTTTTCAGGAGATCTTTAAGCATCAATTGGATGGTGTTTCTAGAGTTGCGCAGTGGTCAGTGCGTCCGGCGTACAACCCCAAATCTTTTTTTTCCGGAGATCTTCTAGCACCAATTGGATGGTGTGGCCACTGTTGTTCTGTGGTCAGTGCGTTCGGCGCACTTCACCAGATTTTCTGAAATTTTTTTTCCGGAGATCTTACAGCACCAATTGGACTGTGTGGCTACTGTTGCTCAGTAGTCAATGCGTCCGGCGTACAACCCCAAATCTTTTTTCTCCGGAGATCTTTTAGCACCAATTGGATGGTGTGGCTACTGTTGCTCAGTAGTCAGTGCGTCCGTCGTACAATCCCAAATCTTTTTTTTCCGGAGATCTTCTAGCACCAATTGGATTGTGTGGCCACTGTTGCTCAGTGGTCAGTGCGTCCGCCGTACAACCCCAAATCTTTTTTTTCCGGAGATCTTCTAGCACCAATTGGATGGTGTGGCCATTGTTGTTCTGTGGTCAGTGCGTTCGGCGCACTTCACCAAATTTTCTAAAATTTTTTTGCAGGAGATCTTTAAGCATCAATTGGATGGTGTTTCTAGAGTTGCGCAGTGGTCAGTGCGTCCGGCGTACAACCCCAAATCTTTTTTTTCCGGAGATCTTCTAGCACCAATTGGATGGTGTGGCCACTGTTGTTCTGTGGTCAGTGCGTTCGGCGCACTTCACCAGATTTTCTGAAATTTTTTTTCCGGAGATCTTACAGCACCAATTGGATGGTGTGGCTACTGTTGCTCAGTAGTCAGTACGTCCGGCGTACAACCCCAAATCTTTTTTTCCGGAGATCTTCTAACACCAATTGGATGGTGTGTCCACTGTTGTCCTGTGGTCAGTGCGTTCGGCGCACTTCACCAAATTTTCTAAAATTTTTTTTTAGGAGATCTTGAAGCATCAATTGGATGGTGTTTCTAGAGTTGCTCAGTGGTCAGTGCGTCCGGCGTACAACCCCAAATCTTTTTTCTCCGGAGATCTTTTAGCACCAATTGGATGGTGTGGCTACTGTTGCTCAGTAGTCAGTGCGTCCGGCGTACAATCCGAAATCTTTTTTTTCCGGAGATCTTCTAGCACCAATTGGATGGTGTGGCCACTGTTGTTCTGTGGTCAGTGCGTTCGGCGCACTTCACCAAATTTTCTGAAATTTTTTTTCCGGAGATCTTATAGCACCACTTGGACGGTGTGGCTACTGTTGCTCAGTGGTCGGCGCGTTCGGCGCACAAGAACAAATTTTCTGAAATTTTTTTTCCGGAGATCTTTTAGCACCAATTGGATGGTGTGGCCACTGTTGTTCTGTGGTCAGTGCGTTCGGCGCCCTTCACTAAATTTTCTGAAATTTTTTTTTCCACAGATCTTTTAGCACCAATTGGACGGTGTGGCTACTGTTGCTCAGTGGTCGGCGCGTTCGGCGCACAAGAACAAATTTTCTGAAAAATTTTTTCCGGATATCTTTTAGCACCAATTGGACGGTGTGGCTACTGTTGCTCAGTGGTCGGCGCGTTCGGCGGACTACAACAAATTTTCTGAAATTTTTGTTCCGGAGATCTTTTAGCACCAATTGGATGTTGTTCCTAGAGTTGCTCAGTGGTCAGTGCGTCCGGCGTACAACCCCAAATCTTTTTTTTCCGGAGATCTTCTAGCACCAATTGGATGGTGTGGCCACTGTTGTTCTGTGGTCAGTGCGTTCGGCGCACTTCACCAGATTTTCTGAAATTTTTTTTCCGGAGATCTTACAGCACCAATTGGACGGTGTGGCTACTGTTGCTCAGTAGTCAGTGCGTCCGGCGTACAACCCCAAATCTTTTTTTTCCGGAGATCTTCTAGCACCAATTGGATGGTGTGTCCACTGTTGTTCTGTGGCCTGTGCGTTCGGCTCACTTCACCAAATTTTCTAAAATTTTTTTTTAGGAGATCTTGAAGCATCAATTGGATGGTGTTTCTAGAGTTGCTCAGTGGTCAGTGCGTCCGGCGTACAACCCCAAATCTTTTTTCTCCGGAGATCTTTTAGCACCAATTGGATGGTGTGGCTACTGTTGCTCAGTAGTCAGTGCGTCCGGCGTACAACCCCAAATCTTTTTTTTCCGGAGATCTTCTAACACCAATTGGATGGTGTGTCCACTGTTGTTCTGTGGTCAGTGCGTTCGGCGCACTTCACCAAATTTTCTGAAATTTTTTTTTAGGAGATCTTGAAGCATCAATTGGATGGTGTTTCTAGAGTTGCTCAGTGGTCAGTGCGTACGGCGTACAACCCCAAATCTTTTTTTTCCGGAGATCTTTTAGCACCAATTGGATGGTGTGGCTACTGTTGCTCAGTAGTCAGTGCGTCCGGCGTACAATCCGAAATCTTTTTTTTCCGGAGATCTTCTAGCACCAATTGGATGGTGTGGCCACTGTTGTTCTGTGGTCAGTGCGTTCGGGGCACTTCACTAAATTTTCTGAAATTTTTTTTCCGGAGATCTTATAGCACCACTTGGACGGTGTGGCTACTGTTGCTCAGTGGTCGGCGCGTTCGGCGCACAAGAACAAATTTTCTGAAATTTTTTTTCCGGAGATCTTTTAGCACCAATTGGATGGTGTGGCCACTGTTGTTCTGTGGTCAGTGCGTTCGGCGCCCTTCACTAAATTTTCTGAAATTTTTTTTTCCACAGATCTTTTAGCACCAATTGGACGGTGTGGCTACTGTTGCTCAGTGGTCGGCGCGTTCGGCGCACAAGAACAAATTTTCTGAAATTTTTTTTCCGGAGATCTTTTAGCATCAATTGGATGGTGTGGCCACTGTTGTTCTGTGGTCAGTGCGTTCGGCGCCCTTCACTAAATTTTCTGAAATTTTTTTTTCCACAGATCTTTTAGCACCAATTGGACGGTGTGGCTACTGTTGCTCAGTGGTCGGCGCGTTCGGCGCACAAGAACAAATTTTCTGAAAATTTTTTTCCGGATATCTTTTAGCACCAATTGGACGGTGTGACTACTGTTGCTCAGTGGTCGGCGCGTTCGGCGGACTACAACAAATTTTCTGAAATTTTTTTTCCGGAGATCTTTTAGCACCAATTGGATGGTGTTGCCACTGTTGTTCTCTGGTCAGTGCGTTCAGCGCACTTCACCAAATTTTCTGATTTTTTTTTTCCGGAGATCTTTTAGCACCAATTGGACGGTGTGGCCACTGTTGCTCAGTGGTCAGTGCGTCCGGCGTACAACCCCAAATCCTTTTTTTCCGGAGATCTTCTAGCACCAATTGGATGATGTGGCTACTGTTGCTCAGTAGTCAGTGCGTCCGGCGTACAACCCCAAATCTTTTTTTTCCATAGATCTTTTAGCACCAATTGGATGTTGTGGCTACTGTCGCTCAGTAGCCAGTGCGTCCGGCGTACAACCCCAAATCTTTTTTTTCCATAGATCTTTTAGCACCAATTGGATGGTGTGGCTACTGTTGCTCAGTAGTCAGTGCGTCCGGCGTACAACCCCAAATCTTTTTTTTCCGGAGATCTTCTAGCACCAATTGGATGGTGTGTCCACTGTTGTTCTCTGGTCAGTGCGTTCGGCGCACTTCACCAAATTTTCTAAAATTTTTTTTCAGGAGATCTTTAAGCATCAATTGGATGGTGTTTCTAGAGTTTCTCAGTGGTCAGTGCGTCCGGCGTACAACCCCAAATTTTTTTTTTCCGGAGATCTTCTAGCACCAATTGGATGGTGTGTCCACTGTTGTTCTGTGGTCAGTGCGTTCGGCGCACTTCACCAAATTTTCTAAAATTTTTTTTCAGGAGATCTTGAAGCATCAATTGGATGGTGTTTCTAGAGTTGCTCAGTGGTCAGTGCGTCCGGCGTACAACCCCAAATCTTTTTGCTCCGGAGATCTTCTAACACCAATTGGATGGTGTGGCCACTGTTGTTCTGTGGTCAGTGCGTTCGGCGCACTTCACCAGATTTTCTGAAATTTTTTTTCAGGAGATCTTGAAGCATCAATTGGATGGTGTTTCTAGAGTTGCTCAGTGGTCAGTGCGTCCGGCGTACAACCCCAAATCTTTTTTCTCCGGAGATCTTCTAACACCAATTGGATGGTGTGGCCACTGTTGTTCTGTGGTCAGTGCGTTCGGCGCACTTCACCAAATTTTCTGAAATTTTTTTTCCGGAGATCTTATAGCACCACTTGGACGGTGTAGCTACTGTTGCTCAGTGGTCGACGCGTTCGGCGCACAAGAACAAATTTTCTGAAATTTTTTTTCCGGAGATCTTTTAGCACCAATTGGATGGTGTGGCCACTGTTGTTCTGTGGTCAGTGAGTTCGGCGCCCTTCACCAAATTTTCTGAAATTTATTTTTCTACAGATCTTTTAGCTTTAATTGGACGGTGTGGCTACTGTTGCTCAGTGGTCGGCGCGTTCGGCGGACTACAACCCTAAATCTTTTTTTCCGGAGATCTTCTAGCACCAATTGGATGGTGTGGCCACTGTTGTTCCGTGGTCAGTGCGTTCGGCGCACTTCACCAATTTTTCTAAAATTTTTTTTCAGGAGATCTTTAAGCATCAATTGTATGGTGTTTCTAGAGCTGCTCAGTGGTCAGTGCGTCCGGCGTACAACCCCAAATCTTTTTTTTCCGGATATCTTTTAGCACCAATTGGATGGTGTGGCCACTGTTGTTCTGTGGTCAGTGCGTTCGGCTCACTTCACCAGATTTTCTGAAATTTTTTTTCCGGAGATCTTACAGCACCAATTGGACGGTGTGGCTACTGTGGCTCAGTAGTCAGTGCGTCCGGCGTACAATCCGAAATCTTTTTTTTCCGGAGATCTTTTAGCATCAATTGGATGGTGTGTCCACTGTTGTTCTGTGGTCAGTGCGTTCGGCGCAATTCACCAAATTTTTTGAAATTTTTTTTTCCACAGATCTTTTAGCACCAATTGGACGGTGTGGCCACTGTTGTTCTGTGGTCAGTGCGTTCGGCGCACTTCACCAAATTTTCTAAAATTTTTTTTCCGGAGATCTTATAGCACCACTTGGACGGTGT
The DNA here is from genome assembly GCA_963583995.1 of Xylota segnis. Taxonomy (NCBI): domain Eukaryota; kingdom Metazoa; phylum Arthropoda; class Insecta; order Diptera; family Syrphidae; genus Xylota; species Xylota segnis. The sequence continues at coordinate 101,412,916 of OY757236.1, read as the reverse complement.
GGCTACTGTTGCTCAGTGGTCGGCGCGTTCGGCGCACAAGAACATATTTTCTGAACTTTTTTTTCCGGAGATCTTTTAGCACCAATTGGATGGTGTGGCCACTGTTGTTCTGTGGTCAGTGCGTTCGGCGCCCTTCACTAAATTTTCTGAAATTTTTTTTTCCACAGATCTTTTAGCACCAATTGGACGGTGTGGCTACTGTTGCTCAGTGGTCGGCGCGTTCGGCGTACAACCCCAAATCTTTTTTTTCCGGAGATCTTCTAGCACCAATTGGATGGTGTGGCCACTGTTGTTCTGTGGTCAGTGCGTTCGGCGCACTTCACCAAATTTTCTGAATTTTTTTTCCGAAGATATTTTAGCACCAATTGGACTACTGTTGCTCAGTGGTCAGTGCGTCCGGCGTACAACCCCAAATCTTTTTTTTCCGGAGATCTTCTAGCACCAATTGGATGGTGTGGCCACTGTTGTTCTGTGGTCAGTGCGTTCGGCGCACTTCACCAAATTTTCTAAAATTTTTTTTCAGGAGATCTTGAAGCATCAATTGGATGGTGTTTCTAGAGTTGCTCAGTGGTCAGTGCGTCCGGCGTACAACCCCAAATCTTTTTTCTCCGGAGATCTTTTAGCACCAATTGGATGGTGTGGCCACTGTTGTTCTGTGGTCAGTGCGTTCGGCGCCCTTCACTAAATTTTCTGAAATTTTTTTTTCCACAGATCTTTTAGCACCAATTGGACGGTGTGGCTACTGTTGCTCAGTGGTCGGCGCGTTCGGCGCACAAGAACAAATTTTCTGAAATTTTTTTTCCGGAGATCTTTTAGCACCAATTGGATGGTGTGGCCACTGTTGTTCTGTGGTCAGTGCGTTTGGCGCTCTTCACTAAATTTTCTGAAATTTTTTTTTCCACAGATCTTTTAGCACCAATTGGACGGTGTGGCTACTGTTGCTCAGTGGTCGGCGCGTTCGGCGCACAAGAACAAATTTTCTGAAAATTTTTTTCCGGATATCTTTTAGCACCAATTGGACGGTGTGACTACTGTTGCTCAGTGGTCGGCGCGTTCGGCGGACTACAACAAATTTTCTGAAATTTTTTTTCCGGAGATCTTTTAGCACCAATTGGATGGTGTTGCCACTGTTGTTCTCTGGTCAGTGCGTTCAGCGCACTTCACCAAATTTTCTGATTTTTTTTTTCCGGAGATCTTTTAGCACCAATTGGACGGTGTGGCCACTGTTGCTCAGTAGTCAGTGCGTCCGGGGTACAATCCGAAATCTTTTTTTTCCGGAGATCTTTTAGCACCAATTGGATGGTGTGTCCACTGTTGTTCTGTGGTCAGTGCGTTCGGCGCAATTCACCAAATTTTTTGAAATTTTTTTTTCCACAGATCTTTTAGCACCAATTGGACGGTGTGGCCACTGTTGTTCTGTGGTCAGTGCGTTCGGCGCACTTCACCAAATTTTCTAAAATTTTTTTTCCGGAGATCTTATAGCACCACTTGGACGGTGTGGCTACTGTTGCTCAGTGGTCGACGCGTTCGGCGCACAAGAACAAATTTTCTGAAATTTTTTTTCCGGAGATCTTTTAGCACCAATTGGATGGTGTGGCCACTGTTGTTCTGTGGTCAGTGAGTTCGGCGCCCTTCACCAAATTTTCTGAAATTTTTTTTTCTACAGATCTTTTAGCTTTAATTGGACGGTGTGGCTACTGTTGCTCAGTGGTCGGCGCGTTCGGCGGACTACAACCCTAAATCTTTTTTTTCCGGAGATCTTCTAGCACCAATTGGATGGTGTGACCACTGTTGTTCCGTGGTCAGTGCGTTCGGCGCACTTCACCAATTTTTCTAAAATTTTTTTTTCAGGAGATCTTTAAGCATCAATTGGATGGTGTTTCTAGAGCTGCTCAGTGGTCAGTGCGTCCGGCGTACAACCCCAAATCTTTTTTTTCCGGAGATCTTTTAGCACCAATTGGATGGTGTGGCCACTGTTGTTCTGTGGTCAGTGCGTTCGGCTCACTTCACCAGATTTTCTGAAATTTTTTTTCCGGAGATCTTACAGCACCAATTGGACGGTGTGGCTACTGTGGCTCAGTAGTCAGTGCGTCCGGCGTACAATCCGAAATCTTTTTTTTCCGGAGATCTTCTAGCACCAATTGGATGGTGTGGCCACTGTTGTTCCGTGGTCAGTGCGTTCGGCGCACTTCAACAATTTTTCTAAAATTTTTTTTCAGGAGATCTTTAAGCATCAATTGGATGGTGTTTCTAGAGCTGCTCAGTGGTCAGTGCGTCCGGCGTACAACCCCAAATCTTTTTTTTCCGGAGATCTTTTAGCACCAATTGGATGGTGTGGCCACTGTTGTTCTGTGGTCAGTGCGTTCGGCTCACTTCACCAGATTTTCTGAAATTTTTTTTCCGGAGATCTTACAGCACCAATTGGACGGTGTGGCTACTGTGGCTCAGTAGTCAGTGCGTCCGGCGTACAATCCGAAATCTTTTTTTTCCGGAGATCTTTTAGCACCAATTGGATGGTGTGGCCACTGTTGTTCTGTGGTCAGTGCGTTCGGCGCCCTTCACTAAATTTTCTGAAATTTTTTTTTCCACAGATCTTTTAGCACCAATTGGACGGTGTGGCTACTGTTGCTCAGTGGTCAGCGCGTTCGGCGTAACACCCCAAATCTTTTTTTTCCGGAGATCTTCTAGCACCAATTGGATTGTGTGGCCACTGTTGTTCTGTGGTCAGTGCGTTCGGCGCACTTCACCAAATTTTCTGAATTTTTTTTCCGAAGATATTTTAGCACCAATTGGACTACTGTTGCTCAGTGGTCAGTGCGTCCGGCGTACAACCCCAAATCTTTTTTTTCCGGAGATCTTCTAGCACCAATTGGATGGTGTGGCCACTGTTGTTCTGTGGTCAGTGCGTTCGGCGCACTTCACCAAATTTTCTAAAATTTTTTTTCAGGAGATCTTTAAGCATCAATTGGATGGTGTTTCTAGAGTTGCGCAGTGGTCAGTGCGTCCGGCGTACAACCCCAAATCTTTTTTTTCCGGAGATCTTCTAGCACCAATTGGATGGTGTGGCCACTGTTGTTCCGTGGTCAGTGCGTTCGGCGCACTTCACCAATTTTTCTAAAATTTTTTTTCAGGAGATCTTTAAGCATCAATTGAATGGTGTTCCTAGAGTTGGTCAGTGGTCACTGCGTCCGGCGTACAACCCCAAATCTTTTTTTTCCGGAGATCTTCTAGCACCAATTGGATGGTGTGTCCACTGTTGTTCTGTGGTCAGTGCGTTCGGCGCACTTCACCAAATTTTCTAAAATTTTTTTTCAGGAGATCTTGAAGCATCAATTGGATGGTGGTTCTAGAGTTGCTCAGTGGTCAGTGCGTCCGGCGTACAACCCCAAATCTTTTTTCTCCGGAGATCTTCTAACACCAATTGGATGGTGTGGCCACTGTTGTTCTGTGGTCAGTGAGTTCGGCGCCCTTCACCAAATTTTCTGAAATTTTTTTTCTACAGATCTTTTAGCTTTAATTGGACGGTGTGGCTACTGTTGCTCAGTGGTCGGCGCGTTCGGCGGACTACAACCCTAAATCTTTTTTTTCCGGAGATCTTCTAGCACCAATTGGATGGTGTGGCCACTGTTGTTCCGTGGTCAGTGCGTTCGGCGCACTTCACCAATTTTTCTAAAATTTTTTTTCAGGAGATCTTTAAGCATCAATTGGATGGTGTTTCTAGAGCTGCTCAGTGGTCAGTGCGTCCGGCGTACAACCCCAAATCTTTTTCTTCCGGAGATCTTTTAGCACCAATTGGATGGTGTGGCCACTGTTGTTCTGTGGTCAGTGCGTTCGGCTCACTTCACCAGATTTTCTGAAATTTTTTTTCCGGAGATCTTACAGCACCAATTGGACGGTGTGGCTACTGTGGCTCAGTAGTCAGTGCGTCCGGCGTACAATCCGAAATCTTTTTTTTCCGGAGATCTTCTAGCACCAATTGGATGGTGTGGCCACTGTTGTTCCGTGGTCAGTGCGTTCGGCGCACTTCACCAATTTTTCTAAAATTTTTTTTCAGGAGATCTTTAAGCATCAATTGGATGGTGTTTCTAGAGCTGCTCAGTGGTCAGTGCGTCCGGCGTACAACCCCAAATCTTTTTTTTCCGGAGATCTTTTAGCACCAATTGGATGGTGTGGCCACTGTTGTTCTGTGGTCAGTGCGTTCGGCTCACTTCACCAGATTTTCTGAAATTTTTTTTCCGGAGATCTTACAGCACCAATTGGACGGTGTGGCTACTGTGGCTCAGTAGTCAGTGCGTCCGGCGTACAATCCGAAATCTTTTTTTTCCGGAGATCTTTTAGCACCAATTGGATGGTGTGGCCACTGTTGTTCTGTGGTCAGTGCGTTCGGCGCCCTTCACTAAATTTTCTGAAATTTTTTTTTCCACAGATCTTTTAGCACCAATTGGACGGTGTGGCTACTGTTGCTCAGTGGTCGGCGCGTTCGGCGTAACACCCCAAATCTTTTTTTTCCGGAGATCTTCTAGCACCAATTGGATGGTGTGGCCACTGTTGTTCTGTGGTCAGTGCGTTCGGCGCACTTCACCAAATTTTCTGAATTTTTTTTCCGAAGATATTTTAGCACCAATTGGACTACTGTTGCTCAGTGGTCAGTGCGTCCGGCGTACAACCCCAAATCTTTTTTTTCCGGAGATCTTCTAGCACCAATTGGATGGTGTGGCCACTGTTGTTCTGTGGTCAGTGCGTTCGGCGCACTTCACCAAATTTTCTAAAATTTTTTTTCAGGAGATCTTTAAGCATCAATTGGATGGTGTTTCTAGAGTTGCGCAGTGGTCAGTGCGTCCGGCGTACAACCTCAAATCTTTTTTTTCCGGAGATCTTCTAGCACCAATTGGATGGTGTGGCCACTGTTGTTCCGTGGTCAGTGCGTTCGGCGCACTTCACCAATTTTTCTAAAATTTTTTTTCAGGAGATCTTTAAGCATCAATTGAATGGTGTTCCTAGAGTTGCTCAGTGGTCACTGCGTCCGGCGTACAACCCCAAATCTTTTTTTTCCGGAGATCTTCTAGCACCAATTGGATGGTGTGTCCACTGTTGTTCTGTGGTCAGTGCGTTCGGCGCACTTCACCAAATTTTCTAAAATTTTTTTTCAGGAGATCTTGAAGCATCAATTGGATGGTGGTTCTAGAGTTGCTCAGTGGTCAGTGCGTCCGGCGTACAACCCCAAATCTTTTTTCTCCGGAGATCTTCTAACACCAATTGGATGGTGTGGCCACTGTTGTTCTGTGGTCAGTGCGTTCGGCGCACTTCACCAAATTTTCTGAAATTTTTTTTCCGGAGATCTTATAGCACCACTTGGACGGTGTAGCTACTGTTGCTCAGTGGTCGACGCGTTCGGCGCACAAGAACAAATTTTCTGAAATTTTTTTTCCGGAGATCTTTTAGCACCAATTGGATGGTGTGGCCACTGTTGTTCTGTGGTCAGTGAGTTCGGCGCCCTTCACCAAATTTTCTGAAATTTTTTTTTCTACAGATCTTTTAGCTTTAATTGGACGGTGTGGCTACTGTTGCTCAGTGGTCGGCGCGTTCGGCGGACTACAACCCTAAATCTTTTTTTTCCGGAGATCTTCTAGCACCAATTGGATGGTGTGGCCACTGTTGTTCCGTGGTCAGTGCGTTCGGCGCACTTCACCAATTTTTCTAAAATTTTTTTTCAGGAGATCTTTAAGCATCAATTGGATGGTGTTTCTAGAGCTGCTCAGTGGTCAGTGCGTCCGGCGTACAACCCCAAATCTTTTTCTTCCGGAGATCTTTTAGCACCAATTGGATGGTGTGGCCACTGTTGTTCTGTGGTCAGTGCGTTCGGCTCACTTCACCAGATTTTCTGAAATTTTTTTTCCGGAGATCTTACAGCACCAATTGGACGGTGTGGCTACTGTGGCTCAGTAGTCAGTGCGTCCGGCGTACAATCCGAAATCTTTTTTTTCCGGAGATCTTCTAGCACCAATTGGATGGTGTGTCCACTGTTGTTCTGTGGTCAGTGCGTTCGGCGCAATTCACCAAATTTTTTGAAATTTTTTTTTCCACAGATCTTTTAGCACCAATTGGACGGTGTGGCCACTGTTGTTCTGTGGTCAGTGCGTTCGGCGCACTTCACCAAATTTTCTAAAAATTTTTTTCCGGAGATCTTATAGCACCACTTGGACGGTGTGGCTACTGTTGCTCAGTGGTCGGCGCGTTCGGCGCACAAGAACATATTTTCTGAACTTTTTTTTCCGTAGATCTTTTAGCACCAATTGGATGGTGTGGCCACTGTTGTTCTGTGGTCAGTGCGTTCGGCGCCCTTCACTAAATTTTCTGAAATTTTTTTTTCCACAGATCTTTTAGCACCAATTGGACGGTGTGGCAACTGTTGCTCAGTGGTCGGCGCGTTCGGCGTACAACCCCAAATCTCTTTTTTCCGGAGATCTTTTAGCACCAATTGGACGGTGTGGCTACTGTTGCTCAGTGGTCAGTGCGTCCGGCGTACAACCCCAAATCTTTTTTTTCCGGAGATCTTCTAGCACCAATTGGATGGTGCGGCCACTGTTGTTCTGTGGTCAGTGCGTTCGGCGCAATTCACCAGTTTTTTTGAAATTTTTTTTCCGGAGATCTTTTAGCACCAATTGGATGGTGTGGCTACTGTTGCTCAGTAGTCAGTGCGTCCGAGGTACAACCCCAAATCTTTTTTTTCCGGAGATCTTCTAGCACCAATTGGATGGTGTGGCCACTGTTGTTCTGTGGTCAGTGCGTTCGGCGCACTTCACCAAATTTTCTGAAATTTTTTTTCCGCAGATCTTATAGCACCACTTGGACGGTGTGGCTACTGTTGCTCAGTGGTCGGCGCGCTCGGCGCACAAGAACAAATTTTCTGAAAATTTTTTTCCGGAGATCTTTTAGCACCAATTGGATGGTGTGGCCACTGTTGTTCTGTGGTCAGTGCGTTCGGCGCCCTTCACCAAATTTTCTGAAATTTTTTTTTCCACAGATCTTTTAGCTTTAATTGGACGGTGTGGCTACTGTTGCTCAGTGGTCGGCGCGTTCGGCGGACTACAACAAATTTTCTGAAATTTTTTTTCCCGAGGTCTTTTAGCACCAATTGAATGGTGTGGCCACTGTTATTCTGTGGTCAGTGCGTTCGGCGCACTTCACTAAATTTTCTGAAATTTTTTTCCGAAGATCTTATAGCACCACTTGGATGGTGTGGCTACTGTTGCTCAGTGGTCGGCGCGTTCGGCGCACAAGAACAAATTTTCTGAAATTTTTTTTCCGGAGATCTTTTAGCACCAATTGAATGGTGTGGCCACTGTTGTTCTGTGGTCAGTGCGTTCGGCGCACTTCACCAAATTTTCTGAAATTTTTTTTCCGGAGATCTTATATCACCACTTGGACGGTGTGGCCACTGTTGTTCTGTGGTCAGTGCGTTCGGCGCACTTCACCAAATTTTCTGAAATTTTTTTCCGAAGATCTTATAGCACCACTTGGATGGTGTGGCTACTGTTGCTCAGTGGTCGGCGCGTTCGGCGCACAAGAACAAATTTTCTGAAATTTTTTTTCCGGAGATCTTTTAGCACCAATTGAATGGTGTGGCCACTGTTGTTCTGTGGTCAGTGCGTTCGGCGCACTTCACTAAATTTTCTGAAATGTTTTTTCCGGAGATCTTATAGCACCACTTGGACGGTGTGGCTACTGTTGCTCAGTGGTCGGCGCGTTCGGCGCACAAGAACAAATTTTCTGAAATTTTTTTTCCGGAGATCTTTTAGCACCAACTGAATGGTGTGGCCACTGTTGTTCTGTGGTCAGTGCGTTCGGCGCACTTCACCAAATTTTCTGAAATTTTTTTTCCGGAGATCTTATAGCACCACTTGGACGGTGTGGCTACTGTTGCTCAGTGGCCGGCGCGTTCGGCGCACAAAAACAAATTTTCTGAAATTTTTTTTCCGGAGATCTTTTAGCACCAATTGAATGGTGTGGCCACTGTTGTTCTGTGGTCAGTGCGTTCGGCGCACTTCACCAAATTTTCTGAAATTTTTTTTCCGGAGATCTTATAGCACCACTTGGACGGTGTGGCTACTGTTGCTCAGTGGTCGGCGCGTTCGGCGCACAAGAACAAATTTTCTGAAATTTTTTTTCCGGAGATCTTTTAGCACCAATTGAATTGTGTGGCCACTGTTGTTCTGTGGTCAGTGCGTTCGGCGCACTTCACCAAATTTTCTGAAATTTTTTTTCCGGAGATCTTATAGCACCACTTGGACGGTGTGGCTACTGTTGCTCAGTGGTCGGCGCGTTCGGCGCACAAGAACAAATTTTCTGAACTTTTTTTTTCGGAGATCTTTTAGCACCAATTGAATGGTGTGGCCACTGTTGTTCTGTGGTCAGTGCGTTCGGCGCACTTCACCAAATTTTCTGAAATTTTTTTTCCGGAGATCTTATAGCACCACTTTTACGGTGTGGCTACTGTTGCTCAGTGGTCGGCGCGTTCGGCGCACAAGAACAAATTTTCTGAAATTTTTTTTCCGGAGGTCTTTTAGCACTAATTGGACGGTGTGGCTACTGTTGCTCAGTTCGGCGTACAACCCCAAATCTTTTTTTTCCGGAGATCTTCTAGCACCAATTGGACGGTGTGGCTACTGTTGCTCAGTGGTCGGCGCGTTCGGCGCACAAGAACAAATTTTCTGAAATTTTTTTTCCGGAGATCTTTTAGCACCAATTGAATGGTGTGGCCACTGTTGTTCTGTGGTCAGTGCGTTCGGCGCACTTCACTAAATTTTCTGAAATTTTTTTTTGGAGATCTTATAGCACCACTTGGACGGTGTGGCTACTGTTGCTCAGTGGTCGGCGCGTTCGGCGCACAAGAACAAATTTTCTGAAATTTTTTTTCCGGAGATCTTTTAGCACCAATTGGATGGTGTGGCCACTGTTGTTCTGTGGTCAGTGCGTTCGGCGCACTTCACCAAATTTTCTGAAATTTTTTTTCCGTAGATCTTATAGCACCACTTGGACGGTGTGGCTACTGTTGTTCAGTGGTCGGCGCACAAGAACAAATTTTCTGAAAATTTTTTTTCCGGAGATCTTTTAGCACCAATTGGACGGTGTGGCCACTGTTGTTCTGTGGTCAGTGCGTTCGGCGTCCTTCACCAAATTTTCTGAAAATTTTTTTTTTACAGATCTTTTAGCTTTAATTGGACGGTGTGGCTACTGTTGCTCAGTGGTCGTCGCGTTCGGCGGACTACAACAAATTTTCTGAAATTTTTTTTCCGGAGATCTTTTAGCACCAATTGGATGGTGTTGCCACTGTTGCTCAGTGGTCAGTGCGTCCGGCGTACAACCCCAAATCTTTTTTTTCCGGAGATCTTATAGCACCACTTGGACGGTGTGGCTACTGTTGCTCAGTGGTCGGGGCGTTCGGCGCACAAGAACAAATTTTCTGAAATTTTTTTTCCGGAGATCTTTTAGCACCAATTGGATGGTGTGGCTGGCCACTGTTGTTCTGTGGTCAGTGCGTTCGGCGCCCTTCACCAAATTTTCTGAAATTTTTTTTTCCACAGATCTTTTAGCTTTAATTGGACGGTGTGGCTACTGTTGCTCTGTGGTCGGCGCGTTCGGCGGACTACAACAAATTTTCTGAAATTTTTTTTCCGGAGATCTTTTAGCACCAATTGGATGGTGTTGCCACCGTTGTTCTCCGGTCAGTGCGTTCAGCGCACTTCACCAAATTTTCTGAATTTTTTTTTCCGGAGATCTTTTAGCACCAATTGGACGGTGTGGCTACTGTTGCTCAGTGGTCAGTGCGTCCGGCGTACAACCCCAAATCTTTTTTTTCCGGAGATCTTATAGCACCACTTGGACGGTGTGGCTACTGTTGCTCAGTGGTCGGCGCGTTCGGCGCACAAGAACAAATTTTCTGAAATTTTTTTTCCGGAGATCTTTTAGCACCAATTGGATGGTGTGGCCACTGTAGTTCTGTGGTCAGTGCGTTCGGCGCACTTCACCAAATTTTCTGAAATTTTTTTTCCGGAGATCTTTTAGCACCAATTGGACGGTGTGGCCACTGTTGTTCTGTGGTCAGTGCGTTCGGCGTCCTTCACCAAATTTTCTGAAAGTTTTTTTTTTACAGATCTTTTAGCTTTAATTGGACGGTGTGGCTACTGTTGCTCAGTGGTCGGCGCGTTCGGCGGACTACAACAAATTTTCTGAAATTTTTTTTCCGGAGATCTTTTAGCACCAATTGGATGGTGTTGCCACTGTTGTTCTCTGGTCAGTGCGTTCAGCGCACTTCACCAAATTTTCTGAATTTTTTTTTTCCGGAGATCTTTTAGCACCAATTGGACGGTGTGGCTACTGTTGCTCAGTGGTCAGTGCGTCCGGCGTACAACCCCAAATCTTTTTTTCCGGACATCTTCTAGCACCAATTGGATGGTGTGGCCACTGTCGTTCTGTGGTCAGTGCGTTCGGCGCAATTCACCAGTATTTTTGAAATTTTTTTTCCGGAGATCTTTTAGCACCAATTGGATGGTGTGGCTACTGTTGCTCAGTGGTCAGTGCATCCGGCGTACAACCCCAAATATTTTTTTTCCGGAGATCTTCTAGCACCAATTGGATGGTGTGGCCACTGTTGTTCTGTGGTTCGGCGCAATTCACCAGTTTTTTTGAAATTTCTTTTCCGGAGATCTTATAGCACCAATTGGACGGTGTGGCTACAGTTGCTCAGTAGTCAGTGCGTCCGGCGTACAACCCCAAATCATTTTTTTCCGGAGATCTTCTAGCACCAATTGGATGGTGTGGCCACTGTTGTTCTGTGGTCAGTGCGTTCGGCGCACTTCACCAGATTTTCTGAAATTTTTTTTCCGGAGATCTTACAGCACCAATTGGACGGTGTGGCTACTGTTGCTTAGTTTTCAGTGCATCCGGCGTACAACCCCAAATCTTTTTTTTCCGGAGATCTTCTAGCACCAATTGGATGGTGTGGCCACTGTTGTTCTGTGGTCAGTGTGTTCGGCGCAATTCACCAGTTTTTTTGAAATCTTTTTTCCAGAGATCTTATAGCAACAATTGGATGGTGTGGCCACTGTTGTTCTGTGGTCAGTGCGTTCGGCGCACTTCACCAAATTTTCTTAAATTTTTTTCAGGAGATCTTTAAGCATCAATTGGATGGTGTTTCTAGAGTTGCTCAGTGTTCAGTGCGTCCGGCGTACAACCCCAAATCTTTTTTTTCCGGAGATCTTCTAGCACCAATTGGATGGTGTGGCCACTGTTGTTCTGTGGTCAGTGCGTTCGGCGCACTTCACCAGATTTTCTGAAATTTTTTTTCCGGAGATCTTACAGCACCAATTGGACGGTGTGGCTACTGTTGCTCAGTGGTCAGTGCATCCGGCGTACAACCCCAAATCTTTTTTTTCCGGAGATCTTCTAGCACCAATTGGATGGTGTGGCCACTGTTGTTCTGTGGTCAGTGCGTTCGGCGCACTTCACCAGATTTTCTGAAATTTTTTTTCCGGAGATCTTACAGCACCAATTGGACGGTGTGGCTACTGTTGCTCAGTGGTCAGTGCATCCGGCGTACAACCCCAAATCTTTTTTTTCCGGAGATCTTCTAGCACCAATTGGATGGTGTGGCCACTGTTGTTCTGTGGTCAGTGCGTTCGGCGCACTTCACCAGATTTTCTGAATTTTTTTTTCCGGAGATCTTTTATCACCAATTGGACGGTGTGGCTACTGTTGCTCAGTAGTCAGTGCGTCCGACGTACAACCCCAAATCTTTTTTTTCCGGAGATCTTCTAGCACCAATTGGATGGTGTGGCCACTGTTGTTCTGTGGTCAGTGCGTTCGGCGCACTTCACCAAATTTTCTGAAATTTTTTTTCCGGAGATCTTATAGCACCACTTGGACGGTGTGGCTACTGTTGCTCAGTGGTCGGGGCGTTCGGCGCACAAGAACAAATTTTCTGAAATTTTTTTTCGGAGATCTTTTAGCACCAATTGGATGGTGCTGCCACTGTTGTTCTCTGGTCAGTGCGTTCAGCGCACTTCACCAACATTTCTGAATTTTTTTTTCCGGAGATCTTTTAGCACCAATTGGACGGTGTGGCTACTGTTGCTCAGTGGTCAGTGCGTCCGGCGTACAACCCCAAATCTTTTTTTTCCGGAGATCTTCTAGCACCAATTGGATGGTGTGGCCACTGTTGTTCTGTGGTCAGTGCGTTCGGCGCACTTCACCAAATTTTCTTAAATTTTTTTTCAGGAGATCTTACAGCACCAATTGGATGGTGTGGCCACTGTTGTTCTGTGGTCAGTGCGTTCGGTGCACTTCACCATATTTTCTTAAATTTTTTTTCAGGAGATCTTTAAGCATCAATTGGATGGTGTTTCTAGAGTTGCTCAGTGGTCAGTGCGTCCCGCGTACAACCCCAAATCTTTTTTTTCCGGAGATCTTCTAGCACCAATTGGATGGTGTGGCCACTGTTGTTCTGTGGTCAGTGCGTTCGGCGCACTTCACCAGATTTTCTGAAATTTTTTTTCCGGGGATCTTACAGCACCAATTGGACGGTGTGGCTACTGTTGCTCAGTGGTCAGTGCGTCCGGCGTACAACCCCAAATATTTTTTTTCCGGAGATCTTCTAGCACCAATTGGATGGTGTGGCCACTGTTGTTCTGTGGTCAGTGCGTTCGGCGCAATTCACCAGTTTTTTTGAAATTTTTTTTCCGGAGATCTTATAGCACCAATTGGACGGTGTGGCTACAGTTGCTCAGTAGTCAGTGCGTCCGACGTACAACCCCAAATATTTTTTTTCCGGAGATCTTCTAGCACCAATTGGATGGTGTGGCCACTGTTGTTCTGTGGTCAGTGCGTTCGGCGCACTTCACCAGATTTTCTGAAATTTTTTTTCCGGAGATCTTACAGCACCAATTGGACGGTGTGGCTACTGTTGCTCAGTGGTCAGTGCATCCGGCGTACAACCCCAAATCTTTTTTTTCCGGAGATCTTCTAGCACCAATTGGATGGTGTGGCCACTGTTGTTCTGTGGTCAGTGTGTTCGGCGCAATTCACCAGTTTTTTTGAAATCTTTTTTCCAGAGATCTTATAGCAACAATTGGATGGTGTGGCCACTGTTGTTCTGTGGTCAGTGCGTTCGGCGCACTTCACCAAATTTTCTTAAATTTTTTTTCAGGAGATCTTTAAGCATCAATTGGATGGTGTTTCTAGAGTTGCTCAGTGTTCAGTGCGTCCCACGTACAACCCCAAATCTTTTTTTTCCGGAGATCTTCTAGCACCAATTGGATGGTGTGGCCACTGTTGTTCTGTGGTCAGTGCGTTCGGCGCACTTCACCAGATTTTCTGAATTTTTTTTTCCGGAGATCTTTTATCACCAATTGGACGGTGTGGCTACTGTTGCTCAGTAGTCAGTGCGTCCGACGTACAACCCCAAATCTTTTTTTTCCGGAGATCTTCTAGCACCAATTAGATGGTGTGGCCACTGTTGTTCTGTGGTCAGTGCGTTCGGCGCACTTCACCAAATTTTCTGAAATTTTTTTTCCGGAGATCTTATAGCACCACTTGGACGGTGTGGCTACTGTTGCTCAGTGGTCGGGGCGTTCGGCGCACAAGAACAAATTTTCTGAAATTTTTTTTCGGAGATCTTTTAGCACCAATTGGATGGTGTTGCCACTGTTGTTCTCTGGTCAGTGCGTTCAGCGCACTTCACAAACATTTCTGAATTTTTTTTTCCGGAGATCTTTTAGCACCAATTGGACGGTGTGGCTACTGTTGCTCAGTGGTCAGTGCCTCCGGCGTACAACCCCAAATCTTTTTTTTCCGGAGATCTTCTAGCACCAATTGGATGGTGTGGCCACTGTTGTTCTGTGGTCAGTGCGTTCGGCGCACTTCACCAAATTTTCTTACATTTTTTTTCAGGAGATCTTACAGCACCAATTGGATGGTGTGGCCACTATTGTTCTGTGGTCAGTGCGTTCGGTGCACTTCACCAAATTTTCTTAAATTTTTTTTCAGGAGATCTTTAAGCATCAATTGGATGGTGTTTCTAGAGTTGCTCAGTGGTCAGTGCGTCCCGCGTACAACCCCAAATCTTTTTTTTCCGGAGATCTTCTAGCACCAATTGGATGGTGTGGCCACTGTTGTTCTGTGGTCAGTGCGTTCGGCGCACTTCACCAGATTTTCTGAAATTTTTTTTCCGGGGATCTTACAGCACCAATTGGACGGTGTGGCTACTGTTGCTCAGTGGTCAGTGCGTCCGGCGTACAACCCCAAATCTTTTTTTTCCGGAGATCTTCTAGCACCAATTGGATGGTGTGGCCACTGTTGTTCTGTGGTCAGTGCGTTCGGCGCACTTCACCAGATTTTCTGAAATTTTTTTTCCGGAGATCTTACAGCACCAATTGGATGGTGTGGCCACTGTTGTTCTGTGGTCAGTGCGTTCGGCGCACTTCACCAAATTTTCTTAAATTTTTTTTCAGGAGATCTTTAAGCATCAATTGGATGGTGTTTCTAGAGTTGCTCAGTGGTCAGTGCGTCCGGCGTACAACCCCAAAGCTTTTTTTTCCGGAGATCTTTTAGCACCAATTGGATGGTGTGGCCACTGTTGTTCTGTGGTCAGTGCGTTCGGCGCCCTTCACCAAATTTTCTGAAATTTTTTTTTCCACAGATCTTTTAGCTTTAATTGGACGGTGTGGCTACTGTTGCTCAGTGGTCGGCGCGTTCGGCGGACTACAACAAATTTTCTGAAATTTTTTTTCCGGAGATCTTTTAGCACCAATTGGATGGTGTTGCCACTGTTGTTCTCTGGTCATTGCGTTCAGCGCACTTCACCAAATTTTCTGAATTTTTTTTTCCGGAGATCTTTTAGCACCAATTGGACGGTGTGGCTACTGTTGCTCAGTGGTCAGTGCATCCGGCGTACAAATCCAAATCTTTTTTTTCCGGAGATCTTCTAGCACCAATTGGATGGTGTGACCACTGTTGTTCTGTGGACAGTGTGTTCGGCGCAATTCACCAGTTTTTTTGAAATTTTTTTTCCGGAGATCTTATAGCACCAATTGGACGGTGTGGCTACAGTTCCTCAGTAGTCAGTGCGTCCGACATACAACCCCAAATCACTTTTTTCCGGAGATCTTCTAGCACCAATTGGATGGAGTGGCCACTGTTGTTCTGTGGTCAGTGCGTTCGGCGCACTTCACCAAATTTTCTGAAATTTTTTTTTCGGAGATCTTATAGCACCACTTGGACGGTGTGGCTACTGTTGCTCAGTGGTGGGCGCGTTCGGCGGACTACAACAAATTTTCTGAAATTTTTTTTCCGGAGATCTTTTAGCACCAATTGGATGGTGTGGCCACTGTTGTTCTGTGGTCAGTGCGTTCGGCGCAATTCACCAGTTTTTTTGAAATTTCTTTTCCGGAGATCTTATAGCACCAATTGGACGGTGTGGCTACAGTTGCTCAGTGGTCAGTGCGTCCGGCGTACAACCCCAAATCTTTTTTTTTCCGGAGATCTTCTAGCACCAATTGGATGGTGTGGCCACTGTTGTTCTGTGGTCAGTGCGTTCGGCGCAATTCACCAGATTTTCTGAAATTTTTTTTCCGGAGATCTTTTAGCAACAATTGGATGGTGTGGCTACTGTTGCTCAGTAGTCAGTGCGCCCGGCGTACAACCCCAAATGTTTTTTTTCCGGAGATCTTCTAGCACCAATTGGATGGTGTGGCCACTGTTGTTCTGTGGTCAGTGCGTTCGGCGCACTTCACCAAATTTTCTAAAATTTTTTTTCAGGTGATCTTTAAGCATCAATTGGATGGTGTTTCTAGAGTTGCTCAGTGGTCAGTGCGTCCGGCGTACAACCCCAAATCTTTTTTTTCCGGAGATCTTCTAGCACCAATGTTCTGTTTTCAGTGCGTTCGGCGCACTTCACCAGATTTTCTGAAATTTTTTTTCCGGAGATCTTACAGCACTAATTGGACGGTGTGGCTACTGTTGCTCAGTGGTCAGTGCATCCGGCGTACAACCCCAAATCTTTTTTTTCCGGAGATCTTCTAGCACCAATTGGATGGTGTGGCCACTGTTGTTCTGTGGTCAGTGCGTTCGGCGCACTTCACCAAATTTTCTAAAATTTTTTTTCAGGAGATCTTTAAGCATCAATTGGATGGTGTTTCTAGAGTTGCTCAGTGGTCAGTGCGTCCGGCGTACACCCCCAAATCTTTTTTTTTCCGGAGATCTTCTAGCACCAATTGGATGGTGTGGCCACTGTTGTTCTGTGGTCAGTGCGTTCCTCGCACTTCACCAGATTTTCAGAAATTTTTTTTCCGGAGATCTTACAGCACCAATTGGACGGTGTGGCTACTGTTGCTCAGTTGTCAGTGCGTCCGGCGTACAATCCGAAATCTTTTTTTTCCGGAGATCTTCTAGCACCAATTGGATGGTGTGTCCACTGTTGTTCTGTGGTCAGTGCGTTCGGCGCACTTCACCAAATTTTCTAAAATTTTTTTCAGGAGATCTTGAAGCATGAATTGGATGGTGTTTCTAGAGTTGCTCAGTGGCCAGTGCGTCCGGCGTACAACCCTAAATCTTTTTTCTCCGGAGATCTTCTAGCACCAATTGGATGGTGTGGCCACTGTTGTTCTGTGGTCAGTGCGTTCGGCGCACTTCACCAAATTTTCTGAAATTTTTTTTCTGGAGATCTTATAGCACCACTTGGACGGTGTGGCTACTGTTGCTCAGTGGTCGGCGCGTTCGGCGCACAAGAACAAATTTTCTGAAATTTTTTTTTCCACAGATCTTTTAGCACTAATTGGACGGTGTGGCTACTGTTGCTCAGTGGTCGGCGCGTTCGGCGGACTACAACAAATTTTCTGAAATTTTTTTTCCGGAGATCTTTTAGCACCAATTGGATGGTGTTGCCACTGTTGTTCTCTGGTCAGTGCGTTCAGCGCACTTCACCAAATTTTCTGAATTTTTTTTTCCGGAGATCTTTTAGCACCAATTGGACGGTGTGGCTACTGTTGCTCAGTGGTCAGTGCATCCGGCGTACAACCCCAAATCTTTTTTTTCTGGAGATCTTCTAGCACCAATTGGATGGTGTGGCCACTGTTGTTCTGTGGTCAGTGTGTTCGGCGCAATTCACCAGTTTTTTTGACATTTTTTTTCCGGAGATCTTATAGCACCAATTGGACGGTGTGGCTTTCGGAGATCTTCTAGCACCAATTGGATGGTGTGGCCACTGTTGTTCTGTGGTCAGTGCGTTCGGCGCACTTCACCAAATTTTCTAAAATTTTTTTTCAGGAGATCTTATAGCACCACTTGGACGGTGTGGCTACTGTTGCTCAGTGGTCGGCGTTTTCGGCGGACTACAACAAATTTTCTGAAATTTTTTTTCCGGAGATCTTTTAGCACCAATTGGATGGTGTTGCCACTGTTGTTTTCTGGTCAGTGCGTTCAGCGCACTTCACCAAATTTTCTGAATTTTTTTTTCCGGAGATCTTTTAGCACCAATTGGACGGTGTGGCTACTGTTGCTCAGTGGTCAGTGCATCCGGCGTACAACCCCAAATCTTTTTTTTCTGAGATCTTCTAGCACCAATTGGATGGTGTGGCCACTGTTGTTCTGTGGTCAGTGCGTTCGGCGCAATTCACCAGATTATCTGAAATTTTTTTCCGGAGATCTTTAAGCATCAATTGGATGGTGTTTCTAGAGCTGCGCAGTGGTCAGTGCGTCCGGCGTACAACCCCAAATCTTTTTTTTCCGGAGATCTTCTAGCACCAATTGGATGGTGTGGCCACTGTTGTTCTGTGGTCAGTGCGTTCGGCGCAATTCACCAGATTATCTGAAATTTTTTTCCGGAGATCTTTAAGCTTCAATTGGATGGTGTTTCTAGAGTTCCGCAGTGGTCAGTGCTTCCGGCGTACAACCCCAAATCTTTTTTTTCCGGAGATCTTCTAGCACCAATTGGATGGTGTTGCCACTGTTGTTCTCTGGTCAGTGCGTTCAGCGCACTTCACCAAATTTTCTGAATTTTTTTTTCCGGAGATCTTTTAGCACCAATTGGACGGTGTGGCTACTGTTGCTCAGTGGTCAGTGCATCCGGCGTACAACCCCAAATCTTTTTTCTCCGGAGATCTTATAGCACCAATTGGACGGTGTGGCTACAGTTGCTCAGTGGGCAGTGCGTCCGGCTTACAACAACAAATTTTCTGAATTTTTTTTTTTTGAGATCTTTTAGCACCAATTGGTCGGTGTGGTCACTGTTGCTCAGTGGTCAGTGCGTCCGGCGTACAACCCCAATTCTTTTTTTTCCATAGATCTTTTAGCACCAATTGGATGGTGTGGCTACTGTTGCTCAGTAGTCAGTGCGTCCGGCGTACAACCCCAAATCTTTTTTTTCCATAGATCTTTTAGCACCAATTGGATGGTGTGGCTACTGTTGCTCAGTAGTCAGTGCGTCCGGCGTACGACCCCAAATCTTTTTTTTCCGGAGATCTTCTAGCACCAATTGGATGGTGTGGCCACTGTTGTTCTGTGGTCAGTGCGTTCGGCGCACTTCACCAGATTTTCTGAAATTTTTTTTCCGGAGATCTTACAGCACCAATTGGACGGTGTGGCTACTGTTGCTCAGTAGTCAGTGCGTCCGGCGTACAACCCCAAATCTTTATTTTCCGGAGATCTTCTAGCACCAATTGGATGGTGTGGCCACTGTTGTTCTGTGGTCAGTGCGTTCAGCGCAATTCACCAGATTTTCTGAAATTTTTTTTCCGGAGATCTTATAGCACCACTGGCCACTGGAGATCTTACAGCACCAATTGGACGGTGTGGCTACTGTTGCTCAGTAGTCAGTGCGTCCGGCGTACAACCCCAAATCTTTTTTTTCCGGAGATCTTCTAGCACCAATTGGATGGTGTGTCCACTGTTGTTCTGTGGTCAGTGCGTTCGGCGCACTTCACCAAATTTTCTAAAATTTTTTTTCAGGAGATCTTTAAGCATACATTGGATGGTGTTTCTAGAGTTGCTCAGTGGTCAGTGCGTCCGGCGTACAACCCCAAATTTTTTTTTTTCCGGAGATCTTCTAGCACCAATTGGATGGTGTGGCCACTGTTGTTCTGTGGTCAGTGCGTTCGGCGCACTTCACCAGATTTTCTGAAATTTTTTTTCCGGAGATCTTACAGCACCAATTGGACGGTGTGGCTACTGTTGCTCAGTAGTCAGTGCGTCCGGCGTACAATCCGAAATCTTTTTTTTCCGGAGATCTTCTAGCACCAATTGGATGGTGTGTCCACTGTTGTTCTGTGGTCAGTGCGTTCGGCGCACTTCACCAAATTTTCTAAAATTTTTTTTCAGGAGATCTTTAAGCATAAATTGGATGGTGTTTCTAGAGTTGCTCAGTGGTCAGTGCGTCCGGCGTACAACCCCAAATCTTTTTTCTCCGGAGATCTTCTAACACCAATTGGATGGTGTGGCCACTGTTGTTCTGTGGCCAGTGCGTTCGGTGCACTTCACCAAATTTTCTGAAATTTCTTTTCCGGAGATCTTATAGCACCACTTGGACGGTGTGGCTACTGTTGCTCAGTGGTCGGCGCGTTCGGCGCACAAGAACAAATTTTCTGAAATTTTTTTTCCGGAGATCTTTTAGCACCAATTGGATGGTGTGGCTACTGTTGTTCTGTGGTCAGTGCGTTCGGCGCCCTTCACCAAATTTTCGGAATTTTTTTTCAGGAGATCTTTAAGCATCAATTGGATGGTGTTTCTAGAGTTGCGCAGTGGTCAGTGCGTCCGGCGTACAACCCCAAATCTTTTTTTTCCGGAGATCTTCTAGCACCAATTGGATGGTGTGGCCACTGTTGTTCTGTGGTCAGTGCGTTCGGCGCAATTCACCAGATTTTCTGAAATTTTTTTTCCGGAGATCTTATAGCACCACTGGCCACTGGAGATCTTACAGCACCAATTGGACGGTGTGGCTACTGTTGCTCAGTAGTCCGGTGTACAATCCGGAATCTTTTTTTTCCGGAGATCTTCTAGCACCAATTGGATGGTGTGGCCACTGTTGTTCTGTGGTCAGTGCGTTCGGCGCACTTCACCAGATTTTCTGAAATTTTTTTTCCGGAGATCTTACAGCACCAATTAGACGGTGTGGCTACTGTTGCTCAGTAGTCAGTGCGTCCGGCGTACAATCCGAAATCTTTTTTTTCCGGAGATCTTCTAGCACTAATTGGATGGTGTGTCCACTGTTGTTCTGTGGTCAGTGCGTTCGGCGCACTTCACCAAATTTTCTAAAATTTTTTTTCAGGAGATCTTTAAGCATAAATTGGATGGTGTTTCTAGAGTTGCTCAGTGGTCAGTGCGTCCGGCGTACAACCCCAAATCTTTTTTCTCCGGAGATCTTCTAACACCAATTGGATGGTGTGGCCACTGTTGTTCTGTGGTCAGTGCGTTCGGCGCCCTTCACCAAATTTTCTGAAATTTTTTTTTCCGGAGATCTTTTAGCACCAATTGGACGGTGTGGCTACAGTTGCTCAGTAGTCAGTGCGTCCGGCGTACAACCCCAAATCTTTTTTTTCCGGAGATCTTCTAGCACCAATTGGATGGTGTGGCCACTGTTGTTCTGTGGTCAGTGCGTTCGGCGCAATTCACCAGTTTTTTTGAAATTTTTTTTTAGGAGATCTTATAGCACCAATTGGATGGTGTTTCTAGAGTTGCTCAGTGGTCAGTGCGTCCGGCGTACAACCCCAAATCTTTTTTTTCCGGAGATCTTCTAGCACCAATTGGTTGGTGTGGCCACTGTTGTTCTGGGGTCAGTGCGTTCGGCGCAATTCACCAGATTTTCTGAAATTTTTTTTCCGGAGATCTTACAGCACCAATTGGACGGTGTGGCTACTGTTGCTCAGTAGTCAGTGCGTCCGGCGTACAATCCGAAATCTTTTTTTTCCGGAGATCTTCTAGCACCAATTGGATGGTGTGTCCACTGTTGTTCTGTGGTCAGTGCGTTCGGCGCACTTCACCAGATTTTTTGAAATATTTTTTCCGGAGATCTTACAGCACCAATTGGACGGTATGGCTACTGTTGCTCAGTAGTCAGTGCGTCCGGCGTACAATCTGAAATCTTTTTTTTCCGGAGATCTTCTAGCATCAATTGGATGGTGTTTCTAGAGTTGCTCAGTGGTCAGTGCGTCCGGCGTACAACCCCAAATATTTTTTTTCCGGAGATCTTCTAGCACCAATTGGATGGTGTGGCCACTGTTGTTCTGTGGTCAGTGCATGCGGCGTACAACCCCAAATCTTCTGCGACCTTTTCTGCAAATTTTGTGGAACATTTTTTCTGGACATCTTTAGCAATAACGGTGTGGCAACTGTTGCTCAGTGTTCAGTGCGTGTGGGGTACAACCCCAAATCTTTTGCAACCGGTTTTTCAGGACATCCTTACCACCAATTCGACGGTGTGGCCACTGTTGCACAGTGTTCAGTTTGTGAGGCGTACAACTCCAAATCCTTTTTTTTCAGTAGATCTTTTAGCTTCAATTGGATGGTGTTTCTAGAGTTGCTCAGTGGTCAGTGCGTCCGGCGTACAACCCTAAATCTTTTTTCTCCGGAGATCTTCTAGCACCAATTGGATGGTGTTGCCACTGTTGTTCTCTGGTCAGTGCGTTC
This sequence comes from Xylota segnis, assembly GCA_963583995.1. Classification (NCBI taxonomy): domain Eukaryota; kingdom Metazoa; phylum Arthropoda; class Insecta; order Diptera; family Syrphidae; genus Xylota; species Xylota segnis. The sequence continues at coordinate 101,391,244 of OY757236.1, read as the reverse complement.
AGCGCACTTCACCAAATTTTCTGAATTTTTTTTTCCGGAGATCTTTTAGCACCAATTGGACGGTGTGGCTACTGTTGCTCAGTGATCAGTGCATCCGGCGTACAACCCCAAATCTTTTTTTTCCGGAGATCTTATAGCACCAATTGGACGGTGTGGCTACAGTTGCTCAGTGGTCAGTGTGTCCGGCTTACAACAACAAATTTTCTGAATTTTTTTTTTTTGAGATCTTTTAGCACCAATTGGACGGTGTGGTCACTGTTGCTCAGTGGTCAGTGCGTCCGGCGTACAACCGCAATTCTTTTTTTTCCATAGATCTTTTAGCACCAATTGGATGGTGTGGCTACTGTTGCTCAGTAGTCAGTGCGTACGGCGTACAACCCCAAATCTTTTTTTTCCGGAGATCTTTTAGCACCAATTGGATGGTGTGGCTACTGTTGCTCAGTAGTCAGTGCGTCCGGCGTACAACCCCAAATCTTTTTTTTCCGGAGATCTTCTAGCACCAGTTGGATGGTGTGGCCACTGTTGTTCTGTGGTCAGTGCGCTCGGCGCTGATCACCAAATTTTTTAAAATTTTTTTTCAGGAGATCTTTAAGCATCAATTGGATGGTGTTTCTAGAGTTGCGCAGTGGTCAGTGCGTCCGGCGTACAACCCCAAATCTTTTTTTTCCGGAGATCTTCTAGCACCAATTGGATGGTGTGGCCACTGTTGTTCTGTGGTCAGTGCGTTCGGCGCAATTCACGAGATTTTCTGAAATTTTTTTTCCGGAGATCTTATAGCACCACTGGCCAATTGGACGGTGTGGCTACTGTTGCTCAGTAGTCCGGTGTACAATCCGAAATCTTTTTTTCCGGAGATCTTCTAGCACCAATTGGATGGTGTGTCCACTGTTGTTCTGTGGTCAGTGCGTTCGGCGCACTTCACCAGATTTTCTGAAATTTTTTTTCCGGAGATCTTACAGCACCAATTGGACGGTGTGGCTACTGTTGCTCAGTAGTCAGTGCGTCCGGCGTACAATCCGAAATCTTTTTTTTCCGGAGATCTTCTAGCACCAATTATATGGTGTGTCCACTGTTGTTCTGTGGTCAGTGCGTTCGGCGCACTTCACCAAATTTTCTAAAATTTTTTTTCAGGAGATCTTTAAGCATCAATTGGATGGTGTTACTAGAGTTGCGCAGTGGTCAGTGCGTCCGGCGTACAACCCCAAATCTTTTTTTTCCGGAGATCTTCTAGCACCAATTGGATGGTGTGGCCACTGTTGTTCTGTGGTCAGTGCGTTCGGCGCAATTCACCAGATTTTCTGAAATTTTTTTTCCGGAGATCTTATAGCACCAATTGGACGGTGTGGCTACAGTTGCTCAGTAGTCAGTGCGTCCGGCGTACAACCCCAAATCTTTTTTTTCCAGAGATCTTCTAGCACCAATTGGATGGTGTGGCCACTGTTGTTCTGTGGTCAGTGCGTTCGGCGCAATTCACCAGTTTTTTTGAAATTTTTTTTTAGGAGATCTTATAGCACCAATTGGATGGTGTTTCTAGAGTTGCTCAGTGGTCAGTGCGTCCGGCGTACAACCCCAAATCTTTTTTTTCCGGAGATCTTCTAGCACCAATTGGTTGGTGTGGCCACTGTTGTTCTGGGGTCAGTGCGTTCGGCGCAATTCACCAGATTTTCTGAAATTTTTTTTCCGGAGATCTTACAGCACCAATTGGACGGTGTGGCTACTGTTGCTCAGTAGTCAGTGCGTCCGGCGTACAATCCGAAATCTTTTTTTTCCGGAGATCTTCTAGCACCAATTGGATGGTGTGTTCACTGTTGTTCTGTGGTCAGTGCGTTCGGCGCACTTCACCAGATTTTTTGAAATATTTTTTCCGGAGATCTTACAGCACCAATTGGACGGTATGGCTACTGTTGCTCAGTAGTCAGTGCGTCCGGCGTACAATCCGAAATCTTTTTTTTCCGGAGATCTTTAAGCATCAATTGGATGGTGTTTCTAGAGTTGCTCAGTGGTCAGTGCGTCCGGCGTACAACCCCAAATATTTTTTTTCCGGAGATCTTCTAGCACCAATTGGATGGTGTGGCCACTGTTGTTCTGTGGTCAGTGCATGCGGCGTACAACCCCAAATCTTCTGCGACCTTTTCTGCAAATTTTGTGGAACATTTTTTCTGGACATCTTTAGCAATAACGGTGTGGCAACTGTTGCTCAGTGTTCAGTGCGTGTGGGGTACAACCCCAAATCTTTTGCAACCGGTTTTTCAGGACATCCTTACCACCAATTCGACGGTGTGGCCACTGTTGCACAGTGTTCAGTTTGTGAGGCGTACAACTCCAAATCCTTTTTTTTCAGTAGATCTTTTAGCTTCAATTGGATGGTGTTTCTAGAGTTGCTCAGTGGTCAGTGCGTCCGGCGTACAACCCTAAATCTTTTTTCTCCGGAGATCTTCTAGCACCAATTGGATGGTGTTGCCACTGTTGTTCTCTGGTCAGTGCGTTCAGCGCACTTCACCAAATTTTCTGAAATTTTTTTTCCGGAGATCTTTTAGCACCAATTGGACGGTGTGGCTACTGTTGCTCAGTGTTAACTGCGTCCGGCGTACAACCCCAAATCTTTTTTTTCCGGAGATCTTATAGCACCAATTGGTCGGTGTGGCTACAGTTGCTCAGTGGTCAGTGTGTCCGGCTTACAACAACAAATTTTCTGAATTTTTTTTTTTTGAGATCTTTTAGCACCAATTGGACGGTGTGGTCACTGTTGCTCAGTGGTCAGTGCGTCCGGCGTACAACCGCAATTCTTTTTTTTCCATAGATCTTTTAGCACCAATTGGATGGTGTGGCTACTGTTGCTCAGTAGTCAGTGCGTACGGCGTACAACCCCAAATCTTTTTTTTCCGGAGATCTTTTAGCACCAATTGGATGGTGTGGCTACTGTTGCTCAGTAGTCAGTGCGTCCGGCGTACAACCCCAAATCTTTTTTTTCCGGAGATCTTCTAGCACCAGTTGGATGGTGTGGCCACTGTTGTTCTGTGGTCAGTGCGCTGGGCGCTGATCACCAAATTTTTTAAAATTTTTTTTCAGGAGATCTTTAAGCATCAATTGGATGGTGTTTCTAGAGTTGCGCAGTGGTCAGTGCGTCCGGCGTACAACCCCAAATCTTTTTTTTCCGGAGATCTTCTAGCACCAATTGGATGGTGTGGCCACTGTTGTTCTGTGGTCAGTGCGTTCGGCGCAATTCACGAGATATTCTGAAATTTTTTTTCCGGAGATCTTATAGCACCACTGGCCAATTGGACGGTGTGGCTACTGTTGCTCAGTAGTCCGGTGTACAATCCGAAATCTTTTTTTCCGGAGATCTTCTAGCACCAATTTGATGGTGTGTCCACTGTTGTTCTGTGGTCAGTGCGTTCGGCGCACTTCACCAGATTTTCTGAAATTTTTTTTCCGGAGATCTTACAGCACCAATTGGACGGTGTGGTTACTGTTGCTCAGTAGTCAGTGCGTCCGGCGTACAATCCGAAATCTTTTTTTTCCGGAGATCTTCTAGCACCAATTATATGGTGTGTCCACTGTTGTTCTGTGGTCAGTGCGTTCGGCGCACTTCACCAAATTTTCTAAAATTTTTTTTCAGGAGATCTTTAAGCATCAATTGGATGGTGTTACTAGAGTTGCGCAGTGGTCAGTGCGTCCGGCGTACAACCCCAAATCTTTTTTTTCCGGAGATCTTCTAGCACCAATTGGATGGTGTGGCCACTGTTGTTCTGTGGTCAGTGCGTTCGGCGCAATTCACCAGATTTTCTGAAATTTTTTTTCCGGAGATCTTATAGCACCACTGGCCACTGGAGATCTTACAGCACCAATTGGACGGTGTGGCTACTGTTGCTCAGTAGTCCGGTGCACAATCCGAAATCTTTTTTTTCCGGAGATCTTCTAGCACCAATTGGATGGTGTGTCCACTGTTGTTCTGTGGTCAGTGCGTTCGGCGCACTTCACCAAATTTTCTAAAATTTTTTTTTCAGGAGATCTTTAAGCATAAATTGGATGGTTTTTCTAGAGTTGCTCAGTGGTCAGTGCGTCCGGCGTACAACCCCAAATTTTTTTTTTTCCGGAGATCTTCTAGCACCAATTGGATGGTGTGGCCACTGTTGTTCTGTGGTCAGTGCGTTCGGCGCACTTCACCAGATTTTCTGAAATTTTTTTTCCGGAGATCTTACAGCACCAATTGGACGGTGTGGCTACTGTTGCTCAGTAGTCAGTGCGTCCGGCGTACAATCCGAAATCTTTTTTTTCCGGAGATCTTCTAGCACCAATTGGATGGTGTGTTCACTGTTGTTCTGTGGTCAGTGAGTTCGGCGCACTTCACCAAATTTTCTAAAATTTTTTTTCAGGAGATCTTTAAGCATAAATTGGATGGTGTTTCTAGAGTTGCTCAGTGGTCAGTGCGTCCGGCGTACAACCCCAAATCTTTTTTCTCCGGAGATCTTCTAACACCAATTGGATGGTGTGGCCACTGTTGTTCTGTGGTCAGTGCGTTCGGTGCACTTCACCAAATTTTCTGAAATTTTTTTTCCGGAGATCTTATAGCACCACTTGGACGGTGCGGCTACTGTTGCTCAGTGGTCGGCGCGTTCGGCGCACAAGAACAGATTTTCTGAAATTTTTTTTCCGGAGATCTTACAGCACCAATTAGATGGTATGGCTACTGTTGCTCAGTAGTCAGTGCGTCCGGCGTACAATCCGAAATCTTTTTTTTCCGGAGATCTTTAAGCATCAATTGGATGGTGTTTCTAGAGTTGCTCAGTGGTCAGTGCGTCCGGCGTACAACCCCAAATCTTTTTTTTCCGGAGATCTTCTAGCACCAATTGGATGGTGTGGCCACTGTTGTTCTGTGGTCAGTGCATGCGGCGTACAACCCCAAATCTTCTGCGACCTTTTCTGCAAATTTTGTGGAACATTTTTTCTGGACATCTTTAGCAATAACGGTTTGGCAACTGTTGCCCAGTGTTCAGTGCGTGTGGGGTACAACCCCAAATCTTTTGCAACCGGTTTTTCAGGACATCCTTACCACCAATTCGACGGTGTGGCCACTGTTGCACAGTGTTCAGTTTGTGAGGTGTACAACTCCAAATCCTTTTTTTCAGTAGATCTTTTAGCTTCAATTGGATGGAGTGGCCACTGTTACCAAATCTTCTAAAATTTTTTTTTCTGGAAATCTTTTATCTTCTGCAACCTTTTCTGCAAATTTTCTGGAACATTTTTTCTGGACATCTTTAGCACCAACGGCGTGGCCACTGTCAGTGCGTGTGGGGTCAGTGCATGTGGGGTACAACCCCAAATCTTTTGCAACCTTTTCTGCAAATTTTGTGGAACATTTTTTCTGAACATCTTTAGCATCAACGGTGTGGCCACTGTTGCTCAGTGTTCAGTGCGTGTGGGGTACAACCCCAAATCTTTTGCAACCTTTTCTACAAATTTTGTGGAACATTTTTTCTGGACATCTTTAGCACCAACGGTGTGGGCATTGTTGCTCTGTGGTCAGTGCGTGTGGCGTACAACCCCAAATCTTTTGCAACAGTTTTTTCAAGACATCTTCATCACCAATTGGACGGTGTGAATAATGTTGCTCAGTGGTTAGTGCGTGCGGCGTACAACCCCAAATTTTCTGCAACCTTTCTGCAAATTTTCTGGAACATTTTTTCTGGACATCTTTAGCACCAACGGTGTGGCCACTGTTGCTCAGTGTTCAGTGCGTGTGGGGTACAACCCCAAATCTTTTGCAACCTTTTCTGCAAATTTTGTGGGACATTTTTTCTGAACATCTTTAGCATCAACGGTGTGGCTACTGTTGCTCAGTGTTCAGTGCGTGTGGGCTACAACCCCAATCTTTTGCAACCGTTTTTTCAGAACATCTTCATCACGAATTGGACGGTGTGACTAATGTTGCTCAGTGGTTAGTGCGTGCGGCGTACAACCCCAAATTTTCTGCAACCTTTTCTGCAAATTTTCTGGAACATTTTTTCTGGACATCTTTAGCACCAACGGTGTGGCCACTGTTGCTCAGTGTTCAGTGCGTGTGGGGTACAACCCCAAATCTTTTGCAACCTTTTCTGCAAATTTTGTGGAACATTTTTTCTGAACATCTTTAGCATCAACGGTGTGGCTACTGTTGCTCAGTGTTCAGTGCGTGTGGGCTACAACCCCAATCTTTTGCAACCGTTTTTTCAGGACATCTTCATCACGAATTGGACGGTGTGAATAATGTTGCTCAGTGGTTAGTGCGTGCGGCGTACAACCCCAAATTTTCTGCAACCTTTTCTGCAAATTTTCTGGAACATTTTTTCTGGACATCTTTAGCACCAACGGTGTGGCCACTGTTGCTCAGTGTTCAGTGCGTGTGGGGTACAACCCCAAATCTTTTGCAACCTTTTCTGCAAATTTTGTGGAACATTTTTTCTGAACATCTTTAGCATCAACGGTGTGGCCACTGTTGCTCAGTGTTCAGTGCGTGTGGGGTACAACCCCAAATCTTTTGCAACCTTTTCTGCAAATTTTGTGGAACATTTTTTCTGGACATCTTTAGCACCAACTGTGTGGGCATTGTTGCTCTGTGGTCAGTGCGTGTGGCGTACAACCCCAAATCTTTTGCAACAGTTTTTTCAAGACATCTTCATCACCAATTGGACGGTGTGAATAATGTTGCTCAGTGGTTAGTGCGTGCGGCGTACAACCCCAAATTTTCTGCAACCTTTTCTTCAAATTTTCTGGAACATTTTTTCTGGACATCTTTAGCACCAACGGTGTGGCTACTGTTGCTCAGTGTTCAGTGCGTGTTAACTACAAATTTTCTGTAGCATTTTTTCTGAACATCTTTAGCATCAACGGTGTGGCCACTGTTGCTCAGTGTTCAGTGCGTGTGGGGTACAACCACAAATCTTTTGCAACCGTTTTTTCAGGACATCTTCATCACCAATTGGACGGTGTGAATAATGTTGCTCAGTGGTTAGTGCGTGCGGCGTACAACCCCAAATTTTCTGCAACCTTTTCTGCAAATTTTCTGGAACATTTTTTCTGGACATCTTTAGCACCAACGGTGTGGCCACTGTTGCTCAGTGTTCAGTGCGTGTGGGGTACAACCCCAAATCTTTTGCAACCTTTTCTGCAAATTTTGAGGAACATTTTTTCTGAACATCTTTAGCATCAACGGTGTGGCCACTGTTGCTCAGTGTTCAGTGCGTGTGGGCTACAACCCCAAATCTTTTGCAACCGTTTTTTCAGGACATCTTCATCACGAATTGGATGGTGTGGCTAATGTTGCTCAGTGGTTAGTGCGTGCGGCGTACAACCCCAAATTTTCTGCAACCTTTTCTGCAAATTTTCTGGAACATTTTTTCTGGACATCTTTAGCACCAACGGCGTGGTCACTGTCAGTGCGTGTGGGGTCAGTGCGTGTGGGGTACAACCCCAAATCTTTTGCAACCTTTTCTGCAAATTTTGTGGAACATTTTTTCTGAGCATCTTTAGCATCAACGGTGTGGCTACTGTTGCTCAGTGTTCAGTGCGTGTTAACTACAAATTTTCTGTAGCATTTTTTCTGAACATCTTTAGCATCAACGGTGTGGCCACTGTTGCTCAGTGTTCAGTGCGTGTGGGGTACAACCACAAATCTTTTGCAACCGTTTTTTCAGGACATCTTCATCACCAATTGGACGGTGTGAATAATGTTGCTCAGTGGTTAGTGCGTGCGGCGTACAACCCCAAATTTTCTGCAACCTTTTCTGCAAATTTTCTGGAACATTTTTTCTGGACATCTTTAGCACCAACGGTGTGGCCACTGTTGCTCAGTGTTCAGTGCGTGTGGGGTACAACCCCAAATCTTTTGCAACCTTTTCTGCAAATTTTGAGGAACATTTTTTCTGAACATCTTTAGCATCAACGGTGTGGCCACTGTTGCTCAGTGTTCAGTGCGTGTGGGCTACAACCCCAAATCTTTTGCAACCGTTTTTTCAGGACATCTTCATCACGAATTGGATGGTGTGGCTAATGTTGCTCAGTGGTTAGTGCGTGCGGCGTACAACCCCAAATTTTCTGCAACCTTTTCTGCAAATTTTCTGGAACATTTTTTCTGGACATCTTTAGCACCAACGGCGTGGTCACTGTCAGTGCATGTGGGGTCAGTGCGTGTGGGGTACAACCCCAAATCTTTTGCAACCTTTTCTGCAAATTTTGTGGAACATTTTTTCTGAGCATCTTTAGCATCAACGGTGTGGCTACTGTTGCTCAGCGTTCAGTGCGTGTTAACTACAAATTTTCTGTAGCATTTTTTCTGAACATCTTTAGCATCAACGGTGTGGCCATTGTTGCTCAGTGTTCAGTGCGTGTGGGGTACAACCACAAATCTTTTGCAACCGTTTTTTCACGACATCTTCATCACCAATTGGACGGTGTGAATAATGTTGCTCAGTGGTTAGTGCGTGCGGCGTACAACCCCAAATTTTCTGCAACCTTTTCTGCAAATTTTCTGGAACATTTTTTCTGGACATCTTTAGCACCAACGGCGTGGCCACTGTCAGTGCGTGTGGGGTCAGTGCGTGTGGGGTACAACCCCAAATCTTTTGCAACCTTTTCTGCAAATTTTGTGGAACATTTTTTCTGAACATCTTTAGCATCAACGGTGTGGCTACTGTTGCTCAGTGTTCAGTGCGTGTGGGCTAGAACCCCAAATCTTTTGCAACCGTTTTTTCAGGACATCTTCATCACGAATTGGACGGTGCGGCTAATGTTGCTCAGTAGTTAGTGCGTGCGGCGTACAACCCCAAATTTTCTGCAACCTTTTCTTCAAATTTTCTGGAACATTTTTTCTGGACATCTTTAGCACCAACGGCGTGGCCACTGTCAGTGCGTGTGGGGTCAGTGCGTGTGTGGTACAACTCCAAATCTTTTGCAACCTTTTCTGCAAATTTTGTGAAACATTTTTTCTGAACATCTTTAGCATCAACGGTGTGGCTACTGTTGCTCAGTGTTCAGTGCGTGTTAACTACAAATTTTCTGTAGCATTTTTTCTGAACATCTTTAGCATCAACCTTGTGGCCACTGTTGCTCAGTGTTCAGTGCGTGTGGGGTACAACCACAAATCTTTTGCAACCGTTTTTTCAGGACATCTTCATCACCAATTGGACGGTGTGAATAATGTTGCTCAGTGGTTAGTGCGTGCGGCGTACAGCCCCAAATTTTCTGCAAAGTTTTCTTCAAATTTTCTGGAACATTTTTTCTGGACATCTTTAGCACCAACGGCGTGGCCACTGTTGATCAGTGGTCAGTGCGTATGGGGTACAACCCCAAATCTTTTGCAACCTTTTCTTCAAATTTTCTGGAACATTTTTTCTGGACATCTTTAGCACAAACGGTGTGGCCACTGTTTATCAGTGGTCAGTGCGTGTGGGGTACAACCCCAAATCTTTGGCACCGGTATTTTCACGGCATCTTTACCACCAATTGGATGGTGTGTACAACTCCAAATCCTTTTTTTCAGTAGATCTTTTAGCATCAATTGGATGGTGTGGCCACTGTTGTTCTGTGGTCAGTGCGTTCGGCGCACTTCACCAAATTTTCTAAAATTTTTTTTCAGGAGATCTTTAATCATAAATTGGATGGTGTTTCTAGAGTTGCTCAGTGGTCAGTGCGTCCGGCGTACAACCCCAAATCTTTTTTCTCCGGCGATCTTCTAACACCAATTGGATGGTGTGGCCACTGTTGTTCTGTGGTCAGTGCGTTCGGTGCACTTCACTAAATTTTCTGAAATTTTTTTTCCGGATATCTTATAGTACCACTTGGACGGTGTGGCTACTGTTGCTCAGTGGTCGGCGCGTTCGGCGCACAAGAACAAATTTTCTGAAATTTTTTTTCCGGAGATCTTTTAGCACCAATTGGATGGTGTGGCCACTGTTGTTCTGTGGTCAGTGCGTTCGGCGCCCTTCACCAAATTTTCTGAAATTTTTGTTTCCGGAGATCTTTTAGCACCAATTGGACGGTGTGGCTACAGTTGCTCAGTAGTCAGTGCGTCCGGCGTACAACCCCAAATCTTTTTTTTCCGGAGATCTTCTAGCACCAATTGGATGGTGTGGCCACTGTTGTTCTGTGGTCAGTGCGTTCGGCGCAATTCACCAGTTTTTTTGAAATTTTTTTTCCGGAGATCTTACAGCACCAATTGGACGGTGTGGCTACTGTTGCTCAGTAGTCAGTGCGTCCGGCGTACAATCCGAAATCTTTTTTTTCCGGAGATCTTTAAGCATCAATTGGATGGTGTTTCTAGAGTTGCTCAGTGGTCAGTGCGTCCGGCGTACAACCCCAAATCTTTTTTCTCCGGAGATCTTCTAGCACCAATTGGATGGTGTGTCCACTGTTGTTCTGTGGTCTGTGCGTTCGGCTCACTTCACCAAATTTTCTAAAATTTTTTTTTAGGAGATCTTGAAGCATCAATTGGATGGTGTTTCTAGAGTTGCTCAGTGGTCAGTGCGTCCGGCGTACAACCCCAAATCTTTTTTTTCCGGAGATCTTCTAGCATCAATTGAATGGTGTTTCCACTGTTATTCTGTGGTCAGTGCGTTCGGCGCACTTCACCAGATTTTCTGAAATTTTTTTTCCGGAGATATTACAGCACCAATTGGACGGTGTGGCTACTGTTGCTCAGTAGTCAGTGCGTCCGGCGTACAACCCCAAATCTTTTTTTTCCGGAGATCTTCTAGCACCAATTGGATGGTGTGTCCACTGTTGTTCTGTGGTCTGTGCGTTCGGCTCACTTCACCAAATTTTCTAAAATTTTTTTTTAGGAGATCTTGAAGCATCAATTGGATGGTGTTTCTAGAGTTGCTCAGTGGTCAGTGCGTCCGGCGTACAACCCCAAATCTTTTTTTTCCGGAGATCTTCTAGCACCAATTGGACGGTGTGGCTACTGTTGCTCAGTGGTCGGCGCGTTCGGCGCACAAGAACAAATTTTCTGAAATTTTTTTTCCGGAGATCTTTTAGCACCAATTGGATGGTGTGGCTACAGTTGCTCAGTAGTCAGTGCGTCCGGCGTACAACCCCAAATCTTTTTTTTCCGGAGATCTTCTAGCACCAATTGGATGGTGTGGCCACTGTTGTTCTGTGGTCAGTGCGTTCGGCGCAATTCACCAGTTTTTTTGAAATTTTTTTTCCGGAGATCTTACAGCACCAATTGGACGGTGTGGCTACTGTTGCTCAGTAGTCAGTGCGTCCGGCGTACAATCCGAAATCTTTTTTTTCCGGAGATCTTTAAGCATCAATTGGATGGTGTTTCTAGAGTTGCTCAGTGGTCAGTGCGTCCGGCGTACAACCCCAAATCTTTTTTTTCCGGAGATCTTCTAGCACCAATTGGATGGTGTGGCCACTGTTGTTCTGTGGTCAGTGCGTTCGGCGCCCTTCACCAAATTTTCTGAAATTTTTTTTCCGGAGATCTTACAGCACCAATTGGACGGTGTGGCTACTGTTGCTCAGTGGTCGGCGCGTTCGGCGGACTACAACAAATTTTCTGAAATTTTTGTTCCGGAGATCTTTTAGCACCAATTGGATGTTGTTCCTAGAGTTGCTCAGTGGTCAGTGCGTCCGGCGTACAACCCCAAATCTTTTTTTTCCGGAGATCTTCTAGCACCAATTGGATGGTGTGGCCACTGTTGTTCTGTGGTCAGTGCGTTCGGCGCACTTCACCAGATTTTCTGAAATTTTTTTTCCGGAGATCTTACAGCACCAATTGGACGGTGTGGCTACTGTTGCTCAGTAGTCAGTGCGTCCGGCGTACAACCCCAAATCTTTTTTTTCCGGAGATCTTCTAGCACCAATTGGATGGTGTGTCCACTGTTGTTCTGTGGTCTGTGCGTTCGGCTCACTTCACCAAATTTTCTAAAATTTTTTTTTAGGAGATCTTGAAGCATCAATTGGATGGTGTTTCTAGAGTTGCTCAGTGGTCAGTGCGTCCGGCGTACAACCCCAAATCTTTTTTTTCCGGAGATCTTCTAGCATCAATTGAATGGTGTTTCCACTGTTATTCTGTGGTCAGTGCGTTCGGCGCACTTCACCAAATTTTCTAAAATTTTTTTTCAGTAGATCTTGAAGCATCAATTGGATGGTGTTTCTAGAGTTGCTCAGTGGTCAGTGCGTCCGGCGTACAACCCCAAATCTTTTTTTTTCCGGAGATCTTCTAGCACCAATTGGATGGTGTGGCCACTGTTGTTCTGTGGTCAGTGCGTTCGGCGCCCTTCACCAAATTTTCTGAAATTTTTTTTCCGGAGATCTTACAGCACCAATTGGACGGTGTGGCTACTGTTGCTCAGTAGTCAGTGCGTCCGGCGTACAATCCGAAATCTTTTTTTTCCGGAGATCTTTAAGCATCAATTGGATGGTGTTTCTAGAGTTGCTCAGTGGTCAGTGCGTCCGGCGTACAACCCCAAATCTTTTTTTTCCGGAGATCTTCTAGCACCAATTGGATGGTGTGGCCACTGTTGTTCTGTGGTCAGTGCGTTCGGCGCCCTTCACCAAATTTTCTGAAATTTTTTTTCCGGAGATCTTACAGCACCAATTGGACGGTGTGGCTACTGTTGCTCAGTAGTCAGTGCGTCCGGCGTACAACCCCAAATCTTTTTTTTCCGGAGATCTTCTAGCACCAATTGGATGGTGTGTCCACTGTTGTTCTGTGGTCTGTGCGTTCGGCTCACTTCACCAAATTTTCTAAAATTTTTTTTTAGGAGATCTTGAAGCATCAATTGGATGGTGTTTCTAGAGTTGCTCAGTAGTCAGTGCGTCCGGCGTACAACCCCAAATCTTTTTTTTCCGGAGATCTTCTAGCATCAATTGAATGGTGTTTCCACTGTTATTCTGTGGTCAGTGCGTTCGGCTCACTTCACCAAATTTTCTAAAATTTTTTTTTAGGAGATCTTGAAGCATCAATTGGATGGTGTTTCTAGAGTTGCTCAGTGGTCAGTGCGTCCGGCGTACAACCCCAAATCTTTTTTTTCCGGAGATCTTCTAGCATCAATTGAATGGTGTTTCCACTGTTATTCTGTGGTCAGTGCGTTCGGCGCACTTCACCAAATTTTCTAAAATTTTTTTTCAGTAGATCTTGAAGAATCAATTGGATGGTGTTTCTAGAGTTGCTCAGTGGTCAGTGCGTCCGGCGTACAACCCCAAATCTTTTTTCTCCGGAGATCTTCTAGCACCAATTGGATGGTGTGTCCACTGTTGTTCTGTGGTCTGTGCGTTCGGCTCACTTCACCAAATTTTCTAAAATTTTTTTTTAGGAGATCTTGAAGCATCAATTGGATGGTGTTTCTAGAGTTGCTCAGTGGTCAGTGCGTCCGGCGTACAACCCCAAATCTTTTTTCTCCGGAGATCTTCTAGCACCAATTGGATGGTGTGTCCACTGTTGTTCTGTGGTCTGTGCGTTCGGCTCACTTCACCAAATTTTCTAAAATTTTTTTTTAGGAGATCTTGAAGCATCAATTGGATGGTGTTTCTAGAGTTGCTCAGTGGTCAGTGCGTCCGGCGTACAACCCCAAATCTTTTTTTTCCGGAGATCTTCTAGCATCAATTGAATGGTGTTTCCACTGTTATTCTGTGGTCAGTGCGTTCGGCGCACTTCACCAGATTTTCTGAAATTTTTTTTCCGGAGATATTACAGCACCAATTGGACGGTGTGGCTACTGTTGCTCAGTAGTCAGTGCGTCCGGCGTACAACCCCAAATCTTTTTTTTCCGGAGATCTTCTAGCACCAATTGGATGGTGTGTCCACTGTTGTTCTGTGGTCTGTGCGTTCGGCTCACTTCACCAAATTTTCTAAAATTTTTTTTTAGGAGATCTTGAAGCATCAATTGGATGGTGTTTCTAGAGTTGCTCAGTGGTCAGTGCGTCCGGCGTACAACCCCAAATCTTTTTTTTCCGGAGATCTTCTAGCACCAATTGGACGGTGTGGCTACTGTTGCTCAGTGGTCGGCGCGTTCGGCGCACAAGAACAAATTTTCTGAAATTTTTTTTCCGGAGATCTTTTAGCACCAATTGGATGGTGTGGCTACAGTTGCTCAGTAGTCAGTGCGTCCGGCGTACAACCCCAAATCTTTTTTTTCCGGAGATCTTCTAGCACCAATTGGATGGTGTGGCCACTGTTGTTCTGTGGTCAGTGCGTTCGGCGCAATTCACCAGTTTTTTTGAAATTTTTTTTCCGGAGATCTTACAGCACCAATTGGACGGTGTGGCTACTGTTGCTCAGTAGTCAGTGCGTCCGGCGTACAATCCGAAATCTTTTTTTTCCGGAGATCTTTAAGCATCAATTGGATGGTGTTTCTAGAGTTGCTCAGTGGTCAGTGCGTCCGGCGTACAACCCCAAATCTTTTTTTTCCGGAGATCTTCTAGCACCAATTGGATGGTGTGGCCACTGTTGTTCTGTGGTCAGTGCGTTCGGCGCCCTTCACCAAATTTTCTGAAATTTTTTTTCCGGAGATCTTACAGCACCAATTGGACGGTGTGGCTACTGTTGCTCAGTGGTCGGCGCGTTCGGCGGACTACAACAAATTTTCTGAAATTTTTGTTCCGGAGATCTTTTAGCACCAATTGGATGTTGTTCCTAGAGTTGCTCAGTGGTCAGTGCGTCCGGCGTACAACCCCAAATCTTTTTTTTCCGGAGATCTTCTAGCACCAATTGGATGGTGTGGCCACTGTTGTTCTGTGGTCAGTGCGTTCGGCGCACTTCACCAGATTTTCTGAAATTTTTTTTCCGGAGATCTTACAGCACCAATTGGACGGTGTGGCTACTGTTGCTCAGTAGTCAGTGCGTCCGGCGTACAACCCCAAATCTTTTTTTTCCGGAGATCTTCTAGCACCAATTGGATGGTGTGTCCACTGTTGTTCTGTGGTCTGTGCGTTCGGCTCACTTCACCAAATTTTCTAAAATTTTTTTTTAGGAGATCTTGAAGCATCAATTGGATGGTGTTTCTAGAGTTGCTCAGTGGTCAGTGCGTCCGGCGTACAACCCCAAATCTTTTTTTTCCGGAGATCTTCTAGCATCAATTGAATGGTGTTTCCACTGTTATTCTGTGGTCAGTGCGTTCGGCGCACTTCACCAAATTTTCTAAAATTTTTTTTCAGTAGATCTTGAAGCATCAATTGGATGGTGTTTCTAGAGTTGCTCAGTGGTCAGTGCGTCCGGCGTACAACCCCAAATCTTTTTTTTCCGGAGATCTTCTAGCACCAATTGGATGGTGTGGCCACTGTTGTTCTGTGGTCAGTGCGTTCGGCGCCCTTCACCAAATTTTCTGAAATTTTTTTTCCGGAGATCTTACAGCACCAATTGGACGGTGTGGCTACTGTTGCTCAGTGGTCGGCGCGTTCGGCGGACTACAACAAATTTTCTGAAATTTTTGTTCCGGAGATCTTTTAGCACCAATTAGATGTTGTTCCTAGAGTTGCTCAGTGGTCAGTGCGTCCGGCGTACAACCCCAAATCTTTTTTTTCCGGAGATCTTCTAGCACCAATTGGATGGTGTAGCCACTGTTGTTCTGTGGTCAGTGCGTTCGGCGCACTTCACCAGATTTCCTGAAATTTTTTTTCCGGAGATCTTACAGCACCAATTGGACGGTGTGGCTACTGTTGCTCAGTAGTCAGTGCGTCCGGCGTACAACCCCAAATCTTTTTTTTCCGGAGATCTTCTAGCACCAATTGGATGGTGTGTCCACTGTTGTTCTGTGGTCTGTGCGTTCGGCTCACTTCACCAAATTTTCTAAAATTTTTTTTTAGGAGATCTTGAAGCATCAATTGGATGGTGTTTCTAGAGTTGCTCAGTAGTCAGTGCGTCCGGCGTACAACCCCAAATCTTTTTTTTCCGGAGATCTTCTAGCATCAATTGAATGGTGTTTCCACTGTTATTCTGTGGTCAGTGCGTTCGGCTCACTTCACCAAATTTTCTAAAATTTTTTTTTAGGAGATCTTGAAGCATCAATTGGATGGTGTTTCTAGAGTTGCTCAGTGGTCAGTGCGTCCGGCGTACAACCCCAAATCTTTTTTTTCCGGAGATCTTCTAGCTTCAATTGAATGGTGTTTCCACTGTTATTCTGTGGTCAGTGCGTTCGGCGCACTTCACCAAATTTTCTAAAATTTTTTTTCAGTAGATCTTGAAGAATCAATTGGATGGTGTTTCTAGAGTTGCTCAGTGGTCAGTGCGTCCGGCGTACAACCCCAAATCTTTTTTCTCCGGAGATCTTCTAGCACCAATTGGATGGTGTGTCCACTGTTGTTCTGTGGTCTGTGCGTTCGGCTCACTTCACCAAATTTTCTAAAATTTTTTTTTAGGAGATCTTGAAGCATCAATTGGATGGTGTTTCTAGAGTTGCTCAGTGGTCAGTGCGTCCGGCGTACAACCCCAAATCTTTTTTCTCCGGAGATCTTCTAGCACCAATTGGATGGTGTGTCCACTGTTGTTCTGTGGTCTGTGCGTTCGGCTCACTTCACCAAATTTTCTAAAATTTTTTTTTAGGAGATCTTGAAGCATCAATTGGATGGTGTTTCTAGAGTTGCTCAGTGGTCAGTGCGTCCGGCGTACAACCCCAAATCTTTTTTTTCCGGAGATCTTACAGCACCAATTGGACGGTGTGGCTACTGTTGCTCAGTAGTCAGTGCGTCCGGCGTACAACCCCAAATCTTTTTTTTCCGGAGATCTTCTAGCACCAATTGGATGGTGTGTCCACTGTTGTTCTGTGGTCTGTGCGTTCGGCTCACTTCACCAAATTTTCTAAAATTTTTTTTTAGGAGATCTTGAAGCATCAATTGGATGGTGTTTCTAGAGTTGCTCAGTGGTCAGTGCGTCCGGCGTACAACCCCAAATCTTTTTTTTCCGGAGATCTTCTAGCATCAATTGAATGGTGTTTCCACTGTTATTCTGTGGTCAGTGCGTTCGGCGCACTTCACCAAATTTTCTAAAATTTTTTTTCAGTAGATCTTGAAGCATCAATTGGATGGTGTTTCTAGAGTTGCTCAGTGGTCAGTGCGTCCGGCGTACAACCCCAAATCTTTTTTTTCCGGAGATCTTCTAGCATCAATTGAATGGTGTTTCCACTGTTATTCTGTGGTCAGTGCGTTCGGCGCACTTCACCAAATTTTCTAAAATTTTTTTTCAGTAGATCTTGAAGCATCAATTGGATGGTGTTTCTAGAGTTGCTCAGTGGTCAGTGCGTCCGGCGTACAACCCCAAATCTTTTTTCTCCGGAGATCTTCTAGCACCAATTGGATGGTGTGTCCACTGTTGTTCTGTGGTCTGTGCGTTCGGCTCACTTCACCAAATTTTCTAAAATTTTTTTTAGGAGATCTTGAAGCATCAATTGGATGGTGTTTCTAGAGTTGCTCAGTGGTCAGTGCGTCCGGCGTACAACCCCAAATCTTTTTTTTCCGGAGATCTTCTAGCACCAATTGGATGGTGTGTCCACTGTTGTTCTGTGGTCTGTGCGTTCGGCTCACTTCACCAAATTTTCTAAAATTTTTTTTTAGGAGATCTTGAAGCATCAATTGGATGGTGTTTCTAGAGTTGCTCAGTGGTCAGTGCGTCCGGCGTACAACCCCAAATCTTTTTTTTCCGGAGATCTTCTAGCATCAATTGAATGGTGTTTCCACTGTTATTCTGTGGTCAGTGCGTTCGGCGCACTTCACCAGATTTTCTGAAATTTTTTTTCCGGAGATATTACAGCACCAGTTGGACGGTGTGGCTACTGTTGCTCAGTAGTCAGTGCGTCCGGCGTACAACCCCAAATCTTTTTTTTCCGGAGATCTTCTAGCACCAATTGGATGGTGTGTCCACTGTTGTTCTGTGGTCTGTGCGTTCGGCTCACTTCACCAAATTTTCTAAAATTTTTTTTTAGGAGATCTTGAAGCATCAATTGGATGGTGTTTCTAGAGTTGCTCAGTGGTCAGTGCGTCCGGCGCACAACCCCAAATCTTTTTTTTCCGGAGATCTTCTAGCATCAATTGAATGGTGTTTCCACTCTTATTCTGTGGTCAGTGCGTTCGGCGCACTTCACCAAATTTTCTAAAATTTTTTTTCCGGAGATCTTACAGCACCAATTGGACGGTGTGGCTACTGTTGCTCAGTAGTCAGTGCGTCCGGCGTACAACCCCAAATCTTTTTTTTCCGGAGATCTTCTAGCACCAATTGGATGGTGTGTCCACTGTTGTTCTGTGGTCTGTGCGTTCGGCTCACTTCACCAAATTTTCTAAAATTTTTTTTTAGGAGATCTTGAAGCATCAATTGGATGGTGTTTCTAGAGTTGCTCAGTGGTCAGTGCGTCCGGCGTACAACCCCAAATCTTTTTTTTCCGGAGATCTTCTAGCACCAATTGGATGGTGTGTCCACTGTTGTTCTGTGGTCTGTGCGTTCGGCTCACTTCACCAAATTTTCTAAAATTTTTTTTTAGGAGATCTTGAAGCATCAATTGGATGGTGTTTCTAGAGTTGCTCAGTGGTCAGTGCGTCCGGCGTACAACCCCAAATCTTTTTTCTCCGGAGATCTTCTAGCACCAATTGAATGGTGTGGCCACTGTTGTTCTGTGGTCAGTGCGTTCGGCGCACTTTACCAGATTTTCTGAAATTTTTTTTCCGGAGATCTTACAGCACCAATTGGACGGTGTGGCTACTGTTGCTCAGTAGTCAGTGCGTCCGGCGTACAATCCGAAATCTTTTTTTTCCGGAGATCTTTAAGCATCAATTGGATGGTGTTTCTAGAGTTGCTCAGTGGTCAGTGCGTCCGGCGTACAACCCCAAATCTTTTTTTTCCGGAGATCTTCTAGCACCAATTGGATGGTGTGGCCACTGTTGTTCTGTGGTCAGTGCATGCGGCGTACAACCCCAAATCTTCTGCGACCTTTTCTGCAAATTTTGTGGAACATTTTTTCTGGACATCTTTAGCAATAACGGTGTGGCAACTGTTGCCCAGTGTTCAGTGCGTGTGGGGTAAAACCCCAAATCTTTTGCAACCGGTTTTTCAGGACATCCTTACCACCAATTCGACGGTGTGGCCACTGTTGCACAGTGTTCAGTTTGTGAGGCGTACAACTCCAAATCCTTTTTTTTCAGTAGATCTTTTAGCTTCAATTAAATGGTGTGGCCACTGTTACCAAATCTTCTAAAATTTTTTTTTCTGGAGATCTTTTATCTTCTGCAACCTTTTCTGCAAATTTTGTGGAACATTTTTTCTGAACATCTTTAGCACCAACCGTGTGGCCACTGTTGCTCAGTGTTCAGTGCGTGTCGGGTACAATCCCAAATCTTTGGCACCGGTATTTTCAGGGCATCTTTACCACCAATTGGATGGTGTGTACAACTCCAAATCCTTTATTTCAGTAGATCTTTTAGCACCAATTGGACGGTGTGAATAATGTTGCTCAGGGGCTAGTGCCTGCGGCGTACAACCCCAAAATTTCTGCAACCTTTTCTGCAAATTTTCTGGAACATTTTTTCTGAACATCTTTAGCATCAACGGTGTGGCCACTGTTGCTCAGTGTTCAGTGCGTGTGGGGTACAACCCCAAATCTTTTGCAACCTTTTCTGCAAATTTTGTGGAACATTTTTTCTGGACATCTTTAGCACCAACGGTGTGGGCATTGTTGCTCTGTGGTCAGTGCGTCTGGCGTATAACCCCAAATCTTTTGCAACAGTTTTTTCAGGACATCTTCATCACCAATTGGACGGTGTGAATAATGTTGCTCAGTGGTTAGTGCGTGCGGCGTACAACCCCAAATTTTCTGCAACCTTTTCTGCAAATTTTCTGGAACATTTTTTCTGGACATCTTTAGCATCAACCGTGTGGCTACTGTTGCTCAGTGTTCAGTGCGTGTGGGCTACAACCCCAAATCTTTTGCAACCGTTTTTTCAGGACATCTTCATCACGAATTGGACGGTGTGGCTAATGTTGCTCTGTGGTTAGTGCGTGCGGCGTACAACCCCAAATTTTCTGCAACCTTTTCTTCAAATTTTCTGGAACATTTTTTCTGGACATCTTTAGCACCAACGGCGTGGCCACTGTCAGTGCGTGTGGAGTCAGTGCGTGTGGGGTACAACCCCAAATCTTTTGCAACCTTTTCTGCAAATTTTGTGGAACATTTTTTCTGAACATCTTTAGCATCAACGGTGTGGCTACTGTTGCTCAGTGTTCAGTGCGTGTTTACTTCAAATTTTCTGTAGCATTTTTTCTGAACATCTTTAGCATCAACGGTGTGGCCACTGTTGCTCAGTGTTCAGTGCGTGTGGGGTACAACCACAAATCTTTTGCAACCGTTTTTTCAGGACATCTTCATCACCAATTGGACGGTGTGAATAATGTTGCTCAGTGGTTAGTGCGTGCGGCGTACAACCCCAAATTTTCTGCAACCTTTTCTGCAAATTTTCTGGAACATTTTTTCTGGACATCTTTAGCATCAACTGTGTGGCTACTGTTGCTCAGTGTTCAGTGCGTGTGGGCTACAACCCCAAATCTTTTGCAACCGTTTTTTCAGGACATCTTCATCACGAATTGGGTGGTGTGGCTAATGTTGCTCAGTGGTTAGTGCGTGCGGCGTACAACCCCAAATTTTCTGCAACCTTTTCTTCAAATTTTCTGGAACATTTTTTCTGGACATCTTTAGCACCAACGGCGTGGCCACTGTCAGTGCGTGTGGGGTCAGTGCGTGTGGGGTACAACCCCAAATCTTTTGCAACCTATTCTGCAAATTTTGTGGAACATTTTTTCTGAACATCTTTAGCACCAACGGCGTGGCCACTGTTGATCAGTGGTCAGTGCGTGTGGGGTACAACCCCAAATCTTTTGCAACCTTTTCTGCAAATTTTGTGGAACATTTTTTCTGAACATCTTTAGCATCAACTGTGTGGCTACTGTTGCTCAGTGTTCAGTGCGTGTGGGGTACAACCCCAAATCTTTTGCAACCTATTCTGCAAATTTTGTGGAACATTTTTTCTGAACATCTTTAGCACCAACGGCGTGGCCACTGTTGCTCAGTGTTCAGTGCGTGTGGGGTACAACCCCAAATCTTTTGCAACCTTTTCTGCAAATTTTGTGGAACATTTTTTCTGAACATCTTTAGCATCAACTGTGTGGCTACTGTTGCTCAGTGTTCAGTGCGTGTGGGCTACAACCCCAAATCTTTTGCAACCGTTTTTTCAGGACATCTTCATCACGAATTGGACGGTGCGGCTAATGTTGCTCAGTGGTTAGTGCGTGCGGCGTACAACCCCAAATTTTCTGCAACCTTTTCTTCAAATTTTCTGGAACATTTTTTCTGGACATCTTTAGCACCAACGGCGTGGCCACTGTCAGTGCGTGTGGGGTCAGTGCGTGTGGGGTACAACCCCAAATCTTTTGCAACCAATTCTGCAAATTTTGTGGAACATTTTTTCTGGACATCTTTAGCAATAACGGTGTGGCAACTGTTGCCCAGTGTTCAGTGCGTGTGGGGTACAACCCCAAATCTTTGGCACCGGTATTTTCAGGGCATCTTTACCACCAATTGGATGGTGTGTACAACTCCAAATCCTTTATTTCAGTAGATCTTTTAGCACCAATTGGACGGTGTGAATAATGTTGCTCAGGGGTTAGTGCCTGCGGCGTACAACCCCAAATTTTCTGCAACCTTTTCTGCAAATTTTCTGGAACATTTTTTCTGAACATCTTTACCATCAACGGTGTGGCCACTGTTGCTCAGTGTTCAGTGCGTGTGGGGTACAACCCCAAATCTTTTGCAACCTTTTCGGCAAATTTTGTGGAACATTTTTTCTGGACATCTTTAGCACCAACGGTGTGGGCATTGTTGCTCTGTGGTCAGTGCGTGTGGCGTACAACCCCAAATCTTTTGCAACAGTTTTTTCAGGACATCTTCATCACCAATTGGACGGTGTGAATAATGTTGCTCAGTGGTTAGTGCGTGCGGCGTACAACCCCAAATTTTCTGCAACCTTTTCTGCAAATTTTCTGGAACATTTTTTCTGGACATCTTTAGCACCAACGGTGTGGCCACTGTTGCTCAGTGTTCAGTGCGTGTGGGGTATAACCCCAAATCTTTTGCAACCTTTTCTGCAAATTTTGTGGAACATTTTTTCTGAACATCTTTAGCATCAACGGTGTGGCTACTGTTGCTCAGTGTTCAGTGCGTGTGGGCTACAACCCCAAATCTTTTGCAACCGTTTTTTCAGGACATCTTCATCACGAATTGGACGGTGTGGCTAATGTTGCTCAGTGGTTAGTGCGTGCGGCGTACAACCCCAAATGTTCTGCAACCTTTTCTTCAAATTTTCTGGAACATTTTTTCTGGACATCTTTAGCACCAACGGCGTGGCCACTGTCAGTGCGTGTGGGGTACAACCCCAAATCTTTCGCAACCTTTTCTGCAAATTTTGTGGAACATTTTTTCTGAACATCTTTAGCATCAACGGTGTGGCTACTGTTGCTCAGTGTTCAGTGCGTGTTTACTACAAATTTTCTGTAGCATTTTTTCTGAACATCTTTAGCATCAACGGTGTGGCCACTGTTGCTCAGTGTTCAGTGCGGGTGGGGTACAACCACAAATCTTTTGCAACCGTTTTTTCAGGACATCTTCATCACCAATTGGACGGTGTGAATAATGTTGCTCAGTGGTTAGTGCGTGTGGCGTACAACCCCAAATTTTCTGCAACCTTTTCTGCAAATTTTCTGGAACATTTTTTCTGGACATCTTTAGCACCAACGGTGTGGCCACTGTTGCTCAGTGTTCAGTGCGTGTGGGTTACAACCCCAAATCTTTTGCAACCTTTTCTGCAAATTTTGTGGAACATTTTTTCTGAACATCTTTAGCATCAACGGTGTGGCTACTGTTGCTCAGTGTTCAGTGCGTGTGGGCTACAACCCCAAATCTTTTGCAACCGTTTTTTCAGGACATCTTCATCACGAATTGGATGGTGTGGCTAATGTTGCTCAGTGGTTAGAGCGTGCGGCGTACAACCCCAAATTTTCTGCAACCTTTTCTTCAAATTTTCTGGAACATTTTTTCTGGACATCTTTAGCACCAACGGCGTGGCCACTGTCAGTGCGTGTGGGGTCAGTGCGTGTGGGGTACAACCCCAAATCTTTTGCAACCTTTTCTGCAAATTTTGTGGAACATTTTTTCTGAACATCTTTAGCATCAACGGTGTGGCTACTGTTGCTCAGTGTTCCGTGCGTGTGGGCTAGAACCCCAAATCTTTTGCAACCGTTTTTTCACGACATCTTCATCACGAATTGGACGGTGCGGCTAATGTTGCTCAGTGGTTAGTGCGTGCGGCGTACAACCCCAAATTTTCTGCAACCTTTTCTTCAAATTTTCTGGAACATTTTTTCTGGACATCTTTAGCACCAACGGCGTGGCCACTGTTGCTCAGTGTTCAGTGCGTGTGGGTTACAACCCCAAATCTTTTGCAACCTTTTCTGCAAATTTTGTGGAACATTTTTTCTGATCATCTTTAGCATCAACGGTGTGGCTACTGTTGCTCAGTGTTCAGTGCGTGTGGGCTAGAACCCCAAAACTTTTGCAACCGTTTTTTCAGGACATCTTCATCACGAATTGGACGGTGCGGCTAATGTTGCTCAGTGGTTAGTGCGTGGGGCGTACAACCCCAAATTTTCTGCAACCTTTTCTTCAAATTTTCTGGAACATTTTTTCTGGACATCTTTAGCACCAACGGCGTGGCCACTGTTGATCAGTGTTCAGTGCGTGTGGGGTACAACCCCAAATCTTTTGCAACCTTTTCTTCAAATTTTCTGGAACATTTTTTCAGGACATCTTTAGCATCAACGGTGTGGCTACTGTTGCTCAGTGTTCAGTGCGTGTGGGCTACAACCCCAAATCTTTTGCAACCGTTTTTTCAGGACATCTTCATCACGAATTGGACGGTGATGAATAATGTTGCTCAGTGGTTAGTGCGTGCGGCGTACAACCCCAAATTTTCTGCAACCTTTTCTGCAAATTTTCTGGAACATTTTTTCTGAACATCTTTAGCATCAACGGTGTGGCTACTGTTGCTCAGTGTTCAGTGCGTGTGGGCTACAACCCCAAATCTTTTGCAACCGTTTTTTCAGGACATCTTCATCACGAATTGGACGGTGTGGCTAATGTTGCTCAGTGGTTAGTGCGTGCGGCGTACAACCCCAAATTTTCTGCAACATTTTCTTCAAATTTTCTGGAACATTTTTTCTGTACATCTTTAGCAGCAACGGCGTGGCCACTGTCAGTGCGTGTGGGGTCAGTGCGTGTGGGGTACAACCCCAAATCTTTTGCAACCTTTTCTGCAAATTTTCTGGAGCATTTTTTCTGAACATCTTTAGCATCAACGGTGTGGCCACTGTTGCTCAGCGTTCATTGCGTGTGGGGTACAACCACAAATCTTTTGCAACCGTTTTTTCAGGACATCTTCATCACCAATTGGACGGCGTGAATAATGTTGGTCAGTGGTTAGTGCGTGCGGCGTACAACCCCAAATTTTCTGCAACCTTTTCTGCAAATTTTCTGGAACATTTTTTCTGAACATCTTTAGCATCAACGGTGTGGCTACTGTTGCTCAGTGTTCAGTGCGTGTGGGCTACAACCCCAAATCTTTTGCAACCGTTTTTTCAGGACATCTTCATCACGAATTGGACGGTGTGGCTAATGTTGCTCAGTGGTTAGTGCGTGCGGCGTACAACCCCAAATTGTCTGCAACATTTTCTTCAAATTTTCTGGAACATTTTTTCTGGACATCTTTAGCAGCAACGGCGTGGCCACTGTCAGTGCGTGTGGGGTACAACCCCAAATCTTTTGCAACCTTTTCTGCAAATTTCGTGGAACATTTTTTCTGAACATCTTTAGTATCAACGGTGTGGCTACTGTTGCTCAGTGTTCAGTGCGTGTGGGCTACAACCCCAAATATTTTGCAACCGTTTTTTCAGGACATCTTCATCACGAATTGGACGGTGATGAATAATGTTGCTCAGTGGTTAGTGCGTGCGGCGTACAACCCCAAATTTTCTGCAACCTTTTCTTCAAATTTTCTGGAACATTTTTTCTGGACATCTTTAGCACCAACGGCGTGGCCACTGTTGCTCAGTGTTCAGTGCGTGTGGGGTACAACCCCAAATCTTTTGCAACCTTTTCTGCAAATTTTCTGGAGCATTTTTTCTGAACATCTTTAGCATCAACGGTGTGGCTACTGTTGCTCAGTGTTCAGTGCGTGTGGGCTACAACCCCAAATCTTTTGCAACCGTTTTTTCAGGACATCTTCATCACGAATTGGACGGTGATGAATAATGTTGCTCAGTGGTTAGTGCGTGCGGCGTACAACCCCAAATTTTCTGCAACCTTTTCTGCAAATTTTCTGGAACATTTTTCTGAACATCTTTAGCATCAACGGTGTGGCTACTGTTGCTCAGTGTTCAGTGCGTGTGGGCTACAACCCCAAATCTTTTGCAACCGTTTTTTCAGGACATCTTCATCACGAATTGGACGGTGTGGCTAATGTTGCTCAGTGGTTAGTGCGTGCGGCGTACAACCCCAAATTTTCTGCAACCTTTTCTGCAAATTTTCTGGAACATTTTTTCTGAACATCTTTAGCATCAACGGTGTGGCTACTGTTGCTCAGTGTTCAGTGCGTGTGGGCTACAACCCCAAATCTTTTGCAACCGTTTTTTCAGGACATCTTCATCACGAATTGGATGGTGTGGCTAATGTTGGTCAGTGGTTAGTGCGTGCGGCGTACAACCCCAAATTTTCTGCAACCTTTTCTGCAAATTTTCTGGAACATTTTTTCTGAACATCTTTAGCATCAACGGTGTGGCTACTGTTGCTCAGTGTTCAGTGCGTGTGGGCTACAACCCCAAATCTTTTGCAACCGTTTTTTCAGGACATCTTCATCACGAATTGGACGGTGTGGCTAATGTTGCTCAGTGGTTAGTGCGTGCGGCGTACAACCCCAAATTGTCTGCAACATTTTCTTCAAATTTTCTGGAACATTTTTTCTGGACATCTTTAGCAGCAACGGCGTGGTCACTGTCAGTGCGTGTGGGGTACAACCCCAAATCTTTTGCAACCTTTTCTGCAAATTTTGTGGAACATTTTTTCTGAACATCTTTAGCATCAACGGTGTGGCTACTGTTGCTCAGTGTTCAGTGCGTGTGGGCTACAACCCCAAATCTTTTGCAACCTTTTCTGCAAATTTTGTGGAACATTTTTTCTGGACATCTTTAGCAATAACGGTGTGGCAACTGTTGCCCAGTGTTCAGTGCGTGTGGGGTAAAACCCCAAATCTTTTGCAACCGGTTTTTCAGGACATCCTTACCACCAATTCGACGGTGTGGCCACTGTTGCACAGTGTTCAGTTTGTGAGGCGTACAACTCCAAATCCTTTTTTTTCAGTAGATCTTTTAGCTTCAATTAAATGGTGTGGCCACTGTTACCAAATCTTCTAAAATTTTTTTTTCTGGAGATCTTTTATCTTCTGCAACCTTTTCTGCAAATTTTGTGGAACATTTTTTCTGAACATCTTTAGCACCAACCGTGTGGCCACTGTTGCTCAGTGTTCAGTGCGTGTCGGGTACAATCCCAAATCTTTGGCACCGGTATTTTCAGGGCATCTTTACCACCAATTGGATGGTGTGTACAACTCCAAATCCTTTATTTCAGTAGATCTTTTAGCACCAATTGGACGGTGTGAATAATGTTGCTCAGGGGCTAGTGCCTGCGGCGTACAACCCCAAAATTTCTGCAACCTTTTCTGCAAATTTTCTGGAACATTTTTTCTGAACATCTTTAGCATCAACGGTGTGGCCACTGTTGCTCAGTGTTCAGTGCGTGTGGGGTACAACCCCAAATCTGTTGCAACCTTTTCTGCAAATTTTGTGGAACATTTTTTCTGGACATCTTTAGCACCAACGGTGTGGGCATTGTTGCTCTGTGGTCAGTGCGTCTGGCGTATAACCCCAAATCTTTTGCAACAGTTTTTTCAGGACATCTTCATCACCAATTGGACGGTGTGAATAATGTTGCTCAGTGGTTAGTGCGTGCGGCGTACAACCCCAAATTTTCTGCAACCTTTTCTGCAAATTTTCTGGAACATTTTTTCTGGACATCTTTAGCATCAACGGTGTGGCTACTGTTGCTCAGTGTTCAGTGCGTGTGGGCTACAACCCCAAATCTTTTGCAACCGTTTTTTCAGGACATCTTCATCACGAATTGGACGGTGTGGCTAATGTTGCTCTGTGGTTAGTGCGTGCGGCGTACAACCCCAAATTTTCTGCAACCTTTTCTTCAAATTTTCTGGAACATTTTTTCTGGACATCTTTAGCACCAACGGCGTGGCCACTGTCAGTGCGTGTGGAGTCAGTGCGTGTGGGGTACAACCCCAAATCTTTTGCAACCTTTTCTGCAAATTTTGTGGAACATTTTTTCTGAACATCTTTAGCATCAACGGTGTGGCTACTGTTGCTCAGTGTTCAGTGCGTGTTTACTTCAAATTTTCTGTAGCATTTTTTCTGAACATCTTTAGCATCAACGGTGTGGCCACTGTTGCTCAGTGTTCAGTGCGTGTGGGGTACAACCACAAATCTTTTGCAACCGTTTTTTCAGGACATCTTCATCACCAATTGGACGGTGTGAATAATGTTGCTCAGTGGTTAGTGCGTGCGGCGTACAACCCCAAATTTTCTGCAACCTTTTCTGCAAATTTTCTGGAACATTTTTTCTGGACATCTTTAGCATCAACTGTGTGGCTACTGTTGCTCAGTGTTCAGTGCGTGTGGGCTACAACCCCAAATCTTTTGCAACCGTTTTTTCAGGACATCTTCATCACGAATTGGGTGGTGTGGCTAATGTTGCTCAGTGGTTAGTGCGTGCGGCGTACAACCCCAAATTTTCTGCAACCTTTTCTTCAAATTTTCTGGAACATTTTTTCTGGACATCTTTAGCACCAACGGCGTGGCCACTGTCAGTGCGTGTGGGGTCAGTGCGTGTGGGGTACAACCCCAAATCTTTTGCAACCTATTCTGCAAATTTTGTGGAACATTTTTTCTGAACATCTTTAGCACCAACGGCGTGGCCACTGTTGATCAGTGGTCAGTGCGTGTGGGGTACAACCCCAAATCTTTTGCAACCTTTTCTGCAAATTTTGTGGAACATTTTTTCTGAACATCTTTAGCATCAACTGTGTGGCTACTGTTGCTCAGTGTTCAGTGCGTGTGGGGTACAACCCCAAATCTTTTGCAACCTATTCTGCAAATTTTGTGGAACATTTTTTCTGAACATCTTTAGCACCAACGGCGTGGCCACTGTTGCTCAGTGTTCAGTGCGTGTGGGGTACAACCCCAAATCTTTTGCAACCTTTTCTGCAAATTTTGTGGAACATTTTTTCTGAACATCTTTAGCATCAACTGTGTGGCTACTGTTGCTCAGTGTTCAGTGCGTGTGGGCTACAACCCCAAATCTTTTGCAACCGTTTTTTCAGGACATCTTCATCACGAATTGGACGGTGCGGCTAATGTTGCTCAGTGGTTAGTGCGTGCGGCGTACAACCCCAAATTTTCTGCAACCTTTTCTTCAAATTTTCTGGAACATTTTTTCTGGACATCTTTAGCACCAACGGCGTGGCCACTGTCAGTGCGTGTGGGGTCAGTGCGTGTGGGGTACAACCCCAAATCTTTTGCAACCAATTCTGCAAATTTTGTGGAACATTTTTTCTGGACATCTTTAGCAATAACGGTGTGGCAACTGTTGCCCAGTGTTCAGTGCGTGTGGGGTACAACCCCAAATCTTTGGCACCGGTATTTTCAGGGCATCTTTACCACCAATTGGATGGTGTGTACAACTCCAAATCCTTTATTTCAGTAGATCTTTTAGCACCAATTGGACGGTGTGAATAATGTTGCTCAGGGGTTAGTGCCTGCGGCGTACAACCCCAAATTTTCTGCAACCTTTTCTGCAAATTTTCTGGAACATTTTTTCTGAACATCTTTACCATCAACGGTGTGGCCACTGTTGCTCAGTGTTCAGTGCGTGTGGGGTACAACCCCAAATCTTTTGCAACCTTTTCGGCAAATTTTGTGGAACATTTTTTCTGGACATCTTTAGCACCAACGGTGTGGGCATTGTTGCTCTGTGGTCAGTGCGTGTGGCGTACAACCCCAAATCTTTTGCAACAGTTTTTTCAGGACATCTTCATCACCAATTGGACGGTGTGAATAATGTTGCTCAGTGGTTAGTGCGTGCGGCGTACAACCCCAAATTTTCTGCAACCTTTTCTGCAAATTTTCTGGAACATTTTTTCTGGACATCTTTAGCACCAACGGTGTGGCCACTGTTGCTCAGTGTTCAGTGCGTGTGGGGTATAACCCCAAATCTTTTGCAACCTTTTCTGCAAATTTTGTGGAACATTTTTTCTGAACATCTTTAGCATCAACGGTGTGGCTACTGTTGCTCAGTGTTCAGTGCGTGTGGGCTACAACCCCAAATCTTTTGCAACCGTTTTTTCAGGACATCTTCATCACGAATTGGACGGTGTGGCTAATGTTGCTCAGTGGTTAGTGCGTGCGGCGTACAACCCCAAATGTTCTGCAACCTTTTCTTCAAATTTTCTGGAACATTTTTTCTGGACATCTTTAGCACCAACGGCGTGGCCACTGTCAGTGCGTGTGGGGTACAACCCCAAATCTTTCGCAACCTTTTCTGCAAATTTTGTGGAACATTTTTTCTGAACATCTTTAGCATCAACGGTGTGGCTACTGTTGCTCAGTGTTCAGTGCGTGTTTACTACAAATTTTCTGTAGCATTTTTTCTGAACATCTTTAGCATCAACGGTGTGGCCACTGTTGCTCAGTGTTCAGTGCGGGTGGGGTACAACCACAAATCTTTTGCAACCGTTTTTTCAGGACATCTTCATCACCAATTGGACGGTGTGAATAATGTTGCTCAGTGGTTAGTGCGTGTGGCGTACAACCCCAAATTTTCTGCAACCTTTTCTGCAAATTTTCTGGAACATTTTTTCTGGACATCTTTAGCACCAACGGTGTGGCCACTGTTGCTCAGTGTTCAGTGCGTGTGGGTTACAACCCCAAATCTTTTGCAACCTTTTCTGCAAATTTTGTGGAACATTTTTTCTGAAAATCTTTAGCATCAACGGTGTGGCTACTGTTGCTCAGTGTTCAGTGCGTGTGGGCTACAACCCCAAATCTTTTGCAACCGTTTTTTCAGGACATCTTCATCACGAATTGGATGGTGTGGCTAATGTTGCTCAGTGGTTAGAGCGTGCGGCGTACAACCCCAAATTTTCTGCAACCTTTTCTTCAAATTTTCTGGAACATTTTTTCTGGACATCTTTAGCACCAACGGCGTGGCCACTGTCAGTGCGTGTGGGGTCAGTGCGTGTGGGGTACAACCCCAAATCTTTTGCAACCTTTTCTGCAAATTTTGTGGAACATTTTTTCTGAACATCTTTAGCATCAACGGTGTGGCTACTGTTGCTCAGTGTTCCGTGCGTGTGGGCTAGAACCCCAAATCTTTTGCAACCGTTTTTTCACGACATCTTCATCACGAATTGGACGGTGCGGCTAATGTTGCTCAGTGGTTAGTGCGTGCGGCGTACAACCCCAAATTTTCTGCAACCTTTTCTTCAAATTTTCTGGAACATTTTTTCTGGACATCTTTAGCACCAACGGCGTGGCCACTGTTGCTCAGTGTTCAGTGCGTGTGGGTTACAACCCCAAATCTTTTGCAACCTTTTCTGCAAATTTTGTGGAACATTTTTTCTGATCATCTTTAGCATCAACGGTGTGGCTACTGTTGCTCAGTGTTCAGTGCGTGTGGGCTAGAACCCCAAATCTTTTGCAACCGTTTTTTCAGGACATCTTCATCACGAATTGGACGGTGCGGCTAATGTTGCTCAGTGGTTAGTGCGTGGGGCGTACAACCCCAAATTTTCTGCAACCTTTTCTTCAAATTTTCTGGAACATTTTTTCTGGACATCTTTAGCACCAACGGCGTGGCCACTGTTGATCAGTGTTCAGTGCGTGTGGGGTACAACCCCAAATCTTTTGCAACCTTTTCTTCAAATTTTCTGGAACATTTTTTCAGGACATCTTTAGCATCAACGGTGTGGCTACTGTTGCTCAGTGTTCAGTGCGTGTGGGCTACAACCCCAAATCTTTTGCAACCGTTTTTTCAGGACATCTTCATCACGAATTGGACGGTGATGAATAATGTTGCTCAGTGGTTAGTGCGTGCGGCGTACAACCCCAAATTTTCTGCAACCTTTTCTGCAAATTTTCTGGAACATTTTTTCTGAACATCTTTAGCATCAACGGTGTGGCTACTGTTGCTCAGTGTTCAGTGCGTGTGGGCTACAACCCCAAATCTTTTGCAACCGTTTTTTCAGGACATCTTCATCACGAATTGGACGGTGTGGCTAATGTTGCTCAGTGGTTAGTGCGTGCGGCGTACAACCCCAAATTTTCTGCAACATTTTCTTCAAATTTTCTGGAACATTTTTTCTGTACATCTTTAGCAGCAACGGCGTGGCCACTGTCAGTGCGTGTGGGGTCAGTGCGTGTGGGGTACAACCCCAAATCTTTTGCAACCTTTTCTGCAAATTTTCTGGAGCATTTTTTCTGAACATCTTTAGCATCAACGGTGTGGCCACTGTTGCTCAGCGTTCATTGCGTGTGGGGTACAACCACAAATCTTTTGCAACCGTTTTTTCAGGACATCTTCATCACCAATTGGACGGCGTGAATAATGTTGGTCAGTGGTTAGTGCGTGCGGCGTACAACCCCAAATTTTCTGCAACCTTTTCTGCAAATTTTCTGGAACATTTTTTCTGAACATCTTTAGCATCAACGGTGTGGCTACTGTTGCTCAGTGTTCAGTGCGTGTGGGCTACAACCCCAAATCTTTTGCAACCGTTTTTTCAGGACATCTTCATCACGAATTGGACGGTGTGGCTAATGTTGCTCAGTGGTTAGTGCGTGCGGCGTACAACCCCAAATTGTCTGCAACATTTTCTTCAAATTTTCTGGAACATTTTTTCTGGACATCTTTAGCAGCAACGGCGTGGCCACTGTCAGTGCGTGTGGGGTACAACCCCAAATCTTTTGCAACCTTTTCTGCAAATTTCGTGGAACATTTTTTCTGAACATCTTTAGTATCAACGGTGTGGCTACTGTTGCTCAGTGTTCAGTGCGTGTGGGCTACAACCCCAAATATTTTGCAACCGTTTTTTCAGGACATCTTCATCACGAATTGGACGGTGATGAATAATGTTGCTCAGTGGTTAGTGCGTGCGGCGTACAACCCCAAATTTTCTGCAACCTTTTCTTCAAATTTTCTGGAACATTTTTTCTGGACATCTTTAGCACCAACGGCGTGGCCACTGTTGCTCAGTGTTCAGTGCGTGTGGGGTACAACCCCAAATCTTTTGCAACCTTTTCTGCAAATTTTCTGGAGCATTTTTTCTGAACATCTTTAGCATCAACGGTGTGGCTACTGTTGCTCAGTGTTCAGTGCGTGTGGGCTACAACCCCAAATCTTTTGCAACCGTTTTTTCAGGACATCTTCATCACGAATTGGACGGTGATGAATAATGTTGCTCAGTGGTTAGTGCGTGCGGCGTACAACCCCAAATTTTCTGCAACCTTTTCTGCAAATTTTCTGGAACATTTTTCTGAACATCTTTAGCATCAACGGTGTGGCTACTGTTGCTCAGTGTTCAGTGCGTGTGGGCTACAACCCCAAATCTTTTGCAACCGTTTTTTCAGGACATCTTCATCACGAATTGGACGGTGTGGCTAATGTTGCTCAGTGGTTAGTGCGTGCGGCGTACAACCCCAAATTTTCTGCAACCTTTTCTGCAAATTTTCTGGAACATTTTTTCTGAACATCTTTAGCATCAACGGTGTGGCTACTGTTGCTCAGTGTTCAGTGCGTGTGGGCTACAACCCCAAATCTTTTGCAACCGTTTTTTCAGGACATCTTCATCACGAATTGGATGGTGTGGCTAATGTTGGTCAGTGGTTAGTGCGTGCGGCGTACAACCCCAAATTTTCTGCAACCTTTTCTGCAAATTTTCTGGAACATTTTTTCTGAACATCTTTAGCATCAACGGTGTGGCTACTGTTGCTCAGTGTTCAGTGCGTGTGGGCTACAACCCCAAATCTTTTGCAACCGTTTTTTCAGGACATCTTCATCACGAATTGGACGGTGTGGCTAATGTTGCTCAGTGGTTAGTGCGTGCGGCGTACAACCCCAAATTGTCTGCAACATTTTCTTCAAATTTTCTGGAACATTTTTTCTGGACATCTTTAGCAGCAACGGCGTGGTCACTGTCAGTGCGTGTGGGGTACAACCCCAAATCTTTTGCAACCTTTTCTGCAAATTTTGTGGAACATTTTTTCTGAACATCTTTAGCATCAACGGTGTGGCTACTGTTGCTCAGTGTTCAGTGCGTGTGGGGTACAACCCCAAATCTTTTGCAACCTTTTCTGCAAATTTTGTGGAACATTTTTTCTGAACATCTTTAGCATCAACGGTGTGGCTACTGTTGCTCAGTGTTCAGTGCGTGTTTACTACAAATTTTCTGTAGCATTTTTTCTGAACATCTTTAGCATCAACGGTGTGGCCACTGTTGCTCAGTGTTCAGTGCGTATGGGGTACAACCACAAATCTTTTGCAACCGTTTTTTCAGGACATCTTCTTCATTAATTGGACGGTGTGAATAATGTTGCTCAGTGGTTAGTGCGTGTGGCGTACAACCCCAAATTTTCTGCAACCTTTTCTGCAAATTTTCTGGAACATTTTTTCTGGACATCTTTAGCACCAACGGTGTGGCCACTGTTGCTCAGTGTTCAGTGCGTGTGGGTTACAACCCCAAATCTTTTGCAACCTTTTCTGCAAATTTTGTGGAACATTTTTTCTGAACATCTTTAGCATCAACGGTGTGGCTACTGTTGCTCAGTGTTCAGTGCGTGTGGGCTACAACCCCAAATCTTTTGCAACCGTTTTTTCAGGACATCTTCATCACGAATTGGATGGTGTGGCTAATGTTGCTCAGTGGTTAGTGCGTGCGGCGTACAACCCCAAATATTCTGCAACCTTTTCTGCATATTTTCTGGAACATTTTTTCTGGACATCTTTAGCACCAACGGCGTGGCCACTGTCAGTGCGTGTGGGGTCAGTGCGTGTGGGGTACAACCCCAAATCTTTTGCAACCTTTTCTGCAAATTTTGTGGAACATTTTTTCTGAACATCTTTAGCATCAACGGTGTGGCTACTGTTGCTCAGTGTTCAGTGCGTGTGGGCTAGAACCCCAAATCTTTTGCAACCGTTTTTTCAGGACATCTTCATCACGAATTGGACGGTGCGGCTAATGTTGCTCAGTGGTTAGTGCGTGCGGCGTACAACCCCAAATTTTCTGCAACCTTTTCTTCAAATTTTCTGGAACATTTTTTCTGGACATCTTTAGCACCAACGGCGTGGCCACTGTTGCTCAGTGTTCAGTGCGTGTGGGTTACAACCCCAAATCTTTTGCAACCTTTTCTGCAAATTTTGTGGAACATTTTTTCTGATCATCTTTAGCATCAACGGTGTGGCTACTGTTGCTCAGTGTTCAGTGCGTGTGGGCTAGAACCCCAAATCTTTTGCAACCGTTTTTTCAGGACATCTTCATCACGAATTGGACGGTGTGGCTAATGTTGCTCAGTGGTTAGTGCGTGCGGCGTACAACCCCAAATTGTCTGCAACATTTTCTTCAAATTTTCTGGAACATTTTTTCTGGACATCTTTAGCAGCAACGGCGTGGCCACTGTCAGTGCGTGTGGGGTACAACCCCAAATCTTTTGCAACCTTTTCTGCAAATTTTGTGGAACATTTTTTCTGAGCATCTTTAGCATCAACGGTGTGGCTACTGTTGCTCAGTGTTCAGTGCGTGTGGGCTACAACCCCAAATCTTTTGCAACCGTTTTTTCAGGACATCTTCATCACGAATTGGACGGTGTGGCTAATGTTGCTCAGTGGTTAGTGCGTGCGGCGTACAACCCCAAATTTTCTGCAACCTTTTCTTCAAATTTTCTGGAACATTTTTTCTGGACATCTTTAGCACCAACGGCGTGGCCACTGTTGCTCAGTGTTCAGTGCGTGTGGGTTACAACCCCAAATCTTTTGCAACCTTTTCTGCAAATTTTGTGGAACATTTTTTCTGATCATCTTTAGCATAAACGGTGTGGCTACTGTTGCTCAGTGTTCAGTGCGTGTGGGCTAGAACCCCAAATCTTTTGCAACCGTTTTTTCAGGACATCTTCATCACGAATTGGACGGTGCGGCTAATGTTGCTCAGTGGTTAGTGCGTGCGGCGTACAACCCCAAATTTTCTGCAAAGTTTTCTTCAAATTTTCTGGAACATTTTTTCTGGACATCTTTAGCACCAACGGCGTGGCCACTGTTGATCAGTGGTCAGTGCGTGTGGGGTACAACCCCAAATCTTTTGCAACCTTTTCTTCAAATTTTCTGGAACATTTTTTCTGGACATCTTTAGCATCAACGGTGTGGCTACTGTTGCTCAGTGTTCAGTGCGTGTGGGCTACAACCCCAAATCTTTTGCAACCGTTTTTTCAGGACATCTTCATCACGAATTGGACGGTGATGAATAATGTTGCTCAGTGGTTAGTGCGTGCGGCGTACAACCCCAAATTTTCTGCAACCTTTTCTGCAAAATTTCTGGAACATTTTTTCTGAACATCTTTAGCATCAACGGTGTGGCTACTGTTGCTCAGTGTTCAGTGCGTGTGGGCTACAACCCCAAATCTTTTGCAACCGTTTTTTCAGGACATCTTCATCACGAATTGGACGGTGTGGCTAATGTTGCTCAGTGGTTAGTGCGTGCGGCGTACAACCCCAAATTTTCTGCAACATTTTCTTCAAATTTTCTGGAACATTTTTTCTGTACATCTTTAGCAGCAACGGCGTGGCCACTGTCAGTGCGTGTGGGGTCAGTGCGTGTGGGGTACAACCCCAAATATTTTGCAACCTTTTCTGCAAATTTTCTGGAGCATTTTTTCTGAACATCTTTAGCATCAACGGTGTGGCCACTGTTGCTCAGTGTTCATTGCGTGTGGGGTACAACCACAAATCTTTTGCAACCGTTTTTTCAGGACATCTTCATCACCAATTGGACGGCGTGAATAATGTTGGTCAGTGGTTAGTGCGTGCGGCGTACAACCCCAAATTTTCAGCAACCTTTTCTGCAAATTTTCTAGAACATTTTTTCTGAACATCTTTAGCATCAACGGTGTGGCTACTGTTGCTCAGTGTTCAGTGCGTGTGGGCTACAACCCCAAATCTTTTGCAACCGTTTTTTCAGGACATCTTCATCACGAATTGGACGGTGTGGCTAATGTTGCTCAGTGGTTAGTGCGTGCGGCGTACAACCCCAAATTGTCTGCAACATTTTCTTCAAATTTTCTGGAACATTTTTTTTGGACATCTTTAGCAGCAACGGCGTGGCCACTGTCAGTGCGTGTGGGGTACAACCCCAAATCTGTTGCAACCTTTTCTTCAAATTTTCTGGAATATTTTTTCTGAACATCTTTAGCATCAACGGTGTGGCTACTGTTGCTCAGTGTTCAGTGCGTGTGGGCTACAACCCCAAATCTTTTGCAACCGTTTTTTCAGGACATCTTCATCACGAATTGGACGGTGATGAATAATGTTGCTCAGTGGTTAGTGCGTGCGGCGTACAACCCCAAATTTTCTGCAACCTTTTCTTCAAATTTTCTGGAACATTTTTTCTGGACATCTTTAGCACCAACGGCGTGGCCACTGTTGCTCAGTGTTCAGTGCGTGTGGGGTACAACCCCAAATCTTTTGCAACCTTTTCTGCAAATTTTCTGGAGCATTTTTTCTGAACATCTTTAGCATCAACGGTGTGGCTACTGTTGCTCAGTGTTCAGTGCGTGTGGGCTACAACCCCAAATATTTTGCAACCGTTTTTTCAGGACATCTTCATCACGAATTGGACGGTGATGAATAATGTTGCTCAGTGGTTAGTGCGTGCGGCGTACAACCCCAAATTTTCTGCAACCTTTTCTGGAAATTTTCTGGAACATTTTTCTGAACATCTTTAGCATCAACGGTGTGGCTACTGTTGCTCAGTGTTCAGTGCGTGTGGGCTACAACCCCAAATCTTTTGCAACCGTTTTTTCAGGACATCTTCATCACGAATTGGACGGTGTGGCTAATGTTGCTCAGTGGTTAGTGCGTGCGGCGTACAACCCCAAATTTTCTGCAACCTTTTCTGCAAATTTTCTGGAACATTTTTTCTGAACATCTTTAGCATCAACGGTGTGGCTACTGTTGCTCAGTGTTCAGTGCGTGTGGGCTACAACCCCAAATCTTTTGCAACCGTTTTTTCAGGACATCTTCATCACGAATTGGACGGTGTGGCCAATGTCGCTCAGTGGTTAGTGCGTACGGCGTATAACCCCAAATCTTCTGCAACCTTTACTACAAATTTTCTGGAGCATTTTTTCTGAACATCTTTAGCATCAACGGTGTGGCCACTGTTGCTCAGTGTTCATTGCGTGTGGGGTACAACCACAAATCTTTTGCAACCGTTTTTTCAGGACATTTTCATCACCAATTGGACGGCGTGAATAATGTTGCTCAGTGGTTAGTGCGTGCGGCGTACAACCCCAAATTATCTGCAACCTTTTCTGCAAATTTTCTGGAGCATTTTTTCTGAACATCTTTAGCATCAACGGTGTGGCTACTGTTGCTCAGTGTTCAGTGCGTGTGGGCTACAACCCCAAATCTTTTGCAACCGTTTTTTCAGGACATCTTCATCACGAATTGGACAGTGTGGCTAATGTTGCTCAGTGGTTAGTGCGTGCGGCGTACAACCCCAAATTTTCTGCAACATTTTCTTCAAATTTTCTGGAACATTTTTTCTGGACATCTTTAGCAGCAACGGCGTGGCCACTGTCAGTGCATGTGGGGTCAGTGCGTGTGGGGTCAGTGCGTGTGGGGTACAACCCCAAATCTTTTGCAACCTTTTCTGCAAATTTTGTGGACATCTTTAGCACCAACGGCGTGGCCACTGTTGATCAGTGGTCAGTGCGTGTGGGGTACAACCCCAAATCTCTGTGGTCAGTGCGCTCGGCGCACTTCACAAAATTTTCTAAAATTCTTGTTTCTGGAGATCTTTTACCACCAATTGGACGGTGTGGCTAATGCTGCTCAGTGGTTAGTGCGTGCGGCGTACAACCCCAAATTTTCTGCAACGTTTTCTTCAAATTTTCTGGAACATATTTTCTGGACATCTTTAGCACCAACGGCGTGGCCACTGTTGATCAGTGGTCAGTCCGTGTGAGGTACAACCCCAAATCTTTGGCCCCGGTATTTTCAGGGCATCTTTACCACCAATTGGATGGTGTGTACAACTCCAAATCCTTTTTTTCAGTAGATCTTTTATAATCAATTGGATGGTGTGGCCACTGTTATTCTGTGGTCAGTGCGCTCGGCGCACTTCACAAAATTTTCTAAAATTCTTGTTTCTGGAGATCTTTTACCACCAATTGGACGGTGTGGCTAATGTTGCTCAGTGGTTAGTGCGTGCGGCGTACAACCCAAATTTTCTGCAACCTTTTCTTCAAATTTTCTCGAACATTTTTTCTGAACATCTTTAGCATCAACGGTGTGGCCACTGTTGCTCAGTGTTCAGTGCGTGTGGGCTACAACCCCAAATCTTTTGCAACCTTTTCTGCAAATTTTGCAACCTTTTCTGCAAATTTTGTGGAACATTTTTTCTGAACATCTTTAGCACCAACGGTGTGGCCACTGTTGCTCAGTGTTCAGTGCGTGTGGGGTACAACCCCAAATCTTTTGCAACCTTTTCTGCAAATTTTCTGGAGCATTTTTTCTGAACATCTTTAGCATCAACGGTGTGGCTACTGTTGCTCAGTGTTCAGTGCGTGTGGGCTACAACCCCAAATATTTTGCAACCGTTTTTTCAGGACATCTTCATCACGAATTGGACGGTGATGAATAATGTTGCTCAGTGGTTAGTGCGTGCGGCGTACAACCCCAAATTGTCTGCAACATTTTCTTCAAATTTTCTGGAACATTTTTTTTGGACATCTTTAGCAGCAACGGCGTGGCCACTGTCAGTGCGTGTGGGGTACAACCCCAAATCTGTTGCAACCTTTTCTTCAAATTTTCTGGAATATTTTTTCTGAACATCTTTAGCATCAACGGTGTGGCTACTGTTGCTCAGTGTTCAGTGCGTGTGGGCTACAACCCCAAATCTTTTGCAACCGTTTTTTCAGGACATCTTCATCACGAATTGGACGGTGATGAATAATGTTGCTCAGTGGTTAGTGCGTGCGGCGTACAACCCCAAATTTTCTGCAACCTTTTCT
Source organism: Xylota segnis (assembly GCA_963583995.1). Classification (NCBI taxonomy): domain Eukaryota; kingdom Metazoa; phylum Arthropoda; class Insecta; order Diptera; family Syrphidae; genus Xylota; species Xylota segnis. Next base: position 101,351,793 of record OY757236.1, on the reverse strand, counting down.
TCAAATTTTCTGGAACATTTTTTCTGGACATCTTTAGCACCAACGGCGTGGCCACTGTTGCTCAGTGTTCAGTGCGTGTGGGGTACAACCCCAAATCTTTTGCAACCTTTTCTGCAAATTTTCTGGAGCATTTTTTCTGAACATCTTTAGCATCAACGGTGTGGCTACTGTTGCTCAGTGTTCAGTGCGTGTGGGCTACAACCCCAAATATTTTGCAACCGTTTTTTCAGGACATCTTCATCACGAATTGGACGGTGATGAATAATGTTGCTCAGTGGTTAGTGCGTGCGGCGTACAACCCCAAATTTTCTGCAACCTTTTCTGGAAATTTTCTGGAACATTTTTCTGAACATCTTTAGCATCAACGGTGTGGCTACTGTTGCTCAGTGTTCAGTGCGTGTGGGCTACAACCCCAAATCTTTTGCAACCGTTTTTTCAGGACATCTTCATCACGAATTGGACGGTGTGGCTAATGTTGCTCAGTGGTTAGTGCGTGCGGCGTACAACCCCAAATTTTCTGCAACCTTTTCTGCAAATTTTCTGGAACATTTTTTCTGAACATCTTTAGCATCAACGGTGTGGCTACTGTTGCTCAGTGTTTAGTGCGTGTGGGCTACAACCCCAAATCTTTTGCAACCGTTTTTTCAGGACATCTTCATCACGAATTGGACGGTGTGGCCAATGTCGCTCAGTGGTTAGTGCGTACGGCGTATAACCCCAAATCTTCTGCAACCTTTACTACAAATTTTCTGGAGCATTTTTTCTGAACATCTTTAGCATCAACGGTGTGGCCACTGTTGCTCAGTGTTCATTGCGTGTGGGGTACAACCACAAATCTTTTGCAACCGTTTTTTCAGGACATCTTCATCACCAATTGGACGGCGTGAATAATGTTGCTCAGTGGTTAGTGCGTGCGGCGTACAACCCCAAATTATCTGCAACCTTTTCTGCAAATTTTCTGGAGCATTTTTTCTGAACATCTTTAGCATCAACGGTGTGGCTACTGTTGCTCAGTGTTCAGTGCGTGTGGGCTACAACCCCAAATCTTTTGCAACCGTTTTTTCAGGACATCTTCATCACGAATTGGACGGTGTGGCTAATGTTGCTCAGTGGTTAGTGCGTGCGGCGTACAACCCCAAATTTTCTGCAACATTTTCTTCAAATTTTCTGGAACATTTTTTCTGGACATCTTTAGCAGCAACGGCGTGGCCACTGTCAGTGCGTGTGGGGTCAGTGCGTGTGGGGTACAACCCCAAATCTTTTGCAACCTTTTCTGCAAATTTTGTGGACATCTTTAGCACCAACGGCGTGGCCACTGTTGATCAGTGGTCAGTGCGTGTGGGGTACAACCCCAAATCTCTGTGGTCAGTGCGCTCGGCGCACTTCACAAAATTTTCTAAAATTCTTGTTTCTGGAGATCTTTTACCACCAATTGGACGGTGTGGCTAATGCTGCTCAGTGGTTAGTGCGTGCGGCGTACAACCCCAAATTTTCTGCAACGTTTTCTTCAAATTTTCTGGAACATATTTTCTGGACATCTTTAGCACCAACGGCGTGGCCACTGTTGATCAGTGGTCAGTCCGTGTGAGGTACAACCCCAAATCTTTGGCCCCGGTATTTTCAGGGCATCTTTACCACCAATTGGATGGTGTGTACAACTCCAAATCCTTTTTTTCAGTAGATCTTTTATAATCAATTGGATGGTGTGGCCACTGTTATTCTGTGGTCAGTGCGCTCGGCGCACTTCACAAAATTTTCTAAAATTCTTGTTTCTGGAGATCTTTTACCACCAATTGGACGGTGTGGCTAATGTTGCTCAGTGGTTAGTGCGTGCGGCGTACAACCCAAATTTTCTGCAACCTTTTCTTCAAATTTTCTCGAACATTTTTTCTGAACATCTTTAGCATCAACGGTGTGGCCACTGTTGCTCAGTGTTCAGTGCGTGTGGGCTACAACCCCAAATCTTTTGCAACCTTTTCTGCAAATTTTGCAACCTTTTCTGCAAATTTTGTGGAACATTTTTTCTGAACATCTTTAGCACCAACGGTGTGGCCACTGTTGCTCAGTGTTCAGTGCGTGTGGGGTACAACCCCAAATCTTTTGCAACCTTTTCTGCAAATTTTCTGGAGCATTTTTTCTGAACATCTTTAGCATCAACGGTGTGGCTACTGTTGCTCAGTGTTCAGTGCGTGTGGGCTACAACCCCAAATATTTTGCAACCGTTTTTTCAGGACATCTTCATCACGAATTGGACGGTGATGAATAATGTTGCTCAGTGGTTAGTGCGTGCGGCGTACAACCCCAAATTGTCTGCAACATTTTCTTCAAATTTTCTGGAACATTTTTTTTGGACATCTTTAGCAGCAACGGCGTGGCCACTGTCAGTGCGTGTGGGGTACAACCCCAAATCTGTTGCAACCTTTTCTGCAAATTTTGCAACCTTTTCTGCAAATTTTGTGGAACATTTTTTCTGAACATCTTTAGCACCAACGGTGTGGCCACTGTTGCTCAGTGTTCAGTGCGTGTGGGGTACGACCCCAAATCTTTGGCCCCGGTATTTTCAGGGCATCTTTACCACCAATTGGATGGTGTGTACAACTCCAAATCCTTTTTTTCAGTAGATCTTTTAGCATCAATTGGATGGTGTGGCCACTGTTATTCTGTCGTCAGTGCGTTCGGCGCACTTCACAAAATTTTCTAAAATTCTTGTTTCTGGAGATCTTTTACCACCAATTGGACGGTGTGGCTAATGTTGCTCAGTGGTTAGTGCGTGCGGCGTACAACCCAAATTTTCTGCAACCTTTTCTTCAAATTTTCTCGAACATTTTTTCTGAACATCTTTAGCATCAACGGTGTGGCCACTGTTGCTCAGTGTTCAGTGCGTGTGGGCTACAACCCCAAATCTTTTGCAACCTTTTCTGCAAATTTTGCAACCTTTTCTGCAAATTTTGTGGAACATTTTTTCTGAACATCTTTAGCACCAACGGTGTGGCCACTGTTGCTCAGTGTTCAGTGCGTGTGGGGTACAACCCCAAATCTTTTGCAACCTTTTCTGCAAATTTTCTGGAGCATTTTTTCTGAACATCTTTAGCATCAACGGTGTGGCTACTGTTGCTCAGTGTTCAGTGCGTGTGGGCTACAACCCCAAATATTTTGCAACCGTTTTTTCAGGACATCTTCATCACGAATTGGACGGTGATGAATAATGTTGCTCAGTGGTTAGTGCGTGCGGCGTACAACCCCAAATTGTCTGCAACATTTTCTTCAAATTTTCTGGAACATTTTTTTTGGACATCTTTAGCAGCAACGGCGTGGCCACTGTCAGTGCGTGTGGGGTACAACCCCAAATCTGTTGCAACCTTTTCTGCAAATTTTGCAACCTTTTCTGCAAATTTTGTGGAACATTTTTTCTGAACATCTTTAGCACCAACGGTGTGGCCACTGTTGCTCAGTGTTCAGTGCGTGTGGGGTACGACCCCAAATCTTTGGCCCCGGTATTTTCAGGGCATCTTTACCACCAATTGGATGGTGTGTACAACTCCAAATCCTTTTTTTCAGTAGATCTTTTAGCATCAATTGGATGGTGTGGCCACTGTTATTCTGTCGTCAGTGCGTTCGGCGCACTTCACCAAATTTTCTAAAATTCTTGTTTCTGGAGATCTGTTAGCACCAATTGGACGGTGTGATAATGTTGCCCAGTGATCAGTGCGTGCGGCGTACAACCCCAAATCTTCTGCGACCTATTCTGCAAATTCTGAAAATTTTTTCTGAACATCTTTAGAACCAACGGTGTTGCCACTGTTACTCAGTATTCAGTGCGTGTGTGGTGCAACCCCAAATCTTTTGCAACCAGTTTTTCAGGACATCCTTACCACCAATTCGAGGGTGTGGCCACTGTTGCTCAGTTTTCAGTTTGTGAGGAGTACAACTCCAAATCCTTTTTTTCAGTAGATCTTTTAGCACCAATTGGACGGTGTGAATAATGTTGCTTAGTGGTCAGTGCGTACGGCGTACAACCCGAAATCTTCTGGAACATTTTTTCTGGACATCTTTAGCACCAACGGCGTGGCCACTGTTGATCAGTGGTCAGTGCGTGTGGGGTACAACCCCAAATCTTTGGCACCGGTATTTTCAGGGCATCTTTACCACCAATTGGATGGTGTGTACAACTCCAAATCCTTTTTTTCAGTAGATCTTTTAGCATCAATTGGATGGTGTGGCCACTGTTATTCTGTCGTCAGTGCGTTCGGCGCACTTCACCAAATTTTCTAAAATTCTTGTTTCTGGAGATCTGTTAGCACCAATTGGACGGTGTGATAATGTTGCATAGTGATCAGTGCGTGCGGCGTACAACCCCAAATCTTCTGCGACCTATTCTGCAAATTCTGAAAATTTTTTCTGAACATCTTTAGAACCAACGGTGTTGCCACTGTTACTCAGTATTCAGTGCGTGCGGCGTACAACCCCAAATCTTCTGCGACCTATTCTGCAAATTTTTTCTGAACATCTTTAGCACCAACGGTGTTGCCACTTTTACTCAGTGTTCAGTGCGTGTGGGGTACAACCCCAAATCTTTTGCAACCGGTTTTTCAGGACATCCTTACCACCAATTCGACGGTGTGGCCACTGTTGCTCAGTGTTCAGTTTGTGAGGCGTACAACTCTAAATCCTTTTTTTTAGTAGATCTTTTAGCACCAATTGGACGGTGTGAATAATGTTGCTCAGTGGTTAGTGCGTACGGCGTATAACCCCAAATCTTCTGCAACCTTTAATACAAATTTTCTCGAAATTTTTTCTGAACATCTTTAGCATCAACGGTGTGGCCACTGTTGCTCAGTGTTCAGTGCGTGTGGGCTACAACCCCAAATCTTTTGCAGCCGTTTTTTCAGGACATCTTCGTCACGAATTGGACGGTGTGGCTAATGTTGCTCAGTGGTTAGTGCGTGCGGCGTAGAACCCCAAATTTTCTGCAACCTTTTCTGCAAATTTTCTGGAACATTTTTTCTGGACATCTTTAGCACCAACGGTGTGGCCAGTGCGTGTGGTCAGTGCGTGTGGAGTATAACCCCAAATCTTTTGCAACCTTTTCTGCAAATTTTGTGGAATATTTTTTCTGAACATCTTTAGCATCAACGGTGTGGCTACTGTTGCTCAGTGTTCAGTGCGTGTGGGGTACTACCCCAAATCTCTGTGGTTCTTGTTTCTGGAGATCTTTTACCACCAATTGGACGGTGTGGCTAATGCTGCTCAGTGGTTATTGCGTGCGGCGTACAACCCCAAATTTTCTCAAACCTTTTCTTCAAATTTTCTGGAACATTTTTTCTGGACATCTTTAGCACCAACGGCGTGGCCACTGTTGATCAGTGTTCAGTGCGTGTGGGCTACAAAGCCAAATCTTTTGCAACCGTTTTTTCAGGACATCTTCATCACGAATTGGACGGTGTGGCTAATGTTGCTCAGTGGTTAGTGCGTGCGGCGTACAACCCCAAATTTTCTGCAACCTTTTCTTCAAATTTTCTGGAACATTTTTTCTGAACATCTTTAGCATCAACGGTGTGGCTACTGTTGCTCAGTGTTCAGTGCGTGTGGGCTACAAAACCAAATCTTTTGCAACCGTTTTTTCAGGACATCTTCATCACGAATTGGACGGTGTGGCTAATGTTGCTCAGTGGTTAGTGCGTGCGGCGTACAACCCCAAATTTTCTGCAACCTTTTCTTCAAATTTTCTCGAACATTTTTTCTGAACATCTTTAGCATCAACGGTGTGGCCACTGTTGCCCAGTGTTCAGTGCGTGTGGGCTACAACCCCAAATCTTTTGCAACCGTTTTTTCAGGACATCTTCATCACGAATTGGACGGTGTGGCCAATGTTGCTCAGCGGTAAGTGCGTGCGGCGTACAACCCCAAATTTTCTGCAAACTTTTCTGCAAATTTTCTGGAACATTTTTTCTGGACATCTTTAGCACCTACGGTGTGGCCATTGTTGCTCAGTGGTCAGTGCGTGTGGGGTACAACCCCAAATCTTTTGCAACCTTTTCTGCAAATTTTGTGGAACATTTTTTCTGAACATCTTTAGCACCAACGGTGTGGCCACTGTTGCTCAGTGTTCAGTGCGTGTGGGGTACAACCCCAAATCTTTGGCACCGGTATTTTCAGGGCATCTTTACCACCAATTGGATGGTGTGTACAACTCCAAATCCTTTTTTTCAGTAGATCTTTTAGCATCAATTGGATGGTGTGGCCACTGTTATTCTGTCGTCAGTGCGTTCGGCGCACTTCACAAAATTTTCTAAAATTCTTGTTTCTGGAGATCTTTCACCACCAATTGGACGGTGTGGCTAATGTTGCTCAGTGGTTAGTGCGTGCGGCGTACAACCCCAAATTTTCTGCAACCTTTTCTTCAAATTTTCTGGAACATTTTTTCTGAACATCTTTAGCATCAACGGTGTGGCTACTGTTGCTCAGTGTTCAGTGCGTGTGGGCTACAAAACCAAATCTTTTGCAACCGTTTTTTCAGGACATCTTCATCACGAATTGGACGGTGTGGCTAATGTTGCTCAGTGGTTAGTGCGTGCGGCGTACAACCCCAAATTTTCTGCAACCTTTTCTTCAAATTTTCTCGAACATTTTTTCTGAACATCTTTAGCATCAACGGTGTGGCCACTGTTGCTCAGTGTTCAGTGCGTGTGGGCTACAACCCCAAATCTTTTGCAACCGTTTTTTCAGGACATCTTCATCACGAATTGGACGGTGTGGCCAATGTTGCTCAGCGGTTAGTGCCTGCGGCGTACAACCCCAAATTTTCTGCAAACTTTTCTGCAAATTTTCTGGAACATTTTTTCTGGACATCTTTAGCACCTACGGTGTGGCCATTGTTGCTCAGTGGTCAGTGCGTGTGGGGTACAACCCCAAATCTTTTGCAACCTTTTCTGCAAATTTTGTGGAACATTTTTTCTGAACATCTTTAGCACCAACGGTGTGGCCACTGTTGCTCAGTGTTCAGTGCGTGTGGGGTACAACCCCAAATCTTTGGCACCGGTATTTTCAGGGCATCTTTACCACCAATTGGATGGTGTGTACAACTCCAAATCCTTTTTTTCAGTAGATCTTTTAGCATCAATTGGATGGTGTGGCCACTGTTATTCTGTCGTCAGTGCGTTCGGCGCACTTCACCAAATTTTCTAAAATTCTTGTTTCTGGAGATCTGTTAGCACCAATTGGACGGTGTGATAATGTTGAACAGTGATCAGTGCGTGCGGCGTACAACCCCAAATCTTCTGCGACCTATTCTGCAAATTCTGAAAATTTTTTCTGAACATCTTTAGAACCAACGGTGTTGCCACTGTTACTCAGTATTCAGTGCGTGTGTGGTGCAACCCCAAATCTTTTGCAACCAGTTTTTCAGGACATCCTTACCACCAATTCGACGGTGTGGCCACTGTTGCTCAGTGTTCAGTTTGTGAGGTGTCCAACTCCAAATCCTTTTTTTCAGTAGATCTTTTAGCACCAATTGGACGGTGTGAATAATGTTGCTCAGTGGTCAGTGCGTACGGCGTACAACCCGAAATCTTCAGCAACATTTCCTACAAATTTTCTGGAACATTTTTTCTGGACATCTTTAGCACCTACGGTGTGGCCACTGTTGCTCAGTATTCAGTGCGTGTGGGGTACAACCCCAAATTTTTTGCAACCGTTTTTTCAGGACATCTTCATCACGAATTTGACGGTGTGGCTAATGTTGCTCAGTGGTTAGTGCGTGCGGCGTACAACCCCAAATTTTCTGCAACCTTTTCTTCAAATTTTCTGGAACATTTTTTCTGGACATCTTTAGCACCAACGGCGTGGCCACTGTCAGTGCGTGTGGGGTCAGTGCGTGTGTGGTACAACCACAAATCTTTTGCAACCTTTTCTGCAAATTTTGTGGAACATTTTTTCTGAACTTCTTTAGTATCAACGGTGTGGCTACTGTTTCTTAGTGTTCAGTGCGTGTGGGCTACAACCCCAAATCTTTTGCAACCGTTTTTTCAGGACATCTTCATCACGAATTCGACGGTGTGGCTAATGTTGCTCAGTGGTTAGTGCGTGCGGCGTACAACCCCAAATTTTCTGCAACCTTTTCTGCAAATTTTCTGGAACATTTTTTCTGGACATCTTTAGCACCTACGGTGTGGCCACTGTTCCTCAGTGCTCAGTGCGTGTGCGGTACAACCCCAAATTTTTTGCAATCGTTTTTTCAGGGCATCTTCATCACCAATTGGACGGTGTGGCTAATGTTGCTCAGTGGTTAGTGCGTACGGCGGACAACCCCAAATCTTCTGCAACCTTTACTACAAATTTTCTGGAGCATTTTTTCTGAACATCTTTAGCATCAACGGTGTGGCTACTGTTGCTCAGTATTCAGTGCGTGTGGGCTACAACCCCAAATCTTTTGCAACCGTTTTTTCAGGATATCTTCATCACGAATTGGACGGTGTGGCTAATGTTGCTCAGTGGTTAGTGCGTGCGGCGAACAACCCCAAGTTTTCTGCAACCTTTTCTGCAAATTTTCTGGAACATTTTTTCTGGACATCTTTAGCACCTACGGTGTGGCCACTGTTGCTCAGTGTTCAGTGCGTGTGGGGTACAACCACAAATCTTTTGCAACCGTTTTTTCAGGACATCTTCATCACGAATTGGACGGTGTGGCTAATGTTGCTCAGTGGTTAGTGCGTGCGGCGTACAACCCCAAATTTTCTGCAACCTTTTCTTCAAACTTTCTGGAACATTTTTTCTGGACATCTTTAGCACCTACGGTGTGGCCACTGTTGCTCAGTGTTCAGTGCGTGTGGGGTACAACCACAAATCTTTTGCAACCGTTTTTTCAGGACATCTTCATCACGAATTGGACGGTGTGGCTAATGTTGCTCAGTGGTTAGTGCGTGCGGCGTACAACCCCAAATTTTCTGCAACCTTTTCTGCAAATTTTCTGGAAAATTTTTTCTGGACATCTTTAGCACCTACGGTGTGGCCACTGTTGCTCAGTGTTCAGTGCGTGTGGGGTACAACCCCAAATCTTTTGCAACCGTTTTTTCAGGATATCTTCATCACGAATTGGACGGTGTGGCTAATGTTGCTCAGTGGTTAGTGCGTGCGGCGTACAACCCCAAATTTTCTGCAACCTTTTCTTCAAATTTTCTGGAACATTTTTTCTGGACATCTTTAGCACCTACGGTGTGGCCACTGTTGTTCAGTATTCAGTGCGTGTGGGCTACAACCCCAAATTTTTTGCAACCGTTTTTTCAGGACATCTTCATCACGAATTTGACGGTGTGGCTAATGTTGCTCAGTGGTTAGTGCATGCGGCGTACAACCCCAAATTTTCTGCAACCTTTTCTTCAAATTTTCTGGAACATTTTTTCTGAACATCTTTAGCATCAACGATGTGGCTACTGTTGCTCAGTGTTCAGTGCGTGTGGGCTACAACCCCAAATCTTTTGCAACCGTTTTGTCAGGACATCTTCATCACGAATTGGACGGTGTGGTTAATGTTGCTCAGTGGTTATTGCGTGCGGCGGACAACCCCAAATTTTCTGCAACCTTTTCTGCAAATTTTCTGGCACATTTTTTCTGAACATCTTTAGCATCAACGGTGTGGCTACTGTTGCCCAGTGTTCAGTGCGTGTGGGCTACAACCCCAAATCTTTTGCAACCGTTTTGTCGGGACATCTTCATCACGAATTGGACGGTGTGGCTAATGTTGCTCAGTGGTTATTGCGTGCGGCGGACAACCCCAAATTTTCTGCAACCTTTTCTGCAAATTTTCTGGAACATTATTTCTGGATATCTTTAGCACCAACGGTGTGGCCACTGTTGCTCAGTGCTCAGTGCGTGTGGGGCACAACCCCAAATCTTTTGCAACCATTTTTCAGGGCAACTTCATCACCAATTGGACGGTGTGGCTAATATTGCTCAGTGGTTAGTGCGTGCGGCGTACAACCCCAAATTTTCTGCAACCTTTTCTTCAAATTTTCTGGAACATTTTTTCTGAACATCTTTAGCATCAACGGTGTGGCTACTGTTGCTCAGTGTTCAGTGCGTGTGGGCTACAACCCCAAATCTTTTGCAACCGTTTTTTCAGGACATCTTCATCACGAATCGGACGGTGTGGCTAATGTTGCTCAGTGGTGGCGTACAACCCCAAATTTTCTGCAACCTTTTCTGCAAATTTTCTGGAACATTTTTTCTGCACATCTTTAGCACCTACGGTGTGGCCACTGTTGCTCAGTGTTCAGTGCGTGCGGGGTACAACCCCAAATCTTTTGCAACCGGTTTTTCAGGACATCTTCATCACCAATTGGACGGTGTGACTAATGTTGCTCAGTGGTTAGTGCGTACGGTGTACAACCCCAAATCTTCTGCAACCTTTACTACAAATTTTCTGGAGCATTTTTTCTGAACATCTTTAGCATCAACGGTGTGGCCACTGTTGCTCAGTATTCAGTGCGTGTGGGGTACAACCACAAATCTTTTGCAACCGTTTTTTCAGGACATCTTCATCACCAATTGGACGGTGTGACTAATGTTGCTCAGTGGTTAGTGCGTACGGTGTACAACCCCAAATCTTCTGCAACCTTTACTACAAATTTTCTGGAGCATTTTTTCTGAACATCTTTAGCATCAACGGTGTGGCCACTGTTGCTCAGTATTCAGTGCGTGTGGGGTACAACCACAAATCTTTTGCAACCGTTTTTTCAGGACATCTTCATCACCAATTGGACGGTGTGAATAATGTTGCTCAGTGGTTAGTGAGTGCGGCGTACAACCCAAAATTTTCGGCAACCTTTTCTGCAAATTTTCTGGAATATTTTTTCTGGACATCTTTAGCACCAACGGTGTGGCCACTGTTGCTCAGTGTTTCATTGCGTGTTCGGCACAACCCCAAATCTTTTGCAACCGTTTTCTCAGGGCAACCATTCATCATCACCATTTGGACGGTGTGGCTAATGTTGCTCAGTGGTTAGTGTGTGCGGCGTACAACCCCAAATTTTCTGCAGCCTTTTCTTCAAATTTTCTGGAACATTTTTTCTGGACATCTTTAGCACCAACGGCGTGGCCACTGTTGATCAGTGGTCAGTGCGTGTGGGGTACAACTCCAAATCTTTTCCAACCTTTTCTGCAAATTTGTTGGAACATTTTTTCTGAACATCTTTAGCACCAACGGTGTGGCCACTGTTGCTCAGTGTTCAGTGCGTGTTGGGTACAACCCCAAATCTATTGCAACCGTTTTTTCAGGACATCTTCATCACCAATTGGACGGAGTATCTAATGTTGCTCAGTGGTTAGTGCGTGCGGCGTACAACCCCAAATCTTGTGCAACCTTTCCTACAAATTTTCTCGAACATTTTTTCTGAACATCTTTAGCACCTACGGTGTGGCCACTGTTGCTCAGTGTTCAGTGCGTGTGGGGTACAACCATAAATCTTTTACAACCGTTTTTTCAGGACATCTTCTTCACCAATTGAACGGTGTGAATAATGTTGCTCAGTGGTTAGTGCGTGCGGCGTACAACCCCAAATTTTCTGCAACCTTTCCTACAAATTTTCTCGAACATTTTTTCTGAACATCTTTAGCATCAACGGTGTGGCCACTGTTGCTCAGTGTTCAGTGCGTGTAGGGTACAACCCCAGATCTTTTGCAACCGTTTTTTCAGGACATCTTCATCACCAATTGGACGGTGTGGCTAATGTTTCTCAGTGGTTAGTGCGTGCGGCGTACAACCCCAAATGTTGTGCAACCTTTCCTACAAATTTTCTCGAACATTTTTTCTGACTTCTTTAGCATCAACGGTGTGGCCACTGTTACTCAGTGTTCAGTGCGTGTGGGGTACAATCCCAAATCTTTTGCAACCGTTTTTTCAGGACATCTTCATCACCAATTGGACGGTGTGAATAATGTTGCTCAGTGGTTAGTGCGTGCGGCGTACAACCCCAAATCTTGTGCAACCTTTCCTACAAATTTTCTCGAAAATTTTTTCTGAACATCTTTAGGATCAACGGTGTGGCCACTGCTGCTCAGTGTTCAGTGCGTGTGGGGTACAATCCCAAATCTTTTGCTACCGTTTTTTCAGGACATCTTCATCACCAATTGGACGGTGTGAATAATGTTGCTCAGTGGTTAGTGCGTGCGGCGTACAACCCCAAATCTTGTGCAACCTTTCCTACAAATTTTCTCGAAAATTTTTTCTGAACATCTTTAGCATCAACGGTGTGGCCACTGTTGCTCAGTGTTCAGTGCGTGTAGGGTACAACCCCAGATCTTTTGCAACCGTTTTTTCAGGACATCTTCATCACCAATTGGATGGTGTGAATAATGTTGCTCAGTGGTTAGTGCGTGCGGCGTACAACCCCAAATGTTGTGCAACCTTTCCTACAAATTTTCTCGAACATTTTTTCTGACTTCTTTAGCATCAACGGTGTGGCCACTGTTACTCAGTGTTCAGTGCGTGTGGGGTACAATCCCAAATCTTTTGCAACCTTTTTTTCAGGACATCTTCATCACCAATTGGACGGTGTGGCTAATGTTGCTCATTGGTTAGTGCGTGCGGCGTGAAACCCCAAATCTTCTGCAAACTTTCCTACAAATTTTATCGAACATTTTTTCTGAACATCTTTAGCATCAACGGTGTGGCCACTGTTGCTCAGTGTTCAGTGCGTGTGGGGTACAATCCCAAATCTTTTGCAACCGTTTTTTCAGGACATCTTCATCACCAATTGGACGGTGTGAATAATGTTGTTCAGTGGATAGTGCGTGCGGCGTACAACCCCAAATTTTCTGCAACCTTTTCTGCAAATTTTCTGGAACATTTTTTCTGAACATCTTTAGCACCAACGGTGTAGCCAAGGTTGCTCAGTGTTCAGTGCGTGTGGGGTACAACCCCAAATTTTTTGCAACCGTTTGCTCAGAACATCTTCATTACGAATTGGACTGTGTGGCTAATGTTGCTCAGTGGTTAGTGCGTGCGGCGTACAACCCCAAATATTCTGCAACCTTTCCTACAAATTTTTTCGAACATTTTTTCTGAACATCTTTAGCATCAACGGTGTGGCCACTGTTGCTCAGTGTTCAGTGCGTGTGGGGCACAACCCCAAATCTTTTGCAACCGGTTTTTCAGGGCAACTTCATCACCAATTGGACGGTGTGAATAATGTTGCTCAGTGGTTAGTGCGTGCGGCGTACAACCCCAAATCTTCTGCAACCTTTCCTACAAATTTTATCGAACAATTTTTCTGAACGTCTTTAGCATCAACGGTGTGGCCACTGCTGCTCAGTGTTCAGTGCGTGTGGGGTACAACCCCAAATCTTTTGCAACCGTTTTTTCAGGACATCTTCATCACCAAGTGGACGGTGTGAATAATGTTGCTCAGTGGTTAGTGCGTTCGGCGTACAACCCCAAATTTTCTGCAACCGTTTTTTCGGGACATTTTCATCACCAATTGGACGGTGTGGCTAATGTTGCTCATTGATTAGTGCGTGCGGCGTACAACCCGAAATCTTGTGCAACCTTTCCTACAAATTTTCTCGAAATTTTTTTCTGAACATCTTTAGCATCAACGGTGTGGCCACTGTTGCTCAGTGTTCAGTGCGTGTGGGATACAACCCCAAATCTTTTGCAACCTTTTTTTCAGGACATCTTCATCACGAATCGGACGGTGTGGCTAATGTTGCTCAGTGGTGGCGTACAACCCCAAATTTTCTGCAACCTTTTCTGCAAATTTTCTGGAACATTTTTTCTGGACATCTTTAGCACCTACGGTGTGGCCACTGTTGCTCAGTGTTCAGTGCGTGCGGGGTACAACCCCAAATCTTTTGCAACCGGTTTTTCAGGACATCTTCATCACCAATTGGACGGTGTGACTAATGTTGCTCAGTGGTTAGTGCGTACGGTGTACAACCCCAAATCTTCTGCAACCTTTACTACAAATTTTCTGGAGCATTTTTTCTGAACATCTTTAGCATCAACGGTGTGGCCGCTGTTGCTCAGTATTCAGTGCGTGTGGGGTACAACCACAAATCTTTTGCAACCGTTTTTTCAGGACATCTTCATCAACAATTGGACGGTGTGACTAATGTTGCTCAGTGGTTAGTGCGTACGGTGTACAACCCCAAATCTTCTGCAACCTTTACTACAAATTTTCTGGAGCATTTTTTCTGAACATCTTTAGCATCAACGGTGTGGCCACTGTTGCTCAGTATTCAGTGCGTGTGGGGTACAACCACAAATCTTTTGCAACCGTTTTTTCAGGACATCTTCATCACCAATTGGACGGTGTGAATAATGTTGCTCAGTGGTTAGTGAGTGCGGCGTACAACCCCAAATTTTCTGCAACCTTTTCTGCAAATTTTCTGGAATATTTTTTCTGGACATCTTTAGCACCTACGGTGTGGCCACTGTTGCTCAGTGTTCAGTGCGTGTGGGGTACAACCACAAATCTTTTGCAACCGTTTTTTCAGGACATCTTCTTCACCAATTGGACGGTGTGAATAATGTTGCTCAGTGGTTAGTGCGTGCGGCGTACAACCCCAAATTTTCTGCAACCTTTTCTTCAAATTTTCTGGAACATTTTTTCTGGACATCTTTAGCACCAACGGCGTGGCCACTGTTGATCAGTGGTCAGTGCGTGTGGGGTACAACTCCAAATCTTTTCCAACCTTTTCTGCAAATTTTGTGGAACATTTTTTCTGAACATCTTTAGCACCAACGGTGTGGCCACTGTGGCTCAGTGTTCAGTGCGTGTGCCCCAAATCTTTGGCAATGGTTTTTTCAGGGCATCTTTACCACCAATTGGATGGTGTGTACAACCCCAAATCCTTTTTTTCAGTACATGGATGGGGTGGCCACTGTTATTCTATGGTCAGTGCGTTCGGCGCACTTCACCAAATTTTCTAAAATTTTGTTTCTGGAGATCTTTTAGCACCAATTGAACGGTGTGAATAATGTTGCTCAGTGGTCAGTGCGTACGGCGTACAACCCGAAATCTTCTGCAACCTTTCCTACAAATTTTCCGGAACATTTTTTCTGGACATCTTTAGCACCTACGGTGTGGCCACTGTTGCTCGGTGTTCAGTGCGTGTGGGGTACAACCACAAATCTTTTGCAACCGTTTTTTCAGGACATCTTCTTCACCAATTGGACGGTGTGAATAATGTTGCTCAGTGGTTAGTGCGTGCGGCGTACAACCCCAAATTTTCTGCAACATTTCCTACAAATTTTCTCGAAAATTTTTTCTGAACATCTTCAGCATCAACGGTGTGGCCACTGTTGCTCAGTGTTCAGTGCGTGTTGGGTACAACCCCAAATCTTTTGCAACCGTTTTTTCAGGACATCTTCATCACCAATTGGACGCTGTGAATAATGTTGCTCAGTGGTTAGTGCGTGCGGCGTACAACCCCAAATCTTCTGCAACCTTTCCTACAAATTTTCTCGAAAATTTTTTCTGAACATCTTTAGCATCAACGGTGTGGCCACTGTTGCTCAGTGTTCAGTGCGTGTAGGGTACAACCCCAGATCTTTTGCAACCGTTTTTTCAGGACATCTTCATCACCAATTGGACGGTGTGGCTAATGTTTCTCAGTGGTTAGTGCGTGCGGCGTACAACCCCAAATGTTGTGCAACCTTTCCTACAAATTTTCTCGAACATTTTTTCTGAATATCTTTAGCATCAACGGTGTGGCCACTGCTGCTCAGTGTTCAGTGCGTGTGGGGTACAATCCCAAATCTTTTGCAACCGTTTTTTCAGGACATCTTCATCACCAATTGGACGGTGTGAATAATGTTGCTCAGTGGTTAGTGCGTGCGGCGTACAACCCCAAATCTTGTGCAACCTTTCCTACAAATTTTATCGAACATTTTTTCTGAACATCTTTAGCATCAACGGTGTGGCCACTGTTGCTCAGTGTTCAGTGCGTGTGGGGTACAATCCCAAATCTTTTGCAACCGTTTTTTCAGGACATCTTCATCACCAATTGGACGGTGTGAATAATGTTGCTCAGTGGTTAGTGCGTGCGGCGTACAACCCCAAATCTTGTGCAACCTTTTCTGCAAATTTTCTCGAAAATTTTTTCTGTACATCTTTAGCATCAACGGTGTGGCCACTGTTGCTCAGTGTTCAGTGCGTGTTGGGTACAACCCCAAATCTTTTGCAACCTTTTTTTCAGGACATCTTCATCACCAATTGGACGGTGTGGCTAATGTTGCTCATTGGTTAGTGCGTGCGGCGTACAACCCCAAATCTTCTGCAAACTTTCCTACAAATTTTATCGAACATTTTTTCTGAACATCTTTAGCATCAACGGTGTGGCCACTGTTGCTCAGTCTTCAGTGCGTGTGGGGTACAATCCCAAATCTTTTGCAACCGTTTTTTCAGGACAACTTCATCACCAATTGGACGGTGTGAATAATGTTGCTCAGTGGTTAGTGCATGCGGCGTACAACCCCAAATATTCCGCAACCTTTTCTGCAAATTTTCTGGAACATTTTTTCTGGACATCTTTAGCACCAACGGTGTGGCCAAGGTTGCTCAGTGTTCAGTGCGTGTGGGGTACAACCCCAAATTTTTTGCAACCGTTTTCTCAGAACATCTTCATCACGAATTGGACGGTGTGGCTAATGTTGCTCAGTGGTTAGTGCGTGCGGCGTACAACCCCAAATATTCTGCAACCTTTCCTACAAATTTTTTCGAACATTTTTTCTGAACATCTTTAGCATCAACGGTGTGGCCACTGTTGCTCAGTGTTCAGTGCGTGTGGGGCACAACCCCAAATCTTTTGCAACCGGTTTTTCAGGGCAACTTCATCACCAATTGGACGGTGTGAATAATGTTGCTCAGTGGTTAGTGCGTGCGGTGTACAACCCCAAATTTTCTGCAACCTTTTCTGCAAATTTTCTGGAACATTTTTTCTGGACATCTTTAGCACCAATGGTGTGGCCACTGTTGCTCAGTGTTCAGTGCGTGTGGGGCACAACCCCAAATCTTTTGCAACCGTTTTATCAGGGCAACTTCATCCCCAATTGGACAGTGTGGTTAATGTTGCTCAGTGGTTAGTGCGTGCGGCGTACAACCCCAAATTTTCTGCAACCTTTTCTTCAAATTTTCTTGATCATTTTTTCTGGACATCTTTAGCACCAACGGCGTGGCCACTGTTGATCAGTGGTCAGTGCATGTGGGGTATAACCCGAAATCTTTTGCAACCATTTTTTCAGGACATCTTCATCACCAATTGAACGGCGTTGCTAATGTTGCTAAGTGGTAAGTGCGTGCGGCGTACAACCCCAAATCTTCTGCAACCTTTCCTACAAATTTTATCGAACATTTTTTCTGAACGTCTTTAGCATCAACGGTGTGGCCACTGCTGCTCAGTGTTCAGTGCGTGTGGGGTACAACCCCAAATCTTTTGCAACCGTTTTTTCAGGACATCTTCATCACCAATTGGACGGTGTGAATAATGTTGCTCAGTGGTTAGTGCGTTCGGCGTACAACCCCAAATTTTCTGCCACCGTTTTTTCAGGACATTTTCATCACCAATTGGACGGTGTGGCTAATGTTGCTCATTGGTTAGTGCGTGCGGCGTACAACCCGAAATCTTGTGCAACCTTTCCTACAAATTTTCTCGAAAATTTTTTCTGAACATCTTTAGCATCAACGGTGTGGCCACTGTTGCTCAGTGTTCAGTGCGTGTGGGGTACAACCCCAAATCTTTTGCAACCGTTTTTTCAGGACATCTTCATCACGAATCGGACGGTGTGGCTAATGTTGCTCAGTGGTGGCGTACAAGCCCAAATTTTCTGCAACCTTTTCTGCAAATTTTCTGGAACATTTTTTCTGGACAGCTTTAGCACCTACGATGTGGCCACTGTTGCTCAGTGTTCAGTGCGTGCGGGGTACAACCCCAAATCTTTTGCAACCGGTTTTTCAGGACATCTTCATCACCAATTGGACGGTGTGACTAATGTTGCTCAGTGGTTAGTGCGTACGGTGTACAACCCCAAATCTTCTGCAACCTTTACTACAAATTTTCTGGAGCATTTTTTCTGAACATCTTTAGCATCAACGGTGTGGCCACTGTTGCTCAGTATTCAGTGCGTGTGGGGTACAACCACAAATCTTTTGCAACCGTTTTTTCAGGACATCTTCATCACCAATTGGACGGTGTGAATAATGTTGCTCAGTGGTTAGTGAGTGCGGCGTACAATCCCAAATTTTCTGCAACCTTTTCTGCAAATTTTCTGGAATATTTTTTCTGGACATCTTTAGCACCAACGGTGTGGCCACTGTTGCTCAGTGTTTCATTGCGTGTTCGGCACAACCCCAAATCTTTTGCAACCGTTTTCTCAGGGCAACTTCATCACCATTTGGACGGTGTGGCTAATGTTGCTCAGTGGTTAGTGTGTGCGGCGCACAACCCCAAATTTTCTGCAACCTTTTCTTCAAATTTTCTGGAACATTTTTTCTGGACATCTTTAGCACCAACGGCGTGGCCACTGTTGATCAGTGGTCAGTGCGTGTGGGGTACAACTCCAAATCTTTTCCAACCTTTTCTGCAAATTTTGTGGAACATTTTTTCTGAACATCTTTAGCACCAACGGTGTGGCCACTGTGGCTCAGTGTTCAGTGCGTGTGGGGTACAACCACAAATCTTCTACATCCTTTCCTGCAAATTTTGTGGAACATTTTTTCTGGACATCTTTAGCACGAACGGTGTCGCCACTGTTGCTCAGTGTTCAGTGCGTGTGGGGTACTACCCCAAATTTTTTGCAACCGTTTTTACAGGACATCTTCATCACCAATTGGACGGAGTGGCTAATGTTGCTCAGTGGTTAGTGCGTGCGGCGTACAACCCCAAATCTTGTGCAACCTTTCCTACAAATTTTCTCGAAAATTTTTTCTGAACATCTTTAGCATCAACGGTGTGGCCACTGTTGCTCAGTGTTCAGTGCGTGTAGGGTACAACCCCAGATCTTTTGCAACCTTTTTTTCAGGACATCTTCATCACCAATTGGACGGTGTGGCTAATGTTGCTCATTGGTTAGTGCGTGCGGCGTACAACCCCAAATCTTCTGCAAACTTTCCTACAAATTTTATCGAACATTTTTTCTGAACATCTTTAGCATCAACGGTGTGGCCACTGTTGCTCAGTGTTCAGTGCGTGTGGGGTACAATCCCAAATCTTTTGCAACCGTTTTTTCAGGACATCCTCATCACCAATTGGACGGTGTGAATAATGTTGCTCATTGTTTAGTGCGTGCGGCGTACAACCCCAAATCTTCTGCAACCTTTCCTACAAATTTTCCGGAACATTTTTTCTGGACATCTTTAGCACCTACGGTGTGGCCACTGTTGCTCAGTGTTCAGTGCGTGTGGGGTACAACCACAAATCTTTTGCAACCGTTTTTTCAGGACATCTTCTTCACCAATTGGACGGTGTGAATAATGTTGCTCAGTGGTTAGTGCGTGCGGCGTACAACCCCAAATTTTCTGCAACCTTTTCTTCAAATTTTCTGGAACATTTTTTCTGGACATCTTTAGCACCAACGGTGTGGCCACTGTGGCTCAGTGTTCAGTGCGTGTGGGGTACAACCCAAAATCTTTGGCAACGGTTTTTTCAGGGCATCTTTACCACCAATTGGATGGTGTGTACAACCCCAAATCCTTTTTTTCAGTACATGGATGGGGTGGCCACTGTTATTCTATGGTCAGTGCGTTCGGCGCACTTCACCAAATTTTCTAAAATTTTGTTTCTGGAGATCTTTTAGCACCAATTGAACGGTGTGAATAATGTTGCTCAGTGGTCAGTGCGTACGGCGTACAACCCGAAATCTTCTGCAACCTTTCCTACAAATTTTCCGGAACATTTTTTCTGGACATCTTTAGCACCTACGGTGTGGCCACTGTTGCTCAGTGTTCAGTGCGTGTGGGGTACAACCACAAATCTTTTGCAACCGTTTTTTCAGGACATCTTCTTCACCAATTGGACGGTGTGAATAATGTTGCTCAGTGGTTAGTGCGTGCGGCGTACAACCCCAAATTTTCTGCAACCTTTCCTACAAATTTTCTCGAAAATTTTTTCTGAACATCTTTAGCATCAACGGTGTGGCCACTGTTTCTCAGTGTTCAGTGCGTGTTGGGTACAACCCCAAATCTTTTGCAACCGTTTTTTCAGGACATCTTCATCACCAATTGGACGGAGTGGCTAATGTTGCTCAGTGGTTAGTGCGTGCGGCGTACAACCCCAAATCTTGTGCAACCTTTCCTACAAATTTTCTCGAAAATTTTTTCTGAACATCTTTAGCATCAACGGTGTGGCCACTGTTGCTCAGTGTTCAGTGCGTGTAGGGTACAACCCCAGATCTTTTGCAACCGTTTTTTCAGGACATCTTCATCACCAATTGGACGGTGTGGCTAATGTTTCTCAGTGGTTAGTGCGTGCGGCGTACAACCCCAAATCTTGTGCAACCTTTCCTACAAATTTTCTCGAAAATTTTTTCTGTACATCTTTAGCATCAACGGTGTGGCCACTGTTGCTCAGTGTTCAGTGCGTGTTGGGTACAACCCCAAATCTTTTACAACCTTTTTTTCAGGACATCTTCATCACCAATTGGACGGTGTGGCTAATGTTGCTCATTGGTTAGTGCGTGCGGCGTACAACCCCAAATCTTCTGCAAACTTTCCTACAAATTGTATCGAACATTTTTTCTGAACATCTTTAGCATCAACGGTGTGGCCACTGTTGCTCAGTGTTCAGTGCGTGTGGGGTACAATCCCAAATCTTTTGCAACCGTTTTTTCAGGACGTCCTCATCACCAATTGGACGGTGTGAATAATGTTGCTCAGTGGTTAGTGCATGCGGCGTACAACCCCAAATTTTCTGCAACCTTTTCTGCAAATTTTCTGGAACATTTTTTCTGGACATCTTTAGCACCAACGGTGTGGCCAAGGTTGCTCAGTGTTCAGTGCGTGTGGGGTACAACCCCAAATTTTTTGCAACCGTTTTCTCAGAACATCTTCATCACGAATTGGACGGTGTGGCTAATGTTGCTCAGTGGTTAGTGCGTGCGGCGTACAACCCCAAATATTCTGCAACATTTCCTACAAATTTTTTCGAACATTTTTTCTGAACATCTTTAGCATCAACGGTGTGGCCACTGTTGCTCAGTGTTCAGTGCGTGTGGGGCACAACCCCAAATCTTTTGCAACCGGTTTTTCAGGGCAACTTCATCACCAATTGGACGGTGTGAATAATGTTGCTCAGTGGTTAGTGCGTGCGGCGTACAACCCCAAATTTTCTGCAACCTTTTCTGCAAATTTTCTGGAACATTTTTTCTGGACATCTTTAGCACCAATGGTGTGGCCACTGTTGCTCAGTGTTCAGTGCGTGTGGGGCACAACCCCAAATCTTTTGCAACCGTTTTTTCAGGGCAACTTCATAACCAGTTGGACAGTGTGGTTAATGTTGCTCAGTGGTTAGTGCGTGCGGCGTACAACCCCAAATTTTCTGCAACCTTTTCTTCAAATTTTCTGGATCATTTTTTCTGGACATCTTTAGCATAAACGGCGTGGCCACTGTTGATCAGTGGTCAGTGCGTGTGGGGTATAACCCCAAATCTTTTGCAACCATTTTTTCAGGACATCTTCATCACCAATTGAACGGCGTGGCTAATGTTGCTCAGTGGTTAGTGCGTGCGGCGTACAACCCCAAATCTTCTGCAACCTTTCCTACAAATTTTATCGAACATTTTTTCTGGACATCTTTAGCACCAACGGTGTGGCCACTGTTGCTCAGTGTTCAGTGCGTGTGGGGCACAACCCCAAATCTTTTGCAACTGTTTTTTCAGGGCAACTTCATCCCCAATTGGACAGTGTGGTTAATGTTGCTCAGTGGTTAGTGCGTGCGGCGTACAACCCCAAATTTTCTGCAACCTATTCTTCAAATTTTCTGGATCATTTGTCCTGGACATCTTTAGCACCAACGGCGTGGCCACTGTTGATCCGTGGTCAGTGCGTGTGGGGTATAACCCCAAATCTTTTGCAACCATTTTTTCGTGACATCTTCATCACCAATTGAACGGCGTGGCTAATGTTGCTCAGTGGTTAGTGCGTGCGGCGTACAACCCCAAATTTTCTGCAACCTTTTCTTCAAATTTTCTGGATCATTTTTTCTGGACATCTTTAGCACCAACGGTGTGGCCACTGTTGCTCAGTGTTTAGTGCGTGTGGGGTACAATCCCAAATCTTTTGCAACCGTTTTTTCAGGACATCTTCATCACCAATTGGACGGTGTGAATAATGTTGCTCAGTGGTTAGTGCGTGCGGCGTACAACCCCAAATTTTCTGCAACCTTTTCTTCAAATTTTCTGGATCATTTTTTCTGGACATCTTTAGCATAAACGGCGTGGCCACTGTTGATCAGTGGTCAGTGCGTGTGGGGTATAACCCCAAATCTTTTGCAACCATTTTTTCAGGACATCTTCATCACCAATTGAACGGCGTGGCTAATGTTGCTCAGTGGTTAGTGCGTGCGGCGTACAACCCCAAATCTTCTGCAACCTTTCCTACAAATTTTATCGAACATTTTTTCTGGACATCTTTAGCACCAACGGTGTGGCCACTGTTGCTCAGTGTTCAGTGCGTGTGGGGCACAACCCCAAATCTTTTGCAACTGTTTTTTCAGGGCAACTTCATCCCCAATTGGACAGTGTGGTTAATGTTGCTCAGTGGTTAGTGCGTGCGGCGTACAACCCCAAATTTTCTGCAACCTATTCTTCAAATTTTCTGGATCATTTGTCCTGGACATCTTTAGCACCAACGGCGTGGCCACTGTTGATCCGTGGTCAGTGCGTGTGGGGTATAACCCCAAATCTTTTGCAACCATTTTTTCGTGACATCTTCATCACCAATTGAACGGCGTGGCTAATGTTGCTCAGTGGTTAGTGCGTGCGGCGTACAACCCCAAATTTTCTGCAACCTTTTCTTCAAATTTTCTGGATCATTTTTTCTGGACATCTTTAGCACCAACGGTGTGGCCACTGTTGCTCAGTGTTTAGTGCGTGTGGGGTACAATCCCAAATCTTTTGCAACCGTTTTTTCAGGACATCTTCATCACCAATTGGACGGTGTGAATAATGTTGCTCAGTGGTTAGTGCGTGCGGCGTACAACCCCAAATTTTCTGCAACCTTTTCTGCAAATTTTCTGGATCATTTTTTCTGAACATCTTTAGCACCAACGGTGTGGCCACGGTTGCTTAGTGTTCAGTGCGTGTGGGGTACAACCCCAAATCTTTTGCAACCACTTTCTCAGAACATCTTCATCACCAATTGGACGGTGTGGCTAATGTTGCTCAGTGGTTAGTGCGTGCGGCGTACAACCCCAAATATTCTGCAACCTTTCCTACAAATTTTCTCGAACATTTTTTCTGAACATCTTTAGCATCAACGGTGTGGCCACTGTTGCTCAGTGTTCAGTGCGTGTGGGGTACAACCACAAATCTTTTGCAACCACTTTCTCAGAACATCTTCATCACCAATTGGACGGTGTGGCTAATGTTGCTCAGTGGTTAGTGCGTGCGGCGTACAACCCCAAATCTTGTGCAACCTTTCCTACAAATTTTCTCGAAAATTTTTTCTGAACATCTTTAGCATTAACAGTGTAGCCATTGTTGCTCAGTGTTCAGTGCGTGTTGGGTACAACCCCAAATCTTTTGCAACCACTTTCTCAGAACATCTTCATCACCAATTGGACGGTGTGGCTAATGTTGCTCAGTGGTTAGTGCGTGCGGCGTACAACCCCAAATTTACTGCAACCTTTTCTTCAAATTTTCTGGATCATTTTTTCTGGACATCTTTAGCACCAACGGTGTGGCCACTGTTGCTCAGTGTTTAGTGCGTGTGGGGTACAATCCCAAATCTTTTGCAACCGTTTTTTCAGGACATCTTCATCACCAATTGGACGGTGTGAATAATGTTGCTCAGTGGTTAGTGCGTGCGGCGTACAACCCCAAATCTTGTGCAACCTTTCCTACAAATTTTCTCGAAAATTTTTTCTGAACATCTTTAGCATTAACAGTGTAGCCATTGTTGCTCAGTGTTCAGTGCGTGTTGGGTACAACCCCAAATCTTTTGCAACCACTTTCTCAGAACATCTTCATCACCAATTGGACGGTGTGGCTAATGTTGCTCAGTGGTTAGTGCGTGCGGCATACAACCCCAAATATTCTGCAACCTTTCCTACAAATTTTCTCGAAAATTTTTTCTGAACATCTTTAGCATCAACGGTGTAGCCACTGTTGCTCAGTGTTCAGTGCGTGTTGGGTACAACCCCAAATCTTTTGCAACCGTTTTTTCAGGGCAACTTCATCACCAATTGGACGGTGTGAATAATGTTGCTCAGTGGTTAGTGCGTGCGGCGTACAACCCCAAATTTTCTGGAACATTTTTTCTGGACATCTTTAGCACCAACGGTGTGGCCAAGGTTGCTAAGTGTTCAGTGCGTGTGGGGTACAACCCCAAATCTTTTGCAACAGTTTTTTCAGAACATCTTCATCACAAATTGGACGGTGTGGCTAATGTTGCTCAGTGGTTAGTGCGTGCGGCGTACAACCCCAAATATTCTGCAACCTTTCCTACAAATTTTCTCGAACATTTTTTCTGAACATCTTTAGCATCAACGGTGTGGCCACTGTTGCTCAGTGTTCAGTGCGGGTGGGGTACAACCCCAAATCTTTTGCACCCGTTTTTTCAGGACATTTTCATCATCAATTAGACGGTGTGAATAATGTTGCTCAGTGGTTAGTGCGTGCGGCGTACAACCCCAAATTTTCTGGAACATTTTTTCTGGACATCTTTAGCACCAACGGTGTGGCCAAGGTTGCTAAGTGTTCAGTGCGTGTGGGGTACAACCCCAAATCTTTTGCAACAGTTTTTTCAGAACATCTTCATCACAAATTGGACGGTGTGGCTAATGTTGCTCAGTGTTCAGTTTGTGAGGCGCGCAACTCCACATCCTTTTTTCAGGAGATCTTTTAGCATCAATTGGATGATGTGGCCGCTGTTTTTCTGTGGTCAGTGCGTTCGTCGCTCTTCACCAAATTTTGTAAAATTTTTTTTTCCGGAATCTTTTAGCACCAATTGGACGTTGTGAATAATGTTGCTCAGTGGTCAGTGCGTACGGCGTACAACCCCAAATCTTCTGCAACCTTTCCTATAAATCTTCTCGAACATTTTTTCTGAATATCTTTAGCATCAACGGTGTGGCCACTGTTGCTCTGTGTTCAGTGCGTGTGGGGTACAACCCCAAATCCTTGCATAATGTGAATAATAATGTTGCTCAGTGGTTATTGCGTGCGGCGTACAACCCCAAATTTTCTGAAATCTCTGCAATCTCTGCAAATTTTCTGGAACATTTTTTCTGGACATCTTCATCACCAATTGGACGGTGTGGCTAATGTTGCTATGTGGTTAGTGCGTGCGGCGTACAACCCCAAATCTTCTGCAAATTTTCTGGAACATTTTTATGGACATCCTTAGCACCAACGGTGTGGCCACTGTTGCTCAGTGGTCAGTGCGTGTGGGGTACAACCCCAAATCTTTTGCAACCTTGTTTTCAGGACATCTTCACAACCAATTGGACGGTGTGGCCAGTGTTGCTCAGTGTTCAGTTTGTGAGGCGTGCAACTATACATCCTTTTTTTCAGTAGATCTTTTAGCATCAATTGGATGATGTGGCCACTGTTATTCTGTGGTCAGTACGTTCGTCGCACTTCACCAGATTTTCTAAAATTTTTTTTTTCGGAATCTTTTAGCACCAATTGGACGTTGTGAATAATGTTGCTCAGTGGATAGTGCGTGCGGCGTACAACCCCAAATCTTCTGCAACCTTTTCTATAAATTTTCTGGAACATTTTTTCTGAACATCTTTAGCACCAATGGTGTGGCCACTGTTGCTCAGTGTTCAGTGTGGGGTACAACTCCAAATCTTTTGCAAGCGTTTTTTCAGGGCATCTTTACCACCAATTGGATGGTGTGGCCACTGTTGGTCAGTGTTCAGTTTGTGAGGAGTACAACTCCACATCCTTTTTTTCAGGAGATCTTTTAGCATCAATTGGTTGGTGTGGCTACTGTTGCTCAGTGGTTAGTGCATGCGGCGTACAACCCCAAATTTTCTGCAACCTTTTCTGCAAATTTTCTGGAACATTTTTTCTGAACATCTTTAGCATCAACGGTGTGGCCACTGTTGCTCAGTGTTCAGTGTGAGGTACAACCCCAAATCTTTTGCAACCGTTTTTTCAGGGCATCTTTACCACCAATTGGATGGTGTGGCCACTGTTGCTCAGTGTTCAGTTTGTGAGGAGTACAACTCCACATCCTTTTTTTCAAGAGATCTTTTAGCATCAATTGGATGGTGTGAATAATGTTGCTCAGTGGTTAGTGCATGCGGCGTACAACCCCAAATCTTCTGCAACCTTTTCTGCAAATTTTCTGGAACATTTTTTCTGGACATCTTTAGTACCAACGGTGTGGCCAAGGTCGCTCAGTGTTCAGTGCGTGTGGGGTACAACCCCAAACCTTTTGTAACCGTTTTTTCAGGGTATCTTTACCACCAATTGGATGGTGTGGCAACTGTTGCTCAGTGTTCAGTTTGTGAGGAGTACAACTCCACACCCTTTTTTCAGGAGATCTTTTAGCATCAATTGGACGGTGTGATAATGTTGATCAGTGGTTAGTGCGTGCGGCGTACAACCCCAAATCTTCTGCAACCTTTTCTATAAATTTTCTGGAAAATTTTTTCTGAACATCTTTAGCACCAATGGTGTGGCCACTGTTGCTCAGTGTTCAGTGTGGGGTACAACTCCAAATCTTTTGCAAGCGTTTTTTCAGGGCATCTTTACCACCAATTGGATGGTGTGGCCACTGTTTTTCTGTGGTCAGTGCGTTCGTCGCTCTTCACCAAATTTTGTAAAATTTTTTTTTCCGGAATCTTTTAGCACCAATTGGACGTTGTGAATAATGTTGCTCAGTGGTCAGTGCGTACGGCGTACAACCCCAAATCTTCTGCAACCTTTCCTATAAATCTTCTCGAACATTTTTTCTGAATATCTTTAGCATCAACGGTGTGGCCACTGTTGCTCTGTGTTCAGTGCGTGTGGGGTACAACCCCAAATCCTTGCATAATGTGAATAATAATGTTGCTCAGTGGTTATTGCGTGCGGCGTACAACCCCAAATTTTCTGAAATCTCTGCAATCTCTGCAAATTTTCTGGAACATTTTTTCTGGACATCTTCATCACCAATTGGACGGTGTGGCTAATGTTGCTATGTGGTTAGTGCGTGCGGCGTACAACCCCAAATCTTCTGCAAATTTTCTGGAACATTTTTATGGACATCCTTAGCACCAACGGTGTGGCCACTGTTGCTCAGTGGTCAGTGCGTGTGGGGTACAACCCCAAATCTTTTGCAACCTTGTTTTCAGGACATCTTCACAACCAATTGGACGGTGTGGCCAGTGTTGCTCAGTGTTCAGTTTGTGAGGCGTGCAACTATACATCCTTTTTTTCAGTAGATCTTTTAGCATCAATTGGATGATGTGGCCACTGTTATTCTGTGGTCAGTACGTTCGTCGCACTTCACCAGATTTTCTAAAATTTTTTTTTTCGGAATCTTTTAGCACCAATTGGACGTTGTGAATAATGTTGCTCAGTGGATAGTGCGTGCGGCGTACAACCCCAAATCTTCTGCAACCTTTTCTATAAATTTTCTGGAACATTTTTTCTGAACATCTTTAGCACCAATGGTGTGGCCACTGTTGCTCAGTGTTCAGTGTGGGGTACAACTCCAAATCTTTTGCAAGCGTTTTTTCAGGGCATCTTTACCACCAATTGGATGGTGTGGCCACTGTTGGTCAGTGTTCAGTTTGTGAGGAGTACAACTCCACATCCTTTTTTTCAGGAGATCTTTTAGCATCAATTGGTTGGTGTGGCTACTGTTGCTCAGTGGTTAGTGCATGCGGCGTACAACCCCAAATTTTCTGCAACCTTTTCTGCAAATTTTCTGGAACATTTTTTCTGAACATCTTTAGCATCAACGGTGTGGCCACTGTTGCTCAGTGTTCAGTGTGAGGTAGAACCCCAAATCTTTTGCAACCGTTTTTTCAGGGCATCTTTACCACCAATTGGATGGTGTGGCCACTGTTGCTCAGTGTTCAGTTTGTGAGGAGTACAACTCCACATCCTTTTTTTCAAGAGATCTTTTAGCATCAATTGGATGGTGTGAATAATGTTGCTCAGTGGTTAGTGCATGCGGCGTACAACCCCAAATCTTCTGCAACCTTTTCTGCAAATTTTCTGGAACATTTTTTCTGGACATCTTTAGTACCAACGGTGTGGCCAAGGTCGCTCAGTGTTCAGTGCGTGTGGGGTACAACCCCAAACCTTTTGTAACCGTTTTTTCAGGGTATCTTTACCACCAATTGGATGGTGTGGCAACTGTTGCTCAGTGTTCAGTTTGTGAGGAGTACAACTCCACACCCTTTTTTCAGGAGATCTTTTAGCATCAATTGGACGGTGTGATAATGTTGATCAGTGGTTAGTGCGTGCGGCGTACAACCCCAAATCTTCTGCAACCTTTTCTATAAATTTTCTGGAAAATTTTTTCTGAACATCTTTAGCACCAATGGTGTGGCCACTGTTGCTCAGTGTTCAGTGTGGGGTACAACTCCAAATCTTTTGCAAGCGTTTTTTCAGGGCATCTTTACCACCAATTGGATGGTGTGGCCACTGTTGGTCAGTGTTCAGTTTGTGAGGAGTACAACTCCACATCCTTTTTTTCAGGAGATCTTTTAGCATCAATTGGTTGGTGTGGCTACTGTTGCTCAGTGGTTAGTGCATGCGGCGTACAACCCCAAATTTTCTGCAACCTTTTCTGCAAATTTTCTGGAACATTTTTTCTGAACATCTTTAGCATCAACGGTGTGGCCACTGTTGCTCAGTGTTCAGTGTGAGGTACAACCCCAAATCTTTTGCAACCGTTTTTTCAGGGCATCTTTACCACCAATTGGATGGTGTGGCCACTGTTGCTCAGTGTTCAGTTTGTGAGGAGTACAACTCCACATCCTTTTTTTCAAGAGATCTTTTAGCATCAATTGGATGGTGTGAATAATGTTGCTCAGTGGTTAGTGCATGCGGCGTACAACCCCAAATTTTCTGCAACCTTTCCTACAAATTTTCTCGAAAATTTTTTCTGAACATCTTTAGCATCAACGGTGTGGCCACTGTTGCTCAGTGTTCAGTGCGTGTGGGGTACAACCCCAAATCTTTTGCAACCGTTTTTTCAGGACATCTTCATCACCAATTGGACGGTGTGGCTAATGTTTCTCAGTGGTTAGTGCGTGCGGCGTACAACCATAAATCTTGTGCAACCTTTCCTACAAATTTTCTCGAAAATTTTTTCTGAACATCTTTAGCATCAACGGTGTAGCCACTGTTGCTCAGTGTTCAGTGCGTGTTGTGTACAATCCCAAATCTTTTGCAACCGTTTTTTCAGGACATCTTCATCACCAATTGGACGGTGTGGCTAATGTTTCTCAGTGGTTAGTGCGTGCGGCGTACAACCCCAAATCTTGTGCAACCTTTCCTACAAATTTTCTCGAAAATTTTTTCTGAACATCTTTAGCATCAACGGTGTAGCCACTGTTGCTCAGTGTTCAGTGTGTGTGGGGTACAACCCCAAATATTTTGCAACCGTTTTTTCAGGACATCTTCATCACCAATTGGACGGTGTGGCTAATGTTGCTCAGTGGTTAGTGCGTGCGGCGTACAACCCCAAATCATCTGCAAACTTTACAACAAATTTTATCGAACATTTTTTCTGAACATCTTTAGCATCAACGGTGTGGCCACTGTTGCTCAGTGTACAGTGCGTGTGGGGTACAACCCCAAATCTTTTGCAATCGTTTTTTCAGGACATCTTCGTCACCAATTGGACGGTGTGAATAATGTTGCTCAGTGGTTAGTGCGTGCGGCGGACAACCCCAAATTTTCTGCAACCTTTTCTGCAAAATTTCTGGAACATTTTTTCTGGACATCTTTAGCACCAACGGTATGGCCAAGGTTGATCAGTCTTCAGTGCGTGTGGGGTACAACCCCAAATCTTTTGCAACCGTTTTCTCAGAACATCTTCATCACCAATTGGACGGTATGGCTAATGTTGCTCAGTCGTTAGTGCGTGCGGCGTACAACCCCAAATATTCTGCAACCTTTCCTACAAATTTTCTCGAACATTTTTTCTGAACATCTTTAGCATCAACGGTGTGGACACTGTTGCTCAGTGTTCAGTGCGTGTTTGGTACAACCACAAATCTTTTGCAACCGTTTTTTCAGGACATCTTCATCACCAATTGGACGGTGTGGCTAATGTTGCTCAGTGGTTAGTGCGTGCGGCGTACAACCCCAAATATTCTGCAACCTTTCCTACAAATTTTCTCGAACATTTTTTCTGAACATCTTTAGCATCAACGGTGTGGTCACTGTTGCTCAGTGTTCAGTGCGTGTGGGGCAAAACCCCAAATCTTTTGCAACAGTTTTTTCATGGCAACTTCATCACCAATTGGACGGTGTGGCTAATGTTGCTCAGTGGTTAGTGCGTGCGGCGTACAACCCCAAATTTTCTGCAACCTTTTCTGCAAATTTTCTGGAAAATTTTTTCTGGACATCTTTAGCACCAACGGTGTGGCCAAGGTTGCTCAGTGTTCAGTGCGTGTGGGGTACAACCCCAAATGTATTGCAACCGTTTTTTCAGGACATCTTCATCACCAATTGGACGGTGTGGCTAATTTTGCTCAGTGGTTAGTGCGTGCGGCGTACAACCCCAAATCTTGTGCAACCTTTCCTACAAATTTTCTCGAAAATTTTTTCTGAACATCTTTAGCATCAACGGTGTAGCCACTGTTGCTCAGTGTTCAGTGCGTGTGGGGTACAACCCCAAATGTATTGCAACCGTTTTTTCAGGACATCTTCATCACCAATTGGACGGTGTGGCTAATGTTGCTCAGTGGTTAGTGCGTGCGGCGTACAACCCCAGATCTTGTGCAACCTTTCCTAAAAATTTTCTCGAAAATTTTTTCTGAACATCTTTAGCATCAACGGTGTGGCCACTGTTGCTCAGTGTTCAGTGCGAGTGGGGTACAACCCCAAATCTTTTGCAACCGTTTTTTCAGGACATCTTCATCACCAATTGGACGGTGTGAATAATGTTGCTCAGTGGTTAGTGCGTGCGGCGTACAACCCCAAATCTTGTGCAACCTTTCCTAAAAATTTTCTCGAAAATTTTTTCTGGACATCTTTAGCACCAACGGTGTGGCCAAGGTTGCTCAGTGTTCAGTGCGAGTGGCGTACAACCCCAAATCTTTTGCAACCGTTTTTTCAGGACATCTTCATCACCAATTGGACGGTGTGAATAATGTTGCTCAGTGGTTAGTGCGTGCGGCGTACAACCCCAGATCTTGTGCAACCTTTCCTAAAAATTTTCTCGAACATTTTTTCTGAACATCTTTAGCATCAACGGTGTGGACACTGTTGCTCAGTGTTCAGTGCGTGTTTGGTACAACCACAAATCTTTTGCAACCGTTTTTTCAGGACATCTTCATCACCAATTGGACGGTGTGGCTAATGTTGCTCAGTGGTTAGTGCGTGCGGCGTACAACCCCAGATCTTGTGCAACCTTTCCTAAAAATTTTCTCGAAAATTTTTTCTGAACATCTTTAGCATCAACGGTGTGGCCACTGTTGCTCAGTGTTCAGTGCGAGTGGGGTACAACCCCAAATCTTTTGCAACCGTTTTTTCAGGACATCTTCATCACCAATTGGACGGTGTGAATAATGTTGCTCAGTGGTTAGTGCGTGCGGCGTACAACCCCAAATCTTGTGCAACCTTTCCTAAAAATTTTCTCGAAAATTTTTTCTGGACATCTTTAGCACCAACGGTGTGGCCAAGGTTGCTCAGTGTTCAGTGCGAGTGGCGTACAACCCCAAATCTTTTGCAACCGTTTTTTCAGGACATCTTCATCACCAATTGGACGGTGTGAATAATGTTGCTCAGTGGTTAGTGCGTGCGGCGTACAACCCCAGATCTTGTGCAACCTTTCCTAAAAATTTTCTCGAAAATTTTTTCTGAACATCTTTAGCATCAACGGTGTGGCCACTGTTGCTCAGTGTTCAGTGCGTGTGGGGTACAACCCCAAGTGTATTGCAACCGTTTTTTCAGGACATCTTCATCACCAATTGGACGGTGTGGCTAATGTTGCTCAGTGGTTAGTGCGTGCGGCGTACAACCCCAGATCTTGTGCAACCTTTCCTAAAAATTTTCTCGAAAATTTTTTCTGAACATCTTTAGCATCAACGGTGTGGACACTGTTGCTCAGTGTTCAGTGCGTGTTTGGTACAACCACAAATCTTTTGCAACCGTTTTTTCAGGACATCTTCATCACCAATTGGACGGTGTGAATAATGTTGCTCAGTGGTTAGTGCGTGCGGCGTACAACCCCAAATTTTCTGCAACCTTTTCTGCAAATTTTCTGGAACATTTTTTCTGGACATCTTTAGCACCAACGGTGTGGCCACTGTTGCTCAGTGTTCAGTGCGTGTGGGGCAAAACCCCAAATCTTTTGCAACCGTTTTTTCAGGGCAACTTCATCACCAATTGGACGGTGTGAATAATGTTGCTCAGTGGTTAGTGCGTGCGGCGGACAACCCCAAATCTTGTGCAACCTTTCCTACAAACCTTTCCTGGACCTCTTTAGCACCAACGGTGTGGCCAAGGTTGCTCAGTGTTCAGTGCATGTGGGGTACAACCCCAGATCTTGTGCAACCTTTCCTAAAAGTTTTCTCGAAAATTTTTTCTGAACATCTTTAGCATCAACGGTGTGGCCACTGTTGCTCAGTGTTCAGTGCGAGTGGCGTACAACCCCAAATCTTTTGCAACCGTTTTTTCAGGACATCTTCATCACCAATTGGACGGTGTGAATAATGTTGCTCAGTGGTTAGTGCGTGCGGCGTACAACCCCAGATCTTGTGCAACCTTTCCTAAAAATTTTCTCGAACATTTTTTCTGAACATCTTTAGCATCAACGGTGTAGCCACTGTTGCTCAGTGTTCAGTGCGTGTGGGGTACAACCCCAAATGTATTGCAACCGTTTTTTCAGGACATCTTCATCACCAATTGGACGGTGTGGCTAATGTTGCTCAGTGGTTAGTGCGTGCGGCGTACAACCCCAGATCTTGTGCAACCTTTCCTAAAAATTTTCTCGAAAATTTTTTCTGAACATCTTTAGCATCAACGGTGTGGACACTGTTGCTCAGTGTTCAGTGCGTGTTTGGTACAACCACAAATCTTTTGCAACCGTTTTTTCAGGACATCTTCATCACCAATTGGACGGTGTGAATAATGCTGCTCAGTGGTTAGTGCGTGCGGCGTACAACCCCAAATTTTCTGCAACCTTTTCTGCAAATTTTCTGGAACATTTTTTCTGGACATCTTTAGCACCAACGGTGTGGCCACTGTTGCTCAGTGTTCAGTGCGTGTGGGGCACAACCCCAAATCTTTTGCAACCGTTTTTTCAGGGCAACTTCATCACCAATTGGACGGTGTGAATAATGTTGCTCAGTGGTTGGTGCGTGCGGCGGACAACCCCAAATCTTGTGCAACCTTTCCTACAAATTTTCTCGAAAATTTTTTCTGGACATCTTTAGCACCAACGGTGTGGCCAAGGTTGCTCAGTGTTCAGTGCGTGTGGGGTACAACCCCAAATGTATTGCAACCGTTTTTTCAGGACATCTTCATCACCAATTGGACGGTGTGGCTAATTTTGCTCAGTGGTTAGTGCGTGCGGCGTACAACCCCAAATCTTGTGCAACCTTTCCTACAAATTTTCTCGAAAATTTTTTCTGAACATCTTTAGCATCAACGGTGTAGCCACTGTTGCTCAGTGTTCAGTGCGTGTGGGGTACAACCCCAAATGTATTGCAACCGTTTTTTCAGGACATCTTCATCACCAATTGGACGGTGTGGCTAATGTTGCTCAGTGGTTAGTGCGTGCGGCGTACAACCCCAGATCTTGTGCAACCTTTCCTAAAAATTTTCTCGAAAATTTTTTCTGAACATCTTTAGCATCAACGGTGTGGCCACTGTTG
This sequence comes from Xylota segnis, assembly GCA_963583995.1. Classification (NCBI taxonomy): domain Eukaryota; kingdom Metazoa; phylum Arthropoda; class Insecta; order Diptera; family Syrphidae; genus Xylota; species Xylota segnis. Next base: position 101,317,584 of record OY757236.1, on the reverse strand, counting down.
CTCAGTGTTCAGTGCGAGTGGGGTACAACCCCAAATCTTTTGCAACCGTTTTTTCAGGACATCTTCATCACCAATTGGACGGTGTGAATAATGTTGCTCAGTGGTTAGTGCGTGCGGCGTACAACCCCAAATCTTGTGCAACCGTTTTTTCAGGACATCTTCATCACCAATTGGACGGTGTGAATAATGTTGCTCAGTGGTTAGTGCGTGCGGCGTACAACCCCAGATCTTGTGCAACCTTTCCTAAAAATTTTCTCGAACATTTTTTCTGAACATCTTTAGCATCAACGGTGTAGCCACTGTTGCTCAGTGTTCAGTGCGTGTGGGGTACAACCCCAAGTGTATTGCAACCGTTTTTTCAGGACATCTTCATCACCAATTGGACGGTGTGGCTAATGTTGCTCAGTGGTTAGTGCGTGCGGCGTACAACCCCAGATCTTGTGCAACCTTTCCTAAAAATTTTCTCGAAAATTTTTTCTGAACATCTTTAGCATCAACGGTGTGGACACTGTTGCTCAGTGTTCAGTGCGTGTTTGGTACAACCACAAATCTTTTGCAACCGTTTTTTCAGGACATCTTCATCACCAATTGGACGGTGTGAATAATGTTGCTCAGTGGTTAGTGCGTGCGGCGTACAACCCCAAATTTTCTGCAACCTTTTCTGCAAATTTTCTGGAACATTTTTTCTGGACATCTTTAGCACCAACGGTGTGGCCACTGTTGCTCAGTGTTCAGTGCGTGTGGGGCACAACCCCAAATCTTTTGCAACCGTTTTTTCAGGGCAACTTCATCACCAATTGGACTGTGTGAATAATGTTGCTCAGTGGTTAGTGCGTGCGGCGGACAACCCCAAATCTTGTGCAACCTTTCCTACAAACCTTTCCTGGACCTCTTTAGCACCAACGGTGTGGCCAAGGTTGCTCAGTGTTCAGTGCATGTGGGGTACAACCCCAGATCTTGTGCAACCTTTCCTAAAAGTTTTCTCGAAAATTTTTTCTGAACATCTTTAGCATCAACGGTGTGGCCACTGTTGCTCAGTGTTCAGTGCGAGTGGCGTACAACCCCAAATCTTTTGCAACCGTTTTTTCAGGACATCTTCATCACCAATTGGACGGTGTGAATAATGTTGCTCAGTGGTTAGTGCGTGCGGCGTACAACCCCAAATCTTGTGCAACCTTTCCTAAAAATTTTCTCGAAAATTTTTTCTGAACATCTTTAGCATCAACGGTGTGGCCACTGTTGCTCAGTGTTCAGTGCGAGTGGCGTACAACCCCAAATCTTTTGCAACCGTTTTTTCAGGGCAACTTCATCACCAATTGGACGGTGTGAATAATGTTGCTCAGTGGTTAGTGCGTGCGGCGGACAACCCCAAATCTTGTGCAACCTTTCCTACAAACCTTTCCTGGACCTCTTTAGCACCAACGGTGTGGCCAAGGTTGCTCAGTGTTCAGTGCATGTGGGGTACAACCCCAGATCTTGTGCAACCTTTCCTAAAAGTTTTCTCGAAAATTTTTTCTGAACATCTTTAGCATCAACGGTGTGGCCACTGTTGCTCAGTGTTCAGTGCGAGTGGCGTACAACCCCAAATCTTTTGCAACCGTTTTTTCAGGACATCTTCATCACCAATTGGACGGTGTGAATAATGTTGCTCAGTGGTTAGTGCGTGCGGCGTACAACCCCAGATCTTGTGCAACCTTTCCTAAAAATTTTCTCGAACATTTTTTCTGAACATCTTTAGCATCAACGGTGTAGCCACTGTTGCTCAGTGTTCAGTGCGTGTGGGGTACAACCCCAAGTGTATTGCAACCGTTTTTTCAGGACATCTTCATCACCAATTGGACGGTGTGGCTAATGTTGCTCAGTGGTTAGTGCGTGCGGCGTACAACCCCAGATCTTGTGCAACCTTTCCTAAAAATTTTCTCGAAAATTTTTTCTGAACATCTTTAGCATCAACGGTGTGGACACTGTTGCTCAGTGTTCAGTGCGTGTTTGGTACAACCACAAATCTTTTGCAAAAGTTTTTTCAGGACATCTTCATCACCAATTGGACGGTGTGAATAATGTTGCTCAGTGGTTAGTGCGTGCGGCGTACAACCCCAAATTTTCTGCAACCTTTTCTGCAAATTTTCTGGAACATTTTTTCTGGACATCTTTAGCACCAACGGTGTGGCCACTGTTGCTCAGTGTTCAGTGCGTGTGGGGCACAACCCCAAATCTTTTGCAACCGTTTTTTCAGGGCAACTTCATCACCAATTGGACGGTGTGAATAATGTTGCTCAGTGGTTGGTGCGTGCGGCGGACAACCCCAAATCTTGTGCAACCTTTCCTACAAATTTTCTCGAAAATTTTTTCTGAACATCTTTAGCATCAACGGTGTAGCCACTGTTGCTCAGTGTTCAGTGCGTGTGGGGTACAACCCCAAATATTTTGCAACCGTTTTTCAGGACATCTTCATCACCAATTGGACGGTGTGGCTAATGTTGCTCAGTGGTTAGTGCGTGCGGCGTACAACCCCAAATCTTCTGCAAACTTTACTACAAATTTTATCGAACATTTTTTCTGAACATCTTTAGCATCAACGGTGTGGCCACTGTTGCTCAGTGTACAGTGCGTGTGGGGTACAACCCCAAATCTTTTGCAACCGTTTTCTCAGAACATCTTCATCACCAATTGGACGGTGTGGCTAATGTTGCTCAGTGGTTAGTGCGTGCGGCGTACAACCCCAAATCTTCTGCAAACTTTACTACAAATTTTATCGAACATTTTTTCTGTACATCTTTAGCACCAACGGTGTATCCAAGGTTGCTCAGTGTTCAGTGCGTGTGGGGTACAACCCCAAATCTTTTGCAACCGTTTTCTCAGAACATCTTCATCACCAATTGGACGGTGTGGCTAATGTTGCTCAGTGGTTAGTGCGTGCGGCGTACAATCCCAAATATTCTGCAACCTTTCCTACAAATTTTCTCGAACATTTTTCCTGAACATCTTTAGCATCAACGGTGTGGCCACTCTTGCTCAGTGTTCAGTGCGTGTGGGGTACAACCTCAAATCTTTTCCAACCGTTTTTTCAGGGCAACTTCATCACCAGTTGGACGGTGTGATAATGTTGCTCAGTGGTTAGTGCGTGCGGCGTACAACCCCAAATTTTCTGCAACCCTTTCTGCAAATTTTCTGGAATATTTTTTCTGGACATCTTTAGCACCAACGGTGTGGCCAAGGTTGCTCAGTGTTCAGTGCGTGTGGGGTACAACCCCAAATCTTTAGCAACCGTTTTCTCAGAACATCTTCATCACCAATTGGATGGTGTGGCTAATGTTGCTCAGTGGTTAGTGCGTGCGGCGTACAATCCCAAATTTTCTGCAACCTTTTCTGCAAATTTTCTGGAACATTTTTTCTGGACATCTTTAGCACCAACGGTGTGGCCACTGTTGCTCAGTGTGCAGTGCGTGTGGGGCACAACCTCAAATCTTTTGCAACCGTTTTTTCAGGGAAACTTCATCACCAGTTGGACGGTGTGATAATGTTGCTCAGTGGTTAGTGCGTGCGGCGTACAACCCCAAATCTTTCGCAACCTTTCCTACAAATTTTCTCGAAAATTTTTTCTGAACATCTTTAGCATCAACGGTGTAGCCACTGTTGCTCAGTGTTCAGTGCGTGTGGGGTACAACCCCAAATGTATTGCAACCGTTTTTTCAGGACATCTTCATCACCAATTGGACGGTGTGGCTAATGTTGCTCAGTGGTTAGTGCGTGCGGCGTACAACCCCAGATCTTGTGCAACCTTTAATAAAAATTTTCTCGAAAATTTTTTCTGAACATCTTTAGCATCAACGGTGTGGACACTGTTGCTCAGTGTTCAGTGCGTGTTTGGTACAACCACAAATCTTTTGCAACCGTTTTTTCAGGACATCTTCATCACCAATTGGACGGTGAGAATAATGTTGCTCAGTGGTTAGTGCGTGCGGCGTACAACCCCAAATTTTCTGCAACCTTTTCTGCAAATTTTCTGGAACATTTTTTCTGGACATCTTTAGCACCAATGGTGTGGCCACTGTTGCTCAGTGTTCAGTGCGTGTGGGGCACAACCCCAAATCTTTTGCAACCGTTTTTTCAGGGCAACTTCATCACCAATTGGACGGTGTGAATAATGTTGCTCAGTGGTTGGTGCGTGCGGCGGACAACCCCAAATCTTGTGCAACCTTTCCTACAAATTTTCTCGAAAATTTTTTCTGAACATCTTTAGCAACAACGGTGTAGCCACTGTTGCTCAGTGTTCAGTGCGTGTGGGGTACAACCCCAAATATTTTGCAACCGTTTTTTCAGGACATCTTCATCACCAATTGGACGGTGTGGCTAATGTTGCTCAGTGGTTAGTGCGTGCGGCGTACAACCCCAAATCTTCTGCAAACTTTACTACAAATTTTATCGAAAATTTTTTCTGAACATCTTTAGCATCAACGGTGTGGCCACTGTTGCTCAGTGTTCAGTGCGTGTGGAGTACAACCCCAAATCTTTTGCAACAGTTTTCTCAGGACATTTTCATCACCAATTGGACGGTGTGGCTAATGTTGCTCAGTGGTTAGTGCGTGCGGCGTACAACCCCGAATTTTCTGCAAATTTTCTGGAATATTTTTTCTGGACTTCTTTAGCACCAACGGTGTGGCCAAGGTTGCTCAGTGTTCAGTGCGTGTGGGGTACAATACCAAATCTTTAGCAACCGTTTTCTCAGAACATCTTCATCACCAATTGGACGGTGTGGCTAATGTTGCTCAGTGGTTAGAGCGTGCGGCGTACAACCCCAAATATTCTGCAACCTTTCCTACAAATTTTCTCGAACATTTTTTCAGAACATCTTTAGCATCAACGGTGTAGCCACTGTTGCTCAGTGTTCAGTGCGTGTGGGGTACAACCACAAATCTTTTGCAACCGTTTTTTCAGGACATCTTCATCACCAATTGGACGGTGTGAATAATGTTGCTCAGTGGTTAGTGCGTGCGGCGTACAACCCCAAATTTTCTGCAACCTTTTCTTCAAATTTTCTGGAACATTTTTTATGGATATCTTTAGCACCAACGGCGTAGCCACTGTTGATCAGTGGTCAGTGCGTGTGGAGTACAACCCCAAATCTTTTGCAACAGTTTTCTCAGGACATCTTCATCACCAATTGGACGGTGTGGCTAATGTTGCTCAGTGGTTAGTGCGTGCGGCGTACAACCCCAAATTTTCTGCAAATTTTCTGGAATATTTTTTCTGGACTTCTTTAGCACCAACGGTGTGGCCAAGGTTGCTCAGTGTTCAGTGCGTGTGGGGTACAATACCAAATCTTTAGCAACCGTTTTCTCAGAACATCTTTATCACCAATTGGACGGTGTGGCTAATGTTGCTCAGTGGTTAGAGCGTGCGGCGTACAACCCCAAATATTCTGCAACCTTTCCTACAAATTTTCTCGAACATTTTTTCAGAACATCTTTAGCATCAACGGTGTGGCCACTGTTGCTCAGTGTTCAGTGCGTGTGGGGTACAACCACAAATCTTTTGCAACCGTTTTTTCAGGACATCTTCATCACCAATTGGACGGTGTGAATAATGTTGCTCAGTGGTTAGTGCGTGCGGCGTACAACCCCAAATTTTCTGCAATCTTTTCTGCAAATTTTCTGGAATATATTTTCTGGACATCTTTAGCACCAACGGTGTGGCCACTGTTGCTCAGTGTTCAGTGCGTGTGGGGTACAACCCCAAATCTTTTACAACCGTTTTCTCAGAACATCTTCATCACCAATTGGACGGTGTGGCTAATGTTGCTCAGTGGTTAGTGCGTGCGGCGTACAATCCCAAATATTCTGCAACCTTTCCTACAAATTTTCTCGAACATTTTTCCTGAACATCTTTAGCATCTTGTGGGGTACAACCACAAATATTTTGCAACCGTTTTTTCATGACATCTTCATCACCAATTGGACGGTGTGAATAATGTTGCTCAGTGGTTAGTGCGTGCGGCGTACAACCCCAAATTTTCTGCAACCTTTTCTGCAAATTTTCTGGAATATTTTTTCTGGACATCTTTAGCACCAACGGTGTGGCCAAGGTTGCTCAGTGTTCAGTGCGTGTGGGGTACAACCCCAAATCTTTAGCAACCGTTTTCTCAGAACATCTTCATCACCAATTGGATGGTGTGGCTAATGTTGCTCAGTGGTTAGTGCGTGCGGCGTACAACCCCAAATTTTCTGCAACCTTTTCTGCAAATTTTCTGGAACATTTTCTCTGGACATCTTTAGCACCAACGGTGTGGCCACTGTTGCTCAGTGTTCAGTGCGTGTGGGGTACAACCCCAAATGTATTGCAACCGTTTTTTCAGGACATCTTCATCACCAATTGGACGGTGTGGCTAATGTTGCTCAGTGGTTAGTGCGTGCGGCGTACAACCCCAAATCTTGTGCAGCCTTTCCTAAAAATGTTCTCGAAAATTTTTTCTGAACATCTTTAGCATCAACGGTGTGGCCACTGTTGCTCAGTGTTCAGTGCGTGTGGGGTACAACCCCAAATCTTTTGTAATCGTTTTTTCAGGACATCTTCATCACCAATTGGACGGTGTGAATAATGTTGCTCAGTGGTTAGTGCGTGCGGCGTACAACCCCAAATTTTCTGCAACCTTTTCTGCAAATTTTCTTTAACATTTTTTCTGGACATCTTTAGAACCAACGGTGTGGCCAAGGTTGCTCAGTGTTCAGTGCGTGTGGAGTACAACCCCAAATCTTTTGCAACCGTTTTCTCAGAACATCTTCATCACCAATTGGACGGTGTGGCTAATGTTGCTCAGTGGTTAGTGCGTGCGGCGTACAACCCCAAATCTTCTGCAAACTTTACTACAAATTTTATCGAACATTTTTTCTGGACATCTTTAGCACCAACGGTGTGGCCAAGGTTGCTCAGTGTTCAGTGCGTGTGGGGTACAACCCCAAATCTTTTGCAACCGTTTTCTCAGAACATCTTCATCACCAATTGGACGGTGTGGCTAATGTTGCTCAGTGGTTAGTGCGTGCGGCGTACAATCCCAAATATTCTGCAACCTTTCCTACAAATTTTCTCGAACATTTTTCCTGAACATCTTTAGCATCAACGGTGTGGCCACTGTTGCTCAGTGTTCAGTGCGTGTGGGGTACAACCTCAAATCTTTTCCAACCGTTTTTTCAGGGCAACTTCATCACCAGTTGGACGGTGTGATAATGTTGCTCAGTGGTTAGTGCGTGCGGCGTACAACCCCAAATTTTCTGCAACCCTTTCTGCAAATTTTCTGGAATATTTTTTCTGGACATCTTTAGCACCAACGGTGTGGCCAAGGTTGCTCAGTGTTCAGTGCGTGTGGGGTACAACCCCAAATCTTTAGCAACCGTTTTCTCAGAACATCTTCATCACCAATTGGATGGTGTGGCTAATGTTGCTCAGTGGTTAGTGCGTGCGGCGTACAATCCCAAATTTTCTGCAACCTTTTCTGCAAATTTTCTGGAACATTTTTTCTGGACATCTTTAGCACCAACGGTGTGGCCACTGTTGCTCAGTGTGCAGTGCGTGTGGGGCACAACCTCAAATCTTTTGCAACCGTTTTTTCAGGGAAACTTCATCACCAGTTGGACGGTGTGATAATGTTGCTCAGTGGTTAGTGCGTGCGGCGTACAACCCCAAATCTTTCGCAACCTTTCCTACAAATTTTCTCGAAAATTTTTTCTGAACATCTTTAGCATCAACGGTGTAGCCACTGTTGCTCAGTGTTCAGTGCGTGTGGGGTACAACCCCAAATGTATTGCAACCGTTTTTTCAGGACATCTTCATCACCAATTGGACGGTGTGGCTAATGTTGCTCAGTGGTTAGTGCGTGCGGCGTACAACCCCAGATCTTGTGCAACCTTTAATAAAAATTTTCTCGAAAATTTTTTCTGAACATCTTTAGCATCAACGGTGTGGACACTGTTGCTCAGTGTTCAGTGCGTGTTTGGTACAACCACAAATCTTTTGCAACCGTTTTTTCAGGACATCTTCATCACCAATTGGACGGTGAGAATAATGTTGCTCAGTGGTTAGTGCGTGCGGCGTACAACCCCAAATTTTCTGCAACCTTTTCTGCAAATTTTCTGGAACATTTTTTCTGGACATCTTTAGCACCAATGGTGTGGCCACTGTTGCTCAGTGTTCAGTGCGTGTGGGGCACAACCCCAAATCTTTTGCAACCGTTTTTTCAGGGCAACTTCATCACCAATTGGACGGTGTGAATAATGTTGCTCAGTGGTTGGTGCGTGCGGCGGACAACCCCAAATCTTGTGCAACCTTTCCTACAAATTTTCTCGAAAATTTTTTCTGAACATCTTTAGCAACAACGGTGTAGCCACTGTTGCTCAGTGTTCAGTGCGTGTGGGGTACAACCCCAAATATTTTGCAACCGTTTTTTCAGGACATCTTCATCACCAATTGGACGGTGTGGCTAATGTTGCTCAGTGGTTAGTGCGTGCGGCGTACAACCCCAAATCTTCTGCAAACTTTACTACAAATTTTATCGAAAATTTTTTCTGAACATCTTTAGCATCAACGGTGTGGCCACTGTTGCTCAGTGTTCAGTGCGTGTGGAGTACAACCCCAAATCTTTTGCAACAGTTTTCTCAGGACATCTTCATCACCAATTGGACGGTGTGGCTAATGTTGCTCAGTGGTTAGTGCGTGCGGCGTACAACCCCGAATTTTCTGCAAATTTTCTGGAATATTTTTTCTGGACTTCTTTAGCACCAACGGTGTGGCCAAGGTTGCTCAGTGTTCAGTGCGTGTGGGGTACAATACCAAATCTTTAGCAACCGTTTTCTCAGAACATCTTCATCACCAATTGGACGGTGTGGCTAATGTTGCTCAGTGGTTAGAGCGTGCGGCGTACAACCCCAAATATTCTGCAACCTTTCCTACAAATTTTCTCGAACATTTTTTCAGAACATCTTTAGCATCAACGGTGTAGCCACTGTTGCTCAGTGTTCAGTGCGTGTGGGGTACAACCACAAATCTTTTGCAACCGTTTTTTCAGGACATCTTCATCACCAATTGGACGGTGTGAATAATGTTGCTCAGTGGTTAGTGCGTGCGGCGTACAACCCCAAATTTTCTGCAACCTTTTCTTCAAATTTTCTGGAACATTTTTTATGGATATCTTTAGCACCAACGGCGTAGCCACTGTTGATCAGTGGTCAGTGCGTGTGGAGTACAACCCCAAATCTTTTGCAACAATTTTCTCAGGACATCTTCATCACCAATTGGACGGTGTGGCTAATGTTGCTCAGTGGTTAGTGCGTGCGGCGTACAACCCCAAATTTTCTGCAAATTTTCTGGAATATTTTTTCTGGACTTCTTTAGCACCAACGGTGTGGCCAAGGTTGCTCAGTGTTCAGTGCGTGTGGGGTACAATACCAAATCTTTAGCAACCGTTTTCTCAGAACATCTTTATCACCAATTGGACGGTGTGGCTAATGTTGCTCAGTGGTTAGAGCGTGCGGCGTACAACCCCAAATATTCTGCAACCTTTCCTACAAATTTTCTCGAACATTTTTTCAGAACATCTTTAGCATCAACGGTGTGGCCACTGTTGCTCAGTGTTCAGTGCGTGTGGGGTACAACCACAAATCTTTTGCAACCGTTTTTTCAGGACATCTTCATCACCAATTGGACGGTGTGAATAATGTTGCTCAGTGGTTAGTGCGTGCGGCGTACAACCCCAAATTTTCTGCAATCTTTTCTGCAAATTTTCTGGAATATATTTTCTGGACATCTTTAGCACCAACGGTGTGGCCACTGTTGCTCAGTGTTCAGTGCGTGTGGGGTACAACCCCAAATCTTTTGCAACCGTTTTCTCAGAACATCTTCATCACCAATTGGACGGTGTGGCTAATGTTGCTCAGTGGTTAGTGCGTGCGGCGTACAATCCCAAATATTCTGCAACCTTTCCTACAAATTTTCTCGAACATTTTTCCTGAACATCTTTAGCATCTTGTGGGGTACAACCACAAATATTTTGCAACCGTTTTTTCATGACATCTTCATCACCAATTGGACGGTGTGAATAATGTTGCTAAGTGGTTAGTGCGTGCGGCGTACAACCCCAAATTTTCTGCAACCTTTTCTGCAAATTTTCTGGAATATTTTTTCTGGACATCTTTAGCACCAACGGTGTGGCCAAGGTTGCTCAGTGTTCAGTGCGTGTGGGGTACAACCCCAAATCTTTAGCAACCGTTTTCTCAGAACATCTTCATCACCAATTGGATGGTGTGGCTAATGTTGCTCAGTGGTTAGTGCGTGCGGCGTACAACCCCAAATTTTCTGCAACCTTTTCTGCAAATTTTCTGGAACATTTTCTCTGGACATCTTTAGCACCAACGGTGTGGCCACTGTTGCTCAGTGTTCAGTGCGTGTGGGGTACAACCCCAAATGTATTGCAACCGTTTTTTCAGGACATCTTCATCACCAATTGGACGGTGTGGCTAATGTTGCTCAGTGGTTAGTGCGTGCGGCGTACAACCCCAAATCTTGTGCAGCCTTTCCTAAAAATGTTCTCGAAAATTTTTTCTGAACATCTTTAGCATCAACGGTGTGGCCACTGTTGCTCAGTGTTCAGTGCGTGTGGGGTACAACCCCAAATCTTTTGTAATCGTTTTTTCAGGACATCTTCATCACCAATTGGACGGTGTGAATAATGTTGCTCAGTGGTTAGTGCGTGCGGCGTACAACCCCAAATTTTCTGCAACCTTTTCTGCAAATTTTCTTTAACATTTTTTCTGGACATCTTTAGAACCAACGGTGTGGCCAAGGTTGCTCAGTGTTCAGTGCGTGTGGAGTACAACCCCAAATCTTTTGCAACCGTTTTCTCAGAACATCTTCATCACCAATTGGACGGTGTGGCTAATGTTGCTCAGTGGTTAGTGCGTGCGGCGTACAACCCCAAATTTTCTGCAACCTTTTCTGCAAATTTTCTGGAATATTTTTTCTGGACATCTTTAGCACCAACGGTGTGGCCAAGGTTGCTCAGTGTTCAGTGCGTGTGGGGTACAACCCCAAATGTATTGCAACCGTTTTTTCAGGACATCTTCATCACCAATTGGACGGTGTGGCTAATGTTGCTCAGTGGTTAGTGCGTGCGGCGTACAACCCCAAATCTTGTGGAACCTTTCCTACAAATTTTCTCGAAAATTTTTTCTGAACATCTTTAGCATCAACGGTGTAGCCACTGTTGCTCAGTGTTCAGTGCGTGTGGGGTACAACCCCAAATGTATTGCAACCGTTTTTTCAGGACATCTTCATCACTAATTGGACGGTGTGGCTAATGTTGCTCAGTGGTTAGTGCGTGCGGCGTACAACCCCAGATCTTGTGCAACCTTTCCTAAAAATTTTCTCGAAAATTTTTTCTGAACATCTTTAGCATCAACGGTGTGGCCACTGTTGCTCAGTGTTCAGTGCGAGTGGGGTACAACCCCAAATCTTTTGCAACCGTTTTTTCAGGACATCTTCATCACCAATTGGACGGTGTGAATAATGTTGCTCAGTGGTTAGTGCGTGCTGCGTACAACCCCAAATTTTCTGCAATCTTTTCTGCAAATTTTCTGGAATATATTTTCTGGACATCTTTAGCACCAACGGTGTGGCCACTGTTGCTCAGTGTTCAGTGCGTGTGGGGTACAACCCCAAATCTTTTGCAACCGTTTTCTCAGAACATCTTCATCACCAATTGGACGGTGTGGCTAATGTTGCTCAGTGGTTAGTGCGTGCGGCGTACAATCCCAAATATTCTGCAACCTTTCCTACAAATTTTCTCGAACATTTTTCCTGAACATCTTTAGCATCTTGTGGGGTACAACCACAAATATTTTGCAACCGTTTTTTCATGACATCTTCATCACCAATTGGACGGTGTGAATAATGTTGCTCAGTGGTTAGTGCGTGCGGCGTACAACCCCAAATTTTCTGCAACCTTTTCTGCAAATTTTCTGGAATATTTTTTCTGGACATCTTTAGCACCAACGGTGTGGCCAAGGTTGCTCAGTGTTCAGTGCGTGTGGGGTACAACCCCAAATCTTTAGCAACCGTTTTCTCAGAACATCTTCATCACCAATTGGATGGTGTGGCTAATGTTGCTCAGTGGTTAGTGCGTGCGGCGTACAACCCCAAATTTTCTGCAACCTTTTCTGCAAATTTTCTGGAACATTTTCTCTGGACATCTTTAGCACCAACGGTGTGGCCACTGTTGCTCAGTGTTCAGTGCGTGTGGGGTACAACCCCAAATGTATTGCAACCGTTTTTTCAGGACATCTTCATCACCAATTGGACGGTGTGGCTAATGTTGCTCAGTGGTTAGTGCGTGCGGCGTACAACCCCAAATCTTGTGCAGCCTTTCCTAAAAATGTTCTCGAAAATTTTTTCTGAACATCTTTAGCATCAACGGTGTGGCCACTGTTGCTCAGTGTTCAGTGCGTGTGGGGTACAACCCCAAATCTTTTGTAATCGTTTTTTCAGGACATCTTCATCACCAATTGGACGGTGTGAATAATGTTGCTCAGTGGTTAGTGCGTGCGGCGTACAACCCCAAATTTTCTGCAACCTTTTCTGCAAATTTTCTTTAACATTTTTTCTGGACATCTTTAGAACCAACGGTGTGGCCAAGGTTGCTCAGTGTTCAGTGCGTGTGGAGTACAACCCCAAATCTTTTGCAACCGTTTTCTCAGAACATCTTCATCACCAATTGGACGGTGTGGCTAATGTTGCTCAGTGGTTAGTGCGTGCGGCGTACAACCCCAAATTTTCTGCAACCTTTTCTGCAAATTTTCTGGAATATTTTTTCTGGACATCTTTAGCACCAACGGTGTGGCCAAGGTTGCTCAGTGTTCAGTGCGTGTGGGGTACAACCCCAAATGTATTGCAACCGTTTTTTCAGGACATCTTCATCACCAATTGGACGGTGTGGCTAATGTTGCTCAGTGGTTAGTGCGTGCGGCGTACAACCCCAAATCTTGTGGAACCTTTCCTACAAATTTTCTCGAAAATTTTTTCTGAACATCTTTAGCATCAACGGTGTAGCCACTGTTGCTCAGTGTTCAGTGCGTGTGGGGTACAACCCCAAATGTATTGCAACCGTTTTTTCAGGACATCTTCATCACCAATTGGACGGTGTGGCTAATGTTGCTCAGTGGTTAGTGCGTGCGGCGTACAACCCCAGATCTTGTGCAACCTTTCCTAAAAATTTTCTCGAAAATTTTTTCTGAACATCTTTAGCATCAACGGTGTGGCCACTGTTGCTCAGTGTTCAGTGCGAGTGGGGTACAACCCCAAATCTTTTGCAACCGTTTTTTCAGGACATCTTCATCACCAATTGGACGGTGTGAATAATGTTGCTCAGTGGTTAGTGCGTGCGGCGTACAACCCCAGATCTTGTTCTATTTTTTTTTTTTTTTTATTTCAGTTAAGATGAGTAAAACATACATTGACCGAAAGTAGAATTGATTCAAATACGGGCGCAACGATGTATACATGGAGATTTAACGTTTATATCGGGTGTTGTTCCCACAGGAACTTTGGATGGGATACACTTTTTTTTTTGTTTTAATATGAAAGAATTGAGTCTTTGATTGTACACTACTGTTCCAACCATGAACCTGTTGCAACCTTTCCTAAAAATTTTCTCGAAAATTTTTTCTGAACATCTTTAGCATCAACGGTGTGGCCACTGTTGCTCAGTGTTCAGTGCGAGTGGGGTACAACCCCAAATCTTTTGCAACCGTTTTTTCAGGACATCTTCATCACCAATTGGACGGTGTGGCTAATGTTGCTCAGTGGTTAGTGCGTGCGGCGTACAACCCCAAATATTTTGCAACCTTTCCTACAAATTTTCTCGAACATTTTTCCTGAACATCTTTAGCATCAACGGTGTGGCCACTGTTGCTCAGTGCGTGTTTGGTACAACCACAAATCTTTTGCAACCGTTTTTTCAGGACATCTTCATCACCAATTGGACGGTGTGAATAATGTTGCTCAGTGGTTAGTGCGTGCGGCGTACAACCCCAAATTTTCTGCAACCTTTTCTGCAAATTTTCTGGAACATTTTTTCTGGACATCTTTAGCACCAATGGTGTGGCCAAGGTTGCTCAGTGTTCAGTGCGTGTGGAGTACAACCCCAAATCTTTTGCAACCGTTTTCTCAGAACATCTTCATCACCAATTGGACGGTGTGGCTAATGTTGCTCAGTGGTTAGTGCGTGCGGCGTACAACCCCAAATTTTCTGCAACCTTTTCTGCAAATTTTCTGGAATATTTTTTCTGGACATCTTTAGCACCAACGGTGTGGCCAAGGTTGCTCAGTGTTCAGTGCTTGTGGGGTACAACCCCAAATGTATTGCAACCGTTTTTTCAGGACATCTTCATCACCAATTGGACGGTGTGGCTAATGTTGCTCAGTGGTTAGTGCGTGCGGCGTACAACCCCAAATCTTGTGCAACCTTTCCTACAAATTTTCTCGAAAATTTTTTCTGAACATCTTTAGCATCAACGGTGTAGCCACTGTTGCTCAGTGTTCAGTGCGTGTGGGGTACAACCCCAAATGTATTGTAACCGTTTTTTCAGGACATCTTCATCACCAATTGGACGGTGTGGCTAATGTTGCTCAGTGGTTAGTGCGTGCGGCGTACAACCCCAGATCTTGTGCAACCTTTCCTAAAAATTTTCTCGAAAATTTTTTCTGAACATCTTTAGCATCAACGGTGTGGACACTGTTGCTCAGTGCGTGTTTGGTACAACCACAAATCTTTTGCAACCGTTTTTTCAGGACATCTTCATCACCAATTGGACGGTGTGAATAATGTTGCTCAGTGGTTAGTGCGTGCGGCGTACAACCCCAAATTTTCTGCAACCTTTTCTGCAAATTTTCTGGAACATTTTTTCTGGACATCTTTAGCACCAACGGTGTGGCCACTGTTGCTCAGTGTTCAGTGCGTGTGGGGCACAACCCCAAATCTTTTGCAACCGTTTTTTCAGGGCAACTTCATCACCAATTGGACGGTGTGAATAATGTTGCTCAGTGGTTAGTGCGTGCGGCGGACAACCCCAAATCTTGTGCAACCTTTCCTACAAATTTTCTCGAAAATTTTTTCTGAACATCTTTAGCATCAACGGTGTAGCCACTGTTGCTCAGTGTTCAGTGCGTGTGGGGTAAAACCCCAAATATTTTGCAACCGTTTTTTCAGGACATCTTCATCACCAATTGGACGGTGTGGCTAATGTTGCTCAGTGGTTAGTGCGTGCGGCGTACAACTCCAAATCTTCTGCAAACTTTACTACAAATTTTATCGAACATTTTTTCTGAACATCTTTAGCATCAACGGTGTGGCCACTGTTGCTCAGTGTACAATGCGTGTGGGGTACAACCCCAAATCTTTTGCAACCGTTTTCTCAGAACATCTTCATCACCAATTGGACGGTGTGGCTAATGTTGCTCAGTGGTTAGTGCGTGCGGCGTACAACCCCAAATCTTCTGCAAACTTTACTACAAATTTTATCGAACATTTCTTCTGGATATCTTTAGCACCAACGGTGTGGCCTAGGTTGGTCAGTGTTCAGTGCGTGTGGGGTACAACCCCAAATCTTTTGCAACCGTTTTCTCAGAACATCTTCATCACCAATTGGACGGTGTGGCTAATGTTGCTCAGTGGTTAGTGCGTGCGGCGTACAACCCCAAATATTCTGCAACTTTTCCTACAAATTTTCTCGAACATTTTTCCTGAACATCTTTAGCATCAACGGTGTGGCCACTGTTGCTCAGTGTTCAGTGCGTGTGGGGTACAACCACAAATATTTTGCAACCGTTTTTTCAGGACATCTTCATCACCAATTGGACGGTGTGAATAATGTTGCTCAGTATTTAGTGCGTGCGGCGTACAACCCCAAATTTTCTGCAACCTTTTCTGCAAATTTTCTGGAATATTTTTTCTGGACATCTTTAGCACCAACGGTTTGGCCAAGGTTGCTCAGTGTTCAGTGCGTGTGGGGTACAACCCCAAATCTTTAGCAACCGTTTTCTCAGAACATCTTCATCACCAATTGGATGGTGTGGCTAATGTTGCTCAGTGGTTAGTGCGTGCGGCGTACAACCCCAAATTTTCTGCAACCTTTTCTGCAAATTTTCTGGAACATTTTTTCTGGACATCTTTAGCACCAACGGAGTGGCCACTGTTGCTCAGTGTGCAGTGCGTGTGGGGCACAACCTCAAATCTTTTGCAACCGTTTTTTCAGGGCAACTTCATCACCAGTTGGACGGTGTGATAATGTTGCTCAGTGGTTAGTGCGTGCGGCGTACAACCCCAAATCTTTCGCAACCTTTCCTACAAATTTTCTCGAAAATTTTTTCTGAACATCTTTAGCATCAACGGTGTAGCCACTGTTGCTCAGTGTTCAGTGCGTGTGGGGTACAACCCCAAATCTTTTGCAACCGTTTTTTCAGGACATCTTCATCACCAATTGGACGGTGTGGCTAATGTTGCTCAGTGGTTAGTGCGTGCGGCGTACAACCCCAAATCTTGTGCAGCCTTTCCTAAAAATGTTCTCGAAAATTTTTTTTGAACATCTTTAGCATCAACGGTGTGGCCACTGTTGCTCAGTGTTCAGTGCGTGTGGGGTACAACCCCAAATCTTTTGCAACCGTTTTTTCAGGACATCTTCATCACCAATTGGATGGTGTGGCTAATGTTGCTCAGTGGTTAGTGCGTGCGGCGTACAACCCCAAATCTTCTGCAACCTTTCCTACAAATTTTCTCGAAAATTTTTTCTGAACATCTTTAGCATCAACGGTGTGGCGACTGTTGCTCAGTGTTCAGTGCGTGTGGGGTACAACCCCAAATCTTTTGCAATCGTTTTTTCAGGACGGGGTACAACCCGTGTACAACATTGTGGGGTACAACCCCAAATCTGTTGCAACCGTTTTTTCAGGACATCTTCATCACCAATTGGACGGTGTGAATAATGTTTCTCAGTGGGTAGTGCGTGCGGCGTACAACCCCAAATCTTTCGCAACCTTTCCTACAAGTTTTCTCGAAAATTTTTTCTGAACATCTTTAGCATCAACGGTGTAGCCACTGTTGCTCAATGTTCAGTGCGTGTTGGGTACAATCCCAAATCTTTTGCAACCGTTTTTTCAGGACATCTTCATCACCAATTGGACGGTGTGGCTAATGTTTCTCAGTGGTTAGTGCGTGCGGCGTACAACCCCAAATCTTTCGCAGCCTTTCCTACAAATTTTCTCGAAAATTTTTTCTGAACATCTTTAGCATCAACGGTGTAGCCACTGTTGCTCAGTGTTCAGTGCGTGTGGGGTACAATCCCAAATCTTTTGCAAAGGTTTTTTCAGGACATCTTCATCACCAATTGGACGGTGTGGCTAATGTTTCTCAGTGGTTAGTGCGTGCGGCGTACAACCCCAAATCTTTCGCAACCTTTCCTACAAATTTTCTCGAAAATTTTTTCTGAACATCTTTAGCATCAACGGTGTAGCCACTGTTGCTCAGTGTTCAGTGCGTGTGGGGTACAACCCCAAATGTATTGCAACCGTTTTTTCAGTACATCTTCATCACCAATTGGACGGTGTGGCTAATGTTGCTCAGTGGTTAGTGCGTGCGGCGTACAACCCCAAATCTTGTGCAACCTTTCCTAAAAATGTTCTCGAAAATTTTTTTTGAACATCTTTAGCATCAACGGTGTGGCCACTGTTGCTCAGTGTTCAGTGCGTGTGGGGTACAACCCCAAATCTTTTGCAACCGTTTTTTCAGGACATCTTCATCACCAATTGGACGGTGTGGCTAATGTTGCTCAGTGGTAAGTGCGTGCGGCGTACAACCCCAAATCTTCTGCAACCTTTCCTACAAATTTTCTCGAAAATTTTTTCTGAACATCTTTAGCATCAACGGTGTGGCCACCGTTGCTCAGTGTTCAGTGCGTGTGGTGTACAACCCCAAATCCTTTGCAATCGTTTTTTCAGGACATCTTCATCACCAATTGGACGGTGTGAATAATGTTGCTCAGTGGTTAGTGCGTGCGGCGTACAACCCCAAATTTTCTGCAACCTTTTCTGCAAATTTTCTGGAACATTTTTTCTGGACATCTTTAGAACCAACGGTGTGGCCAAGGTTGCTCAGTGTTCAGTGCGTGTGGGGTACAACCCCAAATCTTTTGCAACCGATTTCTCAGAACATCTTCATCACCAATTGGACGGTGTGGCTAATGTTGCTCAGTGGTTAGTGCGTGCGGCGTACAACCCCAAATATTCTGCAACCTTTATTACAAATTTTCTCGAACATTTATTCTGAACATCTTTAGCACCAACGGTGTGGCCACTGTTGCTCAGTGTTCAGTGCGTGTGGGGCACAACCCCAAATCTTTTGCAACCGTTTTTTCAGGGCAACTTCATCACCAATTGGACGGTGTGGCCACTGTTGCTCAGTGTTCAGTGCGTGTGGGGTACGACCACAAATCTTTTGCAACCGTTTTTTCAGGACATCTTCATCACCAATTGGACGGTGTGAATAATGTTGCTCAGTTGTTAGTGCGTGCGGCGTACAACCCCAATTTTTCTGCAACCTTTTCTGCAAATTTTCTGGAACATTTTTTCTGGACATCTTTAGCACCAACGGTGTGGCCACTGTTGCTCAGTGTTCAGTGCGTGTGGGGTACAGCCCCAAATCTTTAGCAACCGTTTTCTCAGAACATCTTCATCACCAATTAGACGGTGTGGCCACTGTTGCTCAGTGTTCAGTGCGTGTGGGGTACGACCACAAATCTTTTGCAACCGTTTTTTCAGGACATCTTCATCACCAATTGGACGGTGTGAATAATGTTGCTCAGTGGTTAGTGCGTGCGGCGTACAACCCCAAATTTTCTGCAATCTTTTCTGCAAATTTTCTGGAATATATTTTCTGGACATCTTTAGCACCAACGGTGTGGCCAAGGTTGCTCAGTGTTCAGTGCGTGTGGGGTACAGCCCCAAATCTTTAGCAACCGTTTTCTCAGAACATCTTCATCACCAATTAGACGGTGTGGCTAATGTTGCTCAATGGTTAGTGCGTGCGGCGTACAACCCCAAATTTTCTGCAAATTTTCTGGAACATTTTTTCTGGACATCTTTAACACCAACGGTGTGGCCACTGTTGCTCAGTGTTCAGTGCATGTGGGGCACAACCCCAAATCTTTTGCAACCGTTTTTTCAGGACATCTTCATTACCAATTGGACGGTGTGGCTAATGTTGCTCTGTGGTTAGTGCGTGCGGCGTACAACCCCAAATTTTCTGCAACCTTTTCTTCAAATTTTCTGGAACATTTTTTATGGATATCTTTAGCATCAACGGTGTGGCCACTGTTGCTCAGTGTTCAGTGCGTGTGGGGCACAACCCCAAATCTTTTGCAACCGTTTTTTCAGGACATCTTCATTACCAATTGGACGGTGTGGCTAATGTTGCTCTGTGGTTAGTGCGTGCGGCGTACAACCCCAAACTTTCTGCAACCTTTTCTGCAAATTTTCTGGAACATTTTTTCTGGACATCTTTAACACCAACGGTGTGGCCACTGTTGCTCAGTGTTCAGTGCGTGTGGGGCACAACCCCAAATCTTTTGCAACCGTTTTTTCAGGGCAACTTCATCACCAATTGGACGGTGTGAATAATGTTGCTCAGTGGTTAGTGCGTGCGGCGTACAACCCCAAATCTTCTGCAACCTTTTCTGCAAATTTTGTGGAACATTTTTTCCGGACATCTTTAGCACCAACGGTGTGGCCATTGTTGCTCAGTGGTCAGTGCGTGTGGGGTAGAACCCCAAATCTTTTGCAACCTTTTTTCAGGACATCTTCATCACCAATTGGACGGTGTGGCTAATGTTGCTCAGTGGTTAGTGCGTGCGAGGTACAACCACAAATCTTCTGCTACCTTTTCTGCAAATTTTCTGAAACATTTTTTCTGGACATCTTTAGCACCAACGGTGTGGCCACTGTTGCTCAGTGTTCAGTGCGTGTGGGGCACAACCCCAAATCTTTTGCAACCGTTTTTTCAGGGCAACTTCATCACCAATTGGACGGTGTGGCTAACGTTGCTCAGTGGTTAGTGCGTGCGGCGTACAACCCCAAATTTTCTGCTACCTTTTCTGCAAATTTTCTGAAACATTTTTTCTGGACATCTTTAGCACCAACGGTGTGGCCACTGTTGCTCAGTGTTCAGTGCATGTGGGGCACAACCCCAAATCTTTTGCAACCGTTTTTTCAGGGCAACTTCATCACCAATTGGACGGTGTGGCTAATGTTGCTCAGTGGTTAGTGCGTGCGAGGTACAACCACAAATCTTCTGCAAACTTTCCTACAAATTTTATCGAAAATTTTTTCTGAATATCTTTAGCATCAACGGTGTGGCCACTGCTGCTCAGTGTTCAGTGCGTGTGGCGTACAACCCCAAATCTTTTGCAACCGTTTTTTCAGGACATCTTCATCACCAATTGGATGGTGTGGCTAATGTTGCTCAGTGGTTAGTGCGTGCGAGGTACAACCACAAATCTTTTGCAACCTTTTTTCAGGACATCTTCATCACCAATTGGACGGTGTGGCTAATGTTGCTCAGTGGTTAGTGCGTGCGAGGTACAACCACAAATCTTCTGCTACCTTTTCTGCAAATTTTCTGAAACATTTTTTCTGGACATCTTTAGCACCAACGGTGTGGCCACTGTTGCTCAGTGTTCAGTGCGTGTGGGGCACAACCCCAAATCTTTTGCAACCGTTTTTTCAGGGCAACTTCATCACCAATTGGACGGTGTGGCTAACGTTGCTCAGTGGTTAGTGCGTGCGGCGTACAACCCCAAATTTTCTGCAACCTTTTCCTCAAATTTTCTGGAACATTTTTTCTGGACATCTTTAGCACCAACGGCGTGGCCACTGTTGATCAGTGGTCAGTGCGTGTGGGGTACAACTCCAAATCTTTTGCAACTGTTTTTTCAGGACATCTTCATCAACAATTGGACGGTGTGGCTAATGTTTCTCAGTGGTTAGTGCGTGCGGCGTACAACCCCAAATCTTGTGCAACTTTTCCTACAAATTTTCTCGAAAATTTTTTCTGAACATCTTTAGCATCAACGGTGTGGCCACTGTTGCTCAGTGTTCAGTGCGTGTTGGGTACAACCCCAAATCTTTTGCAACCGTTTTTTCAGGACATCTTCATCACCAATTGGACGGTGTGGCTAATGTTGCACAGTGGTTAGTGCGTGCGGCGTACAACACCAAATCTTCTGCAAACTTTCCTACAAATTTTATCGAACATTTTTTCTGAATATCTTTAGCATCAACGGTGTGGCCACTGCTGCTCAGTGTTCAGTGCGTGTGGGGTACAACCCCAAATCTTTTGCAACCGTTTTTTCAGGACATCTTCATCACCAATTGGACGGTGTGAATTATGTTGCTCAGTAATTAGTGCGTTCGGCGTACAACCCCAAATTTTCTGCAACCTTTTTTCAAATTTTCTGGAACATTTTTTCTGGACATCTTTAGCACCAACGGTGTGGCCAAGGTTGCTCAGTGGTTTGTGTGTGTGCGGTACAACCCCAAATCTTTTGGTATCCTCTTTTTCAGGACAACTTTACCACCAATTGGACGGTGTGGCCACTGTTGCTCAGTGTTCAGTTTGTGATTCGTGTAACTCCACATCCTTTTTTTCAGGAGATCTTTTAGCGTCAATTGGATGGTGTGGCCACTGTTATTCTGTGGTCAGTGCGTTCGTCGCACTTCACCAAATTTTCTAAATTTTTTTTTTTCCGGAGATCTTTTAGCACCAATTGGACGGTGTGAATAATGTTGCTCTGTGGTTAGTGCGTGCGGCGTACAACCCCAAATATTCTGCAACCTTTCCTACAAATTTTCTCGAACATTTATTCTGAACATCTTTAGCATCAACGGTGTGGCCACTGTTGCTCAGTGTTCAGTGCGTGTGGGGTACAACCACAAATCTTTTGCAACCGTTTTTTCAGGACATCTTCATCACCAATTGGACGGTGTGGCTAATGTTGCTCAGTGGTTAGTGCGTGCGGCGTACAACCCCAAATTTTCTGCAAATTTTCTGGAATATTTTTTCTGGACTTCTTTAGCACCAATGGTGTGGCCAAGGTTGCTCAGTGTTCAGTGCGTGTGGGGTACAACCCCAAATCTTGTTGTGTTATCCCCGATCGAAGGGGTTAATTTACCACGCGAGTCTAATGATGGGGAATTAATTAAGATGAGAAATCAAAATAAAAACCGAAAAGGAAACTGGAGAGACACAAAACCGGCCGCGCACGCGAATGGTAAAAATGCGAATGAGAGATGGGGAGCGAAAAGGGAAACACAACAATGCAGCAACTGTCGCTTGCTGCGAATTCCCGACTGCTCAGCTGGGGTGGGTCCTGGATAAGGGAATCTTTTGGGTGTGTTCCTTAAGGTCGGAACACAAGGGGCGCCAGGTAGTCTTTTGTTGGGAAAGGTAAAACTACCAAAACCTTTAGAAATAAAAAGAGAAATCGTTGTGGTGATTCAAACAATGGATATAAAAGTTTATTAATCGGTGTTTCTCTGGTGGATAACACGTTCAAGGCCGCAAAACAAAGAAATTAAATTGACGAAAATGGAAAATGGCCACAGAGGGTGGCTCCGGATTCTCACACGGTACGAACTACGGTTCAATTATCGGGGGTGGGTCGCGAACAGTATAAATAACCGGAATATACCTTCGGTTATGGAAAATGAACGGAGCGATGGCTTACGCGATTCAATTTTGACAAATATCCTACACGATTATCTACTTAACTTATTCACTTTAAGATACTCTATGAAAAAAAAACACTCTACTTATCCTTCCTCCTATGGGGTTGGGGATGATTCCCTGCAGGGCTTAAAATCCTGGTTGGGGGAGGATGGATGATCTCCGCCACAGTCACTATCCTGGTCTCGTCCGTTCAGGATATAGGCTCGTCCTATCTTCCTGATTTATGTCCTCTGAGGGATCTCTTCGCTCGTCTCTGGTTCTTCCTTCTTCTTTATTTTATCCCCTGTGGGATCTCTTCCGCTTTTTTTTTCTTTTTTTTGTTTTCCGCCAAGCAGAACTTCCTCGCTCTCTCGATTCAGAATCAGAAGTGGCTTGTTGGAACAAGTCCAGCTTCTTCCATCCACTCACGCATTCTCACACACACACACTCATGAGGAGAATTCAGCCGTCTCCAACGTTATTGGCAACGAACAGTTCCTGGCGCCTGTCTCTCTGGCGGGGAACTGTATTGGTGTTGTTGGAGACTGAATTCGCCTCGTTCTCTCCGCTGCAGTTGATTTAGCTTCCAGAACAAAGGGAATCACATCCAGAGCTCTGACAGCTTCCTCTCTCACGGCTTCAATTTCTCACTCTCTCGTAGCTCTGTTTGTTTAAGGATTTCAGTGACTGCTTGGGTTCGCATCCACTCTCCTGACCAGGGCTAAATATGAAATTATAAAAGATTATTAAAAGACCCTAAGAAAAGGATAAGTAACCGCGGAACTATCGATCGCGTAAACCATCGTGCAGACTTTAGGGGCCAAAGGGGTACCCTGAGAATCGGGAGCTATCCTTTACAAAACTTTTGAGCTCTCTTTTGAGAGATATATAATTATGGGTTTCGAGATGAGACAAACATTTTGGGGTTAGGTTTGGCCTCCTGGCCTTATAATTTGGACTGCAGATTCTTGGTACGTTGGAGGTTTCGCTTCACCTCTTTGTGGTCTTTAATAGAAAGGGTCAGGATGAGTCTCCAGGCGGTCCACCTGGCTCTTCCTGCTTCAGACTCATCCGTCTGGCTCCGGGATACCTGCTTTGTCATCCCCTTCGAGCATATGGGAAAGAGTGAGCACTGAGTTGGAAACCAACCCAGAAACGCTCAGTTAACCCTTAGCTCTTCAGAGGACGACGGGTAAAAGAAAAGAAAAGGCAAGAAAAAGGGTGGATGGGTAGGGTTAGGAGGGATGGAGCGGAGAAGGACTTTTGTGCGCTTTTTGAACGCAACAAACCCCACCCTTACCTCCTAAAAGAAAGGAGTTGACATTTCGACCGAAATGTCGAAGTAAAAAGAAAAAAAAATCCGAAATGGATCACCCCAGGTAGACGACACAACAAAGGTTAACAAATACTAAGGGGGGACGATACAACTACCTACGTCGTAATCGCCCTTGGCGAGCTCTTCTTGGCGCTTATTCGGCGCGACTAACTTCGCCCTCTGGCTCTTGGTCGTCGTTGCATGGCTTGAGATCCTTGACGTGCCATGTTCCTCGCTCTCTTCCGGTGTCATCCCTGAGGACATAAGTCCAAGGCGAGACCTTCTTATGAACGAAGAAGGGACCAACGTACTTCGGCGCCAGTTTCGCCGCGTAATAATTCGCCGCCTCGGAGAGCGCGAAATTCCTACGCCATACAACCTCATTCGGAAGATACTCGACATCTCTCCTCCTGAGATTGTAGGCCCTACTCGCCTTCTGACTCGCTAAAGCTAGCTTCTTCCTAATATCTTCCCTATGCTGTCTATACCTACTCTCTAAAATGGACATATCTAATTCCCTATCAGCTGTGGGTGGTTCCCTATCTCCTATGCTATTTTCCCTATCTAACGGCCTAGTGTCCCTATCTCCTATATCTATTTCCCTATCTTCCACAGCTGAGTTTCTATCCCTAACATTTGAAATGGTCCTTACTTGGCCGCCGGCGTAAGTAACCATTTCCCTACCAAAATTCGTGTAGTACGGAGAGACCCGAAGAACATCGTGTTCTGACGTGCGGATACTGCATGCCACCTTCGCGAGGTGCATGTCCCACGTCCGATGATTCTCCGACACATACGCGCGAAGTGTCGTCTTGATTATCTGGTTAATCCTCTCGGCAGGATTAGCCTGGGGGTGGTAATGGGCAGTGAATCGAACCTGTGAACCATAAGATTCACAGAGGGTTTGCAGTTCCTTACTTCGGAACTGAGGGCCGTTGTCGCAGATTAAAGATTTGGGTACGCCGAACAGAAGGAAAACGTGATCCTCAAGATCCCTACAGATAGCAGATGCCGTCGCAGACCTAAGGGGGAACAACAAGGGGAACTTAGTAAAATAGTCTACGACGGTGATTCGATATCCCTCTCCTCTCGAACATCCAACCAGCTGGTTTCTCGTTCACTGGCTTCACGCTCTGGCATACCCTACAACTCCTAACATATTTGGTAATATCTGACCTCATCTTAGGCCAGTAATACCGGGTCCCTACTCTCGCAAACGTTTTGCGAACCCCCATGTGCCCTGCTAATGGGTTGTCATGACATTCCCTCAACACTCTAAGCCTATCTGCTTTAGCAACTACTTCTTTCCACTCGGAACTACTGTCATGTCCAACCACGTGTTTTGCCCTAACAAATTTATACAAAATTCCCTTCTCGACCCTCCAGGCTGGGAAAGCTAAAGGATTCGATTCTACTTTCGTGATCATCTTAACGATCCAAGGATCGGAACTTTGCTCATCTATTTCCGCTACAACCGCAGCGTTCCTAGAGAGCATATCGGGAACTAGGTGGTCCTTTCCCTTCCGATGCACGATTTCGAAGTCGAACTGCTGAAGCCTTACCGCCCAGCGCGCTAACCTACCACACGGATCCTTGAGATTGCTCAACCACACTAGGGAATAGTGATCCGTCACAACCGTAAACCGAACCCCTTCGATATACGGACGCAACTTCTCAACTGCCCACAGTACAGCCAAGCACTCCTTCTCCGTGGTTGAATAGTTCCTCTCGTTCCTATTCAACGACCTACTCAAATAACAGATTACTTTTTCGCCCTCATCAAATGTCTGATTGAGTACTGCTCCGACCCCATAGTCCGAAGCGTCTGTTTGCACGACAAACTTCCGCTCAAAATCCGGGCAGGTCAGAATCGGGGCAGTCACCAGGCACTCCTTTGCCTTTTGGAAACTCCCCTGGCACTCTTCAGACCAGATGAACCTACTGCTCTTTTTCAGCAAGTCGGTCAACGGTTTCACCAAAACTGAGAAGTTTGGTATAAATCTCCTATACCAGGATACCGTGCCGACAAAGCTCCTAACTTCCCTAACATTCCTTGGTGCAGGAATCCCTAACATACTTTCTACTTTTTCTGGATCCACATGCAACCCATGGCGATCCACTACATAACCTAAGAATTTTAGAGACGACCTACAGAAGTTACACTTCTCCCTGCTCACTTTCAGCCCCGCCGCACACAATCGCTTGAAAACTTCTTCCAGGATTTCCAGATGTTTTTGGAAACTATTTGTAACGATGATAATATCGTCCAAATATACAAACACGTGCGGTTCCAAATCGGCCCCAAGCACGGTGTCTATAAACCTTTGCCATGTCGCCGGTGCGTTATGCAACCCGAATGGCATTCTCTTAAACTGGAAGAGTCCTCGGTTTGGTACTGTAAAGTCAGTGTACGGCCTAGACTTCTCCTCCACAGGGATCTGCCAATATGCGGACTTAATGTCCAGCGAAGACAGAAACTTGGCATCCCTGAGCTTGTCTAGTGTGGCTGAAATATAAGGGAGAGGATAAGCATCTCGCTCAGTAACTTTGTTGAGCTTCCTATAGTCCACACAAAATCTGAAGGACCCATCCTTCTTCTTTATCATGACTATAGGAGAGGCCCATGGACTACTTGACTTCTCTATAATCCCGTCTCTTAACATCTCATCTAACTCTCTATCTATATGACGCTGAACCGCAGGCGATACCGGGTAATACCTCTGTTTAATCGGTTCAGACGCCGTCCTAATTTTGTGTTCCACCATGTGAGTGCACCCAATGCCTTCAGGCATCTTCTGGAAAACCTTTTCCACAAATCCGGATAGTTGCTTATCTTGTGCCTCATCCAACTCTGACCTTTCCCTTATCGTCGAAATCGAAGCCACCCTGGCTTGATTCGAAAAGGTCCACTCGCCTGATCTTAAATCCGGGACGATTCCCGTTCGGGCCCAAAAGTCGGCACCGAGGATCAAGACGTGAGGTAGAGTTGGAATGACAAGACATTCCAGCAACACCGATTTATCTTGCACCACAAATGGAATTGTAACACAACCTAATACCCTAATTCCCGCACCATCAGCTAAAGCTACCTGCCTAACTTTCCCGCTACCTAATTCTAATCCTAAACTATTTAAAATCTTCCACCCGTCCCTACCGATGATCGTACGCGACGCTCCTGAATCTAAAAGCCCTACTAGCCTAATGCCAAAAACCCTAACCGCTAAATATGGGCGTACGTCATCCTTCGATGCCTCGAGCGTAAAGCCTAGCTGCACAACATCCAACTGGTTGCCAGCAGGCGACCTACTTAATTTCTTCGGCGTTCTTGCCCTGCCGTTGCAAGACACCGACTCCCATTTCCCGAACAGTTTCCGCAATCCCTACGGAGAACTCCTACTCTACCACAACCTAAACAACGCCTAGGAGTGGAGCACGAACTCGAAAGATGACCCTCTTGGTTGCAGTTGAAACACCTCAACCGTCGAGCATGTTGAGGGTTCCTTCTTGCAACCACCGCAACTTCTGGTTCCTCGACTGCTACGTAAGCCAAGTCGGGTTCCAACAAGCCGCGGGAAGGTTGAGTGGGAGGTGGAGTGAAGGAGTCAACATTGGCCCGGACCACCTCCAACTTTCTACCTAATGCAACCAAGTCCAAAATGGTCTTGGGGTCAGCCAACCC
Source organism: Xylota segnis (assembly GCA_963583995.1). Classification (NCBI taxonomy): domain Eukaryota; kingdom Metazoa; phylum Arthropoda; class Insecta; order Diptera; family Syrphidae; genus Xylota; species Xylota segnis. Next base: position 101,289,795 of record OY757236.1, on the reverse strand, counting down.
GAGTTGCATCTGGTAGAATGGAGCCAGGTTCCGCTGTATCATCCCTAGCTTCCTCCTCTCACTCAATGGTTCAGAGAGCCTACCAAACAGATTGTCCATGATGGCGACATACACGCCAATGGACTCTTCCTTCCCTTGGGTACGACGCCTGATCTCCTCCAGAAGAAGATCATCATAGTTGGGAGGGAGGAACTCCAATTTCAACTCCCTTACCAACTCCTGCCAAGAACAAACGGTTCTCCTAACCGACCTAAACCAAAGAAGCGCCTTCCCCGAAAACAAATCCACAGCTGACCTGAACAGCTGTGGTTCGCTAATCCCACGCGCTTCCCGTAGCTCTTCCACGCGTTCTAAAAAGGAGTTCAGCGATGATCCGCATCGCTCACCCGAGAACTTAAGGTCCCATTTGGATAGGTTCTCAACCTTGCGGATCTCTCCTAACGCGACAGTAGACGTTTCCGGACGTACTACTTCGGAACCCTGCGGCTGCTGTTGATGGAGTTGTTGCTGATGAAGTTGTTGTTGTGGCTGATGTTGCTGTAGTGGCTGAGGTTGTTGGTGTGGCTGCTCCTGAGGGGTGTCCTCGTCTTCTTCGTCCTCGAGCGTGGCCAACAACATCATCAGCTCCGTTTTTAGGGCCCTTTTGTCCTCTTCCTCCTGTTTTGAGTCTGGACGCGATCTACCAATACGCGAAGTCGCCCACTCGATTTTGGTCACGACCTTCGCGTATTCCGGCGTACTCCGTTGAGGCCTATCCTCTAGCAAAAGCTCGATCTCCCCGATCTTACTTTCGACCGCGTCCCTATCTTCCGCGAAACTAAAGGGATACTCGGTCCCTTCGAACGATTCCCGTCGTTCGAGGACTTTCGCCGCCCGCAATGCCTTCCGCATTTTGTCGACCGTCCCTACCGCTAATCCCCTGAACTCCACTTCGTAGGAGAGTTCCTCCTGGGAAAGCCTATTTATCTCCATAATTCAAAAAAATTGTACCGCGATATCAAAACAACAAACAAAAATAATAATAAATGAAAAAAAAATAAACTTAAACCCAACTGAGACAAAAAGTATTAAAAAGGAATAATGAAAAGTACTAATACTTCAAAATAGGTAACACTAATCGATCAGTGCACCGAACCAAAACTCTATATGAAAAAAAACCCACGAAAATTCGCCGCTACCCGTCGCACAAATGGGCGAGCAAAAGCAAAAAAAACGACAAACAAAGAAAAAAAATATATATATGTATGTATATATGTATATAAAGCCAAAATGTGCAAACCAAAAGGAATGCACCCAAAACAAATGAAAAGTCAAAAGTGAAATTAAAAACAAAGGAAATCCCCCAATAAAATAAATGATTATAATAAAAAAAAAATCACCAAAAAAAGGAAAAAAAACAAACACCTACTTGTTGACCAGGGGTAAGACAACCTGGTTTATGGGGTGGAAAGAGTGCTCCCTCGTTGACCTGGTGAATCGACAGGTGTTCCTTTAGGGTACCGAGATAGGGGGATGAATGGGCCGAATACCTAAACACTGGGAAGAAAAAGAAAACAAAGTAAAAAGTTCAAAAAAAAAGAGGAAAACACAGACCACTGCACCACTGCACCACTGCACCACACAGATCACAGATTTTTTTTTTTTTTATATCGAGCCCGCGCGAGTCTTTTTTATATTTACCGCGCGAGTCTAATGATGGGGAATTAATTAAGAGGGGAAATCAAAATAAAAACCGAAAAGGAAACTGGAGAGACACAAAACCGGCCGCGCACGCGAATGGTAAAAATGCGAATGAGAGATGGGGAGCGAAAAGGGAAACACAACAATGCAGCAACTGTCGCTTGCTGCGAATTCCCGACTGCGCAGCTGGGGTGGGTCCTGGATAAGGGAAACTTTTGGGTGTGTTCCTTAAGGTCGGAACACAAGGGGCGCCAGGTAATCTTTTGTTGGGAAAGGTAAAATTACCAAAACCTTTAGAAATAAAAAGAGAAATCGTTGTGGTGATTCAAACAATGGATATAAAAGTTTATTAATCGGTGTTTCTCTGGTGGATAACACGTTCAAGGCCGCAAACAAAGAAATTAAATTGACGAAAATGGAAAATGGCCACAGAGGGTGGCTCCGGATTCTCACACGGTACGAACTACGGTTCAATTATCGGGGGTGGGTCGCGAACAGTATAAATAACCGGAATATACCTTCGGTTATGGAAAATGAACGGAGCGATGGCTTACGCGATTCAATTTTGACAAATATCCTACACGATTATCTACTAAACTTATTCACTTTAAGATACTCTATGAAAAAAAAACACTCTACTTATCCTTCCTCCTATGGGGTTGGGGATGATTCCCTGCAGGGCTTAAAATCCTGGTTGGGGGAGGATGGATGATCTCCGCCACAGTCACTATCCTGGTCTCGTCCGTTCAGGATATAGGCTCGTCCTATCTTCCTGATTTATGTCCTCTGAGGGATCTCTTCGCTCGTCTCTGGTTCTTCCTTCTTCTTTATTTTATCCCCTGTGGGATCTCTTCCGCTTTTTTTTTCTTTTTTTTGTTTTCTGCCAAGCAGAACTTCCTCGCTCTCTCGATTCAGAATCAGAAGTGGCTTGTTGGAACAAGTCCAGCTTCTTCCATCCACTCACGCATTCTCACACACACACACTCATGAGGAGAATTCAGCCGTCTCCAACGTTATTGGCAACGAACAGTTCCTGGCGCCTGTCTCTCTGGCGGGGAACTGTATTGGTGTTGGTGGAGACTGAATTCGCCTCGTTCTCTCCGCTGCAGTTGATTTAGCTTCCAGAACAAAGGGAATCACATCCAGAGCTCTGACAGCTTCCTCTCTCACGGCTTCAATTTCTCACTCTCTCGTAGCTCTGTTTGTTTAAGGATTTCAGTGACTGCTTGGGTTCGCATCCACTCTCCTGACCAGGGCTAAATATGAAATTATAAAAGATTATTAAAAGACCCTAAGAAAAGGATAAGTAACCGCGGAACTATCGATCGCGTAAACCATCGTGCAGACTTTAGAGGCCAAAGGGGTACCCTGAGAATCGGGAGCTATCCTTTACAAAACTTTTGAGCTCTCTTTTGAGAGATATATAATTATGGGTTTCGAGATGAGACAAACATTTTGGGGTTAGGTTGGGCCTCCTGGCCTTACAATTTGGACTGCAGATTCTTGGTACGTTGGAGGTTTCGCTTCACCTCTTTGTGGTCTTTAATAGAAAGGGTCAGGATGAGTCTCCAGGCGGTCCACCTGGCTCTTCCTGCTTCAGACTCATCCGTCTGGCTCCGGGATACCTGCTTTGTCATCCCCTTCGAGCATATGGGAAAGAGTGAGCACTGAGTTGGAAACCAACCCAGAAACGAGTTAACCCTTAGCTCTTCAGAGGACGACGGGTAAAAGAAAAGAAAAGGCAAGAAAAAGGGTGGATGGGTAGGGTTACGAGGGATGGAGCGGAGAAGGACTTTTGTGCGCTTTTTGAACGCAACAATCTTTTGCAACCGTTTTTTCAGAACATATTTATCACCAATAGGACGGTGTGGCTAATATTTCTCAGTGGTTAGTGCGTGCGGCGTACAACCCCAAATCTTCTGCAACCTTTTCTACAAATTTTCTGGAACATTTTTTCTGAACATCTTTAGCATCAACGGTATGGCCACTGTTGCTCAGTGTTCAGTGTGGTGTACAACCCCAAATCTTTTGCAACCGTTTTTTCAGGGCATCTTTACCACCAAATGGATGGTGTGGAAACTGTTGCTCAGTGTTCAGTTTGTGAGGAGTACAACTCCACTTCCTTTTTTTCAGGAGATCTTTTAGCATCAATTGGTTGGTGTGGCTACTGTTGCTCAGTAGTCAGTGCGTGCGGCGTACAACCTCAAATCTTCTGCGAACTTTTCTGCAAATTTTGTGGTACATTTTTTCTGAACATCTTTAGCATCAACGGTGTGGCCACTGTTGCTCAGTGTTCAGTGTGAGGTGCAACCCCAAATCTTTTGCAACCGTTTTTTCAGGGCATCTTTACCACCAATTAGATGGTGTGGCCACTGTTGCTCAGTGTTCAGTTTGTGAGGAGTACAACTCCACATCCTTTTTTTCAGGAGATCTTTTAGCATCAATTGGATGGTGTGAATAATGTTGCTCAGTGGTTAGTGCATGCGGCGTACAACCCCAAATCTTCTGCAACCTTTTCTGCAAATTTTCTGGAGCATTTTTTCTGGACATCTTTAGCACCAACGGTGTGGCCACTGTTGCTCAGTGTTCAGTGCGTGTGGGGTACAACCCTAAATCTTTTGCAACCGTTTTTTCAGGGCATCTTTACCACCAATTGGATGGTGTGGCCACTGTTGCTCAGTGTTCAGTTTGTGAGGAGTACAACTCCACATCCTTTTTTTCAGGAGATCTTTTAGCATCAATTGGTTGGTGTGGCAACTATTGCTCAGTAGTCAGTGCGTGCGGCGTACAACCTCAAATCTTCTGCGAACTTTTCTGCAAATTTTGTGGTACATTTTTCCTGAACATCTTTAGCATCAACGGTGTGGCCACTGTTGCTCAGTGTTCAGTGTGAGGTACAACCCCAAATCTTTTGCAACCGTTTTTTTAGGGCATCTTTACCACCAATTGGATGGTGTGGCCACTGTTGCTCAGTGTTCAGTTTGTGAGGAGTACAACTCCACATCCTTTTTTTCAGGAGATCTTTTAGCATCAATTGGATGGTGGGAATAATGTTGCTCAGTGGTTAGTGCATGCGGCGTACAACCCCAAATCTTCTGCAACCTTTTCTGCAAATTTTCTGGAGCATTTTTTCTGGACATCTTTAGCACCAACGGTGTGGCCACTGTTGCTCAGTGTTCAGTGCGTGTGGGGTACATCCCCAAATCTTTTGCAACCGTTTTATCAAGACATCTTCATCACCAATTGGACGGTGTGAATAATGTTGCTCAGTTTTTAGTGCATGAATACAACCCCAAATCTTCTGCAACCTTTTCTACAAATTTTCTGGAACCTTTTTTCTGAACATCTTTAGCATCAACGGTGTGGCCACTGTTGCTCAGTGTTCAGTGTGGGGTACAACCCCAAAACTTTTGCAACCGTTTTTTCGGGGCATCTTTACCACCAAATGGATGGTGTGGCCACTGTTGGTCAGTGTTCGGTTTGTGAGGAGTACAACTCCACATCCTTTTTTTCAGGAGATCTTTTAGCATCAATTGGTTGGTGTGGCTACTCTTGCTCAGTAGTCAGTGCGTGCGGCGTACAACCTCAAATCTTCTGCGACCTTTTCTGCAAATTTTGTGGTACATTTTTTCTGAACATCTTTAGCATCAACGGTGTGGCCACTGTTGCTCAGTGTTCAGTGTGAGGTACAACCCCAAATCTTTTGCAACCGTTTTTTTAGGGCATCTTTACCACCAATGGGATGGTGTGGCCACTGTTGCTCAGTGTTCAGTTTGTGAGGAGTACAACTCCACATCCTTTTTTTCAGGAGATCTTTTAGCATCAATTGGATGGTGTGAATAATGTTGCTCAGTGGTTAGTGCATGCGGCGTACAACCCCAAATCTTCTGCAACCTTTTTTAAAAATTTTCTGGAACATTTTTTCTGAACATCTTTAGCATCAACGGTGTGGCCACTGTTGCTCAGTGTTCAGTGTGGTGTACAACCCCAAATCTTTTGCAACCGTTTTTTCAGGGCATCTTTACCACCAAATGGATGGTGTGGCCACTGTTGCTCAGTGTTCAGTTTGTGAGGAGTACAACTCCACATCCTTTTTTTCAGGAGATCTTTTAGCATCAATTGGTTCGTGTGGCTACTGTTGCTCAGTAGTCAGTGCGTGCGGCGTACAACCTCAAATCTTCTGCGACCTTTTCTGCAAATTTTGTGGTACATTTTTTTTGAACATCTTTAGCATCAACGGTGTGGCCACTGTTGCTCAGTGTTCAGTGTGAGGTACAACCCCAAATCTTTTGCAACCGTTTTTTCAGGGCATCTTTACCACCAATTAGATGGTGTGGCCACTGTTGCTCAGTGTTCAGTTTGTGAGGAGTACAACTCCACATCCTTTTTTTCAGGAGATCTTTTAGCATAAATTGGATGGTGTGAATAATGTTGCTCAGTGGTTAGTGCATGCGGCGTACAACCCCAAATCTTCTGCAACCTTTTCTGCAAATTTTCTGGAACATTTTTTCTGGACATCTTTAGCACCAACGGTGTGGCCGCTGTTGCTCAGTGTTCAGTGCGTGTGGGGTACAACCCCAAACCTTTTGCAACCGTTTTTTCAGGGTATCTTTACCACCAATTGGATGGTGTGGCAACTGTTGCTCAGTGTTCAGTTTGTGAGGAGTACAACTCCACATCCTTTTTTCAGGAGATCTTTTAGCATCAATTGGACGGTGTGATAATGTTGCTCAGTGGTCAGTGCGTGCGGCGTACAACCCCAAGTCTTCTGCGACCTTTTCCGCAAATTTTGTGGAACATTTTTTCTGGACATCTTTAGCACCAAAGTATGGCCACTGTTGCTGAGTGTTCAGTGCGTGTGGGGTACAACCCCAAATCTTTTGCAACGGTTTTTTCAGGGCATCTTTACCACCAATTGGATGTTGTGGCAACTGTTGCTCAGTGTTCAGTTTGTGAGGAGTACAGCTCCACATCCATTTTTCAGGAGATCTTTTAGCATCAATTGGACGGTGTGATAATGTTGCTCAGTGGTCAGTGCGTGCGGCGTACAACCACAAATCTTCTGCGACCTTTTCCGCAAATTTTCTGGAATATTATTTCTGAACATCTTTAGCACCAACGGTGTGGCCACTGTTGCTCAATGGTCAGTGCGTGTGGGGTACAACCCCAAATCTTTTGCAACCGTTTTATCAAGACATCTTCATCACCAATTGGATGGTGTGAATAATGTTGCTCAGTGGTTAGTGCATGCCTACAACCCCAAATCTTCTGCAACCTTTTCTACAAATTTTCTGGAATCTTTTTTCTGAACATCTTTAGCATCAACGGTGTGGCCACTGTTGCTCAGTGTTCAGTGTGGGGTACAACCCCAAAACTTTTGCAACCGTTTTTTCGGGGCATCTTTACCACCAAATGGATGGTGTGGCCACTGTTGGTCAGTGTTCAGTTTGTGAGGAGTACAACTCCACATCCTTTTTTTCAGGAGATCTTTTAGCATCAATTGGTTGGTGTGGCTACTCTTGCTCAGTAGTCAGTGCGTGCGGCGTACAACCTCAAATCTTCTGCGACCTTTTCTGCAAACTTTGTGGTACATTTTTTCTGAACATCTTTAGCATCAACGGTGTGGCCACTGTTGCTCAGTGTTCAGTGTGAGGTACAACCCCAAATCTTTTGCAACCGTTTTTTTAGGGCATCTTTACCACCAATTGGATGGTGTGGCCACTGTTGCTCAGTGTTCAGTTTGTGAGGAGTACAACTCCACATCCTTTTTTTCAGGAGATCTTTTAGCATCAATTGGATGGTGTGAATAATGTTGCTCAGTGGTTAGTGCATGCGGCGTACAACCCCAAATCTTCTGCAACCTTTTCTGCAAATTTTCTGGAGCATTTTTTCTGGACATCTTTAGCACCAACGGTGTGGCCACTGTTGCTCAGTGTTCAGTGCGTGTGGGGTACAACCCTAAATCTTTTGCAACCGTTTTTTCAGGGCATCTTTACCACCAATTGGATGGTGTGGCCACTGTTGCTCAGTGTTCAGTTTGTGAGGAGTAAAACTCCACATCCTTTTTTTCAGGAAATCTTTTAGCATCAATTGGTTGGTGTGGCAACTGTTGCTCAGTAGTCAGTGCGTGCGGCGTACAACCTCAAATCTTCTGCGAACTTTTCTGCAAATTTTGTGGTACATTTTTCCTGAACATCTTTAGCATCAACGGTGTGGCCACTGTTGCTCAGTGTTCAGTGTGAGGTACAACCCCAAATCTTTTGCAACCGTTTTTTTAGGGCATCTTTACCACCAATTGGATGGTGTGGCCACTGTTGCTCAGTGTTCAGTTTGTGAGGAGTACAACTCCACATCCTTTTTTTCAGGAGATCTTTTAGCATCAATTGGATGGTGTGAATAATGTTGCTCAGTGGTTAGTGCATGCGGCGTACAACCCCAAATCTTCTGCAACCTTTTCTGCAAATTTTCTGGAGCATTTTTTCTGGACATCTTTAGCACCAACGGTGTGGCCACTGTTGCTCAGTGTTCAGTGCGTGTGGGGTACAACCCCAAATCTTTTGCAACCGTTTTATCAAGACATCTTCATCACCAATTGGACGGTGTGAATAATGTTGCTCAGTGGTTAGTGCATGCCTACAACCCCAAATCTTCTGCAACCTTTTCTACAAATTTTCTGGAAACTTTTTTCTGAACATCTTTAGCATCAACGGTGTGGCCACTGTTGCTCAGTGTTCAGTGTGGGGTACAACCCCAAATCTTTTGCAACCGTTTTTTCGGGGCATCTTTACCACCAAATGGATGGTGTGGCCACTGTTGGTCAGTGTTCAGTTTGTGAGGAGTACAACTCCACATCCTTTTTTTCAGGAGATCTTTTTGCATCAATTGGTTGGTGTGGCTACTCTTGCTCAGTAGTCAGTGCGTGCGGCGTACAACCTCAAATCTTCTGCGACCTTTTCTGCAAATTTTGTGGTACATTTTTTCTGAACATCTTTAGCATCAACGGTGTGGCCACTGTTGCTCAGTGTTCAGTGTGAGGTACAACCCCAAATCTTTTGCAACCGTTTTTTTAGGGCATCTTTACCACCAATTGGATGGTGTGGCCACTGTTGCTCAGTGTTCAGTTTGTGAGGAGTACAACTCCACATCCTTTTTTCAGGAGATCTTTTAGCATCAATTGGATGGTGTGAATAATGTTGCTCAGTGGTTAGTGCATGCCTACAACCCCAAATCATCTGCAACCTTTTCTACAAATTTTCTGGAACCTTTTTTCTGAACATCTTTAGCATCAACGGTGTGGCCACTGTTGCTCAGTGTTCAGTGTGAGGTACAACCCCAAATCTTTTGCAACCGTTTTTTTAGGGCATCTTTACCACCAATTGGATGGTGTGGCCACTGTTGCTCAGTGTTCAGTTTGTGAGGAGTACAACTCCACATCCTTTTTTTCAGGAGATCTTTTAGCATCAATTGGACGGTGTGAATAATGTTGCTCAGTGGTTAGTGCATGCCTACAACCCCAAATCTTCTGCAACCTTTTCTACAAATTTTCTGGAACCTTTTTTCTGAACATCTTTATCATCAACGGTGTGGCCACTGTTGCTCAGTGTTCAGTGTGGGGTACAACCCCAAAACTTTTGCAACCGTTTTTTCGGGGCATCTTTACCACCAAATGGATGGTGTGGCCACTGTTGGTCAGTGTTCTTTTAGCATCAATTGGTTGGTGTGGCAACTGTTGCTCAGTAGTCAGTGCGTGCGGCGTACAACCTCAAATCTTCTGCGAACTTTTCTGCAAATTTTGTGGTACATTTTTCCTGAACATCTTTAGCATCAACGGTGTGGCCACTGTTGCTCAGTGTTCAGTGTGAGGTACAACCCCAAATCTTTTGCAACCGTTTTTTTAGGGCATCTTTACCACCAATTGGATGGTGTGGCCACTGTTGCTCAGTGTTCAGTTTGTGAGGAGTACAACTCCACATCCTTTTTTTCAGGAGATCTTTTAGCATCAATTGGATGGTGTGAATAATGTTGCTCAGTGGTTAGTGCATGCGGCGTACAACCCCAAATCTTCTGCAACCTTTTCTGCAAATTTTCTGGAGCATTTTTTCTGGACATCTTTAGCACCAACGGTGTGGCCACTGTTGCTCAGTGTTCAGTGCGTGTGGGGTACAACCCCAAATCTTTTGCAACCGTTTTATCAAGACATCTTCATCACCAATTGGACGGTGTGAATAATGTTGCTCAGTGGTTAGTGCATGCCTACAACCCCAAATCTTCTGCAACCTTTTCTACAAATTTTCTGGAACCTTTTTTCTGAACATCTTTAGCATCAACGGTGTGGCCACTGTTTCTCAGTGTTCAGTGTGGGGTACAACCCCAAATCTTTTGCAACCGTTTTTTCGGGGCATCTTTACCACCAAATGGATGGTGTGGCCACTGTTGGTCAGTGTTCTTTTAGCATCAATTGGTTGGTGTGGCAACTGTTGCTCAGTAGTCAGTGCGTGCGGCGTACAACCTCAAATCTTCTGCGAACTTTTCTGCAAATTTTGTGGTACATTTTTCCTGAACATCTTTAGCATCAACGGTGTGGCCACTTTTGCTCAGTGTTCAGTGTGAGGTACAACCCCAAATCTTTTGCAACCGTTTTTTTAGGGCATCTTTACCACCAATTGGATGGTGTGGCCACTGTTGCTCAGTGTTCAGTTTGTGAGGAGTACAACTCCACATCCTTTTTTTCAGGAGATCTTTTAGCATCAATTGGATGGTGTGAATAATGTTGCTCAGTGGTTAGTGCATGCGGCGTACAACCCCAAATCTTCTGCAACCTTTTCTGCAAATTTTCTGGAGCATTTTTTCTGGACATCTTTAGCACCAACGGTGTGGCCACTGTTGCTCAGTGTTCAGTGCGTGTGGGGTACAACCCTAAATCTTTTGCAACCGTTTTTTCAGGGCATCTTTACCACCAATTGGATGGTGTGGCCACTGTTGCTCAGTGTTCAGTTTGTGAGGAGTAAAACTCCACATCCTTTTTTTCAGGAAATCTTTTAGCATCAATTGGTTGGTGTGGCAACTGTTGCTCAGTAGTCAGTGCGTGCGGCGTACAACCTCAAATCTTCTGCGAACTTTTCTGCAAATTTTGTGGTACATTTTTCCTGAACATCTTTAGCATCAACGGTGTGGCCACTGTTGCTCAGTGTTCAGTGTGAGGTACAACCCCAAATCTTTTGCAACCGTTTTTTTAGGGCATCTTTACCACCAATTGGATGGTGTGGCCACTGTTGCTCAGTGTTCAGTTTGTGAGGAGTACAACTCCACATCCTTTTTTTCAGGAGATCTTTTAGCATCAATTGGATGGTGTGAATAATGTTGCTCAGTGGTTAGTGCATGCGGCGTACAACCCCAAATCTTCTGCAACCTTTTCTGCAAATTTTCTGGAGCATTTTTTCTGGACATCTTTAGCACCAACGGTGTGGCCACTGTTGCTCAGTGTTCAGTGCGTGTGGGGTACAACTTCAAATCTTTTGCAACCGTTTTATCAAGACATCTTCATCACCAATTGGACGGTGTGAATAATGTTGCTCAGTGGTTAGTGCATGCCTACAACCCCAAATCTTCTGCAACCTTTTCTACAAATTTTCTGGAAACTTTTTTCTGAACATCTTTAGCATCAACGGTGTGGCCACTGTTGCTCAGTGTTCAGTGTGGGGTACAACCCCAAATCTTTTGCAACCGTTTTTTCGGGGCATCTTTACCACCAAATGGATGGTGTGGCCACTGTTGGTCAGTGTTCAGTTTGTGAGGAGTACAACTCCACATCCTTTTTTTCAGGAGATCTTTTTGCATCAATTGGTTGGTGTGGCTACTCTTGCTCAGTAGTCAGTGCGTGCGGCGTACAACCTCAAATCTTCTGCGACCTTTTCTGCAAATTTTGTGGTACATTTTTTCTGAACATCTTTAGCATCAACGGTGTGGCCACTGTTGCTCAGTGTTCAGTGTGAGGTACAACCCCAAATCTTTTGCAACCGTTTTTTTAGGGCATCTTTACCACCAATTGGATGGTGTGGCCACTGTTGCTCAGTGTTCAGTTTGTGAGGAGTACAACTCCACATCCTTTTTTCAGGAGATCTTTTAGCATCAATTGGATGGTGTGAATAATGTTGCTCAGTGGTTAGTGCATGCCTACAACCCCAAATCATCTGCAACCTTTTCTACAAATTTTCTGGAACCTTTTTTCTGAACATCTTTAGCATCAACGGTGTGGCCACTGTTGCTCAGTGTTCAGTGTGAGGTACAACCCCAAATCTTTTGCAACCGTTTTTTTAGGGCATCTTTACCACCAATTGGATGGTGTGGCCACTGTTGCTCAGTGTTCAGTTTGTGAGGAGTACAACTCCACATCCTTTTTTTCAGGAGATCTTTTAGCATCAATTGGATGGTGTGAATAATGTTGCTCAGTGGTTAGTGCATGCCTACAACCCCAAATCTTCTGCAACCTTTTCTACAAATTTTCTGGAACCTTTTTTCTGAACATCTTTATCATCAACGGTGTGGCCACTGTTGCTCAGTGTTCAGTGTGGGGTACAACCCCAAAACTTTTGCAACCGTTTTTTCGGGGCATCTTTACCACCAAATGGATGGTGTGGCCACTGTTGGTCAGTGTTCTTTTAGCATCAATTGGTTGGTGTGGCAACTGTTGCTCAGTAGTCAGTGCGTGCGGCGTACAACCTCAAATCTTCTGCGAACTTTTCTGCAAATTTTGTGGTACATTTTTCCTGAACATCTTTAGCATCAACGGTGTGGCCACTGTTGCTCAGTGTTCAGTGTGAGGTACAACCCCAAATCTTTTGCAACCGTTTTTTTAGGGCATCTTTACCACCAATTGGATGGTGTGGCCACTGTTGCTCAGTGTTCAGTTTGTGAGGAGTACAACTCCACATCCTTTTTTTCAGGAGATCTTTTAGCATCAATTGGATGGTGTGAATAATGTTGCTCAGTGGTTAGTGCATGCGGCGTACAACCCCAAATCTTCTGCAACCTTTTCTGCAAATTTTCTGGAGCATTTTTTCTGGACATCTTTAGCACCAACGGTGTGGCCACTGTTGCTCAGTGTTCAGTGCGTGTGGGGTACAACCCCAAATCTTTTGCAACCGTTTTATCAAGACATCTTCATCACCAATTGGACGGTGTGAATAATGTTGCTCAGTGGTTAGTGCATGCCTACAACCCCAAATCTTCTGCAACCTTTTCTACAAATTTTCTGGAACCTTTTTTCTGAACATCTTTAGCATCAACGGTGTGGCCACTGTTTCTCAGTGTTCAGTGTGGGGTACAACCCCAAATCTTTTGCAACCGTTTTTTCGGGGCATCTTTACCACCAAATGGATGGTGTGGCCACTGTTGGTCAGTGTTCTTTTAGCATCAATTGGTTGGTGTGGCAACTGTTGCTCAGTAGTCAGTGCGTGCGGCGTACAACCTCAAATCTTCTGCGAACTTTTCTGCAAATTTTGTGGTACATTTTTCCTGAACATCTTTAGCATCAACGGTGTGGCCACTTTTGCTCAGTGTTCAGTGTGAGGTACAACCCCAAATCTTTTGCAACCGTTTTTTTAGGGCATCTTTACCACCAATTGGATGGTGTGGCCACTGTTGCTCAGTGTTCAGTTTGTGAGGAGTACAACTCCACATCCTTTTTTTCAGGAGATCTTTTAGCATCAATTGGATGGTGTGAATAATGTTGCTCAGTGGTTAGTGCATGCGGCGTACAACCCCAAATCTTCTGCAACCTTTTCTGCAAATTTTCTGGAGCATTTTTTCTGGACATCTTTAGCTCCAACGGTGTGGCCACTGTTGCTCAGTGTTCAGTGCGTGTGGGGTACAACCCCAAATCTTTTGCAACCGTTTTATCAAGACATCTTCATCACCAATTGGACGGTGTGAATAATGTTGCTCAGTGGTTAGTGCATGCGTACAACCCCAAATCTTCTGCAACCTTTTCTACAAATTTTCTGGAACCTTTTTTCTGAACATCTTTAGCATCAACGGTGTGGCCACTGTTGCTCAGTGTTCAGTGTGGGGTACAACCCCAAATCTTTTGCAACCGTTTTTTTAGGGCATCTTTACCACCAATTGGATGGTGTGGCCACTGTTGCTCAGTGTTCAGTTTGTGAGGAGTACAACTCCACATCCTTTTTTTCAGGAGATCTTTTAGCATCAATTGGACGGTGTGAATAATGTTGCTCAGTGGTTAGTGCATGCCTACAACCCCAAATCTTCTGCAACCTTTTCTACAAATTTTCTGGAACCTTTTTTCTGAACATCTTTAGCATCAACGGTGTGGCCACTGTTGCTCAGTGTTCAGTGTGATGTACAACCCCAAATCTTTTGCAACCGTTTTTTTAGGGCATCTTTACCACCAATTGGATGGTGTGGTCACTGTTGCTCAGTGTTCAGTTTGTGAGGAGTACAACTCCACATCCTTTTTTTCAGGAGATCTTTTAGCATCAATTGGACGGTGTGAATAATGTTGCTCAGTGGTTAGTGCATGCCTACAACCCCAAATCTTCTGCAACCTTTTCAACAAATTTTCTGGAACCTTTTTTCTGAACATCTTTAGCATCAACGGTGTGGCCACTGTTGCTCAGTGTTCAGTGTGGGGTACAACCCCAAAACTTTTGCAACCGTTTTTTCGGGGCATCTTTACCACCAAATGGATGGTGTGGCCACTGTTGGTCAGTGTTCTTTTAGCATCAATTGGTTGGTGTGGCAACTGTTGCTCAGTAGTCAGTGCGTGCGGCGTACAACCTCAAATCTTCTGCGAACTTTTCTGCAAATTTTGTGGTACATTTTTCCTGAACATCTTTAGCATCAACGGTGTGGCCACTGTTGCTCAGTGTTCAGTGTGGGGTACAACCCCAAATCTTTTGCAACCGTTTTTTCGGGCATCTTTACCACCAAATGGATGGTGTGGCCACTGTTGGTCAGTGTTCAGTTTGTGAGGAGTACAACTCCACATCCTTTTTTTCAGGAGATCTTTTAGCATCAATTGGTTGGTGTGGCTACTCTTGCTCAGTAGTCAGTGCGTGCGGCGTACAACCTCAAATCTTCTGCGACCTTTTCTGCAAATTTTGTGGTACATTTTTTCTGAACATCTTTAGCATCAACGGTGTGGCCACTGTTGCTCAGTGTTCAGTGTGAGGTACAACCCCAAATCTTTTGCAACCGTTTTTTTAGGGCATCTTTACCACCAATTGGATGGTGTGGCCACTGTTGTTCAGTGTTCAGTTTGTGAGGAGTACAACTCCACACCCTTTTTTTCAGGAGATCTTTTAGCATCAATTGGACGGTGTGAATAATGTTGCTCAGTGGTTAGTGCATGCCTACAACCCCGAATCTTCTGCAACCTTTTCTACAAATTTTCTGGAACCTTTTTTCTGAACATCTTTAGCATCAACGGTGTGGCCACTGTTGCTCAGTGTTCAGTGTGGGGTACAACCCCAAAACTTTTGCAACCGTTTTTTCGGGGCATCTTTACCACCAAATGGATGGTGTGGCCACTGTTGGTCAGTGTTCAGTTTGTGAGGAGTACAACTCCACATCCTTTTTTTCAGGAGATCTTTTAGCATCAATTGGTTGGTGTGGCTACTCTTGCTCAGTAGTCAGTGCGTGCGGCGTACAACCCCAAATCTTCTGCAACCTTTTCTGCAAATTTTCTGGAGCATTTTTTCTGGACATCTTTAGCACCAACGGTGTGGCCACTGTTGCTCAGTGTTCAGTGCGTGTGGGGTACAACCCTAAATCTTTTGCAACCGTTTTTTCAGGGCATCTTTACCACCAATTGGATGGTGTGGCCACTGTTGCTCAGTGTTCAGTTTATGAGGAGTACAACTCCACATCCTTTTTTTCAGGAGATCTTTTAGCATCAATTGGTTGGTGTGGCAACTGTTGCTCAGTAGTCAGTGCGTGCGGCGTACAACCTCAAATCTTCTGCGAACTTTTCTGCAAATTTTGTGGTACATTTTTCCTGAACATCTTTAGCATCAACGGTGTGGCCACTGTTGCTCAGTGTTCAGTGTGAGGTACAACCCCAAATCTTTTGCAACCGTTTTTTAGGGCATCTTTACCACCAATTGGATGGTGTGGCCACTGTTGCTCAGTGTTCAGTTTGTGAGGAGTACAACTCCACATCCTTTTTTTCAGGAGATCTTTTAGCATCAATTGGATGGTGTGAATAATGTTGCTCAGTGGTTAGTGCATGCGGCGTACAACCCCAAATCTTCTGCAACCTTTTCTGCAAATTTTCTGGAGCATTTTTTCTGGACATCTTTAGCACCAACGGTGTGGCCACTGTTGCTCAGTGTTCAGTGCGTGTGGGGTACAACCCCAAATCTTTTGCAACCGTTTTATCAAGACATCTTCATCACCAATTGGACGGTGTGAATAATGTTGCTCAGTGGTTAGTGCATGCCTACAACCCCAATTCTTCTGCAACCTTTTCTACAAATTTTCTGGAACCTTTTTTCTGAACATCTTTAGCATCAACGGTGTGTCCACTGTTGCTCAGTGTTCAGTGTGGGGTACAACCCCAAATCTTTTGCAACCGTTTTTTCGGGGCATCTTTACCACCAAATGGATGGTGTGGCCACTGTTGGTCAGTGTTCAGTTTGTGAGGAGTACAACTCCACACCCTTTTTTTCAGGAGATCTTTTAGCATCAATTGGTTGGTGTGGCTACTCTTGCTCAGTAGTCAGTGCGTGCGGCGTACAACCTCAAATCTTCTGCGACCTTTTCTGCAAATTTTGTGGTACATTTTTTCTGAACATCTTTAGCATCAACGGTGTGGCCACTGTTGCTCAGTGTTCAGTGCGTGTGGGGTACAACCCCAAATCTTTTGCAACCGTTTTATCAAGACATCTTCATCACCAATTGGACGGTGTGAATAATGTTGCTCAGTGGTTAGTGCATGCCTACAACCCCAAATCTTCTGCAACCTTTTCTACAAATTTTCTGGAACCTTTTTTCTGAACATCTTTAGCATCAACGGTGTCGCCACTGTTGCTCAGTGTTCAGTGTGGGGTACAACCCCAAATCTTTTGCAACCGTTTTTTCGGGGCATCTTTACCACCAAATGGATGGTGTGGCCACTGTTGGTCAGTGTTCTTTTAGCATCAATTGGTTGGTGTGGCAACTGTTGCTCAGTAGTCAGTGCGTGCGGCGTACAACCTCAAATCTTCTGCGAACTTTTCTGCAAATTTTGTGGTACATTTTTCCTGAACATCTTTAGCATCAACGGTGTGGCCACTGTTGCTCAGTGTTCAGTGTGAGGTACAACCCCAAATCTTTTGCAACCGTTTTTTTAGGGCATCTTTACCACCAATTGGATGGTGTGGCCACTGTTGCTCAGTGTTCAGTTTGTGAGGAGTACAACTCCACATCCTTTTTTTCAGGAGATCTTTTAGCATCAATTGGATGGTGTGAATAATGTTGCTCAGTGGTTAGTGCATGCGGCGTACAACCCCAAATCTTCTGCAACCTTTTCTGCAAATTTTCTGGAGCATTTTTTCTGGACATCTTTAGCTCCAACGGTGTGGCCACTGTTGCTCAGTGTTCAGTGCGTGTGGGGTACAACCCCAAATCTTTTGCAACCGTTTTATCAAGACATCTTCATCACCAATTGGACGGTGTGAATAATGTTGCTCAGTGGTTAGTGCATGCGTACAACCCCAAATCTTCTGCAACCTTTTCTACAAATTTTCTGGAACCTTTTTTCTGAACATCTTTAGCATCAACGGTGTGGCCACTGTTGCTCAGTGTTCAGTGTGGGGTACAACCCCAAATCTTTTGCAACCGTTTTTTCGGGGCATCTTTACCACCAAATGGATGGTGTGGCCACTGTTGGTCAGTGTTCAGTTTGTGAGGAGTACAACTCCACATCCTTTTTTTCAGGAGATCTTTTAGCATCAATTGGTTGGTGTGGCTACTCTTGCTCAGTAGTCAGTGCGTGCGGCGTACAACCTCAAATCTTCTGCGACCTTTTCTGCAAATTTTGTGGTACATTTTTTCTGAACATCTTTAGCATCAACGGTGTGGCCACTGTTGCTCAGTGTTCAGTGTGAGGTACAACCCCAAATCTTTTGCAACCGTTTTTTTAGGGCATCTTTACCACCAATTGGATGGTGTGGCCACTGTTGTTCAGTGTTCAGTTTGTGAGGAGTACAACTCCACACCCTTTTTTTCAGGAGATCTTTTAGCATCAATTGGACGGTGTGAATAATGTTGCTCAGTGGTTAGTGCATGCCTACAACCCCGAATCTTCTGCAACCTTTTCTACAAATTTTCTGGAACCTTTTTTCTGAACATCTTTAGCATCAACGGTGTGGCCACTGTTGCTCAGTGTTCAGTGTGGGGTACAACCCCAAAACTTTTGCAACCGTTTTTTCGGGGCATCTTTACCACCAAATGGATGGTGTGGCCACTGTTGGTCAGTGTTCAGTTTGTGAGGAGTACAACTCCACATCCTTTTTTTCAGGAGATCTTTTAGCATCAATTGGTTGGTGTGGCTACTCTTGCTCAGTAGTCAGTGCGTGCGGCGTACAACCCCAAATCTTCTGCAACCTTTTCTGCAAATTTTCTGGAGCATTTTTTCTGGACATCTTTAGCACCAACGGTGTGGCCACTGTTGCTCAGTGTTCAGTGCGTGTGGGGTACAACCCTAAATCTTTTGCAACCGTTTTTTCAGGGCATCTTTACCACCAATTGGATGGTGTGGCCACTGTTGCTCAGTGTTCAGTTTGTGAGGAGTACAACTCCACATCCTTTTTTTCAGGAGATCTTTTAGCATCAATTGGTTGGTGTGGCAACTGTTGCTCAGTAGTCAGTGCGTGCGGCGTACAACCTCAAATCTTCTGCGAACTTTTCTGCAAATTTTGTGGTACATTTTTCCTGAACATCTTTAGCATCAACGGTGTGGCCACTGTTGCTCAGTGTTCAGTGTGAGGTACAACCCCAAATCTTTTGCAACCGTTTTTTAGGGCATCTTTACCACCAATTGGATGGTGTGGCCACTGTTGCTCAGTGTTCAGTTTGTGAGGAGTACAACTCCACATCCTTTTTTTCAGGAGATCTTTTAGCATCAATTGGATGGTGTGAATAATGTTGCTCAGTGGTTAGTGCATGCGGCGTACAACCCCAAATCTTCTGCAACCTTTTCTGCAAATTTTCTGGAGCATTTTTTCTGGACATCTTTAGCACCAACGGTGTGGCCACTGTTGCTCAGTGTTCAGTGCGTGTGGGGTACAACCCCAAATCTTTTGCAACCGTTTTATCAAGACATCTTCATCACCAATTGGACGGTGTGAATAATGTTGCTCAGTGGTTAGTGCATGCCTACAACCCCAAATCTTCTGCAACGTTTTCTACAAATTTTCTGGAACCTTTTTTCTGAACATCTTTAGCATCAACGGTGTGTCCACTGTTGCTCAGTGTTCAGTGTGGGGTACAACCCCAAATCTTTTGCAACCGTTTTTTCGGGGCATCTTTACCACCAAATGGATGGTGTGGCCACTGTTGGTCAGTGTTCAGTTTGTGAGGAGTACAACTCCACATCCTTTTTTTCAGGAGATCTTTTAGCATCAATTGGTTGGTGTGGCTACTCTTGCTCAGTAGTCAGTGCGTGCGGCGTACAACCTCAAATCTTCTGCGACCTTTTCTGCAAATTTTGTGGTACATTTTTTCTGAACATCTTTAGCATCAACGGTGTGGCCACTGTTGCTCAGTGTTCAGTGTGAGGTACAACCCCAAATCTTTTGCAACCGTTTTTTTAGGGCATCTTTACCACCAATTGGATTTTGTGGCCACTGTTGCTCAGTGTTCAGTTTGTGAGGAGTACAACTCCACATCCTTTTTTTCAGGAGATCTTTTAGCATCAATTGGACGGTGTGAATAATGTTGCTCAGTGGTTAGTGCATGCCTACAACCCCAAATCTTCTGCAACCTTTTCTACAAATTTTCTGGAACCTTTTTTCTGAACATCTTTAGCATCAACGGTGTGGCCACTGTTGCTCAGTGTTCAGTGTGGGGTACAACCCCAAAACTTTTGCAACCGTTTTTTCGGGGCATCTTTTCCACCAAATGGATGGTGTGGCCACTGTTGGTCAGTGTTCAGTTTGTGAGGAGTACAACTCCACACCCTTTTTTTCAGGAGATCTTTTAGCATCAATTGGTTGGTGTGGCTACTCTTGCTCAGTAGTCAGTGCGTGCGGCGTACAACCTCAAATCTTCTGCGACCTTTTCTGCAAATTTTGTGGTACATTTTTTCTGAACATCTTTAGCATCAACGGTGTGGCCACTGTTGCTCAGTGTTCAGTGTGAGGTACAACCCCAAATCTTTTGCAACCGTTTTTTTAGGGCATCTTTACCACCAATTGGATGGTGTGGCCACTGTTGCTCAGTGTTCAGTTTGTGAGGAGTACAACTCCACATCCTTTTTTCAGGAGATCTTTTAGCATCAATTGGATGGTGTGAATAATGTTGCTCAGTGGTTAGTGCATGCGGCGTACAACCCCAAATCTTCTGCAACCTTTTCTGCAAATTTTCTGGAGCATTTTTTCTGGACATCTTTAGCACCAACGGTGTGGCCACTGTTGCTCAGTGTTCAGTGCGTGTGGGGTACAACCCCAAATCTTTTGCAACCGTTTTTTCAGGGCATCTTTAGCACCAATTGGATGGTGTTTCCACTATTGCTCAGTGTTCAGTTTGTGAGGAGTACAACTCCACATCCTTTTTTTCAGGAGATCTTTTAGCATTAATTGGTTGGTGTGGCAACTGTTGCTCAGTAGTCAGTGCGTGCGGCGTACAACCTCAAATCTTCTGCGAACTTTTCTGCAAATTTTGTGGTACATTTTTCCTGAACATCTTTAGCATCAACGGTGTGGCCACTGTTGCTCAGTGTTCAGTGTGAGGTACAACCCCAAATCTTTTGCAACCGTTTTTTTAGGGCATCTTTACCACCAATTGGATGGTGTGGCCACTGTTGCTCAGTGTTCAGTTTGTGAGGAGTACAACTCCACATCCTTTTTTTCAGGAGATCTTTTAGCATCAATTGGATGGTGTGAATAATGTTGCTCAGTGGTTAGTGCATGCGGCGTACAACCCCAAATCTTCTGCAAACTTTTCTGCAAATTTTCTGGAGCATTTTTTCTGGACATCTTTAGCACCAACGGTGTGGCCACTGTTGCTCAGTGTTCAGTGTGGTGTACAACCCCAAATCTTTTGCAACCGTTTTTTCAGGGCATCTTTACCACCAAATGGATGGTGTGGCCACTGTTGCTCAGTGTTCAGTTTGTGAGGAGTACAACTCCACATCCTTTTTTTCAGGAGATCTTTTAGCATCAATTGGTTGGTGTGGCTACTGTTGCTCAGTAGTCAGTGCGTGCGGCGTACAACCTCAAATCTTCTGCGACCTTTTCTGCAAATTTTGTGGTACATTTTTTCTGAACATCTTTAGCATCAACGGTGTGGCCACTGTTGCTCAGTGTTCAGTGTGAAGTACAACCCCAAATCTTTTGCAACCGTTTTTTCAGGGCATCTTTACCACCAATTAGATGGTGTGGCCACTGTTGCTCAGTGTTCAGTTTGTGAGGAGTACAACTCCACATCCTTTTTTTCAGGAGATCTTTTAGCATAAATTGGATGGTGTGAATAATGTTGCTCAGTGGTTAGTGCATGCGGCGTACAACCCCAAATCTTCTGCAACCTTTTCTGCAAATTTTCTGGAACATTTTTTCTGGACATCTTTAGCACCAACGGTGTGGCCACTGTTGCTCAGTGTTCAGTGCGTGTGGGGTACAACCCCAAACCTTTTGCAACCGTTTTTTCAGGGTATCTTTACCACCAATTGGATGATGTGGCAACTGTTGCTCAGTGGTTAGTTTGTGAGGAGTACAACTCCACATCCTTTTTTCAGGAGATCTTTTAGCATCAATTGGACGGTGTGATAATGTTGCTCAGTGGTCAGTGCGTGCGGCGTACAACCCCAAATCTTCTGCGACCTTTTCCGCAAATTTTGTGGAACATTTTTTCTGGACATCTTTAGCACCAAAGGTATGGCCACTGTTGCTGAGTGTTCAGTGCGTGTGGATTACAACCCCAAATCTTTTGCAATGGTTTTTTCAGGGCATCTTTACCATAAATTGGATGTTGTGGCCACTGTTGCTCAGTGTTCAGTTTGTGAGGAGTACAACTCCACATCCTTTTCTTCAGGAGATCTTTTAGCATTAATTGGACGGTGTGATAATGTTGCTCAGTGGTCAGTGCGTGCGGCGTACAACCACAAATCTTCTGCGACCTTTTCCGCAAATTTTCTGGAACATTTTTTCTGAACATCTTTAGCGTCAACGGTGTGGCCACTGTTGCTCAGTGTTCAGTGTGAGGTACAACCCCAAATCTTTTGCAACCGTTTTTTCAGGGCATCTTTACCACCAGTTGGATGGTGTGGCCAGTGTTGCTCAGTGTTCAGTTTGTGAGGAGTACAACTCCACATCCTTTTTTTCAGGAGATCTTTTAGCATCAATTGGATGGTGTGAATAATGTTGCTCAGTGGTTAGTGCATGCGGCGTACAACCCCAAATCTTTAGCACCAACGGTGTGGCCACTGTTGCTCAGTGTTCAGTGCGTGTGGGGTACAACCCCAAACCTTTTGCAACGGTTTTTTCAGGGCATCTTTACCACCAATTGGATGTTGTGGCCACTGTTGCTCAGTGTTCAGTTTGTGAGGAGTACAACTCCACATCCTTTTTTTCAGGAGATCTTTTAGCACCAATTGGTTGGTGTGGCAACTGTTGCTCAGTGGTCAGTGCGTGCGGCGTACAACCACAAATCTTCTGCGACCTTTTCCGCAAATTTTCTGGAACATTTTTTCTGAACATCTTTAGCACCAACGGTGTGGCCACTGTTGCTCAATGGTCAGTGCGTGTGGGGTACAACCCCAAATCTTTTGCAACCGTTTTATCAAGACATCTTCATCACCAATTGGACGGTGTGAATAATGTTGCTCAGTGGTTAGTGCATGCCTACAACCCCAAATCTTCTGCAACCTTTTCTACAAATTTTCTGGAACCTTTTTTCTGAACATCTTTAGCATCAACGGTGTCGCCACTGTTGCTCAGTGTTCAGTGTGGGGTACAACCCCAAATCTTTTGCAACCGTTTTTTCGGGGCATCTTTACCACCAAATGGATGGTGTGGCCACTGTTGGTCAGTGTTCAGTTTGTGAGGAGTACAACTCCACATCCTTTTTTTCAGGAGATCTTTTAGCATCAATTGGTTGGTGTGGCTACTCTTGCTCAGTAGTCAGTGCGTGCGGCGTACAACCTCAAATCTTCTGCGACCTTTTCTGCAAATTTTGTGGTACATTTTTTCTGAACATCTTTAGCATCAACGGTGTGGCCACTGTTGCTCAGTGTTCAGTGTGAGGTACAACCCCAAATCTTTTGCAACCGTTTTTTTAGGGCATCTTTACCACCAATTGGATGGTGTGGCCACTGTTGCTCAGTGTTCAGTTTGTGAGGAGTACAACTCCACATCCTTTTTTTCAGGAGATCTTTTAGCATCAATTGGATGGTGTGAATAATGTTGCTCAGTGGTTAGTGCATGCGGCGTACAACCCCAAATCTTCTGCAACCTTTTCTGCAAATTTTCCGGAGCACTTTTTCTGGACATCTTTAGCACCAACGGTGTGGCCACTGTTGCTCAGTGTTCAGTACGTGTGGGGTACAACCCCAAATCTTTTGCAACCGTTTTTCAGGGCATCTTTACCACCAATTGGATGGTGTGGCCACTGTTGCTCAGTGTTCAGTTTGTGAGGACTACAACTCCACATCCTTTTTTTCAGGAGATCTTTTAGCATCAATTGGTTGGTGTGGCAACTGTTGCTCAGTAGTCAGTGCGTGCGGCGTACAACCTCAAATCTTCTGCGACCTTTTATGCAAATTTTGTGGTACATTTTTTCTGAACATCTTTAGCGTCAACGGTGTGGCCACTGTTGCTCAGTGTTCAGTGTGAGGTACAACCCCAAATCTTTTGCAACCGTTTTTTCAGGGCATCTTTACCACCAGTTGGATGGTGTGGCCACTGTTGCTCAGTGTTCAGTTTGTGAGGAGTACAACTCCACATCCTTTTTTTCAGGAGATCTTTTAGCATCAATTGGATGGTGTGAATAATGTTGCTCAGTGGATAGTGCATGCGGCGTACAACCCCAAATCTTCTGCAACCTTTTCTGCAAATTTGCTGGAACATTTTTTCTGGACATCTTTAGCACCAACGGTGTGGCCATTGTTGCTCAGTGTTCAGTGCGTGTGGGGTACAACCCCAAATCTTTTGCAACGGTTTTTTCAGGGCATCTTTACCACCAATTGGATGGTGTGGCCACTGTTGCTCAGTGTTCAGTTTGTGAGGAGTACAACTCCACATCCTTTTTTTCAGGAGATATTTTAGCATCAATTGGACGGTGTGATAATGTTGCTCAGTGGTCAGTGCGTGCGGCGTACAACCCCAAATCTTCTGCGACCTTTTCCGCAAATTTTCTGGAACATTTTTTCTGAACATCTTTAGCACCAACGGTATGGCCACTGTTGCTGAGTGTTCAGTGCGTGTGGGGTACAACCCCAAATCTTTTGCAACGGTTTTTTCAGGACATCTTTACCACCAATTGGATGGTGTGGCCACTGTTGTTCAGTGTTCAGTTTGTGAGGAGTACAGCTCCACATCCTTTTTTTCAGGAGATCTTTTAGCATAAATTGGATGGTGTGAATAATGTTGCTCAGTGATTAGTGCATGCGGCGTACAACCCCAAATCTTCTGCAACCTTTTCTGCAAATTTTCTGGAACATTTTTTCTGGACATCTTTAGCACCAACGGTGTGGCCACTGTTGCTCAGTGTTCAGTGCGTGTGGGGTACAACCCCAAACCTTTTGCAACGGTTTTTTCAGGGCATCTTTACCACCAATTGGATGTTGTGGCCACTGTTGCTCAGTGTTCAGTTTGTGAGGAGTACAACTCCACATCCTTTTTTTCAGGAGATCTTTTAGCACCAATTGGTTGGTGTGGCAACTGTTGCTCAGTAGTCAGTGCGTGCGGCGTACAACCTCAAATCCTCTGCGACCTTTTATGCAAATTTTGTGGTACATTTTTTCTGAACATCTTTAGCATCAACGGTGTGGCCACTGTTGCTCAGTGTTCAGTGTGAGGTACAACCCCAAATCTTTTGCAACCGTTTTTTCAGGGCATCTTTACCACCAGTTGGATGGTGTGGCCACTGTTGCTCAGTGTTCAGTTTGTGAGGAGTACAACTCCACATCCTTTTTTTCAGGAGATCTTTTAGCATCAATTGGATGGTGTGAATAATGTTGCTCAGTGGTTAGTGCATGCGGCGTACAACCCCAAATCTTCTGCAACCTTTTCTGCAAATTTTCTGGAACATTTTTTCTGGACAACTTTAGCACCAACGGTGTGGCCACTGTTGCTCAGTGTTCAGTGCGTGTGGGGTACAACCCCAAATTTTTTGCAACCGTTTTTTCAGGGCATCTTTACCACCAATTGGATGGTGTGGCCACTGTTGCTCAGTGTTCAGTTTGTGAGGAGTACAACTCCACATCCTTTTTTTCAGGAGATCTTTTAGCATCAATTGGTTGGTGTGGCAACTGTTGCTCAGTAGTCAGTGCGTGCGGCGTACAACCTCAAATCCTCTGCGACCTTTAATGCAAATTTTGTGGTACATTTTTTCTGAACATATTTAGCATCAACGGTGTGGCCACTGTTGCTCAGTGTTCAGTGTGAGGTACAACCCCAAATCTTTTGCAACCGTTTTTTCAGGGCATCTTTACCACCAGTTGGATGATGTGGCCACTGTTGCTCAGTGTTCAGTTTGTGAGGAGTACAACTCCACATCCTTTTTTTCAGGAGATCTTTTAGCATAAATTGGATGGTGTGAATAATGTTGCTCAGTGGTTAGTGCATGCGGCGTACAACCCCAAATCTTCTGCAACCTTTTCTGCAAATTTTCTGGAACATTTTTTCTTGACATCTTTAGCACCAACGGTGTGGCCACTGTTGCTCAGTGTTCAGTGCGTGTGCGGTACAACCCCAAATTTTTTGCAACCGTTTTTTCAGGGCATCTTTACCACCAATTGGATGGTGTGGCCACTGTTGCTCAGTGTTCAGTTTGTGAGGAGTACAACTCCACATCCTTTTTTTCAGGAGATCTTTTAGCATCAATTGGTTGGTGTGGCAACTGTTGCTCAGTAGTCAGTGCGTGCGGCGTACAACCTCAAAACCTCTGCGACCTTTAATGCAAATTTTGTGGTACATTTTTTCTGAACATATTTAGCATCAACGGTGTGGCCACTGTTGCTCAGTGTTCAGTGTGAGGTACAACCCCAAATCTTTTGCAACCGTTTTTTCAATGCATCTTTACCACCAGTTGGATGATGTGGCCACTGTTGCTCAGTGTTCAGTTTGTGAGGAGTACAACTCCACATCCTTTTTTTCAGGAGATCTTTTAGCATCAATTGGTTGGTGTGGCAACTGTTGCTCAGTAGTCAGTGCGTGCGGCGTACAAAATCAAATCCTCTGCGACCTTTTATGCAAATTTTGTGGTACATTTTTTCTGAACATCTTTAGCATCAACGGTGTGGCCACTGTTGCTCAGTGTTCAGTGTGAGGTACAACCCCAAATCTTTTGCAACCGTTTTTTCAGGGCATCTTTACCACCAGTTGGATGGTGTGGCCACTGTTGCTCAGTGTTCAGTTTGTGAGGAGTACAACTCCACATCCTTTTTTTCAGGAGATCTTTTAGCATAAATTGGATGGTGTGAATAATGTTGCTCAGTGGTTAGTGCATGCGGCGTACAACACCAAATCTTCTGCGACCTTTTATGCAAATTTTGTGGTACATTTTTTCTGAACATCTTTAGCATCAACGGTGTGGCCACTGTTGCTCAGTGTTCAGTGTGAGGTACAACCCCAAATCTTTTGCAACGGTTTTTTCAGGGCATCTTTACCACCAATTGGATGTTGTGGCCACTGTTGCTCAGTGTTCAGTTTGTGAGGAGTACAACTCCACATCCTTTTTTTCAGCAGATCTTTTAGCATCAATTGGACGGTGTGATAATGTTGCTCAGTGGTCAGTGCGTGCGGCGTACAACCACAAATCTTTTGCGACCTTTTCCGCAAATTTTCTGGAACATTTTTTCTGAACATCTTTAGCACCAACGGTGTGGCCACTGTTGCTCAATGGTCAGTGCGTGTGGGTTACAACCCCAAATCTTTTGCAACCGTTTTATCAAGACATCTTCATCACCAATTGGACGGTGTGAATAATGTTGCTCAGTGGTTAGTACATGCCTACAACCCCAAATCTTCTGCAACCTTTTCTACAAATTTTCTGGAACCTTTTTTCTGAACATCTTTAGCGTCAACGGTGTGGCCACTGTTGCTCAGTGTTCAGTGTGGGGTACAACCCCAAATCTTTTGCAACCGTTTTATCAAGATATCTTCATCACCAATTGGACGGTGTGAATAATGTTGCTCAGTGGTTAGTGCATGCCTACAACCCCAAATCTTCTGCAACCTTTTCTACAAATTTTCTGGAACCTTTTTTCTGAACATCTTTAGCATCAACGGTGTGGCCACTGTTGCTCAGTGTTCAGTGCGTGTGGGGTACAACCCCAATCCTTTTGCAACGGTTTTTTCAGGGCATCTTTACCACCAATTGGATGTTGTGGCCACTGTTGCTCAGTGTTCAGTTTGTGAGGAGTACAACTCCACATCCTTTTTTTCAGCAGATCTTTTAGCATCAATTGGACGGTGTGATAATGTGGCTCAGTGGTCAGTGCGTGCGGCGTACAACCACAGATCTTCTGCGACCTTTTCCGCAAATTTTCTGGAACATTTTTTCTGAACATCTTTAGCACCAACGGTGTGGCCACTGTTGCTCAATGGTCAGTGCATGTGGGGTACAACCCCAAATCTTTTGCAACCGTTTTATCAAGACATCTTCATCACCAATTGGACGGTGTGAATAATGTTGCTCAGTGGTTAGTGCATGCCTACAACCCCAAATCTTCTGCAACCTTTTCTACAAATTTTCTGGAACCTTTTTTCTGAACATCTTTAGCACCAACGGTGTGGCCACTGTTGCTCAATGGTCAGTGCATGTGGGGTACAACCCCAAATCTTTTGCAACCGTTTTTTCAGGGCATCTTTACCACCAATTGGATGGTGTGGCAACTGTTGCTCAGTGTTCAGTTTGTGAGGAGTACAACTCCACATCCTTTTTTCAGGAGATCTTTTAGCATCAATTGGACGGTGTGATAATGTTGCTCAGTGGTCAGTGCGTGCGGCGTACAACCCCAAATCTTCTGCGACCTTTTCCGCAAATTTTCTGGAATATTTTTTCTGGACATCTTTGGCACCAACGGTATGGCCACTGTTGCTGAGTGTTCAGTGCGTGTGGGGTACAACCCCAAATCTTTTGCAACGGTTTTTTCAGGGCATCTTTACCACCAATTGGATGGTGTGGCCACTGTTGTTCAGTGTTCAGTTTGTGAGGAGTACAACTCCATATCCTTTTTTTCAGGAGATATTTTAGCATCAATTGGACGGTGTGATAATGTTGCTCAGTGGTCAGTGCGTGCGGCGTATAACCCCAAATCTTCTGCGACCTTTTCCGCAAATTTTCTGGAACATTTTTTCTGGACATCTTTAGCACCAACGGTGTGGCCACTGTTGCTCAGTTTTCAGTGCGTGTGGGGTACAACGCCAAATCTTTTGCAACGGTTTTTTCAGGGCATCTTTACCACCAATTGGATGGTGTGGCCACTGTTGCTCAGTGTTCAGTTTGTGAGGCGTGCAACTCCACATCCTTTTTTTCAGGAGATCTTTTAGCATCAATTGGATGGTGTGGCCACTGTTATTCTGTGGTCATTGCGTTCGTCGCACTTCACCAAATTTTCTAAAATTTTTTTTTCCGGAGATCTTTTAGCACCAATTGGGCGGTGTGAATAATGTTGCTCAGTGGTCAGTGTGTACGGCGTACAACCCCAAATCTTCTGCAACCTTTTCTACAAATTTTCTGGAACATTTTTTCTGAACTTCTTTAGCATCAACGGTGTGGCCACTGTTGCTCAGTGGTCAGTGCATGTGGGGTATAACCAAAAATCTTTTGCAACCGTTTTATCAGTGCACCTTCATCACCAATTGGACGGTGTGAATAATGTTGCTCAGTTTTTAGTGCATGCGGCGTACAACCCAAAATCTTCTGCAACCTTTTCTACAAATTTTCTGGAACATTTTTTCTGAACATCTTTAGCATCAACGGTGTGGCCACTGTTGCTCAGTGGTCAGTGCATGTGGGGTATAACCAAAAATCTTTTGCAACCGTTTTATCAGTGCACCTTCATCACCAATTGGACGGTGTGAATAATGTTGCTCAGTTTTTAGTGCATGCGGCGTACAACCCCAAATCTTCTGCAACCTTTTCTACAAATTTTCTGGAACATTTTTTCTGAACATCTTTAGCATCAACGGTGTGGCCAATGTTGCTCAGTGTTCAGTGCGTGTGGAGTACAACCCCAAATCTTTTGCAACCGTTTTTTCAGGATATCTTCATCACCAATTGGACGGAGTCAATAATGTTGCTCAGTGGTTAGTGCATGCGCCGCACAACCCCAAATCTTCTGCAACCTTTTCTACAAATTTTCTGGAACATTTTTTCTGAACATCTTTAGCATCAACGGTGTGGCCACTGTTGCTCAGTGGTCAGTGCATGTGGGGTACAACCCCATATCTTTTGCAACCGTTTTTTCAGGACATCTTCATCACCAATTGAACGGTGTCAATAATGTTGCTCAGTGGTTAGTGCATGCGGCGTACAAAACCAAATCTTCTGCAACCTTTTCTAAAAATTTTCTGGAACATTTTTTCTGAACATCTTTAGCATCAACGGTGTGGCCACTGTTGCTCAGTGGTCAGTGCATGTGGGGTACAATCCCAAATCTTTTGCAACAGTTTTTTCAGGACATCTTCATCACCAATTGAACGGTGTCAATAATGTTGCTCAGTGGTTAGTGCATGCGGCGTACAAAACCAAATCTTCTGCAACCTTTTGTAAAAATTTTCTGGAACATTTTTTCCGAACATCTTTAGCATCAACGGTGTGGCCACTGTTGCTCAGTATTCAGTGCGTGTGGGGTACAACCCCAAACCTTTTGCAACCGTTTTTTCAGGGCATCTTTACCACCAATTGGATGGTGTGGCCATTGTTGTTCAGTGTTCAGTTTGTGAGGAGTACAACTTCACATCCTTTTTTTCAGGAGATCTTTTAGCATCAATTGGATGGTGTGGGTACTGTTGCTCAGTGGTCAGTGCGTGCGGCGTACAACCTCAAATCTTCTGCGACCTTTTCTGCAAATTTTGTGGAACATTTTTTCTGAACATCTTTAGCATCAACGGTGTGGCCACTGTTGCTAAGTTTTCAGAGCGTGTAGGGCACAACATCAAACCTTTTGCAACAGTTTTTTCAGGACATCTTCATCACCAATTGGACGGTGTGAATAATGTTGCTCAGTGGTCAGTGCGTGCGGCGTACAACCCCAAATCTTCTGCGACCTTTTCTGCAAATTTTGTGGAACATTTTTTCTGGACATCTTTAGCACCAACGGTGTGGCAACTGTTGCTCAGTGTTCAGTTTGTGAGGCGTACAACTCCAAATCCTTTTTAGCATCAATTGGATGGTGTGGCCACTGTTATTCTGTGGTCAGTGCGTTGGGCACACTTCACCAAATTTTCTAAAATTTTTTTTTCTGGAGATCTTTTATCTTCTGCAACCCTTTCTGCAAATTTTGTGAAACATTTTTTCTGAACATCTTTAGCACCAACGGTGTGGCCACTGTTGCTCAGTGTTCAGTGCGTGTGGGGTACAACCCCAAATCTTTGGCAACCGGTTTTTCAGGACATCCTTACCACCAATTCGACGGTGTGGCCACTGTTGCTCAGTGTTCAGTTTGTGAGGCGTACAACTCCAAATCCTTTTTTTCAGTAGATCTTTTAGCATCAATTGGATGGTGTGGCCACTGTTATTCTGTGGTCAGTGCGTTGGGCACACTTCACCAAATTTTCTAAAATTTTTTTTTCTGGAGATCTTTTATCTTCTGCAACCCTTTCTGCAAATTTTGTGAAACATTTTTTCTGAACATCTTTAGCACCAACGGTGTGGCCACTGTTGCTCAGTGTTCAGTGCGTGTGAGGTACAACCCCAAATCTTTTGCAACTGTTTTTTCAGGACATCTTCATCACCAATTGGACGGTGTCAATAATGTTGCTCAGTGGCTAGTGCATGCGGCGCACAATCCCAAATCTTCTGCAACCTTTTCTACAAATTTTCTGGAACATTTTATCTGAGCATCTTTAGCATCAACGGTGTGGCCACTGTTGCTCAGTGTTCAGTGCGTGTAGGGCACAACACCAAATCTTTTGCAAACGTTTTGTCAGGACATCTTCATCACCAATTGGACGGTGTGAATAATGTTGCTCAGTGGTTAGAGCTTGCGGCTTACAACCCCAAATCTTCTGGAACCTTTTCTACAAATTTTCTGGAACATTTTTTCTGAAAATCTTTAGCATCAACGGTGTGGCCACTGTTGCTCAGTGCTCAGTGCATGTAGGGCACAACACCAAATCTTTTGCAACCGTTCTTTCAGGACATCTTCATCGCCAATTGGACGGTGTGAATAATGGAGCTCAGTGGTTAGTGCGTGCGGCGTACAGCCCCAAATATTCTGCAACTTTTCCTGCAAAATTTCTGGAACATTTTTTCTGGACATCTTTAGCACCAACGGTGTGGCCAATGTTGCTCAGTATTCATTGCGTGTGGGGTACAACCCCAAACCTTTTGCAACCGTTTTTTCAGGGCATCTTTACCACCAATTGAATGGTGTGGCCATTGTTGTTCAGTGTTCAGTTTGTGAGGAGTACAACTCCACATCCTTTTTGTCAGGAGATCTTTTAGCATCAATTGGATGGTGTGGCTACTGTTGCTCAGTTGTCAGTGCGTGCGGCGTACAACCTCAAATCTTCTGTGACCTTTTCTGCAAATTTTGTGGAACATTTTTTCTGAACATCTTTAGCATCAACGGTGTGGCCACTGTTGCTCAGTGTTCAGTGCGTGTAGGGCACAACACCAAATCTTTTGCAACCGTTTTTTCAGGACATCTTCATCACCAAATGGGCGGTGTGAATA
Organism: Xylota segnis; assembly: GCA_963583995.1. Classification (NCBI taxonomy): domain Eukaryota; kingdom Metazoa; phylum Arthropoda; class Insecta; order Diptera; family Syrphidae; genus Xylota; species Xylota segnis. The sequence goes on along the minus strand of OY757236.1, from coordinate 101,257,833 downwards.
ATGTTGCTCAGTGGTCAGTGCGTGCGGCATACGACCTCAAATCTTCTGTGACCTTTTCTGCAAATTTTGTGGAACATTTTTCTGGACATCTTTAGCACCAACGGTGTGGTCACTGTTGCTCAGTGTTCAGTGCGTGTGGGGTACAACCCCAAACCTTTTGCAACCGTTTTTTCAGGGCATCTTTACCACCAATTGGATGTTGTGGCCATTGTTGTTCAGTGTTCAGTTTGTGAGGAGTACAACTCCACATCCTTTTTTTCAGGAGATCTTTTAGCATCAATTGGATGGTGTGGCTACTGTTGCTCAGTGGTCAGTGCGTGCGGCGTACAACCTCAAATCTTCTGCGACCTTTTCTGCAAATTTTGTGGAACATTTTTTCTGAACATCTTTAGCATCAACGGTGTGGCCACTGTTGCTCAGTGTTCAGGGCGTGTAGGGCACAACACCAAATCTTTTGCAACCGTTCTTTCAGGACATCTTCATCGCCAATTGGACGGTGTGAATAATGAAGCTCAGTGGTTAGTGCGTGCGGCGTACAGCCCCAAATATTCTGCAACCTTTCCTGCAAAATTTCTGGAACATTTTTTCTGGACATCTTTAGCACCAACGGTGTGGCCAATGTTGCTCAGTATTCAGTGCGTGTGGGGTACAACCCCAAACCTTTTGCAACCGTTTTTTCAGGACATCCTTACCACCAATTCGACGGTGTGGCCACTGTTGCTCAGTGTTCAGTTTGTGAGGCGTACAACTCCAAATCCTTTTTTTCAGTAGATCTTTTAGCATCAATTGGATGGTGTGGCCACTGTTATTCTGCGGTCAGTGCGTTCGGCGCACTTCACCAAATTTTCTAAAATTTTTTTTTCTGGAGATCTTTTATCTTCTGCAACCTTTTCTGCAAATTTTGTGAAACATTTTTTCTGAACATCTTTAGCACCAACGGTGTGGCAACTGTTGCTCAGTGTTCAGTGCGTGTGGGGTACAACCCCAAATCTTTGGCAACGGTTTTGTCAGGGCATCTTTACCACCAATTGGATGGTGTGTACAACTCCAAATCCTTTTTTTCAGTAGATCTTTTAGCATCACTTGGATGGTGTGGCTACTGTTGCACTCTGGTCAATGCGTGTGAAGTACAACCCCAAATCTTTTGCAACCTCTTTTTCAGGACATCTTCATCACCAATTGGACGGTGTTAATAATGTTGCTCAGTGGTCAGTGCATGCGGCGTACAACCCCAATTCTTCTGCGACCTTTTCTGCAGATTTTGTGGAACATTTTTTCTGGACATCTTTAGCACCAACGGCGTGGCAACTGTTGCTCAGTGTTCAGTGCGTGTGGGGTACAACCCCAAATCTTTTGCAACCGGCTTTTCAGGACATCCTTACCACCAATTCGACGGTGTGGCCACTGTTGCTCAGTGTTCAGTTTGTGAGGCGTACAACTCCAAATCCTTTTTTCAGTAGATCTTTTGGCATCAATCGGATGGTGTGGCCACTGTTATTCTGTGGTCAGTGCGTTCGGCGCACTTCACCAAATTTTCTAAAATTTTTTTTTCTGGAGATCTTTTATCTTTTGCAACCTTTTCTGCAAATTTTGTGAAACATTTTTTCTGAACATTTTTAGCACCAACGGTGTGGCCACTGTTGCTCAGTGTTCAGTGCGTGTGGATGGTGTGTACAACTCCAAATCCTTTTTTTCAGTAGATCTTTTAGCATCAATTGGATGGTGTGGCCACTGTTATTCTGTGGTCAGTGCGCTCGGCGCACTTCACCAAATTTTCTAAAATTTTTTTTTCAGGAGATCTTTTATCACCAATTGGACGGTGTGATAATGTTGCTCAGTGGTCAGTGCGTGCGGCGTACAACCACAAATCTTCTGTGACCTTTTCTGCAAATTTTGTGGAACAATTTTTCTGAACATCTTTAGCATCAACGGTGTGGCCACTGTTGCTCAGTGTTCAGTGCGTGTAGGGCACAACACCAAATCTTTTGCAACCGTTTTTTCAGGACATCTTCATCACCAAATGGGCGGTGTGAATAATGTTGCTCAGTGGTCAGTGCGTGCGGCATACGACCTCAAATCTTCTGTGACTTTTTCTGCAAATTTTGTGGAACATTTTTCTGGACATCTTTAGCACCAACGGTGTGGTCACTGTTGCTCAGTGTTCAGTGCGTGTGGGGTACAACCCCAAACCTTTTGCAACCGTTTTTTCAGGGCATCTTTACCACCAATTGGATGGTGTGGCCATTGTTGTTCAGTGTTCAGTTTGTGAGGAGTACAACTCCACATCCTTTTTTTCAGGAGATCTTTTAGCATCAATTGGATGGTGTGGCTACTGTTGCTCAGTGGTCAGTGCGTGCGGCGTACAACCTCAAATCTTCTGCGACCTTTTCTGCAAATTTTGTGGAACACTTTTTCTGAACATCTTTAGCATCAACGGTGTGGCCACTGTTGCTCAGTGTTCAGTGCGTGTAGGGCACAACACCAAATCTTTTGCAACCGTTTTTGCAGGACATCTTCATCACCAAATGGGCGGTGTGAATAATGTTGCTCAGTGGTCAGTGCGTGCGGCATACGACCTCAAATCTTCTGTGACCTTTTCTGCAAATTTTGTGGAACATTTTTCTGGACATCTTTAGCACCAACGGTGTGGTCACTGTTGCTCAGTGTTCAGTGCGTGTGGGGTACAACCCCAAACCTTTTGCAACCATTTTTTCAGGGCATCTTTACCACCAATTGGATGGTGTGGCCATTGTTGTTCAGTGTTCAGTTTGTGAGGAGTACAACTCCACATCCTTTTTTTCAGGAGATCTTTTAGCATCAATTGGATGGTGTGGCTACTGTTGCTCAGTGGTCAGTGCGTGCGGCGTACAACCTCAAATCTTCTGCGACCTTTTCTGCAAATTTTGTGGAACATTTTTTCTGAACATCTTTAGCATCAACGGTGTGGCCACTGTTGCTCAGTATTCAGTGCGTGTGGGGTACAACCCCAAACCTTTTGCAACCGTTTTTTCAGGGCATCTTTACCACCAATTGGATGGTGTGGCCATTGTTGCTCAGTGTTCAGTTTGTGAGGAGTACAACTCCACATCCTTTTTGTCAGGAGATCTTTTAGCATCAATTGGATGGTGTGGCTACTGTTGCTCAGTGGTCAGTGCGTGCGGCGTACAACCTCAAATCTTCTGTGACCTTTTCTGCAGATTTTGTGGAACATTTTTTCTGGACATCTTTAGCACCAACGGTGTGGCCACTGTTGTTCAGTTATCAGTGCGTGTGGGGTACAACCCCAAATCTTTGCAACTTTTTTTTTAGGACATCTTCATCACCAATTGGACGGTGTGGCTAATGTTGATCAGTGGTTAGTGCGTGCGGAGTACAACTCCAAATCTTCTGTAACCTTATCTGCAAATTTTGTGAAACATTTTTTCTGAACATCTTTAGCACCAACGGTGTGGCCACTGTTGCTCAGTGCTCAGTCTGTGAGGCGTGCAACTCCACAGCCTTTTTTTCAGTAGATCTTTTAGCATCAATTGGATGGTGTGGCTACTGTTGCTCAGTGGTCAGTGCGTGCGGCGTACAACCACAAATCTTCTGTGACCTTTTCTGCAAATTTTGTGGAACATTTTTTCTGAACATCTTTAGCATCAACGGTGTGGCCACTGTTGCTCAGTGTTCAGTGCGTGTAGGGCACAACACCAAATCTTTTGCAACCGTTTTTTCAGGACATCTTCATCACCAAATGGGCGGTGTGAATAATGTTGCTCAGTGGTCAGTGCGTGCGGCATACGACCTCAAATCTTCTGTGACCTTTTCTGCAAATTTTGTGGAACATTTTTCTGGACATCTTTAGCACCAACGGTGTGGTCACTGTTGCTCAGTGTTCAGTGCGTGTGGGGTACAACCCCAAACCTTTTGCAACCGTTTTTTCAGGGCATCTTTACCACCAATTGGATGGTGTGGCCATTGTTGTTCAGTGTTCAGTTTGTGAGGAGTACAACTCCACATCCTTTTTTTCAGGAGATCTTTTAGCATCAATTGGATGGTGTGGCTACTGTTGCTCAGTGGTGAGTGCGTGCGGCGTACAACCTCAAATCTTCTGCGACCTTTTCTGCAAATTTTGTGGAACACTTTTTCTGAACATTTTTAGCATCAACGGTGTGGCCACTGTTGCTCAGTGTTCAGTGCGTGTAGGGCACAACACCAAATCTTTTGCAACCGTTTTTGCAGGACATCTTCATCACCAAATGGGCGGTGTGAATAATGTTGCTCAGTGGTCAGTGCGTGCGGCATACGACCTCAAATCTTCTGTGACCTTTTCTGCAAATTTTGTGGAACATTTTTCTGGACATCTTTAGCACCAACGGTGTGGTCACTGTTGCTCAGTGTTCAGTGCGTGTGGGGTACAACCCCAAACCTTTTGCAACCATTTTTTCAGGGCATCTTTACCACCAATTGGATGGTGTGGCCATTGTTGTTCAGTGTTCAGTTTGTGAGGAGTACAACTCCACATCCTTTTTTTCAGGAGATCTTTTAGCATCAATTGGATGGTGTGGCTACTGTTGCTCAGTGGTCAGTGCGTGCGGCGTACAACCTCAAATCTTCTGCGACCTTTTCTGCAAATTTTGTGGAACATTTTTCTGGACATCTTTAGCACCAACGGTGTGGTCACTGTTGCTCAGTGTTCAGTGCGTGTGGGGTACAACCCCAAACCTTTTGCAACCATTTTTTCAGGGCATCTTTACCACCAATTGGATGGTGTGGCCATTGTTGTTCAGTGTTCAGTTTGTGAGGAGTACAACTCCACATCCTTTTTGTCAGGAGATCTTTTAGCATCAATTGGATGGTGTGGCTACTGTTGCTCAGTGGTCAGTGCGTGCGGCGTACAACCTCAAATCTTCTGTGACCTTTTCTGCAGATTTTGTGGAACATTTTTTCTGGACATCTTTAGCACCAACGGTGTGGCCACTGTTGTTCAGTTATCAGTGCGTGTGGGGTACAACCCCAAATCTTTGCAACTTTTTTTTTAGGACATCTTCATCACCAATTGGACGGTGTGGCTAATGTTGATCAGTGGTTAGTGCGTGCGGAGTACAACTCCAAATCTTCTGTAACCTTATCTGCAAATTTTGTGAAACATTTTTTCTGAACATCTTTAGCACCAACGGTGTGGCCACTGTTGCTCAGTGCTCAGTCTGTGAGGCGTGCAACTCCACAGCCTTTTTTTCAGTAGATCTTTTAGCATCAATTGGATGGTGTGGCTACTGTTGCTTAGTGGTCAGTGCGTGCGGCGTACAACCCGAAATCTTCTGCAACCTTTTCTGCAAATTTTGTGGAACACTTTTTCTGGACATCTTTAGCACCAACGGTGTGGCCACTGTTGCTCTGTGGTCAGTGCGTGTGGGTACAACCCCAAATCTTTTGCAACCTTTTTTCAGGACATCTTCATCACCAATTGTACGGTGTGGCTAATGTTGCTCAGTGGTTAGTGCGTGCGGCGTACAACCCCAAATCTTCTGCAACCTTTTCTGCAAATTTTGTGGAACATTTTTTCCGGACATCTTTAGCACCAACGGTGTGGCCATTGTTGCTCAGTGGTCAGTGCGTGTGGGGTACAACCCCAAATCTTTTGCAACCTTTTTTTCAGGACATCTTCATCACCAATTGGATGGTGTGGCCACTGTTGCTCTGTGGTCAGTGCGTGTGGGTACAACCCCAAATCTTTTGCAACCTTTTTTCAGGACATCTTCATCACCAATTGGACGGTGTGGCTAATGTTGCTTAGTGGTAAGTGCGTGCGAGGTACAACCACAAATCTTCTGCTACCTTTTCTGCAAATTTTCTGGAACATTTTTTCTGGACATCTTTAGCACCAACGGTGTGGCCACTATTCCTCAGTGTTCAGTGCGTGTGGGGTACAACACCAAATCTTTTGCAACCGTTTTTTCAGGACATCGTCATCACCAATTGGATGGTGTGAATAACGTTGCTCAGTGGTTAGTGCGTGCGGCGTACAACCCGAAATCTTCTGCAACCTTTTCTGCAAATTTTGTTGACCATTTTTTCTGGACATCTTTAACACCAACTCAGTGTTCAGTGCGTGTGGGGTACAACCCCAAATCTTTTGCAACTGTTTTTTCAGTGCATCTTTACCAGCAATTCGACGGTGTGGCCAGTGTTGCTCAATGTTCAGTTTGTGAGGCGTTCAACTCCAAATCCTTTTTTTCAGTAGATCTTTTAGCTTCAATTGGATGGTAAGGCTACTGTTGCTCAGTGGTCAGTGCGTGCGGCGTACAACCTCAAATCTTCTGCGACCTTTTCCGTAAATTTTCTGGAACTTTTTTTCTGAACACCTTTAGCATCAACGGTGTGGCCATTGTTGCTCAGTGTTCAGTGCGTGTGGGGTACAAGTCCACATCCTTTTTTTCAGGAGATCTTTTACCATCAATTGAATGGTGTTTCCACTGTTATTCTGTGGTCAGTGCGTTCGGCGCACTTCACCAAATTTTCTAAAATTTTTTTTCGGCAGATCTTTTAGCACCAATTGGACGGTGTGATAATGTTGCTCAGGGGTTAGTTCGTGCGGCGTACAACCACAAATCTTCTGCGGCCTTTTCTGCAAATTTTGTGGAACATTTTTTGTGGACATCTTTAGCACCAACGGCGTGGCAACTGTTGCTCAGTGTTCAGTACGTGTGGGGTACAACCCCAAATCTTTTGCAACCGGCTTTTCAGGGCATCTTTACCACCAATTGGATGGTGTGGCCACTGTTGCTCAGTGTTCAGTTTGTGAGGAGTACAAGTCCACATCCTTTTTTTCAGGAGATCTTTTAGCATCAATTGAATGGTGTTTCCACTGTTATTCTGTGGTCAGTGCGTTCGGCGCACTTCACCAAATTTTCTAAAATTTTTTTTCGGCAGATCTTTTAGCACCAATTGTACGGTGTGATAATGTTGCTCAGGGGTTAGTTCGTGCGGCGTACAACCACAAATCTTCTGCGGCCTTTTCTGCAAATTTTGTGGAACATTTTTTCCGGACATCTTTAGCACCAACGGTGTGGCCATTGTTGCTCAGTGGTCAGTGCGTGTGGGGTACAACCCCAAATCTTTTGCAACCTTTTTTTCAGGACATCTTCATCACCAATTGGATGGTGTGGCCACTGTTGCTCTGTGGTCAGTGCGTGTGGGTACAACCCCAAATCTTTTGCAACCTTTTTTCAGGACATCTTCATCACCAATTGGACGGTGTGGCTAATGTTACTCAGGGGTTAGTTCGTGCGGCGTACAACCACAAATCTTCTGCGACCTTTTCTGCAAATTTTCTGGAACATTTTTTCTGAACATCTTTAGCACCAACGGTGTGGCCACTGTTGCTCAGTGCTCAGTCTGTGAGGCGTGCAACTCCACAGCCTTTTTTTCAGTAAATCTTTTAGCATCAATTGTATGGTGTGGCCACTGTTATTCTGTGGTCAGTGCGTTCGGCACACTTCACCAAATTTTCTAAAATTTTTTTTTCTGGAGATCTTTTATCTTCTGCAACCCTTTCTGCAAATTTTGTGAAACATTTTTTCTGAACATCTTTAGCACCAACGGTGTGTCCACTGTTGCTCAGTGTTCAGTGCGTGTGGGGTACAACCCCAAATCTTTTGCAACCGTTTTTTCAGGACATCTTCATCACCAATTGGACGGTGTCAATAATGTTGCTCAGTGGCTAGTGCATGCGGCGCACAACCCAAAATCTTCTGCAACCTTTTCTACAAATTTTCTGGAACATTTTATCTGAGCATCTTTAGCATCAACGGTGTGGCCACTGTTGCTCAGTGTTCAGTGCGTGTAGGGCACAACACCAAATCTTTTGCAAACGTTTTTTCAGGACATCTTCATCACCAATTGGACGGTGTGAAAAATGTTGCTCAGTGGTTAGTGCTTGCGGCTTACAACCCCAAATCTTCTGCAACCTTTTCTACAAATCTTCTGGAACATTTTTTCTGAAAATATTTAGCATCAACGGTGTGGCCACTGTTGCTCAGTGCTCAGTGCGTGTAGGGCACAACACCAAATCTTTTGCAACCGTTCTTTCAGGACATCTTCATCGCCAATTGGACGGTGTGAATAATGAAGCTCAGTGGTTAGTGCGTGCGGCGTACAGCCCCAAATATTCTGCAACCTTTCCTGCAAAATTTCTGGAACATTTTTTCTGGACATCTTTAGCACCAACGGTGTGGCCAATGTTGCTCAGTATTCAGTGCGTGTGGGGTACAACCCCAAACCTTTTGCAATCGTTTTTTCAGGGCATCTTTACCACCAATTGGATGGTGTGGCCATTGTTGTTCAGTGTTCAGTTTGTGAGGAGTACAACTTCACATCCTTTTTTTCAGGAGATCTTTTAGCATCAATTGGATGGTGTGGCTACTGTTGCTCAGTGGTCAAATCTTCTGTGACCTTTTCTGCAAATTTTGTGGAACATTTTTCTGGACATCTTTAGCACCAACGGTGTGGTCACTGTTGCTCAGTATTCAGTGCGTGTGGGGTATAACCCCAAACCTTTTGCAACCGTTTTTTTAGGGCATCTTTACCACCAATTGGATGGTGTGGCCATTGTTGTTCAGTGTTCAGTTTGTGAGGAGTACAACTCCACATCCTTTTTTTCAGGAGATCTTTTAGCATCAATTGGATGGTGTGGCTACTGTTGCTCAGTGGTCAGTGCGTGCGGCGTACAACCTCAAATCTTCTGCGACCTTTTCTGCAAATTTTGTGGAACATTTTTTCTGAACATCTTTAGCATCAACGGTGTGGCCACTGTTGCTCAGTGTTCAGTGCGTGTAGGGCACAACACCAAATCTTTTGCAACCGTTCTTTCAGGACATCTTCATCGCCAATTGGACGGTGTGAATAATGAAGCTCAGTGGTTAGTGCGTGCGGCGTACAGCCCCAAATATTCTGCAACCTTTCCTGCAAAATTTCTGGAATATTTTTTCTGGACATCTTTAGCACCAACGGTGTGGCCAATGTTGCTCAGTATTCAGTGCGTGTGGGGTACAACCCCAAACCTTTTGCAACCGTTTTTTCAGGGCATCTTTACCACCAATTGGATGGTGTGGCCATTGTTGTTCAGTGTTCAGTTTGTGAGGAGTACAACTCCACATCCTTTTTTTCAGGAGATCTTTTAGCATCAATTGGATGGTGTGGCTACTGTTGCTCAGTGGTCAGTGCGTGCGGCGTACAACCTCAAATCTTCTGCGACCTTTTCTGCAGATTTTGTGGAAAATTTTTTCTGGACATCTTTAGCACCAACGGTGTGGCAACTGTTGCTCAGTGTTCAGTGCGTGTGGGGTACAACCCCAAATCTTTGGCAACGGTTTTGTCAGGGCATCTTTACCACCAATTGGATGGTGTGTACAACTCCAAATCCTTTTTTTCAGTAGATCTTTTAGCATCAATTGGATGGTGTGGCTACTGTTGCACTGTGGTCAATGCGTGTGAAGTACAACCCCAAATCTTTTGCAACCTCTTTTTCAGGACATCTTCATCACCAATTGGACGGTGTTAATAATGTTGCTCAATGGTCAGTGCATGCGGAGTACAACCCCAAATCTTCTGCGGCCTTTTCTGCAGATTTTGTGGAACATTTTTTCTGGACATCTTTAGCACCAACGGCGTGGCAACTGTTGCTCAGTGTTCAGTGCGTGTGGGGTACAACCCCAAATCTTTTGCAACCGGCTTTTCAGGACATCCTTACCACCAATTCGACGGTGTGGCCACTGTTGCTCAGTGTTCAGTTTGTGAGGCGTACAACTCCAAATCCTTTTTTCAGTAGATCTTTTGGCATCAATCGGATGGTGTGGAAACTGTTATTCTGTGGTCAGTGCGTTCGGCGCACTTCACCAAATTTTCTAAAATTTTTTTTTCTGGAGATCTTTTATCTTCTGCAACCTTTTCTGCAAATTTTGTGAAACATTTTTTCTGAACATTTTTAGCACCAACGGTGTGGCCACTGTTGCTCAGTGTTCAGTGCGTGTGGATGGTGTGTACAACTCCAAATCCTTTTTTTCAGTAGATCTTTTAGCATCAATTGGATGGTGTGGCCACTGTTATTCTGTGGTCAGTGCGCTCGGCGCACTTCACCAAATTTTCTAAAATTTTTTTTTCAGGAGATCTTTTATCACCAATTGGACGGTGTGATAATGTTGCTCAGTGGTCAGTGCGTGCGGCGTACAACCACAAATCTTCTGCGACCTTTTCTGCAAATTTTCTGGAACATTTTTTCTGAACATCTTTAGCATCAACGGTGTGGCCACTATTGCTCAGTGTTCAGTGCGTGTAGGGCACAACACCAATCGTCCATCTTCATCACCAAATGGACGGTGTGAATAATGTTGCTCAGTGGTCAGTGCGTGCGGCATACGACCTCAAATCTTCTGTGACCTTTTCTGCAAATTTTGTGGAACATTTCTCTGGACATCTTTAGCACCAACGGTGTGGTCACTGTTGCTCAGTATTCAGTGCGTGTGGGGTATAACCCCAAACCTTTTGCAACCGTTTTTTCAGGGCATCTTTACCACCAATTGGATGGTGTGGCCATTGTTGTTCAGTGTTCAGTTTGTGAGGAGTACAACTCCACATCCTTTTTTTCAGGAGATCTTTTAGCATCAATTGGATGGTGTGGCTACTGTTGCTCAGTGGTCAGTGCGTGTAGGGCACAACACCAAATCTTTTGCAACCGTTCTTTCAGGACATCTTCATCGCCAATTGGACGGTGTGAATAATGAAGCTCAGTGGTTAGTGCGTGCGGCGTACAGCCCCAAATATTCTGCAACCTTTCCTGCAAAATTTCTGGAACATTTTTTCTGGACATCTTTAGCACCAACGGTGTGGCCAATGTTGCTCAGTATTCAGTGCGTGTGGGGTACAACCCCAAACCTTTTGCAACCGTTTTTTCAGGGCATCTTTACCACCAATTGGATGGTGTGGCCATTGTTGTTCAGTGTTCAGTTTGTGAGGAGTACAACTTCACATCCTTTTTTTCAGGAGATCTTTTAGCATCAATTGGATGGTGTGGATACTGTTGCTCAGTGGTCAATGCGTGCGGCGTACAACCCCAAATCTTCTGCAACCTTTTCTGCAAATTTTGTGGAACATTTTTTCTGTACATCTTTAGCATCAACGGTGTGGCCACTGTTGCTCAGTGTTCAGTGCGTGTAGGGCACAACACCAAATCTTTTGCAACCGTTCTTTCAGGACATCTTCATCGCCAATTGGACGGTGTGAATAATGAAGCTCAGTGGTTAGTGCGTGCGGCGTACAGCCCCAAATATTCTGCAACCTTTCCTGCAAAATTTCTGGAACATTTTTTCTGGACATCTTTAGCACCAACGGTGTGGCCAATGTTGCTCAGTATTCAGTGCGTGTGGGGTACAACCCCAAACCTTTTGCAACCGTTTTTTCAGGGCATCTTTACCACCAATTGGATGGTGTGGCCATTGTTGTTCAGTGTTCAGTTTGTGAGGAGTACAACTTCACATCCTTTTTTTCAGGAGATCTTTTAGCATCAATTGGATGGTGTGGCTACTGTTGCTCAGTGGTCAGTGCGTGCGGCGTACAACCCCAAATCTTCTGCAACCTTTTCTGCAAATTTTGTGGAACACTTTTTCTGGACATCTTTAGCACCAACGGTGTGGCCACTGTTGCTCTGTGGTCAGTGCGTGTGGGTACAACCCCAAATCTTTTGCAACCTTTTTTCAGGACATCTTCATCACCAATTGGACGGTGTGGCTAATGTTGCTCAATGGTTAGTGCGTGCGGCGTACAACCCCAAATCTTCTGGAACCTTTTCTGCAAATTTTGTGGAACATTTTTTTCGGACATCTTTAGCACCAACGGTGTGGCCATTGTTGCTCAGTGGTCAGTGCGTGTGGGGTACAACCCCAAATCTTTTGCAACCTTTTTTTCAGGACATCTTCATCACCAATTGGATGGTGTGGCCACTGTTGCTCTGTGGTCAGTGCGTGTGGGTACAACCCCAAATCTTTTGCAACCTTTTTTCAGGACATCTTCATCACCAATTGGACGGTGTGGCTAATGTTGCTCAGTGGTTACTGCGTGCGAGGTACAACCACAAATCTTCTGCTACCTTTTCTGCAAATTTTCTGGAACATTTTTTCTGGACATCATTAGCACCAACGGTGTGGCCACTGTTCCTCAGTGTTCAGTGCATGTGGGGTACAACCCCAAATCTTTTTCAACCGTTTTTTCAGGGCATCTTTACCACCAATTGGATGGTGTGGCCACTGTTGCTCAGTGTTCAGTTTGTGAGGAGTACAACTTCACATCCTTTTTTTCAGTAGATCTTTTAGCATCAATTGGATGGTGTGGCTACTGTTGCTCAGTGGTCAGTGCGTGCGGCGTACAACCTCAAATCTTCTGCGACCTTTTCCGTAAATTTTCTGGAACTTTTTTTCTGAACACCTTTAGCATCAACGGTGTGGCCATTGTTGCTCAGTGTTCAGTGCGTGTGGGGTACAACACCAAATCTTTTGCAACCGTTTTTTCAGGACATCTTCATCACCAATTGGATGGTGTGAATAACGTTGCTCAGTGGTTAGTGCGTGCGGCGTACAACCCGAAATCTTCTGCAACCTTTTCTGCAAATTTTGTGGAACATTTTTTCTGGACATCTTTAACACCAACTCAGTGTTTAGTGCGTGTGGGGTACAACCCCAAATTTTTTGCAACTGTTTTTTCAGTGCATCTTTACCACCAATTCGACGGTGTGGCCAGTGTTGCTCACTGTTCAGTTTGTGAGGCGTTCAACTCCAAATCTTTTTTTCTGGACATCTTTCGCACCAACGGTGTGGCCACTGTTGCTCAGTTTTCAGTGCGTGTGGGGTACAACCCCAAATCTTTTGCAACCGTTTTTTCATAGCATCTTCATCACCAATTGGACGGTGTGGCTAATGTTGCTCAGTGGTTAGTGCGTGCGGCGTACAACCCCAAATCTTCTGCAACCTTTTCTGCAAATTTTGTGGAACATTTTTTCCGGACATCTTTAGCACCAACGGTGTGGCCATTGTTGCTCAGTGGTCAGTGCGTGTGGGGTACAACCCCAAATCTTTTGCAACCTTTTTTTCAGGACATCTTCATCACCAATTGGATGGTGTGGCCACTGTTGCTCTGTGGTCAGTGCGTGTGGGTACAACCCCAAATATTCTGCAACCTTTTCTGCAAATTTTGTGGAACATTTTTTCTGGACATCTTTCGCACCAACGGTGTTTCCACTGTTGCTCAGTGTTCAGTGCGTGTGGGGTGCAACCCCAAATCTTTTGCACCCGTTTTTCCAGGACATCTTCACCACCAATTGGACGGTGTGGCCACTGTTGCTCAGTGTTCAGTTTGTGAGGCGTGCAACTCCACATCCTTTTTTTCTGGACATCTTTAGCACCAACGGTGTGGCCACTGTTGCTCAGTTTTCAGTGCGTGTGGGGTACAACCCCAAATCTTTTGCAACCGTTTTTTCATAGCATCTTCATCACCAATTGGACGGTGTGGCTAATGTTGCTCAGTGGTTAGTGCGTGCGGCGTACAACCCCAAATCTTCTGCAACCTTTTCTGCAAATTTTGTGGAACATTTTTTCCGGACATCTTTAGCACCAACGGTGTGGCCATTGTTGCTCAGTGGTCAGTGCGTGTGGGGTACAACCCCAAATCTTTTGCAACCTTTTTTTCAGGACATCTTCATCACCAATTGGATAGTGTGGCCACTGTTGCTCTGTGGTCAGTGCGTGTGGGTACAACCCCAAATCTTTTGCAACCTTTTTTCAGGACATCTCCATCACCAATTGGACGGTGTGGCTAATGTTGCTCAGTGGTTAGTGCGTGCGAGGTACAACCACAAATCTTCTGCTACCTTTTCTGCAAATTTTCTGGAACATTTTTTCTGGACATCTTTAGCACCAACGGTGTGGCCACTGTTCCTCAGTGTTCAGTGCATGTGGGGTACAACCCCAAATCTTTTTCAACCGTTTTTTCAGGGCATCTTTACCACCAATTGGATGGTGTGGCCACTGTTGCTCAGTGTTCAGTTTGTGAGGAGTACAACTCCACATCCTTTTTTTCAGTTGATCTTTTAGCTTCAATTGGATGGTAAGGCTACTGTTGCTCAGTGGTCAGTGCGTGCGGCGTACAACCTCAAATCTTCTGCGACCTTTTCCGTAAATTTTCTGGAACTTTTTTTCTGAACACCTTTAGCATCAACGGTGTGGCCATTGTTGCTCAGTGTTCAGTGCGTGTGGGGTACAAGTCCACATCCTTTTTTTCAGGAGATCTTTTAGCATCAATTGAATGGTGTTTCCACTGTTATTCTGTGGTCAGTGCGTTCGGCGCACTTCACCAAATTTTCTAAATTTTTTTTTCGGCAGATCTTTTAGCATCAATTGGATGGTGTGGCTACTGTTGCTTAGTGGTCAGTGCGTGCGGCGTACAACCCCAAATCTTCTGCAACCTTTTCTGCAAATTTTGTGGAACACTTTTTCTGGACATCTTTAGCACCAACGGTGTGGCCACTGTTGCTCTGTGGTCAGTGCGTGTGGGTACAACCCCAAATCTTTTGCAACCTTTTTTCAGGACATCTTCATCACCAATTGGACGGTGTTAATAATGTTGCTCAGTGGTCAGTGCATGCGGCGTACAACCCCAAATCTTCTGCGACCTTTTCTGCAGATTTTGTGGAACATTTTTTCTGGACATCTTTAGCACCAACGGCGTGGCAACTGTTGCTCAGTGTTCAGTGCGTGTGGGGTACAACCCCAAATCTTTTGCAACCGGCTTTTCAGGGCATCTTTACCACCAATTGGATGGTGTGTCCACTGTTGCTCAGTGTTCAGTTTGTGAGGAGTACAAGTCCACATCCTTTTTTTCAGGAGATCTTTTAGCATCAATTGAATGGTGTTTCCACTGTTATTCTGTGGTCAGTGCGTTCGGCGCACTTCACCAAATTTTCTAAAATTTTTTTTCGGCAGATCTTTTAGCACCAATTGGACGGTGTGACAATGTTGCTCAGGGGTTAGTTCGTGCGGCGTACAACCACAAATCTTCTGCGACCTTTTCTGCAAATTTTGTGGAACATTTTTTGTGGACATCTTTAGCACCAACGGTGTGGCCACTGTTGCTCAGTGTTCAGTGCGTGTGGGGTACAACCCCAAATCTTTTGCAACCGTTTTTTCAGGGCATCTTTACCACCAATTGGATGGTGTGGCCACTGTTGCTCAGTGTTCACTTTGTGAGGAGTACAACTCCACATCCTTTTTTTCAGGAGATCTTTTAGCATCAATTGGATGGTGTGGCTACTATTGCTCAGTGGTCAGTGCGTGTGGGGTACAACCCCAAATCTTTTGCAACCCTTTTTTCACTGCATCTTTACCACCAATTGGATGGTGTGCACAACTCCAAATCCTTTTTTTCAGTAGATCTTTTAGCATCAATTGGATGGTGTGGCTACTGTTGCTTAGTGGTCAGTGCGTGCGTCTTACAACTCCAAATCTTCTGCGACCTTTTCTGCGAATTTTGTGGAACATTTTTTCTGGACATCTTTAACACCAACTCAGTGTTCAGTGCGTGTGGGGTACAACCCCAAATCTTTTGCAACTGTTTTCAGTGCATCTTTACCACCAATTCGACGGTGTGGCCAGTGTTGCTCACTGTTCAGTTTGTGAGGCGTTCAACTCCAAATCCTTTTTTTCAGTAGATCTTTTAGATTCAATTGGATGGTAAGGCTACTGTTGCTCAGTGGTCAGTGCGTGCGGCGTACAACCTCAAATCTTCTGCGACCTTTTCCGTAAATTTTCTGGAACTTTTTTTCTGAACACCTTTAGCATCAACGGTGTGGCCATTGTTGCTCAGTGTTCAGTGCGTGTGGGGTACAACACCAAATCTTTTGCAACCGTTTTTTCAGGACATCTTCATCACCAATTGGATGGTGTGAATAACATTGCTCAGTGGTTAGTGCGTGCGGCGTACAACCCGAAATCTTCTGCAACCTTTTCTGCAAATTTTCTGGAACATGTTTTCTGGACATCTTTAGCACCAACGGTGTGGCCACTGTTGCTCAGTGTTCAGTGCGTGTGGGGTACAACCCCAAATTTTTTGCAACAGGTTTTTCAGGACATCCTTACCACCAATTTGACGGTGTGGCCACTGTTGCTCAGTGGTCAGGGCGTGCGGCGTACAACCACAAATCTTCTGCGACCTTTTTTTCAGGGCATCTTTACCACCAATTGGATGGTGCGGCCACTGTTGCTCAGTGTTCAGTTTGTGAGTAGTACAAGTCCACATCCTTTTTTTCAGGAGATCTTTTAGCATCAATTGAATGGTGTTTCCACTGTTATTCTGTGGTCAGTGCGTTCGGCGCACTTCACCAAATTTTCTAAAATTTTTTTTCGGCAGATCTTTTAGCACCAATTGGACGGTGTGATAATGTTGCTCAGGGGTTAGTTCGTGCGGCGTACAACCACAAATCTTCTGCGGCCTTTTCTGCAAATTTTGTGGAACATTTTTTCTGGACATCTTTAGCACCAACGGTGTGGCCACTGTTGCTCAGTGTTCAGTGCGTGTGGGGTACAACCCCAAATCTTTTGCAACCTTTTGTTCAGGACATCTTCATCACCAATTGGACGGTGTCGATAATGATGCTCAGTGGTACAACCCCAAATCTTTTGCAACATTTTTTTCAGGGCATCTTTACCACCAATTGGATGGTGTGGCCACTGTTGCTCAGTGTTCAGTTTGTGAGGCGTGCAACTCCACATCCTTTTTTTCAGGAGATCTTATAGCATCAATTGGACTGTGTGATAATGCTGCTCAGTGGTCAGTAGGTGCGGCGTACAGCCCCAAATCTTCTGCAACCCTTTTTTTAGGGCATCTTTACCACCAATTGGATGGTGTGTACAACTCCAAATCCTTTTTTCCAGTAGATCTTTTAGCATCAATTGGATGGTGTGGCCACTGTTATTCTGTGGTCAGTGCGTTCGGCGCACTTCACCAAATTTTCTAAAATTTTTTTTCGGCAGATCTTTTAGCACCAATTGGACGGTGTGATAATGTTGCTCAGGGGTTAGTTCGTGCGGCGTACAACCACAAATCTTCTGCGGCCTTTTCTGCAAATTTTGTGGAACATTTTTTCTGGACATCTTTAGCACCAACGGTGTGGCCACTGTTGCTCAGTGTTCAGTGCGTGTGGGGTACAACCCCAAATCTTTTTCAACCGTTTTTTCAGGGCATCTTTACCACCAATTGGATGGTGTGGCCACTGTTGCTCAGTGTTCAGTTTGTGAGGAGTACAACTCCACATCCTTTTTTTCAGTAGATCTTTTAGCATCAATTGGATGGTGTGGCTACTGTTGCTTTGTGGTCAGTGCGTGCGTCTTACAACTCCAAATCTTCTGCGACCTTTTCTGCGAATTTTGTGGAACATTTTTTCTGGACATCTTTAGCACCAACGGTGTGGCCACTGTTGCTCAGTGTTCAGTGCGTGTGGGGTACAACCCCAAATCTTTTGCAACCGTTTTTTCAGGGCATCTTTACCACCAATTGGATGGTGTGGCCATTGTTGCTCAGTGTTCAGTTTGTGAGGAGTACAACTCCACATCCTTTTTTTCAGGAGATCTTTTAGCATCAATTGGATGGTGTGGCTACTATTGCTCAGTGGTCAGTGCGTGTGGGGTACAACCCCAAATCTTTTGCAACCCTTTTTTCAGGGCATCTTTACCACCAATTGGATGGTGTGGCCATTGTTGCTCAGTGTTCAGTTTGTGAGGCGTGCAACTCCACATCCTTTTTTTCAGGATATCTTTTAGCATCAATTGGATGGTGTGGCCACTGTTATTCTGTGGTCAGTGCGTTCGTCGCACTTCACCAAATTTTCTAAAATTTTTTTTTCCGGAGATCTTTTAGCACCAATTGGACGGTGGACAATTTCGCTAAGTGGTCAGTGCATGCGGCGTACAACCCCAAATCTTCTGCAACTTTTCTTCAAATTTTCTGGTAAATTTTTTCTGGATATCTTTAGCACCACCGGGTTGCTCAGTGTTCAGTTTGAGAGGCGTACAACTCCAAACCCTTTTTTTCAGTAGATCTTTTAGCATCAATTGGATGGTGTGGCTACTGTTGCTCTGTGGTCAGTGCGTGTGGGGTACAACCCCAAATCTTCTGCAACCTTTTCTGCAAATTTTGTGGAAAATTTTTTCTGGACACCTTTACCACCAACGGTGTGGCCACTGTTGCTCAGTGTTCAGTGCGTGTGGGGTACAACCCCAAATCTTTTGCAACCGATTTTTTAGGACATCCTTACCACCAATTCAACTTTGTGGCCACTGTTGCTCAGTGTTCAGTTTGTGAGGCGTAAAACTCCAAATCCTTTTTTTCAGTAGATCTTTTAGCATCAATTGGATGGTGTGGCTACTGTTGCTCTGTGGACAGTGCATGTGGGGTACAACCCCAAATCTTTTGCAACCTTTTTTTCAGGACATCTTCACCAAAAATTGGAAGGTGTGGCCACTGTTGCTCAGTGTTCAGTTTGTGAGGCGTGCAACTCCACATCCTTTTTTTCAGGATATCTTTTAGCATCAATTGGATGGTGTGGCCACTGTTATTCTGTGGTCAGTGCGTTCGTCGCACTTCACCAAATTTTCTAAAATTTTTTTTTCCGGTAATCTTTTAGCACCAATTGGACGGTGGACAATTTCGCTAAGTGGTCAGTGCGTGCGGCGTACAACACCAAATCTTCTGCAACTTTTTTTCAAATTTTCTGGTAAATTTTTTCTGGACATCTGTAGCACCAACGGTGTGGCCACTGTTGCTCTGTGGTCAGTGCGTGTGGGGTACAACCCCAAATCATTTGCAACCGATTTTTTAGGACATCCTTACCACCAATTCGACGGTGTGGCCACTGTTGCTCAGTGTTCAGTTTGTGAGGCGTAAAACTCCAAATCCTTTTTTTCAGTAGATCTTTTAGCATCAATTGGATGGTGTGGCTACTGTTGCTCTGTGGTCAGTGCATGTGGGGTACAACCCCAAATCTTTTGCAACCTTTTTTTCAGGACATCTTCACCACCAATTGGAAGGTGTGGCCACTGTTGCTCAGTGTTCAGTTTGTGAGGCGTGCAACTCCACATCCTTTTTTTCAGGATATCTTTTAGCATCAATTGGATGGTGTGGCCACTGTTATTCTGTGGTCAGTGCGTTCGTCGCACTTCACCAAATTTTCTAAAATTTTTTTTTCCGGTAATCTTTTAGCACCAATTGGACGGTGGACAATTTCGCTAAGTGGTCAGTGCGTGCGGCGTACAACACCAAATCTTCTGCAACTTTTTTTCAAATTTTCTGGTAAATTTTTTCTGGACATCTGTAGCACCAACGGTGTGGCCACTGTTGCTCTGTGGTCAGTGCGTGTGGGGTACAACCCCAAATCTTTTGCAACCTCTTTTTCAGGACATCTTCATCACAAATTGGACGGTGTCAATAATGTTGCTCAGTGGTTACTGCGTGCGGCGTACAACCCCAAATCTTCTGCAACCTTTCTGCAAATTTTCTGGAACATTTTTTCTGGACATCTTTAGCATCAACGGTGTGGCCACTGTTGCTCAGTGTTCAGTGCGTGTGGGGTACAACCCCAAATCTTTTGCAACCTCTTTTTCAGGACATCTTCATCACAAATTGGACGGTGTCAATAATGTTGCTCAGTGGTTACTGCGTGCGGCGTACAACCCCAAATCTTCTGCAACCTTTCTGCAAATTTTCTGGAACATTTTTTCTGCACATCTTTAGCACCAATGGTGCGGCCACTGTTGCTCAGTGTTCAGAGCGTGTGGGTACAACCCCAAATCTAATGCAACCGTTTTTTCAGGGCATCTTTACCACCAATTGGATGGTGTGGCCACTGTTGCTCAGTGTTCAGTTTGTGAGGAGTACAACTCCACATCCTTTTTTTCAGCAGATCTTTTAGCATCAATTGGATGGTGTGGCTACTGTTACTCAGTGGTCAGTGCGTGCGTCTTACAACCCCAAATCTTCTGCGACCTTTTCTGCAAATTTTGTGCAACATTTCTTCTGAACATCTTTAGCATCAACGGTGTGGCCACTGTTGCTCAGTGTTCAGTGCGTGTGGGGTACAACACCAAATCTTTTGCAACCGTTTTTTCAGGACATTTTCATCACCAATTGGACGGTGTGAATAACGTTGCTCAGTGGTTAGTGCGTGCGGCGTACAGCCCCAAATCTTCTGCAACCTTTTCTGCAAATTTTCTGGAACATTTTTTCTGCACATCTTTAGCACCAATGGTGCGGCCACTGTTGCTCAGTGTTCAGTGCGTGTGGGTACAACCCCAAATCTTTTGCAACCGTTTTTTCAGGGCATCTTTACCACCAATTGGATGGTGTGGCCACTGTTGCTCAGTGTTCAGTTTGTGAGGAGTACAACTCTACATCCTTTTTTCCAGGCGATCTTTTAGCATCAATTAGACGGTGTGATAATGTTGCTCAGTGGTCAGTGCGTGCGGCGCACAACCCCAAATCTTCTGCGACCTTTTCTGCGAATTTTTTCTGGACATCTTTAACACCAACGGTGTGGACACTGTTGCTCAGTGTTCAGTGCGTGTGGGGTACAACCCCAAATCTTTTGCAACCGGTTTTTCAGGACATCCTTACCACCAATTCGACGGTGTGGCCAATGTTGCTCAGTGTTCAGTGCGTGTGGGTACAACCCCAAATCTTTTGCAACCGTTTTTACAGGGCATCTTTACCACCAATTGGATGGTGTGGCCACTGTTGCTCAGTGTTCAGTTTCTGAGGCGTACAACTCCAAATCCTTTTTTTCAGGAGATCTTTTAGCATCAATTGGATGGTGTGGCTACTGTTGCTCAGTGGTGAGTGCGTGCGGCGTACAACCTCAAATCTTCTGCGACCTTTTCTGCAAATTTTGTGGAAAATTTTTTCTGGACATCTTTAGCACCAACGGTGTGGCCACTGTTGCTCTGTATTCAGTGCGTGTGGGGTACAACCCCAAATCTTTTGCAACCTTTTTCTCAGGACATCTTCACCACCAATTGGAAGATGTGGCCACTGTTGCTCAGTGTTCAGTTTGTGAGGAGTACAACTCCACATCCTTTTTTTCAGCAGATCTTTTAGCATCAATTGGATGGTGTGGCTACTGTTACTCAGTGGTCAGTGCGTGCGTCTTACAACCCCAAATCTTCTGCAACCTTTTGTGCAAATTTTGTGCAACATTTCTTCTGAACATCTTTAGCATCAACGGTGTGGCCACTGTTGCTCAGTGTTCAGTGCGTGTGGGGTACAACACCAAATCTTTTGCAACCGTTTTTTCAGGACATTTTCATCACCAATTGGACGGTGTGAATAACGTTGCTCAGTGGTTAGTGCGTGCGGCGTACAGCCCCAAATCTTCTGCAACCTTTTCTGCAAATTTTCTGGAACATTTTTTCTGCACATCTTTAGCACCAATGGTGCGGCCACTGTTGCTCAGTGTTCAGTGCGTGTGGGTACAACCCCAAATCTTTTGCAACCGTTTTTTCAGGGCATCTTTACCACCAATTGGATGGTGTGGCCACTGTTGCTCAGTGTTCAGTTTGTGAGGAGTACAACTCTACATCCTTTTTTCCAGGCGATCTTTTAGCATCAATTAGACGGTGTGATAATGTTGCTCAGTGGTCAGTGCGTGCGGCGTACAACCCCAAATCTTCTGCGACCTTTTCTGCGAATTTTTTCTGGACATCTTTAACACCAACGGTGTGGACACTGTTGCTCAGTGTTCAGTGCGTGTGGGGTACAACCCCAAATCTTTTGCAACCGGTTTTTCAGGACATCCTTACCACCAATTCGACGGTGTGGCCAATGTTGCTCAGTGTTCAGTGCGTGTGGGTACAACCCCAAATCTTTTGCAACCGTTTTTACAATGCATCTTTACCACCAATTGGATGGTGTGGCCACTGTTGCTCAGTGTTCAGTTTCTGAGGCGTACAACTCCACATCCTTTTTTTCAGGAGATCTTTTAGCATCAATTGGACGGTGTGATAATGCTGCTCAGTTTTTAGTGCGTGCGGCGTACAACCCCAAATCTTCTGCGAACTTTTCTGCAAATTTTGTGGAACATTTTTTCTGGACATCTTTAGCACCAACGGTGTGGCCACTGTTGCTCTGTATTCAGTGCGTGTGGGGTACAACCCCAAATCTTTTGCAACCTTTTTCTCAGGACATCTTCACCACCAATTGGAAGATGTGGCCACTGTTGCTCAGTGTTCAGTTTGTGAGGAGTACAACTCCACATCCTTTTTTCAGGAGATCTTTTAGCATCAATTTTTCTGCAAATTTTTTGGAACATTTTTTCTGGACATCTTTACCACCAATTGGATGGTGTGGCCACAGTTGCTCAGTGTTCAGTTTGTGAGGCCCACAACTTAAAATACTTTTTTCAGGAGATCTTTTAGCATCTATTGGATGGTGTGGCCAATGTTGTTCAGTGGTCAGTGTGCTCGACCCACTTCACCAAATTGTCTGAAATTTGTTTTTTTCGGAAATCTTTAAGCACCAATTGGACGGTGTGGCTAATGTTGCTCAGAGGTCAGTGCGTGCGGCGTACAACCCCAAATCTTCTGCAACCTTTTCTGCAAATTTTCTGGAACATTTTTTTTGGACATCTTTAGCACTGTTGCTCAGTGGTCAGTGCGTGTGGGGTACAACCCCAAATCTTTTGCAACCGTTTTTTTCTGGACATCTTTACCACCAATTGGATGGTGTAGCCACAGTTGCTCAGTGTTCAGTTTGTGAGGACCACAACTTAACATACTTTTTTCAGGAGATCTTTAAGCATCTATTGGATGGTGTGGCCAATGTTGTTCAGTGGTCAGTGTGCTCGACCCTCTTGACCAAATTTTCTGAAATTTTTTTTTCCGGAGATCTTTTAGCACCAATTGGACGGTGTGGCTAATGTTGCTCAGTGGTCAGTGCGTGCGGCGATCAACCCCAAATCTTCTGCAACCTTTTCTGCAAATTTTCTGGAACATTTTTTCTGGATATCTTTAGCACGAACGGTATGGCCACTGTCGCTCAGTGGTCAGTGCGTTTGGGGTACAACCCCAAATATTTTGCAACCGTTTTTTCAGGACATCTTCACCACCAAGTGGACAGTGTGGCCATTGTTGCTCAGTGTTCAGTGCGTGTGGGGTACAACACCAAATCTTTTGCAACCGTTTTTTCAGGACATCTTCATCACCAATTGGATGGTGTGAATAACATTGCTCAGTGGTTAGTGCGTGCGGCGTACAACCCGAAATCTTCTGCAACCTTTTCTGCAAATTTTCTGGAACATGTTTTCTGGACATCTTTAGCACCAACGGTGTGGCCACTGTTGCTCAGTGTTCAGTGCGTGTGGGGTACAACCCCAAATTTTTTGCAACCGGTTTTTCAGGACATCCTTACCACCAATTTGACGGTGTGGCCACTGTTGCTCAGTGGTCAGGGCGTGCGGCGTACAACCACAAATCTTCTGCGACCTTTTTTTCAGGGCATCTTTACCACCAATTGGATGGTGCGGCCACTGTTGCTCAGTGTTCAGTTTGTGAGGAGTACAAGTCCACATCCTTTTTTTCAGGAGATCTTTTAGCATCAATTGAATGGTGTTTCCACTGTTATTCTGTGGTCAGTGCGTTCGGCGCACTTCACCAAATTTTCTAAAATTTTTTTTCGGCAGATCTTTTAGCACCAATTGGACGGTGTGATAATGTTGCTCAGGGGTTAGTTCGTGCGGCGTACAACCACAAATCTTCTGCGGCCTTTTCTGCAAATTTTGTGGAACATTTTTTCTGAACATCTTTAGCATCAACGGTGTGGCCACTGTTGCTCAGTGGTCAGTGCGTGAGGCGTACAAGCCCAAATCTTCTGCAACATTTTCTGCAAATTTTGTGGAACATTTTTTCTGGACATCTTTAACACCAACGGTGTGGCCACTGTTGCTCAGTGTTCAGTGCGTGTGGGGTACAACCCCAAGTCTTTTGCAACCTTTTTTTCAGGGCATCTTTACCACCAATTGGATGGTGTGTCCACTGTTGCTCAGTGTTCAGTTTGTGAGGCGTGCAACTCCACATCCTTTTCTTCAGGATATCTTTTAGCATCAATTGGATGGTGTGGCCACTGTTATTCTGTGGTCAGTGCGTTCGTCGCACTTCACCAAATTTTCTAAAATTTTTTTTTCCGGAGATCTTTTAGCACCATTTGGACGGTGGACAATTTTGCTAAGTGGTCAGTGCGTGCGGCGTACAACCACAAATCTTCTGCAACTTTTCTTCAAATTTTCTGGTAAATTTTTTCTGGATATCTTTAGCATCAACGGCGTGGCCACTGTTGCTCAGTGTTCAGTTTTAGAGGCGTACAACTCCAAACCCTTTTTTTCAGGATATCTTTTAGCATCAATTGGATGGTGTGGCTACTGTTGCTCTGTGGTCAGTGCGTGTGGGGTACAACCCCAAATCTTTTGCAACCTTTTGTTCAGGACATCTTCATCACCAATTGGACGGTGTCGATAATGTTGCTCAGTGGTACAACCCCAAATCTTTTGCAACATTTTTTTCAGGGCATCTTTACCACCAATTGGATGGTGTAGCCACTGTTGCTCAGTGTTCAGTTTGTGAGGCGTGCAACTCCACATCCTTTTTTTCAGGAGATCTTATAGCATCAATTGGACTGTGTGATAATGCTGCTCAGTGGTCAGTAGGTGCGGCGTACAGCCCCAAATCTTCTGCAACCCTTTTTTTAGGGCATCTTTACCACCAATTGGATGGTGTGTACAACTCCAAATCCTTTTTTCCAGTAGATCTTTTAGCATCAATTGGATGGTGTGGCCACTGTTATTCTGTGGTCAGTGCGTTCGGCGCACTTCACCAAATTTTCTAAAATTTTTTTTCGGCAGATCTTTTAGCACCAATTGGACGGTGTGATAATGTTGCTCAGGGGTTAGTTCGTGCGGCGTACAACCACAAATCTTCTGCGGCCTTTTCTGCAAATTTTGTGGAACATTTTTTCTGGACATCTTTAGCACCAACGGTGTGGCCACTGTTGCTCAGTGTTCAGTGCGTGTGGGGTACAACCCCAAATCTTTTTCAACCGTTTTTTCAGGGCATCTTTACCACCAATTGGATGGTGTGGCCACTGTTGCTCAGTGTTCAGTTTGTGAGGAGTACAACTCCACATCCTTTTTTTCAGTAGATCTTTTAGCATCAATTGGATGGTGTGGCTACTGTTGC
This sequence comes from Xylota segnis, assembly GCA_963583995.1. Taxonomy (NCBI): domain Eukaryota; kingdom Metazoa; phylum Arthropoda; class Insecta; order Diptera; family Syrphidae; genus Xylota; species Xylota segnis. The sequence continues at coordinate 101,232,538 of OY757236.1, read as the reverse complement.
TTTGTGGTCAGAGCGTGCGTCTTACAACTCCAAATCTTCTGCGACCTTTTCTGCGAATTTTGTGGAACATTTTTTCTGGACATCTTTAGCACCAACGGTGTGGCCACTGTTGCTCAGTGTTCAGTGCGTGTGGGGTACAACCCCAAATCTTTTGCAACCGTTTTTTCAGGGCATCTTTACCACCAATTGGATGGTGTGGCCATTGTTGCTCAGTGTTCAGTTTGTGAGGAGTACAACTCAACATCCTTTTTTTCAGGAGATCTTTTAGCATCAATTGGATGGTGTGGCTACTATTGCTCAGTGGTCAGTGCGTGTGGGGTACAACCCCAAATCTTTTGCAACCCTTTTTTCAGGGCATCTTTACCACCAATTGGATGGTGCGGCCATTGTTGCTCAGTGTTCAGTTTGTGAGGCGTGCAACTCCACATCCTTTTTTTCAGGATATCTTTTAGCATCAATTGGATGGTGTGGCCACTGTTATTCTGTGGTCAGTGCGTTCGTCGCACTTCACCGAATTTTCTAAAATTTTTTTTTCCGGAGATCTTTTAGCACCAATTGGACGGTGGACAATTTCGCTAAGTGGTCAGTGCGTGCGGCGTACAACCCCAAATCTTCTGCAACTTTTCTTCAAATTTTCTGGTAAATTTTTTCTGGATATCTTTAGCACCACCGGGTTGCTCAGTGTTCAGTTTGAGAGGCGTACAACTCCAAACCCTTTTTTTCAGTAGATCTTTTAGCATCAATTGGATGGTGTGGCTACTGTTGCTCTGTGGTCAGTGCGTGTGGGGTACAACCCCAAATCTTCTGCAACCTTTTCTGCAAATTTTGTGGAAAATTTTTTCTGGACACCTTTACCACCAACGGTGTGGCCACTGTTGCTCAGTGTTCAGTGCGTGTGGGGTACAACCCCAAATCTTTTGCAACCGATTTTTTAGGACATCCTTACCACCAATTCGACGGTGTGGCCACTGTTGCTCAGTGTTCAGTTTGTGAGGCGTAAAACTCCAAATCCTTTTTTTCAGTAGATCTTTTAGCATCAATTGGATGGTGTGGCTACTGTTGCTCTGTGGACAGTGCATGTGGGGTACAACCCCAAATCTTTTGCAACCTTTTTTTCAGGACATCTTCACCAAAAATTGGAAGGTGTGGCCACTGTTGCTCAGTGTTCAGTTTGTGAGGCGTGCAACTCCACATCCTTTTTTTCAGGATATCTTTTAGCATCAATTGGATGGTGTGGCCACTGTTATTCTGTGGTCAGTGCGTTCGTCGCACTTCACCAAATTTTCTAAAATTTTTTTTTCCGGTAATCTTTTAGCACCAATTGGACGGTGGACAATTTCGCTAAGTGGTCAGTGCGTGCGGCGTACAACACCAAATCTTCTGCAACTTTTTTTCAAATTTTCTGGTAAATTTTTTCTGGACATCTGTAGCACCAACGGTGTGGCCACTGTTGTTCTGTGGTCAGTGCGTGTGGGGTACAACCCCAAATCTTTTGCAACCGATTTTTTAGGACATCCTTACCACCAATTCGACGGTGTGGCCACTGTTGCTCAGTGTTCAGTTTGTGAGGCGTAAAACTCCAAATCCTTTTTTTCAGTAGATCTTTTAGCATCAATTGGATGGTGTGGCTACTGTTGCTCTGTGGTCAGTGCATGTGGGGTACAACCCCAAATCTTTTGCAACCTTTTTTTCAGGACATCTTCACCACCAATTGGAAGGTGTGGCCACTGTTGCTCAGTGTTCAGTTTGTGAGGCGTGCAACTCCACATCCTTTTTTTCAGGATATCTTTTAGCATCAATTGGATGGTGTGGCCACTGTTATTCTGTGGTCAGTGCGTTCGTCGAACTTCACCAAATTTTCTAAAATTTTTTTTTCCGGTAATCTTTTAGCACCAATTGGACGGTGGACAATTTCGCTAAGTGGTCAGTGCGTGCGGCGTACAACACCAAATCTTCTGCAACTTTTTTTCAAATTTTCTGGTAAATTTTTTCTGGACATCTGTAGCACCAACGGTGTGGCCACTGTTGCTCTGTGGTCAGTGCGTGTGGGGTACAACCCCAAATCTTTTGCAACCTCTTTTCAGGACATCTTCATCACCAATTGGACGGTGTCAATAATGTTGCTCAGTGGTTACTGCGTGCGGCGTACAACCCCAAATCTTCTGCAACCTTTCTGCAAATTTTCTGGAACATTTTTTCTGGACATCTTTAGCATCAACGGTGTGGCCACTGTTGCTCAGTGTTCAGTGCGTGTACCCCCAAATCGTGCGTGCAACCCCAAATCTTTTGCAACCGTTTTTTCAGGACATCCTTACCACCAATTCGACGGTGTGGCCAATGTTGCTCAGTGTTCAGTGCGTGTTGGTACAACCCCAAATCTTTTGCAACCGTTTTTACAGGGCATCTTTACCACCAATTGGATGGTGTGGCCACTGTTGCTCAGTGTTCAGTTTCTGAGGCGTACAACTCCAAATCCTTTTTTTCAGGAGATCTTTTAGAATCAATTGGACGGTGTGATAATGCTGCTCAGTTTTTAGTGCGTGCGGCGTACAACCCCAAATCTTCTGCGAACTTTTCTGCAAATTTTGTGGAACATTTTTTCTGGACATCTTTAGCACCAACGGTGTGGCCACTGTTGCTCTGTATTCAGTGCGTGTGGGGTACAACCCCAAATCTTTTGCAACCTTTTTCTCAGGACATCTTCACCACCAATTGGAAGATGTGGCCACTGTTGCTCAGTGTTCAGTTTGTGAGGAGTACAACTCCACATCCTTTTTTCAGGAGATCTTTTAGCATCAATTGGATGGTGTGGCTACTGTTGCTCAGTGGTGAGTGCGTGCGGCGTACAACCTCAAATCTTCTGCGACCTTTTCTGCAAATTTTGTGGAAAATTTTTTCTGGACATCTTTAGCACCAACGGTGTGGCCACTGTTGCTCTGTATTCAGTGCGTGTGGGGTACAACCCCAAATCTTTTGCAACCTTTTTCTCAGGACATCTTCACCACCAATTGGAAGATGTGGCCACTGTTGCTCAGTGTTCAGTTTGTGAGGAGTACAACTCCACATCCTTTTTTTCAGCAGATCTTTTAGCATCAATTGGATGGTGTGGCTACTGTTACTCAGTGGTCAGTGCGTGCGTCTTACAACCCCAAATCTTCTGCGACCTTTTGTGCAAATTTTGTGCAACATTTCTTCTGAACATCTTTAGCATCAACGGTGTGGCCACTGTTGCTCAGTGTTCAGTGCGTGTGGGGTACAACACCAAATCTTTTGCAACCGTTTTTTCAGGACATTTTCATCACCAATTGGACGGTGTGAATAACGTTGCTCAGTGGTTAGTGCGTGCGGCGTACAGCCCCAAATCTTCTGCAACCTTTTCTGCAAATTTTCTGGAACATTTGTTCTGCACATCTTTAGCACCAATGGTGCGGCCACTGTTGCTCAGTGTTCAGTGCGTGTGGGTACAACCCCAAATCTTTTGCAACCGTTTTTTCAGGGCATCTTTACCACCAATTGGATGGTGTGGCCACTGTTGCTCAGTGTTCAGTTTGTGAGGAGTACAACTCTACATCCTTTTTTCCAGGCGATCTTTTAGCATCAATTAGACGGTGTGATAATGTTGCTCAGTGGTCAGTGCGTGCGGCGTACAACCCCAAATCTTCTGCGACCTTTTCTGCGAATTTTTTCTGGACATCTTTAACACCAACGGTGTGGACACTGTTGCTCAGTGTTCAGTGCGTGTGGGGTACAACCCCAAATCTTTTGCAACCGGTTTTTCAGGACATCCTTACCACCAATTCGACGGTGTGGCCAATGTTGCTCAGTGTTCAGTGCGTGTGGGTACAACCCCAAATCTTTTGCAACCGTTTTTACAGGGCATCTTTACCACCAATTGGATGGTGTGGCCACTGTTGCTCAGTGTTCAGTTTCTGAGGCGTACAACTCCACATCCTTTTTTTCAGGAGATCTTTTAGCATCAATTGGACGGTGTGATAATGCTGCTCAGTTTTTAGTGCGTGCGGCGTACAACCCCAAATCTTCTGCGAACTTTTCTGCAAATTTTGTGGAACATTTTTTCTGGACATCTTTAGCACCAACGGTGTGGCCACTGTTGCTCTGTATTCAGTGCGTGTGGGGTACAACCCCAAATCTTTTGCAACCTTTTTCTCAGGACATCTTCACCACCAATTGGAAGATGTGGCCACTGTTGCTCAGTGTTCAGTTTGTGAGGAGTACAACTCCACATCCTTTTTTCAGGAGATCTTTTAGCATCAATTTTTCTGCAAATTTTCTGGAACATTTTTTCTGGACATCTTTACCACCAATTGGATGGTGTGGCCACAGTTGCTCAGTGTTCAGTTTGTGAGGCCCACAACTTAACATACTTTTTTCAGGAGATCTTTTAGCATCTATTGGATGGTGTGGCCAATGTTGTTCAGTGGTCAGTGTGCTCGACCCTCTTGACCAAATTTTCTGAAATTTTTTTTTCCGGAGATCTTTTAGCACCAATTGGACGGTGTGGCTAATGTTGCTCAGTGGTCAGTGCGTGCGGCGATCAACCCCAAATCTTCTGCAACCTTTTCTGCAAATTTTCTGGAACATTTTTTCTGGACATCTTTAGCACTGTTGCTCAGTGGTCAGTGCGTGTGGGGTACAACCCCAAATCTTTTGCAACCGTTTTTTTCTGGACATCTTTACCACCAATTGGATGGTGTAGCCACAGTTGCTCAGTGTTCAGTTTGTGAGGACCACAACTTAACATACTTTTTTCAGGAGATCTTTAAGCATCTATTGGATGGTGTGGCCAATGTTGTTCAGTGGTCAGTGTGCTCGACCCTCTTGACCAAATTTTCTGAAATTTTTTTTTCCGGAGATCTTTTAGCACCAATTGGACGGTGTGGCTAATGTTGCTCAGTGGTCAGTGCGTGCGGCGATCAACCCCAAATCTTCTGCAACCTTTTCTGCAAATTTTCTGGAACATTTTTTCTGGACATCTTTAGCACCAACGGTATGGCCACTGTCGCTCAGTGGTCAGTGCGTTTGGGGTACAACCCCAAATATTTTGCAACCGTTTTTTCAGGACATCTTCACCACCAAGTGGACAGTGCGGCCACTGTTGCTCAGTGTTCAGTTTGTGAGGCGTACGACTCCAAATCGTTTTTTCCGGGAAATCTTTTAACATCAATTGGATGGTGTGGCTATTGTTGCTCAGTGGTCACTGCATGCGGCGTACAACCATGAATCTTCTGCAAACTTTTCTGCAAATTTTCTTTATATCTTTAGCAACAACGGTGTGGCCACTGTTGCTCAGTGGTCAGTGCATGTGGGGTACAACTCCAAATATTTTGAAACCATTTTTTCAGGACATCTTCATCGCTAATTGGACGGTGCGGCCACTGGTGCTCAGTGTTCAGTTTGTGAGGCGTACGACTCCAAATATTTTTTTCCAGGAAATCTTTTAACATCAATTGGATGGTGTGGCTACTGTTGTTCTGTGGTCAGTGCGTTCGCCGCACTTCACCAAATGTTCTCAAACTTTTTTTTCACGAGATCTTTTAGCATCAATTGGATGGTGTGGCTACTGTTGCTCAGTGGTCAATGCGTGCGGCGTACAACCATGAATCTTCTGCAAACTTTTCTGCAAATTTTCTGAACATCTTTAGTACCCACGATGTGGCCACTGTTAGTCAGTGGTTAGTGCTTGTGGGGTACAACATCAAATGTTTTGCAACCGTTTTTTCAGGGCATCTTTACCACCAATTGAATGTTGTGGCCACTGTTGCTCACTGTTTAGTTTGTGAGGACCACAACTAAACATCCTTTTTTCCAGGAGATCTTTTAACATCAATTGGATGGTGTGGCCACTGTTGTTCTGTGGTCAGTGCGTTCGGCGCACTTCACCAAATGTTCTCAAACTTTTTTTTCAGAAGATCTTTTAGCATCAATTGGATGGTGTGGCTACTGTTGCTCAGTGGTCAGTGCGTGTGGGGTACAACCATGAATCTTCTGCAACCTTTTTTGCAAATCTTGTTTATGTCTTTAGCACCAACGGTGTGACCACTGTTGTTCAGTTGTCAGTGCGTGTGGGGTGCAACCCCAAATCTTTTGCAACCGTTTTTTCAGGGCATCTTTACCACCAATTGGACGGTGCGGCCACTGTTGCTCATTGTTCAGTTTGTGAGGCGTACAACTCCAAATCCTTTTTTCCGGGAGATCTTTTAACATCAATTGGATGGTGTGGCCACTGTGGTTCTGTGGTCAGTGCGTGTGGTGTACAACCCCAAATCTTTTGCAACCGTTTTTTTCAGGACATCTTTACCACCAATTGGACGGTGTGGCCACTGTTGCTCTGCGGTCAGTTTGTGAGGAGCACAACTCCACATCCTTTTTTTCAGGAGATCTTTTAGCAGCTATTGGATGGTGTGGCCAATGTTGTTCTGTGGTTAGTATGTTCGACCCACTTCACCAAATTTTCTGAAATTTTTTTTTCGGAGATCTTTTAGCACCAATTGGACGGTGTGGCTAATGCTGCTCAGTGGTCAGTGCGTGCGGCGTACAACCCCAAATCTTCTGCAACCTTTTCTGCAAATTTTCTGGAACATTTTTTCTGGACATCTTTAGCACCAACGGTATGGCCACTGTCGCTCAGTGGTCAGTGCGTTTGGGGTACAACCCCAAATATTTTGCAACCGTTTTTTCAGGACATCTTCACCACCAAATGGACGGTGCGGCCACTGTTCCTCAGTATTCAGTTTGTGAAGCGTACGACTATCAAATCCTTTTTTCCAGGAAATCTTTTAATATCAATTGGATGGTGTGGCTACTGTTGCTCAGTGGTCAGTTCGTGCGGCGTACAACCATGAATCTTCTGCAAACTTTTCTGCAAATTTTCCGAACATCTTTAGTACCAACGGTGCGGCCGTTGTTGCTCAGTGGTCAGTGCATGTGGGGTACAACCCCAATATTTTGCAACCATTTTTTCAGGACATCTTCACCACCAATTGGACAGTGCGGCCACTGTTGCTCAGTGTTCAGTTTGTGAGGCGTACGACTCCAAATATTTTTTTCCAGGAAATCTTTTAACATCAATTGGATGGTGTGGCTACTGTTGTTCTGTGGTCAGTGCGTTCTCCGCACTTCACCAAATTTTCTCAAACTTTTTTTTCACGAGATCTTTTAGCATCAATTGGATGGCGTGGCTACTGTTGCTCAGTGGTCAGTGCGTGCGGCGTACAACCATGAATCTTCTGCAAACTTTTCTGCAATTTTTCTGAACATCTTTAGTACCAACGGTGTGGCCACTGTTAGTCAGTGGTTAGTGCTTGTGGGGTACAACCCCAAATGTTTTGCAACCGTTTTTTCAGGGCATCTTTACCACCAATTGGATGGTGTGGCCACTGTTGCTCAGTGTTCAGTTTGTGAGGACCACAACTAAACATCATCTTTTCAGGAGATCTTTTAGCATCTATTGGATGGTGTGGCCAATGTTGTTCAGTGGTAAGCGTGTTCGACCCACTTCACCAAATTTTCTGACATTTTTTTTTCTGGAGATCTTTTAGCACCAATTGGACGGTGTGGCTAATGTTGCTCAGTGGTCGGCGCGTTCGGCGCACATCAACAAAATTTCCGAATCTTTATTTTTTGAAGAGATCTTTAAACATCCATTGGATGGTGCGGCCACTGTTGCTCAGTGTTCAGTTTTTGAGGCGAACAACTCCAAATCATTTTTTCCAGGAGATCTTTTAACATCAATTGGATGGTGTGGCCACTGTTGTTCTGTGGTCAGTGCAATCGGCGCACTTCACCAAATTTTCTCAAACTTTTTTTTCAGAAGATCTTTTAGCATCAATTGGATGGTGTGGCTACTGTTGCTCAGTGGCCAGTGCGTGCGGCGTAAAACCATGAATCTTCTGCAACCATTTCTGCAAATTTTCTGGAACGTTTATTCTGGACATGTTTAGCACCAACGGTGTTGCCACGGTTGCTCAGTGGTCAGTGCGTGTGTGGTAAAACCCCAAATCTTTTGCAACCGTTTTTTTCAGGACATCTTTACCACCAATTGGACGGTGTGGCCACTGTTGCCCTGCGGTCAGTGCGTTCGGCGCACTTCACCAAATCTTCTAAAATGTTTTTTTCTGCAGGCCTTTTAGCACCAATTGGACGGTGTGGCTAATGTTGCTCTGCGGTCAGTGCGATCGGCGCACTTCACGAAATGTTCTCAAACTTTTTTTTCAGGAGATCTTTTAGCACAATTTGGACGGTGTGGTTAATGTTGCTCAGTGGTCAGTGCGTGCGGCGTACAACCGTGAATCTTCTGCAAACTTTTCTGCAAATTTGTGGATATCTTTACCACCAATTTGATGGTGTGGCCACTGTTGCTCAGTGTTCAGTTTGTGAGGAGTACAACTCTACATCCTTTTTTCCAGGCGATCTTTTAGCATCAATTAGACGGTGTGATAATGTTGCTCAGTGGTCAGTGCGTGCGGCGTACAACCCCAAATCTTCTGCGACCTTTTCTGCGAATTTTTTCTGGACATCTTTAACACCAACGGTGTGGACACTGTTGCTCAGTGTTCAGTGCGTGTGGGGTACAACCCCAAATCTTTTGCAACCGGTTTTTCAGGACATCCTTACCACCAATTCGACGGTGTGGCCAATGTTGCTCAGTGTTCAGTGCGTGTGGGTACAACCCCAAATCTTTTGCAACCGTTTTTACAGGGCATCTTTACCACCAATTGGATGGTGTGGCCACTGTTGCTCAGTGTTCAGTTTCTGAGGCGTACAACTCCACATCCTTTTTTTCAGGAGATCTTTTAGCATCAATTGGACGGTGTGATAATGCTGCTCAGTTTTTAGTGCGTGCGGCGTACAACCCCAAATCTTCTGCGAACTTTTCTGCAAATTTTGTGGAACATTTTTTCTGGACATCTTTAGCACCAACGGTGTGGCCACTGTTGCTCTGTATTCAGTGCGTGTGGGGTACAACCCCAAATCTTTTGCAACCTTTTTCTCAGGACATCTTCACCACCAATTGGAAGATGTGGCCACTGTTGCTCAGTGTTCAGTTTGTGAGGAGTACAACTCCACATCCTTTTTTCAGGAGATCTTTTAGCATCAATTTTTCTGCAAATTTTCTGGAACATTTTTTCTGGACATCTTTACCACCAATTGGATGGTGTGGCCACAGTTGCTCAGTGTTCAGTTTGTGAGGCCCACAACTTAACATACTTTTTTCAGGAGATCTTTTAGCATCTATTGGATGGTGTGGCCAATGTTGTTCAGTGGTCAGTGTGCTCGACCCTCTTGACCAAATTTTCTGAAATTTTTTTTTCCGGAGATCTTTTAGCACCAATTGGACGGTGTGGCTAATGTTGCTCAGTGGTCAGTGCGTGCGGCGATCAACCCCAAATCTTCTGCAACCTTTTCTGCAAATTTTCTGGAACATTTTTTCTGGACATCTTTAGCACTGTTGCTCAGTGGTCAGTGCGTGTGGGGTACAACCCCAAATCTTTTGCAACCGTTTTTTTCTGGACATCTTTACCACCAATTGGATGGTGTAGCCACAGTTGCTCAGTGTTCAGTTTGTGAGGACCACAACTTAACATACTTTTTTCAGGAGATCTTTAAGCATCTATTGGATGGTGTGGCCAATGTTGTTCAGTGGTCAGTGTGCTCGACCCTCTTGACCAAATTTTCTGAAATTTTTTTTTCCGGAGATCTTTTAGCACCAATTGGACGGTGTGGCTAATGTTGCTCAGTGGTCAGTGCGTGCGGCGATCAACCCCAAATCTTCTGCAACCTTTTCTGCAAATTTTCTGGAACATTTTTTCTGGACATCTTTAGCACCAACGGTATGGCCACTGTCGCTCAGTGGTCAGTGCGTTTGGGGTACAACCCCAAATATTTTGCAACCGTTTTTTCAGGACATCTTCACCACCAAGTGGACAGTGCGGCCACTGTTGCTCAGTGTTCAGTTTGTGAGGCGTACGACTCCAAATCGTTTTTTCCGGGAAATCTTTTAACATCAATTGGATGGTGTGGCTATTGTTGCTCAGTGGTCACTGCATGCGGCGTACAACCATGAATCTTCTGCAAACTTTTCTGCAAATTTTCTTTATATCTTTAGCAACAACGGTGTGGCCACTGTTGCTCAGTGGTCAGTGCATGTGGGGTACAACTCCAAATATTTTGAAACCAGTGCGTGCGGCGTACAACCATGAATCTTCTGCAAACTTTTCTGCAATTTTTCTGAACATCTTTAGTACCAACGGTGTGGCCACTGTTAGTCAGTGGTTAGTGCTTGTGGGGTACAACCCCAAATGTTTTGCAACCGTTTTTTCAGGGCATCTTTACCACCAATTGGATGGTGTGGCCACTGTTGCTCAGTGTTCAGTTTGTGAGGACCACAACTAAACATCATCTTTTCAGGAGATCTTTTAGCATCTATTGGATGGTGTGGCCAATGTTGTTCAGTGGTAAGCGTGTTCGACCCACTTCACCAAATTTTCTGACATTTTTTTTCCTGGAGATCTTTTAGCACCAATTGGACGGTGTGGCTAATGTTGCTCAGTGGTCGGCGCGTTCGGCGCACATCAACAAAATTTCCGAATCTTTATTTTTTGAAGAGATCTTTAAACATCCATTGGATGGTGCGGCCACTGTTGCTCAGTGTTCAGTTTTTGAGGCGAACAACTCCAAATCATTTTTTCCAGGAGATCTTTTAACATCAATTGGATGGTGTGGCCACTGTTGTTCTGTGGTCAGTGCAATCGGCGCACTTCACCAAATTTTCTCAAACTTTTTTTTCAGAAGATCTTTTAGCATCAATTGGATGGTGTGGCTACTGTTGCTCAGTGGCCAGTGCGTGCGGCGTAAAACCATGAATCTTCTGCAACCATTTCTGCAAATTTTCTGGAACGTTTATTCTGGACATGTTTAGCACCAACGGTGTGGCCACGGTTGCTCAGTGGTCAGTGCGTGTGTGGTAAAACCCCAAATCTTTTGCAACCGTTTTTTTCAGGACATCTTTACCACCAATTGGACGGTGTGGCCACTGTTGCCCTGCGGTCAGTGCGTTCGGCGCACTTCACCAAATCTTCTAAAATGTTTTTTTCTGCAGGCCTTTTAGCACCAATTGGACGGTGTTTCTAATGTTGCTCAGTGGTCAGTGCGTGCGGCGTACAACCATGAATCTTCTGCAATCTTTTCTGCAAATTTTCTGGAACATTTATTCTGGACATCTTTAGCACCAACGGTGTGGCCACGGTTGCTCAGTGGTCAGTGCGATTTGGGTAAAACCCCAAAGCTTTTGCAACCGTTTCACTTCACCAAATTTTCTAAAATTTTTTTTTCTGCAGATCTTTTAGCACCAATTGGACGGTGTGGCTAATGTTGCTCTGCGGTCAGTGCGATCGGCGCACTTCACGAAATGTTCTCAAACTTTTTTTTCAGGAGATCTTTTAGCATCAATTGGATGGTGTGGCTACTGTTGCTCAGTGGTCACTGCGTGCGGCGTACAACCATGAATTTTCTGCAACCTTTTCTGGAAATTTTCTGGATATCTCTACCACCAACGGTGTGGCCACGGTTGCTCAGTGGTCAGTGCGTGTGGGGTACAACCTCAAATCTTTTGCGACCGTTTTTTCCAGGTCATCTTTACCACCAATTGGACGGTGTGGCCACTGTTGTTCTGTGGTCAGTGCGTTCGGCGCACTTCACGAAATGTTTTCAAATTTTTTTTTCTGCAGATCTTTTAGCACAATTTGGACGGTGTGGTTAATGTTGCTCAGTGGTCAGTGCGTGCGGCGTACAACCGTGAATCTTCTGCAAACTTTTCTGCAAATTTGTGGATATCTTTACCAACAACGGTGTGGCCACGGTTGCTCAGTGGTCAGTGCGTGTGGGGTACAACCCCAAATCTTTTGCAACCGTTTTTTTCAGGACATCTTTACCACCAATTGGACGGTGTGGCCACTGTTGCCCTGCGGTCAGTGCGTTCGGCGCACTTCACCAAATTTTGTTTTCTGTCGGCCTTTTAGCACCAATTGGACGGCGTGGCTAATGTTGCTCAGTGGTCAGTGCGTGCGGCGTACAACCATGAATCTTCTGGAACCTTTTCTGAAAATTATCTGGAACATTTATTCTATACATCTTTAGCACCAACGGTGTGGCCACGGTTGCTCAGTGGTCAGTGCGAGTGGGGTAAAACCCCAAAGCTTTTGCAACCGTTTCACTTCACCAAATTTTCTAAAATTTTTTTTTCTGCAAATCTTTTAGCACCAATTGGACGGTGTGGCTAATGTTGCTCAGTGGTCAGTGCGTGCGGCGTGCAACCACGAATCTTCTGCAACCTTTTCTGCATATTTTGTGGATGTCTCTACAACCAACGGTGTGGCCACGGTTGCTCAGTGGTCAGTGCGTGTGGGGTACAACCCCAAATCTTTTGCAACCGCTTTTTACAGGACATCTTTACCACCAATTTTACGGTGCGGCTAATGTTGCTCAGTGGTCAGTGCTTGCGGCGTACAACCATGAATCTTCTGCAACCTTTTCTGCAAATTTTGTAGATGTCTCTACCACCAACGGTGTGGCCACGGTTCCTCAGTGGGCAGTGCGTGTGGGGTACAACCCCAAATCTTTTGCAACCGCTTTTTACAGGACATCTTTACCACCAATTTTACGGTGTGGCTAATGTTGCTCAGTGTTCAGTGCGTGCGGCGTACAACCATGAATCTTCTGGAACCTTTTGGGGTTAAACCCCAAAGCTTCTGCAACCGTTTCACTTCACCAAATTTTCTAAAATTTTTTTTTCTGCAAATCTTTTAGCACCAATTGGACCACACCTTTAGCCACACCTAATGTTGCTCAGTGGTCAGTGCGTGCGGCGTGCAACCACGAATCTTCTGCAACCTTTTCAGCAAATTTTATCGATGTCTCTACCACCAACGGTGTGGCCACGGTTGCTCAGTGGTCAGTGCGTGTGGGGTACAACCCCAAATCTTTTGCAACTGTTTTTTTCAGGACATCTTTACCACCAATTTGACGGTGTGGCCACTGTTGTTCTGTCGTCAGTGCGTTCGGCGCACTTCACGAAATTTTCTCAAATTTTTTTTTCTGCAGATCTTTTAGCATCAATTGGATGGTGTGGTTAATGTTGCTCAGTGGTCAGTGCTTGCGGCGTACAACCCCAAATCTTCTGCGACCTTTTCTGCAAATTTTCTGAATATCTTTAGCACCAACGGTATGGCCATGGTTGCTCAGTGGTCAGTGCGTGTGGGGTACAACCCCAAATCTTTTGCAACCGTTTTTTCCAGGGCATCTTTAACACCAATTGGACGGTGTGGCCACTGATGCTCAGTGTTCAGTTTGTGAGGAGTACAACTCCACATCCTTTTTTTCAGGAGATCTTTTAGCATCAATTGAATGATGTGGCCACTGTTATTCTGTGGTCAGTGCGTTCGGCGTACTTCACCAAATTTTCTAAAATTTTTTTTTCCGTAGTTTAATTCTTTGGATATCTTTACCATATAATAAATGAATCAAAAATTAAACTCATGCATATTCGAAGCCCGAAGTTCCAAGCACCGCAAATTGTCCTGAAGATATATAAATGTGACAGCTCGTTTGAGTCCGAACAAATTGAAGTCGTGAATACCTACAAGTATCTTGGTATCATCATTGACTGCCATTTTCTTTTTGGAGCCTCACATAAACCACTTACGGAATAAGCTGAGAGGATCCTTGTTTGCGCTCGCTTGTCTGCAGTACAAAGCTCCGATAAGTATACAAAAACAAGTGTACTACGCGCTTATAGAGTTGAGGCTACGTTATGGTGTACTAGCATGGGGAGGTGCAGCGCAAACACACATAGAAAAACTGCAAAATATTCAAAACAGTGCAGCCAAAATTCTATCGAGAAGGAACGTCTCTAACATAAGTATGCTGAGAGTAAAACAAATATTCAATATGACTGTGGCCTTGGAGTACTATGAAGATGCAAATTTTCGCAGACCAATTACTCATCCGTTTGGTACTAAAAGACAAGTCGAAGGAATGTATCAACTCCCACCACTGATCAACGAATACGGCAGAACACGATTGATGTACACCGTGCCGAATGTGCTAAATAATCTTCCTCAAGACTTGAGAAACATCCACCAAATAAATGCCCGAAAACAAAGATTAAAACAATTTTTTTTAGAAGAAATAACATAACTTTTACTTCAAACTTCAAACTTCAACTTAATTAATAATATATAAATTCAAAAGCATTCTTTAAAAATCTGAATTATAAAACCTAAATTACATAAAATTTTTTTTAAAATGTTTACGTAGATGATTGAGTCTTAAATAATTTTTGAAAATAATCTCCTGCAGATAAGCCACTGGGCTTCGCAGGTCAAGGCATATGATACATATATTTGTAAACTTAGTGATATAATTAGTGAAACCAACGTTGTGGCCACGGCTGCTCAGTGGTCAGTACGTGTGGGGTACAACCCCAAATCTCTTGCAACCTTTTTTGAGGCCATCTTCATCACCAATTGGACGGTGTGGCTAATGTTGCTCAGTGTTCAGTTTGTGAGGAGCACAACTCCACATCCTTTTTTTCAGGAGATCTGTTAGCATCAATTGGACGATGTGATAATGTTGCTCAGTGGTCAGTGCGTGCCGCGTACAACCTCAAATCCTCTGAGACCTTTTCCTAGCACCAACGGTGTGGCCACTGTTGCTCAGTGTTCAGTGCATGAGGAGTACAACCCCAAATCTTTTGCAACCGTTTTTTCAGGGCATCTTTACCACCAATTCGACGGTGTGAATAATGTTGCTCAGTGGTCAGTGCGTGCGGCGTACAACCCCAAATCTTCTGCAACCTTTTTTACAAATTTTCTGGAACATTTTTTCTGAACATCTTTAGCATCAACGGTGTGGCCACTGTTGCTCAGTGTTCAGTGCGTGTGGGGTACAACCCCAAATCTTTTGCAACCGTTTTTTCAGGGCATCTTTACCACCATTTGGATGGTGTGGCCACTGTTGCTCAGTGTTCAGTTTGTGAGGAGTACAACTTCACATCCTTTTTTTCAGGAGATCTCTTAGCATCAATTGGATGGTGTGGCTACTGTTGCTCAGTGTTCAGTTTGTGAGGAGCACAACTCCACATCCTTTTTTTCAGGAGATCTGTTAGCATCAATTGGACGATGTGATAATGTTGCTCAGTGGTCAGTGCGTGCCGCGTACAACCTCAAATCCTCTGAGACCTTTTCCTAGCACCAACGGTGTGGCCACTGTTGCTCAGTGTTCAGTGCATGAGGAGTACAACCCCAAATCTTTTGCAACCGTTTTTTCAGGGCATCTTTACCACCAATTCGACGGTGTGAATAATGTTGCTCAGTGGTCAGTGCGTGTGGGGTACAACCCCAAAACTTTTGCAACCGTTTTTTCAAGACATCCTTACCACCAATTCGACGGTGTGGCCACTGTTGCTCAGTGTTCAGTTTGTGAGGAGCACAACTCCACATCCTTTTTTTCAGGAGATCTGTTAGCATGAATTGGACGGTGTAATAATGTTGCTCAGTGGTCAGTGCGTGCGGCGTACAACCCCAAATCTTTTGCAACCTTTTTTTCAGGACATCTTCACCACCAATTGGACGGTGTGGCCACTGTTGCTCAGTGTTCAGTTTGTGAGGAGCACAACTCCACATCCTTTTTTTCAGGAGATCTGTTAGCATGAATTGGACGGTGTAATAATGTTGCTCAGTGGTCAGTGCGTGCGGCGTACAACGCCAAATCTTCTGGGACCTTTTCTGCAAGTTTTGTGGACCATTTTTTCTGGACATCTTTAGCACCAACGTTGTAGTAACTGTTGCTCAGTGGTCAGTGCGTGTGGGGTACAACCCCAAATCTTTTGCAACCGTTTTTTCAGAGCATCTTTAATACCAATTGAATGGTGTGGCCACTGTTGCTCAGTGTTCAGTTTGTGAGGAGTACAACTCCACATCCTTTTTTTCAGGAGATCTATTAGCATGAATTGGACGGTGTAATAATGTTGCTCAGTGGTCAGTGCGTGCGGCGTACAACCCCAAATCTTCTGGGACCTTTTCTGCAAGTTTTGTGGACCATTTTTTCTGGACATCTTTAGCACCAACGTTGTGGCCATGGTTGCTCAGTGGTCAGTGCGTGTGGGGTACAACCCCAAATCTTTTGCTACCGTTTTTTTCAGGACATCTTTACCACCAACTGGACGGTGTGACCACTGTTGCTCTGCGGTCAGTGCGTTCGGCGTACAACCCCAAATCTTCTGCGTGCGGCGTTCAACCCCAAATCTTCTGCAACTTTTTCTGCAAATTTTGTGGAACAGTTTTTCTGAACATCTTTAGCATCAACGGTGTGGCCACTGTTGCTCAGTGGTCAGTGCGTGTGGGGTACAATCCCAAATCTTCTGCAACCGTTTTTTCAGGACATCTTCATCACTAATTGGACGGTGTGGCTAATGTTGCTCAGTGGTTAGTGCGTGCGGCGTACAACTCCAAATCTTCTGCAACCTTTTCTGCAAATTTTGTGGAACATTTTTTCTGGACATCTTTAGCACCAACGTTGTAGTAACTGTTGCTGAGTGTTCAGTGCGTGTGGGGTACAACCCCAAATCTTTTGCAACCCTTTTTTCAGAGCATCTTTAATACCAATTGAATGGTGTGGCCACTGTTGCTCAGTGTTCAGTTTGTGAGGAGTACAACTCCACATCCTTTTTTTCAGGAGATCTATTAGCATGAATTGGACGGTGTAATAATGTTGCTCAGTGGTCAGTGCGTGCGGCGTACAACCCCAAATCTTCTGGGACCTTTTCTGCAAGTTTTGTGGACCATTTTTTCTGGACATCTTTAGCACCAACGTTGTAGTAACAAATCTTTTGCAACCGTTTTTTCAGGATATCTGCATCACCAATTGGCTGGTGTGGCTACTGTTGCTCAGTGGTGAGTGCGTGTGGCGTACAACCTCAAATCTTCTGCAACCTTTTCTACAAATTTTCTGGAACATTTTTTCTGAACATCTTTTGAATCAACGGTGTGGCCACTGTTGCTCAGTGTTCAGTGCGTGTGGGGTACATCCCCAAATCTTTTGCAACCTTTTTTCAGGACATCTTCATCACCAATTGGACGGTGTGGCTAATGTTGCTCAGTGGTTAGTGCGTGCGGCGTAGAACCCCAAATCTTCTGCAACCTTTTCTGCAAATTTTGTGGAACATTTTTTCTGGACATCTTTAGCACCAACGGTTGCTCAGTGGTCAGTGCGTGTGGGGCACAACCCCAAATCTTTTGCAACCGTTTTTTCAGGACATCTTCATTACCAATTGGACGGTGTCAATAATGTTGCTCAGTGGTTAGTGCGTGCGGTGTACAACCCCAAATCTTCTGCAACCTTTTCTGCAAATTTTCTGCAACATTTTTTCTGGACATCTTTAGCACCAACGGTGTGGCCACTGTTGCTCAGTGTTCAGTGCGTGTGGGGTACAACCCCAAATCTTTTGCAACCGTTTTTTCAGGGCATCTTTACCACCATTTGGATGGTGTGGCCACTGTTGCTCAGTGTTCAGTTTGTGAGGAGTACAACTTCACATCCTTTTTTTCAGGAGATCTCTTAGCATCAATTGGATGGTGTGGCTACTGTTGCTCAGTGGTCTGTGCGTGCGGCGTACAACCTCAAATCTTCTGCGACCTTTTCTGCAAATTTTGTGTAACATTTTTTCTGGACATCTTTAGCACCAACGGTGTGGCCACTGTTGCTCAGTGTTCAGTGCGTGTGGGGTACAACCCCAAATCTTTTGCAACCGTTTTTTCAGGACATCTTCATCACTAATTGGACGGTGTGGCTAATGTTGCTCAGTGGTTAGTGCGTGCGGCGTACAACTCCAAATCTTCTGCAACCTTTTCTGCAAATTTTGTGGAACATTTTTTCTGGACATCTTTAGCACCAACGTTGTAGTAACTGTTGCTGAGTGTTCAGTGCGTGTGGGGTACAACCCCAAATCTTTTGCAACCGTTTTTTCAGAGCATCTTTAATACCAATTGAATGGTGTGGCCACTGTTGCTCAGTGTTCAGTTTGTGAGGAGTACAACTCCACATCCTTTTTTCAGGAGATCTATTAGCATGAATTGGACGGTGTAATAATGTTGCTCAGTGGTCAGTGCGTGCGGCGTACAACCCCAAATCTTCTGGGACCTTTTCTGCAAGTTTTGTGGACCATTTTTTCTGGACATCTTTAGCACCAACGTTGTAGTAACAAATCTTTTGCAACCGTTTTTTCAGGATATCTGCATCACCAATTGGCTGGTGTGGCTACTGTTGCTCAGTGGTGAGTGCGTGTGGCGTACAACCTCAAATCTTCTGCAACCTTTTCTACAAATTTTCTGGAACATTTTTTCTGAACATCTTTTGAATCAACGGTGTGGCCACTGTTGCTCAGTGTTCAGTGCGTGTGGGGTACATCCCCAAATCTTTTGCAACCTTTTTTCAGGACATCTTCATCACCAATTGGACGGTGTGGCTAATGTTGCTCAGTGGTTAGTGCGTGCGGCGTAGAACCCCAAATCTTCTGCAACCTTTTCTGCAAATTTTGTGGAACATTTTTTCTGGACATCTTTAGCACCAACGGTTGCTCAGTGGTCAGTGCGTGTGGGGCACAACCCCAAATCTTTTGCAACCGTTTTTTCAGGACATCTTCATTACCAATTGGACGGTGTCAATAATGTTGCTCAGTGGTTAGTGCGTGCGGTGTACAACCCCAAATCTTCTGCAACCTTTTCTGCAAATTTTCTGCAACATTTTTTCTGGACATCTTTAGCACCAACGGTGTGGCCACTGTTGCTCAGTGGTCAGTGCGTGCGGCGTACAACCCCAAATCTTCTGGGACCTTTTCTGCAAGTTTTGTGGACCATTTTTTCTGGACATCTTTAGCACCAACGGTATGGCTACTGTTGCTCAGTGGTCTGTGCGTGCGGCGTACAACCTCAAATCTTCTGCGACCTTTTCTGCAAATTTTGTGTAACATTTTTTCTGGACATCTTTAGCACCAACGGTGTGGCCACTGTTGCTCAGTGTTCAGTGCGTGTGGGGTACAACCCCAAATCTTTTGCAACCGTTTTTTCAGGATATCTGCATCACCAATTGGATGGTGTGGCTACTGTTGCTCAGTGGTGAGTGCGTGTGGCGTACAACCTCAAATCTTCTGCAACCTTTTCTACAAATTTTCTGGAACATTTTTTCTGAACATCTTTTGAATCAACGGTGTGGCCACTGTTGCTCAGTGTTCAGTGCGTGTGGGGTACAACCCCAAATCTTTTGCAACCTTTTTTCAGGACATCTTCATCACCAATTGGACGGCGTGGCTAATGTTGCTCAGTGGTTAGTGCGTGCGGCGTACAACCCCAAATCTTCTGCAACCTTTTCTGCAAATTTTCTGGAACATTTTTTCTGGACATCTTTAGCACCAACGGTGTGGCCACTGTTGCTCAGTGTTCAGTGCGTGTGGGGTACAACCCCAAATCTTTTGCAACCGTTTTTTCAGGTCATCTTTACCACCATTTGGATGGTGTGGCAACTGTTGCTCAGTGTTCAGTTTGTGAGGAGTACAACTTCACATCCTTTTTTTCAGGAGATCTCTTAGCATCAATTGGATGTTGTGGCTACTGTTGCTCAGTGGTCTGTGCGTGCGGCGTACAACCTCAAATCTTCTGCGACCTTTTCTGCAAATTTTGTGTAACATTTTTTCTGGACATCTTTAGCACCAACGGTGTGGCCACTGTTGCTCAGTGTTCAGTGCGTGTGGGGTACAACCCCAAATCTTTTGCAACCGTTTTTTCAGGGCATCTTTACCACCATTTGGATGGTGTGTCAACTGTTGCTCAGTGTTCAGTTTGTGAGAAGTACAACTCCACATCCTTTTTTTCAGGAGATCTTTTAGCATCAATTGCATGGTGTGGCTACTGTTGCTCAGTGGTCAGTGCGTGCGGCGTACAACACCAAATCTTCTGCGACCTTTTCTGCAAATTTTGTGGAACATTTTTTCTGGACATCTTTAGCACCATCGGTGTGGCCATGGTTGCTCAGTGTTCAGTGCGTGTGGGGTACAACCCCAAATCTTTTGCAACCTTTTTTTCAGGACATCTTCATTACCAATTGGACGGTGTCAATAATGTTACTCAGTGGTTAGTGCGTGCGGCGTACAACCCCAAATCTTTTGCAACCGTTTTTCAGAGCATCTTTAATACCAATTGAATGGTGTGGCCACTGTTGCTCAGTGTTCAGTTTGTGAGGAGTACACCTCCACATCCTTTTTTTCAGGAGATCTATTAGCATCAATTGGATGGTGTGGCTACTGTTGCTCAGTGGTCTGTGCGTGCGGCGTACAACCTCAAATCTTTTGCGACCTTTTCTTCAAATTTTGTGTAACATTTTTTCTGGACATCTTTAGCACCAACGGTGTGGCCACTGTTGCTCAGTGTTCAGTGCGTGTGGGGTACAACCCCAAATCTTTGGCAACCGTTTTTTCAGGATATCTGCATCACCAATTGGATGGTGTGGCTACTGTTGCTCAGTGGTGAGTGCGTGTGGCGTACAACCTCAAATCTTCTGCAACCTTTTCTACAAATTTTCTGGAACATTTTTTCTGAACATCTTTTGAATCAACGGTGTGGCCACTGTTGCTCAGTGTTCAGTGCGTGTGGGGTACAACCCCAAATCTTTTGCAACCGTTTTTTCAGGGCATCTTTACCACCAATTGGAAGGTGTGGCCACTGTTGCTCAGTGTTCTGTTTGTGAGGCGTGCAACTCCACATCCTTTTTTCAGGAGATCTTTTAGCATCAATTGGATGGTGTGGCCACTGTTATTCTGTGGTCAGTGCGTTCGTCGCACTTCACCAAATTTTCTAAAATTTTTTTTTCCGGAGATCTTTTAGCACAAATTGGACGGTGGGAATAATGTTGCTCAGTGTTCAGTGCGTGCGGCGTACAACCCCAAATCTTCTGCAACCTTTTTTACAAATTTTCTGGAACATTTTTTCTGAACATCTTTAGCATCAACGGTGTGGCCACAGCTGCTCAGTGGTCAGTGCATGTGGGGTACAACCCCAAATCATTTGCAACTGTTTTATCATTACATCTTCATCACCAATTGGACGGTGTGAATAATGTTGCTCAGTGGTTAGTGCATGCGGCGTACAACCCCAAATCTTCTGCAACCTTTCCTACAAATTATCTGGAACATGTTTTCTGAACATCTTTAGCATCAACGGTGTGGCCACTGTTGCTCAGTGTTCAGTGCGTGTGGGGTACAACCCCAAATCTTTTGCAACCGTTTTTTCAGGACATCTTCATTTCCAATTGGACGGTGTGGCTAATGTTGCTCAGTGGTTAGTGCGTGCGGCGTACAACCCCAAATCTTCTGCAACCTTTTCTGCAAATTATCTGGAACATTTTTTCTGAACATCTTTAGCATCAACGGTGTGGCCACTGTTGCTCAGTGTTCAGTGCGTGTGGGGTACAACCCCAAATCTTTTGCAACCGTTTTTCAGGACATCTTCACTACCAATTGGACGGTGTCAATAATGTTACTCAGTGGTTAGTGCGTGCGGCGTACAACCCCAAATCTTTTGCAACCGTTTTTCAGAGCATCTTTAATACCAATTGAATGGTGTGGCCACTGTTGCTCAGTGTTCAGTTTGTGAGGAGTACACCTCCACATCCTTTTTTTCAGGAGATCTATTAGCATCAATTGGACGGTGTAATAATTTTGCTCAGTGGTCAGTGGGTGCGGCGTACAACCCCAAATCTTCTGCAACCTTTTTTACAAATTTTCTGGAACATTTTTTCTGGACATCTTTAGCACCAACGGTGTGGCCACAGCTGCTCAGTGGTCAGTGCATGTGGGGTACAACCCCAAATCATTTGCACTTGTTTTATCATTACATCTTCATCACCAATTGGACGGTGTGAATAATGTTGCTCAGTGGTTAGTGCACGCGGCGTACAACCCCAAATCTTCTGCAACCTTTTCTACAAATTATCTGGAACATTTTTTCTGAACATCTTTAGCATCAACGGTGTGGCCACTGTTGCTCAGTGTTCAGTGCGTGTGGGGTACAACCCCAAATCTTTTGCAACCGTTTTTTCAGGACATCTTCATTACCAATTGGACGGTGTCAATAATGTTACTCAGTGGTTAGTGCGTGCGGCGTACAACCCCAAATCTTTTGCAACCGTTTTTCAGAGCATCTTTAATACCAATTGAATGGTGTGGCCACTGTTGCTCAGTGTTCAGTTTGTGAGGAGTACAACTCCACATCCTTTTTTTCAGGAGATCTATTAGCATCAATTGGACGGTGTAATAATGTTGCTCAGTGGTCAGTGCGTGCGGCGTACAACCCCACATATTCTGGGACCTTTTCTGCAAGTTTTGTGGACCATTTTTTCTGGACATCTTTAGCACCAACGGTGTGGCCACTGTTGCTCAGTGGTCAGTGCGTGCGGCGTACAACACCAAATCTTCTGCGACCTTTTCTGCAAATTTTGTGTAACATTTTTTCTGGACATCGTTAGCACCAACGGTGTGGCCACAGCTGCTCAGTGGTCAGTGCATGTGGGGTACAACCCCAAATCATTTGCAACTGTTTTATCATTACATCTTCATTACCAATTGGACGGTGTCAATAATGTTGCTCAGTGGTTAGTGCGTGCGGCGTACAACCCCAAATCTTCTGCAACCTTTTCTGCAAATTTTCTGGAACATTTTTTCTGGACATCTTTAGCACTGTTGCTCAGTGGTCAGTGCGTGTGGGGTACAACCCCAAATCTTTTGCAACCGTTTTTTTCTGGACATCTTTACCACCAATTGGATGGTGTAGCCACAGTTGCTCAGTGTTCAGTTTGTGAGGACCACAACTTAACATACTTTTTTCAGGAGATCTTTAAGCATCTATTGGATGGTGTGGCCAATGTTGTTCAGTGGTCAGTGTGCTCGACCCTCTTGACCAAATTTTCTGAAATTTTTTTTTCCGGAGATCTTTTAGCACCAATTGGACGGTGTGGCTAATGTTGCTCAGTGGTCAGTGCGTGCGGCGATCAACCCCAAATCTTCTGCAACCTTTTCTGCAAATTTTCTGGAACATTTTTTCTGGACATCTTTAGCACTGTTGCTCAGTGGTCAGTGCGTGTGGGGTACAACCCCAAATCTTTTGCAACCGTTTTTTTCTGGACATCTTTACCACCAATTGGATGGTGTAGCCACAGTTGCTCAGTGTTCAGTTTGTGAGGACCACAACTTAACATACTTTTTTCAGGAGATCTTTAAGCATCTATTGGATGGTATGGCCAATGTTGTTCAGTGGTCAGTGTGCTCGACCCTCTTGACCAAATTTTCTGAAATTTTTTTTTCCGGAGATCTTTTAGCACCAATTGGACGGTGTGGCTAATGTTGCTCAGTGGTCAGTGCGTGCGGCGATCAACCCCAAATCTTCTGCAACCTTTTCTGCAAATTTTCTGGAACATTTTTTCTGGACATCTTTAGCACCAACGGTGTGGCCACTGTTGCTCAGTGTTCAGTGCGTGTGGGGTACAACCCCAAATCTTTTGCAACCGTTTTTTCAGGTCATCTTTACCACCATTTGGATGGTGTGGCAACTGTTGCTCAGTGTTCAGTTTGTGAGGAGTACAACTTCACATCCTTTTTTTCAGGAGATCTCTTAGCATCAATTGGATGGTGTGGCTACTGTTGCTCAGTGGTCTGTGCGTGCGGCGTACAACCTCAAATCTTCTGCGACCTTTTCTGCAAATTTTGTGTAACATTTTTTCTGGACATCTTTAGCACCAACGGTGTGGCCACTGTTGCTCAGTGTTCAGTGCGTGTGGGGTACAACCCCAAATCTTTTGCAACCGTTTTTTCAGGGCATCTTTACCACCATTTGGATGGTGTGTCAACTGTTGCTCAGTGTTCAGTTTGTGAGAAGTACAACTCCACATCCTTTTTTTCAGGAGATCTTTTAGCATCAATTGCATGGTGTGGCTACTGTTGCTCAGTGGTCAGTGCGTGCGGCGTACAACACCAAATCTTCTGCGACCTTTTCTGCAAATTTTGTGGAACATTTTTTCTGGACATCTTTAGCACCATCGGTGTGGCCATGGTTGCTCAGTGTTCAGTGCGTGTGGGGTACAACCCCAAATCTTTTGCAACCTTTTTTTCAGGACATCTTCATTACCAATTGGACGGTGTCAATAATGTTACTCAGTGGTTAGTGCGTGCGGCGTACAACCCCAAATCTTTTGCAACCGTTTTTCAGAGCATCTTTAATACCAATTGAATGGTGTGGCCACTGTTGCTCAGTGTTCAGTTTGTGAGGAGTACACCTCCACATCCTTTTTTTCAGGAGATCTATTAGCATCAATTGGATGGTGTGGCTACTGTTGCTCAGTGGTCTGTGCGTGCGGCGTACAACCTCAAATCTTTTGCGACCTTTTCTTCAAATTTTGTGTAACATTTTTTCTGGACATCTTTAGCACCAACGGTGTGGCCACTGTTGCTCAGTGTTCAGTGCGTGTGGGGTACAACCCCAAATCTTTGGCAACCGTTTTTTCAGGATATCTGCATCACCAATTGGATGGTGTGGCTACTGTTGCTCAGTGGTGAGTGCGTGTGGCGTACAACCTCAAATCTTCTGCAACCTTTTCTACAAATTTTCTGGAACATTTTTTCTGAACATCTTTTGAATCAACGGTGTGGCCACTGTTGCTCAGTGGTCAGTGCATGTGGGGTACAACCCCAAATCATTTGCAACTGTTTTATCATTACATCTTCATCACCAATTGGACGGTGTGAATAATGTTGCTCAGTGGTTAGTGCATGCGGCGTACAACCCCAAATCTTCTGCAACCTTTCCTACAAATTATCTGGAACATGTTTTCTGAACATCTTTAGCATCAACGGTGTGGCCACTGTTGCTCAGTGTTCAGTGCGTGTGGGGTACAACCCCAAATCTTTTGCAACCGTTTTTTCAGGACATCTTCATTTCCAATTGGACGGTGTGGCTAATGTTGCTCAGTGGTTAGTGCGTGCGGCGTACAACCCCAAATCTTCTGCAACCTTTTCTGCAAATTATCTGGAACATTTTTTCTGAACATCTTTAGCATCAACGGTGTGGCCACTGTTGCTCAGTGTTCAGTGCGTGTGGGGTACAACCCCAAATCTTTTGCAACCGTTTTTCAGGACATCTTCACTACCAATTGGACGGTGTCAATAATGTTACTCAGTGGTTAGTGCGTGCGGCGTACAACCCCAAATCTTTTGCAACCGTTTTTCAGAGCATCTTTAATACCAATTGAATGGTGTGGCCACTGTTGCTCAGTGTTCAGTTTGTGAGGAGTACACCTCCACATCCTTTTTTTCAGGAGATCTATTAGCATCAATTGGACGGTGTAATAATTTTGCTCAGTGGTCAGTGGGTGCGGCGTACAACCCCAAATCTTCTGCAACCTTTTTTACAAATTTTCTGGAACATTTTTTCTGGACATCTTTAGCACCAACGGTGTGGCCACAGCTGCTCAGTGGTCAGTGCATGTGGGGTACAACCCCAAATCATTTGCACTTGTTTTATCATTACATCTTCATCACCAATTGGACGGTGTGAATAATGTTGCTCAGTGGTTAGTGCACGCGGCGTACAACCCCAAATCTTCTGCAACCTTTTCTACAAATTATCTGGAACATTTTTTCTGAACATCTTTAGCATCAACGGTGTGGCCACTGTTGCTCAGTGTTCAGTGCGTGTGGGGTACAACCCCAAATCTTTTGCAACCGTTTTTTCAGGACATCTTCATTACCAATTGGACGGTGTCAATAATGTTACTCAGTGGTTAGTGCGTGCGGCGTACAACCCCAAATCTTTTGCAACCGTTTTTCAGAGCATCTTTAATACCAATTGAATGGTGTGGCCACTGTTGCTCAGTGTTCAGTTTGTGAGGAGTACAACTCCACATCCTTTTTTTCAGGAGATCTATTAGCATCAATTGGACGGTGTAATAATGTTGCTCAGTGGTCAGTGCGTGCGGCGTACAACCCCACATATTCTGGGACCTTTTCTGCAAGTTTTGTGGACCATTTTTTCTGGACATCTTTAGCACCAACGGTGTGGCCACTGTTGCTCAGTGGTCAGTGCGTGCGGCGTACAACACCAAATCTTCTGCGACCTTTTCTGCAAATTTTGTGTAACATTTTTTCTGGACATCGTTAGCACCAACGGTGTGGCCACAGCTGCTCAGTGGTCAGTGCATGTGGGGTACAACCCCAAATCATTTGCAACTGTTTTATCATTACATCTTCATTACCAATTGGACGGTGTCAATAATGTTGCTCAGTGGTTAGTGCGTGCGGCGTACAACCCCAAATCTTCTGCAACCTTTTCTGCAAATTTTCTGGAACATTTTTTCTGGACATCTTTAGCACTGTTGCTCAGTGGTCAGTGCGTGTGGGGTACAACCCCAAATCTTTTGCAACCGTTTTTTTCTGGACATCTTTACCACCAATTGGATGGTGTAGCCACAGTTGCTCAGTGTTCAGTTTGTGAGGACCACAACTTAACATACTTTTTTCAGGAGATCTTTAAGCATCTATTGGATGGTGTGGCCAATGTTGTTCAGTGGTCAGTGTGCTCGACCCTCTTGACCAAATTTTCTGAAATTTTTTTTTCCGGAGATCTTTTAGCACCAATTGGACGGTGTGGCTAATGTTGCTCAGTGGTCAGTGCGTGCGGCGATCAACCCCAAATCTTCTGCAACCTTTTCTGCAAATTTTCTGGAACATTTTTTCTGGACATCTTTAGCACTGTTGCTCAGTGGTCAGTGCGTGTGGGGTACAACCCCAAATCTTTTGCAACCGTTTTTTTCTGGACATCTTTACCACCAATTGGATGGTGTAGCCACAGTTGCTCAGTGTTCAGTTTGTGAGGACCACAACTTAACATACTTTTTTCAGGAGATCTTTAAGCATCTATTGGATGGTGTGGCCAATGTTGTTCAGTGGTCAGTGTGCTCGACCCTCTTGACCAAATTTTCTGAAATTTTTTTTTCCGGAGATCTTTTAGCACCAATTGGACGGTGTGGCTAATGTTGCTCAGTGGTCAGTGCGTGCGGCGATCAACCCCAAATCTTCTGCAACCTTTTCTGCAAATTTTCTGGAACATTTTTTCTGGACATCTTTAGCACCAACGGTGTGGCCACTGTTGCTCAGTGTTCAGTGCGTGTGGGGTACAACCCCAAATCTTTTGCAACCGTTTTTTCAGGTCATCTTTACCACCATTTGGATGGTGTGGCAACTGTTGCTCAGTGTTCAGTTTGTGAGGAGTACAACTTCACATCCTTTTTTTCAGGAGATCTCTTAGCATCAATTGGATGGTGTGGCTACTGTTGCTCAGTGGTCTGTGCGTGCGGCGTACAACCTCAAATCTTCTGCGACCTTTTCTGCAAATTTTGTGTAACATTTTTTCTGGACATCTTTAGCACCAACGGTGTGGCCACTGTTGCTCAGTGTTCAGTGCGTGTGGGGTACAACCCCAAATCTTTTGCAACCGTTTTTTCAGGGCATCTTTACCACCATTTGGATGGTGTGTCAACTGTTGCTCAGTGTTCAGTTTGTGAGAAGTACAACTCCACATCCTTTTTTTCAGGAGATCTTTTAGCATCAATTGCATGGTGTGGCTACTGTTGCTCAGTGGTCAGTGCGTGCGGCGTACAACACCAAATCTTCTGCGACCTTTTCTGCAAATTTTGTGGAACATTTTTTCTGGACATCTTTAGCACCATCGGTGTGGCCATGGTTGCTCAGTGTTCAGTGCGTGTGGGGTACAACCCCAAATCTTTTGCAACCTTTTTTTCAGGACATCTTCATTACCAATTGGACGGTGTCAATAATGTTACTCAGTGGTTAGTGCGTGCGGCGTACAACCCCAAATCTTTTGCAACCGTTTTTCAGAGCATCTTTAATACCAATTGAATGGTGTGGCCACTGTTGCTCAGTGTTCAGTTTGTGAGGAGTACACCTCCACATCCTTTTTTTCAGGAGATCTATTAGCATCAATTGGATGGTGTGGCTACTGTTGCTCAGTGGTCTGTGCGTGCGGCGTACAACCTCAAATCTTTTGCGACCTTTTCTTCAAATTTTGTGTAACATTTTTTCTGGACATCTTTAGCACCAACGGTGTGGCCACTGTTGCTCAGTGTTCAGTGCGTGTGGGGTACAACCCCAAATCTTTTGCAACCGTTTTTTCAGGGCATCTTTACCACCAATTGGAAGGTGTGGCCACTGTTGCTCAGTGTTCTGTTTGTGAGGCGTGCAACTCCACATCCTTTTTTCAGGAGATCTTTTAGCATCAATTGGATGGTGTGGCCACTGTTATTCTGTGGTCAGTGCGTTCGTCGCACTTCACCAAATTTTCTAAAATTTTTTTTTCCGGAGATCTTTTAGCACAAATTGGACGGTGGGAATAATGTTGCTCAGTGTTCAGTGCGTGCGGCGTACAACCCCAAATCTTCTGCAACCTTTTTTACAAATTTTCTGGAACATTTTTTCTGAACATCTTTAGCATCAACGGTGTGGCCACAGCTGCTCAGTGGTCAGTGCATGTGGGGTACAACCCCAAATCATTTGCAACTGTTTTATCATTACATCTTCATCACCAATTGGACGGTGTGAATAATGTTGCTCAGTGGTTAGTGCATGCGGCGTACAACCCCAAATCTTCTGCAACCTTTCCTACAAATTATCTGGAACATGTTTTCTGAACATCTTTAGCATCAACGGTGTGGCCACTGTTGCTCAGTGTTCAGTGCGTGTGGGGTACAACCCCAAATCTTTTGCAACCGTTTTTTCAGGACATCTTCATTTCCAATTGGACGGTGTGGCTAATGTTGCTCAGTGGTTAGTGCGTGCGGCGTACAACCCCAAATCTTCTGCAACCTTTTCTGCAAATTATCTGGAACATTTTTTCTTAACATCTTTAGCATCAACGGTGTGGCCACTGTTGCTCAGTGTTCAGTGCGTGTGGGGTACAACCCCAAATCTTTTGCAACCGTTTTTCAGGACATCTTCACTACCAATTGGACGGTGTCAATAATGTTACTCAGTGGTTAGTGCGTGCGGCGTACAACCCCAAATCTTTTGCAACCGTTTTTCAGAGCATCTTTAATACCAATTGAATGGTGTGGCCACTGTTGCTCAGTGTTCAGTTTGTGAGGAGTACACCTCCACATCCTTTTTTTCAGGAGATCTATTAGCATCAATTGGACGGTGTAATAATGTTGCTCAGTGGTCAGTGGGTGCGGCGTACAACCCCAAATCTTCTGCAACCTTTTTTACAAATTTTCTGGAACATTTTTTCTGGACATCTTTAGCACCAACGGTGTGGCCACAGCTGCTCAGTGGTCAGTGCATGTGGGGTACAACCCCAAATCATTTGCACTTGTTTTATCATTACATCTTCATCACCAATTGGACGGTGTGAATAATGTTGCTCAGTGGTTAGTGCACGCGGCGTACAACCCCAAATCTTCTGCAACCTTTTCTACAAATTATCTGGAACATTTTTTCTGAACATCTTTAGCATCAACGGTGTGGCCACTGTTGCTCAGTGTTCAGTGCGTGTGGGGTACAACCCCAAATCTTTCGCAACCGTTTTTTCAGGACATCTTCATTACCAATTGGACGGTGTCAATAATGTTACTCAGTGGTTAGTGCGTGCGGCGTACAACCCCAAATCTTTTGCAACCGTTTTTCAGAGCATCTTTAATACCAATTGAATGGTGTGGCCACTGTTGCTCAGTGTTCAGTTTGTGAGGAGTACAACTCCACATCCTTTTTTTCAGGAGATCTATTAGCATCAATTGGACGGTGTAATAATGTTGCTCAGTGGTCAGTGCGTGCGGCGTACAACCCCACATATTCTGGGACCTTTTCTGCAAGTTTTGTGGACCATTTTTTCTGGACATCTTTAGCACCAACGGTGTGGCCACTGTTGCTCAGTGGTCAGTGCGTGCGGCGTACAACACCAAATCTTCTGCGACCTTTTCTGCAAATTTTGTGTAACATTTTTTCTGGACATCGTTAGCACCAACGGTGTGGCCACAGCTGCTCAGTGGTCAGTGCATGTGGGGTACAACCCCAAATCATTTGCAACTGTTTTATCATTACATCTTCATTACCAATTGGACGGTGTCAATAATGTTGCTCAGTGGTTAGTGCGTGCGGCGTACAACCCCAAATCTTCTGCAACCTTTTCTGCAAATTTTCTGGAACATTTTTTCTGGACATCTTTAGCACCAACGGTGTGGCCACTGTTGCTCAGTGGTCAGTGCGTGTGGGGTACAACCCCAAATCTTTTCCAACCGTTTTTTCAGGATATCTGCATCACCTATTGGATGGTGTGGCTACTGTTGCTCAGTGGTGAGTGCGTGTGGCGTACAACCTCAAATCTTCTGCAACCTTTTCTACAAATTTTCTGGAACATTTTTTCTGAACATCTTTTGAATCAACGGTGTGGCCACTGTTGCTCAGTGTTCAGTGCGTGTGGGGTACAACCCCAAATCTTTTGCAACCGTTTTTTCAGAGCATCTTTAATACCAATTGAATGGTGTGGCCACTGTTCCTCAGTGTTCAGTTTGTGAGGAGTACAACTCCACATCCTTTTTTTCAGGAGATCTATTAGCATCAATTGGACGGTGTAATAATGTTGCTCAGTGGTCAGTGCGTGCGGCGTACAACCCCAAATCTTCTGGGACCTTTTCTGCAAGTTTTGTGGACCATTTTTTCTGGACATCTTTAGCACCAACGGTATGGCCACTGTTGCTCAGTGGTCAGTGCGTGCGGCGTACAACACCAAATCTTCTGCGACCTTTTCTGCAAATTTTGTGTAACATTTTTTCTGGACATCTTTAGCACCAACGGTGTGGCCACTGTTGCTCAATGGTCAGTGCGTGTGGGGTACAACCCCAAATCATTTGCAACCGTTTTTTCACGGCATCTTTACCACCAATTGGTTGGTGTGGCTAATGTTGCTCAGTGGTTAGTGCGTGCGGCGTACAACCTCAAATCTTCTGCGACCTTTTCTGCAAATTTTGTGGAACATTTTTTCTGAACATCTTTAACATCAACGGTGTGGCCACTGTTGCTCAATGGTCAGTGCGTGTGGGGTACAACCCCAAATCTTTTGCAACCGTTTTTTCAGGGCATCTTTACCACCAATTGGTTGGTGTGGCTAATGTTGCTCAGTGGTTAGTGCGTGCGGCGTACAACCTCAAATCTTCTGCGACCTTTTCTGCAAATTTTGTGGAACATTTTTTCTGGACATCTTTAGCACCAACGGTGTGGCCACTGTTGCTCAGTGGTCAGTGCGTGCGGCGTACAACACCAAATCTTATCCGACCTTTTCTGCAAATTTTGTGTAACATTTTTTCTGGACATCTATAGCACCAACGGTGTGGCCATTGTTGCTCAGTGGTCAGTGCGTGTGGCGTACAACCCGAATCTTTTGCAACCATTTTTTTCAGGACATCTTCATCACCAATTGGACGGTTTGGCCACTGTTGCTCAGTGTTCAGTTTGTGAGGAGCACAACTCCACATCCTTTTTTTCAGGAGATCTTTTAGCATCAATTGGATGGTGTGGCTACTAATGCTCAGTGGTCAGTGCGTGCGGCGTACAACCTCAAATCTTCTGCGACCTTTTCTGCAAATTTTGTGGAACATTTTTTCTGAACATCTTTAACATCAACGGTGTGGCCGCTGTTGCTCAGTGTTCAGTGTGTGTGGAGTACAACCCCAAATCTTTTGCAACCGTTTTTCAGGACATCTTCATCACCATTTGGATGGTGTGGCTACTAATGCTCAGTGGTCAGTGCGTGCGGCGTACAACCTCAAATCTTCTGCGACCTTTTCTGCAAATTTTGTGGAACATTTTTTCTGGACATCTTTAGCACCAACGGTGTGGCCACTGTTGCTCAATGGTCAGTGCGTGTGGGGTATAACCCCAAATCTTTTGCAAGCGTTTTTTCAGGGCATCTTTACCACCAATTGGTTGGTGTGGCTAATGTTGCTCAGTGGTTAGTGCGTGCGGCGTACAACCCCAAATCTTCTGCAACCTTTTCTGCAAATTTTGTGGAACATTTTTTCTGAACATCTTTTGAATCAACGGTGTGGCCACTGTTGCTCAGTGTTCAGTGCGTGTGGGGTACAACCCCAAATCTTTTGCAACCGTTTTTTCAGAGCATCTTTAATACCAATTGAATGGTGTGGCCACTGTTCCTCAGTGTTCAGTTTGTGAGGAGTACAACTCCACATCCTTTTTTTCAGGAGATCTATTAGCATCAATTGGACGGTGTAATAATGTTGCTCAGTGGTCAGTGCGTGCGGCGTACAACCCCAAATCTTCTGGGACCTTTTCTGCAAGTTTTGTGGACCATTTTTTCTGGACATCTTTAGCACCAACGGTATGGCCACTGTTGCTCAGTGGTCAGTGCGTGCGGCGTACAACACCAAATCTTCTGCGACCTTTTCTGCAAATTTTGTGTAACATTTTTTCTGGACATCTTTAGCACCAACGGTGTGGCCACTGTTGCTCAATGGTCAGTGCGTGTGGGGTACAACCCCAAATCTTTTGCAACCGTTTTTTCAGGGCATCTTTACCACCAATTGGTTGGTGTGGCTAATGTTGCTCAGTGGTTAGTGCGTGCGGCGTACAACCTCAAATCTTCTGCGACCTTTTCTGCAAATTTTGTGGAACATTTTTTCTGAACATCTTTAACATCAACGGTGTGGCCACTGTTGCTCAATGGTCAGTGCGTGTGGGGTACAACCCCAAATCTTTTGCAACCGTTTTTTCAGGGCATCTTTACCACCAATTGGTTGGTGTGGCTAATGTTGCTCAGTGGTTAGTGCGTGCGGCGTACAACCTCAAATCTTCTGCGACCTTTTCTGCAAATTTTGTGGAACATTTTTTCTGGACATCTTTAGCACCAACGGTGTGGCCACTGTTGCTCAGTGGTCAGTGCGTGCGGCGTACAACACCAAATCTTCTCCGACCTTTTCTGCAAATTTTGTGTAACATTTTTTCTGGACATCTATAGCACCAACGGTGTGGCCATTGTTGCTCAGTGGTTAGTGCGTGTGGGGTACAACCCCAAATCTTTTCCAACCGTTTTTTCAGGGCATCTTTACCACCAATTGGTTGGTGTGGCTAATGTTGCTCAGTGGTTAGTGCGTGCGGCGTACAACCTCAAATCTTCTGCGACCTTTTCTGCAAATTTTGTGGAACATTTTTTCTGAACATCTTTAACATCAACGGTGTGGCCACTGTTGCTCAATGGTCAGTGCGTGTGGGGTACAACCCCAAATCTTTTGCAACCGTTTTTTCAGGACATCTTCATCACCAATTGGATGGTGTGGCTACTAATGCTCAGTGGTCAGTGCGTGCGGCGTACAACCTCAAATCTTCTGCGACCTTTTCTGCAAATTTTGTGGAACATTTTTTCTGGACATCTTTAGCACCAACGGTGTGGCCACTGTTGCTCAATGGTCAGTGCGTGTGGGGTACAACCCCAAATCTTTTGCAACCGTTTTTTCAGGGCATCTTTACCACCAATTGGTTGGTGTGGCTAATGTTGCTCAGTGGTTAGTGCGTGTGGCGTACAACCCCAAATCTTCTGCAACCTTTTCTGCAAATTTTGTGGAACATTTTTTCCGGACATCTATAGCACCAACGGTGTGGCCATTGTTGCTCAGTGGTCAGTGCATGTGGCGTACAACCCAAATCTTTTGCAACCATTTTTTTCAGGACATCTTCATCACCAATTGGACGGTTTGGCCACTGTTGCTCAGTGTTCAGTGCGTGTGGGGTACAACCCCAAATCTTTTGCAACCGATTTTTCAGGTCATCTTTACCACCAATTGGATGGTGTTGCCACTGTTGCTCAGTGTTCAGTTTGTGAGGAGTACAACTTCACATCCTTTTTTTCAGGAGATCTCTTAGCATCAATTGGATGGTGTGGCTACTGTTGCTCAGTGGTCTGTGCGTGCGTCGTACAACCTCAAATCTTCTGCGGCCCTTTCTGCAAATTTTCTGGAACATTTTTTCTGGACATCTTTAGCACCAACGGTGTGGCCACTGTTGCTCAGTGTTCAGTGCGTTTGGGGTACAACCCCAAATCTTTTGCAACCGTTTTTTCAGGTCATCTTTACCACCAATTGGATGGTGTTGCCACTGTTGCTCAGTGTTCAGTTTGTGAGGAGTACAACTTCACATCCTTTTTTTCAGGAGATCTCTTAGCGTCAATTGGATGGTGTGGCTACTGTTGCTCAGTGGTCTGTGCGTGCGGCGTACAACCTCAAATCTTCTGCGACCTTTTCTGCAAATTTTCTGGAACATTTTTTCTGGACATCTTTAGCACCAACGGTGTGGCCACTGTTGCTCAGTGTTCAGTGCGTGTGGGGTACAACCCCAAATCTTTTGCAACCGTTTTTTCAGATCATCTTTACCACCAATTGGATGGTGTTGCCACTGTTGCTCAGTGTTCAGTTTGTGAGGAGTACAACTTCACATCCTTTTTTCAGGAGATCTCTTAGCATCAATTGGATGGTGTGGCCACTGTTGCTCAGTGGTCTGTGCGTGCGGCGTACAACCTCAAATCTTCAGCGACCTTTTCTGCAAATTTTGTGGAACACTTTTTCTGGACATCTTTAGCACCAACGGTGTGGCGACTGTTGCTCTGTGGTCAGTGCGTGTGGGTACAACCCCAAATCTTTTGCAACCTTTTTTTCAGGACATCTTCATCACCAATTGGACGGTGTGGCTAATGTTGCTCAGTGGTTAGTGCGTGTGGGGTACAACCCCAAATCTTTTGCAACCGTTTTTTCAGGGCATCTTTACGACCAATTGGTTGGTGTGGCCACTGTTGCTCAGTGTTCAGTTTGTGAGGAGTACAACTCCACATCCTTTTTTCAGGAGATCTTTTGGCATCAATTGGACGGTGTGATAATGTTGCTCAGTGGTCAGTGCGTGCGGCGTACAACCCCAAATCTTCTGCGACCTTTTCTGCAAATTTTGTGGAACATTTTTTCTGGACATCTTTACCACCAACGGTGTGGCCACTGTTGCTCAGTGTTCAGTTTGTGAAGCGTACAACACCAAATCCTTTTTTTCAGAAGATCTTTTAGCATCAATTGGATGGTGTGGCTACTGTTGCTCAGTGGTTAGTGCATGCGACGTACATCCCCAAATCTTCTGCAACCTTTTCTGCAAATTTTCAGGAACAATTTTTCTGTACATCTTTATCACCAACGGTGCGGCCACTGTTGTTCAATGGTCAGTGCGTGTGGGGTACAACCCCAAATCTTTTGCAACCTATTTTTCAGGACATCTTCACCACCAATTGGACAGTGTGGCCACTGTTGCTCAGTGTTCAGTTTGTGAGACGTGCAACTATTCATCCTTTTTTTCCGTAGATCTTTTAGCATCAATTGGATGGTGTGGCCACTGTTATTCTGTGTTCAGTGCGTTCGTCGCACTTCACCAAATTTTCTAAAATTTTTTTCTCCGGGGATCTTTTAGCACCAATTGGACACCGTCCAATTTGCTCAGTGGTCAGTACGTTCGGCGTACAACCTCAAACCTTCTGCGACCTTTTCTGCAAATTTTGTGGGATATTTTTTCTGGACATCTTTAGCACCAACGGTGTGGCCACTGTTGCTCAGTGTTCAGTTTGTGAAGCATACAACTCCAAATCCTTTTTTTCAGTAGATCTTTTAGCATCAATTGGATGGTGTGGCTACTGTTGCCCAGTGGTCAGTGCGTGCGGCGTACAACGTCAAATCTTCTGCGATTTTATTCAGGACATCTTCATCACCAATTGGACGGTGTGGCTTATGTTGCTTAGTGGTTAGTGGCTGCGGCGTACAACCTCGAATCTTATGCAACCTGTTCTGCAAATATTCTGGAACATTTTTTCTGGACATCTTTAGCATCAACGGTGTGGCCACTGTTGCTCAGTGTTCAGTGCGTGCGGCGTACAACCCCAAATCTTCTGCAACCTTTTCTGCAAATTTTCTGGAACATTTTTTCTGGACATCTTTAGCACCAACGGTGTGGCCACTGTTGCTCAGTGGTCAGTGCGTGTGGGGAACAACCCCAAATCTTTTGTAACCTTTTTTTCAGGACATCTTCACCACCAAATGGACGGTGTGGCCACTGTTTCTCGGTGTTCAGTTTGTGAGCTGTGCAACTCCACATCCTTTTTTTCAGCAGATCTTTTAGCATCAATTGGTTGGTGTGGCCACTGTTGCTCAGTGGTCAGTGCGTGTGGCGTACAACCTCAAATCTTCTGCGACCTTTTCTGCAAATTTTGTGGAATATTTTTTCTGGACATCTTTAACACCAACGGCGTGGGGACTTTTGCTCAGTGGTCAGTGCATGTGGGGTACAACTCAAAGTCTTTTGCAGCGGTTTTTTCAGGGCATCTTTACCACCAATTGGATGGTGTTGCCACTGTTGCTCAGTGTTCAGTTTTTGAGGAGTACAACTCCACATCCTTTTTTTTAGGAGATCTTTGTGTGATAATGTTGCGCAGTGGTCAGTGCGTGTGGGGTATAACCCCAAATCTTTTGCAACGTTTTTTTCAGGACATCTTCATCACCAATTGGACGGTGTGGCTAATGATGCTCAGTGGTTACTGCGTGCGTACAAACCCAAATCTTCTGCAACCTTTTCTGCAAATTTTCTGAAATATTTTTTTTCTGGACGTCTTTAGCATTAACGGTGTGGCCACTGTTACTCAGTGTTCAGTTTGTGAGGCGTGCAACTCCACATCCTTTCTTTCAGGAGATCTTTAAGCATCAATTGGACGGTGTGGTAATGTTGCTCAGTGGTCAGTGCATGCGACGTACAACCTCAAACCTTCTGCGACCTTTTCTGCAAATTTTGTGGAAAATTTTTTCTGGACATCTTTAGCACCAACGGTGTGGCCACTGTTGCTCAGTGTTCAGTGCGTGTGGGGTACAACCCCAAATCTTTTGCAACCGTTTTTTCAGGACATCTTCATCACCAATTGGACCGTGTGGCTAATGTTGCTCAGTGTTCAGTTTTTGAGGAGTACAACTCCACATCCGTTTTTTCTGCAAATTTTGTGGAACATTTTTTCTGGACATCTTTAGCACCAACGGTGTGGCCACTGTTGCTCAGTGTTCAGTGCGTGCGGCATACAACTCCAAATCTTCTGCAACCTTTTCTGCAAATTTTCTGGAACATTTTTTCTGTACATCTTTAGCACCAACAGTGTGGCCACTGTTGTTCAGTGGTCAGTGCGTGTGGGGTATAACCAAAAATCGTTTGCAACCGTTTTTCAGGATATCTTCACCACCAATTGGACGGTGTGGCCACTGTTGCTCAGTGTTCAGTTTGTGAGGCTTGCAACTCCACATCCTTTTTTTCAGCAGATCTTTTAGCATCAATTGGATGGTGTGGTCAGTGCGTTCGTCGCACTTCAGCAAATTTTCTAAATTTTTTTTTTTGGAGATCTTTTGTGTGTGAATAATATTGCTCAGTGGTCAGTGCGTGCGGCGCACAACCCCAAATCTTCTGCAACTTTTCTTCAAATTTTCTGTTAAATATTTTCTTGATTTCTTTAGCACCAACGGCGTGGGGACTGTTGTTCAGTGGTCAGTGCATGTGGGGTGAAACCCCAAATCTTTTGCAATGGTTTTTTCAGGGCATCTTCATTGGACCGTGTGACTAATGTTGCTCAGTGGTTAGTGGTTGCGCCGTACAACCCCGAATCTTCTGCAACCTTTTCTGCAAATTTTCTGGAACATTTTTTCTGGACATCTTTAGCACTAACGGTGTGGCCACTGTTGCTCAGTGTTCAGTGCGTGCGGCGTACAACTCCAAATCTTCTGCAACCTTTTCTGCAAATTTTCTGGAACATTTTTTCTGTACATCTTTAGCACCAACAGTGTGGCCACTGTTGCCAGTGTTCAGTGCGTGTGGGGTACAACCCCAAATCGTTTGCAACCGGTTTTTCAGGACATCTTCATCACCAATTGGACCGTGTGGCTAATGTTGCTCAGTGGTTAGTGCGTGCGGCGTACAACCTCAAATCTTCTGCGACCTTTTTTTCAGGACATCATCATCACCAATTGGACGGTGTGGCTTATGTTGCTCAGTGGTTAGTGCGTGCGGCGTACAACCCCGAATCTTCTGCAACCTTTTCTGCAAATTTCCTGGAACATTTTTTCTGGACATCTTTAGCATCAAGGGTGTGGCCACTGTTGCTCAGTGTTCAGTGCGTGTGGGGTACAACCCCAAATCGTTTGCAACCGGTTTTTCAGGACATCTTCATCACCAATTGGATGGTGTGGCTAATGTTGCTCAGTGGTCAGTGCGTGTGGGGTACAACCCCAAATCTTTTGCACCCTTTTTTGCCGGATATCTTCACCACCAAGTGGACGGTGTGGCCACTGTTATTCTGTGGTCAGTGCGGTCGTCACACTTCAGCAAATTTTCTAAATTTTTTTTTTCGGAGATCTTTGAGCACCAACTGGACGGCGTGAATAATATTGCTCAAGGGTCAGTGCGTGCGGCGTACAATCCCAAATCTTCTGCAACTTTTCTTCAAATTTTCTGGTAAATATATTCTTGATTTCTTTAGCACGAACGGCGTGGGGACTTTTGCTCAGTGGTCAGTGCATGTGGGGTGAAACCCCAAATCTTTTGCAACGGTTTTTTCAGGGCATCTTTACCACCAATTGGATGGTGTGGCCACTGTTGCTCAGTGTTCAGTTTGTGAGGAGTACAACTCCACATCCTTTTTTCTGGAGATCTTTTAGCACCAATTGGATGATGTGATAGTGTTGCTCAGTGGTCAGTGCGTGCGGCGTACAACCCCAAATCTTCTGCGACCTTTTTGTCAGGACATCTTCATCACCAATTGGACGGTGTGGCTTATGTTGCTCAGTGGTTAGTGCGTGCGGCGTACAACCCCGAATCTTCTGCGACCTTTTCTGCAAATTTTGTGGAACATTTTTTCTGCACATCTTTAGCATCAAGGGTGTGGCCACTGTTGCTCAGTGTTCAGTTTGTGAGGCGTACAACTCCAAATCCATTTTTTCAGTAGATCTTTTAGCATCAATTGGATGTTGTGGCTACTGTTGCTCAGTGGTCAGTGCGTGCGGAGTACAACTTCAAATCTTCTGCGACCTTTTTTTCAGGACATCATCATCACCAATTGGACGGTGTGGCTTATGTTGCTCAGTGGTTAGCGCGTGCGGCGTACAACCCCGAATCTTCTGCAACCTTTTCTGCAAATTTTCTGGAACATTTTTTCTGGACATCTTTAGCATCAAGGGTGTGGCCACTGTTGCTCAGTGTTCAGTGCGTGTGGGGTACAACCCCAAATCGTTTGCAACCGGTTTTTCAGGACATCTTCATCACCAATTGGACGGTGTGGCTAATGTTGCTCAGTGGTCAGTGCGTGTGGGGTACAACCCCAAATCTTTTGCACCCTTTTTTGCCGGACATCTTCACCACCAAGTGGACGGTGTGGCCACTGTTATTCTGTGGTCAGTGCGGTCGTCACACTTCAGCAAATTTTCTAAATTTTTTTTTTCGGAGATCTTTGAGCACCAATTGGACGGCGTGAATAATATTGCTCAAGGGTCAGTGCGTGCGGCGTACAATCCCAAATCTTCTGCAACTTTTCTTCAAATTTTGTGGTAAATATATTCTTGATTTCTTTAGCACGAACGGCGTGGGGACTTTTGCTCAGTGGTCAGTGCATGTGGGGTGAAACCCCAAATCTTTTGCAACGGTTTTTTCAGGGCATCTTTACCACCAATTGGATGGTGTGGCCACTGTTGCTCAGTGTTCAGTTTGTGAGGAGTACAACTCCACATCCTTTTTTCTGGAGATCTTTTAGCACCAATTGGATGGTGTGATAGTGTTGCTCAGTGGTCAGTGCGTGCGGCGTACAACCCCAAATCTTCTGCGACCTTTTTTTCAGGACATCTTCATCACCAATTGGACGGTGTGGCTTATGTTGCTCAGTGGTTAGTGCGTGCGGCGTACAACCCCGAATCTTCTGCGACCTTTTCTGCAAATTTTGTGGAACATTTTTTCTGGACATCTTTAGCATCAAGGGTGTGGCCACTGTTGCTCAGTGTTCAGTGCGTGTGGGGTACAACCCCAAATCTTTTGCAACCGTTTTTTCAGGGCATCTTTACCACCAATTGGATGGTGTGGCCACTGTTGCTCAGTGTTCAGTTTGTGAGGAGTACAACTC
Source organism: Xylota segnis (assembly GCA_963583995.1). Taxonomy (NCBI): domain Eukaryota; kingdom Metazoa; phylum Arthropoda; class Insecta; order Diptera; family Syrphidae; genus Xylota; species Xylota segnis. The sequence goes on along the minus strand of OY757236.1, from coordinate 101,192,186 downwards.
CACATCCTTTTTTCTGGAGATCTTTTAGCACCAATTGGATGGTGTGATAATGTTGCTCAGTGGTCAGTGCGTGCGGCGTACAACCCCAAATCTTCTGCGACCTTTTTTTCAGGACATCTTCATCACCAATTGGACGGTGTGGCTTATGTTGCTCAGTGGTTAGTGCGTGCGGCGTACAACCCCGAATCTTCTGCGACCTTTCCTGCAAATTTTGTCTAACATTTCATCTGGACATCTTTAGCACCAACGGCTTGGGGATTGTTGCTCAGTGGTCAGTGCATGTGGGGTATAACTCCAAACTTTTTGCAACCGTTTTTCCAGGGCATCTTTACCACCAATTGGATGGTGTGGCCACTGTTGCTCAGTGTTCAGTTTGTGAGGAGTACAACTCCACATTATTTTTTTCAGCAGAGCTTTTAGCATCAATTGGACGGTGTGATAATATTGCTCAGTGGTCAGTGCGTGCGGCGTACAACCCCAAATCTTCTGCGACCTTTTTTTCAGGACATCTTCATCACCAATTGGACGGTGTGGCTTATGTTGCTCAGTGGTTAGTGGTTGCGCCGTACAACCCCGAATCTTCTGCAACCTTTTCTGCAAATTTTCTGGAACATTTTTTCTGGACATCTTTAGCATAAACGGTGTGGCCACTGTTGCTCAGTTTTCAGTGCCTGCGGCGTACAACCCCAAATCTTCTGCGACCTTTTTTTCAGGACATCTTCATCACCAATTGGACGGTGTGGCTTATGTTGCTCAGTGGTTAGTGCGTGCGGCGTACAACCCCGAATCTTCTGCGACCTTTCCTGCAAATTTTGTCTAACATTTCATCTGGACATCTTTAGCACCAACGGCTTGGGGATTGTTGCTCAGTGGTCAGTGCATGTGGGGTATAACTCCAAACTTTTTGCAACCGTTTTTCCAGGGCATCTTTACCACCAATTGGATGGTGTGGCCACTGTTGCTCAGTGTTCAGTTTGTGAGGAGTACAACTCCACATTATTTTTTTCAGCAGAGCTTTTAGCATCAATTGGACGGTGTGATAATATTGCTCAGTGGTCAGTGCGTGCGGCGTACAACCCCAAATCTTCTGCGACCTTTTTTTCAGGACATCTTCATCACCAATTGGACGGTGTGGCTTATGTTGCTCAGTGGTTAGTGGTTGCGCCGTACAACCCCGAATCTTCTGCAACCTTTTCTGCAAATTTTCTGGAACATTTTTTCTGGACATCTTTAGCATCAACTGTGTGGCCACTGTTGCTCAGTGTTCAGTGCGTGCGGCGTACAACTCCAAATCTTCTGCAACCTTTTCTGCAAATTTTCTGGAACATTTTTTCTGTACATCTTTAGCACCAACAGTGTGGCCACTGTTGCTCAGTGGTCAGTGCGTGTGGGGTATAACCAAAAATCTTTTGCAACCGTTTTTTCAGGACATCTTCACCACCAATTGGACGGTGTGGCCACTGTTGCTCAGTGTTCAGTTTGAGATTCGTGCAACTCCACATCCTTTTTTTCAGCAGATCTTTTAACATCAATTGGATGGTGTGGCCGCTGTTGCTCAGTGGTCAGTGCGTGCGGCGTACAACCTCAAATCTTCTGCGACCTTTTCTGCAAATTTTGTGGAACATTTTTTCTGGACATCTTTAGCACCAACGGCGTGGGGACTGTTGCTGAGTGGTTAGTGCATGTGGGGTACAACTCCAAATCTTTTGCAACGGTTTTTTCAGGGCATCTTTACCACCAATTGGCTCTTGTGGCCACTGTTGCTCACTCTTCAGTTTGCGAGGAGTACAAGTCCACATCCTTTTTTCAGGAGGTCTTTTAGCATCAATTGAATTGTGTGGCCACTGTTATTCTGTGGTCAGTTTGTGAGGAGTACAACTCCACATCCTTTTTTCTGGAGATCTTTTAGCACCAATTGGATGGTGTGATAGTGTTGCTCAGTGGTCAGTGCGTGCGGCGTACAACCCCAAATCTTTTGCGACCTTTTTTTCAGGACATCTTCATCACCAATTGGACGGTGTGGCTTATGTTGCTCAGTGGTTAGTGCGTGCGGCGTACAACCCCGAATCTTCTGCGACCTTTTCTGCAAATTTTGTGGAACATTTTTTCTGGACATCTTTAGCATCAAGGGTGTGGCCACTGTTGCTCAGTGTTCAGTGCGTGTGGGGTACAACCCCAAATCTTTTGCAACCGTTTTTTCAGGGCATCTTTACCACCAATTGGATGGTGTGGCCACTGTTGCTCAGTGTTCAGTTTGTGAGGAGTACAACTCCACATTATTTTTTTCAGCAGAGCTTTTAACATCAATTGGACGGTGTGATAATGTTGCTCAGTGGACAGTGCGTGCGGCGTACAACCCCAAATCTTCTGCGACCTTTTTTTCAGGAGATCTTCATCACCAATTGGACGGTGTGGCTTATGTTGCTCAGTGGTTAGTGGTTGCGCCGTACAACCCTGAATCTTCTGCAACCTTTTCTGCAAATTTTCTGGAACATTTTTTCTGGACATCTTTAGCATCAACGGTGTGGCCACTGTTGCTCAGTTTTCAGTGCCTGCGGCGTACAACTCCAAATCTTCTGCAACCTTTTCTGCAAATTTTCTGGAACATTTTTTCTGCACATCTTTAGCACCAACAGTGTGGCCACTGTTGCTCAGTGGTCAGTGCGTGTGGGGTATAACCAAACATCTTTTGCAACCGTTTTTTCTTGACATCTTCATCACCAATTGGACGTCGTGGCATTTGTTGCTCAGTGGTTAGTGCGTGCGGCGTACAACCCCGAATCTTCTGCAACCTTTTCTGCAAATTTTGGGGAACATTTTTTCTGAACATCTTTAGCATCAACGGAGTGGCCACTGTTCCTCAGTGTTCAGTGCGTGTGGGGTACAACCCCAAATCTTTTGCAACCGTTTTTTCAGGGCATTCTGATCACCAATTGGAGGGTGTGGCTAATGTTGCTCTGCGGTTAGTGCGTGCGGCGTACAACCCCAAATCTTCTGCAACCTTTTCTGCAAATTTTCTGGAAATTTTTTTCTGGACATCTTTAGCACCAACGGTGTGGCCACTGTTGCTCAGTGGTCAGTGCATGTGGGGTACAACCCCAAATCTTTTGCAACCTTTTTTTCAGGACATCTTCACAACCAATTGGACGGTGTGGCCACTGTTGCTCAGTGTTCAGTTTGTGAGACGTGCAACTCCACATCCCTTTTTTCAGGAGATCTTTTAGCATCAATTGGATGGTGTGGCCACTGTTATTCTGTGGTCAGTGCGTTCGTCGCACTTCAGCAGATTTTCAAAATTTTTTTTTTTCGGAGATCTTTTAGCACCAATTGGACGGCGCGAATAATATTGCTCAAGGGTCAGTATGTGCGGCGTACAACCCCAAATCTTCTGCAATGGTTTTTTCAGGGCATCTTTACCACCAATTGGATGGTGTGGCCACTGTTGCTCAGTGTTCAGTTTGTGAGGAGTACAACTCCACATCCTGTTTTTCAGGAGATCTTTTAGCATCAATTGAATGGTGTGAATAATGTTGCTCAGTGGTCAGTGCGTACGACATACAACCCCAAATCTTCTGCAACCTTTTCTACAAATTTTCTGAAACATTTTTTCTGAACATCATTAGCATGAACATCATGTGGCCACTGTTGCTCAGTGGTCAGTGCATGTGGGGTACAACCCCAAATCTTTTGCAGCGGTTTTATTAGGACATCTTCATCACCAATTGGACGGTGTGAATAATGTTGCTCAGTGGTTTATGCTTGCGGCGTACAACCCCAAATCTTTTGCAATCTTTTCTACAAATTTTCTGGAACATTTTTTCTGAACATCTTTAGCATCAACTGTGTGGCCACTGTTGCTCAGTGTTCAGTGCATGTGAGGTACAACCCCAAATCTTTTGCTACCTTTTTTTCAGGACATATTCATCACCAATTGGACCGTGTGGCTAATGTTGCTCAGTGGTTAGTGCGTGCGGCGTACAACCCCAAATCTTCTGCAACCTTTTCTACAAATTTTCTGGAACATTTTTTCTGAACATCTTTAGCATCAACTGTGTGGCCACTGTTGCTCAGTGTTCAGTGCGTGTGAGGTACAACCCCAAATCTTTTGCTACCTTTTTTTCAGGACATATTCATCACCAATTGGACCGTGTGGTTAATGTTGCTCAGTGGTTAGTGCGTGCGGCGTACAACCCCAAATCTTCTGCAACCTTTTCTGTAAATTTTGTGGAACATTTTTTCTGGACATCTTTAGCACCAATGGTGTGGCCACTGTTGCTCAGTGTTCAGTGCGTATGGGGTACAAACTCAAATCTTTTGCGACCATATTTTCAGGACATCCTTACCACCAATTCGACGGTGTGAATAATGTTGCTCAGTGGTTTATGCTTGCGGCGTACAACCCCAAATCTTCTGCAATCTTTTCTACAAATTTTCTGGAACATTTTTTCTGAACATCTTTAGCATCAACTGTGTGGCCACTGTTGCTCAGTGTTCAGTGCGTGTGAGGTACAACCCCAAATCTTTTGCTACCTTTTTTTCAGGACATATTCATCACCAATTGGACCGTGTGGCTAATGTTGCTCAGTGGTTAGTGCGTGCGGCGTACAACCCCAAATCTTCTGCAACCTTTTCTGTAAATTTTGTGGAACATTTTTTCTGGACATCTTTAGCACCAATGGTGTGGCCACTGTTGCTCAGTGTTCAGTGCGTATGGGGTACAAACTCAAATCTTTTGCGACCATTTTTTCAGGACATCCTTACCACCAATTCGACGGTGTGGCCACTGTTGCTCAGTGTTCAGTTTGTGAGGAGTACAACTCCACAAACTTTTTTTCAGGAGATCTTTTAGCACCAATTGGATGGTGTGATAGTGTTGCTCAGTGGTCAGTGCGTGCGGCGTACAACCCCAAATGTGTGTGTGGCCACTGTTGCTCAGTGTTCAGTGCGTGTGGTGTACAAACCCAAATCTTTAGCGACCATTTTTTCAGGACATCCTTACCACCAATTCGACGGTGTGGCCACTGTTGCTCAGTGTTCAGTTTGTGAGGCGTGCAACTCCACATCCTTTTTTTCAGGAGATCTTTTAGCATCAATTGGATGGTGTGGCCACTGTTATTCAGTGGTCAGTGCGTTCGTCGCACTTCACCAAATTTTCTAAAATTTTTTTCTGGAGATCTTTTAGCACCAATTGGATGGTGTGAATAATATTGCTCAGTGGTTAGTGCGTGCGGCGTACAACCCCAAATCTTCTGCAACTTTTCTTCAAATTTTCTGGTAAATATTTTCTTGATTTCTTTAGCACGAACGGCGTGGAAACTGTTGCTCAGTGGTCAGTGCATGTGGGGTACAACCCCAAATCTTTTGCAACGGTTTTTTGAGGGCATCTTTACCACCAATTGGATGGTGTGGCCACTGTTGCTCAGTGTTCAGTTTGTGAGGAGTACAACTCCACATCCTTTTTTTCAAGAGATCCTTTAGCATCAATTGGTCGGTGTGATAATGTTGCTCAGTGGTCAGTGCGTGCGGCGTACAACCCCAAATCTTCTGCGGCCTTTTTTTCAGGACATCTTCGTCACCAATTGGACGTCGTGGCTTTTGTTGCTCAGTGGTTAGTGCGTGTGGCGTACAGCCCCGAATCTTCTGCAACCTTTTCTGCAAATTTTGGGGATCATTTTTTCTGAACAACTTTAGCATCAACGGAGTGGCCACTGTTCCTCAGTGTTCAGTGCGTGTGAGGTACAACCCCAAATCTTTTGCAACCGTTTTTTCAGGGCATTCTCATCACCAATTGGAGGGTGTGGCTAATGTTGCTCTGCGGTTAGTGCGTGCGGCGTACAACCCCAAATCTTCTGCAACCTTTTCTGCAAATTCTGAAAATTTTTTCTGGACATCTTTAGAACCAACGGTGTGGCCACTGTTGCTCAGTGTTCAGTTTGTGAGACATGCAACTCCACATCCCTTTTTTCAGGAGATCTTTTAGCATCAATTGGATGGTGCGGCCACTGTAATTCTGTGGTCAGTGCGTTCGTCGCACTTCACCAAATTTTCTAAAATTTTTTTTTGGAGATCTTTTGGCACCAATTTGACGGTGTGAATAATACTGCTCAGTGGTCAGTGCGTACGACATACAACCCCAAATCTTCTGCAACCTTTTCTGCAAATTTTGTGGAACATTTTTTCTTGACATCTTTAGCACCAATGGTGTGGCCACTGTTGTTCAGTGTTCAGTGCGTTCGGCGTACAATCCCAAATCTTCTGCAACCGTTTTTTTTAGGACATCTTCATCACCAATATGACGGTGTCAATAATGTTGCTCAGTGGTTAGTGCGTGCGGCGTACAACGCCAAGTCTTCTGCAACCTTTTCTGCAAATTTTCTGGAACATTTTTTCTGGACATCTTTATCACCAACGGTGTGGCCACTGTTGTTCAGTGTTCACTGCGTGTCGGGTACAACCCCAAATCTTTTGCAACCGTTTTTTCAGGGCATCTTTACCACCAATTGGATGGTGTGGCCACTGTTGCTCAGGGTTCAGTTTGTGAGGAGTACAACTTCACATCCTTTTTTTCAGGAGATCTTTTAGCATCGATTGGATGGTGTGGCTTCTGTTGCTCAGTGGTCAGTGCGTGCGGCGTACAACCTCAAATCTTCTGCGACCTTTTGTGCAAATTTTGTGGAACATTTCTTCTGGACATCTTTAGCATCAACGGTGTGGCCACTGTTGCTCAGTGGTCAGTGCGTGTGGGGTACAACCCCAAATCTTTTGCAACCTTTTTTTCAGGACATCCTTACCACCAATTCGACGGTGTGGCCACTGTTGCTCAGTGTTCAGTTTGTGAGGCGTACATCTCCAAATCCTTTTTTTCAGTAGATCTTTTAGCATCAATTGGATGGTGTGGCTATTGTTGCTCAGTGGTCAGTGCGTGCGGCGTACAACCTCAAATCTTCTGCAACCTTTTTTTCAGGACATCTTCATCACCAATTGGACGGTGTGGCTTATGTTGCTCAGTGGTTAGTGCGTGCGGCGTACAACCCCGAATCTTCTGCAACATTTTCTGTAAATTTTCTGGAACATTTTTTCCGGACATCTTTAGCATCAAGTGTGTGGCCACTGTTGCTCAGTGTTCAGTGCGTTCGGCGTACAATCCCAAATCTTCTGCAACCGTTTTTTTTAGGACATCTTCATCACCAATATGACGGTGTCAATAATGTTGGTCAGTGGTTAGTGCGTGCGGCGTACAACGCCAAGTCTTCTGCAACCTTTTCTGCAGATTTTCTGGAACATTTTTTCTGGACATCTTTAGCACCAACGGTGTGGCCACTGTTGCTCAGTGTTCACTGCGTGTGGGGTACAACCCCAAATCTTTTGCAACCGTTTTTTCAGGGCATCTTTACCACCAATTGGATGGTGTGGCCACTGTTGCTCAAGGTTCAGTTTGTGAGGAGTACAACTTCACATTCTTTTTTTCAGCAGATCTTTTAGCATCAATTGGATGGTGTGGCTTCTGTTGCTCAGTGGTCAGTGCGTGCGGTGTACAACCTCAAATCTTCTGCGACCTTTTTTTCAGGACATCTTCATCACCAATTGGACGGTGTGGCTTATGTTGCTCAGTGGTTAGTGCGTGTGGGGTACAACCCCAAATCTTTTGCAACCGTTTTTTCAGGGCATCTTTACCACCAATTGGATGGTGTGGCCACTCTTGCTCAGGGTTCAGTTTGTGAGGAGTACAACTTCACATCCTTTTTTTCAGGAGATCTTTTAGCATCAATTGGATGGTGTGGCTACTGTTGCTCTGTGGTCAGTGCGTGCGGTGTACAACCTCAAATCTTCTGCGACCTTTTTTTCAGGACATCTTCATCACCAATTGGACGGTGTTAATAATGTTGCTCAGTGGTTAGTGCGTGCGGCGTACAACCCCGAATCTTCTGCAACCTTTTCTGCAAATTTTCTGGAACATTTTTTCTGGACATCTTTAACAACAACGGTGTGGCCACTGTTGCTCAGTGTTCACTGCATGTGGGGTACAACCCCAAATCTTTTGCAACCGTTTTTTCAGGGCATCTTTACCACCAATTGGATGGTGTGGCCACTCTTGCTCAGGGTTCAGTTTGTGAGGAGTACAACTTCACATCCTTTTTTTCAGGAGATCTTTTAGCATCAATTGGATGGTGTGGCTACTGTTGCTCTGTGGTCAGTGCGTGCGGTGTACAACCTCAAATCTTCTGCGACCTTTTTTTCAGGACATCTTCATCACCAATTGGACGGTGTGGCTTATGTTGCTCAGTGGTTAGTGCGTGCGGCGTACAACCCCAAATCTTCTGCAACCTTTTCTACAAATTTTCTGGAACATTTTTTCTGGACATCTTTAGCATCAACGGTGTGGCCACTGTTGCTCAGTGGTCAGTGCATGTGGGGTACAACCCCAAATCTTTTGCAACCGTTTTATCAGGACATCTTCATCACCAATTGGACGGTGTCAATAATGTTGCTCAGTGGTTAGTGCGTGCGGCGTACAACCCGAAATCTTCTGCAACCTTTTCTGCAAATTTTCTTGAACATTTTTTCTGAACATCTTTAGCATCAACGGTGTGGCCACTGTTGCTCAGTCAGTCAGTGCGTGTGGGGTACACCCCCAAATCTTTTGCAACCGTTTTTTCAGGACACCTTCACCACCAATTGGTGTGGCTAATGTTGCTCAGTGGTTAGGGCGTGCGGCGTACAACCCCAAATCTTCTGCAACCTTTTCTGCAAATTTTCTTGAACATTTTTTCTGAACATCTTTAGCATCAACGGTGTGGCCACTGTTGCTCAGTCAGTCAGTGCGTGTGGGGTACACCCCCAAATCTTTTGCAACCGTTTTTTCAGGACACCTTCACCACCAATTGGTGTGGCTAATGTTGCTCAGTGGTTAGGGCGTGCGGCGTACAACCCCAAATCTTCTGCAACCTTTTCTGCAAATTTTCTGGAACATTTTTTCTGAACATCTTTAGCATCAACGGTGTCTCCACTCTTGCTCAGTGGTCAGTGCGTGTGGGGTACAACTCCACATCCCTTTTTTCAGGAGATCTTTTAGCATCAATTGGATGGTGTGGCCACTGTTATTCTGTGGACAGTGCGTTCGTCGCACTTCACCAAATTTTCTAAAATTTTTTTTTCCGGAGATCTTTTAGCACCAATTGGACGGTGTGAATAATTTTGCTCAGTGGTCAGTGCGTACCCCGTACAACCCCAAATCTTCCGCAACCTTTTCTACAAATTTTCTGGAACACTTTTTCTGGACATCTTAAGCACTAACGGTGTGACCACTGTTGCTCAGTGTTCAGTGCTTGTGGGGTACAACCCCAAATCTTTTGCAACTGTTTTTTCAGGGCATCCTCATCACCAACTGGACGGTGTTATTAATGTTGCTCAGTGGTTAGTGCGTGCGGCGTACAACCCCAAATCTTCTGCAACCTTTTCTGCAAATTTTCTGTAACATTTTTCTGAACATCTTTAGCATCAACGGTGTGGCCACTGTTGCTCAGTGTTCAGTTTGTGCGGCGTGCACCTCCACATACCTTTTTTCAGGAGATCTTTTAGCATCAATTGGATATTGTGGCCACTGTTATTCTGTGGTCAGCGCGTTCGTCGCACTTCACCAAATTTTCTAAAATTTTTTTTTTCCGGAGATCTTTTAGCACCAATTAGACGGTTTGAATAATGTTGCTCAGTGGTCAGTGCGTACGGCGTACAACCCCAAATCTTCTGCAACCTTTTCTACAAATTTTCTGGAATATTTTTTCTGAACATCTTTAGCATCAACGGTGTGGCCACTATTGCTCAGTATTCAGTGCATGTGGGGTACAAACCCAAATCTTTTGCAGCCGTTTTTTTAGGACATCTTCATCACCAATTGGACGGTATCAATAATTTTTTCTGGACATCTTTAGCACCAACGGTGTGGCCACTGTTGCTCAGTGGTCAGTGCGTGTGGGGTAAACCCCAAATCTTTTGCAACCGTTTTTTTCAGGACATCTTCATCACCAATTGGACGGTGTCAATAATGTTGCTCAGTGGTTAGTGCGTGCGGCGTACAACAACAAATCTTCTGCAACCTTTTCTGCAAATTTTCTGGAACATTTTTTCTGAACATCTTTAGCATCAACGGTGTCTCCACTCTTGCTCAGTGGTCAGTGCGTGTGGGGTACAACCCCAAATCTTTTGCAGCCGTTTTTTTAGGACATCTTCATCACCAATTGGACGGTATCAATAATGTTTCTCAGTGGTTAGTGCGTGCGGCGTACAACCCCAAATCTTCTGCAACCTTTTCTGCAAATTTTCTGGAACATTTTTTCTGAACATCTTTAGCATCAACGGTGTCTCCACTCTTGCTCAGTGGTCAGTGCGTGTGGGGTACAACCCCAAATCTTTTGCAGCCGTTTTTTTAGGACATCTTCATCACCAATTGGACGGTGTCAATAATGTTGCTCAGTGGTTAGTGCGTGCGGGGTACAACGCCAAATATTCTGCAACATTTTCTGCAAATTTTCTGGAACATTTTTTCTGGACATCTTTAGCACCAATGGTGTGGCCACTGTTGCTCAGTGTTAAGTGCGTGTGGAGTACAACCCCAAATCTTTTGCAGCCGTTTTTTTAGGACATCTTCATCACCAATTGGACGGTATCAATAATGTTGCTCAGTGGTTAGTGCGTGCGGATTACAACGCCAAATCTTCTGCAACCTTTTCTGCAAATTTTCTGGAACATTTTTTCTGGACATCTTTAGCACCAATGGTGTGGCCACTGTTGCTCAGTGTTAAGTGCGTGTGGAGTACAACCCCAAATCTTTTGCAGCCGTTTTTTTAGGACATCTTCATCACCAATTGGACGGTATCAATAATGTTGCTCAGTGGTTAGTGCGTGCGGATTACAACGCCAAATCTTCTGCAACCTTTTCTGCAAATTTTCTGGAACATTTTTTCTGGACATCTTTAGCACCAACGGTGTGGCAATTGTTGCTCAGTGTTCAGTGCGTGTGGAGTACAATCCCAAATCTTTTGCATGTTTTTTTAGGACATCTTCATCACCAATTGGACGGTGTCAATAATGTTGCTCAGTGGTTAGTGCGTGCGGGGTACAACGCCAAATATTCTGCAACATTTTCTGCAAATTTTCTGGAACATTTTTTCTGAACATCTTTAGCATCAACGGTGTCTCCACTCTTGCTCAGTGGTCAGTGCGTGTGGGGTACAACCCCAAATCTTTTGCAGCCGTTTTTTTAGGACATCTTCATCACCAATTGGACGGTATCAATAATGTTGCTCAGTGGTTAGTGCGTGCGGATTACAACGCCAAATCTTCTGCAACCTTTTCTGCAAATTTTCTGGAACATTTTTTCTGGACATCTTTAGCACCAACGGTGTGGCCACTGTTGCTCAGTGTTCAGTGCGTGTGGAGCACAACCCCAAATCTTTTGCAACCGTTTTGCAACGCCAAATCTTCTGCAACATTTTCTGCAAATTTTCTGGAACTTTTTTTCTGGACATCTTTATCACCAACGGTGTGGCCACTGTTGCTCAGTGTTCAGTGCGTGTGGAGTACAACTCCAAATCTTTTGCAACCGTTTTTTAGGACATCTTCATCACCAATTGGACGGTGTCGATAATGTTGCTCAGTGGTTAGTGCGTGTGGCGTACAACCCCAAAACTTCTGCAACCTTTTCTGCAAATTTTCTGGAACATTTTTTCTGGACATCTTTAGCACCAACGGTGTGGCCACTGTTGCTCAGTGTTCAGTGCGTGTGGAGTACAACCCCAAATCTTTTGCAACCGTTTTATCAGGACATCTTCATCACCAATTGGACGGTGTCAATAGTGTTGCTCAGTGGTTAGTGCGTGCGGCGTACAACCCCAAATCTTCTGCAACCTTTTCTGCAAATTTTCTGGAACATTTTTTCTGAACATCTTTAGCATCAACGGTGTCTCCACTCTTGCTCAGTGGTCAGTGCGTGTGGGGTACAACCCCAAATCTTTTGCAGCCGTTTTTTTAGGACATCTTCATCACCAATTGGACGGTATCAATAATGCTGCTCAGTGGTTAGTGCGTGCGGATTACAACGCCAAATCTTCTGCAACCTTTTCTGCAAATTTTCTGGAACATTTTTTCTGGACATCTTTAGCACCAACGGTGTGGCCACTGTTGCTCAGTGTTCAGTGCGTGTGGAGTACAGCCCCAAATCTTTTGCAACCGTTTTATCGGGACATCTTCATCACTAATTGGACGGTGTCAATAATGTTGCTCAGTGTTCAGTGCGTGTGGAGTACAGCCCCAAATCTTTTGCAACCGTTTTATCAGGACATCTTCATCACCAATTGGACGGTGTCAATAGTGTTGCTCAGTGGTTAGTGCGTGCGGGGTACAACGCCAAATCTTCTGCAACCTTTTCAGCAAATTTTCTGGAACATTTTTTCTAGACATCTTTAGCACCAACGGTGTGGCCACTGTTGTTCAGTGTTCAGTGCGTGTGGAGTACAACCCCAAATCTTTTGCAACCGTTTTATCAGGACATCTTCATCACCAATTGGACGGTGTCAATAATGTTGCTCAGTGGTTAGTGCGTGCGGCGTACAACCCCAAATCTTCTGCAACCTTTTCTGCAAATTTTCTGGAACATTTTTTCTGGACATCTTTAGCACGAACGGTGTGGCCACTGTTGTTCAGTGTTCAGTGCGTGTGGAGTACAACCCCAAATCTTTTGCAACCGTTTTTTTATTACATCTTCATCACCAATTGGACGGTGTCAATAATGTTGCTCAGTGGTTAGTGCGTGCGGCGTACAATCCCAAATCTTCTGCAACCTTTTCTGCAAATTTTCTGGAACATTTTTCTGGACATCTTTAGCACCAACGGTGTGGCCACTGTTGCTCAGTGTTCAGTGCGTGTGGAGTACAACCCCAAATCTTTTGCAACCGTTTTTTTAGGACATCTTCATCACCAATTGGACGGCGTCAATAATGTTGCTCAGTGGTTAGTGCGTGCGGGTTACAACGCCAAATATTCTGCAACTTTTTCTGCAAATTTTCTGGAACATTTTTTCTGGACATCTTTAGCACCAACGGTGTGGCCACTGTTCCTCAGTGTTCAGTGCGTGTGGAGTACAACCGCAAATCTTTTCAACCGTTTTATCAGGTCATCTTCATCACCATTTGGACGGTGTCAATAATGTTGCTCAGTGGTTAGTGCGTGCGGCGTACAACCCCAAATCTTCTGCAACATTTTCTGCAAATTTTCTGGAACTTTTTTTCTGGGCATCTTTAGCACCAACGGTGTGGCCACTGTTGCTCAGTGTTCAGTGCGTGTGGAGTACAACCCCAAATCTTTTGCAGCCGTTTTTTTAGGACATCTTCGTCACCAATTGGACGGTATCAATAATGTTGCTCAGTGGTTAGTGCGTGCGGATTACAACGCCAAATCTTCTGCAACCTTTTCTGCAAATTTTCTGGAACATTTTTTCTGGACATCTTTAGCACGAACGGTGTGGCCACTGTTGTTCAGTGTTCAGTGCGTGTGGAGTACAACCCCAAATCTTTTGCAACCGTTTTTTTATTACATCTTCATCACCAATTGGACGGTGTCAATAATGTTCCTCAGTGGTTAGTGTGTGCGGCGTACAATCCCAAATCTTCTGCAACATTTTCTGCAAATTTTCTGGAACATTTTTTCTGGACATCTTTAGCACCAACGGTGTGGCCACTGTTGTTCAGTGTTCAGTGCGTGTGGAGTACAACCCCAAATCTTTTGCAACCGTTTTTTTAGGACATCTTCATCACCAATTGGACGGCGTCAATAATGTTGCTCAGTGGTTAGTGCGTGCGGGTTACAACGCCAAATATTCTGCAACTTTTTCTGCAAATTTTCTGGAACATTTTTTCTGGACATCTTTAGCACCAACGGTGTGGCCACTGTTCCTCAGTGTTCAGTGCGTGTGGAGTACAACCCCAAATCTTTTGCAACCGTTTTATCAGGTCATCTTCATCACCATTTGGACGGTGTCAATAATGTTGCTCAGTGGTTAGTGCGTGCGGCGTACAACCCCAAATCTTCTGCAACATTTTCTGCAAATTTTCTGGAACATTTTTTCTGGACATCTTTAGCACCAACATTGTGGCCACTGTTGCTCAGTGGTCAGTGCGTGTGGAGTACAAACCCAAATCTTTTGCAGCCGTTTTTTTAGGACATCTTCATCACAAATTGGACGGTGTCAATAATGTTGCTCAGTGGTTAGTGCGTGCGGATTACAACGCCAAATCTTCTGCAACCTTTTCTGCAAATTTTCTGGAACATTTTTTCTGGACATCTTTAGCACCAACATTGTGGCCACTGTTGCTCAGTGGTCAGTGCGTGTGGAGTACAAACCCAAATCTTTTGCAGCCGTTTTTTTAGGACATCTTCATCACAAATTGGACGGTGTCAATAATGTTGCTCAGTGGTTAGTGCGTGCGGATTACAACCCCAAATATTCTGCAACCTTTTCTGAAAATTTTCTGGATCATTTTTCTGGACATCTTTAGCACCAACGATGTGGCCACTGTTGTTCAGTGTTCAGTGCGTGTGGAGTACAGCCCCAAATCTTTTGCAACCGTTTTATCAGGACATCTTCATCACCAATTGGACGGTGTCAATAATGTTGCTCAGTGGTTAGTGCGTGCGGATTACAACGCCAAATCTTCTGCAACCTTTTCTGCAAATTTTCTGGAACATTTTTTCTGGACATCTTTAGCACCAACGGTGTGGCCACTGTTGCTCAGTGTTCAGTGCGTGTGGAGTACAACCCCAAATCTTTTGCAGCCGTTTTTTTAGGACATCTTCGTCACCAATTGGACGGTATCAATAATGTTGCTCAGTGGTTAGTGCGTGCGGATTACAACGCCAAATCTTCTGCAACCTTTTCTGCAAATTTTCTGGAACATTTTTTCTGGACATCTTTAGCACCAACGGTGTGGCCACTGTTGTTCAGTGTTCAGTGCGTGTGGAGTACAACCCCAAATCTTTTGCAACCGTTTTTTTATTACATCTTCATCACCAATTGGACGGTGTCAATAATGTTGCTCAGTGGTTAGTGCGTGCGGCGTACAATCCCAAATCTTCTGCAACCTTTTCTGCAAATTTTCTGGAACATTTTTCTGGACATCTTTAGCACCAACGGTGTGGCCACTGTTGCTCAGTGTTCAGTGCGTGTGGAGTACAACCCCAAATCTTTTGCAACCGTTTTTTTAGGACATCTTCATCACCAATTGGACGGCGTCAATAATGTTGCTCAGTGGTTAGTGCGTGCGGGTTACAACGCCAAATATTCTGCAACTTTTTCTGCAAATTTTCTGGAACATTTTTTCTGGACATCTTTAGCACCAACGGTGTGGCCACTGTTCCTCAGTGTTCAGTGCGTGTGGAGTACAACCCCAAATCTTTTGCAACCGTTTTATGAGGTCATCTTCATCACCATTTGGACGGTGTCAATAATGTTGCTCAGTGGTTAGTGCGTGCGGCGTACAACCCCAAATCTTCTGCAACATTTTCTGCAAATTTTCTGGAACATTTTTTCTGGACATCTTTAGCACCAACGGTGTGGCCACTGTTGCTCAGTGTTCAGTGCGTGTGGAGTACAACCCCAAATCTTTTGCAGCCGTTTTTTTAGGACATCTTCATCACCAATTGGATGGTATCAATAATGTTGCTCAGTGGTTAGTGCGTGCGGATTACAACCCCAAATCTTCTGCAACCTTTTCTGCAAATTTTCTGGAACATTTTTCTGGACATCTTTAGCACCAACGGTGTGGCCACTGTTGCTCAGTGTTCAGTGCGTGTGGAGTACAGCCCCAAAGCTTTTGCAACCGTTTTATCAGGACATCTTCATCACCAATTGGACGGTGTCAATAGTGTTGCTCAGTGGTTAGTACGTGCGGGGTACAACGCCAAATCTTCTGCAACCTTTTCTGCAAATTTTCTGGAACATTTTTTCTGTACATCTTTAGCACCAACGGTGGCCACTGTTGCTCAGTGTTCAGTGCGTGTGGAGTACAACCCCAAATCTTTTGCAACCGTTTTATCAGGACATCTTCATCACCAATTGGACGGTGTCAATAATGTTGCTCAGTGGTTAGTGCGTGCGGAGTACAACCCCAAATCTTCTGCAACCTTTTCTGCAAATTTTCTGGAACATTTTTTCTGGACATCTTTAGCACCAACGGTGTGGCCACTGTTGCTCAGTGTTCAGTGTGTGTGGAGTACAGCCCCAAATCTTTTGCAACCGTTTTATCAGGACATCTTCATCACCAATTGGACGGTGTCAATAATGTTGCTCAGTGGTTAGTGCGTGCGGGGTACAACGCCAAATCTTCTGCAACCTTTTCTGCAAATTTTCTGGAACATTTTTTCTGGACATCTTTAGCACCAACGGTGTGGCCACTGTTGTTCAGTGTTCAGTGCGTGTGGAGTACAACCCCAAATCTTTTGCAGCCGTTTTTTTAGGACATCTTCGTCACCAATTGGACGGTGTCAATAATGTTGCTCAGTGGTTAGTGCGTGCGGCGTACAACCACAAATCTTTTGCAACCGTTTTATCAGGACATCTTCATCACCAATTGGACGGTGTCAATAATGTTGCTCAGTGGTTAGTGCGTGCAGGTTACAACGCCAAATCTTCTGCAACCTTTTCTGCAAATTTTATGGAATATTTTTTCTGGACATCTTTAGCACCAACCGTGTGGCCACTGTTCCTCAGTGTTCAGTGCGTGTGGAGTACAACCCCAAATCTTTTGCAACCGTTTTTTTAGGACATCTTCATCACCAATTGGATGGTGTGGCCACTGTTGCTCAGTGGTTAGTGCGTGCGGCGTACAACCCCAAATCTTTTGCAAACGTTTTTTCAGGACATCTTTACCACCAATTGGATGGTGTGGCCACTGTTGCTCAGTGGTCAGTGCGTGCGGCGAACAACCCCAAATCTTCTGCGACCTTTTCTGCAAATTTTCTGTAAAATTTTTTCTGGACATCTTTAGCACCAACGGTGTGGCCATTGTTGCTCTGTGGTCAGTGCGTGTTGGGTATAACATCAAATCCTTTGCAACCATTTTTTCAGGACATCTTCATCACCAATTGGACGGTGTGGCTAATGTTGCTCAGTGGTCAGTTCATGCGGCATACAACCCCAAATCTTCTGCAAACTTTTCTGCAAATTTTGTGGAACATTTTTTCTGTTCAGTGCGTGTGGAGTACAACCCCAAATCTTCTGCAACCTTTTCTGCAAATTTTCTGGAACATTTTTTCTGGACATCTTTAGCACCAACGGTGGCCACTGTTGCTCAGTGTTCAGTGCGTGTGGAGTACAAACCCAAATCTTTTGCAACAGTTTTATCAGGACATCTTCATCACCAATTGGACGGTGTCAATAATGTTGCTCAGTGGTTAGTGCGTGCGGCGTACAACCCCAAATCTTCTGCAACCTTTTCTGCAAATTTTCTGGAACATTTTTTCTGGACATCTTTAGCACCAACGGTGTGGCCACTGTTGCTTAGTGTTCAGTGTGTGTGGAGTACAGCCCCAAATCTTTTGCAACCGTTTTATCAGGACATCTTCATCACCAATTGGACGGTGTCAATAATGTTGCTCAGTGGTTAGTGCGTGCGGGGTACAACGCCAAATCTTCTGCAACCTTTTCTGCAAATTTTCTGGAACATTTTTTCTGGACATCTTTAGCACCAACGGTGTGGCCACTGTTATTCAGTGTTCAGTGCGTGTGGAGTACAACCAGAAATCTTTTGCAGCCGTTTTTTTTAGGACATCTTCGTCACCAATTGGACGGTGTCAATAATGTTGCTCAGTGGTTAGTGCGTGCGGCGTACAACCCCAAATCTTTTGCAACCGTTTTATCAGGACATCTTCATCACCAATTGGACGGTGTCAATAATGTTGCTCAGTGGTTAGTGCGTGCGGGTTACAACGCCAAATCTTCTGCAAATTTTCTGGAATATTCTTTCTGGACATCTTTAGCACCAACCGTGTGGCCACTGTTCCTCAGTGTTCAGTGCGTGTGGAGTACAACCCCAAATCTTTTGCAACCGTTTTTTTAGGACATCTTCATCACCAATTGGATGGTGTGGCCACTGTTGCGCAGTGGTTAGTGCGTACGGCGTACAACCCCAAATTTTTTGCAAACGTTTTTTCAGGACATCTTTACCACCAATTGGATGGTGTGGCCACTGTTGCTCAGTGGTCAGTGCGTGCGGCGAACAACCCCAAATCTTCTGCGACCTTTTCTGCAAATTTTCTGTAAAATTTTTTCTGTTCAGTGCGTGTGGAGTACAACCCCAAATCTTTTGCAACCGTTTTTTCAGGTCATCTTCATCACCAATTGGACGGCGTGGCTAATGTTGCTCAGTGGTCAGTTCGTGCGGTATACAACCCCAAATCTTCTGCAATCTTTTCTGCAAATTTTGTGGAACATTTTTTCTGTTCAGTGCGTGTGGAGTACAACCCCAAATCTTTTGCAACCGTTTTTTCAGGACATCTTCATCACCAATTGGACGGCGTGGCTAATGTTGCTCAGTGGTTAGTGCGTGCGGCGTACAACCCCAAATATTCTGCAACCTTTTCTGCAAATTTTGAGGAAAATTTTTTCTGGGCATCTTTAGCACCAACGGTGTGGCCACTGTTGCTCAGTGTTCAGTGCGTGTGGAGTACAACCCCAAATCTTTTGCAACCTTTTTTTCAGGACATCTTCATCACTAATTGGACGGTGTCGCTAATGTTGCTCAGTGGTTAGTGCGTGCGACGTACAACCCCAAATATTCTGCAACCTTTTCTGCAAATTTTGAGGAACATTTTTTCTGAATATCTTTAGCATCAACGGTGTGGCCACTATTGCTCAGTGTTCAGTGCGTGTGTAGTACAACCCCAAATCTTTTGCAACCGTTTTTTCAGGACATCTTCATCACCAATTGGACGGTGTGGCTAATGTTGCTCAGTGGTTAGTGCGTGCGGCGTACAACCCCAAATATTCTGCAACCTTTTCTGCAAATTTTGAGGAAAATTTTTTCTGGGCATCTTTAGCATCAACGGTGTGGCCACTATTGCTCAGTGTTCAGTGCGTGTGTAGTACAACCCCAAATCTTTTGCAACCGTTTTTTCAGGACATCTTCATCACTAATTGGACGGTGTGGCTAATGTTGCTCAGTGGTTAGTGCGTGCGGCGTACAACCCCAAATATTCTGCAACCTTTTCTGCAAATTTTGAGGAAAATTTTTTCTGGACATCTTTAGCATCAACGGTGTAGCCACTATTGCTCAGTGTTCAGTGCGTGTGTAGTACAACCCCAAATCTTTTGCAACCGTTTTTTCAGGACATCTTCATCACCAATTGGACGGTGTGGCTACTGTTGCTCAGTGACTAGTGCGTGCGGTGTACAACCCCAAATATTCTGCAACCTTTTCTGCAAATTTTGTGGAACATTTTTTCTGAATATCTTTAGCATCAACGGTGTGGCCACTATTGCTCAGTGTTCAGTGCGTGTGTAGTACAACCCCAAATCTTTTGCAACCGTTTTTTCAGGACATCTTCATCACCAATTGGACGGTGTGGCTAATGTTGCTCAGTGGTTAGTGCGTGCGGCGTACAACCCCAAATATTCTGCAACCTTTTCTGCAAATTTTGAGGAAAATTTTTTCTGGACATCTTTAGCATCAACGGTGTGGCCACTATTGCTCAGTGTTCAGTGCGTGTGTAGTACAACCCCAAATCTTTTGCAACCGTTTTTTCAGGACATCTTCATCACCAATTGGACGGTGTGGCTAATGTTGCTCAGTGGTTAGTGCGTGCGGCGTACAACCCCAAATATTCTGCAACCTTTTCTGCAAATTTTGAGGAAAATTTTTTCTGGGCATCTTTAGCATCAACTGTGTGGCGACTATTGCTCAGTGTTCAGTGCGTGTGTAGTACAACATCAAATCCTTTGCAATCTTTTTTTCAGGACATCTTCATCACCAATTGGACGGTGTGGCTAATGTTGCTCAGTGGTAAGTTCGTGCGGCATACAACCCCAAATCTTCTGCAAACTTTTCTGCAAATTTTGTGGAACATTTTTTCTGTTCAGTGCGTGTGGAGTACAACCCCAAATCTTTTGCAACCGTTTTTTCAGGACATCTTCATCACCAATTGGACGGTGTGGCTAATGTTGCTCAGTGGTTAGTGCGTGCGGCGTACAACCCCAAATATTCTGCAACCTTTTCTGCAAATTTTGAGGAAAATTTTTTCTTTGCATCTTTAGCACCAACGGTGTGGCCACTGTTGCTCAGTGTTCAGTGCGTGTGGAGTACAACCCCAAATCTTTTGCAAACTTTTTTTCAGGACATCTTCATCACTAATTGGACGGTGTGGCTAATGTTGCTCAGTGGTTAGTGCGTGCGGCGTACAACCCCAAATATTCTGCAACCTTTTCTGCAAATTTTGAGGAAAATTTTTTCTGGGCATCTTTAGCATCAACGGTGTGGCCCCTATTGCTCAGTGTTCAGTGCGTGTGGAGTACAACCCCAAATCTTTTGCAACCTTTTTTTCAGGACATCTTCATCACTAATTGGACGGTGTGGAAAATGTTGCTCAGTGGTTAGTGCGTGCGGCGTACAACCCCAAATATTCTGCAACCATTTCTGCAAATTTTGTGGAACATTTTTTCTGAATATCTTTAGCATCAACGGTGTGGCCACTATTGCTCAGTGTTCAGTGCGTGTGTAGTACAACCCCAAATCTTTTGCAACCGTTTTTTCAGGACATCTTCATCACCAATTGGACGGTGTGGCTAATGTTGCTCAGTGGTTAGTGCGTGCGGCGTACAACCCCAAATATTCTGCAACCTTTTCTGCAAATTTTGAGGAAAATTTTTTCTGGGCATCTTTAGCATCAACGGTGTGGCCACTATTGCTCAGTGTTCAGTGCGTGTGTAGTACAACCCCAAATCTTTTGCAACCGTTTTTTCAGGACATCTTCATCACCAATTGGATGGTGTGGCTACTGTTGCTCAGTGACTAGTGCGTGCGGCGTACAACCCCAAATATTCTGCAACCTTTTCTGCAAATTTTGTGGAACATTTTTTCTGAACATCTTTAGCATCAACGGTGTGGCCACTATTGCTCAGTGTTCAGTGCGTGTGTTGTACAACCCCAAATCTTTTACAACCGTTTTTTAGGACATTTTCATCACCAATTGGACGGTGTGGCTAATGTTGCTCAGTGGTCAGTGCGTGCGGCGTACCACCCCAAATCTTCTGCAACCTTTTCTGCAAATTTTGTGGAATATTTTTTCTGGACATCTTTAGCACCAACGGTGTGGGCATTGTTGCTCTGTGGTCAGTGCGTGTGGCGTACAACCCCAATTCTTTTGCAACAGTTTTTTCAGGACATCTTCATCACCAATTGGACGGTGTGGCTAATGTTGCTCAATGGTTAGTGCGTGCGGCGTACAACCCCAAATCTTCTGCAACCTTTTCTGCAAATTTTGTGGAATATTTTTTCTGGACATCTTTAGCACCAACGGTGTGGGCATTGTTGCTCTGTGGTTAGTGCGTGCGGCGTACAACCCCAAATATTCTGCAACCATTTCTGCAAATTTTGTGGAACATTTTTTCTGAATATCTTTAGCATCAACGGTGTGGCCACTATTGCTCAGTGTTCAGTGCGTGTGTAGTACAACCCCAAATCTTTTGCAACCGTTTTTTCAGGACATCTTCATCACCAATTGGACGGTGTGGCTAATGTTGCTCAGTGGTTAGTGCGTGCGGCGTACAACCCCAAATATTCTGCAACCTTTTCTGCAAATTTTGAGGAAAATTTTTTCTGGGCATCTTTAGCATCAACGGTGTGGCCACTATTGCTCAGTGTTCAGTGCGTGTGTAGTACAACCCCAAATCTTTTGCAACCGTTTTTTCAGGACATCTTCATCACCAATTGGACGGTGTGGCTACTGTTGCTCAGTGACTAGTGCGTGCGGCGTACAACCCCAAATATTCTGCAACCTTTTCTGCAAATTTTGAGGAAAATTTTTTCTGGACATCTTTAGCATCAACGGTGTGGCCACTATTGCTCAGTGTTCAGTGCGTGTGTAGTACAACCCCAAATCTTTTGCAACCGTTTTTTCAGGACATCTTCATCACCAATTGGACGGTGTGGCTAATGTTGCTCAGTGGTTAGTGCGTGCGGCGTACAACCCCAAATATTCTGCAACCTTTTCTGCAAATTTTGAGGAAAATTTTTTCTGGGCATCTTTAGCATCAACGGTGTGGCCACTATTGCTCAGTGTTCAGTGCGTGTGGAGTACAACCCCAAATCTTTTGCAACCTTTTTTTCAGGACATCTTCATCACTAATTGGACGGTGTGGCTAATGTTGCTCAGTGGTCAGTGCGTGCGGCGTACAACCCCAAATATTCTGCAACCTTTTCTGCAAATTTTGAGGAAAATTTTTTCTGGGCATCTTTAGCACCAACGGTGTGGCCACTTTTGCTCAGTGTTCAGTGCGTGTGGAGTACAACCCCAAATCTTTTGCAATCGTTTTTTCAGGGCCTCTTTACCATCAATTGGATGGTGTGGAGACTGTTCCTCAGTGTTCAGTTTGTGAGGAGTACAACTCCACATCCTTTTTTTCAGGAGATCTTTTAGCATCAATTGGATGGTGTGGCTGCTGGTGCTCGGTGGTCAGTGCGTGCGGCGTACAACCTCAAATCTTCTGCGACCTTTTCTGCAAATTTTGTGCAACATTTTTTCTGGACATCTTTAGCACCAACGGTGTGGGCATTGTTGCTCTGAGGTCAGTGCATGTGGGGTACAACCCCAAACCTTTTGCAACATTTTTTTCAGGACATCTTCATCACCAATTGGACGGTGTGGCTACTGTTGCTCAGTGACTAGTGCGTGCGGTGTACAACCCCAAATATTCTGCAACCTTTTCTGCAAATTTTGTGGAACATTTTTTCTGAATATCTTTAGCATCAACGGTGTGGCCACTATTGCTCAGTGTTCAGTGCGTGTGTAGTACAACCCCAAATCTTTTGCAACCGTTTTTTCAGGACATCTTCATCACCAATTGGACGGTGTGGCTAATGTTGCTCAGTGGTTAGTGCGTGCGGCGTACAACCCCAAATCTTCTGCAACCTTTTCTGCAAATTTTGAGGAACATTTTTTCTGGACATCTTTAGCATCAACGGTGTGGCCACTATTGCTCAGTGTTCAGTGCGTGTGTAGTACAACCCCAAATCTTTTGCAACCGTTTTTTCAGGACATCTTCATCACCAATTGGACGGTGTGGCTAATGTTGCTCAGTGGTTAGTGCGTGCGGCGTACAACCCCAAATATTCTGCAACCTTTTCTGCAAATTTTGAGGAAAATTTTTTCTGGGCATCTTTAGCATCAACGGTGTGGCCACTATTGCTCAGTGTTCAGTGCGTGTGTAGTACAACATCAAATCCTTTGCAATCTTTTTTCAGGACATCTTCATCACCAATTGGACGGTGTGGCTAATGTTGCTCAGTGGTAAGTTCGTGCGGCATACAACCCCAAATCTTCTGCAAACTTTTCTGCAAATTTTGTGGAACATTTTTTCTGTTCAGTGCGTGTGGAGTACAACCCCAAATCTTTTGCAACCGTTTTTTCAGGACATCTTCATCACCAATTGGACGGTGTGGCTAATGTTGCTCAGTGGTTAGTGCGTGCGGCGTACAACCCCAAATATTCTGCAACCTTTTCTGCAAATTTTGAGGAAAATTTTTTCTTTGCATCTTTAGCACCAACGGTGTGGCCACAGTTGCTCAGTGTTCAGTGCGTGTGGAGTACAACCCCAAATCTTTTGCAACCTTTTTTTCAGGACATCTTCATCACTAATTGGACGGTGTGGCTAATGTTGCTCAGTGGTTATTGCGTGCGGCGTACAACCCCAAATATTCTGCAACCTTTTCTGCAAATTTTGAGGAAAATTTTTTCTGGGCATCTTTAGCATCAACGGTGTGGCCACTATTGCTCAGTGTTCAGTGCGTGTGGAGTACAACCCCAAATCTTTTGCAACCTTTTTTTCAGGACATCTTCATCACTAATTGGACGGTGTGGCTAATGTTGCTCAGTGGTCAGTGCGTGCGGCGTACAACCCCAAATATTCTGCAACCTTTTCTGCAAATTTTGAGGAAAATTTTTTCTGGGCATCTTTAGCACCAACGGTGTGGCCACTTTTGCTCAGTGTTCAGTGCGTGTGGAGTACAACCCCAAATCTTTTGCAACCTTTTTTTCAGGACATCTTCATCACTAATTGGACGGTGTGGAAAATGTTGCTCAGTGGTTAGTGCGTGCGGCGTACAACCCCAAATATTCTGCAACCATTTCTGCAAATTTTGTGGAACATTTTTTCTGAATATCTTTAGCATCAACGGTGTGGCCACTATTGCTCAGTGTTCAGTGCGTGTGTAGTACAACCCCAAATCTTTTGCAACCGTTTTTTCAGGACATCTTCATCACCAATTGGACGGTGTGGCTAATGTTGCTCAGTGGTTAGTGCGTGCGGCGTACAACCCCAAATATTCTGCAACCTTTTCTGCAAATTTTGAGGAAAATTTTTTCTGGGCATCTTTAGCATCAACGGTGTGGCCACTATTGCTCAGTGTTCAGTGCGTGTGTAGTACAACCCCAAATCTTTTGCAACCGTTTTTTCAGGACATCTTCATAACCAATTGGACGGTGTGGCTACTGTTGCTCAGTGACTAGTGCGTGCGGCGTACAACCCCAAATATTCTGCAACCTTTTCTGCAAATTTTGTGGAACATTTTTTCTGAACATCTTTAGCATCAACGGTGTGGCCACTATTGCTCAGTGTTCAGTGCGTGTGTTGTACAACCCCAAATCTTTTACAACCGTTTTTTAGGACATTTTCATCACCAATTGGACGGTGTGGCTAATGTTGCTCAGTGGTCAGTGCGTGCGGCGTACCACCCCAAATCTTCTGCAACCTTTTCTGCAAATTTTGTGGAACATTTTTAGCATCAACGGTGTGGCCAATGTTGCTCAGTGTTCAGTGCGTGTGGGCTACAACCCCAAATCTTTTGCAATCGTTTTTTCAGGGCCTCTTTACCATCAATTGGATGGTGTGGAGACTGTTCCTCAGTGTTCAGTTTGTGAGGAGTACAACTCCACATCCTTTTTTTCAGGAGATCTTTTAGCATCAATTGGATGGTGTGGCTGCTGGTGCTCTGTGGTCAGTGCGTGCGGCGTACAACCCCAATTCTTTTGCAACAGTTTTTTCAGGACATCTTCATCACCAATTGGACGGTGTGGCTAATGTTGCTCAATGGTCAGTGCGTGCGGCGTACAATCCCAAATCTTCTGCGACCTTATCTGCGAATTTTGTAGAACATTTTTTCTGGACATCTTTAGCACCAATGGTGTGGCCACTGTTGCTCAGTGTTAAGTTTGTGAGGCGTACAACTCCAAATCCTTTTTTTCAGTAGATCTTTAAGCATCAATTGAATGGTGTTGCCACTGTTATTATGTGGTCAGTGCGTTCAGCGCACTTCACCAAATTTTCTAAAATTTTTTTTCCTGGAGATCTTTTAGCACCAATTGGACAGTGAGATAATGTTGCTCAGTGGTCAGTACGTGCGGCGTACAACCCCAAATCTTTTGCGAACTTTTCTGCAAATTTTGTGGAACATTTTTAGCATCAACGTTGTGGCCACTGTTGCTCAGTGTTCAGTGCGTGTGGAGTACAACCCCAAATCTTTTGCAACCGTTTTCTCAGACATCTTCATCACCAATTGGACGGTGTGGCTAATGTTGCTCAGTGGTTAGTGCGTGCGGCGTACAACCCCAAATATTTTGCAACCTTTTCTGCAAATTTTGTGGAACATTTTTAGCATCAACGGTGTGGCCAATGTTGCTCAGTGTTCAGTGCGTGTGGGCTACAACCCCAAATCTTTTGCAATCGTTTTTTCAGGGCCTCTTTACCATCAATTGGATGGTGTGGAGACTGTTCCTCAGTGTTCAGTTTGTGAGGAGTACAACTCCACATCCTTTTTTTCAGGAGATCTTTTAGCATCAATTGGATGGTGTGGCTGCTGGTGCTCTGTGGTCAGTGCGTGCGGCGTACAACCTCAAATCTTCTGCGACCTTTTCTGCAAATTTTGTGGAACATTTTTTCTGGACATCTTTAGCACCAACGGTGTGGGCATTGTTGCTCTGAGGTCAGTGCATGTGGGGTACAACCCCAAACCTTTTGCTAAATTTTTTTCAGGACATCTTCATCACCAATTGGACGGTGTGGCTAATGTTGCTCAGTGGTAAGTGCGTGCGGCGCACAACCCCAAATCTTCTGCGACCTTATCTGCGAATTTTGTAGAACATTTTTTCTGGACATCTTTAGCACCAATGGTGTGGCCACTGTTGCTCAGTGTTAAGTTTGTGAGGCGTACAACTCCAAATCCTTTTTTTCAGTAGATCTTTAAGCATCAATTGAATGGTGTTGCCACTGTTATTATGTGGTCAGTGCGTTCAGCGCACTTCACCAAATTTTCTAAAATTTTTTTTCCTGGAGATCTTTTAGCACCAATTGGACAGTGAGATAATGTTGCTCAGTGGTCAGTACGTGCGGCGTACAACCCCAAATCTTTTGCAAACTTTTCTGCAAATTTTGTGGAACATTTTTAGCATCAAAGTTGTGGCCACTGTTGCTCAGTGTTCAGTGCGTGTGGAGTACAACCCCAAATCTTTTGCAACCGTTTTCTCAGACATCTTCATCACCAATTGGACGGTGTGGCTAATGTTGCTCAGTGGTTAGTGCGTGCGGCGTACAACCCCAAATATTTTGCAACCTTTTCTGCAAATTTTGTGGAACATTTTTAGCATCAACGGTGTGGCCAATGTTGCTCAGTGTTCAGTGCGTGTGGGCTACAACCCCAAATCTTTTGCAATCGTTTTTTCAGGGCCTCTTTACTATCAATTGGATGGTGTGGAGACTGTTCCTCAGTGTTCAGTTTGTGAGGAGTACAACTCCACATCCTTTTTTTCAGGAGATCTTTTAGCATCAATTGGATGGTGTGGCTGCTGGTGCTCGGTGGTCAGTGCGTGCGGCGTACAACCTCAAATCTTCTGCGACCTTTTCTGCAAATTTTGTGGAACATTTTTTCTGGACATCTTTAGCACCAACGGTGTGGGCATTGTTGCTCTGAGGTCAGTGCATGTGGGTTACAACCCCAAACCTTTTGCAACATTTTTTTCAGGACATCTTCATCACCAATTGGACGGTGTGGCTAATGTTGCTCAGTGGTTAGTGCGTGCGGCGCACAACCCCAAATATTTTGCAACCTTTTCTGCAAATTTTGTGGAACATTTTTTCTGGACATCTTTCGCACCAACGGTGTTTTCACTGTTGCTCAGTGTTCAGTGCGTGTGGGGTACAACCCCAAGTCTTTTGCAACCGTTTTCTCAGGACATCCTTACGACCAATTCGACGGTGTAACCACTGTTGCTCAGTGGTTAGTGCGTGTGGGGTACAATCCCAAATCTTCTGCGACCTTATCTGCGAATTTTGTAGAACATTTTTTCTGGACATCTTTAGCACCAATGGTGTGGCCACTGTTGCTCAGTGTTAAGTTTGTGAGGCGTACAACTCCAAATCCTTTTTTTCAGTAGATCTTTAAGCATCAATTGAATGGTGTTGCCACTGTTATTCTGTGGTCAGTGCGTTCGTCGCACTTCACCAAATTTTCTAAAATTTTTTTTTCCGGAGGTCTTTTAGCATCAATCGGATAATGTTGCTCAGTGGTCAGTACGTGCGGCGTACAACCCCAAATCTTCTGCAACCTTTTCTGCAAATTTTGTGGAAAATTTTTTCTGGACATCTTTAGCACCAACGGTGTGGCCATTGTTGCTCTGTGATCAGTGCGTGTGGGGTACAACACCAAATCTTTTGCAACCTTTTTTTCAGGACATCTTCATCACCAATTGGACGGTGTGGCTAATGTTGCTCAGTGGTTAGTGCGTGCGGTGTACAACCCCAAATCTTCTGCAACCTTTTCTGCAAATTTTGTGGAAGATTTTTAGCATCAACGGTGTGGCCACTGTTGCTCAGTGTTCAGTGCGTGTGGGCTACAACCCCAAATCTTTTGCAACCGTTTCTTCAGGGCCTCTTTACCATCAATTGGATGGTGTGGAGACTGTTGCTCAGTGTTCAGTTTGTGAGGAGTACAACTCCACATCCTTTTTTTCAGGAGATCTTTTAGCATCAATTGGATGGTGTGGCTACTGTTGCTCAGTGGTCAGTGCGTGTGGGGTACAACCCCAAATCTTTTGCAACATTTTTTTCAGGACATCTTCATATCCAATTGGACGGTGTGGCTAATGTTACTCAGTGGTTAGTGCGTGCGGCGTACAACCCCAAATCTTCTGCAACCTTTTCTGAAAATTTTGTGGAAAATTTTTTCTGGACATCTTTAGCACCAACGGTGAGGCCATTGTTGCTCTGTGGTTAGTGCGTGCGGCGTACAACCCCAAATATTCTGCAACCTTTTCTGCAAATTTTGTGGAACATTTTTAGCATCAACGGTGTGGCCACTGTTGCTCAGTGTTCAGTGCGTGTGGGCTACAACCCCAAATCTTTTGCAACCGTTTTTTCAGGGCCTCTTTACCATCAATTGGATGGTGTGGAGACTGTTGCTCAGTGTTCAGTTTGTGAGGAGTACAACTCCACATCCTTTTTTTCAGGAGATCTTTTAGCATCAATTGGATGGTGTGGCTACTGTTGCTCAGTGGTCAGTGCGTGTGGGGTACAACCCCAAATCTTTTGCAACATTTTTTTCAGGACATCTTCATATCCAATTGGACGGTGTGGCTAATGTTACTCAGTGGTTAGTGCGTGCGGCGTACAACCCCAAATCTTCTGCAACCTTTTCTGCAAATTTTGTGGAAATTTTTTTCTGGACATCTTTAGCACCAATTGGTTGGTGTGGCCACTGTTGCTCAGTGTTCAGTTTGTGAGGAGTACAACTCCACATCCTTTTTTTCAGGAAATCTTTTAGCATTAATTGGATGGTGTGGATACTGCTGCTCAGTGGCCAGTGCATGTGGGGTACAACCCCAAATCTTTTGCAACCTTTTTTACAGGACATCTTCATCACCAATTGGACAGTGTGGCTAATGTTGCTCAGTGGTTAGTGCGTGCGGCGTACCACCCCAAATCTTCTGCAACCTTTTCTGCAAATTTTGTGGAAATTTTTTTCTGAACATCTTTAGCACCAACGGTGTGGCCACTGTTGCTCAGTGTTCAGTGCGTGTGGGGTACAACCCCAAATCTTTTGCAACCGTTTTTTCAGGGCAACTTCATCACCAATTGGACGGTATGGCCACTGTTGCTCAGTGGTTAGTGCGTGCGGCGTACAACCCCAAATCTTCAGCAACCTTTTCTGCAAATTTTGTGGAAATTTTTTTCTGGACATCTTTAGCACCAACGGTGTAGCCACTGTTGCTCAGTGTTCAGTGCGTGTGGGGTACAACCCCAAATCTTTTGCAACCGTTATTTCATAGCATCTTCATCACCAATTGGACGGTATGGCTAATGTTGCTCAGTGGTTAGTGCGTGCGGCGTACAACCCCAAATATTCTGCAACCTTTTCTGCAAATTTTGTGGAAAATTTTTTCTGGACATCTTTAGCAACAACGGTGTGGCCATTGTTGCTCTGTGGTCAGTGCGTGTAGGGTACAACCCCAAATCTTTTGCAACCTTTTTTCAGGGCATCTTTACCACCAATTGGTTGGTGTGGCCACTGTTGCTCAGTGTTCAGTTTGTGAGGAGTACAACTCCACATCCTTTTTTTCAGGAGATCTTTTAGCATCAATTGGACGGTGTGGTAATGTTGCTCAGTGGTCAGTGCATGCGGCTTACAACCTCAAACCTTCTGCGACCTTTTCTGCAAATTTTGTGGAAAATTTTTTCTGGACATCTTTAGCACCAACGGTGTGGCCACTGTTGCTCAGTGTTCAGTGCGTGTAGGGTACAACCCCAAATCTTTTGCAACCGTTTTTTCAGGACATCTTCATCACCAATTGGACGGTATGGCTACTGTTGCTCAGTGGTTAGTGCGTGCGGCGTACAACCCCAAATCTTCTGCAACCTTTTCTGCAAATTTTGTGGAAATTTTTTTCTGGACATCTTTAGCACAAACAGTGTGGCCACTGTTGCTCAGTGTTCAGTGCGTGTGGGGTACAACCCCAAATCTTTTGCAACCGTTTTTTCATAGTATCTTCATCACCAATTGGACGGTATGGCAAATGTTGCTCAGTGGTTAGTGCGTGCGGCGTACAACCCCAAATATTCTGCAACCTTTTCTGCAAATTTTGTGGAAAATTTTTTCTGGTCATCTTTAGCAACAACGGTGTGGTAATGTTGCTCAGTGGTCAGTGCATGCGACGTACAACCTCAAACCTTCTGCGACCTTTTCTGCAAATTTTGTGGAAAATTTTTTCTGGACATCTTTAGCACCAACGGTGTGGCCACTGTTGCTCAGTGTTCAGTGCGTGTGGGGTACAACCCCAAATCTTTTGCAACCGATTTTTCATAGCATCTTCATCACCAATTGGACGGTATGGCTAGTGTTGCTCAGTGGTTAGTGCGTGCGGCGTACAACCCCAAATCTTTTGCAACTGTTTTTTCAGGACATCCTTACGACCAATTCGACGGTGTGGCCACTGTTGCTCAGTGGTTAGTGCGTGCGGCGTACAACCCCAAATCTTCTGCAACCTTTTCTGCAAATTTTGTGGAAAATTTTTTCTGGCCTTCTTTAGCAACAACGGTGTGGCCACTGTTGCTCAGTGTTCAGTGCGTGTGGGGTACAACCCCAAATCTTTTGCAACCGTTTTTTCATAGCATCTTCGTCACCAATTGGACGGTATGGCTAATGTTGCTCAGTGGTTAGTGCGTGCGGCGTACAACCCCAAATATTCTGCAACCTTTTCTGCAAATTTTGTGGAAAATTTTTTCTGGACATCTTTAGCACCAACGGTGTGGCCACTGTTGCTCAGTGTTCAGTGCGTGTGGGGTACAACCCCAAATCTTTTGCATCCGTTTTTCCAGGACATCTTCACCACCAATTGGTTGGTGTGGCCACTGTTGCTCAGTGTTCAGTGCGTGTGGGGTACAACCCCAAATCTTTTGCAACCGTTTTTTCATAGCATCTTCATCGCCAATTGGACGGTATGGCTAATGTTGCTCAGTGGTTAGTGCGTGCGGCGTACAACCCCAAATATTCTGCAACCTTTTCTGCAAATTTTGTGGAAAATTTTTTCTGGACATCTTTAGCAACAACGGTGTGGCCACTGTTGCTCAGTGTTCAGTGCGTGTGGGGTACAACCCCAAATCTTTTGCAACCTTTTTTTCATAGCATCTTCATCACCAATTGGACGGTATGGCTAATGTTGCTCAGTGGTTAGTGCGTGCGGCGTACAACCCCAAATATTCTGCAACCTTTTCTGCAAATTTTGTATAAAAT
The DNA here is from genome assembly GCA_963583995.1 of Xylota segnis. Lineage (NCBI taxonomy): Eukaryota > Metazoa > Arthropoda > Insecta > Diptera > Syrphidae > Xylota > Xylota segnis. The sequence goes on along the minus strand of OY757236.1, from coordinate 101,160,648 downwards.
TTTTTTTGGACATCTTTAGCAACAACGGTGTGACCACTGTTGCTCAGTGTTCAGTGCGTGTGGGGTACAACCGCAAATCTTTTGCAACCGTTTTTTCATAGTATCTTCATCACCAATTGGACGGTATGGCTAATGTTGCTCAGTGGTTAGTGCGTGCGGCGTACAACCCCAAATATTCTGCAACCTTTTCTGCAAATTTTGTGGAAAATCTTTTCTGGACATCTTTAGCAACAACGGTGTGGCCACTGTTGCTCAGTGTTCAGTGCGTGTGGGGTACAACCCCAAATCTTTTGCAACCGTTTTTTCATAGCATCTTCATCACCAATTGGACGGTATGGCTAATGTTGCTCAGTGGTTAGTGCGTGCGGCGTACAACCCCAAATATTCTGCAACCTTTTCTGCAAATTTTGTGGAAAATTTTTTCTGGACATCTTTAGCAACAACGGTGTGGCCACTGTTGCTCAGTGTTCAGTGCGTGTGGGGTACAACCCCAAATCTTTTGCAACCGTTTTTTCATAGTATCTTCATCACCAATTGGACGATATGGCTAATGTTGCTCAGTGGTTAGTGCGTGCGGCGTACAACCCTAAATATTCTGCAACCTTTTCTGCAAATTTTGTGGAAAATTTTTTCTGGACATCTTTAGCAACAACGGTGTGGCCACTGTTGCTCAGTGTTCAGTGCGTGTGGGGTACAGCCCCAAATCTTTTGCATCCGTTTTTCCAGGACATCTTCACCACCAATTGGATGGTGTGGCCACTGTTGCTCAGTGTTCAGTTTGTGAGGCGTGCAACTAAACATCCTTTTTTTCAGGAGATCTTTTAGCATCAATTGGATGGTGTGATAATGTTGCTCAGTGGTCAGTGCGTGCGGCGTACAACCCCAAATCTTCTGCGACCTTTTCTGCAAATTTTCTGGAACATTTTTTCTGGACATCTTTAGCACCAACGGTGTGGCCACTGTTGCTCAGTGGTCAGTGCGTGTGGTGTACAACCCCAAACCTTTTGCAACCTTTTTTTCAGGACATCTTCATCACCAATTGGACGGTGTGGCTAATGTTGCTCAGTGGTTAGTGCGTGTGGCGCACAACCCCAAATATTCTGCAACCTTTTCTGCAAATTTTGTGGAAAATTTTTTCTGGACATCTTTAGCAACAACGGTGTGGCCATTGTTGCTCTGTGGTCAGTGCGTGTAGGGTACAACCCCAAATCTTTTGCAATCTTTTTTCAGGGCATCTTTACCACCAATTGGTTGGTTTGGCCACTGTTGCTCAGTGTTCAGTTTGTGAGGAGTACAACTCCACATCCTTTTTTTCAGGAGATCTTTTAGCATCAATTGGACGGTGTGGTAATGTTACTCAGTGGTTAGTGCGTGCGGCGTACAACCCCAAATATTCTGCAACCTTTTCTGCAAATTTTGTGGAAAATTTTTTCTGGACATCTTTAGCAACAATGGTGTGGCCACTGTTGCTCAGTGTTCAGTGCGTGTGGGGTACAACCCCAAACCTTTTGCAACCGTTTTTTCATAGCATCTTCATCACCAATTGGACGGTATGGCTAATGTTGCTCAGTGGTTAGTGCGTGCGGCGTACAACCCCAAATATTCTGCAACCTTTTCTGCAAATTTTGTGGAAAATTTTTTCTGGACATCTTTAGCAACAACGGTGTGGCCACTGTTGCTCAGTGTTCAGTGCGTGTGGGGTACAACCCCAAATCTTTTGCATCCGTTTTTCCAGGACATCTTCACCACCAATTGGATGGTGTGGCCACTGTTGCTCAGTGTTCAGTTTGTGAGGCGTGCAACTAAACATCCTTTTTTTCAGTAGATCTTTTAGCATCAATTGGATGGTGTGGCTACTGTTGCTCTGTGGTCAGTGCGTGTGGGTTACAATCCCAAATCTTTTGCAACCGTTTTTTCAGGGCATCTTCATCACCAATTGGACGGTATGGCCACTGTTGCTCAGTGGTTAGTGCGTGAGGAGTACAACTCCACATCCTTTTTTTCAGGAGATCTTTTAGCATCAATTGGACGGTGTGGTAATGTTACTCAGTGGTTAGTGCGTGCGGCGTACAACCCCAAATCTTCTGCAACCTTTTCTGCAAATTTTGTGGAACATTTTTTCTGGACATTTTTAGCACCAACGGTGTGGCCACTGTTGCTCAGTGTTCAGTGCGTGTGAGGTACAACCCCAAATCTTTTGCAACCTGTATTTCTGGACATCTTCATCACCAATTGAACGGTGTGGCAAACGTTGCTCAGTGGTAAGTGCGTGCAGCGTACAACCCCAAATCTTCTGCAACCTTTTCTGCAAATTTTGTGGAACATTGTTTCTGGACATCTTTAGCACCAACGGTGTGGTCACTGTTGCTCAGTGCTCAGTGCGTATGGGGTACAACTCCAAATCTTTTGCAACCGTTATTTCAAGACATCCTTACCACCAATTCGACGGTGTGGCCACTGTTGCTCAGTGTTCAGTTTGTGAGGCATACAATTCCAAATCCTTTTTTTCAGTAGATCTTTTAGCATCAATTGGATGGTGTGGCTACTGTTGCTCAGTGGTCAGTGCGGGCGGCGTACAACCTCAAACCTTCTGCGACCTTTTCTGCAAATTTTGTGGAAAATTTTTTCTGGACATCTTTAGCACCAACGGTGTGGCCACTGTTGCTCAGTGTTCAGTGCGTGTAGGGTACAACCCCAAATCTTTTGCAACCGTTTTTTCAGGGCATCTTCATCACCAATTGGACGGTATGGCCACTGTTGCTCATTGGTTAGTGCGTGCGGCGTACAACCCCAAATCTTCTGCAACCTTTTCTGCAAATTTTGTGGAAATTTTTTTCTGGACATCTTTAGCACCAACGGTGTGGCCATTGTTGCTCAGTGTTCAGTGCGTGTGGGGTACAACCCCAAATCTTTTGCAACCGTTTTTTCATAGTATCTTCATCACCAATTGGACGGTATGGCTAATGTTGCTCAGTGGTTAGTGCGTGCGGCGTACAACCCCAAATATTCTGCAACCTTTTCTGCAAATTTTGTTAAAAATTTTTTCTGGACATCTTTAGCAAGAACGGTGTGGCCATTGTTGCTCTGTGGTCAGTGCGTGTGGGGTACAACCCCAAATCTTTTGCAACCTTTTTTCAGGGCATCTTTACCACCAATTGGTTGGTGTGGCCACTGTTGCTCAGTGTTCAGTTTGTGAGGAGTACAACTCCACATCCTTTTTTTCAGGAGATCTTTTAGCATCAATTGGACGGTGTGGTAATGTTGCTCAGTGGTCAGTGCATGCGACGTACAACCTCAAACCTTCTGCGACCTTTTCTGCAAATTTTGTGGAAAATTTTTTGTGGACATCTTTAGCACCAACGGTGTGGCCACTGTTGCTCAGTGTTCAGTGCGTGTGGGGTACAACCCCAAATCTTTTGCAACCGTTTTTTCATAGCATCTTCATCACCAATTGGACGGTATGGCTAATGTTGCTCAGTGGTTAGTGCGTGCGGCGTACAACCCCAAATATTCTGCAACCTTTTCTGCAAATTTTGTAGAAAATTTTTTCTGGACATCTTTAGCAACAACGGTGTGGCCATTGTTGCTCTGTTTTCAGTGCATGTGGGGTACAACCACAAATCTTTTGCAACTGTTTTTTCAGGACATCCTTACGACCAATTCGACGGTGTGGCCACTGTTGCTCAGTGGTTAGTGCGTGCGGCGTACAACCCCAAATATTCTGCAACCTTTTCTGCAAATTTTGTGGAAAATTTTTTCTGGACATCTTTAGCAAGAACGGTGTGGCCATTGTTGCTCTGTGGTCAGTGCGTGTGGGGTACAACCCCAAATCTTTTGCAACCTTTTTTCAGGGCATCTTTACCACCAATTGGTTGGTGTGGCCACTGTTGCTCAGTGTTCAGTTTGTGAGGAGTACAACTCCACATCCTTTTTTTCAGGAGATCTTTTAGCATCAATTGGACGGTGTGGTAATGTTGCTCAGTGGTCAGTGCATGCGACGTACAACCTCAAACCTTCTGCGACCTTTTCTGCAAATTTTGTGGAAAATTTTTTCTGGACATCTTTAGCACCAACGGTGTGGCCACTGTTGCTCAGTGTTCAGTGCGTGTGGGGTACAACCCCAAATCTTTTGCAACCGTTTTTTCATAGCATCTTCATCACCAATTGGACGGTATGGCTAATGTTGCTCAGTGGTTAGTGCGTGCGGCGTACAACCCCAAATATTCTGCAACCTTTTCTGCAAATTTTGTAGAAAATTTTTTCTGGACATCTTTAGCAACAACGGTGTGGCCATTGTTGCTCTGTTTTCAGTGCATGTGGGGTACAACCACAAATCTTTTGCAACTGTTTTTTCAGGACATCCTTACGACCAATTCGACGGTGTGGCCACTGTTGCTCAGTGGTTAGTGCGTGCGGCGTACAACCCCAAATCTTCTGCAACGTTTTCTGCAAATTTTGTGGAAAATTTTTTCTGGACATCTTTAGCAACAACGGTGTGGCCATTGTTGCTCTGTTTTCAGTGCATGTGGGGTACAACCACAAATCTTTTGCAACTGTTTTTTCAGGACATCCTTACGACCAATTCGACGGTGTGGCCACTGTTGCTCAGTGGTTAGTGCGTGCGGCGTACAACCCCAAATATTCTGCAACCTTTTCTGCAAATTTTGTGGAAAATTTTTTCTAGACATCTTTAGCAACAACGGTGTGGCCATTGTTGCTCTGTTTTCAGTGCATGTGGGGTACAACCACAAATCTTTTGCAACTGTTTTTTCAGGACATCCTTACGACCAATTCGACGGTGTGGCCACTGTTGCTCAGTGGTTAGTGCGTGCGGCGTACAATCTTAAATCTTCTGCAACGTTTTCTGCAAATTTTGTGGAAAATTTTTTCTGGACATCTTTAGCACCAACGGTGTGGCCACTGTTGCTCAGTGTTCACTGCGTGTGGGGTACAACCCCAAATCTTTTGCAACCTTTTTTCAGGGCATCTTTACCACCAATTGGTTGGTGTGGCCACTGTTGCTCAGTGTGCAGTTTGTGTGGCGTACAACTCTACATCCTTTTTTTCAGGAGATCTTTTAGCATCAATTGGATTGTGTGGCTACTGTTGCTCAGTGGTCAGTGCGTGCGGCGTACAACCCCAAATATTCTGCAACCTTTTCTGCAAATTTTGTGGAAAATTTTTTCTGGACATCTTTAGCAACAACGGTGTGGCCATTGTTGCTCTGTGGTCAGTGCGTGTGGGGTACAACCCCAAATCTTTTGCAACCTTTTTTCAGGGCATCTTTACCACCAATTGGTTGGTGTGGCCACTGTTGCTCAGTGTTCAGTTTGTGAGGAGTACAACTCCACATCCTTTTTTTCAGGGATCTTTTAGCATCAATTGGACGGTGTGGTAATGTTGCTCAGTGGTCAGTGCATGCGGCGTACAACCTCAAACCTTCTGCGACCTTTTCTGCAAATTTTGTGGAAAATTTTTTCTGGACATCTTTAGCACCAACGGTGTGGCAACTGTTGCTCAGTGTTCAGTGCGTGTAGGGTACAATCCCAAATCTTTTGCAACGGTTTTTTCAGGGCATCTTCATCACCAATTGGACGGTATGGCCACTGTTGCTCAGTGGTTAGTGCGTGAGGAGTACAACTCCACATCCTTTTTTTCAGAAGATCTTTTAGCATCAATTGGACGGTGTGGTAATGTTACTCAGTGGTTAGTGCGTGCGGCGTACAACCCCAAATCTTCTGCAACCTTTTCTGCAAATTTTGTGGAAGATTTTTTCTGGACATCTTGAGCACCAACGGTGAGGCCATTGTTGCTCTGTGGTCAGTGCGTGTAGGGTACAACCCCAAATCTTTTGCAACCTTTTTTCAGGGCATCTTTACCACCAATTGGTTGGTGTGGCCACTGTTGCTCAGTGTTCAGTTTGTGAGGAGTACAACTCCACATCCTTTTTTTCAGGGATCTTTTAGCATCAATTGGACGGTGTGGTAATGTTGCTCAGTGGTCAGTGCATGCGGCGTACAACCTCAAACCTTCTGCGACCTTTTCTGCAAATTTTGTGGAAAATTTTTTCTGGACATCTTTAGCACCAACGGTGTGGCCAATGTTGCTCAGTGTTCAGTGCGTGTAGGGTACAACCCCAAATCTTTTGCAACCGTTTTTTCAGGGCATCTTCATCACCAATTGGACGGTATGGCCACTGTTGCTCATTGGTTAGTGCGTGCGGCGTACAACCCCAAATCTTCTGCAACCTTTTCTGCAAATTTTGTGGAAATTTTTTTCTGGACATCTTTAGCACCAACGGTGTGGCCACTGTTGCTCAGTGTTCAGTGCGTGTGGGGTACAACCCCAAATCTTTTGCAACCGTTTTTTCATAGTATCTTCATCACCAATTGGACGGTATGGCTAATGTTGCTCAGTGGTTAGTGCGTGCGGCGTACAACCCCAAATATTCTGCAACCTTTTCTGCAAATTTTGTGGAAAATTTTTTCTGGACATCTTTAGCAAGAACGGTGTGGCCATTGTTGCTCTGTGGTCAGTGCGTGTAGGGTACAACCCCAAATCTTTTGCAACCTTTTTTCAGGGCATCTTTACCACCAATTGGTTGGTGTGGCCACTGTTGCTCAGTGTTCAGTTTGTGAGGAGTACAACTCCACATCCTTTTTTTCAGGAGATCTTTTAGCATCAATTGGACGGTGTGGTAATGTTGCTCAGTGGTCAGTGCATGCGACGTACAACCTCAAACCTTCTGCGACCTTTTCTGCAAATTTTGTGGAAAATTTTTTCTGGACATCTTTAGCACCAACGGTGTGGCCACTGTTGCTCAGTGTTCAGTGCGTGTGGGGTACAACCCCAAATCTTTTGCAACCGTTTTTTCATAGCATCTTCATCACCAATTGGACGGTATGGCTAATGTTGCTCAGTGGTTAGTGCGTGCGGCGTACAACCCCAAATATTCTGCAACCTTTTCTGCAAATTTTGTGGAAAATTTTTTCTGGACATCTTTAGCAACAACGGTGTGGCCATTGTTGCTCTGTGGTCAGTGCGTGTGGGGTACAACCCCAAATCTTTTGCAACCTTTTTTCAGGGCATCTTTACCACCAATTGGTTGGTGTGGCCACTGTTGCTCAGTGTTCAGTTTGTGAGGAGTACAACTCCACATCCTTTTTTTCAGGGATCTTTTAGCATCAATTGGACGGTGTGGTAATGTTGCTCAGTGGTCAGTGCATGCGGCGTACAACCTCAAACCTTCTGCGACCTTTTCTGCAAATTTTGTGGAAAATTTTTTCTGGACATCTTTAGCACCAACGGTGTGGCAACTGTTGCTCAGTGTTCAGTGCGTGTAGGGTACAATCCCAAATCTTTTGCAACCGTTTTTTCAGGGCATCTTCATCACCAATTGGACGGTATGGCCACTGTTGCTCAGTGGTTAGTGCGTGAGGAGTACAACTCCACATCCTTTTTTTCAGGAGATCTTTTAGCATCAATTGGACGGTGTGGTAATGTTACTCAGTGGTTAGTGCGTGCGGCGTACAACCCCAAATCTTCTGCAACCTTTTCTGCAAATTTTGTGGAAGATTTTTTCTAGACATCTTGAGCACCAACGGTGAGGCCATTGTTGCTCTGTGGTCAGTGCGTGTAGGGTACAACCCCAAATCTTTTGCAACCTTTTTTCAGGGCATCTTTACCACCAATTGGTTGGTGTGGCCACTGTTGCTCAGTGTTCAGTTTGTGAGGAGTACAACTCCACATCCTTTTTTTCAGGGATCTTTTAGCATCAATTGGACGGTGTGGTAATGTTGCTCAGTGGTCAGTGCATGCGGCGTACAACCTCAAACCTTCTGCGACCTTTTCTGCAAATTTTGTGGAAAATTTTTTCTGGACATCTTTAGCACCAACGGTGTGGCCAATGTTGCTCAGTGTTCAGTGCGTGTAGGGTACAACCCCAAATCTTTTGCAACCGTTTTTTCAGGGCATCTTCATCACCAATTGGACGGTATGGCCACTGTTGCTCATTGGTTAGTGCGTGCGGCGTACAACCCCAAATCTTCTGCAACCTTTTCTGCAAATTTTGTGGAAATTTTTTTCTGGACATCTTTAGCACCAACGGTGTGGCCACTGTTGCTCAGTGTTCAGTGCGTGTGGGGTACAACCCCAAATCTTTTGCAACCGTTTTTTCATAGTATCTTCATCACCAATTGGACGGTATGGCTAATGTTGCTCAGTGGTTAGTGCGTGCGGCGTACAACCCCAAATATTCTGCAACCTTTTCTGCAAATTTTGTGGAAAATTTTTTCTGGACATCTTTAGCAAGAACGGTGTGGCCATTGTTGCTCTGTGGTCAGTGCGTGTGGGGTACAACCCCAAATCTTTTGCAACCTTTTTTCAGGGCATCTTTACCACCAATTGGTTGGTGTGGCCACTGTTGCTCAGTGTTCAGTTTGTGAGGAGTACAACTCCACATCCTTTTTTTCAGGAGATCTTTTAGCATCAATTGGACGGTGTGGTAATGTTGCTCAGTGGTCAGTGCATGCGACGTACAACCTCAAACCTTCTGCGACCTTTTCTGCAAATTTTGTGGAAAATTTTTTCTGGACATCTTTAGCACCAACGGTGTGGCCACTGTTGCTCAGTGTTCAGTGCGTGTGGGGTACAACCCCAAATCTTTTGCAACCGTTTTTTCATAGCATCTTCATCACCAATTGGACGGTATGGCTAATGTTGCTCAGTGGTTAGTGCGTGCGGCGTACAACCCCAAATATTCTGCAACCTTTTCTGCAAATTTTGTGGAAAATTTTTTCTGGACATCTTTAGCAACAACGGTGTGGCCATTGTTGCTCTGTGGTCAGTGCGTGTGGGGTACAACCCCAAATCTTTTGCAACCTTTTTTCAGGGCATCTTTACCACCAATTGGTTGGTGTGGCCACTGTTGCTCAGTGTTCAGTTTGTGAGGAGTACAACTCCACATCCTTTTTTTCAGGGATCTTTTAGCATCAATTGGACGGTGTGGTAATGTTGCTCAGTGGTCAGTGCATGCGGCGTACAACCTCAAACCTTCTGCGACCTTTTCTGCAAATTTTGTGGAAAATTTTTTCTGGACATCTTTAGCACCAACGGTGTGGCAACTGTTGCTCAGTGTTCAGTGCGTGTAGGGTACAATCCCAAATCTTTTGCAACCGTTTTTTCAGGGCATCTTCATCACCAATTGGACGGTATGGCCACTGTTGCTCAGTGGTTAGTGCGTGAGGAGTACAACTCCACATCCTTTTTTTCAGGAGATCTTTTAGCATCAATTGGACGGTGTGGTAATGTTACTCAGTGGTTAGTGCGTGCGGCGTACAACCCCAAATCTTCTGCAACCTTTTCTGCAAATTTTGTGGAAGATTTTTTCTGGACATCTTGAGCACCAACGGTGAGGCCATTGTTGCTCTGTGGTCAGTGCGTGTAGGGTACAACCCCAAATCTTTTGCAACCTTTTTTCAGGGCATCTTTACCACCAATTGGTTGGTGTGGCCACTGTTGCTCAGTGTTCAGTTTGTGAGGAGTACAACTCCACATCCTTTTTTTCAGGGATCTTTTAGCATCAATTGGACGGTGTGGTAATGTTGCTCAGTGGTCAGTGCATGCGGCGTACAACCTCAAACCTTCTGCGACCTTTTCTGCAAATTTTGTGGAAAATTTTTTTCTGGACATCTTTAGCACCAACGGTGTGGGCAATGTTGCTCAGTGTTCAGTGCGTGTAGGGTACAACCCCAAATCTTTTGCAACCGTTTTTTCAGGGCATCTTCATCACCAATTGGACGGTATGGCCACTGTTGCTCATTGGTTAGTGCGTGCGGCGTACAACCCCAAATCTTCTGCAACCTTTTCTGCAAATTTTGTGGAAGATTTTTTCTGGACATCTTGAGCACCAACGGTGAGGCCATTGTTGCTCTGTGGTCAGTGCGTGTAGGGTACAACCCCAAATCTTTTGCAACCTTTTTTCAGGGCATCTTTACCACCAATTGGTTGGTGTGGCCACTGTTGCTCAGTGTTCAGTTTGTGAGGAGTACAACTCCACATCCTTTTTTTCAGGGATCTTTTAGCATCAATTGGACGGTGTGGTAATGTTGCTCAGTGGTCAGTGCATGCGGCGTACAACCTCAAACCTTCTGCGACCTTTTCTGCAAATTTTGTGGAAAATTTTTTTCTGGACATCTTTAGCACCAACGGTGTGGCCAATGTTGCTCAGTGTTCAGTGCGTGTGGGGTACAACCCCAAATCTTTTGCAACCGTTTTTTCATAGTATCTTCATCACCAATTGGACGGTATGGCTAATGTTGCTCAGTGGTTAGTGCGTGCGGCGTACAACCCCAAATATTCTGCAACCTTTTCTGCAAATTTTGTGGAAAATTTTTTCTGGACATCTTTAGCAAGAACGGTGTGGCCATTGTTGCTCTGTGGTCAGTGCGTGTGGGGTACAACCCCAAATCTTTTGCAACCTTTTTTCAGGGCATCTTTACCACCAATTGGTTGGTGTGGCCACTGTTGCTCAGTGTTCAGTTTGTGAGGAGTACAACTCCACATCCTTTTTTTCAGGAGATCTTTTAGCATCAATTGGACGGTGTGGTAATGTTGCTCAGTGGTCAGTGCATGCGGCGTACAACCTCAAACCTTCTGCGACCTTTTCTGCAAATTTTGTGGAAGATTTTTTCTGGACATCTTGAGTACCAACGGTGAGGCCATTGTTGCTCTGTGGTCAGTGCGTGTAGGGTACAACCCCAAATCTTTTGCAACCTTTTTTCAGGGCATCTTTACCACCAATTGGTTGGTGTGGCCACTGTTGCTCAGTGTTCAGTTTGTGAGGAGTACAACTCCACATCCTTTTTTTCAGGGATCTTTTAGCATCAATTGGACGGTGTGGTAATGTTGCTCAGTGGTCAGTGCATGCGGCGTACAACCTCAAACCTTCTGCGACCTTTTCTGCAAATTTTGTGGAAAATTTTTTCTGGACATCTTTAGCACCAACGGTGTGGCCAATGTTGCTCAGTGTTCAGTGCGTGTAGGGTACAACCCCAAATCTTTTGCAACCGTTTTTTCAGGGCATCTTCATCACCAATTGGACGGTATGGCCACTGTTGCTCATTGGTTAGTGCGTGCGGCGTACAACCCCAAATCTTCTGCAACCTTTTCTGCAAATTTTGTGGAAATTTTTTTCTGGACATCTTTAGCACCAACGGTGTGGCCACTGTTGCTCAGTGTTCAGTGCGTGTGGGGTACAACCCCAAATCTTTTGCAACCGTTTTTTCATAGTATCTTCATCACCAATTGGACGGTATGGCTAATGTTGCTCAGTGGTTAGTGCGTGCGGCGTACAACCCCAAATATTCTGCAACCTTTTCTGCAAATTTTGTGGAAAATTTTTTCTGGACATCTTTAGCAAGAACGGTGTGGCCATTGTTGCTCTGTGGTCAGTGCGTGTGGGGTACAACCCCAAATCTTTTGCAACCTTTTTTCAGGGCATCTTTACCACCAATTGGTTGGTGTGGCCACTGTTGCTCAGTGTTCAGTTTGTGAGGAGTACAACTCCACATCCTTTTTTTCAGGAGATCTTTTAGCATCAATTGGACGGTGTGGTAATGTTGCTCAGTGGTCAGTGCATGCGACGTACAACCTCAAACCTTCTGCGACCTTTTCTGCAAATTTTGTGGAAAATTTTTTCTGGACATCTTTAGCACCAACGGTGTGGCCACTGTTGCTCAGTGTTCAGTGCGTGTGGGGTACAACCCCAAATCTTTTGCAACCGTTTTTTCATAGCATCTTCATCACCAATTGGACGGTATGGCTAATGTTGCTCAGTGGTTAGTGCGTGCGGCGTACAACCCCAAATATTCTGCAACCTTTTCTGCAAATTTTGTGGAAAATTTTTTCTGGACATCTTTAGCAACAACGGTGTGGCCATTGTTGCTCTGTGGTCAGTGCGTGTGGGGTACAACCCCAAATCTTTTGCAACCTTTTTTCAGGGCATCTTTACCACCAATTGGTTGGTGTGGCCACTGTTGCTCAGTGTTCAGTTTGTGAGGAGTACAACTCCACATCCTTTTTTTCAGGGATCTTCTAGCATCAATTGGACGGTGTGGTAATGTTGCTCAGTGGTCAGTGCATGCGGCGTACAACCTCAAACCTTCTGCGACCTTTTCTGCAAATTTTGTGGAAAATTTTTTCTGGACATCTTTAGCACCAACGGTGTGGCAACTGTTGCTCAGTGTTCAGTGCGTGTAGGGTACAATCCCAAATCTTTTGCAACCGTTTTTTCAGGGCATCTTCATCACCAATTGGACGGTATGGCCACTGTTGCTCAGTGGTTAGTGCGTGAGGAGTACAACTCCACATCCTTTTTTTCAGGAGATCTTTTAGCATCAATTGGACGGTGTGGTAATGTTACTCAGTGGTTAGTGCGTGCGGCGTACAACCCCAAATCTTCTGCAACCTTTTCTGCAAATTTTGTGGAAGATTTTTTCTGGACATCTTGAGCACCAACGGTGAGGCCATTGTTGCTCTGTGGTCAGTGCGTGTAGGGTACAACCCCAAATCTTTTGCAACCTTTTTTCAGGGCATCTTTACCACCAATTGGTTGGTGTGGCCACTGTTGCTCAGTGTTCAGTTTGTGAGGAGTACAACTCCACATCCTTTTTTTCAGGGATCTTTTAGCATCAATTGGACGGTGTGGTAATGTTGCTCAGTGGTCAGTGCATGCGGCGTACAACCTCAAACCTTCTGCGACCTTTTCTGCAAATTTTGTGGAAAATTTTTTCTGGACATCTTTAGCACCAACGGTGTGGCCAATGTTGCTCAGTGTTCAGTGCGTGTAGGGTACAACCCCAAATCTTTTGCAACCGTTTTTTCAGGGCATCTTCATCACCAATTGGACGGTATGGCCACTGTTGCTCATTGGTTAGTGCGTGCGGCGTACAACCCCAAATCTTCTGCAACCTTTTCTGCAAATTTTGTGGAAATTTTTTTCTGGACATCTTTAGCACCAACGGTGTGGCCACTGTTGCTCAGTGTTCAGTGCGTGTGGGGTACAACCCCAAATCTTTTGCAACCGTTTTTTCATAGTATCTTCATCACCAATTGGACGGTATGGCTAATGTTGCTCAGTGGTTAGTGCGTGCGGCGTACAACCCCAAATATTCTGCAACCTTTTCTGCAAATTTTGTGGAAAATTTTTTCTGGACATCTTTAGCAAGAACGGTGTGGCCATTGTTGCTCTGTGGTCAGTGCGTGTGGGGTACAACCCCAAATCTTTTGCAACCTTTTTTCAGGGCATCTTTACCACCAATTGGTTGGTGTGGCCACTGTTGCTCAGTGTTCAGTTTGTGAGGAGTACAACTCCACATCCTTTTTTTCAGGAGATCTTTTAGCATCAATTGGACGGTGTGGTAATGTTGCTCAGTGGTCAGTGCATGCGGCGTACAACCTCAAACCTTCTGCGACCTTTTCTGCAAATTTTGTGGAAAATTTTTTCTGGACATCTTTAGCACCAACGGTGTGGCAACTGTTGCTCAGTGTTCAGTGCGTGTAGGGTACAATCCCAAATCTTTTGCAACCGTTTTTTCAGGGCATCTTCATCACCAATTGGACGGTATGGCCACTGTTGCTCAGTGGTTAGTGCGTGAGGAGTACAACTCCACATCCTTTTTTTCAGGAGATCTTTTAGCATCAATTGGACGGTGTGGTAATGTTACTCAGTGGTTAGTGCGTGCGGCGTACAACCCCAAACCTTCTGCAACCTTTTCTGCAAATTTTGTGGAAGATTTTTTCTGGACATCTTGAGCACCAACGGTGAGGCCATTGTTGCTCTGTGGTCAGTGCGTGTAGGGTACAACCCCAAATCTTTTGCAACCTTTTTTCAGGGCATCTTTACCACCAATTGGTTGGTGTGGCCACTGTTGCTCAGTGTTCAGTTTGTGAGGAGTACAACTCCACATCCTTTTTTTCAGGGATCTTTTAGCATCAATTGGACGGTGTGGTAATGTTACTCAGTGGTTAGTGCGTGCGGCGTACAACCCCAAATCTTCTGCAACCTTTTCTGCAAATTTTGTGGAAATTTTTTTCTGGACATCTTTAGCACCAACGGTGTGGCCACTGTTGCTCAGTGTTCAGTGCGTGTGGGGTACAACCCCAAATCTTTTGCAACCGTTTTTTCATAGTATCTTCATCACCAATTGGACGGTATGGCTAATGTTGCTCAGTGGTTAGTGCGTGCGGCGTACAACCCCAAATATTCTGCAACCTTTTCTGCAAATTTTGTGGAAAATTTTTTCTGGACATCTTTAGCAAGAACGGTGTGGCCATTGTTGCTCTGTGGTCAGTGCGTGTGGGGTACAACCCCAAATCTTTTGCAACCTTTTTTCAGGGCATCTTCACCACCAATTGGTTGGTGTGGCCACTGTTGCTCAGTGTTCAGTTTGTGAGGAGTACAACTCCACATCCTTTTTTTCAGGAGATCTTTTAGCATCAATTGGACGGTGTGGTAATGTTGCTCAGTGGTCAGTGCATGCGACGTACAACCTCAAACCTTCTGCGACCTTTTCTGCAAATTTTGTGGAAAATTTTTTCTGGACATCTTTAGCACCAACGGTGTGGCCACTGTTGCTCAGTGTTCAGTGCGTGTGGGGTACAACCCCAAATCTTTTGCAACCGTTTTTTCATAGCATCTTCATCACCAATTGGACGGTATGGCTAATGTTGCTCAGTGGTTAGTGCGTGCGGCGTACAACCCCAAATATTCTGCAACCTTTTCTGCAAATTTTGTGGAAAATTTTTTCTGGACATCTTTAGCAACAACGGTGTGGCCATTGTTGCTCTGTTTTCAGTGCATGTGGGGTACAACCACAAATCTTTTGCAACTGTTTTTCAGGACATCCTTACGTCCAATTCGACGGTGTGGCCACTGTTGCTCAGTGGTTAGTGCGTGCGGCGTACAACCCCAAATCTTCTGCAACGTTTTCTGCAAATATTGTGGAAAATTTTTTCTGGACATCTTTAGCAACAACGGTGTGGACATTGTTGCTCTGTTTTCAGTGCATGTGGGGTACAACCACAAATCTTTTGCAACTGTTTTTTCAGGACATCCTTACGACCAATTCGACGGTGTGGCTACTGTTGCTCAGTGGTTAGTGCGTGCGGCGTACAACCCCAAATATTCTGCAACCTTTTCTGCAAATTTTGTGGAAAATTTTTTCTGGACATCTTTAGCAACAACGGTGTGGCAATTTTTGCTCTGTTTTCAGTGCATGTGGGGTACAACCACAAATCTTTTGCAACTGTTTTTTCAGGACATCCTTACGACCAATTCGACGGTGTGGCCACTGTTGCTCAGTGGTTAGTGCGTGCGGCGTACAACCCCAAATCTTCTGCAACGTTTTCTGCAAATTTTGTGGAAAATTTTTTCTGGACATCTTTAGCACCAACGGTGTGGCCACTGTTGCTCAGTGTTCAGTGCGTGTGGGGTACAACCCCGAATCTTTTGCAACCTTTTTTCAGGGCATCTTCATCACCAATTGGACGGTATGGCCACTGTTGCTCATTGGTTAGTGCGTGCGGCGTACAACCCCAAATCTTCTGCAACCTTTTCTGCAAATTTTGTGGAAATTTTTTTCTGGACATCTTTAGCACCAACGGTGTGGCCACTGTTGCTCAGTGTTCAGTGCGTGTGGGGTACAACCCCAAATCTTTTGCAACCGTTTTTTCATAGTATCTTCATCACCAATTGGACGGTATGGCTAATGTTGCTCAGTGGTTAGTGCGTGCGGCGTACAACCCCAAATATTCTGCAACCTTTTCTGCAAATTTTGTGGAAAATTTTTTCTGGACATCTTTAGCAAGAACGGTGTGGCCATTGTTGCTCTGTGGTCAGTGCGTGTGGGGTACAACCCCAAATCTTTTGCAACCTTTTTTCAGGGCATCTTTACCACCAATTGGTTGGTGTGGCCACTGTTGCTCAGTGTTCAGTTTGTGAGGAGTACAACTCCACATCCTTTTTTTCAGGAGATCTTTTAGCATCAATTGGACGGTGTGGTAATGTTGCTCAGTGGTCAGTGCATGCGGCGTACAACCTCAAACCTTCTGCGATATTTTCTGCAAATTTTGTGGAAAATTTTTTCTGGACATCTTTAGCACCAACGGTGTGGCAACTGTTGCTCAGTGTTCAGTGCGTGTAGGGTACAATCCCAAATCTTTTGCAACCGTTTTTTCAGGGCATCTTCATCACCAATTGGACGGTATGGCCACTGTTGCTCAGTGGTTAGTGCGTGAGGAGTACAACTCCACATCCTTTTTTTCAGGAGATCTTTTAGCATCAATTGGACGGTGTGGTAATGTTACTCAGTGGTTAGTGCGTGCGGCGTACAACCCCAAATCTTCTGCAACCTTTTCTGCAAATTTTGAGGAAGATTTTTTCTGGACATCTTGAGCACCAACGGTGAGGCCATTGTTGCTCTGTGGTCAGTGCGTGTAGGGTACAACCCCAAATCTTTTGCAACCTTTTTTCAGGGCATCTTTACCACCAATTGGTTGGTGTGGCCACTGTTGCTCAGTGTTCAGTTTGTGAGGAGTACAACTCCACATCCTTTTTTTCAGGGATCTTTTAGCATCAATTGGACGGTGTGGTAATGTTACTCAGTGGTTAGTGCGTGCGGCGTACAACCCCAAATCTTCTGCAACCTTTTCTGCAAATTTTGTGGAAATTTTTTTCTGGACATTTTTAGCACCAACGGTGTGGCCACTGTTGCTCAGTGTTCAGTGCGTGTGGGGTACAACCCCAAATCTTTTGCAACCGTTTTTTCATAGTATCTTCATCACCAATTGGACGGTATGGCTAATGTTGCTCAGTGGTTAGTGCGTGCGGCGTACAACCCCAAATATTCTGCAACCTTTTCTGCAAATTTTGTGGAAAATTTTTTCTGGACATCTTTAGCAAGAACGGTGTGGCCATTGTTGCTCTGTGGTCAGTGCGTGTGGGGTACAACCCCAAATCTTTTGCAACCTTTTTTCAGGGCATCTTCACCACCAATTGGTTGGTGTGGCCACTGTTGCTCAGTGTTCAGTTTGTGAGGAGTACAACTCCACATAATTTTTTTCAGGAGATCTTTTAGCATCAATTGGACGGTGTGGTAATGTTGCTCAGTGGTCAGTGCATGCGACGTACAACCTCAAACCTTCTGCGACCTTTTCTGCAAATTTTGTGGAAATTTTTTTCTGGACATCTTTAGCACCAACGGTGTGGCCACTGTTGCTCAGTGTTCAGTGCGTGTGGGGTACAACCCCAAATCTTTTGCAACCGTTTTTTCATAGCATCTTCATCACCAATTGGACGGTATGGCTAATGTTGCTCAGTGGTTAGTGCATGCGGCGTACAACCCCAAATATTCTGCAACCTTTTCTGCAAATTTTGTGGAAAATTTTTTCTGGACATCTTTAGCAACAACGGTGTGGCCATTGTTGCTCTGTTTTCAGTGCATGTGGGGTACAACCACAAATCTTTTGCAACTGTTTTTCAGGACATCCTTACGTCCAATTCGACGGTGTGGCCACTGTTGCTCAGTGGTTAGTGCGTGCGGCGTACAACCCCAAATCTTCTGCAACGTTTTCTGCAAATATTGTGGAAAATTTTTTCTGGACATCTTTAGCAACAACGGTGTGGCCATTGTTGCTCTGTTTTCAGTGCATGTGGGGTACAACCACAAATCTTTTGCAACTGTTTTTTCAGGACATCCTTACGACCAATTCGACGGTGTGGCCACTGTTGCTCAGTGGTTAGTGCGTGCGGCGTACAACCCCAAATATTCTGCAACCTTTTCTGCAAATTTTGTGGAAAATTTTTTCTGGACATCTTTAGCAACAACGGTGTGGCAATTTTTGCTCTGTTTTCAGTGCATGTGGGGTACAACCACAAATCTTTTGCAACTGTTTTTTCAGGACATCCTTACGACCAATTCGACGGTGTGGCCACTGTTGCTCAGTGGTTAGTGCGTGCGGCGTACAACCCCAAATCTTCTGCAACGTTTTCTGCAAATTTTGTGGAAAATTTTTTCTGGACATCTTTAGCACCAACGGTGTGGCCACTGTTGCTCAGTGTTCAGTGCGTGTGGGGTACAACCCCAAATCTTTTGCAACCTTTTTTCAGGGCATCTTTACCACCAATTGGTTGGTGTGGCCACTGTTGCTCAGTGTGCAGTTTGTGTGGCGTACAACTCTACATCCTTTTTTTCAGGAGATCTTTTAGCATCAATTGGATGGTGTGGCTACTGTTGCTCAGTGGTCAGTGCGTGCGGCGTACAACCCCAAATATTCTGCAACCTTTTCTGCAAATTTTGTGGAAAATTTTTTCTGGACATCTTTAGCAACAACGGTGTGGCCATTGTTGCTCTGTGGTCAGTGCGTGTGGGGTACAACCCCAAATCTTTTGCAACCTTTTTTCAGGGCATCTTTACCACCAATTGGTTGGTGTGGCCACTGTTGCTCAGTGTTCAGTTTGTGAGGAGTACAACTCCACATCCTTTTTTTCAGGGATCTTTTAGCATCAATTGGACGGTGTGGTAATGTTGCTCAGTGGTCAGTGCATGCGACGTACAACCTCAAACCTTCTGCGACCTTTTCTGCAAATTTTGTGGAAAATTTTTTCTGGACATCTTTAGCACCAACGGTGTGGCCACTGTTGCTCAGTGTTCAGTGCGTGTGGGGTACAACCCCAAATCTTTTGCAACCGTTTTTTCATAGCATCTTCATCACCAATTGGACGGTATGGCTAATGTTGCTCAGTGGTTAGTGCGTGCGGCGTACAACCTCAAATATTCTGCAACCTTTTCTGCTAATTTTGTGGAAAATTTTTTCTGGACATCTTTAGCAACAACGGTGTGTCCATTGTTGCTCTGTGGTCAGTGCGTGTAGGGTACAACCCCAAATCTTTTGCAACCTTTTTTCAGGGCATCTTTACCACCAATTGGTTGGTGTGGCCACTGTTGCTCAGTGTGCAGTTTGTGTGGCGTACAACTCTACATCCTTTTTTTCAGGAGATCTTTTAGCATCAATTGGATGGTGTGGCTACTGTTGCTCAGCGGTCAGTGCGTGTGGGGTACAACCCCAAATCTTTTGCAACCGTTTTTTCAGGGCATCTTCATCACCAATTGGAGGGTATGGCCACTGTTGCTCAGTGGTTAGTGCGTGCGGCGTACAACCCCAAATCTTCTGCAACCTTTTCTGCAAATTTTGTGGAAATTTTTTTCTGGACATCTTCAGCACCAACGGTGTGGCCACTGTTGCTCAGTGTTCAGTGCGTGTGGGGTACAACCCCAAATCTTTTGCAACCGTTTTTTCATAGCATCTTCATCACCAATTGGACGGTATGGCTAATGTTGCTCAGTGGTTAGTGCGTGCGGCGTACAACCCCAAATATTCTGCAACCTTTTCTGCAAATTTTGTGGAAAATTTTTTCTGGACATCTTTAGCAACAACGGTGTGGCCATTGTTGCTCTGTTTTCAGTGCGTGTAGGGTACAACCCCAAATCTTTTGCAGCCTTTTTTAAGGGCATCTTTACCACCAATTATTTGGTGTGGCCACTGTTGCTCAGTGTTCAGTTTGTGAGGAGTACAACTCCACATCCTTTTTTTCAGGAGATCTTTTAGCATCAATTGGACGGTGTGGTAATGTTGCTCAGTGGTCAGTGCATGCGGGGTACAACCTCAAACCTTCTGCGACCTTTTCTGCAAATTTTGTGGAAAATTTTTTCTGGACATCTTTAGCACCAACGGTGTGGCCACTGTTGCTCAGTGTTCAGTGCGTGTAGGGTACAACCCCAAATCTTTTGCAACCGTTTTTTCAGGGCATCTTCATCACCAATTGGACGGTATGGCCACTGTTGCTCAGTGGTTAGTGCGTGCGGCGTACAACCCCAAATCTTCTGCAACCTTTTCTGCAAATTTTGTGGAAATTTTTTTCTGGACATCTTCAGCACCAACGGTGTGGCCACTGTTGCTCAGTGTTCAGTGCGTGTGGGGTACAACCCCAAATCTTTTGCAACAGTTTTTTCATAGTATCTTCATCACCAATTGGACGGTATGGCTAATGTTGCTCAGTGGTTAGTGCGTGCGGCGTACAACCCCAAATATTCTGCAAACTTTTCTGCAAATTTTGTGGAAAATTTTTTCTGGTCATCTTTAGCAACAACGGTGTGGCCATTGTTGCTCTGTGATCAGTGCGTGTGGGGTACAACCCCAAATCTTTTGCAACCTTTTTTCAGGGCATCTTTACCACCAATTGGTTGGTGTGGCCACTGTTGCTCAGTGTTCAGTTTGTGAGGAGTACAACTCCACATCCTTTTTTTCAGGAGATCTTTTAGCATCAATTGGACGGTGTGGTAATGTTGCTCAGTGATCAGTGCATGCGACGTACAACCTCAAACCTTCTGCGACCTTTTCTGCAAATTTTGTGGAAAATTTTTTCTGGACATCTTTAGCACCAACGGTGTGGCCACTGTTGCTCAGTGTTCAGTGCGTGTAGGGTACAACCCCAAATCTTTTGCAACCGTTTTTTCAGGGCATCTTCATCACCAATTGGACGGTATGGCCACTGTTGTTCATTGGTTAGTGCGTGTGGGGTACAACCCCAAATCTTTTGCAACCTTTTTTCAGGGCATCTTTACCACCAATTGGTTGGTGTGGCCACTGTTGCTCAGTGTTCAGTTTGTGAGGAGTACAACTCCACATCCTTTTTTTCAGGAGATCTTTTAGCATCAATTGGACGGTGTATTAATGTTGCTCAGTGGTCAGTACATGCGACGTACAACCTCAAGAAAATTTTTTCTGGACATCTTTAGCACCAACGGTGTGGCCACTGTTGCTCAGTGTTCAGTGCGTGTGGGGTACAACCCCAAATCTTTTGCAACCGTTTTTTCATAGCATCTTCATCACCAATTGGACGGTATGGCTAATGTTGCTCAGTGGTTAGTGCGTGCGGCGTACAACCCCAAATATTCTGCAACCTTTTATGCAAATTTTGTGGAAAATTTTTTCTGGACATCTTTAGCAACAACGGTGTGGCCATTGTTGCTCTGTTTTCAGTGCATGTGGGGTACAACCACAAATCTTTTGCAACTGTTTTTTCAGGACATCCTTACGACCAATTCGACGGTGTGGCCACTGTTGCTCAGTGGTTAGTGCGTGCGGAAAACAACCCCAAATCTTCCGCAACGTTTTCTGCAAATTTTGTGGAAAATTTTTTCTGGACATCTTTAGCACCAACGGTGTGGCCACTGTTGCTCAGTGTTCAGTGCGTGTAGGGTACAACCCCAAATCTTTTGCAACCTTTTTTCAGGGCATCTTTACCACCAATTGGTTGGTGTGGCCACTGTTGCTCAGTGTTCAGTTTCTGAGGAGTACAACTCCACATCCTTTTTTTCAGGAGATCTTTTAGCATCAATTGGACGGTGTGGTAATGTTGCTCAGTGGTCAGTGCATGCGACGTACAACCTCAAACCTTCTGCGACCTTTTCTGCAAATTTTGTGGAAAATTTTTTCTGGACATCTTTAGCACCAACGGTGTGGCCACTGTTGCTCAGTGTTCAGTGCGTGTAGGGTACAACCCCAAATCTTTTGCAACCGTTTTTTCAGGGCATCTTCATCACCAATTGGACGGTATGGCCACTGTTGCTCATTGGTTAGTGCGTGCGGCGTACAACCCCAAATCTTCTGCAACCTTTTCTGCAAAT
The DNA here is from genome assembly GCA_963583995.1 of Xylota segnis. Taxonomy (NCBI): domain Eukaryota; kingdom Metazoa; phylum Arthropoda; class Insecta; order Diptera; family Syrphidae; genus Xylota; species Xylota segnis. The sequence goes on along the minus strand of OY757236.1, from coordinate 101,138,902 downwards.
TTTGTGGAAATTTTTTTCTGGACATCTTTAGCAACAACGGTGTGGCCACTGTTGCTCAGTGTTCAGTGCGTGTGGGGTACAACCCCAAATCTTTTGCAACCGTTTTTTCATAGTATCTTCATCACCAATTGGACGGTATGGCTAATGTTGCTCAGTGGTTAGTGCGTGCGGCGTACAACCCCAAATATTCTGCAACCTTTTCTGCAAATTTTGTGGAAAATTTTTTCTGGACATCTTTAGCAAGAACGGTGTGGCCATTGTTGCTCTGTGGTCAGTGCGTGTGGGGTACAACCCCAAATCTTTTGCAACCTTTTTTCAGGGCATCTTTACCACCAATTGGTTGGTGTGGCCACTGTTGCTCAGTGTTCAGTTTGTGAGGAGTACAACTCCACATCCTTTTTTTCAGGAGTTGCTCAGTGGTCAGTGCATGCGACGTACAACCTCAAACCTTCTGCGACCTTTTCTGCAAATTTTGTGGAAAATTTTTTCTGGACATCTTTAGCACCAACGGTGTGGCCACTGTTGCTCAGTGTTCAGTGCGTGTGGGGTACAACCCCAAATCTTTTGCAACCGTTTTTTCATAGCATCTTCATCACCAATTGGACGGTATGGCTAATGTTGCTCAGTGGTTAGTGCGTGCGGCGTACAACCCCAAATATTCTGCAACCTTTTCTGCAAATTTTGTGGAAAATTTTTTCTGGACATCTTTAGCAACAACGGTGTGGCCATTGTTGCTCTGTTTTCAGTGCATGTGGGGTACAACCACAAATCTTTTGCAACTGTTTTTTCAGGACATCCTTACGACCAATTCGACGGTGTGGCCACTGTTGCTCAGTGGTTAGTGCGTGCGGCGTACAACCCCAAATCTTCTGCAACGTTTTCTGCAAATTTTGTGGAAAATTTTTTCTGGACATCTTTAGCAACAACGGTGTGGCCATTGTTGCTCTGTTTTCAGTGCATGTGGGGTACAACCACAAATCTTTTGCAACTGTTTTTTCAGGACATCCTTACGACCAATTCGACGGTGTGGCCACTGTTGCTCAGTGGTTAGTGCGTGCGGCGTACAACCCCAAATATTCTGCAACCTTTTCTGCAAATTTTGTGGAAAATTTTTTCTGGACATCTTTAGCACCAAAGGTGTGGCCACTGTTGCTCAGTGTTCAGTGCGTGTGGGGTACAACCCCAAATCTTTTGCAACCTTTTTTCAGGGCATCTTTACCACCAATTGGTTGGTGTGGCCACTGTTGCTCAGTGTGCAGTTTGTGTGGCGTACAACTCTACATCCATTTTTTCAGGAGATCTTTTAGCATCAATTGGATGGTGTGGCTACTGTTGCTCAGTGGTCAGTGCATGTGGGGTACAACCACAAATCTTTTGCAACTGTTTTTTCAGGACATCCTTACGACCAATTCGACGGTGTGGCCACTGTTGCTCAGTGGTTAGTGCGTGCGGCGTACAACCCCAAATCTTCTGCAACGTTTTCTGCAAATTTTGTGGAAAATTTTTTCTGGACATCTTTAGCAACAACGGTGTGGCCATTGTTGCTCTGTTTTCAGTGCATGTGGGGTACAACCACAAATCTTTTGCAACTGTTTTTTCAGGACATCCTTACGACCAATTCGACGGTGTGGCCACTGTTGCTCAGTGGTTAGTGCGTGCGGCGTACAACCCCAAATATTCTGCAACCTTTTCTGCAAATTTTGTGGAAAATTTTTTCTGGACATCTTTAGCAACAACGGTGTGGCCATTGTTGCTCTGTTTTCAGTGCATGTGGGGTACAACCACAAATCTTTTGCAACTGTTTTTTCAGGACATCCTTACGACCAATTCGACGGTGTGGCCACTGTTGCTCAGTGGTTAGTGCGTGCGACGTACAACCCCAAATCTTCTGCAACGTTTTCTGCAAATTTTGTGGAAAATTTTTTCTGGACATCTTTAGCACCAACGGTGTGGCCACTGTTGCTCAGTGTTCAGTGCGTGTGGGGTACAACCCCAAATCTTTTGCAACCTTTTTTCAGGGCATCTTTACCACCAATTGGTTGGTGTGGCCACTGTTGCTCAGTGTGCAGTTTGTGTGGCGTACAACTCTACATCCTTTTTTTCAGGAGATCTTTTAGCATCAATTGGATGGTGTGGCTACTGTTGCTCAGTGGTCAGTGCGTGCGGCGTACAACCCCAAATATTCTGCAACCTTTTCTGCAAATTTTGTGGAAAATTTTTTCTGGACATCTTTAGCAACAACGGTGTGGACATTGTTGCTCTGTGGTCAGTGCGTGTGGGGTACAACCCCAAATCTTTTGCAACCTTTTTTCAGGGCATCTTTACCACCAATTGGTTGGTGTGGCCACTGTTGCTCAGTGTTCAGTTTGTGAGGAGTACAACTCCACATCCTTTTTTTCAGGGATCTTTTAGCATCAATTGGACGGTGTGGTAATGTTGCTCAGTGGTCAGTGCATGCGACGTACAACCTCAAACCTTCTGCGACCTTTTCTGCAAATTTTGTGGAAAATTTTTTCTGGACATCTTTAGCACCAACGGTGTGGCCACTGTTGCTCAGTGTTCAGTGCGTGTGGGGTACAACCCCAAATCTTTTGCAACCGTTTTTTCATAGCATCTTCATCACCAATTGGACGGTATGGCTAATGTTGCTCAGTGGTTAGTGCGTGCGGCGTACAACCACAAATATTCTGCAACCTTTTCTGCAAATTTTGTGGAAAATTTTTTCTGGACATCTTTAGCAACAACGGTGTGGCCATTGTTGCTCTGTGGTCAGAGCGTGTAGGGTACAACCCCAAATCTTTTGCAACCATTTTTCAGGGCATCTTTACCACCAATTGGTTGGTGTGGCCACTGTTGCTCAGTGTGCAGTTTGTGTGGCGTACAACTCTACATCCTTTTTTTCAGGAGATCTTTTAGCATCAATTGGATGGTGTGGCTACTGTTGCTGAGTGGTCAGTGCGTGTGGGGTACAACCCCAAATCTTTTGCAACCGTTTTTTCAGGGCATCTTCATCAACAATTGGAGGGTATGGCCACTGTTGCTCAGTGGTTAGTGCGTGCGGCGTACAACCCCAAATCTTCAGCAACCTTTTCTGCAAATTTTGTGGAAATTTTTTTCTGGACATCTTTAGCACCAACGGCGGCCACTGTTGCTCAGTGTTCAGTGCATGTGGGGTACAACCCCAAATCTTTTGCAACCGTTATTTCATAGCATCTTCATCACCAATTGGACGGTATGGCTAATGTTGCTCAGTGGTTAGTGCGTGCGGCGTACAACCCCAAATATTCTGCAACGTTTTCTGCAAATTTTGTGGAAAATTTTTTCTGGACATCTTTAGCAACAACGGTGTGGCCATTGTTGCTCTGTGGTCAGTGCGTGTAGGGTACACCCCCAAATCTATTGCAACCTTTTTTCAGGGCATCTTTACCACCAATTGGTTGGTGTGGCCACTGTTGCTCAGTGTTCAGTTTGTGAGGAGTACAACTCCACATCCTTTTTTTCAGGAGATCAGATCAGTGCATGTGGGGTACAACCCCAAATCTTTTGCAACCGTTGTTTCATAGCATCTTCATCACCAATTGGACGGTATGGCCACTGTTGCTCAGTGGTTAGTGCGTGCGGCGTACAACCCCAAATCTTCTGCAACCTTGTCTGGAAATTTTGTGGAAATTTTTTTCTCGACATCTTCAGCACCAACGGTGTGGCCACTGTTGCTCAGTGTTCAGTGCGTGTGGGGTACAACCCCAAATCTTTTGCAACCGTTTTTTCATAGTATCTTCATCACCAATTGGACGGTATGGCTAATGTTGCTCAGTGGTTATTGCGTGCGGCGTACAACCCCAAATATTCTGCAACCTTTTCTGCAAATTTTGTGGAAAATTTTTTCTGGTCATCTTTAGCAACAACGGTGTGGCCATTGTTGCTCTGTGGTCAGTGCGTGTGGGGTACAACCCCAAATCTTTTGCAACCTTTTTTCAGGGCATCTTTACCACCAATTGGTTGGTGTGGCCACTGTTGCTCAGTGTTCAGTTTGTGAGGGGTACAACTCCACATCCTTTTTTTCAGGAGATCTTTTAGCATCAATTGGACGGTGTGGTAATGTTGCTCAGTGGTCAGTGCATGCGACGTACAACCTCAAACCTTCTGCGACCTTTTCTGCAAATTTTGTAGAAAATTTTTTCTGGACATCTTTAGCACCAACGGTGTGGCCACTGTTGCTCAGTGTTCAGTGCGTGTGGGGTACAACCCCAAATCTTTTGCAACCGTTTTTTCATAGCATCTTCATCACCAATTGGACGGTATGGCCACTGTTGCTCAGTGGTTAGTTCGTGCGGCGTACAACCCCAAATCTTCTGCAACCTTTTCTGCAAATTTTGTGGAAATTTTTTTCTGGACATCTTTAGCACCAACGGTGTGGCCACTGTTGCTCAGTGTTCAGTGCGTGTGGGGTACAACCCCAAATCTTTTGCAACCGTTTTTTCATAGTATCTTCATCACCAATTGGACGGTATGGCTAATGTTGCTCAGTGGTTAGTGCGTGCGGCGTACAACCCCAAATATTCTGCAACCTTTTCTGCAAATTTTGTGGAAAATTTTTTCTGGTCATCTTTAGCAAAAACGGTGTGGCCATTGTTGCTCTGTGGTCAGTGCGTGTGGGGTACAACCCCAAATCTTTTGCAACCGTTTTTCAGGGCATCTTTACCACCAATTGGTTGGTGTGGCCACTGTTGCTCAGTGTGCAGTTTGTGTGGCGTACAACTCTACATCCTTTTTTTCAGGAGATCTTTTAGCATCAATTGGATGGTGTGGCTACTGTTGCTCAGTGGTCAGTGCGTGCGGCGTACAACCCCAAATATTCTGCAACCTTTTCTGCAAATTTTGTGGAAAATTTTTTCTGGACATCTTTAGCAACAACGGTGTGGACATTGTTGCTCTGTGGTCAGTGCGTGTGGGGTACAACCCCAAATCTTTTGCAACCTTTTTTCAGGGCATCTTTACCACCAATTGGTTGGTGTGGCCACTGTTGCTCAGTGTTCAGTTTGTGAGGAGTACAACTCCACATCCTTTTTTTCAGGGATCTTTTAGCATCAATTGGACGGTGTGGTAATGTTGCTCAGTGGTCAGTGCATGCGACGTACAACCTCAAACCTTCTGCGACCTTTTCTGCAAATTTTGTGGAAAATTTTTTCTGGACATCTTTAGCACCAACGGTGTGGCCACTGTTGCTCAGTGTTCAGTGCGTGTGGGGTACAACCCCAAATCTTTTGCAACCGTTTTTTCATAGCATCTTCATCACCAATTGGACGGTATGGCTAATGTTGCTCAGTGGTTAGTGCGTGCGGCGTACAACCCCAAATATTCTGCAACCTTTTCTGCAAATTTTGTGGAAAATTTTTTCTGGACATCTTTAGCAACAACGGTGTGGCCATTGTTGCTCTGTGGTCAGAGCGTGTAGGGTACAACCCCAAATCTTTTGCAACCTTTTTTCAGGGCATCTTTACCACCAATTGGTTGGTGTGGCCACTGTTGCTCAGTGTGCAGTTTGTGTGGCGTACAACTCTACATCCTTTTTTTCAGGAGATCTTTTAGCATCAATTGGATGGTGTGGCTACTGTTGCTCAGTGGTCAGTGCGTGTGGGGTACAACCCCAGATCTTTTGCAACCGTTTTTTCAGGGCATCTTCATCACCAATTGGAGGGTATGGCCACTGTTGCTCAGTGGTTAGTGCGTGCGGCGTACAACCCCAAATCTTCAGCAACCTTTTCTGCAAATTTTGTGGAAATTTTTTTCTGGACATCTTTAGCACCAACGGCGGCCACTGTTGCTCAGTGTTCAGTGCATGTGGGGTACAACCCCAAATCTTTTGCAACCGTTATTTCATAGCATCTTCATCACCAATTGGACGGTATGGCTAATGTTGCTCAGTGGTTAGTGCGTGCGGCGTACAACCCCAAATATTCTGCAACGTTTTCTGCAAATTTTGTGGAAAATTTTTTCTGGACATCTTTAGCAACAACGGTGTGGCCATTGTTGCTCTGTGGTCAGTGCGTGTAGGGTACACCCCCAAATCTATTGCAACCTTTTTTCAGGGCATCTTTACCACCAATTGGTTGGTGTGGCCACTGTTGCTCAGTGTTCAGTTTGTGAGGAGTACAACTCCACATCCTTTTTTTCAGGAGATCTTTTAGCATCAACGGCGGCCACTGTTGCTCAGTGTTCAGTGCATGTGGGGTACAACCCCAAATCTTTTGCAACCGTTGTTTCATAGCATCTTCATCACCAATTGGACGGTATGGCCACTGTTGCTCAGTGGTTAGTGCGTGCGGCGTACAACCCCAAATCTTCTGCAACCTTGTCTGGAAATTTTGTGGAAATTTTTTTCTGGACATCTTCAGCACCAACGGTGTGGCCACTGTTGCTCAGTGTTCAGTGCGTGTGGGGTACAACCCCAAATCTTTTGCAACCGTTTTTTCATAGTATCTTCATCACCAATTGGACGGTATGGCTAATGTTGCTCAGTGGTTATTGCGTGCGGCGTACAACCCCAAATATTCTGCAACCTTTTCTGCAAATTTTGTGGAAAATTTTTTCTGGTCATCTTTAGCAACAACGGTGTGGCCATTGTTGCTCTGTGGTCAGTGCGTGTGGGGTACAACCCCAAATCTTTTGCAACCTTTTTTCAGGGCATCTTTACCACCAATTGGTTGGTGTGGCCACTGTTGCTCAGTGTTCAGTTTGTGAGGGGTACAACTCCACATCCTTTTTTTCAGGAGATCTTTTAGCATCAATTGGACGGTGTGGTAATGTTGCTCAGTGGTCAGTGCATGCGACGTACAACCTCAAACCTTCTGCGACCTTTTCTGCAAATTTTGTAGAAAATTTTTTCTGGACATCTTTAGCACCAACGGTGTGGCCACTGTTGCTCAGTGTTCAGTGCGTGTGGGGTACAACCCCAAATCTTTTGCAACCGTTTTTTCATAGCATCTTCATCACCAATTGGACGGTATGGCCACTGTTGCTCAGTGGTTAGTTCGTGCGGCGTACAACCCCAAATCTTCTGCAACCTTTTCTGCAAATTTTGTGGAAATTTTTTTCTGGACATCTTCAGCACCAACGGTGTGGCCACTGTTGCTCAGTGTTCAGTGCGTGTGGGGTACAACCCCAAATCTTTTGCAACCGTTTTTTCATAGTATCTTCATCACCAATTGGACGGTATGGCTAATGTTGCTCAGTGGTTAGTGCGTGCGGCGTACAACCCCAAATATTCTGCAACCTTTTCTGCAAATTTTGTGGAAAATTTTTTCTGGTCATCTTTAGCAAAAACGGTGTGGCCATTGTTGCTCTGTGGTCAGTGCGTGTGGGGTACAACCCCAAATCTTTTGCAACCGTTTTTCAGGACATCCTTACGACCAATTCGACGGTGTGGCCACTGTTGCTCAGTGGTTAGTGCGTGCGGCGTACAACCCCAAATCTTCTGCAACGTTTTCTGCAAATTTTGTGGAAAATTTTTTCTGGACATATTTAGCACCAACGGTGTGGCCACTGTTGCTCAGTGTTCAGTGCGTGTGCGGTACAACCCCAAATCTTTTGCATCCGTTTTTCCAGGACACCTTCACCAACAATTGGACGGTGTGGCCACTGTTGCTCAGTGTTCAGTTTGTGAGGCGTGCAACTAAACATCCTTTTTTTCAGGAGATCTTTTAGCATCAATTGGACGGTGTGATAATGTTGCTCAGTGGTCAGTGCGTGCGGCGTACAACCCCAAATCTTCTGCGACCTTTTCTGCAAATTTTCTGGAACATTTTTTCTGGACATCTTTAGCACCAACGGTGTGGCCACTGTTGCTCAGTGTTCAGTGCGTGTAGGGTACAACCCCAAATCTTTTGCAATCTTTTTTCAGGGCATCTTTACCACCAATTGGTTGGTTTGGCCACTGTTGCTCAGTGTTCAGTTTGTGAGGAGTACAACTCCACATCCTTTTTTTCAGGAGATCTTTTAGCATCAATTGGACGGTGTGGTAATGTTACTCAGTGGTTAGTGCGTGCGGCGTACAACCCCAAATATTCTGCAACCTTTTCTGCAAATTTTGTGGAAAATTTTTTCTGGACATCTTTAGCACCAACGGTGTGGCCACTGTTGCTCAGTGTTCAGTGCGTGTAGGGTACAACCCCAAATCTTTTGCAACCGTTTTTTCAGGGCATCTTCATCACCAATTGGACGGTATGGCCACTGTTGCTCAGTGGTTAGTGCGTGCGGCGTACAACCCCAAATCTTCTGCAACCTTTTCTGCAAATTTTGTGGAAGATTTTTTCTGGACATCTTTAGCACCAACGGTGAGGCCATTGTTGCTCTGTGGTCAGTGCGTGTAGGGTACAACCCCAAATCTTTTGCAACCTTTTTTCAGGGCATCTTTACCACCAATTGGTTGGTGTGGCCACTGTTGCTCAGTGTTCAGTTTGTGACTAGTACAACTCCACATCCTTTTTTTCAGGAGATCTTTTAGCATCAATTGGACGGTGTGGTAATGTTGCTCAGTGGTCAGTGCATGCGGCGTACAACCTCAAACCTTCTGCGACCTTTTCTGCAAATTTTGTGGAAAATTTTTTCTGGACATCTTTAGCACCAACGGTGTGGCCACTGTTGCTCAGTGTTCAGTGCGTGTAGGGTACAACCCCAAATCTTTTGCAACCGTTTTTTCAGGGCATCTTCATCACCAATTGGACGGTATGGCCACTGTTGCTCAGTGGTTAGTGCGTGCGGCGTACAACCCCAAATCTTCTGCAACCTTTTCTGCAAATTTTGTGGAAATTTTTTTCTGGACATCTTTAGCACCAACGGTGTGGCCACTGTTGCTCAGTGTTCAGTGCGTGTGGGGTACAACCCCAAATCTTTTGCAACCGTTTTTTCATAGTATCTTCATCACCAATTGGACGGTATGGCTAATGTTGCTCAGTGGTTAGTGCGTGCGGCGTACAACCCCAAATATTCTGCAACCTTTTCTGCAAATTTTGTGGAAAATTTTTTCTGGACATCTTTAGCAAGAACGGTGTGGCCATTGTTGCTCTGTGGTCAGTGCGTGTGGGGTACAACCCCAAATCTTTTGCAACCTTTTTTCAGGGCATCTTTACCACCAATTGGTTGGTGTGGCCACTGTTGCTCAGTGTTCAGTTTGTGAGGAGTACAACTCCACATCCTTTTTTTCAGGAGATCTTTTAGCATCAATTGGACGGTGTGGTAATGTTGCTCAGTGGTCAGTGCATGCGACGTACAACCTCAAACCTTCTGCGACCTTTTCTGCAAATTTTGTGGAAATTTTTTTCTGGACATCTTTAGCACCAACGGTGTGGCCACTGTTGCTCAGTGTTCAGTGCGTGTGGGGTACAACCCCAAATCTTTTGCAACCGTTTTTTCAGGACATCCTTACGACCAATTCGACGGTGTGGCCACTGTTGCTCAGTGGTTAGTGCGTGCGGCGTACAACCCCAAATCTTCTGCAAAGTTTTCTGCAAATTTTGTGGAAAATTTTTTCTGGACATCTTTAGCACCAACGGTGTGGCCACTGTTGCTCAGTGTTCAGTGCGTGTGGGGTACAACCCCAAATCTTTTGCAACCGTTTTTTCATAGCATCTTCATCACCAATTGGACGGTATGGCTAATGTTGCTCAGTGGTTAGTTCGTGCGGCGTACCACCCCAAATATTCTGCAACCTTTTCTGCAAATGTTGTGGAAAATTTTTTCTGGACATCTTTAGCAACAACGGTGTGGCCATTGTTGCTCTGTGGTCAGTGCGTGTAGGGTACAACCCCAAATCTTTTGCAACCTTTTTTCAGGGCATCTTTACCACCAATTGGTTGGTGTTGCCACTGTTGCTCAGTGTGCAGTTTGTGTGGCGTACAACTCCACATCCTTTTTTTCAAGAGATATTTTAGCATCAATTGGATGGTGTGGCTACTGTTGCTCAGTGGTCAGTGCGTGTGGGGTACAACCCCAAATCTTTGGCAACATTTTTTTCAGGACATCTTCATCACCAATTGGACGGTGTGGCTAATGTTACTCAGTAGTTAGTGCGTGCGGCGTACAACCCCAAATCTTCTGCAACCTTTTCTGCAAATGTTGTGGAAAATTTTTTCTGGACATCTTTAGCACCAACGGTGTGGCCATTGTTGCTCAGTGTTCAGTGCGTGTGGGGTACAACCCCAAATCTTTTGCATCCGTTTTTCCAGGACATCTTCACCACCAATTGGACGGTGTGGCCACTGTTGCTCAGTGTTCAGTTTGTGAGGCGTGCAACCCCAAATCTTCTGCGACCTTTTCTGCAAATTTTCTGGAACATTTTTTCTGGACATCTTTAGCACCAACGGTGTGGCCACTGTTGCTCAGTGGTCAGTGCGTGTGGGGTACAACCCCAAACCTTTTGCAACCTTTTCTTCAGGACATCTTCATCAGCAATTGGACGGTGTGGCTAATGTTGCTCAGTGGTTAGTGCGTGCGGCGCACAACCCCAAATATTCTGCAACTTTTTCTGCAAATTTTGTGGAACATTTTTAGCACCAACGGTGTGGCCACTGTTGCTCAGTGGTCAGTGCGTGTGGAGTACAACCCCAAATCTTTTGCAACCGTTTTCTCAGACATCTTCATCACCAATTGGACGGTGTGGCTAATGTTGCTCAGTGGTTAGTGCGTGCGGCGTACACCCCCAAATATTCTGCAACCTTTTCTGCAAATTTTGTGGAACATTTTTAGCATCAACGGTGTGGCCACTGTTGCTCAGTGTTCAGTGCATGTGGGCTACAACCCCAAATCTTTTGCAACCGTTTTTTCAGGGCCTCTTTACCATCAATTGGATGGTGTGGAGACTGTTGCTCAGTGTTCAATTTGTGAGGAGTACAACTCCACATCCTTTTTTTCAGGAGATCTTTTAGCATCAATTGGACGGTGTGGTAATGTTGCTCAGTGGTCAGTGCATGCGACGTACAACCTCAAACCTTCTGCGACCTTTTCTGCAAATTTTGTGGAAATATTTTTCTGGACATCTTTAGCACCAACGGTGTGGCCGCTGTTGCTCAGTGTTCAGTGCGTGTGGGGTACAACCCCAAATCTTTTGCAACCGTTTTTTCATAGCATCTTCGTCACCGATTGGACGGTATGGCTAATGTTGCTCAGTGGTTAGTGCGTGCGGCGTACAACCCCAAATATTCTGCAACCTTTTCTGCAAATTTTGTGGACAATTTTTTCTGGACATCTTTAGCAACAACGGTGTGGCCATTGTTGCTCTGTGGTCAGTGCATGTGGGGTACAACCCCAAATCTTTTGCAACCGTTTTTTCATAGTATCTTCATCACCAATTGGACGGTATGGCTAATGTTGCTCAGTGGTTAGTGCGTGCGGCGTACAACCCCAAATCTTCTGCAACGTTTTCTGCAAATTTTGTGGAAAATTTTTTCTGGACATCTTTAGCACCAACGGTGTGGCCACTGTTGCTCAGTGTTCAGTGCGTGTGGGGTACAACCCCAAATCTTTTGCAACCGTTTTTTCATAGCATCTTCAACACCAATTGGACGGTATGGCTAATGTTGCTCAGTGGTTAGTGCGTGCGGCGTACAACCCCAAATATTCTGCAACCTTTTCTGCAAATGTTGTGGAAAATTTTTTCTGGACATCTTTAGCAACAACGGTGTAGCCATTGTTGCTCTGTGGTCAGTGCGTGTAGGGTACAACCCCAAATCTTTTGCAACCTTTTTTCAGGGCATCTTTACCACCAATTGGTTGGTGTTGCCACTGTTGCTCAGTGTGCAGTTTGTGTGGCGTACAACTCCACATCCTTTTTTTCAAGAGATCTTTTAGCATCAATTGGATGGTGTGGCTACTGTTGCTCAGTGGTCAGTGCGTGTGGGGTACAACCCCAAATCTTTGGCAACATTTTTTTCAGGACATCTTCATCACCAATTGGACGGTGTGGCTAATGTTACTCAGTGGTTAGTGCGTGCGGCGTACAACCCCAAATCTTCTGCAACCTTTTCTGCAAATGTTGTGGAAAATTTTTTCTGGACATCTTTAGCACCAACGGTGTGGCCACTGTTGCTCAGTGTTCAGTGCGTGTGGGGTACAACCCCAAATCTTTTGCATCCGTTTTTCCAGGACATCTTCACCAACAATTGGACGGTGTGGCCACTGTTGCTCAGTGTTCAGTTTGTGAGGCGTGCAACTAAACATCCTTTTTTTCAGGAGATCTTTTAGCATCAATTGGACAGTGTGATAATGTTGCTCAGTGGTCAGTGCGTGCGGCGTACAACCCCAAATCTTCTGCGACCTTTTCTGCAAATTTTCTGGAACATTTTTTCTGGACATCTTTAGCACCAACGGTGTGGCCACTGTTGCTCAGTGGTCAGTGCGTGTGGAGTACAACCCCAAATCTTTTGCAACCGTTTTCTCAGACATCTTCATCACCAATTGGACGGTGTGGCTAATGTTGCTCAGTGGTTAGTGCGTGCGGCGTACACCCCCAAATATTCTGCAACCTTTTCTGCAAATTTTGTGGAACATTTTTAGCATCAACGGTGTGGCCACTGTTGCTCAGTGTTCAGTGCATGTGGGCTACAACCCCAAATCTTTTGCAACCGTTTTTTCAGGGCCTCTTTAACATCAATTGGATGGTGTGGAGACTGTTGCTCAGTGTTCAATTTGTGAGGAGTACAACTCCACATCCTTTTTTTCAGGAGATCTTTTAGCATCAATTGGATGGTGTGGCTACTGTTGCTCAGTGTGCAGTTTGTGTGGCGTACAACTCCACATCCTTTTTTTCAAGAAATCTTTTAGCATCAATTGGATGGTGTGGCTACTGTTGCTCAGTGGTCAGTGCGTGTGGGGTACAACCCCAAATCTTTGGCAACATTTTTTTCAGGACATCTTCATCACCAATTGGACGGTGTGGCTAATGTTACTCAGTGGTTAGTGCGTGCGGCGTACAACCCCAAATATTCTGCAACCTTTTCTACAAATTTTGCGGAACATTTTCTCTGGACATCTTTAGCACCAACGGTGTGGCCACTGTTGCTCTGTGGTCAGTGCGTGTGGGGTACAACCTCAAACCTTTTGCATCCTTTTTCTCAGGACATCTTCATCACCAATTGGACGGTGTGGCTAATGTTGCTCAGTGGTTAGTGCGTACGGCGCACAACCCCAAATATTCTGCAACCTTTTCTGCAAATTTTGTGGAACACTTTTTCTGGAAATCTTTAGCAACAACGGTGTGGCCATTGTTGCTCTGTGGTCAGAGCGTGTGGGGTACAACCCCAAATCTTTTGCAACCTTTTTTCAGGGCATCTTTACCACCAATTGGTTGGTGTGGCCACTGTTGCTCATTGTTCAGTTTGTGAGGAGTACAACTCCACTTCCTTTTTTTCAGGAGATCTTTTAGCATCAATTGGATGGTGTGGTAATGTTGCTCAGTGGTTAGTGCGTGCGGCGTACACCCCCAAATATTCTGCAACCTTTTCTGCAAATTTTGTGGAACATTGTTCCTGTACATCTTTAGCACCAACGGTGTGGCCACAGTTGCTCAGTGGTCAGTGCGTGTGGAGTACAACCCCAAATCTTTTGCAACCCTTTTTCAGGACATCTTCATCACTAATTGGACGGTGTGGCTAATGTTGCTCAGTGGTTAGTGCGTGCGGCGTACAACCCCAAATATTCTGCAACCTTTTCTGCAAATTTTGTGGAAAATTTTTTCTGGTCATCTTTAGCACCAACGGTGTGGCCACTGTTGCTCTGTGGTCAGTGCGTGCGGCGTACAACCTCAAACCTTCTGCGACCATTTCTGCAAATTTTGTGGAAAATTTTTTCTGGACATCCTTAGCACCAACGGTGTGGCCCCTGTTGCTGAGTGTTCAGTCCGTGTGGGGTACAACCCCAAATCTTTTGCAACCTTTTTTCAGGGCATCTTTACCACCAATTGGTTGGTGTGGCCACTGTTGCTCATTGTTCAGTTTGTGAGGAGTACAACTCCACTTCCTTTTTTTCAGGAGATCTTTTAGCATCAATTGGATGGTGTGGTAATGTTGCTCAGTGGTTAGTGCGTGCGGCGTACACCCCCAAATATTCTGCAACCTTTTCTGCAAATTTTGTGGAACATTGTTCCTGTACATCTTTAGCACCAACGGTGTGGCCACAGTTGCTCAGTGGTCAGTGCGTGTGGAGTACAACCCCAAATCTTTTGCAACCCTTTTTCAGGACATCTTCATCACTAATTGGACGGTGTGGCTAATGTTGCTCAGTGGTTAGTGCGTGCGGCGTACAACCCCAAATATTCTGCAACCTTTTCTGCAAATTTTGTGGAAAATTTTTTCTGGTCATCTTTAGCACCAACGGTGTGGCCACTGTTGCTCAGTGTTCAGTGCGTGTGGGGTACAACCCCAAATCTTTTGCAACCGTTTTTTCATAGCATCTTCATCACCAATTGGACGGTATGGCTAATGTTGCTCAGTGGTTAGTGCGTGCGGCGTACAACCCCAAATATTCTGCAACCTTTTCTGCAAATTTTGTGGAAAATTTTTTCTGGACATCTTTAGCAACAACGGTGCGGCCATTGTTGCTCTGTGGTCAGTGCGTGTAGGGTACAACCCCAAATCTTTTGCAACCTTTTTTCAGGGCATCTTTACCACCAATTGGTTGGTGTGGCCACTGTTGCTCAGTGTGCAGTTTGTGTGGCGTACAACTCCACATCCTTTTTTTCAGGAGATCTTTTAGCATCAATTGGATGGTGTGGCTACTGTTGCTCAGTGGTCAGTGCGTGTGGGGTACAACCCCAAATCTTTTGCAACATTTTTTTCAGGACATCTTCATCACCAATTGGACGGTGTGGCTAATGTTACTCAGTGGTTAGTGCGTGCGGCGTACAACCCCAAATCTTCTGCAACCTTTTCTGCAAATTTTGTGGAAATTTTTTTCTGGACATCTTTAGCACCAACGGTGTGGCCACTGTTGCTCAGTGTTCAGTGCGTGTGGGGTACAACCCCAAATCTTTTGCAACCGTTTTTTCATAGTATCTTCATCACCAATTGGACGGTGTGGCTAATGTTACTCAGTGGTTAGTGCGTGCGGCGTACAACCCCAAATCTTCTGCAACCTTTTCTGCAAATTTTGTGGAAATTTTTTTCTGGACATCTTTAGCACCAACGGTGTGGCCACTGTTGCTCAGTGTTCAGTGCGTGTGGGGTACAACCCCAAATCTTTTGCAACCGTTTTTTCATAGTATCTTCATCACCAATTGGACGGTGTGGCTAATGTTACTCAGTGGTTAGTGCGTGCGGCGTACAACCCCAAATCTTCTGCAACCTTTTCTGCAAATGTTGTGGAAAATTTTTTCTGGACATCTTTAGCACCAACGGTGTGGCCACTGTTGCTCAGTGTTCAGTGCGTGTGGGGTACAACCCCAAATCTTTTGCATCCGTTTTTCCAGGACATCTTCACCAACAATTGGACGGTGTGGCCACTGTTGCTCAGTGTTCAGTTTGTGAGGCGTGCAACTAAACATCCTTTTTTTCAGGAGATCTTTTAGCATCAATTGGACGGTGTGATAATGTTGCTCAGTGGTCAGTGCGTGCGGCGTACAACCCCAAATCTTCTGCGACCTTTTCTGCAAATTTTCTGGAACATTTTTTCTGGACATCTTTAGCACCAACGGTGTGGCCACTGTTGCTCAGTGGTCAGTGCGTGTGGGGTACAACCCCAAACCTTTTGCAACCTTTTTTTCAGGACATCTTCATCACCAATTGGACGGTGTGGCTAATGATGCTCAGTGGTTAGTGCGTGCGGCGCACAACCACAAATATTCTGCAACCTTTTCTGCAAATTTTGGGGAACATTTTTAGCACCAACGGTGTGGCCACTGTTGTTCAGTGGTCAGTGCGTGTGGAGTACAACCCCAAATCTATTGCAACCGTTTTCTCAGACATCTTCATCACCAATTGGACGGTGTGGCTAATGTTGCTCAGTGGTTAGTGCGTGCGGCGTACACCCCCAAATATTCTGCAACCTTTTCTGCAAATTTTGTGGAACATTTTTAGCATCAACGGTGTGGCCACTGTTGCTCAGTGTTCAGTGCGTGTGGGCTACAACCCCAAATCTTTTGCAACCGTTTTTTCAGGGCCTCTTTACCATCAATTGGATGGTGTGGAGACTGTTGCTCAGTGTTCAATTTGTGAGGAGTACAACTCCACATCCTTTTTTTCAGGAGATCTTTTAGCATCAATTGGATGGTGTGGCAACTGGTGCTCAGTGGTCAGTGCGTGCGGCGTACAACCTCAAATCTTCTGCGACCTTTTCTGCAAATTTTGCGGAACATTTTCTCTGGACATCTTTAGCACCAACGGTGTGGCCATTGTTGCTCTGTGGTCAGTGCGTGTGGGGTACAACCTCAAACCTTTTGCAACCTTTTTTTCAGGACATCTTCATCACCAATTGGACTGTGTTGCTAATGTTGCTCAGTGGTTAGTGCGTGCGGCGCACAACCCCAAATATTCTGCAACCTTTTCTGCAAATTTTGTGGAACATTTTTTCTGGAAATCTTTAGCAACAACGGTGTAGCCATTGTTGCTCTGTGGTCAGTGAGTGTGGGGTACAACCCCAAATTTTTGCAACCTTTTTTCAGGGCATCTTTGCCAACAATTGGTTGGTGTGGCCACTGTTGCTCAGTGTTCAGTTTGTGAGGAGTACAACTCCACTTCCTTTTTTTCAGGAGATCTTTTAGCATCAATTGGACGGTGTGGTAATGTTGCTCAGTGGTCAGTGCATGCGGCGTACAACCTCAAACCTTTTGCGACCTTTTCTGCAAGTTTTGTGGAAAATTTTTTCTGGACATCTTTAGCAACAACGGTGCGGCCATTGTTGCTCTGTGTTCAGTGCGTGTGGGGTACAACCCCAAATCTTTTGCAACCGTTTTTTCAGGACATCCTTACGACCAATTCGACGGTGTGGCCACTGTTGCTCAGTGGTTAGTGCGTGCGGCGTACAACCCCAAATCTTCTGCAACGTTTTCTGCAAATTTTGTGGAAAATTTTTTCTGGACATCTTTAGCACCAACGGTGTGGAAATTGTTGCTCTGTGGTCAGTGCGTGTAGGGTACAACCCCAAATCTTTTGCAACCTTTTTTCAGGGCATCTTTACCACCAATTGGTTGGTGTGGCCACTGTTGCTCAGTGTGCAGTTTGTGTGGCGTACAACTCCACATCCTTTTTTTCAGGAGATCTTTTAGCATCAATTGGATGGTGTGGCTACTGTTGCTCAGTGGTCAGTGCGTGTGGGGTTCAACCCCAAATCTTTTGCAACATTTTTTTCAGGACATCTTCATCACCAATTGGACGGTGTGGCTAATGTTACTCAGTGGTTAGTGCGTGCAGCGTACAACCCCAAATCTTCTGCAACCTTTTCTGCAAATTTTGTGGAAAATTTTTTCTGGACATCTTTAGCAACAACGGTGTGGAATTATTGCTCTGTGGTCAGTGCGTGTAGGGTACAACCCCAAATCTTTTGCAACCTTTTTTCAGGGTATCTTTACCAAAAATTGGTTAGTGTGGCCACTGTTGCTCAGTGTTCAGTATGTGAGGCGTGCAACTCCACATCCTTTTTTTCAGGAGATCTTTTAGCATCAATTGGACGGTGTGATAATGTTGCTCAGTGGTCAGTGCGTGCGGCGTACAACCCCAAATCTTCTGCGACCTTTTCTGCAAATTTTCTGGAACATTTTTTCTGGACATCTTTAGCATCAAGGGTTTGGCCACTGTTGCTCAGTGTTCAGTGCGTGCGGCGTACAACCCCAAATCTTCTGCAACCTTTTCTGCAAATTTTGTGGAACATTTTTTCTGTACATATTTAGCACCAACGGTGTGGCCACTGTTGCTCAGTGTTCAGTGCGTGTGGGGTACAACCCCAAATCTTTTGCATCCGTTATTCCAGGACATCTGCACCACCAATTGGACGGTGTGGCCACTGTTGCTCAGTGTTCAGTATGTGAGGCGTGCAACTCCACATCCTTTTTTTCAGGAGATCTTTTAGCATCAATTGGACGGTGTGATAATGTTGCTCAGTGGTCAGTGCGTGCGGCGTACAACCCCAAATCTTCTGCGACCTTTTCTGCAAATTTTCTGGAACATTTTTTCTGGACATCTTTAGCACCAACGGTGTGGCCACTGTTGCTCAGTGGTCAGTGCGTGTGGAGTACAACCCCAAATCTTTTGCAACCGTTTTTTCAGGACATCTTCATCACCAATTGGACGGTGTCTCTAATGTTGCTCAGTGGTTAGTGCGTGCGGCGTACAACCCCAAATATTCTGCAACCTTTTCTGCAAATTTTGTGGAAAATTTTTTCTGGACATCTTTAGCACCAACGGTGTGGCCACTGTTGCACAGTGTTCAGTGCGTGTGGGGTACAACCCCAAATCTTTTGCAACCGTTTTTTCATAGCATCTTCATCACCAATTGGACGGTATGGCTAATGTTGCTCAGTGGTTAGTGCGTGCGGCGTACAACCCCAAATATTCTGCAACCTTTTCTGCAAATTTTGTGGAAAATTTTTTCTGGACATCTTTAGCAACAACGGTGTGGAAATTGTTGCTCTGTGGTCAGTGCGTGTAGGGTACAACCCCAAATCTTTTGCAACCTTTTTTCAGGGTATCTTTACCACCAATTGGTTGGTGTGGCCACTGTTGCTCAGTGTGCAGTTTGTGTGGCGTACAACTCCACATCCTTTTTTTCAGGAGATCTTTTAGCATCAATTGGATGGTGTGGCTACTGTTGCTCAGTGGTCAGTTCGTGTGGGGTACAACCCCAAATTTTTTGCAACATTTTTTTCAGGACATCTTCATCACCAATTGGACGGTGTGGCTAATGTTACTCAGTGGTTAGTGCGTGCAGCGTACAACCCCAAATCTTCTGCAACCTTTTCTGCAAATTTTGTGGAAAATTTTTTCTGGACATCTTTAGCACCAACGGTGTGGCCACTGTTGCTCAGTGTTCAGTGCGTGTGGGGTACAACCCCAAATCTTATGCATCCGTTTTTCCAGGACATCTTCACCACCAATTGGACGGTGTGGCCACTGTTGCTCAGTGTTCAGTATGTGAGGCGTGCAACTCCACATCCTTTTTTTCAGGAGATCTTTTAGCATCAATTGGACGGTGTGATAATGTTGCTCAGTGGTCAGTGCGTGCGGCTTACAACCCCAAATCTTCTGCGACCTTTTCTGCAAATTTTCTGGAACATTTTTTCTGGACATCTTTAGCACCAACGGTGTGGCCACTGTGGCTCAGTGGTCAGTGCGTGTGGAGTACAACCCCAAATCTTTTGCAACCGTTTTTTCAGGACATCTTCATCACCAATTGGACGGTGTCTCTAATGTTGCTCAGTGGTTAGTGCGTGCGGCGTACAACCCCAAATATTCTGCAACCTTTTATGCAAATTTTGTGGAAAATTTTTTCTGGACATCTTTAGCACCAACGGTGTGGCCACTGTTGCACAGTGTTCAGTGCGTGTGGGGTACAACCCCAAATCTTTTGCAACCGTTTTTTCAGTGCATCTTTACCACCAATTGGTTGGTGTGGCCACTGTTGCTCAGTGTTACAACTCCACATCCTTTTTTTCAGGAGATATTTTAGCATCAATTGGTTGGTGTGGCTACTGGTGCTCAGTGGTCAGTGCGTGCGGCGTACAACCCCAAATATTCTGCAAACTTTTATGCAAATTTTGTGGAAAATTTTTTCTGGACATCTTTAGCACCAACGGTGTGGCCACTGTTGCACAGTGTTCAGTGCGTGTGGGGTACAACCCCAAATCTTTTGCATCCGTTTTTCCAGGACATCTTCACCACCAATTGGACGGTGTGGCCACTGTTGCTCAGTGTTCAGTTTGTGAGGCGTGCAACTCCACATCCTTTTTTTCAGGAGATCTTTTAGCATCAATTGGTTGGTGTGGCTACTGGTGCTCAGTGGTCAGTGCGTGCGGCGTACAACCCCAAATATTCTGCAAACTTTTCTGCAAATTTTGTGGAAAATTTTTTCTGGACATCTTTAGCAACAACGGTGTGGCCATTGTTGCTCTGTGGTCAGTGCGTGTGTGGTACAACCCCAAATCTTTTGCAACCGTTTTTTCAGGACATCCTTACGACCAATTCGACGGTGTGGCCGCTGTTGCTCAGTGGATAGTGCGTGCGGCGTACAACCCCAAAACTTCTGCAACGTTTTCTGCAAATTTTGTGGAAAATTTTTTCTGGACATCTTTAGCACCAACGGTGTGGCCACTGTTGCTCAGTGTTCAGTGAGTGTGGGGTACAACCCCAAATCTTTTGCAACCGTTTTTTCATAGCATCTTCATCACCAATTGGACGGTATGGCTAATGTTGCTCAGTGGTTAGTGCGTGCGGCGTACAACCCCAAATATTCTGCAAACTTTTCTGCAAATTTTGTGGAAAATTTTTTCTGGACATCTTTAGCACCAACGGTGTGGCCACTGTTGCTCAGTGGTTAGTGCGTGCGGCGTACAAGCCCAAATATTCTGCAACCTTTTCTGCAAATTTTGTGTAAAATTTTTTCTGGACATCTTTAGCAACAACGGTGTGGCCATTGTTGCTCTGTGGTCAGTGCGTGTAGGGTACAACCCCAAATCTTTTCCAACCTTTTTTCAGGGCATCTTTACGACCAATTCGACGGTGTGGCCGCTGTTGCTCAGTGGATAGTGCGTGCGGCGTACAACCCCAAATCTTTTGCATCCGTTTTTCCAGGACATCTTCACCACCAATTGGACGGTGTTGCCACTGTTGCTCAGTGTTCAGTTTGTGAGGCGTGCAACTCCACATCCTTTTTTTCAGGAGATCTTTTAGCATCAATTGATTGGTGTGGCTACTGGTGCTCAGTGGTCAGTGCGTGCGGCGTACAACCCCAAATATTCTGCAAACTTTTCTGCAAATTTTGTGGAAAATTTTTTCTGGACATCTTTAGCACCAACGGTGTGGCCACTGTTGCTCAGTGTTCAGTGAGTGTGGGGTACAACCCCAAATCTTTTGCAACCGTTTTTTCATAGCATCTTCATCACCAATTGGACGGTATGGCTAATGTTGCTCAGTGGTTAGTGCGTGCGGCGTACAACCCCAAATATTCTGCAAACTTTTCTGCAAATTTTGTGGAAAATTTTTTCTGGACATCTTTAGCACCAACGGTGTGGCCACTGTTGCTCAGTGGTTAGTGCGTGCGGCGTACAAGCCCAAATATTCTGCAACCTTTTCTGCAAATTTTGTGTAAAATTTTTTCTGGACATCTTTAGCAACAACGGTGTGGCCATTGTTGCTCTGTGGTCAGTGCGTGTAGGGTACAACCCCAAATCTTTTCCAACCTTTTTTCAGGGCATCTTTACCACCAATTGGTTGGTGTGGCCACTGTTGCTCAGTGTTCAGTGCGTGTGGGTTACAACCCCAAATCTTTTGCAACCGTTTTTTCATAGCATCTTCATCACAAATTGGACGGTATGGCTAATGTTGCTCAGTGGTTAGTGCGTGCGGCGTACAACCCCAAATATTCTGCAAACTTTTCTGCAAATTTTGTGGAAAATTTTTTCTGGACATCTTTAGCAACAACGGTCTGGCCATTGTTGCTCTGTGGTCAGTGCGTGTGGGGTACAACCCCAAATCTTTTCCAACCTTTTTTCAGGGCTTCTTTACCACCAATTGGTTGGTGTGGCCACTGTTGCTCAGTGTTCAGTTTGTGAGGAGTACAACTCCACATCCTTTTTTTCAGGAGATCTTTTAGCATCAATTGGACGGTGTGGTAATGTTGCTCAGTGGTCAGTGCATGCGGCGTACAACCTTAAACCTTCTGCGACCTTTTCTGCAAATTTTGTGCAAACTTTTTTCAGGGCATCTTTACCACCAATTGGTTGGTGTGGCCACTGTTGCTCAGTGTGCAGTTTGTGTGGCGTACAACTCCACATCCTTTTTTTCAGGAGATCTTTTAGCATCAATTGGATGGTGAGGCTACTGTTGCTCAGTGGTCAGTGCGTGTGGGGTACAACCCCAAATCTTTTGCAACATTTTTTTTAGGACATCTTCATCACCAATTGGACGGTGTGGCTAATGTTACTCAGTGGTTAGTGCGTGCGGCGTACAACCCCAAATCTTCTGCAACCTTTTCTGCAAATGTTGTGGAAAATTTTTTCTGGACATCTTTAGCACCAACGGTGTGGCCACTGTTGCTCAGTGTTCAGTGCGTGTGGGGTACAACCCCAAATCTTTTGCATCCGTTTTTCCAGGACATCTTCACCACCAATTGGACGGTGTGGCCACTGTTGCTCAGTGTTCAGTTTGTGAGGCGTGCAACTCCACATCCTTTTTTTCAGGAGATCTTTTAGCATCAATTGGACGGTGTGATAATGTTGCTCAGTGATCAGTGCGTGCGGCGTACAACCCCAAATCTTCTGCGACCTTTTCTGCAAATTTTCTGGAACATTTTTTCTGGACATCTTTAGCACCAACGGTGTGGCCACTGTTGCTCAGTGGTCAGTGCATGTGGAGTACAACCCCAAATCTTTTGCAACCGTTTTTTCAGGACATCTTCATCACCAATTGGACGGTGTCTCTAATGTTGCTCAGTGGTTAGTGCGTGCGGCGTACAACCCCAAATATTCTGCAACCTTTTCTGCAAATTTAGTGGAAAATTTTTTCTGGACATCTTCAGCACCAACGGTGTGGCCACTGTTGCTCAGTGTTCAGTGCGTGTGGGGTACAACCCCAAATCTTTTGCAACCGTTTTTTCAGGGCATCTTTACCACCAATTGGTTGGTGTGGCCACTGTTGCTCAATGTTCAGTTTGTGAGGAGTACAACTCCACATCCTTTTTTTCAGGAGATCTTTTAGCATCAATTGGATGGTGTGGCTACTGGTGCTCAGTGGTCAGTGCGTGCGGCGTACAACCTCAAATCTTCTGCGACCTTTTCTGCAAATTTTGTGGAACATTTTTTCTGGACATCTTTAGCACCAACGGTGTGGCCATTGTTGCTCTGTGGTCAGTGCGTGTGGGGTACAACCCCAAACCTTTTGCAACCTTTTTTCAGGACATCTTCATCACCAATTGGACGGTGTGGCTAATGTTACTCAGTGGTTAGTGCGTGCGGCGTACAACCTAAAATCTTCTGCAACCTTTTCTGCAAATGTTGTGGAAAATTTTTTCTGGACATCTTTAGTACCAACGGTGTGGCCACTGTTGCTCAGTGTTCAGTGCGTGTGGGGTACAACCCCAAACCTTTTGCATCCGTTTTTCCAGGACATCTTCACCACCAATTGGACGGTGTGGCCACTGTTGCTCAGTGTTCAGTTTGTGAGGCGTGCAACTCCACATCCTTTTTTTTAGGAGATTTTTTAGCATCAATTGGACGGTGTGATAATGTTGCTCAGTGATCAGTGCGTGCGGCGTACAACCCCAAATCTTCTGCGACCTTTTCTGCAAATTTTCTGGAACATTTTTTCTGGACATCTTTAGCACCAACGGTGTGGCCACTGTTGCTCAGTGGTCAGTGCATGTGGAGTACAACCCCAAATCTTTTGCAACCGTTTTTTCAGGACATCTTCATCACCAATTGGACGGTGTCTCTAATGTTGCTCAGTGGTTAGTGCGTGCGGCGTACAACCCCAAATATTCTGCAACCTTTTCTGCAAATTTTGTGGAAAATTTTTTCTGGACATCTTCAGCACCAACGGTGTGGCCATTGTTGCTCTGTGGTCAGTGCGTGTAGGGTACAACCCCAAATCTTTTCCAACCTTTTTTCAGGGCATCTTTACCACCAATTGGTTGGTGTGGCCACTGCTGCTCAGTTTTCAGTGCGTGTGGGTTACAACCCCAAATCTTTTGCAACCGTTTTTTCATAGCATCTTCATCACAAATTGGACGGTATGGCTAATGTTGCTCAGTGGTTAGTGCGTGCGGCGTACAACCCCAAATCTTTTGCAACATTTTTTTCAAGACATCTTCATCACCAATTGGACGGTGTGGCTAATGTTACTCAGTGGTTAGTGCGTGCGGCGTACAACCCCAAATCTTCTGCAACCTTTTCTGCAAATGTTGTGGAAAATTTTTTCTGGACATCTTCAGCACCAACGGTGTGGCCACTGTTGCTCAGTGTTGAGTGCGTGTGGGGTACAACCCCAAATCTTTTGCAACCGTTTTTTCAGGGCATCTTTACCACCAATTGGTTGGTGTGGCTACTGTTGCTCAATGTTCAGTTTGTGAGGAGTACAACTCCACATCCTTTTTTTCAGGAGATCTTTTAGCATCAATTGGATGGTGTGGCTACTGTTGCTCAGTGGTTAGTGCGTGCGGCGTACAACCCCAAATCTTCTGCAACCTTTTCTGCAAATTTTGTGGAACATTTTTCCTGGACATCTTTAGCACCAACGGTGTAGCCATTGTTGCTCAGTGGTCAGTGCATGTGGAGTACAACCCCAAATCTTCTGCAAACTTTTCTGCAAATTTTGTGGAACATTTTTCCTGGACATCTTTAGCACCAACGGTGTAGCCATTGTTGCTCAGTGGTCAGTGCATGTGGAGTACAACCCCAAATCTTCTGCAAACTTTTCTGCAAATTTTGTGGAACATTTTTTCTGGACATCTTTAGCACCAACGGTGTGGCCACTGTTGCTCAGTGTTCAGTGCGTGTGGGGTACAACCCCAAATCTTTTGCAACCGTTTTTTCAGGGCATCTTTACCACCAATTGGTTGGTGTGGCCACTGTTGCTCAGTGTTCAGTGCGTGTGGGGTACAACCCCAAATCTTTTGCAACCGTTTTTTCAGGGCATCTTTACCACCAATTGGTTGGTGTGGCCACTGCTGCTCAGTTTTCAGTGCGTGTGGGTTACAACCCCAAATCTTTTGCAACCGTTTTTTCATAGCATCTTCATCACAAATTGGACGGTATGGCTAATGTTGCTCAGTGGTTAGTGCGTGCGGCGTACAACCCCAAATCTTTTGCAACATTTTTTTCAAGACATCTTCATCACCAATTGGACGGTGTGGCTAATGTTACTCAGTGGTTAGTGCGTGCGGCGTACAACCCCAAATCTTCTGCAACCTTTTCTGCAAATGTTGTGGAAAATTTTTTCTGGACATCTTCAGCACCAACGGTGTGGCCACTGTTGCTCAGTGTTGAGTGCGTGTGGGGTACAACCCCAAATCTTTTGCAACCGTTTTTTCAGGGCATCTTTACCACCAATTGGTTGGTGTGGCTACTGTTGCTCAATGTTCAGTTTGTGAGGAGTACAACTCCACATCCTTTTTTCAGGAGATCTTTTAGCATCAATTGGATGGTGTGGCTACTGTTGCTCAGTGGTTAGTGCGTGCGGCGTACAACCCCAAATCTTCTGCAACCTTTTCTGCAAATTTTGTGGAACATTTTTCCTGGACAACTTTAGCACCAACGGTGTGGCCATTGTTGCTCTGTGGTCAGTGCGTGTGGCGTACAACCCCAAATCTTCTGCGACCTTTTCTGCAAATTTTCTGGAACATTTTTTCTGGACATCAGTGCATGTGGGGTACAACCCCAAATCTTTTGCAACCTTTTTTTCAGGACATCTTCATCACCAATTGGACGGTGTGGCTAATGTTGCTCAGTGGTTAGTGCGTGCGGCGTACAACCCCAAATCTTCTGCAACCTTTTCTGCAAATTTTGTGGAACATTTTTCCTGGACATCTTTAGCACCAACGGTGTGGCCATTGTTGCTCTGTGGTCAGTGCGTGTGGGGTACAACCCCAAATCTTTTGCAACATTTTTTTCAGGACATCTTCATCACCAATTGGACGGTGTGGCTAATGTTGTTCAGTGGTCAGTGCGTTCGGCGTACAATCCCAAATCTTCTGCGACCTTATCTGCAAATTTTGTGGAACATTTTTTCTGGACATCTTTAGCACCAACGGTGTGGCCACTGTTGCTCAGTGGTCAGTGCATGTGGGGTACAACCCCAAATCTTTTGCAACATTTTTTTCAGGACATCTTCGTCACCAATTGGACGGTGTGGCTAATGTTGCTCAGTGGTCAGTGCGTGCGGCGTACAATCCCAAATCTTCTGCGACCTTATCTGCAAATTTTGTGGAACATTTTTTCTGGACATCTTTAGCACCAACGGTGTGGCCACTGTTGCTCAGTGTTGAGTTTGTGAGGCGTACAACTCCAAATCCTTTTTTTCAGTAGATCTTTTTGCATCAATTGGATGGTGTGGCCACTGTTGCTCAGTGCTCAGTGCATGTGGCGTACAACCCAAAATCTTTTGCAACATTTTTTTCAGGACATCTTCATCACCAATTGGACGGTGTGATAATGTTGCTCAGTGATCAGTGCGTGCGGCGTACAACCCCAAATCTTCTGCGACCTTTTCTGCAAATTTTCTGGAACATTTTTTCTGGACATCTTTAGCACCAACGGTGTGGCCACTGTTGCTCAGTGGTTAGTGCGTGCGGCGTACAACCCCAAATCTTCTGCAACCTTTTCTGCAAA
This sequence comes from Xylota segnis, assembly GCA_963583995.1. Taxonomy (NCBI): domain Eukaryota; kingdom Metazoa; phylum Arthropoda; class Insecta; order Diptera; family Syrphidae; genus Xylota; species Xylota segnis. Next base: position 101,112,384 of record OY757236.1, on the reverse strand, counting down.
TTTTGTGGAAATTTTTTTCTGGACATCTTTAGCACCAACGGTGTGGCCACTGTTGCTCAGTGTTCAGTGCGTGTAGGGTACAACCCCAAATCTTTTGCAACCGTTTTTTCATAGCATCTTCATCACCAATTGGACGGTATGGCTAATGTTGCTCAGTGGTTAGTGCGTGCGGCGTACAACCCAAAATCTTTTGCAACCTTTTTTTCAGGACATATTCATCACCAATTGGACGGTGTGGCTAATGTTGCTCAGTGGTTAGTGCGTGCGGCGTACAACCCCAAATCTTCTGCAACCTTTTCTGCAAATTTTGTGGAACATTTTTTCTGGACATCTTTAGCACCAACGGTGTGGCCATTGTTGCTCTGTGGTCAGTGCGTGTGGGGTACAACCCCAAACCTTTTGCAACCTTTTTTTCATGACATCTTCATCACCAATTGGACGGTGTGACAATGTTGCTCAGTGGTCAGTGCGTGCGGCGCACAACCCCAAATCTTCTGCACCTTTTCTTCAAATTTTCTGATAAATTTTTTCTGGATATCTTTAGCACCAACGGCGTGGCCACTGCTGCTCAGTGGTCAGTGCGTGTGGGGTACAACCCCAAACCTTTTGCAACCGATTTTTCCGGAGATCTTTTAGCACCAATTGGACGGTGTGACAATGTTGCTCAGTGGTCAGTGCGTGTGGGGTACAACCCCAAATCTTTTGCCACCGTTTTTTCAGGACATCCTTACCACCAATTCGACGGTGTGGCCACTGTTGCTGAGTGGTTAGTGCGTGCGGCGTACAACCCCAAATCTTCTGCAACCTTTTCTGCAAATTTTGTGGAAATTTTTTTCTGGACATCTTTAGCACCAACGGTGTGGCCACTGTTGCTCAGTGTTCAGTGCGTGTGGGGTACAACCCCAAATCTTTTGCAGCCGTTTTTTCAGGGCATCTTCATCACCAATTGGACGGTATGGCTAATGTTGCTCAGAGGTTAGTGCGTGCGGCGTACATCCCCAAATATTCTGCAATCTTATCTGCAAATTTTGTGGAAAATTTTTTCTGGACATCTTAAGCAACAACGGTGTGGCCATTGTTGCTCTGTGGTCAGTGCATGTAGGGTACAACCCCAAATCTTTTGCAACCTTTTTTCAGAGCATCTTTACCACCAATTTGTTGGTGTGGCCACTGTTGCTCAGTCTGCAGTTTGTGAGGAGTACAACTCCACATCCTTTATTCCAGGAGATCTTTAAGCATCAATTGAATGGTGTTGCCCCTGTTATTCTGTGGTCAGTGCGTTCAGCGCACTTCACCAAATTTTCTAAATTTTTTTTTCCTGGAGATCCTGGAGCACCAATTGGACGGTGTGATAATGTTGCTCAGTGGTCAGCACGTGCGGCGTACAACCCCAAATCTTTTGCGAACTTTTCTGCAAATTTTGTGGAACATTTTTAGCATCAACGTTGTGGCCACTGTTGCTCAGTGTTCAGTGCGTGTGGAGTACAACCACAAATCTTTTGCAACCGTTTTCTCAGACATCTTCATCACCAATTGGAGGGTGTGGCTAATGTTGCTCAGTGGTTAGTGCGTGCGGCGTAGAACCCCAAATCTTCTGCAACCTTTTCTGCAAATTTTGTGGAAATTTTTTTCTGGACATCTTTAGCACCAACGGTGTGGCCACTGTTGCTCAATGTTCAGTGCGTGTGGGGTACAACCCCAAATCTTTTGCAACCGTTTTTCAGGGCATCTTCATCACCAATTGGACGGTGTGGCTAATGTTGCTCAGTGGTTAGTGCGTGCGGCGTACAACCCCAAATCTTCTGCAACCTTTTCTGAAAATTTTGTGGAAAATTTTGTCTGGACATCTTTAGCACCAACGGTGTGGCCACTGTTGCTCAGTGTTCATTGCGTGTGGGGTACAACCCCAAATCTTTTGCAACCGTTTTTTCAGGACATCCTAACCACCAATTCGACGGTGTGGCCACTGTTGCTCAGTGGTTAGTGCGTGCGGCGTACAACCCCAAATCTTCTGCAACCTTTTCTGAAATTTTGTGGAACATTTTTTCTGGACATCTTTAGCACCAACTGTGTGGCCACTGTTGCTCAGTGTTCAGTGCGTGCGGCGTACAACCCCAAATCTTCTGCGACCTTTTCTGCAAATTTTCTGCAACATTTTTTCTGGACAACTTTAGCACCAACGGTGTGGCCACTGTTGCTCAGTGTTCACTGCGTGTGGGGTACAACCCCAAATCTTTTGCAACCGTTTTTTCAGGAAATCCTAACCACCAATTCGACGGTGTGGCCACTGTTGCTCAGTGGTTAGTGCGTGCGGCGTACAACCCCAAATCTTCTGCAACCTTTTCTGAAAATTTTGTGGAAAATTTTGTCTGGACATCTTTAGCACCAACGGTGTGGCCACTGTTGCTCAGTGTTCAGTGCGTGTGGGGTACAACCCCAAATCTTTTGCAACCGTTTTTTCAGGACATCCTAACCACCAATTCGACGGTGTGGCCACTGTTGCTCAGTGGTTAGTGCGTGCGGCGTACAACCCCAAATCTTCTGCAACCTTTTCTGCAAATTTTGTGGAACATTTTTTCTGGACATCTTTAGCACCAACGGTGTGGCCATTGTTGCTCTGTGGTCAGTGCGTGTGGCGTACAACCCAAAATCTTTTGCAACATTTTCTGCAAATTTTGTGGAAATTTTTTTCTGGACATCTTTAGCACCAACTGTGTGGCCACTGTTGCTCAGTGTTCAGTGCGTGCGGCGTACAACCCCAAATCTTCTGCGACCTTTTCTGCAAATTTTCTGGAACATTTTTTCTGGACAACTTTAGCACCAACGGTGTGGCCACTGTTGCTCCGTGTTCAGTGCGTGTACCCCCAAATCGTGCGTACAACCCCAAATCTTTTGCAACCGTTTTTTCAGGACATCCTAACCACCAATTCGACGGTGTGGCCACTGTTGCTCAGTGTTCAGTGCGTGTGGGGTACAACCTCAAATTTCTTGCAACCGTTTTTTCAGGGCATCTTCATCACCAATTGGACGGTATGGCTAATGTTGCTCAGTGGTTAGTGCGTGCGGCGTACAACCCCGAACGTACAACGGTGTGGCCATTGTTGCTCTGTGGTCAGTGCATGTAGGGTACAACCCCAAATCTTTTGCAAACTTTTTTCAGTCCATCTTTACCACCAATTGGTTGGTGTGGCCACTGTTGCTCAGTGTGCAGTTTGTGAGGAGTACAACTCCACATCCTTTATTCCAGGAGATCTTTAAGCATCAATTGAATGGTGTTGCCACTGTTATTCTGTGGTCAGTGCGTTCAGCGCACTTCACCAAATTTTCTAAAATTTTTTTTCCTGGAGATCCTGGAGCACCAATTGGACGGTGTGATAATGTTGCTCAGTGGTCAGTACGTGCGGCGTACAACCCCAAATCTTTTGCGAACTTTTCTGCAAATTTTGTGGAACATTTTTAGCATCAACGTTGTGGCCACTGTTGCTCAGTGTTCAGTGAGTGTGGAGTACAACCCCAAATCTTTTGCAACCGTTTTCTCAGACATCTTCATCACCAATTGGAGGGTGTGGCCACTGTTGCTCAGTGTTCAGTTTCTGAGGCGTGCAACTCCACATCCTTTTTTTCAGGAGATCTTTTAGCATCAATTGGACGGTGTGATATTGTTGCTCAGTGGTCAGTTCAAATTTTTTCTGGACATCTTTAGCACCAACGATGTGGCCACTGTTGCTCAGTGTTCAGTGCGTGTACCCCCAAATCGTGCGTACAACCCCAAATCTTTTGCAACCGTTTTTTCAGGACATCCTAACCACCAATTCGACGGTGTGGCCACTGTTGCTCAGTGGTCAGTGCGTGTATCGTACAACCCCAAGTCTTCTGCGACATTTTCTGCAAATTTTCTGGAACATATTTTCTGGACATCTATAGCACCAACGGTGTGGCCACTGTTGCTCAGTGGTCAGTGCGTGCGGCGTACAACCCCAAATCTTCTGCGACCTTTTCTGCAAATTTTATGGAACATTTTTTCTGGACATCTTTAGCATCAAGGGTTTGGCCACTGTTGCTCAGTGTTCAGTGCGTGCGGCGTACAACCTCAAATCTTCTGAAACCTTTTCTGCAAATTTTGTGGAACATTTTGCCTGGACATCTTTAGCACCAACGGTGTGGCCACTGTTGCTCAGTGTTCAGTGCGTGCGGCGTACATCCCCAAATCTTCTGCGACCTTTTCTGCAAATTTTCTGGAACATTTTTTCTGGACAACTTTAGCAACAACGGTGGTCAGTGCGTGCGGCGTACAACCCCAAATCTTCTGCGACCTTTTCTGCAAATTTTGTGGAACATTTTTTCTGGACATCTTTAGCATCAAGGGTTTGGCCACTGTTGCTCAGTGTTCAGTGCGTGCGGCGTACAACCCCAAATCTTCTGCGACCTTTTCTGCAAATTTTATGGAACATTTTTTCTGGACATCTTTAGCATCAAGGGTTTGGCCACTGTTGCTCAGTGTTCAGTGCGTGCGGCGTACAACCTCAAATCTTCTGAAACCTTTTCTGCAAATTTTGTGGAACATTTTGCCTGGACATCTTTAGCACCAACGGTGTGGCCACTGTTGCTCAGTGTTCAGTGCGTGCGGCGTACATCCCCAAATCTTCTGCGACCTTTTCTGCAAATTTTCTGGAACATTTTTTCTGGACAACTTTAGCAACAACGGTGTGGCCACTGTTGCTCACTGGTCAGTGCGTGTGGAGTACAACCCCAAATCTTTTGCAACCGTTTTTTCAGGTCATCTTCATCACCAATTGGACGGTGTGGCTAATGTTGCTCAGTGGTTAGTGCGTGCGGCGTACAACCCCAAATATTCTGCAACCTTTTCTGCAAATTTTGTGGAAAATTTTTTCTGGACATCTTTAGCACCAACGGTGTGGCCATTGTTGCTCTGTGGTCAGTGCGTGTGGCGTACGACTCCACATCCTTTTTTTCAGGAGATCTTTTAGCATCAATTGGATGGTGTGGCTACTGTTGCTCAGTGGTCAGTGCGTGTGGGGTACAACCCCAAATCTTTTGCAACATTTTTTTCAGGACATCTTCATCACCAATTGGACGGTGTGGCTAATGTTACTCAGTGGTTAGTGCGTGCGGCGTACAACCCCAAATCTCCTGCAACCTTTTCTGCAAATTTTGTGGACAATTTTTTCTGGACATATTTAGCACCAACGGTGTGGCCACTGTTGCTCAGTGTTCAGTGCGTGTGGGGTACAACCCCAAATCTTTTGCATCCGTTTTTCCAGGACATCTTCATCACCAATTGGACGGTGTGGCTAATGTTGCTCAGTGGTTAGTGCGTGCGGCGTACAACCCCAAATATTCTGCCACCTTTTCTGCAAATTTTGTGGAAAATTTTTTCTGGACATCTTTAGCACCAACGGTGTGGCCATTGTTGCTCTGCGGTCAGTGCGTGTGAGTACAACCTCAAATCTTTTGCAACCTTTTTTTCAGGACATATTCATCACCAATTGGACGGTGTGGCTAATGTTGCTCAGTGGTTAGTGCGTGCGGCGTACAACCCCAAATCTTCTGCAACCTTTTCTGCAAATTTTGTGGAACATTTTTTCTGGACATCTTTAGCACCAACGGTGTGGCCATTGTTGCTCTGTGGTCAGTGCGTGTGGCGTACAACCCAAAATCTTTTGCAACATTTTCTGCAAATTTTGTGGAAATTTTTTTCTGGACATCTTTAGCACCAACTGTGTGGCCACTGTTGCTCAGTGTTCAGTGCGTGCGGCGTACAACCCCAAATCTTCTGCGACCTTTTCTGCAAATTTTCTGGAACATTTTTTCTCGACAACTTTAGCACCAACGGTGTGGCCACTGTTGCTCAGTGTTCAGTGCGTGTGGGGTACAACCCCAAATCTTTTGCAACCGTTTTTTCAGGACATCCTAACCACCAATTCGACGGTGTGGCCACTGTTGCTCAGTGTTCAGTGCGTGTGGGGTACAACCCCAAATCTTTTGCAACCGTTTTTTCAGGACATCCTAACCACCAATTCGACGGTGTGGCCACTGTTGCTCAGTGTTCAGTGCGTGTGGGGTACAACCTCAAATCTCTTGCAACCGTTTTTTCAGGGCATCTTCATCACCAATTGGACGGTATGGCTAATGTTGCTCAGTGGTTAGTGCGTGCGGCGTACAACCCCGAACGTACAACGGTGTGGCCATTGTTGCTCTGTGGTCAGTGCATGTAGGGTACAACCCCAAATCTTTTGCAAACTTTTTTCAGGGCATCTTTACCACCAATTGGTTGGTGTGGCCACTGTTGCTCAGTGTGCAGTTTGTGAGGAGTACAACTCCACATCCTTTATTCCAGGAGATCTTTAAGCATCAATTGAATGGTGTTGCCACTGTTATTCTGTGGTCAGTGCGTTCAGCGCACTTCACCAAATTTTCTAAAATTTTTTTTCCTGGAGATCCTGGAGCACCAATTGGACGGTGTGATAATGTTGCTCAGTGGTCAGTACGTGCGGCGTACAACCCCAAATCTTTTGCAAACTTTTCTGCAAATTTTGTGGAACATTTTTAGCATCAACGTTGTGGCCACTGTTGCTCAGTGTTCAGTGAGTGTGGAGTACAACCCCAAATCTTCTGCAACCTTTTCTGCAAATTTTGTGGAAAATTTTTTCTGGACATCTTTAGCACCAACGATGTGGCCACTGTTGCTCAGTGTTCAGTGCGTGTGGGGTACAACCCCAAATCTTTTGCAACCGTTTTTTCAGGACATCTTTACCACCAATTCGACGGTGTGGCCACTGTTGCTCAGTGGTTAGTGCGTGCGGCGTACAACCCCAAATCTTCTGCAACCTTTTCTGCAAATTTTGTGGAAAATTTTTTCTGGACATCTTTAGCACCAACGATGTGGCCACTGTTGCTCAGTGTTCAGTGCGTGTGGGGTACAACCCCAAATCTTTTGCAACCGTTTTCTCAGACATCTTCATCACCAATTGGAGGGTGTGGCCACTGTTGCTCAGTGTTCAGTTTCTGAGGCGTGCAACTCCACATCCTTTTTTTCAGGAGATCTTTTAGCATCAATTGGACGGTGTGATATTGTTGCTCAGTGGTCAGTGCGTGCGGCGTACAACCCCAAATCTTCTGCAACCTTTTCTGCAAATTTTGTGGAAAATTTTTTCTGGACATCTTTAGCACCAACGATGTGGCCACTGTTGCTCAGTGTTCAGTGCGTGTGGGGTACAACCCCAAATCTTTTGCAACCGTTTTTTCAGGACATCTTTACCACCAATTCGACGGTGTGGCCACTGTTGCTCAGTGGTTAGTGCGTGCGGCGTACAACCCCAAATCTTCTGCAACCTTTTCTGCAAATTTTGTGGAAGATTTTTTCTGGACATCTTTAGCACCAACGGTGTGGCCACTGTTGCTCAGTGTTCAGTGCGTGTGGGGTACAACCCCAAATCTTTTGCAACCGTTTTTTTAGGGCATCTTCATCGCCAATTGGACGGTATGGCTAATGTTGCTCAGTGGTTAGTGCGTGCGGCGTACAACCCCAAATATTCTGAAACCTTTTCTGCAAATTTTGTGGAAAATTTTTTCTGGACATCTTTAGCAACAACGGTGTGGCCACTGTTGCTCAGTGTTCAGTTTGTGAGGAGTACAACTGCACATCCTTTTTTTCAGGAGATCTTTTAGCATCAATTGGACGGTGTGGTAATGTTGCTCAGTGGTCAGTGGGTGCGGCGTACAACCTCAAACCTTCTGCGACCTTTTCTGCAAATTTTGTGGAACATTTTTCTGGACATCTTTAGCACCAACGGTGCGGTCACTATTGCTCAGTGTTCAGTGCGTGTGGGGTACAACCCCAAATCTTTACCACCAATTCGACGATGTGGCCACTGTTGCTCAGTGTTCAGTTTGTGAGGCGTACAACTCCAAATCCTTTTTTTCAGTAGATCTTTTAGCATCAATTGGATGGTGTGGCTACTGTTGCTCAGTGGTCAGTGCGTGTATCGTACAACCCCAAGTCTTCTGCGACGTTTTCTGCAAATTTTCTGGAACATATTTTCTGGACATCTATAGCACCAACGGTGTGGCCACTGTTGCTCAGTGGTCAGTGCGTGTAGGGTACAACCCCAAATCTTTTGCATCCGTTTTTCCAGGACATCTTCGCCACCAATTGGACGGTGTGGCCACTGTTGCTCAGTGTTCAGTTTGTGAGGCGTGCAACTCCACATCCTTTTTTTCAGGAGATCTTTTAGCATCAATTGGACGGTGTGATAATGTTGCTCAGTGGTCAGTGCGTGCGGCGTACAACCCCAAATCTTCTGCGACCTTTTCTGCAAATTTTATGGAACATTTTTTCTGGACATCTTTAGCATCAAGGGTTTGGCCACTGTTGCTCAGTGTTCAGTGCGTGCGGCGTACAACCCCAAATCTTCTGCGACCTTTTCTGCAAATTTTATGGAACATTTTTTCTGGACATCTTTAGCATCAAGGGTTTGGCCACTGTTGCTCAGTGTTCAGTGCGTGCGGCGTACAACCCCAAATCTTCTGAAACCTTTTCTGCAAATTTTGTGGAACATTTTGCCTGGACATCTTTAGCACCAACGGTGTGGCCACTGTTGCTCAGTGTTCAGGGCGTGCGGCGTACATCCCCAAATCTTCTGCGACCTTTTCTGCAAATTTTCTGGAACATTTTTTCTGGACAACTTTAGCAACAACGGTGTGGCCACTGTTGCTCACTGGTCAGTGCGTGTGGAGTACAACCCCAAATCTTTTGCAACCGTTTTTTCAGGTCATCTTCATCACCAATTGGACGGTGTGGCTAATGTTGCTCAGTGGTTAGTGCGTGTGGCGTACAACCCCAAATATTCTGCAACCTTTTCTGCAAATTTTGTGGAAAATTTTTTCTGGACATCTTTAGCACCAACGGTGTGGCCACTGTTCCTCTGTGGTCAGTGCGTGTGGCGTACAACTCCACATCCTTTTTTTCAGGAGATCTTTTAGCATCAATTGGATGGTGTGGCTACTGTTGCTCAGTGGTCAGTGCGTGTGGGGTACAACCCCAAATCTTTTGCAACATTTTTTTCAGGACATCTTCATCACCAATTGGACGGTGTGGCTAATGTTACTCAGTGGTTAGTGCGTGCGGCGTACAACCCCAAATCTCCTGCAACCTTTTCTGCAAATTTTGTGGAAAATTTTTTCTGGACATCTTTAGCACCAACGGTGTGGCCATTGTTGCTCTGCGGTCAGTGCGTGTGAGTACAACCTCAAATCTTTTGCAACCTTTTTTTCAGGACATATTCATCACCAATTGGACGGTGTGGCTAATGTTGCTCAGTGGTTAGTGCGTGCGGCGTACAACCCCAAATATTCTGCAAACTTTTCTGCAAATTTTGTGGAACATTTTTTCTGGACATCTTTAGCACCAACCATTGTTGCTCTGTGGTCAGTGCGTGTGGCGTACAACTCCACATCCTTTTTTTCAGGAGATCTTTTAGCATCAATTGGATGGTGTGGCTACTGTTGCTCAGTGGTCAGTGCGTGTGGGGTACAACCCCAAATCTTTTGCAACATTTTTTTCAGGACATCTTCATCACCAATTGGACGGTGTGGCTAATGTTACTCAGTGGTTAGTGCGTGCGGCGTACAACCCCAAATCTTCTGCAACCTTTTCTGCAAATGTTGTGGATAATTTTTTCTGGACATCTTTAGCACCAACAATGTGGCCACTGTTGCTCAGTGTTCAGTGCGTGTGGGGTACAACACCAAATCTTTTGCATCCGTTTTTCCAGGACATCTTCATCACCAATTGGACGGTGTGGCTAATGTTGCTCAGTGGTTAGTGCGTGCGGCGTACAACCCCAAATATTCTGCAACCTTTTCTGCAAATTTTGTGGAAAATTTTTTCTGGACATCTTTAGCACCAACGGTGTGGCCATTGTTGTTCTGCGGTCAGTGCGTGTGAGTACAACCCCAAATCGTTTGCATCCGTTTTTCCAGGACATCTTCACTACAAATTGGACGGTGTGGCCACTGTTGCTCAGTGTTCAGTTTGTGAGGCGTGCAACTCCACATCATTTTTTTCAGGAGATCTTTTAGCATCAATTGGACGGTGTGATAATGTTGCTCAGTGGTCAGTGCCTGCGGCGTACAACCCCAAATCTTCTGCGACCTTTTCTGCAAATTTTCTGGAACATTTTGTCTGGACATCTTTAGCACCAACGGTGTGGCCACTGTTGCTCAGTGCTCAGTGCGTGCGGCGTACAACCCCAAATCTTCTGCGACCTTTTCTGCAAATTTTCTGGAACATTTTTTCTGGACAACTTTAGCAACAACGGTGTGGCCACTGTTGCTCAGTGGTCAGTGCGTGTGGAGTACAACCCCAAATCTTTTGCAACCGTTTTTTCAGGACATCTTCATCACCAATTGGACGGTGTGGCTAATGTTGCTCAGTGGTTAGTGCGTGCGGCGTACAACCCCAAATATTCTGCAACCTTTTCTGCAAATTTTGTGGAAAATTTTTTCTGGACATCTTTAGCACCAACGGTGTGGCCATTGTTCCTCTGTGGTCAGTGCGTGTGGCGTACAACTCCACATCCTTTTTTTCAGGAGATCTTTTAGCATCAATTGGATGGTGTGTCTACTGTTGCTCAGTGGTCAGTGCGTGTGGGGTACCACTCCAAATCTTTTGCAACATTTTTTTCAGGACATCTTCATCACCAATTGGACGGTGTGGCTAATGTTACTCAGTGGTTAGTGCGTGCAAATTTTGTGGAAAATTTTTTCTGGACATCTTTAGCACCAACGGTGTGGCCATTGTTGTTCTGCGGTCAGTGCGTGTGAGTACAACCCCAAATCGTTTGCATCCGTTTTTCCAGGACATCTTCACTACAAATTGGACGGTGTGGCCACTGTTGCTCAGTGTTCAGTTTGTGAGGCGTGCAACTCCACATCATTTTTTTCAGGAGATCTTTTAGCATCAATTGGACGGTGTGATAATGTTGCTCAGTGGTCAGTGCCTGCGGCGTACAACCCCAAATCTTCTGCGACCTTTTCTGCAAATTTTCTGGAACATTTTGTCTGGACATCTTTAGCACCAACGGTGTGGCCACTGTTGCTCAGTGCTCAGTGCGTGCGGCGTACAACCCCAAATCTTCTGCGACCTTTTCTGCAAATTTTCTGGAACATTTTTTCTGGACAACTTTAGCAACAACGGTGTGGCCACTGTTGCTCAGTGGTCAGTGCGTGTGGAGTACAACCCCAAATCTTTTGCAACCGTTTTTTCAGGACATCTTCATCACCAATTGGACGGTGTGGCTAATGTTGCTCAGTGGTTAGTGCGTGCGGCGTACAACCCCAAATATTCTGCAACCTTTTCTGCAAATTTTGTGGAAAATTTTTTCTGGACATCTTTAGCACCAACGGTGTGGCCATTGTTCCTCTGTGGTCAGTGCGTGTGGCGTACAACTCCACATCCTTTTTTTCAGGAGATCTTTTAGCATCAATTGGATGGTGTGTCTACTGTTGCTCAGTGGTCAGTGCGTGTGGGGTACCACTCCAAATCTTATGCAACATTTTTTTCAGGACATCTTCATCACCAATTGGACGGTGTGGCTAATGTTACTCAGTGGTTAGTGCGTGCGGCGTACAACCCCAAATCTCCTGCAACCTTTTCTGCAAATTTTGTGGAAAACTTTTTCTGGACATATTTAGCACCAACGGTGTGGCCACTGTTGCTCAGTGTTCAGTTTGTGAGGCGTGCAACTCCACATCATTTTTTTCAGGAGATCTTTTAGCATCAATTGGACGGTGTGATAATGTTGCTCAGTGGTCAGTGCCTGCGGCGTACAACCCCAAATCTTCTGCGACCTTTTCTGCAAATTTTCTGGAACATTTTGTCTGGACATCTTTAGCACCAACGGTGTGGCCACTGTTGCTCAGTGCTCAGTGCGTGCGGCGTACAACCCCAAATCCTCTGCGACCTTTTCTGCAAATTTTCTGGAACATTTTTTCTGGACAACTTTAGCAACAACGGTGTGGCCACTGTTGCTCAGTGGTCAGTGCGTGTGGAGTACAACCCCAAATCTTTTGCAACCGTTTTTTCAGGACATCTTCATCACCAATTGGACGGTGTGGCTAATGTTGCTCAGTGGTTAGTGCGTGCGGCGTACAACCCCAAATATTCTGCAACCTTTTCTGCAAATTTTGTGGAAAATTTTTTCTGGACATCTTTAGCACCAACGGTGTGGCCATTGTTCCTCTGTGGTCAGTGCGTGTGGCGTACAACTCCACATCCTTTTTTTCAGGAGATCTTTTAGCATCAATTGGATGGTGTGTCTACTGTTGCTCAGTGGTCAGTGCGTGTGGGGTACAACCCCAAATCTTTTGCAACATTTTTTTCAGGACATCTTCATCACCAATTGGACGGTGTGGCTAATGTTACTCAGTGGTTAGTGCGTGCGGCGTACAACCCCAAATCTCCTGCAACCTTTTCTGCAAATTTTGTGGAAAATTTTTTCTGGACATATTTAGCACCAACGGTGTGGCCACTGTTGCTCAGTGTTCAGTGCGTGTGGGGTACAACCCCAAATCTTTTGCATCCGTTTTTCCAGGACATCTTCATCACCAATTGGACGGTGTGGCTAATGTTGCTCAGTGGTTAGTGCGTGCGGCGTACAACCCCAAATATTCTGCAACCTTTTCTGCAAATTTTGTGGAAAATTTTTTCTGGACATCTTTAGCACCAACGGTGTGGCCATTGTTCCTCTGTGGTCAGTGCGTGTGGCGTACAACTCCACATCCTTTTTTTCAGGAGATCTTTTAGCAGCAATTGGATGGTGTGGCTACTGTTGCTCAGTGGTCAGTGCGTGTGGGGTACAACCCCAAATCTTTTGCAACATTTTTTTCAGGACATCTTCATCACCAATTGGACGGTGTGGCTAATGTTACTCAGTGGTTAGTGCGTGCGGCGTACAACCCCAAATCTCCTGCAACCTTTTCTGCAAATTTTGTGGAAAATTTTTTCTGGACATATTTAGCACCAACGGTGTGGCCACTGTTGCTCAGTGTTCAGTGCGTGTGGGGTACAACCCCAGATCTTTTGCATCCGTTTTTCCAGGACATCTTCATCACCAATTGGACGGTGTGGCTAATGTTGCTCAGTGGTTAGTGCGTGCGGCGTACAACCCCAAATATTCTGCAACCTTTTATGCAAATTTTGTGGAAAATTTTTTCTGGACATCTTTAGCACCAACGGTGTGGCCATTGTTGTTCTGCGGTCAGTGCGTGTGAGTACAACCCCAAATCTGTTGCAACCTTTTTTTCAGGACATCTTCATCACCAATTGGACGGTGTGGCTAATGTTGCTCAGTGGTTAGTGCGTGCGGCGTACAACCCCAAATCTTCTGCAAACTTTTCTGCAAATTTTGTGGAACATTTTTTCTGGACATCTTTAGCACCAACCATTGTTGCTATGTGGTCAATGCGTGTGGAGTACAACTCCACATCCTTTTTTTCAGGAGATCTTTTAGCATCAATTGGATGGTGTGGCTTTTGTTGCTCAGTGGTCAGTGCGTGTAGGGTACAACCCCAAATCTTTTGCATCCGTTTTTCCAGGACATCTTCACCAATAATTGGACGGTGTGGCCACTGTTGCTCAGTGTTCAGTTTGTGAGGCGTGCAACTCCACATAATTTTTTTCAGGAGATCTTTTAGCATCAATTGGACGGTGTGATAATGTTGCTCAGTGGTCAGTGCCTGCGGCGTACAACCGGAAATCTTCTGCGACCTTTTCTGCAAATTTTCTGGAACATTTTTTCTGGACAACTTTAGCAACAACGGTGTGGCCACTGTTGCTCAGTGGTCAGTGCGTGTGGATTACAACCCCAAATCTTTTGCAGCCGTTTTTTCAGGACATCTTCATCACCAATTGGACGGTGTGGCTAATGTTGCTCAGTGTTCAGTGCGTGCGGCGTACAACCCCAAATATTCTGCAACCTTTTCTGCAAATTTTGTGGAAAATTTTTTCTGGACATCTTTAGCACCAACGGTGTGGCCATTGTTGTTCTGCGGTCAGTGCGTGTGAGTACAACCCCAAATCTGTTGCAACCTTTTTTTCAGGACATCTTCATCACCAATTGGACGGTGTGGCTAATGTTGCTCAGTGGTTAGTGCGTGCGGCGTACAACCCCAAATCTTCTGCAAACTTTTCTGCAAATTTTGTGGAACATTTTTTCTGGACATCTTTAGCACCAACCATTGTTGCTATGTGGTCAATGCGTGTGGAGTACAACTCCACATCCTTTTTTTCAGGAGATCTTTTAGCATCAATTGGATGGTGTGGCTTTTGTTGCTCAGTGGTCAGTGCGTGTAGGGTACAACCCCAAATCTTTTGCATCCGTTTTTCCAGGACATCTTCACCAATAATTGGACGGTGTGGCCACTGTTGCTCAGTGTTCAGTTTGTGAGGCGTGCAACTCCACATAATTTTTTTCAGGAGATCTTTTAGCATCAATTGGACGGTGTGATAATGTTGCTCAGTGGTCAGTGCCTGCGGCGTACAACCGGAAATCTTCTGCGACCTTTTCTGCAAATTTTCTGTAACATTTTTTCTGGACAACTTTAGCAACAACGGTGTGGCCACTGTTGCTCAGTGGTCAGTGCGTGTGGAGTACAACCCCAAAATCTTTTGCAGCCGTTTTTTCAGGACATCTTCATCACCAATTGGACGGTGTCTCTAATGTTGCTCAGTGGTTAGTGCGTGCGGCGTACAACCCCAAATATTCGGCAACCTTTTCTACAAATTTTGTGGAAAATTTTTTCTGGACATCTTTAGCACCAACGGTGTGGCCATTGATGCTCTGTGGTCAGTGCGTGTGGCGTACAACTCCACATCCTTTTTTTCAGGAGATCTTTTAGCATCAATTGGATGGTGTGGCTACTGCTTGTCAGTGGTCAGTGCGTGTGGGGTACAACCCCAAATCTTTTGCATCCGTTTTTCCAGGACATCTTCATCACCAATTGGACGGTGTGGCTAATGTTGCTCAGTGGTTAGTGCGTGCGGCGTACTACCCCAAATATTCTGCAACCTTTTCTGCAAATTTTGTGGAAAATTTTTTCTGGACATATTTAGCACCAACGGTGTGGCCACTGTTGCTCAGTGTTCAGTGCGTGTGGGGTACAACCCCAAATCTTTTGCATCCGTTTTTCCAGGACATCTTCATCACCAATTGGACAGTGTGGATAATGTTGCTCAGTGGTTAGTGCGTGCGGCGTACAACCCCAAATATTCTGCAACCTTTTCTGCAAATTTTGTGGAAAATTTTTTCTTGACATCTTTAGCACCAACGGTGTGGCCATTGTTGCTCTGCGGTCAGTGCGTGTGAGTACAACCCCAAATCTTTTGCTACCTTTTTTTCAGGACATCTTCATCACCAATTCGACGGTGTGGCTAATGTTGCTCAGTGGTTAGTGCGTGCGGCGTACAACCCCAAATATTCTGCAACCTTTTCTGCAAATTTTGTGGAAAATTTTTTCTGGACATATTTAGCACCAACGGTGTGGCCACTGTTGCTCAGTGTTCAGTGCGTGTGGGGTACAACCCCAAATCTTTTGCATCCGTTTTTCCAGGACATCTTCATCACCAATTGGACGGTGTGGATAATGTTGCTCAGTGGTTAGTGCGTGCGGCGTACAACCCCAAATATTCTGCAACCTTTTCTGCAAATTTTGTGGAAAATTTTTTCTGGACATATTTAGCACCAACGGTGTGGCCACTGTTGCTCAGTGTTCAGTGCGTGTGGGGTACAACCCCAAATCTTTTGCATCCGTTTTTCCAGGACATCTTCATCACCAATTGGACGGTGTGGATAATGTTGCTCAGTGGTTAGTGCGTGCGGCGTACAACCCCAAATATTCTGCAACCTTTTCTGCAAATTTTGTGGAAAATTTTTTCTTGACATCTTTAGCACCAACGGTGTGGCCATTATTGTCCTGCGGTCAGTGCGTGTGAGTACAACCCCAAATCTTTTGCTACCTTTTTTTCAGGACATCTTCATCACCAATTGGACGGTGTGGCTAATATTGCTCAGTGGTTAGTGCGTGCGGCGTACAACCCCAAATATTCTGCAACCTTTTCTGCAAAATTTTGTGGAAATTTTTTTCTGGACATATTTAGCACCAACGGTGTGGCCACTGTTGCTCAGTGTTCAGTGCGTGTGGGGTACAACCCCAAATCTTTTGCATCCGTTTTTCCAGGACATCTTCATCACCAATTGGACGGTGTGGCTAATGTTGCTCAGTGTTCAGTGCGTGCGGCGTACAACCCCAAATCTTTTGCAACCTGTTTTTCTGGACATCTTCATCTCCAATTGGGCGGTGTGGCAAATGTTGATCAGTGGTTAGTGCGTGCGGCGTACAACCCCAAATCTTCTGCAACCTTTTCATCAAATTTTGTGGAACATTTTTTCTGGACATTTTTAGCACCAACGGTGTGGCCACTGTTGCTCAGTGTTCAGTGCGTGTGGGGTACAACCCCAAATCTTTTGCAACCGTTTTTTCAGGACATCTTCATCACCAATTGGACGGTGTGGCTAATGTTGCTCAGTGTTCAGTGCGTGCGGCGTACAACCCCAAATCTTCTGCGACCTTTTCTGCAAATTTTCTGTAACATTTTTTCTGGACAACTTTAGCAACAACGGTGTGGCCACTGTTGCTCAGTGTTCAGTGCGTGTGGGGTACAACCCCAAATCTTTTGCAACCTGTTTTTCTGAACATCTTCATCTCCAATTGGGCGGTGTGGCAAATGTTGATCAGTGGTTAGTGCGTGCGGCGTACAACCCCAAATCTTCTGCAACCTTTTCATCAAATTTTGTGGAACATTTTTTCTGGACATTTTTAGCACCAACGGTGTGGCCACTGTTGCTCAGTGTTCAGTGCGTGTGGGGTACAACCCCAAATCTTTTGCAACCGTTTTTTCAGGACATCTTCATCACCAATTGGACGGTGTCTCTAATGTTGCTCAGTGGTTAGTGCGTGCGGCGTACAACCCCAAATATTCGGCAACCTTTTCTACAAATTTTGTGGAAAATTTTTTCTGGACATCTGTAGCACCAACGGTGTGGCCATTGTTGCTCTGTGGTCAGTGCGTGTGGCGTACAACTCCACATCCTTTTTTTCAGGAGATCTTTTAGCATCAATTGGATGGTGTGGCTACTGCTGCTCAGTGGTCAGTGCGTGTGGGGTACAACCCCAAATCTTTTGCATCCGTTTTTCCAGGACATCTTCATCACCAATTGGACGGTGTGGCTAATGTTGCTCAGTGGTTAGTGCGTGCGGCGTACAACCCCAAATATTCTGCAACCTTTTCTGCAAATTTTGTGGAAAATTTTTTGTGGACATATTTAGCACCAACGGTGTGGCCACTGTTGCTCAGTGTTCAGTGCGTGTGGGGTACAACCCCAAATCTTTTGCATCCGTTTTTCCAGGACATCTTCATCACCAATTGGACGGTGTGGATAATGTTGCTCAGTGGTTAGTGCGTGCGGCGTACAACCCCAAATATTCTGCAACCTTTTCTGCAAATTTTTTGAAAATTTTTTCTTGACATCTTTAGCACCAACGGTGTGGCCATTGTTGTCCTGCGGTCAGTGCGTGTGAGTACAACCCCAAATCTTTTGCTACCTTTTTTTCAGGACATCTTCATCACCAATTGGACGGTGTGGCTAATGTTGCTCAGTGGTTAGTGCGTGCGGCGTACAACCCCAAATATTCTGCAACCTTTTCTGCAAAATTTTGTGGAAATTTTTTTCTGGACATATTTAGCACCAACGGTGTGGCCACTGTTGCTCAGTGTTCAGTGCGTGTGGGGTACAACCCCAAATCTTTTGCATCCGTTTTTCCAGGACATCTTCATCACCAATTGGACGGTGTGGATAATGTTGCTCAGTGGTTAGTGCGTGCGGCGTACAACCCCAAATATTCTGCAAACTTTTCTGCAAATTTTGTGGAAAATTTTTTCTGGACATCTTTAGCACCAACGGTGTGGCCATTGTTGCTCTGCGGTCAGTGCGTGTGAGTACAACCCCAAATCTTATGCTACCTTTTTTTCAGGACATCTTCATCACCAATTGGACGGTGTGGCTAATGTTGCTCAGTGGTTAGTTCGTGCGGCGTACAACCCCAAATCTTCTGCAAACTTTTCTGCAAATTTTGTGGAACATTTTTTCTGGACATCTTTAGCACCAACCATTGTTGCTCTGTGGTCAGTGCGTGTGGCGTACAACTCCACATCCTTTTTTCAGGAGATCTTTTAGCATCAATTGTATGGTGTGGCTACTGTTGCTCAGTGGTCAGTGCGTGTGGGGTACAACCCCAAATCTTTTGCAACATTTTTTTCAGGACATCTTCATCACCAATTGGACGGTGTGGCTAATGTTACTCAGTGGTCAGTGCCTGCGGCGTACAACCCCAAATCTTCTGCGACCTTTTCTGCAAATTTTGTGGAAAATTTTTTCTGGACATCTTTAGCACCAACGGTGTGGCCATTGTTGTTCTGCGGTCAGTGCGTGTGAGTACAACCCCAAATCTTTTGCAACCTTTTTTTCAGGACATCTTCATCACCAATTGGACGGTGTGGCTAATGTTGCTCAGTGGTTAGTGCGTGCGGCGTACAACCCCAAATCTTCTGCAAACTTTTCTGCAAATTTTGTGGAACATTTTTTCTGGACATCTTTAGCACCAACCATTGTTGCTCTGTGGTCAGTGCGTGTGGCGTACAACTCCACATCCTTTTTTCAGGAGATCTTTTAGCATCAATTGGATGGTGTGGCTACTGTTGCTCAGTGGTCAGTGCGTGTGGGGTACAACCCCAAATTTTTGCAACATTTTTTTCAGGACATCTTCATCACCAATTGGACGGTGTGGCTAATGTTACTCAGTGGTCAGTGCCTGCGGCGTACAACCCCAAATCTTCTGCAACCTTTTCTGCAAATGTTGTGAAAAATTTTTTCTGGACATCTTTGGCACCAACAATGTGGCCACTGTTGCTCAGTGTTCAGTGCGTGTGGGGTACAACACCAAATCTTTTGCATCCGTTTTTCCAGGACATCTTCACCACCAATTGGACGGTGTGGCCACTGTTGCTCAGTGTTCAGTTTGTG
Organism: Xylota segnis; assembly: GCA_963583995.1. Lineage (NCBI taxonomy): Eukaryota > Metazoa > Arthropoda > Insecta > Diptera > Syrphidae > Xylota > Xylota segnis. The sequence continues at coordinate 101,093,224 of OY757236.1, read as the reverse complement.
AGGCGTGCAACTCCACATCATTTTTTTCAGGAGATCTTTTAGCATCAATTGGACGGTGTGATAATGTTGCTCAGTGGTCAGTGCCTGCGGCGTACAACCCCAAATCTTCTGCGACCTTTTCTGCAAATTTTCTGGAACATTTTGTCTGGACATCTTTAGCACCAACGGTGTGGCCACTGTTGCTCAGTGTTCAGTGCGTGCGGCGTACAACCCCAAATCTTCTGCGACCTTTTCTGCAAATTTTCTGGAACATTTTTTCTGGACAACTTTAGCAACAACGGTGTGGCCACTGTTGCTCAGTGGTCAGTGCGTGTGGAGTACAACCCCAAATCTTTTGCAACCGTTTTTTCAGGACATCTTCATCACCAATTGGATTGTGTGGCTAATGTTGCTCAGTGGTCAGTACGTGTGGGGTACAACCCCAAATCTCTTGCAACCTTTTTTGAGGCCATCTTCATCACCAATTGGACGGTGTGGCTAATGTTGCTCAGTGTTCAGTGCGTGCGGCGTACAACCCCAAATCTTCTGCGACCTTTTCTGCAAATTTTCTGTAACATTTTTTCTGGACAACTTTAGCAACAATGGTGTGGCCACTGTTGCTCAGTGGTCAGTGCGTGTGGAGTACAACCCCAAATCTTTTGCAGCCGTTTTTTCAGGACATCTTCATCACCAATTGGACGGTGTCTCTAATGTTGCTCAGTGGTTAGTGCGTGCGGCGTACAACCCCAAATATTCGGCAACCTTTTCTACAAATTTTGTGGAAAATTTTTTCTGGACATCTGTAGCACCAACGGTGTGGCCATTGTTGCTCTGTGGTCAGTGCGTGTGGCGTACAACTCCACATCCTTTTTTTCAGGAGATCTTTTAGCATCAATTGGATGGTGTGGCTACTGCTGCTCAGTGGTCAGTGCGTGTGGGGTACAACCCCAAATCTTTTGCATCCGTTTTTCCAGGACATCTTCATCACCAATTGGACGGTGTGGCTAATGTTGCTCAGTGGTTAGTGCGTGCGGCGTACAACCCCAAATATTCTGCAACCTTTTCTGCAAATTTTGTGGAAATTTTTTTCTGGACATATTTAGCACCAACGGTGTGGCCACTGTTGCTCAGTGTTCAGTGCGTGTGGGGTACAACCCCAAATCTTTTGCATCCGTTTTTCCAGGACATCTTCATCACCAATTGGACGGTGTGGATAATGTTGCTCAGTGGTTAGTGCGTGCGGCGTACAACCCCAAATATTCTGCAACCTTTTCTACAAATTTTGTGGAAAATTTTTTCTTGACATCTTTAGCACCAACGGTGTGGCCATTGTTGTCCTGCGGTCAGTGCGTGTGAGTACAACCCCAAATCTTTTGCTACCTTTTTTTCAGGACATCTTCATCACCAATTGGACGGTGTGGCTAATGTTGCTCAGTGGTTAGTGCGTGCGGCGTACAACCCCAAATATTCTGCAACCTTTTCTGCAAATTTTGTGGAACATTTTTTCTGGACATCTTTAGCACCAACCATTGTTGCTCTGTGGTCAGTGCGTGTGGCGTACAACTCCACATCCTTTTTCAGGAGATCTTTTAGCATCAATTGTATGGTGTGGCTACTGTTGCTCAGTGGTCAGTGCGTGTGGGGTACAACCCCAAATCTTTTGCAACATTTTTTTCAGGACATCTTCATCACCAATTGGACGGTGTGGCTAATGTTACTCAGTGGTCAGTGCCTGCGGCGTACAACCCCAAATCTTCTGCGACCTTTTCTGCAAATTTTGTGGAAAATTTTTTCTGGACATCTTTAGGACCAACGGTGTGGCCATTGTTGTTCTGCGGTCAGTGCGTGTGAGTACAACCCCAAATCTTTTGCAACCTTTTTTTCAGGACATCTTCATCACCAATTGGACGGTGTGGCTAATGTTGCTCAGTGGTTAGTGCGTGCGGCGTACAACCCCAAATCTTCTGCAAACTTTTCTGCAAATTTTGTGGAACATTTTTTCTGGACATCTTTAGCACCAACCATTGTTGCTCTGTGGTCAGTGCGTGTGGCGTACAACTCCACATCCTTTTTTCAGGAGATCTTTTAGCATCAATTGGATGGTGTGGCTACTGTTGCTCAGTGGTCAGTGCGTGTGGGGTACAACCCCAAATTTTTGCAACATTTTTTTCAGGACATCTTCATCACCAATTGGACGGTGTGGCTAATGTTACTCAGTGGTCAGTGCCTGCGGCGTACAACCCCAAATCTTCTGCGACCTTTTCTGCAAATTTTGTGGAAAATTTTTTCTGGACATCTTTAGCACCAACGGTGTGGCCATTGTTGTTCTGCGGTCAGTGCGTGTGAGTACAACCCCAAATCTTTTGCAACCTTTTTTTCAGGACATCTTCATCACCAATTGGACGGTGTGGCTAATGTTGCTCAGTGGTTAGTGCGTGCGGCGTACAACCCCAAATCTTCTTCAAACTTTTCTGCAAATTTTGTGGAACATTTTTTCTGGACATCTTTAGCACCAACCATTGTTGCTCTGTGGTCAGTGCGTGTGGCGTACAACTCCACATCCTTTTTTCAGGAGATCTTTTAGCATCAATTGGATGGTGTGGCTACTGTTGCTCAGTGGTCAGTGCGTGTGGGGTACAACCCCAAATTTTTGCAACATTTTTTTCAGGACATCTTCATCACCAATTGGACGGTGTGGCTAATGTTACTCAGTGGTCAGTGCCTGCGGCGTACAACCCCAAATCTTCTGCAACCTTTTCTGCAAATGTTGTGGAAAATTTTTTCTGGACATCTTTGGCACCAACAATGTGGCCACTGTTGCTCAGTGTTCAGTGCGTGTGGGGTACAACACCAAATCTTTTGCATCCGTTTTTCCAGGACATCTTCACCACCAATTGGACGGTGTGGCCACTGTTGCTCAGTGTTCAGTTTGTGAGGCGTGCAACTCCACATCATTTTTTTCAGGAGATCTTTTAGCATCAATTGGACGGTGTGATAATGTTGCTCAGTGGTCAGTGCCTGCGGCGTACAACCCCAAATCTTCTGCGACCTTTTCTGCAAATTTTCTGGAACATTTTGTCTGGACATCTTTAGCACCAACGGTGTGGCCACTGTTGCTCAGTGTTCAGTGCGTGCGGCGTACAACCCCAAATCTTCTGCGACCTTTTCTGCAAATTTTCTGGAACATTTTTTCTGGACAACTTTAGCAACAACGGTGTGGCCACTGTTGCTCAGTGGTCAGTGCGTGTGGAGTACAACCCCAAATCTTTTGCAACCGTTTTTTCAGGACATCTTCATCACCAATTGGATTGTGTGGCTAATGTTGCTCAGTGGTCAGTACGTGTGGGGTACAACCCCAAATCTCTTGCAACCTTTTTTGAGGCCATCTTCATCACCAATTGGACGGTGTGGCTAATGTTGCTCAGTGTTCAGTGCGTGCGGCGTACAACCCCAAATCTTCTGCGACCTTTTCTGCAAATTTTCTGTAACATTTTTTCTGGACAACTTTAGCAACAATGGTGTGGCCACTGTTGCTCAGTGGTCAGTGCGTGTGGAGTACAACCCCAAATCTTTTGCAGCCGTTTTTTCAGGACATCTTCATCACCAATTGGACGGTGTCTCTAATGTTGCTCAGTGGTTAGTGCGTGCGGCGTACAACCCCAAATATTCGGCAACCTTTTCTACAAATTTTGTGGAAAATTTTTTCTGGACATCTGTAGCACCAACGGTGTGGCCATTGTTGCTCTGTGGTCAGTGCGTGTGGCGTACAACTCCACATCCTTTTTTTCAGGAGATCTTTTAGCATCAATTGGATGGTGTGGCTACTGCTGCTCAGTGGTCAGTGCGTGTGGGGTACAACCCCAAATCTTTTGCATCCGTTTTTCCAGGACATCTTCATCACCAATTGGACGGTGTGGCTAATGTTGCTCAGTGGTTAGTGCGTGCGGCGTACAACACCAAATATTCTGCAACCTTTTCTGCAAATTTTGTGGAAAATTTTTTCTGGACATATTTAGCACCAACGGTGTGGCCACTGTTGCTCAGTGTTCAGTGCGTGTGGGGTACAACCCCAAATCTTTTGCATCCGTTTTTCCAGGACATCTTCATCACCAATTGGACGGTGTGGATAATGTTGCTCAGTGGTTATTGCGTGCGGCGTACAACCCCAAATATTCTGCAACCTTTTCTGCAAATTTTGTGGAAAATTTTTTCTTGACATCTTTAGCACCAACGGTGTGGCCATTGTTGTCCTGCGGTCAGTGCGTGTGAGTACAACCCCAAATCTTTTGCTACCTTTTTTTCAGGACATCTTCATCACCAATTGGACGGTGTGGCTAATGTTGCTCAGTGGTTAGTGCGTGCGGCGTACAACCCCAAATATTCTGCAACCTTTTCTGCAAAATTTTGTGGAAATTTTTTTCTGGACATATTTAGCACCAACGGTGTGGCCACTGTTGCTCAGTGTTCAGTGCGTGTGGGGTACAACCCCAAATCTTTTGCATCCGTTTTTCCAGGACATCTTCATCACCAATTGGACGGTGTGGATAATGTTGCTCAGTGGTTAGTGCGTGCGGCGTACAACCCCAAATATTCTGCAAACTTTTCTGCAAATTTTGTGGAAAATTTTTTCTGGACATCTTTAGCACCAACGGTGTGGCCATTGTTGCTCTGCGGTCAGTGCGTGTGAGTACAACCCCAAATCTTATGCTACCTTTTTTTCAGGACATCTTCATCACCAATTAGACGGTGTGGCTAATGTTGCTCAGTGGTTAGTTCGTGCGGCGTACAACCCCAAATCTTCTGCAAACTTTTCTGCAAATTTTGTGGAACATTTTTTCTGGACATCTTTAGCACCAACCATTGTTGCTCTGTGGTCAGTGCGTGTGGCGTACAATTCCACATCCTTTTTCAGGAGATCTTTTAGCATCAATTGTATGGTGTGGCTACTGTTGCTCAGTGGTCAGTGCGTGTGGGGTACAACCCCAAATCTTTTGCAACATTTTTTTCAGGACATCTTCATCACCAATTGGACGGTGTGGCTAAAGTTACTCAGTGGTCAGTGCCTGCGGCGTACAACCCCAAATCTTCTGCGACCTTTTCTGCAAATTTTGTGGAAAATTTTTTCTGGACATCTTTAGGACCAACGGTGTGGCCATTGTTGTTCTGCGGTCAGTGCGTGTGAGTACAACCCCAAATCTTTTGCAACCTTTTTTTCAGGACATCTTCATCACCAATTGGACGGTGTGGCTAATGTTGCTCAGTGGTTAGTGCGTGCGGCGTACAACCCCAAATCTTCTGCAAACTTTTCTGCAAATTTTGTGGAACATTTTTTCTGGACATCTTTAGCACCAACCATTGTTGCTCTGTGGTCAGTGCGTGTGGCGTACAACTCCACATCCTTTTTTCAGGAGATTTTTTAGCATCAATTGGATGGTGTGGCTACTGTTGCTCAGTGGTCAGTGCGTGTGGGGTACAACCCCAAATTTTTGCAACATTTTTTTCAGGACATCTTCATCACCAATTGGACGGTGTGGCTAATGTTACTCAGTGGTCAGTGCCTGCGGCGTACAACCCCAAATCTTCTGCAACCTTTTCTGCAAATGTTGTGGAAAATTTTTTCTGGACATCTTTGGCACCAACAATGTGGCCACTGTTGCTCAGTGTTCAGTGCGTGTGGGGTACAACACCAAATCTTTTGCATCCGTTTTTCCAGGACATCTTCACCACCAATTGGACGGTGTGGCCACTGTTGCTCAGTGTTCAGTTTGTGAGGCGTGCAACTCCACATCATTTTTTTCAGGAGATCTTTTAGCATCAATTGGACGGTGTGATAATGTTGCTCAGTGGTCAGTGCCTGCGGCGTACAACCCCAAATCTTCTGCGACCTTTTCTGCAAATTTTCTGGAACATTTTGTCTGGACATCTTTAGCACCAACGGTGTGGCCACTGTTGCTCAGTGTTCAGTGCGTGCGGCGTACAACCCCAAATCTTCTGCGACCTTTTCTGCAAATTTTCTGGAACATTTTTTCTGGACAACTTTAGCAACAACGGTGTGGCCACTGTTGCTCAGTGGTCAGTGCGTGTGGAGTACAACCCCAAATCTTTTGCAACCGTTTTTTCAGGACATCTTCATCACCAATTGGATTGTGTGGCTAATGTTGCTCAGTGGTTTGTGCGTGCGGCGTACAACCCCAAATATTCTGCAACCTTTTCTGCAAATTTTGTGGAAAATTTTTTCTGGACACCTTTAGCACCAACGGTGTGGCCATTGTTTCTCTGTGGTCAGTGCGTGTGGCGTACAACTCCACATCCTTTTTTTCAGGAGATCTTTTAGCATCAATTGGATGGTGTATCTACTGTTGCTCAGTGGTCAGTGCGTGTGGGGTACAACCCCAAATCTTTTGCAACATTTTTTTCAGGACATCTTCATCACCAATTGGACGGTGTGGCTAATGTTACTCAGTGGTTAGTGCGTGCGGCGTACAACCCCAAATCTCCTGCAACCTTTTCTGCAAATTTTGTGGAAAATTTTTTCTGGACATATTTAGCACCAACGGTGTGGCCACTGTTGCTCAGTGTTCAGTGCGTGTGGGGTACAACCCCAAATCTTTTGCATCCGTTTTTCCAGGACATCTTCATCACCAATTGGACGGTGTGGCTAATGTTGCTCAGTGGTTAGTGCGTGCGGCGTACAACCCCAAATATTATGCAACCTTTTCTGCAAATTTTGTGGAAAATTTTTTCTGGACATCTTTAGCACCAACGGTGTGGCCATTGTTGCTCTGCGGCCAATGCGTGTGAGTACAACCCCAAATCTTTTGCAACCTTTTTTTCAGGACATCTTCATCACCAATTGGACGGTGTGGCTAATGTTGCTCAGTGGTTAGTGCGTGCGGCGTACAACCCCAAATCTTCTGCAAACTTTTCTGCAAATTTTGTGGAACATTTTTTCTGGACATCTTTAGCACCAACCATTGTTGCTCTGTGGTCAGTGCGTGTGGCGTACAACTCCACATCCTTTTTTTCAGGAGATCTTTTAGCATCAATTGGATGGTGTGGCTACTATTGCTCAGTGGTAAGTGCGTGTGGGGTATAACCCCAAATCTTTTGCAACATTTTTTTCAGGACATCTTCATCACCAATTGGACTGTGTGGCTAATGTTACTCAGTGGTTAGTGCGTGCGGCGTACAACCCCAAATCTTCTGCAACCTTTTCTGCAAATGTTGTGGAAAATTTTTCTGGACATCTTTAGCACCAACAATGTGGCCACTGTTGCTCAGTGTTCAGTGCGTGTGGGGTATAACACCAAATCTTTTGCATCCGTTTTTCCAGGACATCTTCATCACCAATTGGACGGTGTGGCTAATGTTGCTCAGTGGTTAGTGCGTGCGGCGTACAACCCCAAATATTCTGCAACCTTTTCTGCAAATTTTGTGGAAAATTTTTTCTGGACATATTTAGCACCAACGGTGTGGCCACTGTTGCTCAGTGTTCAGTGCGTGTGGGGTACAACCCCAAATCTTTTGCATCCGTTTTTCCAGGACATCTTCATCACCAATTGGACGGTGTGGATAATGTTGCTCAGTGGTTAGTGCGTGCGGCGTACAACCCCAAATATTCTGCAACCTTTTCTGCAAATTTTGTGGAAAATTTTTTCTTGACATTTTTAGCACCAACGGTGTGGCCATTATTGTCCTGCGGTCAGTGCGTGTGAGTACAACCCCAAATCTTTTGCTACCTTTTTTTCAGGACATCTTCATCACCAATTGGACGGTGTGGCTAATGTTGCTCAGTGGTTAGTGCGTGCGGCGTACAACCCCAAATATTCTGCAACCTTTTCTGCAAAATTTTGTGGAAATTTTTTTCTAGACATATTTAGCACCAACGGTGTGGCCACTGTTGCTCAGTGTTCAGTGCGTGTGGGGTACAACCCCAAATCTTTTGCATCCGTTTTTCCAGGACATCTTCATCACCAATTGGACGGTGTGGCTAATGTTGCTCAGTGTTCAGTGCGTGCGGCGTACAACCCCAAATCTTTTGCAACCTGTTTTTCTGGACATCTTCATCTCCAATTGGGCGGTGTGGCAAATGTTGATCAGTGGTTAGTGCGTGCGGCATACAACCCCAAATCTTCTGCAACCTTTTCATCAAATTTTGTGGAACATTTTTTCTGGACATTTTTAGCACCAACGGTGTGGCCACTGTTGCTCAGTGTTCAGTGCGTGTGGGGTACAACCCCAAATCTTTTGCAACCGTTTTTTCAGGACATCTTCATCACCAATTGGACGGTGTGGCTAATGTTGCTCAGTGTTCAGTGCGTGCGGCGTACAACCCCAAATCTTCTGCGACCTTTTCTGCAAATTTTCTGTAACATTTTTTCTGGACAACTTTAGCAACAACGGTGTGGCCACTGTTGCTCAGTGTTCAGTGCGTGTGGGGTACAACCCCAAATCTTTTGCAACCTGTTTTTCTGAACATCTTCATCTCCAATTGGGCGGTGTGGCAAATGTTGATCAGTGGTTAGTGCGTGCGGCGTACAACCCCAAATCTTCTGCAACCTTTTCATCAAATTTTGTGGAACATTTTTTCTGGACATTTTTAGCACCAACGGTGTGGCCACTGTTGCTCAGTGTTCAGTGCGTGTGGGGTACAACCCCAAATCTTTTGCAACCGTTTTTTCAGGACATCTTCATCACCAATTGGACGGTGTGGCTAATGTTGCTCAGTGTTCAGTGCGTGCGGCGTACAACCCCAAATCTTCTGCGACCTTTTCTGCAAATTTTCTGTAACATTTTTTCTGGACAACTTTAGCAACAATGGTGTGGCCACTGTTGCTCAGTGGTCAGTGCGTGTGGAGTACAACCCCAAATCTTTTGCAGCCGTTTTTTCAGGACATCTTCATCACCAATTGGACGGTGTCTCTAATGTTGCTCAGTGGTTAGTGCGTGCGGCGTACAACCCCAAATATTCGGCAACCTTTTCTACAAATTTTGTGGAAAATTTTTTCTGGACATCTGTAGCACCAACGGTGTGGCCATTGTTGCTCTGTGGTCAGTGCGTGTGGCGTACAACTCCACATCCTTTTTTCAGGAGATCTTTTAGCATCAATTGGATGGTGTGGCTACTGCTGCTCAGTGGTCAGTGCGTGTGGGGTACAACCCCAAATCTTTTGCATCCGTTTTTCCAGGACATCTTCATCACCAATTGGACGGTGTGGCTAATGTTGCTCAGTGGTTAGTGCGTGCGGCGTACAACCCCAAATATTCTGCAACCTTTTCTGCAAATTTTGTGGAAAATTTTTTCTGGACATATTTAGCACCAACGGTGTGGCCACTGTTGCTCAGTGTTCAGTGCGTGTGGGGTACAACCCCAAATCTTTTGCATCCGTTTTTCCAGGACATCTTCATCACCAATTGGACGGTGTGGATAATGTTGCTCAGTGGTTAGTGCGTGCGGCGTACAACCCCAAATATTCTGCAACCTTTTCTGCAAATTTTGTGGAAAATTTTTTCTTGACATCTTTAGCACCAACGGTGTGGCCATTGTTGTCCTGCGGTCAGTGCGTGTGAGTACAACCCCAAATCTTTTGCTACCTTTTTTTCAGGACATCTTCATCACCAATTGGACGGTGTGGCTAATGTTGCTCAGTGGTTAGTGCGTGCGGCGTACAACCCCAAATATTCTGCAACCTTTTCTGCAAAATTTTGTGGAAATTTTTTTCTGGACATATTTAGCACCAACGGTGTGGCCACTGTTGCTCAGTGTTCAGTGCGTGTGGGGTACAACCCCAAATCTTTTGCATCCGTTTTTCCAGGACATCTTCATCACCAATTGGACGGTGTGGATAATGTTGCTCAGTGGTTAGTGCGTGCGGCGTACAACCCCAAATATTCTGCAAACTTTTCTGCAAATTTTGTGGAAAATTTTTTCTGGACATCTTTAGCACCAACGGTGTGGCCATTGTTGCTCTGCGGTCAGTGCGTGTGAGTACAACCCCAAATCTTATGCTACCTTTTTTTCAGGACATCTTCATCACCAATTGGACGGTGTGGCTAATGTTGCTCAGTGGTTAGTTCGTGCGGCGTACAACCCCAAATCTTCTGCAAACTTTTCTGCAAATTTTGTGGAACATTTTTTCTGGACATCTTTAGCACCAACCATTGTTGCTCTGTGGTCAGTGCGTGTGGCGTACAACTCCACATCCTTTTTTCAGGAGATCTTTTAGCATCAATTGTATGGTGTGGCTACTGTTGCTCAGTGGTCAGTGCGTGTGGGGTACAACCCCAAATCTTTTGCAACATTTTTTTCAGGACATCTTCATCACCAATTGGACGGTGTGGCTAATGTTACTCAGTGGTCAGTGCCTGCGGCGTACAACCCCAAATCTTCTGCGACCTTTTCTGCAAATTTTGTGGAAAATTTTTTCTGGACATCTTTAGCACCAACGGTGTGGCCATTGTTGTTCTGCGGTCAGTGCGTGTGAGTACAACCCCAAATCTTTTGCAACCTTTTTTTCAGGACATCTTCATCACCAATTGGACGGTGTGGCTAATGTTGCTCAGTGGTTAGTGCGTGCGGCGTACAACCCCAAATCTTCTGCAAACTTTTCTGCAAATTTTGTGGAACATTTTTTCTGGACATCTTTAGCACCAACCATTGTTGCTCTGTGGTCAGTGCGTGTGGCGTACAACTCCACATCCTTTATTTCAGGAGATCTTTTAGCATCAATTGGATGGTGTGGCTACTGTTGCTCAGTGGTCAGTGCGTGTGGGGTACAACCCCAAATTTTTGCAACATTTTTTTCAGGACATCTTCATCACCAATTGGACGGTGTGGCTAATGTTACTCAGTGGTCAGTGCCTGCGGCGTACAACCCCAAATCTTCTGCAACCTTTTCTGCAAATGTTGTGGAAAATTTTTTCTGGACATCTTTGGCACCAACAATGTGGCCACTGTTGCTCAGTGTTCAGTGCGTGTGGGGTACAACACCAAATCTTTTGCATCCGTTTTTCCAGGACATCTTCACCACCAATTGGACGGTGTGGCCACTGTTGCTCAGTGTTCAGTTTGTGAGGCGTGCAACTCCACATCATTTTTTTCAGGAGATCTTTTAGCATCAATTGGACGGTGTGATAATGTTGCTCAGTGGTCAGTGCCTGCGGCGTACAACCCCAAATCTTCTGCGACCTTTTCTGCAAATTTTCTGGAACATTTTGTCTGGACATCTTTAGCACCAACGGTGTGGCCACTGTTGCTCAGTGTTCAGTGCGTGCGGCGTACAACCCCAAATCTTCTGCGACCTTTTCTGCAAATTTTCTGGAACATTTTTTCTGGACAACTTTAGCAACAACGGTGTGGCCACTGTTGCTCAGTGGTCAGTGCGTGTGGAGTACAACCCCAAATCTTTTGCAACCGTTTTTTCAGGACATCTTCATCACCAATTGGATTGTGTGGCTAATGTTGCTCAGTGGTTTGTGCGTGCGGCGTACAACCCCAAATATTCTGCAACCTTTTCTGCAAATTTTGTGGAAAATTTTTTCTGGACACTTTTAGCACCAACGGTGTGGCCATTGTTTCTCTGTGGTCAGTGCGTGTGGCGTACAACTCCACATCCTTTTTTTCAGGAGATCTTTTAGCATCAATTGGATGGTGTATCTACTGTTGCTCAGTGGTCAGTGCGTGTGGGGTACAACCCCAAATCTTTTGCAACATTTTTTTCAGGACATCTTCATCACCAATTGGACGGTGTGGCTAATGTTACTCAGTGGTTAGTGCGTGCGGCGTACAACCCCAAATCTCCTGCAACCTTTTCTGCAAATTTTGTGGAAAATTTTTTCTGGACATATTTAGCACCAACGGTGTGGCCACTGTTGCTCAGTGTTCAGTGCGTGTGGGGTACAACCCCAAATCTTTTGCATCCGTTTTTCCAGGACATCTTCATCACCAATTGGACGGTGTGGCTAATGTTGCTCAGTGGTTAGTGCGTGCGGCGTACAACCCCAAATATTATGCAACCTTTTCTGCAAATTTTGTGGAAAATTTTTTCTGGACATCTTTAGCACCAACGGTGTGGCCATTGTTGCTCTGCGGCCAATGCGTGTGAGTACAACCCCAAATCTTTTGCAACCTTTTTTTCAGGACATCTTCATCACCAATTGGACGGTGTGGCTAATGTTGCTCAGTGGTTAGTGCGTGCGGCGTACAACCCCAAATCTTCTGCAAACTTTTCTGCAAATTTTGTGGAACATTTTTTCTGGACATCTTTAGCACCAACCATTGTTGCTCTGTGGTCAGTGCGTGTGGCGTACAACTCCACATCCTTTTTTTCAGGAGATCTTTTAGCATCAATTGGATGGTGTGGCTACTATTGCTCAGTGGTAAGTGCGTGTGGGGTATAACCCCAAATCTTTTGCAACATTTTTTTCAGGACATCTTCATCACCAATTGGACTGTGTGGCTAATGTTACTCAGTGGTTAGTGCGTGCGGCGTACAAACCCAAATCTTCTGCAACCTTTTCTGCAAATGTTGTGGAAAATTTTTCTGGACATCTTTAGCACCAACAATGTGGCCACTGTTGCTCAGTGTTCAGTGCGTGTGGGGTATAACACCAAATCTTTTGCATCCGTTTTTCCAGGACATCTTCACCACCAATTGGACGGTGTGGCCACTGTTGCTCAGTGTTCAGTTTGTGAGGCGTGCAACTCCACATTATTTTTTTCAGGAGATCTTTTAGCATCAATTGGATGGTGTGGCTATTGTTGCTCAGTGGTAAGTGCGTGTGGGGTACAACCCCAAATCTTTTGCAACATTTTTTTCAGGACGTCTTCATCACCAATTGGACGGTGTGGCTAATGTTACTCAGTGGTTAGTGCGTGCGGCGTACAATCCCAAATCTTCTGCGACCTTATCTGCAAATTTTCTGGAACATTTTTTCTGGACAACTTTAGCAACAACGGTGTGGCCACTGTTGCTCAGTGGTCAGTGCGTGTGGAGTACAACCCCAAATCTTTTGCAACTTTTTTTTCAGGACATCTTCATCACCAATTGGACGGTGTGGCTAATGTTGCTCAGTGGTTAGTGCGTGCGGCGTACAACCCCAAATCTTCTGCAAACTTTTCTGCAAATTTTGTGGAACATTTTTTCTGGACATCTTTAGCACCAACCATTGTTGCTCTGTGGTCAGTGCGTGTGGCGTACAACTCCACATCCTTTTTTTCAGGAGATCTTTTAGCATCAATTGGATGGTGTGGCTACTGTTGCTCAGTGGTAAGTGCGTGTCGGGTACAACCCCAAATCTTTTGCAACATTTTTTTCAGGACATCTTCATCACCAATTGGACGGTGTGGCTAATGTTACTCAGTGGTTAGTGCGTGCGGCGTACAACCCCAAATCTTCTGCAACCTTTTCTGCAAATGTTGTGGAAAATTTTTTCTGGACATCTTTAGCACCAACAATGTGGCCACTGTTGCTCAGTGTTCAGTGCGTGTGGGGTATAACACCAAATCTTTTGCATCCGTTTTTCCAGGACATCTTCACCACCAATTGGACGGTGTGGCCACTGTTGCTCAGTGTTCAGTTTGTGAGGCGTGCAACTCCACATCCTTTTTTTCAGGAGATCTTTTAGCATCAATTGGACGGTGTGATAATGTTGCTCAGTGGTCAGTGCGTGCGGCGTACAACCCCAAATCTTCTGCGACCTTTTCTGCAAATTTTCTGGAACATTTTTTCTGGACATCTTTAGCACCAACGGTGTGGCCACTGTTGCTCAGTGGTCAGTGCGTGTGGAGTACAACCCCAAATCTTTTGCAACCGTTTTTTCAGGAGAGGAGTACAACTGTTCTGTGGTCAGTGCGTGTGGCGTACAACCCAAAATCTTCTGCGACCTTATCTGCAAATTTTGTGGAACATTTTTTCTGGACATCTTTAGCACCAATGGTGTGGCCACTGTTACTCAGTGCTGAGTTTGTGAGGCGTACAACTCCAAATCCTTTTTTTCAGTAGATCTTTTTGCATCAATTGGATGGTGTGGCCACTGTTATTCTGTGGTCAGTGCGTTCGTCGCACTTCACCAAATTTTCTAAATTTTTTTTTTCCGGAGATCTTTTAGCACCGATTGGACGGCGTGACAATGTTGCTCAGTGGTCAGTGCGTGCGGCGCACAACCCCAAATCTTCTGCACCTTTTCTTCAAATTTTCTGATAAATTTTTTCTGAATATCTTTAGCACCAACGGCGTGGCCACTGCTGCTCAGTGGTCAGTGCGTGTGGGGTACAACCCCAAACCTTTTGCAACCTTTTTTTTGAGGACATCTTCATCACCAATTGGACGGTGTGGCTTATGTTGCTCAGTGGTTAGTGCGTGCGGCGTATAACCCCAAATCTTCTGCAACCTTTTCTGCAAATAATATCTTTAGCACCAACGGTGTGGCCACTGTTGCTCAACTTTCTGTGCGTGTGGGGTACAACCCCAAATCTTTTGCAACCGTTTTTTCAGGGCATCTTCATCACCAATTGGACGGTGTGGCTAATGTTGCTCAGTGGTTAGTGCGTGCGGCGTACAACCCCAAATATTCTGCAACCTTTTCTGCAAATTTTGTGGAAAATTTTTTCTGTACATCTTTAGCACCAACGGTGTGGCCACTGTTGCTCAGTGGTCAGTGCGTGTAGGGTACACAACCAAATCTTTTGCATCCGTTTTTCCAAGACATCTTCACCACCAATTGGACGGTGTGGCCACTGTTGCTCAGTGTTCAGTTTGTGAGGCGTGCAGCTCCACATCCTTTTTTTCAGGAGATCTTTTAGCATCAATTGGACGGTGTGATAATGTTGCACAGTGGTCAGTGCGTGCGGCGTACAACCCCAAATCTTCTGCAACCTTTTCTGCAAATTTTCTGGAACATTTTTTCTGGACAACTTTAGCAACAACGGTGTGGCCACTGTTGCTCAGTGGTCAGTGCGTATGGAGTACAACCCCAAATCTTTTGCAACTTTTTTTTCAGGACATCTTCATCACCAATTGGACGGTGTGGCTAATGTTGCTCAGTGGTTAGTGCGTGCGGCGTACAACCCCAAATCTTCTGCAAACTTTTCTGCAAATTTTGTGGAACATTTTTTCTGGACATCTTTAGCACCAACCATTGTTGCTCTGTGGTCAGTGCGTGTGGCGTACAACTCCACATTCTTTTTTTCAGGAGATCTTTTAGCATCAATTGGATGGTGTGGCTACTGTTGCTCAGTGGTAAGTGCGTGTCGGGTACAACCCCAAATCTTTTGCAACATTTTTTTCAGGACATCTTCATCACCAATTGGACGGTGTGGCTAATGTTACTCAGTGGTTAGTGCGTGCGGCGTACAACCCCAAATCTTCTGCAACCTTTTCTGCAAATGTTGTGGAAAATTTTTTCTGGACATCTTTAGCACCAACAATGTGGCCACTGTTGCTCAGTGTTCAGTGCGTGTGGGGTATAACACCAAATCTTTTGCATCCGTTTTTCCAGGACATCTTCACCACCAATTGGACGGTGTGGCTAATGTTGCTCAGTGGTTAGTGCGTGCGGCGTACAACCCCAAATCTTCTGCAAACTTTTCTGCAAATTTTGTGGAACATTTTTTCTGGACATCTTTAGCACCAACCATTGTTGCTCTGTGGTCAGTGCGTGTGGCGTACAACTCCACATCCTTTTTTTCAGGAGATCTTTTAGCATCAATTGGATGGTGTGGCTACTGTTGCTCAGTGGTAAGTGCGTGTCGGGTACAACCCCAAATCTTTTGCAACATTTTTTTCAGGACATCTTCATCACCAATTGGACGGTGTGGCTAATGTTACTCAGTGGTTAGTGCGTGCGGCGTACAACCCCAAATCTTCTGCAACCTTTTCTGCAAATGTTGTGGAAAATTTTTTCTGGACATCTTTAGCACCAACAATGTGGCCACTGTTGCTCAGTGTTCAGTGCGTGTGGGGTATAACACCAAATCTTTTGCCTCCGTTTTTCCAGGACATCTTCACCACCAATTGGACGGTGTGGCCACTGTTGCTCAGTGTTCAGTTTGTGAGGCGTGCAACTCCACATCCTTTTTTTCAGGAGATCTTTTAGCATCAATTGGACGGTGTGATAATGTTGCTCAGTGGTCAGTGCGTGCGGCGTACAACCCCAAATCTTCTGCGACCTTTTCTGCAAATTTTCTGGAACATTTTTTCTGGACATCTTTAGCACCAACGGTGTGGCCACTGTTGCTCAGTGGTCAGTGCGTGTGGAGTACAACCCCAAATCTTTTGCAACCGTTTTTTCAGGAGAGGAGTACAACTGTTCTGTGGTCAGTGCGTGTGGCGTACAACCCAAAATCTTCTGCGACCTTATCTGCAAATTTTGTGGAACATTTTTTCTGGACATCTTTAGCACCAACGGTGTGGCCACTGTTGCTCAGTGTTAAGTTTGTGAGGCGTACAACTCCAAATCCTTTTTTTCAGTAGATCTTTTAGCATCAATTGGATGGTGTGGCTAATGTTGCTCAGTGGTTAGTGCGTGCGGCGTACAACCCCAAATCTTCTGCAACCTTTTCTGCAAATTTTGTGGAACATTTTTTCTGGACATCTTTAGCACCAACGGTGTGGCCATTGTTGCTCTGTGGTCAGTGCGTGTGGCGTACAACCCAAAAGCTTTTGCAACATTTTTTTCTGGACATCTTCATCACCAATTGGACGGTGTGGCTAATGTTGCTCAGTGGTCAGTGCGTGCGGCGTGCAATCCCAAATCTTCTGCGACCTTATCTGCAAATTTTGTGGAATATTTTTTCTGGACATCTTTAGCACCAACGGTGTGGCCACTGTTACTCAGTGCTGAGTTTGTGAGGCGTACAACTCCAAATCCTTTTTTTCAGTAGATCTTTTTGCATCAATTGGATGGTGTGGCCACTGTTATTCTGTGGTCAGTGCGTTCGTCGCACTTCACCAAATTTTCTAAATTTTTTTTTTCCGGAGATCTTTTAACACCGATTGGACGGCGTGACAATGTTGCTCAGTGGTCAGTGCGTGCGGCGCACAACCCCAAATCTTCTGCACCTTTTCTTCAAATTTTCTGATAAATTTTTTCTGAATATCTTTAGCACCAACGGCGTGGCCACTGCTGCTCAGTGGTCAGTGCGTGTGGGGTACAACCCCAAACCTTTTGCAACCTTTTTTTTGAGGACATCTTCATCACCAATTGGACGGTGTGGCTTATGTTGCTCAGTGGTTAGTGCGTGCGGCGTATAACCCCAAATCTTCTGCAACCTTTTCTGCAAATAATATCTTTAGCACCAACGGTGTGGCCACTGTTGCTCAACTTTCAGTGCGTGTGGGGTACAACCCCAAATCTTTTGCAACCGTTTTTTCAGGGCATCTTCATCACCAATTGGACGGTGTGGCTAATGTTGCTCAGTGGTTAGTGCGTGCGGCGTACAACCCCAAATATTCTGCAACCTTTTCTGCAAATTTTGTGGAAAATTTTTTCTGGATATCTTTCGCACCAACGGTGTGGCCACTGTTGCTCAGTGTTCAGTGCGTGCGGCGTACAACCCCAAATCTTCTGCAACCTTTTCTGCAAATTTTGTGGAACATTTTTTCTGTACATCTTTAGCACCAACGGTGTGGCCACTGTTGCTCAGTGGTCAGTGCGTGTAGGCTACACAACCAAATCTTTTGCATCCGTTTTTCCAAGACATCTTCACCACCAATTGGACGGTGTGGCCACTGTTGTTCAGTGTTCAGTTTGTGAGGCGTGCAACTCCACATCCTTTTTTTCAGGAGATCTTTTAGCATCAATTGGACGGTGTGATAATGTTGCACAGTGGTCAGTGCGTGCGGCGTACAACCCCAAATCTTCTGCAACCTTTTCTGCAAATTTTGTGGAAAATTTTTTCTGGACATCTTTAGCACCAACGGTGTGGCCATTGTTGCTCTGTGGTCAGTGCGTGTGGGGTACAACCCCAAATCTTTTGCAACCGTTTTTTCAGGGCATCTTCTTCACCAATTGGACGGTGTGGCAAATGTTGCACAGTGGTTAGTGCGTGCGGCGTACAACCCCAAATATTCTGCAACCTTTTCTGCAAATTTTGTGGAAAATTTTTTCTGGACATCTTCAGCACCAACGGTGTGGCCATTGTTGCTCTGTGGTCAGTGCGTGTGGGGTACAACCCCAAATCTTTTGCAACCTTTTTCCAGGGCATCTTTACCACCAATTGGTTGGTGTGGCCACTGTTGCTCAGTGTTCAGTTTGTGAGGAGCACAACTCCACATCCTTTTTTTCAGGAGATCTTTTAGCATCAATTGGACGGTGTGGTAATGTTGCTCAGTGGTTAGTGCGTGCGGCGTACAACCTCAAACCTTCTGCGACCTTTTCTGCAAGTTTTGTGGAACATTTTTTCTGGACATCTTTAGCACCAACGGTGTGGCCACTGTTGCTCAGTGTTCAGTGCGTGTGGGGTACAACCCAAAATCTTTTGCAACCATTTTTTTCAGGACATACTTACCACCAATTCGACGGTGTGGCCACTGTTGCTCAGTGTTCAGTTTGTGAGGCGTACAACTCCAAATCCTTTTTTTCAGTAGATCTTTTAGCATCAATTGGATGGTGTGGCTATTGTTGCTCAGTGGTCAGTGCGTGCGGCGTACAACCCCAAATCTTCTGCGACCTTTTCTGCAAATTTTCTGGAACATTTTTTCTGGACATCTTTACCACCAACGGTTTGGCCACTGTTGCTCAGTGGTCAGTGCGTGTAGGGTACAACCCCAAACCTTTTGCATCCGTTTTTCCAGGACATCTTCACCACCAATTGGATGGTGTGGCCACTGTTGCTCAGTGTTCAGTTTGTGAGGCGTGCAACTCCACATCCTTTTCTTCAGGAGATCTTTAAGCATCAATTGGACGGTGTGATAATGTTGCTCAGTGGTCAGTGCGTGCGGCGTACAACCCCAAATCTTCTGCGACCTTTTCTGCAAATTGTCTGGAACATTTTTTCTGGACATCTTTAGCATCAAGGGTTTGGCCACTGTTGCTCAGTGTTCAGTGCGTGCGGCGTACAACCCCAAATCTTCTGCAACCTTTTCTGCAAATTTTGTGGAACATTTTTTCTGTACATATTTAGCACCAACGGTGTGGCCACTGTTGCTCAGTGTTCAGTGCGTGTAGGGTACAACCCCAAATCTTTTGCATCCGTTTTTCCAGGACATCTTCACCACCAATTGGACGGTGTGGCCACTGTTGCTCAGCGGTCAGTGCGTGTAAGGTACAACCCCAAATCTTTTGCATCCGTTTTTCCAGGACATCTTCACCACCAATTGGACGGTGTGGCCACTGTTGCTCAGTGTTCAGCTTGTGAGGCGTGCAACTCCACATCCTTTTTTCAGGAGATCTTTTAGCATCAATTGGACGGTGTGATAATGTTGCTCAGTGGTCAGTGCGTGCGGCGTACAACCCCAAATGTAGTAGTAGTAGTAGTAGTAGTAGTAGTAGTAGTAGTAGTAGTAGTAATTTTATTCATTTTTAACTTAAAAGCTATTTAGCAAATTATTTCAGTTCATATAAGAAGAAAAAATTGGAATAACAGTTTTCATTCTTTAACTTAAATAGTTAGTGGTGAATGACACATCAAGGCTATTTTACATAAAATTTACATTTGATGTGGGGTAACATCAATCATTGTTTATTCAGTAGTATAATAGTATATATAAAAAAAGAGATAATAGAAAAAAGAAAAAAAAAAGTAATTCAGAACTTCAAGAAAACAAAATTTTTTAACGTAACAATTCATAAATAATATTTATACATAAGTATGTACATTATTGGTTCCTATTATGCCCTAAATAAATTATTGTGCTGGTAAGTACGACAAGAATTTAGATAAGAGATTCAATGCAGTCATAATGTAAGGTGAATAACCAATCTTTTACCTTTTTAATGAACAAAGTAAAGCGTAGTGTTTCTCTGATATGCAAGGGTAATTTATTATATAATTTTGGAGCTGTACATGTATAAAAATGTGCAAAATGTGTTTTGTGTGCGAGCGGAACATTGACTACACTCATATTATTTATATGTACGTAAATTGTACATGAGAGAATTCCTGCTCGGAATATTACCACTTTGTTTAAAAAACTCTCTTAATACTTTAAATACATATAAATGTCGCATTGGAGGAATTACCAACGCAGTAAATAAAGGCCAACTTTCTGCAAACCGATTCTTATTACAAATAATTATAATTAAATGCTTCTGAGCTATTAGTAGGGGTCCAAAAGTATTAGAGTACGCGCCACCCCAGCTTGTGATACCGTATTGCAACTTGGAGTGTGCCAGACCGTAGTAAATAGTAGTTAACACTTTTTTTGAGCAAAATGGTTTTAAAAGATACATTTTACGTGTGACTAACCTCATATAAGATTTCAACGTTTGAATATGGTCTTTCCAATTTAGATTATTATCAATTACAACACCTAGGTATTTGAATTGTTGTACCGATTCAATCTTAAAGCAAAGTTCGGAGCACTGCATGTTAGATATAAAATTCTTTTGGCCACATTTATGAACAGGTAATGAAAATTGTTTACAGTCATGAGAGTGAAAATAGAGGTTATAATCATGAAGAGTGTTTCCCGATATCTTAAATGACATCAATTTCGTTTTTTCACTAATAATTAATTTATGCGAGGTAAACCACGATCTTAAAACCTCAAGATCTTCCTCGATTTTAGTGATACATTCAAATACAGTATGGCATTTGTACGTAAGAGCTATATCGTCTGCAAAAGCGGTTGAGGTACCATTTAGTTTAAGTTTAAACAAAGAGTTAATGTAAATCAAGAAAAACAATGGGCCAAGTACAGAACCCTGTGGCACACCGTTTTTTAAAAAGTCTTGGTTCACTAAATATTCCATTTACATTAACTCTTTGTTTTCTATGCGTCAGATACGATTGAAACCATTTAAAAATAATGCCCCGAAAACCAGCATTATGAAGCTTACCAAGCAATAATTCATGGTCTACCATGTCAAAAGCTTTTGTCATGTCAATAAATAGACACATAGTTGACTTATCGCTGTTTAAACTACCATATAGTTCACTACAGACCCTCAATATAGCATCCTCTGTTGATAGTCCTGCTCTAAATCCAAACTGATTATTACAAAAAAAATTAAACTTATCTAAAAACGACATAATGCGAACTTTAAGTAACTTTTCAAAGATTTTAGAAAAAGTGGAAAGAAGAGAAATAGGTCTGTAATCCGCCACCTTTTTTCTGTTTCCTTTTTTAAATAGCGGTATGACTTCGGCACACTTAAGATGTTGGGGAAAACAACCATTTTCAACACTATGGTTAAATAAGAAGCTCAAAACATCCACAACATACAAGGCTATATGCTTCAGCAAAACATTGGAAACACCATCACTCGTACACGAGCTTTTATCTTTTAGACAGAGTTTCAGAATTTCCCTCAAAGTAATCGCATCAAAAACGAAGCTGTTAAATTGAATATCTTCGATAGAAGAAATGGAGCAATCGCAATTTAAGCAGGGTTCGACAATTGGTTTTAACTTTTCAGAAACATCAGTGAAATACTCGTTGAATTTATTTGAAATGTTACATAAATTAGATTCAATAGCTCCATCAACTTCAATATTAACAATTTCAACCCGATTTCTAACATTCCCTAAAATACTATCAACCACTCTCCATTCTTCGCGTACATTTCTATTAGCTCTTACGAGCAAATCAGCGTAGTAGTCATTACGTGTATCTTCAATATTTTTATCAATGGTTTTGCTCATGGTGTCATTATGTTTTTTAAGTTTTAAATTATGTGGATGTTTTTTACACCTCATACTAAATTTTTTTTTCTTTCTGATCTGGTTAAGGCGATCAGTAGTCATCCATGGCTTCAAACGTTTCGTGTGTCCAGAGTTATGGTTTAATAACAATGTACATGATTTAATGTGGTTTTCCAACGTGTTGATGAAAAGATCAAAAGCAGTAGAGGGATTAGTTTCCGAATAAACCGGATCCCAGAATTCATATTTCAAACTTTCTTTTAATAAGGCAAAGTCAACCCGATATTTCAATATATTGGGTGGAGGTTTTTCGCTTACAGAATGGTTACAATCACTATAGTAACTGAGCGTAATCATACTATGATCTGTAAGCTTAAGATCAAGGACTAAACCACTAAAAAAGGTGTTGGTATTTTTACTAGTTCTCAGAAAAATATGATCAATGCAACTCTTAGAAGAATCGGTTTCACGGGTTGGTTCGTTTATTAAACTCTTAAGACCATTAGAAGCCATTGTAAACAAATAGTTATCGGTATCTTTATCACAATTATTAAGTATATTAATATCTCCCATAACAATTAAATTTTTTGCTTTTTTTACACTAAGAATGTTGCTAAGTTCTTCAATGAAAACCCTTTTACTAACTTCGTGCAGTCTGTATATGCACAGCATAGAGTAATTTATATTATCATAGACAAACGATAATTCAATTACATCAGCGCTCGATAATTTTAAATTAGAACAATCGCACACACATCCATCTTGAACATAACATATAACAACCCCAAATCTTTTGCATTCGTTTTTCCAGGACATCTTCACTACCAATTGGACGGTGTGGCCACTGTTGCTCAGTGTTCAGTTTGTGAGGCGTGCAACTCCACATCCTTTTTTTCAGGAGATCTTTTAGCATCAATTGGACGGTGTGATAATGTTGCACAGTGGTCAGTGCGTGCGGCGTACAACCCCAAATCTTCTGCGACCTTTTCCGCAAATTTTCTGGAACATTTTTTCTGGACATCTTTAGCACCAACGGTGTGGCCACTGTTGCTCAGTGGTCAGTGCGTGTAGGGTATAACCCCAAATCTTTTGCATCCGTTTTTCCAGGACGTCTTCACCACCAATTGGACGGTGTGGCCACTGTTGCTCAGTGTTCAGTTTGTGAGGCGTGCAACTCCACATCCTTTTTTTCAGGAGATCTTTTAGCATCAATTGGACGGTGTGATAATGTTGCACAGTGGTCAGTGCGTGCGGCGTACAACCCCAAATCTTCTGCGACATTTTCTGCAAATTTTCTGGAACATTTTTTCTGGACATCTTTAGCACCAACGGTGTGGCCACTGTTGCTCAGTGGTCAGTGCGTGTAGGGTATAACCCCAAATCTTTTGCATCCGTTTTTCCAGGACATCTTCACCACCAATTGGACGGTGTGGCCACTGTTGCTCAGCGGTCAGTGCGTGTAAGGTACAACCCCAAATCTTTTGCATCCGTTTTTCCAGGACATCTTCACCACCAATTGGACGGTGTGGCCACTGTTGTTCAGTGTTCAGCTTGTGAGGCGTGCAACTCCACATCCTTTTTTCAGGAGATCTTTTAGCATCAATTGGACGGTGTGATAATGTTGCTCAGTGGTCAGTGCGTGCGGCGTACAACCCCAAATGTAGTAGTAGTAGTAGTAGTAGTAGTAGTAGTAGTAGTAGTAGTAGTAATTTTATTCATTTTTAACTTAAAAGCTATTTAGCAAATTATTTCAGTTCATATAAGAAGAAAAAATTGGAATAACAGTTTTCATTCTTTAACTTAAATAGTTAGTGGTGAATGACACATCAAGGCTATTTTACATAAAATTTACATTTGATGTGGGGTAACATCAATCATTGTTTATTCAGTAGTATAATAGTATATATAAAAAAAGAGATAATAGAAAAAAGAAAAAAAAAAGTAATTCAGAACTTCAAGAAAACAAAATTTTTTAACGTAACAATTCATAAATAATATTTATACATAAGTATGTACATTATTGGTTCCTATTATGCCCTAAATAAATTATTGTGCTGGTAAGTACGACAAGAATTTAGATAAGAGATTCAATGCAGTCATAATGTAAGGTGAATAACCAATCTTTTACCTTTTTAATGAACAAAGTAAAGCGTAGTGTTTCTCTGATATGCAAGGGTAATTTATTATATAATTTTGGAGCTGTACATGTATAAAAATGTGCAAAATGTGTTTTGTGTGCGAGCGGAACAGTGACTACACTCATATTATTTATACGTAAATTGTACATGAGAGAATTCCTGCTCGGAATATTACCACTTTGTTTAAAAAACTCTCTTAATACTTTAAATACATATAAATGTCGCATTGGAGGAATTAGCAACGCAGTAAATAAAGGCCAACTTTCTGCAAACCGATTCTTATTACAAATAATTATAATTAAATGCTTCTGAGCTATTAGTAGGGGTCCAAAAGTATTAGAGTACGCGCCACCCCAGCTTGTGATACCGTATTGCAACTTGGAGTGTGCCAGACCGTAGTAAATAGTAGTTAACACTTTTTTTTGAGCAAAATGGTTTTAAAAGATACATTTTACGTGTGACTAACCTCATATAAGATTTCAACGTTTGAATATGGTCTTTCCAATTTAGATTATTATCAATTACAACACCTAGGTATTTGAATTGTTGTACCGATTCAATCTTAAAGCAAAATTCGGAGCACTGCATGTTAGATATAAAATTCTTTTGGCCACATTTATGAACAGGTAATGAAAATTGTTTACAGTCATGAGAGTGAAAATAGAGGTTATAATCATGAAGAGTGTTTCCCGATATCTTAAATGACATCAATTTCGTTTTTTCACTAATAATTAATTTATGCGAGGTAAACCACGATCTTAAAACCTCAAGATCTTCCTCGATTTTAGTGATACATTCAAATACAGTATGGCATTTGTACGTAAGAGCTATATCGTCTGCAAAAGCGGTTGAGGTACCATTTAGTTTAAGTTTAAACAAAGAGTTAATGTAAATCAAGAAAAACAATGGGCCAAGTACAGAACCCTGTGGCACACCGTTTTTTAAAAAGTCTTGGTTCACTAAATATTCCATTTACATTAACTCTTTGTTTTCTATGCGTCAGATACGATTGAAACCATTTAAAAATAATCATAAACGACATAATGCGAACTTTAAGTAACTTTTCAAAGATTTTAGAAAAAGTGGAAAGAAGAGAAATAGGTCTGTAATCCGCCACCTTTTTTCTGTTTCCTTTTTTAAATAGCGGTATGACTTCGGCACACTTAAGATGTTGGGGAAAACAACCATTTTCAACACTATGGTTAAATAAGAAGCTCAAAACATCCACAACATACAAGGCTATATGCTTCAGCAAAACATTGGAAACACCATCACTCGTACACGAGCTTTTATCTTTTAGACAGAGTTTCAGAATTTCCCTCGAAGTAATCGCATCAAAAACGAAGCTGTTAAATTGAATATCTTCGATAGAAGAAATGGAGCAATCGCAATTTAAGCAGGGTTCGACAATTGGTTTTAACTTTTCAGAAACATCAGTGAAATACTCGTTGAATTTATTTGAAATGTTACATAAATTAGATTCAATAGCTCCATCAACTTCAATATTAACAATTTCAACCCGATTTCTAACATTCCCTAAAATACTATCAACCACTCTCCATTCTTCGCGTACATTTCTATTAGCTCTTACGAGCAAATCAGCGTAGTAGTCATTACGTGTATCTTCAATATTTTTATCAATGGTTTTGCTCATGGTGTCATTATGTTTTTTAAGTTTTAAATTATGTGGATGTTTTTTACACCTCATACTAAATTTTTTTTTCTTTCTGATCTGGTTAAGGAGATCAGTAGTCATCCATGGCTTCAAACGTTTCGTGTGTCCAGAGATATGGTTTAATAACAATGTACATGATTTAAGGTGGTTTTCCAACGTGTTGATGAAAAGATCAAAAGCAGTAGAGGGATTAGTCTCCGAATAAACCGGATCCCAGAATTCATATTTCAAACTTTCTTTTAATAAGGCAAAGTCAACCCGATATTTCAATATATTGGCTGGAGGTTTTTCGCTTACAGAATGGTTACAATCACTATAGTAACTGAGCGTAATCATACTATGATCTGTAAGCTTAAGATCAAGGACTAAACCACTAAAAAAGGTGTTGGTATTTTTACTAGTTCTCAGAAAAATATGATCAATGCAACTCTTAGAAGAATCGGTTTCACGGGTTGGTTCGTTTATTAAACTCTTAAGACCATTAGAAGCCATTGTAAACAAATAGTTATCGGTATCTTTATCACAATTATTAAGTATATTAATATCTCCCATAACAATTAAATTTTTTGCTTTTTTTACACTAAGAATGTTGCTAAGTTCTTCAATGAAAACCCTTTTACTAACTTCGTGCAGTCTGTATATGCACAGCATAGAGTAATTTATATTATCATAGACAAACGATAATTCAATTACATCAGCGCTCGATAATTTTAAATTAGAACAATCACACACACATCCATCTTGAACATAACATATAACAACCCCAAATCTTTTGCATTCGTTTTTCCAGGACATCTTCACCACCAATTGGACGGTGTGGCCACTGTTGCTCAGTGTTCAGTTTGTGAGGCGTGCAACTCCACATCCTTTTTTTCAGAAGATCTTTTAGCATCAATTGGACGATGTGATAATGCTGCTCAGTGGTCAGTGCATGCGGCGTACAACCCCAAATATTCTGCAACCTTTTCTGCAAATTTTGAGGAACATTGTTCCTGTACGTCTTTAGCACCAACGGTGTGGCCACTGTTGCTCAGTGCTCAGTGCGTGTGGGGTACAACCCCAAATCTTTTGCAACATTTTTTTCAGGACATCTTCATCACCAATTGGACGGTGTGGCTAATGTTACTCAGTGGTTAGTGCGTGCGGCGTACAACCCCAAATCTTCTGCAACCTTTTCTGCAAATGTTGTGGAAAATTTTTTCTGGACATCTTGGCACCAACAATGTGGCCACTGTTGCTCAGTGTTCAGTGCGTGTGGGGTACAACACCAAGTCTTTTGCATCCGTTTTTCCAGGACATCTTCACCACCAATTGGACGGTGTGGCCACTGTTGCTCAGTGTTCAGTTTGTGAGGCGTGCAACTCCACATCCTTTTTTTCAGAAGATCTTTTAGCATCAATTGGACGATGTGATAATGCTGCTCAGTGGTCAGTGCATGCGGCGTACAACCCCAAATATTCTGCAACCTTTTCTCCAAATTTTGAGGAACATTGTTCCTGTACGTCTTTAGCACCAACGGTGTGGCCACTGTTGCTCAGTGCTCAGTGCGTGTGGGGTACAACCCCAAATCTTTTGCAACATTTTTTTCAGGACATCTTCATCACCAATTGGACCGTGTGGCTAATGTTACTCAGTGGTTAGTGCGTGCGGCGTACAACCCCAAATCTTCTGCAACCTTTTCTGCAAATGTTGTGGAAAATTTTTTCTGGACATCTTGGCACCAACAATGTGGCCACTGTTGCTCAGTGTTCAGTGCGTGTGGGGTACAACACCAAGTCTTTTGCATCCGTTTTTGCAGGACATCTTCACCACCAATTGGACGGTGTGGCCACTGTTTCTCAGTGTTCAGTTTGTGAGGCGTGCAACTCCACATCCTTTTTTTCAGGAGATCTTTTAGCATCAATTGGACGGTGTATTAATGTTGCTCAGTGGTTAGTGCGTGCGGCGTACAACCTCAAACCTTCTGCGACCTTTTCTGCAAGTTTTGTGGAAAATTTTTTCTGGACATCTTCAGCACCAACGGTGTGGCCATTGTTGCTCTGTGGTCAGTGCGTGTGGGGAGCAACCCCAAATCTTTTGCAACCTTTTTCCAGGGCATCTTTACCACCAATTGGTTGGTGTGGCCACTGTTGCTCAGTGTTCAGTTTGTGAGGAGCACAACTCCACATCCTTTTTTTCAGGAGATCTTTTAGCATCAATTGGACGGTGTGGTAATGTTGCCCAGTGGTTAGTGCGTGCGGCGTACAACCTCAAACCTTCTGCGACCTTTTCTGCAAGTTTTGTGGAACATTTTTTCTGGACATCTTTAGCACCAACGGTGTGGCCACTGTTGCTCAGTGTTCAGTGCGTGTGGGGTACAACCCAAAATCTTTTGCAACCATTTTTTTCAGGACATACTTACCACCAATTCGACGGTGTGGCCACTGCTGCTCAGTGTTCAGTTTGTGAGGCGTACAACTCCAAATCCTTTTTTTCAGTAGATCTTTTAGCATCAATTGGATGGTGTGGCTATTGTTGCTCAGTGGTCAGTGCGTGCGGCGTACAACCCCAAATCTTCTGCGACCTTTTCTGCAAATTTTCTGGAACATTTTTTCTGGACATCTTTACCACCAACGGTTTGGCCACTGTTGCTCAGTGGTCAGTGCGTGTAGGGTACAACCCCAAACCTTTTGCATCCGTTTTTCCAGGACATCTTCACCACCAATTGGATGGTGTGGCCACTGTTGCTCAGTGTTCAGTTTGTGAGGCGTGCAACTCCACATCCTTTTCTTCAGGAGATCTTTAAGCATCAATTGGACGGTGTGATAATGTTGCTCAGTGGTCAGTGCGTGCGGCGTACAACCCCAAATCTTCTGCGACCTTTTCTGCAAATTTTCTGGAACATTTTTTCTGGACATCTTTATCATCAAGGGTTTGCCCACTGTTGCTCAGTGTTCAGTGCGTGCGGCGTACAACCCCAAATCTTCTGCAACCTTTTCTGCAAATTTTGTGGAACATTTTTTCTGTACATATGTAGCACCAACGGTGTGGCCACTGTTGCTCAGTGGTCAGTGCGTGTAGGGTACAACCCCAAATCTTTTGCATCCGTTTTTCCAGGACATCTTCACCACCAATTGGACGGTTTGGCCATTGTTGCTCAGTGTTCAGTTTGTGAGGCGTGCAACTCCACATCCTTTTTTTCAGGAGATCTTTTAGCATCAATTGGACGGTGTAATAATGTTGCACAGTGGTCAGTGCGTGCGGCGTACAACCCCAAATCTTCTGCGACCTTTTCCGCAAATTTTCTGGAACATTTTTTCTGGACATCTTTAGCACCAACGGTGTGGCCACTGTTGCTCAGTGGTCAGTGCGTGTAGGGTACAACCCCAAATCTTTTGCATCCGTTTTTCC
Organism: Xylota segnis; assembly: GCA_963583995.1. Taxonomy (NCBI): domain Eukaryota; kingdom Metazoa; phylum Arthropoda; class Insecta; order Diptera; family Syrphidae; genus Xylota; species Xylota segnis. The sequence continues at coordinate 101,064,237 of OY757236.1, read as the reverse complement.
AGGACGTCTTCACCACCAATTAGACGGTGTGGCCACTGTTGCTCAGTGTTCAGTTTGTGAGGCGTGCAACTCCACATCCTTTTTTTCAGGAGATCTTTTAGCATCAATTGGACGGTGTGATAATGTTGCACAGTGGTCAGTGCGTGCGGCGTACAACCCCAAATCTTCTGCGACATTTTCTGCAAATTTTCTGGAACATTTTTTCTGGACATCTTTAGCACCAACGGTGTGGCCACTGTTGCTCAGTGGTCAGTGCGTGTAGGGTATAACCCCAAATCTTTTGCATCCGTTTTTCCAGGACATCTTCACCACCAATTGGACGGTGTGGCCACTGTTGCTCAGCGGTCAGTGCGTGTAAGGTACAACCCCAAATCTTTTGCATCCGTTTTTCCAGGACATCTTCACCACCAATTGGACGGTGTGGCCACTGTTGCTCAGTGTTCAGCTTGTGAGGCGTGCAACTCCACATCCTTTTTTTCAGGAGATCTTTTAGCATCAATTGGACGGTGTGATAATGTTGCTCAGTGGTCAGTGCGTGCGGCGTACAACCCCAAATGTAGTAGTAGTAGTAGTAGTAGTAGTAGTAGTAGTAGTAGTAGTAATTTTATTCATTTTTAACTTAAAAGCTATTTAGCAAATTATTTCAGTTCATATAAGAAGAAAAAATTGGAATAACAGTTTTCATTCTTTAACTTAAATAGTTAGTGGTGAATGACACATCAAGGCTATTTTACATATAATTTACATTTGATGTGGGGTAACATCAATCATTGTTTATTCAGTAGTATAATAGTATATATAAAAAAAGAGATAATAGAAAAAAGAAAAAAAAAAGTAATTCAGAACTTCAAGAAAACAAAATTTTTTAACGTAACAATTCATAAATAATATTTATACATAAGTATGTACATTATTGGTTCCTATTATGCCCTAAATAAATTATTGTGCTGGTAAGCACGACAAGAATAGATAAGAGATTCAATGCAGTCATAATGTAAGGTGAATACCCAATCTTTTACCTTTTTAATGAACAAAGTAAAGCGTAGTGTTTCTCTGATATGCAAGGGTAATTTATTATATAATTTTGGAGCTGTACATGTATAAAAATGTGCAAAATGTGTTTTGTGTGCGATCGGAACATTGACTACACTCATATTACTTATACGTAAATTGTACATGAGAGAATTCCTGCTCGGAATATTACCACTTTGTTTAAAAAACTCTCTTAATACTTTAAATACATATAAATGTCGCATTGGAGGAATCAGCAACGCAGTAAATAAAGGCCACTTTCTGCAAACCGATTCTTATTACAAATAATTATAATTAAATGCTTCTGAGCTATTAGTAGGGGTCCAAAAGTATTAGAGTACGCGCCACCCCAGCTTGTGATACCGTATTGCAACTTGGAACACTTTTTTTGAGCAAAATGGTTTTAAAAGATACATTTTACGTGTGACTAACCTCATATAAGATTTCAACGTTTGAATATGGTCTTTCCAATTTAGATTATTATCAATTACAACACCTAGGTATTTGAATTGTTGTACCGATTCAATCTTAAAGCAAAGTTCGGAGCACTGCATGTTAGATATAAAATTCTTTTGGCCACATTTATGAACAGGTAATGAAAATTGTTTACAGTCATGAGAGTGAAAATAGAGGTTATAATCATGAAGAGTGTTTCCCGATATCTTAAATGACATCAATTTCGTTTTTTCACTAATAATTAATTTATGCGAGGTAAACCACGATCTTAAAACCTCAAGATCTTCCTCGATTTTAGTGATACATTCAAATACAGTATGGCATTTGTACGTAAGAGCTATATCGTCTGCAAAAGCGGTTGAGGTACCATTTAGTTTAAGTTTAAACAAAGAGTTAATGTAAATCAAGAAAAACAATGGGCCAAGTACAGAACCCTGTGGCACACCGTTTTTTAAAAAGTCTTGGTTCACTAAATATTCCATTTACATTAACTCTTTGTTTTCTATGCGTCAGATACGATTGAAACCATTTAAAAATAATGCCCCGAAAACCAGCATTATGAAGCTTACCAAGCAATAATTCATGGTCTACCATGTCAAAAGCTTTTGTCATGTCAATAAATAGACACATAGTTGACTTATCGCTGTTTAAACTACCATATAGTTCACTACAGACCCTCAATATAGCATCCTCTGTAGATAGTCCTGCTCTAAATCCAAACTGATTATTACAAAAAAAATTAAACTTATCTAAAAACGACATAATGCGAACTTTAAGTAACTTTTCAAAGATTTTAGAAAAAGTGGAAAGAAGAGAAATAGGTCTGTAATCCGCCACCTTTTTTCTGTTTCCTTTTTTAAATAGCGGTATGACTTCGGCACACTTAAGATGTTGGGGAAAACAACCATTTTCAACACTATGGTTAAATAAGAAGCTCAAAACATCCACAACATACAAGGCTATATGCTTCAGCAAAACATTGGAAACACCATCACTCGTACACGAGCTTTTATCTTTTAGACAGAGTTTCAGAATTTCCCTCGAAGTAATCGCATCAAAAACGAAGCTGTTAAATTGAATATCTTCGATAGAAGAAATGGAGCAATCGCAATTTAAGCAGGGTTCGACAATTGGTTTTAACTTTTCAGAAACATCAGTGAAATACTCGTTGAATTTATTTGAAATGTTACATAAATTAGATTCAATAGCTCCATCAACTTCAATATTAACAATTTCAACCCGATTTCTAACATTCCCTAAAATACTATCAACCACTCTCCATTCTTCGCGTACATTTCTATTAGCTCTTACGAGCAAATCAGCGTAGTAGTCATTACGTGTATCTTCAATATTTTTATCAATGGTTTTGCTCATGGTGTCATTATGTTTTTTAAGTTTTAAATTATGTGGATGTTTTTTACACCTCATACTAAATTTTTTTTTCTTTCTGATCTGGTTAAGGCGATCAGTAGTCATCCATGGCTTCAAACGTTTCGTGTGTCCAGAGTTATGGTTTAATAACAATGTACATGATTTAATGTGGTTTTCCAACGTGTTGATGAAAAGATCAAAAGCAGTAGAGGGATTAGTCTCCGAATAAACCGGATCCCAGAATTCATATTTCAAACTTTCTTTTAATAAGGCAAAGTCAACCCGATATTTCAATATATTGGGTGGAGGTTTTTCGCTTACAGAATGGTTACAATCACTATAGTAACTGAGCGTAATCATACTATGATCTGTAAGCTTAAGATCAAGGACTAAACCACTAAAAAAGGTGTTGGTATTTTTACTAGTTCTCAGAAAAATATGATCAATGCAACTCTTAGAAGAATCGGTTTCACGGGTTGGTTCGTTTATTAAACTCTTAAGACCATTAGAAGCCATTGTAAACAAATAGTTATCGGTATCTTTATCACAATTATTAAGTATATTAATATCTCCCATAACAATTAAATTTTTTGCTTTTTTTACACTAAGAATGTTGCTAAGTTCTTCAATGAAAACCCTTTTACTAACTTCGTGCAGTCTGTATATGCACAGCATAGAGTAATTTATATTATCATAGACAAACGATAATTCAATTACATCAGCGCTCGATAATTTTAAATTAGAACAATCGCACACACATCCATCTTGAACATAACATATAACAACCCCAAATCTTTTGCATTCGTTTTTCCAGGACATCTTCACCACCAATTGGACGGTGTGGCCACTGTTGCTCAGTGTTCAGTTTGTGAGGCGTGCAACTCCACATCCTTTTTTTCAGAAGATCTTTTAGCATCAATTGGACGATGTGATAATGCTGCTCAGTGGTCAGTGCATGCGGCGTACAACCCCAAATATTCTGCAACCTTTTCTGCAAATTTTGAGGAACATTGTTCCTGTACGTCTTTAGCACCAACGGTGTGGCCACTGTTGCTCAGTGCTCAGTGCGTGTGGGGTACAACCCCAAATCTTTTGCAACATTTTTTTCAGGACATCTTCATCACCAATTGGACGGTGTGGCTAATGTTACTCAGTGGTTAGTGCGTGCGGCGTACAACCCCAAATCTTCTGCAACCTTTTCTGCAAATGTTGTGGAAAATTTTTTCTGGACATCTTGGCACCAACAATGTGGCCACTGTTGCTCAGTGTTCAGTGCGTGTGGGGTACAACACCAAGTCTTTTGCATCCGTTTTTCCAGGACATCTTCACCACCAATTGGACGGTGTGGCCACTGTTGCTCAGTGTTCAGTTTGTGAGGCGTGCAACTCCACATCCTTTTTTTCAGAAGATCTTTTAGCATCAATTGGACGATGTGATAATGTTGCTCAGTGGTCAGTGCCTGCGGCGTACAACCCCAAATCTTCTGCGACCTTTTCTGCAAATTTTCTGGAACATATTGTCTGGACATCTTTAGCACCAACGGTGTGGCCACTGTTGGTCAGTGTTCAGTGCGTGCGGCGTACAACCCCAAATCTTCTGCGACCTTTTCTGCAAATTTTCTGGAACATTTTTTCTGGACAACTTTAGCAGCAACGGTGTGGCCACTGTTGCTCAGTGGTCAGTGCGTGTGGAGTACAACCCCAAATCTTTTGCAACCGTTTTTTCAGGACATCTTCATCACCAATTGGACGGTGTGGCTAATGTTGCTCAGTGGTTAGTGCGTGCGGCGTACAACAACAAATATTCTGCAACCATTTCTGCAAATTTTGTGGAAAATTTTTTCTGGACACCTTTAGCACCAACGGTGTGGCCATTGTTTCTCTGTGGTCAGTGCGTATGGCGTACAACTCCACATCCTTTTTTTCAGGAGATCTTTTAGCATCAATTGGATGGTGTGGCTACTGTTGCTCAGTGGTCAGTGCGTGTGGGGTACAACCCCAAATCTTTTGCAACATTTTTTTCAGGACATCTTCATCACCAATTGGACGGTGTGACTAATGTTACTCAGTGGTTAGTGCGTGCGGCGTACAACCCCAAATCTCCTGCAACCTTTTCTGCAAATTTTGTGGAAAATTTTTTCTGGACATATTTAGCACCAACGGTGTGGCCACTGTTGCTCAGTGTTCAGTGCGTGTGGGGTACAACCCCAAATCTTTTGCATCCGTTTTTCCAGGACATCTTCATCACCAATTGGACGGTGTGGCTAATGTTGCTCAGTGGTTAGTGCGTGCGGCGTACAACCCCAAATATTCTGCAACCTTTTCTGCAAATTTTGTGGAAAATTTTTTCTGGACATCTTTAGCACCAACGGTGTGGCCATTGTTGCTCTGCGGTCAGTGCGTGTGAGTACAACCCCAAATCTTTTGCAACCTTTTTTTCAGGACATCTTCATCACCAATTGGACGGTGTGGCTTATGTTGCTCAGTGGTTAGTGCGTGCGGTGTACAACCCCAAATCTTCTGCAAACTTTTCTGCAAATTTTGTGGAACATTTTTTCTGGACATCATTAGCACCAACCATTGTTGCTCTGTGGTCAGTGCGTGTGGCGTACAACTCCACATACTTTTTTTCGGGAGATCTTTTAGCATCAATTGGATGGTGTGGCTACTGTTGCTCAGTGGTAAGTGCGTGTGGGGTACAACCCCAAATCTTTTGCAACATTTTTTTCAGGACATCTTCATCACCAATTGGACGGTGTGGCTAATGTTACTCAGTGGTTAGTGCGTGCGGCGTACAACCCCAAATCTTCTGCAACCTTTTCTGCAAATGTTGTGGAAATTTTTTTCTGGACATCTTTAGCACCAACAATGTGGCCACTGTTGCTCAGTGTTCAGTGCGTGTGGGGTATGACACCAAATCTTTTGCATCCGTTTTTCCAGGACATCTTCACCACCAATTGGACGGTGTGGCCACTGTTGCTCAGTGTTCAGTTTGTGAGGCGTGCAACTCCACATCCTTTTTTTCAGGAGATCTTTTAGCATCAATTGGACGGTGTGATAATATTGCTCAGTGGTCAGTGCGTGCGGCGTACAACCCCAAATCTTCTGCGACCTTTTCTGCAAATTTTGTGGAACATTTTTTCTTTACATCTTTAGCACCAACGGTGTGGCCACTGTTGCTCAGTGTTGAGTTTGTGAGGCGTACAACTCCAAATCCTTTTTTTCAGTAGATCTTTTAGCATCAATTGGATGGTGTGGCTAATGTTGCTCAGTGGTTAGTGCGTGCGGCGTACAACCCCAAATCTTCTGCAACCTTTTCTGCAAATTTTGTGGAACATTTTTTCTGGACATCTTTAGCACCAACGGTGTGGCCATTGTTGCTCTGTGGTCAGTGCGTGTGGGGTACAACCCCAAACCTTTTGCAACCTTTTTTTTGAGGACATCTTCATCACCAATTGGACGGTGTGGCTTATGTTGCTCAGTGTTGAGTTTGTGAGGCGTACAACTCCAAATCCTTTTTTTCAGTAGATCTTTTTGCATCAATTGGATGGTGTGGCCACTGTTATTCTGTGGTCAGTGCGTTCGTCGCACTTCACCAAATTTTAAAAATTTTTTTTTTTCCGGAGATCTTTTAGCACCAATTGGACGGCGTGACAATGTTGCTCAGTGGTCAGTGCGTGCGGCGCACAACCCCAAATCTTCTGCACCTTTTCTTCAAATTTTCTGATAAATTTTTTCTGGATATCTTTAGCACCAACGGCGTGGCCACTGATGCTCAGTGGTCAGTGCGTGTGGGGTACAACCCCAAACCTTTTGCAACCTTTTTTTTGAGGACATCTTCATCACCAATTGGACGGTGTGGCTTATGTTGCTCAGTGGTTAGTGCGTGCGGCGTACAACCCCAAATCGTCTGCAACCTTTTCTGCAAATTTTGTGGAAAATTTTTTCTTAATATCTTTAGCACCAACGGTGTGGCCACTGTTGCTCAATGTTCAGTGCGTGTGGGGTACAACCCCAAATCTTTTGCAACCGTTTTTTCAGGGCATCTTCTTCACCAATTGGACGGTGTGGCCACTGTTGCTCAGTGTTCAGTTTGTGAGTCGTGCAACTCCACATCCTTTTCTTCAGGAGATCTTTTAGCATCAATTGGACGGTGTGATAATGTTGCTCAGTGGTCAGTGCGTGCGGCGTACAACCCCAAATCTTCTGCGACCTTTTCTGCAAATTTTCTGGAACATTTTTTCTGGACATCTTTAGCATCAAGGGTTTGGCCACTGTTGCTCAGTGTTCAGTGCGTGCGGCGTACAACCCCAAATCTTCTGCAACCTTTTCTGCAAATTTTGTGGAACATTTTTTCTGTACACCTTTAGCACCAACGGTGTGGCCACTGTTGCTCAGTGGTCAGTGCGTGTAGGGTACACAACCAAATCTTTTGTATCCGTTTTTCCAAGACATCTTCACCACCAATTGGACGGTGTGGCCACTGTTGCTCAGTGTCCAGTTTGTGAGGTGTGCAACTCCACATCCTTTTTTTCAGGAGATCTTTTAGCATCAATTGGACGGTGTGATAATGTTGCACAGTGGTCAGTGCGTGCGGCGTACAACCCCAAATATCCTGCAACCTTTTCTGCAAATTTTGTGGAAAATTTTTTCTGGATATCTTTCGCACCAACGGTGTGGCCACTGTTGCTCAGTGTTCAGTGCGTGTGGGGTACAACCCCAAATCTTTTGCAACCGTTTTTTCAGGGCATCTTCTTCACCAATTGGACGGTGTGGCCACTGTTGCTCAGTGTTCAGTTTGTGAGGCGTGCAACTCCACATCCTTTTCTTCAGGAGATCTTTTAGCATCAATTGGACGGTGTGATAATGTTGCTCAGTGGTCAGTGCGTGCGGCGTACAACCCCAAATCTTCTGCGACCTTTTCTGCAAATTTTCTGGAACATTTTTTCTGGACATCTTTAGCATCAAGGGTTTGGCCACTGTTGCTCAGTGTTCAGTGCGTGCGGCGTACAACCCCAAATCTTCTGCAACCTTTTCTGCAAATTTTGTGGAAAATTTTTTCTGGACATCTTTAGCACCAACGGTGTGGCCATTGTTGCTCTGTGGTCAGTGCGTGTGGGGTACAACCCCAAATCTTTTGCAACCGTTTTTTCAGGGCATCTTCTTCACCAATTGGACGGTGTGGCAAATGTTGCACAGTGGTTAGTGCGTGCGGCGTACAACCCCAAATATTCTGCAACCTTTTCTGCAAATTTTGTGGAAAATTTTTTCTGGACATCTTCAGCACCAACGGTGTGGCCATTGTTGCTCTGTGGTCAGTGCGTGTGGGGTACAACCCCAAATCTTTTGCAACCTTTCTTCAGGGCATCTTTACCACCAATTGGTGGGTGTGGCCACTGTTGCTCAGTGTTCAGTTTGTGAGGAGCACAACTCCACATCCTTTTTTTCAGGAGATCTTTTAGCATCAATTGGATGGTGTGGCTATTGTTGCTCAGTGGTCAGTGCGTGCGGCGTACAACCTCAAACCTACTGCGACCTTTTCTGCAAGTTTTGTGGAACATTTTTTCTGGACATCTTTAGCACCAGCGGTGTGGCCACTGTTGCTCAGTGTTCAGTGCGTGTGGGGTACAACCCAAAATCTTTTGCAACCGTTTTTTCAGGGCATCTTCTTCACCAATTGGACGGTGTGGCCACTGTTGCTCAGTGTTCAGTTTGTGAGGCGTGCAACTCCACATCCTTTTCTTCAGGAGATCTTTTAGCATCAATTGGACGGTGTGATAATGTTGCTCAGTGGTCAGTGCGTGCGGCGTACAACCCCAAATCTTCTGCGACCTTTTCTGCAAATTTTCTGGAACATTTTTTCTGGACATCTTTAGCATCAAGGGTTTGGCCACTGTTGCTCAGTGTTCAGTGCGTGCGGCGTACAAACCCAAATCTTCTGCAACCGTTTTTTCAGGGCATCTTCTTCACCAATTGGACGGTGTGGCAAATGTTGCACAGTGGTTAGTGCGTGCGGCGTACAACCCCAAATATTCTGCAACCTTTTCTGCAAATTTTGTGGAAAATTTTTTCTGGACATCTTCAGCACCAACGGTGTGGCCATTGTTGCTCTGTGGTCAGTGCGTGTGGGGTACAACCCCAAATCTTTTGCATCCGTTTTTCCAGGACATCTTCACCACCAATTGGACGGTGTGGCCACTGTTGCTCAGTGTTCAGTTTGTGAGGCGTGCAACTCCACATCCTTTTTTTCAGGAGATCTTTTAGCATCAATTGGACGGTGTGATAATGTTGCACAGTGGTCAGTGCGTGCGGCGTACAACCCCAAATCTTCTGCGACCTTTTCTGCAAATTGTCTGGAACATTTTTTCTGGACATCTTTAGCACCAACGGTGTGGCCACTGTTGCTCAGTGGTCAGTGCGTGTAGGGTACAACCCCAAATCTTTTGCATCCGTTTTTCCAGGACGTCTTCACCACCAATTGGACGGTGTGGCCACTGTTGCTCAGTGTTCAGTTTGTGAGGCGTGCAACTCCACATCCTTTTTTTCAGGAGATCTTTTAGCATCAATTGGACGGTGTGATAATGTTGCACAGTGGTCAGTGCGTGCGGCGTACAACCCCAAATCTTCTGCGACATTTTCTGCAAATTTTCTGGAACATTTTTTCTGGACATCTTTAGCACCAACGGTGTGGCCACTGTTGCTCAGTGGTCAGTGCGTGTAGGGTATAACCCCAAATCTTTTGCATCCGTTTTTCCAGGACATCTTCACCACCAATTGGACGGTGTGGCCACTGTTGCTCAGCGGTCAGTGCGTGTAAGGTACAACCCCAAATCTTTTGCATCCGTTTTTCCAGGACATCTTCACCACCAATTGGACGGTGTGGCCACTGTTGCTCAGTGTTCAGTTTGTGAGGCGTGCAACTCCACATCCTTTTTTTCAGGAGATCTTTTAGCATCAATTGGACGGTGTGATAATGTTGCACAGTGGTCAGTGCGTGCGGCGTACAACCCCAAATCTTCTGCAACCTTTTCTGCAAATTTTGTGGAACATTTTTTCTGTACATATTTAGCACCAACGGTGTGGCCACTGTTGCTCAGTGGTCAGTGCGTGTAGGGTACAACCCCAAATCTTTTGCATCCGTTTTTCCAGGACATCTTCACCACCAATTGGACGGTGTGGCCACTGTTGCTCAGTGTTCAGTTTGTGAGGCGTGCAACTCCACATCCTTTTTTTCAGGAGATCTTTTAGCATCAATTGGACGGTGTGATAATGTTGCACAGTGGTCAGTGCGTGCGGCGTACAACCCCAAATCTTCTGCGACCTTTTCTGCAAATTGTCTGGAACATTTTTTCTGGACATCTTTAGCACCAACGGTGTGGCCACTGTTGCTCAGTGGTCAGTGCGTGTAGGGTACAACCCCAAATCTTTTGCATCCGTTTTTCCAGGACGTCTTCACCACCAATTGGACGGTGTGGCCACTGTTGCTCAGTGTTCAGTTTGTGAGGCGTGCAACTCCACATCCTTTTTTTCAGGAGATCTTTTAGCATCAATTGGACGGTGTGATAATGTTGCACAGTGGTCAGTGCGTGCGGCGTACAACCCCAAATCTTCTGCGACATTTTCTGCAAATTTTCTGGAACATTTTTTCTGGACATCTTCAGCACCAACGGTGTGGCCATTGTTGCTCTGTGGTCAGTGCGTGTGGGGTACAACCCCAAATCTTTTGCAACCTTTTTTCAGGGCATCTTTACCACCAATTGGTGGGTGTGGCCACTGTTGCTCAGTGTTCAGTTTGTGAGGAGCACAACTCCACATCCTTTTTTTCAGGGCATCTTCTTCACCAATTGGACGGTGTGGCAAATGTTGCACAGTGGTTAGTGCGTGCGGCGTACAACCCCAAATATTCTGCAACCTTTTCTGCAAATTTTGTGGAAAATTTTTTCTGGACATCTTCAGCACCAACGGTGTGGCCATTGTTGCTCTGTGGTCAGTGCGTGTGGGGTACAACCCCAAATCTTTTGCAACCTTTTTTCAGGGCATCTTTACCACCAATTGGTGGGTGTGGCCACTGTTGCTCAGTGTTCAGTTTGTGAGGAGCACAACTCCACATCCTTTTTTTCAGGAGATCTTTTAGCATCAATTGGACGGTGTGGTAATGTTGCTCAGTGGTTAGTGCGTGCGGCGTACAACCTCAAACCTTCTGCGACCTTTTCTGCAAGTTTTGTGGAACATTTTTTCTGGACATCTTTAGCACCAGCGGTGTGGCCACTGTTGCTCAGTGTTCAGTGCGTGTGGGGTACAACCCAAAATCTTTTGCAACCATTTTTTTCAGGACATACTTACCACCAATTCGACGGTGTGGCCACTGTTGCTCAGTGTTCAGTTTGTGAGGCGTACAACTCCAAATCCTTTTTTTCAGTAGATCTTTTAGCATCAATTGGATGGTGTGGCTATTGTTGCTCAGTGATCAGTGCGTGCGGCGTACAACCCCAAATCTTCTGCGACCTTTTCTGCAAATTTTCTGGAACATTTTTTCTGGACATCTTTACCACCAACGGTTTGGCCACTGTTGCTCAGTGGTCAGTGCGTGTAGGGTACAACCCCAAACCTTTTGCATCCGTTTTTCCAGGACATCTTCACCACCAATTGGATGGTGTGGCCACTGTTGCTCAGTGTTCAGTTTGTGAGGCGTGCAACTCCACATCCTTTTTTTCAGGAGATCTTTTAGCATCAATTGGACGGTGTGATAATGTTGCACAGTGGTCAGTGCGTGCGGCGTACAACCCCAAATCTTCTGCGACATTTTCTGCAAATTTTCTGGAACATTTTTTCTGGACATCTTTAGCATCAAGGGTTTGGCCACTGTTGCTCAGTGTTCAGTGCGTGCGGCGTACAACCCCAAATCTTCTGCAACCTTTTCTGCAAATTTTGTGGAACATTTTTTCTGTACATATTTAGCACCAACGGTGTGTCCACTGTTGCTCAGTGGTCAGTGCGTGTAGGGTACAACCCCAAATCTTTTGCATCCGTTTTTCCAGGACATCTTCACCACCAATTGGACGGTGTGGCCACTGTTGCTCAGTGTTCAGTTTGTGAGGCGTGCAACTCCACATCCTATTTTTCAGGAGATCTTTTAGCATCAATTGGACGGTGTGATAATGTTGCACAGTGGTCAGTGCGTGCGGCGTACAACCCCAAATCTTCTGCGACCTTTTCTGCAAATTGTCTGGAACATTTTTTCTGGACATCTTTAGCACCAACGGTGTGGCCACTGTTGCTCAGTGGTCAGTGCGTGTAGGGTACAACCCCAAATCTTTTGCATCCGTTTTTCCAGGACGTCTTCACCACCAATTGGACGGTGTGGCCACTGTTGCTCAGTGTTCAGTTTGTGAGGCGTGCAACTCCACATCCTTTTTTTCAGGAGATCTTTTAGCATCAATTGGACGGTGTGATAATGTTGCACAGTGGTCAGTGCGTGCGGCGTACAACCCCAAATCTTCTGCGACATTTTCTGCAAATTTTCTGGAACATTTTTTCTGGACATCTTTAGCACCAACGGTGTGGCCACTGTTGCTCAGTGGTCAGTGCGTGTAGGGTATAACCCCAAATCTTTTGCATCCGTTTTTCCAGGACATCTTCACCACCAATTGGACGGTGTGGCCACTGTTGCTCAGCGGTCAGTGCGTGTAAGGTACAACCCCAAATCTTTTGCATCCGTTTTTCCAGGACATCTTCACCACCAATTGGACGGTGTGGCCACTGTTGCTCAGTGTTCAGCTTGTGAGGCGTGCAACTCCACATCCTTTTTTTCAGGAGATCTTTTAGCATCAATTGGACGGTGTGATAATGTTGCTCAGTGGTCAGTGCGTGCGGCGTACAACCCCAAATGTAGTAGTAGTAGTAGTAGTAGTAGTAGTAGTAGTAGTAGTAATTTTATTCATTTTTAACTTAAAAGCTATTTAACAAATTATTTCAGTTCATATAAGAAGAAAAAATTGGAATAACAGTTTTCATTCTTTAGCTTAAATAGTTAGTGGTGAATGACACATCAAGGCTATTTTACATATAATTTACCTTTGATGTGGGGTAACATCAATCATTGTTTATTCAGTAGTATAATAGTATATATAAAAAAAGAGATAATAGAAAAAAGAAAAAAAAAAGTTATTCAGAACTTCAAGAAAACAAAATTTTTTAACGTAACAATTCATAAATAATATTTATACATAAATATGTACATTATTGGTTCCTATTATGCCCTAAATAAATTATTGTGCCGGAAAGTACGACAAGAATTTAGATAAGAGATTCAATGCAGTCATAATGTAAGGTGAATAACCAATCTTTTACCTTTTTAATGAACAAAGTAAAGCGTAGTGTTTCTCTGATATGCAAGGGTAATTTATTATATAATTTTGGAGCTGTACATGTATAAAAATGTGCAAAATGTGTTTTGTGTGCGAGCGGAACATTGACTACACTCATATTATTTATACGTAAATTGTACATGAGAGAATTCCTGCTCGGAATATTACCACTTTGTTTAAAAAACTCTCTTAATACTTTAAATACATATAAATGTCGCATTGGAGGAATTAGCAACGCAGTAAATAAAGGCCAACTTTCTGCAAACCGATTCTTATTACAAATAATTATAATTAAATGCTTCTGAGCTATTAGTAGGGGTCCAAAAGTATTAGAGTACGCGCCACCCCAGCTTGTGATACCGTATTGCAACTTGGAGTGTGCCAGACCGTAGTAAATAGTAGTTAACACTTTTTTTGAGCAAAATGGTTTTAAAAGATACATTTTACGTGTGACTAACCTCATATAAGATTTCAACGTTTGAATATGGTCTTTCCAATTTAGATTATTATCAATTACAACACCTAGGTATTTGAATTGTTGTACCGATTCAATCTTAAAGCAAAGTTCGGAGCACTGCATGTTAGATATAAAATTCTTTTGGCCACATTTATGAACAGGTAATGAAAATTGTTTACAGTCATGAGAGTGAAAATAGAGGTTATAATCATGAAGAGTGTTTCCCGATATCTTAAATGACATCAATTTCGTTTTTTCACTAATAATTAATTTATGCGAGGTAAACCACGATCTTAAAACCTCAAGATCTTCCTCGATTTTAGTGATACATTCAAATACAGTGTGGCATTTGTACGTAAGAGCTATATCGTCTGCAAAAGCGGTTGAGGTACCATTTAGTTTAAGTTTAAACAAAGAGTTAATGTAAATCAAGAAAAACAATGGGCCAAGTACAGAACCCTGTGGCACACCGTTTTTTAAAAAGTCTTGGTTCACTAAATATTCCATTTACATTAACTCTTTGTTTTCTATGCGTCAGATACGATTGAAACCATTTAAAAATAATGCCCCGAAAACCAGCATTATGAAGCTTACCAAGCAATAATTCATGGTCTACCATGTCAAAAGCTTTTGTCATGTCAATAAATAGACACATAGTTGACTTATCGCTGTTTAAACGACCATATAGTTCACTACAGACCCTCAATATAGCATCCTCTGTAGATAGTCCTGCTCTAAATCCAAACTGATTATTACAAAAAAAATTAAACTTATCTAAAAACGACATAATGCGAACTTTAAGTAACTTTTCAAAGATTTTAGAAAAAGTGGAAAGAAGAGAAATAGGTCTGTAATCCGCCACCTTTTTTCTGTTTCCTTTTTTAAATAGCGGTATGACTTCGGCACACTTAAGATGTTGGGGAAAACAACCATTTTCAACACTATGGTTAAATAAGAAGCTCAAAACATCCACAACATACAAGGCTATATGCTTCAGCAAAACATTGGAAACACCATCACTCGTACACGAGCTTTTATCTTTTAGACAGAGTTTCAGAATTTCCCTCGAAGTAATCGCATCAAAAACGAAGCTGTTAAATTGAATATCTTCGATAGAAGAAATGGAGCAATCGCAATTTAAGCAGGGTTCGACAATTGGTTTTAACTTTTCAGAAACATCAGTGAAATACTCGTTGAATTTATTTGAAATGTTACATAAATTAGATTCAATAGCTCCATCAACTTCAATATTAACAATTTCAACCCGATTTCTAACATTCCCTAAAATACTATCAACCACTCTCCATTCTTCGCGTACATTTCTATTAGCTCTTACGAGCAAATCAGCGTAGTAGTCATTACGTGTATCTTCAATATTTTTATCAATGGTTTTGCTCATGGTGTCATTATGTTTTTTAAGTTTTAAATTATGTGGATGTTTTTTACACCTCATACTAAATTTTTTTTTCTTTCTGATCTGGTTAAGGCGATCAGTAGTCATCCATGGCTTCAAACGTTTCGTGTGTCCAGAGTTATGGTTTAATAACAATGTACATGATTTAATGTGGTTTTCCAACGTGTTGATGAAAAGATCAAAAGCAGTAGAGGGATTAGTCTCCGAATAAACCGGATCCCAGAATTCATATTTCAAACTTTCTTTTAATAAGGCAAAGTCAACCCGATATTTCAATATATTGGGTGGAGGTTTTTCGCTTACAGAATGGTTACAATCACTATAGTAACTGAGCGTAATCATACTATGATCTGTAAGCTTAAGATCAAGGACTAAACCACTAAAAAAGGTGTTGGTATTTTTACTAGTTCTCAGAAAAATATGATCAATGCAACTCTTAGAAGAATCGGTTTCACGGGTTGGTTCGTTTATTAAACTCTTAAGACCATTAGAAGCCATTGTAAACAAATAGTTATCGGTATCTTTATCACAATTATTAAGTATATTAATATCTCCCATAACAATTAAATTTTTTGCTTTTTTTACACTAAGAATGTTGCTAAGTTCTTCAATGAAAACCCTTTTACTAACTTCGTGCAGTCTGTATATGCACAGCATAGAGTAATTTATATTATCATAGACAAACGATAATTCAATTACATCAGCGCTCGATAATTTTAAATTAGAACAATCGCACACACATCCATCTTGAACATAACATATAACAACCCCAAATCTTTTGCATTCGTTTTTCCAGGACATCTTCACCACCAATTGGACGGTGTGGCCACTGTTGCTCAGTGTTCAGTTTGTGAGGCGTGCAACTCCACATCCTTTTTTTCAGAAGATCTTTTAGCATCAATTGGACGATGTGATAATGCTGCTCAGTGGTCAGTGCATGCGGCGTACAACCCCAAATATTCTGCAACCTTTTCTGCAAATTTTGAGGAACATTGTTCCTGTACGTCTTTAGCACCAACGGTGTGGCCACTGTTGCTCAGTGCTCAGTGCGTGTGGGGTACAACCCCAAATCTTTTGCAACATTTTTTTCAGGACATCCTTACCACCAATTCGACGGTGTGGCCACTGTTGCTCAGTGTTCAGTTTGTGAGGCGTACAACTCCAAACCTTTTTTTCAGTAGATCTTTTAGCATAAATTGGATGGTGTGGCTACTGTTGCTCAGTGGTCAGTGCGTGCGGCATACGACCTCAAATATTCTACGACCTTTTCTGTAAATTTTGTGGAACATTTTTTCTGAACATCTTTAGCACCAATGGTGTGGCCACTGTTGCTCAGTGGTCAGTGCGTATGGGGTACAACCCCAAATCTTTTGCAACCGTTTTTCAGGGCATCTTTACCACCAATTGGTTGGTGTGGCCACTGTTGCTCAGTGTTCAGTTTGTGAGGAGTACAACTCGACATTCTTTTTTTCAAGAGATCTTTTAGCATAAATTGGACGGTGTGATAATGTTGCTCAGTGGTCAGTGCGTGCCGCGTTCAACCTTAATTTTTCTGCACCCTTTTCTGCAAATTTTGTGGAACATTTCTTCTGGACATCTCTAGCACCAACGGTGTGGCCACTGTTGCTCAGTGTTCAGTTTGTGAGGCGTACAACTTCAAACCTTTTTTTCAGTAGATCTTTAGCATAAATTGGATGGTGTGGCTACTGTTGCTCAGTGGTCAGTGCGTGCGGCATACGACCTCAAATCTTCTGCGACCTTTTCTGCAAATTTTGTGGAACATTTTTTCTGAACATCTTTAGCACCAACGGTGTGGCCACTGTTGTTCAGTGGTCAGTGCGTGTGGGGTACATCCCCAAATCTTTTGCAACCGTTTCTTCAGGGCATCTTTACCACCAATTGGATGGTGTAGCCGCTGATGCTCAGTGTTCAGTTTGTGAGGAGTACAACTCGACATTCTTTTTTTCAGGAGGTCTTTTAGCATCAATTTGACGGTGTGATAATGTTGCTCAGTGGTCAGTGCGTGCCGCGTTCAACCTTATTTCTTCTGCACCCTTTTCTGCACATTTTGTAGAACATTTCTTCTGGACATCTTTAGCACCAACGGTGTGTCCACTGATGGTCAGTGTTCAGTGCGTGTGGGGTACAACCCCCCATCTTTTGCAACCGTTTTTTCACGGCATCTTTACAACCAATTGGATGGTGTGGCCACTGTTGCTCAGTGTTCAGTTTGTGAGGAGTACAACTCGACATTCTTTTTTTCAGGAGGTCTTTTAGCATCAATTTGACGGTGTGATAATGTTGCTCAGTGGTCAGTGCGTGCCGCGTTCAACCTTATTTCTTCTGCACCCTTTTCTGCACATTTTGTAGAACATTTCTTCTGGACATCTTTAGCACCAACGGTGTGTCCACTGATGCTCAGTGTTCAGTGCGTGTGGGGTACAACCCCCAATCTTTTGCAACCGTTTTTTCAGGGCATCTTTACCAAGAATTGGATGGTGTGGCCACTGTTGCTCAGTGTTCAGCTTGTGAGGCGTACAACTCCAAATCCTTTTTTTCAGTAGATCTTTTAGCATCACTTGGATGGTGTGGCCACTGTTGCTCAGTGCTCAGTGCGTGTGGGGTACAGTCCCAAATCTTTTGCAACCGTTTTTTTAGGACATCCTTACCACCAATTCGACGGTGTGGATACTGTTGCTCAGTGTTCAGTTTGTAAGGCGTACAACTCCAAACCTTTTTTTCAGTAGATCTTTTAGCATAAATTGGATGGTGTGGCTACTGTTGCTCAGTGGTCAGTGCGTGCGGCATACGAAATCAAATATTCTACGACCTTTTCTGCAAATTTTGTAGAACATTTTTTCTGAACATCTTTAGCACCAACGGTGTGGCCACAGTTGCTCAGTGGTCAGTGCGTGTGGAGTACAACCCCAAATCTTTTGCAACCTTTTTTCAGGACATCTTCATCACTAACTGGACGGTGTGGCTAATGTTGCTCAGTGGTTAGTGCGTGCGGCGTACAACCCCAAATCTTCTGCAAACTTTTCTGCAAATTTTGTGGAACATTTTTCTTTCCATCTTTAGCACCAACGGTGTGGTCACTGTTGCTCAGTGGTCAGTGCGTGTTTGGGTTCAACCCCAAATCTTTTGCAACATTTCTTTCAGGACATCTTCACCACCAATTGGACGTTGTGGCCACTGTTGCTCAGTGGTCAGTGCGTGCGGCGTACAACCACAAATCTTCTGCGACCTTTTCTGCCAATTTTGTGGAACATCTTTTCTGAACATCTTTAGCACCAACGGTGTGGCCACTGTTGCTCAGTGCTCAGTGCGTGTGGGGTACAGTCCCAAATCTTTTGCAACCGTTTTTTAGGACATCCTTACCACCAATTCGACGGTGTGGCCACTGTTGCTCAGTGTTCAGTTTGTGAGGCGTACAACTCCAAATCTTTTTTTCAGTAGATCTTTTAGCATAAATTGGATGGTGTGGCTACTGTTGCTCAGTGGTCAGTGCGTGCGGCACACGACCTCAAATCTTCTGCAATCTTTTCTGCAAATTTTGTGGAACATTTTTTCTGAACATCTTTAGCATCAACGGTGTAGCCACTGTTGCTCAGTGGTCAGTGCGTGCCGCGTTCAACCTTATTTCTTCTGCACCCTTTTCTGCACATTTTGTAGAACATTTCTTCTGGACATCTTTATCACCAACGGTGTGTCCACTGATGGTCAGTGTTCAGTGCGTGTGGGGTACAACCCCCCATCTTTTGCAACCCTTTTTTCAGGGCATCTTTACCACCAATTGGATGGGGTGGCCACTGATGCTCAGTGTTCAGTTTGTGAGGAGTACAACTATACATTCTTTTTTTCTGGAGATCTTTTAACATCAATTGGACGGTGTGATAATGTTGCTCAGTGCTCAGTTTGTGTTGGGTACAACCCCAAATCTCTTGCAACCGTCTTTTCAGGGCATCTTCATCATCAATTGGATGGTGTGGCCACTGTTGCTCAGTGTTCAGTTTGTGAGGAGTACAAGTCGACATTCTTTTTTTCAGGCGATCTTTTCGCATAAATTGGACGGTGTGAAAATGTCGCTCAGTGGTCAGTGCGTGCGGCGTACAACCCCAAATCTTCTGCAATCTTTTCTGCAAATTTTGAGGAACATTGTTCCTGTACATCTTTAGCACCAACGGTGTGGCCACAGTTGCTCAGTGGTCAGTGCGTGTGGAGTACAACCCCAAATCTTTTGCAACCTTTTTCAGGACATCTTCATCACTAATTGGACGGTGTGGCTAATGTTGCTCAGTGGTTAGTGCGTGCGGCGTACAACCCCAAATCTTCTGCAACCTTTTCTGCAAATTTTGTGGAACATTGTTCCTGTACATCTATAGCACCAACGGTGTGGCCACAGTTGCTCAGTGGTCAGTGCGTGTGGAGTACAACCCCAAATCTTTTGCAACCTTTTTTTAGGACATCTTCATCACTAATTGGACGGTGTGGCTAATGTTGCTCAGTGGTAAGTGCGTGCGGCGTACATCCCCAAATCTTCTGCAACCTTTTCTGCAAATTTTGTGGAACATTTTTTCTTTACATCTTTAGCACCAACGGTGTGGCCACTGTTGCTCAGTGGTCAGTGCGTGTGGGGTTCAACCCCAAATCTCTTGCAACCGTCTTTTCAGGGCATCTTCATCATCAATTGGATGGTGTGGCCACTGTTGCTCAGTGTTCAGTTTGTGAGGAGTACAACTCGACATTCTTTTTTTCAGGCGATCTTTTCGCATCAATTGGACGGTGTGAAAATGTCGCTCAGTGGTCAGCGCGTGCGAAGTACAACCCCAAATCGTCTGCAACCTTTTCTGCAAATTTTGTGGAACATTGTTCCTGTACATCTTTAGCACCGACGGTGTGGCCACTGTTGCTCAGTGGTCAGTGCGTGTGGAGTACAACCCCAAATCTTTTGCAACCTTTTTTCAGGACATCCTTACCACCAATTCGACGGCGTGGCCACTGTTGCTCAGTGTTCAGTTTGTGAGGCGTACAACTCCAAATCTTTTTTTCAGTAGATCTTTTAGTATCAATTGGATGGTGTGGCTACTGTTGCTCAGTGGTCAGTGCGTGCGGCATACGACCTCAAATCTTCTGCGACCGTTTCTGCAATTTTTGTGGAACATTTTTTCTGAACATCTCTAGCACCAATGGTGTGGCCACTGTTGCTCAGTGGTCAGTGCGTGTGGGGTACAGTCCCAAATCTTTTGCAACCGTTTTTTTAGGACATCCTTACCACCAATTCGACGGTGTGGATACTGTTGCTCAGTGTTCAGTTTGTGAGGCGTACAACTCCAAATCTTTTTTTCAGTAGATCTTTTAGTATCAATTGGACGGTGTGGCCACTGTTGCTCAGTGGTCACTGCGTCCGGCGTACAACCCCAAATCTTTTTTTTCAGGAGATCTTTTAGCATCAATTGGACGGTGTGATAATGTTGCTCAGTGGTCAGTGCGTGCGGCGTACAACCCCAAATCTTCTGCAACCTTTTCTGCAAATTTTGTGGAAAATTTTTTCTAGACATCTTTAGCACCAACGATGTGGCCACTGTTGCTCAGTGGTCAGTGCATGTGGGGTACAACCCCAAATTTTTTGCAACCTTTTTTCAGGACATCTTCATCACTAATTGGACGGTGTGGCTAATGTTGCTCAGTGGTAAGTGCGTGCGGCGTACATCCCCAAATCTTCTGCAACCTTTTCTGCAAATTTTGTGGAACATTTTTTCTTTACATCTTTAGCACCAACGGTGTGGCCACTGTTGCTCAGTGGTCAGTGCGTGTGGGGTTCAACCCCAAATCTTTTGCAACCTTTCTTTAAGGACATCTTCACCACCAATTGGACGTTGTGGCCACTGTTGCTCAGTGTTCAGTTTGTGAGGAGTGCAACTAGACATCCTTTTTTTCAGGAGATCTTTTAGCATCAATTGGATGGTGTGGCCACTTTTATTCTCTAATCAGTGCGTTCGTCGCATCTCCCCAAATTTTCTAAATTTTTTTTTTCTGGAGATCTTTTAGCACCAATTGGACGGTGCGATAATGTTGCTCAGTGGTCAGTGCGTGCGGCGTACAACCCCAAATCTTCTTTCAGGACATCTTCATCATCAATTGGTCGGTTTGGCTGATGTTGGTCAGTGGCTGGTGCGTGCGGCGTACAACCCCAAATCTTCTGCAATTTTTTCTTCAAATTTTTGTGGAACATTGTTTCTGGACATCTTTAGCACGAACGATGTGGCCACTGTTGCTCAGTGCTCAGTGCGGGTGGGGTACAGCCCCAAATCTTTTGCAACCGTTTTTTCAGGACATCCTTACCACCAATTCGACGGCGTGGCCACTGTTGCTCAGTGTTCAGTTTGTGAGGCGTACAACTCCAAATCTTTTTTTCAGTAGATCTTTTAGTATCAATTGGATGGTGTGGCTACTGTTGCTCAGTGGTCAGTGCGTGCGGCATACGACCTCAAATCTTCTGCGACCGTTTGTGCAATTTTTGTGGAACATTTTTTCTGAACATCTTTAGCACCAATGGTGTGGCACTGTTGCTCAGTGGTCAGTGCGTGTGGGGTACAGTCCCAAATCTTTTGCAACCGTTTTTTTAGGACATCCTTACCACCAATTCGACGGTGTGGATACTGTTGCTCAGTGTTCAGTTTGTGAGGCGTACAACTCCAAATCTTTTTTTCAGTAGATCTTTAAGTATCAATTGGACGGTGTGGCCACTGTTGCTCAGTGGTCACTGCGTCCGGCGTACAACCCCAAATCTTTTTTTTCAGGAGATCTTTTAGCATCAATTGGACGGTGTGATAATGTTGCTCAGTGGTCAGTGCGTGCGGCGTACAACCCCAGATCTTCTGCAATCTTTTCTTCAAATTTTGTGGAACATTTTTTCTGGACATCTTTAGCACCAACGGTGTGGCCACTGTTGCTCAGTGCTCAGTGCGTGTGGGGTACAGTCCCAAATCTTTTGCAACCGTTTTTTTTATTACATCCTTACCACCAATTCGACGGTGTGGATACTGTTGCTCAGTGTTCAGTTTGTGAGGCGTACAACTCCAAATCTTTTTTTCAGTAGATCTTTTAGTATCAATTGGACGGTGTGGCCACTGTTGCTCAGTGGTCAGTGCGTCCGGCGTACAACCCCAAATCTTTTTTTTCAGGAGATCTTTTAGCATCAATTGGACGGTGTGATAATGTTGCTCAGTGGTCAGTGCGTGCGGCGTACAACCCCAGATCTTCTGCAATCTTTTCTTCAAATTTTGTGGAACATTTTTTCTGGACATCTTTAGCACCAACGGTGTGGCCACTGTTGCTCAGTGCTCAGTGCGTGTGGGGTACAGTCCCAAATCTTTTGCAACCGTTTTTTTAGGACATCCTTACCACCAATTCGACGGTGTGGCCACTGTTGCTCAGTGTTCAGTGCGTGTGGGGTACAACCCCCAACCTTTTTAACCGTTTTTTCAGGGCATCTTTACCACCAATTGGATGGTGTGGCCACTGTTGCTCAGTGTTCAGTTTGTGAGGAGTACAACTCGACATTCTTTTTTTCAGGAGATCTTTTAGCATCAATTGGACGGTGTGATGATGTTGCTCAGTGGTCAGCGCGTGCGGCGTACAACCTTAATTCTTCTGCACCCTTTTCTGAAAATTTTGTGGAACATTTCTTCTGGACAACTTTAGCACAAACGGTGTGGCCACTGTTGCTCAGTGTTCAGTTTGTGAGGCGTACAACTCCAAACCTTTTTTTCAGTAGATCTTTTAGCATAAATTGGATGGTGTGGCTACTGTTGCTCAGTGGTCAGTGCGTGCGGCATACGACCTCAAATCTTCTGCGACCTTTTCTGTAAATTTTGTGGAACATTTTTTCTGAACATCTTTAGCACCAACGGTGTGGCCACTGTTGTTCAGTGGTCAGCGCGTGTGGGGTACAACCCCAAATCTTTTGCAACCGTTCCTTCAGGGCATTTTTACCACCAATTGGATGGTGTGGCCACTGATGCTCAGTGTTCAGTTTGTGAGGAGTACAACTATACATTCTTTTTTTCTTGAGGTCTTTTAGCATCAATTGGACGGTGTGCTAATGTTGCTCAGTGGTCAGTACGTGCCGCGTTCAACATTAATTCTTCTGCACCCTTTTCTGCAAATTTTGTAGAACATTTCTTCTGGACATCTTTAGCACCAACGGTGTGTCCACTGATGGTCAGTGTTCAGTGCGTGTGGGGTACAACCCCCCATCTTTTGCAACCGTTTTTTCAGGGCATCCTTACCACCAATTGGATGGTGTGGCCACTGTTCTCAGTGTTCAGTTTGTGAGGAGTACAACCCGACATTCTTTTTTTCAGGAGGTCTCTTAGCATCAATTTGACGGTGTGATAATGTTGCTCAGTGGTCAGTGCGTGCCGCGTTCAACCTTATTTCTTCTGCACCCTTTTCTGCACATTTTGTAGAACATTTCTTCTGGACATCTTTAGCACCAACGGTGTGTCCACTGATGCTCAGTGTTCAGTGCGTGTGGGGTTCAACCCCCAATCTTTTGCAACCGTTTTTTCAGGGCATCTTTACCAAGAATTGGATGGTGTGGCCACTGTTGCTCAGTGTTCAGCTTGTGAGGCGTACAACTCCAAATCCTCTTTTTCAGTAGATCTTTTAGCATCACTTGGATGGTGTGGCTACTGTTGCTCAGTGGTCAGTGCGTGCGGCGTTCAACCCCAGATCTTCTGCAATCTTTTTTTCAAATTTTGTTGAACATTGTTCCTGTACATCTTTAGCACCAACGGTGTGGCCACAGTTGCTCAGTGGTCAGTGCGTGTGGAGTACAACCCCAAATCTTTTGCAACCTTTTTTCAGGACATCTTCATCACTAACTGGACGGTGTGGCTAATGTTGCTCAGTGGTTAGTGCGTGCGGCGTACAACCCCAAATCTTCTACAACCTTTTCAGCAAATTTTGTGGAAAATTTTTTCTAGACATCTTTAGAACCAACTGTGTGGCCACTGTTGCTCAGTGGTCACTGCGTGTGGAGTACAACCCCAAATCTTTTGCAACCTTTTTTCAGGACATCTTCATCACTAATTGGACGGTTTGGCTAATGTTGCTCAGGGTTTAGTGCGTGTGGGGTACAACCCCCAATCTTTTGCAACCGTTTTTTCAGGGCATCTTTACCACCAATTGGATGGTGTGGCCACGGTTGCTCAGTGTTCAGTTTGTGAGGAGTACAACTCGACATTCTTTTTTTCAGAAGATCTTTTAGCATCAATTGGACTTTGTGATAATTTTGCTCAGTGGTCAGTGCGTGCGGCGTACAACCCCAAATCTTCTGCAATTTTTTCTTCAAATTTTGTGGAACATTGTTTCTGGACATCTTTAGCACCAACGGTGTGGCCACTGTTGCTCAGTGGTCAGTGCGTGTGGGGTACAACCCCAAATCTTTTGCAACCGTTTCTTCAGGGCATCTTAACCACCAATTGGATGGTGTGGCCACTGATGCTCAGTGTTCAGTTTCTGAGGCGTACAAATCTTAATCTTTTTTTCAGTAGATCTTTTAGCATAAATTGGATGGTGTGTCTACTGTTGCTCAGTAGTCAGTGCGTGCGGCATACGACCTCAAATCTTCTGCGACCTTTTCTGCAAATTTTGTGGAACATTTTTTCTGAACATCTTTAGCACCAACGGTGTGGCCACTGTTGCTCAGTGTTCAGTGCGTGTGGGGTACAACCCCCAATCTTTTGCAACCGTTTTTTCAGGGCATCTTTACAACCAATTGGATGGTGTGGCCACTGTTGCTCAGTGTTCAGTTTGTGAGGAGTACAACTCGACAGCCTTTTTCAGGAGATCTTTTAGCATCAATTGGACGGTGTGATAATGTTGCTCAGTGGTCAGTGCGTGCGGCGTACAACCCCAGATCTTCTGCAATTTTTTCTTCAAATTTTGTGGAACATTTTTTCTGGACATCTTTAGCACCAACGGTGTGGCCACTGTTGCTCAGTGCTCAGTGCGTGTGGGGTACAGTCCCAAATCTTTTGCAACCATTTTTTTAGGACATCCTTACCACCAATTCGACGGTGCGGCCACTGTTGCTCAGTGTTCAGTTTGTGAGGCGTACATTTCTAAATCTTTTTTTCAGTAGATGTTTTAGCATAAATTGGATGGTGTGGCTACTGTTGCTCAGTAGTCAGTGCGTGCGGCATACGACCTCAAATCTTCTGCGACCTTTTCTGCAAATTTTGTGGAACATTTTTTCTGAACATCTTTAGCACCAACGGTGTGGCCACTGTTGCTCAGTGGTTAGTGCGTGTGGGGTACAACCCCAAATCTTTTGCAACCGTTTCTTCAGGGCATCTTTACCACCAATTGGATGGTGTGGCCACTGTTGCTCAGTGTTCAGTTTGTGAGGAGTACAACTATACATTCTTTTTTTCTGGAGATCTTTTAGCATCAATTGGACTGTGTGATAATGTTGCTCAGGGGTCAGTGCGTGCCGCATTCAACCTTAAATCTTCTGCACCCTTTTCTGCAAATTTTGTGGAACATTTCTTCTGGACATCTTTAGCACCAACGGTGTGGCCACTGTTGCTCAGTGTTCAGTGCGTGTGGGGTACAACCCCAAATCTTTTGCAACCGTTTCTTCAGGGCATCTTTACCACCAAGTGGTTGGTGTGGCCACTGTTGCTCAGTGTTCAGTTTGTGAGGAGTACAACTCGACATTATTTTTTTCAGGAGATCTTTTAACATCAATTGGACGGTGTGATAATGTTGCTCAGTGGTCAGTGCGTGCGGCGTACAACCCCAAATCTTCTGCAAACTTTTCTGCAAATTTTGAGAAACTTTGTTCCTGTACATCTTTAGCACCAACGGTGTGGCCACTGTTGCTCAGTGGTCAGTGAGTGTGGAGTACAACCCCAAATCTTTTGCAACCTTTTTTCAGGGCATCTTCATCACTAATTGGACATACGACCTCAAATCTTCTGCGACCTTTTCTGCAAATTTTGTGCATCATTTTAGCTGAACATCTTTAGCACCAACGGTGTGGCCACTGTTGCTCAGTGGTCAGTGCGTGAGCAGTACAACTCGACATTCTTTTTTTCAGGAGATCTTTTAGCATCAATTGGACAGTGTGATAATGTTGCTCAGTGGTCAGTGCGTGCCGCGCACAACCTTAATTCTTCTGCACCCTTTTCTGCAAATTTTGTGGAACATTTCTTCTTAACATCTTTAGCACCAACGGTGTGGCCACTGTTGCTCAGTGTTCAGTGCGTGTGGGGTACAACCCCAATCTTTTGCGACCGTTATTTAAGGGCATCTTTACCACCAATTGGTTGGTGTGGCCACTGTTGCTCAGTGTTCAGTTTGTGAGGAGTACAACTCGACATTCTTTTTTTCAGGAGATCTTTTAGCATCAATTGGACGGTGTGGCTAATGTTGCTCAGTGGATAGTGCGTGCGGCGTACAACCCCAAATCTTTTGCAACCTTTTCTGAAAATTTTGTGGAACATTGCTCCTGTACATCTTTAGCATTAACGGTGTGGCCACTGTTGCTCAGTGGTCAGTGCGTGTGGAGAACAACCCCAAATCTTTTGCAACCTTTTTTCAGGACATCTTCATCACTAACTGGACGGTGTGGCTAATGTTGATCAGTGGTTAGTGCGAGCGGCGCACAACCCCAAATCTTCTGCAACCTTTTCTGGAAATTGTGGGGAACATTTTTTCTGGACATCTTTAGCACCAACGGTTTGGCCACTGTTGCTCAGTGGTCAGTGCGTGTGGAGTACAACCCCAAATCTTCTGCAACCTTTTTCAGGACATCTTCATCACTAATTGGACGGTGTGGTTAATGTTGCTCAGTGGTTAGTGCGTGCGGCGTACAACCCCAAATCTTCTGCAATCTTTTCTTCAAATTTTGTGGACCATTGTTTCTGGATATCTTTAGCACCAACGGTGTGACCACTGTTGCTCAGTGCTCAGTGCGTGTGGGTTACAGTCCCAAATCTTTTCCAACCGTTTTTTTAGGATATCCTTACCACCAATTCGATGGTGTGGCCACTGTTGCTCAGTGTTCAGTTTGTGAGGCGTACAACTCGACATTCTTTTTTTCAGTAGATATTTTAGCATAAATTGGATGGTGTGGCTACTGTTGCTCAGTGGTCAGTGCGTGCGGCGTACAACCCCAAATCTTCTGCAATCTTTTCTTCAAATTTTGTGGAACATTGTTTCTGGATATCTTTAGCACCAACGGTGTGACCACTGTTGCTCAGTGCTCAGTGCGTGTGGGTTACAGTCCCAAATCTTTTCCAACCGTTTTTTTAGGATATCCTTACCACCAATTCGATGGTGTGGCCACTGTTGCTCAGTGTTCAGTTTGTGAGGCGTACAACTCCAAATCTTTTTTTCAGTAGATATTTTAGCATAGATTGGATGGTGTGGCTACTGTTGCTCAGTGGTCAGTGCGGGCGGCATACGACCTCAAATCTTCTGCGACCTTTTCTGCAAATTTTGTGGAACATTTTTTCTGAACATCTTTAGCACCAACGGCCACTGTTGCTCAGTGGTCAGTGCGTGTGGGGTACAACCGCAAATCTTTTGCAACCTTTTTTTTTGAGGACATCTTTATCACCAATTGGATGGTGTGGCCACTGTTGCTCAGCGTTCAGTTTGTGAGGAGTACAACTCTACATTCTTTTTTTCAGGAGATCTTTCAGCATCAATTGGACGGTGTGATAATGTTGCTCAGTGGTCAGTGCGTGCGGCGTACAACCCCAAATCTTCTGCGACCTTTTCTGCAAATTTTGTGGAACATTTTAGCTGAACATCTTTAGCACCAACGGTGTGGCCACTGTTGCTCAGTGGTCAGTACGTGTGGGGTACAACTCGACATTCTTTTTTTCAGGAGATCTTTTAGCATCAATTGGACGGTGTGATAATGTTGCTCAGTGGTCAGTGCGTGCCGCGTACAACCTTAATTCTTCTGCACCCTTTTCTGCAAATTTTGTGGAACATTTCTTCTTAACATCTTTAGCACCAACGTTGTGGCCACTGTTGCTCAGTGTTCAGTGCGTGTGGGGTACAACCGCAAATCTTTTGCAACCTTTTTTTTTTGAGGACATCTTTATCACCAATTGGATGGTGTGGCCACTGTTGCTCAGTGTTCAGTTTGTGAGGAGTACAACTCTACATTCTTTTTTCAGGAGATCTTTTAGCGTCAATTGGACGGTGTGATAATGCTGCTCAGTGGTCAGCGCGTGCGGCGTACAACTCCAAATCTTCTGCAACCTTTTCTGCAAATTTTGTGGAACATAGTTCCCGTACATCTTTAGCATTAACGGTGTGGCCACTGTTGCTCAGTGGTCAGTGCGTGTGGAGTACAACCCCAAATCTTTTGCCACCTTTTTTCAGGACATCTTCATCACTAATTGGACGGTGTGGCTAATGTTGCTCAGTGGTTAGTGCGTGCGGCGTACAACTCCAAATCTTCTGCAACCTTTTCTGCAAATTTTGTGGAACATTGTTCCCGTACATCTTTAGCATTAACGGTGTGGCCACTGTTGCTCAGTGGTCAGTGCGTGTGGAGTACAACCCCAAATCTTTTGCAACCTTTTTTCAGGACATCCTCATCACTAATTGGATGATGTGGCTAATGTTGCTCAGTGGTTAGTGCGTGCGGCGTACAACCCCAAATCTTCTGCAACCTTTTCTGCAAATTGTGTGGAACATTTTTTCTGGACATCTTTAGCACCAACGGTGTGGCCACTGTTGCTCAGTGGTCAGTGCGTGTGGAGTACAACCCCAAATCTTTTGCAACCTTTTTTCAGGACATCCTCATAACTAATTGGATGATGTGGCTAATGTTGCTCAGTGGTTAGTGCGTGCGGCGTACAACCCCAAATCTTCTGCAACTTTTTCTGCAAATTGTGTGGAACATTTTTTCTGGACATCTTTAGCACCAACGGTGTGGCCACTGTTGCTCAGTGGTCAGTGCGTGTGGAGTACAACCCCAAATCTTTTGCAATTTTTTTTCAGGACATCTTCATCACTAATTGGACGGTGTGGCTAATGTTGCTCAGTTGTTAGTGCGTGCGGCGTACAACCCCAAATCTTCTGCAACCTTTTCTGCAAATTTTGTGGAACATTTTTTCTGGACATCTTTTGCAACAACGGTGTGGCCACTGTTGCTCAGTGGTCAGTGCGGGCGGCATACGACCTCAAATCTTCTGCGACCTTTTCTGCAAATTTTGTGGAACATTTTTTCTGAACATCTTTAGCACCAACGGCCACTGTTGCTCAGTGGTCAGTGCGTGTGGGGTACAACCGCAAATCTTTTGCAACCTTTTTTTTTGAGGACATCTTTATCACCAATTGGATGGTGTGGCCACTGTTGCTCAGCGTTCAGTTTGTGAGGAGTACAACTCTACATTCTTTTTTTCAGGAGATCTTTCAGCATCAATTGGACGGTGTGATAATGTTGCTCAGTGGTCAGTGCGTGCGGCGTACAACCCCAAATCTTCTGCGACCTTTTCTGCAAATTTTGTGGAACATTTTAGCTGAACATCTTTAGCACCAACGGTGTGGCCACTGTTGCTCAGTGGTCAGTACGTGTGGGGTACAACTCGACATTCTTTTTTTCAGGAGATCTTTTAGCATCAATTGGACGGTGTGATAATGTTGCTCAGTGGTCAGTGCGTGCCGCGTACAACCTTAATTCTTCTGCACCCTTTTCTGCAAATTTTGTGGAACATTTCTTCTTAACATCTTTAGCACCAACGTTGTGGCCACTGTTGCTCAGTGTTCAGTGCGTGTGGGGTACAACCGCAAATCTTTTGCAACCTTTTTTTTTTGAGGACATCTTTATCACCAATTGGATGGTGTGGCCACTGTTGCTCAGTGTTCAGTTTGTGAGGAGTACAACTCTACATTCTTTTTTCAGGAGATCTTTTAGCGTCAATTGGACGGTGTGATAATGCTGCTCAGTGGTCAGCGCGTGCGGCGTACAACTCCAAATCTTCTGCAACCTTTTCTGCAAATTTTGTGGAACATAGTTCCCGTACATCTTTAGCATTAACGGTGTGGCCACTGTTGCTCAGTGGTCAGTGCGTGTGGAGTACAACCCCAAATCTTTTGCCACCTTTTTTCAGGACATCTTCATCACTAATTGGACGGTGTGGCTAATGTTGCTCAGTGGTTAGTGCGTGCGGCGTACAACTCCAAATCTTCTGCAACCTTTTCTGCAAATTTTGTGGAACATTGTTCCCGTACATCTTTAGCATTAACGGTGTGGCCACTGTTGCTCAGTGGTCAGTGCGTGTGGAGTACAACCCCAAATCTTTTGCAACCTTTTTTCAGGACATCCTCATCACTAATTGGATGATGTGGCTAATGTTGCTCAGTGGTTAGTGCGTGCGGCGTACAACCCCAAATCTTCTGCAACCTTTTCTGCAAATTGTGTGGAACATTTTTTCTGGACATCTTTAGCACCAACGGTGTGGCCACTGTTGCTCAGTGGTCAGTGCGTGTGGAGTACAACCCCAAATCTTTTGCAACCTTTTTTCAGGACATCCTCATAACTAATTGGATGATGTGGCTAATGTTGCTCAGTGGTTAGTGCGTGCGGCGTACAACCCCAAATCTTCTGCAACTTTTTCTGCAAATTGTGTGGAACATTTTTTCTGGACATCTTTAGCACCAACGGTGTGGCCACTGTTGCTCAGTGGTCAGTGCGTGTGGAGTACAACCCCAAATCTTTTGCAATTTTTTTTCAGGACATCTTCATCACTAATTGGACGGTGTGGCTAATGTTGCTCAGTTGTTAGTGCGTGCGGCGTACAACCCCAAATCTTCTGCAACCTTTTCTGCAAATTTTGTGGAACATTTTTTCTGGACATCTTTTGCAACAACGGTGTGGCCACTGTTGCTCAGTGGTCAGTGCGTGTGGAGTACAACCCCAAATCTTTTGCAATTTTTTTTCAGGACATCTTCATCACTAATTGGACGGTGTGGCTAATGTTGCTCAGTGGTTAGTGCGTGCGGCGTACAACCCCAAATCTTCTGCAACTTTTTCTGCAAATTGTGTGGAACATTTTTTCTGGACATCTTTAGCACCAACGGTGTGGCCACTGTTGCTCAGTGGTCAGTGCGTGTGGAGTACAACCCCAAATCTTTTGCAACCTTTTTTCAGGACATCTTCATCACTAATTGGACGGTGTGAATAATATTGCTCAGTGGTTAGTGCATGCGGAGTACAACCCCAAATCTTCTGCAACTTTTCTTCAAATTTTGTGGAACATTTTTCTGGACATCTTTAGCACCAACGGTGTGGTCACTGTTGCTCAGTGTTCAGTGCGTGTAGGGTTCAACCACAAATCTTTTGCAACCGTTTTTTCAGGGCATCTTTACCACCAATTGGATGGTGTGGCCACTGTTGCTTAGTGTTCAGTTTGTGAGGAGAACAACTCGACATTCTTTTTTTCAGGAGATCTTTTAGCATCAATTGGACGGTGTGATAATGTTGCTCAGTTGTCTGTGCGTGCGGCGTACAACCCCAAATCTTCTGCAACCTTTTCTGAAAAATTTTGTGGAACATTTTTCTGGACATCTATAGCACCAACGGTGTGGTCGCTGTTGCTCAGTGTTCAGTGCGTGTGGGGTACAACCCCAAATCTTTTGCAACCGTTTTTTCAGGGCATCTTTACCACCAATTGGATGGTGTGGCCACTGTCGCTCAGTGTTCAGTTTTTGAGGAGTACAACTCGACATCCTTTTTTCAGGAGATCTCTTGGCATCAATTGGATGGTGTGGCTACTGTTGCTCAGTGGTGTGTGCGTGCGGCGTACAACCTCAAATCTTCTGCGACCTTTTCTGCAAATTTTGTGGAACATTTTTCTGGACATCTTTAGCACCAACGGTGTGGTCACTGTTGCTCAGTGTTCAGTGCGTGTAGGGTTCAACCACAAATCTTTTGCAACCGTTTTTTCAGGGCATCTTTACCACCAATTGGATGGTGTGGCCACTGTTGCTTAGTGTTCAGTTTGTGAGGAGTACAACTCGACATTCTTTTTTTCAGGAGATCTTTTAGCATCAATTGGACGGTGTGATAATGTTGCTCAGTGGTCAGTGCGTGCGGCGTACAACCCCAAATCTTCTGCAACCTTTTCTGAAAAATTTTGTGGAACATTTTTCTGGACATCTATAGCACCAACGGTGGGGTCACTGTTGCTCAGTGTTCAGTGCGTGTGGGGTACAACCCCAAATCTTTTGCAACCGTTTTTTCAGGTCATCTTTACCACCAATTGGATGGTGTGGCCACTGTTGCTCAGTGTTCAGTTTGTGAGGTGTACAACTCGACACTTTTTTTCAGGAGATCTTTTAGCATCAATTGGACGGTGTGATAATGTTGCTCAGTGGTCAGTGCGTGCGGCGTACAACCTCAAATCTTCTGCAACCTTTTCTGAAAAATTTTGTGGAATATTTTTCTGAACATCTATAGCACCAACGGTGTGGTCACTGTTGCTCAGTGTTCAGTGCGTGTGGGGTACAACCCCAAATCTTTTGCAACCTGTTTTTCTGGACATCTTCATCTCCAATTGGGCGGTGTGGCAAATGTTGATCAGTGGTTAGTGCGTGCGGCGTACAACCCCAAATCTTCTGCAACCTTTTCATCAAATTTTGTGGAACATTTTTTCTGGACATTTTTAGCACCAACGGTGTGGCCACTGTTGCTCAGTGTTCAGTGCGTGTGGGGTACAACCCCAAATCTTTTGCAACCGTTTTTTCAGGACATCTTCATCACCAATTGAACGGTGTGGCAAACGTTGCTCAGTGGTAAGTGCGTGCGGCGTACAACCCCAAATCTTCTGCAACCTTTTCTGCAAATTTTGTGGAACATTGTTTCTGGACATCTTTAGCACCAACGGTGTGGTCACTGTTGCTCAGTGATCAGTGCGTGTGGGGTACAACCCCAAATCTTTTGCAACCGTTATTTCAAGACATCCTTACCACCAATTCGACGGTGTGGCCACTGTTGCTCAGTGTTCAGTTTGTGAGGCATACAACTCCAAATCCTTTTTTTCAGTAGATCTTTTAGCATCAATTGGATGGTGTGGCTACTCTTGCTCAGTGGTCAGTGCGTGTGATGTACAACCCCAAATCTTTTGCAACCGTTTTTTCAGGACATCTTTACCACCAATTGGATGGTGTGGCCACTGTCGCTCAGTGTTCAGTTTGTGAGGAGTACAACTCGACATCCTTTTTTTCAGGAGATCTCTTAGCATCAATTGGATGGTGTGGCTACTGTTGCTCAGTGGTCTATGCGTGCGGCGTACAACCTCAAATCTTCTGCGACCTTTTCTGCAAATTTTGTGGAACATTTTTCTGGACATCTTTAGCACAAACGGTGTGGTCACTGTTGCTCAGTGTTCAGTGCGTGTAGGGTTCAACCACAAATCGTTTGCAATAGTTTTTTCAGGGCATCTTTACCATCAATTGGATGGTGTGGCCACTGTTGCTTATTGTTCAGTTTGTGAGGAGTACAACTCGACATTCTTTTTTTCAGGAGATCTTTTAGCATCAATTGGACGGTGTGATAATGTTGCTCAGTGGTCAGTGCGTGCGGCGTACAACCCCAAATCTTCTGCAACATTTTCTGAAAAATTTTGGTTTTTCTGGACATCTATAGCACCAACGGTGTGGTCACTGTTGCTCAGTGTTCAGTGCGTGTGGGGTACAACCCCAAATCTTTTGCAACCGTTTTTTCAGGACATCTTTACCACCAATTGGATGGTGTGGCCACTGTCGCTCAGTGTTCAGTTTGTGAGGAGTACAACTCGACATCCTTTTTTTCAGGAGATCTCTTAGCATCAATTGGATGGTGTGGCTACTGTTGCTCAGTGGTCTATGCGTGCGGCGTACAACCTCAAATCTTTTGCGACCTTTTCTGCAAATTTTGTAGGACATTTTTCTGGACATCTTTAGCACCAACGGTGTGGTCACTGTTGCTCAGTGTTCAGTGCGTGTAGGGTTCAACCACAAATCTTTTGCAACCGTTTTTTCAGGGCATCTTTACCATCAATTGGATGGTGTGGCCACTGTTGCTCAGTGTTCAGTTTGTGAGGAGTACAACTCGACATTCTTTTTTTCAGGAGATCTTTTAGCATCAATTGGACGGTGTGATAATGCTGCTCAGTGGTCAGTGCGTGCGGCGTACAACCCCAAATTTTCTGCAACCTTTTCTGCAAATTGTGTGGAACATTGTTCCTGTACATCTTTAGCACCAACGGTGTGGCCACTGTTGCTCAGTGGTCAGTGCGTGTGGAGTACAACCCCAAATCTTTTGCAACCTTTTTTCAGGACATCTTCATCACTAATTGGACGGTGTGGCTAATGTTGCTCAGTGGTTAGCGCGTGCGGCGTACAACCCCAAATCTTCTGCAACCTTTTCTGCAAATTTTGTGGAACATTGTTCCTGTACATCTTTAGCACCAACGGTGTGGTCACTGTTGCTCAGTGTTCAGTGCGTGTGGGGTACAACCCCAAATCTTTTGCAACCGTTTTTTCAGGGCATCTTTACCACCAATTGGATGGTGGGGCCACTGTCGCTCAGTGTTCAGTTTGTGAGGAGTACAACTCGACATCCTTTTCTTCAGGAGATCTCTTAGCATCAATTGGGTGGTGTGGCTACTGTTGCTCAGTGGTCTGTGCGTGCGGCGTACAACCTCAAATCTTCTGCGACCTTTTCTGCAAATTTTGTGGAACATTTTTCTGGACATCTTTAGCACCAACTGTGTGGTCACTGTTGCTCAGTGTTCAGTGCGTGTAGGGTTCAACCACAAATCTTTTGCAACCGTTTTTTCAGGGCATCTTTACCACCAATTGGATGGTGTGGCCACTGTTGCTTAGTGTTCAGTTTGTGAGGAGTACAACTCGACATTCCTTTTTTCAGGAGATCTTTTAGCATCAATTGGACGGTGTGATAATGCTGCTCAGTGGTCAGTGCGTGCGGCGTACAACCCCAAATCTTCTGCAACCTTTTCTGAAAAATTTTGTGGAACATTTTTCTGGACATCTTTAGCACCAACGGTGTGGTCACGGTTGCTCAGTGTTCAGTGCGTGTAGGGTTCAACCACAAATCTTTTGCAACCGTTTTTTCAGGGCATCTTTACCATCAATTGGATGGTGTGGCCTTTTGTTGCTTATTGTTCAGTTTGTGAGGAGTACAACTCGACATTCTTTTTTTTCAGGAGATCTTTTAGCATCAATTGGACGGTGTGATAATGTTGCTCAGTGGTCAGTGCGTGCGGCGTACAACCCCAAATCTTCTGCAACCTTTTCTGAAAAATTTTGTGGAACATTTTTCTGGACATCTTTAGCACAAACGGTGTGGTCACTGTTGCTCAGTGTTCAGTGCGTGTAGGGTTCAACCACAAATCTTTTACAATAGTTTTTTCAGGGCATCTTTACCATCAATTGGATGGTGTGGCCACTGTTGCTTATTGTTCAGTTTGTGAGGAGTACAACTCGACATTCTTTTTTTCAGGAGATCTTTTAGCATCAATTGGACGGTGTGATAATGTTGCTCAGTGGTCAGTGCGTGCGGCGTACAACCCCAAATCTTCTGCAACATTTTCTGAAAAATGTTGGTTTTTCTGGACATCTATAGCACCAACGGTGTGGTCACTGTTGCTCAGTGTTCAGTGCGTGTGGGGTACAACCCCAAATCTTTTGCAACCGTTTTTTCAGGACATCTTCACCACCAATTGGATGGTGTGGCCACTGTCGCTCAGTGTTCAGTTTGTGAGGAGTACAACTCGACATCCTTTTTTTCAGGAGATCTCTTAGCATCAATTGGATGGTGTGGCTACTGTTGCTCAGTGGTCTATGCGTGCGGCGTACAACCTCAAATCTTCTGCGACCTTTTCTGCAAATTTTGTGGAACATTTTTCTGGACATCTTTAGCACCAACGGTGTGGTCACTGTTGCTCAGTGTTCAGTGCGTGTAGGGTTCAACCACAAATCTTTTGCAACCGTTTTTTCAGGGCATCTTTACCATCAATTGGATGGTGTGGCCACTGTTGCTTAGTGTTCAGTTTGTGAGGAGTACAACTCGACATTCTTTTTTTCAGGAGATCTTTTAGCATCAATTGGACGGTGTGATAATGCTGCTCAGTGGTCAGTGCGTGCGGCGTACAACCCCAAATTTTCTGCAACCTTTTCTGCAAATTGTGTGGAACATTTTTCTGGATATCTATAGCACCAACGGTGTGGTCACTGTTGCTCAGTGTTCAGTGCGTGGTACAACCCCAAATCTTTTGCAACCGTTTTTTCAGGGCATCTTTACCACCAATTGGATGGTGTGGCCACTGTTGCTCAGTGTTCAGTTTGTGAGGAGTACAACTCGACACTCTTTTTTTCAGGAGATCTTTTAGCATCAATTGGACGGTGTGATAATGTTGCTCAGTGGTCAGTGCGTGCGGCGTACAACCTCAAATCTTCTGCAACCTTTTCTGAAAAATTTTGTGGAACATTTTTCTGGACATCTATAGCATCAACGGTGTGGTCACTGTTGCTCAGTGTTCAGTGCGTGTGGGGTACAACCCCAAATCTTTTGCAACCTGTTTTTCTGGACATCTTCATCTCCAATTGCGCGGTGTGGCAAATGTTGATCAGTGGTTAGTGCGTGCGGCGTACAACCCCAAATCTTCTGCAACCTTTTCTGCAAATTTTGTGGAACATTTTTTCTGGACATTTTTAGCACCAACGGTGTGGTCACAACGGTGTGGTCACTGTTGCTCAGTGCTCAGTGCGTGTGGGGTACAACCCCAAATCTTTTGCAACCGTTATTTCAAGACATCCTTACCACCAATTCGACGGTGTGGCCACTGTTGCTCAGTGGTCAGTGCGTGTGGAGTACAACCCCAAATCTTTTGCAACCTTTTTTCAGGGCATCTTTATCACCAATTGGATGGTGTGGTCACTGTTGCTCAGTGTTCAGTTTGTGAGGAGTACAACTCCACATCCTTTTTTTCAGGAGATCTTTCAGCATTAATTGGACGGTGTGATAATGTTGCTCAGTGGTCAGGGCGTGCGGCGTACAACCCCAAATCTTCTGCAAACTTTTCTGCAAATTTTGTGGAATATTGTTTCTGGACATCTTTAGCACCAACGGTGAGGCCACTGTTGCTCAATGCTCAGTGCGTGTGGGGTACAACCCCAAATCTTTTGCAACCGTTTTTGCAGGATATCCTTACCACCAATTCGACGGTGTGGCCACTGTTGCTCAGTGTTCAGTTTGTGAGGCGTACAACTCCAAATCCTTTTTTTCAGTAGATCTTTCAGCATCAATTGGATGGTGTTGCTACTGTTGCTCAGTGGTCAGTGCGTGCGGCATACGACCTCAAATCTTCTGCGACCTTTTCTGCAAATTTTGTGGAACATTTTTCTGGACATCTTTAGCACCAACGGTGTGGTCACTGTTGCTCAGTGTTCAGTGCGTGTAGAGTTCAACCACAAATCTTTTGCAACCGTTTTTTCAGGGCATCTTTACAACCAATTGGATGGTGTGGCCACTGTTGCTTAGTGTTCAGTTTGTGAGGAGAACAACTCGACATTCTTTTTTTCAGGAGATCTTTTAGCATCAATTGGACGGTGTGATAATGTTGCTCAGTGGTCAGTGCGTGCGGCGTACAACCCCAAATCTTCTGCAACCTTTTCTGAAAAATTTTGTGGAACATTTTTCTGGACATCTATAGCACCAACGGTGTGGTCACTGTTGCTCAGTGTTCAGTGCGTGTGGGGTACAACCCCAAATCTTTTGCAACCGTTTTTTCAGGGCATCTTTACCACCAATTGGATGGTGTGGCCACTGTCGCTCAGTGTTCAGTTTTTGAGGAGTACAACTCGACATCCTTTTTTTCAGGAGATCTCTTAGCATCAATTGGATGGTGTGGCTACTGTTGCTCAGAGGTCTGTGCGTGCGGCGTACAACCTCAAATCTTCTGCGACCTTTTCTGCAAATTTTGTGGAACATTTTTCTGGACATCTTTAGCACCAACGGTGTGGTCACTGTTGCTCAGTGTTCAGTTCGTGTAGGGTTCAACCACAAATCTTTTGCAACCGTTTTTTCAGGGCATCTTTACCACCAATTGGATGGTGTGGCCACTGTTGCTTAGTGTTCAGTTTGTGAGGAGTACAACTCGACATTCTTTTTTTCAGGAGATCTTTTAGCATCAATTGGACGGTGTGATAATGTTGCTCAGTGGTCAATGCGTGCGGCGTACAACCCCAAATCTTCTGCAACCTTTTCTGAAAAATTTTGTGGAACATTTTTCTGGACATCTATAGCACCAACGGTGGGGTCACTGTTGCTCAGTGTTCAGTGCGTGTGGGGTACAACCCCAAATCTTTTGCAACCGTTTTTTCAGGGCACCTTTACCACCAATTGGATGGTGTGGCCACTGTTGCTCAGTGTTCAGTTTGTGAGGAGTACAACTCGACACTTTTTTTCAGGAGATCTTTTAGCATCAATTGGACGGTGTGATAATGTTGCTCAGTGGTCAGTGCGTGCGGCGTACAACCTCAAATCTTCTGCAACCTTTTCTGAAAAATTTTGTGGAACATTTTTCTGGACATCTATAGCACCAACGGTGTGGTCACTGTTGCTCAGTGTTCAGTGCGTGTGGGGTACAACCGCAAATCTTTTGCAACCTGTTTTTCTCGACATCTTCATCTCCAATTGGGCGGTGTGGCAAATGTTGATCAGTGGTTAGTACGTGCGGCATACAACCCCAAATCTTCTGCAACCTTTTCTGCAAATTTTGTGGAACATTTTTTCTGGACATTTTTAGCACCAACGGTGTGGCCACTGTTGCTCAGTGTTCAGTGCGTGTGGGGTACAACCCCAAATCTTTCGCAAAATTTTTTTCAGGACATCTTCATCACCAATTGAACGGTGTGGCAAACGTTGCTCAGTGATAAGTGCGTGCGGCGTACAACCCCAAATCTTCTGCAACCTTTTCTGCAAATTTTGTACATCTTTAGCACCAACGGTGTGGCCACTGTTGCTCAGTGGTCAGTGCGTGTGGAGTACAACCCCAAATCTTTTGCAACCTTTTTTCAGGACATCTTCATCACTAATTGGACGGTGTGGCTAATGTTGCTCAGTGGTTAGTGCGTGCGGCGTACAACCCCAAATCTTCCGCAACCTTTTCTGCAAATTTTGTGGAACATTGTTCCTGTACATCTTTAGCACCAACGGTGTGGTCACTGTTGCTCAGTGTTCAGTGCGTGTGGGGTACAACCCCAAATCTTTTGCACTCGACATCTCTTAGCATCAATTGGATGGTGTGGCTACTGTTGCTCAGTGGTCTATGCGTGCGGCGTACAACTTCAAATCTTCTGCGACCTTTTCTGCAAATTTTGTGGAACATTTTTCTGGACATCTTTAGCACAAACGGTGTGGTCACTGTTGCTCAGTGTTCAGTGCGTGTAGGGTTCAACCACAAATCTTTTGCAACCGTTTTTTCAGGGCATCTTTACCATCAATTGGATGGTGTGGCCACTGTTGCTTATTGTTCAGTTTGTGAGGAGTACAACTCGACATTCTTTTTTTCAGGAGATCTTTTAGCATCAATTGGACGGTGTGATAATGTTGCTCAATGGTCAGTGCGTGCGGCGTACAACCCCAAATCTTCTGCAACATTTTCTGCAAATTTTGTGGAACATTGTTCCTGTACATCTTTAGCACCAACGGTGTGGTCACTGTTGCTCAGTGTTCAGTGCGTGTGGGGTACAACCCCAAATCTTTTGCAACCGTTTTTTCAGGGCATCTTTACCACCAATTGGATGGTGGGGCCACTGTCGCTCAGTGTTCAGTTTGTGAGGAGTACAACTCGACATCCTTTTTTTCAGGAGATCTCTTAGCATCAATTGGATGGTGTGGCTACTGTTGCTCAGTGGTCTATGCGTGCGGCGTACAACCTCAAATCTTCTGCGACCTTTTCTGCAAATTTTGTGGAACATTGTTCCTGTACATCTTTAGCACCAACGGTGTGGCCACTGTTGCTCAGTGGTCAGTGCGTGTGGAGTACAACCCCAAATCTTTTGCAACCTTTTTTCAGGACATCTTCATCACTAATTGGACGGTGTGGCTAATGTTGCTCAGTGGTTAGTGCGTGCGGCGTACAACCCCAAATCTTCCGCAACCTTTTCTGCAAATTTTGTGGAACATTGTTCCTGTACATCTTTAGCACCAACGGTGTGGTCACTGTTGCTCAGTGTTCAGTGCGTGTGGGGTACAACCCCAAATCTTTTGCAACCGTTTTTTCAGGGCATCTTTACCACCAATTGGATGGTGGGGCCACTGTCGCTCAGTGTTCAGTTTGTGAGGAGTACAACTCGACATCCTTTTTTTCAGGAGATCTCTTAGCATCAATTGGATGGTGTGGCTACTGTTGCTCAGTGGTCTATGCGTGCGGCGTACAACCTCACATCTTCTGCGACCTTTTCTGCAAATTTTGTAGAACATTGTTCCTGTACATCTTTAGCACCAACGGTGTGGCCACTGTTGCTCAGTGGTCAGTGCGTGTGGGGTACAACCCCAAATCTTTTGCAACCGTTTTTTCTGGACTTCTATAGCACCAACGGTGTGGTCACTGTTGCTCAGTGTTCAGTGCGTGTGGGGTACAACCCCAAATCTTTTGCAACCGTTTTTTCAGGGCATCTTTACCACCAATTGGATGGTGGGGCCACTGTCGCTCAGTGTTCAGTTTGTGAGGAGTACAACTCGACATCCTTTTCTTCAGGAGATCTCTTAGCATCAATTGGATGGTGTGGCTACTGTTGCTCAGGTGTCTGTGCGTGCGGCGTACAACCTCAAATCTTCTGCGACCTTTTCTGCAAATTTTGTGGAACATTTTTCTAAACATCTTTAGCACCAACGGTGTGGTCACTGTTGCTCAGTGTTCAGTGCGTGTAGGGTTCAACCACAAATCTTTTGCAACCGTTTTTTCAGGGCATCTTTACCATCAATTGGATGGTGTGGCCACTGTTGCTTAGTGTTCAGTTTGTGAGGAGTACAACCCCAAATCTTCTGCAACATTTTCGGAAAAATTTTGTGGAACATTTTTCTGGACATCTATAGCACCAACGGTGTGGTCACTGTTGCTCAGTGTTCAGTGCGTGTGGGGTACAACCCCAAATCTTTTGCAACCGTTTTTTCAGGGCATCTTTACCACCAATTGGATGGTGTGGCCACTGTCGCTCAGTGTTCAGTTTGTGAGGAGTACAACTCGACATCCCTTTCTTCAGGAGATCTCTTAGCATCAATTGGATGGTGTGGCTACTGTTGCTCAGTGGTCTGTGCGTGCGGCGTACAACCTCAAATCTTCTGCGACCTTTTCTGCAAATTTTGTGGAACATTTTTCTGGACATCTTTAGCACCAACGGTGTGGTCACTGTTGCTCAGTGTTCAGTGCGTGTAGGGTTCAACCACAAATCTTTTGCAACCGTTTTTTCAGGGCATCTTTACCACCAATTGGATGGTGTGGCCACTGTTGCTTCGTGTTCAGTTTGTGAGGAGCACAACTCGACATTCCTTTTTTCAGGAGATCTTTTAGCATCAATTGGACGGTGTGATAATGTTGCTCAGTGGTCAGTGCGTGCGGCGTACAACCCCAAATCTTCTGCAACCTTTTCTGAAAAATTTTGTGGAAAATTTTTCTGGACATCTATAGCACCAACGGTGTGGTCACTGTTGCTCAGTGTTCAGTGCGTGTGGGGTACAACCCAAAATCTTTTGCAACCGTTTTTTCAGGGCATCTTTACCACCAATTGGATGGTGTGGCCACTGTTGCTCAGTGTTCAGTTTGTGAGGAGTACAACTCGACATTCTTTTTTTCAGCAAATCTTTTAGCATCAATTGGACGGTGTGATAATGTTGCTCAGTGGTCAGTGCGTGCGGCGTACAACCCCAAATCTTCTGCAACCTTTTCTGAAAAATTTTGTGGAACATTTTTCTGGACATCTATAGCACCAACGGTGGGGTCACTGTTGCTCAGTGTTCAGTGCGTGTGGGGTACAACCCCAAATCTTTTGCAACCGTTTTTTCAGGGCATCTTTACCACCAATTGGATGGTGTGGCCACTGTTGCTCAGTGTTCAGTTTGTGAGGAGTACAACTCGACATTCTTTTTTTCAGCAGATCTTTTAGCATCAATTGGACGGTGTGATAATGTTGCTCAGTGCTCAGTGCGTGCGGCGTACAACCTCAAATCTTCTGCAACCTTTTCTGAAAAATTTTGTGGAACATTTTTCTGGACATCTATAGCACCAACGGTGTGGTCACTGTTGCTCAGTGTTCAGTGCGTGTGGGGTACAACCCCAAATCTTTTGCAACCTGTTTTTCTGGACATCTTCATCTCCAATTGGGCGGTGTGGCAAATGTTGATCAGTGGTTAGTGCCTGCGGCGTACAACCCCAAATCTTCTGCAACCTTTTCTGCAAATTTTGTGGAACATTTTTTCTGGACATTTTTAGCACCAACGGTGTGGCCACTGTTGCTCAGTTTTCAGTGCGTGTGGGGTACAACCCCAAATCTATTGCAAAATTTTTTTCAGGACATCTTCATCACCAATTGAACGGTGTGGCAAACGTTGCTCAGTGGTAAGTGCGTGCGGCGTACAACCCCAAATCTTCTGCAACCTTTTCTGCAAATTTTGTGGAACATTGTTTCTGGACATCTTTAGCACCAACGGTGTGGTCACTGTTGCTCAGTGCTCAGTGCGTGTGGGGTACAATCCCAAATCTTTTGCAACCGTTATTTCAAGACATCCTTACCACCAATTCGACGGTGTGGTCACTGTTGCTCAGTGTTCAATTTGTGAGGCATACAACTCCAAATCCTTTTTTTCAGTAGATCTTTTAGCATCAATTGGATGGTGTGGCTACTGTTGCTCAGTGGTCAGTGCGTGCGGCATACGACCTCAAATCTTCTGCGACCTTTTCTGCAACGGTGTGGCCACTGTTGCTCAGTGCTCAGTTTGTGAGGAGTACAACTCGACATTCTTTTTTTCAGGAGTTCTTTTAGCATCAATTGGGCGGTGTGGCAAATGTTGCTCAGTGGTTAGTGCGTTCGGCGTACAAACCCAAATCTTCTGCAACCTTTTCTGCAAATTTTGTGGAACATTTTTTCTGGACATCTTTAGCACCAACGGTGTGGCCACTGTTGCTCAGTGTTCAGTGCGTGTGGGGTACAACCCCAAATACTTTTTTCCAGTAGATCTTTTAACATCAATTGGATAGTGTGGCCACTGTTGCTCAGTGGTTAGTGCGTTCGGCGTACAAACCCAAATCTTCTGCAACCTTTTCTGCAAATTTTGTGGAACATTTTTTCAGAACATCTTTACCACCAATTGGACAGTGTGGCCACTGTTGCTCAGTGTTCAGTTTGTGAGGCGTACAACTTAAAATTATTTTTTCCATCAGATCTTTTAACATCAATTGGATGGTATGGCCACTGTTGTTCAGTGGTCAGTGCGTTCGGCGCACTTCAACAAACTTTTTGAAATTGTTTTTCCGGAGATCTTTTAGCACCAATTGGACGGTGTGGCTAATGTTGCTCAGTGGTTTTCGCATTCGGCGCACAACAACAAATTTTCTGAATCTTTTTTTTCCGAGAGATCTTTGAGCATCCATTGGATGGTGTGGCCAGTGTTGTTCTGTGGTCAGTGCGTTCGGCGCACTTCACCAAATTTTCTACAATTTTTTTTTTCAGGAGATCTTTAAGCACCAATTGGACGGTGTGATAATGTTCCTCAGTGGTCAGTGCGTGCGGCGTACAACCCCAAATCTTCTGCGAACTTTTCTGCTAATTTTGTGGAACATTTTTTCTGAACATCTTAAGCATCAACGTTGTGACCACTGTTGCTCAGTGTTCAGTGCGTGTGGAGTACAACCCCAAATCTTTTGCAACCATTTTTTCAGGACATCCTTACCACCAATTCGACGGTGTGGCCACTGATGCTCAGTGTTCAGTTTGTGAGACATACAACTCCTAAACCTTTTTTTTACGGAGATCTTTTAGCATCAATTGGATGGTGTGGCTACTGTTGCTCAGTGGTCAGTGTGTACAACCATGAATCTTCTGCAACCTTTTCTGTAAATTTTGTGGAACATTTTTTCTGGACATCTTTAGCACCATTGGTGTGGCCACTGTTGCTCAGTGGTCAGTGCGTGTGGGCTACAACCCCAAATCTTTTGCAAAATTTTTTTCAGGACATCTTCATCACCAATGGGACGGTGTGGCTAATATTGTTCAGTGGTTAGTGCGTGCGGCGTGCAACCCCAAATCTTCTGCAACCGTTTTTTCAGGACATCCTTACCACCAATTC
Organism: Xylota segnis; assembly: GCA_963583995.1. NCBI lineage: Eukaryota > Metazoa > Arthropoda > Insecta > Diptera > Syrphidae > Xylota > Xylota segnis. The sequence goes on along the minus strand of OY757236.1, from coordinate 101,019,749 downwards.
GACGGTGTGGCCACTGATGCTCAGTGTTCAGTTTGTGAGACATACAACTCCTAAACCTTTTTTTTACGGAGATCTTTTAGCATCAATTGGATGGTGTGGCTACTGTTGTTCTGTGGTCAGTGCGTTCGGCGCACTTCACCAAATTTTCTAAAATTTTTTTTTCAAGAGATCTTTTAGCACCAATGGGTCGTTGTGGTTAATGTTGTTCTGTGGTCAGTGCGTTCGGCGCACTTCAACAAATTTTCTGAAATTGTTTTTTCCGGAGATCTTTTAGCACAAAATGCTAGATATTTTAGCATCAATTGGATGGTGTGGCTACTGTTGCTCAGTGGACAATGCGTGCGGCGTACAACCATGAATCTTCTGCAACCTTTTCTGTAAATTTTGTGGAAAATTTTCTCTGGACATCTTTAGCACCATTGGTGTGGCCAATGTTGCTCAGTGGTCAGTGCGTGTGGGGTACAACCCCAAATCTTTTGCAACCGTTTTTTCAGGACATCTTTATCACCAATTGGACGGTGTGGCTAATGTTGCTAAGTGGTTAGTGCGTGCGGCGTACAACTCCAAATCGTCTGCAACGCCTGCAACGTGCGGCGTACAACACCAAATCTTAATCAAATTTTCTGGAACATTTTTTCTGGACATCTTAAGCACCAACGGTGTGGCAACTGTTGCTCAATGGTCAGTGCGTGTGGAGTACAACCCCATCCTTTTGCAACCATTTCTTTAGGAAATCTTCACCACCAATTGGACGGTGTGGCCACTGTTGCTCAGTGTTCAGTTTGTGAAGCGTGCAACTCCAAATACTTTTTCAGGAGTTCTTTTAGCACCAATTGGATGGTGTGGCCACTGTTGTTCTGTAGTCAGATTGTTCGGCACACTTCAACAAATTTTCTGAAATTTTTCTTTCCGGAGATCTGTTAGCACCAATTGTGGAACATTTTTTCTGGACATCTTTAGCACCAACGGTGTGGCCACTGTTGCTCAGTGGTCAGTGCGTGTGCGGTGCAACCCCAAATCTTTTGCAACCTTTTTTTCAGGACATCTTCATCACCAATTGGACGGTGTGGCTAATGTTGCTCAGTGGTTAGTGCGTGCGGCGTACAACACCAAATCTTCCTCAAATTTTCTGGAACATTTTTTCTGGACATCTTAAGCACCAACGGTGTGGCAACTGTTGATCAGTGGTCAGTGCGTGTGGAGTACAACCCCATGCTTTTGCAACCATTTTTTCAGGAAATCTTCACCACCAATTGGACGGTGTGGCCACTGTTGCTCAGTGTTCAGTTTGTGAAGCGTGCAACTCCAAATACTTTTTTCAGGAGTTCTTTTAGCACCAATTGGATGGTGTGGCCACTGTTGTTCTGTAGTCAGATTGTTCGGCACACTTCAACAAATTTTCTGAAATTTTTCTTTCCGGAGATCTGTTAGCACCAATTGTAGAACATTTTTTCTGGACATCTTTAGCACCAACGGTGTAGCCACTGTTGCTCAGTGGTCAGTGCGTGCGGCGTACAACCCCAAATCTTCTGCAACCTTTTGTGCAAATTGTGTGGAACATTTTTTCTGGACATCTTTAGCACCAACGGTGTGGTCACTGTTGCTCAGTGTTCAGTGCGTGTAGGGTTCAACCACAAATCTTTTGCAACCGTTTTTTCAGGGCATCTTTACCACCAATTGGATGGTGTGGCCACTGTTGCTTAGTGTTCAGTTTGTGAGGAGTACAACTCGACATTCTTTTTTTCAGGAGATCTTTTAGTATCAATTGGACGGTTTGATAATGTTGCTCAGTGGTCAGTGCGTGCGGCGTACAACCCCAAATCTTCTGCAACCTTTTCTGAAAAATTTTGTGGAACATTTTTCTGGACATCTATAGCACCAACGGTGTGGTCACTGTTGCTCAGTGTTCAGTGCGTGTGGGGTTCAACCACAAATCTTTTGCAACCTTTTTTCAGGACATCTTCATCACTAACTGGACGGTGTGGCTAATGTTGCTCAGTGGTTAGTGCGTGCGGCGTACAACAACAAATCTTCTGCAAACTTTTCTGCAAATTTTGTGGAACATTTTTTCTGGACATTTTTAGCACCAACGGTGTGGCCACTGTTGCTCAGTGTTCAGTGCGTGTGGGGTACAACCCCAAATCTTTTGCAACCTGTTTTTCTGGACATCTTCATCTCCAATTGGGCGGTGTGGCAAATGTTGATCAGTGGTTAGTGCGTGCGGCGTACAACCCCAAATCTTCTGCAACCTTTTCTGCAAATTTTGTGGAACATTTTTTCTGGACATTTTTAGCACCAACGGTGTGGCCACTGTTGCTCAGTGTTCAGTGCGTGTGAGGTACAACCCCAAATCTTTTGCAACCTGTATTTCTGGACATCTTCATCACCAATTGAACGGTGTGGCAAACGTTGCTCAGTGGTAAGTGCGTGCAGCGTACAACCCCAAATCTTCTGCAAACTTTTCTGCAAATTTTGTGGAACATTGTTTCTGGACATCTTTAGCACCAACGGTGTGGTCACTGTTGCTCAGTGCTCAGTGCGTATGGGGTACAACTCCAAATCTTTTGCAACCGTTATTTCAAGACATCCTTACCACCAATTCGGCGGTGTGGCCACTGTTGCTCAGTGTTCAGTTTGTGAGGCATACAACTCCAAATCCTTTTTTTCAGTAGATCTTTTAGCATCAATTGGATGGTGTGGCTACTGTTGCTCAGCGGTCAGTGCGGGCGGCATACGACCTCAAATCTTCTGCGACCTTTTCTGCAAATTTTGTGGAACATTGTTCCTGTACATCTTTAGCACCAACGGTGTGGCCACTGTTGCTCAGTGGTCAGTGCGTGTGGAGTACAACCCCAAATCTTTTGCAACCTTTTTTCAGGACATCTTCATCACTAATTGGACGGTGTGGCTAATGTTGCTCAGTGGTTAGTGCGTGCGGCGTACAACCCCAAATCTTCTGCAACCTTTTCTGCAAATTTTGTTGAACATTGTTCCTGTACATCTTTAGCAACAACGGTGTGGTCACTGTTGCTCAGTGTTCAGTGCGTGTGGTGTACAACCCCAAATCTTTTGCAACCGTTTTTTCAGGACATCTTTTCCACCAATTGGATGGTGTGGCCACTGTTGCTCAGTGTTCAGTTTGTGAGGAGTACAACTCGACATCCTTTTTTTCAGGAGATCTCTTAGCATCAATTGGATGTTGTGATAATGTTGCTCAGTGGTCAGTGCGTGCCGCGTACAACCTTAATTCTTCTGCACCCTTTTCTGCAAATTTTGTGGAACATTTCTTCTTAACATCTTTAGCACCAACGTTGTGGCCACTGTTGCTCAGTGTTCAGTGCGTGTGGGGTACAACCCCCAATCTTTTGCGACCGTTTTTTCAGGGCATCTTTACCACCAATTGGTTGGTGTGGCCACTGTTGCTCAGTGTTCAGTTTGTGAGGAGTACAACTCGACATTCTTTTTTTCAGGAGATCTTTTAGCATCAATTGGACGGTGTGATAATGCTGCTCAGTGGTCAGCGCGTGCGGCGTACAACCCCAAATCTTCTGCAACCTTTTCTGCAAATTTTGTGGAACATTTTTTCTGGACATCTTTAGCACCAACGGTGTGGCCACTGTTGCTCAGTGGTCAGTGCGTGTGGAGTACAACCCCAAATCTTTTGCAACCTTTTTTCAGGACAGCTTCATCACTAATTGGACGGTGTGGCTAATGTTGCTCAGTGGTTAGTGCGTGCGGCGTACAACCCCAAATCTTCTGCAACCTTTTCTGCAAATTTTGTGGAACATTTTTTCTGGACATTTTTAGCACCAACGGTGTGGCCACTGTTGCTCAGTGTTCAGTGCGTGTGAGGTACAACCCCAAATCTTTTGCAACCTGTATTTCTGGACATCTTCATCACCAATTGAACGGTGTGGCAAACGTTGCTCAGTTTTAAGTGCGTGCAGCGTACAACCCCAAATCTTCTGCAACCTTTTCTGCAAATTTTGTGGAACATTGTTTCTGGACATCTTTAGCACCAACGGTGTGGTCACTGTTGCTCAGTGCTCAGTGCGTATGGGGTACAACTCCAAATCTTTTGCAACCGTTATTTCAAGACATCCTTACCACCAATTCGACGGTGTGGCCACTGTTGCTCAGTGTTCAGTTTGTGAGGCATACAATTCCAAATCCTTTTTTTCAGTAGATCTTTTAGCATCAATTGGATGGTGTGGCTACTGTTGCTCAGTGGTCAGTGCGGGCGGCATACGACCTCAAATCTTCTGCGACCTTTTCTGCAAATTTTGTGGAACATTTTTTCTGGACATCTTTAGCACCAACGGTGTGGCCACTGTTGCTCAGAGGTCAGTGCGTGTGGGGTACAACCCCAAATCTTTTGCAACCTTTTTTTTGAGGACATCTTTATCACCAATTGGATGGTGTGGCCACTGTTGCTCAGTGTTCAGTTTGTGAGGAGTACAACTCTACATTTCTTTATTTCAGGAGATCTTTCAGCATCAATTGGACGGTGTGATAATGCTGCTCAGTGGTCAGCGCGTGCGGCGTACAACCCCAAATCTTCTGCAACCTTTTCTGCAAATTCTGTGGAACATTTTAGCTGAACATCTTTAGCACCAACGGTGTGGCCACTGTTGTTCAGTGGTCAGTACGTGTGGGGTACAACCCCAAATCTTTTGCAACCGTTTCTTCAGGACATCTTTTCCACCAATTGGATGGTGTGGCCACTGTTGCTCAGTGTTCAGTTTGTGAGGAGTACAACTCGACATCCTTTTTTTCAGGAGATCTCTTAGCATCAATTGGATGTTGTGATAATGTTGCTCAGTGGTCAGTGCGTGCCGCGTACAACCTTAATTCTTCTGCACCCTTTTCTGCAAATTTTGTGGAACATTTCTTCTTAACATCTTTAGCACCAACGTTGTGGCCACTGTTGCTCAGTGTTCAGTGCGTGTGGGGTACAACCCCCAATCTTTTGCGACCGTTTTTTCAGGGCATCTTTACCACCAATTGGTTGGTGTGGCCACTGTTGCTCAGTATTCAGTTTGTGAGGAGTACAACTCGACATTCTTTTTTTCAGGAGATCTTTTAGCATCAATTGGACGGTGTGATAATGTTGCTCAGTGGTCAGCGCGTGCGAAGTACAACCCCAAATCGTCTGCAACCTTTTCTGCAAATTTTGTGGAACATTGTTCCTGTACATCTTTAGCACCAACGGTGTGGCCACTGTTGCTCAGTGGTCAGTGCGTGTGGAGTACAACCCCAAATCCTTTGCAACCTTTTTTCAGGACATCTTCATCACTAATTGGACGGTGTGGCTAATGTTGCTCAGTGGTTAGTGCGTGCGGCGTACAACCCCAAATCTTCTGCAACCTTTTCTGCAAATTTTGTGGAACATTGTTCCTGTACATCTTTAGCACCAACGGTGTGGTCACTGTTGCTCAGTGTTCAGTGCGTGTGGTGTACAACCCCAAATCTTTTGCAACCGTTTTTTCAGGACATCTTTACCACCAATTGGATGGTGTGGCCACTGTTGCTCAGTGTTCAGTTTGTGAGGAGTACAACTCGACATCCTTTTTTTCAGGAGATCTCTTAGCATCAATTGGATGTTGTGATAATGTTGCTCAGTGGTCAGTGCGTGCCGCGTACAACCTTAATTCTTCTGCACCCTTTTCTGCAAATTTTGTGGAACATTTCTTCTTAACATCTTTAGCACCAACGTTGTGGCCACTGTTGCTCAATGTTCAGTGCGTGTGGTCTACAACCCCCAATCTTTAGCGACCGTTTTTTCAGGGCATCTTTACCACCAATTGGTTGGTGTGGCCACTGTTGCTCAGTGTTCAGTTTGTGAGGAGTACAACTCGACATTCTTTTTTTCAGGAGATCTTTTAGCATCAATTGGACGGTGTGATAATGCTGCTCAGTGGTCAGCGCGTGCGGCGTACAACCCCAAATCTTCTGCAACCTTTTCTGCAAATTTTGTGGAACATTTTTTCTGGACATCTTTAGCACCAACGGTGTGGCCACTGTTGCTCAGTGGTCAGTGCGTGTGGAGTACAACCCCAAATCTTTTGCAACCCTTTTTCAGGACAGCTTCATCACTATTTGGACGGTGTGGCTAATGTTGCTCAGTGGTTAGTGCGTGCGGCGTACAACCCCAAATCTTCTGCAACCTTTTCTGCAAATTTTGTGGAACATTTTAGCTGAACATCTTTAGCACCAACGGTGTGGCCACTGTTGTTCAGTGTTCAGTGCGTGTTTGGTACAACCCCAAATCTTTTGCAACCATTTTTTCAAGGCATCTTTACCACCAATTGGATGGTGTGGCCACTGTTGCTCAGTGTTCAGTTTGTGAGGAGTACAACTCGACACTCTTTTTTTCAGGAGATCTTTTAGCATCAATTGGATGGTGTGGCTACTGTTGCTCAGTGGTCAGTGCGTGCGGCATACGACCTCAAATCTTCTGCGTTATTTTCTGCAAATTTTGTGGAACATTTTTTCTGAACATCTTTAGCATCAACGGTGTGGCCACTGTTGCTCCGTGTTCAGTGCGTGTGGGGTACAACCAAAAATCTTTTGCAACCTTTTTTTCACGACATCTTTACCACCAATTGGATGGTGTGGCTACTCTTGCTCAGTCTTCAGTTTGTGAGCAGTACAACTACACATCCTTTTTTTCAGGAGATCTTTTAGCACCAATTGGACGGAGTGATAATGTTGCACAGTGGTCAGTGCGTGCGGCGTACAACCCCAAATCTTCCGCAACCTTTTCTGCAAATTTTGAGGAACATTTTTTCTGGACATCTTTAGCACCACACCGTTGGCCACTGTTGCTCAGCGTTCAGTGCGTAAGGAGTACAACTCCACATCCTTTTTTTCAGGAGATCTTTTAGCATCAATTAAATGGTGTGGCCACTGTTATTCTGTGGTCAGTACGTTCGTCGTACTTCACCAAATTTTCTAAAATTTTTTTTTCCGGAGATCTTTTAGCACCAATTGGACGGTGTGGCTAATGTTGCTCAGTGGTCTTCGCATTCGGCGCACAACAACAAATTTTCTGAATTTTTTTTTTCCGAGAGATCTTTGAGCATCCATTGGATGGTGTGGCCAGTGTTGTTCTGTGGTCAGTGCGTTCGGCGCACTTCACCAAATTTTCTACAATTTTTTTGTTTAGGAGATCTTTAAGCACCAATTGGACGGTGTGATAATGTTGCTCAGTGGTCAGTGCGTGCGGCGTACAACCCCAAATCATCTGCGAACTTTTCTGCTAATTTTGTGGAACATTTTTTCTGAACATCTTAAGCATCAACGTTGTGACCACTGTTGCTCAGTGTTCAGTGCGTATGGAGTACAACCCCAAATCTTTTGCAACCATTTTTTCAGGACATCCTTACCACCAATTCGACGGTATGGCCACTGATGCTCAGTGTTCAGTTTGTGAGTCGTACAACTCCTAAACCTTTTTTTTACGGAGATCTTTTAGGATCAATTGGATGGTGTGGCCACTGTTGCTCAGTGGTCAGTGCGTGTGGGGTACAACCCCAAATTTTTTTCAGGACATCTTCATCACCAATGGGACGGTGTAGCTAATATTGTTCAGTGGTTAGTGCGTGCGGCGTGCAACCCCAAATCTTCTGCAACCGTTTTTTCAGGACATCCTTACCACCAATTCGACGGTGTGACCACAGATGCTCAGTGTTCAGTTTGTGAGGAGCACAAGTCCACATTCTTTTTTTCAGCAGATCTTTTAGCATCAATTGAATGGTGTGGCCACTGTTGTTCTGTGGTCGGCGCACTTCACCAAATTTTCAAAAATTTTTTTTTCAAGAGATCTTTTAGCACCAATGGGACGTTGTGGCTAATGTTGTTCTGTGGTCAGTGCGTTCGGCGCACTTCAACAAATTTTCTGAAATTGTTTTTTCCGGAGATCTTTTAGCACAAAATGCTTGATCTTTTAGCATCAATTGGATGGTGTGGCTACTGTTGCTCAGTGGACAATGCGTGCGGCGTACAACCATGAATCTTCTGCAACCTTTTCTGTAAATTTTGTGGAACATTTTCTCTGGACATCTTTAGCACCATTGGTGTGGCCAATGTTGCTCAGTGGTCAGTGCGTGTGGGGTACAACCCCAAATCTTTTGCAACCGTTTTTTCAGGACATCTTCATTACCAATTGGACGGTGTGGCTAATGTTGCTCAGTGGTTAGTGCGTGCGGCGTACAACCCCAAATCTTCTGCAACCTTTTCTGCAAATTTTCTGGACCATTTTTTCTGGACATCTTTAGCACCAACGGTGTGGCAACTGTTGCTCAGTGGTCAATGCGTGTGGGGTACAACCCCAAATCTTTTGCAATCTTTTTTTTCAGGACATCTTTATCACCAATTGGACGGTGTGGCTAATGTTGCTAAGTGGTTAGTGCGTGCGGCGTACAACTCCAAATCGTCTGCAACCTTTTCTGCATATTTTGTGGAACATTTTTTCTGGACATCTTTATCATGTCAGTGCGTGTGGGGTGCAACCCCAAATCTTTTGCAACCTTTTTTTCAGGACATCTTCATCACCAATTGGACGGTGTGGCTAATGTTGCTCAGTGGTTAGTGCGTGCGGCGTACAACTCCAAATCGTCTGCAACGTCTGCAACGTGCGGCGTACAACACCAAATCTTAATCAAATTTTCTGGAACATTTTTTCTGGACATCTTAAGCACCAACGGTGTGGCAACTGTTGCTCAATGGTCAGTGCGTGTGGAGTACAACCCCATCCTTTTGCAACCATTTCTTTAGGAAATCTTCACCACCAATTGGACGGTGTGGCCACTGTTGCTCAGTGTTCAGTTTGTGAAGCGTGCAACCCCAAATCTTCTGCAACCTTTTCTGCAAATTTACTGGAACATTATTTCTGGACATCTTTAGCACCAACGGTGTGGCCACTGTTGCTCAGTGTTCAGTTTGTGAGGAGTACAACTCCGCATTGTTTTTTTCAGGAGATCTTTTAGCATCAATTGGATGGTGTGGCTACTGTTGCTCAGTGGTCAGTGCGTGTGGGGTACAACCGCAAATCTTTTGCAACCTTCTATCAGGACATCTTCACCACCAATTGGGCGGTGTGGCCACTGTTGCTCAGTGTTCAGTTTGTGAGGCGTGCAACTCCACATCCTTTTCTTCAGGAGATCTTTTAGCATCAATTAAATGGTGTGGCCACTGTTATTCTGTGGTCAGTGCGTTCGTCGTACTTCACCAAATTTTCTAAAATTTTTTTTTCCGGAGATCCTTTAGCACCAATTGGACGGTGTGATAATGTTGCACAGTGGTCAGTGCGTTCGGCGTACAACCCCAAATCTTCCGGAACCTTTTCTGCAAATTTTGTGGAACATTTTTTCTGGACATCTTTAGCACCAACGGTGTGGCCACTGTTGCTCAGTGTTCAGTGCGTGAGGAGTACAACTCCACATTCTTTTTTTCAGGAGATCTTTTAGCATCAATTGGATGGTGTGGCTACTGTTGCTCAGTGGTCATTGCGTTCGGCGCACAACAACAAATTTTCTGAATCCTTTTTTTCCAAGAGATCTTTGAGCATCCATTGGATGGTGTGGCCACTGTTGTTCTGTGGTCAGTGCGTTCGGCGCACTTCAACAAACTTTTTGAAATTGTTTTTCCTTAGATCTTTTAGCACCAATTGGACGGTGTTGCTAATGTAGTTCAGTGGTCAGTGAGTGCGTCGTACAACCCCGAATCTTCTGCAACCTTTTCTGCAAATTTTCTTGAACATTTTTTCTGGACATCTTTAGCACTAACGGTGTGGCCACTGTTGCTCTGACATCTTCAGCACCCATTGGACGGTGCGGCCACTGTTGCTCATTGTTCAGTTTGTGAGGTGTACAACTCCAAATCCTTTTTCCAGGAGATCTTTTAGCATCAATTGGATGGTGTGGCTACTGTTGCTCAGTGGTTAGTTCGTGCGGCGAACAACCCCAAATCGTCTGCAACCTTTTCTGCAAATTTTGTGGAACATTTTTTCTGGACATCTTTATCACCAACGGTGTGGCCACTGTTGCTCGGTGGTCAGTGCGTGTGGGGTACAACCCCAAATCTTTTGTAACCATTTTTTCAGGACATCTTCACCACCAATTGGACGGTGTGGCCACTGTTGCTCAGTGTTCAGTTTGTGAGGAGTACAACTCCACATTCTTTTTTCCTGGAGATCTTTTAGCATCAATCGGATGGTGTGATAATGTTGCTCAGTGGTCATTGCGTGCGGCGTACAACCCCAAATCTTCTGCGACCTTTTCTGCAAATTTTGTGGAACATTTTTTCTGGACATCTTTAGCATCAACGGTGTGGCCAGTGGTCAGTGCGTGTGGTGTACAACCCCAAATCTTCTGCAAAAATTTTTCAGGACATCCTCACCACCAATGTTAAAAGTCGTCGTACAAAAGCAACATGGATTACCAGAGACATCCTCGAGATTTGCAAAGAAAGAGACAGACTATACCGCAGATGGAAAAACAATCGCAGAAACCTGGCCTACGAATCGGAGTACAGATTGTTTCGTAACCAAGTAAACAAAAAAATTTCTCAGACCAGGAACCAACATTACAAAGAAAAATTTGAACAGACAAGAGGTGATCCGAAAAAAACATGGAGCGTAATAAATAAAGTTTTAGGACGAAGAAAAATATCCTTGGATGATACAATATCAAAACATTTCTTGGATGTCAGGAACGCAGATGAGTTAGCTGATGAATTTGCAATCTTTTTCTCGAGACAGGCAGAGTCTATCATTCATAAGTGTAATGTTTTAACCTCCAGTCATCAAAATGATAGATTAAGCAGGTCTATGTACTTTGGAGGAACAGACTATGCAGAGGTAGAACGTCTGGTGCATCGCCTAAACATCCGGAAAGCGCCTGGAGCAGATGGTATTAGAGTCACAGATATTAAGTTGAATGCTGACATCTTTGTCCCCATTATAACGAAGTTCATCAACCTTAGCTTCGATATGCTTACGATCCCTAAAAAACTAAAACAGGCAGTTGTGCGTCCCATATATAAAGGAGGGACTAAAACTAATATCGCTAACTATAGGCCAATAGCAATTTTACCGGCCATAGAAAAAATCATGGAGCAAATCGTTTCGGACCGTATATGGGATTTCGTAAAAAAACACAAATTGATCAGCAAAAGTCAATACGGATTTCAAAAGGGAAAGAGCACCAACAAACTTCTTGGCGATTTCGCAAACGTAATTAATACTGCCCTAAGCAAGCGGCACCATATACTTGTCCTGTTTTTGGATTTTAGTAAGGCATTCGACACACTTAACCACGAAAAGCTTATCAGCGCTTTGGAAAAGGTAGGAATCAGAGGCAAGCTGTCGGATTGGTTGCGTAATTATCTTGCAGAAAGAACTTTTAGTGTACAAATTAAGAATCGCTGTAGTGTTGAGCATAAAGTACAATATGGAGTGCCACAAGGCTCGAAGCTTGGCCCTCTACTTTTTATTTTGTACACAAATGAAATGCTAAAATGTTTGAAACGAAGTACACCATTCGCATTTGCTGATGATACGGCAATCATTGTATGTAATAAATCGTTGGAAGAAGCAACAAAGGTGATGCAGGAGGAGTTCGATGAAGCTGCTAAATGGTGTCATGACAATGGGCTTATAATAAATGAATCAAAAACTAAGCTCATGCATATTCGAAGCCCGAAGTTCCAAGCACCGCAAATTGTCCTGAAGACTTATAAATGTGACAGCTCGTTTGAGTCCGAACAAATTGAAGTCGTGAATACCTACAGGTATCTTGGTATCATCATTGACTGCCATTTTGTTTGGGAGCCTCACATAAACCACTTACGGAATAAGCTGAGAGGATCCTTGTTTGCGCTCGCTTGTCTGCAGTACAAAGCTCCGATAAGTATACAAAAACAAGTGTACTACGCGCTTATAGAGTCGAGGCTACGTTATGGTGTACTAGCATGGGGAGGTGCAGCGCAAACACACATAGAAAAACTGCAAAATATTCAAAACAGTGCAGCCAAAATTCTATCGAGAAGGAACGTCTCTAACATAAGTATGCTGAGAGTAAAACAAATATTCAATATGACTGTGGCCTTGGAGTACTATGAAGATGCAAATTTTCGCAGACCAATTACTCATCCGTTTGGTACTAGAAGACAAGTCGAAGGAATGTATCAACTCCCAGCACTTATCAACGAATACGGCAGAAGACGATTGATGTACACCGTGCCGAATGTGCTAAATAATCTTCCTCAAGACTTGAGAAACATCCACCAAATAAATGCCCGAAAACAAAGATTAAAACAATTTTTTTTAGAAGAAATAACATAACTTTTACTTCAAACTTAAAACTTCAACTTAATTAATAATATTTAAATTCAAAAGCATTCTTTAAAAATCTGAATTATAAAAACTAAATTACATAAAATGTTTTTTAAAATGTTTACGTAGAAGATTGAGTCTTAAATAATTTTTGAAAATAATCTCCTGCAGATAAGCCACTGGGCTTCGCAGGTCAAGGCATATGATACATATATTTGTAAACTTAGTGAAATAATAAAATAAAAAAAAAAAAAAAAAAAAAAAAAAAAAAAAATTGGACGGTGTGGCCACTGTTGCTCAGTGTTCAGTTTGTGAGGAGTACAACTAAACATTCTTTTTTTCTGGAGATCTTTTAGCATCAATCGGATGGTGTGATAATGTTGCTCTGTTGTCTTCGCATTCGGCGCACAACAACAAATTTTCTGAATCCTTTTTTTCCAAGAGATCTTTGAGCATCCATTGGATGGTGTGGCCACTGTTGTTCTGTGGTCAGTGCGTTCGGCGCACTTCAACAAACTTTTTGAAATCGTTTTTCCTTAGATCTTTTAGCACCAATTGGACGGTGTTGCTAATGTAGTTCAGTGGTCAGTGCGTGCGTCGTACAACCCCGAATCTTCTGCAACCTTTTCTGCAAATTTTCTTGAACATTTTTTCTGGACATCTTTAGCACCAACGGTGTGGCCACTGTTGCTCTGACATCTTCACCACCCATTGGACGGTGCGGCCACTGTTGCTCATTGTTCAGTTTGTGAGATGTACAACTCCAAATCCTTTTTCCAGGAGATCTTTTAGCATCAATTGGATGGTGTGGCTACTGTTGCTCAGTGGTTAGTTCGTGCGGCGAACAACCCCAAATCGTCTGCAACCTTTTCTGCAAATTTTGTGGAACATTTTTTCTGGACATCTTTATCACAAACGGTGTGGCCACTGTTGCTCGGTGGTCAGTGCGTGTGGGGTACAACCCCAAATCTTTTGTAACCATTTTTTCAGGACATCTTCACCACCAATTGGACGGTGAGGCCACTGTTGCTCAGTGTTCAGTTTGTGAGGAGTACAACTCCACATTCTTTTTTTCTGGAGATCTTTTAGCATCAATCGGATGGTGTGATAATGTTGCTCAGTGGTCATTGCGTGCGGCGTACAACCCCAAATCTTCTGCGACCTTTTCTGCAAATTTTGTGGAACATTTTTTCTGGACATCTTTAGCATCAACGGTGTGGCCAGTGGTCAGTGCGTGTGGTGTACAACCCCAAATCTTCTGCAAAAATTTTTCAGGACATCTTCACCACCAATTGGACGGTGTGGCCACTGTTGTTCAGTGTTCAGTTTGTGAAGCGTGCAACTCCAAATACTTTTTTCAGGAGATCTTTTAGCACCAATTGGATGGTGTGGCCACTGTTGTTCTGTAGTCAGATTGTTCGTCGCACTTCACCAAATTTTCTAAAATTTTTTTTTCCGGAGGTCTTTTAGCATTAATCGGACGGGGTGATAATGTTGCTCAGTGTTCATTGCGTGCGGCGTACAACCCCAAATCTTCTGCGACCTTTTCTGCAAATTTTGTGGAACATTTTTTCTGGACATCTTTATCATCAACGGTGTGGCCACTGTTGCTCAGTGTTCAGTTTGTGAGGCGTACAACTCCAAATCCTTTTTTTCAGTAGATCTTTTTGCATCAATTGGATGGTGTGGCTACTGTTGCTCAGTGGTCAGTGCGTGCGGCGTACAACCATGAATCTTCTGCAACCTTTTCTGTAAATTTTGTTTAACATTTTTTCTGGACATCTTTAGCACCAACGGTGTGGCCACTGTTGCGCAGTGGTCAGTGCGTGTGGGGTGCAACCCCAAATCTTTTGCAACCTTTTTCCCAGGACACCTTCATCACCAATTGGACGGTGTGGCTAATGTTGCTCAGTGGTTAGTGCGTGCGGCGTACAACACCAAATCTTCCTCAAATTTTCTGGAACATTTTTTCTGGACATCTTAAGCACCAACGGTGTGACAACTGTTGCTCAGTGGTCAGTGCGTGTGGAGTACAACCCCATCCTTTTGCAACCATTTTTTTACACCACCAATTGGACGGTGTGGCCACTGTTGCTCAGTGTTCAGTTTGTGAGGAGTACAACTCCACATTCTTTTTTTCTGGAGATCTTTTAGCATCAATCGGACGGGGTGATAATGTTGCTCAGTGGTCATTGCGTGCGGCGTACAACCCCAAATCTTCTGCGACCTTTTCTGCAAATTTTGTGGAACATTTTTTTTGGACATCTTTATCATCAACGGTGTGGCCACTGTTGCTCAGTGTTCAGTTTGTGAGGCGTACAACTCCAAATCCTTTTTTTCAGTAGATCTTTTTGCATCAATTGGATGGTGTGGCTACTGTTGCTCAGTGGTCAGTGCGTGCGGCGTACAACCATGAATCTTCTGCAACCTTTTCTGTAAATTTTGTTTAACACTTTTTCTGGACATCTTTAGCACCAACGGTGTGGCCACTGTTGCGCAGTGGTCAATGCGTGTGGGGTGCAACCCCAAATCTTTTGCAACCTTTTTTCCAGGACACCTTCATCACCAATTGGACGGTGTGGCTAATGTTGCTCAGTGGTTAGTGCGTGCGGCGTACAACACCAAATCTTCCTCAAATTTTCTGGAACATTTTTTCTGGACATCTTAAGCACCAACGGTGTGGCAACTGTTGCTCAGTGGTCAGTGCGTGTGGAGTACAACCCCATCCTTTTGCAACCATTTTTTCAGGAAATCTACACCACCAATTGGACGGTGTGGCCACTGTTGCTCAGTGTTCAGTTTGTGAAGCGTGCAACTCCAAATACTTTTTTCAGGAGATCTTTTAGCACCAATTGGATGGTGTGGCCACTGTTGATCTGTAGTCAGATTGTTCGGCCCACTTCAACAAATTTTCTGAAATTTTTCTTTCCAGAGATCTGTTAGCACCAATTGTACGGTGTGGCTAATGTTGCTCAGTGGTTAGTGCGTGCGGCGTACATCCCCAAATCTTCTGCAACCTTTTTTCAGGACATTTTCATCACCAATTGGACGGTGTGGCTAATGTTGCTCAGTGGTTAGTGCGTGCGGCGTACAACACCAAATCTTCCTCAAATTTTCTGGAACATTTTTTCTGGACATCTCCAGCACCAACGGTGTGGCAACTGTTGCTCAGTGGTCAGTGCGTGTGGAGTACAACCCCATCCTTTTGCAACCATTTTTTCAGGAAATCTTCACCACCAATTGGACGGTGTGGCCACTGTTGCTCAGTGTTCAGTTTGTGAAGCGTGCAACTCCAAATACTTTTTTCAGGAGTTCTTTTAGCACCAATTGGATGGTGTGGCCACTGTTGTTCTCTGGTCAGTGCGTTCGGCGCACTTCAACAAACTTTTTGAAATTGCTTTTCCTTAGATCTTTTAGCACCAATTGGACGGTGTTGCTAATGTAGTTCAGTGGTCAGTGCGTGCGTCGTACAACCCCGAATCTTCTGCAACCTTTTCTGCAAATTTTCTTGAACATTTTTTCTGGACATCTTTAGCACCAACGGTGTGGCCACTGTTGCTCTGACATCTTCACCACCCATTGGACGGTGCGGCCACTGTTGCTCATTGTTCAGTTTGTGAGGTGTACAACTCCAAATCCTTTTTCCAGGAGATCTTTTAGCATCAATTGGATGGTGTGGCTACAGTTGCTCAGTGGTTAGTTCGTGCGGCGAACAATCCCAAATCGTCTGCAACCTTTTCTGCAAATTTTGTGGAACATTTTTTCTGGACATCTTTATCACCAACGGTGTGGCCACTGTTACTCGGTGGTCAGTGCGTGTGGGGTACAACCCCAAATCTTTTGTATCCATTTTTTCAGGACATCTTCACCACCAATTGGACGGTGTGGCCACTGTTGCTCAGTGTTCAGTTTGTGAGGAGTACAACTCCACATTCTTTTTTTCTGGAGATCTTTTAGCATCAATCGGATGGCGTGATAATGTTGCTCAGTGGTCATTGCGTGCGGCGTACAACCCCAAATCTTCTGCGACCTTTTCTGCAAATTTTGTGGAACATTTTTTCTGGACATCTTTAGCATCAACGGTGTGGCCAGTGGTCAGTGCGTGTGGTGTACAACCCCAAATCTTCTGCAAAAATTTTTTAGGACATCTTCACCACCAATTGGACGGTGTGGCCACTGTTGCTCAGTGTTCAGTTTGTGAGGCGTACAACTCCAAATCCTTTTTTTCAGTAGATCTTTTTGCATCAATTGGATGGTGTGGCTACTGTTGCTCAGTGGTCAGTGCGTGCGGCGTACAACCATGAATCTTCTGCAACCTTTTCTGTAAATTTTGTTTAACATTTTTTCTGGACATCTTTAGCACCAACGGTGTGGCCACTGTTGCGCAGTGGTCAGTGCGTGTGGGGTGCAACCCCAAATCTTTTGCAACCTTTTTTTCAGGACACCTTCATCACCAATTGGACGGTGTGGCTAATGTTGCTCAGTGGTTAGTGCGTGCGGCGTACAACACCAAATCTTCCTCAAATTTTCTGGAACATTTTTTCTGGACATTTTAAGCACCAACGGTGTGGCAACTGTTGCTCAGTGGTCAGTGCGTGTGGAGTACAACCCCATCCTTTTGCAACCATTTTTTCAGGAAATCTACACCACCAATTGGACGGTGTGGCCACTGTTGCTCAGTGTTCAGTTTGTGAAGCGTGCAACTCCAAATACTTTTTTCAGGAGATCTTTTAGCACCAATTGGATGGTGTGGCCACTGTTGTTCTGTAGTCAGATTGTTCGTCGCACTTCACCAAATTTTCTAAAATTTTTTTTTCCGGAGGTCTTTTAGCATCAATCGGACGGGGTGATAATGTTGCTCAGTGGTCATTGCGTGCGGCGTACAACCCAAAATCTTCTGCGACCTTTTCTGCAAATTTTGTGGAACATTTTTTCTGGACATCTTTATCATCAACGGTGTGGCCACTGTTGCTCAGTGTTCAGTTTGTGAGGCGTACAACTCCAAATCCTTTTTTTCAGTAGATCTTTTTGCATCAATTGGATGGTGTGGCTACTGTTGCTCAGTGGTCAGTGCGTGCGGCGTACAACCATGAATCTTCTGCAACCTTTTCTGTAAATTTTGTTTAACATTTTTTCTGGACATCTTTAGCACCAACGGTGTGGCCACTGTTGCGCAGTGGTCAGTGCGTGTGGGGTGCAACCCCAAATCTTTTGCAACCTTTTTTTCAGGACACCTTCATCACCAATTGGACGGTGTGGCTAATGTTGCTCAGTGGTTAGTGCGTGCGGCGTACAACACCAAATCTTCCTCAAATTTTCTGGAACATTTTTTCTGGACATTTTAAGCACCAACGGTGTGGCAACTGTTGCTCAGTGGTCAGTGCGTGTGGAGTACAACCCCATCCTTTTGCAACCATTTTTTCAGGAAATCTACACCACCAATTGGACGGTGTGGCCACTGTTGCTCAGTGTTCAGTTTGTGAAGCGTGCAACTCCAAATACTTTTTTCAGGAGATCTTTTAGCACCAATTGGATGGTGTGGCCACTGTTGTTCTGTAGTCAGATTGTTCGGCACACTCAACAAAATTTCTGAAATTTTTCTTTCCGGAGATCTGTTAGCACCAATTGTACGGTGTGGCTAATGTTGCTCAGTGGTCAGTGCGTGCGGCGTACAACCCCAAATCTTCTGCAACCTTTTCCGCAAATTTTGTGGAACATTTTTTCTGGACATCTTTATCATCAACGGTGTGGCCACTGTTGCTCAGTGTTCAGTTTGTGAAGCGTGAAACTCCAAATACTTTTTTCAGGAGATCTTTTAGCACCAATTGGATGGTGTGGCAACTGTTGTTCTGTAGTCAGATTGTTCGGCACACTTCAATAAATTTTCTGAAATTTTTCTTTCCGGAGATCTGTTAGCACCAATTGTACGGTGTGGCTAATGTTGCTCAGTGGTTAGTGCGTGCGGCGTACAACTCCAAATCGTCTGCAACATTTCCTGCAAATTTTGTGGAACATTTTTTCTGGACATCTTTATCACCAACGGTGTGGCCAGTGGTCAGTGCGTGTGGTGTACAACCCCAAATCTTCTGCAAAAATTTTTCAGGACATCTTCACCACCAACTGGACGGTGTGGCCACTGTTGCTCAGTGTTCAGTTTGTGAAGTGTACAACTCCAAATACTTTTTTCAGGAGGTCTTTAACATCAATCGGACGGTGTGATAATGTTGCTTAGTGGTCATTGCGTACAACCCCAAATCTTCTGCGACCTTTTCTGCAAATTTTGTGGAACATTGTTTCTGGACATCTTTATCATCAACGGTGTGGCCAATGTTGCTCAGTGTTCAGTTTGTGAGGCGTACAACTCCAGATCCTTTTTTTCAGGAGATCTTTTAGCACCAATTGGATGGTGTGGCCACTGTTGTTCTGTAGTCAGATTGTTCGGCACACTTCAACAAATTTTTTGAAATTTTTCTTTCCGGAGATCTGTTAGCACCAATTGTACGGTGTGGCTAATGTTGTTCAGTGGTCAGTGCGTGCGGCGTACAACCCCAAATCTTCTGCAACCTTTTCCGCAAATTTTGTGGAACATTTTTTCTGGACATCTTTATCATCAACGGTGTGGCCACTGTTGCTCAGTGTTCAGTTTGTGAAGCGTGCAACTCCAAATACTTTTTTCAGGAGATCTTTTAGCACCAATTGGATGGTGTGGCAACTGTTGTTCTCTGGTCAGTGCGTTCGGCGCACTTCAACAAACTTTTTGAAATTGCTATTCCTTAGATCTTTTAGCACCAATTGGACGGTGTTGCTAATGTAGTTCAGTGGTCAGTGCGTGCGTCGTACAACCCCGAATCTTCTGCAACCTTTTCTGCAAATTTTCTTGAACATTTTTTCTGGACATCTTTATCATCAACGGTGTGGCCACTGTTGCTCAGTGTTCAGTTTGTGAAGCGTGAAACTCCAAATACTTTTTTCAGGAGATCTTTCAGCACCAATTGGATGGTGTGGCAACTGTTGTTCTGTAGTCAGATTGTTCGGCACACTTCAATAAATTTTCTGAAATTTTTCTTTCCGGAGATCTGTTAGCACCAATTGTACGGTGTGGCTAATGTTGCTCAGTGGTCATTGCGTGCGGCGTACAACCCCAAATCTTCTGCGACCTTTTCTGCAAATTTTGTGGAACATTTTTTCTGGACATCTTTAGCATCAACGGTGTGGCCAGTGGTCAGTGCGTGTGGTGTACAACCCCAAATCTTCTGCAAAAATTTTTCAGGACATCTTCACCACCAATTGGACGGTGTGGCCACTGTTGCTCAGTGTTCAGTTTGTGAAGCGTACAACCCCAAATCCTTTTTTTCAGGAGATCTTTTAGCACCAATTGGATGGTGTGGCCACTGTTGTTCTGTAGTCAGATTGTTCGGCACACTTCAACAAATTTTTTGAAATTTTTCTTTCCGGAGATCTGTTAGCACCAATTGTACGGTGTGGCTAATGTTGCTCAGTGGTTAGTGCGTGCGGCGTACAACACCAAATCTTCCTCAAATTTTCTGGAACATTTTTTCTGGACATCTCCAGCACCAACGGTGTGGCAACTGTTGCTCAGTGGTCAGTGCGTGTGGAGTACAACCCCATCCTTTTGCAACCATTTTTTCAGGAAATCTACACCACCAATTGGACGGTGTGGCCACTGTTGCTCAGTGTTCAGTTTGTGAAGCGTGCAACTCCAAATACTTTTTTCAGGAGATCTTTTAGCACCAATTGGATGGTGTGGCCACTGTTGATCTGTAGTCAGATTGTTCGGCCCACTTCAACAAATTTTCTGAAATTTTTCTTTCCAGAGATCTGTTAGCACCAATTGTACGGTGTGGCTAATGTTGCTCAGTGGTTAGTGCGTGCGGCGTACATCCCCAAATCTTCTGCAACCTTTTTTCAGGACATTTTCATCACCAATTGGACGGTGTGGCTAATGTTGCTCAGTGGTTAGTGCGTGCGGCGTACAACACCAAATCTTCCTCAAATTTTCTGGAACATTTTTTCTGGACATCTCCAGCACCAACGGTGTGGCAACTGTTGCTCAGTGGTCAGTGCGTGTGGAGTACAACCCCATCCTTTTGCAACCATTTTTTCAGGAAATCTTCACCACCAATTGGACGGTGTGGCCACTGTTGCTCAGTGTTCAGTTTGTGAAGCGTGCAACTCCAAATACTTTTTTCAGGAGTTCTTTTAGCACCAATTGGATGGTGTGGCCACTGTTGTTCTCTGGTCAGTGCGTTCGGCGCACTTCAACAAACTTTTTGAAATTGCTTTTCCTTAGATCTTTTAGCACCAATTGGACGGTGTTGCTAATGTAGTTCAGTGGTCAGTGCGTGCGTCGTACAACCCCGAATCTTCTGCAACCTTTTCTGCAAATTTTCTTGAACATTTTTTCTGGACATCTTTAGCACCAACGGTGTGGCCACTGTTGCTCTGATATCTTCACCACCCATTGGACGGTGCGGCCACTGTTGCTCATTGTTCAGTTTGTGAGGTGTACAACTCCAAATCCTTTTTCCAGGAGATCTTTTAGCATCAATTGGATGGTATGGCTACAGTTGCTCAGTGGTTAGTTCGTGCGGCGAACAATCCCAAATCGTCTGCAACCTTTTCTGCAAATTTTGTGGAACATTTTTTCTGGACATCTTTATCACCAACGGTGTGGCCACTGTTACTCGGTGGTCAGTGCGTGTGGGGTACAACCCCAAATCTTTTGTATCCATTTTTTCAGGACATCTTCACCACCAATTGGACGGTGTGGCCACTGTTGCTCAGTGTTCAGTTTGTGAGGAGTACAACTCCACATTCTTTTTTTCTGGAGATCTTTTAGCATCAATCGGATGGCGTGATAATGTTGCTCAGTGGTCATTGCGTGCGGCGTACAACCCCAAATCTTCTGCGACCTTTTCTGCAAATTTTGTGGAACATTTTTTCTGGACATCTTTATCATCAACGGTGTGGCCACTGTTGCTCAGTGTTCAGTTTGTGAGGCGTACAACTCCAAATCCTTTTTTTCAGTAGATCTTTTTGCATCAATTGGATGGTGTGGCTACTGTTGCTCAGTGGTCAGTGCGTGCGGCGTACAACCATGAATCTTCTGCGACCTTTTCTGTAAATTTTGTTTAACATTTTTTCTGGACATCTTTAGCACCAACGGTGTGGCCACTGTTGCGCAGTGGTCAGTGCGTGTGGGGTGCAACCCCAAATCTTTTGCAACCTTTTTTCCAGGACACCTTCATCACCAATTGGACGGTGTGGCTAATGTTGCTCAGTGGTTAGTGCGTGCGGCGTACAACACCAAATCTTCCTCAAATTTTCTGGAACATTTTTTCTGGACATCTTAAGCACCAACGGTGTGGCAACTGTTGCTCAGTGGTCAGTGCGTGTGGAGTACAACCCCATCCTTTTGCAACCATTTTTTCAGGAAATCTACACCACCAATTGGACGGTGTGGCCACTGTTGCTCAGTGTTCAGTTTGTGAAGCGTGCAACTCCAAATACTTTTTTCAGGAGATCTTTTAGCACCAATTGGATGGTGTGGCCACTGTTGATCTGTAGTCAGATTGTTCGGCCCACTTCAACAAATTTTCTGAAATTTTTCTTTCCAGAGATCTGTTAGCACCAATTGTACGGTGTGGCTAATGTTGCTCAGTGGTTAGTGCGTGCGGCGTACATCCCCAAATCTTCTGCAACCTTTTTTCAGGACATTTTCATCACCAATTGGACGGTGTGGCTAATGTTGCTCAGTGGTTAGTGCGTGCGGCGTACAACACCAAATCTTCCTCAAATTTTCTGGAACATTTTTTCTGGACATCTCCAGCACCAACGGTGTGGCAACTGTTGCTCAGTGGTCAGTGCGTGTGGAGTACAACCCCATCCTTTTGCAACCATTTTTTCAGGAAATCTTCACCACCAATTGGACGGTGTGGCCACTGTTGCTCAGTGTTCAGTTTGTGAAGCGTGCAACTCCAAATACTTTTTTCAGGAGTTCTTTTAGCACCAATTGGATGGTGTGGCCACTGTTGTTCTCTGGTCAGTGCGTTCGGCGCACTTCAACAAACTTTTTGAAATTGCTTTTCCTTAGATCTTTTAGCACCAATTGGACGGTGTTGCTAATGTAGTTCAGTGGTCAGTGCGTGCGTCGTACAACCCCGAATCTTCTGCAACCTTTTCTGCAAATTTTCTTGAACATTTTTTCTGGACATCTTTAGCACCAACGGTGTGGCCACTGTTGCTCTGACATCTTCACCACCCATTGGACGGTGCGGCCACTGTTGCTCATTGTTCAGTTTGTGAGATGTACAACTCCAAATCCTTTTTCCAGGAGATCTTTTAGCATCAATTGGATGGTGTGGCTACAGTTGCTCAGTGGTTAGTTCGTGCGGCGAACAATCCCAAATCGTCTGCAACCTTTTCTGCAAATTTTGTGGAACATTTTTTCTGGACATCTTTATCACCAACGGTGTGGCCACTGTTACTCGGTGGTCAGTGCGTGTGGGGTACAACCCCAAATCTTTTGTATCCATTTTTTCAGGACATCTTCACCACCAATTGGACGGTGTGGCCACTGTTGCTCAGTGTTCAGTTTGTGAGGAGTACAACTCCACATTCTTTTTTTCTGGAGATCTTTTAGCATCAATCGGATGGCGTGATAATGTTGCTCAGTGGTCATTGCGTGCGGCGTACAACCCCAAATCTTCTGCGACCTTTTCTGCAAATTTTGTGGAACATTTTTTCTGGACATCTTTATCATCAACGGTGTGGCCACTGTTGCTCAGTGTTCAGTTTGTGAGGCGTACAACTCCAAATCCTTTTTTTCAGTAGATCTTTTTGCATCAATTGGATGGTGTGGCTACTGTTGCTCAGTGGTCAGTGCGTGCGGCGTACAACCATGAATCTTCTGCGACCTTTTCTGTAAATTTTGTTTAACATTTTTTCTGGACATCTTTAGCACCAACGGTGTGGCCACTGTTGCGCAGTGGTCAGTGCGTGTGGGGTGCAACCCCAAATGTTTTGCAACCTTTTTTCCAGGACACCTTCATCACCAATTGGACGGTGTGGCTAATGTTGCTCAGTGGTTAGTGCGTGCGGCGTACAACACCAAATCTTCCTCAAATTTTCTGGAACATTTTTTCTGGACATCTTAAGCACCAACGGTGTGGCAACTGTTGCTCAGTGGTCAGTGCGTGTGGAGTACAACCCCATCCTTTTGCAACCATTTTTTCAGGAAATCTACACCACCAATTGGACGGTGTGGCCACTGTTGCTCAGTGTTCAGTTTGTGAAGCGTGCAACTCCAAATACTTTTTTCAGGAGATCTTTTAGCACCAATTGGATGGTGTGGCCACTGTTGATCTGTAGTCAGATTGTTCGGCCCACTTCAACAAATTTTCTGAAATTTTTCTTTCCAGAGATCTGTTAGCACCAATTGTACGGTGTGGCTAATGTTGCTCAGTGGTTAGTGCGTGCGGCGTACATCCCCAAATCTTCTGCAACCTTTTTTCAGGACATTTTCATCACCAATTGGACGGTGTGGCTAATGTTGCTCAGTGGTTAGTGCGTGCGGCGTACAACACCAAATCTTCCTCAAATTTTCTGGAACATTTTTTCTGGACATCTCCAGCACCAACGGTGTGGCAACTGTTGCTCAGTGGTCAGTGCGTGTGGAGTACAACCCCATCCTTTTGCAACCATTTTTTCAGGAAATCTTCACCACCAATTGGACGGTGTGGCCACTGTTGCTCAGTGTTCAGTTTGTGAAGCGTGCAACTCCAAATACTTTTTTCAGGAGTTCTTTTAGCACCAATTGGATGGTGTGGCCACTGTTGTTCTCTGGTCAGTGCGTTCGGCGCACTTCAACAAACTTTTTGAAATTGCTTTTCCTTAGATCTTTTAGCACCAATTGGACGGTGTTGCTAATGTAGTTCAGTGGTCAGTGCGTGCGTCGTACAACCCCGAATCTTCTGCAACCTTTTCTGCAAATTTTCTTGAACATTTTTTCTGGACATCTTTAGCACCAACGGTGTGGCCACTGTTGCTCTGACATCTTCACCACCCATTGGACGGTGCGCCACTGTTGCTCATTGTTCAGTTTGTGAGGTGTACAACTCCAAATCCTTTTTCCAGGAGATCTTTTAGCATCAATTGGATGGTGTGGCTACAGTTGCTCAGTGGTTAGTTCGTGCGGCGAACAATCCCAAATCGTCTGCAACCTTTTCTGCAAATTTTGTGGAACATTTTTTCTGGACATCTTTATCACCAACGGTGTGGCCAGTGGTCAGTGCGTGTGGTGTACAACCCCAAATCTTCTGCAAAAATTTTTCAGGACATCTTCACCACCAATTGGACGGTGTGGCCACTGTTGCTCAGTGTTCAGTTTGTGAAGCGTGCAACTCCAAATACTTTTTTCAGGAGATCTTTTAGCACCAATTGGATGGTGTGGCCACTGTTGTTCTGTAGTCAGATTGTTCGGCACACTTCAACAAATTTTTTGAAATTTTTCTTTCCGGAGATCTGTTAGCACCAATTGTACGGTGTGGCTAATGTTGTTCAGTGGTCAGTGCGTGCGGCGTACAACCCCAAATCTTCTGCAACCTTTTCCGCAAATTTTGTGGAACATTTTTTCTGGACATCTTTATCATCAACGGTGTGGCCACTGTTGCTCAGTGTTCAGTTTGTGAAGCGTGCAACTCCAAATACTTTTTTCAGGAGATCTTTTAGCACCAATTGTATGGTGTGGCCACTGTTGTTCTGTAGTCAGATTGTTCGTCGCACTTCACCAAATTTTCTAAAATTTTTTTTTCCGGAGGTCTTTTAGCATCAATCGGACGGGGTGATAATGTTGCTCAGTGGTCATTGCGTGCGGCGTACAACCCCAAATCTTCTGCGACCTTTTCTGCAAATTTTGTGGAACATTTTTTCTGGACATCTTTATCATCAACGGTGTGGCCACTGTTGCTCAGTGTTCAGTTTGTGAGGCGTACAACTCCAAATCCTTTTTTTCAGTAGATCTTTTTGCATCAATTGGATGGTGTGGCTACTGTTGCTCAGTGGTCAGTGCGTGCGGCGTACAACCATGAATCTTCTGCAACCTTTTCTGTAAATGTTGTTTAACATTTTTTCTGGACATCTTTAGCACCAACGGTGTGGCCACTGTTGCGCAGTGGTCAGTGCGTGTGGGGTGCAACCCCAAATCTTTTGCAACCTTTTTTTCAGGACACCTTCATCACCAATTGGACGGTGTGGCTAATGTTGCTCAGTGGTTAGTGCGTGCGGCGTACAACACCAAATCTTCCTCAAATTTTCTGGAACATTTTTTCTGGACATCTTAAGCACCAACGGTGTGGCAACTGTTGCTCAGTGGTCAGTGCGTGTGGAGTACAACCCCATCCTTTTCCAACCATTTTTTCAGGAAATCTACACCACCAATTGGACGGTGTGGCCACTGTTGCTCAGTGTTCAGTTTGTGAAGCGTGCAACTCCAAATACTTTTTTCAGGAGATCTTTTAGCACCAATTGGATGGTGTGGCCACTGTTGTTCTGTAGTCAGATTGTTCGGCACACTCAACAAAATTTCTGAAATTTTTCTTTCCGGAGATCTGTTAGCACCAATTGTACGGTGTGGCTAATGTTGCTCAGTGGTCAGTGCGTGCGGCGTACAACCCCAAATCTTCTGCAACCTTTTCCGCAAATTTTGTGGAACATTTTTTCTGGACATCTTTATCATCAACGGTGTGGCCACTGTTGCTCAGTGTTCAGTTTGTGAAGCGTGAAACTCCAAACACTTTTTTCAGGAGATCTTTTAGCACCAATTGGATGGTGTGGCAACTGTTGTTCTGTAGTCAGATTGTTCGGCACACTTCAATAAATTTTCTGAAATTTTTCTTTCCGGAGATCTGTTAGCACCAATTGTACGGTGTGGCTAATGTTGCTCAGTGGTTAGTGCGTGCGGCGTACAACTCCAAATCGTCTGCAACATTTTCTGCAAATTTTGTGGAACATTTTTTCTGGACATCTTTATCACCAACGGTGTGGCCAGTGGTCAGTGCGTGTGGTGTACAACCCCAAATCTTCTGCAAAAATTTTTCAGGACATCTTCACCACCAACTGGACGGTGTGGCCACTGTTGCTCAGTGTTCAGTTTGTGAAGTGTACAACTCCAAATACTTTTTTCAGGAGGTCTTTTAGCATCAATCGGACGGTGTGATAATGTTGCTTAGTGGTCATTGCGTACAACCCCAAATCTTCTGCGACCTTTTCTGCAAATTTTGTGGAACATTGTTTCTGGACATCTTTATCATCAACGGTGTGGCCAATGTTGCTCAGTGTTCAGTTTGTGAGGCGTACAACTCCAAATCCTTTTTTTCAGGAGATCTTTTAGCACCAATTGGATGGTGTGGCCACTGTTGTTCTGTAGTCAGATTGTTCGGCACACTTCAACAAATTTTTTGAAATTTTTCTTTCCGGAGATCTGTTAGCACCAATTGTACGGTGTGGCTAATGTTGCTCAGTGGTCAGTGCGTGCGGCGTACAACCCCAAATCTTCTGCAACCTTTTCTGCAAATTTTGTGGAACATTTTTTCTGGACATCTTTATCATCAACGGTGTGGCCACTGTTGCTCAGTGTTCAGTTTGTGAAGCGTGCAACTCCAAATACTTTTTTCAGGAGATCTTTTAGCACCAATTGGATGGTGTGGCAACTGTTGTTCTGTAGTCAGATTGTTCGGCACACTTCAATAAATTTTCTGAAATTTTTCTTTCCGGAGATCTGTTAGCACCAATTGTACGGCTAATGTTGCTCAGTGGTTAGTGCGTGCGGCGTACAACTCCAAATCGTCTGCAACCTTTTCTGCAAATTTTGTGGAACATTTTTTCTGGACATCTTTATCACCAACGGTGCGGCCACTGTTGCTCAGTGGTCAGCGCGTGTGGGGTACAACCCCAAATCTTTTGCAACCTTTTTTTTCAGGACATCTTTATCACCAATTGGACGGTGTGGCTAATATTGCTAAGTGGTTAGTGCGTGCGGCGAACAACCCCAAATCTTCTGCAACCTTTTCTGCAAATTTACTGGAACATTATTTCTGGACATCTTTAGCACCAACGGTGTGGCCACTGTTGCTCAGTGGTCAGTGCGTGTGGGGTACAACCCCAAATCTTTTGTAACCATTTTTTCAGGACATCTTCACCACCAATTGGACGGTGTGGCCACTGTTGCTTAGTGTTCAGTTTGTGAGGAGTACAACTCCAAATCCTTTTTTTCTGGAGATCTTTTAGCATCAATCGGATTTTGTGATAATGCTGCTCAGTGGTCATTGCGTGCGGCATACAACCCCAAATCTTCTGCGACCTTTTCTGCAAATTTTGTGGAACATTTTTTCTGGACATCTTTAGCATCAACGGTGTGGCCAGTGGTCAGTGCGTGTGGTGTACAACCCCAGATCTTCTGCAAACATTTTTTCAGGACATATTCACCACCAATTGGACGGTGTGGCCACTGTTGCTTAGTGTTCAGTTTGTGAGGAGTACAACTCCAAATCCTTTTTTTCTGGAGATCTTTTAGCATCAATCGGATTTTGTGATAATGTTGCTCAGTGGTCATTGCGTGCGGCGTACAACCCCAAATCTTCTGCGACCTTTTCTGCAAATTTTGTGGAACATTTTTTCTGGACATCTTTATCATCAACGGTATGGCCAGTGGTCAGTGCGTGTGGTGTACAACACCAAATCTTCTGCGACCTTTTCTGCAAATTTTGTGGAACATTTTTTCTGGACATCTTTATCATCAACGGTGTGGCCACTGTCGCTCAGTGTTCAGTTTGTGAGGCGTACAACTCCAAATCCTTTTTTTCAGTAGATCTTTTTGCATCAATTGGATGGTGTGGCTACTGTTGCTCAGTGGTCAGTGCTTGCGACGTACAACCATGAATCTTCTGCAACCTTTTCTGTAAATTTTGTTTAACATTTTTTCTGGACATCTTTAGCACCAACGGTGTGGCCACTGTTGCTCAGTGGTCAGTGCGTGTGGGGTGCAACCCCAAATCTTTTGCAACATTTTTTTCAGGACATCTTCTTCACCAATTGGACGGTGTGGCTAATGTTGCTCAGTGGTTAGTGCGTGCGGCGTACAACACCAAATCTTCCTCAAATTTTCTGGAACATTTTTTCTGGACATCTTAAGCACCAACGGTGTGGCAACTGTTGCTCAGTGGTCAGTGCGTGTGGAGTACAACCCCATCCTTTTGCAACCATTTTTTCAGGAAATCTTCACCACCAATTGGACGGTGTGGCCGCTGTTGCTCAGTGTTCAGTTTGTGAAGCGTGCAACTCCAAATACTTTTTTCAGGAGATCTTTGAGCACCAATTGGATGGTGTGGCCACTGTTGTTCTGTAGTCAGATTGTTCGGCACACTTCAACAAATTTTCTTAAATTTTTCTTTCCGGAGATCTGTTAGCACCAATTTTACGGTGTGGCTAATGTTGCTCAGTGGTCAGTGCGTGCGGCGTACAACCCCAAATCTTCTGCAACCTTTTCTGCAAATTTTGTGGAACATTTTTTCTGGACATCTTTATCATCAACGGTGTGGCCGCTGTTGCTCAGTGTTCAGTTTGTGAAGCGTGCAACTCCAAATACTTTTTTCAGGAGATCTTTTAGCACCAATTGGATGGTGTGGCAACTGTTGTTCTGTAGTCAGATTGTTCGGCACACTTCAATAAATTTTCTGAAATTTTTCTTTCCGGAGATCTGTTAGCACCAATTGTACGGTGTGGCTAATGTTGCTCAGTGGTTAGTGCGTGCGGCGTACAACTCCAAATCGTCTGCAACATTTTCTGCAAATTTTGTGGAACATTTTTTCTGGACATCTTTATCACCAACGGTGTGGCCAGTGGTCAGTGCGTGTGGTGTACAACCCCAAATCTTCTGCAAAAATTTTTCAGGACATCTTCACCACCAATTGGACGGTGTGGCCACTGTTGCTCAGTGTTCAGTTTTTGAAGTGTGCAACTCCAAATACTTTTTTCAGGAGGTCTTTCAGCATCAATCGGACGGTGTGATAATGTTGCTTAGTGGTCATTGCGTACAACCCCAAATCTTCTGCGACCTTTTCTGCAAATTTTGTGGAACATTGTTTCTGGACATCTTTATCATCAACGGTGTGGCCAATGTTGCTCAGTGTTCAGTTTGTGAGGCGTACAACTCCAAATCCTTTTTTTCAGGAGATCTTTTAGCACCAATTGGATGGTGTGGCCACTGTTGTTCTGTAGTCAGATTGTTCGGCACACTTCAACAAATTTTTTGAAATTTTTCTTTCCGGAGATCTGTTAGCACCAATTGTACGGTGTGGCTAATGTTGCTCAGTGGTCAGTGCGTGCGGCGTACAACCCCAAATCTTCTGCAACCTTTTCTGCAAATTTTGTGGAACATTTTTTCTGGACATCTTTATCATCAACGGTGTGGCCACTGTTGCTCAGTGTTCAGTTTGTGAAGCGTGCAACTCCAAATACTTTTTTCAGGAGATCTTTTAGCACCAATTGGATGGTGTGGCAACTGTTGTTCTGTAGTCAGATTGTTCGGCACACTTCAATAAATTTTCTGAAATTTTTCTTTCCGGAGATCTGTTAGCACCAATTGTACGGTGTGGCTAATGTTGCTCAGTGGTTAGTGCGTGCGGCGTACAACCCAAAATCTTCTGCAACCTTTTCTGCAAATTTTGTGGAACATTTTTTCTGGACATCTCTATCACCAACGGTGTGGCCACTGTTGCTCAGTGGTCAGTGCGTGTGGGGTACAACCCCAAATCTTTTGCAACCTTTTTTTTTCAGGACATCTTTATCACCAATTGGACGGTGTGGCTAATATTGCTTAGTGGTTAGTGCGTGCGGCGTACAACCCCAAATCTTCTGCAACCTTTTCTGCAAATTTTGAGGAACATTTTTTCTGGACATCTCTATCACCAACGGTGTGGCCACTGTTGCTCAGTGGTCAGTGCGTGTGGGGTACAACCCCAAATCTTTTGTAACCATTTTTTCAGGACATCTTCACCACCAATTGGACGGTGTGGCCACTGTTGCTCAGTGTTCAGTTTGTGAGGAGTACAACTCCAAATCCTTTTTTTTTGGAGATGTTTTAGCATCAATCGGATTTTGTGATAATGCTGCTCAGTAGTCATTGCGTGCGGCATACAACCCCAAATCTTCTGCGACCTTTTCTGCAAATTTTGTGGAACATTTTTTCTGGACATCTTTAGCATCAACGGTGTGGCCAGTGGTCAGTGCGTGTGGTGTACAACCCCAGATCTTCTGCAAACATTTTTTCAGGACATATTCACCACCAATTGGACGGTGTGGCCACTGTTGCTCAGTGTTCAGTTTGTGAAGCGTGCAACTCCAAATACTTTTTTCAGGAGATCTTTTGGCACCAATTGTTTGGTGTGGCCACTGTTGTTCTGTAGTCAGATTGTTCGTCGCACTTCACCAAATTTTCTAAATTTTTTTTTCCGGAGGTCTTTTAGCATCAATCGGATTTTGTGATAATGTTGCTCAGTGGTCATTGCGTGCGGCGTACAACCCCAAATCTTCTGCGACCTTTTCTGCAAATTTTGTGGAACATTTTTTCTGGACATCTTTATCATCAACGGTATGGCCAGTGGTCAGTGCGTGTGGTGTACAACCCCAAATCTTCTAAGACCTTTTCTGCAAATTTTGTGGAACATTTTTTCTGGACATCTTTATCATCAACGGTGTGGCCACTGTCGCTCAGTGTTCAGTTTGTGAGGCGTACAACTCCAAATCCTTTTTTTCAGTAGATCTTTTTGCATCAATTGGATGGTGTGGCTACTGTTGCTCAGTGGTCAGTGCGTGCGGCGTACAACCATGAATCTTCTGCAACCTTTTCTGTAAATTTTGTTTAACATTTTTTCTGGACATCTTTAGCATCAACGGTGTGGCCAGTGGTCAGTGCGTGTGGTGTACAACCCCAGATATTCTGCAAACATTTTTTCAGGACATATTCACCACCAATTGGACGGTGTGGCCACTGTTGCTCAGTGTTCAGTTTGTGAAGCGTGCAACTCCAAATACTTTTTTCAGGAGATCTTTTGGCACCAATTGTTTGGTGTGGCCACTGTTGTTCTGTAGTCAGATTGTTCGTCGCACTTCACCAAATTTTCTAAATTTTTTTTTTCCGGAGGTCTTTTAGCATCAATCGGATTTTGTGATAATGTTGCTCAGTGGTCATTGCGTGCGGCGTACAACCCCAAATCTTCTGCGACCTTTTCTGCAAATTTTGTGGAACATTTTTTCTGGACATCTTTATCATCAACGGTATGGCCAGTGGTCAGTGCGTGTGGTGTACAACCCCAAATCTTCTGCGACCTTTTCTGCAAATTTTGTGGAACATTTTTTCTGGACATCTTTATCATCAACGGTGTGGCCACTGTCGCTCAGTGTTCAGTTTGTGAGGCGTACAACTCCAAATCCTTTTTTTCAGTAGATCTTTTTGCATCAATTGGATGGTGTGGCTACTGTTGCTCAGTGGTCAGTGCTTGAAGTGTGCAACTCCAAATACTTTTTTCAGGAGGTCTTTCAGCATCAATCGGACGGTGTGATAATGTTGCTTAGTGGTCATTGCGTACAACCCCAAATCTTCTGCGACCTTTTCTGCAAATTTTGTGGAACATTGTTTCTGGACATCTTTATCATCAACGGTGTGGCCAATGTTGCTCAGTGTTCAGTTTGTGAGGCGTACAACTCCAAATCCTTTTTTTCAGGAGATCTTTTAGCACCAATTGGATGGTGTGGCCACTGTTGTTCTGTAGTCAGATTGTTCGGCACACTTCAACAAATTTTTTGAAATTTTTCTTTCCGGAGATCTGTTAGCACCAATTGTACGGTGTGGCTAATGTTGCTCAGTGGTCAGTGCGTGCGGCGTACAACCCCAAATCTTCTGCAACCTTTTCTGCAAATTTTGTGGAACATTTTTTCTGGACATCTTTATCATCAACGGTGTGGCCACTGTTGCTCAGTGTTCAGTTTGTGAAGCGTGCAACTCCAAATACTTTTTTCAGGAGATCTTTTAGCACCAATTGGATGGTGTGGCAACTGTTGTTCTGTAGTCAGATTGTTCGGCACACTTCAATAAATTTTCTGAAATTTTTCTTTCCGGAGATCTGTTAGCACCAATTGTACGGTGTGGCTAATGTTGCTCAGTGGTTAGTGCGTGCGGCGTACAACCCAAAATCTTCTGCAACCTTTTCTGCAAATTTTGTGGAACATTTTTTCTGGACATCTCTATCACCAACGGTGTGGCCACTGTTGCTCAGTGGTCAGTGCGTGTGGGGTACAACCCCAAATCTTTTGCAACCTTTTTTTTTCAGGACATCTTTATCACCAATTGGACGGTGTGGCTAATATTGCTTAGTGGTTAGTGCGTGCGGCGTACAACCCCAAATCTTCTGCAACCTTTTCTGCAAATTTTGAGGAACATTTTTTCTGGACATCTCTATCACCAACGGTGTGGCCACTGTTGCTCAGTGGTCAGTGCGTGTGGGGTACAACCCCAAATCTTTTGTAACCATTTTTTCAGGACATCTTCACCACCAATTGGACGGTGTGGCCACTGTTGCTCAGTGTTCAGTTTGTGAGGAGTACAACTCCAAATCCTTTTTTTTGGAGATGTTTTAGCATCAATCGGATTTTGTGATAATGCTGCTCAGTAGTCATTGCGTGCGGCATACAACCCCAAATCTTCTGCGACCTTTTCTGCAAATTTTGTGGAACATTTTTTCTGGACATCTTTAGCATCAACGGTGTGGCCAGTGGTCAGTGCGTGTGGTGTACAACCCCAGATCTTCTGCAAACATTTTTTCAGGACATATTCACCACCAATTGGACGGTGTGGCCACTGTTGCTCAGTGTTCAGTTTGTGAAGCGTGCAACTCCAAATACTTTTTTCAGGAGATCTTTTGGCACCAATTGTTTGGTGTGGCCACTGTTGTTCTGTAGTCAGATTGTTCGTCGCACTTCACCAAATTTTCTAAATTTTTTTTTCCGGAGGTCTTTTAGCATCAATCGGATTTTGTGATAATGTTGCTCAGTGGTCATTGCGTGCGGCGTACAACCCCAAATCTTCTGCGACCTTTTCTGCAAATTTTGTGGAACATTTTTTCTGGACATCTTTATCATCAACGGTATGGCCAGTGGTCAGTGCGTGTGGTGTACAACCCCAAATCTTCTAAGACCTTTTCTGCAAATTTTGTGGAACATTTTTTCTGGACATCTTTATCATCAACGGTGTGGCCACTGTCGCTCAGTGTTCAGTTTGTGAGGCGTACAACTCCAAATCCTTTTTTTCAGTAGATCTTTTTGCATCAATTGGATGGTGTGGCTACTGTTGCTCAGTGGTCAGTGCGTGCGGCGTACAACCATGAATCTTCTGCAACCTTTTCTGTAAATTTTGTTTAACATTTTTTCTGGACATCTTTAGCATCAACGGTGTGGCCAGTGGTCAGTGCGTGTGGTGTACAACCCCAGATATTCTGCAAACATTTTTTCAGGACATATTCACCACCAATTGGACGGTGTGGCCACTGTTGCTCAGTGTTCAGTTTGTGAAGCGTGCAACTCCAAATACTTTTTTCAGGAGATCTTTTGGCACCAATTGTTTGGTGTGGCCACTGTTGTTCTGTAGTCAGATTGTTCGTCGCACTTCACCAAATTTTCTAAATTTTTTTTTTCCGGAGGTCTTTTAGCATCAATCGGATTTTGTGATAATGTTGCTCAGTGGTCATTGCGTGCGGCGTACAACCCCAAATCTTCTGCGACCTTTTCTGCAAATTTTGTGGAACATTTTTTCTGGACATCTTTATCATCAACGGTATGGCCAGTGGTCAGTGCGTGTGGTGTACAACCCCAAATCTTCTGCGACCTTTTCTGCAAATTTTGTGGAACATTTTTTCTGGACATCTTTATCATCAACGGTATGGCCACTGTCGCTCAGTGTTCAGTTTGTGAGGCGTACAACTCCAAATCCTTTTTTTCAGTAGATCTTTTTGCATCAATTGGATGGTGTGGCTACTGTTGCTCAGTGGTCAGTGCTTGCGACGTACAACCATGAATCTTCTGCAACCTTTTCTGTAAATTTTGTTTAACATTTTTTCTGGACATCTTTAGCACCAACGGTGTGGCCACTGTTGCTCAGTGGTCAGTGCGTGTGGGGTGCAACCCCAAATCTTTTGCAACATTTTTTTCAGGACATTTTCATCACCAATTGGACGGTGTGGCTAATGTTGCTCAGTGGTTAGTGCGTGCGGCGTACAACACCAAATCTTCCTCAAATTTTCTGGAACATTTTTTCTGGACATCTTAAGCACCAACGGTGTGGCAACTGTTGCTCAGTGGTCAGTGCGTGTGGAGTACAACCCCATCCTTTTGCAACCATTTTTTCAGGAAATCTTCACCACCAATTGGACGGTGTGGCCACTGTTGCTCAGTGTTCAGTTTGTGAAGCGTGCAACTCCAAATACTTTTTTCAGGAGATCTTTTAGCACCAATTGGATGGTGTGGCCACTGTTGTTCTGTAGTCAGATTGTTCGGCACACTTCAACAAATTTTCTGAAATTTTTCTTTCCGGAGATCTGTTAGCACCAATTTTACGGTGTGGCTAATGTTGCTCAGTGGTCAGTGCGTGCGGCGTACAACCCCAAATCTTCTGCAACCTTTTCTGCAAATTTTGTGGAACATTTTTTCTGGACATCTTTATCATCAACGGTGTGGCCACTGTTGCTCAGTGTTCAGTTTGTGAAGCGTGCAACTCCAAATACTTTTTTGAGGAGATCTTTTAGCACCAATTGGATGGTGTGGCAACTGTTGTTCTGTAGTCAGATTGTTCGGCACACTTCAATACATTTTCTGAAATTTTTCTTTCCGGAGATCTGTTAGCACCAATTGTGGGGTGTGGCTAATGTTGCTCAGTGGTTAGTGCGTGCGGCGTACAACTCCAAATTGTCTGCAACCTTTTCTGCAAATTTTGTGGAACATTTTTTCTGGACATCTTTATCACCAACGGTGTGGCCACTGTTGCTCAGTGGTCAGTGCGTGTGGGGTACAACCCCAAATCTTTTGCAACCTTTTTTTTCAGGACATCTTTATCACCAATTGGACGGTGTGGCTAATATTGCTAAGTGGTTAGTGCGTGCGGCGTACAACCCCAAATCTTCTGCAACCTTTTCTGCAAATTTACTGGAGCATTATTTCTGGACATCTTTAGCACCAACGGTGTGGACACTGTTGCTCAGTGGTCAGTGCGTGTGGGGTACAACCCCAAATCTTTTGTAACCATTTTTTCAGGACATCTTCACCACCAATTGGACGGTGTGGCCACTGTTGCTCAGTGTTCAGTTTGTGAGGAGTACAACTCCAAATCCTTTTTTTCTGGAGATCTTTTAGCATCAATCGGATTTTGTGATAATGCTGCTCAGTGGTCATTGCGTGCGGCATACAACCCCAAATCTTCTGCGACCTTTTCTGCAAATTTTGTGGAACATTTTTTCTGGACATCTTTAGCATCAACGGTGTGGCCAGTGGTCAGTGCGTGTGGTGTAAAACCCCAAATCTTCTGCGACCTTTTCTGCAAATTTTGTGGAACATTTTTTCTGGACATCTTTATCATCAACGGTGTGGCCAGTGGTCAGTGCGTGTGGTGTACAACCCCAGATCTTCTGCAAACATTTTTTCAGGACATATTCACCACCAATTGGACGGTGTGGCCACTGTTGCTCAGTGTTCAGTTTGTGAAGCGTGCTACTCCAAATACTTTTTTCAGGAGATCTTTTGGCACCAATTGTATGGTGTGGCCACTGTTGTTCTGTAGTCAGATTGTTCGTCGCACTTCACCAAATTTTCTAAATTTTTTTTTTCCGGAGGTCTTTTAGCATCAATCGGATTTTGTGATAATGTTGCTCAGTGGTCATTGCGTGCGGCGTACAACCCCAAATCTTCTGCGACCTTTTCTGCAAATTTTGTGGAACATTTTTTCTGGACATCTTTATCATCAACGGTGTGGCCAGTGGTCAGTGCGTGTGGTGTACAACCCCAAATCTTCTGCGACCTTTTCTGCAAATTTTGTGGAACATTTTTTCTGGACATCTTTATCATCAACGGTGTGGCCACTGTCGCTCAGTGTTCAGTTTGTGAGGCGTACAACTCCAAATCCTTTTTTTCAGTAGATCTTTTTGCATCAATTGGATGGTGTGGCTACTATTGCTCAGTGGTCAGTGCGTGTGGGGTGCAACCCCAAATCTTTTGCAACCTTTTTTTCAGGACATCTTCATCACCAATTGGACGGTGTGGCTAATGTTGCTCAGTGGTTAGTGCGTGCGGCGTACAACACCAAATCTTCCTCAAATTTTCTGGAACATTTTTTCTGGACATCTTAAGCACCAACGGTGTGGCAACTGTTGCTCAGTGGTCAGTGCGTGTGGAGTACAACCCCATCCTTTTGCAACCATTTTTTCAGGAAATCTTCACCACCAATTGGACGGTGTGGCCACTGTTGCTCAGTGTTCAGTTTGTGAAGCGTGCAACTCCAAATACTTTTTTCAGGAGATCTTTTGGCACCAATTGTATGGTGTGGCCACTGTTGTTCTGTAGTCAGATTGTTCGTCGCACTTCACCAAATTTTCTAAATTTTTTTTTTCCGGAGGTCTTTTAGCATCAATCGGATTTTGTGATAATGTTGCTCAGTGGTCATTGCGTGCGGCGTACAACCCCAAATCTTCTGCGACCTTTTCTGCAAATTTTGTGGAACATTTTTTCTGGACATCTTTATCATCAACGGTGTGGCCAGTGGTCAGTGCGTGTGGTGTTTAACCCCAAATCTTCTGCGACCTTTTCTGCAAATTTTGTGGAACATTTTTTCCGGACATCTTTATCATCAACGGTGTGGCCACAGTCGCTCAGTGTTCAGTTTATGAGGCGTACAACTCCAAATCCTTTTTTTCAGTAGATCTTTTTGCATCAATTAGATGGTGTGGCTACTGTTGCTCAGTGGTCAGTGCGTGCGGCGTACAACCATGAATCTTCTGCAACCTTTTCTGTAAATTTTGTTTCCACTGTTGCTCAGTGGTCAGTGCGTGTGGGGTGCAACCCCAAATCTTTTGCAACATTTTTTTCAGGACATCTTCATCACCAATTGGACGGTGTGGCTAATGTTGCTCAGTGGTTAGTGCGCGCGGCGTACAACACCAAATCTTCCTCAAATTTTCTGGAACATTTTTTCTGGACATCTTAAGCACCAACGGTGTGGCAACTGTTGCTCAGTGGTCAGTGCGTGTGGAGTACAACCCCATCCTTTTGCAACCATTTTTTCAGGAAATCTTCACCACCAATTGGACGGTCTGGCCACTGTTGCTCAGTGTTCAGTTTGTGAAGCGTGCAACTCCAAATACTTTTTTCAGGAGATCTTTTAGCACCAATTGGATGGTGTGGCCACTGTTGTTCTGTAGTCAGATTGTTCGGCGCACTTCAACAAATTTTCTGAAATTTTTCTTTCCGGAGATCTGTTAGCACCAATTTTACGGTGTGGCTAATGTTGCTCAGTGGTCAGTGCGTGCGGCGTACAACCCCAAATCTTCTGCAACCTTTTCTGCAAATTTTGTGGAACATTTTTTCTGGACATCTTTATCATCAACGGTGTGGCCACTGTTGCTCAGTGTTCAGTTTGTGAAGCGTGCAACTCCAAATACTTTTTTCAGGAGATCTTTTGGCACCAATTGTATGGTGTGGCCACTGTTGTTCTGTAGTCAGATTGTTCGTCGCACTTCACCAAATTTTCTAAATTTTTTTTTTCCGGAGGTCTTTTAGCATCAATTGGATTTTGTGATAATGTTGCTCAGTGGTCATTGCGTGCGGCATACATCCCCAAATCTTCTGCGACCTTTTCTGCAAATTTTGTGGAACATTTTTTCTGGACATCTTTAGCATCAACGGTGTGGCCAGTGGTCAGTGCGTGTGGTGTACAACCCCAAATCTTCTGCAAACATTTTTTCAGGACATATTCACCACCAATTGGACGGTGTGGCCACTGTTGCTCAGTGTTCAGTTTGTGAAGCGTGCGACTCCAAATACTTTTTTCAGGAGATCTTTTGGCACCAATTGTATGGTGTGGCCACTGTTGTTCTGTAGTCAGATTGCTCGTCGCACTTCACTAAATTTTCTAAATTTTTTTTTTCCGGAGGTCTTTTAGCATCAATCGGACGGTGTGATAATGTTGCTCAGTGGTCATTGCGTGCGGTGTACAACCCCAAATCTTCTGCGACCTTTTCTGCAAATTTTGTGGAACATTTTTTCTGGACATCTTTATCATCAACGGTGTGGCCAGTGGTCAGTGCGTGTGGTGTACAACCCCAAATCTTCTGCGACCTTTTCTGCAAATTTTGTGGAACATTTTTTCTGGACATCTTTATCATCAACGGTGTGGCCACTGTTGCTCAGTGTTCAGTTTGTGAGGCGTACAACTCCAAATCCTTTTTTTCAGTATATCTTTTTGCATCAATTGGATGGTGTGGCTACTATTGCTCAGTGGTCAGTGCGTGTGGGGTGCAACCCCAAATCTTTTGCAACCTTTTTTTCAGGACATCTTCATCACCAATTGGACGGTGTGGCTAATGTTGCTCAGTGGTTAGTGCGTGCGGCGTACAACACCAAATCTTCCTCAAATTTTCTGGAACATTTTTTCTGGACATCTTAAGCACCAACGGTGTGGCAACTGTTGCTCAGTTGTCAGTGCGTGTGGAGTACAACCCCATCCTTTTGCAACCATTTTTTCAGGAAATCTTCACCACCAATTGGACGGTGTGGCCACTGTTGCTCAGTGTTCAGTTTGTGAAGCGTGCAACTCCAAATACTTTTTTCCGGAGATCTGTTAGCACCAATTGTACGGTGTGGCTAATGTTGCTCAGTGGTTAGTGCGTGCGGCGTACAACTCCAAATCGTCTGCAACCTTTTCTGCAAATTTTGTGGAACATTTTTTCTGGACATCTTTATCACCAACGGTGTGGCCACTGTTGCTCAGTGGTCAGTGCGTGTGGGGTACAACCCCAAATCTTTTGCAACCTTTTTTTTCAGGACATCTTTATCACCAATTGGACGGTGTGGCTAATATTGCTAAGTGGTTAGTGCGTGCGGCGTACAACCCCAAATCTTCTGCAACCTTTTCTGCAAATTTACTGGAACATTATTTCTGGACATCTTTAGCACCAACGGTGCGGCCACTGTTGCTCAGTGGTCAGTGCGTGTGGGGTACAACCCCAAATCTTTTGTAACCATTTTTTCAGGACATCTTCACCACCAATTGGACGGTGTGGCCACTGTTGCTCAGTGTTCAGTTTGTGAGGAGTACAACTCCAAATCCTTTTTTTCTGGAGATCATTTAGCATCAATAGGATTTTGTGATAATGTTGCTCAGTGGTCATTGCGTGCGGCATACAACCCCAAATCTTCTGCGACCTTTTCTGCAAATTTTGTGGAACATTTTTTCTGGACATCTTTAGCATCAACGGTGTGGCCAGTGGTCAGTGCGTGTGGTGTACAACCCCAAATCTTCTGCAAACATTTTTTCAGGACATATTCACCACCAATTGGACGGTGTGGCCACTGTTGCTCAGTGTTCAGTTTGTGAAGCGTGCAACTCCAAATACTTTTTTCAGGAGATCTTTTGGCACCAATTGTATGGTGTGGCCACTGTTGTTCTGTAGTCAGATTGTTCGTCGCACTTCACCAAATTTTCTAAATTTTTTTTTTCCGGAGGTCCTTTTGCATCAATCGGACGGTGTGATAATGTTGCTCAGTGGTCATTGCGTGCGGCGTACAACCCCAAATCTTCTGCGACCTTTTCTGCAAATTTTGTGGAACATTTTTTCTGGACATCTTTATCATCAACGGTGTGGCCAGTGGTCAGTGCGTGTGGTGTACAACCCCAAATCTTCTGCGACCTTTTCTGCAAATTTTGTGGAACATTTTTTCTGGACATCTTTATCATCAACGGTGTGGCCACTGTTGCTCAGTGTTCAGTTTGTGAGGCGTACAACTCCAAATCCTTTTTTTCAGGAGATCTTTTAGCACCAATTGGATGGTGTGGCCACTGTTGTTCTGTAGTCAGATTGTTCGGCACACTTCAACAAATTTTCTGAAATTTTTCTTTCCGGAGATCTGTTAGCACCAATTGTACGGTGTGGCTAATGTTGCTCAGTGGTCAGTGCGTGCGGCGTACAACCCCAAATCTTCTGCAACCTTTTCTGCAAATTTTGTGGAACATTTTTTCTGGACATCTTTATCATCAACGGTGTGGCCACTGTTGCTCAGTGTTCAGTTTGTGAAGCGTGCAACTCTAAATACTTTTTTCAGGAGATCTTTTAGCACCAATTGGATGGTGTGGCAACTGTTGTTCTGTAGTCAGATTGTTCGGCACACTTCAATAAATTTTCTGAAATTTTTCTTTCCGGAGATCTGTTAGCACCAATTGTACGGTGTGGCTAATGTTGCTCAGTGGTTAGTGCGTGCGGCGTACAACTCCAAATCGTCTGCAACCTTTTCTGCAAAATTTGTGGAACATT
This sequence comes from Xylota segnis, assembly GCA_963583995.1. Lineage (NCBI taxonomy): Eukaryota > Metazoa > Arthropoda > Insecta > Diptera > Syrphidae > Xylota > Xylota segnis. The sequence goes on along the minus strand of OY757236.1, from coordinate 100,978,772 downwards.
TTTTCTGGACATCTTTATCACCGACGGTGTGGCCACTGTTGCTCAGTGGTCAGTGCGTGTGGGGTACAACCCCAAATCTTTTGCAACCTTTTTTTTCAGGACATCTTTATCACCAATTGGACGGTGTGGCTAATATTGCTAAGTGGTTGCGCGCGGCGTACAACCCCAAATCTTCTGCAACCTTTTCTGCAAATTTACTGGAACATTATTTCTGGACATCTTTAGCACCAACGGTGTGGCCACTGTTGCGCAGTGGTCAGTGCGTGTGGGGTGCAACCCCAAATCTTTTGCAACCTTTTTTTCAGGACATCTTCATCACCAATTGTACGGTGTGGCTAATGTTGCTCAGTGGTTAGTGCGTGCGGCGTACAACTCCAAATAGTCTGCAACCTTTTCTGCAAAATTTGTGGAACATTTTTTCTGGACATCTTTATCACCAACGGTGTGGCCACTGTTGCTCAGTGGTCAGTGCGTGTGGGGTAAAACCCCAAATCTTTTGTAACCATTTTTTCAGGACATCTTCACCACCAATTGGACGGTGTGGCCACTGTTGCTCAGTGTTCAGTTTGTGAGGAGTACAACTCCAAATCCTTTTTTTCTGGAGATCTTTTAGCATCAATCGGATTTTGTGATAATGCTGCTCAGTGGTCATTGCGTGCGGCATACAACCCCAAATCTTCTGCGACCTTTTCTGCAAATTTTGTGGAACATTTTTTCTGGACATCTTTAGCATCAACGGTGTGGCCAGTGGTCAGTGCGTGTGGTGTACAACCCCAAATTTTCTGCAAACATTTTTTCAGGACATATTCACCACCAATTGTATGGTGTGGCCACTGTTGTTCTGTAGTCAGATTGTTCGTCGCACTTCACCAAATTTTCTAAATTTTTTTTTTCCGGAGGTCTTTTAGCATCAATCGGACGGTGTGATAATGTTGCTCAGTGGTCATTGCGTGCGGCGTACAACCCCAAATCTTCTGCGACCTTTTCTGCAAATTTTGTGGAACATTTTTTCTGGACATCTTTATCATCAACGGTGTGGCCACTGTTGCTCAGTGTTCAGTTTGTGAGGCGTACAACTCCAAATCCTTTTTTTCAGTAGATCTTTTTGCATCAATTTGATGGTGTGGCTACTGTTGCTCAGTGGTCAGTGCGTGCGGCTTACAACCATGAATCTTCTGCAACCTTTTCTGTAAATTTTGTGGAACATTTTTTCTGGACATCTTTAGCACCAACGGTGTGGCCACTGTTGCGCAGTGGTCAGTGCGTGTGGGGTGCAACCCCAAATCTTTTGCAACCTTTTTTTCAGGACATCTTCATCACCAATTGGACGGTGTGGCTAATGTTGCTCAGTGGTTAGTGCGTGCGGCGTACAACACCGAATCTTCCTCAAATTTTCTGGAACATTTTTTCTGGACATCTTAAGCACCAACAGTGTGGCAACTGTTGCTCAGTGGTCAGTGCGTGTGGAGTACGACCCCATCCTTTTGCAACCATTTTTTCAGGAAATCTTCACCACCAATTGGACGGTGTGGCCACTGTTGCTCAGTGTTCAGTTTGTGAAGTTTGTGAAATACTTTTTTCAGAAGATCTTTTAGCACCAATTGGATGGTGTGGCCACTGTTGTTCTGTAGTCAGATTGTTCGGCACACATCAACAAATTTTCTGAAATTTTTCTTTCCGGAGATCTGTTAGCACCAATTGTAGAAAATTTTTTCTGGACATCTGTTCAGTTTGTGAAGCGTGAAACTCCAAATAATTTTTTCAGGAGTTCTTTTAGCACCAATTGGATGGTGTGCCCACTGTTGTTCTGTAGTCAGATTGTTCGGCACACTTCAACAAATTTTCTGAAATTTTTCTTTCCGGAGATCTGTTAGCACCAATTGTACTTCTGCAACCTTTTGTGCAAATTTTGTGGAAAATTATTCCTGGACATCTTTATCATCAACGGTGTGGCCACTGTTGCTCAGTGTTCAGTGCGTGTGGGGTGCAACCCCAAATCTTTTGCAAAAGCTTTTTCACGACTGTTGCTCAGTGTTCAGTTTGTGAGGAGTACAACTCCACTTCCTTTTTTTCAGGAGATCTTTTAGCATCAATTAAATGGTGTGGCCACTGTTATTCTGTGGTCAGTGCGTTCGGCGTACTTCACCAAATTTTCTAACATTTTTTTTCCGGAGATCTTTTAGCACCAATCGGACGGTGTGATAATATTGCACAGTGGTCAGTGCGTGCGGCGTACAACCCCAAATCTTCCGGAACCTTTTCTGCAAATTTTGTGGAACATTTTTTCTGGACATCTTTAGCACCAACGGTGTGGCCACTGTTGTTCAGTGTTCAGTGCGTGAGGAGTACAACTCCACATCCTTTTTTTCGGGAGATCTTTTAGCATCAATTAAATGGTGTGGCCACTGTTATTCTGTGGTCAGTGCGTTCGTCGTACTTCACCAAATTTTCTAAAATGTTTTTTTCCGGAGATCTTTTAGCACCAATTGGACGGTGTGGCTAATGTTGCTCAGTGGTCTTCGCATTCGGCGCACAACAACAAATTTTCTGAATCTTTTTTTTCCAAGAGATCTTTGAGCATCCATTGGATGGTGTGGCCACTGTTGTTCTATGGTCAGTGCGTTCGGCGCACTTCAAAAAACTTTTTGAAATTATTTTTCCTTAGATCTTTTAGCACCAATTGGACGGTGTTGCTAATGTTGCTCAGTGGTTAGTGCGTGCGTCGTACAACCCCGAATCTTCTGCAACCTTTTCTGTAAATTTTGTGGAACATTTTTTCTGGACATCTTTAGCACCAACGGTGTGGCCACTGTTGCGCAGTGGTCAGTGCGTGTGGGGTGCAACCCCAAATCTTTTGCAACCTTTTTTTCAGGACATCTTCATCACCAATTGGACGGTGTGGCTAATGTTGCTCAGTGGTTAGTGCGTGCGGCGTACAACACCGAATCTTCCTCAAATTTTCTGGAACATTTTTTCTGGACATCTTAAGCACCAACGGTGTGGCAACTGTTGCTCAGTGGTCAGTGCGTGTGGAGTACAACCCCATCCTTTTGCAACCATTTTTTCAGGAAATCTTCACCACCAATTGGACGGTGTGGCCACTGTTGCTCAGTGTTCAGTTTGTGAAGTTTGTGAAATACTTTTTTCAGAAGATCTTTTAGCACCAATTGGATGGTGTGGCCACTGTTGTTCTGTAGTCAGATTGTTCGGCACACTTCAACAAATTTTCTGAAATTTTTCTTTCCGGAGATCTGTTAGCACCAATTGTACTTCTGCAACCTTTTGTGCAAATTTTGTGGAAAATTTTTTCTGGACATCTTTATCATCAACGGTGTGGCCACTGTTGCTCAGTGTTCAGTGCGTGTGGGGTGCAACCCCAAATCTTTTGCAAAAGCTTTTTCACGACATCTTCACTACCAATTCGACGGTGTGGCCACTGTTGTTCAGTGTTCAGTTTGTGAGGCGTACAACCCCAAATCTTCTGCAACCTTTTCTGCAAATTTACTGGAACATTATTTCTGGACATCTTTAGCACCAACGGTGTGGCCACTGTTGCTCAGTGGTCAGTGCGTGTGGGGTACAAGCCCAAATCTTTTGCAACCTTTTATCAGGACATCTTCACCACCAATTGGACGGTGTAGCTACTGTTGCTCAGTGTTCAGTTTGTGAGGAGTACAACTCCACATTGTTTTTTTCAGGAGATCTTTTAGCATCAATTGGATGGTGTGGCTACTGTTGCTCAGTGGTCAGTGCGTGTGGGGTACAACCCGAAATCTTTTGCAACCTTTTATCAGGACATCTTCACCACCAATTGGACGGTGTGGCCACTGTTGTTCAGTGTTCAGTTTGTGAGGCGTACAACCCCAAATCTTCTGCAACCTTTTCTGCAAATTTACTGGAACATTATTTCTGGACATCTTTAGCACCAACGGTGTGGCCACTGTTGCTCAGTGGTCAGTGCGTGCGGGGTACAACCCCAAATCTTTTGCAACCTTTTATCAGGACATCTTCACCACCAATTGGACGGTGTGGCCACTGTTGCTCAGTGTTCAGTTTGTGAGGAGTACAACTCCACATCCTTTTTTTCAGGAGATCTTTTAGCATCAATTAAATGGTGTGGCCACTGTTATTCTGTGGTCAGTGCGTTCGGCGTACTTCACCAAATTTTGTAACACTTTTTTTTTCGGATATCTTTTAGCACCAATCGGACGGTGTGATAATATTGCACAGTGGTCAGTGCGTGCGGCGTACAACCCCAAATCTTCCGGAACCTTTTCTGCAAATTTTGTGGAACATTTTTTCTGGACATCTTTAGCACCAACGGTGTGACCACTGTTGTTCAGTGTTCAGTGCGTGAGGAGTACAACTCCACATCCTTTTTTTCGGGAGATCTTTTAGCATCAATTAAATGGTGTGGCCACTGTTATTCTGTGGTCAGTGCGTTCGTCGTACTTCACCAAATTTTCTAAAATTTTTTTTTCCGGAGATCTTTTAGCACCAATTGGACGGTGTTGCTAATGTAGTTCAGTGGTCAGTGCGTGCGTCGTACAACCCCGAATCTTCTGCAACCTTTTCTGCAAATTTTCTTGAACATTTTTTCTGGACATCTTTACCACCAACGGTGTGGCCACTGTTGCTCTGACATCTTCACCACCCATTGGACGGTGCGGCCACTGTTGCTCATTGTTCAGTTTGTGAGGTGTACAACTCCAAATCCTTTTTCCAGGAGATCTTTTAACATCAATTGGATGGTGTGGCCACTGTTGTTCTGTGGTAAGTGCGTTCGGCGCACTTCACCAAATTTTCTAAAATTCTTTTTTGAGGAGATCTTTTAGCATCAATTGGATGGTGTGGCTACTGTTGCTCAGTGGTTAGTTCGTGCGGCGTACAACCCCAAATCTTCTGCAACCTTTTCTCCAAATTTACTGGATCATTATTTCTGGACATCTTTAGCACCAACGGTGTGGCCACTGTTGCTCAGTGGTCAGTGCGTGTGGGGTACAACCCCAAATCTTTTGCAACCTTTTTTTCAGGACATCTTCACCACCAATTGGACGGTGTGGCTACTGTTGCTCAGTGTTCAGTTTGTGAGGAGTACAACTCCACATCCTTTCTTTCTGGAGATCTTTTAGCATCAATCGGATGGTGTGATAATGTTGCTCAGTGGTCATTGCGTGCGGCGTACAACCCCAAATCTTCTGCGACCTTGTCTGCAAATTGTGTGGAACATTTTTTCTGGACATCTTTAGCATCAACAGCGTGGCCAGTGGTCAGTGCGTGTGGTGTACAACCCCAAATCTTCTGCGACCTTTTCTGCAAATTTTGTGGAACATTTTTTCTTGACATCTTTATCATCAACGGTGGGGCCACTGTTGCTCAGTGTTCAGTTTGTGAGGCGTACAACTCCAAATCCTTTTTTTCAGTAGATCTTTTTGCTTCAATTGGATGGTGTGCCTACTGTTGCTCAGTGGTCAGTGCGTGTGGGGTGCAACCCCAAATCTTTTGCAACCTTTTTTTCAGGACATCTTCATCACCAATTGGGCGGTGTGGCTAATGTTGCTCAGTGGTTAGTGCGTGCGGCGTACAACACCAAATCTTCCTCAAATTTTCTGGAACATTTTTTCTGGACATCTTAAGCACCAACGGTGTGGCAACTGTTGCTCAGTGGCCAGTGCGTGTGGAGTACAACCCCATACTTTTGCAACCATTTTTTCAGGAAATCTCCACCACCAATTGGACGGTGTGGCCACTGTTGCTCAGTGTTCAGTTTGTGAAGCGTGCAACTCCAAATACTTTTTTCAGGAGATCTTTTAGCACCAATTGTATGGTGTGGCCACTGTTGTTCTGTGGTCAGTGTGTTCGGCGCACTTCACCAAATTTTCTAAATTTTTTTTTTTAAGGAGATCTTTTAGCATGAATTGGACGGTGTGGCCACTGTTGCTCAGTGTTCAGTGCATGTGGGGTACAACCAAAAATATTTTGCAACCATTTTTCCAATACATCTTCACCACCAATTGGTGGGTGCGGCCACTGTTGCTCGGTGTTCAGTTTGTGAGGCGTACAACTTAAAATTATTTTTTCCATCAGATCTTTTAATATCAATTGGATGGTATGGCCACTGTTGTTCAGTGGTCAGTGCGTTCGGCGCACTTCATCAATTTTTCTGAGACTTTTTTTTTCCAAGAGATCTTTTAGCACCAATGGGATGGTGTGACTAATGTTGTTCTGTGGTCAGTGCTTTCGGCGCACTTCAACAAACTTTTTGAAATTGTTTTTCCTTAGATCTTTTAGCACCAATTGGACGGTGTTGCTAATGTAGTTCAGTGTTCAGTTTGTGAGGAGTACAACTCCACATCCTTTTTTCAAGAGATCTTTTAGCATCAATTAAATGGTGTGGCCTCTGTTATTCTGTGGTCAGTGCGTTCGTCGTACTTCACCAAATTTTCTAAAAATTTTTTTTTTCCGGAGATCTTTTAGCACCAATTGGACGGTGTGATAATTTTGCACAGTGGTCAGTGCGTGCGGCGTACAACCCCAAATCTTCCGCAACCTTTTCTGCAAATTTTGTGGAACATTTTTTCTGGACATCTTTATCACCAACGGTGTGGCCACTGTTGCTCAGTGGTCAGTGCGTGTGGGGTACAACCCCAAATCTTTTGCAAAAATTTTTTCAGGACATCTTCAGCACCAATTGGACGGTGTGGCCACTGTTGCTCAGTGTTCAGTTTGTGAGGAGTACAACTCCACATCCTTTTTTTCTGGAGATCTTTTAGCATCAATCGGATGGTGTGGCTACTGTTGCTCAGTGGTTAGTGCGTGCGGCGTACAACCCCAAATCTTCTGCGACCTTTTCTGCAAATTTTGTGGAACATTTTTTCTGGACATCTTTAGCATCAACGGTGTTACCAGTGGTCAGTGCGTGTGGTGTACAATCCCAAATCTTCTGCAAACATTTTTTCAGGACATCTTCACCACCAGTTGGACGGTGTGGCCACTGTTGCTCAGTGTTCAGTTTGTGAAGCGTGCAACTCCAAACACTTTTTTCAGGAGATCTTTTAGCACCAATTGGATGGTGTGGCCACTGTTGTTCTGTAGTCAAATTGTTCGTCGCACTTCACCAAATTTTCTAAAATTTTTTTTTCCGGAGGTCTTTTAGCATCAATCGGACGATGTGATAATGTTGCTTAGTGGTCATTGCGTGCGGCGTACAACCCCAAATCTTCTGCGACCTTTTCTGCAAATTTCGTGGAACATTGTTTCTGGACATCTTTATCATCAACGGTGTGGCCACTGTTGCTCAGTGTTCAGTTTGTGAGGCGTACAACTCCAAATCCTTTTTTTCCGTAGATCTTTTTGCATCAATTGGATGGTGTGGCTACTGGTGCTCAGTGGTCAGTGCGTGCGGCGTACAACCATGAATCTTCTGCAACCTTTTCTGTAAATTTTGTGGAACATTTTTTCTGGACATCTTTAGCACTATCGGTGTGGCCACTGTTGGTCAGTGGTCAGTGCGTGTGGGCTGCAACCTCAAATCTTTTGCAACATTTTTTTCAGGACATCTTCATCACCAATTGGACGGTGTGGCTAATGTTGCTCAGTGGTAAGTGCGTGCGGCGTACAACACCAAATCTTCCTCAAATTTTCTGGAACATTTTTTCTGGACATCTTAAGCACCAACGGTGTGGCAACTGTTGCTCAGTGGTCAGTGCGTGTGGAGTACAACCCCATCCTTTTGCAACCATTATTTCAGGAAATCTTCACCACCAATTGGACGGTGTGGCCACTGTTGCTCAGTGCTCAGTTTGTGAAGCGTGCAACTCCAAATACTTTTTTCAGGAGATCTTTTAGCACCAATTGGATGGTGTGGCCACTGTTGTTCTGTAGTCAGATTGTTCGTCGCACTTCACCAAATTTTCTAAAATTTTTTTTTCCGGAGGTCTTTTAGCATCAATCGGACGGTGTGATAATGTTGCTCAGTGGTAAGTGCGTGCGGCGTACAACACCAAATCTTCCTCAAATTTTCTGGAACATTTTTTCTGGACATCTTAAGCACCAACGGTGTGGCAACTGTTGCTCAGTGGTAAGTGCGTGTGGAGTACAACCCCATCCTTTTGCAACCATTTTTTCAGGAAATCTTCACCACCAATTGGACGGTGTGGCCATTGTTGCTCAGTGTTCAGTTTGTGAAGCGTGCAACTCCAAATACTTTTTTCAGGAGATCTTTTAGCACCAATTGGATGGTGTGGCCACTGTTGTTCTGTAGTCAGATTGTTCGTCGTACTTCACCAAATTTTCTAAAATTTTTTTTTCCGGAGATCTTTTAGCACCAATTGGACGGTGTGATAATTTTGCACAGTGGTCAGTGCGTGCGGCGTACAACCCCAAATCTTCCGCAACCTTTTCTGCAAATTTTGTGGAACATTTTTTCTGGACATCTTTAGCACCAACGGTGTGGCCACTGTTGCTCAGTGTTCAGTGCGTGAGGAGTACAATCAATTAAATGGTGTGGCCACTGTTATTCTGTGGTCAGTGCGTTCGTCGTACTTCACCAAATTTTCTAAAATTTTTTTTCCGGAGATCTTTTAGCACCAATTTGACGGTGTGGCTAATGTTGCACAGTGGTCAGTGCGTGCGGAGTACAACCCCAAATCTTCCGCAACCTTTTCTGCAAATTTTGTGGAACATTTTTTCTGGACATCTTTAGCACCAACGGTGTGGCCACTGTTGGTCAGTGTTCAGTGCGTGAGGAGTACAACTCCACATCCTTTTTTTCAGGATATCTTTTAGCATCAATTAAATGGTGTGGCCACTGTTATTCTGTGGTCAGTGCGTTCGTCGTACTTCACCAAATTTTCTACAATTTTTTTTCCGGAGATCTTTTAGCACCAATTGTACGGTGTGGCTAATGTTGCACAGTGGTCAGTGCGTGCGGAGTACAACCCCAAATCTTCCGCAAATTTTTCTGCAAATTCTGTGGAACATTTTTTCTGGACATCTTTAGCACCAACGGTGTGGCCACTGTTGTTCAGTGTTCAGTGCGTGAGGAGTACAACTCCACATCCTTTTTTTCGGGAGATCTTTTAGCATCAATTAAATGGTGTGGCCACTGTTATTCTGTGGTCAGTGCGTTCGTCGTACTTCACCAAATTTTCTAAAATTTTTTTTTCCGGAGAGCTTTTAGCACCAATTGGACGGTGTGGCTAATGTTGCTCAGTGCTCTTCGCATTCGGCGCACAACAACAAATTTTCTGAATCTTTTTTTTCCAAGAGATCTTTGAGCATCTTTGGCCACTGTTGTTCAGTGGTCAGTGCGTTCGGCGCACTTCATCAATTCTTCTGAGACTTTTTTTTTCCAAGAGATCTTTTAGCACCAATGGGACGGTGTGATAATGTTGTTCAGTGGTCAGTGCGTGAGGCGTACAACCTCAAATCTTTTGCAATCATTTTTTCAGGACATCCTTACCACCAATTCGACGGTGTATCCACTGTCGCTTAGTGTTCAGTTTGTGAGGCGAACAACTCCAAATCCTTTTTTTACGGAGATCTTTTAACATCAATTGGATGGTGTGGCTACTGTTGCTCAGTGGTTAGTGCGTGCGGCGTACAACCTCAAATCTTCTGCGACCTTTTCTGCAAATTTTGTGGAATATTTTTTCTGGACATCTTTAGCACCAACGGTGTGGCCACTGTTGCTCAGTGTTCAGTGCGTGTGGGGTACAACCCCAAATCTTTTGCAACCGTTTTCAGGACATCCTTGCCACCAATTCGACGGTGTGGCCAATGTTGCTCAGTGTTCAGTTTGTGAGGCGTACAACTCCTAATCCTTTTTTTTACGGAGATCTTTTAGCATCAATTGGATGGTGTGGCTACTGTTGCTCAGTGGTCAGTGCGCACAACCATGAATCTTCTGCAACCTTTTCTGTAAATTTTGTGGAACATTTTTTCTGGACATCTTTAGCACCATTGGTGTGGCCACTGTTGCTCAGTGGTCAGTGCGTATGGGGTACAACCCCAAATCTTTCGCAAACTTTTTTTCATTACATCTTCATCACCAATTGGACGGTGTGGCTAATGTTGCTCAGTGGTTAGTGCGTGCGGCGTACAACCCCAAATCTTCTGCAACCTTTTTTGCAAATTATCTGGAACATTTTTTCTGGACATCTTTAGCACCAACGGTGTGGCAACTGTTGCTCAGTGGTCAGTGCGTGCAACCTTTTGCAAATCTTCTGCAACCTTTTTTGCAAATTTTCAGGAACATTTTTTCTGGACATCTTTACAACCTTTTTTTCAGGACATCTTCACCACCAATTGGACGGTGTGGCCACTGTTGCTCAGTGTTCAGTTTGTGAGGCGTGCAGCTCCATATCCTATCTTTTAGGAAATCTTTTAGCATCAATTGGATGGTGTGGCCACTGTTATTCTGTGGTCAGTGCGTTCGTTGCACTTCACCAAATTTTCAAAATTTTTTTTTTCTGGAGATTTTTTAGCATCAATCGGACGGTGTGATAATGTTGCTCAGTGGTCATTGCGTGCGCGTACAACCAGAAATCTTCTGCGACCTTTTCTGCAAATTTTGTGGAACATTTTTTCTGGACATCTTTAGCACCAACGGTGTTTTCACTGTTGCTCAGTGGTCAGTGCGTGTGGGGTACAACCCCAAATCTTTTGCAAACTTTTTTTCAGGACATCTTCATCACCAATTGGACGGTGTGGCTAATGTTGCTCAGTGGTTAGTGCGTGCGGCGTACAACCCCAAATCTTCTGCAACCTTTTTTGCAAATTATCTGGAACATTTTTTCTGGACATCTTTAGCACCAACGGTGTGGCAACTGTTGCTCAGTGGTCAGTGCGTGCAACCTTTTGCAAATCTTCTGCAACCTTTTTTGCAAATTTTCAGGAACATTTTTTCTGGACATCTTTACAACCTTTTTTTCAGGACATCTTCACCACCAATTGGACGGTGTGGCCACTGTTGCTCAGTGTTCAGTTTGTGAGGCGTGCAGCTCCATATCCTATCTTTTAGGAAATCTTTTAGCATCAATTGGATGGTGTGGCCACTGTTATTCTGTGGTCAGTGCGTTCGTTGCACTTCACCAAATTTTCTAAAATTTTTTTTTCAGGAGGTCTTTTAGCGTCAATTGGATGGTGTGGCTACTGTTGCTCAGTGGTCAGTGCATGTCGGGTACAATCCCAAATCTTTTGCAACCTTTTTTTCAGGACATCTTCACCACCAATTGGACGGTGTGGCCACTGTTGCTCAGTGTTCAGTTTGTGAAGCGTGCAACTCCAAACACTTCCTTCAGGAGATCTTTTAGCATCAATTGAATTGTGTGGCCACTGTTTTTCTGTGGTCAGTGCGTTCGTCGCACTTCACCAAATTTTCAAAATTTTTTTTTTCTGGAGATCTTTTAGCATCAATCGGACGGTGTGATAATGTTGCTCAGTGGTCATTGCGTGCGCGTACAACCAGAAATCTTCTGCGACCTTTTCTGCAAATTTTGTGGAACATTTTTTCTGGACATCTTTAGCACCAACGGTGTTTTCACTGTTGCTCAGTGGTCAGTGCGTGTGGGGTACAACCCCAAATCTTTTGCAAACTTTTTTTCAGGACATCTTCATCACCAATTGGACGGTGTGGCTAATGTTGCTCAGTGGTTAGTGCGTGCGGCGTACAACCCCAAATCTTCTGCAACCTTTTTTGCAAATTATCTGGAACATTTTTTCTGGACATCTTTAGCATCAACGGTGTGGCCACTGTTGCTCAGTGTTCAGTTTGTGAAGCGTGCAACTCCAAACACTTCCTTCAGGAGATCTTTTAGCATCAATTGAATTGTGTGGCCACTGTTTTTCTGTGGTCAGTGCGTTCGTAGCACTTCACCAAATTTTCTAAAAATTTTTTTTCCGGAGATCTTTTAGCACCAGTTGGACGGTGTGAATAATGTTGTTCAGTGGTCAGTGCGTGCGGCGTACGACCCCAAATCTTTTGCGAAATTTTCTGCAAATTTTGTGGAATATTTTTTCTGAACATCTTTAGCAGCAACGGTGTGGCCACTATTGCTCAGTGGTCAGTGCATGTGGGGTACAACCCCAAATCTTTTGCAACCGTTTTTTCACGACATCTCCATCACGAATTGGATGGAGTGGCTAATGTTCCTCAGTGGTTAGTGCGTGCGGCGTACAACCACAAATCTTCTTCTGCAACCTTTTCTGCAAATTTTGCGGAACATTTTTTCTCGACAGCTTTAGCATCAACAGTGTGGCCACTGTTGCTCAGTGTTCAGTGCGTGTGGTGTACAACCCCAAATCTTCTGCAACCTTTTCTGCAAATTATGTGGACATTTTTTCTCGACAGCTTTAGCATCAACGGTGTGGCCACAGTTGCTCAGTGTTCAGTGCGTGTGGTGTACAACCCCAAATACTTTGCAAAAGTTTTTCCAGGACATTTTCACCACCAATTGGACGGTGTTTCCACTGTTGCTCAGTGGTCAGTGCGTGCGGCGTACAACCCCAAATCTTCTGCGACCTTTTCTGCAAATTTTGTGGAACATTTTTTCTGGACATCTTTAGCACCAACCGTGTTTCCACTGTTGCTCAGTGGTCAGTGCGTGTGGGGTACAACCCCAAATCTTTTGCAACCTTTTTTTCAGGACATCTTCATCACCAATTGGACGGTGTGGCTAATGTTGCTCAGTGGTTAGTTCGTGCGGCGTACAACCCCAAATCTTCTGCAACCTTTTTTGCAAATTTTCTGGAACATTTTTTCTGCACATGTTTAGCAAAAACGGTGTGACAACTGTTGCTCAGTGGTCAGTGCATGTGGGGTACAACCCCAAATATTTTGCAACCTTTTTTTCAGGACATCTTCATCACCAATTGGACGGTGTGGCTAATGTTGCTCAGTGGTTAGTGCGTGCGGCGTACAACCCCAAATCTTCTGCAACCTTTTTTGCAAATTTTCTGGAACATTTTATCTGCACATGTTTAGCAAAAACGGTGTGGCAACTGTTGCTCAGTCGTCAGTGCATGTGGGGTACAACCCCAAATATTTTGCAACCGTTTTTCCAGGACATCTTCGCCACCAATTGGACAACAGTGGCCGTTGCTCAGTGTTCAGTTTGTGAGGCGTACAACTTAAAATCCTTTTTTCCAGGAGATCTTTTAACATCAATTGGATGGTGTGGCCACTGTTGTTCTGCGGTCAGTGCGTTCGGTGCACTTCACCAAATTTCCTCATACTTTGCTTTCAGGAGATCTTTTAGCACCAATTGGACGGTGTTGCTTATGTAGTTCAGTGGTCAGCGAACGTCGTAAAACCCCAAATCTTCTGGAACCTTTTCTGCAAATTTTCTGGACCATTTTTTCTGGACATATTTAGGACCAACGGTGTTTCCACTCTTGCTCTGCTTGGACATCTTCATCACCAATTGGACGGTGTGGCTAATGTTGCTCAGTGGTTAGTGCGTGCGGCGTACAACCCCAAATCTTCTGCAACCTTTATTGCAAATTTTCTGGAACATTTTTTCTGGACATCTTTAGCACCAACGGTGTGGCAACTGTTGCTCAGTGGTCAGTGCGTGTGGGGTACAACCCCAAATCTTTTGCAACCTTTTTTTCAGGACATCTTCATCACCAATTGGACGGTGTGGCTAATGTTGCTCAGTGGTTAGTGCGTGCGGCGTACAACCCCAAATCTTCTGCAACCTTTTTTGAAAATTTTCTGGAACATTTTTTCTGCACATGTTTAGCAAAAACGGTGTGACAACTGTTGCTCAGTGGTCAGTGCATGTGGGGTACAACCCCAAATATTTTGCAACCTTTTTTTCAGGACATCTTCATCACCAATTGGACGGTGTGGCTAATGTTGCTCAGTGGTTAGTGCGTGCGGCGTACAACCCCAAATCTTCTGCAACCTTTTTTGCAAATTTTCTGGAACATTTTTTCTGCACATGTTTAGCAAAAACGGTGTGGCAACTGTTGCTCAGTCGTCAGTGCATGTGGGGTACAACCCCAAATATTTTGCAACCGTTTTTCCAGGACATCTTCACCACCAATTGGACAACAGTGGCCGTTGCTCAGTGTTCAGTTTGTGAGGTGTACAACTTAAAATCCTTTTTTCCAGGAGATCTTTTAACATCAATTGGATGGTGTGGCCACTGTTGTTCTGCGGTCAGTGCGTTCGGCGCACTTCACCAAATTTCCTCATACTTTTTTTTCAGGAGATCTTTTAGCACCAATTGGACGGTGGTGCTTATGTAGTTCAGTGGTCAGTGCGCGCGTCGTAAAACCCCAAATCTTCTGGAACCTTTCCTGCAAATTTTCTGGACCATTTTTTCTGGACATATTTAGGACCAACGGTGTTTCCACTCTTGCTCTGCTTGGACATCTTCATCACCAATTGGACGGTGTGGCTAATGTTGCTCAGTGGTTAGTGCGTGCGGCGTACAACCCCAAATCTTCTGCAACCTTTATTGCAAATTTTCTGGAACATTTTTTCTGGACATCTTTAGCACCAACGGTGTGGCAACTGTTGCTCAGTGGTCAGTGCGTGTGGGGTACAACCCCAAATCTTTTGCAACCTTTTTTTCAGGACATCTTCATCACCAATTGGACGGTGTGGCTAATGTTGCTCAGTGGTTAGTGCGTGCGGCGGACAACCCCAAATCTTCTGCAACCTTTTTTGCAAATTTTCTGGAACATTTTTTCTGCACATGTTTAGCAAAAACGGTGTGACAACTGTTGCTCAGTGGTCAGTGCATGTGGGGTACAACCCCAAATATTTTGCAACAGTTTTTCCAGGACATCTTCACCGCCAATTGGACGGTGCGGCCACCGTTGCTCAGTCTTCAGTTTGTGAGGCGTACAACTTAAAATCCTTTTTTCCAGGAGATCTTTTAACATCGATTGGATGGTGTGGCCAATGTTATTCTGTGGTCAATGCGTTCGTCGCACTTCACCAAATTTTCTCAAACTTTTTTTTCAGGAGATCTTTTAGCATCAATTGGATGGTATGGCTACTGTTGCTCAGTGGTCAGTGCGTGCGGCGTACAACCATGAATCTTCTGCAAACTTTTCTGCAATTTTCTGGATATCTTTAGCACCAACGGTGTGGCCACTGTTGCTCAGTACTCAATGCATGTGCGGTACAACCTTAAATTTTTCGCATCGGTTTTTCAGGGCATCTTTACCACCAATTGGATGGTGTGGAAAATGTTATTCTGTGGTCAGTGCGTTCGTCGCACTTCACCAAATATTCTTTTAGCACCAATTGAATGGTGTGGCTACTGTTGCTCAGTAATCAGTACATGTGGGGTACAACCCCAAATATTTTGCACCCGTTTTTCCAGGACATGTTCACCACCAATTGGACGGTGCGGCCACTGTTGCTCAGTGTTCAGTTTGTGAGGCGTACAACTTAAAATCCTTTTTTCCAGGAGATCTTTTAACATCAATTGGATGGTGTGGCCACTGTTGTTCTGTGGTCAGTGCGTTCGCCGCACTTCACCAAATATTCTAAAATTTTTTTTTCGGGAGATCTTTTAGCACCAATTGAATGGTGTGGCTACTGTTGCTCAATGCTCAGTGCATGTGGGGTACAACCCCAAATATTTTGCAACCGTTTTTCCAGGACATGTTCACCACCAATTGGACGGTGCGGCCACTGTTGCTCAGTGTTCAGTTTGTGAGGCGTACAACTTAAAATCCTTTTTTCCAGGAGATCTTTTAACATCAATTGGATGGTGTGGCCACTGTTGTTCTGTGGTCATTGCGTTCGGCGCACTTCACCAAATTTTCTCAAACTTTTTTTTCCTAAGATCTTTTAGCATCAATTGGATGGTGTGGCCACTGTTGATCAGTGGTCAGTGCGTGCGGCGTACAACCATGAATCTTCTGCAACCTTTTCTGCAAATTTTCTGGACATCTTTAGTACCGAAGGTGTGGCCACTTTTGCTCAGTAGTCAGTGCTTGTGGGGTACAACCCCAAATCATTTCCAACCGTTTTTCCAGGACATCTTCACCACAAATTGGACGGTGTGGCCACTGTTGCTCAGTGTTCAGTTTGTGAGGCGTGCAACTCCACATCCTTTTTTTCAGGAGATCTTTTAGCATCAATTGGATGGTGTGGCCACTGTTATTCGTCGCACCTCACCAGCTTTTCTAAAAAAATTTTTTCCAGAGATCTTTTAGCACCGATTGGACAGTGTTAATAATGTTGCTCATTAGTGCGTGCGGCGTACAACCCCAAATCTTCTGCAACCTTTTTTGCAAATTGTGGCCAATGTTATTCTGTGGTCAATGCGTTCGTCGCACTTCACCAAATTTTCTCAAACTTTTTTTTCAGGAGATCTTTTAGCATCAATTGGATGGTGTGGCTATTGTTGCTCAGTGGTCAGTGCGTGGGGCGTACAACCATGAATTTTCTGCAACCTTTTCTGCAAATTTTCTGGATATATTTAGCACCAACAGTGTGGCCACGGTTGCTCAGTGGTCAGTGCGTTTGGCGTACAACCATGAATCTTCTGCAAACTTTTCTGCAATTTTCTGGATATCTGTAGCACCAACGGTGTGGCCACTGTTGCTCAGTACTCAATGCATGTGCGGTACAACCTTAAATCTTTCGCAACGGTTTTTTCAGGGCACCTTTATCACCAATTGGATGTTGTGGCCAATGTTATTCTGTGGTCAGTGCCTTCGTCGCACTTCACCAAATATTCTAAAATTTATTTTTTCCGGAGATCTTTTAGCACCAATTGAATGGTGTGGCTACTGTTGCTCAGTGCTCAGTACATGTGGGGTACAACCCCAAATACTTTGCAACCGTTTTTCCAGGACATGTTCACCACCAATTGGACGGTGCGGCCACTGTTGCTCAGTGTTCAGTTTGTGAGGCGTACAACTTAAAATCCTTTTTTCCATGAGATCTTTTAACATCAATTGGATGGTGTGGCCACTGTTGTTCTGTGGTCAGTGCGTTCGCCGCACTTCACCAAATATTCTAAAATTTTTTTTTCCGGAGATCTTTTAGCACCAATTGAATGGTGTGGCTACTGTTGCTCAGTGCTCAGTGCATGTGGGGTACAACCCCAAATATTTTGCAACCGTTTTTCCAGGACATGTTCACCACCAATCGGACGGTGTTGCCACTGTTGCTCAGTGTTCAGTTTGTGAGGCGTACAACTTAAAATCCTTTTTTCCAGGAGATCTTTTAACATCAATTGGATGGTGTGGCCACTGTTGTTCTGTGGTCATCGCGTTCGGCGCACTTCACCAAATTTTCTCAAACTTTTTTTTCAGGAGATCTTTTAGCATCAATTGGATGGTGTGGCCACTGTTGATCAGTGGTCAGTGCGTGCGGCGTATAACCATGAATCTTCTGCAACCTTTTCTGCAAATTTTCTGGACATCTTTAGTACCGACGGTGTGGCCACTGTTGCTCAGTGGTCAGTGCTTGTGGGGTACAACCCCAAATCTTTTGCAACCTTTTGTTCAGGACATCTTCATCACCAATTGGACGGTGTGGCTAATGTTGCTCAGTGGTTATTGTGTGCGGCGTACAACCCCAAATCTTCTGCAACCTTTTTTGCAAATTTTCTGGAACATTTTTTCTGGACATCTTTAGCACCAACGGTGCGGCCACTGTTGCTCTGTGTTCAGTTTGTGAGGAGGACAACTCGACATCCTTTTTTTCAGGAGATCTTTTAGCATCAATCGGACGGTGTGATAATGTTGCTCAGTGGTCAGTGCGTGCGGCGTACAAACCCAAATCTTCTGCGACCTTTTCTGCAAATTTTGTGGAACATTTTTTCTGGACATCTTTAGCATCAACGGTGTGGCCACTGTTGCTCAGTGGTCAGTGCGTTCGGCGCACTTCACCAAATTTTCTGAAACTTTTTTTTTCCAAGAGATCTTTTAGCACCAATGGGACGTTGTGGCTAATGTTGTTCTGTGGTCACTGCATTCGGCGCACTTCAACAAATTTTCTGAAACTGTTTTTTCCGGAGATCTTTTAGCACAAATTGGACGGTGTTGCTAATGTAGTTCAGTGGTCAGTGCGAGCGTCGTACAACTCCAAATCTTCTGCAACCTTTTCTGCAAATTTTCTGGAACATTTTTTCTGGACATCTTTAGCACCAACGGTGTTTCCACTGTTGCTCAGTGGTCAGTGCGTGTGGGGTACAACCCCAAATCTTTTGCAACCTTTTGTTCAGGACATCTTCATCACCAATTGGACGGTGTGGCTAATGTTGCTCAGTGGTTAGTGTGTGCGGCGTACAACCCCAAATCTTCTGCAACCTTTTTTGCAAATTTTCTGGAACATTTTTTCTGGACATCTTTAGCACCAACGGTGTGGCACCTGTTGCTCAGTGGTCAGTGCGTATGGGGTACAACCCCAAATCTTCTGCAACGGTTTTTTCAGGGCATCTTTACCACGAATTGGATGGTGAGGCCAATGTTGCTCAGTGTTCAGTTTGTGAGGAGTACAACTCCAAATCCTTTTTTCCAGTAGATCTTTTAGCATCAATTGGATGGTGTGGCCACTGTTGTTCTGTGGTCAGTGCATTCGGCGCACTTCAACAAATTTTCTGAAATTGTTTTTTCCGGAGATCTTTTAGCACCAATTGGACGGTGTTGCTAATGTAGTTCAGTGGTCAGTGCGAGCGTCGTACAACTCCAAATCTTCTGCAACCTTTTCTGCAAATTTTCTGGAACATTTTTTCTGGACATCTTTAGCACCAACGGTGTTTCCACCGTTGCTCAGTGGTCAGTGCGTGTAGGGTACAACCCCAAATCTTCTGCAACCTTTTTTGCAAATTTTCTGGAACATTTTTTCTGGATATCTTTAGCACCAACGGTGTGGCAACTGTTGCTCAGTGGTCAGTGCGTGTGGGGTATAACCCCAAATCTTTGGCAACCGTTTTTTCATGACATCTTCACCACCAATTCAGCGGTGCGGCCACTGTTGCTCAGGGTTCAGTTTGTGAGGAGTACAACTCCAAATCCTTTTATCCAGTAGATCTTTTAACATCAATTGGATGGTGTGGCCGCTATTGTTTTGTGGTCAGTGCGTTCGGCGCACTTCACCAAATTTTCTCAAACTTTTTCTTCAGGAGATCTTTTAGCATCATTTGGATGGTGTGGCTACTGTTGCTCAGTAGTCAGTACGTGTGGGGTGAAACCCAAAATCTTCTCCAACCCTTTTTTCAGGACATCTTTAACACCAATTGGACGGTGTGGCCACTGTTGTTCAGTGTTCAGTTTGTGAGGCGTACAACTCCAAATCCTTTTTTCCAGGAGATTTTTTAACATCAATTGGATGGTGTGGCCACTGTTGCTCAGTGCTCAGTGCATGTGGGGTACAACCCCAAATATTTTGCAACCATTTTTCCAGGACATCTTCACCACCAATTGGACGGTGTGGCCACTGTTGCTCAGTGTTCAGTGCGTGTGGGGTACAACCCCAAATATTTTGCAACCGTTTTTCCAGGACATCTTCACCACCAATTGGACGGTGTGGCCACTGTTGCTCAGTGTTCAGTTTGTGAGGAGTACAACTCCAAATCCTTTTTTCCAGTAGATCTTTTAACATCAATTGGATGGTGTGGCCGCTATTGTTTGTTCTCAAACTTTTTTTTCAGGAGATCTTTTAGCATCAATTGGATGGTGTGGCTACTGTTGCTCAGTAGTCAGTACGTGTGGGGTGAAACCCAAAATCTTCTCCAACCCTTTTTTCAGGACATCTTTAACACCAATAGGACAGTGTGGCCACTGTTGTTCAGTGTTCAGTTTGTGAGGCGTACAACTCCAAATCCTATTTTCCAGGCGATTTTTTAACATCAATTGGATGGTGTGGCCACTGTTGCTCAGTGGTCAGTGCGTGCGGCGTACAAACCCAAATCTTCTGTGACCTTTTCTGCAAATTTTGTGGAACATTTTTTCTGGACATCTTTAGCATCAACGGTGTGGCCACTGTTGCTCAGTGTTCAGTGCGTGTGGGGTACAACCCCAAATATTTTGGGACCGTTTTTCCAGGACATCTTCACCACCAATTGGACGGTGCGGCCACTGTTGCTTGGTGTTCAGTTTGTGAGGCATACAACTTAAAATCCTTTTTTCCAGGAAATCTTTTAAAATCAATTTAATGGTGTGGCCACTGTTGTTTTGTGGTCAGTGCGTTCGGCGCACTTCACCAAATTTTCTCAAACTTTTTTTTCAGGAGATCTTTTAGCATCAATTGAATGGTGTGGCTACTGTTGCTCAGTGGTCAGTGCGTGCGGCGTACAACCATGAATTTTCTGCAACCTTTTCTGCAAATTTTCTGAATATATTTAGCACCAATGGTGTGGGCACGGTTGTTCAGTGGTCAGTGCGTGTGGGGTACAACTCCAAATCTTTTGCATCTGTTTTTGTTCAGGAGATCTTTTAGCATCAATTGGATGGTGTGGCCACTGTTGTTCTGTGGTCAGTGCGTTCGGCGTACTTCACCAAATTTTCTAAAACCTTTTTTTTGAGGAGATCTTTTAGCATCAATTGGATGGTGTGGCTACTGTTGCTCAGTGGTCAGTACGTGTGTGGTGCAACCCCAAATCTTTTGCAACCGTATTTTCAGGACATCTTTACCACCAATTGGACAGTGTGGCCACTGTTGCTCAGTGCTCAGTGCTTGTAGGGTACAACCGCAAATATTTTGCAACCGTTTTTCCAGGACATCTTCACCACCAATTGGACGGTGTGGCCACTGTTGCTCAGTGTTGAGTTTGTGAGGCGTACAACTTAAAATCCTTTTTTCCAGGAGATCTTTTAACATCAATTGGATGGTGTGGCCACTGTTGTTCTGTGGTCAATGCGTTCAACGCACTTCACCAAATTTCCCCAAACTGTTTTTTCATGATATGTTTTAGCATCAATTGGATGGTGTTGCCACTATTGTTCCGTGGTCAGTGCGTTCGGCGCAATTCACCAAATTTCCTCAAATTTTTTTTTCAGGAGATCTTTTAGCATCAATTGAATGGTGTGGCTACTGTTGCTCAGTGGTCAGTGCGTGCGGCGTACAACCATGAATCTTCTGCAACCTTTTCTGAAAATTTTCTGGATATCTTTAGCACCAACGGTGTGGCCACTGTTGTTCTGTGGTCAGTGCGTTCGGCGCACTTCACCAAATTTCCTCAAATTTTTTTTTCAGGAGATCTTTTAGCATCAATTGAATGGTGTGGCTACTGTTGCTCAGTGGTCAGTGCGTGCGGCGTACAACCATGAATCTTCTGCAACCTTTTCTGAAAATTTTCTGGATATCTTTAGCACCAACGGTGTGGCCACTGTTGTTCTGTGGTCAGTGCGTTCGGCGCACTTCAATAAATTTTTTGAAATTGTTTTTTCCGGAGATCTTTTGACTTCACTTGGATGGTGTGGCCCATGTTGTTCTGTGGTCAGAGCGTTCGGCGTTCGTCACTAAATTTTCTAAAATTTTTTTTTGAGGAGATCTTTTAGCATCAACTGGATGGTGTGGCTACTGTTGCTCAGTGGTCAGTACGTGTGGGGTGCAACCCGAAATCTTCTGCGACCTTTTCTGCAAATTTGCTGCACATCTTTGGTACCAACGGTGTGGCCACTGTTGCTCAGTGGTCAGTGTTTGTGGGGTACAACCCAAATCATTTGCAACCGTTTTTCAGAACATCTTTACCACCAATTAGACGGTGTGGCCACTGTTACTCTGCGGTCTGTGCGTTCGGCGCACTTCAACAAATTTTCTGAAATTTTTTCTTCGCTGATCTTTTACCACCAATTGGATGGTATGGCCACTGTTGTTCTGTAGTCAGATTGTTCGGCACACTTCAACAAATTTTCTGAAATTTTGTTTTCTTCAGATCTTTTAGCACCAATTGGACGGTGTGAATATTGTTGCTCAGTGGTCAGTGCGTGCGGCGTACAAACCCAAATGTTCTGCAACCATTTCTGCTAATTTTCTGGAACATTTTTTCTGGACATCTTTAGCACCAACGGTGTGGCCACTGTTCTCAGTGGTCAGTGCATGTGGGGTACAACCCCAAATCTTTTGCAACGGTTTTTTCAGGACATTTTAGCACCAATTGGATGGTGTGGCCACTGTTGCTCAGTGTTCAGTTTGTGAGGCGTACAACTCCACATCCTTTTTTTCAGGAAATCTTTTAACATCAACTGGATGGTGTGCCCACTGTTGTTCTGTGGTCAGTGCGTTCGGCGCACTTCACCAAATTTTCTGAAACTTTTTTTTCAGGAGATCTTTTAGCATCAATTGGATGGTGTGGCTACTGTTGCTCAGTGGTCAGTGCGTGCGGTGTACAACCATGAATCTTCTGCAAACTTTTCTGCAAATTTTCTGGACATCTTTAGTACCGACGGTGTGGCCACTATTGCTCTGTTGTCAGTGCTTGTGGGGTACAACCCCAAATCATTTGCAACCGTTTTTTCAGAACATCTTTGCCACTGTTACTCAGCGGTCAGTGCGTTCGGCGCACTTCAAAAAATTTTCTGAAATTTTTTTTTCGCTGATCTTTTAGCACCATTTAAACGGTGTGGCTTATGTTGCTCAGTGGTCGGCGCGCTCGGCGCAAAACAACAAATTTTCTGAGATTTTTTTTCCGGAGATCTTTTAGCACCAATTGGACGGTGTTGCTAATGTAGTTCAGTGGTCAGTGCGTGCGTCGTACAACCCCGAATCTTCTGCAACCTTTTCTGCAAATCTTCTTGAACATTTTTTCTGGACATCTTTATCACCAACGGTGTGGCCACTGTTGCTCAGACATCTTCACCACCCATTGGACAGTGCGGCCACTGTTGCTCAGTGTTCAGTTTGTGAGGCGTACAACTCCAAATACTTTTTTCAGCAGATCTTTTAGCACCAATTGGACAGTGTGGCTAATGTTGCACAGTTTTCGGCGCGTTCGGCGCACAACAACAAATTTACTGAATCTTTTTTTTCAAGAGATCTTTAAGCATCCATTGGATGGTGTGGCCACTGTTGTTCAGTGGTCAGCGCGTTCGGCACACTTCACCACATTTTCTGAAATATTTTTTTTCGGAGATATTTTAGCACCAATTGGACGGTGTGGCTAATGTTGCTCAGTGTTCAGTTTGTGTGGCGTACAACTCCAAATACTTTTTTTAGGAGATCTTTTAGCATCAATTTGATGGTGTGGCTACTGTTGCTCAGTGGTCAGTGCATGTGGGGTACAACACCAAATCTTTTGCAAACGTTTTTCCGGACATATTCACCACCAATTGGACGGAGTGGCCACTGTTGCTCAGTGTTCAGTTTGTGAGGCGTTCAACTCCAAATACTTTTTTTAGGAGAACTTTTAGCAACAATTGTATGGTGTGGCCACTGTTGCTCTGTGGTAAGTGCGTTCGGCGCACTTCACCAAATTTTCTGAAATTTTCTTTCCGCTGATCTTTTAGCACCAACTGGATGGTGTGGCCACTGTTGTTCTGTAGTCAGATTGTTCGGCACACTTCAACAAATTTTCTGAAATTTTTTTTTTCCGGAGATCTTTTAGCACCAATTGGACGGTGTGGCTAATGTTGCTAAGTGGTCAGTACGTGTGTGGTGCAACCCCAAATCTTTTGCAACCTTATCTGCAAATTTTCTGGAACATTTTTTCAGGACATCTTTAGCACCAACGGTGTGGCCACTGTTGCTCAGACATCTTCACCACCCATTGTACAGTGAGGCCACTGTTGCTCAGTGTTCAGTTTGTGAGGTGTACAACTCCAAATCCTTTTTCCAGGAGATCTTTTAACATCAATTGGATGGTGTGGCCACTGTTGTTCTGTGGTCAGTGCGTTCGGCGTACTTCACCAAATTTTCTAAAACCTTTTTTTTGAGGAGATCTTTTAGCATCAATTGGATGGTGTGGCTACTGTTGCTCAGTGGTCAGTACGTGTGTGGTGCAACCCCAAATCTTTTGCAACCGTTTTTTCAGGACATCTTTACCACCAATTGGACAGTGTGGCCACTGTTGCTCAGTGCTCAGTGCTTGTGGGGTACAACCCCAAATATTTTGCAACCGTTTTTCCAGGACATCTTCACCACCAATTGGACGGTGCAGCCACTGTTGCTCAGTGTTGAGTTTGTGAGGCGTACAACTTAAAATCCTTTTTTCCAGGAGATCTTTTAACATCAATTGGATGGTGTGGCCACTGTTATTCTGTGGTCAATGCGTTCAACGCACTTCACCAAATTTCCCCAAACTGTTTTTTCATGATATGTTTTAGCATCAATTGGATGGTGTGGCTACTGTTGCTCAGTGGTCAGTGCGTGCGACGTACAACCATGAATCTTCTGCAACCTTTTCTGAAAATTTTCTGGATATCTTTAGCACCAACGGTGTGGCCACTGTTGTTCTGTGGTCAGTGCGTTCGGCGCACTTCACCAAATTTCCTCAAATTTTTTTTTCAGGAGATCTTTTAGCATCAATTGAATGGTGTGGCTACTGTTGCTCAGTGGTCAGTGCGTGCGGCGTACAACCATGAATCTTCTGCAACCTTTTCTGAAAATTTTCTGGATATCTTTAGCACCAACGGTGTGGCCACTGTTGTTCTGTGGTCAGTGCGTTCGGCGCACTTCACCAAATTTCCTCAAATTTTTTTTTCAGGAGATCTTTTAGCATCAATTGAATGGTGTGGCTACTGTTGCTCAGTATTCAGTGCGTGCGGCGTACAACCATGAATCTTCTGCAACCTTTTCTGAAAATTTTCTGGATATCTTTAGCACCAACGGTGTGGCCACTGTTGTTCTGTGGTCAGTGCGTTCGGCGCACTTCAATAAATTTTTTGAAATTGTTTTTTCCGGAGATCTTTTGACTTCAATTGGATGGTGTGGCCCATGTTGTTCTGTGGTCAGAGCGTTCGGCGTTCGTCACCAAATTTTCTAAAATTTTTTTTTGAGGAGATCTTTTAGCATCAACTGGATGGTGTGGCTACTGTTGCTCAGTGGTCAGTACGTGTGGGGTGCAACCCGAAATCTTCTGCGACCTTTTCTGCAAATTTGCTGCACATCTTTGGTACCAACGGTGTGGCCACTGTTGCTCAGTGGTCAGTGTTCGTGGGGTACAACCCAAATCATTTGCAACCGTTTTTCAGAACATCTTTACCACCAATTAGACGGTGTGGCCACTGTTACTCTGCGGTCTGTGCGTTCGGCGCACTTCAACAAATTTTCTGAAATTTTGTTTTCTTCAGATCTTTTAGCACCAATTGGACGGTGTGAATATTGTTGCTCAGTGGTCAGTGCGTGCGGCGTACAAACCCAAATGTTCTGCATCCATTTCTGCTAATTTTCTGGAACATTTTTTCTGGACATCTTTAGCACCAACGGTGTGGCCACTGTTCTCAGTGGTCAGTGCATGTGGGGTACAACCCCAAATCTTTTGCAACGGTTTTTTCAGGACATTTTAGCACCAATTGGATGGTGTGGCCACTGTTGCTCAGTGTTCAGTTTGTGAGGCGTACAACTCCACATCCTTTTTTTCAGGAAATCTTTTAGCATCAATTGGATGGTGTGGCCACTGTTGTTCTGTGGTCAGTGCGTTCGGCGCACTTCACCAAATTTTCTAAAATTTTTTTTTTCCGGAGGTCTTTTAGCATCAATTGGACGGTGTGGCTAATGTTGCTCAGTGGTCGGCGCGTTCGGCGCACAACAACAAATTTTCTGAATCCTTTTTTTCGAGAGATCTTTAAGCATCCATTGGATGGTGTGGCCGCTGTTGTTCTGTGGTCACTGCGTTCCGCTCACTTCACCAAATTTTCTAAAATTTTCTTTTCCGGAGATCTTTTAGCACCATTTGGACGGTGCGGCTACTGTTGCTCAGTGTTCAGTTTGTGAGGCGTACAACTCCAAATACTTTTTTCCAGGAGATCTTTTAGCACCAGTTGAACAGCGTACAACCATGAATCTTCTGCAACCATTTCTGCAAATTTTCTGGATTTCTTTAGCACCAACGGTTTGCCCACGGTTGCTCAGTGGTCAGTGCGTTTGGATACAACCCCAAATCTTTTGCAACCATTTTTTCAAGATATCTCTACCACCAATTGGACGTTGTGGCCACTGTTGCTGAGTATTCAGTTTGTGAGGCGTACAACTCCAAATACTTATTTTCGGGAGATCTTTTAGCACCAATTGGACCGTGTGGATACTGTTGCTCAGCGTTCAGTTTGTGAGGCGTACAACTCCAAATCCTTTTTTTCCGGAGATCTTTTAGCACCAATTGGACGGTGTGGCTAACGTTGCTCAGTGGTCAGTGCGTGCGGCGTACAACCCCAAATCTTCTGCACCCTTTTCTGCAAATTTTGTGAAACATTTTTTCTGGACATCTTTAGCACCAACGGTGTGGCCACTGTTACTCAGTGGTCAGTGCATGTGGGGTTCAACCCCAAATGTTTTGCAACCGTTTTTTCAGGACATCTTTACCACCAATTGGACGTTGTGGCCACTGTTGCTGAGTATTCAGTTTGTGAGGCGTACAACTCCAAAGCCTTTTTTTCGGGAGATCTTTTAGCACCAATTGGACCGTGTGGATACTGTTGCTCAGTGTTCAGTTTGCGAGGCACACAACTCCAAATCCTTTTTTTCCGGAGATCTTTTAGCACCAATTGGACGGTGTGGCTAACGCGTCTCAGTGGTCAGTGCGTGCGGCGTACAACCCTAAATCTTCTGCAATCTTTTTTGAAGAGATCTCTTAGCACCAATTGGATGGTGTGGCTACTGTTGCTAAGTGGTCAGGGCGTGCGGCGTACTACCTTAATTCTCCTGCACCCTTTTCTGCAAATTTTGTGGAACATTTTTTCTGGACATCTTTAGCACCAACGGTGTGGCCACTGTTACTCAGCGGTCAGCGCATGTGGGGTGCAACCCCAAATCTTTTGCAACCATTTTTTCAGGACATCTTTACCACCAATTAGACGGTGTGGCCACTGTTGCTCAGTGTTCAGTTTGTGAGACGCACAATTCCAAATTCTTTTTTCCTGAGATCTTTTAGAAACAATTGGATGGTGTGGCTACTGTTGCTCAGTGGTTAGTGGATGCGGCGTACAACCATGAATCTTCTGCAACCTTTTCTGCAAATTATCTGGAACATTTTTCCTGAACATCTTTAGCATCAACGGTGTGGCCACTGTTGCTTAGTGGTCAGTGCGTGCGGCGTACAGCCCCAAATCTTCTGCAACCTTTTTTGAAGAGATCTTTAGCATCAACTGGTTGGTTGCTCTGTTGCACTGTTGCTCAGTGGTCAGTGCATGTGGGGTACAACCCCAAATCTTTTGCAACGTTTTTTTCAGAACATATTTACCACCAATTGGACGGTGTGACGGTTCGGCGTACTTCACCAAAGTTGCTCAGTGGTCAGTGCGTGTGGGGTGCAACCCCAAATCTTCTGCTAAACTTTTTTGAAGAGATTTCTTAGCATCAGTTGGAATTGGTGAGTGCGTCCGTCGAACAACACCAATTTCGAGTGGGAAACAGCTGTCATTGTCAAAACAACCTATAATTTACAAAAGCAACCACTAGATGGCCCACCCTTTATATAACAACATTTTCAACATAGCATTACTAACTTTTACACCAAATATAGCTGCCAGACGCTTATATTTCATTTTACATACTTCTACGGTTTACAATGATATGCAAATTTTCTGGTTATATCTCACTCCATTTTTTTTGCAGCAGGCTCTTAGACTAAATGTTCCTGCTGCTTATTTTTAAAAATTATATTTGGAGTTGTTAAGTTTAAAGTGTAATAAAAAAACATTTAAAAAAATTAATACTTTTATTTTAATTATATTTTAAAACACTTGGGTCCAATGGACCCCACGACTTTAGAAGCGTTCCTATTTTCACGACATCAGTTATGGGTTAAAAAAAATGGTTAAAATTAAAAAAAAAAACAATGCACTACTACACTGTGAGTACTGTAGTGACAAAAAAAAAGAAGATCCTGAGAAAGGACGAAGGACTACTCACGCAGAGAATAGAGGGAATTGAGGAACAGGGATTCTGATAACAAAAAGATAAGTAAAGGGTGGTCCAACGAAAACGCACGATGTTAATTGTAAATAGGTAAAACAAAAAGTTTTAAGAGAATTATAATAATATTTTTTATTATGATAGAAGGATCTATTACAATTATGTGTGAAACAAAATGTCGGCCAAATGCTCGCCAAGGCTTCGGTGGCATACAGGTGGATTCATAGGTAGGGTCCACCATGGCCAACTGCCAGTCTATAATAAAAGAAATTGAAAGAAATAAAACAAACTGCTCTATTGTGGGACTTAGACTTCATTGTGGCACGGCTTTAAATCTTTCACGTGCCATTTACCACGTTCATTACCGCCTTCATTCTCCAAAGCGTACGTCCAAGGTGACACTCGCTTTCGGACAAGGAAAGCCATACAAAATCCTTCGGGAGATACTGGACATCTCTCCGACGAAGGTTGTAGCATTTCTCAGACTTCTTGGTTGCCGTTTTTAATTTTCTGCCTATATCTTCTCTAAGTTCCCCAAACCGTTTTCCTATCTCTTCAAAATCCTATTCCCTACTCCTGTTATTACTTACAGGTGGTACTGACCGGCCGCAAGTAACCATGTCCTTGCCAAAGTTCACGTAATATGACGAAACTCCTAACACCTTGTTGCGTTCAAAAAACGCACGAAAGTCCTGATCCACTCCATCCTACGTATTCACACCCATCCACATTTTTTTTCCTTGCCTTTTCTTTTTTTACCCGTCTTTCTCTGAAGAGCTATGGGTTAACTGAGCGCTTCTCGGTTGGTTTCCAACTCAGTGCTCACTCTTTCCCATATTCTTGAAGGGGATGATAAAGCAGGTTTCCCGGAGCCAGACGGACGAGTCTGAAGCAGGTTGAGCCAGGTGGACAGCCTGGAGACTCATCCTGACCGTACCCATGAAGAGCGACCTCACAAAGAGGTGAAGTGAGACCTCCAACGTATCATTGAATAATATGTCCAAAGTTCAAGGCCAGAAGGCCCACAGTAATTTATAAATTGTTTGATTTTCTCCAACAACCAAAATTATATACCACTAAAAAGAGCACTCTAAGCCCATTTTGTAAATGATAGCTCCCGATTCTCTGGGTACCTTTTTTCCCTCAAATATCTGCATGATGCATCGCGATGGTTTACGCGATCTATAGTTACGCGGTAAATTATCCTTTTCCTTAGGGTCATATTCGTAATCCATATAGTTTGATAATTAGCCCTGGTCAGGAGAGTGGATGCGAACCCAAGCAGTCACTGAAACAAACAGAGCGACGAGAGAGTGAGAACTCGAAGCTGTGAGAGAGGAAGCTGTCATAGCTCCGGATGCGATTCCATTTGTTCTGGCAGCTAAATCAACTGCAGCGGAGAGAACGAGACGAATTCAGTCTCCACCAACACCAATACAGTTCCCCGCCAGAAAGACAGGCGCCAGGAACGGTTCGTTACCAAGAACGTTGGATACGGCTGAATTCACCTCCCGAGGATAAGCTAGTTAAGTATAGTGATTCACTATAAAGTAGTTTATTAGTGAATAATTAGTTTAGATAAACGTTCAGGATAGTTTTAAAAAGTTTATTCGCGTAAGCCATCGTCCGTTCTTTTGTTTCGTAACCGAAGGGTTAATTCCAGTTACCCTAGTGTACTGTTCGCGACCCACCCCCGTAGCTTCAACCGTATGAGAATCCGGAGCTACCCTCTGTGGCCATTTGCACTTCTTTTTTTTTTTTAATTTCCTTGTTTACGGCCTTGTGTGACTAACCCTTTCGATATATTAATAAATATATATATGTATATATATCTACTTGCCACCACAATCATTTCTTTTATTGCAAAGGTTTTGGTGATTTTACCTTTTTTGAAAAAGATTACCTGGCGCCCTGTGTTCCAACATAAGGAACAAATTCCCTACATTTTTATCCCGGACTCACCCCAGCTGAGCAGTCGGGAATTTGCAACAGCTGTCATCTGCTGCGTTGTTGTGTTCCCCATTTTCTCTCCCCATCTCATTCGCCTTTTTCTTTTTGTTTTTAGTTTTTTTTTTCCCCTTTTAATTAGTCCCCCTCTCATTAACGCCGCGCGTGTAATTCACCATTAAATCGGGATTACACAACAACCTCGTGTTGGGATATGCGTATAGTACAAGCCACCTTAGCTAACTGAGAATCCCAGCTGCAGTGATTCTCGGAAACGTATGACCTTAACGTCGTTTTAATACATTTAATAAGGGTCCCGTACCCATCGCACAACCTAGACAATTCTCGACTCCTTAACTGAGGTCCATTGTCGCACACAACGAACTTCGGGACACCGAGCAACAGAAAGACCTGGTCCTCAAGCTCCCTACACACGGAACTTGCAGTTGCAGATCTGAGCGGAAACAACAGGGAAAATTTGGTAAAGTAATCAACAACCGTCAGAATATAAACAAAAACCCTACTCAACTTTGGGAGTGGACCAACCAAGTCCACGCAGATCATCTCCCAAGGTGAGGAAACACCTACCCTCTCGACCATCAGACCACCTAGCTTCTCGTTCACCTGTTTTACTTCTTGGAAAATTCCGCAGTTCCTAATAGATATAGCTATATCAGCCCTCATTTTGGGCCAATAATATTTCCCCGTTACCCTAACGATCGTTTTCCTAGCCCCCAAGTGTCCCGGCAAAGGATTGTCGTGACACTCTCTCCAAATCCCTAATCTGCTACTCTTCCCTATCACTAGCTTTTACTATTGATTATCTTCAAAGACCTCTGCGCGACTCGATTTTACAAATTTAAATAGCCGCCCTTGTTTCACTCCCCAGCTAGGGTACGCTGACTGCTCTGACTCTACCCTAGAGATTATTTTCTTAATCCAAGGGACCACATCTGAGACCTCGGCCACTACCGGGACTCCCCGCGAATGCATTTCGGGAACTACATACATGCTCTTTCCCCTTCCTATGGACTATCTCAAAGTCAAATTGTTGAAGCCTGACAGCCCAACGTGCTAATCTGCCTTGAAGATCTTTGAGGTTATTTAACCAAATCAAGGAATAGTGATCCGTTACGACCGTAAATCGAAAACCTTCGTTTCACGCTCGAAACTTCTCTATAGCCCACAAATCTGCTAAACACTCTGTTTTCTGTTATTGTATAATTACGTTCGCACCTATTCAATGACCTACTTAAATAACAAACAACTTTTTCGCCCTCGTCAAACTGCTGTAACAGAACTGCACCTATGCCGAAATCCGATGCATCGGTCTGTAGTATGAAAGGCCGATGGAAATCTGGGCATGGCAAAATTGGTGCTGTCACCGGACACTCTTTTGCTTCCAGCTCTCCTGGCATTCGTCCGTCCAAACGAATTTCGTACTATTTTTAACAAATCTGTTAAAGGCCTAACTAGACTAGCGAAATTTGGCACGAAACGCCTATACCATGAAACTGTCGCTATAAAACTCCTAACTTCTTTTACATTCTTTAGTGCTGGAATCCTCTCCACCTTTTCCGGATCTAAATGCAAGCCATTCCTATCGATGACATACATACTTCAGCCCGACTGACCTTCAGCCCAGCCTCACACAAACGCCTAAAGACCTCTTGCAGAATCTCAAGGTGGTTGGAGAATGAATTCGTGACGATAATGATATCGTCAAAATACACAAAGACGTGTGGCTCGAGATCGGCACCCAGAACGCTGTCGATGAATCTCTGCCACGTCGCCGGTGCATTGTGTAACCCGAAAGGCATTCGCTTGAACTGGAAAAGACCCCTATTAGGAACCGAAAATGCTGTGAGTGGGCGAGCTCATTCCTCCACGGGGATCTGCCAATGTCTAATGAAGATAAGTATTTCGCATCGCGAAGGTTGTCCAGTGTAGACGAAATAAACTGAAGCGGCTAAGCATCCCTATCTGTAACCGTATTCAGTTTTCTATAATCGACATAGAATCTAGAAGACCCATCTTTCTTCTTGATGAGAACTATCGGAGACGCCTACGAGCCGAACATGAGTTAGCCATATGACCGCAGTACCGTCTGATTTTCAACAGTGACATATACCAAGTCCGGTTCCAGGATATTCCTACTCCGACTAATAGGTGGTGGAGCAAATGTATCCACATTTGGTCGGACAGTCTCAAACCTTCTACCCAACGCTACTAAGTCTTTGACCGATTTGGGATCGGCCAGACCCAACTGTGTTTGATTGAAGGGGCTAGGTTCTTCTGCAGAGCAGCTAGCTTTCTTTTCTCCAACAATAGTTTGGACAATTTTCTGAACATGTTTTGCATAGTGACGACGTACACCCCTATGGACTCTTCCTTGCCATGTGTACGCCGCCTGATCTAATCTAACAAGAGTTGATGATCTGATTTGGTAAAAAACTCTCTGACCTAACCGCTCTGAACCAAATAAGCGCCTTTCCAGTGAAAAGATCGACAGCTGATCTGAAGAGGCGGCCCTCCGAATCACCTCGCGCCTCTCGAAGTTCTTCCACTCGCTCAAGGAAAGCATTCAGCGAGGATCCACAGCGTTCACCTGTAAATTTAACTCCCCACTTATCGACTTGTTCATTATGGTGCACAAGATCTAGACCACCATTTGGCACTGAATTAGTATCGTCTGGATCTGGATCTGGGAACCGTTTCGACCTGGGCTTCGCATTGTCTTCAGGAACCTCTTGTTCCTCACTTCCATCCTCCATTACTATGTTCAATCTTTTTCAAAGGAAAAGAACAACGAAGACTTAAGAAAAAAAAAAAAATTGTCACAACTCTAAATCGAACAAAATCTATGAAATTAAAAAAAACTCCAGAAGATCACAAAAAAAAAAGCAAAGACGTTAACTTTCAACACATAATGTATTCAATTCGAGTTCCCAAAACAAAACGCTTATGAAACTACCGGTAGACAAAAACAATACCTACCAGATAGTAAATCAGTTATTGAATAGAATGATACAATAGGTATGTCCATATGTATGTAGTTAAAAATTTATGTAGAAATGTGTATACGCATATGTGTCCAAAATATGGTGTGATGTATAATTTGGTTTATATGTATGTACTGTCATGGACAAAAGTTTTCACACAAAGACATTTTGCAAGTAAAATAAGCGTTTAAAGTAAAACTAAGCAAGAACTTAAATTCTTTCTTTTGGGAAAATAATTATTCAATATTAAGCTACTTACTAACACAGAAATAAAAAATAAAAAAAATTATTTGTTTTTGAAAAGCAACAAAATAACAAAAAACGTAACATTTCAGTGTGGACAAAAGTTTTCACACAGTAAGAAGATGTTACACAAAATTTATAAATAAAGTTAAAATTAGTATTTAGTTGATAGCCCTTTTTGTTTAATAACCTTCCTTAATCTCTTAGGCATTGATTGCACACGTTTTTTCGTGTAATCAGATGTATTATTTTGCCATTCCAGCTTAAGGATCTGTTTCAATTTATCTTTGTTGGACACAGTATGCTTTCTGATACTGTTTTCGAATTCATTCCATCCATTCAATTGGATTGAGCTCCGGTGACTGTGAAGGGTGTTTAAGAGTATGTGCAATGTTATAAACGATCCACATTCGTACATTGTGAGCCGTATTCTTGGGATCGTATCCTGTTGAAAATATAAATTTTCATCTAGTCCCAGCTTTTCAGCCCTTTTTTTTACAATTTCCTTAAGGATGTTGAGGTAAATGTACTGATTCATGGTTTGTTCAATAAAAATAAGTTCACCAACATCTGACGCAGCAATGCAGCCCAAAACCATAACTCTCCCACCGCCATGGTTTACTATGCTAGTGATATTTTTTAAGTGCAGCTCTGTGTTAGGTTTTCCCCACACGAGGATCCTCCCATCAGATTGAAAGATATCATCTGAAAACAGCAGCAAGAACAGCTTTCATCAGAAAGGAACTTTCAATCTTTCCCATCCCATCCTATTAGTGTGCTTAAATAATTTTTTCTTTATTTCTAGTAAAAATTATGAAAAAAAAATAAGTTTTATAAAAGGGGGCGTGGCAATTCCAAAACTTGGTACGCCATTATTTTGCATTTATCTTATAACCTAGAAATATTAATTTTTAGCCCAATCGCCGAACAAATACCCGAGAAACAGCTGATTTGCAACATTACCGTTTTCGCGAAAAATGTGGTACGGCACCTCATAGCATGTATCCAAACTAACCCAAATATCAAATTTTATCGAGATCTTTAGAGCCGTTTTCGAAAAAATCCATTTTTACTGAAATTGGCACTAAGTAAATTACCCTTAATATTGAGGTTAGAAAGACAATTTTGATTTCTCCTCGAGATGTGAACATACAAACCACATATATGAAGTTTGAAGCAAATCCGTCTAGCCGTTTAGGCTGCAGTCGCTCATACAGACAGACACACAGACAGAGAGACAGACATTTTTTTGAGTTCCTCCGGCAACCTCTACGAAAAACTCCTACAGCCCACATCCAAAAAAACACGTCCGTCTGATCTTCAACCGAAACATATGCCAAGTCCGGTACCAGGTCGGAAAGTCTCATGCCTTCTCCCTAACTCTACTGTCTTTGACCGATTTGGGTTTGGCCAGATCCAACTGTGTTTGATAGAAGGGGCTGCCCGTCTGAACGTCGGAATATCTTAATGTCTGAACGTCTGTCTGTCCGTCTGTCCGTCTGTCCGTCTTTCCGTCTGTCCGTCTGTCCGTCTGTCCGTCTGTCCGTCTGTCCGTCTGTCCGTCTGTCCGTCTGTCCGTCTGTCCGTCTGTCCGTCTGTCCGTCTGTCCGTCTGTCCGTCTGTCCGTCTGTCCGTCTGTCCGTCTGTTCGTCTGTCCGTCTGTCCGTCTGTCCGTCTGTCCGTCGTGTCCGTCTGTCCATCTGTCCATCTGTCCGTCAGTCCGTCAGTCCGTCAGTCCGTCAGTCCGTCAGTCCGTCAGTCCGTCAGTCAGTCAGTTAGTCCGTCAGTCCGTCAGTCCGTCAGTCCGTATGTCCGTCAATCCGTCAGTCCGTCAGTCCGTCAGTCCGTCAGTCAGTCAGTCCGTCAGTCAGTTAGTCCGTCAGTCCGTCAGTCCGTCAGTCCGACAGTCCGTCAGTCCGTATGTCCGTCAGTCCGTATGTCCGTCAGTCCGGACAGTGGGACTTAGAGACGGACAGACGGACGCAAGTTCAGGAGGATAGAGTCAGATGCTTCAGACGGGCAGTAGTACAGGCGGACAGACAGTCTGATGTGGAGACGTTTAGATGGACAGAAGTACAGGCAGAGAGACACTCAGAAGTTCAGAAAAACAGGCAGATAGGCGGACAGACGGACAGACGGACAGACGGACAGTGGAACCTAGAGACAGACAGACGGACGCAAGTTCAGGCACACAGAGAGTCAGATGCTTCAGACGGACAGAAGTGCATGCGGACAGACAGTCAGATGTGGAGACGGACAGGCAGTCAGATGTTTAGATGGACAGAAGTACAGGCAGACAGACACTCAGAGGTTCAGACAAACAGGCAGATAGGCGGACAGACGGACAGACGAACAGACGGACAGTGGAACCTAGAGACAGACAGACGGTCGCAAGTTCAGGCACACAGAGAGTCAGATGCTTCAGACGGGCAGAAGTACAGGCGGACAGACAGTCAGATGTGGAGACGGACAGGAGTACAGGCGGACAGGCAGTCAGATGTTTAGATGGACAGAACTACCGGCAGACAGACACTCAGAGGTTCAGAAAAACAGGCAGATAGGCGGACAGACGGACAGACGAACAGACGGACAGTGGAACCTAGAGACAAACAGCCGGACGCAAGTTCAGGCACACAGAGAGTCAGGTGCTTCAGACGGACAGTAGTACAGGCGGACAGACAGTCAGATGTGGAGATGGACAGGAGAACAGGCGGACAGTCAGTCAGATGTGGAGACGGACAGACAGTCAGATGTGGAGACGGACAGGAGTACAAGCGGACAGGCAGTCAGATATTTAGATGGACAGAAGTACAGGCAGACAGACACTCAGAGGTTCAGACAAACAGGCAGATAGGTGGATAGACGGACAGACGAACAGAGGGACAGTGGAACTAGAGACAGACAGACGGACGCAGGTTCAGGCACACAGAGTGTCAGATGCTTCAGACGGACAGTAGTACAAGCGGACAGACAGTCAGATGTGGAGACGGACAGGAGTAAAGGCGGACAGTCAGTCAGATGTTCAGACAAACAGGCAGAGAGGTGGATAGACGGACAGACGAACAGAGGGACAGTGGAACTGGAGACAGACAGACGGATGCAAGTTCAGGCACACAGAGTGTCAGATGCTTCAGACGGACAGTAGTACAAGCGGACAGACAGTCAGATGTGGAGACGGACAGGAGTAAAGGTGGACAGGTAGTCAGATGTTTAGATGGACAGAAGTACAGGCGGACAGTCAGTCAGATGTGGAGACGGACAGACAGTCAGATGTGGAGACGGACAGGAGAACAGGCGGACAGTCAGTCAGATGTTCAGACGGACAGAAGTACAGGCGGACAAACAGTCAGATGTGGAGACGGACAGGAGAACAGGCGGACAGTCAGTCAGATGTTTAGACAAACAGGCAGATAGGTGGATAGACGGACAGACGAACAGAGGGACAGTGGAACTAGAGACAGACAGACGGATGCAAGTTCAGGCACACAGAGTGTCAGATGCTTCAGACGGACAGTGGTACAAGCGGACAGACAGTCAGATGTGGAGACGGACAGGAGTAAAGGCGGACAGGCAGTCAGATGTTTAGATGGACAGAAGTACAGGCGGACAGACAGTCAGATGTGGAGACGGACAGGAGAACAGGCGGACAGTCAGTCAGATGTTCAGACGGACAGAAGTACAGGCGGACAAACAGTCAGATGTGGAGACGGACAGGAGAACAGGCGGACAGTCAGTCAGATGTTCAGACGAACAGAAGTACAGGCGGACAGACAGTCAGATGTGGAGACGGACAGGAGAACAGGCGGACAGTCAGTCAGATGTTCAGCCGGATAGAAGTACAGGCGGACAAACAGTCAGATGTGGAGACGGACAGGAGAACAGGCGGACAGTCAGTCAGATGTTCAGACAAACAGACAGATAGGTGGATAGACGGACAGACGAACAGAGGGACAGTGGAACTAGAGACAGACAGACGGATGCAAGTTCAGGCACACAGAGTGTCAGATGCTTCAGACGGACAGTAGTACAAGCGGACAGACAGTCAGATGTGGATACGGACAGGAGTAAAAGCGGACAGGCAGTCAGATGTTTAGATGGACAGAAGTACAGGCTGACAGACAGTCAGATGTGGAGACGGACAGGAGTACAGGCGGACAGACACTCAGAGGTTCAGACAAACATTCAGATAGGTGGATAGACGGACAGACGAACAGAGGGACAGTGGAACTAGAGACAGACAGACGGACTCAAGTTCAGGCACACAGAGTGTCAGATGCTTCAGACGGGCAGTAGTACAAGCGGGCAGACAGTCAGATGTGGAGACGGACAGGAGTAAAGGCGGACAGGCAGTCAGATGTTTAGATGGACAGAAGTACAGGCAGACAGACACTCAGATGTGGAGACGGACAGGAGAACAGGCGGACAGTCAGTCAGATGTTCAGACGGACAGAAGTACAGGCGGACAGACAGTCAGATGTGGAGACGGACAGGAGAACAGGCGGACAGTCAGTCAGATGTTCAGACGGACAGAAGTACAGGCGGACAAACAGTCAGATGTGGAGACGGACAGGAGAACAGGCGGACAGTCAGTCAGATGTTCAGACAAAGAGGTAGATAGGTGGATAGACGGACAGACGAACAGAGGGACAGTGGAACTAGAGACAGACAAACGGACGCAGGTTCAGGCACACAGAGTGTCAGATGCTTCAGACGGACAGTAGTACAAGCGGACAGACAGTCAGATGTGGAGACGGACAGGAGTAAAGGCGGACAGGCAGTCAGATGTTTAGATGGACAGAAGTACAGGCGGACAGACAGTCAGATGTGGAGACGGACAGGAGTACAGGCGGACAGACACTCAGAGGTTCAGACAAATAGGCAGATAGGTGGATAGACGGACAGACGAACAGAGGGACAGTGGAACTAGAGACAGACAGACGGACGCAAGTTCACAGAGTGTCAGATGCTTTCAGACGGACAGTAGTACAAGCGGACATACAGTCAGATGTGGAGACGGACAGGAGTAAAGGCGGACAGGCAGTCAGATGTTTAGATGGACAGAAGTACAGGCAGACATACACTCAGATGTGGAGACGGACAGGAGAACAGGCCGACAGTCAGTCAGATGTTCAGACGGACAGAAGTCCAGGCGGACAGACAGTCAGATGTGGAGACGGACAGGAGAACAGGCGGACAGGCAGTCAAATGTTTAGATGGACAGAAGTACAGGCAGACAGACACTCAAAGGTTCAGACAAACAGGCAGATAGTCGGACAGACTTACAGACGAACAGAGGGACAGTGGGACCTAGAGTCGGACAGACGGACGCAAGTTCAGGTACACAGAGTGTCAGATGCTTCAGATGGACAGTAGTACAGGCGGACAGACAGTCAGATGTGGAGACGGACAGGAGTACAGGCGGACAGTCAGTCAGATGTTCAGATGGACAGAAGTACAGGCGGACAGACAGTCAGATGTGGAGACGGACAGAAGTACAGGCAGACAGACACTCAAAGGTTCAGACAAACAGGCAGATAGTCGGACAGACTTACAGACGAACAGAGGGACAGTGGGACCTAGAGTCGGACAGACGGACGCAAGTTCAGGCACACAGAGTGTCAGATGCTTCAGACGGACAGCAGTACAGGCGCACAGACAGTCAGATGTGGAGACGGACAGGAGAACAGGCGGACAGTCAGTCAGATGTTCAGACGGACAGAAATACAGGCGGACAGACAGTCAGATGTGGAGACATACAGGAGTACAGGCGGACAGTCAGTCAGATGTTCAGACGGACAGAAGTACAGGCTGACAGGCAGTCAGATGTTTAGATGGACAGAAGTACAGGCAGACAGACACTCAAAGGTTCAGACAAACAGGCAGATAGTCGGACAGACTTACAGACGAACAGAGGGACAGTGGGACCCAGAGTCGGACAGACGGACGCAAGTTCAGGCACACAGAGTGTCAGATGCTTCAGACGGACAGTAGTACAAGCGGGCAGACAGTCAGATGTGGAGACGGACAGGAGTAAAGGCGGACAGGCAGTCAGATGTTTAGATGGACAGAAGTACAGGCAGACAGACACTCAGATGTGGAGACGGACAGGAGAACAGGCGGACAGTCGGTCAGATGTTCAGACGGACAGAAGTACAGGCGGACAGACAGTCAGATGTGGAGACGGACAGGAGAACAAGCGGACAGTCAGTCAGATGTTCAGACGGACAGAAGTACAGGTGGACAAACAGTCAGATATGGAGACGGACAGGAGAACAGGCGGACAGTCAGTCAGATGTTCAGACAAAGAGGTAGATAGGTGGATAGACGGACAGACGAACAGAGGGACAGTGGAACTAGAGACAGACAGACGGACGCAGGTTCAGGCACACAGAGTGTCAAATGCTTCAGACGGACAGTAGTACAAGCGGACAGACAGTCAGATGTGGAGACGGACAGGAGTAAAGGCGGACAGGCAGTCAGATGTTTAGATGGACAGAAGTACAGGCGGACAGACAGTCAGATGTGGAGACGGACAGGAGTACAGGCGGACAGACACTCAGAGGTTCAGACAAATAGGCAGATAGGTGGATAGACGGACAGACGAACAGAGGGACAGTGGAACTAGAGACAGACAGACGGACGCAAGTTCAGGCACACAGAGTGTCAGATGCTTTCAGACGGACAGTAGTACAAGCGGACATACAGTCGGATGTGGAGACGGACAGGAGTAAAGGCGGACAGGCAGTCAGATGTTTAGATGGACAGAAGTACAGGCAGACAGACACTAAGATGTGGAGACGGACAGGAGAACAGGCGGACAGTCAGTCAGATGTTCAGACGGACAGAAGTCCAGGCGGACAGACAGTCAGATGTGGAGACGTACAGAAGAACAGGCGGACAGGCAGTCAGATGTTTACATGGACAGAAGTACAGGCAGTCAGACACTCAAAGGTTCAGACAAACAGGCAGATAGTCGGACAGACTTACAGACGAACAGAGGGACAGTGGGACCTAGAAACAGACAAACGGACGCAAGTTCAGACACACAGAGAGTCAGATGCTTCAGACTGACAGAAGTACAGGCGCACAGACAGTCAGATGTGGAGACGGACAGGAGAACAGGCGGACAGTCAGTCAGATGTTCAGACGGACAGAAATACAGGCGGACAGACAGTCAGATGTGGAGACGGACAGGAGTACAGGCGGACAGACACTCAGAGGTTCAGACAAACAGGCAGATAGGTGGATAGACGGACAGACGAACAGAGGGACAGTGGAACTAGAGACAGACAGACGGACGCAAGTTCAGGCACACAGAGTGTCAGGTGCTTTCAGACGGACAGTAGTACAAGCGGACAGACAGTCAGATGTGGAGACGGACAGGAGTAAAGGCGGACAGGCAGTCAGATGTTTAGATGGACAGAAGTACAGGCGGACAGACAGTCAGATGTGGAGACGGACAGGAGAACAGGCGGACAGTCAGTCAGATGTTCAGACGGACAGAAGTACAGGCGGACAAACAGTCAGATGTGGAGACGGACAGGAGAACAGGCGGACATACAGTCAGATGTTTAGATGGACAGAAGTACAGGCGGACAGACAGTCAGATGTGGAGACGGACAGGAGAACAGGCGGACAGTCAGTCAGATGTTCATACGGACAGAAGTACAGGCGGACAGACAGTCAGATGTGGAGACGGACAGGAGAACAGGCGGACAGTCAGTCAGATGTTCAGACGGACAGAAGTACAGGCGGACAAACAGTCAGATGTGGAGACGGACAGGAGAACAGGCGGACAGTCAGTCAGATGTTTAGATGGACAGAAGTACAGGCGGACAGACAGTCAGATGTTTCGACGGACAGGAGTAAAGGCGGACAGGCAGTCAGATGTTTAGATAGACAGACAGTCAGATGTGGAGACGGACAGGAGAACAGGCGGACAGTCAGTCAGATGTTCAGACGGACAGAAGTACAGGCGGACAAACAGTCAGATGTGGAGACGGACAGGAGAACAGGCGGACAGTCAGTCAGATGTTTAGATGGACAGAAGTACAGGCGGACAGACAGTCAGATGTGGAGACGGACAGGAGAACAGGCGGACAGTCAGTCAGATGTTCAGACGGACAGAAGTACAGGCGGACAAACAGTCAGATGTGGAGACGGACAGGAGAACAGGCGGACAGTCAGTCAGATGTTCAGACGGACAGAAGTACAGGCGGACAGACAGTCAGATGTGGAGACGGACAGGAGAACAGGCGGACAGTCAGTCAGATGTTCAGACGGACAGAAGTACACTCGGACAAACAGTCAGATGTGGAGACGGACAGGAGAACAGGCGGACAGTCAGTCAGATGTTCAGACAAACAGGCAGATAGGTGGATAGACGGACAGACGAACAGAGGGACAGTGGAACTAGAGACAGACAGACGGATGCAAGTTCAGACACACAGAGTGTCAGATGCTTCAGACGGACAGTAGTACAAGCGGACAGACAGTCAGATGTGGAGACGGACAGGAGTAAAGGCGGACAGGCAGTCAGATGTTTAGATGGACAGAAGTACAGGCGGACAGACAGTCAGATGTGGAGACGGACAGGAGAACAGGCGGACAGTCAGTCAGATGTTCAGACGGACAGAAGTACAGGCGGACAAACAGTCAGATGTGGAGACGGACAGGAGAACAGGCGGACAGTCAGTCAGATGTTTAGATGGACAGAAGTACAGGCGGACAGACAGTCAGATGTGGAGACGGACAGGAGAACAGGCGGACAGTCAGTCAGATGTTCAGACGGACAGAAGTACAGGCGGACAGACAGTCAGATGTGGAGACGGACAGGAGTACAGGCGGACAGACACTCAGAGGTTCAGACAAACAGGCAGATAGGTGGATAGACGGACAGACGAACAGAGGGACAGTGGAACTAGAGACAGACAGACGGACGCAAGTTCAGGCACACAGAGTGTCAGGTGCTTTCAGACGGACAGTAGTACAAGCGGACAGACAGTCAGATGTGGAGACGGACAGGAGTAAAGGCGGACAGGCAGTCAGATGTTTAGATGGACAGAAGTACAGGCGGACAGACAATCAGATGTGGAGACGGACAGGAGAACAGGCGGACAGTCAGTCAGATGTTCAGACGGACAGAAGTACAGGCGGACAAACAGTCAGATGTGGAGACGGACAGGAGAACAGGCGGACAGTCAGTCAGATGTTTAGATGGACAGAAGTACAGGCGGACAGACAGTCAGATGTGGAGACGGACAGGAGAACAGGCGGACAGTCAGTCAGATGTTCAGACGGACAGAAGTACAGGCGGACAGACAGTCAGATGTGGAGACGGACAGGAGAACAGGCGGACAGTCAGTCAGATGTTCAGACGGACAGAAGTACAGGCGGACAAACAGTCAGATGTGGAGACGGACAGGAGAACAGGCGGACAGTCAGTCAGATGTTTAGATGGACAGAAGTACAGGCGGACAGACAGTCAGATGTGGAGACGGACAGGAGAACAGGCGGACAGTCAGTCAGATGTTCAGACGGACAGAAGTACAGGCGGACAAACAGTCAGATGTGGAGACGAACAGGAGAACAGGCGGACAGTCAGTCAGATGTTCAGACAAACAGACAGATAGGTGGATAGACGGACAGACGAACAGAGGGACAGTGGAACTAGAGACAGACAGACGGATGCAAGTTCAGGCACACAGAGTGTCAGATGCTTCAGACGGACAGTAGTACAAGCGGACAGACAGTCAGATGTGGAGACGGACAGGAGTAAAGGCGGACAGGCAGTCAGATGTTTAGATGGACAGAAGTACAGGCGGACAGACAGTCAGATATGGAGACGGACAGGAGTGCAGGCGGACAGACACTCAGAGGTTCAGACAAACAGGCAGATAGGTGGATAGACGGACAGACGAACAGAGGGACAGTGGAACTAGAGACAGCCAGACGGACGCAAGTTCAGGCACACAGAGTGTCAGATGTACGGGCAGTAGTACAAGCGGGCAGACAGTCAGATGTGGAGACGGACAGGAGTAAAGGCGGACAGGCAGTCAGATGTTTAGATGGACAGAAGTACAGGCAGACAGACACTCAGATGTGGAGACGGACAGGAGAACAGGCGGACAGTCAGTCAGATGTTCAGACGGACAGAAGTACAGGCGGACAAACAGTCAGATGTGGAGACGGACAGGAGAACAGGCGGACAGTCAGTCAGATGTTTAGATGGACAGAAGTACAGGCGGACAGACAGTCAGATGTGGAGACGGACAGGAGAACAGGCGGACAGTCAGTCAGATGTTCAGACGGACAGAAGTACAGGCGGACAAACAGTCAGATGTGGAGACGGACAGGAGAACAGGCGGACAGTCAGTCAGATGTTTAGATGGACAGAAGTACAAGCGGACAGACAGTCAGATGTGGAGACGGACAGGAGAACAGGCGGACAGTCAGTCAGATGTTCAGACGGACAGAAGTACAGGCGGACAGACAGTCAGATGTGGAGACGGACAGGAGAACAGGCGGACAGTCAGTCAGATGTTCAGACGGACAGAAGTACAGGCGGACAAACAGTCAGATGTGGAGACGGACAGGAGAACAGGCGGACAGTCAGTCAGATGTTTAGATGGACAGAAGTACAGGCGGACAGACAGTCAGATGTGGAGACGGACAGGAGAACAGGCGGACAGTCAGTCAGATGTTCAGACGGACAGAAGTACAGGCGGACAGACAGTCAGATGTGGAGACGGACAGGAGTACAGGCGGACAGACACTCAGAGGTTCAGACAAACAGGCAGATAGGTGGATAGACGGACAGACGAACAGAGGGACAGTGGAACTAGAGACAGACAGACGGACGCAAGTTCAGGCACACAGAGTGTCAGGTGCTTTCAGACGGACAGTAGTACAAGCGGACAGACAGTCAGATGTGGAGACGGACAGGAGTAAAGGCGGACAGGCAGTCAGATGTTTAGATGGACAGAAGTACAGGCGGACAGACAATCAGATGTGGAGACGGACAGGAGAACAGGCGGACAGTCAGTCAGATGTTCAGACGGACAGAAGTACAGGCGGACAAACAGTCAGATGTGGAGACGGACAGGAGAACAGGCGGACAGTCAGTCAGATGTTTAGATGGACAGAAGTACAGGCGGACAGACAGTCAGATGTGGAGACGGACAGGAGAACAGGCGGACAGTCAGTCAGATGTTCAGACGGACAGAAGTACAGGCGGACAGACAGTCAGATGTGGAGACGGACAGGAGAACAGGCGGACAGTCAGTCAGATGTTCAGACGGACAGAAGTACAGGCGGACAAACAGTCAGATGTGGAGACGGACAGGAGAACAGGCGGACAGTCAGTCAGATGTTTAGATGGACAGAAGTACAGGCGGACAGACAGTCAGATGTGGAGACGGACAGGAGAACAGGCGGACAGTCAGTCAGATGTTCAGACGGACAGAAGTACAGGCGGACAAACAGTCAGATGTGGAGACGAACAGGAGAACAGGCGGACAGTCAGTCAGATGTTCAGACAAACAGACAGATAGGTGGATAGACGGACAGACGAACAGAGGGACAGTGGAACTAGAGACAGACAGACGGATGCAAGTTCAGGCACACAGAGTGTCAGATGCTTCAGACGGACAGTAGTACAAGCGGACAGACAGTCAGATGTGGAGACGGACAGGAGTAAAGGCGGACAGGCAGTCAGATGTTTAGATGGACAGAAGTACAGGCGGACAGACAGTCAGATATGGAGACGGACAGGAGTG
The DNA here is from genome assembly GCA_963583995.1 of Xylota segnis. Classification (NCBI taxonomy): domain Eukaryota; kingdom Metazoa; phylum Arthropoda; class Insecta; order Diptera; family Syrphidae; genus Xylota; species Xylota segnis. The sequence goes on along the minus strand of OY757236.1, from coordinate 100,933,812 downwards.
CAGGCGGACAGACACTCAGAGGTTCAGACAAACAGGCAGATAGGTGGATAGACGGACAGACGAACAGAGGGACAGTGGAACTAGAGACAGCCAGACGGACGCAAGTTCAGGCACACAGAGTGTCAGATGTACGGGCAGTAGTACAAGCGGGCAGACAGTCAGATGTGGAGACGGACAGGAGTAAAGGCGGACAGGCAGTCAGATGTTTAGATGGACAGAAGTACAGGCAGACAGACACTCAGATGTGGAGACGGACAGGAGAACAGGCGGACAGTCAGTCAGATGTTCAGACGGACAGAAGTACAGGCGGACAGACAGTCAGATGTGGAGACGGACAGGAGAACAGGCGGACAGTCAGTCAGATGTTCAGACAAAGAGGTAGATAGGTGGATAGACGGACAGACGAACAGAGGGACAGTGGAACTAGAGACAGACAAACGGACGCAGGTTCAGGCACACAGAGTGTCAGATGCTTCAGACGGACAGTAGTGCAAGCGGACAGACAGTCAGATGTGGAGACGGACAGGAGTAAAGGCGGACAGGCAGTCAGATGTTTAGATGGACAGAAGTACAGGCGGACAGACAGTCAGATGTGGAGACGGACAGGAGTACAGGCGGACAGACACTCAGAGGTTCAGACAAATAGGCAGATAGGTGGATAGACGGACAGACGAACAGAGGGACAGTGGAACTAGAGACAGACAGACGGACGCAAGTTCACAGAGTGTCAGATGCTTTCAGACGGACAGTAGTACAAGCGGACATACAGTCAGATGTGGAGACGGACAGGAGTAAAGGCGGACAGGCAGTCAGATGTTTAGATGGACAGAAGTACAGGCAGACATACACTCAGATGTGGAGACGGACAGGAGAACAGGCGGACAGTCAGTCAGATGTTCAGACGGACAGAAGTCCAGGCGGACAGACAGTCAGATGTGGAGACGGACAGGAGAACAGGCGGACAGGCAGTCAAATGTTTAGATGGACAGAAGTACAGGCAGACAGACACTCAAAGGTTCAGACAAACAGGCAGATAGTCGGACAGACTTACAGACGAACAGAGGGACAGTGGGACCTAGAGTCGGACAGACGGACGCAAGTTCAGGTACACAGAGTGTCAGATGCTTCAGACGGACAGTAGTACAGGCGGACAGACAGTCAGATGTGGAGACGGACAGGAGTACAGGCGGACAGTCAGTCAGATGATCAGATGGACAGAAGTACAGGCGGACAGACAGTCAGATGTGGAGACGGACAGAAGTACAGGCAGACAGACACTCAAAGGTTCAGACAAACAGGCAGATAGTCGGACAGACTTACAGACGAACAGAGGGACAGTGGGACCTAGAGTCGGACAGACGGACGCAAGTTCAGGCACACAGAGTGTCAGATGCTTCAGACGGACAGCAGTACAGGCGCACAGACAGTCAGATGTGGAGACGGACAGGAGAACAGGCGGACAGTCAGTCAGATGTTCAGACGGACAGAAATACAAGCAGACAGACAGTCAGATGTGGAGACGGACAGGAGTACAGGCGGACAGTCAGTCAGATGTTCAGACGGACAGAAGTACAGGCTGACAGGCAGTCAGATGTTTAGATGGACAGAAGTACAGGCAGACAGACACTCAAAGGTTCAGACAAACAGGCAGATAGTCGGACAGACTAACAGACGAACAGAGGGACAGTGGGACCCAGAGTCGGACAGACGGACGCAAGTTCAGGCACACAGAGTGTCAGATGCTTCAGACGGACAGTAGTACAAGCGGACAGACAGTCAGATGTGGAGACGGACAGGAGTAAAGGCGGACAGGCAGTCAGATGTTTAGATGGACAGAAGTACAGGCAGACAGACACTCAGATGTGGAGACGGACAGGAGAACAGGCGGACAGTCGGTCAGATGTTCAGACGGACAGAAGTACAGGCGGACAGACAGTCAGATGTGGAGACGGACAGGAGAACAAGCGGACATTCAGTCAGATGTTCAGACGGACAGAAGTACAGGCGGACAAACAGTCAGATGTGGAGACGGACAGGAGAACAGGCGGACAGTCAGTCAGATGTTCAGACAAAGAGGTAGATAGGTGGATAGACGGACAGACGAACAGAGGGACAGTGGAACTAGAGACAGACAGACGGACGCAGGTTCAGGCACACAGAGTGTCAAATGCTTCAGACGGACAGTAGTACAAGCGGACAGACAGTCAGATGTGGAGACGGACAGGAGTAAAGGCGGACAGGCAGTCAGATGTTTAGATGGACAGAAGTACAGGCGGACAGACAGTCAGATGTGGAGACGGACAGGAGTACAGGCGGACAGACACTCAGAGGTTCAGACAAATAGGCAGATAGGTGGATAGACGGACAGACGAACAGAGGGACAGTGGAACTAGAGACAGACAGACGGACGCAAGTTCAGGCACACAGAGTGTCAGATGCTTTCAGACGGACAGTAGTACAAGCGGACATACAGTCAGATGTGGAGACGGACAGGAGTAAAGGCGGACAGGCAGTCAGATGTTTAGATGGACAGAAGTACAGGCAGACAGACACTAAGATGTGGAGACGGACAGGAGAACAGGCGGACAGACAGTCAGATGTGGAGACGGACAGGAGAACAGGCGGACAGGCAGTCAGATGTTTAGATGGACAGAAGTACAGGCAGTCAGACACTCAAAGGTTCAGACAAACAGGCAGATAGTCGGACAGACTTACAGACGAACAGAGGGACAGTGGGACCTAGAAACAGACAAACGGACGCAAGTTCAGACACACAGAGAGTCAGATGCTTCAGACTGACAGAAGTACAGGCGCACAGACAGTCAGATGTGGAGACGGACAGGAGAACAGGCGGACAGTCAGTCAGATGTTCAGACGGACAGAAATACAGGCGGACAGACAGTCAGATGTGGAGACGGACAGGAGTACAGGCGGACAGACACTCAGAGGTTCAGACAAACAGGCAGATAGGTGGATAGACGGACAGACGAACAGAGGGACAGTGGAACTAGAGACAGACAGACGGACGCAAGTTCAGGCACACAGAGTGTCAGGTGCTTTCAGACGGACAGTAGTACAAGCGGACATACAGTCAGATGTGGAGACGGACAGGAGTAAAGGCGGACAGGCAGTCAGATGTTTAGATGGACAGAAGTACAGGCAGACAGACACTCAGATGTGGAGACGGACAGGAGAACAGGCGGACAGTCAGTCAGATGTTCAGACGGACAGAAGTCCAGGCGGACAGACAGTCAGATGTGGAGACGGACAGGAGAACAGGCGGACAGGCAGTCAAATGTTTAGATGGACAGAAGTACAGGCAGACAGACACTCAAAGGTTCAGACAAACAGGCAGATAGTCGGACAGACTTACAGACGAACAGAGGGACAGTGGGACCTAGAGTCGGACAGACGGACGCAAGTTCAGGTACACAGAGTGTCAGATGCTTCAGACGGACAGTAGTACAGGCGGACAGACAGTCAGATGTGGAGACGGACAGGAAAACAGGCGGACAGTCAGTCAGATGTTCAGATGGACAGAAATACAGGCGGACAGGCAGTCAGATGTGGAGACGGACAGGAGTACAGGCGGACAGTCAGTCAGATGTTCAGACGGACAGAAGTACAGGCTGACAGGCAGTCAGATGTTTAGATGGACAGAAGTACAGGCGGACGGACACTCAAAGGTTCAGACAAACAGGCAGATAGTCGGACAGACTTACAGACGAACAGAGGGACAGTGGGACCCAGAGTCGGACAGACGGACGCAAGTTCAGGCACACAGAGTGTCAGATGCTTCAGACGGACAGTAGTACAAGCGGACAGACAGTCAGATGTGGAGACGGACAGGAGAACAGGCGGACAGTCAGTCAGATGTTCAGATGGACAAGAAGTACAGGCGGACAGACAGTCAGATGTGGAGACGGACAGAAGTACAGGCAGACACACATTCAAAGGTTCAGACAAACAGGCAGATAGTCGGACAGACTTACAGACGAACAGAGGGACAGTGGGACCTAGAGTCGGACAGACGGACGCAAGTTCAGGCACACAGAGTGTCAAATGCTTCAGACAGACAGTAGTACAAGCGGACAGACAGTCAGATGTGGAGACGGACAGGAGTAAAGGCGGACAGGCAGTCAGATGTTTAGATGGACAGAAGTACAGGCAGACAGACACTCAGATGTGGAGACGGACAGGAGAACAGGCGGACAGTCAGTCAGATGTTCAGACGGACAGAAATACAGGCGGACAGACTGTCAGATGTGGAGACGGACAGGAGTACAGGCGGACAGTCAGTCAGATGTTCAGACGGACAGAAGTACAGGCTGACAGGCAGTCAGATGTTTAGATGGACAGAAGTACAGGCAGACAGACACTCAAAGGTTCAGACAAACAGGCAGATAGTCGGACAGACTTGCAGACGAACAGAGGGACAGTGGGACCTAGAGTCGGACAGACGGACGCAAGTTCAGGCACACAGAGTGTCAGATGCTTCAGACGGACAGTAGTACAAGCGGACAGACAGTCAGATGTGGAGACGGACAGGAGTACAGGCGGACAGGCAGTCAGATGTTTAGATGGACAGAAGTACAGGCAGACAGACACTCAGATGTGGAGACGGACAGGAGAACAGGCGGACAGTCGGTCAGATGTTCAGACGGACAGAAGTACAGTCGGACAGACAGTCAGATGTGGAGACGGACAGGAGAACAGGCGGACAGTCAGTCAGATGTTCAGACGGACAGAAGTACAGGCGGACAAACAGTCAGATGTGGAGACGGACAGGAGAACAGGCGGACAGTCAGTCAGATGTTCAGACAAAGAGGTAGATAGGTGGATAGACGGACAGACGAACAGAGGGACAGTGGAACTAGAGACAGACAGACGGACGCAGGTTCAGGCACACAGAGTGTCAAATGCTTCAGACGGACAGTAGTACAAGCGGACAGACAGTCAGATGTGGAGACGGACAGGAGTAAAGGCGGACAGGCAGTCAGATGTTTAGATGGACAGAAGTACAGGCAGACAGACACTCAGATGTGGAGACGGACAGGAGAACAGGCGGACAGTCAGTCAGATGTTCAGACGGACAGAAGTCCAGGCCGACAGACAGTCAGATGTGGAGACGGACAGGAGAACAGGCGGACAGGCAGTCAGATGTTTAGATGGACAGAAGTACAGGCAGTCAGACACTCAAAGGTTCAGACAAACAGGCAGATAGTCGGACAGACTTACAGACGAACAGGGGGACAGTGGGACCTAGAAACAGACAAACGGAAGCAAGTTCAGACACACAGAGAGTCAGATGCTTCTGACTGACAGAAGTACAGGCGGACAGACAGTTAGATGTGGAGACGGACAGAAGTACAGGCGGACAGACAGTCAGATGTGGAGACGGACAGGAGTACAGGCGGACAGTCAGTCATATGTTCAGAGGGACAGAAGTACAGGCGGACAGACAGTCAGATGTGGAGACGGACAGGAGTACAGGCGGACAGTCAGTCAGATGTTCAGACGGACAGAAGGACGAACAGAGGGACAGTGGAACTAGAGACAAACAGACGGACGCAAGTTCAGGCACACAGAGTGTCAGATGCTTCAGACGGACAGTAGTACAGGCGGACAGACAGTCAGATGTGGAGACGGACAGAAGTACAATCTGACAGGCAGTCAGATGTTTAGATGGACAGAAGTACAGGCATACAGAGACTCGGTGGTTCAGAAAAACAGGCAAATAGGCGGACAGGCGGAAAGACGAACAGACGGACAGTGGAACCTAGAAACAGACACACGGTCGCAAGTTCAGACACACAGAGAGTCAGATGCTTCAGACAGACAGAAGTACAGGCGGACAGACAGTTAGATGTGGACACGGACAGGCACAGGCGGACAGTCAGTCAGATGTGGAGACGGACAGGAGTACAGGTGGACAGACAGTCAGATGTGGAGACGGACAGGAGTACAGGCGGACAGGCACTCAGATGTTTAGATGGACAGAAGTACAGGCAGACAGACACTCAGAGGTTCAGACAAACAGGAAGATAGGCGGACAGACGAACAGACGGACAGTGGAACCTAGAGACAGACAGCCGGACGAAAGGTCAGACACACAGAGACTCAGATGCTTCAGACGGACAGGAGTACAAGCGCACCGGCAGTCAGATGTTTAGACGGACAGAAATACAGGCGGCCAGACAGTTAGATGTGAACACGGACAGGTACAGGCGGACAGTCAGTCAGATGTGGAGACGGACAGGAGTAAAGGCGGACAGGCAGTCAGATGTTTAGATGGACAGAAGTACTGGCAGACAGACACTCAGATGTGGAGACGGACAGGAGAACAGGCGGACTGTCAGTCAGATGTTCAGACGGACAGAAGTACAGGCGGACAGACAGTCAGATGTGGAGACGGACAGGAGTACAGGCGGACAGTCAGTCAGATGTTCAGACGGACAGAAGTACAGGCGGACAGACAGTCAGATGTGGAGACGGACAGGAGTAGACTCGGATAGTCAGTCAGATGTTCAGACGGACAGAAGTACAGGCAGACAGACACTCAGATGTTCAGACAAACAGGCAGATAGGCGGACAGACGGACAGTGGAACCTAGAGACAGACAGACGGACGCAAGTTCAGGCACACAGAGAGTCAGATGCTTCAGATGGACAGAAGTACAGGCAGACAGACACTCAGAGGTTCAGACAAACAGGCAGATAGGCGGACAGACGGACAGACGGTCGGACCAACAGACGGACAGAAGTACAGGCGGACAGACATTCAGATGCAGAGACGGACAGGAGTACAGGCGGACAAGCAGTCAGACGTTTAGATGGACAGAAGTACAGGCAGACAGACACTTAGAGGTTCAGACAAACAGGCAGATAGACGGACAGACGGACAGTTGAACCTAGAAGCAGACAAACGGACGCAAGTTCAGACACACAGAGAGTCAGATGCTTCAGACAGACAGAAGTATAGGCGGACAGACAGTTAGATGTGGACACAGACAGGTACAGGCGGACACTCAGTCAGATGTGGAGACGGACAGGAGTACAGGCGGACAGACAGTCAGATGTGGAGACGGACAGGAGTACAGGCGTACAGGCAGTCAGATATTTAGATGGACAGAAGTACAGGCAGACAGACACTCAGAGGTTCAGACAAACAGGCAGATAGGTGGACAGACGGAAAGACGAACAGACGGACAGTGGAACCTAGAGACGGACAGACGGACGCAAGTTCAGGCACACAGAGAGTCAGATGCCTCAGACGGACAGAAGTACAGGCGGAGAGACAGCCAGATGTGGAGACGGACAGGAGTACAGGCAGACAGACACCCGGAGGTTCAGACAAACAGGCAGATAGGCGGACAGACGGACAGTGGAACCTAGAGACAGACAGACGGACGCAAGTTCAGGCACACAGAGAGTCAGATGCTTCAGACGGACAGGAGTACAAGCGCACCGGCAGTCAGATGTTTAGACGGACAGAAATACAGGCGGCCAGACAGTTAGATGTGAACACGGACAGGTACAGGCGGACAGTCAGTCAGATGTGGAGACGGACAGGAGTACAGGCGGACAGACAGTCAGATGTGGAGACGGACTGGAGTACAGGCGGACAGGCAGTCAGATGTTTAGATGGACAGAAGTACAGGCAGACAGACACTCAGAGGTTCAGACAAACAGGCAGATAGGCGGACAGACGGAAAGACGAACAGACGGACAGTGGAACCTAGAGACGGACAGACGGACGCAAGTTCAGGCACACAGAGAGTCAGATGCCTCAGACGGACAGAAGTACAGGCGGAGAGACAGCCAGATGTGGAGACGGACAGGAGTACAGGCAGACAGACACCCGGAGGTTCAGTCAAACAGGCAGATAGGCGGACAGACGGACAGTGGAACCTAGAGACAGACAGACGGACGCAAGTTCAGGCACACAGAGAGTCAGATGCTTCAGACGGACAGGAGTACAAGCGCACCGGCAGTCAGATGTTTAGACGGACAGAAATACAGGCGGCCAGACAGTTAGATGTGAACACGGACAGGTACAGGCGGACAGTCAGTCAGATGTTGAGACGGACAGGAGTAAAGGCGGACAGGCAGTCAGATGTTTAGATGGACAGAAGTACTGGCAGACAGACACTCAGATGTGGAGACGGACAGAAGAACAGGCGGACTGTCAGTCAGATGTTCAGACGGACAGAAGTACAGGCGGACAGACAGTCAGATGTGGAGACGGACAGGAGTACAGGCGGACAGTCAGTCAGATGTTCAGACGGACAGAAGTACAGGCGGACAGACAGTCAGATGTGAAGACGGACAGGAGTAGATTCGGATAGTCAGTCAGATGTTCAGACGGACAGAAATACAGGCTGACAGGCAGTCAGATGTTTAGATGGACAGAAGTACAGGCAGACAGACACTCAGATGTTCAGACAAACAGGCAGACAGGCGGATAGACGGACAGTGGAACCTAGAGACGGACAGACGGACGCAAGTTCAGGCACACAGAGAGTCAGATGCTTCAGATGGACAGAAGTACAGGCAGACAGACACTCAGAGGTTCAGACAAACAGGCAGATAGGCGGACAGACGGACAGACGATCAGACCAACAGACGGACAGTTTAACCTAGAGACAGACAGACGGACAGAAGTACAGGCGGACAGACATTCAGATGCGGAGACGGACAGGAGTACAGGCGGACAGGCAGTCAGACGTTTAGATGGACAGAAGTACAGGCAGACAGACACTTAGAGGTTCAGACAAACAGGCAGATAGACGGACAGACGGACAGTTGAACCTAGAAATAGACAAACGGACGCAAGTTCAGACACACAGAGAGTCAGATGCTTCAGACAGACAGAAGTATAGGCGGACAGACAGTTAGATGTGGACACAGACAGGTACAGGCGGACAGTAAGTCAGATGTGGAGACGGACAGGAGTACAGGCGGACAGACAGTCAGATGTGGAGACGGACAGGAGTACAGGCGTACAGGCAGTCAGATATATAGATGGACAGAAGTACAGGCAGACAGACACTCAGAGGTTCAGACAAACAGGCAGATAGGAGGACAGACGGACAGACAGACAGACGAACAGGCGAACAGACGGACAGTGGAACCTAGAAACAGACAAACGGACGCAAGTTCAGACACACAGAGAGTCAGATGCTTCAGACAGACAGAAGTACAGGCGGGCAGACAGTCAGAGGTTCAGACAAACATGCAGATAGGCGGACAGACGGACAGACGGACAGACGAACAGGCGGACAGTGGAACCTAGAGACAGACAGACGGACGCAAGCTCAGGCACACAGAGAGTCAGATGCTTCAGACGGACAGAAGTACAGGAGGACAGTCAGTCAGATGTGGAAACGGACAGGCGAACAGGCGGACAGACAGTCAAATGTTCAGACGGACAGACAGTCAGATGTGGAGACGGACAGTAGAACAGGCGGACAGACAGTCAGATGTGGAGACGGACTGGAGTACAGGCGGACAGGCAGTCAGATGTTTAGATGGACAGAAGTACAGGCAGACAGACACTCAGAGGTTCAGACAAACAGGCAGATAGGCGGACAGACGGAAAGACGAACAGACGGACAGTGGAACCTAGAGACGGACAGACGGACGCAAGTTCAGGCACACAGAGAGTCAGATGCCTCAGACGGACAGAAGTACAGGCGGAGAGACAGCCAGATGTGGAGACGGACAGGAGTACAGGCAGACAGACACCCGGAGGTTCAGACAAACAGGCAGATAGGCGGACAGACGGACAGTGGAACCTAGAGACAGACAGACGGACGCAAGTTCAGGCACACAGAGAGTCAGATGCTTCAGACGGACAGTAGTACAGGCAGACAGACAGTGAGATGCGGAGACGGACAAGAGAACAGGCGGACAGTCAGTCAGATGTTCAGACGGACAGAAGTACAGGCGGACAGACAGTCAGATATGGAGACGGACAGACACTCAGAAGTTCAGACAAACAGGCAGATAGGCGGAGAGACGGACAGACAGACAGACGGACCGACGGACAGACGGACAGACGGACAGACGGACAGACGGACAGACGGACAGACGGACAGACGGACAGACGGACAGACGGACAGACGGACAGACGGACAGACGGACAGACGGACAGACGGACAGACGGACAGCGGAACCTAGAGACGGACAGACGGACGCAAGTTCAGGCACACAGAGAGTCAGATGCTTCAGACGGACAGTAGTACAGGCGGACAGACAGTCAGGTGTGGAGGCGGACAGGAGTACAAGCGCACCGGCAGTCAGATGTTTAGATGGACAGAAGTACAGGCAGACAGACACTCAGAGGTTCAGACAAATAGGCAGATAGGCGGAAAGTCGGACAGTCGGACAGACGGACAGACGGACAGACGGACAGACGGACAGACGGACAGACGAACAGACGGACAGACGGACAGACGGACAGACGGACAGACGGACAGACGGACAGACGGACAGACGGACAGACGGACAGACGGACAGACGGACAGACAGTCAGATGCGGAGACGGACAGGAGTACAGGCGGACAGACAGTCAGATTTGGAGACGTACAGGAGAACAGGCGGACAGTCAGTCAGATGTTCAGATGGACAGAAGTACAGGCGGACAGACAGTCAGATGTGGAGACGGACAGGAGTAGATTCGGACAGTCAGTCAGATGTTCAGACGGACAGAAGTACAGGCTGACAGGCAGTCAGATGTTTAGATGGACAGAAGTACAGGCAGACAGACACTCAGATGTTTAGACAAACAGGCAGATAGGCGAACAGACGGACAGTGGAACCTAGAGACGGACAGACGGACGCAAGTTCAGGCACACAGAGAGTCAGATGCCTCAGACGGACAGAAGTACAGGCGGAGAGACAGCCAGATGTGGAGACGGACAGGAGTACAGGCAGACAGACACCCGGAGGTTCAGACAAACAGGCAGATAGGCGGACAGACGGACAGTGGAACCTAGAGACAGACAGACGGACGCAAGTTCAGGCACACAGAGAGTCACATGCTTCAGACGGACAGTAGTACAGGCGGACAGACAGTCAGATGCGGAGACGGACAAGAGAACAGGCGGCCAGTCAGTCAGATGTTCAGACGGACAGAAGTACAGGCGGACAGACAGTCAGATATGGAGACGGACAGACGGACAGACGGACAGACGGACAGACGGACAGACGGACAGACGGACAGACGGACAGACGGACAGACGGACAGACGGACAGACGGACAGACGGACAGACGGACAGACGGACAGACGGACAGACGGACAGACGGACAGACGGACAGACGAACAGACGGACAGACGGACAGACGGACAGACGGACAGACGGACAGACGGACAGTGGAACCTAGAGACGGACAGACGGACGCAAGTTCAGGCACACAGAGAGTCAGATGCTTCAGACGGACAGTAGTACAGGCGGACAGACAGTCAGGTGTGGAGGCGGACAGGAGTACAAGCGCACCGGCAGTCAGATGTTTAGATGGACAGAAGTACAGGCAGACAGACACTCAGAGGTTCAGACAAATAAGCAGATAGGCGGACAGACGGACAGACGGACAGACGGACAGACGGACAGACGGACAGACGGACAGACGGACAGACGGACAGACGGACAGACGGACAGACGGACAGACGGACAGACGGACAGACGGACAGACGGACAGACGGACAGACGGAAAGACGGACAGACGGACAGACGGACAGACGGACAGACGGACAGACGGACAGACGGACAGACGGACAGACGGACAGACGGACAGACGGACAGACGGACAGACGGACAGACGGACAGACGGACAGACGGACAGACGGACAGACGGACAGACGGACAGACGGACAGACGGACAGACGGACAGACGGACAGACGGACAGACGGACAGACGGACAGACGGACAGACGGACAGACGGACAGACGGACAGACGGACAGACGGATAGACGGACAGAGAGTCAGATGCGGAGACGGAGACGGACAGGAGTACAGGCGGACAGACAGTCAGATGTGGAGACGTACAGGAGAACAGGCGGACAGTCAGTCAGATGTTCAGATGGACAGAAGTTCAGGCAGACAGACACTCAGAGGTTCAGACAAATAAGCAGATAGGCGGAAAGTCGGACAGTCGGACAGTCGGACAGACGGACAGACGGACAGACGGACAGACGGACAGACGGACAGACGGACAGACGGACAGACGGACAGACGAACAGACGGACAGACGGACAGACGGACAGACGGACAGTGGAACCTAGAGACGGACAGACGGACAGACGGACAGACGAACAGGCGGACAGTGGAACCTAGAGACAGACAGACGGACGCAAGCTCAGGCACACAGAGAGTCAGATGCTTCAGACGGACAGAAGTACAGGAGGACAGTCAGTCAGATGTGGAAACGGACAGGCGAACAGGCGGACAGACAGTCAAATGTTCAGACGGACAGACAGTCAGATGTGGAGACGGACAGTAGAACAGGCGGACAGACAGTCAGATGTGGAGACGGACTGGAGTACAGGCGGACAGGCAGTCTGATGTTTAGATGGACAGAAGTACAGGCAGACAGACACTCAGAGGTTCAGACAAACAGGCAGATAGGCGGACAGACGGAAAGACGAACAGACGGACAGTGGAACCTAGAGACGGACAGACGGACGCAAGTTCAGGCACACAGAGAGTCAGATGCCTCAGACGGACAGAAGTACAGGCGGAGAGACAGCCAGATGTGGAGACGGACAGGAGTACAGGCAGACAGACACCCGGAGGTTCAGACAAACAGGCAGATAGGCGGACAGACGGACAGTGGAACCTAGAGACAGACAGACGGACGCAAGTTCAGGCACACAGAGAGTCAGATGCTTCAGACGGACAGTAGTACAGGCAGACAGACAGTGAGATGCGGAGACGGACAAGAGAACAGGCGGACAGTCAGTCAGATGTTCAGACGGACAGAAGTACAGGCGGACAGACAGTCAGATATGGAGACGGACAGACACTCAGAAGTTCAGACAAACAGGCAGATAGGCGGAGAGACGGACAGACAGACAGACGGACCGACGGACAGACGGACAGACGGACAGACGGACAGACGGACAGACGGACAGACGGACAGACGGACAGACGGACAGACGGACAGACGGACAGACGGACAGACGGACAGACGGACAGACGGACAGACGGACAGACGGACAGACGGACAGCGGAACCTAGAGACGGACAGACGGACGCAAGTTCAGGCACACAGAGAGTCAGATGCTTCAGACGGACAGTAGTACAGGCGGACAGACAGTCAGGTGTGGAGGCGGACAGGAGTACAAGCGCACCGGCAGTCAGATGTTTAGATGGACAGAAGTACAGGCAGACAGACACTCAGAGGTTCAGACAAATAGGCAGATAGGCGGAAAGTCGGACAGTCGGACAGACGGACAGACGGACAGACGGACAGACGGACAGACGGACAGACGAACAGACGGACAGACGGACAGACGGACAGACGGACAGACGGACAGACGGACAGACGGACAGACGGACAGACAGTCAGATGCGGAGACGGACAGGAGTACAGGCGGACAGACAGTCAGATTTGGAGACGTACAGGAGAACAGGCGGACAGTCAGTCAGATGTTCAGATGGACAGAAGTACAGGCGGACAGACAGTCAGATGTGGAGACGGACAGGAGTAGATTCGGACAGTCAGTCAGATGTTCAGACGGACAGAAGTACAGGCTGACAGGCAGTCAGATGTTTAGATGGACAGAAGTACAGGCAGACAGACACTCAGATGTTTAGACAAACAGGCAGATAGGCGAACAGACGGACAGTGGAACCTAGAGACGGACAGACGGACGCAAGTTCAGGCACACAGAGAGTCAGATGCCTCAGACGGACAGAAGTACAGGCGGAGAGACAGCCAGATGTGGAGACGGACAGGAGTACAGGCAGACAGACACCCGGAGGTTCAGACAAACAGGCAGATAGGCGGACAGACGGACAGTGGAACCTAGAGACAGACAGACGGACGCAAGTTCAGGCACACAGAGAGTCACATGCTTCAGACGGACAGAAGTACAGGCGGACAGACAGTCAGATATGGAGACGGACAGACGGACAGACGGACAGACGGACAGACGGACAGACGGACAGACGGACAGACGGACAGACGGACAGACGGACAGACGAACAGACGGACAGACGGACAGACGGACAGACGGACAGACGGACAGACGGACAGTGGAACCTAGAGACGGACAGACGGACGCAAGTTCAGGCACACAGAGAGTCAGATGCTTCAGACGGACAGTAGTACAGGCGGACAGACAGTCAGGTGTGGAGGCGGACAGGAGTACAAGCGCACCGGCAGTCAGATGTTTAGATGGACAGAAGTACAGGCAGACAGACACTCAGAGGTTCAGACAAATAAGCAGATAGGCGGACAGACGGACAGACGGACAGACGGACAGACGGACAGACGGACAGACGGACAGACGGACAGACGGACAGACGGACAGACGGACAGACGGACAGACGGACAGACGGAAAGACGGACAGACGGACAGACGGACAGACGGACAGACGGACAGACGGACAGACGGACAGACGGACAGACGGACAGACGGACAGACGGACAGACGGACAGACGGACAGACGGACAGACGGACAGACGGACAGACGGACAGACGGACAGACGGACAGACGGACAGACGGACAGACGGACAGACGGACAGACGGACAGACGGACAGACGGACAGACGGACAGACGGACAGACGGATAGACGGACAGAGAGTCAGATGCGGAGACGGAGACGGACAGGAGTACAGGCGGACAGACAGTCAGATGTGGAGACGTACAGGAGAACAGGCGGACAGTCAGTCAGATGTTCAGATGGACAGAAGTTCAGGCAGACAGACACTCAGAGGTTCAGACAAATAAGCAGATAGGCGGAAAGTCGGACAGTCGGACAGACGGACAGACGGACAGACGGACAGACGGACAGACGGACAGACGGACAGACGGACAGACGGACAGACGGACAGACGGACAGACGGACAGACGGACAGACGGACAGACGAACAGACGGACAGACGGACAGACGGACAGACGGACAGTGGAACCTAGAGACGGACAGACGGACGCAAGTTCAGGCACACAGAGAGTCAGATGCTTCAGACGGACAGTAGTACAGGCGGACAGACAGTCAGGTGTGGAGGCGGACAGGAGTACAAGCGCACCGGCAGTCAGATGTTTAGATGGACAGAAGTACAGGCAGACAGACACTCAGAGGTTCAGACAAATAAGCAGATAGGCGGACAGACGGACAGACGGACAGACGGACAGACGGACAGACGGGCAGACGGACAGACGGACAGAGAGTCAGATGCGGAGACGGAGACGGACAGGAGTACAGGCGGACAGACAGTCAGATGTGGAGACGTACAGGAGAACAGGCGGACAGTCAGTCAGATGTTCAGATGGACAGAAGTACAGGCGGACAGACAGTCAGATGTGGAGACGGACTGGAGTAGATTCGGACAGTCAGTCAGATGTTCAGACGGACAGAAGTACAGGCTGACAGGCAGTCAGATGTTTAGATGGACAGAAGTACAGGCAGACAGACACTCAGATGTTCAGACAAACAGGCAGATAGGCGGACAGACGGACAGTGGAACCTAGAGACAGACAGACGCACGCAAGTTCAGGCACACAGAGAGTCAGATGCTTCAGATGGACAGAAGTACAGGCAGACAGACACTCAGAGGTTCAGACAAACAGGCAGATAGGCGGAAAGACGGACAGACGGTCAGACCAACAGACGGACAGTGGAACCTAGAGACAGACAGACGGACAGAAGTACAGGCGGACAGACATTCAGATGCGGAGACGGACAGGAGTACAGGCGGACAGGCAGTCAGATGCTAAGATGGACAGAAGTACATTCAGACAGACACACGGAGGTTCAGACAAACAGGCAGATAGGCGGACAGACGGAGAGACGAACAGACGGAGAGTGGGATTAGAGACAGACAGACGGACGCAAGTTCAGGCACACAGAGAGTCAGATGCCTCAGACGGACAGAAGTACAGGCGAAGAGACAGCCAGATGTGGAGACGGACAGGAGTACAGGCAGACAGACACCCGGAGGTTCAGACAAACAGGCAGATAGGCGGACAGACGGACAGTGGAACCTAGAGACAGACAGACGGACGCAAGTTCAGGCACACAGAGAGTCAGATGCTTCAAACGGACAGGCGTACAAGCGCACCGGCAGTCAGATGTTTAGATGGACAGAAGTACAGGCAGACAGACACTCAGAGGTTCAGACAAACAGGCAGATAGGCGGACAGACGGAAAGACGAACAGACGGACAGTGGAACCTAGAGACGGACAGACGGACGCAAGTTCAGGCACACAGAGAGTCAGATGCCTCAGACGGACAGAAGTACAGGCGGAGAGACAGCCAGATGTGGAGACGGACAGGAGTACAGGCAGACAGACACCCGGAGGTTCAGACAAACAGGCAGATAGGCGGACAGACGGACAGTGGAACCTAGAGACAGACAGACGGACGCAAGTTCAGGCACACAGAGAGTCAGATGCTTCAGACGGACAGGAGTACAAGCGCACCGGCAGTCAGATGTTTAGACGGACAGAAATACAGGCGGCCAGACAGTTAGATGTGAACACGGACAGGTACAGGTACAGATGTTTAGATGGACAGAAGTACAGGCAGACAGACACTCAGAGGTTCAGACAAATAGGCAGATAGGCGGAAAGTCGGACAGTCGGACAGACGGACAGACGGACAGACGGACAGACGGACAGACGGACAGACGAACAGACGGACAGACGGACAGACGGACAGACGGACAGACGGACAGACGGACAGACGGACAGACGGACAGACGGACAGACAGTCAGATGCGGAGACGGACAGGAGTACAGGCGGACAGACAGTCAGATTTGGAGACGTACAGGAGAACAGGCGGACAGTCAGTCAGATGTTCAGATGGACAGAAGTACAGGCGGACAGACAGTCAGATGTGGAGACGGACAGGAGTAGATTCGGACAGTCAGTCAGATGTTCAGACGGACAGAAGTACAGGCTGACAGGCAGTCAGATGTTTAGATGGACAGAAGTACAGGCAGACAGACACTCAGATGTTTAGACAAACAGGCAGATAGGCGAACAGACGGACAGTGGAACCTAGAGACGGACAGACGGACGCAAGTTCAGGCACACAGAGAGTCAGATGCCTCAGACGGACAGAAGTACAGGCGGAGAGACAGCCAGATGTGGAGACGGACAGGAGTACAGGCAGACAGACACCCGGAGGTTCAGACAAACAGGCAGATAGGCGGACAGACGGACAGTGGAACCTAGAGACAGACAGACGGACGCAAGTTCAGGCACACAGAGAGTCACATGCTTCAGACGGACAGTAGTACAGGCGGACAGACAGTCAGATGCGGAGACGGACAAGAGAACAGGCGGCCAGTCAGTCAGATGTTCAGACGGACAGAAGTACAGGCGGACAGACAGTCAGATATGGAGACGGACAGACGGACAGACGGACAGACGGACAGACGGACAGACAAACAGACGGACAGACGGACAGACGGACAGACGGACAGACGAACAGACGGACAGACGGACAGACGGACAGACGGACAGACGGACAGACGGACAGTGGAACCTAGAGACGGACAGACGGACGCAAGTTCAGGCACACAGAGAGTCAGATGCTTCAGACGGACAGTAGTACAGGCGGACAGACAGTCAGGTGTGGAGGCGGACAGGAGTACAAGCGCACCGGCAGTCAGATGTTTAGATGGACAGAAGTACAGGCAGACAGACACTCAGAGGTTCAGACAAATAAGCAGATAGGCGGACAGACGGACAGACGGACAGACGGACAGACGGACAGACGGACAGACGGACAGACGGACAGACGGACAGACGGACAGACGGACAGACGGACAGACGGACAGACGGACAGACGGACAGACGGACAGACGGACAGACGGACAGACGGACAGACGGACAGACGGACAGACGGACAGACGGAAAGACGGACAGACGGACAGACGGACAGACGGACAGACGGACAGACGGACAGACGGACAGACGGACAGACGGACAGACGGACAGACGGACAGACGGACAGACGGACAGACGGACAGACGGACAGACGGACAGACGGACAGACGGACAGACGGACAGACGGACAGACGGACAGACGGATAGACGGACAGAGAGTCAGATGCGGAGACGGAGACGGACAGGAGTACAGGCGGACAGACAGTCAGATGTGGAGACGTACAGGAGAACAGGCGGACAGTCAGTCAGATGTTCAGATGGACAGAAGTTCAGGCAGACAGACACTCAGAGGTTCAGACAAATAAGCAGATAGGCGGAAAGTCGGACAGTCGGACAGACGGACAGACGGACAGACGGACAGACGGACAGACGGACAGACGGACAGACGGACAGACGGACAGACGGACAGACGGACAGACGGACAGACGGACAGACGAACAGACGGACAGACGGACAGACGGACAGACGGACAGTGGAACCTAGAGACGGACAGACGGACGCAAGTTCAGGCACACAGAGAGTCAGATGCTTCAGACGGACAGTAGTACAGGCGGACAGACAGTCAGGTGTGGAGGCGGACAGGAGTACAAGCGCACCGGCAGTCAGATGTTTAGATGGACAGAAGTACAGGCAGACAGACACTCAGAGGTTCAGACAAATAAGCAGATAGGCGGACAGACGGACAGACGGACAGACGGACAGACGGACAGACGGGCAGACGGACAGACGGACAGAGAGTCAGATGCGGAGACGGAGACGGACAGGAGTACAGGCGGACAGACAGTCAGATGTGGAGACGTACAGGAGAACAGGCGGACAGTCAGTCAGATGTTCAGATGGACAGAAGTACAGGCGGACAGACAGTCAGATGTGGAGACGGACTGGAGTAGATTCGGACAGTCAGTCAGATGTTCAGACGGACAGAAGTACAGGCTGACAGGCAGTCAGATGT
Source organism: Xylota segnis (assembly GCA_963583995.1). NCBI lineage: Eukaryota > Metazoa > Arthropoda > Insecta > Diptera > Syrphidae > Xylota > Xylota segnis. Next base: position 100,914,731 of record OY757236.1, on the reverse strand, counting down.
TTAGATGGACAGAAGTACAGGCAGACAGACACTCAGATGTTCAGACAAACAGGCAGATAGGCGGACAGACGGACAGTGGAACCTAGAGACAGACAGACGCACGCAAGTTCAGGCACACAGAGAGTCAGATGCTTCAGATGGACAGAAGTACAGGCAGACAGACACTCAGAGGTTCAGACAAACAGGCAGATAGGCGGAAAGACGGACAGACGGTCAGACCAACAGACGGACAGTGGAACCTAGAGACAGACAGACGGACAGAAGTACAGGCGGACAGACATTCAGATGCGGAGACGGACAGGAGTACAGGCGGACAGGCAGTCAGATGCTAAGATGGACAGAAGTACATTCAGACAGACACACGGAGGTTCAGACAAACAGGCAGATAGGCGGACAGACGGAGAGACGAACAGACGGAGAGTGGGATCTAGAGACAGACAGACGGACGCAAGTTCAGGCACACAGAGAGTCAGATGCCTCAGACGGACAGAAGTACAGGCGAAGAGACAGCCAGATGTGGAGACGGACAGGAGTACAGGCAGACAGACACCCGGAGGTTCAGACAAACAGGCAGATAGGCGGACAGACGGACAGTGGAACCTAGAGACAGACAGACGGACGCAAGTTCAGGCACACAGAGAGTCAGATGCTTCAAACGGACAGGCGTACAAGCGCACCGGCAGTCAGATGTTTAGATGGACAGAAGTACAGGCAGACAGACACTCAGAGGTTCAGACAAACAGGCAGATAGGCGGACAGACGGAAAGACGAACAGACGGACAGTGGAACCTAGAGACGGACAGACGGACGCAAGTTCAGGCACACAGAGAGTCAGATGCCTCAGACGGACAGAAGTACAGGCGGAGAGACAGCCAGATGTGGAGACGGACAGGAGTACAGGCAGACAGACACCCGGAGGTTCAGACAAACAGGCAGATAGGCGGACAGACGGACAGTGGAACCTAGAGACAGACAGACGGACGCAAGTTCAGGCACACAGAGAGTCAGATGCTTCAGACGGACAGGAGTACAAGCGCACCGGCAGTCAGATGTTTAGACGGACAGAAATACAGGCGGCCAGACAGTTAGATGTGAACACGGACAGGTACAGGTACAGATGTTTAGATGGACAGAAGTACAGGCAGACAGACACTCAGAGGTTCAGACAAATAGGCAGATAGGCGGAAAGTCGGACAGTCGGACAGACGGACAGACGGACAGACGGACAGACGGACAGACGGACAGACGAACAGACGGACAGACGGACAGACGGACAGACGGACAGACGGACAGACGGACAGACGGACAGACGGACAGACAGTCAGATGCGGAGACGGACAGGAGTACAGGCGGACAGACAGTCAGATTTGGAGACGTACAGGAGAACAGGCGGACAGTCAGTCAGATGTTCAGATGGACAGAAGTACAGGCGGACAGACAGTCAGATGTGGAGACGGACAGGAGTAGATTCGGACAGTCAGTCAGATGTTCAGACGGACAGAAGTACAGGCTGACAGGCAGTCAGATGTTTAGATGGACAGAAGTACAGGCAGACAGACACTCAGATGTTTAGACAAACAGGCAGATAGGCGAACAGACGGACAGTGGAACCTAGAGACGGACAGACGGACGCAAGTTCAGGCACACAGAGAGTCAGATGCCTCAGACGGACAGAAGTACAGGCGGAGAGACAGCCAGATGTGGAGACGGACAGGAGTACAGGCAGACAGACACCCGGAGGTTCAGACAAACAGGCAGATAGGCGGACAGACGGACAGTGGAACCTAGAGACAGACAGACGGACGCAAGTTCAGGCACACAGAGAGTCACATGCTTCAGACGGACAGTAGTACAGGCGGACAGACAGCCAGATGCGGAGACGGACAAGAGAACAGGCGGCCAGTCAGTCAGATGTTCAGACGGACAGAAGTACAGGCGGACAGACAGTCAGATATGGAGACGGACAGACGGACAGACGGACAGACGGACAGACGGACAGACGGACAGACGGACAGACGGACAGACGGACAGACGGACAGACGGACAGACGAACAGACGGACAGACGGACAGACGGACAGACGGACAGACGGACAGTGGAACCTAGAGACGGACAGACGGACGCAAGTTCAGGCACACAGAGAGTCAGATGCTTCAGACGGACAGTAGTACAGGCGGACAGACAGTCAGGTGTGGAGGCGGACAGGAGTACAAGCGCACCGGCAGTCAGATGTTTAGATGGACAGAAGTACAGGCAGACAGACACTCAGAGGTTCAGACAAATAAGCAGATAGGCGGACAGACGGACAGACGGACAGACGGACAGACGGACAGACGGACAGACGGACAGACGGACAGACGGACAGACGGACAGACGGACAGACGGACAGACGGACAGACGGACAGACGGACAGACGGACAGACGGACAGACGGACAGACGGACAGACGGACAGACGGACAGACGGACAGACGGACAGACGGACAGACGGACAGACGGACAGACGGACAGACGGACAGACGGACAGACGGACAGACGGACAGACGGACAGACGGACAGACGGACAGACGGACAGACGGATAGACGGACAGAGAGTCAGATGCGGAGACGGAGACGGACAGGAGTACAGGCGGACAGACAGTCAGATGTGGAGACGTACAGGAGAACAGGCGGACAGTCAGTCAGATGTTCAGATGGACAGAAGTTCAGGCAGACAGACACTCAGAGGTTCAGACAAATAAGCAGATAGGCGGAAAGTCGGACAGTCGGACAGACGGACAGACGGACAGACGGACAGACGGACAGACGGACAGACGGACAGACGGACAGACGGACAGACGGACAGACGGACAGACGGACAGACGGACAGACGAACAGACGGACAGACGGACAGACGGACAGTGGAACCTAGAGACGGACAGACGGACGCAAGTTCAGGCACACAGAGAGTCAGATGCTTCAGACGGACAGTAGTACAGGCGGACAGACAGTCAGGTGTGGAGGCGGACAGGAGTACAAGCGCACCGGCAGTCAGATGTTTAGATGGACAGAAGTACAGGCAGACAGACACTCAGAGGTTCAGACAAATAAGCAGATAGGCGGACAGACGGACAGACGGACAGACGGACAGACGGACAGACGGACAGACGGGCAGACGGACAGACGGACAGAGAGTCAGATGCGGAGACGGAGACGGACAGGAGTACAGGCGGACAGACAGTCAGATGTGGAGACGTACAGGAGAACAGGCGGACAGTCAGTCAGATGTTCAGATGGACAGAAGTACAGGCGGACAGACAGTCAGATGTGGAGACGGACTGGAGTAGATTCGGACAGTCAGTCAGATGTTCAGACGGACAGAAGTACAGGCTGACAGGCAGTCAGATGTTTAGATGGACAGAAGTACAGGCAGACAGACACTCAGATGTTCAGACAAACAGGCAGATAGGCGGACAGACGGACAGTGGAACCTAGAGACAGACAGACGCACGCAAGTTCAGGCACACAGAGAGTCAGATGCTTCAGATGGACAGAAGTACAGGCAGACAGACACTCAGAGGTTCAGACAAACAGGCAGATAGGCGGAAAGACGGACAGACGGTCAGACCAACAGACGGACAGTGGAACCTAGAGACAGACAGACGGACAGAAGTACAGGCGGACAGACATTCAGATGCGGAGACGGACAGGAGTACAGGCGGACAGGCAGTCAGATGCTAAGATGGACAGAAGTACATTCAGACAGACACACGGAGGTTCAGACAAACAGGCAGATAGGCGGACAGACGGAGAGACGAACAGACGGAGAGTGGGATCTAGAGACAGACAGACGGACGCAAGTTCAGGCACACAGAGAGTCAGATGCCTCAGACGGACAGAAGTACAGGCGAAGAGACAGCCAGATGTGGAGACGGACAGGAGTACAGGCAGACAGACACCCGGAGGTTCAGACAAACAGGCAGATAGGCGGACAGACGGACAGTGGAACCTAGAGACAGACAGACGGACGCAAGTTCAGGCACACAGAGAGTCAGATGCTTCAAACGGACAGGCGTACAAGCGCACCGGCAGTCAGATGTTTAGATGGACAGAAGTACAGGCAGACAGACACTCAGAGGTTCAGACAAACTGGCAGATAGGCGGACAGACGGAAAGACGAACAGACGGACAGTGGAACCTAGAGACGGACAGACGGACGCAAGTTCAGGCACACAGAGAGTCAGATGCCTCAGACGGACAGAAGTACAGGCGGAGAGACAGCCAGATGTGGAGACGGACAGGAGTACAGGCAGACAGACACCCGGAGGTTCAGACAAACAGGCAGATAGGCGGACAGACGGACAGTGGAACCTAGAGACAGACAGACGGACGCAAGTTCAGGCACACAGAGAGTCAGATGCTTCAGACGGACAGGAGTACAAGCGCACCGGCAGTCAGATGTTTAGACGGACAGAAATACAGGCGGCCAGACAGTTAGATGTGAACACGGACAGGTACAGGCGGACAGTCAGTCAGATGTTGAGACGGACAGGAGTAAAGTCGGACAGGCAGTCAGATGTTTAGATGGACAGAAGTACTGGCAGACAGGCAGTCAGATGTTTAGATGGACAGAAGTACAGGCGGACAGACAGTCAGATGTGGAGACGGACTGGAGTAGATTCGGACAGTCAGTCAGATGTTCAGACGGACAGAAGTACAGGCTGACAGGCAGTCAGATGTTTAGATGGACAGAAGTACAGGCAGACAGACACTCAGATGTTCAGACAAACAGGCAGATAGGCGGACAGACGGACAGTGGAACCTAGAGACAGACAGACGCACGCAAGTTCAGGCACACAGAGAGTCAGATGCTTCAGATGGACAGAAGTACAGGCAGACAGACACTCAGAGGTTCAGACAAACAGGCAGATAGGCGGAAAGACGGACAGACGGTCAGACCAACAGACGGACAGTGGAACCTAGAGACAGACAGACGGACAGAAGTACAGGCGGACAGACATTCAGATGCGGAGACGGACAGGAGTACAGGCGGACAGGCAGTCAGATGCTAAGATGGACAGAAGTACATTCAGACAGACACACGGAGGTTCAGACAAACAGGCAGATAGGCGGACAGACGGAGAGACGAACAGACGGAGAGTGGGATCTAGAGACAGACAGACGGACGCAAGTTCAGGCACACAGAGAGTCAGATGCCTCAGACGGACAGAAGTACAGGCGAAGAGACAGCCAGATGTGGAGACGGACAGGAGTACAGGCAGACAGACACCCGGAGGTTCAGACAAACAGGCAGATAGGCGGACAGACGGACAGTGGAACCTAGAGACAGACAGACGGACGCAAGTTCAGGCACACAGAGAGTCAGATGCTTCAAACGGACAGGCGTACAAGCGCACCGGCAGTCAGATGTTTAGATGGACAGAAGTACAGGCAGACAGACACTCAGAGGTTCAGACAAACAGGCAGATAGGCGGACAGACGGAAAGACGAACAGACGGACAGTGGAACCTAGAGACGGACAGACGGACGCAAGTTCAGGCACACAGAGAGTCAGATGCCTCAGACGGACAGAAGTACAGGCGGAGAGACAGCCAGATGTGGAGACGGACAGGAGTACAGGCAGACAGACACCCGGAGGTTCAGACAAACAGGCAGATAGGCGGACAGACGGACAGTGGAACCTAGAGACAGACAGACGGACGCAAGTTCAGGCACACAGAGAGTCAGATGCTTCAGACGGACAGGAGTACAAGCGCACCGGCAGTCAGATGTTTAGACGGACAGAAATACAGGCGGCCAGACAGTTAGATGTGAACACGGACAGGTACAGGCGGACAGTCAGTCAGATGTTGAGACGGACAGGAGTAAAGTCGGACAGGCAGTCAGATGTTTAGATGGACAGAAGTACTGGCAGACAGGCAGTCAGATGTTTAGATGGACAGAAGTACAGGCGGACAGACAGTCAGATGTGGAGACGGACTGGAGTAGATTCGGACAGTCAGTCAGATGTTCAGACGGACAGAAGTACAGGCTGACAGGCAGTCAGATGTTTAGATGGACAGAAGTACAGGCAGACAGACACTCAGATGTTCAGACAAACAGGCAGATAGGCGGACAGACGGACAGTGGAACCTAGAGACAGACAGACGCACGCAAGTTCAGGCACACAGAGAGTCAGATGCTTCAGATGGACAGAAGTACAGGCAGACAGACACTCAGAGGTTCAGACAAACAGGCAGATAGGCGGAAAGACGGACAGACGGTCAGACCAACAGACGGACAGTGGAACCTAGAGACAGACAGACGGACAGAAGTACAGGCGGACAGACATTCAGATGCGGAGACGGACAGGAGTACAGGCGGACAGGCAGTCAGATGCTAAGATGGACAGAAGTACATTCAGACAGACACACGGAGGTTCAGACAAACAGGCAGATAGGCGGACAGACGGAGAGACGAACAGACGGAGAGTGGGATCTAGAGACAGACAGACGGACGCAAGTTCAGGCACACAGAGAGTCAGATGCCTCAGACGGACAGAAGTACAGGCGAAGAGACAGCCAGATGTGGAGACGGACAGGAGTACAGGCAGACAGACACCCGGAGGTTCAGACAAACAGGCAGATAGGCGGACAGACGGACAGTGGAACCTAGAGACAGACAGACGGACGCAAGTTCAGGCACACAGAGAGTCAGATGCTTCAAACGGACAGGCGTACAAGCGCACCGGCAGTCAGATGTTTAGATGGACAGAAGTACAGGCAGACAGACACTCAGAGGTTCAGACAAACAGGCAGATAGGCGGACAGACGGAAAGACGAACAGACGGACAGTGGAACCTAGAGACGGACAGACGGACGCAAGTTCAGGCACACAGAGAGTCAGATGCCTCAGACGGACAGAAGTACAGGCGGAGAGACAGCCAGATGTGGAGACGGACAGGAGTACAGGCAGACAGACACCCGGAGGTTCAGACAAACAGGCAGATAGGCGGACAGACGGACAGTGGAACCTAGAGACAGACAGACGGACGCAAGTTCAGGCACACAGAGAGTCAGATGCTTCAGACGGACAGGAGTACAAGCGCACCGGCAGTCAGATGTTTAGACGGACAGAAATACAGGCGGCCAGACAGTTAGATGTGAACACGGACAGGTACAGGCGGACAGTCAGTCAGATGTTGAGACGGACAGGAGTAAAGTCGGACAGGCAGTCAGATGTTTAGATGGACAGAAGTACTGGCAGACAGGCAGTCAGATGTTTAGATGGACAGAAGTACAGGCGGACAGACAGTCAGATGTGGAGACGGACTGGAGTAGATTCGGACAGTCAGTCAGATGTTCAGACGGACAGAAGTACAGGCTGACAGGCAGTCAGATGTTTAGATGGACAGAAGTACAGGCAGACAGACACTCAGATGTTCAGACAAACAGGCAGATAGGCGGACAGACGGACAGTGGAACCTAGAGACAGACAGACGCACGCAAGTTCAGGCACACAGAGAGTCAGATGCTTCAGATGGACAGAAGTACAGGCAGACAGACACTCAGAGGTTCAGACAAACAGGCAGATAGGCGGAAAGACGGACAGACGGTCAGACCAACAGACGGACAGTGGAACCTAGAGACAGACAGACGGACAGAAGTACAGGCGGACAGACATTCAGATGCGGAGACGGACAGGAGTACAGGCGGACAGGCAGTCAGATGCTAAGATGGACAGAAGTACATTCAGACAGACACACGGAGGTTCAGACAAACAGGCAGATAGGCGGACAGACGGAGAGACGAACAGACGGAGAGTGGGATCTAGAGACAGACAGACGGACGCAAGTTCAGGCACACAGAGAGTCAGATGCCTCAGACGGACAGAAGTACAGGCGAAGAGACAGCCAGATGTGGAGACGGACAGGAGTACAGGCAGACAGACACCCGGAGGTTCAGACAAACAGGCAGATAGGCGGACAGACGGACAGTGGAACCTAGAGACAGACAGACGGACGCAAGTTCAGGCACACAGAGAGTCAGATGCTTCAAACGGACAGGCGTACAAGCGCACCGGCAGTCAGATGTTTAGATGGACAGAAGTACAGGCAGACAGACACTCAGAGGTTCAGACAAACAGGCAGATAGGCGGACAGACGGAAAGACGAACAGACGGACAGTGGAACCTAGAGACGGACAGACGGACGCAAGTTCAGGCACACAGAGAGTCAGATGCCTCAGACGGACAGAAGTACAGGCGGAGAGACAGCCAGATGTGGAGACGGACAGGAGTACAGGCAGACAGACACCCGGAGGTTCAGACAAACAGGCAGATAGGCGGACAGACGGACAGTGGAACCTAGAGACAGACAGACGGACGCAAGTTCAGGCACACAGAGAGTCAGATGCTTCAGACGGACAGGAGTACAAGCGCACCGGCAGTCAGATGTTTAGACGGACAGAAATACAGGCGGCCAGACAGTTAGATGTGAACACGGACAGGTACAGGCGGACAGTCAGTCAGATGTTGAGACGGACAGGAGTAAAGTCGGACAGGCAGTCAGATGTTTAGATGGACAGAAGTACTGGCAGACAGGCAGTCAGATGTTTAGATGGACAGAAGTACAGGCGGACAGACAGTCAGATGTGGAGACGGACTGGAGTAGATTCGGACAGTCAGTCAGATGTTCAGACGGACAGAAGTACAGGCTGACAGGCAGTCAGATGTTTAGATGGACAGAAGTACAGGCAGACAGACACTCAGATGTTCAGACAAACAGGCAGATAGGCGGACAGACGGACAGTGGAACCTAGAGACAGACAGACGCACGCAAGTTCAGGCACACAGAGAGTCAGATGCTTCAGATGGACAGAAGTACAGGCAGACAGACACTCAGAGGTTCAGACAAACAGGCAGATAGGCGGAAAGACGGACAGACGGTCAGACCAACAGACGGACAGTGGAACCTAGAGACAGACAGACGGACAGAAGTACAGGCGGACAGACATTCAGATGCGGAGACGGACAGGAGTACAGGCGGACAGGCAGTCAGATGCTAAGATGGACAGAAGTACATTCAGACAGACACACGGAGGTTCAGACAAACAGGCAGATAGGCGGACAGACGGAGAGACGAACAGACGGAGAGTGGGATCTAGAGACAGACAGACGGACGCAAGTTCAGGCACACAGAGAGTCAGATGCCTCAGACGGACAGAAGTACAGGCGAAGAGACAGCCAGATGTGGAGACGGACAGGAGTACAGGCAGACAGACACCCGGAGGTTCAGACAAACAGGCAGATAGGCGGACAGACGGACAGTGGAACCTAGAGACAGACAGACGGACGCAAGTTCAGGCACACAGAGAGTCAGATGCTTCAAACGGACAGGCGTACAAGCGCACCGGCAGTCAGATGTTTAGATGGACAGAAGTACAGGCAGACAGACACTCAGAGGTTCAGACAAACAGGCAGATAGGCGGACAGACGGAAAGACGAACAGACGGACAGTGGAACCTAGAGACGGACAGACGGACGCAAGTTCAGGCACACAGAGAGTCAGATGCCTCAGACGGACAGAAGTACAGGCGGAGAGACAGCCAGATGTGGAGACGGACAGGAGTACAGGCAGACAGACACCCGGAGGTTCAGACAAACAGGCAGATAGGCGGACAGACGGACAGTGGAACCTAGAGACAGACAGACGGACGCAAGTTCAGGCACACAGAGAGTCAGATGCTTCAGACGGACAGGAGTACAAGCGCACCGGCAGTCAGATGTTTAGACGGACAGAAATACAGGCGGCCAGACAGTTAGATGTGAACACGGACAGGTACAGGCGGACAGTCAGTCAGATGTTGAGACGGACAGGAGTAAAGTCGGACAGGCAGTCAGATGTTTAGATGGACAGAAGTACTGGCAGACAGGCAGTCAGATGTTTAGATGGACAGAAGTACAGGCAGACAGACACTCAGAGGTTCAGACAAACAGGCAGATAGGCGGACAGACGGAAAGACGAACAGACGGACAGTGGAACCTAGAGACGGACAGACGGACGCAAGTTCAGGCACACAGAGAGTCAGATGCCTCAGACGGACAGAAGTACAGGCGGAGAGACAGCCAGATGTGGAGACGGACAGGAGTACAGGCAGACAGACACCCGGAGGTTCAGACAAACAGGCTGATAGGCGGACAGACGGAGAGTGGAACCTAGAGACAGACAGACGGACGCAAGTTCAGGCACACAGAGAGTCAGATGCTTCAGACGGACAGGAGTACAAGCGCACCGGCAGTCAGATGTTTAGACGGACAGAAATACAGGCGGCCAGACAGTTTGATGTGAACACGGACAGGTACAGGCGGACAGTCAGTCAGATGTTGAGACGGACAGGAGTAAAGGCGGACAGGCAGTCAGATGTTTAGATGGACAGAAGTACTGGCAGACAGACACTCAGATGTGGAGACGGACAGGAGAACAGGCGGACTGTCATCAGATGTTCAGACGGACAGAAGTACAGGCAGACAGACAGTCAGATGTGGAGACGGACAGGAGTACAGGCGGACTGTCAGTCAGATGTTTAGACGGACAGAAATACAGGCGGCCAGACAGTTTGATGTGAACACGGACAGGTACAGGCGGACAGTCAGTCAGATGTTGAGACGGACAGGAGTAAAGGCGGACAGGCAGTCAGATGTTTAGATGGACAGAAGTACTGGCAGACAGACACTCAGATGTGGAGACGGACAGGAGAACAGGCGGACTGTCAGTCAGATGTTCAGACGGACAGAAGCACAGGCGGACAGACAGTCAGATGTGGAGACGGACAGGAGTAGATTCGGATAGTCAGTCAGATGTTCAGACGGACAGAAGTACAGGCTGACAGGCAGTCAGATGTTTAGATGGACAGAAGTACAGGCAGACAGACACTCAGATGTTCAGACAAACAGGCAGATAGGCGGACAGACGGACAGTGGAACCTAGAGACGGACAGACGGACGCAAGTTCAGGCACACAGAGAGTCAGATGCTTCAGATGGACAGAAGTACAGGCAGACAGACACTCAGATGTTCAGACAAACAGGCAGATAGGCGGACAGACGGACAGACGGTCAGACCAACAGACGGACAGTGGAACCTAGAGACAGACAGACGGACAGAAGTACAGGCGGACAGACATTCAGATGCGGAGACGGACAGGAGTACAGGCGGACAGGCAGTCAGACGTTTAGATGGACAGAAGTACAGGCAGACAGACACTTAGAGGTTCAGACAAACAGGCAGATAGACGGACAGTTGAACCTAGAAACAGACAAACGGACGCAAGTTCAGACACACAGAGAGTCAGATGCTTCAGACAGACAGAAGTATAATCGGACATACAGTTAGATGTGGACACAGACAGGTACAGGCGGACAGTAAGTCAGATGTGGAGACGGACAGGAGTACAGGCGGACAGACAGTCAGATGTGGAGACGGACAGGAGTACAGGCGTACAGGCAGTCAGATATTTAGATGGACAGAAGTACAGGCAGACAGACACTCAGAGGTTCAGACAAACAGGCAGATAGGAGGACAGACGGACAGACAGACAGACGAACAGGCGAACAGACGGACAGTGGAACCTAGAAACAGACAAACGGACGCAAGTTCAGACACACAGAGAGTCAGATGCTTCAGACAGACAGAAGTACAGGCGGACAGACAGTCAGAGGTTCAGACAAACATGCAGATAGGCGGACAGACGGACAGTGGAACCTAGAGACAGACAGACGGACGCAAGTTCAGGCACACAGAGAGTCAGATGCTTCAGACGGACAGAAGTACAGGCGGACAGACAGTGAGATGCGGAGACGGACAAGAGAACAGGCGGACAGTCAGTCAGATGTTCAGACGGACAGAAGTACAGGCGGACAGACAGTCAGATATGTAGACGGACAGACAGTCAGATATGGAGACGGACAGACACTCAGAAGTTCAGACAAACAGGCAGATAGGCGGAGAGACGGACAGACAGACAGACGGACCGACGGACAGACGAACAGACGGACAGACGGACAGACTTACAGACGGACAGACGGACAGACGGACAGACGGACAGTGGAACCTAGAGACGGACAGACGGACGCAAGTTCAGGCACACAGAGAGTCAGATGCTTCAGACGGACAGTAGTACAGGCGGACAGACAGTCAGGTGTGGAGGCGGACAGGAGTACAAGCGCACCGGCAGTCAGATGTTTAGATGGACAGAAGTACAGGCAGACAGACACTCAGAGGTTCAGACAAATAGGCAGATAGGCGGAAAGTCGGACAGTCGGACAGACGGACAGACGGACAGACGGACAGACGGACAGACGGACAGACGGACAGACGGACAGACGAACAGACGGACAGACGGACAGACGGACAGACGGACAGACAGTCAGATGCGGAGACGGACAGGAGTACAGGCGGACAGACAGTCAGATGTGGAGACGTACAGGAGAACAGGCGGACAGTCAGTCAGATGTTCAGATGGACAGAAGTACAGGCGGACAGACAGTCAGATGTGGAGACGGACAGGAGTAGATTCGGACAGTCAGTCAGATGTTCAGACGGACAGAAGTACAGGCTGACAGGCAGTCAGATGTTTAGATGGACAGAAGTACAGGCAGACAGACACTCAGATGTTCAGACAAACAGGCAGATAGGCGAACAGACGGACAGTGGAACCTAGAGACGGACAGACGGACGCAAGTTCAGGCACACAGAGAGTCAGATGCCTCAGACGGACAGAAGTACAGGCGGAGAGACAGCCAGATGTGGAGACGGACAGGAGTACAGGCAGACAGACACCCGGAGATTCAGACAAACAGGCAGATAGGCGGACAGACGGACAGTGGAACCTAGAGACAGACAGACGGACGCAAGTTCAGGCACACAGAGAGTCAGATGCTTCACACGGACAGTAGTACAGGCGGACAGACAGTCAGATGCGGAGACGGACAAGAGAACAGGCGGACAGTCAGTCAGATGTTCAGACGGACAGAAGTACTTTCGGACAGACAGTCAGATATGGAGACGGACAGACACTCAGAAGTTCAGACAAACAGGCAGATAGACGGACAGACGGACAGACGGACAGACGGACAGACGGACAGACGGACAGACGGACAGACGGACAGACGGACAGACGGACAGACGGACAGACGGACAGACGGACAGACGGACAGACGGACAGACGGACAGACGGACAGACGGACAGACGGACAGACGGACAGACGGACAGACGGACAGACGGACAGACGGACAGACGGACAGACGGACAGACGGACAGACGGACAGACGGACAGACGGACAGACGGACAGACGGACAGACGGACAGACGGACAGACGGACAGACGGACAGACGGACAGACGGACAGACGGACAGACGGACAGTGGAACCTAGAGACGGACAGACGGACGCAAGTTCAGGCACACAGAGAGTCAGATGCCTAAGACGGACAGAAGTACAGGCGGACAGACAGCCAGATGTGGAGACGGACATCAGTACAGGCGGACAGGCAGTCAGATGTTTAGATGGACAGAAATGCAGGCAGACAGACACTCAGACGTTCAGACAAACAGGCAGATAGGCGGACAGACGGACAGACGAACAGACGGACAGTGGAACCTAGAGACAGACAGACGGACGCAAGTTCAGGCACACAGAGAGTCAGATTCTTCAGACGGACAGTAGTACAAGCCGACAGACAGTCAGATGTGGAGACGGACAATAGAACAGGCGGACAGTCAGTCAGATGTTCAGACGGACAGAAGTACAGGCGGACAGACAGTCAGGTGTGGAGGCGGACAGGAGTACAAGCGCACCGGCAGTCAGATGTTTAGATGGACAGAAGTACAGGCAGACAGACACTCAGAGGTTCGGACAAATAAGCAGATGGGCGGAAAGCCGGACAGTCGGACAGACGGACAGACGGACAGACGGACAGACGGACAGACGGACAGACGGACAGACGGACAGACGGACAGACGGACAGACGGACAGACGGACAGACGGACAGACGGACAGACGGACAGACGGACAGACGGACAGACGGACAGACGGACAGACGGACAGACGGACAGACGGACAGACGGACAGACGGACAGACGGACAGACGGACAGACGGACAGACGGACAGACGGACAGACGGACAGACGGACAGACGGACAGACGGACAGACGGACAGACGGACAGACGGACAGACGGACAGACAGTCAGATGTGGAGACGGACAGGAGTACAGGCGGACAGTCAGTCAGATGTGGAGACGTACAGGAGAACAGGCGGACAGTCAGTCAGATGTTCAGATGGACAGAAGTACAGGCGGACAGACAGTCAGATGTGGAGACGGACTGGAGTAGATTCGGACAGTCAGTCAGATGTTCAGACGGACAGAAGTACAGGCTGACAGGCAGTCAGATGTTTAGATGGACAGAAGTACAGGCAGACAGACACTCAGATGTTCAGACAAACAGGCAGATAGGCGGACAGACGGACAGTGGAACCTAGAGACAGACAGACGGACGCAAGTTCAGGCACACAGAGAGTCAGATGCTTCAGATGGACAGAAGTACAGGCAGACAGACACTCAGAGGTTCAGACAAACAGGCAGATAGGCGGACAGACGGACAGACGGTCAGACCAACAGACGGACAGTGGAACCTAGAGACAGACAGACGGACAGAAGTACAGGCGGACAGACATTCAGATGCGGAGACGGACAGGAGTACAGGCGGACAAGCAGTCAGATGTTTAGATGGACAGAAGTACAAACAGACAGACACTCAGAGGTTCAGACAAACAGGCAGATAGGCGGACAGACGAACAAACGGACAGTGGAACCTAGAGACAGACAGACGGACGCAAGTTCAGGCACTCAGAGCGTCAGATGCTTCAGACGGACAGCAGTACAGGCGCACAGACAGTCAGATGTGGAGACGGACAGGAGAACAGGCGGACAGTCAGTCAGATGTTCAGACGGACAGAAATACAAGCGGACAGACAGTCAGATGCGGAGACGGACAGGAGTACAGGCGGACAGTCAGTCAGATGTTCAGACGGACAGAAGTACAGGCTGACAGGCAGTCAGATGTTTAGATGGACAGAAGTACAGGCAGACAGACACTCAGAGGTTCAGACAAACAGGCAGATAGGCGGACAGACGGACAGACGAACAGACGGACAGTGGAACCTAGAGACAGACAGACGGACGCAAGTTCAGGCACACAGAGAGTCAGATGCCTAAGACGGACAGAAGTACAGGCGGACAGACAGCCAGATGTGGAGACGGACATTAGTACAGGCGGACAGTCAGTCAGATGTTCAGACGGACAGAAGTACAGGCGGACAGACACTCAGACGTTCAGACAAACAGGCAGATAGGCGGACAGACGGACAGACGAACAGACGGACAGTGGAACCTAGAGACAGACAGACGGACGCAAGTTCAGGCACACAGAGAGTCAGATGCTTCAGACGGAGAGTAGTACAGGCGGACAGACAGTCAGATGTGGAGACGGACAGGAGAACAGGCGGACAGTCAGTCAGATGTTTAGATGGACAGAAGTACAGGCAGACAGACACTTAGAGGTTCAGACAAACAGGCAGATAGGCGGACAGACGGACAGACGGACAGACGAACAGACGGACAGTGGAACCTAGAGACAGACAGACGGACGGAAGTTCAGGCACATAGCGAGTCAGATGCTTCAGACGGACAGAAGTACAGGCGGACAGTCAGTCAGATGTGGAAACGGACAGGAGAACAGGCGGACAGTCAGTCAGATGTTCAGACGGACAGAAGTGCAGGCTGACAGGCAGTCAGATGTTTAGATGGACAGAAGTACAGGCAGACAGACACTCAGAGGTTCAGAAAAACAGGCAGATAGACGGACAGACGGACAGACGGACAGACGAACAGACGGACAGTGGAACCTAGAGACAGACAGACGGACGCAAGTGGAAGAGAGTCAGATGCTTCAGACGGACAGAAGTACAGGCGGACAGTCAGTCAGATGTGGAAACGGACAGGAGAACAGGCGGACAGTCAGTCAGATGTTCAGACGGACAGAAGTGCAGGCTGACAGGCAGTCAGATGTTTAGATGGACAGAAGTACAGGCAGACAGACACTCAGAGGTTCAGAAAAACAGGCAGATAGACGGACAGACGGACAGACGGACAGACGAACAGACGGACAGTGGAACCTAGAGACAGACAGACGGACGCAAGTTGATGCTCAGACGGACAGATATACACTCGGACAGACAGTCAGATGTGGAGACGGACAGGAGTACAGGCGGACAGGCGGATAGTCGTACAGACGAACATACGGACAGTGGAACCTAGAGACAGACAGACGGACGCAAGTTCAGGCACACAGAGAGTCAGATGCCTAAGACGGACAGAAGTACAGGCGGACAGACAGCCAGATGTGGAGACGGACATCAGTACAGGCGGACAGGCAGTCAGATGTTTAGATGGACAGAAATGCAGGCAGACAGACACTCAGACGTTCAGACAAACAGGCAGATAGGCGGACAGACGGACAGACGAACAGACGGACAGTGGAACCTAGAGACAGACAGACGGACGCAAGTTCAGGCACACAGAGAGTCAGATGCTTCAGACGGAGAGTAGTACAGGCGGACAGACAGTCAGATGTGGAGACGGACAGGAGAACAGGCGGACAGTCAGTCAGATGTTTAGATGGACAGAAGTACAGGCAGACAGACACTTAGAGGTTCAGACAAACAGGCAGATAGGCGGACAGACGGACAGACGGACAGACGAACAGACGGACAGTGGAACCTAGAGACAGACAGACGGACGCAAGTTCAGGCACATAGCGAGTCAGATGCTTCAGACGGACAGTAGTACAGGCGGACAGACAGTCAGATGTGGAGACGGACAGGAGTACAGGCGGACAGGCAGTCAGATGTTTAGATGGAAGTACAAGCAGACAGACACTTGGTGGTTCAGACAAACAGGCAGATAGGCGGACAGACGGACAGACGAACAGACGGACAGTGGAACCTAGAGATAGACAGACGGACGCAAGTTCAGGCACACAGAGAGTCAGATGCTTCAGACGGACAGAAGTACAGGCGGACAGTCAGTCAGATGTGGAAACGGACAGGAGAACTGGCGGACAGTCAGTCAGATTTTCAGATGGACAGAAGTACAAGCAGACAGACAGTCAGAGGTTCAGACAAACAGGCAGATAGGGGGACAGACGGACAGACGAGCAGGCGGACAGCGGAACCTAGAGACAGACAGACGGACGCAAGCTCAGGCACACAGAGAGTCAGATGCTTCAGACGGACAGAAGTACAGGCGGACAGTCAGTCAGATGTGGAGACGGACAGGAGAACAGGCGGACAGTCAGTCAGATGTTCAGACGGACAGAAGTGCAGGCTGACAGGCAGTCAGATGTTTAGATGGACAGAAGTACAGGCAGACAGACACTCAGAGGTTCAGACAAACAGGCAGATAGGCGGACAGACGGACAGACGGACAGACGAACAGACGGACAGTGGAACCTAGAGACAGACAGACGGACGCAAGTTCAGGCACACAGAGAGTCAGATGCTTCAGACGGACAGAAGTGCATGCGGACAGACAGTCAGATGTGGAGACGGACAGGAGTACAGGCGGACAGGCAGTCAGATGTTTAGATGGAAGTACAAGCAGACAGACACTCGGTGGTTCAGACAAACAGGCAGATAGGCGGATAAACGGACAGACGGACAGTGGAACCTGGAGACAGACAGACGGACGCAAGTTTAGGCACACAGAGAGTCAGATGTTCGGACGAACAGAAGTACAGGCGGACAGACAGTCAGATGTGGAGACGGACAGGAGAACAGGCGGGCAGTCAGTCAGATGCTCAGACGGACAGATATACATTCGGACAGACAGTCATATGTGGAGACGGACAGGAGTACAGGCGGACAGGCGGATAGTCGTACAGACGAACAGACGGACAGTGGAACCTAGAGACAGACAGACGGACGCAAGTTCAGGCACACAGAGAGTCAGATGTTTCAGACGGACAGTAGTACAGGCGGACAGTCAGATGTGGAGACAGACAGGAGTACAGGCGGACAGGCAGTCAGATGTTTAGATGGAAGTACAAGCAGACAGACACTCGGTGGTTCAGACAAACAGGCAGATAGGCGGATAAACGGACAGACGGACAGTGGAACCTAGAGACAGACAGACGGACGCAAGTTCATGCACATAGAGAGTCAGATGCTTCAGACGGACAGTAGTACAGGCGGACAGACAGTCAGATGTGGAGACGGACAGGAGAACAGGCGGGCAGACAGTCAGATGCTCAGACGGACAGATATACATTCGGACAGACAGTCATATGTGGAGACGGACAGGAGTACAGGCGGACAGGCGGATAGTCGTACAGACGAACAGACGGACAGTGGAACCTAGAGACAGACAGACGGACGCAGAGAGTCAGATGTTTCAGACGGACAGTAGTACAGGCGGACAGTCAGATGTGGAGACAGACAGGAGTACAGGCGGACAGGCAGTGAGATGTTTAGATGGAAGTACAAGCAGACAGACACTCAGAGGTTCAGACAAACAGGCAGATAGGCGGATAAACGGACAGACGGACAGTGGAACCTGGAGACAGACAGACGGACGCAAGTTTAGGCACACAGAGAGTCAGATGTTCGGACGAACAGAAGTACAGGCGGACAGACAGTCAGATGTGGAGACGGACATGAGTGCAGGCGGACAGTCAGTCAGATGTTCAGACGGACAGAAGTACAGGCTGACAAGCAGTCAGATGTTTAGATGGACAGAAGTACAGGAAGACAGACACTCAGATGTTCAGACAAACAGGCAGATAGGCGGACAGAACGACAGTGGAACCTAGAGACAGACAGACGGACGCAAGTTCAGGCACACAGAGAGTCAGATGCTTCAGATGGACAGTAAGTACAGGCGGACAGGCAGTCAGATGTGGAGACGGACAGGAGAACATGCGGACAGACAGTCAGATGTGGAAACGGACAGGAGTACAGGCGGACAGTCAGTCAGATGTTCAGACGGACAGAAGTACAGGCTGACAGGCAGTCAGATGTTTAGATGGACAGAAGAACAGGCAGACAGACACACAGATGTTCAGACAAACAGGCAAATAGGCGGACAGGCGGACAGACAGTCAGATGTGCAGACGGACAGGAGAATAGGCGGACAGTCAGTAAGATGTTCAGACAGACAGAAGTACAGGCGGACAGACAGGCAGATGCGGAGACGGACAGGAGAACAGGCGGACAGTCAGTCAGATGTTCAGATGGACAGAAGTACAGGCTGACAGACAGTCAGATGTTCAGACGGACAGAAGTACAGGCGGACAGACAGTCAGATGCGGAGACGGACAGGAAAATAGGCGGACGGTCAGTCAGATGTTCAGATGGACAGAAGTACAGGCGGACAGACAGTCAGATGTGGAGATGGACAGGAGTACAGGCGGACAGTCAGTCAGATGTTCAGACGGACAGAAGTACAGGCGGACAGACAGTCAGATGCGGAGACGGACAGGAGTACATTCGGACAGTCAGTCAGATGTTAAGATGGGCTGAAGTACAGGCGGACAGACAGTCAGATGTGGAGACAGACAATAGAACAGGCGGACAGTCAGTCAGATGTTCAGACGGACAGAAGTATAGGCGGACAGACAGCCAGATGCGGAGACGGACAGGAGAACAGGCGGACAGACAGTCAGATGTTCAGACGGACAGGAGTACAGGCGGACAGACAGTCAGATGCGGAGACGGACAGGAGAACAGGCGGACAGTCAGTCAGATGTTCAGATGGACAGAAGTACAGTCGGACAGTCAGTCAGATGTGGAGACGGACAGGAGTACAGGCGGACAGTCAGTCAGATGTTCAGACGGACAGAAGTACAGGCGGATAGTCAGTCAGATGTTCAGACGTACAGGAGTACAGGCGCCCTTGTGGAGTTTAGTCAGTTCTCCCATCAGACGCGTCCCCAGGTGGCGGATTGGGGGGCCCTGTGCGTGTGCACATTCATAGGGTTGGTGGAAATATAAAATACCACCCGCGGACCAAAAACTAGCAGGAGGTGGATACTCTATAAAAATCTTATATGGAAGAGTCTAAAAGGAACGAAGTTACGGTGCAGGGAGTCGGATCCCCAGTACCGGCGGCGGAGAGTGCGAAAGCAGGCTCAAAGTCGTCGAGATACAATGACTGCAATAGAAATGAAAGCAGTTGTGCTATTGCAACGACTACAGCAGTGGTAAACTAGGCAGCTGTAGCCAGTAATGGTACAAGTCAAGAGTCCATAGATGCGAACACGGTTCTTGATCCGTTTAAGAAGAGCACGCGGTTTGCGCGCTCGCCAATAAAAGAGCCTCTTCGTAGAGACAATACGCAGTCGCGGTCGAAATCGTCGCCACCCACAAAAGCGATCGACGCGATAAAAGCGATTGACACTGCTCACGGCGCCCAGAATTGCAGAGTCAACCACGAGAGCAACAAAATGCTACAACTCGGCCTGAAAATAGATGGCCTTATTAATTTCTACAGGGACAAGCATAACGTCCATGGGGAAATTAAGAAAATGGGCACGCTCATTAAATCCGTTTTCAGAGAGGCGGAATCGGAGGTCGCGGATCTACGAAGTGAGATATCTGATCTCCGAGAACAAATAAAGATCCTTAGTCGCAGTTCCCAGAAAAACCATACGACAACAGCCACACAAACGAACATAGTCCCGATCGAAATAAAAACGGGAGGAAACCTGGTGGGTAAAGAAGTACAGCCGACCGACAAGAGTACAACGTCCGATCGACCGCCCAAGAGAAATAGGGAGGATGACGGTATAGGTAACCGGTCCAAGGAGCAACTAATAAAAGCTAATGCTCAGAAAAAGACGCGAATGAACTCGCCGAGAAAGACAAATCGCGACACTAGTTTAAATCCGTCTAAAAAGGTCTCAGCTTTAGACCAGGCTAAAAAAAACAGAAAAGCTGTGTAAAATAAAACCCAAGCCGAACCCAGAGGGCAAGTTGGCGCAAGAATGGGTAAAGGTTGGCAAGAACAGGCGGGCCATAAATGCCAAAAAAACGAGACCGTATGCGATAGTGATTAAGTGAAGACCGGTGACCTATCGTACGCTGAGATGCTTCGGAAATTGAAGGCTGATCCTTCACTTAAAGAAGTGGGGACGAATGTCAGTCGAATCCGAAAAACTGCAAGTGGAGACCTCCTACTCTCGCTTAGCAAATCTTCGAATTCTACAACTGCGGTCTATAAAGACAAAATTAAAGAAGCCTTGGGAGAAAGCGGTAACGTTTGGTCCTTAACGCAAGAGGTCTTAGTAGAGTGCAAGGATATTGACGAAGCGACCTCAAAAGAGGAGATCTGTGCCGCCTTAACAGAGCAAGTCAGTTTCGAGCTCAAAACTGCTATGATCAAAAGCATTAGAAAAGCCTATGGCGGAACGCAAACTGCTAAAATAAGCCTTCCAGCGGAAATTGCACACAACCTGTTGAGCATCGGAAAAGTGCGGATCGGCTGGGTCCACTGTCGAATACGAGAAACAATTGTGCCGAAGCGCTGCTTCAGGTGCCTTGAATTCGGACACTTCGCGAAAGCGTGCAAAAATCCGTACGACCGATCGGTTTTGTGTATTAAGTGCGGTCAAAACGGTCACAAATTGAAGGACTGTAAAGGCATACCGAATTGCTTACTCTGTAAAGCTAAGAGCGTAGAATCTGGGCATATAACCGGTAGCATTAAATGTCCAGAGTACAAACACGCGTTAGAAGCTATTTTGAAAAAAATATGAATATATTACAGCTTAACCTTAACCATTGTGAAGCGGCTCATGACCTTTTACAACAATCTGTTCGTGAACTAAAAATTGATGTAGCGATACTCTGTGAGCAATATAAAAACTTATGTAACAATAACTGGCTTACCGACGCGACGAATAAGGCTGCAATCTGAGTTTGCGGAAACGCGTCAATCCTGGAATTTTTTTTTTTTTTTTATAAATTGCGCTCGCCAAAGGGGATATGAATACCCTTATACTGATTCAGGGCGCGGGCGTTGGGAAAAGGGGAGAGAGGAACAGAGGAGGTACCGGTGCACGTTGGCTTTGAATGTTTCAAGGTTGTAGTGATGAGGAAATACAGAGCATGGGATATCATTCCACATACGTGTCGTTCGGCTTATAAACGAATCTCTGTATTTGACAGTACGTCCGAAATTGGGCTTGAGGGTGAACTGATGTGCATTCTTAGCGTGACGCGTATTGCGGGTGAAATTTTGAAGGGGAGGAATGCAACTGGCTATTTCACTGGAGCATTTTTTATGGAAAAAGCGATAAAACAGGGAGAGACTTGCTACATTTCTCCGATGTTCTAGAGGCGCTATGGAGCCTACAATGTCTCTATCACCTATAAGTTTTAACGCGCTATTTTGGACCCTGTCTAAAATGTGCAGAACGGTCTTCGGTGCACCAGACCAGATATGGGCGTTATATTCCAGTTTTGGGCGGATGAATGCCTTATAAATTGAGGCCAGATCAGATGGGCTGAAGTATTTCTTGCACCGCTTAAGGAATCCTAGGCACTTTGCAGCATTTTTGGCGACCTCGAATATGTGATCGTTCCATCCAAGATGGTTATTAATACACATACCGAGAGTGGCAAGTCTTTCGGTTTCCGCGATGTAAGTACCATTCATGGATAATGGTTGGGGGTTTTGGTTTCGCTTGAGAGATAGAAGACAGCATTGCATTTTGGAAGCATTAAATTCCACTCTGTTGGTTGAACCCCATTTGATAATGCTATCGAGATCGGAATTTAATGAGTTTAACATACGCTGCCGTATATGAAAAACTGAGGGTACTATCATCAGCGAAGGAATGGATTGGATTAGAGGTTGCAGACAAGAGATCATTTATAAAAATGAGAAAAAGAGTCGGGGACAAAACTGAGCCCTGGGGAACACGAGCATTTGTGCGGTGAATATCAGACTTGAAGCCATCCAACATAACTTGTATTGAACGCCCCGAAAGGTAATTTCTAATACATTGAAGAAGAGTTTCATCGATGCCAAATGCACGCATTTTAGACAAAAGAGCTTGGTGCCAAACTCTGTCAAATGCCTTTGAAATATCGAGTGCAACAATCTTTGTTTCGCCAAAGTGATGGAGAGAATGGTTCCACTTCTCGGTGAGATATGCCATCAAATCACCAGTGGACCTGTTGCTACGAAAACCATACTGCCGGTCATTAATGAGTTTTCGCGATTCAAGATATTTCATAAGCTGATTTATCAGCGTTTCCATGACCTTGGAAAGAAGGGACGTAAGTGCAATGGGTCGGTAATTGGTCGGAGAGGAAGAATCGCCTTTTTTAAGATAGGCTGCACAAATGCTGTTTTCCATCTTCTCGGGAAGAGCCCAAAAGAGTAGGAGAGACAGAAAAGCTTACGCAAAGGTTTTGCCAGCGAGGAAGAACACCTCTTCAGAATACGTACGAGAATTTAGCTGATATGATGTTATGGTCAGACTGGCCTAGGGGCGCTAGTACATCAATGGTGTATTTATCAGGGTGCGAAGTAAGAAACAAGTCAAGGGTGTTGGCGGAGTGACTTGCAATGTCAGGTATACGTGTCGGCTCATTTACAAGCTGGGTCAAGTTGTTTACCTCAGCGAAAAGTTCAACATACCTTCCTTCGGGTGTTGTCTGGCCAGAGTGCCGAAGCCAATCCGAATTGTGTATATTGAAATCGCCAGCAATAACGATTTCAGTATAAGGATACAGGGAGACAATTCGAGTGATGGAATCTGACAGCGCATCAAACTCGTTAAAAGTTGAGTTGCTGTCAGCACTAGGGCTTCTGTAGATAAAGCAGTAGTGAATAATTTGCTTACGGACAGTGAACTTTAGCCATTTAAAATTAAATTCCGGATTGGAATAGTGGCCATACTGTGTTGGAATTTGGTAAGCAATATCACTACGGATAAAAATGGCGAGGCCGCGGTGGGGAAAGAATCATGGCACTAAGCTATATCCAGGTAGTTGCAAATCAGAAGATTCTTCTACTACTTACCTGTGTTTCGCTAAGTGCCAGAACAGCTGGTTTATGGGATTTGGTGTGGGCGTACATATCGAAGAAATTCGTTCGAACCCATGTATGTTGGAAATATCCACCCTAAATTCCCTCATCATTAAAACATAAAAACACAAAAAGACACAACTCTGACGAAACTAAGCGAAGCCGTGAAGTGTAGATCCTAATAATACTTAGTTTTCCACAACAAACTGTCGCAGGTGTTATGCCCAAACGACAGTCAGCTGTGGTCCGCTATACAGATAAACACTCACGGCCCGCTATACATCAGATGTTACGTTCTCTCAATCAACGCAACTGTGATAATGTATAGTACATGCAACAGTTGCGTTGATTGGAAAGCACAACAGCGAGTGAGTGGGGAGGGAGAGATGGATGACCCGGCACTGTTTTTGTTTTTGTTTTTTTTTTGCACTACACTGCACTGATGTTTGTTAGGCGCGCGCGATCGTAGTCTGTTGTTTTTTTTTATTTTTTTTTTTTTTTGTAATCTATTGTTTTTTGATTTGTTGTTTTTCTGTTTATTTGGGTTTGTAAATTAGTGTGAGAGAGGCTGCGGGTGGAGAAGCGCGTGCACCCACGTCGACAGGCAACACGGTACTCAATATCCAGAGGTGCGGGAGGATTTTTATGTACGGGCTAAGATAAATGACATTTATATATACAGCTGTTATATACCACCTAGCGCTACTATCGAAAGTTTCGAGACAATTTTGGATAGACTAGTCGCATACATTACAGGCAGAGGTCCTGTCATAATAGCGGGTGATCTCAATGCTTGGGCCACAGAATGGGGCAGTTCATATACGAATCGTAGAGGGACTGTTCTACTTGAAGCCTTTTCTTGTCTGGATATTGTTCTAGCTAATAACGGAAGTACAAACACCTTTAGTACAGCTAGATCGGGATCTATCGTCGACATCACGTTTGCGGTCTGATACGAGATGCTAACTGGCGCGTGAGCGATCACTATACACATAGTGACCACAATGCGATCCTATTCACCGCTGGCATTGGCCCACCAATCTGCAGTAATCGGACTATACTCAAACGAACCAAATGGAACGCAAATTCTCTTGATGAAGAACTTTTAAGCTTTATCGTTAGTGAGGTTATAATCGAAGCTAGAACTGTAGAGGATTTCGTAACGCAGGTAACACGTTTATTAGTAAATGCGTGTAATGCATCGATGTCAAAACTGGGTGCAGGTAAACATCGACCCCCAGTATATTGGTGGACCCCAGAAATCGCGGAACTAAGATCGGTATGTCACCGAGCGCTCAGAATTTATCAACGGTTGCGGACTCGGAACGCTGATGAATAGCAAATCGAATCCATCCGAAACGCATATCGAGAAGCGAGAACACGGCTAAAAGTAGCGACTAAGTGCAGCAAGCGTCTTTGCTTTAAGGACCTCTGCGAAGAACTTAATAATGATATATGGGGAAAGGCCTACAAAATTATTTCAATGAGACTAAAAGGCCCCCTTTTTCAATCGCCAACGTGTCCGGTATTGCTCCGAAAAATAGTTGAGACCCTATTTCCTGGTCAACAAAGTAGGGAGGTAACTAATCGAAACGTCAACGATAGAGCGTTTATACCTATAATAACACGTGAAGAATTATTCGAAGCATGTAAGAAGGTAAACGATAGAAAGGCTCCCGGGCTGGATGGAATCCCAAATAAAGCCTTAAAAGTAGCTATTAAAACTCGACCCGACTTATTTGCCGAAATGTTTAACGCCTGTCTTCAGGAAGGAGTTTTCCCCGAGCCGTGGAAGCGTCAACGACTAGTTCTACTTCCGAAAGGAAAGGGGAACCCGAACGAACCATCGTCTTATAGTCCTCTTTGTTTGCTCGACACTATAGGAAAAGTCTTTGAGCGAATAATTTACAATAGGCTTTTGCCAGCTATTGAAACAGCAGGAGGTCTATCAGAGCATCAATACGGTTTTCGTAAGTCACGCTCCACGGTAGATGCAATTAACGCCGTAATATCGAAAGCCCGAACCGCTATAAGTAGAAGGCAGACGCTGGAAAGGTGGTACTAAAAAATACTGCGCTATTATAACCCTCGATGTGAAAAACGCATTTAACTCCGCGAATTGGGAACACATTATGAGAAGTCTCTATCGGATCGAGACACCGGACTATCTCTTTAAAATAATAAGGAGCTACTTTACAAACAGAGTCCTCCTCTATGACTCTGACGAGGGAATTAAGACCTACGTAGTAACTGGTGGCGTCCCACAAGGCTCTGTTCTAGGCCCCCTGCTGTGGAACGCTATGTACGATGAAATTTTACGCCTACCGATTCCCAGAGAAGCGTCGATCATCGGCTTTGCGAATGACATCGCCGTGGTGGTCGTAGCAAAAACCATTGAAGAAGTTGTACTGTAACGACACAATTGAAATGGTACGTCGTTGGCTAGCTGACGCCGGTTTGCAACTTGCCGATCATAAAACTGAAGCGGTGCTTATTACAAGCAGGAAAATCCGTGAAACAATATCGCTTAAAGCCGGGCAGCACGAAGTAATCTCACAACCTTTTATTAAGTACCTTGGAGTGATTATCGACGCGCGTCTACATTTTAAACACCACCTTGAATATGCATGCGAAAAATCGTCGAAAGCTGTCAGTGCACTCTCAAGGCTTATGAGCAATATAGGAGGCCCTAAACAAAATAAAAGACTTCTTATTGCAAGAGCTGCCAGTTCGATAAATTTGTACGCAGCAGAAATATGGGCAAGTGCCACAAAAGTTAATACTTACATACGTGGAGTTAAATCCGTCCACCGTCTCAGCGCACTTAGGGTCGCCAGTGGATTTCGCACGATTTCAAACGATGCTATTCTCATCGTATCTTCAATGTTACCCATCGACCTACTCGCTGAAGAAATGAAAAGACTTCGAGATGAGCGAGTTCGAAATGGTCGGGTAAGCGACGAAAAACGAAAATACGAAAGAAATCGCAGTATCGCAACCTGGCAACATCAGTGGAACGAGTCCTTAAAGGGAAGATGGACGCATCGTCTTATACCAGAAATTGATTTATGGATAAAACGCGAACACTGTGAAACAAACTTTTATCTTACTCAGTTTCTGACGGGACACGGATGTTTCAGAGAATATCTCTTCAAACGAAAACACGAAACTCTCCCGAACTGTCCACATTGTGAAGATGTTTCGGAAAACGTGGAACACGTGTTTTTTCATTGACCACGATATACAAACGAGAGGTTCGTCCTTCGGGAACAATTTGGAGAGTGGGCCACTCCCGAGAATGTTGTAAATTACATGCTCCAGAATGATGACAACTGGGACATAGTAAGTAACGTGGCGGTACGCATAATGAGCGATCTTAGGCGCATAGAGCGCCAACGTAACGCGGATAATTCAGTCAGCCGAGCTTCAAACGTCTAATGACTCATAATAGCGTATAGGAGAAAATTGCCCAAGAGGCAAACCAGCCCCGCGAAGTATTACCTAACGGCAGTTCCGCGGGGAGAGTGGTTTGAAGTGTGCAGGGTGTGGTTTAGCACGTAGGCGTATTCCTGGCCTTGGTCAGGTCAGCGAATCGGGCATACCGGTAGCGCGAGTTGCCGGTATATATGAAGATTACATAAAAAAAAAACAGGAGTACAGGCGGACAGACAGTCAGATGTGGAGACGGACAGGAGTACAGTCGGACAGTCAGTCAGAAGTTCAGGCGGACAGAAGTACAGGCGGACAGACAGTCAGATGTGGAGGCGGACAGGAGTACAGGCGGACAGTCAGTCAGATGTTCAGACGGACAGAAGTACAGGCTGACAGGCAGTCAGATGTGGAGACGGACAGGAGTACAGTCGGACAGTCAGTCAGAAGTTCAGGCGGACAGACAGTCAGATGTGGAGACGGACAGGAGTACAGGCAGACAGACACTCAGATGTTCAGACAAACAGGCAGAGGGCGGACAGACGGACAGACGGACAGTGGAACCTAGAGACAGACAGACGGACGCAAGTTCAGGCACACAGAGAGTCAGATGCTTCAGACGGACAGTAGTACAGGCGGGCAGACAGTCAGATGCGGAGACGGACAGGAGAACAGGCGGCCAGGCAGTCAGATGTTTAGATGGACAGTAGTACAGTCAGATGTGAAGACGGACAAGGAGTACAGGCGGACAGTCAGTCAGATGTTCAGACGGACAGAAGTACAGGCTGACAGGCAGTCAGATGTGGAGACGGACAGGAGTACAGTCGGACAGTCAGTCAGAAGTTCAGGCGGACAGAAGTACAGGCGGACAGACAGTCAGATGTGGAGACGGACAGGAGTACAGGCAGACAGACACTCAGATGTTCAGACAAACAGGCAGAGGGCGGACAGACGGACAGACGGACAGTGGAACCTAGAGACAGACAGACGGACGCAAGCTAAGGCACACAGAGAGTCAGATGCTTCAGGCGGACAGACAGTCAGATGTGGAGACTGACAGGCGTACAGGCGGCCAGGCAGTCAGATGTTTAGATGGACAGTAGTACAGGCAGAGAGACACTCAGAGGTTCAAACAAACAGGCAGATAGGCGGAAAGACGGACAGACGAACAGACGGACAGTGGAACCCAGAGACGGACAGACGGACGCAAGTTCAGGCACACAGAGAGTCAGATGCTTCAGACGGACAGTAGTACAGGCGGACAAACAGTCAGATGTGGAGATGGACAGGAGTACAGGCGGGCAGGCAGTCAGATGTTTAGATGGACAGAAGTACATGCGGACAGACAGTCAGATGTGGAGACGGACAGGAGTACAGGCGGACAGGCAGTCAACTGTTTAGATGGACAGAAGTACAGGCAGACAGACACTCGGTGGTTCAGAAAAACAGGCAGATAGGCGGAAAGACGGACAGACGAACAGACGGACTGTGGAACCTAGAGACAGACAGACGGACGCAAGTTCAGGCACACAGAGAGTCAGATGCTTCAGACGGACAGAAGTACAGGCGGACAGACAGCCAGATGTGGAGACGGACAGGAGTACAGGCGGACAGGCAGTCAGATGTTTAGATGGACAGAAGTACAGGCAAACAGACACTCAGAGGTTCAGACAAACAGGCAGATAGGAGGAAAGACGGATAGACCAACAGACGGACAGTGGAACCTAGAGACGGACAGACGGACGCAAGTTCAGGCACACAGAGAGTCAGATGCTTCAGACGGACAGTAGTACAGGCGGACAGACAGTCAGATGCGGAGACGGACAGGAGAACAGGCGGCCAGGCAGTCTGTTGTTTAGATGGACAGTAGTGCAGGCAGAGAGACACTCAGAGGTTCAGATAAACAGGCAGATAGGCGGAAAGACGGACAGTGGAACCTAGAGACAGACAGACGGTCGCAAGTTCAGGCACACAGAGAGTCAGATGCTTCAGACGGACAGAAGTACATGCGGACAGACAGTCGGATGTGGAGACGGAGAGGAGTACAGGTGGACAGGCAGCCAGATGTTTAGATGGACAGTAGTACAGGCAGAGAGACACTCAGAGGTTCAAACAAACAGGCAGATAGGCGGAAAGACGGACAGACGAACAGACGGACAGTGGAGCCTAGAGACGGACAGTCGGACGCAAGTTCAGGCACACAGAGAGTCAGATGCTTCAGACGGACAGTAGTACAGGCGGACAGACAGTCAGATGCAAAGACGGACAGTCAGTCAGATGTTCAGACGGACAGAAGTACAGGCGGACAGACAGTCAGATGTGGAGACGGACAGGAGTACAGGCGGACAGTCAGTCAGATGTTCAGACGGACAGAAGTACAGGCTGACAAGCAGTCAGATGTTTAGATGGACAGATATACAGGCAGACAGACACTCAGAGGTTCAGACAAACAGGCAGATAGGCGGACAGACGGACAGATGGACAGTGGAACCTAGAGACAGACAGACGGACGCAAGTTCAGGCACACAGAGAGCCAGATGCTTCAGGCGGACAGAAGTACAGGCGGACAGACAGTCAGATGTGGAGACGGACAGGAGTACAGGCGGCCAGGCAGTCAGATGTGGAGACGGACAGGAGTACAGGCAGACAGACACTCAGAGGTTCAGACAAACAGGCAGATAGGCGAACAGACGGACAGACGGACAGACGGACAGACGGACAGACGGACAGACGGACAGACGGACAGACGGACAGACGGACAGACGGACAGACGCACAGTGGAACCTAGAGACGGACAGTCGGACGCAAGTTCAGGCACACAGAGAGTCAGATGCTTCAGACGGACAGTAGTACAGGCGGACAAACAGTCAGATGCGGAGACAGACAGGAGTACAGGCGGACAGGCAGTCGGATGTTTAGATGGACAGAAGTACAGGCAGACGGACACTCAGAGGTTCACACAAACAGGCAGATAGGCGGACAGACGGACAGACAGACAGTGGACGCAAGTTCAGGCACACAGAGAGTCAGATGCTTCAGATCGACAGTCAGATGTAGAGACTGACAGGAGTACAGGCAGACATATACTCGGAGGTTCAGACAAACAGGCAGATAGGCGGACAGACGGACAGACGGACAGTGGAGCCTAGAGAGAGACAGACGGACGCAAGTTCAGGCGCACAGAGAGTCAGATGCTTCAGACATACAGTGGTACAAGCGGACAGACAGTCAGATGTGGAGACGGACAGGAGTACAGGCGGACAGTCAGTCAGATGTTGAAACAGACAGAGGTACAGGCGGACATATAGTCAGATGTGGAGACGGACAGGGGTACAGGCAGACAGGCAGTCAGATGTTTAGATGGACAGAAGTACAGAAGTACAGGCAGACAAACACTCAGAGGTTCAGACAAACAGGCAGATAGGCGGACAGACAGACAGACGGACAGACGGACAAACGGGCAGACGGACAGACGGACAGATGTGGAGACGGACAGATGTGGAGACGGACAGGAGTACAGGCGGACAGTCAGTCAGATGTTCAGATGGACCGAAGTACAGGCAGACAAACACTCAGAGGTTCAGACAAACAGGCAGATAGGCGGACAGACGGACAGACGGACAGACGGACAGACGAACAGACGCACAGTGGAACCTAGAGACAGACAGGCGGACGCAAGTTCAGGCACACAGAGAGTCAGATGCTTCAGACGGACAGAAGTACAGGCGGACAGACAGTCAGATGTGGAGATGGACAGGAGTACAGGCAGACAGACACTCGGAGGTTCAGACAAAAAGGCAGATAGGCGGACAGACGGACAGACGGACAGACGGACAGATGTGGGGACGGACAGATGTGGAGACGGACAGATGTGGAGACGGACAGATGTGGAGACGGACAGGAGTACAGGCGGACAGTCAGTCAGATGTTTAGATGGACAGAAGTACAGGCAGACAGACACTCAGAGGTTCAGACAAACAGGCAGATAGGCGGAAAGTCGGACAGACGAACAGACGGACAGTGGAACCTCGAGAGAGACGGACGGACTCAAGTTCAGGCACACAGAGAGTCAGATGCTTCAGACGGACAGCAGTACAGGCGGACAGACAGTCAGATGTGGAGACAGACAGGAGTACAGACGGACAGGCAGTCAGATGTTTAGACGGACAGAAGTACAGGCAGACAGACACTCAGAGGCTCAGACAAACAGGCAGATAGGCGGACAGACGTACAGACGGACAGACGGACAGTGGAACCTAGAGACAGACAGACGGACGCAAGTTCAGGCACACAGAGAGTCGAATGCTTCAGTCCGACAGTCAGATGTAGAGACTGACAGGAGTACAGGCAGACATATACTCGGAGGTTCAGACAAACAGGCAGATAGGCGGACAGACGGACAGACGGACAGTGGAACCTAGAGAGAGACAGACGGACGCAAGTTCAGGCGCACAGAGAGTCAGATGCTTCAGACGGACAGTGGTACAAGCGGACAGACAGTCAGATGTGGAGACGGACAGGAGTACAGGCGGACAGACAGTCAGATGTTTAGATAGACAGAAGTACAGGCAGACAGACACTCAGAGGTTCAGACAAACAGCAGATAGGCGGACAGACGGACAGCCGGACAGTGGAACCTGGAGGTAGACAGAAGGACTCAAGATCAGGCACACAGAGAGTCAGATGCTTCAGACGGACAGTAGTACAGGCGGACAGACAGTCAGATGTGGAGACAGACAGGAGTACAGGCGGACAGGCAGTCAGATGTTTAGATGGACAGAAGTACAGGCGGACAGACGGACAGTCAGATGTGGAGACAGACAGGAGTACAGGCGGACAGGCAGTCAGATGTTTAGATGGACAGAAGTACAGGCAGACAGACACTCAGATGTTCAGACAAACAGGCAGATAGGCGGACAGACGGACAGACGGACAGTGGAACCTGGAGGCAGACAGACGGACTCAAGTTCAGGCACACAGAGAGTCAGATGCTTCAGACGGACAGTAGTACAGGCGGACAGACAGTCAGATGTGGAGACAGACAGGAGTACAGGCGGACAGGCAGTCAGATGTTTAGATGGACAGAAGTACAGGCAGACAGACACTCAAAGGTTCATACAAACAGGCAGATAGGCGGATAGACGGACAGACGGACAGTGGATCCTAGAGGCAGCCAGACGGACGCAAGTTCAGGCACACAGAGAGTCAGATGCTTCAGGCGGACAGCAGTACAGGCGGACAGACAGTCAGATGTGGAGACAGACAGGAGTACAGGCGGACAGGCAGTCAGATGATTAGATGGACAGAAGTACAGGCAGACAGACACTCAGAGGTTCAGACAAACAGGCGATAGCCGGACAGACGTACAGACGGACAGTGGAGGCTAGAGACAGACAGACGGACGCAAGTTCAGGCACACAGAGAGTCAGATGCTTCAGACGGACAGAAGTACAGGCGGACAGACAGTCAGATGCGGGGACGGACAGGAGAACAGGCGGACAATCAGTCAGATGTTCAGACGGACAGAAGTACAGGCGGACAGACTGTCAGATATGGAGACGGACAGGAGTACAGGCGGACATCCAGTCAGATGATTAAATGGACAGAAATTCATGCAGACAGACACTCAGAGGTTCAGACAAACAGGCAGAGAGGCGGACAGTCGGACAGTGGAACCTAGAGACAGACAGACGGACGCAAGTTCAGGCACACAGAGAGTCAGATGTTTCAGACGGACAGTAGTACAGGCGGACAGTCAGATGTGGAGACAGACAGGAGTACAGGCGGACAGGCAGTCAGATGTTTAGATGGAAGTACAAGCAGACAGGCACTCAGAGGTTCAGACAAACAGGCAGATAGGCGGATAGACGGACAGACGGACAGTGGAACCTGGAGACAGACAGACGGACTCAAGTTCAGGCACACAGAGAGTCAGATGCTTCAGACGGACAGTAGTACAGGCGGACAGACAGTCAGGTGTGGAGACAGACAGGAGTACAGGCGGACAGGCAGTCAGATGTTTAGACGGACAGAAGTACAGGCAGACAGACACTCAGAGGTTCATACAAACAGACAGATAGGCGGACAGACGTACAGACGGACAGACGGACAGTGGAACCTAGAGACAGACAGACGGACGCAAGTTCAGGCACACAGAGAGTCGAATGCTTCAGACCGACAGTCAGATGTAGAGACTGACAGGAGTACAGGCAGACATATACTCGGAGGTTCAGACAAACAGGCAGATAGGCGGACTGACGGACAGACGGACAGTATAACCTAGAGAGAGCAGACGGACGCAAGTTCAGGCGCACAGAGAGTCAGATGCTTCAGACGGACAGTGGTACAGGCGGACAGACAGTCAGATGTGGAGACGGACAGGAGTACAGGCGGACAGACACTCGGACATTCAGACAAACAGGCAGATGAGCGGACAGACGGACAGTGGAATCTAGAGACAGACAGACGGACGCAAGTTCAGGCACACAGAGAGTCAGATGCTTCAGACCGACAGTCAGATGTAGAGACTGACAGGAGTACAGGCAGACATATACTCGGAGGTTCAGACAAACAGGCAGATAGGCGGACTGACGGACAGACGGACAGTGGAACCTAGAGACAGACAGACGGACGCAAGTTCAAGCACACAGAGAGTCAGATGCTTCAGATATACAGTAGTACAGGCGGACAGACAGTCAGATGTGGAGACGGACAGGAGAACAGGCGGACAGTCAGTCAGATGTTCAAATGGACAGAAGTACAGGCGGACATATAGTCAGATGTGGAGACGGACATGAGTACAGGCAGTCAGATGTTTAGATGGACAGAAGTACAGGCAGACAAACACTCAGAGGTTCAGACAAACAGGCAGATATTCGGACAGACGGACAGACGGACAGACGGACAGACGGACAGACGGACAGACGGACAGACAGTCAGATGTGGAGACAGACAGGAGTACAGGCGGACAGGCAGTCAGATGTTTAGATGGACAGAAGTACAGGCAGACAGACACTCAGAGGTTCAGACAAACAGGCAGATAGGCGGACAGACGTACAGACGGACAGACGGACAGTGGAACCTAGAGACAGACAGACGGACGCAAGTTCAGGCACACAGAGAGTCGAATGCTTCAGACCGACAGTCAGATGTAGAGACTGACAGGAGTACAGGCAGACATATACTCCGAGGTTCAGACAAACAGGCAGATAGGCGGACTGACGGACAGTATAACCTAGAGAGAGACAGACGGACGCAAGTTCAGGCGCACAGAGAGTCAGATGCTTCAGACGGACAGTGGTACAGGCGGACAGACAGTCAGATGTGGAGACGGACAGGAGTACAGGCGGACAGACACTCGGAGGTTCAGACAAACAGGCAGATAGGCGGACAGACGGACAGACGGACAGTGGAACCTAGAGACAGACAGACGGATGCAAGTTCAGGCACACAGAGAGTCAGATGCTTCAGACCGACAGTCAGATGTAGAGACTGACAGGAGTACAGGCAGACATATACTCGGAGGTTCAGACAAACAGGCAGATAGGCGGACTGACGGACAGACGGACAGTGGAACCTAGAGACAGACAGACGGACGCAAGTTCAAGCACACAGAGAGTCAGATGCTTCAGATGGACAGTAGTACAGGCGGACAGACAGTCAGATGTGGAGACGGACAGGAGAACAGGCGGACAGTCAGTCAGATGTTCAAATGGACAGAAGTACAGGCGGACATATAGTCAGATGTGGAGACGGACATGAGTACAGGCAGTCAGATGTTTAGATGGATAGAAGTACAGGCAGACAAACACTCAGAGGTTCAGACAAACAGGCAGATAGGCGGACAGACGGACAGACGGACAGACGGACAGACGGACAGACGGACAGACGGACAGACGGACAGGCGGACAAACGGACAGACGGACAGACGGACAGACGGACAGACGGACAGACGGACAGACGGACAGACGGACAGACAGACAGACGGACAGACAGACAGACGGACAGACGGACAGACGGACAGACGGACAGACGGACAGACGGACAGACGGACAGACGGACAGACGGACAGACGGACAGACGGACAGACGGACAGACGGACAGACGGACAGACGGACAGACGGACAGACGGACAGACGGACAGACGGACAGACGGACAGACGGACAGACGGACAGACGGACAGACGGACAGACGGACAGACGGACAGACGGACAGACGGACAGACGGACAGACAGTCAGATGCGGAGACGGACAGGAGTACAGGCGGACAGACAGTCAGATGTGGAGACGTACAGGAGAACAGGCGGACAGTCAGTCAGATGTTTAGATGGACAGAAGTACAGGCGGACAGACAGTCAGATGTGGAGACGGACAGGAGTAGATTCGGACAGTCAGTCAGATGTTCAGACGGACAGAAGTACAGGCAGACAGACACTCAGATGTTCAGACAAACAGGCAGAGGGCGGACAGATGGACAGACGGACAGTGGAAACTAGAGACAGACAGGCGGACGCAAGTTCAGGCACACAGAGAGTCAGATGCTTCAGACGGACAGTAGAACAGGCGGACAGTCAGTAAGATGTGGAGACGGACTCGAGTACAGGCGGACAGGCAGTCAGATGTTTAGATGGACAGAAGTAACAGGCAGACAGACACTCAGCGGTTCAGACAAACAGGCAGATAGGCGGAAATTCGGACAGACGAACAGACGGACAGTGGAACCTAGGGACAGACAGACGGACGCAAGTTCAGGCACACATAGAGTCAGATGCCTCAGACGGACAGAAGTACAGGCGGAGAGACAGCCAGATGTGGAGACGGACAGGAGTACAGGCAGACAGACACTCGGAGGTTAAGACAAACAGGCAGATAGGCGGACAGACGGACAGACGGACAGACGGACAGACTGACAGACGGACAGATGGACAGACGGACAGACGGACAGTGGAACCTAGAGACAGACAGACGGACGCAAGTTCAGGCACACAGAGAGTCAGATGCTTCAGACGGACAGCAGTACAGGCGGACAGGCAGGCAGATGCGGAGAGGGACAAGAGAGCAGGCGGACAGTCAGTCAGATGTTCAGACGGACAGAAGTACAGGCGGACAGACAGTCAGATATGGAGACGGACAGGAGTACAGGCGGACAGGCAGTCAGATGTTTAGATGGACAGAAGTACATGCAGACAGACACTCAGAGGTTCAGACAAACAGGCAGAGAGGCGGACAGACGGACAGTGGAACTTAGAGACAGACAGACGGACGCAAGTTCAGGCACACAGA
Source organism: Xylota segnis (assembly GCA_963583995.1). Lineage (NCBI taxonomy): Eukaryota > Metazoa > Arthropoda > Insecta > Diptera > Syrphidae > Xylota > Xylota segnis. The sequence goes on along the minus strand of OY757236.1, from coordinate 100,877,892 downwards.
GAGTCAGATGTTTCAGACGGACAGGAGAACAGGCGGACAGTCAGTCAGATGTGGAGACGGACTCGAGTACAGGCGGACAGGCAGTCAGATGTTTAGATGGACAGAAGTACAGGCAGACAGACACTCAGAGGTTCAGACAAACAGGCAGATAGGCGGAAAGTCGGACAGACGAACAGACGGACAGTGGAACCTAGAGACAGACAGACGGACGCAAGTTCAGGCACACATAGAGTCAGATGCCTCAGACGGACAGAAGTACAGGCGGAGAGGCAGCTAGATGTGGAGACGGACAGGAGTACAGGCAGACAGACACTCGGAGGTTCAGACAAACAGGCAGATAGGCGGACAGACGGACAGGCGGACAGTGGAACCTAGAGACAGACAGACGGACGCAAGTTCAGGCACACAGAGAGTCAGATGCTTCAGACGGACAGAAGTACAGGCGGACAGACAGGCAGATGCGGAGACGGACAAGAGAACAGGCGGACAGTCAGTTAGATGTTCAGACGGACAGAAGTACAGGCGGACAGACGGTCAGATATGGATACGGACAGGAGTACAGGCGGACAGGCAGTCAGATGTTTAGATGGACAGAAGTACATGCAGACAGACACTCAGAGGTTCAGACAAACAGGCAGAGAGGCGGACAGACGGACAGTGGAACCTAGAGACAGACAGACGGACGCAAGTTCAGGCACACAGAGAGTCAGACGTTTCAGACGGACAGTAGTACAGGCGGACAGTCAGATGTGGAGACAGACAGGAGTACAGGCGGACAGGCAGTCAGATGTTTAGATGGACAGAAGTACAGGCAGACAGACACTCAGAGGTTCAGACAAACAGGCAGATAGGCGGATAGACGGACAGACGGACAGTGGAACCTGGAGGCAGACAGACGGACTCAAGTTCAGGCACACAGAGAGTCAGATGCTTCATACGGACAGTAGTACAGGCGGACAGACAGTCAGATGTGGAGACAGACAGGAGTACAGGCGGACAGGCAGTCAGATGTTTAGATGGACAGAAGTACAGGCAGACAGACACTCAGAGGTTCATACAAACAGGCAGATAGGCGGACAAACGGACAGACGGACAGACGGACAGTGGATCCTAGAGGCAGCCAGACGGACGCAAGTTCAGGCACACAGAGAGTCAGATGCTTCAGGCGGACAGCAGTACAGGCGGACAGACAGTCAGATGTGGAGACAGACAGGAGTACAGGCGGACAGGCAGTCAGATGTTTAGATGGACAGAAGTACAGGCAGACAGACACTCAGAGGTTCAGACAAACAGGCGATAGGCGGACAGACGTACAGACGGACAGTGGAGGCTAGAGACAGACAGACGGTCGCAAGTTCAGGCACACAGAGAGTGAGATGCTTCAGACGGACAGAAGTACAGGCGGACAGACAGTCAGATGCGGGGACGGACAGGAGAACAGGCGGACAATCAGTCAGATGTTCAGACGGACAGAAGTACAGGCGGACAGACTGTCAGATATGGAGACGGACAGGAGTACAGGCGGACATCCAGTCAGATGATTAAATGGACAGAAATTCATGCACACAGACACTCAGAGGTTCAGACAAACTGGCAGAGAGGCGGACAGACGGACAGTGGAACCTAGAGACAGACAGACGGACGCAAGTTTAGGCACACAGAGAGTCAGATGTTTCAGACGGACAGTAGTACAGGCGAACAGTCAGATGTGGAGACAGACAGGAGTACAGGCGGACAGGCAGTCAGATGTTTAGACGGACAGAAGTACAGGCAGACAGACACTCAGAGGTTCATACAAACAGGCAGATAGGCGGACAGACGGACAGACGGACAGTGGAACCTAGAGAGAGACAGACGGACTCAAGTTCAGGTACACAGAGAGTCAGATGCTTCAGACGCACAGCAGTACAGGCGGACAGTCAGTCAGATGTGGAGACAGACAGGAGTACAGGCGGACAGGCAGTCAGATGTTTAGATGGACAGAAGGACAGGCAGACAGACACTCAGAGGTTCAGACAAACAGACAGATAGGCGGACAGACGTACAGACGGACAGACGGACAGTGGAACCTAGAGACAGACAGACGGACGCAAGTTCAGGCACACAGAGAGTCGAATGCTTCAGACCGACAGTCAGATGTAGAGACTGACAGGAGTACAGGCAGACATATACCCGGAGGTTCAGACAAACAGGCAGATAGGCGGACTGACGGACAGACGGACAGTATAACCTAGAGAGAGACAGACGGACGCAAGTTCAGGCGCACAGAGAGTCAGATGCTTCAGACGGACAGTGGTACAGGCGGACAGACAGTCAGATGTGGAGACGGACAGGAGTACAGGCGGACAGACACTCGGAGGTTCAGACAAACAGGCAGATAGACGGACAGACGGACAGACGGACAGTGGAACCTAGAGACAGACAGACGGACGCAAGTTCAGGCACACAGAGAGTCAGATGCTTCAGACCGACAGTCAGATGTAGAGACTGACAGGAGTACAGGCAGACATATACTCGGAGGTTCAGACAAACAGGCAGATAGGCGGACTGACGGACAGACGGACAGACGGACAGTGGAACCTAGAGACAGACAGACGGACGCAAGTTCAAGCACACAGAGAGTCAGATGCTTCAAATGGACAGAAGTACAGGCGGACATATAGTCAGATGTGGAGACGGACATGAGTACAGGCAGTCAGATGTTTAGATGGACAGAAGTACAGGCAGACAAACACTCAGAGGTTCAGACAAACAGGCAGATAGGCGGACAGACGGACAGACGGACAGACGGACAGACGGACAGACGGACAGACGGACAGACGGACAGACGGACAGACGGACAGATGGACAGACGGACAGACGGACAGACGGACAGACGGACAGACGGACAGACAGTCAGATGCGGAGACGGACAGGAGTACAGGCGGACAGACACTCGGAGGTTAAGACAAACAGGCAGATAGGCGGACAGACGGACAGACGGACAGACGGACAGACTGACAGACGGACAGATGGACAGACGGACAGTGGAACCTAGAGACAGACAGACGGACGCAAGTTCAGGCACACAGAGAGTCAGATGCTTCAGACGGACAGTAGTACAGGCGGACAGGCAGGCAGATGCGGAGAGGGACAAGAGAACAGGCGGACAGTCAGTCAAATGTTCAGACGGACAGAAGTACAGGCGGACAGACAGTCAGATATGGAGACGGACAGGAGTACAGGCGGACAGGCAGTCAGATGTTTAGATGGACAGAAGTACATGCAGACAGACACTCAGAGGTTCAGACAAACAGGCAGAGAGGCGGACAGACGGACAGTGGAACCTAGAGACAGACAGACGGACGCAAGTTCAGGCACACAGAGAGTCAGATGTTTCAGACGGACAAGAGAACAGGCGGACAGTCAGTCAGATGTTCAGACGGACAGAAGTACAGGCGGACAGACAGTCAGATATGGAGACGGACACGAGTACAGGCGGACAGGCAGTCAGATGTTTAGATGGACAGAAGTACAGGCAGACAGACACTCAGAGGTTCAGACAAATAGGCAGATAGGCGGAAAGTCGGACAGACGAACAGACGGACAGTGGAACCTAGAGACAGACAGACGGACGCAAGTTCAGGCACACATAGAGTCAGATGCCTCAGACGGACAGAAGTACAGGCGGAGAGACAGCCAGATGTGGAGACGGACAGGAGTACAGGCAGACAGACACTCGGAGGTTAAGACAAACAGGCAGATAGGCGGACAGACGGACAGACGGACAGACGGACAGACGGACAGACTGACAGACGGACAGACGAACAGACGGACAGTGGAACCTAGAGACAGACAGACGGACGCAAGTTCAGGCACACAGAGAGTCAGATGCTTCAGACGGACAGTAGTACAGGCGGACAGGCACGCAGATGCGGAGAGGGACAAGAGAACAGGCGGACAGTCAGTCAGATGTTCAGACGGACAGAAGTACAGGCGGACAGACAGTCAGATATGGAGACGGACAGGAGTACAGGCGGACCGGCAGTCAGATGTTTAGATGGACAGAAGTACATGCAGACAGACACTCAGAGGTTCAGACAAACAGGCAGAGAGGCGCACAGACGGACAGTGGAACCTAGAGACAGACAGACGGACGCAAGTTCAGGCACACAGAGAGTCAGATGTTTCAGACGGACAAGAGAACAGGCGGACAGTCAGTCAGATGTTCAGACGGACAGAAGTACAGGCGGACAGACAGTCAGATATGGAGACGGACAGGAGTACAGGCGGACAGGCAGTCAGATGTTTAGATGGACAGAAGTACAGGCAGACAGACACTCAGAGGTTCAGACAAACATGCAGATAGGCGGACTGACGGACAGACGAACAGACGGACAGTGGAACCTAGAGACAGACAGACGGACGCAAGTTCAGGCACACAGAGAGTCAGATGCTTCAGACGGACAGTAGTACAGGCGGACAGTCAGATGTGGAGACAGACAGGAATACAGGCGGACAGGCAGTCAGATGTTTAGATGGAAGTACAAGCAGACAGGCACTCAGAGGTTCAGACAAACAGGCAGATAGGCGGATAGACGGACAGTGGAACCTGTAGACAGACAGGCGGACTCAAGTTCAGGCACACAGAGAGTCAGATGCTTCAGACGGACAGTAGTACAGGCGGACAGACAGTCAGGTGTGGAGACAGACAGGAGTACAGGCGGACAGGCAGTCAGATGTTTAGATGGACAGAAGTACAGGCAGACAGACACTCAGAGGTTCATACAAACAGGCAGATAGGCGGACAGCCGGACAGACGGACAGTGGAACCTAGAGAGAGACAGACGGACTCAAGTTCAGGCACACAGAGAGTCAGATGCTTCAGAAGGAAAGCAGTACAGGCGGACAGACAGTCAGATGTGGAGACAGACAGGAGTACAGGCGGACAGGCAGTCAGATGTTTAGATGGACAGAAGTACAGGCAGACAGACACTCAGAGGCTCAGACAAACAGGCAGATAGGCGGACAGACGTACAGACGGACAGACGGACAGAGGAACCTAGAGACAGACAGACGGACGCAAGTTCAGGCACACAGAGCGTCGAATGCTTCAGACCGACAGTCAGATGTAGAGACTGACAATAGTACAGGCAGACATATATTCGGAGGTTCAGACAAACAGGCAGATAGGCGGACAGACGGACAGACGGACAGTGGAACCTAGAGAGAGACAGACGGACGCAAGTTCAGGCGCACAGAGAGTCAGATGCTTCAGACGGACAGTGGTACAGGCGGACAGTCAGTCAGATGTGGAGACGGACAGGAGTACAGGCGGACAGACACTCGGAGGTTCAGACAAACAGGCAGATAGGCGGACTGACGGACGGACGGACAGTGGAACCTAGAGACAGACAGACGGACGCAAGTTCAAGCACACAGAGAGTCAGATGGTTCAGACGGACAAGCGAACAGGCGGACAGTCAGTCAGATGTTCAGACGGACAGAAGTACAGGCGGACAGACAGTCAGATATGGAGACGGACAGGAGTACAGGCGGACAGGCAGTCAGATGTTTAGATGGACAGAAGTACAGGCAGACAGACACTCAGAGGTTCAGACAAACAGGCAGAGAGGCGGACAGACGGACAGTGGAACCTAGAGACAGACAGACGGACGCAAGTTCAGGCACACAGAGAGTCAGATGTTTCAGACGGACAGTAGTACAGGCGGACAGTCAGATGTGGAGACAGACAGGAGTACAGGCGGACGGGCAGTCAGATGTTTAGATGGAAGTACAAGCAGACAGGCACTCAGAGGTTCAGACAAACAGGCAGATAGGCGGATAGACGGACAGACGGACAGTGGAACCTGGAGACAGACAGACGGACTCAAGTTCAGGCACACAGAGAGTCAGATGCTTCATACGGACAGTAGCACAGGCGGACAGACAGTCAGGTGTGGAGACAGACAGGAGTACAGGCGGACAGGCAGTCAGATGTTTAGATGGACAGAAGTACAGGCAGACAGACACTCAGAGGTTCAGACAAACAGGCAGATAGGCGGAAAGTCGGACAGACGAACAGACGGACAGTGGAACCTAGAGAGAGACGGACGGACTCAAGTTCAGGCACACAGAGAGTCAGATGCTTCAGACGGACAGCAGTACAGGCGGACAGACAGTCAGATGTGGAGACAGACAGGAGTACAGGCGGACAGGCAGTCAGATGTTTAGATGGACAGAAGTACAGGCAGACATATACTCGGAGGTTCAGACAAACAGGCAGATAGGCGGACAGACGGACAGACGGACAGCGGAACCTAGAGAGAGACAGACGGACGCAAGTTCAGGCGCACAGAGAGTCAGATGCTTCAGACGGACAGTGGTACAGGCGGACAGACAGTCAGATGTGGAGACGGACAGGAGTACAGGCGGACAGACACTCGGAGGTTCAGACAAACAGGCAGATAGGCGGACAGACGGACAGTGGAATCTAGAGACAGACAGACGGACGCAAGTTCAGGCACACAGAGAGACAGATGCTTCAGACGGACGGTAGTACAGGCGGACAGACAGTCACATGCGGAGACGGACAGGAGAACAGGCGGACAGTCAGTCAGATGTTCAGACGGACAGAAGTACAGGCGGACAGACAGTCAGATATAGCGACTGACAGGAGTACAGGCAGACAGACACTCGGAGGTTCAGACATACAGGCAGATAGGCGGACAGACGGACAGACTGACAGTGGAACCTAGAGACAGACAGACGGACGCAAGTTCAGGCACACAGAGAGTCAGATGCTTCAGACAGACAGTCAGATGTAGAGACTGACAGGAGTACAGGCAGACATATACTCGGAGGTTCAGACAAACAGGCAGATAGGCGGACTGACGGACAGTCGGACAGTGGAACCTAGAGACAGACAGACGGACGCAAGTTCAAGCACACAGAGAGTCAGATGCTTCAGACGGACAGTAGTGCAGGCGCACAGACAGTCAGATGTGGAGACAGACAGGAGTACAGGCGGACAGGCAGTCAGATGTTTAGATGGACAGAAGTACAGGCAGACAGACACTCAGAAGTTCAGACAAACAGGCAGATAGGCGGACAGACGTACAGACGGAGAGACGGACAGACGGACAGACGGACAGACGGACAGACGAACAGATGGACAGTGGAACCTAGAGACAGACAGACGGACGCAAGTTCAGGCACACAGAGAGTCGAATGCTTCAGACCGACAGTCAGATGTAGAGACTGACAAGAGTACAGGCAGACATATACTCGAAGGTTCAGACAAACAGGCAGATAGGCGGACTGACGGACAGACGGACAATGGAACCTAGAGAGAGACAGACGGACGCAAGTTCAGGCGCACAGAGAGTCAGATGCTTCAGCCGGACAGTGGTACAGGCGGACAGACAGTCAGATGTGGAGACGGACAGGAGTACAGGCGGACAGACACTCGGAGGTTCAGACAAACAGGCAGATGAGCGGAAAGACGGACGGACGGACAGTGGAACCTAGAGACAGACAGACGGACGCAAGTTCAGGCACACAGAGAGTCAGATGCTTCAGACCGACAGTCAGATGTAGAGACTGACAGGAGTACAGGCAGACATATACTCGAAGGTTCAGACAAACAGGCAGATAGGCGGACTGACGGACAGACGGACAGTGGAACCTAGAGACAGAAAGACGGACGCAAGTTCAAGCACACAGAGAGTCAGATGCTTCAGACGGACAGTAGTACAGGCGGACAGACAGTCAGATGTGGAGACGGACAGGAGAACAGTCGGACAGTCAGTCAGATGTTCAAATGGACAGAAGTACAGGCGGACATATGTATAGTCAGATGTGGAGACGGACAGGAGTACAGGCCGTCAGATGTTTAGATGGACAGAAGTACAGGCAGACAAACACTCAGAGGTTCAGACAAACAGGCAGATAGGCGGACAGACGGAAAGACGGACAGACGAACAGACGGACAGACGGACAGACGGACAGTGGAACCTAGAGACAGACAGACGGACGCAAGTTCAGGCACACAGAGAGTCAGATGCTTCAGACGGACAGAAGTACAGGCGGACAGACAGTCAGATGCGGGGACGGACAGGAGAACAGGCGGACAATCAGTCAGATGTTCAGACGGACAGAAGTACAGGCGGACAGACAGTCAGATATGGAGACGGACAGGAGTACAGGCGGACATCCAGTCAAATGTTTAGATGGACAGAAGTTCATGCAGACAGACACTCAGAGGTTCAGACAAACAGGCAGAGAGGCGGACAGACGGACAGTGGAACTTAGAGACAGACAGACGAACGCACGTTCAGGCACACAGAGAGTCAGATGTTTCAGACGGACAGTAGTACAGGCGGACAGTCAGATGTGGAGACAGACAGGAGTACAGGCAGTCAGATGTTTAGATGGACAGAAGTACAGTCAGACAGACACTCAGAGGTTCAGACAAACAGGCAGATAGGCGGACAGACGAACAGACGGACAGTGGAACCTGGAGGCAGACAGACGGACTCAAGTTCAGGCACACAGAGAGTCAGATGCTTCAGACGGACAGTAGTACAGGCGGACAGACAGTCAGATGTATAGACAGACAGGAGTACAGGCGGAGAGGCAGTCAGATGTTTAGATGGACAGAAGTACAGGCGGACAGACAGTCAGATATGGAGACGGACAGGAGTACAGGCGGACATCCAGTCAAATGTTTAGATGGACAGAAGTTCATGCAGACAGACACTCAGAGGTTCAGACAAACAGGCAGAGAGGCGGACAGACGGACAGTGGAACTTAGAGACAGACAGACGGACGCACGTTCAGGCACACAGAGAGTCAGATGTTTCAGACGGACAGTAGTACAGGCGGACAGTCAGATGTGGAGACAGACAGGAGTACAGGCAGTCAGATGTTTAGATGGACAGAAGTACAGTCAGACAGACACTCAGAGGTTCAGACAAACAGGCAGATAGGCGGACAGACGAACAGACGGACAGTGGAACCTGGAGGCAGACAGACGGACTCAAGTTCAGGCACACAGAGAGTCAGATGCTTCAGACGGACAGTAGTACAGGCGGACAGACAGTCAGATGTATAGACAGACAGGAGTACAGGCGGAGAGGCAGTCAGATGTTTAGATGGACAGAAGTACAGGCAGACAGACACTCAGAGGTTCATACAAACAGGCAGATAGGCGGACAGACGGACAGACGGACAGTGGATCCTAGAGGCAGACAGACGGACGCAAGTTCAGGCACACAGAGAGTCAGATGCTTCAGGCGGACAGCAGTACAGGCGGACAGACAGTCAGATGTGGAGACAGACAGGAGTACAGGCGGACAATCAGTCAGATGTTCAGACGGACAGAAGTACAGGCGGACAGACACTCAGAGGTTCAGACAAACAGGCGGACAGACGGACAGACGGACAGACGGACAGACGGACAGACGGACAGTGGAACCTGGAGGCAGACAGACGGACTCAAGTTCAGGCACACAGAGAGTCAGATGCTTCAGACGGACAGTAGTACAGGCGGACAGACAGTCAGATGTGGAGACAGACAGGAGTACAGGCGGACAGGCAGTCAGATGTTTAGATGGACAGAAGTACAGGCAGACAGACACTCAGAGGTTCAGACAAACAGGCGATAGGCGGACAGACGTACAGATGGACAGTGGAGGCTAGAGACAGACAGACGGACGCAAGTTCAGGCACACAGAGAGTCAGATGCTTCAGACGGACAGTAGTACAGGCGGACAGACAGTCAGATGCGGGGACGGACAGTAGAACAGGCGGACAATCAGTCAGATGTTCAGACGGACAGAAGTACAGGCGGACAGACAGTCAGATATGGAGACGGACAGGAGTACAGGCGGACATCCAGTCAAATGTTTAGATGGACAGAAGTTCATGCAGACAGACACTCAGAGGTTCAGACAAACAGGCAGAGAGGCGGACAGACGGACAGTGGAACTTAGAGACAGACAGACGGACGCACGTTCAGGCACACAGAGAGCCAGATGTTTCAGACGGACAGTAGTACAGGCGGACAGTCAGATGTGGAGACAGACAGGAGTACAGGCGGACAGGCAGTCAGATGTATAGATGGACAGAAGTACAGGCAGACAGACACTCAGAGGTTCATACAAACAGGCAGATAGGCGGACAGACGGACAGACGGACAGTGGAACCTAGAGAGAGATAGATGGACTCAAGTTCAGGCACACAGAGAGTCAGATGCTTCAGACGGACAGCAGTACAGGCGGACAGACAGTCAGATGTAGAGACAGACAGGAATACAGGCGGACAGGCAGTCAGATGTTTAGATGGACAGAAGTACAGGCAGACAGACACTCAGAGGTTCAGACAAACAGGCAGATAGGCGGACAGACGTACAGACGGACAGTGGAACCTAGAGACAGAGAGACGGATGCAAGTTCAGGCACACAGAGAGTCGAATGCTTCAGACCGACAGTCAGATGTAGAGACTGACAGGAGTACAGGCAGACATATACTCGGAGGTTCAGACAAACAGGCAGATAGGCGGACAGACGGACAGACGGACAGTGGAACCTAGAGAGAGACAGACGGACGCAAGTTCAGGCGCACAGAGAGTCAGATGCTTCAGACGGACAGTGGTACAGGCGGACAGACAGTCAGATGTGGAGACGGACAGGAGTACAGGCGGACAGACACTCGGAGGTTCAGACAAACAGGCAGATAGGCGGACAGACGGACAGACGGACAGGCGGACAGTGGAACCTAGAGACAGACAGACGGATGCAAGTTCAGGCACACAGAGAGTCAGATGCTTCAGACGGACGGTAGTACAGGCGGACAGACAGTCACATGCGGAGACGGACAGGAGAACAGGCGGACAGTCAGTCAGATGTTCAGACGGACAGAAGTACAGGCAGACAGACACTCGGAGGTTCAGACAAACAGGCAGATAGTCGGACAGACGGACAGACGGACAGACGGACAGACGGACAGACGGACAGACGGACAGACGGACAGACGGACAGACGGACAGACGGACAGACGGACAGACGGACAGACGGACAGACGGACAGACGGACAGACGGACAGACGAACAGACGGACAGACGGACAGACGGACAGACGGACAGACGGACAGACGGACAGACGGACAGATCGACAGACAGACAGACCACCGTCGGACAGACCTCTCAGACGGACAGACCACCAACGGACAGACCATTAACAGACAGATGAGCAGACGGATAGACCACCGACGCACAGACGAACAGGTGGACAGACAACCAGCGGACAAAAGAGCAGACGAACAGACGGACAGATTGACAGATTGACAGACAGAGAGACCACCGGCGGACAGACCTCTCAGACGGACAGCTCACCAACGGACAGACCATTAACAGACAGATTGACAGACGGACAGACCACCAACAAACAGACGAACAGATGGACAGACAGATTAAATAAATAAATAAAAAAATAAAATAAAAAAATAAATAAATAAATAAATGAATATTTATTTGGCAGACGGACAGACAAACGAACAGACCGCCAGACCATCAACAGACCACCGACGGACAGACAACCAGCGGACAGAAGGGCAGACGAACAGACGGACAGATTGACAGATTGACAGACAGACAGACCACCGTCGGACAGACCTCTCAGACGGACAGACCATTAACAGACAGATGAGCAGACGGACAGACCACCGACGCACAGATGAAGAGGTGGACAGACAACCAGCGGATAGAAGAGCAGACGAACAGACGGACAGATTGACAGATTGACAGACAGACAGACCACCGTCGGACAGACCTCTCAGACGGACAGACCATTAACAGACAAATGAGCAGAGGGACAGACCACCGACGCACAGATGAACAGGTGGACAGACAACCAGCGGACAGAAGAGCAGACGAACAGACGGACAGGTTGACAGATTGACAGACAGACAGACCACCGGCGGACAGACCTCTCAGACGGACAGCCCACCAACGGACAGACCATTAACAGACAGATTGACAGACGGACAGACCACCAACAAACAGATGAACAGGTGGACAGACAACCAGCGGATAGAAGAGCAGACGACCAGTCGGACAGATTGACAGACAGACAGACCACCGTCGGACAGACCTCTCAGACGGACAGACCACCAACGGACAGACCATTAACAGACAGATGAGCAGACGGACAGACCACCGACGCACAGATGAACAGGTGGACAGACAACCAGCGGATAGAAGAGCAGACGACCAGTCGGACAGATTGACAGACAGACAGACCACCGTCGGACAGACCTCTCAGACGGACAGACCACCAACTGACAGACCATTAACAGACAGATTGACAGACGGACAGACCACCAAAAAACAGATGGACAGACAGACTAAATAAATAAATAAAAACATAAAATAAAAAAATAAATAAATAAATAAATATTTATTTGGCAGACGGACAGACAAACGAACAGACCGCCAGACCATTAACAGACAGACGGACAGACAACCAGCGGACAGAAGGGCAGACGAACAGACGGACAGATTGACAGACAGACAGACCACCGTCGGACAGATCTCTCAGACGGACAGACCATTAACAGACAGATGAGCAGACGGACAGACCACCGACGCACAGATGAACAGGTGGACAGACCATTAACAGACAGATGAGCAGACGGACAGACCACCGACGCACAGATGAACAGGTGGACAGACAACCAGCGGACAGAAGAGCAGACGAACAGACGGACAGATTGACAGATTGACAGACAGACAGACCACCGTCGGACAGACCTCTCAGATGGACAGACCACCAACGGAGAGACAATTAACAGACAGAAGAGCAGACGGACAGACCACCGACGCACAGATGAACAGGTGGACAGACAACCAGCGGACAGAAGAGCAGACGAACAGACGGACAGATTGACAGATTGACAGACAGACAGACCACCGTCGGACAGACCTCTCAGACGGACAGACCACCAACGGACAGACCATTAACAGACAGATGAGCAGACGGACAGACCACCGACGCACAGATGAACAGGTGGACAGACAACCAGCGGACAGAAGAGCAGACGAACAGACGGACAGATTGACAGATTGACAGACAGAGAGACCACCGGCGGACAGACCTCTCAGACGGACAGCCCACCAACGGACAGACCATTAACAGAGAGATTGACAAACGGACAGACCACCAACAAACAGACGAACAGATGGACAGACAGATTAAATAAATAAATAAAAAAATAAAAAAAAAAAATAAATAAATAAATAAATATATAAATATTTATTTAGCAGACGGACAGACAAACGAACAGACCGCCAGACCATTAACAGACAGACGGACAGACAACCAACGGACAGACCATTAACAGACAGATGAGCAGACGGACAGACCACCGACGCACAGATGAACAGGTGGACAGACAACCAGCGGACAGAAGAGCAGACGAACAAACGGACAGATTGACAGATTGACAGACAGACAGACCGCAGTCGGACAGACCTCTCAGAAGGACAGACCACCAACGGACAGACCATTAACAGACAGATGAGCAGACGGACAGACCACCAACAAACAGACGAACAGATGGACAGACAGATTAAATAAATAAATAAAAAAATAAAAAAAAAAAATAAATAAATAAATAAATAAATAAATAAATAAATAAATATTTATTTGGCAGACGGACAGACAAACGAACAGACCGCCAGACCATTAACAGACAGACGGACAGACGGACAGACAACCAGCGGACAGAAGGGCAGACGAACAGACGGACAGATTGGCAGATTGACAGACAGACAGACCACCGTCGGACAGATCTCTCAGACGGACAGACCATTAACAGACAGATGAGCAGACGGACAGACCACCGACGCACAGATGAACAGGTGGACAGACAACCAGCGGATAGAAGAGCAGACGAACAGACGGACAGATTGGCAGATTGACAGACAGACAGACCACCGTCGGACAGACCTCTCAGACGGACAGACCATTAAGAGACAGATGAGCAGACGGACAGACAACCGACGCACAGATGAACAGGTGGACAGACAACCAGCGGACAGAAGAGCAGACAAACAGACGGACAGATTGACAGATTGACAGACAGACAGACCACCGGCGGACAGACCTCTCAGACGGAAAGACCACCAACGGACAGACCATTAACAGACAGATTGACAGACGGACAGACCACCGACAAACAGACGAACAGATGGACAGACAGATTAAATAAATAAATAAATAAATAAATAAATAAATATTTATTTGGCAGACGGACAGACAGACGAACAGACCGCCATACCATCAACAGACAGACGGACAGACAACCGGCGGACAGAAGGGCAGACGAACAGACGGACAGATTGACAGACAAAGAGACCACCGGCGGACAGACCTCTCAGACGGACAGCCCACCAACGGACAGACCATTAACAGACAGATGAGCAGACGGACAGACCACCGACGCACAGATGAACAGGTGGACAGACAACCAGCGGACAGAAGAGCAGACGAACAGACGGACAGATTGACAGATTGACAGACAGACAGACCACCGTCGGACAGAGCTCTCAGACGGACAGACCACCAACGGACAGACCATTAACAGACAGATGAGCAGACGGACAGACCACCGACGCACAGATGAACAGGTGGACAGACAACCAGCGGACAGAAGAGCAGACGAACAAACGGACAGATTTACAGATTGACAGACAGACAGACCACCGTCGGACAGACCTCTCAGACGGACAGACCACCAACGGACAGACCATTAACAGACAAATGAGCAGACGGACAGACCACCGACGCACAGATGAACAGGTGGACAGACAACCAGCGGACAGAAGAGCAGACGAACAGACGGACAGATTGACAGATTGACAGACAGACAGACCACCGTCGGACAGACCTCTCAGATGGACAGACCACCAACGGAGAGACAATTAACAGACAGAAGAGCAGACGGACAGACCACCGACGCACAGATGAACAGGTGGACAGACAACCAGCGGACAGAAGAGCAGACGAACAGACGGACAGATTGACAGACGGACAGACCACCAACAAACAGACGAACAGATGGACAGACAGATTAAATAAATAAATAAAAAAATAAAATAAAAAATAAATAAATAAATAAATAAATATTTATTTGGCAGACGGACAGGCAAACGAACAGACCGCCAGACCATCAACAGACAGACGGACAGACCACCGACGGACAGACAACCAGCGGACAGAAGGGCAGACGAACAGACGGACAGATTGACAGATTGACAGACAGACAGACCACCGTCGGACAGACCTCTCAGACGGACAGACCATTAACAGACAGATGAGCAGACGGACAGACCACCGACGCACAGATGAACAGGTGGACAGACAACCAGCGGATAGAAGAGCAGACGAACAGACGGACAGATTGGCAGATTGACAGACAGACAGACCACCGTCGGACAGACCTCTCAGACGGACAGACCATTAACAGACAGATGAGCAGACGGACAGACAACCGACGCACAGATGAACAGGTGGACAGACAACCAGCGGACAGAAGAGCAGACAAACAGACGGACAGATTGACAGATTGACAGACAGACAGACCACCGGCGGACAGACCTCTCAGACGGAAAGACCACCAACGGACAGACCATTAACAGACAGATTGACAGACGGACAGACCACCGACAAACAGACGAACAGATGGACAGACAGATTAAATAAATAAAAAAATAAATAAATAAATAAATAAATAAATAAAAAAAAAAATATTTATTTTGCAGACGGACAGACATACGAACAGACCGCCAGACCATCAACAGACAGACGGACAGACTACCGACGGACAGACAACCTGCGGACAGAAGTGCAGACGAACAGACGGACAGATTGACAGATTGACAGACAGACAGACCACCGTCGGACAGACCTCTCAGACGGACAGACCACCAACGGACAGACCATTAACAGACAGATGAGCAGACGGACAGACCACCGACGCACAGATGAACAGGTGGACAGACAACCAGCGGATAGAAGAGCAGACGACCAGACGGACAGATTGACAGACAGACAGACCACCAACTGACAGACCATTAACAGACAGATTGACAGACGGACAGACCACCAAAAAACAGACGAACAGATGGACAGACAGATTAAATAAATAAATAAAAAAATAAATAAATAAATAAATAAATAAATAAATAAATAAATAAATATTTATTTGGCAGACGGACAGACAAACGAACAGACCGCCAAACCATTAACAGACAGACGGACAGACGGACAGACAACCAGCGGACAGAAGGGCAGACGAACAGACGGACAGATTGGCAGATTGACAGACAGACAGACCACCGTCGGACAGATCTCTCAGACGGACAGACCATTAACAGACAGATGAGCAGACGGACAGACAACCGACGCACAGATGAACAGGTGGACAGACAACCAGCGGATAGAAGAGCAGACGACCAGACGGACAGATTGACAGACAGACAGACCACCAACTGACAGACCATTAACAGACAGATTGACAGACGGACAGACCACCAAAAAACAGACGAACAGATGGACAGACAGATTAAATAAATAAATAAAAAAATAAATAAATAAATAAATAAATAAATAAATAAATAAATAAATAAATAAATAAATAAATAAATAAATATTTATTTGGCAGACGGACAGACAAACGAACAGACCGCCAGACCATTAACAGACAGACGGACAGACGGACAGACAACCAGCGGACAGAAGGGCAGACGAACAGACGGACAGATTGGCAGATTGACAGACAGACAGACCACCGTCGGACAGATCTCTCAGACGGACAGACCATTAACAGACAGATGAGCAGACGGACAGACAACCGACGCACAGATGAACAGGTGGACAGACAACCAGCGGATAGAAGAGCAGACGACCAGACGGACAGATTGACAGACAGACAGACCACCAACTGACAGACCATTAACAGACAGATTGACAGACGGACAGACCACCAAAAAACAGACGAACAGATGGACAGACAGATTAAATAAATAAATAAAAAAATAAATAAATAAATAAATAAATAAATAAATAAATAAATAAATAAATAAATAAATAAATAAATAAATAAATATTTATTTGGCAGACGGACAGACAAACGAACAGACCGCCAGACCATTAACAGACAGACGGACAGACGGACAGACAACCAGCGGACAGAAGGGCAGACGAACAGACGGACAGATTGGCAGATTGACAGACAGACAGACCACCGTCGGACAGATCTCTCAGACGGACAGACCATTAACAGACAGATGAGCAGACGGACAGACAACCGACGCACAGATGAACAGGTGGACAGACAACCAGCGGATAGAAGAGCAGACGACCAGACGGACAGATTGACAGACAGACAGACCACCAACTGACAGACCATTAACAGACAGATTGACAGACGGACAGACCACCAAAAAACAGACGAACAGATGGACAGACAGATTAAATAAATAAATAAAAAAATATATAAATAAATAAATAAATTAATAAATAAATAAATAAATAAATAAATAAATAAATAAATAAATATTTATTTGGCAGACGGACAGACAAACGAACAGACCGCCAGACCATTAACAGACAGACGGACAGACGGACAGACAACCAGCGGACAGAAGGGCAGACGAACAGACGGACAGATTGGCAGATTGACAGACAGACAGACCACCGTCGGACAGATCTCTCAGACGGACAGACCATTAACAGACAGATGAGCAGACGGACAGACCACCGACGCACAGATGAACAGGTGGACAGACAACCAGCGGATAGAAGAGCAGACGAACAGACGGACAGATTGGCAGATTGACAGACAGACAGACCACCGTCGGACAGACCTCTCAGACGGACAGACCATTAACAGACAGATGAGCAGACGGACAGACAACCGACGCACAGATGAACAGGTGGACAGACAACCAGCGGACAGAAGAGCAGACAAACAGACGGACAGATTGACAGATTGACAGACAGACAGACCACCA